>CM061358.1:9653644-12536144 GCA_030867105.1 Liasis olivaceus | reverse complement strand
CCCTAACCCTAACCCTAACCCTAACCCTAACCCTAACCCTAACCCTAACCCTAACCCTAACCCTAACCCTAACCCTAACCCTAACCCTAACCCTAACCCTAACCCTAACCCTAACCCTAACCCTAACCCTAACCCTAACCCTAACCCTAACCCTAACCCTAACCCTAACCCTAACCCTAACCCTAACCCTAACCCTAACCCTAACCCTAACCCTAACCCTAACCCTAACCCTAACCCTAACCCTAACCCTAACCCTAACCCTAACCCTAACCCTAACCCTAACCCTAACCCTAACCCTAACCCTAACCCTAACCCTAACCCTAACCCTAACCCTAACCCTAACCCTAACCCTAACCCTAACCCTAACCCTAACCCTAACCCTAACCCTAACCCTAACCCTAACCCTAACCCTAACCCTAACCCTAACCCTAACCCTAACCCTAACCCTAACCCTAACCCTAACCCTAACCCTAACCCTAACCCTAACCCTAACCCTAACCCTAACCCTAACCCTAACCCTAACCCTAACCCTAACCCTAACCCTAACCCTAACCCTAACCCTAACCCTAACCCTAACCCTAACCCTAACCCTAACCCTAACCCTAACCCTAACCCTAACCCTAACCCTAACCCTAACCCTAACCCTAACCCTAACCCTAACCCTAACCCTAACCCTAACCCTAACCCTAACCCTAACCCTAACCCTAACCCTAACCCTAACCCTAACCCTAACCCTAACCCTAACCCTAACCCTAACCCTAACCCTAACCCTAACCCTAACCCTAACCCTAACCCTAACCCTAACCCTAACCCTAACCCTAACCCTAACCCTAACCCTAACCCTAACCCTAACCCTAACCCTAACCCTAACCCTAACCCTAACCCTAACCCTAACCCTAACCCTAACCCTAACCCTAACCCTAACCCTAACCCTAACCCTAACCCTAACCCTAACCCTAACCCTAACCCTAACCCTAACCCTAACCCTAACCCTAACCCTAACCCTAACCCTAACCCTAACCCTAACCCTAACCCTAACCCTAACCCTAACCCTAACCCTAACCCTAACCCTAACCCTAACCCTAACCCTAACCCTAACCCTAACCCTAACCCTAACCCTAACCCTAACCCTAACCCTAACCCTAACCCTAACCCTAACCCTAACCCTAACCCTAACCCTAACCCTAACCCTAACCCTAACCCTAACCCTAACCCTAACCCTAACCCTAACCCTAACCCTAACCCTAACCCTAACCCTAACCCTAACCCTAACCCTAACCCTAACCCTAACCCTAACCCTAACCCTAACCCTAACCCTAACCCTAACCCTAACCCTAACCCTAACCCTAACCCTAACCCTAACCCTAACCCTAACCCTAACCCTAACCCTAACCCTAACCCTAACCCTAACCCTAACCCTAACCCTAACCCTAACCCTAACCCTAACCCTAACCCTAACCCTAACCCTAACCCTAACCCTAACCCTAACCCTAACCCTAACCCTAACCCTAACCCTAACCCTAACCCTAACCCTAACCCTAACCCTAACCCTAACCCTAACCCTAACCCTAACCCTAACCCTAACCCTAACCCTAACCCTAACCCTAACCCTAACCCTAACCCTAACCCTAACCCTAACCCTAACCCTAACCCTAACCCTAACCCTAACCCTAACCCTAACCCTAACCCTAACCCTAACCCTAACCCTAACCCTAACCCTAACCCTAACCCTAACCCTAACCCTAACCCTAACCCTAACCCTAACCCTAACCCTAACCCTAACCCTAACCCTAACCCTAACCCTAACCCTAACCCTAACCCTAACCCTAACCCTAACCCTAACCCTAACCCTAACCCTAACCCTAACCCTAACCCTAACCCTAACCCTAACCCTAACCCTAACCCTAACCCTAACCCTAACCCTAACCCTAACCCTAACCCTAACCCTAACCCTAACCCTAACCCTAACCCTAACCCTAACCCTAACCCTAACCCTAACCCTAACCCTAACCCTAACCCTAACCCTAACCCTAACCCTAACCCTAACCCTAACCCTAACCCTAACCCTAACCCTAACCCTAACCCTAACCCTAACCCTAACCCTAACCCTAACCCTAACCCTAACCCTAACCCTAACCCTAACCCTAACCCTAACCCTAACCCTAACCCTAACCCTAACCCTAACCCTAACCCTAACCCTAACCCTAACCCTAACCCTAACCCTAACCCTAACCCTAACCCTAACCCTAACCCTAACCCTAACCCTAACCCTAACCCTAACCCTAACCCTAACCCTAACCCTAACCCTAACCCTAACCCTAACCCTAACCCTAACCCTAACCCTAACCCTAACCCTAACCCTAACCCTAACCCTAACCCTAACCCTAACCCTAACCCTAACCCTAACCCTAACCCTAACCCTAACCCTAACCCTAACCCTAACCCTAACCCTAACCCTAACCCTAACCCTAACCCTAACCCTAACCCTAACCCTAACCCTAACCCTAACCCTAACCCTAACCCTAACCCTAACCCTAACCCTAACCCTAACCCTAACCCTAACCCTAACCCTAACCCTAACCCTAACCCTAACCCTAACCCTAACCCTAACCCTAACCCTAACCCTAACCCTAACCCTAACCCTAACCCTAACCCTAACCCTAACCCTAACCCTAACCCTAACCCTAACCCTAACCCTAACCCTAACCCTAACCCTAACCCTAACCCTAACCCTAACCCTAACCCTAACCCTAACCCTAACCCTAACCCTAACCCTAACCCTAACCCTAACCCTAACCCTAACCCTAACCCTAACCCTAACCCTAACCCTAACCCTAACCCTAACCCTAACCCTAACCCTAACCCTAACCCTAACCCTAACCCTAACCCTAACCCTAACCCTAACCCTAACCCTAACCCTAACCCTAACCCTAACCCTAACCCTAACCCTAACCCTAACCCTAACCCTAACCCTAACCCTAACCCTAACCCTAACCCTAACCCTAACCCTAACCCTAACCCTAACCCTAACCCTAACCCTAACCCTAACCCTAACCCTAACCCTAACCCTAACCCTAACCCTAACCCTAACCCTAACCCTAACCCTAACCCTAACCCTAACCCTAACCCTAACCCTAACCCTAACCCTAACCCTAACCCTAACCCTAACCCTAACCCTAACCCTAACCCTAACCCTAACCCTAACCCTAACCCTAACCCTAACCCTAACCCTAACCCTAACCCTAACCCTAACCCTAACCCTAACCCTAACCCTAACCCTAACCCTAACCCTAACCCTAACCCTAACCCTAACCCTAACCCTAACCCTAACCCTAACCCTAACCCTAACCCTAACCCTAACCCTAACCCTAACCCTAACCCTAACCCTAACCCTAACCCTAACCCTAACCCTAACCCTAACCCTAACCCTAACCCTAACCCTAACCCTAACCCTAACCCTAACCCTAACCCTAACCCTAACCCTAACCCTAACCCTAACCCTAACCCTAACCCTAACCCTAACCCTAACCCTAACCCTAACCCTAACCCTAACCCTAACCCTAACCCTAACCCTAACCCTAACCCTAACCCTAACCCTAACCCTAACCCTAACCCTAACCCTAACCCTAACCCTAACCCTAACCCTAACCCTAACCCTAACCCTAACCCTAACCCTAACCCTAACCCTAACCCTAACCCTAACCCTAACCCTAACCCTAACCCTAACCCTAACCCTAACCCTAACCCTAACCCTAACCCTAACCCTAACCCTAACCCTAACCCTAACCCTAACCCTAACCCTAACCCTAACCCTAACCCTAACCCTAACCCTAACCCTAACCCTAACCCTAACCCTAACCCTAACCCTAACCCTAACCCTAACCCTAACCCTAACCCTAACCCTAACCCTAACCCTAACCCTAACCCTAACCCTAACCCTAACCCTAACCCTAACCCTAACCCTAACCCTAACCCTAACCCTAACCCTAACCCTAACCCTAACCCTAACCCTAACCCTAACCCTAACCCTAACCCTAACCCTAACCCTAACCCTAACCCTAACCCTAACCCTAACCCTAACCCTAACCCTAACCCTAACCCTAACCCTAACCCTAACCCTAACCCTAACCCTAACCCTAACCCTAACCCTAACCCTAACCCTAACCCTAACCCTAACCCTAACCCTAACCCTAACCCTAACCCTAACCCTAACCCTAACCCTAACCCTAACCCTAACCCTAACCCTAACCCTAACCCTAACCCTAACCCTAACCCTAACCCTAACCCTAACCCTAACCCTAACCCTAACCCTAACCCTAACCCTAACCCTAACCCTAACCCTAACCCTAACCCTAACCCTAACCCTAACCCTAACCCTAACCCTAACCCTAACCCTAACCCTAACCCTAACCCTAACCCTAACCCTAACCCTAACCCTAACCCTAACCCTAACCCTAACCCTAACCCTAACCCTAACCCTAACCCTAACCCTAACCCTAACCCTAACCCTAACCCTAACCCTAACCCTAACCCTAACCCTAACCCTAACCCTAACCCTAACCCTAACCCTAACCCTAACCCTAACCCTAACCCTAACCCTAACCCTAACCCTAACCCTAACCCTAACCCTAACCCTAACCCTAACCCTAACCCTAACCCTAACCCTAACCCTAACCCTAACCCTAACCCTAACCCTAACCCTAACCCTAACCCTAACCCTAACCCTAACCCTAACCCTAACCCTAACCCTAACCCTAACCCTAACCCTAACCCTAACCCTAACCCTAACCCTAACCCTAACCCTAACCCTAACCCTAACCCTAACCCTAACCCTAACCCTAACCCTAACCCTAACCCTAACCCTAACCCTAACCCTAACCCTAACCCTAACCCTAACCCTAACCCTAACCCTAACCCTAACCCTAACCCTAACCCTAACCCTAACCCTAACCCTAACCCTAACCCTAACCCTAACCCTAACCCTAACCCTAACCCTAACCCTAACCCTAACCCTAACCCTAACCCTAACCCTAACCCTAACCCTAACCCTAACCCTAACCCTAACCCTAACCCTAACCCTAACCCTAACCCTAACCCTAACCCTAACCCTAACCCTAACCCTAACCCTAACCCTAACCCTAACCCTAACCCTAACCCTAACCCTAACCCTAACCCTAACCCTAACCCTAACCCTAACCCTAACCCTAACCCTAACCCTAACCCTAACCCTAACCCTAACCCTAACCCTAACCCTAACCCTAACCCTAACCCTAACCCTAACCCTAACCCTAACCCTAACCCTAACCCTAACCCTAACCCTAACCCTAACCCTAACCCTAACCCTAACCCTAACCCTAACCCTAACCCTAACCCTAACCCTAACCCTAACCCTAACCCTAACCCTAACCCTAACCCTAACCCTAACCCTAACCCTAACCCTAACCCTAACCCTAACCCTAACCCTAACCCTAACCCTAACCCTAACCCTAACCCTAACCCTAACCCTAACCCTAACCCTAACCCTAACCCTAACCCTAACCCTAACCCTAACCCTAACCCTAACCCTAACCCTAACCCTAACCCTAACCCTAACCCTAACCCTAACCCTAACCCTAACCCTAACCCTAACCCTAACCCTAACCCTAACCCTAACCCTAACCCTAACCCTAACCCTAACCCTAACCCTAACCCTAACCCTAACCCTAACCCTAACCCTAACCCTAACCCTAACCCTAACCCTAACCCTAACCCTAACCCTAACCCTAACCCTAACCCTAACCCTAACCCTAACCCTAACCCTAACCCTAACCCTAACCCTAACCCTAACCCTAACCCTAACCCTAACCCTAACCCTAACCCTAACCCTAACCCTAACCCTAACCCTAACCCTAACCCTAACCCTAACCCTAACCCTAACCCTAACCCTAACCCTAACCCTAACCCTAACCCTAACCCTAACCCTAACCCTAACCCTAACCCTAACCCTAACCCTAACCCTAACCCTAACCCTAACCCTAACCCTAACCCTAACCCTAACCCTAACCCTAACCCTAACCCTAACCCTAACCCTAACCCTAACCCTAACCCTAACCCTAACCCTAACCCTAACCCTAACCCTAACCCTAACCCTAACCCTAACCCTAACCCTAACCCTAACCCTAACCCTAACCCTAACCCTAACCCTAACCCTAACCCTAACCCTAACCCTAACCCTAACCCTAACCCTAACCCTAACCCTAACCCTAACCCTAACCCTAACCCTAACCCTAACCCTAACCCTAACCCTAACCCTAACCCTAACCCTAACCCTAACCCTAACCCTAACCCTAACCCTAACCCTAACCCTAACCCTAACCCTAACCCTAACCCTAACCCTAACCCTAACCCTAACCCTAACCCTAACCCTAACCCTAACCCTAACCCTAACCCTAACCCTAACCCTAACCCTAACCCTAACCCTAACCCTAACCCTAACCCTAACCCTAACCCTAACCCTAACCCTAACCCTAACCCTAACCCTAACCCTAACCCTAACCCTAACCCTAACCCTAACCCTAACCCTAACCCTAACCCTAACCCTAACCCTAACCCTAACCCTAACCCTAACCCTAACCCTAACCCTAACCCTAACCCTAACCCTAACCCTAACCCTAACCCTAACCCTAACCCTAACCCTAACCCTAACCCTAACCCTAACCCTAACCCTAACCCTAACCCGGCCGCCTGTTTTTAGGGGCGAGCCGGAGGACAATGTAGAAGGGTTTTTATAAATAAAAAATTTACTGTTTCCTAAAAAAATTTACTGTACCCTAACCCTAACCCTAACCCTAACCCTAACCCTAACCCTAACCCTAACCCTAACCCTAACCCTAACCCTAACCCTAACCCTAACCCTAATTTGTTCATGCATTTCATGTTGTTTGTGCTCTATTTTTGTTTGTGGGGTTTGGCCTTTGGGCGCCCCACATTTCTGTAGAATGGTTTTATATTTCAATAAAAAAATCGTGTTTCACCTAAAAAAATCGTGTTTCACCTAACCCTACCCCTACCCCTACCCCTACCCCTACCCCTACCCCTACCCCTACCCCTACCCCTACCCCTACCCCTACCCCTACCCCTCACCCTCACCCTCACCCTGACCCTGACCCTGACCCTGACCCTGACCCTGACCCTGACCCTAACCCTAACCCTAACCCTAACCCTAACCCTAACCCTAACCCTAACCCTCGATTGGCCGGACCTCCTGCGGCAGCCGTGGGAGGCGATCGTGTCCGGTGCGGAGCCGACAGCGCTGGTCCCTCCCCTGCGAGGCCCGCGGGTGCGGACGGGCGCGCCTTCCCGCCCTCCTCCGCCTTCACCTTCCGTCCCGGGGGCGGCGGTCCGGGATCGGCGGGGGGCGGGCAGGGACCTCGCCTCTCTGAGGAACACGAGGAGTGATCGGGACACCGGGCACGCCGAGGAGCAGCGGCACTCGTGGCGGCGGTGGCGGGACCCGAGACGGACGGGACTTTGTCTCCGACGCCAGGGGAGTGTCGGCGGTCGCCTCGCGGCGGGCCGGCGGCAGGCGGAGGAGGAGCGGATGGTGCCGGATGCGGTGGCGGCGGAGGCGGCGGAGGCCGGTCTTTCCAGCGTTCGCGTGGCCGCGGATACGAACGACGACAACGCCGGGCCTAGGTTTTGGGACGTGCTGTGGAGCACCGTCCGCCTGCTGAACTACGTCATCCTGGCGGTGCTCCTGGTGGAGAGGAGGCGGGAGTTGCCCCGGGAGAGGAGGCGAGGTGTCGCCTCTCCGGATTGGTCGGCGGCTCGCTTGGCCGAGGACGTCGTGGCGCGCCTGGATGTCATCTGTGCGGCGGAGCGGGATCGTTGGCCGGCCGAGCGCTGGAGGCGACTCTGGCCGTGGAGGTCGGCGACGGTCACCCCGCCCATCACGTGAGGCGTTCGACAGCAGAGAGTGGGACTGCGGAGCGGGTCTGGCAGCAGCAACGTCTCTCTGTGGACTTTGTTTTCTGGACTTCGGCGGCTGGGCGCGGGATCGGTCCCTGCCGCATGGATGTGGCCGCCCATTTGGGTTTTCCACCTGCACCTGTTCCTCCTCCTACTTTTCCTCCTCCTCCTCCTCCTGTTTCTCCTCCTCCTCCTCCTCCCTTGGCCTTTTATTGGTGTTTCGGGGTGGGGTTCTGGGGGAGGGTGGGGGGGTGGATGGGTGGCGTGAGGGTGTGGAGGGTGTGATGGGTGGTTGGTGGGTGGTTTGGTTTTCTGTAGTCGTCGTTTTCACGATGTATGTTTTGTGTGTGGCCCTGCCTCCTGTATAGGGGAGGTTTGGGTTTCTTGTAGAAGGGTTTTATTTTCTAATAAAAAAAGGTGTGTTGACCTAAAAAAAAAGGTGTGTTGACCTAACCCTAACCCTAACCCTAACCCTAACCCTAACCCTAACCCTAACCCTCACCCTCACCCTCACCCTCACCCTCACCCTCTAACCCTCTAACCCCCTCACCCCCTCACCCCCTCACCCTCACCCTCACCCTCACCCTCACCCTCACCCCGACCCCTAACCCTAACCCTAGAACCCTAGAACCCTAACCCTAGAACCCTAACCCTAGAACCCTAACCCTAAAACCCTAACCCTAAAACCCTAACCCTAACCCTAACCCTAACCCCCGTTGCCCTGGTCAACGAGGCGCCTGCTCAACTATGTCATCCTCCACATCCTCTGCCTGCTCCGCACGAGGCATCTGAGGCTGGAACGCAGTGGCGGGACGCTGATGCCGGACTGGGCAGAGCAGGAGGCGGAGCGTGTCATCGACCGCCTCGCATGGATCCGTGAGGTGGAGCAGGGACGCATGCCGGCGGAGCGGTGGCGTCGCCTGTGGCCCTGGAAGGAACAGACTCCGAACCCTCGGACTCCGCCATGATGACTATCGGGGCGGCCCATGGGGGCCAGGACTTGGGCCGAGCCTTAGTTTGGGACTTGGGGGCCGAGGCGGCCGGACTCTGTTTTTGGGGGGAGGGAGGGCGTTGGCCCTTCTCCGGTTCGGAGTGTTTTTGTGTTTTTGTGTTTCTCTGTTTTTTAGTTTGTATGTGTTTGAGCCCGGCTGCCCGTTTTTAGGGGCGCGCCGGGGTTACTTGTAGGAGGGCTATTTTAAATAAAACAATTGTCGTTTGACCTAAAAAATTGTCATTTGACCTAACCCTAACCCTGGCCCTAACCCTAACCCTAATTTTTTTTTCCCTAACCCTCACCCTCACCCCGACCCCCACCCCCACCCTCACCCAAGCCGTTCGAGGTATGGACAGATCATAAGAACCTCGAAGCCCTAAAGACCCCGCGGAGGCTATCCCCGAAGCAGGCGAGATGGTCCCAGTATTTTGGGCAGTTCAACTTTACGTTGAAGCACATCCCCGGGAAGAAGAACTTCCTGGCGGACGGGTTGTCACGTATGCCCCAACATGCCAGCCTGTGAAAGGACATCATGGACTCCATCATCCCTGCCAGCAGGTTGGCCGTGAAGGCAGTAACCCGGAGCCAAGCACGCGGGAAGGGGGGGCACGCAACGCCAGAGCTGCAGCAGGAGTTTGCGGAAGCGGCAAAGCAAGACCCCTGGCTCAAGGCGAACGACAGCCTAACCAGCCAAGGAGATCTGTGGTGGCACAAGGAGAGAGTATATGTTCTGGAGGGGTGTCGGCAGCGGGTAATGGAGAGAGCCCACGACAACCGGAGCGCGGGGCACTACGGGTTCGTGAAAATGCTCCACTAGATCAGGCAGCAGCTTTGGTGGCCGACGCTCCGAAAGGACGTAGAAGCCTATGTGGGGGGGTGCCCAGTGTGTGCGATGGCGAAAGGGAGTCGGGGGAAGCCCAGGGGGCTGCTCCAACCCGTGGCAAACCCAGACGGTCCGTGGCAAGAGATCGCCATGGATTTTATCGTGGAACTACCGGAGAGCAAGGGCAAGACTGCCATTTGGGTGGTCACGGACTTGTTCTCAAAACAAGCGCACTTTGTGGCTTGCCGGCAAGTCCCCATGGCAGCGAGGCTGGCGAGACTCTTCGTACAGCATATTTACCGACTACACGGCGCGCCTCGACGGGTCATCAGTGACCGGGGGGGAACTTCATCGCCCGCTTCTGGAGGGAGTTCTTGAAGCGGGTAGGGACGTAAGCCCTCTTGTCCACAGCACACCCCCAAACGGACGGATCGACCGAACGCATGAATGGGGGGCTGGAGCAGTACCTGAGGTGCTACGTGGGACATCAGCAGGATGACTGGGCGGAGCTACTGCCATTCGCGGAAGTGGCATACAACGACGCCATCCACAAAAGCACCGGGTTCTCCCCATTCAAGGTGGCCACGGGGCGGGACTTCGTACCCATGCCGGAACTGCCCCAACCGGCATCCCACATCAGCTCCCTGGACTCCTGGTTTTCCCAAATAAACGCCACGAGACAAGCGGCGCGAGCGGCGCTACAGGTGGCCAAGGGGGAGTACAAGAAGTACGCAGACCGCAAGAGGCTTCCTAAGTGGCAGTGGAAAGTGGGGGACCAGGTGTACCTGTCGACCAAGAACTTAAAGACACACCAGGCGTCGAGGAAGCTCAGCCCGAGGTTTGTGGGACCGTTCCCCATCGGAGAGATAATCAACCCGGTGACGGTTCGGCTGACGCTCCCCAAGAGCCTGGGGAGGATCCACCCGGTATTTCACTGCAGCTTATTAAAGCCGCACCAACCAGGGGACTGGCACAAAACAGAGGCGAGACCGGCACCCATCATAGTCGGCGGGGAGCAGCACTTCGAGGTGAAGCAGATACTGGACTTGAGGAGGCACAAGGGACAGATCCTGCTGCTGGTGCAGTGGAAACACTTCCCCAAGTCCCACAGCGAATGGGTAAGCCGAGCCCACGTCAAAGCGCCGGACTTAGTACAAGACTTTTACAATAGATACCCCGGGAAACCAAAATAAAGAGGGGGGGGGTCTGTTGTCAGGGGGCGGAATGTCAGGTTCAGCCAGCCTGGCGCCCCGTAGAAACCCATAGAAGCCACCACCGTGCTGAGCCATTTTGCCACAAGCCGGGAGAAAAGGGGAAGTGGGAGCCACGCGGCTGAAAGTGGCCACCTGCACCTAGCCAGCGGGGAAACCGCAGAGCGGAACCAATTAATCCGCGCTGATAAGCGGCGCGAGCCATCAATAAGCGGAACAGCAAGCCGAGGAACCAAGATACCGCGCCTCCAGTGACCCCAGCTCTGCACGAAAAAGAAAAGGACTTAGAGGGAACCAACCCACGCCGGAGGGGAAATCAATCGATGAACAATGGGGCCCGGCCAAACCTGACATCCGGACTTATCGGAGTGCGGATAGCCCGCCGCCGGCAATGCGATCGCGAGGCAGGAAAAAACTGCGGGAAGGGGGGGTATAAAGAAACCAATGTACTGTGCCAAGCCAGTCCTGGCTTTGATTGTAACTGTTGCGTTACGCTTGAGTAAACCTCTTTTGTGAACTACACGTGTCACGGGAGTTTCTCTTGACGAACATAGCAGATTCTTACACTGCATACGCAGAAAGGGGTGCGAGTGACAGGGGTATCCCCGGTGGGGGGGTGGGGGGCCCCCCTCCCCTTCATTTTTCAGTTTGTTTTCTGGGGTTTTGTAGTCTCTTTGCTTTGCTGCAGTGGCAGCCATTTTTCCCTTTGTTTTTTTTCCCCAATGGCTACTCCAAGCCACAGCATTGTAGAGGGGGCCTCTTCAGATGCCCCTGGATCAGTTTTGGGTTCCCTCCCCTCCTCCCCCCATTTTCAGGGGGGTGAGGCCCCAGAACTCGTTTTGGACCCTGATTTTCAGCTTGAAGCAGCTGGTCTACTTGTGAGTAAAGCAGCAGAGATGGCAGCAGTTGCTTCAGCGTTTTCTGGCAAGCCAGCACCTTCCCTTAAAGGAGCTGAGTCACCTTCTCCTTCCCAGGAGAAAGCCCAGCAAGTGGATGGGTCTCCTCAGCTGCCACAGGTTATTGAGCCTGAGTTTAGTCTCCAGCTTCCGTTTTCGCCCTGTTTTGAGCCACAGACGCCCCCCCCAAGACTCTTTGCCTTCGACTCTTCCTACTGGGGTGCTGTGTTCCCCTATTGGTGCTTCAGGACTGAGCGGGGCTGTTTCCACAGAGTCTCCATTGCTCCTGGAGCCAGTTGCTTCTGACTCAGCCTCTTCTGCTTCGGGGTTGCTCTTGCTAGATCGAGGCTTGTCGTCCTCCGCTGAGTGGTTGTCCTTGCCTCGGACTTCCTCATTTCCTCCGCATTTTACTGCTGGCTCCAGTCACGCGACTTCTACGAGTCATCGGCGCGCCGCTTCTATTGGCAGTTCATCAGGGTTCCGTGATCGTTCTCCACTGTCCTCATCATCAAGCAGTGCTGTCTGTATTTCTTCTGCAGTCTCCAGGTCTGCTCCTCTGCCTCCTGCCCTTCTCCATGGGCCTCCCCAGCCTAGGCCGGCGAGCAGGTCATCTTCGCCGTCACCTTCCCGAGAGCTTCTCGTTCGGGAGGCGTGGCGTCGCCAATGTGCTCTTCCCTTGGCGGACTTGCTTCCAGTTCTCAAGGAGGCGACAGACTTTTCAGAAAAGTTTTTCGTCAGGGCGTGGGGGCTCTTGGTTGCTCACATGCCCCTAGAGCCGGTGCCGGTCAGTGACTTCTCAAAGCGGGGCCAGCAGTTCTTTTGGGATGCTTTACAGTCTAGTTGGTCCCCGTTGGCGACCTTTCTCACGGGCAAGACTACAGATGTTTCCGACGCTGAGTTGGCGGATGCTCGTTCGCTGACCTTGGCCGTCGTGGAGCATCTGCTGGTGGGCCGATTGCCTCACTCCCGAGTCGATGGTCTGGCAGCCTGGTCGAATGGTAAACACTTGCGCAGGCTGTTCGCAGCTTCGCTGGTGTTTTGGCAGTCGCAGCCTGCTGCTGCTCTCGCTCCTTTGTGTGACAGGGCAGCTGATGCCTCTTCTCGACTTTGTGCCGCAGCTTATGTAGAGTGGCTCACCGCTTTTCTTGGATTTTGGACGCTGAGGATAGATCAGAGAGCTGGCGGCAGTGCTGTCTCCAGATCCAGTGCCTCTCCTGTGCCTCCGGCTCCTGATCACTTGCCTGCCGTTCCCGCTGTTTCTTCTGTTTCTTTGCCGGTTGCTTCAGCTGGGGTTGAGTCCTCTCCTTCACCTTCTTCACGTCTCTCGTCAGTGGATTCGGGCGGCGCCGCAGAGTTCGGGGCTTCCGGTCAGCAGTCCTCTGTGGGCCTGGTGGCAGCTCCCAGTGGATGTTGGGGTGTCCCCTGCTCCACTGCCCCAGCGGGAGGACTCCCAGTGCCGCCGCAAACGTCCACGTTCCAATGCGCGGCCTGCATCTCCTCAGCCGCAGGTGGATCCCATGTTGGGCCAGCGCTCCCCGCTCGTCTCCAGTCATTCTGCTGTTGGTGGTCTTCGGCCAGTGGCTTCATCACCGCTTGCTTCGCCTCGGAGGGCCACGGGCCTCGTCCGCGGCCTTCTTACGCCTCTGTGGTGGCCGAGGGACCCTCGGCAGCTCCCTCTTGCCTGAGCGATGTTGACGATGCAATGCTGGGGGGCGCTCCAGATGATATCTTTGCCTCTTGGACTTTAACGATTCTCACGACATTCCTTCTGGTTCCCGTCAGCGGTCAGCATCCCATTCTGTGGATGACGGAGATTCGGCATTGGCGGCGGCGGCAGCTGTCGAGTTGGAACCGGACAGTCGCTATGTGATTCAGTTCTCGGCAACTGCGCTCTTCCGCCACGGGGACGTCCGGGCCTATGTGGTCAAGCGGCTGATTTGTTCGGCTTTGGACTTCCCGAGATCGCAGCTGGTGGCGGTCATCAGCTTCCCGGGGCAGCGGGACATCGATGTTTGCTTTATGTCCAACGCCTCCTTGAGAGACTTTTGCGTGCGCTGTCATACCTTGGCGAGGGAGCAGCCGTCGCTGTTCCAAGGCCTCCACGCCCGCCCTCTCCATCGTGGGAATTCGAAGTTGTTGTTTGTGGCCTTTCGGACGACGACGATCCCCGAGGACATTCGGCAGTGGGTGTCTCGATATGCGAGGATCTTGGAAAGACCCAGCAAGGTGCGCGACGGCGATGGCCTGTGGACGGGGGAGTTCAAATGTCGGGTAATCTTCCACGCCACAGGTCACGCGCAGATCCCAAAGTTTTTCTTCCTGGGGGTCGATCGAGGATTCATTTGATATCAGGGGCAGCCACCCGCCTGTTTCCACTGTGGGGACTATGGTCACCAACGGCAGGTATGTACTATTTCCCTTTGTGCCCGTTGCAGCCTCCGCAGCCACTTGGCAGCGGCCTGCTCCTCCTGGATCCAATGCAATCTGTGTGATGCAGCGGGGCACACCTACCAGGGTTGTCCGAAGGCTTTTCACAACCGACCGTCCTCTCGGCCTGGTAGGCCTATGGGCCCTGATCCGGCGGAGGAGGCGCGGGTTGCTCTCCTGGATGCTCGTATTAATTGGACTCGTCAATGGGAAAGGGAGTCTGGCATTTCTGACAGTTCTTCCGACGATGACTTTTGGCGCTCTGCTCCACCCACATCAGTCTCTGGAGTGAGCCGCCCTGACAGTTTACCGTCCTCTTCGAAGCGAACGCGGCCGGCCAGCCAGCCGCCTTCGCAGCATGTGCCCTAACCCTAACCCTAACCCTTCCTCTGCCGTTGGGCTCACGCAAAGTGGGCAAAGGCCTGGTGGGCAGAGGGCAGCCTCCCGCGCAGGGTCACTTCCGTGGAGCTACGGCACCTGCCCCCCTTCCTGAGGGAGCTGCCACAGATCTTGCGGGCCTTCGGCATTCAGGTGCCCGTATTTGGGGGCTGCGGGGAGTCTGTCGGCCCCGTCCTCCTGCGGACCATCCGCAAGGAGGTCTATGAGGAGGTGCTGGCCCTCGCGGTTTTGGACCCGTGGTGCAGACGGATTGCGGCCAGGGCAACGGAGGGTTCGGACTTCCATGGGGAGCCGTGCCCTGCGTACTTCTTGCACCACGGCCCTGGACGCGCTGAGTCATCGGCCGCTGCGGGAGCCCCACTTCAGCGGCCAGTCCAGGAGGGTGCCGATGCATCGTTTCCCTTTTTGGACCAGAGGGTGCCGTACGCCCTCTGGGAAGTGCGGTGGCGTTTCTACCACCTGGTCCCTCCCTTTGGGGCAGCCCGGCCTTGGGAGGCGGTGGAGACGCGCCAGTGTCCCCTCCCGGAGTGTGTCCAGTTGGCCTTGCAAGGTGCGTCCACATCCTCCTCCTCCTCCTCCTCCTCCACCAGGGCCTCCAGGGACACGGTCCGGCACGCAGTGAAGGACTGCCCCATGAGCCGGGCTGTGTGGGACGGCCTCGCGTCAGCTCTTGGGTGCCCTGCGCTGGTGGACCTGCCCTGGGAGTCCATCGTCTCCGGAGAGGAGCCGCGGGACTTCCGGGGAGTCCTGCGCCCTCCAGCAGAGCAGCGGCGGCCGCAGGACGAGTATGGGCGGCAGCATTCGGCCATGCAGTAGCAGCTTCCGTGGTCGATCCGTCTTCTCCTCCTGCTGGTCCTGCAGGCTATCGTTGACTTGCAGAGAGACGGGTGTTGGCAGCACCACCAGCAGCGACAACAGTGGCGACAGAGGCGGCAGTCAGCCATGCAGACAGAAGGACCAAAGATCGCGGATATTGTTGAGCGGGTCCTCCTCCGCTTTGACTGTCTCCGCCTCGCAGAGCGAGAGCGGATGCCTTGCTCAAAGTGGCGGGCCCGGTGGCCCTGGCGGGAGCGTGTCACTTGTCCGTGGACGATGGGATGAACGGTGGGCAGGGTGGCACGGGGGTTGCTCCTCAGAGACTTTGGGTGGAGATGACTGTTGTGGGGATGGGTTTGATTTGGTGATCGTAGTTTTTCATTTACTCATCTGCGTATAAGTGGAGTTTTTTGTTTGTAGTATAGTTTATTTTGAATTAAAAAATTCCTAATTAAAAAAAAAAATTCCTAACCCTAACCCTAACCCTTCTGAGTACCCAGGAGCGAGACACATCACCCAACTCAGCTCTTACCTTAACCCTCCAAACGAGTGGTTTTTTTGGACTGGGGTTCGTTTTGACTGCACAGAAGGGTGTGTGAGTAACAGGGGCACACCCTGTAGTGGGTGGGGGACCCCCCTCCCCTTCTTTTTTTTCCATTTGTTTCTTGGGGCTTTTTTGGCTTTTTGTTCTGCTGCAGTGGCAGCCATTTTTTCCCCTTTTTTCTATGGCTTCTCCGAGCCTTAGGGGCATGGAGGGGGCCTCCCCAGAGTCCCCTGGTACATATTTAGGATCCTTACCCTCTTCCCCCCGTTTTCAGGGGGTGAGGCCCCAGAATCAGTTTTGGAAGCCTCTTTTCAGCCAGAAATAGCAGGCTTCCTTGAGAGTAGAGCTGCAGAAATGGCTGCAGCTGCCTCAGTGTTTTCTGGCAGCCCTGACCAATTCCTTAAAGGAACAGGGTTGCCTACAGCTTCTGAGGAAGAGACCTTGTCGTCGGATGGGTCTACTCGGCTGCAACAGTCTTCAGAGCCAGAACTTTGCCTCTGACTTTCATATTCGCCCAGTTCTGCGCCTCCAACGCTCCCCCAGGCATCATCTCAGCCGGTCCTTCCAGTGGGGGAGTTGTCTTCGGCAGACAGACCTTCGGGATCAAGTGTGGCCATCTCCATGGAGTCGCAGTCGCAGGTCGAGAGTGTGTCTTTGGAGTCAGCTTCGTCCGTTTTGGGGTCATCGTGGCTCGATGCTGGCTTGTTGTCCTCAGCCGCCTTGGAGCCGCGTTCAAGGACTTCTTCCTTTCCGCAGCCATTTGTACCTGGTTCACGCTCAACCAGCTTTGAGAGTCACCGGCGCACCGCTTTTTTGAGTCGCTCGTCGGGGTTCCGGGATCGCTCACCATTGTCTAGACAGGAGGTCGACACTGCCCGAGTTTTCTCAGCGGCTTCCCGGTCTCGGTCTCAATCTCCTGCCATTCCCCAGGTGCCTTTCACGACTCAGCCGCCGAGCAGATCGCCTTCGCCTTCTCGAGAGGTCCTCATCGTGAGGCGTGGCAAGCACAGTGTCGCCTTCCCTTGGCGGAGTTGGTCTCCCTTTTTGAGGGGGATACGGACTTTTCTGAAAAGTTTTTTGTCCGGGCGTGGGGACTCTTGGTGGCTCACATGCCACTGGAGACGGTGCCAATTGGAGATTTCTCTAAGCGAGGCCAGCATTTCTTCTGGGACATTTTGCAGTCCAGTTGGTCCCCCCGGCAGACTTCTTCGTTGGCAAGCACAGGAACGTTTCAGACGGTGTTTTGGCAGACGCCAGATCGACGACCTTGGCAGTGGTGGAACGCTTCCTGGTAGGCCGTTTGCCCTGCTCCCGGATCGAGGGTCCCGCGGCCTGGTTGAACGGCACGCGTTGCGCCGCTTGTTTGCGGCATCCTTAAAGTTCTGGACGACGAGGCCCACGGCTGCTCTCACCCCTTTGTGCGACCGAGCGGCCAATGAGTCGACTCGCCTGTGCGCCGGGACGTATGTTCCATGGCACTCTGATCTCTTGGCCTTTTGGACGCGTAGGGTTGCTCCGAGTGTCGGACGAGCTGATGCCCCGGACTCCGGTACATCTCCTTCACCTCCGGCTCCTGACCGCTTTGTGGTGCTCGCGGCCTCGCCTGCGGTTTCTTTGCCGGCGGCTTCGTCCGGGGTGGTTTCGTCTCCTTCGCAGTACTCGCATCTTTCGCCAGTCGCTTCTGGCGACGCCGCAGAGCCTAGGGCTTCTGGCTCACCACCCTACATGGACCCGGCCAAGGCTCCTCTCCTTATGGAAGTCGGCAGCTGTCCAGCTCCGTTGCCCCAGTGGGTGGACTCTCAGCGCAGCCACAAGCGAACGTGCTCTGGCTCGCAGCCCGAGTCTCCTCGGCCAGCAGTTCCCTCGTCAGATGATCGGTCCCCAGCTGTCTCTCGTCCTCGAGCCGAATCCGGTGGCCTTCCGCCTCCGCCTCCGTCCACATTAGCTCCACCTCCGTCAGAAGCCCCGGGACAGGGGCCGCAGACTTCTTAGGCTTCCGCGGCGGCCCGGGGGCTCTCGGCGGGGCCCTCTCGCTTGAGCGACGTGGACGACGCGCCACTGGGGGGACCTCTGGAAGCGATGTTTGTGCCCTTGGACTTTGAGGACTCGCAGGGCGTCCCTTCTACATCCCGGCAGCGTTCAGCCTCACATACGAGGGAGGGCAACAAGTCGGCCTCGATGGCAGGTGCGGCCCCCGTGTCGGACCCGGACAGTCATTACATGGTCCGGTTCTCGGCGACGGCACTCTTTCAGCACGGGGACATCTGGGCATACGTAGTGAAGCGGCTGATCTGTTTGGCGTTGGACTTTCCGAGGGCCCAGTTGGTGGCGGTCATCGGCTTCCCGGGACAGCGGGACGTCGACGTCTGTTTCGCCTCGGACGCCTCGTTGAGGGACTTCTGGGTTCGTTGCTGTGTCCTGGCGAGGGAGCGTCCGTCACTCTTCACCGGCCTCCGCGCCCGCCCTCTGTTATGTGGGAACTCGACGCTTATTTTTGTGGCCTTTTGGATGACGATCCCCGTGGATGTCCCGTTACGCGAAGGTCCTGGAGGGCCCCAGTAAGGTGCGGGACAGTGACAGCCTGTGGACGGGGGAGTTTAAGTGCAAAGTGTTGTTCCACGCCACAGGCAGGGCGAAGATCCCGAAGTACTTTTTCCTGGGGGTGGACCGGTGTTTCACCCGTTATCAGGGCCAACCACCCGCCTGTTTCCACTTCGGGGACTACGGTCATCAGCGGCGGGTGTGTACTGTCGCCCTTTCTGCTCGCTGTGGCCTCCGAGGAGACTTGGCGGCGGCCTGTTCATCGCAGATCCGCTGTAACTTGTGTGACGCGGCGGGACATACCTACCAGGGCTGTCCGAAGGCCTTCCGCAACCGGGCCTCCTCTCGCTCTGCCCGGCCCGGGGGCTCTGACCCGGCGGAGGAGGCGCGGGTGGCGCTCCTGCGAGACCGGATCACTCGAGCTCATCATCGGGAGGAGACGGGCGTGCTCGATCCTGACCGCGACGATTTTCGGCATTCCGTTCCGGAGCCGTCGGCTTCTTGAAGGGATTGCAGACCCCGTTCGCCGTCACGGCGGGCACGACCGCTGCCTCCGGCTCGGCGGCCGTCGGAAACTTTGTCCTCGGCCACCGCCGCCGTCGCTTCAGAGATGCCGGGTTCCCCGCGGGCGTCCCGCCCTTCTGCAAGTCCCTCGGCTGCAGTCCGGGATGGCGTTGGCGCATCAGAGCTTGTCTCTGTTTCACAGTGCCCGCTGCAGGCACAGCCTCCCGTCCTGCCAGCTCCTCGGGTTGCGGGATCCCAATACGCCATTTTGGCGGCAGAAATGGAGCCGGATGGTGTTTCTTCGTCTTCCGAGGCTCCGGCTGCGGTCGCGGCCCAGTCCGGCTCTCCGCCGTCACCCAGAGGCCCCGGCAGCAAGCGGAAGAAGTCCAAGGGGAAGGGGACGGCGGGAGCCTCTGCCAGGCAGGAGAATGGGCGATCGAGGCGGCGGCAGCAGTCTCCACCTGCCGATCCCAAGGGCACCGGGCTAGCGGTCTCGCAGGGTGTAGCAATCCCGCCATCCGCTGAGGTTCTGAGTGCAGCAGAGTCATCATCTGAGCGGCGTTCACACAGTGGACCACGTGCACAGCAGTCATCCCCGTCGCCTTCACACAGTCGGAGCATCGTGGTGCAGGAGTGGCCTTCCCTCCGGCGGTCCGACATTTCTCCACGGTCTTCATCTCTCCCCCCTTAGCTCGCAGGGGCGGGCCCGCCTCCATCGGAGTCCGGGTCCCAGAGTCAGGCCGCACCAGCGACGGGTCTTCCCGACCAACCGCCGGGGGCGGAGTCTTCCGCGACGCCTTCTCAGAAGGAATAATGTGGTTGTTTTTCTTCTGCTGCTGCAGCCTCGTTTTTTCTGCGGTCCAGATGGCTCCTCTCGTCAGCTGCAGATCATCACCTGGAACTGCCAGGGCCTCTCCCGCCTGGCCCAGTGTTCTGAGCTGCTGCGGGCGCTCTCATTTCTGGCGTGTGACGTGGCCATCCTTCAAGAGACGCACCTCCGGAGCGAGCAGGAACGAGCCCGAGCGCAGCGCGAGTGGCACTTCGGCCCGTCCTTCCGGACTTTTAGCCTGGACCGTCAGGACGGCTTGGCCGTGTTGGTTCGTCAGCGGCACAGACTCCACGTCGGGGATTTCGTCGAGTTGCTGCCCAGACGTCTGGTCCACCTGGACTTCGCTCTCTCAGACTGTGATCGTTCAGATGTGGCAGGCCTCGCCGCCCAGACCTGTCCCCAGCCATCTCCAGCTGCCTTGCCTACGGCTCCTAAGGGTGGAGGACCTGGCTTCCATCATTTGGGGAAAGCGACCAGACACTTTCGCCTGTGCGGCTTGTAAGCGCCTCCCGGAGGGCCCGGACGTTGAACGGAGTTGTGGATGTACTTGCGCACTACGCTGAATACCTGGCATACGCCCATCGTTGCTGGCGACTTTAACCTGCGAGCCCAGGTAGTGGATCGCCGTCTGCGCCATCTTGCACCTGGTTCGCCAGCTGGCACGTGGTGCTCTCCCCCACCGTCCTCAGAGGAGAGAGCAGTTGAGCGCCTCCGACAGGTGGCGGTACTCCAGGACGGCGGGCTTTGCCCCAGGACGAGACGGGTTCTTCCCCGATGCGGACGGCCAGCCGTACCTCATGGCAGACTCGTTTCTGGGCGTGGCCACCATTTCGGCAATCAGCAGACAGGGAGTTTTCTCCTTTTCTTCGCCCCCTACTCCTCCTCCTTCTCCCACGGTCCGCCACTCTCCTGCGGAGGTGTGGCGGATGGTCCAGAGCGGCGACAGCGCTGACGCTACCGGCGAGAGCGAGGGGTGGGTTTGTCCCTGTCGCTTTATAACCAGTCGACGGGGCCCAACGATCACAGGTTCCAGAGCCTGCGGTGATGGAGACGGAGACGGCGCATACACCTGCTACCAGCCGACCTCCCTGAGCCGATTGGACAGGATCTGGGTGCCAGCGCTCGATCCCGTCTGTAGTTGCCACGTGCTCTCTACCCCGTGGTCTGACCACGCGGTGGTACAGCTGGTCGTCAAAGTGCGGCAGCGTGGACAACCGCCGAGGCCGCTGTGGCTGCTCCCCGTCCGGCGGTTGGACGGCGACGAGGTGTTCTTCCAGGGTCTGCACAGGAAGCTGTCCCGCCTCGTTTCCCTCTTTGACATTTACGGCGACGGGGCCGAGGGCAAGTGGTGGGAGCGACTCAAGACCAAGATCCGCACCTGGTGCCAGCGTCACATGCAGCACTCGTGGACAGCGGAGCTCCACCGCTACCAGGCGGCGGTCCGGAGCTTGCTTTTCTGCCAGCTGCACTGGGCCCTGGGCCAGCCTTTCTCCCCAGAGCTCCTGGTACGCACCACCCGGGACGTTGAGTTCTTCCTGCAGCGCCAGCGTGACAAGAGGATGTGGCGTCTCTCCTGCAGGACTCGGGGAGGCCCCATGGCTCCAGAATATTGGGAGTCAGCGCACGGGCAGCCCTTCTGGGCGGCCTCCCATGGGCTAGGCCACGCCCACGGGCGGCGCGGCCCAGGGGCCCCCTCCGCTCCCTCCCGGAGGGGCCGCAGGGGGCGTCTTCGCCCCGGTCGATGACGGTGGCTCCCGATTGGCGGACGTGGAGCAGGTCGTCCCGTCCGAGGTGCGCGGCCTCCACCTGTCGCCAGCCAACGCAGTGAGGACCAATCCCGAGGGCATGCAGGAGGTCGCCTGCACCTACTTTCGGCAGCTGTTCGCGGGGGCGGAAGTCTATCTCACCCGAAGACAACGACTTCTGCCGCCGGGTAGGCCCGCTGGAGCCGGCCAGGCAACTCCCAGGCCTGGCTCTCGGGGAGCTCCTGGCCCCGGTTCGGGAGCAGGTGGTCATCGACGGGATTCGCAGCAGTTGGCGAACGATGGCGCCTGGCCCGGACGGTCTGGGGTGGGCGTTTTACCGGGTGTACGCCCCCCTCCTGGCACACCCGCTGGCCGCCCTGTTCATGGCTCTTCTCTGGCGGGCAGAGCTGACGACAGGTCCGGAAGCGGACGGCGACGATCTCCGACAAGATGGGACGACGAGCTATGACCGAGCAGCGGGGACCGGCGCGGGCAGGGACGAGGACGACGGGCCGATGCTGCCGCCGACCATGCGCCAGGGCCTGCTCCTGCTGTTCCCCAAGCCTCGGGTGCAGGACGCCAAGGCCGATAATCCTCACGAATGTGGATTATCGGCTACTAGCCAAGGTGCTCATGTAGTGCCTGGGTCGGGCGGTCAGACCAACCATCGTTGCGGCGCAGACGAGTGCCGTGCCAGGCCAGAGCGTCGTGGACTCTCTCTGCTCGGTGCGGGAGGTCTTCGCCAAAGTGACACGGTCTGCCGGAGCGACGTCCCGAGCCGAGGCCCAGGAGGCGGGTTTCCTCATCCAGGTGGACCAGAGCAAGGCCTTTGACCAGGTGCACCATCCTTACCTGTGGCAGGCCTTCCTCTGGCGCGGCGTTCCACAGCAGTTCGTCGCCTTGCTCCAGTTCCTCTACAGAGGAGCGTCGACGGCGGTTCAGCTGAACGGTTTCCAGGGGCCGCCAGTGCCAATCCGGTCGGGCGTCCGGCAGGGCTGCCCGCTGAGTCCCCTCCTATACGTGCTGGCCCTCAACCTGGTCCTCCACGGCCTGGCCCGGGACCCGCGGCTGCGGGGTCTACCGATGGCACCGGGGACAGCAGCGGCAAGCAGTGACGGGGGCGGCGACGAGGAGACAGAGACCAGCGGCGACGGCCGACTGCACCTGGTGGCACACGCCGATGACGTCTCACTCTTCGTCAACGATCGGGAGGAGGCGGACTGGGCAAGGGCGTGGTTCTCGCATTACAGCCAGGCTTCAGGGGTGCGGATAAACTTTAAGAAGACCTTTGTGATGCGGCTCACCCCCAGCCCCAGCACGGCAGCGGCGTCCTGCGCGGAGCCACTGCTACGGTGGCCCTGGGGCACCGATGCCGATGACGGCGGCGACGGGCGCACCGCTGGGGGCCGCTTCTCCTGGCCCACATCCGAAGAGATCGAGCGGTTGCGCGAACGGGCGGAGGAGAGCTGTGCTGCGGCCGACAGAGCAGTCCCTCAGGGAGACCACAGTGCGTATCCTGGGCGTCCGCTTCGGCCTGTGGCCCAACGCGTGGCAGGCAGGCTGGTCAGAGGACACGGAGGACTGGCTGCAGCATCTGCAGCGGTGGCGGTGGCAGCGCCGGCGCCTGGGCCTCTTCCAGCGCGCAGCCTACCTGCACACAGCGCTGTACCCGAGGCTGTACCACCTGGCGATGGTCTTCCCTCCCCCCTCCTCATTCCTGCGGAGGGTGACACCGGAGCTGTTCCTGTTCCTGTGGGGCACGGCCCACTTCCCGCTCTCCAGGGCCGTCGCCTACCTCCCAGTGGCGGAAGGCGGCCTTGGACTGCCTCACCTGCAGCTCCAGCTTTGGACCTTCTTCCTCTCACGGAATGTCACTCCAGCCCTGGGTGCCGCCGCAGCAGGAGGAGGAGGAGCGTCGTAAAGCCCGGTCATCATCCTCATCGTCAGAGAGGGAGCCCCCAGGCGGCCTGGGCCACCCTCGTGGTCCCCGTCTCCGGTGCAGATGTCTGGTTGGGCCCCGCTCTGGGTCTCCAGCTTCCTCTCCCGCTGGGTCCGGGCGGAGTGGGTGCAGGCCTGGCGAGGCGGTGGCGGCCTCCCGCGGCAGGTTGGTTCCCAGGAGCTGCAGTGTCTTCCTCCCTTCCTGCAGGACCTGCCGGCGATCCTGAGGAACTTCGACATCTCGGCGGAGGCGTTACATGCCCAGGGGACGTCCGTCGACCCGGTCCTCCGGCGGACCGTCCGCAAAGAAATCTATGAGGAGGCGCTGACCGTCACTGTCCTGGACCCATGGTGCCAGCGGATGGCAGACAGGGCGAGGAGGGGGACGGAGTTCCGGGGCGGGCCATGCCCGCCGTACTTATCCCGGCACAATCCGACACGGGGAGCGGCATCGACCGGGGCGGCCGCCCCGCCTCCCCCGCCATCAGAAGTGGAGGGGCCTACTGGCCGCCTCCCCTTCTCTGATCGGAGGATTCCATTCGCCCTGTGGGAAGTGCGGTGGCACTTTTAGCACCTGGTCCCACCTTTTGGGGCAGCCTGGCCCTGGGAGGCGGCGGCGGCACGCCAGTGTGCCTTCCCGCAGTACATCCAGGCGGCGGTCCGGCAGCAGGAGTCAACTGTCACAGTCAGAGCAGGCGCTTCCCGGGATACCGTTCGCCATGCTGTAAAGGACTGCCCCGTGATCGGGGCGGTTTGGGACAGCCTGGCATCAGCTTTGTGGTGCCCCGCCTGGGAGTCCTGCCCTAGGATGCCATCATCTCGAGGGAAGAGCCGCGGGGCTTTCAGGGGTTCCTGCGGCAGCAGTGAGATGACCAGCAGCGGCGGCAGTCGGCGGAGCAACGTCGGAGACAGCAGTGGGCCGTCGGAAAGCGGGAGGTACTCCCGTGGTCCACCATGCAGCTCCTCCTCTTGTTGGGCCTCCAGGTGCTCATGGATCTCCGGTAGGACTGGCAGTGGCGGCTGCCGCAACAGCAGCAGCAGTTGGACGTACAGGCGGAGGGGCCGCGGATGGCAGATACCATCGAGCGAGTCCTCGTTCGCTTCGACTGCCTGCACCTCGCCGAGGAGCACTTGCCCCGCGTGAAGAGGCAGACTTTGTGGCCTTGGCGCGAGCAGACTCGGTGCTCATGGGCAGTGAGCTGAACTGCCCTTGAGACAGTGGGTCTCTTTCTTTTGCTTGTTCGCTGTGTTTCATCAATGAGACACCTCCCAGCGACATGGTGTTGGACACTTGGGTTTTTTGTTTTCATGTTAGTGTAATCGTGTGGTTATTAGTTTGAGTTCCCTCATCTGCGTATGAGCAGTTTTCTGTTTCTAGGATGGTTTCTTTTAATAAAAAAGTTTCCTAATAAAAAAAAAAATTTTTTCCTAACCCTAACCCTAACCCTAGCCCCAGCCCCAACTCTAACCCTCTAACCCTAACAAAAAATTGTGTTATCCTAAAAAAAAAAAAAAAAAAAATTGTGTAACCCTGACCCCAACCCTGACCTAAAAATTGTCATTTGACCTGACCCCGACCCGAACCCCACAGTGGAGGCGAAAGGCGTCAGATGCGGAGGAAGCGGCGGCGGTGGCAACGGCGACAGCGGAGCAGATCGGGCCGGAGGCGGAGGGGTCGGCAGCGATGGCAGCGACGGAGGTGGCACCGGCACCACAGACAGCGCTGTAGCTGGGACAGCAGAGGGTGGACTCCCCCTCGGCACAGCCGCGGATCACGGTGTGCCACCGACGGCACAGACGGCGGAGAGGGGGCAGTGGCAGCAGCAGAGGTGGCGGGGGCTCCCGGCCCTTCCGTGGACAACACGCCGCCTGATTTACACCGTCATCCTCCACATCCTGTGCCTCCTGCGCACCCATCTCCAGGTGGAGCGCGGCGGCGACGAGCTCGTGCCAGACTGGGCCGATACAGAGGCCGAGGCCATCGCGGACCGGGTGGCCTGGATCCGGGAGGCAGAGCGGGTTCACCTCCCGGAGGAACGCTGGCAGCGCCTCTGGCCGTGGCGCAAGCGGGCTCCCTCGCCGGCGCCCATCACCTAGCCGCGGGTGGCGGAGCCAGCCTATTTGGACTTTGGGCCCCGGACTGGCTGGAGTAGCAGCGCTGGGGGAGTGGGGCCGTTTGGGCTTTGTTTTCAGTTTGGTGTCGTCCGGTCGGAGTGGTTTTTGTTACCCTTTGGTTTGTTGTTTTTCCATTTTATTGTATTTGTATGAGCCCAGCCACCTGTTTTTAGGGGCAAGCCGGAGGACTATGTAGGAGGGCTTTTTACAATAAAAAAATGTCTGTTTCCTAAAATGTCTGTACCCTAACCCTAACCCTAAGTTTCCTAACCCTAACCCTCTAACCGTAACCACCTAACGCTAACCCTAACCCCCCAACCCCAACTTGAGAGAATTTCTGGCTCGCCTAGGAGGTGCGAAGGGACCCGTCTCAGGATCGGCGCTCCTTGGCCGCCAACAGGAGGATCAGGATGGGTCTCCCGTCACAGGGAGACCGCCGTCCCCCGAGGGCTTAGCTCCAAACACTACCACCGGTGACCATCATGCTATTGGCTAGTTTGCCAACATGCAGGTTAGGGTTAGGAAATAACTTTTATTATTTAAAATGGGTTCATACTACAAAATTCAAACAGAAACACTGCAAGGAGTCAGTCCATCCATGAGGTAAAATTACAAAGGAAAAGCAAGACAGACCAGGAACAGATGCTCAAAATGTTCATTGTCAAAGAAAGAAAACCCTGAAGACCAGGCACCAAGGGCCACCCTCTCCCATTGCCCAGGCCCGCTATGTACCCTAGCCCGCCCCTTATCCCTCCCCTCATGATGCCTTGATCGCTGTGTAAAAACTTAATACCATAACTGGTCCAAAGCAACAGTTCAGTTCTCAAAAGGGGGTATGCCACCACCATCACTGAAATTTCTCCTGAGATAACCTTTGACAGCTGGCCTTAATATAGGTGGGCTTCACCCAGAGGTCCTCGATGCCTTGTTCCACCTCCTCCTCCATCTTACGCTGAAGCCAAGGGAGATACCTCCAGGCTCAGAGGGACCACGTCGGGAGAAGCGGCCACTGAGCGAGCAGCGTGAAAAGGAAGAGGAGGGGGGCCACTTAACCACTGCCCAAGCCAAGAGAAGTTTCCTGGTAGGTGACCCTGACGACAGGGGAGCGTGAGACCAATCGGTCCAGGTCCCAATATCAGCGGTCTCGTCGGAGGCCGAGGAACCCAGACCAAATGACGTGCGGCCAAGAGCCTCCGACGGCAAAAGGCAGACAAGACGGCTGTCACCAACATCCACGATCGCACCGCTGACCAGGGCAGGGCCCCACAAAAGTCCACGTTTGGAACGGCCCGGGAGCAATAATCCGCTCCCGTCCGCCAGGGCTGCGATCAGAAAGGCGCGGTCGCCAGTAGCCCCGTCAACGATTGTTCCCGACGCTCCGGCCTAAGTCCTCAGAACTTTCCGGGAGGGAGAAAACAGCTCTCTCTTCCGGAGTTCCCAGACGGTGGAAGGCGGTCCCTAGAGACATTCTCCTTCCCACTCCTGCAGCATTCAGCAAGACGATAAAACTACTTTTCCCTCTGCCGAGCTTTTAATTCGTACTTTATTACCACATTTAATTTACGCTTGACGTTAACTGCAGCAATGCCTTAGCTTAGAATTTGCCATTGTTTCGGTACTAATTTAAGCTGCCTTGATGATTGAATAAATAGAAATTGTTATTTTGGTTGGCATTAAGGGAGTTTATAGCTACATTTACTATTTAGTGAGGTTTATGTTTAAATTAATGGTTAGTATTAGAATTATTAGGGCTAAGTTTTACGTTCACTGCTAGTTTAGAGACTGGCACGTTTAGTTATTAAAATCTTTTAATTCTACCTGACCTTTCTATTTCTTCTACCATCAAGGCACTCTTAGAACAGTAAAGAACGAAGAAAAATACAAGCTAAAACATTCATACGCTTAAATCAGAAGTAAACGGTGGAACAAATTAAGAATTCAGCCTTAGCATACATGGCTTTTAACCACATTCCTAAGTACTGGGAAGGGGTCAAAGAGCACACCTCCCCAGAGATCACCTTCCACAGCCCAGGAGCCACCAAAGAGAAAGCCCTTTCCGGCGTACCACAGAGTCCCGCTTCTGGCAACGAGGCACCTTCAAAAGGGCCTGTCCCGCTGGGCACGTTCAAAGCGGAGCAGGCAGTTTGGAGGGAGTCAGGTGCCAAGCCATTAAGGCCTTCGGAGGACAATACCGGGATCTTCTCTTCTCCTTGGAAGGCCAGGGGTAGCCAGTGCAAACTCTCAGGAAAGCTGTCAAACGGAACCTAACCTTGCGCTAGTCAGCACCCGAGCTGCTGCAGTTTGCGTGAGTTGCAATTACCTGTTTGAACAATAAGCAATTGTATGGCGCATTCTTTTAATCGAGAGGGGTCGTAACCTAGGTGTGGATAACCGAAGCTAAGTCCATCCAGTTGACGAAGGGTCACGGTCACGTACTAGTGGCTTTTGTGTAAAAGTGCTTCTTCACATAGCTGCCGTTTGGATAAGCGTCACTCGATGCTTCCTTCCGTCTCGATGCAGAGAAGCCGACGTACGCGTGTCGAACGTGGCGGCGCTATCGGCTCCATATCCATGTTATTGCAGTAAAGCGTGGCCCGCCCGTGTACCAGAATCTCATGACACTGTTTGCCATGGCACTGAAGTGAAGACATAATTTATACTACATTCCCAATTGGCCACTCTATCAAAAAAAGAGAATCGAGTTAGTTGGATTTAAGTCGTTCTCAATCCTGGCTCCTAGCACTCAATGCGTAATTTCATAAATGCACACAAACCAAATATTTTAAGTCTAGGTTCTAGAGTTTTGCTCAACATTGACATCAACCTGACAGGTCTTGCGCTTACCCAACTCTTGCCCCCGCCCACCCTTTTTGAAGACAGAAACGACGACTGACCTTCCTCGGTCCTCCGCCGCTACACCTGTCCTCCAAGGATGACCGCCAATGACAGGAAAGGCATCCGGAGTGACCTCCGCAAGCTTCAGGAGGAGGGAACTGGGCGGTGCTAGACAGCCTGCGCAACAAACATCTAATGTAACCCCAGACCAAATAGCCTCTCGAGTCGTATCGCTCTCCAAAGCTCCAAGGGTGAAAGTGATGCGCAGAGTGCAACGAAAGAGTCCCATAAACCTTGCCCTCAGGAAAAGACACCCATTAGCATGAGAGCTTGCAAATGTCCACAGTTTGATCTCCAAAGAAACTCCAGTCAGTAAAAATAGAAACTAACTGGTCTTTATTGAGAAAAATAAACTTCTGTAAATTAAACTAAACACACACACCCTGAACAGATCCGCTGCCACCCACACCTGGGCATTGCAGCCTTCTCTTATATTGCAAAGTAAAAATACTCCCACTGGATACACACACACACACTTTCTGTAGGCGTTAATTAGACACTCATAATGACATTACAAGGTACTTTGTTATCTCGCCACCTGCTTGTAGAGCAATTGGGCTGACCTTGATGAGATAATCCTGATAGAAAGAACACTCCATCTTTATCAAGAAAGCACTCTCAGTATTTTGGCAGTTGGGACGAACTCACCCTGAGATTTCCTGCCCCTTCTCCACAGAGGAAACCGATACTGCCATTCGCAGTCTGAAATGTGGTAAAGCACCAGGTTTTGATGGTACCCGTCCAGAATTCCTGGTAAATTTTGGGAGGCGTATGTGAATCTGGATCGGTAAATTCCTTTCAGACACTGTTTCCACCGGACGCCTCCCACTGGAATTCAAAAAGCTAGAGTAATATCACTTTTAAAACCCGGTAAACCGCAAGATAGTTACTGTCCAATCGCCCTTTTGGATTCTTGCTACAAACTTTTTGAGAGATTAATTATAAATAGAATAGGACCTATAATAGACAAACACGTGCCTGTGGAACAAGCTGGCTTTCGAGACAACCAAAGCAGTGTAGACCAAGTCCTCAGTTTAACAGGCTATATCGAGGTAGGATTTCAACGAGGCTTAAAAACTACAGCCGCGTTCGTAGATTTGACGGCAGCATACGATACAGCTCAGAAGGATGGACCGTTATACAAATTGCACCACATTATCCCCTGTAAAACTCTTCCTCGACTAATTAATAACATGCTGACTGATAGATCCTTTCAGATTATAATGGGGGACAACACAAGTAGGGTAAGAAGATTAAATAATGGCCTCCCACAAGATTCTGTAGTAGCACCTACATTATTTAACTTATACATATCAGATATGTCAGTGACAAGGGGACGCAAATTTGGATACGCTGATGATTTGGCCATAGCGGTGCAAGAAAAACACACGGAGGTGGCAGACAGCCTCCTCTCAAAAGATCTCAATGTCCTGGGAAAATTTTTTACTGATTGGATTACTCCCAGTGTTAGTAAAATGGTGAATGCGCATTTCCAGCTTAATAATAAACTAGCAAATAAAGCCCCGAAGGTTTACCTGAACAACTTCCTTCCCTACAACCCTTATCCAAAATACCTCGGGGTAATATTGGGTCGGACTCTTTCTCACAGGATACGTTTAGAGAACCTGGCCGCAAAAATTAATACTAGGAACGACATACTCCGGAAATTAGGCAGAACAAAATGGGGAGCTTCGGCTGCCACCCTTAGGACATCGGCACTAGGGTCGCTCTACTCCACGGCAGAATACCGTGCCCCTGTATGGCTTAACAGCTGCCACGCTAGCAAGACAGACACCACCACGAGGATTATAACCGGATGTATTAAAACCCCTCCCACCCGTCGGCTTCCCGTTCCGAGCCGTATAGCGCCGCCAGTTTTGCAAAGGCAAGATGCGCTAGTGAGAGAATATAGAAAAATCATGAACAAGCCGCTTCTTCCGATGCACGCTGACCCTCCCTGCTTATCGCTTGGAAGGCTCAAATCTAGGAAGCCCCCGCTGGGACTTGCACAACATCCACGTAACAAATTCAACATCGACTCCCAGTGGAAAATTAAATGGGTCGATGAACACCCAGATACAGGAAGACATGTAGATGACCCTACGTAAAAGGTGCCAGTTGAATAGGATTCGCACCTTACGTGGCGTCTGCCAGGATTCACTACATAAATGGGGTATCACCTCATCGCCTCAGCGTGACCGCAGGGCCGCACGTCAAACTATACATCACGTTGCGATCGGCTGTAAGCTGAGGGCATATAATGGCCCAATATCTGATTTTTTTATATATAAATGATGCCGCGCTTCAATTTCAATTCATTTATATAAATGATGCTGCCCAGCATGAAGACAGAGACACAAACGAATTATTCACAAGAACACAAGAGGTTTCCCTCGGTATATCAGTCACTCTTCCTTCCTCTGCTACCCGCCAAGACCATCCCAACACCTACAAAGCCAACATTCCTCCCACATTTTGAGAGGCTGAGCACTTTGCTCAGACTTTTCACAACCAGCTAAACGATCCCATTTCCTTCCTTACAACGCACATCCTTCTCAAACGCATTACATCCAATTATTTGTACTTCTCCTTAACGCTTTAAGGTATAAAGGAGCGATTGCCAAACATGGATCAATGGTTCATAGTATACAAGATCTAATAATAAAAACAAATAGGACAAAAATCCTTATACCCAGAAAAAAGCATTTCCCCATACAACGTTCTGCTTTCTCCTCTCAGCCATACGCAAGGCTAAGAAATAACAGCCCCTCGATTCCAACCGGCCGTTTCCAAGTTGGCACCCGGCAGAGGCGAATTAGGCAGTACTTGTCTGCTGGGGTCAGACAGGCCTGCAAAATACAAAGCAACGGTCAGTTACCTTTTACCTTCTTTAGCTATTACGGCTTACGTCCCACTCCACGAGACTCAGCAGCTTAGGCTGCCTTTTTACAATAAAAGGATTAAAATAAAAATACACACAATAAACTGACAAATGTACAGGAAGGAACAGCTAAGGTCACTGCACACAAAAAAGTCCAAATACAACCTAGAGTGGGGTTTCAACTGACACTAGACCCGCCACACAGGAAGTTCTGAAAAAGCCAGGTCTTAACAGTTCTCCAACAGCACACCAATCTATTCATTCTACACAAGTATCACTGGGAGACCAAGAACTCTCACTGGTTCAAAACTTGCCGGCACATTGCTCTGCAAACACAGAATCAGCGGAAAGAACAGCTGATTTGAACTTGAAACTTCATAAAATTCCAGGAAGCATGGCAGCCATTGGACAACGCTTCTCTCAAAAAACACTTACGCATCTGCGCATTTCTGGTCTCATCTTCAGGGATGGAAGGCGCAAGTAAGGCATCGCTGGGAAGGTGGCGGAATCAGGAGAAGTCTCCGTCAAGTTCAGGGACTGATGACATTAGGACAATGGCAGCCGAGTCAAAGAAAGGAAGAACGGCGTAAGACAGGCGGTGCCGCCGCCGCCAAGGGACAGAGAGCAGCAAGGTCCCACAGTCAACGCCCTGCGGGGGCCACGCCAAGAGCAAGGGAGGCAGGCGCTGGCAAGGCTGGACCGGCGGGTAGGCAGCGCGCTGGCAGGATCCGACGGGTGCGCCGGCGGCAAGCGAAAGCGAGAATGTCAACGGCGGACCAAACCGAGGGAGGGAAGGCAGGGGCAGGGAATACCAGATAAGCAATGGGCTCCAACAACAAATGGAGAGTCAAGGAGGCAAAGCGCCAGCCATGTCAGGCACTCAGCCCATTAAGACAGGGCGGCAGAATCAAGGGAGGAGCGACCTGAAGCGGTCAGACAGGTAGGTCGGTAGCAAGTTCAGGGGGCAGTCGAGGCAGGAGAAAAAGCGCAGTCAACTTGATACAGTGGAATTATCGCAGAATCATTGATAATTATTATAGTTGTTATCATTACCAGGGACCCCAACATACAACATAGCGAAAGAACTGACAAAAGAGCTTGGACACAGAGGACAGTGAATATTCTATCAACTCCCCACTACTGTACTTCCAGAAAATCAAAGACCTAAAAATTGGCAAAGATGAAATTACGGTTTCATCTGATGTCACTGCACCCTTTACATCCATAGACCCGAGAACTAGCAAAAGAATCCACGGCAGCAGTACTACACAACATGCCCGGCCTACCACAACACACTAAGATTAAAATACCCAGAATCATAGACCTCATCAACTTCTGCATCGCTACTTATTTTCAGTTTGACGGACAAATATACCAAGAAATCAGAGGCACGCCCACGGGACCACCACTCTCAGCACTCATAGCAGAGATCGCCACGCAGCATCTAAAAATTATAGCACTTCCACACATACAACCGAAAGTACGGATCCGGTACATAGACACCTTTGTCGTAACAAAAAAGGAACAACTAGAGAAGACACACGAAACCATCGACAACATCTTCAAAGGAATAAAATTCACAAGGGAAGAAGAAAACAACAGCACGCTACCCTTCCTGGATATCCACATCAGCAGAGAAAATGATGGCAAATTAGAAACACAAGTCCACCGAAAAACCGCTCCCCCTTAACCAAGTGCTCCGTTACCAAAGTAACATCCCAACCTCCCACAAGAGGAGCTGCGTAAGAACTTTATTCAGATGAGCACAAACGCACCGCAGCAACCCAGAATGCCAGGAAAAAAGAAACAGACCACCTGCACGGCGTTTTCCAACAGAACAGATACCCGCACAACGTTATCAGAAAGTACCCGACCGCTCACCCCGCAACACAACCAACGCAAGTTATGAAAAGGACCACACTGCCATACTTCAGAAATCTCAGAAACAACAACAGACTACTGCAACCACGTGGCATCTCTGTAGCACATAAACCAGCTGAAACCCTCCAGAACCTCTTAAGCAAGCCAAGAGACCCAGCAGCCCAAGAAGAAAAAACAGGAGTCATCTACGACATACAGCGTAAGGACCGTAACAGCCGTTACGTAGGACAGGCGGGCAGAGCTCTAGCAGAGCGCATCCACGAACACCAACTAGCGGTCAGAAAACACAATGAAAGCTCCTCAATCTCACAACCCGTGGACAGACTTACCCAGAGTTTCAACTGCAGAACCGTCAGCATCTTAGACCAAGCTGAATTCAGAAATGCGAGGGAATTCCTGGAAGCTTGGCATTCAGACAAGTCAGCCATCGACAGGCACAGAGATAAACCAAATGACACACCACTCAAAAGAGATGGTAAGAAAGCTAAGGAGGAAACAAAAAAGACCAGAACATATCCTCTGCAGCAACCAACACCCAGATAAGCGGGGATGGACACCAGGATTAACACCAGACAAACAATCAAGCAGTAAACAGCTTAATCTAGGAACTACCAAGAAAAAACAACACCCCCTCCAACACCGACAGGGCAAGCTACTGTACATAAACAGAGCGAACCCCACTCCCTTCTAGTACTGAAGACGTTACCTAGTCAGGTAACGGAGCATCTGCAAGAACACAACCAAGCTACGTATACTCTATTCTATCGGTACAATCCAGTCAGTTTAAAGGCAATGTAAGGTAAAGCACCATCAATACCCATTTTTTAAATCAGTTAAAACACCATTTTCATGATTTTCAGCGGGCCCCGGAAGGCTGCAACACATCATCCTAGCATAACCAGCAAGGAGAAGTTAATTTTAGGCTTTTACCAGCAAGTGACTTGCAATGAAGGAACAGATCGGTTCGGCTCGAGAAGCCACCGTGGCTACCGCCCAGGCTTCCTTGGGCCAGCTGCGACCTCCGAAGAGGGGGGGCCACCCGCTCTCCTTCCCCTGCACTGGCCAGGTACAGCCTCCCCCCACGTCCCCACCCACCAGTTAGCTCCCAAGCCTTACTCTAGTCCCCCCACACCATCTTCCTAAAACCCCAGGCCGCCGAAGACCGCTACCAAGTCCAAGCTCGGTCTCTCTCTCTCAGCGTCCTTCGCGCAGGAGACGTTTCCTTTATCCCAGGAACACGGAGATGCGATTTCTTCCGAGCGGGAGGGCTCCGGATGGGTAGATTCACCTTCCCAGTCCTAGAAAGAACAAAAAACAGTTAATTCCAGTTTTTCTCACAAGGAATACAGAAAATAAGCTCAACAATGCAACAGCTCAGCCTCCTCTCTTAGCTTGCTACTGGGCAGAGCATCCCCTCCACGCCGCCCGTGTCCACGCTGTAAACACACATGGCCTCATCAGAGCAAGCAGAGACTGCCCCTCCATCATCGGCCACGAATACGGGGAGGGCGGCTACGACAAAATAAGGGACCGGGAGAGCCACTTTCGAAACAATGGAAGACTCCCACTACGGGGGCTGGTTGCGTGGTCTCACTTAACGTGACTCACACACGATGGTGCACCTCAAGGAACGAAGCGTGGCCCGTTAACCGTCATAACATGCTTTCTAAGGACTAGGAGTGTAGAGCTGGCCTATTAATGGTGTGGGGGGGGAGGCAGAAGTGGTAGAGAATTCACTGGGAACAGACAATGTCACTACATCGATGCAAATTCTCAGCTGCCCATTTAAGAACTGGGGCAAGGTTTAAGAAACAAGTGGAACAAATACCCATCCAACTTCTCATATTTCAAATGCCCAGGGAAAACGCCCACCAACACATATAGAGGGTGACAGGGAAATAAATATAAACTTAACACCAAGTAGAAACAAACGAGATTTTGGCCGTAGATACCTGCAAGTAGCACCAGCAAATGCTTTTTACAGAGCTCAGCCAGAAGATCCAGGTAGAACGCCGTCCTCGCAAGATCCTCAGCATTCGTTCAGGAGGTGCAAACGGAGAAGGGTCCACCCGCCGCCTCTCCGAACCAAACGAATCGCTTCTCCGGCCAGCCGCCCTCCGTCACCCTGCCGTAGTCAGCACCGTCGGACGACGGAGCCTTCGCAAACTCGGTCGGGAGATACTCCAAGGTAGAGTTTGTCCCTCCGGGCCATGATCCGAAAGGCAAAGGCCTCTCGCCAGCAGCCTTGCATCGAACTGGGCCGCGCCCTCCCAATTAGCCACCTCCTCGACATCGGCACAGCCGCAAGAGACCACAGAGATTCGATCTTCCGGTGGTTTGAGCGCGCTGGTTTTAAATGTCACGTGATTTGGTCCTACACAATAGCGTAGGCACTCTCTTCCTAGGATCACCGGCCGCAGAGATGGCATCAAGAAGAATAAAGCTACACACAGAAGCCAGCAAGCTGTCAGTGTGCTCCATATATGGAAAATTTGTAGCCTAGCCCGGAAAGATCCAGAGAGGCTCGGGTTCGCAGGAAAGCGGAAAACAGCTAATTAAAAGACCCATCCAGAAAACAGACACGAGGGTCCTGTGCCGAGCAGGGGAAGATGATCCGTTTAGTCTCGGTTGCCTAAAGCTCCCCCAGTTTCCAGGGAATGAAGTCTATCCTCACTTTATGCTGCTTCAGATCAACTCCCTTCAGGCATCCTTACCCCTTTGCCTTCTCCTGGCCGGGAGAGAAGACGATGCATCCGTGGGCGCTCGAGGTGTCATCTTCCAGCATCAACCAGAGAACTGGGACAGAGAAGGGTAACAAAGTTTGAAGATCAATACACTCCAGGCACAAACTACTTAAAAAACCTCTACAATGGACCCAGTTTGTACAATCAAAAAACAAAATCAGCAAGAGGCTTAATCTTACCAATACAGGTACAATTTTTAGACGCATAAACAAGGAGTTCTAGACACAAAACGCGAGAGCTTAACTTCATCACCAGTTGCCTTCCAGGCAAAACTCAAGGTCCCGGCCCGGGCCTTCAGAACCATTAATGGCTTGGTGACCGACTACCCGGTAACCGCCGTGAACCTGCCCGGCAACCTAGAGCAGCATGACAGGCCCCTCCGAAGGCCCCCACCCCAACTGCCAGGAGCCGGACTCTCCGGCCAGGAGGAAAAGGCTTTCTGTTCCATGGCTCCCAGACGGTGGAAGGGGATCCCCAGAGAGACGCTCTTCTCCCCGGCTCCCACAGCATTCAGCAACAGGTTAAAACTACTTTCCTTCCGCCAAGTTTTTAATCCGCAATTTATTCCAAGAATTAATTTGCCTTTTTTACCAGTCAAAGCTGCCTTGATGATGGAACAAACAGAAATTAATGTTATTTAGATAGGCGTTAAGTGAGCTTATGGTTACATTTACTATTTAGTGAGGGTTATGCTTAAATTTGTGACAGTAAATTTTAAGGTGACTTATTAGGGTTAGATTTTATGTTGACCACTAGTTTCGAGACTGATACATTTATTAATATGTTTTATGTCTACCTGACCTTTCTATTTCTTCTACCACCAAGGCACCTTGTACCAGTAAAAAATAACGTAAAATATACGCTATACTCAAAACCAGCCATTAGAGTAAGTTAAGAACTAAACCCTCAGCATCAACGGTTTCATCATGTTCCTAAATACTGGGGAAGCGGGGTCAAAGCGCAAATCTGCGGGGATCGCTTTCCAGAGCTCGGAGCCGCCCAAGACAAGGCCCGTTCCGGTGTGCCAGAGACCTCCACTCCCGGCAAAGAGGGCATCTTCGAAAGGGCCTGTTGTGCTGACCTAGGTCGCTGGGTGCACTGAAAGCAGATCAGGCAGTTTGAAGAGACAGTCAAGCACCTAGACGTTAAGGGCTTCTATGGACAAAACCGGGACCTTTTCTTCTCCCCAGAAGGCCAGGGGTAGCCAGGGCAAAACTCCCAGAAGAGTTATCAGACAGTCGCCAGACCTTGCGTCGGTCAGCACCCGAGCCGCCGCATTTTACGTGAGTTGCAATTAGCGTGCAGTTCCAACGTTACACAACTGCAGCACACGGCTTTGATCGAGAGGGGTCGCAACCAAGGTGCGGATAACCGCAGCTAAGTCCAGCCGACACTCAAACGCAGTTGCGTACTAGCTGCTATCACGCAAATGTGCTCGTCGATAGGGCTGCCGCTCGGACAGATCCCACTCCGTGCTTCCTTCCGTCCAGACACACCGATGTTCACGTGTTGAATCAGGGAGCGCTATCAGCTCCATATCCAACTTAGTGCAAGATGGACCGGACTCCGCTGCGTTATCTTCTGCGCCAGGATCTCACGACACTCCCCGTTTCGCTGAAGATATATAGTATCTACCGCATTCCCAGGGTCAACTCAATTGGGCACTTCATCAAAAAAGAGAGAGATTCAAGTTAGTTGGACATAAATTGTCCTTAATCCTGGCTTCTAGTACACAATGCATCATTTCATAAATACAAACAAAATGTTCAAGTCCTGTTCTAGAGGTTTTCTCAATATCGATGTCAGGCTGGCAGGTCTCGCACTTAGCCGACTCTTTCCCATCCGCCCTTTTTGAAGACAGAAACAGTCGACCTCCACAAGGTTCAGAAGGACGATTGCTTCTTCGCTTTCCTGCACAAAGACAGAGTCACAAAGAAGTTATTCACAAGATTCCAGGTGGTTTCCCCTGGTTTATCACTCACACCTCCTTCCTACATACCTCTACCCAACAAGCATCTACACAAAGCCCACTTTCCGCCCAACCCAACCCTTTCACCAAGTTTTTAGCAGCTCGGCACTTTGCCCAGACTCTTCACCAGCCAGCTGAACAACCCTGTCTCCTTTCTTACAACGCACATCTTTCCAAATGAATTACAGAGAATTATTTCCACTTCTCCTTAACCTCTCTGGGTATAAACGTGTGATTGCCAAACACAGGGCAACGGTTAGAAGCGTACAAATAAACAAAAACCTTCCATCTGCAAAGCGCGTCCCCTACAGTGTTCCGCTCCCTCCTCCCGGCCCCCAGCCGTGCACAGAGCTAGAAGAGAGCAACCCCACAATTCCAGCTGGCCGGTTCCAGGTCAGGACCAGCCAAGGCAAACGAAGCAGTAGTTCAGTCTGCTGGGATCGGACAGGCCTGCAAAACACACAGTAACACCCAGTTAACTTTTACTTACTCACTTGGGCTTATATGCCACTTCATGAGACTGAGCAGCTCGCGCCATCTTCTTACAATAAGACCAAAATAAAAGAAACGCACAATAAAATGACAAAAGTTCAGTAAGAAATAACTAAGGTTATTGAGAAAATAATTCCAAATACAACCCAGAGCGGGGTTTCAACTGACACTAGACCCACTCCCAGGGAGTTCTTAAAAAGCCAGGTTTTACCACCTCTCCTAGAAGACAACAACCTATTCATTCCATCCAAGCACCGCTGGGAGGCCGCCATTTCAGGATCGGCCCTTACGTCGCACCGCAATCACACGATCTGAGGACACCAGCCCTAAACCATCAGTACCACCTCAGGAAGCGCCGCAGCCATCAGACAGAGTTCTCCGATCTGCATCATTTCCAGGGAGGAAGAGAGCGAAGACGCAAGAAAGATCGCACAGGCAACGCAGCGCGACGACAGCAGTGCGACCAAGCCAAAGAGGCTGACTGGGCCGGCTAGTTCAGGCAGGCGGGCGGCGCATTATAGTGGCAGCAGTGCCAGTAATGAGGAAGGCAGGAAGTGGGAGGATCCGGCGGGTAGGTGGGCAGCAAGGAAAAGCAACGGCAGCAGCAAAGTCAAGGAAGGGAAGAAAAGCACAAGACAGACGGTACAGCCAAGGGACAAAGAGCCGCAAGATCAGACAGTCGACACCCCGCGGGGGCAGCGCAAGCAGCAAGGGAGGGAGGCGCTGGGAACATCAGACCGGCAGGTGGGCTGGCAGCAGGCAAAAGCGGCAGCGGTGGCGGTGGCTCCAAGTCGAGGAAGAGAAGGCGGCAGGTGCGGGAAAGGCCAGACGAGCAAAGGGCCCAGCACAAAATGAAGAGCAAGGCCCGAAGGCGGGGGAGGCCCCGGAGAGGACAGACAGGCAGAAAAAAGGGAAGAACCAGGAACATGGGATGGGGGGGGCAGGTAGCGCCGAGTAGAGCAGGCGGGTTGGTTGGCGGCAGCAATGGCAGCAGCCAAGTCAGGAGAGAAGGTAGGGTCAAGCTGAGACAGAGGAATTATTACATAATAAAAATTATCAGGTAATGACATCATTACTTCAGGCCAGAGAGCAGAGCAATGCCATCTTCCCCAAGTATAACAATTCGTTAAAATTTTCTTATGGCACTCGTGCCCCACATTTCCATTTAAGAATGACTGCAGTTTACGACCCCAGAAGAAAACTGTAATGAAAGTACATTAATACCATTAAAATGCATATAAACGAAGGAAAACCTATTTCTTGGGTTTTAGGCAGGTCCTAGCAGGCTGCAACACCAGGCATCCTAGCAAAAGTTGCTCGAAAACCACCAACTCCTTCCACCTCTCCGGTACATGAGGTCAGTGCTGTCATTCAGAAATGTACCTGTTTATCTGCAAGTGACCTGGAGGGGAGGAGCAGGAACTTTCCATTCAAGCAACCACCGTTGCTACTACTCAGACTTCAAGTGATAAAGAGAAGAAACCGATCTCCCACCCTCCTTCCCTGCGTTGGCCATATTGCAGCTTCCCACCACACCTCCGAATGCCCGTTATCGCTCCTTTGCGCAGTCCAAGGCATCGCTCTATTCCCTGCCCTCCCCCATGTTGCTAAGCCATCCCAGGCCACAATAAAACCAGGAAAAGAAGCAAATGCTTCATCGGTCAAGTCCAAGCTGTCTCCTTCTCAGGGTTCCTTCAGAGCAGCAGCGGTCACCCCATCTGCAGCGATCTAGGATGGCTCTTCCTTAATCCCAGAAACAGGCAGATACATCTTCTGAGCAAGAGAACTCCGACCAAGTAGATTTACCCTCCTAACCCTACAAAAAAGAAAAAAAGATGTTATTTTCAGAGTTTCTCAACACCAGTTCAGAAAACAGCCTCAACAGAGCAACAGCTCAACCTCGTTAAGGCTAAATAATTTGCTACTGGCCAGAGCGGCCCCTCCACACTCTGCCTCTGTGTGTGCCAAAAGTGAATGCAGTATCAGGGTAAGCTCCCCAGTTCGACCCAGTTGGGTCAGGGACTGGGCCCAGCATCAGTATCGCCACTGGCTGTGGAAGTTGTGGAGTAGGCCAGAACAGCGAGGTTCAAACAGAGCAGGCAGGCTCAGGAGGAACAATGAAGCATCCCGCTAAAACTCAGGTGGTACAAAAGCAACAGCAACCCACGGGGAGCCTCCTTTCAAGTGAGCCCCACTGACTAGTACTGCTCAGAGACTGAAAGAAAGCCACACGGGGCTCTGACAACAAGAACCTTATCCAAGGACCAAAAGGGACAGTTTGGCAAACCACAATGGCCTCCTCCCCTTACGCCTCTCCCAGGGGACACAAACTGATGCCAGCTCCTGGCAAGGAGACACAATCTAGCTCGCTACTGGCCCAGGAGCTTCACAGCAAACAAAAATAACCTGCAGAGATAAAATCAGCAAATTGACTCACATTTATACCTGTCCCTTTAAGACTCAAGATTTTAAAAAACCAGGTTGACAAACAAGCCAACTTCTGATACTCTAGACATAACACAAGGTGGAAATGGCTCAGATCTTCTTGCCATCCATACCAGCCGGCAGCATCTTCGAAACAGCGAAGGCCTTTCCAGCCCTATATCAGAAGCTCCAAGCACAGCAGATGGCAAGAAGCTCAACAGATCCCGGCAAAGCAGAGACCTTTGCTCAGCTCCCCAACACAGTTGACCAAGAGCTGCAGGCAGCTCTCCTTCACGGGGACTCTGCACCGCCCAGCCTAGTGGTCACGCCTGCACCTCTGGCTGAGGGAGGGAGGGAGGCAGCCAGAAGAATCTGCTCACATATAAACCCCTAATGATTTGAGAGGCCGGTTTCCACATCACACAGTCCAGGGGCGCCCCTTTAGAAACTCAACACAAGATGCCGGCTCCTCCCCTTTAAACGCCGAGCTCTCTCGCTGCCCCCGATCAAAGGATAAGGTGGGTCTTCCTCGTCAGCAACATAGGTTGCCACTCTCTTCCCCAAAAGCAGGCCGGTGTCACGTCATCTAAGCAGGAAACACAAACAAGAAATAGCCACTGACATCGCCCCTGCGCTTGGAAAAACAGCAGCAGCTCAATAGGGCACAAAATACTGGGAGTATGCACGACGCAAGCAGGCGCCTCATCTGCCACCGCCTCGCTGCCAAGCCACCCGCCAGATCTTCCCAGCCCACCCGCCACCCCCTCCCCGGTTGTGATTCCGCCACCACCGGTCAGGCGGTAGGGCAGGTCCCTCAGAGTAGCCCTCGCGGCCAGGCGCGCACAGCTCCCAGACTGTGGAACGTGACCCGGGAGAGCAGCTCTCTGCCCTACCGGCCAAGGATTTAGGAACACGATAGTCATACATCTTTCGTCAAGCTTTGACTCCCAGAGCTTAATTCTAACTGATTTCAATGGCATAATGCTGCTTTAGCACTTACTTGGTATTATTTTCACCAAATTAAGCACCTTGATGATTTAACAAACAAGCACTGGCCTAACCCTCAAGCATGCATTATTACAGCTACTCTTCAGTGAGGTTTACGGTGGCATTTAGAGGAACAGTTACGATTAAAGTGATTTTCAAAGTTTAGGTTACAGTTGTATTCATTACTGGTCTTTATTTTGGCACATTAAGGTTTAAGGGGTGATCTACGTTTACTGTTATTTCTAATTTTATGTTTGATACGTTTATTTCTAAGTTACTTTATCCAGCTTTGTTTCTTCTACCATCAAGGTTCCTCAAAACAAATATAAACTATAGCAACATTAACACAACTAAAATCACTCTTAAAATTACACAAGAGAATCATTCAGAAATCAAAAGCTCAGCGTAAGCGATGTGTTCTTACCCTGTTCCCAAATACCCGGAAAGCAGAAGCAACAGGCACCGCCCAGGGCTTCCGCCACAGAGTCCGGGAGCCGCACCAGAAAAGCCCCTTCCCACAGACCAGACGGTTCCGGAGGTGGGGGGCCGGAAGAGACTCCCAAAGGTCCGTCCTGCTGTCTCAGCGGCCAGGAGGCTCCTCCCTGCAGAGGTGGCTCCACGCAGAAACAGGCCCCAAACCATTAAATTTAAGAACCCTAAATCAACTGCTCTCCCGTGGCTCAAATGGACTAGCCACACGGCCAAATCTGTACCCGTCCCCTTTTCAATTTACAAGCAAGGTAAGCTTGCAATGCTAAAGATAACATATACTGCAGCACTGCTAATACTCAAAGTGAAATATTAAAACAAGGCCATGCCTTGAAGCAGGCCCTGGACTGCTGCCGCACAATATCCTAGCACAACAGGGATAAACAGTTTAATGCCCCTCTCTCAACTGGGTCTCGCCCAGTAAGTGCCAGGTCAGGGGCTGCATCCAGGCTTGAATTGCAGCTAATAGATAACTGACCAAGAACGAACGGGAGCTTTCGGTTAGAGGAGCCGCTATCGCTTCCACCAAGACTGCAATCTTCAAAGAGGTCAGTCACCCGCCCAAGCTCTTTGCTTTGCACTGTCCAGGTTGCAGCCTCCCACATCTCCAACCGCCTGTTCCTGCTTTAATGTTGGCTCTCAGCCTTATTCTATTTTCCCCCTCCATCTCTAAAATGAAAAGCCTAAACCTCAGTGAAGCGAGCAAAAAAAAAAGCAAATTCTTCACGGACAAGCTGTGTTTCAGTGTTTCTTCATAACAGCCAGCAGGACAGGCCACCCCTCCAGCGGTGATCTAGGATGGATTTTCCTTCATCCCAGGAATACACAGATACAATCTCTTCTGAGCAGAACACCTCCAGTCAAATAGATTTAACTCTCTAATCCTTTAAAGAAAAAAAATGCATTATTCTCATGGTTTCTCAAGAGGGGCAGAGAAAATAGAGTCAACACAGCAAGAGCTCATCTTCTACTTCTATCACAGCTCTGTAATTTGATGTGGACCAGAGCATCCCCTTCATACCACCCGTAGCCCCAAAGCAGAACCAGTTTGAAGCTCCATCACCACCCACAAGGGGAGTGGGCAGTGGCAACAGAGTTGGGGGTGTGGGGGCCTTAGGAGGGATAGCACATGAACCCCACTACAACTCAGTGGGCACAGAAGCTAGAAAAGCCCATGCATAGCATCACCTAAGGTAAGCCTCACGCAGAGCAGCACAATTCAGGGACTGAAAGAACCAGATAAGTTATGTGGAGACCTATAATTCCTCTCAATGTTTGCCCAGGGGCTGAGGCAACAGGCATCTCCTCCAAGGTGCAACTCCCCTCAGGTGATGCAAACCAAGGGCTATCATCACCCTACCTTCTGACCAGAGTTAGTTTCTTAGGGCCAGGATTTAGCAGCACCCCACACACAGAAAGCAAAAGAAATTGGTAAGTTGATGCAAATTCACATCTCCCTTTTTGAAACTCAAGGACAAAGCCTTAAAAAACAGGTAGGAACAATCCTCGGCCAGCTCCTGGACTTCTAAATACCCCAAAGAATTAAGCAGACCCCAACAGGGAAGGAGAGCAAAAGAAGACACAGTGAGAACTAAGTGCACATTTGCAGGAGACAGTCATAGGAAGACTCCTCCTTAGAGCTACTCACTCAGACTACAGTCCTGGTGAGACTTCCTACTACAGATAGTTGCAGACAACAAAGTCCTCAGAAGCATTGGTAGGAAATCCATATAGCGCAGCACCTTTTCTTCAGTTCTTCAGCTAAAACGGAGAACTTGTTAGCCATCAGGCCTTTATAGGGCTGACCCCACCCTTCTGCCTAGCCTGCTCCCCAGTGATCAGTGACCGCAGCTGTGGCTAGGGGAAATAGCAAATTGCATAGCCAGACTCTGCAAAGACTCACGCCTCTTGTTGCTTCAAGAGACCTACTTTTCAGTCTGGTACATCCGGGCAGCGGGCAGGCTGCTTCCAGCACTCGGGAGAGCAGGGGAAGGAATTCCCCTGCAGGAACTGGCTCATCTTAAGTCAGCCTCCAGGCACGGTTCCCAAAGCTCCTGCCCTTCGTAACCCTCTCACTCACTTTGGACACCAGTGGGCAGGCAAGAGCTATATCGTTGAACTACCTGCCTGTCTTGGTACTACTTGCCTAAAACTGGAGCTGATACAGCCCCCCATCTTTTTCTGCCTCGGGATGGCAATTGCCCTGGAAAAGGCAAAAATTAGTTCTCACGTGCGACTAATTGTCCTTTCGAATAGCTCTTTATCTCATGGTTTCCCAACTGCAGTGCCAACCTGAGCACAGAGGGTTAATTTTAGGTTGAATTGTGCAGCATTTATTTCTATTTGTAACAGAACAGTTCCCTAAAAGAGTGTTTTCTGTTTGGATCCTTCAACTTAAACGCACGGAACCATCCTTTCTGTTGATTGCTATGCTGCTAATTAAAAACACAATTTAAACAAGGTAGAAATCTTTGCAAATTCACAACATTGTGATTCGGCGGAATACTTAAACGCTGTTACGGTATAACTCATTATACTTCGTTCTGAAATGTTCTAAACCAGTGGAACGTTTTTTTCAGGACTGTATGGAGGCGGCGTCCAACTCTCCCAAAGCAACCCGAAATTACATGGTTGCAAAGCAAACAACTCTAGCTCTATGCTTTCGCTTTGGCGTCCAGCGTTCCGGAACAGGAATGGGAGGGGCCCAAAGAGACTCAGCCTCACGACGCCGTGCGCCGCCGCCGCCACTACCGGCTCTCGGCCACTCGCGACAGCAGGCTGCAAGGCAGCTCTGTCGAGATGACAGAAAAAGGCGGGCAGCCGCGTTAGGGGCTGTGAACGAACGAGTGGCACCGGTGGGCAAGGGGAAAGGCGCCGATCCCCCACGTAGCGTGGAGCAGTAACAACGTTGTGCGCTGCACACAATTCCAGTGCTGCTTTTGAAGCTTTCCATTAGGCTATTGTCGGGTGGCCCGCGGGAGCCGCCGCCACGAGGGTCCGGCGTGATCGGGCGCATTAGAAGCAGCAGCGCTTCAGCGAGCAGCAGAAATGGGACGCTCCAAAAAAAAAACTGGACAGCGCGAGGATCGGCCACGCCGGGAAGGTACTCAAAAGCGGAAGTGGGGGGACTGCGACGGAGACAGGACAGGAAGAAGCGGGCGGCCATGTTAGGGCTCTTGAGTGGAAACAGGCGAAGCGGAGGGCCCCCCGACCTTCGGCCTTGTTCCTTTTGTGATTGCCCGCCCCCGCCGACACGAGGGTCCACCGCAAAGGGGCACGGCGGCGGCAGCAGCGCCTCAGTGAGCAGCAGAAATGGGACACTTTAAGGAGACGGACAGGATGCGGGGATCGGCCATGCTGGGAGGGTAGTACAAAGCGGAAGTGGGGGGCTGCGACGGAGACGGGACAGGAAGAAGCGGGCAGCCATGTTAGGGGCTCTGAGAGGAAACCGGAGTTGCATCGTACGCCGTTCCCATTTTGCAGCGTTAAGCGTGTAAGCGCAGCGTAGGGAGCGCGTAGCCTTTGCGTCCACAGCGCGCTTCGGGCGCTATTTCGGGGGCTCCAGCCGGAGCGCGGTGGTCCATCTACGCGCTGCCCCCCCCCCCTCGCGCTGGCTCGACCCCGGCGTCGCAGGGCCCTTCCCGCGCCGGGAGGGCCGTTTTGTCGTTCCGCATCCCGCGGCGCTCGGGCCCCGAGGAGCCCTCAGGCCCCGGGAGGGGGGCGGCGGGCGCGGGCGCGCGCGCGCTGAACCGCGGAGGGCGGCGGCGAGCAGACCCGGCCGCGGGGGCGCCCCGAGGAAACGGAACGGGCCCCGCGCGAAGCCCCGGCCGAGGGGCGGCCGCACGGGGGTCTCCGAGCGGCAGCCGACAGGGGAAGCCGCGGCGCCCGCCGCGTCTGCAGGGAGCCGGCCGCTTCGCCTCGGAGACCCCGGCCGGGCCGCCCCTTCGAGCCAGAGACGCGGCGGCGGCCGCCCCGCCGCGGAAGCGCTCGCTGCCCTCTTCCCCGGCCAGGCGTCCGGAAGAGCGGCGGCCGGGCGGGAGGACCAGCCCCGGGGAAAGGGTGGGCGACGGAAAGAGGGGCGCCGCGGGCGCCGCCGCCTTCTCCGGTTGGCTCAACCTGCTTCCGGGTGTGAATTCTTCAGCCCTGCCCTCCGAGCCGACCGACGCCTAAATCACGTGCTGTGATGGCAGACAGATTTTTGCCCATTTGAGACGTGTGCAACGTCTCGGGGGTGGAATGACATAACGTCCAGCCAGAAAAAGGGCAGTGTCTCCCGAAAGTGAAGTTAACAGCGTGGGGGGAAGAGAGAATGAAAGCGGTGATGCTTTTTTTTTTTTTTTTCATTTTAAAAACCGGCTTAGACGCAGGGAGCGTGCAACAAACAGAAATCTCAAGGCGCTGCTGCGGGACGCTGGAGCCTTGTCCGGCCTCTCCACGATCCAGGTGCGACGCAGCAGACCTGCCGTTTCCGCCGCCGGACTTGCCTTCTCCGTCCTTCCGCTCAACGCCGGAACTCGGGGCCCGCAAAAAAAGCGCGTAGGGCGCCTGACCCCCCGGGTTGGCGACCGCTTGGACCCTCTCCGCCACCACCTGGGCTCCTTCCTTCCCGCGGAGCTGGTGTCTCTGGCTCAGAACGAGGCCGCTTCCCGCAGTTCCCACCCTTGTGCGGAGTGAAATTGCAGCAAACGAATCCCGGGGCTGGAGCTGGCGCAGAGGAGAGTAGCGTCCTCGCAGGCTGCCAGCGAAGCCAGAGGCCCGGCTCCCACGAGGCACAGGCTGGCCACGCAGGCTGCAGGGAGAGAACGGAACAGCTCGTTGCCGGGCAAAGCACGAGGCCTTCCTCCCCCTGGGCTACAATGAAGGCTCAGACCTGTTGCTTATTATTAGCCTGCGTGTGCAAAATGAAAACATCCACAATTCTGATTTCAGGTGATATGTTTTGCACTGCACCTAGCTTAGATATGTGAAAAGCACGATGATGCTGCTGGTGCGAAAACCGACTTTACCTCCAGTGTCTTGTCTCCACACCTTCACAGTGCAATCGTGTGAGGCAGTGGCTATTGCCGGGAAGGCGCCGGGGCCCTGAGAGAGGAAGACGCAGGAGGCTACGGTTCGGGAATGGCCCCTGAACTCGTACACCGTGTGGCCCGTCTGCCGGAGGTCCCAGAGCTAGAAGGCAGCATGAAGCGACTGAATGTACCTGCGGCAAAACCCCCTTCCCCTTTCCCTTCCCCTTCCCCGGCACCACAGGACACATTCTAGTGACTGCAAAGGACACGCGTGGCACCGCCTTCCCATCGCTTTGACCTAGGAAGGAAAGTCATGTTTGAATCCAAATCTGAAACGGGCTTAACAAAAAGGTGCTTGGATTCAAGAGTCAGCTACCTCCCTATGTGACTCGGGGTTCTTGCCTTCCTTCCCCTGCACGTAACCCAGGGTAAAGATTAAGTGTACCATTCAATCCCTCACGACAATGACCGCAACAGCAAACGAGAGCTTCCGCATTTAAACCCACTTCTGAGTAATTCGCTGGGGAACAGCAAAAATAACAGCCCTCCGAGATGCTTCCCGTCGGCTTCTAAAGAGGATCTAGATGGGAAAGGTCTACGTGTGACCTGGCTGCTGCTGTTCTTCAAGCAGCTCGCCTCACGAGATGCAGCAGATCTCTCTGCCGGCAGCAGCACGTGCCACGAGAACGATGCAACCGTGGATGGCGTAAGCAGGCATCCCGTCACATCGACTAACCTCTTCTGGATGATGCAGTTCTAGCCCAGAACCGTCAACACCCCCACCGGGCGACTGCATCGGCCAAACACGTTCGCAGCACATACGTGTTTCTGCACAACTAAAGGGGCACCCTGAGCCCGCCATGCACCTCAACCTGTGCTTTGCAGCGAGACCCTTCCGCCGTTAGTCTCACCGTGGCCTCACACCCCTCGCCATCAAAGCCATCGCTGCCACTGATACAATAGCGGCCATCCAGACTCACGTCGCAAGAAGTCTGGATGTGTTTCTTAGCGGGGAAAGCACACGCCATCTGCAACCCCCGGCTGTCCCAGATTCTGCAGTAAAGCAAAAAGACAAAGACGTATGAGGTACGGGTTGTTACCTATAAAGCCCTACATGGCACGGGTCCCGGTTACTTGAGGGGCCACCGGTCTCCCATAATACCTACCCGGCCGATTCGATCCCGCAGGGCTGGCGTGCTCTGGGTTCCTTCGATTAAACAATATAATCTGTTGGGACCCCAGAAGCACGCCTTCTCTGTAGCAGTGCCTGCCCTCTGGAGTGAGGTTTCCCCCAAGATCTGAACGGCCCCCGCTCCATTGTTGCTTAGAAGAGCTGCAAAGACCAGCCTCTTCACCTCTGGCGAGGGAGAGTGAGAACCCTCGCTTCATCATGCTTGCCATTTTAATCTTTAATTTTTTATTGATTTTATTGTAATTTCTTTGTTTGATTGTTGCAAGCCGATAAATAATGATAATAATCCCTTAAGGGAAAACCTCAGAAAAGCAAAGGGCTCGTTCAGGACAATGAAAAATAGATCCTTTAAATTCCAGCAGAGATGTACTCGCCGCGCTAAATAAATCCAGACCTTCGCTCCCCTGCCATCCCATTTTACAGACGGAGAAATAACACCTTCACCTTTCAACATTCGATAGCAACAGTATTTTTAGAATCTGAATGGAGTTACGACAAGGCAGGCGACCAGTTCAAGACTTGCTTTAAGGGCTAAAGTTAAAACCGAGAGGTGACAAGGTTCAAACTTCCAAAGCAACATTTTCCAAACCCGTTTTCGTTAAATTCAGGTTCTTGATTTATACTTGGAAATACTGCAGCCCTGCAAAAACTGGATTTTCTTCTCCTGGGATCCACCTACCTAATTGTCTTATCCTCTGATGTTTGGACAACGTACGGCTCTCCGGGAACCCAGCTTAGGTGCGTTACCTGCACAAGGGAAAAATTCATGGGAAAATTCACCCAGCCAAAAAGTCGCCGGAGCTGAACATTTCAACGAAGCCTTCCTCTGAGCGTAGCTTAGCTAGAATTGCAGCACGGTCTTTGACAGAGTGCTTCCTGATATGCTCCTTACTAAAACGGTGAACGTATGGGCTGGATGGGCTCACGACCGGTTGAACGACCACACCCAAAGAGTGTGCGTTAACATTAACAGCCCCACATCACCTTGGAGGGAAGTATCATGTGGAGCACCAGAGGGCTCTGTCCCGTTCAACATTTTTAGCAATCACGTAAAATATCGTATTTTGTTTATTTGCAAACATTTGTATCCTGCTATTCTTACGCTTCTAAGTAGCAGGTGACGTGAAGCTCGGGGGATGTCTAATGCCTTATGCAAAAAAAGACACAAGATTTAGACAGGCTTGAACAGTGAGCTAAAATCAGTAGGATGGAATTTAACAGGGAGAAACGGAAAACTCTGTGTCCGGGCAGGGAAAGTCGAAGGCACAAGTGTAGGGTGGGGGAGAGCTGGACGTGAAAGGGGCTCGAGCGTCCTTGCCGACCACAAGTTAAACACGAGCCGTCGGCACAAGGCGGCTGCTCGAAAGCCACGCTGTCCTGTGGCGCGTTACCAGAAGCACAGAGTCCAGATGGCAGGGAGTGATTTTTCCACTCTGCCCTGCCCTGGTCAGGCCCCGTTTAGAGTTCCGTGTCTAGTTCTGGGCAGTGACAAGCTGGAGTAAGTTCAGAGGAAGAACGTGGATTGAATACAAAAGTGAGCGACCAGGGCAAAGGAAGCGCACCGAGGTGGCTCGGTAACATAGGGAAGAAAGAGGAAAGCGTGACTGGATGGACTTGAAGAGATTCTCCAGGAGAGAGAAGCGAGGAGGCGAAAGGTCAGAAGGCAGCGCAGCAAACAACGCATGGATGCGGTGGAAGCCGAGAGGGCCGTTCAGGACAGAGAGCGATGGTGCCGAGTTAGCCGCCTTCTTTCCTTCCCCTACCTATCTTCTTTGGCTCCGCGTATCGCGGCTTCCTTTGAAAGGGGAGCACGTGGCGGTCCATCTTTCGAAGGGCCGCTCGCTCTTACCAGATTCCTGGAAACGCACACCCTGGACAAACAGCACCCAGTCTCCGTGTCCCACAGACACACAGTGTTGTCACGAGAGCCAGTGCAGAGCTTCTGGAAGACTGGAGAAGAGAAAAGGCCGAGAAGACGTTTGTAAGGAAGCACGCCGAAGGGGGCTCTGCGGCGGGAACCAGAAGCTGGTGATGGGAGTCAACTCACCTGAGCTGACAGCCAAGCCGGTCACTACCAGACGATGCCCCGAGAAGCACCGGGCTGCCTCAGAACCACCACGGAGGTCCCACATCAGCGCCGTCTTGTCTCGAGAGGCGCTGAAAAGCCAGTTGGAGTCAGGGAGGCAGCACACCTGGGCAGAAGAGAAACGGCAGACAGTTCAGGGGTAGCCGGCCATCGCCCTTTCTGAGAGGGACCTCGGCTTTACTCCCAGAAACGTCAGAAAGAGACCCTTTCTACTTGGTTCTCTCGTAGCTCTGGGAGGTCGGCCAGGAGCGGGATACGCAAAGCACTCTGCTCAGATATATCCTCCTCCCACCGCACGTCCTCTCGTGGCATCCTGACTAATAGCTCCCACGGCAAGCTTGGGGGTGGGAGAAACACAACCGTTACGCGGCCGGAGAGAAATTTACCTTAGTAACTTCCCGCTCGTGACCCGCGAACCTCCTAACCACAGCGCCAGAGCACCAGCTGCACACGATCACAGCCTAGAAAGAGAAACTTGGATCCGGCACAGCCGAGGACAAGAGAGGGCGGGAGCTGCGGTCCTGGCCCCTGCAGGGCATCGGCTCTCCTGTCCCTGAAACGCAGGGACTGAAGCGGGAATTACATATGCCTCCTCGTCGCAGGACACGCTTAACTGGAATATTTTTTTGCAGGGGGCGTATGGCACGTGAACTCTCTATTCCACAAAATTTATCTACGTAAACAATCCAAAGTGGGTTAGCTTCAACCCACGTGGGCCTGACCGTCTTTGGAACAAATTAAGCAAACTCTCCCGTGTTCGGCCAACTACTATGCTGGGCGTTAGTCGATTCCTTGTCTGCAGACCTCAACAACCGCGTCCTGCAAAAGTCACGCACTACAGCGGCGCCTCCACGACCTCCGTCTCTCTCCCTGGCAGGAATCAAAAGGGGACAGAAGGTAACGCCCCTCCCCAGGTTGGCCTATCTTGCCCCCATGGGGGAAAAGAAAATTAAAGGTCTCCAAGAGACGATGCAAAATCAGTTGAGCTATGTTTGTTAGCTACAACCTCTAGCAAGAATCTTCCCAGGCTGAAACCCCAGCTCCCAAGTCAGCCAGCCACAACAGTGTGAATTCCTCAGGGAGGCGCCAGTCTCATCCTCTTGTAGCTCCCACGCTCCTCCGGCAAGCTAAGAAAATGTTTATCTCCCTGAGCCCGGCCTTCATAATTCCATTCCATTACAGGAGGGGACGGTTGGGTTGTTCTCTTGTGGCCAAATGCAGGGCCGTAGCTTAATTTCTCAAAGTCAGAATTAAAGCCGGGACCCGTTCCACTTCTCTACCCCCTTGGCATCCCCATCAGAGGAACGGAGATGCTGCTGTTCAACTACTGCCAGGCTGTTTATCCACAGTGCTTCGGATAAGGGCTTCTTTTCTACTGCATTGCTTCGTTCTTTCCTGAAACGTGCAAGATTTTCACGGGTGCTCCATCCCTCCCCCATAAAATCATTCTCAACAAACATTTTAACTTGATATTTCCATAAATTTGAAACCCAAACCTTCCCAGATTTCTTCTGTTTTGAAAGGTGCCCGCCCAGATCTTCTTCCCTGGACCCCCAGCCCCCCACCCACCCCAGGCTCAGCCCTCTCTCCTAGCACTTGCAAGGCAGCTTTTGCCAACGATGCCAGCTGCAGAGTCCTCTCTGGAACCACTGTCCTCCCTCACAAGGGCAGACCCAGACCCAGCGCACCCCGCCTTTGGCTAGAGAGGGAGTCCTGGGGCTTGGGGAGACCCTTACCCAGTGGGGCTGCTGTCCGACTTACCTTGTCTTTTCCCCCCGACACACACAGCCTGGGCACAAGGGATGCCACGGAAGCCACGGCCTCCCGGTGGGCTGGGCTGGCCTTTGGGGCCGCGGTGGGGGGTGCCCTCTCCGCCTCGTAGGTAGCAGCCCTGCAGAGCAGCAACGGAAGCATTCAGGGTCGGGAAGCCGGGCTCCAGGCAACACAAGCCCAACACCACTGGCCGCTCGATCCGCTTTCTGCCCCTCTCCGCCCACTCCATTTTCTGAGGGGTCATGCCTGCATCTGGAGGTTTCATTAACTGTCTTCTCCGCATTCTATAAAGACAGCTTTTCTCCAGCAAAACTGGTCACCCCTCATCTAGCGAGACCAAGTCCCAAAACTAATTACGCATTACTTAGTTCTCTTATGTTTCTTTCTCAGTACCTGAATGCTCATCCATTTCTTCACACGGCACGAGAAAGAGAAACCTGTTGCTTTTAAAGGCCCTCCCTCGCAGTGGGCGCAGTCCCCTGGAGTCAGGGTGATCCGCAGAGCAGGGCTCTCCCGCAAACGCCAGGCCGCCTGGGTGGGCCGCCCGTGTCCAACTAGCCCGGCAGACGAGGGTTCCTTGGAGACCCGGCCCTAACAGGTGTTCCCTCCCCTCAGAACGCCTGCAGCCGTTACCTGTACTTAGAGGAAGCGGAGGAGTTGCGGGCCAGTTTGCTCTGCCACTTTCCCATGACTTTGCCTGGCGGGGATCCCTGGAAGAAGGCAACGAGGGCGTGAGAGGAGCGAAGGGAGCCTCTGCGTCCCTCCAGGCCTCACCTGCCCCATCTGCCTCCTAACCTGCAGAGGCGTAGCCAAATGATTGCCATTCATCCACGGTTGCATTTATTTAAGTTGGAGACGTGTCCTAAACTCCCCTTCCTCTAATCTCTAAAGAGTGAGTAAACCTGAGTCGAATTTTATATTCCCCCTTTCCAGGCAACACCTTCAAGGTGAGTTCTATCCTTGAACAAAAGAGGAACGGGACGTTGCACGCTATCCCGCAGACTTAAAACCGGAGGATGAGAGAGATTAAAAGCAAGAGACCCAACAAGTGGCTCCTGCAGAAAGCCCCAGTACAGCGAGGGTCCGTGCCGTCCTTCCAAGCCTCGGGCGAGGTGCTCTGCCACGGCCCCAGATCGTAGCCGTGGTGATTCTGCAGCCCCCGAGGTCTGGCAGGCTCCCACCCAACGGCGTTCCAGAGGCCTCGGGGCCCAGCTGCTCCCCCAGGCCTCGGGGCAAGGCGGATGGGGCTGTCGCGGCAGGCGTTTCGCAGCTGCTTCTCGTTCATCTTGCTTGTTTGATTTTCTATTTTGTTTGGTGATACCGTGAGCTGCCCAGGGTCATTTGGGAGGCAATGACACCTAACTTGAATACACAAACACCTAAATGGACCGAGACCCACCCGTGGCTGAATCTCACAGCTCATATACGGAAACTGTCCTCGGCGTCATCTGGCCGCAAACCACGTGCAGCCGAAGGCGCCTTCGATGGCATCAACCCGCACACTGACCTGCAAGACTGCTGCTGCTGGCACACAGCCCAGATGTGCACAAAAGGTCCCACCATCCCCTCTGCAGACTCAACCTCACCTCCAGCCCATCTGGACAGCCACATCCAGCTGCCAGGCAAAGGGAGGGAACACAAGCACCACGCCCCAGGCCACCACGTGATCCAGACCCGCAAGCAGCGCTTTGGGCCCGTTCAAGACCTCCACAATCAGACCAGAAGCAGGATCCCCAAACCCCACTCGCCTTCTGATGCGGAATCGTAACGAGGTCTTTTCTCCTTTGGGTTTCTTCTTGGAAAAAAGGAAGCTTCCTTCACGCTGTGTATTTCTTAAACAAAGCGGAAGAGAAATCTCTACCTGTTATTTCTTGGCCTTTTTGATTACCGCTACTATTATCAGCCCTGTTTTAATGTTCAAAGCGTCTTGCATAAAATCGTGAGTCTGAGAGGAGATGTTTCCTGCTCGCAGACGCGCACATCCTTCCTAGTTCAGAAAGCAGTCAGGTCGTAAGAGAGACCCTCCTGGCTCTACCGCCGTAATTTTCGTTAATTCCACAAACGTGACACCCTCCAGTGCTGTGCCCACTTTGGAAATTACTTCGGAGAAAGACTGCGGACCTCATGCAAGCAAGCACCACGCAGCCCCCTCCCGCTATTCCTCCAAGCCGTTTCCTGGGCTTCCAGACAACCCTGGAAAAACAGCCTCAACTGCCTGCCCATTCCCCCCCCCCCCCGCCCTCAGCTTTTCAGGGTGCTTTGCGCCCCAGTGCCTGCCAACGCACCCAGGAAGGGCAGACTGTAACTTTTACTGCATTAAAGAAGAGCTCGGCGTCAGATTAACAAAAGGCCCCATTCTACAAGAGCGCGCAGGAACAACGTTCGTGCGGGTCACAGGCGCTGCCTTTAGCAGGACGTCAGGTTTCCCCCCAAATCAACCAGCACAGCCATTTCCTTGTTTCTGTACTCGCTCCGGGGGCCAGCCCCGCCACCCACCCACTCGAGCCCTCACGCCTACTCCAGCCTCTTCTCCGTGGCAGCTCCCCGACTTTCTGTCGACGAACCCCAGCAGGGCAGCCCGCCCGTCTCCACCCCAACGCCTGCCCTCGCTTCGGCAGGGGAGAGCAGGGCCAGAGAAAAGGCAGGAAAGCTGGCGAGGGGACCGGCTCGCCTGCGCTCCGACCCCCAGCCCTCCCCTGAGGAACGGGCAGGCCACGAGGCCACGACAGCCTGGGAATCCCCCGGAAAGAGCTTCCCCGCAGCTCCAGCCCTTCGCGCCGAGGCTGGGCAGGAAAACCGGCCCCGCGCCCGACTCCCCTCCTCGGCGGGAACGGGCACCCGGGAGCTCCGCGCCCCACCTCCCGGCAGAGGCAGCGCTGCTCGGAAGGGCGCCCGCGCCAGGCGAGCGGAGACCGAGGGACGCCGGCGGCTGCCCTCCTCGCACCCCGCCCGCCCGCCGGGACGCGCGCTCGGCCCTGGCAACGGAGGCGGAGGCAGCGCAGCGCAGCGCGGACAGACGCGCCCACCCCGCCCGGCTCGCTCCGCGGGAACGGGGCCGGGCAGCCCTACCTCGCCCCGGCGGGAGCCCCCGACGCAGCCGAGCTTTGCAGCGCCCCGACTATGCCCCCCGCCCCACCTCGGGGCCACCAGGACGACGGGGGAAGGCGCTGAGCGGGCAGAGCACAGACACCCCGGAAAGCGCGCCAGAGCTCGCAAGCCGGCCGAGAGCAGAGGCGCCGCGCCCAGCAGAGATCCGCCGCCGTCCCCCGGCCTCCGAATCGCCCCCGAGCCGCAGCCAGCCGAGGACGGGCCTCCGCGGCAGGTAGACTGCCCCTCCCAGCAGAGACTCTGGGCGGAGCCACGGCAAGCGCTCGCGCCAGGGGGCGGGCCAGGCAAGCGAGGGCGGCTCCCCCCGCGGCCCGCCCACCTGCGCGGCAGGTGCCTCGGCGCGCCCTGCGCTCCTGCGCCCGCCGCCATGGCCCAGCGCCCCGGAGCGGAGGAGCCGCCGAGCCGCCCGGCCTGCCCGGACCACGGCCTGGACCTGCGCTGGTTCTGCTGCAGCGAGCGGCGACCGCTGTGCGCCCAGTGCCCGGGCCAGGGCGGCTGCCGGGGCCACCGGGTGCGCCCGCTGGCCGAGGAAGCGGCCGAGCGGCGGGTGAGCATGCGCGCGGGCGGCTTCGAGGGGGCCAGATCCCGAACCGGTTTTTACAGATGCGCGGCGCTTCCGGCCCCCCCCCCGGGCAGAGGCGCTGCAGGCAGCAATTCAAGGGGAGAAGCGCTTTCCGGGTAGCGGGGATTTTAGAAGTTAGCTACCCGCTTCTGAAGGAAGGCTACTCTTGTAAGAGAGATTGCGATCGCGAGTGCCTCTGGCAGCGTACAGAGTGAATCTATTTCTTTCAAACCCCTTCCTGCTTTAAAACCATAACGGCTCCCGGCTGCTCATCCCATCTAACCGCCTGCACGGCTCCTTCCCGGGTCTCCCTGAAGCCAAGGCTGTTTTTTGGCAGCGGCGGGGGGTGGGGGGAGAGCTGGTGTCAAATCCGCTCTGCGCGGCCTGACCGTCTTCGTCCTGGCGGACACTGAAAGGGCCTGTGGTTTCTGTGTCTGTTTCAGAACCAGATGGTGGACCGCTGTGAAAAGATCCAGCTGCAGAGCGCTTCCATCACCAAATTTGTGGCAGAGGTCCTGCCGGAAAAGAAACAGCGTGTTGTGGTAATAACACAGTCGTGGGCTCCTTGGGCAGGGGGCACCCTGAACCCCCCCCCCCCCCAGATCTAATCCAGTAACTGGCTCTGGAGTAGCTCTCCAAGGGCTGTACCTGGAGCTGTTGATTCAATTCCGTACTAACTGAACTTCAGCCCACAGTCAACCTTGCAAAGCACAGGAGCGTGGCTAGAAGAAGAGGCATCTCCTTGGCCAACCCTCCTCGTGCAGGAGGAAGAGGAGAGTGACCCACTTCCTGCGCTCCCCCCCAGCCAGGGGTTGGCAGAAGTTCCTCCTGGCACAGAGGCCATTTCTGCATCGCCGGTTGCTGCTGTAGGAGCAAGGGCAGAGCGGGGGAGATAAGGGGGATCAGGTTTACACTTCTAAAACGGGGACTGGCAGCAGTGCTAATCTCCTCTCAGTAGCCTCTGATCGGAGGGAATCGGGAACGCAGATCTTGTGGCACTCGGTGCACAAAATCACGCAAATCGGAATGCGGGCCGTTCCGCGCGACTACATATTTTTGCAAGTGCAACGGAGGGCACTGCAGCCACGGGGCCTTTCGAGACGGAGGGCGCTTGCAGTCAGGCAGGCAACGGAGAGCGGTGAGCTTTGGCTGTCCCTGCTGACGCCGTCTCTTCCACTTGCTCAGAGCGCTGCCAGCAGAGCCCGGGAGGGCCTCATTCGGCGCCTGAACTTCATTAGGCACGTATGCGACAGCGAAGAGCAGCGGCTGCTGGAAGCGGCCCAGACCGAGGAGGAGCGGGCCCATCAAAGCATCCTGACCCAGGAGGTGCACTGGAAGGAGTCGCTGCAGAAACTGGACGCCCTCCGGTCGTACCTGGTGGCCAGGATCACCGCCACCGACGACTGCAGCCTCGTGGTACGTGGGAGGACGCTGCAAGACCAGCCTAGCCCCACCGAGGGCAGAGACTGGGGGGAGGTGGGGGTCTGTGCCAAATGGAGAAGCCTGGGTTTTGGGGCTGGAGGCCCGCGGTCATTGCCATCCTCCCGAGAGCTCGAGGCCTCCAAAAGTGCAGCCCTCAGCCGCACAACCGCCACCCTGCACGGTCAGCTGGGCTGAGGACAGCCACTAGCCCAAAGTCTCCCCACGCCTAGTTTAACACCTTCACCGTGACCCCACGCTGGCATCTCTCATGGGACGGGCTGCTCTAGAGCACTCCTAATAAATTAGTATCAGTTGCAACAAGACAGAAGCAGTGGCACTGACACGCTCAAGCCCGCCATAGAGCAGCGGCAGCAGCAGTGCTAAAGAGTAAACTATGAACGTGGCCGTTCTGGGTTAAGGGACCGGAGGTAGGCTGTGCCAAAGCCCAGTGCTCCTGTCTGCCAGTCCAGCACCAACCCCGATTCACTCGGTTGCTTTCAGAACCTGGTTTTAGGGTCGGAAATTGGCTGGGTTCCACTAGCGCCAAGATATTTGGGTTTATGTTGGCACGGTCCTTCCAGATGTACACCCTGGCTTTGGACTCGGGGTGAGGTGCAAATCTAGTACACTGTGATGAATGCAATAAAACACAGTTCAAACAGCCCACAGCTTAACTCGGCGTGTGACAAACGCAGGGCCAGGGAATTGCCCAGGAGCATCTCTTCTACCATGGCTTCGACCTCTTGCCCGCCCGCCCACCTGCCTGCACACAACGCACACTGTGCTTTGCTCTGGAAGTGGCTGTGCGATCGGGAGAGCCAAAAGTTGGCTGTTGTCAAAGCTGCAGTGCAGTCCCAGGTTTCTTTCACTTCATCCGCAACCGTGGCCCTTTCCTAAGCGCTAGGAAGTATCGATGCTTACTCCAGGGGGCATTCTCAACCCTCATTTGTGACTTCTCTCTCTCTTGTGTCTAGCAAGCAGAGGAGGAGATCTCCCTGAGGTGAGGACCGGGACAGCTCCTCCGTTCCAGCAGCTGACAAGTTCGGCAGAGGCTCAGAACCCTCCCCGATGGACCCGAGGCCGAGAAAGGCCCTCCCTTGCTTCTCTTCCCCACGAACTGGTGCAGGGAGCCCTAACCCTGGCTGGGAGCGCTTGATCTCGGTCCTCCATGAAACCTCCTTTTAAAAGCAACCGAATTCATCACCCCCTAGGGTGAGGAGGATCTCCTCCTACTCCCACCGCAATACCTCACGTGCTTCACACCTGAGGATCACAAACACACAGACGCGGGGAGGTCCTGCCCCAGCAGCCACCACCCCAAGCGCTGTTTTCCCCAGACGGAGAGGCCTGCCAGAGAGGAACATGCACATCCTTTTGCGCTCATTCGCACGACAGCATCCTTGCCAAGAATAAACCAAGAAGTCCCAGTTCAGGCCCCCGACCACCCCACCCCCCAGCCATCAGGGGAACTGCCTCACAAACAGGCAGTCATCCTCCCCCAACCTGGTGCCATTTCCTGGGGATAATGGGCGTTGTAGACAGCCACCAATCAGAAAAGCTGCACTACGAGGGTACCAGGCCGTGCCCCCAAGACTCACCGCTGCCCCTGATTTTGTGTTGCGCAGGGCTGAGGAAGCCGAGGGGATCCTGAGGCCCCACGAATCCAAGGAGTTAAGCTTCCATCCGCGGTGCGTCCACAGCCCGCTGGCAAGACGGCTCTGGGCTTCGGCTGTTCTCTGCTGGGCCTCAGGTCAGTGGGGCGGGGGGGACGCGGCAGGAGGTTCGTGCCGCTTCGGCACGGCTCCGCACCCATTTGGAATCCTGTGAAAACCATCCCAGAAGCTGGAATCTGGCACCAGATTCATCCCGCTTTCAGTTTCAGACTTTGGACCGAAGTGAAATTTCTCTCAGCGGGCGGCAAGCTCCACGTGTGGCCCATTCGACTTTTGGCCCCACTGAAGTTCCGCTCCGTTGCACTGGATGCTACTTAGCAGATAGAGGCTTGCAACTCAGCAAGCGAGATGCTCCCCCGGGTGCGGCCCCGGGACCGAGGGAGAGTTGAGCTGCGGGGGGTGGAGGAAACCAACACAGGGGTTGCCAGGTTACTCAGTGCGTTGATCAAACTCACGGCTGACAGCCGCCTTCGGCAAGGCAGGTTGATCTTACGCCCCCTGGGTCGAAAGCGTCACCTTACCTCGCTGGCTCTGCCTGGAATTTTCCCACTGACCAGTTTGCTGCTCCCACCAGTACAGATGACATTCACATTGATGAGAAAACGGTCGGCCCCTTCTTGGCCCTCTCCGACGACAGGAGGACGTTGACCTTCAGCCCCAAGACGGCCCAGAGACCAGACCTGGATGACCCCACTCGCTTCGATCATTGGCCCAATGCTCTGGCTGAGGAATCCTTCAGTGCAGGCATCCACGCGTGGCGAGTCAACGTGAGTAAGAGCTGCGCGTACAAACTGGGCATCTCCTACAACTCACTACAGCGTAAGGGGGCTGGCCCCGAAGCCCGCCTGGGCTACAATCTCTCCTCCTGGATCTTCTCCCGCTATGATCACGAGTTCCAGTTCTCACACAACGATCAGCACCTGACCATGAAGCTGCCCAAGTGCCCTGCAGAAATTGGGGTCCTGGTTGACTTGGACGAAGGCGAGCTTGTGTTCTATGACCCCGACTCCTGCGCTGTCCTCCACATGCACCAAGAAACCTTTGCTGCCCCCGTCTACCCAGTCCTGGCCGTGGCCGATCAAAGCATTTCCCTGGCGTGAGAGCAACTGGGAAGGTGAGGGAAGGGGCCTGCGTTCTCATGATCTGGCATTAGATCATGATCAAAACCATGTATTGCAACCCAGAACGTGACTCTGACCCTAGGATGGCTTAACAAAAAAGGCGACTCGCCTTACCGTATCGCTAGCAAAGGAAGTACCTGCTGGGCTGCTTGGAGAAGAGACGGGATAGAAAGGCTCCACGTAACAAAACATCAAGGAATCTTTCACAGATCAGTTGCAACTGCAAATTTAGTCTGTAAACGGTCACCTGGAATAGGCAAGAGGGCTCTGGAATACTCCAAATCAATAAAGTTCTTCCACTCTGTTGTGCCTGTCGTTGTTTTCATTTCTGCATTGGCAGAATTCAAGTGGAGAAGTGTGTCGTGCATGTGTTGGGATTCCCTTGGTTCCCCAAAGCAATCTCTTATCAGCCTGTAATTGTAATTCCATATTGGTTAAACTTGCAGACCCATTTCTCTGGCCTTGCCCCGACCCCACCCCCAAGACAAGAAACCTGGATGGGTTTCTGGTGCAGACTCTTACAAGCAGGGATGTAGGTTTTATTGAGCTTAATTTGGGTTAATGTTAAGCTTTGTTAAAATGCAGTTTCCTCCCCTAGAAATAACTGCCGAAATCCGGCCGCTTCCTGCAGCCTCTCTCTATCGGTGCCCGCAGATCTGAAAGTGAAGGTAGGAGGGGGTTTTCTGGCACCTCCACGTTGCTCTCCACCAGCTCCCAGCTGTTCTAAATCTGGCACGCCAGACCCAGAACTCTCAAAGAGGGGAAGATTTTGCCGCGCGAGGATAGTCTTAGGCTGGCAGAACACGGCTCCAGGGCTAGGGCCCTGGGAGAAACCCAGGCTGGCGCTTATCCTCCCCTTCAGAAGAAATTCCAAAGACGCCACAGTAATCATTCACAGCAGAGCAGTATTTTTAAAAGTACAAACCAGTGAAGCAGAAAGAGAACCGGAATTATCAACTTCCTGGCCTTTCCCTGGCCCAGAAACCTAGCAAAGTTCTCAGCAAGGCTCTTGGGACCACGGTTTCGCACAGGGCAGTCTTCCAGATCAGCCCTCTGAGCGGGAGGGGGCTTACCGCTCTCAGAGACGGTAGCTCCGGCCTCTTCGCCGTGGGGTCACGTTAGGAACCCCTTAAAATCAAACTGCTCCCTTACTCCCCCCCCCCCCGCACCTCTTCAACCCCAACGTAATCAGCTGGCAGACGGGCAAAGACCTGCAAAGGCGGAGGGAAGGCAGGGCTCCGGCAGGAGGGCGCGGGGCTGCCGAGCCGAGCTGACTTCCTCCTCCGCCTCTTTCCGCAAGGGCGGGCCAGGCCACGCGCCCTCGGGCGCAGCCGGCACCTTTCCGCGCCTCAGGGCGCGCCGCGCGGTCTACCAGCCCGGCAGCAGCACAGGAGAAGCGGGCTTCCACTCGAGGGGAGGCTGCTTTGTGCCCCGCCGCCTCTCCAGATCACAGGCGCCCGCCGGGCAGACGGACCGGCCCCGCTCGACACGGAGGGACCGCCGCTGCTTCCTCACGGATTTCGCCCGGCTGAAGCGAAGCCCCAAGCCGCAGCACCCTCCCCTCACCCGCTGCAGAGAAGCCCTTCCCCGCCATCCCGTCTCACCGCCGTCCCCGGAGGAAGCCCCCTCCTCCGGCCTGAGCGGCAGGTGCGACAGACCCCCGCCCGCCCGTTTGCAACTTTGCGGGCCCTGGAGAAGCCCCCAGCTAGCTCCTGCGGCTGAAATGGGCAGTAAAAGCACCGACGCGAATTTGGATCGCTGCCATGCAACAGGGAGGGAGCGGATCCCATCACAGAAACCCTTTGCTCGGGTCCAGAGGAAGAACGGCCGGCCACGGCACCCACGGGCTGCTTTCAGCCACCTCTCGAGATTGGAGCCTGCCGCGGGCTCAGCCCTCCGCCAGGACCGGGGGCTGCAGAATGGGCGGGGCCACCACACAGCCGAGGGGGCCGCTCTCCTCTCCCCCTTCAGACCCCTCCCACGACTTCCCAGCAGCAGCAGGCAGCCAGAACGGCAACCCAGCGCGCCCGCAGCTACGCGCCGACTTCTCCACCTACACCAGCAGCAGATCGCTATCTACGCACGTAGGAAGTATTTTTCTCTCAGCGAAGACTAGATCTTTCCCGCTCACCAGGTTTCGCACAGCATTACAGAGAAGGAAGCAGGACGACGAGGACGACGACGACAGCAAAAGACAGGCTGGAGAAAGCGAAGCGAAGCAAAAGAACCACCTGCCGAGGGGGCAAACAGGCACAGCGGCATCAAGCTTGCCTTCCAGATGGCGGAAGATGCTTGGCTGCCAGTGCCCGCGAGGCCAGGGGAGAGGTGCCTCGCTCCGAGGGAGAACCGTGGCCTAGCGGAGGCAAGAGCAGCAGCTTGCATGGACAGAAGATCAGAGCAGGGTTCATGCAGCTGGAATTATCCACGGTTTGCTGAACCAGCCACAGCGGCCTGGTTCACACCTCACGCTAAGGCAAAGCCAAATGCCACGCGTTATAGGCTAGCGCGATGTACGACGCCACCGAGGTCTTCCGTTTCTCGCCTGTCCAAGCCCAGTTCAACCAACCGTCCCCGATGCCGACAGCAGCTCTTTCCTTCCTCTCCAGGCCGTGTGGATCGAGCAACTCCTTTTCTACTCCTGTCCAGTAGGAGAAGTGCATTACAAGACCGTTCCTTTAAAAGACAGTCCTGCTCAAGTGGAGTTGAAAAGCAGACCGAGATGCACAAAACCTCAGATTAAAAATCCAGACGAATTTCTGCATCTCGGGCACCTAAGTCCTAGGAAATGAGCCCCCTCGGGGCAGATACCAGGCTGCTTAAGCGCTTACGAATTGAAAGAAACGGGGGTTTTGGGCTTTCTTCTTTTTGGCCGAGGATGGGCTTCTGGTAGCTCGCAAGGCCCTCTGCGATTACAGGGCGGTTCTCAGGCTAATTGTTCCCTGAAGGAAGGGCTTTGCCTTTCGGTCCATACGCCTCTCCGGACATTCTGCAGCCAACCAGCGTGGCCGAAGTCTGGCAGAGCAAGGAACAGTACGTTGCTGGCAGTATTTGAAAAGGAACTCTTTCGTTTTTTGTTTTCTTTAAAGAAAGCATATCAGCAGGGGCCTGGAAATTCTGGTACAGCATCACTTGAAGTGGCCAAATTCCTTTAATTTATCAGGGGCTTTTAAGGCAGTGCTGTGCGAGGCCTGAAGCAAAATCTTCCAAAGCTGGAAAAGAGTCCCCAGGTTCCCGCCTTCAGCCCCCCGGTCTTTTCCAGCTTGTTCCGCGTTTCCGTCTTGGCGGCAAGGAAAGGGGGCCGCCTTCACGCCTGCTCTTCTTTCAGCCACTGCAGCAGCTGAGGCACGTAGTAGGTGATGATGATATCCGCTCCTGTAAGAGAAGCGTTTCCAAAACGAAATGGCACAAAACTCTTCCCTCAATGAAAGCTCTCGTTGTGGAGCCACCGAAAAAAACAGGCTGGAAGCAGATTCACCAGGGCAGATCCCGGCCTCCGTGGAATACCTCCAGCGAGGGACCACTCCCCACCAGGCAAGGCAGCCCGTTGGCTTTATCTCCCAGGAATCCAGCGTGTCCCCCGGCCCTCCTGGTCTCCACACCTTCCTCTCTCCCTCCCTCCCCTCCCACCTTCCGCCGTCCCCGGCTCTGGACGGAGCTGTCATGGGGCCGGCCCTCCAGCTGTCTCCCTTCGGTCCTCCACTGTTTCGCCCCCTCTTCAGGAGGGAATTCAAGGAGCAGCACCAGCCGCACTGGCAGGGCCGGCCCCGGCCTCTCCTCCTCCCTCGCTCACCTGCTCTCCTGAACCCGGCCATGGCCTCCGTCGCCGCCGCCTTCGGGTCAAAGGCCCCGGCCTGCGCTCCGTGCCACAGCACGGCGGACTCTCCGGAGCCATGGCAGGCAGCCAGGGGGTGGCTGGGATGCTGGGGAAACACACACCCGTGTTTCTCAGCAGGGGGAGGTGGGCCTCTGCACCCACCAGCTGCTGCCCGCTCTCTGGCGGCTTACTTTGTCCTTCGCTTCCCGCACGAGGTCAAGGTAGGGCATCCCAGGCTCTACCATCAGCACGTCCGCCCCCTCCTGCACGTCCCGGTCCTGGGAGTGGGGGGAAATACAGCAGAGGGAGGTGGTCAGAGGGACGTGTAGCGGAGCCACTTCGCCGGAAGGCCAGAGCTGAACCCGAGGCCCTTGCTCTGGGGCGGGAGGAACGGACAACATGCACGCTCCTGAACCGCCACAGTCCCGGCCTGGCTCCGCTGCCTGCGTGTCCTTCGCTTCCCGCACGAGGTCAAGGTAGGGCATCGCGGGCTTTGCCATCAGCGCACGCACACAGCTTATTTTCTGGGTTAAAGCCTGCACGTCCGCCCCCTCCCGCCTCCTCTTCCGCCCTCTCCCCTCGGCCGCTTGGGACATCGGTAGCACGTCCACTGGGTCCGTCTGGCGGCATTTCCTTCTTCCTGGGGAGGGGAGGGGAGGGGAGGGGAGGGGAGGGGATGTCGTCTGTTCCCCAACAGAAAAGGCACTTTAAAATGCTTTCTCAGACAGGGCGGAAGCCTGTTTCAGTAACGAGAGGAGCGAGCTAAGGTATTTACTTCTCTCAGCACGGCAAGATCTGCGAACAGACTTTCACCTGGTCCCTTGCAGGAAGCAGTCTGCCTTGCATGAGGGTTTCACCAACGGGGCCCACCAGCCCAACCTCCCTCCACCTCAGGGGCCAGGGAGTCCATAAGCACGGGGCAAAGACGGCCGTCATCTCTGCCGCGACTGACAGTCAGCGGTAGACTGCTCCTCGCCCTGGAGTTTTGGTTTTGCCGTCTCAAAGTAGGTCATCCCAGAGATAAATTAGAAATGGTTTTAAAAGTAAAACGTACAGAGGGAGAGTTAAACTGAAAAGGGAAGCATAAAGCAAGACAACCCCTGAGCAGAAAATGCATTAGAAGACAAGGCTTCTCCTTCCTCCCAGAAGAGGCCAGTGCAAAGCTGGCATTTGGAAAGGTCTGGCAGAGCATTACCGGGCGCTGCCGCAAGGTTGGAGGGCACCGCTGCCCTTCCGTGTGACGCCCAGAGGCCTACAGAGCCCTGCCTGATGGGGGGCGAGAAGACAGTCCAGCTGGGCCCCACTAAACGTGTCCCGAGAAGGGAACGCCTGTGGAGAACATCCAGGGGGTGAGAAGCAGCCCCCCCAGGGCCCATTTGCTCCACAAGCCCAGCCGGCATCCCCCAGGGCCACTCACCGCTGCCCGCAGAGCCAACCCTCCAGATCCCGGAGGAAGCTGGTAACACCGCCGGTCCCCGAAGGCGGGCTTGGACAAGGCCGCGTCTCTGCCCAAACCAGAAGGAAACGGAGTTGACTTCCCTTCGCCCCCCAGACGCCAAAGGGGCCCCGCCGAGGCCTTGACGGCGGCCTCAAAACTCAGCCGGCTGGCCCTTCCCTCATCCCAGCCGCAGGAAAGCCGGGGCCGGGGGAGGCCGCTGCACCTTTGGCCACGGGGATCCCTCCCCCGGCCCAGCAGGCGGACAGAAACGGCCCCGGCCCCCCTCACCTGAAAGGGCCGTAGAAGCAGGACACGAATTTGGCGCTGTAGCTCAGGACTGACACCTGCGGAGACAATAGGGCGGCCATCACACGCCGCATCTCCCCAGGCCAGACTTGCTCCCGCCGGCTCCCTCAGCCCCCCGCAGCTGCTCAGAGCCCGGACAGCTGGAGCCTCGGAGCCTCGGAAAACGGCCGGCTCCTGGACCTCAGGACCCGGATCCGCGCGTCTCAGCGGCTCGCCTGGACGCTTGGATCTGCGAAAGGAAACGGGTCCCTCTGCGAGGCCTGGCCACGCTTGCTCGGGGCCCCGCCGGCCCCTCACACCCACCTTATTGCCCAGTTCATTCGCAAGCAAGGCCTTCTCGATCGCACGGATGCGCCCGTCCACCATATCCGAGGGGGCCACGATGTGGCAGCCTGGGCGAGGGGACAGGAGGCGTGAACTGCAGTGGCGGCTTCTCCGGCCGGGTTCCTCCCTCTCAACCGCACAACACAAGGGAGCAGCCCCGCAACTGGGGAGAAGCAAGGCCGAGGGTCTTCCCAGGGGTGGGGGCCTCGTGGTCGGCAGAGCCCAGTCCCCACCCCAGATGAGCAGCCAGCAGTGCAGGTCTGCCCACCCCAGCTTACTCCCAGCAGCTGCCCCAAAAGCGCAGCGCGGCAAAGAGCCGGAGAGTCTCACCTGCCTTGGCGTAGGCCAGGGCCACCTCGGCGACCCTCCGGCAGCTCGCCTCGTTCTGGAGGATGCCGTCTTGCCGGAGGAGGCCTGCAAGGCAAAGAAAGAGCTACTCCTCCCTTTCTTCCCACGCCCTCCAGTTGCTCTGCACCCAGATCAAAAGGGATGAGTTGGCACCTTTCCCAGAAACACACACAACTGCTAATAGGCCATTTTGGGCATCTGAAAATCAAGCTTCTAGTCCTTAAGACAGTAAAAATGAGAGCCAGTTTGGCATAAAGGTTAAGGTGCCGGAAACCAGGAGACTGGGAGTTCCAGACCTCTGTTAGGCATGAAAGCCGGCTGGGTGACTTTGGGCCAGTCACTCTCTCAGCCCAGCCCACCTCACAGGGTGGTTGCTGTGGGGAAAATAGGTGGCAGGAGTATGACGTATGTTCACACCTTGAGCTGAATGAACGAATACACACAAACAGCTGGATAAAAATCTAATAACAGTAACAATTATAATAATAGCTGGAGGGTGAAACCTAAAAGCACGTGCATGGGAGAATGAAGGGTAAACAGAACATCAGTGCACTGTCCCTCCATGAGGCTTCACCAGGCCTACTTACGCCATCAGCCTCGTAGGCAAGAAGGGCATTTGCATTACACGACCCTCACAGCTGTCCAACCTGCGTCAAGGGCTTCAGCACAGCAGCACTCACCACAGTGCCTGTGCGAGGGGTAAGGGCACAGGCAGACATCACACGCAATCAGCAGCCCGGGGAACAAACAGCGGATCGTCTGCATGGCCCGGATGACGGGCGCGTCCTTGGCATCGGGCGCAGAGCCACGCTCCTCCTGCGGAGCAGAGGGAGAAGCAACTGCCCTCCTGCCCACCTTGCGGAGGCTGAGCTTAGAAGCGAGGCCCTCTGCTCAGCAGCCCCGGGTGCCGCACCTTCGTGGCCCGGCTTGGGACGCCAAATATCAGCACGCACTGCAGCCCGTCGCCCACCAGGGGGGCGAGCAGCTCCTCCAGCCTGTGGACACCATATCTGGGGGGTGGGGAGGAGTCAGTTGTGAGTTGAGCAGGGGCACGAAACAGAAGGGGAGGCAGACCCAGAAGACTTGGCTGCATCCCTGGTCTTCCAGAGAGACCCAAGACGACTCTGGGGAGCATTACAGGCTCCGTGGCCAACTCCAGCTCTCCTCCATAGGTTCCCCAGGATTAAAAATAAGGAACGTGATATATAGAGCAGAATCCACCCGCTCCAGTTCCTTTGAGATTTCAAGCCTGCTGGTAATTTAAAATTTAGCAAGCCAATTTTGCTTTTCACGTACTGCTTTCAGAAATGCTACTTGCAGCAATCTAAGGCAGTCGATCACTTTATTTTACAAGCAGAGAAGCCGGCCGCATGGCCTCAGTTCTTAAGAAAACTTGCAGCAGCAGGGTTCAAAGCAGCAGTGTGTGGGGCAAGGAAGAGGATGGGAGACCTCTCCGAATACTGGCACACGTGTTTCTTGCACAAGCAGGCCAAGGGAGTAACAGGCGCACCCTGCCATCGCAGAGACGTTATCTCCAAAGGGCAGCCAACTAGAAGAGCTTTTCCCAGAGGAGGGAAGAGCCCCTCCAAAGCCCTTTATCTCCCAGGCCACCCACAGGGTCCAGGCGAAGGGGCGCACACATACCAGCTGATAAGTCATCTTAAGAACTGGGTAATAACTTCCTGTGCGCTGCATTAATGCAGAAAAATCAGGAAGCACGGGAGGAACGTGTAAGAATACAAGGCGTTTCAATTTTGCATCTGGTCGCCGGATACGGGGAGGGAATCCTCTTCAGGAGGGAGTACAGCTGACGACCGCCTCCTCCCCACCCCTGCCGATCCTTAGGCTGACCGGGGCAGCTGGACGGGACGGGCTTCGCCCCCCAGCCCTTACAGTCGGGCTGAAGCCGGCCAGAGTCCCCGCTCCGGCGCAGCAGCTCCGCGGCCGGTCTGCCCGAGGGCAGCCGCCCACCCGGACAGGAAGCGCGAGGCCCGGCGACCCAAGACACCCCCTCGGCCGAAGCGCCGTCGCTCACCGAGCGCGGCCAGGCAGGCCGGCGATCGGCTCCACCGCATCCGGGGTGTCCCTGAAAGGGCCAGGTAGGGGAGGTGCCGTCAGGAGCGGAGGCGGCCTCTCCAGCTTCCGGACAGCCCGGCCATCGGGGGCTGGGCCCGCGGAGGAGCCCCTCCGACGACCAAGGCGCGGCGCCGCGCCGCACCGCCCCTGCGGGTCCCGGGGCGGGGCGGGGCAGGGCAGGGCAGGAGTGGGGAGGGAAGCCGCGCGCCCCGGCGCCGAGGGACCCGTTCTGGCTCGGCGCCCGCAAAATCTCGGCAGCTCGCGCGGAAGCCGAGGAGCGCTGCAGCTGCAGCTGAAGCCGCGGTACCGCGCCGCCTCCCACGACCCTCCTCTGCGCTCCGCGGAGCCACTTACGAGACGAAGACCGGGTAGACGAGATGCCGCGCGTCGAGGGCAGCGGCCGTCGCCTGCACGAGCGAAGCACCGGGTGGAAGTACCCGCTGTGCAGCGGCGGCCGGGCCTGCACCGCGCGGCTTTCGCGGGAGCAGCGCTCGCCCAATGCAGCGGCCCCCCGCCCGACCCCCGCGCTCCGCCGGCGCACCGCCCCGACCCGGGAGGCTCCCCCGGCGAGCGGAGCGGCGTCCTCCGCCCGCGCCGCGGCTCCTCCCCCGAAGGGCCCGCCCCCACTTAAACCGATCGCCGCTTGGCCCCCTTTCAGCCGCCCCGTCTCCGAAAGCAAGTCGCTCCGATCGCGCAGCCTCTGAGTGCCGCACGACCCCCCCCCCCGCCCACGTCGCTCGACTTAAACACGGTCAAGGTACACAGACATCGAGCCGTCTCTCCCCACGCAAACCGGGCGGCTGTCCAGAGCCCCGCAGCCGCTCGCTCGCGGGCCGCCCTGGCCCCCGGGCCAACGCACCCCCGCACGCCCCGAGGCCGCCCCTTCGCGGCTTCGTCCTCAGGGAGGGCGCGCCCCTTCCTGGCCAGCTGATGCCCCGGAGAAACGTCGCGGCGGTTACAACTCGGCACCGTTCCCCCTCCTTTTAGGGCACGCGCACATAAACTTGCTTGGTTTTCAAAATCACGGGCTTTCAGGAGTCCGGCTGAACCCGGCAAGGAAAGCACCCTCGGTCCTACGCTAGGCTTTAAACGCCCCTCCGGGCGTCGAGTCCCCGGACCGCGCGCCCGTCGCCGCACCGCCTGCCTGAACCCGCCCGCCACGCCCAGCCAATCCTCAGCCGTTACTCCAAAGCCCCCCGGCCATTCCCAGGCGCCGCGCACGGCTCGCTTCCGGGCGCTCCCTCCCGGAAAGAAAACCACCCGCGAGGCCCCCTCCCCATCTATGCCTCGCCAGCACTTCGTCGACACCGCCACAGAAGACGCGACACCGCACAAGTTTCCTTTTTGTTTATTAACACACAGCAAGCGTGACAGTAGATAACTTTTCTCTTTTTAAATACAGTACATGGGTCAGCACATCGCCCTCACACAATTCCCCCCCCTCACGAAGACAAGCCAGTGGTGGCGTTTTTATAAAAATAGTGTGTCGCTACAAAAGTATAAATTAATGCTACCGGTATTAAGAAATATTAAACACAGTAAAACTTATGAGGATTAAGAAAAATATTCATTAATACCTGTAGAAAACTCTGGCCTAAAAAATATTTTTTTGTATATACTTTTTAAACTTTTCTGTTATCTCTTCTTTAAGATGACATTTAGATTTCTGTAACTCTCCAAGGTAGCGAGATGCACGCTAGGAAGCATCTCCTCATATTGCCAGGAACACCAGCTATCCAACACAGGAGTCACGCGCACACGCGCATCGCTGGCTTTCCCACATGCCGGGCCTGCCCTGCCTTCCTGCGCCCCCCAATTCACAAGGGGGAGGGGGGCAGCAGGCTGGCCGACCCCGTTGCCGGCTTTGGCTCCTGCTGGCGTTCGCAAGAGTTTCTACCTCCACATCATGGAAAGCATCAACAATGGGTGTCTACTCTAGCGGAGTGGCTGAAGACCAAACCACTTTTCTGTGAAGACAGCTGGCAGTTTGACAGACAGAGGAAGCTCTCAATAAACACCAAAGAGGTAGAAAAGGTGGGGAGGGGTCATCTGCCCAAGCTGGCATCGGACGTATCTGCCGATCGGACCGCGTGGCTTGCACCGTCAGAACAAGGCCTTCCGTCCTCTGCTAACCCCTGCCCACGAGGAGAACTGCTTCGAGGCCTTTCCTCTCTCACCTAAGAAGTTTCTTCACCCTTCTGCTTTGCCCGCTCCCCCGTGGACCCACTGAGGTTCTCCCCTCTCCCGTGCTAAAGATGGCTGCAGCAGCTTCAGCCCCCAAGTGACCGATTGCTGAGGTAAGCAGTCTCCCGCTCCTTGATCGCTTTGGTGCCCAATCAGTCAGCAAACACATTTCCATCTTAGGAATTGCGCATACTTAGAAAACTCATCAGCCCAGCCGTCTTGGAAGTCGTCTGCCTGCCTAGGGGCGAGGGAAAGGGGGAAACGACTTCTTGGGGATCACCTGCAAGGATGCCACCCACCTGGCATCACCTCCGCTAAGTATTTCACGGTGATATGGAGTCACCAATTTTGAGAAGCAGAGACGGGCACCCTCCTCCGGCTGTTCTGGGCACGAGAAGTGCCCCCCTCTTGCCTGGAAGGCGCTCCTCCAGTGGAGTGTGCCTTCTGAGGAGCAACTCCCAACTCAAGACAGATGGCACACAGAGAAACCCTGGGCCCACACCCCAGCGGGAGAAAAGCAGACACGTCGGGAAGAGCCTGCCTCGGTGGCTGGTCAAGAACCAGGCGCACGGGAACCAGCGCGCGGGGCCCCCCGAAGCCGCTTCCCTGGGCATTCTGCTCCTCCATGACTGTCGGCCTCTTCCGCTACCACTGGAACCGGGGACCACCCCTTGGGAAGACGGACCACAGCTTCCTCACCGGTCGGAGGGGCTGGCAGCCCGCAACCACTCCCCACCCCCATTTCCAAACCAGCTTCGCAAAGGCAACGGGGAGCCCACTTCTGTCTACCCCTAGAGTCTCCCAGAACATCGCTCCAGATTCTGGGTCTGTCCCACCTTCTTCCTCAATATGCCATCCTGGGACACCCCGCGCAAGGTACGTCCAGATATTCTCCTGCTCTGACATTCCTGTTGCTTGTGAAGTCATTGCGGCGTAATACCCACACAACTGCTGTTCTAGCACGAAGACCTAGTTGTATTCTGTCCAGAACTCGAGAGAGAAGTGCAGCTTCCGTGTGCGTCTGACTGCCGCCCCCACCCCCCCACCCCGTTCTCTTCTCTCCCACTGCATCCCCAGAGTCTCAGAATTAATTGTAGAGGTGACAGGGCCTGCCCATGCTCCAAACATTGTGGCACCTGTGAGCAAGGCTCCATGCATTTCATTCTCTTGCGTGTGCGTTTAAATAAGAAAAAAAAAAAATTTTTAAACTCAGAATTCTGGAATTTTAAAAAGATTCAGTATGGAGTTCTCCTATCGTCATATTGATTGCGATAGGCCTGCGTTTCATAACAATGAAAACTTGTAATAACCAGATCCATGAGAACACCTAAGGCAGATTTAACATGTTAAGCAATTGCCCTTGGAGATTAAGTTTCAAAATTTCCTGCTTAATTACTGCTTTAGAAACCTTTTACTTCCTCTGGATCAGTGCTGTCACATGGATAGAAAAAAATGTATCTTTATTTATTTATTATTTATCCGCACACACACGGATTTACAGGTAGATTACCCACAGGCAGGAGCAAGGTATGCCACTATCTCAAAACGGTAAAGTTCTAATAATAGGAATTCCAGAATTCCAGCCTTAAGAGTTTACTATGCAAAAACCCGTGCTCACAAGAACCCCAGTGTTTCGGGGGAGGAAGGGGAGGAATATAAAGGAGAGACCAGCAGGAGAAACATATCCCATCAAGTTTTCAAAAGCCACACCCTCCAGTGAAAAGTCCCGCCCAGGTATTTGATGCTGGAAAAGAAACCACCGTGTTCAAAGGCCCTTTACCGCTTAAGCCGCATGACAAACACGGTCTGGTAAGACTAGAGTTACTATAATCTAAATATCACCAAGGGTCACATTAACCTTCTGGTGGAGACACTGCCTCGCCTGAGCAGAATATAAAGCTTAGAAGTGCACTGCGGAGCGGGGCAGCCCCCGACCCGCCCTCAGAGGGAAAGGATTCGCACGATCCCCCTTCCCTCGGTGTTAAACGGGGGCCTCTGCAAAATCCACACAGGCTGTTCGGCCGCAGCGGAGCACCCTGGGCCCCGATCGGGGCGGGGGGATTCACTTTCCCCAGTGGCCAGGGGGGCTGGAGTACAGGCAGCCTCACGCTCCAAGCCACTTGCGGCGGTCTCCGACGGCCGGTGGGTTTCCAGCCTGGGGACGGCAGGAGGAGACAGCGGGTGCGAGAGAAGAGCAGTGGGGCGCATCTCTCCTAAGCCGCGCCGGGACGGCTCAACCGAAGGCCAGGCGGCGCGTGCTCTTCTCCCGCAAGGAAAGCCACCTCCGCTGCGAAATCAAGGGCACCCCCGGCGGCAGCAGGCGAGCTGAGCAGAGACTAGGACGAGCCCCAAAGTACTTCCACTCCTCTCGCCAACAGTATTTTTTAAGAAAAACAAAACCATGACAAAGCTACACCCCACCTCCCCAGCCCCCAACCGACAGATGTCGCCGTTCGGACCTGCCTGACCAAAACGCCACCACCAGATGCAGCCCGAGAGAAACCACCAGGCTCTGGAGCAGCCCGAGCCCTCTCACGGGGGAGAATCCCAGCATCTTGACTCTGCTCTTACCTTCTGCCACCTCGCCAGGAAGAGTGAAGCCAGAAACGCGACGCTCGAAGGACAACTGCCTTGAGGTCAACTATTGCTCTGAACGTGGAGACCGGACAAGAGTATCAAAAGAAAGTTCTTACACTGCCAAGTGTCTTTGGCGGCCAGGAGACGGAGAGCGGTGGTGCAGGCCGGCCGGGCGGGAAGATGTTCCTATTGATGTTTCGCTGCTGGCATCTCGAGGGGACAAGAAACTCTCCCCCGTGCCCCTCCCAAGCCCACGGACAGAGACCCAAATGGCCACCAAGTTTAGACGGAGCGGCTAACGGGGACTTTGACAGGAGGGTTAGGTATCCTTTACCGCAAATTATTATTTCAGGTTTTAATCACCCCCTTTTTTCCTTAAGAGAAGTCAAGTCACCGGTATCAAAGTCAGGTAATTTTTTCTCCTGGATTTTTTCTTTTTGATTCTTCAAGTCTCCGTTCCTGACTTGGGGGTTTCTGAAAGGCAGCTGCCTGCAAACATGAAATGTTCTCATGTCGCCAAGAGGAAAGCGTGAATGCTCCCGTGGGGACACTCGGCTCGTAGGAGCCACCCAGTGTGGCCAGAAACTGGCAGAAATCAAGGCGGACCGCCCCCGGCATCGGGGCTCAGAAGAGGGGGAAGTAAAGCAGAAGGGGGGCGGGGGAGGGAGGGGTCATTTTAAAGAAGAAGAAGAATGAAACAACCATTCAAGTTACTTTAGAAACTCAGCTGCCTAAAGACGTCAGACTAACCGGCCTGCCCTCTTGAAAAACAGGAGGATGTTTTATCAAGTTTGCACAGAAATCTAAAGGAAGGAGTGTGTTTCTAGCAAAGGTGTGCCTCTCACCCACATTCCTTTCCACAGAGCTTTTTATATACATATTAATATAGAGATATCGATATATGTATAAAAAGCGCTTTTTATTTCCCAGGGCATTCCGAATGAGGTCCACAGTGGAGTCTGGGTTTGGAACAGTGTTTGCATGTGGCGGGGACGCGTTCTGGAAGGATGCCGCTCCCTCCCCAACCCCCATCCTAGTCTTAAAGCATGTTGGACTTCAAGAACATGAGCTTGTTCATATCCTCGGGACTCAGCAGTCGCCGCCTCTTAATCAAGAGGGCTTGTTCGCACATGTTGACGCAGTTGCTTCTGGCCCCCACGGCTGGCACCGCGAGGAGCCAGAAGGCCAGCCGGGCCAGCTTGGTGTGCTTCTGCGTCACGCAGGACCAGTACTGGAAGAGGTCGGGGGGGGCCTGGAAAAGGGGCTCTTGCAAGTAGTCATAGACCTCGCTTTTGCCCGACCGGTCTTCCTCCCGAGTCGGCGAACTCTCGCTCGAGGTCCGGGATTTTTTGGAGGAAGGTTCGAACTCGGGGTCCTCGGCCCAAGACTCCTTCACCTCGTGGATCAGCTCGCACACCTTGCCAATGATCTCCTCGTGCTGGTAAGGCGGGACTGGGCGCAGTTTCTGCTGAGGGTCCAGAATCATGGCCACCTTGTGCGCCGAGTGGACCTTGAAGTTCTCTTTCAGGGCTTCCAGGAAAAGGTGGCACAGCTTGCTGACAGTGCCCGCGTCGTTGGCCTTTGAGGTGAAGAGTTTCTCCAGTTTCACGTAGGTGGGCAGCACCAGCTGCAGCGTGGGCCGGCTCTCGTTGCTCAGCTCAATGACGGCCTGCTTCACCGGAGCCAGGATGGCCGCTAGGTTGCTCAGCAGGTGCTTGTTGAGGTTCTGGATAAGGTTCAGCTTCTTGGCCCGGCTATAAAATTCGCAGATCTGCTCGTAGCGTTCGTGGACAAGCAGCAGAGAGTCTGTGACGGAGTTCCAGCAGGGGGGAGGTGAGGTCTCCTCCAGGGAGCCAAAGGTCTCCTTGGAGATTCCTGCTGAGCCTGCCAGGTCCTCACAGACATTCAGCAGCTCGATGACCTCGTGCATGTTGCGTGCTTGGAGGGTGCGCTTGTTAAGCACGCTCTGCACCACTGAGGTCAAGGCACATGCAGAGCAGCGCAAACACATGCCTGCCTTGGAAAACGCGGAGGAGTTCACTTTGCAGTCTGTGACGTACACGGTCCGGATCTCAGACATAACGAACTCGGAAAGCACGTTCTGCACCCAGTGGTGGACCAAGTCCCCGTTATCGCGAATGTCCACCCCCTTGATCCCCAGGACATAACTCTTGATGCTGCTGCCTTCCGCCTGGTACGCAGTCAGAATGTAGCAGGAATCAGGGCCAACGCTCTGCGAGTGACAGGTAACGCCAATGCCCAAGCAGGCATTGCTGCCAAGAGCGCAAGTAACCTTCACTTTCACCTGGTTGTACATCCGGGGCAAATGCTTGAGGGCTAGCGTGTTGAAGTTGCCGAGGATCTCCGTAACGGAGAAGGCGCCATAGCGGGCACCGTTGTCAACGAGAGTTTGCGCCAGCTTAATGAACTCTTTGCCGCTCACCACGCTCAGCGTCCCCAGATCAGCACACATCACCCTCAGCAGCCTCTCTGCTATGTTCTGCCGCTCCTTCTCGGGGATTGGGCTGTTCAGGAGGGAACTGCCAGCTGACGCTGCAGACAAGGAAGGAAAAACGGTTGCAACAGACTGCAAATCAATTAAAATTATCTGCCAATAAAAACTATAGAAGATACTTTTTAAAAAAGAGCAACATGCACTGGTGACTAGAGGAGGCGCGTTCCATCCCTCTGGCATGAGGAAAATGCAAGTATTCCGTTGCAGAGGATGTAGTTGTCATTCCAATAAGCCCCCACACCTATTAAAAATATTCTGATAAAGAATTGGGGTTCTTTATCAGGCAAGGAAGAGCAAGTACTGCAGCCCTAATTTTTTAAATCATCTTCTTCCTCCTTCTAGAACATTAGGACGCCACTGCTGTTTCCCAGACCCAGGCTGTTTCATCGTTGCCACCCCCCACAAGAAGCTAAGGAAGAAATGGCACGACTGCCCACCCGCAAGGGCACCAACTGGCCAATTTGGGCAACGGGGAGGATGACTGGAGATAAATCTGTTCTAGGCAGGACGGCAAGGGAGAAGGCTGTTATCCTCAGCCCTGGCGGCGTTTGAAGCATTTTGTCGAGCCTCAAGAAGGTCTCGCATTCTAACCCTCAGAGCGAGGAGCACGGGGCAAAATATTTTGCATAAAGAAGGGAGTCTGCGCTCCCTTTAGTCTTTCAAAGAGATATAGGGAGCCTGTATCCTCCGGATGCCGGCAGCCCCAGCTGGCCTATACAGTGGAGAAGGGAAGCTAGGAGCCTTGGTCTGGGAGACTAAGCAGGGAACCAGTCCACGAGAATCAAGATTCCTTAGGATACAGTATGATGCTACTCGGGGCACCCCAGAAACCAGCTTGTCCATTTCCTCCTACTCCATTGGTTCTCCGGAGCTGGTTCTCCGGATGGTACGTACTGTTGTTGGAGTTATTCCTCTGTGACTGTGGCTTCCACTTCTCTTCCACCACAGCTGGAGGTGACCTGGGCTGGTTTGAGGCAATGTTGTTTTCATTGTCAGCTGAGGGGCAAAATACGGAGGAGAGGAAGTTACTGCTTACACAGACGTATCGCTATCTTAGCCTCACGGCAGCAGGAAGGGGAGCAGCTCAGGCTTCCCAACTCACAGAATTCCAAACACCTCCCCAAAGTCACGAAAGCCAGCAGCAGTCAACGCCCTACGCTTCCCTTGACTACCAGAACTCAACCGCTGGAAGCTGCCTTTAATCAGGCCCATCCCGTGTCTCGACTGCGTGAAATTACGGCCACAGAGACAGATGTTTCCATACTCCCTATCAAAGGGAGAAATCTAAGGGTGAAGCGGGGCCCCTGGGAAGGAAACGTAGGTCTTAGCACAAATCTGTAATAGAGGAGTGCACCACGTACCATGTTTTCCAATAGTGGCAGCTTTATTATTTTTGCTTCCTTTCCTTGAAATTTGAGTTTTTCACAGCAGCAACACACACTAAGCTGCACCTGAACCACCCAGCTAGTGAAAACTACTCAACTGTCTTGAGAGATGCAGATGCATCTGAAGGGAGACCGAAATCCTTACATCATCATCATCACCACCACCACCCTACTCAATGGTATACAGATCAGAGTTTTACTTTCAATGCCATCTATCAGCCCCCCAGGAAAAGAGGACCAGTCCCTCTCGATGACCAACGACATTTGCTCGCTTTAGAAGTAGCCTTGCTGAAGGCCTGGGGGACACGGCTTGCCCGTCATCGTTCCCCGTCGTGATCTCTCGGTACCCCGAGTGAGCCTTGGGCTTTTTTCTACATGTTATCTTCAAAGATGTAAAATTCAGCCTGAAATTGCCTTGTGCATTTAAATCCAGCCTTTACCATTCTTTTTTGAAGTCAAAGGGGGAAAGCAAGCAGAGGACGCAATGAGGCCTCTAGAGAGGCATTTGTGACTTCGAGTTTCAATTCTCACACCACACTCTCACAACACGCTGCTAACAATGGTACCCTGACGTTTTCCAGGGCTGCCCTGCCTTTGACGTGGCGCTTTTCCCAACAGGAGCTACCTAACCTTCTCTGCCAACTAGCAGTCGTTCAGTCCTGAACTCCCCTCCCATCATCCTCCCATCTTGCTTGAACATTTCCAAAAAACAGTCGGGATCATCTGTTTTATCAAATTTCAACTATGCCCGCCCACCAAAAGTTGGAGCTTCTGATAGGTTACTAACGGTTTCTATCTCAGCCTTAATGTGTCTGTTGGCCAACGTCCACTGTTGGAAGAGAGGATAACTGCTTGGACATTGTCCTTAGTTACAGAAAGGGGAAACACACATTTTGAGAGAAGAGAGACAAACTTTGCCACAGACCATTCCGCCAAACTGCAGAGACCATTCACCTCCAGTAAAAGAGATTTCCTACGGGTTTTGGTGCTCCTCCCTGAAGTAGCTTACAGATGCCTTAACTCGTCCCCTGGAATGAGAATCAGAGCAACCGACAGACTTACCCGCGTGGGACTGCATATGCTCAAGGAGGTTGTTGTAGAATTGGAACTGAATGCCGCAGGCCCCACAGGTGTATGGCTCTAGAAGGAGGAGGTCGAGAGAGAGCATTAGAGGACGTGGCTGCCTTGGAACTGAGCTGCCGCCCACTATATGCAGGGTAATGGTGGTGCAGCTTTGACCTCTATGCCGTTTAGGAACAAAATTAATACTAATTAATTAAAGACCTGTCCTCCAGGTCTGTAAGATGCAGCTCCCACAGCCTAGACCTGGCCACTGCCCAGGATGACTAGGACTTGCGAGAGTCGTAGTCTGAAACATGTGGAACGTGCCCACTCAGCACAGACAGGAGCCTCGCACAGGGGAGAGAGATGGGCACGTGCCGAAGAGCGTGAGACCAGTCCCACCCTCCCTGGTCCTTAACTATTGGCAGAGTAAGAGGGGAAGAAGCCCCCCTCGTACCCGCAGCACCTCTTTAGCTTCCTCCCGTTCCCGCCTCACAAACCGCCCTCCGAGAACAGAGAAACGCATTCCTCGGTGGTCTCTTCCAGGAGCCACGCTGAATCAGACCAAAAGCCCACTGAGCGCAGCACTTACACAACTCAGGCAGCGGGACTTGATGCTGCCCCCCAACCAGCACACAGTCCCGAGGCAGTTCACTCAGTTGTGGCCAGATGCCTGCTCCTCCATGCGCGGCTGAACCTTCCTCTGAGACCACCCAGAGCTCTGGCTACCTCGGCACCGAGAGCAGTCAGCTCATTCATCTGCAGCTGTGTACGTTCCTGTTTTATCCCCATTTTTTACCCACGCGGTTCTTCCGGGGCCAGTCTTCTGTTGCCAGGTCAGTATTAGAATATTTTTGCCATTCTGCAAAAGGCCGTGTATGCTGATGAGCCCACGGCAATAATAAGAGGAGAGAACTCACTGGTGTTTAATACGGTTTCTGCATGTTGGGTCAAATAATCAATTTGCGAACATAATAGTCACTCGAATCTTGAGTTTTTGTGTCCTTTTGTTAATTCTGGTTTTTTATTTTTAATGTTTGTTGGCCCACGTTCGTTCAAAAGAAGCAAGCAAGCACACCAAGCAATGACTTGCCACACCCTGATGCTGGTTTTCAGATAAGGCAATTTTTAGAGCTTCGGCCCCAGGGGAAAGCCATGTTTGCTCTCCAAGGGCCAAAGCAAGGGACCTCTGGCTTATCACACAACACTTCTCGGCCCCCGAAGGGGGCAGCTGAGGCGAGAAGGAAAGCCACCTGACACGAGAAGGGCGCTCTTCATTACTATCGCCTCGAGCTCTGTGCAGTGCAGCTGGCAGGCCCCAAAAGGCCATGCCATCGCGAGGCCAAGTTCTGGGAGCCAAAGACCAAAAACTAACAGACATCAAGACTTCAGCTCCAGCAGCATTCAGATGCCAGCAGTGCAGATCAAGGACGATGAACTGGAATACAACACAGCTCTCAGCAGGGTCCAGCCCCAGACTCAGTACAGATGCAACAAGTTAACAATGACTGGATTACAAAATTCACTTAGACCCATCAGCGCAGCAACAACTGCGCCCAGAATAGGAGCTCAAAATGAATTTTTTACAGCCTGGCAACTGGAGAACAAGGGAATTCAACAGGCATCAATATAAAGCATTAAGCAGAGGGGTAAAAAAACTAAAATGCCCAGCACCAGACTGTAGTGATTAGACTATCATTCACAGTACTGAAAATATTTAGGACAACGACTGTACTTGAGATAAAATGCAAAGACTTAGCACTAAAAGACCAACGCCAGGCTATATTAAGGGGAACTACCGTATCTAGGGTTAAGACTGGCAGCATCTAAATCTGGTCAACGATTTTAAGTCCTCCTGTGGTGGAACAGGACAACCCCAGAGTGGAGACTGTGGGAAGCCAAAAGCCTGGTGTGCCTTTCCGCACAGAGCAGAGCACCAAGAAGACACTCCTACCAAACCACCCTGCAAGTCCCCCGAAATCTACCTCACACCCAGACCTTACGTCCATCTACGACCGCCATCCGGCTGCGTAAGACTGCCGGAGGTTACAGTCGTGCAAGCAAGACGGGAGCGTGCCTCTGAGGACGCCCCTGCCCCGGCTAAAACTTCGGCCCTTGCTTTTCTGTTTCGTCTCCATTCTGAGGGAGGAGGAAGTTACGGGACCACTGGAGAGCGGCACCACAGCAGGAAAAAGGGGCACCACAGCTGCAGAGCGGGCAAGCTCTGGCAAAGCAGAGCTCAGCCCACCTGAGCGGGCCGATGCGGCCAAAGGGCAAGGGCTCCTTCACCAATCCACGGCTAGTCCAAACTATGCCACCGACCTGGGTAACCTGGTTACTGACGGGTACAGCTCGCCCCAGGACCTCAGCACCTCCTGCAGACTAGCATGGCTTCCTTCATACGGCTGCCCCAACCGCCCCCGCGAAAGGCCGGCCCACGCCAAGCGCAGACGCCGGGGCCAACACGTGAGCGCACCGGCCTCTTGGGAAACGGCCCCGCTGCTCAACTGCTGCCCGCCTGCAGCCCGGCAGAGTCGCTGCTGCTGAGAGACGGGGGGGCCTGCCCTAGAAGCCCGTGGCTAAACGGGAAGGGGCGGAGCTGACGAGACCGACCCCGAGAGAGATCTCCGTCCGCTTTAGGTCACTGACACTAACCGAGCATTTGAGCTGAATCAGTAACTGAAGCTGAAGCAAAGGGAATGGCAAAAGGCTTCTGTGTGTGTGGGCGGGGAAGGGCGTGATTTAAGAGGGGCCGGGCGCACGCACCCCCTGGACACGGCAGCGTGGACATCCGTCGCACTTACTTTGCAAAAGCGGTAAAGGATTTGAAACCAGAGGACTGGCGGTTTCTGCAAAAAAGAAAGAGATGCAGACATTGAAACCAAGGTGAGCCCCTCCCCTCCCCCCCTTCTGGAAGCCTGTCGGTTTCTCACTTCTCATTTGGGGACTGTGGCAAAGCCTGCAACGCGGGACGGGGCAGCACAAAGCACCGAGAAGGGGGCGGCTGCCAGTTTGGCTGAGGGTTATCGGGGCCGGGCTTAGTGGTGCTCCTAGACCGGCTGTGCCGGCATCTTGGCGCCGGAGAGGCTGTTCTAACTGCTCCGGAAAGGGCACAGATCTGGCCAATCGGCAGGTGAAAGGCGGGGGCTGCGGCGGCGGCGGCACCTCTAACAGCAGAAGGGGGTCCCCTCGGCCGCTCAATTTGCCCCGCCCCCTTTCAGCCATAGGAGTACTTCTTATTCTCTCAAGAGCGCGCCACCAGGGAGTGGCAAAAGACACTGGTCTGAACCGATTCCTGTCCACCTCAGGGGCTATGCCTCCTTAGTGACCCCAGCTCCTCGCTTTCCTGGATTCACCCACCCATTCGCTGCCATCGTTCAGTGCATGGATTCTAGAGAGTGCGGGGGGGAGAGGGGGTGCCCTTGGTCCCCCTCTTCTCCTACTTTCCTTCAGCGCTTCAAGGGGACACACACTTTCTCTTCCTTTTCCTCCCACGGTAACGGCTCTGTGGGGCAGGCTGGGCTGCCAGTTCCAAGTCACCCCATGAGTAATGCAAGCGCTATGCCAAGGACCTAAGAGCAACAGGCCCCAAAACCGCCAAGTAACCGCGCAGACTAGGAAGTGGCTGATTTTAAGACCTCTGCTGATAATACGCCGTCGGTAAATGACAAGCGCGTACAAAAACCCCAGCCGGGCCACCTAGGTCTGCCAAGTCTGAAGACCCTGGGAAAGCTGCCTCATTCCTACATCCGCCCAACCGTTTGGGAAAACGGAAGCAGCGCGTTACAACGGGGTTATTCCGAAGTCTTCTCTAGGGCAGCTGGGGAACAGGAAGCAGCTTTACAGCTGGCAACTAAGCGTGCTTCTGCAGCAGCGGACTTCCGAGGACACGTCCCGAAGAAAAAACTACCACGGGCTTCCCGAAAAATCACCTTGGCCGCCGGATGGATACATCGTCTCTCAGATCTCTCCAGAGCAGCCAACCTGTCCCCCGTCCTCCGATGATCAGGTGCTCTTTTAAAGACACCTAAGCCAACTGCCACACCCCACCTCTTGGGCCGGCAAATTCCAAAATTACACGTTCGCCACGAAGAAACGCGGCCTCCTTCTTACCGAGCCATGCGAGCCGTTGCCAACTGTCTTTTGCTTACTGCTATGACAGTATCATTACTACTCTGGAGAGCAACAAAGCTGGCGAGAAGACTCCCCCATGCCTGAAGATCTCCAGTAGCCAAGCCAAGAGACTCTTCTGCATTTGAAGAGGCTTCTTGTAACGTGGAGGACTTCAAAACCGAACAGAACAGATGGATGGCGTATATCGAGCTCCACTAAGTCCCCATTTGAATCTGCATTCCAGAAAGGAGCGTCAGAGCGTCACCTTCCTGTCCCCCATGGTCACATAAGAAGCGTCCACTTGTCCATCGCTAGCAACAAAGGTTCTCCCTGGCTGGCAGCCGAGAGGCCTTCTGCACATACTACAGACATCCCACACGTCCAGCTCAGCCTTATCTGTTGCAGCTGCTCTTTCCTGACACACCGAGGATGAGAGGCAAAGGGGACACTCGGGTCTCTCTGGAGCCGATTCAGGAATGGAGTTAGCTGCACTGAAAGCTTCCATCCATAAAGACACAAACGGCACCAAGGATCACAACGTAATCAGGCTTCCATGGCGCGTAACAGGGAGGGTGTGCGCCGACTCTGTGCCCTTTAATCAAATACACCAGGCACAAAGAGAGACCACGTGATGATGGAAGCCGAGCGCTGTGCCGTGGGAACTTTTGAAAAAACACGGGCAAAGCCGTACAAGCCAAAGGAGAAACTGAAAAGCTGCTGCTGTGGTGATCAAAGGAGAACTGAGAAACGGCGGGGAGTGCCCACGCTTGGGGTGCTGTGGAATGGGGCAGGGCTTCCTCCAAACTTTAGACTCTGGAACGTTACTGGGGACCAACCTGTGCATCACAGAGATTACGATGAAGAATTCTGGGCTCTCCCCGTTCTCCGTTTCCCTTCAGCCTCACCCCCTCCCCGACAAAGGAGCATCAGGGTTTCTTGCTGCCACCTTTCCTCCTTCCCCAAGTCATAAACGGGGATTGCCTGTGCCTAGAGCGAGGCACAATACCCACACCAGGCAGAGAAGCCATCCGTTAAAAGTCTTCCTCACCTCCATCTGGATTTTTGCAGTTCACGAGGCACTGCTCACTTACTCCCCGTTGTAGGGGAGATGGGCGGGGACAAATCAAATAAATAAATTAAATAAATAAATAAAATAAATACTTTATGATTTCTTGTTTTTAAAAAAAGAGATGATCCAGATGTGCAATACCAAGACAAAAAATACAGATGTTACTCAGGCACGTGCCACGTGCATAATCAAGTTTGTGTAGACATACTTCAAAGAAAAAAGGCTAACTTAATGCATTTCAGTTCGAGCTCGTATTACAGCTGCTTTTGCAGAAATCACCTGGAACTCAAAAAAGACTTCCACGTAAGGAAGCGAAGATGCTTTTTATTTCCCAGGGAATTTAAATCCAGGCTTGCAGCATTTAGTCAAGGGTTTTCTTGAAGAAAACAATCAAGCTGAGAGAACCCCAAGGACTCCACAGACCCAGGATTACAGAACATCTCCAAATGCAGGTGAGGCTTCACCCTTGGACAGTTACATGCCGAAGAGAGAGTATTTTCTGCGATACTGGCATCGCCATTTTGCCAAGAAAGTGGAGGCTGGAGACGTTTCAGCAAAAGCGTTTCTCTCTGCAACTCTCATGCTTTTGACAGAATACTTTCTCAGACTATGTACCAGGAAACTCTGATTTGATTATCAATAGGCTTATTTTATTGATTGGAAAGTATAACTAGATTAATTAATTAAAAAGATCAGGATTCCTTTTAGCGAGACCAGATCAGACTTCACATCGTTTCAAGCACCGCTGCTTACCATCAGTCCCTTCCAAATTGATCGGAACAGTTTACTATGAAAGAACTGGCTTTGCTCTAATGGATGAAAGGCAAACTGCAGGGCCACCCTTTCTCCTCTCCCTCACAAGAAGATGCCATTTTCTCTTCCCCCTTCAACGACAGGCAACAGAGTCCAAACGAAAGCTTCTACCGGTCTTCCCTCCTCTTTCCCAACTGGCTTCTCCCCAATTAGCTGAGGTGTGCTGGGGGTGAAGGGGGTTCTCTCGAATAGGTAGCTGAGCAGAACGTGCACAGGTTACCACTAGCAGCAAGTTGACCCACCAGCCCCATACCACACGGCCCCGCTGGCGCATGGGATCTGCAGAGAGAGAGCAGGTGTGAGCGACATCCTGAAAAGCAGCACGACTTCTGCTTCCTGGCCACACGCAACGCAGCCTCTCTCTGGCCTTAGACAGGACCTCTCCAACTAGAGAGACCGTGTTCTGATTCGGCAGGCAAAACCTTTGCATCTTGAGGCAGATCCACAAGGTAGGAAAAGCCTTCCTCGCAACAGGCCTTACGCACCCTCCCACTGGGCCTTTTTCTACAGCACCTGCCCTCCGGAATGAGGTTCTCCCCAAGGTCTGGACGACCCCCACTGTGCTGTTTTTCAGAAGAGCCGCAAAGACCTGGCTCTTCACCCAGGCCTTCGGCAGAGGAGATTAAGACCCCTCGCGTCATAGCGCTTGCCATCTTTTACCTTTATTTTTTACGTTGTGTTGATTTTATTGAGATGTCTTTGATTGTTATGAGCCACCCAGCATCACTGAGAGTCGGGCAGCATACAATGTTAATAAATTATTCTTCTTCTTCTACGGACCTGCCCAGTTGGCCAGATCAAGAAAAAAAGCCCTTGACGCCAACTGACGGGGCAACTGCAAGGAACACCAAGGAACCAGGAATGTCCCTCCTTGTCCAGCTGTTTCTCTGAGTCCCCTTTAAGCCCAGATCCAGATCCTCCTCTTTGCTCATCCTTGGGGAAAAGGGGACATTTGCAACGTCGCAACGGTGTCCAGGGAAATGCAGGTACTTACCGCTAGAGTTTTGGGAGCTGCTGTTAGTTTCTTCAAAGTTGTTTTGCATTTTGCTTTCCACTCTCCGACTGAAAGCGCTTTCTGCTGGGTGGGAGAATAAGGAAAGACACAAAGGGACTGGTGAGTGTTGATCCCAGGCAGTCACACTGGGTGGGGAGCAGGAAAAGAGAAGAACATTTTCTCTCGGGCTGTTTAAAACACTCTGAAATCTGGCTTCCTGGGAAACGGGACCAGAGTCTTTACCAGGCTGTTAGCAGCTGGAAGATTCTGCTAAAGACATTGCCAAACATCAGAATCAGGTGGCAGAGGCCTGCTTTGGTAAAGTGTACCAATTTCAGATGCAAGTGACAGAGGAATATCATTTTTAAACAACTTGCAACGTTTCTGTGTAATTTTACTGAAAATAGAAGAGTAGTAGAGCAGTACATAAAGGTTCTAACTCATTCCATTCTCTCCGACTACTTTTCTACTTGAACAACCCGGTCATCAGAATCACTGTGTGCCCTACCCTACCTGCTTTGCCTTCACAAGTGATACAGCCCATCTAAGCAACCCCGGATTGCTTATGTCATTGTGCGGTGTGCAAATGCACCGCCTGAACAGTACAGCTGCATGGGCTCTGGAGAGGAATTGAGATCATCCCATCCTGCAGCCTGGGCTTAATCGCAAATCAATGTTATGCTCCATTTGTTTATTGTCTTTCTGTTTTTTTCAGTTTGCCACAAGTCCAGGTGACTCTCATTATTGAGAAGATTAAAATATAATAAAAAATAAAAGTAAATAAATATTATTAAGATTTTGAATGCTCTCTCAGTCCTGAGGAAGAAACAATGAATCACGGTTTGATGCAATTGGTAATCATGTCCCAGTCACAAAACCAGGCCATAAGCTATCTCCCCTCTCACCCCCACCCCCCAAGGTAAGTACAAATTTCTGAAGACATCTGGCTCACTCTTAGCTGGACACGTAAGGAATCTTTCAAGTAATCTGAGTATCTTAACCAGTGTCTTCACCATCCTTAAGCAATCGTTCCCTGCCATCCCTCGCTAAGAACTTGGATTTAGCCATCTACTGAGATGCAGGAAGGGCCAGCAAAGATGAAAACCGCTCTTTCGAGAACTCAGTCCAAATAACCTGCCTCTGGGAGGTCCACAAACATCCCAAGTATTGCTGTGACATCATCAGACCCAGATTTTTCCTCACACAGCGGTTTTCCACAGATGGGGAGGTACTGTATTAAGAGCAAAGTGTCTCGCAGAGCCTTTAAGGTCGTGTGTTAAAAGACCCAAATCAGCAATGACTCTCTGATGCCAAAAGGAGCTGCTTTTTTTTTTAGAAAAAAGGCAACTGTGAAATTTAGCAAGCAAAGGTAATTATCGCAGACCTGAATGTTCTCAAAAGCAAGTAGACTGTTCTTAAAATAGTTGAGCGAGGCTTCTGGAATGGCTAAGCAGACAGAGTAGGAGCCCCAACGTGTTTTTTTCACCACCACTTCCCAAGGCAGCGCAGGACAGGCAGCACCCACTTCAGTCTTCCCAGGCACGGACGTGAGGCCGCAGGCACAAGTGAGACGGGCCCCGTAGGAGATGCTGCCCGGGATTCACCCTCTTCTTCCAAAACCTAGGCTTATATCCCAATGCCACATAACGTTGTGAGGCGCACGATAACACACTGGCTCACTCCCACGCTCAGCTTTCGGCACTGGAAGGCCACAGTCACAAGGTGCAGCAGGTGACATCCCTCTTTACTGCTTATGAAGGTCAGGAGAGATCCTTCATAATGAAGGCACCAGATGCTCAAAACAAATCAGGGCTTCTTTCGCGTAATTACTGTTATGTCCAGACACCCACCACCACCCTCCACCGTACAATTCCCCCCCCGCCCCGCCCCGCCCTGCCCCGCCACTGCCTCCTTATCTCTCCTTCTCAGGGAAACGCAGCAGTCCTCACCCCAAGCCTGCTGCTTCCCTGGGTCTTTCCAAGACTCTCTCTCACGACAGCAGCCCCGCCTCCCTACAGAAGGCCAAGGGCTTCCAGAAAGCACCTGGTTAGCCAACTGAGAGGCCCACCGTGATTCGGTCCAGCAGCGCAGCGCAGCGCAGCGCAGCGCAGGACCTCTTGAAAGCATCTCCCAGCCAGGGCTCAGCTTGGCCGAAGGGCAGCACCGCTGACGAAACCACCGCCACTTGCTGCAGAGAAAGGACCGTCAAGAGTTCAGACCCCTGGCCCCTTCCGAAAGCAGTCGCTAATGCTGGCAGAAATTCTGACAGTTCAATCCCAGCACACTGAAAGAGGCCCGGGTGGGAAAAGGGTCTCACCGTTCTCTCTCTCTTATCAGGCAAGGAAGGAGAAGGCTTCGAATCAAAGACGCGGTGACGACTCGTTGTGCTACAAAGAAATGACTCTCCCTCCATCTTTTTCTGCTCCATCCACCACGTGAACACGCACAGATCCCCAAAAACTTTGCTTGCTCATCCTGGCCCAGTCACTGAAGGAGCAATTAAAAAGATGTCTCCCCCCTCAGAAAAGAAAAAGATGGGAAAAGGCCTTTCCCAGCCCCCAACTAAAGTGGCAAGTAGCACCACTCTTACATTCAGACAGGAAAGAAGAGGATCAAATGATCAACCAAACCCTGTCCTCTCTTCCTTCATCTACCATTCTACTCATCCTGAAAAACAACATACGGTAGGCACTGCGCTCTACTACCCTCTTAATTCCACCAAGTTTGGATTGGTCTGGAAACTTTCTCGGGAAGAGTTCTGTGGGACACGGAGGGTCAAAATGCTTTTGAAATAATATTAAGTACAAGGACATGGTGCCTATTTTTTCCCTGAACAGGTAAACAAAAAGGCCCAGTAAACAATTATAAACATATAAAAATTTCCATAATCTTTGATTTCAGATATATGTACACACACACACACACACACACACATGCGTACCTCCAGTTGAACATTATAAATGGCATTCAAGATTTATCAAAGATTATCCTTATATTGTTTGCATTTTTAAAAAATACAAAACACTAAACTAAAAGGAAATCCAACAGTATTCTGGTATTTTTCTCCAATAAAAACAATACTAAGTTAATATCAAAATAATCTCAACATTGGATCTCTATAAACTCATGAAAGCACTCATCTTCCCCACTTCCCCACTCGATTTAAGAACGCCTTTTCTTCAGTCTAGAGCTTCTGACATTCTGCTCCTCACCTTGCCCATATTCCTTGGGGCTGCTAAAAGACGTAGTAATTTTTCCGCCAGGTTCTTTGGGGACTTACGAGAACCTTGTGGGCTTCTTTGGTGCCCTGGTACCCTCTCAAGGGGCCATGCCTCCCCGGGGAACGGCCAACGCCATCCCTTTGGGGCCTGGGGGCACACAGGCAGTTAGGTGGGTTAATAAACTGGGATGGTAGAAAGCACAATTGGTACCTGTCGTGGCCTTGCTTCCCGGGGATCCAGAATTTGGAGCGCGGAACATCTGTGACTGGGATGCCGGTGGGATACCGGAGGGAGTGCGGTGGAGGAGGGTGGAACATCGGATTATGGACGCCGTCGGCGTTTTTTTGCCCGATTGGCTCGCTTGGGTCTTCACAGCCACGAAGAGTGGAGATCGAGAGTACTCTGGATATGAACACTCAGAACTAGTGCCGGGATAGACAAGTCAATGCCCAGAACCTGCACCTGCTGGGGCGCTTTCCCCTTTCTACAAAATGTTCATGCTCCCCCTGCCCAGCCGCTTCGACACAGGGCCCCACTTCAGCCACCCGCTGTGAATTCTCAAGCACCACGTAATGTATTTGAATTTCCTGCTTCCCCTACAGGCCGAATTCCTTCGCCTCTAATGTCAACTGCGGACCCCCTCTCCAGTCCCCGCAAGACGACTGGCCTTTTGGAAAAGAGAGACGGGCTCCCTTTGGCAGGCCTCTCTTGCCTTCTGCTGTTCAAGAAGCTCAGTATTTGTGGAAACCTACAATGCCAACCTTACATTAATTAACTGGTAAAATAAAGAGATTAAACATTTTCTTACTATACTAAAACAGCTGCCCAAAGGCATTACTTTTAATAAACATGTACAGAACGCTGCACCTGACAAGAGGTCAGGTGCTCTCTCACAAAGGGAATGTTACCTTAAGACATGGGCTTGCTGTGATGTACAATCACACTGAGGACCAAAGGAAGTGTTTTTGTTCGAAACCCTCATATCCAAGTCTATGCACATTAATCGTCAATATACTGTTGACCACAAAGAATTTGATTTCTCTAGCCAGATGGAAAGGCTAAAAATATCTGGGTTCACAATGTCTCTCTTGAAAAAAAGGAGTCTTCCCTCTGTCCCCATCTAGAAAGCAGTCACTTTCTGTGCCAACTTGCTCCTTTTAGGTCCTGCCAATCAGTCACGTGAACTGGGAAGCAGACCACCTCGGGCAGGAGAACCTCAACAAATTCTCACAGCCCAATGTTTTGGGAGTCAGCTACCCATAAAATTAATTAATTAATTAAATATATATACACACACACATACTCCTTTCTTACTGTTTGTCTAAACCAACATTTTTATGCAGTTTGCCTGAAAGTTAAATATTTGGCTGTATCATTAGGAACTTAGAGGGTAAGTTTCTATTTACTACCGCATCTAATCAAGAGTTACTACAGAAGACAACCCCACAGGGACATTTTTATTTCATTATTCTGTCTTTTATTGCTCCAATCAATGCACGCACATATGATGAAAATAAAAAAATATGTGTAACATTCTACATTTCAAAACATTATTTAGTACCCTATTCAGTTATTTATTTCTTGCATTTCTTCCAGCAGCTTAAAGCACCATAGACACCACTGTCTCATCCAATTTCCCCCAACAAACACCGTTTTGTAATGTGATCTGGATTCTAAATCAAACCCTTAGCCATTATATCTTGATTTTTTCCCCCAAGAAACCACAAATGAAAGACAAGTACAAATTTGCCTTGTGAAGGTATTTGTTTTTTATTTTTAAGAAGCCTCTGGAGATGCCCTAATTCCTCCAAACCACAGGCTGGGTGGAAAATATCACTGCAAACAGCACAACAATGCTCCCCTCCCCAAGCTTTCCGGCACACCTTCTAGAGCGCCCCCCCGCTTCACAGTGCAGAAGAGCAGTGCGAGTGAGGTGAGGCGGCCAGCCTGGCTAAGTCACTCCTGCCTTTCCACATCCCTTCCTGCCGAACGACATGGCTCTGGCAAGGGCTTTGCACCAATCTGACATCTCAGCCATCTGGGGAATTTCAGGAGGGTGGGGAGAGAGAGAGAGAGAGAGAGAGAGAGAGAGAGAGAGAGAGAGACCAACAGGGCTGCCTACAATCCTAAAGCGCCACTGAAAACACCTGGACATTACTTTGGGGGGAAGGGACACACTGAGGAGGGGCCTTTCAGGAAAAAAACTACACACAGAACAGAGCAAGCTGTTCTCCCTCTTGCAACATTAGGGTAACCCAGAAAGCTTGACAGGAGACACAGGACAGGAGGGAGAACAGACCTCTTCACATCACGTGCCACTAATTTAAGGGAACTGCCGCCACGGGCCAAGGCCTTCAACAGGAGGAAAAACAAGTCTATCGATGGCTATCGGCCATGAGGGCTAACGAGGACCTCCAGGCTAGGAGGTGGTCTACCTCCAAAATTCCACTTGGAATGGCATGGGATGGGTAGCTTGTGGGGTCAGCAAACTCTATCAAGGTGGCCCCAATCAAGGCACGTGACCGTAGACAATCTTCTCCGCACCGTAAGAAAACCGAAGAAATGCACTGAATCTGACGCCACCAATCTGCACGAGAAGCCTACGCAGGCAGCTCTTCCAAACAAAATTCCCAGATTACAAGGCTGGGGCTATTCAGCCTAGAAAAAGGGCAACATGCTGGGGTGCAGACATGAAGAGGAAGATGCCTTTTTCCCTCTCAAAACAGTAGCCCCAACGGTTCAGGATGGGCCAAAGGATGACTTTCCCCAGGTAACTTAACGTTAACTTGCAGAACTTCCCTGGGATGAGGTGATGGCCACCGACCTCAATGGACTGAAAAGGGGATAGAGGTGACTGGTTGTCATGGGGCTACGTGCTGCCTAAGGCAATGAAGGGCAGATGCTTGAGCTGAAGGATGCAGGTGCCATTCTGTCCTACTTCTGGGGCTTCCCAACCAGTCACGTCAAAAGCAAAGTTCTAGCAGGCTTTAACTGGCCAAGTTTGCCAAGTTGATCCAGAGAACAAACCACCCTGGGTCGCTTACATAAAGAGGTGGTGGTGGGCAGAGGCACTGAGCTCACCCATTTGTCCAGGCACACGTACAGAGAGGAGAAAGGGACCCAAGGGAATAAGTTGAGGGCTACGAAGTAGATAGATGGGGTTCCCACACCTTTAAATATCTCAATTTATTGAGAGACCAGCTATGCTATATAAGCATTAAACAGCTGACCAGTCCAGCTGAAATATCTACAGTGTTAAACATCTCTAAGGTACAAAATGTATGTATAATTTTATTCATAGAATAGTAGTATTAACAAATGCAGGCCATCTGGCCTGAATATCCGCACTGCAATATGAACGACATCTGTCAAAGTACACCCCAAATGTACTGCTATCAGGAATATACGCTAGTGCTGGTCTGTCCCTCCTGATCACTCTGGTTGCAAGCTTGGTCTCTGCCTGTCCAGCCTTTGCCTTGAAAGATATTGGATCCCAGGTTCTCCCTTGCTGCCATGTCACAGCTGGATACTCACTGATTGGTGCGTGAAGGGCCACGTGTTCCTGGTACGGCGTGTAGTATTTGTACTGCTTGCCACAGAATTCACAGGTATAGTTGCCTGTTTCTGCAAAGCAAGAGAACAATTTTCAGAAGAAAAGATTTTCCCATAACCTCCTGACCCAAACATGGGTCTCGCTTCAGAGCAAAGCAGGGCGGACACTTCCCACATTGCCTCATAAAATGAACTACAATTTTTCTTGACCAAAGGGGCCTCTGGGCACCACCTCAATGGCAGTCACTTTCCTCTGTTTTGCCCCAACTCTCTTTCCTGGAAAGCTGAAAGGAAACGGCTGCTACAGAGGAATGGCCAAATGGCAGATCTGGCAGGAAGGACAAAGGCCAAGACCCGGAATCTCCCTTTTGTAGAACTGGCATTTGGGAGCAGGGCCTCTAAGCCATCATAGACAGGAAAGGCTGAGACACCCTCTGATAAAAATCAGTGCTTATAAGGAGTAGTTATCGTCTTAGATCAAGAGCATTTCTAGTTTCGATATTCCTCCCCACGGGCAGGCAATTTTCCCTCTATTCTAGAAGAAAACTTAGTAACATAACAAGGAATACAGTAGCAGTCAAATTAGAGCACTGCAAAATTTTAATTGACTTTTTTTTTATCCTGGAGTACAATACTTAGGCAATATCTTCCCTCTTAACGAAGAGCTCTTTGTGAGTACTAAACTTAACGTGTGAGGGAAACATGTGAAACACAAGTGGAATGTTTTCCAAATAACGTTTTGCATATGTTCGAATATAATGATTAAAATAAATAACATGCGCTTAATTCCTTCTCTCTGCAATACAATATTTCCATCTAAATACTCTGGGCAAATTGGATTTTTTGTTAACCAGATGCTTATAAAAGTATGTAATGTTAACCATGTATATTCTTAAAATTCCCCAAATAAACCGTGTTTGTTCCTTCCCCGTGTCCAAGGGGGAAGACTACTTTTCCGTTTATTTAGGAGCGGTATCGGCAAGCAGGGTGCTCGTCTCATGCCAAATGGCCACCGTCCGAGCGTCGAGCTGTTGCTTTGCGTGCAAAAGGTCCAGGTTCACCCCCTGCATCTCCAGGACGGGGCTGGGAAAGAGCCCTGCAGCCAGTCAGTGCCAACAGTGCCAGGATAAGATGGACCAACGAGCAGACATAATACCAAGCAGCTTCCAGGCCTCGGCTTGCTACACTTCGGGAAACCTAGGACTCTCTATTGGTGCTTCTTAAATGAGTTCTGTGAACCTCAGCAAGAGTAAAAGATATATCAGAGGAAGGTTTTCCTGGCTGAGTCACCAGCAATGCCAGGAGAAACAGAGCTGGGGTCCTGCACAGGCCAAGAATGCGCTCTCCTCTTGGCTACAGCCAGAGCGTCTCGCCTCTGTGACAACTGGCCCATGCCTGGCTTGGGCCCGAAACCTCAGATTTGAGATGCTGAAAGCTAATTAATTACTTAAGTTGCAAACTTGGTAAGTCATACTTGGACCAATCTTCTGAAAGGGTTCAGGCTCCTCTTCTTTCACCTCCTCCTTGGCAATCATTGCTTGGTCGTAGGGGTCTGCAAGAGGAGAGAAGGAGGAGAGAGCTGATCGGGGCACGTGAAAACCTCCCCCTTTCTTTCTGCATCACTCAGGACCTACTCTCATCCTCTGCCACGGGTTACACCGTCAGCAGAATTGGTAATGAAAGAGTAAGAAGCTTGATAAAGTAAACGCGAGCAACATTTCAGGTGCTCTTGCTCCTGTTTGAAGCTTTTTAAAAGTTTGTTTAAAACTTGGGCAAAAAGCAAGAAAAGACTAAACGGATTATAAGCAAAAAGAACAAGAAAAGAACCAAGGCACTGTTGTGGTAATGGTTTCTATGGGCTAATACACATTCTGCAAAGGTATAGTATATTTCACTGATTATATTTTTTTCTTGATAATCTACCCGTTAAAGTGACTAAAAGACAAGCTTAGGGTTTTTTTTTTAAAAGCTGCACATTTCCAATGCAGGATATAAAATTTGCACTATTTTTTTTTAAAGCATGACAACTTAATTGCAAAGAACTGCAGTCATTCTTACAAGAATCAAAACAGTTCCAAAAAACCCACAACCAATCTATATATACCAAGATGCCCCACCACTCTCCTATCGACGAGACAGACGTTCTTCCTACCAGCTGAGCGGATAAACCACGGCACGCCTACACGTGCTTCAAATCACAACAAGGCAGGGTTTCCAGCCTGCTCTCTGAAGCTCCATTCTTCCAGTCACCAAATCCGCAACAGAAGACTGGAGTCCGACAGGACTAAGAATCAAACAGCCAGCAATGTACAGACCCGGCCTAAGAATCGGCACCTGCGCACAGCACGCGCTCCCGGGGAGAAGCAGCACAGCCGTCAACTAGCAGGGTTCGTTCTCAATGGAAAAGCCGGAGAGAAGGAACCATGCTGGTGCAGAAACAGGTCTTCTTGCTTTGGGGGTGCGTGCTCTCCCTCCATCTTAAAATTCCAAGCTGGGGGTTCAAGAGAACCGCCCTGAGCCACTGCCATCCTCATCACAGAGCAAAGTATTGTATCCAGAAACAGAGCTGTGATATAAGGCGATTACCAACTGCAATCCACCAAAGGAGGCTTTCCCTAAAGACACAAGAGGGTTGCTGCTGTGGCTAGAAATCTGGTCATTGCATCCACGCCAGTAGAAGTCTTTGTACCGACTGCCCTTGAACTGTGGCTCCAAGGCCGTGTGTGTGTGTGTGTGTGTGTGTGTGTGTGTGTGTGTCTGGCAATGATCCTTTGGGACTTCTCGGTTGTGACAATGGGCCCTCTGCTACAGGTAATAGGGCCGAAGGTCTGCGGAAACATCTCTTCCTGAGCTCCTGGACCCCATCGCCAGGGGCTACTGAACGCTTCCCAACTACTGGGGTTGGTGGATCTCAACCTCCGTGCCTGGGGAGACTCACAGGCAACCCCAGGCTTCTCCTGGGCCTGACTCATGCCAGCTGCTATATGTTAAAGCAGCTGGCTTCTGATCTGAAGACAGAGGATGCTATTGCTAGTCTTCTGCTGTGGTACGCTCACTTCCTGACCGGTGAAGGCACGGCACCTTCTGCGATACCTGCAGGATTTGGCAACAGACTAAGATGGTCTGCCCCAACTGCCTTATGGATCCAGATGGATCTGGCAGGCTCACGGGATTTCCCCAGCAATCTGCATGACTCGGTCAACCTGGAATATGGAGGTGACCACAGCCCCTAAGCAGCCACACTGTGCTTGCTGATCCTGGGACGCACGTGCCAGTCGAGGATGACCCAAAGCCAGTCCGAGGGAACGCTGACAAGCACAGATATTCAAGTCTACACAGTGCAGTAAGGGTGGGAAAGCGTTGATACTTCTCTGCCATCAGTGCGGCAACAGGAGGCTTTCTAGTGGCCTTGTTTAAAGACGCCCTGTTCCTGTGGAGAGGGGTGAGGAAGATGATCCACCAACGGGTTGCTCGTGCGCAACGTTGAGCTGATACAAAGGCTCATATTCGTTCAAGTCTGGATTCTGCAGAGGTGGGGCTAAAGGAGGTAACTGGAGCGCCTTGCCGTGTTATCTGGGACTCATCTCCATTTGTGCACTACAAGGAAGCTCCACCCCCCGCGGGCTGGACCCATGCCCCTCCTGACTGGATAAGGCAGTTGGGGGGGCGGGTTGATTGGCTGGATCTATGAGTTTATTAATGCCTCCTTGGGAGAAGCAAGTGTGCCAGCTCGCTTAAAGGAGGTGGCAGCACACTTGTCCTGACCAGACCGTCCCTGGATTCAGCCACGCTGGACAATTTCTGTCCCGTCTCTACCCCTCGTTTTGCATCAGATGGCTGAGAAAGGGGGGGGGGGGTGTCAGCTATAGAGCACCCTAGATGATGATGATGATGATAATGTATTAGACTTGCTTTGTTTAATAATAAATCTAGTAATAAAGATAAATTTCATGTTTTATTAAACTTGTCATTTATTAAAGAAAAGATAAAGCAGACGAGGAGGGTTCAGGCCTGAACACAACCATCCAGTCAGACCTCTCCACTCTGGGCCAACCCGAAGATGTGGCGGGTCTCGAACCGGTGCCTGGAGGCCAGGGGAGTCTGGAAGGGATGACACCCCTGGAGTTCAGCTGGCAACTTCCCTAAGGTCTTTCGGGAGGGCTTTTAAAATAGTAGCATTTCTCAGAGCCTCTGACCCGTAAATAGTTGCCAACAGGATTTGACACCTATGGACATTTAAACTGACTCGTGGCTGGATTTGCTTTTATTGTTCGTTGTGCTTTACGGAGGAGTCTTTTGGAACGTGATGGTATAAAATACCGATACATAAATAGAATAAATCCCACTGCAACCGCCCAAATGTTCCTCAGCCAAAGTTTCCCAAAGTGTTGGAATACCTAGTTAATATTCTGACTTGTGAAGTGGAATCATTTTAGCCAGAATTCCCCTGGGTGCAATTTTATTGCCAGAAGTTGTATGGTAATAATAGCATGCTGCTTCTGCTTCTGCCTCTGCCTCTCAACTAGCTGGGTACGTGTAGATAAACGCACAACAAAAAAACAATTCTAATGAGTTTCCTTGGATTTTGGCGTTTTGCAGGTGTTATTTTGCTATAGCCTAGGACTACACAACAGTGTCAACGACAGCACTGCACAAACAGCTCCCCTCCCCAGCTTCTATAAAACACCGGCCTGGTTTACCTGCTAACAGCACTAAGCGATAACTAAGCGCTCTGAGGATGGGTCTGGGAGGTCTACAGGCTTGCCTGCGCCTTGCCTTCTTTCCCTTTCCTTGGCAGGAGATGGGAAGCTCTACTCCTTACTTTAAACAACTATTATACTCAAGCCATGTTTGGCTTAAATTAAGATTGAAACAAACCAGGGTTAAATAGCAATCCCAGCTTGTTTTGATAAGCCGCTGCCTAAACTTGGCCGTTAATATTTTCCAGCTCCTGCATCAAGCTTCATTTGAAGGATGGGAATGAGGGCTGAGTGAGCTCAAGGCTGGCCAGCCGGTTGTGCTCCTGCTTAGCATTCTGTGAGAACTAGGACTGTCCTCTTCTCGCCAAGTGATCCAGACATTGACACTCACCATCCACTGCATGCAGATCTCTGTGCTCTTGGAAGCAACTGTAGTATTTGTACTTCTTCCCACAAATGTCACACGTGTACCTAAAGTTATCTGTGGGGAGGAAAGAGCACAAAGTTCGAGAAACTCCAAGGAGAACCAAGGGCTTCCCCAAGGAGTCCCCATTTACAGACCCTCTAAGAGCCTCTGTACTTTCAACCAACACGCTCGTCTGTTGCTCTCTGGTCTTAGTATACCTCAACCCCAACAAATGCCACCAGTTCTAATCTGAAGCAAGGACTGGAATTGTCTCAGGGGCTCAAAATCGTTTATGGATTTTAAAACTCTTGACCCCAAGGAATTTTGGAGGAGAGAAAATCCATCCTCCAAATCAAGGAAAACAGTATTTTTCTTGTTCTGATATTTTTTGGGGAGAGGGGGCACAGTGGTAGAGTCACTGAAGTTCTTCCCCCCCACCCCCGCCCTTGTGGAGATAACCATCCCTAATCATACCCAGATGAAAAGAGGATCAGAAGTAAGGAAAACTAGTCCACTGGTTCTACGTTATCCTGATTACCGCCAGGGTTGTTTCCTTCCTTCGTTGAAGTATTTTTCCAACACAGAAAACAATTTAGCAAAAAATACAAAACAAGGAGATCAAGCAGTGGAAAAGAAGGCCAGCAAGGACGCAAGACAAGGAAAGAAAAACACAAAACCGCCAAACTATGGAGCCTCTTCTTCACTAGCACACGGTGCCACAGCAGAGTGGCTGCATTTCACACAGACCAGCTGGCAGCAAAGGGGGCTTTCCCAACTGGCCCCCCAAGGGTGCTCTGCAATAGACTGGCGACAGCCGACCTGTGTTGCTTCGAGTCAGCTTTTGGTCCATCTAGCCCACACTGTGGACCCTGACTGGCAGCAGCTCTCGGGTATCTTGGGCAAAAAGAGGCCTTCCCTTTCCTCTTCCAGAAATCAGAACTGGAACCTTTTGCTTGCAAAGCATCACCTCCACCTCCACTCTACATATTCAAGAAATGGGCTTGTACTTACTTCCAGGGGAGGCTCCTTCGCCTGATGCAGCTTCTGTGTCTAAGCGAAGAGAAAGCCCAAGATGAAGAACCGCACTGGAAAGGTATGCCTAGGAATAAGCGCCCTCCCATTCTCGTCTTTGTTTACGAGCTTGAGGCCCAAAGGCCTCCTTCCCAGATCCGATGCCAAAGGAACTTGTCTGTTTGAGATAAACTGGCCTCAAGATCCCCATCTCATGCAGGGAGAGCCCCTCCCTTGACAGCCAAGTTCTGAGGGTGCGCTGGTTTCCTTGGCAGGGCCTAGAGAGGCAACCTCCGAATCCCCTCCCTTCGCGATGAGGCAAAATTATGCAAAACGGGCCACGTAAATCTACATCATTGATTTGGCTCATGAAAGTGGTAGAGCCGCACGTCCCGTTGCAATATTTTAACTTTTAGGATGTACTCTGTGTGTGTGTGTGGGGGGGGGCTTTTTGTCCTCACTGGCGTTTAATATTCTGCAGTGAAGCAGGACAAAGAGAAGCCGCACTAATGAGAAGGCCCTTAAGCACGAAGGCTTCTACCCTCTACCTGTCAAAGGGGTTATGTGTTCCCATCAGTGCCGGAGGCTCATCTAAGTAAATACTGGCTTTATGCTGGGGGAGGAGGCTGATCAGTGGAAGAGAACAGACCGACAGCAATTCCTGTAGCTTGCTCTTTGCAGCACTTGATGCAATTTAAATCTCTCTGTGAACATACACTGTATGGCTTAATTTAATTAAAGGTGCCTCACATCTTCAGCATTCTGTCTTAAAACTGCTACACGATCAATAAGGTGGGGCTTTTCTGCTATGCCCAGCATTTTCTCCTTCCTCCCCCCATGGTTATTTCATTCAGTATCCTGATTGGACATAAATTCACTAATCTGTAGCATATTTCTCTGATTTGTCTAAAAAGCATTAAATGGGCCGTGGCATTTGAGCACTGATGTGACTGGAGGAAATCCTGGGAACCCCAATTTATGAATGCAAATACTATCTCAAGAACACTTCAGGGGACTAACGCCCTCCCACCCACATTTCTTAATTATAGTGCACAAGAGATCAATACCTCTGTGCGCTCGAACATGGGTCTGGAAACAATTGTAGTACTTATATTTCTTTCCACATATTCCGCACTCATATGACCCTGAAAAAAAAATCAGACAGACCTATTAGAGCAGCTGTAAACAGAAAGAGACAGAACTCTCTACCAGATCACTCAAACCTAAATCATATTTACGGTGATGGCGTTTGGATGAAATACATAATGTCAAGTCTCAAGAACCAGCTTCCTCCTCCTGGCACCCTCCAGAAGCAGAGCACAATTTCCATCATCTCCAGACCAGCCTCAGGAGGTCCATCTTTGCTTCACCTTCAAGACTGCTGGTGTATAGATCCAAAGAGCAGATAAATTCACAATCCCCCTGCCAGGTTGAAACTGAGGTGGATCCTAAGTCATGTAGAATACCCTCCTGTAGGCTTTATTTCCTAAGGAATTATGCATTTATCCCCTGCCCTTTCAGAGTAAAGTATTTTTAAGGCAACCCCAAGGATATAATACAATACTATAAACACAGCATGCAAAAGGGCTACAATGACCACACCCAGCCCAAAGCCCAACTCTGCCATCCTAGCGGTTCTCACTGGGACCCACGCGAGCAGCACATCGCTAGCTGTGAAGGGCAAAGGCTGCCGTTCAAATCCTGAGGACTTGAGCCACGCAAGCAGCACGTCAACACTTGCAGACATTTCTCCTGGTGGATCACACACCCAACTGCTCTAATTCCCCTCCTCTGCCTCCATTTCCAAACACTCTTTAAGCACAGCCCTACTCAAATAGCATGAAGTTCAAACTGCCTGCTTATTTATTGAGGCTGTCTTAGATTGATACCCTGTCTTTCCTCCAGGAACTCAAGACAATGTATACCACACTTACTTCTCCAGCTCTTCCCCACAATAACAGCCTTGTGAGGCAGGATGGGCTGAGAGGAAATCCCCCAGGGAGCTTCCAGGGTTCCCTGGTCCTAGTCTAACACCTTATCCACCACGCACTGCTGCTTTAAAAAAAATAATAAAATCCCCCTTTCTGGCTTTCGGCTGAAAAAGTGAGATAGCCAAGTGTTTCTGTAACTAGAGGTTTTCTTATTCGCTGTTTTCATACTGTAAGCAGCCCTGAGAAAAAGCCTAAACAACCCTGTAAGCTGGGTTCTTCTGGGAGCTGGCTTGGAAAGGCCTGGCCCAAAGTAACAAGAGTTGACTTGGGGGCCCTTGCTCAGAGGAGGAGAGGTGTCATGATATGAAAAGAAAAGACGGAGCAGAAGGCCAGGGCACAAAGAGGCAAGCAGCTAATGGAAGGAGGCTGGAGAAGAGGAGAATGGCTGAAGTAAAAAAACCTCTCCGGTTGTGGGTTCCCATCTCTGAAGGCTTTCAAGAAAGGACTGGAGGAACTCTTCTGGGCTAGATTTACCAAATTCCCAAGGCTATTAATTTTAAATGCCAAGAACTGTCTTCTGGATCAATCTCAACTCTAGCATTATACTGTCCACACAAACACACCAGCAAGCCAGAAAGAGAACAGATTGTCCAAGGTAGACTGCTTCTGAACATGAAGGATGATTTACCCACGCAGGACAGCAAGCTGCTGGTCTTACTCTGCCTGAAACCGTCCTGTTACTTAATAACATTAAGAAGTACTCTGATCCAACTCTCGGCCGTAGGCACCCAGAAAAGAATCGGCATCTTGTTTTCCAGAGTGGTCGATCGTTACCTCTGGAGGCTTACAAGTATCTTGTGTCAATGAAATCCACATGTTAATGATGTAAAAGAGTATTTCTTTTGGGCACCCGGGTTCGGAGGAAGCCCATGGGAGACCCAGGAGCTCCTCTCCCGTTCACGGGTGTGACGGTGACACTTTGAAGAGCTCTCCGCCCGTTCTTGAGTCTCCCGGAGACAGCGCGAGACACCAGGAGAAAGCAATGCCCGCGTCTGCAGCTGCCTTCATCACCAAAAAATTGCCCGGGCTTTAGGAAAGAGAAGCTGCTAAATTCTTCGCTCCTGGCCATCTGCCTACACAAATTCCTTCACACACACTCCCACCTCGTGTGTGTTTATTTTTTCTCCTCCAGAAGGGAACCGGAGGTCAGGGAGTGATTTTCAAGGAACTCATGGAGGAAAGGCTCCTCTGTGACCGCCCTGCATCTTCTCCTCACTCCTGAGTGCACCTGCAATGCTTCCCTGGAGATAAGACAACTGCTGTGGGGGAAAAGACTCAGGGAACAACGGGGAGGTGCAACTGCACTCCCACTGAGGAATATTCTTATAGAACCACTAATGAAGGGCACACTTAGAACTACAAAGAAACCAGCGTCCATCTAAGCCAACATTCTGGAGCATACGGGCCTCAACAGAAGCACCTGAGAAGATCCCAAGCAGGGCAGAAAACAAGAACTCTCGTTCAGTCTTGTTCCAAACTAGCTGGCACTTCAAGGATGCTCCTGTGAGGTGGCCTAGGGCCACTAAGACCAGCAGCTACCAAGGGCCCTACCAGCCATCAGTTTAGTCAGTCTCTTTTTAAAGTCAGTCTTGTCCCAACGGTTGCTAATCAGCATATCTGGAATCAATAAATTCCAGAGTTTATGTGTTAGATAAAAAGTTATCTCCTTTATTGTTCCTGACTTGTCTTGTGTTAATAGATGACCTTGAATTCTAACATGGTCAGAAAGGGAGAGAAACTTTATTTTCTGCATCACGCAAGGTTTCATATGCCTCTAACATGTCCCCATTGCCTCAGACTACAGGATTACATAATATTAGTTCCCCCAAAGCGTGCCATCCTCCTCTTCCTCTCCTTTTCAGACGATGCCTGCTGTGACTTTCGCTGGAAAGGAAATGTATTTTCTCCCCACTTAAAAACCATTTTAAGGCAAACACAGCCAATGCAGTTTAACTGATTACTGATCAGATCTCATTTGACTGATTATTTTCTTAACCTGGAAACAGCAGTCATTCGGCCAGCATGCAGGGCCTGCCCTGTTCTTTCCAAACTGTTTCTCTACACACTTATTACCTGAACTACGCTCAGTCAAGAGACCCATTGGGCCTCAACCTCATGCCAACCCAGCCACCAAACTCAAGAGCCCCTGCCCCCCCGCCATCTCAATGGACCCCAACCCATCCCTGGCAAGAAAAGGTTAAGCCAATGGACCACCGACCTAGCTTACCGAGAGTCTGCTGGTTGCGGACCCCACCAATCACCACACAAATTTCTGCAGGCACCTCGGCCACCCCACCACCTTTCAAGTTCTTCTTCGGCTCTTTTGGGTCATCCTGCCAGATCACCTCCTGAATATAGTCATCCGGGACTTCTGTCTTCACCTTCACTTCAGTCATCGCTGCGGCATCTTCATTAGGTGACGCTTGAGGCATGGCTGAATCGCAACCTTCTGCTTTCATAATTTTCTGGGTCCTCTTCAAGCGCTCTCTTGGGTGAGGAGAGAGAAAAGAGAGCTCTAAGCCTCAAAGAGCTGATTACCACAAATGGAAGTAACTCAAGGAAACTTCATCTATTCAGACAGTCTGAAGCTCAGGGCCACGGGACTTCTTACTCTACACGCCCCTGAATTATGAACAAGCGAAATGCCTCTACAGATCTGCTTTGTTTTGTTTCTTATTTTAAATGGTTTTGTATGCCAGACCAACGGTTCGTCATTGTGCTTAGTGACGAAAAACTTCTGAATGCACTCCAGATTGACTCACCTGGAACCCCAACCCTAACCCGTTCTGTAACTCTAGGACTCACAGCCACGGACTACAGAAAAGGAACAGTCTCCCGACTGCCTCTTCTGCAAAATGTAAGGAGGGCTCTACTGTCCCCACGCGGGCTCGGTTTGTGCTGGTAGGAAAAGCCACAAGTCCTCGGCTCCAATGGAAACAGTGTAATACTTCACCAGAGTACTGGACCCCCATCAAGACATTCGGTGTGCTAAAGGTTTACCTGAGGCAACAAAACTGCATGAAAAAATTCAGCTTGCAAATTGACCATAAATACAGTTTTGTTTAAGTGCAGAACCACACAAGCATGAAATCCATTTGGTGTTAGGAGGACTGCAAGAGGGTACACCTATTCATCAGCCACGGGTTTGCTGAAAAATATTCTATGTAAGAGCTGACAAAAATGGCAGTTTGTAGCCCACATTTCTAGGACTACCCCTCTGATCAGCCAATGATGCTGCCTGGGAAGGAAACACTTCTTCTTATAAAATGGAATTACAGTCTGGAGTTTTCATCCCCAAGGGTTGGCAGCTACCAACTTCAAAATATTCTAGGGCTCGATACATTCAAGGAGAAAGAAGAGAACCCTTAATGGGTATTAGACAAGTTTGTCTGAGCCTCTGCGTTCAAACAGCCTACCTCTGAATACTATCTGCTTGGGATACAGGGAATGATGAAGGGAGGAGGGCTGAAGACTGCTTGTAGACCACTAAGAACTCATCACGTGAACAGGAATTCAGGTATATCCCTTCCCATATCCCTTTCCAACTATCAAAGGAAACAGGAACAAGATCAGTCAGGACCTTGCCCTAACCCAACTCTTTCGTGTACGTGACTTTTTATCGCTGTACTGAAGTTCTTACTTAAGACAGTGTTACCAGAAGGGGCTGAATTTGAAGGAGAGAAAAAGGAACATTGGGAACTTGCCCCTACATCTATCTGTAGCCAGGAAGGGGGAGACCATCTTTAAACGCCAGCCAACAACTGGAGCTGGCAGGCTGGACAGCCAGGAAAGGAGCAGACAGGCATCTCTAGGAAAGGACCCCTGTGCGTGGCAAACCCTCCTTCCCGAGCAGACGCTTTCAGGCCCGGGCCTTTGCAGGGGCCCCAAGCGTGGCTGGAAAGCCTCGCTGGCAACCTTGGCAAGGTGACGGAATACTTTGTTATACGAATACCAAAATCAGCTCCTCAGGACCACACACCGCTCCCCTCCGAAAGGGGGCATCCCATTTTAAGAAGACGTTTCTTCCAGCTAGGAATGACGTGTTGCACAATTTTCAGAAGGCAACCAAATCAACACATGCCTTGAGGAGTCCAGGATTTCATGCAAATCTCACCCAGAGTGAGGCAAAAAGGGCTTTAGAGATCTCCTACAAGGGAAGTTGCCTCGGTGTTTTATTAATTTAATAACAAGCACTATTCTCCTCTTAAGCAGCTCACAGTATTGTTGGATGCCCAACAACCTAATTCTAAAGAATTACCAAACATTTTGAAAAACACCGAGCTGGGCAGAAAACTGAAACCAAGATGGTTTTGATGGCTAAAAGCAAACTATTTTCCCCTTTTCATGTCTCAGATGCTGAAAGGGACAAAAGATACTGTAAAGTGGAGAACGAGCAGCAAGGAAAAAAGGGGGGGGGAGAAAGAGGGAAGCATCAGGGAGGCTGGCTCAGAGGCAGAAATAATCTTTCAAATGTTTAAATCAGCTTCGAAAGTTCGCCGTCTCTCGAAGAGGAAACCCTTCTCCTCCAGTCATCTTTTGGGGCAGGACGAGGCCACACGACTCGGAGCGCGCTCCAATCCAGGCCCTACGGCAGCCAAGCTCTCTGGAGAGAGGGGCCTGGGGTCCAACCAGAAGCTAACCGGCCCGGCACAGCTGGTCGCGAGCTTCAGCCAGAGTCAGAACCAGATCGAAACAGAGTAAAGGACAAATGGCAACTCCAAGATCCAACACTTCCAACGGCAGTTGTGCTAGTTGAGGCCTGAAGTCGCACGGTGCTCCTGAGGTTGACCTACCTGCCCACAGAGGCTCTTGTCCCAACATTGCTGCTGCTGCTGCTGCCGCCGCCGCCTTCAACCTAGAAGAGAAGCAGGATGAGAGGAAGGTCAGGTCCTGAAGAGGACACGGCAAAGGACACAAAGTGCACGTCGGAAATGATTAAGCCCGGGCACAAATTAACGTCCTCCCAAAGCAGCGGCCTTCCGTGACACGGCCCCGTGGTCAAGCCGAGCACTCGTAAGCAGGAGGTGGAGACGCAGCCAGGATGCCCCCGACCCAGAAGGATCGCTGAGTCTCAAGCCTGACAGCCCCCCTTCACACATTTCTCCAGTCATCTTCTCAATCCACCCAAGCTCGTGGCCATCACTACGTCGCGTGGCAATGAATTCTGCAGATCAGTTTTGTGCTGCGCAAAGAAGCGTTTCCTTTTACTTGCTTTCAATCTCTTTCCAATCGGTTGCAGCGGACGGCTTTCCCGAAAGGAAGAGGGGATCCAATGGTGACAACACCTGATGAAATCACAGTATGTGCTGCTTCCCCCCAACCGCCCAGCCAGAGAGAAGCTCCCTGCTACTGCTGTGGGGTGGGGAGGAAGGAAGAACCAGAACGGCGACCAGGGCTCACGGTGGCGCTGCATAAAAGGGGGGGGGGGTGATACTGAGATAAATGGACAGAACTGCCACATCCCTTGTGGAAAGAGAGAAAGTGTGCAACGACCTTACGGCTGTTTTCTCCGCCCTCCTGCCTCACTGGCTGATTTCAGAAAGGCAAGAAAGGCCCCTCGTCTAGTTTTGCTGTGATTCCTGCCATCAGTTACATCCATATATACAACCCCAAAGTATGCAAAGGGTCAGCACCGGGACGGGAGACCACTAGGGAACACCAAGATTACTTTGGGAAACTTTGAAAAGTAACCACTTCTGCACCGTTGCCAAGAAAGCCGTGCCTCTGAGCTCTGCCGGGAGACATGGCCTTTTTGTGCCGGGGTTCCTGAGTGAAGTGCAGGGACTTCCAGCCCCAAGCAAGAGGTTGCCCACAGCGGGAGTGCTCTTTAGGTACCGCGGCAGATGAGCAGAGCAGGACGGTACCCAGCGGCTCTAAGGACGAGGCTCTGGGGCCCGCGTCGTGCAGCCGCATCAGGCCGAGGAGGCAGGGGGCCAAGGAGAGGATCCCCCGCGACCTTCAAAGGTGGGAAGGGAGATGACAAGGGAGAGCCACCCAGTCACACAAGTTCCCCTGTAGCCTCTGACATTTTACAGAGCGCTGCCCACCCTCTCACAGAGCCATCTGGACAAAGCACAAGGGCTAGAAACCAGAAAACAGAAGAAAATCATGTCACAAGGAAAAATTCTGTGCAGAAAAATTTCAGTATTTCTGGAACAGAATAATTTGTACGTGGAAGCATACCACCCATCAACGGTAGAAATCTGTGAATGCACCATTATAATCAGTAGAATCGTCGGCTCCCCCCTCCAAATTGGCCACGCTCCCTGGAATTCAGAAAGTCCAAATCCCTCCTTAAATACTGACTCCCTGATAAAACTGCAGTTTCAAATACTTGTAATTTAAAATTCCCCCCGCCTTTTTAAGAATAAAAATTATGAGGCATTTAAAAAAAAATCTGAAAGAGGTTTTCCTCAAAAACAGTATTATTTCAAACCTTGAACCCCACCCCTATGAATTTGCACAAACGTACATTAGAAGAGATTGGCTGCATTTCACTGGGGGGGGGGCATCTATGGCAGAAACAGGCCATTTCAGAGGTTGTGGGGAGAGTGAGTTCGATAAAATAACCCCCTTTTTAATTTAAATGCTAATGCACTGAATTAAAATTTAATAACTGAGGAAATTGAAAAGCCAAGCAGGAATATTGGAAATAAATCCAAGCAGAAACAGCTAAAATTAAAAATTCTAGAGAGTAGGAGGATAGAAGCTAAGCTGTCTTATACAATTATATTTTTTTTCAGAACAATGTAGGGGAAGGGACGCTATCTATGGCCAGCCTTGGGCAGTAAATTGAAAGCTGGGTGATTTATTGTTTAATTTTCCTAAGGGGAAAAAGGTTCTCTTTCATGCTAAAATATTTCATAAATTTCCACCTGGCATAAATTCTTAATTTAAAACTTATGTAGGTCACGTTCAGTGCATCAGCACAATTCTGAAATCTTACAGAAATACCCACAGCAGAAAGAAAGAAAATTACAATTCTAGGTATTACTTTTAATTCCTTTATGAAGAATGTTGCAAGCAGAGATTTCTCATTTACAGAGCAACAAAAGCTGGAAGTGGTAAAAACATACAAAGAGATGAAAATGTTTTTTCATAATATAAAAAGTTCTCCGCATTAAACAGATTTGCCTTTCAGAATGTTCCCTTTAAGATCAATCGCAGGGGGTGAGCCACAGCAGCCACCCCCCAAGCGAGCCACTTGTGCAATCCCTGCCCGCTCACTTGTTAAGCTACAGAAACCGCCACTTGGCCTCTCCAACGCACGGCAATCCACCAAAAACTAAGGGATGTCCCAGGCTTTCTCAGGGAAAAACAGGGCTTCTCTTCTGCCCGAGGCATCAGGACATTCTGGGCAAAACCGGGATTGTGTCTGAAAATGAAGCCGTACAAGCCAGTGAGCGCAGAGGTCAAGGCGCCGGATGGGAGCTACTGAGAGCCACTGAGGTTCAAGCCCACCCGCGGTGAACGCTCCCTGGATGACTCTGAACCAGAAGCTCTCCCAGTCATCCCACCTGGGAGGCCTGGATGAGGAGGAGGAAAGGCTGAACAGAAATCTGACAAAGGGAGATGGAACCAACAAAGGCCACGATACAATCCCAGCGCGTAAAGCTGCCACCGATACCGTGGCTACCTTTCCCGCTACACGTGCATATCTAGCAAAGCCCAGGTGACTGCGGATTTCCTCCGCTTCACGGACATCTTCCACAAAATTATCAACCGCCGGCCTTCGCTCCTTTCATTCAGCCCCACTATCGCCAGTTTCCTTCTCTGGACTTCTTGATGAATTACAGGGAAGCTGCCAAGAGCTTCTGCCACAGGAAATCTTTCAACTATCAATGCTGGAGCTCTTAACCTTCCGCTGATGCTTAATAACGTTTAAACTGCTAATTTATTACAATGATTGCACCTTTTTATAAAGCTTAGGTGGAAGATCCTATTCTGCTCTTACTCTAAGCCACTTTGCTTCTGCACTGGACTGACGTAGCACTATGGCGCGCAGCAGCAGAACGCCTTCTCCAGACAACCCCTTCAGTGCCAGGTCATCTTCCCTAGGCTTTTTAACCCAGCCTGGCCATTTTTATGATGCTCCTTTAAGCTATGTCATCTTAATGTTTGAGACTTAATATACTTCTATTACGCACCATGATTGTTTGCAAGTTGCAAAGTCCTCTGCTAAAAAGAACAAAATAACCAACATTAGTTTCTTTTTATTCACTTAAAACAGAAAAACAGGATGGAATGTTCTGTTACTGTCATGTGCATTTCCAATGGACAGAGCTACCCTTCTGGAAGGGACTGGTGCCCTCCTTCTCTCCAAAAAGATGGTTCCATTTCAGAAGCTGAAAGTTACCTGGCTGTATCCCTTGCAGGGCTCCTTGACTCTGGAAGAAAATGCTGCTGCCCTAAGCCTGTGCTGAGCATAATTCTGTTGCCAGTGGGCTACTTCAGAAAAACTGGGTCTGTCGCGGCCGCACGCTCCCATTCGGACAAGCTCTAAAGAAACAAGCCTCAGAGGTTCCAAGCCAGTTTGGCTTCAGCGACCTTCAACAGACAGACAGACAGACAGACAGACAGACTCTCTCTCTCTCTTGCCAAATCTCAGCAATAATCTTGGAGCAGTAACAAAATGTGAAAGCTTGCAATTATTCTGCCCACTTTTGTCATTTAGCCTTCCCAGGAAAAGCAGAATCAGCCACAACCTGGAAACTCACGGACCAAAGCTTCCAAGATCTGAACAAACATTGCAAATGGTCTGTCTGAGTGGCCCAGCAAGGCAGGCACAAACCTAAGCCTTCTGCCCTAAGCACAGAACCCCTTCAGCTCAGAGGCAGACTCAAGGGCCTAGGTCTACCCACCAAGGACTCCGGTCATCAGAAGGGTCTGGCCAGTTGAGCGTCGTGCTTCCCATGGAGTATATTCTTCCCTCCTTCCTGCAAAGCTGCTTGCACACAGGTAAAAATACTGTCAACAAAATACAAAATATTACCAAAAAGCAATCCAAATGCTAGATTCAGGAACGAGGCTCCCCAGCAGAGGCCTCTATTTGCCCAGCCACAGACCTCAAGGCTGCCTCAGAAAGAGGCATTTTTCAGATCCATTCCCGTATTCCATTCCCATGAAATACGCAAATATGCAAATCCCCCAGAGTCACCCGCTGGGGGAGATGAGCAGCATACAAATTCATTAGATAGATAGATAGATAGATAGATAGATAGATAGATAGATAGATAGGCAGGCAGGCAGGCAGGCAGGCAGGCAGGCAGGCAGGCAGACAATGCAATTTTCATTAAAAAATTCACATCTAACTCCAAGAATGAATTAACAAATTGCCACAGGAAAACATTCCAATGCAAAGGTTCATACGACAAAACGGTATCCTTTCTGAAAGATGGCCCGCCCTGCGAATGCAAGTCCCTCAGACGTTCACCTGCAGAGCCCACCCTTAAGGGCTTTCCAGGAACCCTGGAAAAAGCCCCAAAGCCGACGCGTGCTCCGATCCTCCCTTCCTCCCCCTCTTAAGTCCACTGAGGTTAACAGCAGTACAAAAGACCTAGCAAATGGATTATGCAAATAAAAATGATCTTAATTGGGGGCCAATTCTAATGCCCTCAATTATGCATACACAACCACATTTATACGTCCAGAACTCTGATTTCTCAGAAAAGCGATTTCCATATGGGTTTCCAGATGCTGCCTCAAGCTATGGTACTTCACTCCCTCCCCACAAAACTTTGGTAATATTCTAATCTATCACAAAGAAAAATGGAAGCTTCTGTTCTTTATGTAAGTGATAGGCATTTCTTTTTCGTTATTCCAATATATTCCTCTGGACATAAATAATAAAAGGTTTCTTAAATCAGGATGCAGCATTTCACCAGGCTATGTTACGACAGAAACACATTCCACAAGATACGGACAGGATTACTACAATGCTGGAGAGACCACTGGCACCATTTCAGGTTACTTAAAAAATAATTACCGAGTCTGGTAACTGCATATGCATCTAAGCGAGAATAAAAAAATATATTATTACTCACAGCTGTGGTGAAAAACAGCTGTGGGGGGGAAATGCAAAATTATGAATTTCATATTTCACCCCACTTGAAGTCAGGGATAAGGTGAAGGGAAATGTTGCAGAACAAGCTCTACAGCTTTAACGCCATTTCTAAGAAATATAATGTTTCTGGCTTGGAATGAAGGCTTCTCAGCACACAAAAGCACCAGCCAAAAAGCACAAAAAGAAAACTACGGACCACAGAGGCACCAGAAGAATGGACCAGAAGTCCAGCCAGGGCCTCTCCAACTATGGCATTCTGACTTTCTCAAGGTAAAGCCTGGAACAACCAAGCCCTGCACTCGTCAATAAGCAATTCTTTATACGCTGCACGGGGAAAACATCAGCACATAAGATTGTGCAGGTTGACGCAACTAACAATAGCATATGGTGTTTACAACGTACAGCATATTCAAAATACAGATTAACCGTTTTCGTTAAAGAACAATAGGCAACGTATGGAAATAATGGAAGCAAGGATGGTTTGCAAGGCCAGAGAAGTGCAATGAATGGTGCTACTGTAAAGGGGATTTAGCTACACTTCCTTTTCTTTTCTTACCATACGCCTTTAATTTCTCTGGCTCCAATACTTTTTTTTTTAATAATAATAATTTTATTAAGCATTAGTTACACAGATGAAAACTACTACAAACTACAAAAAATAAAGGAATAAAAAGAAAATATAAGAGTGCAGAGAAAAAAAAGAAAAATATAAAAAGAAAAAGAAAAAAGAAAGAAAAAGTAGGAATGTGGCAAAGAAAAAGAAATATATAAAGTAGTAACTTCCCCCTTCATCATGACAAGTATAGACAACTTTAACAATTTATCACCTTCTCTTAAAATACAACAAACAATGTCTTCATCCCACATCTCATCCGTCATCTACAAACAAATCCTAAAAACCTCGTCATTCAGTTCTGGTCAGCAAAAGTCCATTAAGGGTTACCAGAAATAACATCTATTTTAACCTTGATCAAATAAACCAACTTTATATTCCTTCCCTTTACTTTTAACAATCCTGGTCTTCAAATAACGTCCTAGAATTTGATTTCTTTTCCTTTTTTCTTTGTCTCTTCTCACCAAATCCTTCAAAACTTTAACAGGTCTCTTTTGTAAATCCAGTATAGGAAAGTTATCCAAGTTACTCTTCTGGTTTGTTCTTTGTATGTCCCTTTTAATTATTAAGACATCAGCCGGTTTCATTTGTATATCCAATACATTGTCTTTTTCTAGATCATTCTTGTAAGCCTGTTATTTTTAATTCCACGTTCAAATCAATTTCAGTCTTGTCCGGTAGAATTTGTTCCTCTTCTATAACATCATTTACACAGTCTGCGATGGCAGACATTAACTTCTGAGTCCATTGTTCACAAATATCCTTCAATACATCCAATGTTATTTTGCTTCATTCTGTGTTAGCATGTCGAACATAAGTGTTCTCCCTTAATTGTAATATTCAATTTCTTCTGGTTCCCTCTAGCGTCCAACCTTCAAAGTCCCATCCTATCATGTTTTTTCCCCCACCAGAATTCAAAAAAGGGAAGGATTTTCATAACTCAAATCCTAAAAACCTCGTCATTCAGTTCTGGTCAGCAAAGTCCATTAAGGGTTACCAGAAATAACATCTATTTCAAAACCCACGGGAAGGATTCTTATAATTAATTTCAAATTCTTATTCCAAATCCATCTGGACCCTTAGTCCATTTATAACTTTCCAAAACAACAGTTCAATCACCTTTTTGCCGTTTATTCCAAAAAAACCAGAATTTTTCTAAGTCCTTAAACTTGTACTTAACTCATACTTAAAACTTCTTCCATTAAGAATTGAAGAAAACTCACCCAGTGAATGCCATAAGACCTGCTATTCCGAAGGTTCTTAATATTTGAAAAGCAGTAAAAAAAGTCACTTCAAAAGTGATTAAGAAATGAGGCTTGGCCGAACGTTAGGTCCATATAGGCTACATTACAACTGTGAGCTTAGCTGGAATCTCTCAACTCCCAGCCCCTCGGCTCACCAGCTGACTGCAAAAACCTCGGTTCCTGCAGTCCACCTGCGAGGAGCAGCTGTCTGGAGTACATATGAGTGATCTCATGATCTCTCCTTCCTCTGGAAAGATTTCGCTGGCCAGAATCCACCCTCTGACTGCCAATTTCTGCCATAATGCCGTCCTCACTCCTTCAGGGATGTCTAGCTCGCCGTGTCCTCGCAGAAGTTCTGTGGCTCCAATATTTCTTACTCCATTTCCATGCTTTAGACAATCCTGCTTTCCCCAAAGAGGAAAAGCGCCATGGATATATGTATCTATGTACATATGTACGTACAAAAACTGTAATATTCTGCCCTTCAAATCCCGTAACACAAACCATATCTAGATGCAAGTAAAAACAAATTAGAAGCTGGAACAACAAGGTGAGGTACTGAATGGACAAAACTAAAGGCAAGAAACCTACCACTCCCAGCCGCCCAATAATTAGGAAAGTAATGAATGTTATATCGACTAGCTGGAATGGCAAGCATTGGGATTACAGTAATAGAGCCACATAGAAGGGTATGAAATTCATCCAGAGCGCCTTCTGACTTTCGTGCAAAGGGACTCCACAGCAATTTGTCCTAAATTGGGTACGAGGCTGTCTGTTTCATTTTAAATGTGTTGCCTGAACTTGTGAACTTTGCAGTTTTCTATTTTTGAATATTATACATCCCAACTTATGCGTTCTTAGCAGGTTAGCTGCTGGGTGTGATTTGGAGGTGGGTGTGACTTTGACAGTCGACAACTAGGCAATTAGGTAGCAATCAAGAGAGCAACAGCTCCACAACCCAGAAGAACCTGTGAGGAAAGAAAGGGAGCGCAAGCAAGGTCTGACACCCTTAACGATACACAGCAACCTTCTCCAACGTGAGTCCCCAAAAATGTTTTGGGCAATGACTCCTCCCCACTTAACCCTGCCGGTCTGTTTTATTTTTCCCTGAGGGTGCATGCACAGAATTTTGCCAAAATACAAGTGACAAAGGATTGAGTTTTAGATATGGTAAGTTAAAAAGTAATAACCCCCCAGGCCAGATTGCGTTCACCCGGAGAGATCTTAAAATATCGTAAATGCGAGCTTGCTGAACTATTAACTAAAATATGTAACTTATCACCAAAACTAGCCTTGCTGCCAGAGGACTGGAAAGATGCCAATTTCCACACCCAGGTGCTTCTGATGTCTCCCTCAGAAAGATGCAGGAAGTCCCAGGCATTGCCATGAGCTCAGCCCCAACCTGATAGGATGGAAATAATTCACAGGTCTATAACTCAACCCTAAACTATAATCGTAGCCCAAATCAAATCAAGCCAATTCAGCCAAAGAAGTTCCCACTTTACTACCAATCTTTTAGGTTTCTTGGAGGGTGCCAATAAACTCACAAATTGTGCGACAGAGTAGTCAATCTATGCTTCAGATGACAGTTACCATCCTAAATTCTGCTTAAACTGAACTAAAGCAATACTACCAATGTCATGATTTGAAAGCATCAAAGCCTTGGGATGAGAAAGATGGATGGATGGTGTCTGATATTTTGTTTCTGTCTACATATATTGTGCTCGGATCCCATCTTGTTTTTGGTTTGTATTGGTTTTTATATTATTATTTGTGAACCACCCAGAGACTGTTGAATTCGGCAGTGCCTAAATTGAATTAAATAAATAAGACAGATAAAGCAGGGAGATTTCGATCATTTAAATTCCGCAAGTTTTCTCATTCTGAAACTGAAATACTGCAAGCAGGCCCACAGCCCAAACCTTCCAGCCACACAGTCTTCCTACCCACAGAACCCTCTCCTCTTAGAGATAAGAGGGAGACCCCACTTTGCTCTTTAAGGAGCTTTGCCCTGAGAAGGAGAGGGAAGCACCTGTGCTAACTCATTAACAGAAGGCCGGCCATCAGGGGAAGCCCGCCTGCCACTAGACTTGGTGGGTATCAGCTGGCTTCTGCAAGATGTCTCCTAAGCTCTTAACGGGGATGGGCTTCTGGACTTCAGGCAGTCCAGAAGGCCCACAAGGAAGCAGCTCGGACAAGAAGGGCCAACACTGAAATGTTTTACTGCAGTGCACTTAATTGGACATTATTGACTTTTAAAAGTCTAACAGCTGTAGGATCTAAATGGCACTGCAAACATGTTATCTCAGCTTTTGAATTTTCTCATTCTGCATTGACTGTGTTTTTTTTAAACAGGAAGAGAAGTAAGCCAAATCCAAATTATGAATCCATAAAGCAGAACATTTTCCCCCCAAATCTCAAAATGGAACAATAATTATAAGGCAAAAGGCCCAAGCTTTAAAAAACAAGTAGGAAAAAAGAGCAGAGTTCATATGGAAATCTTAGAAATCTTTGTAGCAAAATAACTCGTTTCAGCTGACCACAGAGACTATAAATACTCAAGATTAATTTCCCAAGCGGATATAAAAATAAACAAACTTAAAGTTTACCAAAAGGGGGGGAAAATCAAAATTCTCTCTTACATCAAGAAACAGTGTACCTCTCTCTGTATCCTACATGGGTTAGACAAATATGAAAAAAGAAGTACATGCAAAGAGAAAAAAAGTAATTGTCAAATGGAGAGCCCGTTTGGTCTAAGTGGTGAAGGCACCGGGCTAGAAACCAGGAGACGGGGAGTTCTAGTCCCGCCTTGGGCAGGAAAGCCGGCTGGGTGACTGGAGAGGGCCAGTCCCTCTCTCTCAGTCCACCTCACCTCATAGGGTTGTTGTTGTGGGGAAAATAGGAGGAGGAAGGACTATTAGGCATGTTCGCCGCCTTGAGGTATTTATAGAAATAAGAAAGGCAGGATAAAACATCTTAAAAAAAGGGATTCTTCACCAGCTAAAACTAAGACTATACAATTTGACTTATTTCTACTTTTTATTCTGTATGTATAGGCCACATTTCTAGATAAAGGTCACTGAAACGTAAAGCAAAGCTAAGGTGATCTCAAAGATCCTCAGAACAGTAAGTCCGAGTTCTGCATTAGGTCTCAATATCCCTCATTCTTCTCAGGTTACTGTCTATCTTCAACTTGGAAGTTAAAGGAAAAACAGAACAACCCAGATATAAATAACAATCGGAAGAACACAAAAATAAATTTAGGCCGCAACTATTTAAGAGGCCCCACGTGGAACAAAAGAGACGTAGAGAACTGAAACTGGAGGCCCTCCTGAGCCTAATGCAACACCTTCCAGTCCTCAATGGATAGGGGCTCACATATCTGGACGAAGGACCGCCTCTACAACAACTTTGCTCTTTCTTTGTTATTCTGACACCTGACACTGGAATGCCTTCAGTGGTGACCACACTGTACAGTAGGTTTATTTGTTCCAACCTCTAAAATAAAATTTTAAAATATACAGGAAATTGAAATCTGCGCATTTAAGCCAGTTGATGTAGCATTAAGTCTCACCTTACTGATTTACATTTAGATTCTACCTAATTTTATTGCACTGAATAATTAGTATTTTGGGAAGATTTCTCTAGGATTATCTGTTGGGAAGATGGCACAGTGCAATCAAATGTTGGCAGAGAGCAGAAGGATGATAACGTCAGCCAGAAAGAAAGGAACAAACACCCAAACAAGCAATCTTGGACTGTAAACTATGAGAAAAATCTCTCAGGCTTTCTGCCAAAGGAAGGAGAGGAGGAGACCTGGAGGGCATCCCTGTACCCCTACAAGTAAAGTCAGGAACGGTTAGCAGATGAGAGAAAATCAAGTTAGCTGCTTCTCAGACATGTCCCAAATTTGCCTTAAAACTAGTTCAGAAAAAGCAAGCAAACTTTTTGTCGTATCAAAAAAGGAGGGAAAGAGACCCAAACAGAGTACTACAGGAGCACCCTTCTTGACTAAGACCCAGGTCCACTTCCCATCTCGCATTTAAACCCAAACCCAGAGTACAAAGGAGCAAAAATTGAAATCAAGGGTCAGAATCCCTCCTAAAAATATACTCTCATTTTAAGAGAAAAAGGTTTTCCAAAGAAAAAGATAAAATGTTGTGACTAGATGCTATTGTCATATCCTATACTTCCCTCACCCTATCCCATAATCCTAGGAACGGTAAAGCATCTCATTTGCCATTTGTCTGGAATAAATGATATCTGGCATTTTCATTAAAATGAAAATAAAATGAAAATGAATCCTTAAAACGTAACATCCCAGGTAAAAATTTGTTAATTAGCGAAGGAATCGGATTTAAGATGTGCCCAATCCAAACTTCTCTATGGGGTATTTGCCCTTTCCTCTGCTGAGAATACTGTGTCTAGAGCAGTTCAGTCCATGCTTGGCTACAGACTCCCAACATGTCATCAGTTGATGCTCACAGCAGCCAAATGTCCCCAGCTGCAATAACCAATCTGTCCTGCCATGAAGGCATCTAAGGATGGGAAAGCTATGCTTTCACCTGGCAAACAACGGGAGGGGACAAGTATTAGAGCACTTGGGTGCCCAAATTAGATTCAAGAGTTCTGTGATTATCTTCACACCAGGCCAGAACAGCTGGTCTAAGTAGTCACTGCTCCATGCTGAGAAATGGCCGGCTTCTCCTATCACCTATTCCCAGATGGTAAGGATCTTCCACCTATATTAATAGCTCTCTCCATCCTAGAAATGCCCAGCCTATCTCCAGGAGACAAAACCATTTGTTTCTGAGACTCCCCAGCAGCGAACAGACAGAACAATCAGCCCGGCTCATCTCCCCTCTTCCAGTAAGACAAGCAAAATTGGAACAGAACTGGGCTAAACGCACATATCATCAACATGCATGCAGTTTTATTCAACAAATAAGTATTTTTATTTATAGGCTTTTAACACTTTTATTCTACAGGATTCAACCTAATGAAAAGTCACCTTGGTTTTCAGTTGGATAAAATAATCAGAACTTCATGGTTTGGGGCCTCGGAAAGAAAAGACAAATTCCTCACCCCCCCACCTGATTAACGCTTCAGGAATCTAAGCAATCTGCTGAGACTTTCTGAAGGCCAAAGTTTAGAAGAAGGCTGGGATTCATTCTAGAACCTATGGTAGTTCTGCCCCATCCCATTTTCCACGTTGCTAGATGCTCTCACTGGGCATTCCTCCTCCTCTTCCGGTGACTCTAATTTAAACTTACTGGAATGAAAACATTTAACCTCTAGGAGAACTGCTTTCTCCTATGAATACACAGCAGCTCCCAGTACCTCAATGTTGTTCCAGAAGGAGGCAAGATAGGCTCACTAAAACCACCAGATCCTGAGTGCCGTCATATTATGTTGCAGCAGGACAGAGATGGGAACACAGCTGACACTTTATGGTTTGATTCCTGTAAATCTGTGACATCGTTTAATCTTTCCAGTAGGCACAAGCTGAGGCACAAGCTCTCCAGGGTCACTTTTCGGAGGGCCTGCCCTCAACTCTCCTGTTGATCTCAGGACTAAATCTCTAGACCCAGCCCTCAGCCACACAATTCTTAATCTGCTCCCAATAATTCCCAAACTGGGATGCCCTATTATTTGTGCCAGTTCAGATTTCTGTTTGCATTCTCAAGCCAAACATTAGTAATACTCCCAGCTACAGAAGGGGAAACTCAGTTTCTGAGGAAAATAAGTTCAAAGGCCAGGTCCCCTCCTAACCACCAGAGATAGTGGATCTCTCCACAGCTACCTGGCAATTATTGGGAGTAAGAAAGTCAAGGTGACGAGAGGGCGGGTTTAGTTTCCAACTTCCATCAGCCATGTACCTTGTAACACACCACAAAATCTATGGTGATAGCCAACTCCCATCTACTTAGTGCAAGAGTCACAGGGATTTACAACAGGCTGATACTGAGACTAGACTGCCCACTCAGTGAAGAAAATGCAGATCCACAGAGCCAGAGTGGTTCCCCAAAGCCTCCAGGGAAATCTAGAAGACACAATATAGTAACACAGTGCACCAACGGAGATAAAAAAGGATCATCAAATGTCATGAGTGAGTGACTGAGGGAGGGGAGGGAAGGGGAGGGGAGGGAGGAATGCAATCTACTGTACACAGGGTAAGTTAGCAGCTCTGCATTTTTTATTCCACCTCCAAATCTCTATAGGGCACCCCACAAATTCTGCTTAATTCTGCACATTAGGTTTCCCTACAATCACCCTCCTGCTAAATTTTTCAAGCATTGTCATTATGCCATTTTAAATCTCAATTTCCTGCAACTGGATCTGAGCCGTTTCATGGCTATAATTTTTGCTGCTTGGCCGCAGCATGCTTTGTTAATTCTGCCTCCCCCAAATAATTTGGTTCAACTATTTTCAATATATAAATTTAACACCTCATACTTTTAAAAGTACTTTTTGCTAATACAAGTCAGTGAACAGTAAATACTAAGTGTGCTTTAGAGGAGAAGGGCAGATGCTTTGAGAAATCTGGAAAACTGAAAAGCAATCATCAATTAAGCAATTGATAAGTAAGCCAAGGTGAGAGCCAGTTTGGTGCAACAGTTAAAGCATCAGGCTAAAAACCAGGAGACCACGAGTTCCAATCCTGCCTTAGGCACAAAGCCAGCTGGGTGACTTTGGGCCAGTCACTCATTCTCAGCCCGAGGAAGGAGACAATGGCAAACCACTTCCGAAATCTTGCCAAGAAAACTGCAGGGACTTATCCAGGCAGTCGCCAGGTGTCAACATTGACTCAAAGGTGCACCCACACAAACACAGAAGTAAGCCATAGTCCAATGTCTTTATGGCATCAGAAAAATATTCCAGATGTTGGAAGCATGACTGCTTAGAGAACTGCCGTGCCCAGGAGAGAGAGAAATGCTGAGAGTTACAAAATGTATAGAATGCGACGTACCATTATTACTGTTGATGAAGCTTCTTTTGAGACTTCCATCTGAGCAATCCAAAGGACGATACCCTCCCATTTACTTACTGTTGGCCAACAAAAGCAGAAGGCCATCATGCTTGAGCCCCGGTTCATTTTCAAACGCTAAATGGAAATCTATCTCATTGCAACCTAAGAACGGCCATTTCTTATTTGTTTCAGGCAAACAGGAGCAGCAGGAGCAACAAAAATAATCCACTGAACAGATTACAAGAGGTTGCCTGCAAACACGAAAATTGGATATGGAACCTTCACAATAAACAACTAAGTTTCAAGAGTGTGAAAAAGTAGCTGTAAAAACTATTTTCTGCCTATTGTGTTTCAGCAAAAATATAATGCAACAATCAAGTTATCTTAGTATTTAAGCACCTGGAGATGCCATATGATAAAAGCATTTCCAACAGCAAAGCTCTATTCATTCTTCCTTGTTGTCCTCCTGGACTTGGGCGGCCTTATATATCTTTATATATAAGTAAGTGTATATAAGTGTATATATCTAGATCATCTATATCTACCTATATCTACCTATCTACCTATATCTACCTATCTACCATCCATCCATCCATCCATCCATCCATCCATCTATATATATAAATACAGTAAAACAATGTCATACAATTATGTAACACACTTTCTGATCCAGCCTTGCAATGCCCGCTTCCACACTGGCAACAGGCTAGGCAGGACCCTAGAGGTTGTTTTAACTATGGAATGTGCCCCAAAGTCCTGGACTACACAAAAGCCAGTCCAACAGACTCCAAGTCCCAAATGTGTCCCAGTGAATGTGTGGCGTGAGCAGATCAACCCGCTGGGTCCAACACAGCAACAAACAGGTGATTACAACAGCTTACAGAAAGGCCACAATTCTTCCCTGCTGTTCCCCAACATTTTGGTCCTCACGTGCACGTGGAGATTCCACTCAGCAAGAGCTCCCAATTAGATGAGACCTACTATCATGGACTTGTCAGGTCAATTTTACATAGCCACCAAAGCTAATCACTGTCACAACCATATCTCATGGATCTACATGAAGAACCATGCATTGCAAAGATCAAGGAGCCCCACTTAATCCCTTTGGCAATTTAAAAGACGCCTGCACCCTATTCTGTGTCGGCAAAGAGCATGTATTGAAACTCCAGACTGCCCAAGATACAAGGGAGGACAGACAACACAAGGGCACCAAAGGCAATGCATTCCTTGAATCGTTGGGTTAACGTCACGCATAACACAAAGGGGTTTGCTACTCTGTAAGAACACCTTTGGAGCTGGGGAACAGCAGAGTAGTATGGAAGGGAGATACAGCGTGGATGAGGACAGTTTGATTCTGTAAGCGAGGTAGGAAATTTTTGAAGGGCCTAACCTGTGTCCTCCACATGTTGAGACTGCTAGCTGAGAATTCTGGGAATCATCGTTCCAACATATCTGGAGAGGTTAAAAGGCTCTGAAGGCAGCGAGGAGGTTATCAATGAGAGGTAGCAACACTAGCTGTTTAAAAAGTTGCATCTCCTACTAGGGGAGTTAAGGCAGTACTTGAATGTACCCATTGGAAAGTACTGCCTACCACTGGCAAAGACAGACGCACAACTGCTGCAATAATAAAAAGGTGATAAAAGAAAAAATAGCTTCCGGATTCTCAAGAGTGTAACCAAGTCTCCAATTTTAACCTGGGGAAAACCTGATGCCTGAAAGTCATTCAGATTAAGAACCTGGCCAACACTTTCCTTCTGCTGCAGCTCAGAACTCTGAGCAGGCTCCAGAAACTCAGTTTAAGGATCCGCTGCTGCACTGCACACAACGCTGCCTTCTAGAGCAAACGCACAGGCTGCTTTCGCTGACCTGACCCTGGTGACTCTTCCTTTTGACATGCCTACATACATGCACCAAACTTGAGGCTTGTGTAGCAGGAAGGCCCCTCCAGGCACAAAACACCCAATATACAGAGACCCTAAGGTAAGAAAAAGAAAATGCACTGTAACTAAATCTAGCGTACACCCAGGATCAATCATTGCACCTCTCCATAACTTTCTCTCTTTGCTTCCACCATATCCTGCTTCCGACATTGCCATCTTTAAACTGAGAAGTTTTAGAAGTCTTTCCTTCTAAGGACCTCATCAACTCCATCCAACCACAACTTTCTTCTTGCTAAGTTTTCCCTTTCCTCCCAAATCCAACTCATTTGCTCTTATTTCACATATCTGTTTTGCAATTCTATCCTCATTCTTTCTCTCAAGGTATTCAAACCATCTCAACACACATCTCATCTCAAGGTGCTAAATCTGCAGTCCCAAATTGTGTGCCACGTTGTCCCAGGGTGCCACGGCAAACTCACAGGGGGGCCGTGGGATATTTCAATTTTTGCAATGTCCATTTGCAAAGTTGGTTTTTCGGCAGTCTTTTGACTTAGGGATGCCGCGAACTGAGAGCGTTTGGGAACTTCTGTGCTAAATCAAACTATGCTCCTAAATTTTGTTCACTGTCACCTCCTGTGCCTTTTTCAATCAGAATTCTACTACATACCTCTCCAGGAACATTTAACAAGTAAATTCCCCTGTAGGCGTAGCCTTATTAATGTTCTACATTCTCACAGCATTTTTCCCTTTAATTTAATTAACTATTTTCCTGTAAATCATGCAGTGGAAAGTACTGGAACCACTGGGAGTGTTATGTGACAATTTGATTGCCACCTCACTTGAGTCATCCAGCATTATCAAAGAAATCTAAAAGTTGGAGTATTTGCGCATTTCTTCTCCCAAACACAGGGCTCCCGAGGTATTTCAAAACTGTTTGTAAACTTCCCACAGGAAAAGGTATAGGAGCCAGACACCCTGTTTCCAAAGATTTTAAAATACTGCTGTCACTCTAACTCTTTCTCAGCTACCACTTTGCCTTGAATTCAGTTCCCAGGTACAACTGGGCCTTTAAAGCTCTAAATGTTCTGGAGCCAGAACTGCCTACTCTTCCTATGCATCTTTCTAAGTACTACAATCCATTCAAAAGTTCTTACGTATCAGATGCACATCCCGTGGGGCCTAAGCAGAAGTGGCCTGATAACAACTCCCAGAATTCAGAATGGCCATTCCAGCGCAAGGCCAAGCTTGCCTTTAAAAAGCCACAAGGTGGGCTTCAGTGACGTGGGTCCGTGCCACTGTTGTTCCTCCTGAGTTTAACAAATGAAGTGACTTGAAACTGCAGGCCTGGAATTCTTACTTTTCCTTGTTTTGCCAGCTGCACTGATTATCTGCAAAGAGACTCTAGGGATCCCCAAGATGGTTATAGTGCATCTAAGACATCTAGAAATCTAGAATTTGCCACACACACGTTCCAAGACACATTACTCCTGAATAAAATTGGAAAAGCAGGGCATTTTCTTTTTTTACCTCTCTCAGGTATTGGTGTACGGTATTTGCTTACCAAAAGGAGCCTTCCAGGCTATACGTGGCCCTGCACACACTCTTATGAAGGAGTTCTGTAATGTCTTTCAGCTTCAGTTGGGGGGACACAGGGCTCCCATTCATAGCCAAGAATGTGTATCTAAGCTTGAAAAGTGCAATTTGAAATCCTTAAATTTTTGCAAGCAAGACACCCAGTTTTTACAAAAGTCAGGATTTTCAACACCTCTTTTAATTAAAAATAAAAAGTCCATATACACTTAAGTACAGTGCATACAAAAAGTCTGCAACTCTCCATTTGGAAAAATGCTAAGGGAAAGATGGGTCTTGGAAGGCCAAAAGCAGATGCTAAGCCCATTAAAAAATGGATTTAATGCAGGTAGAAAACGAGCATTCATGGACTAGCATGACCTCTGTGTGGCACTGAAAGTGTAGGAAAGAGGGCAAGGAGCATAACGTCTTCTCCCAAATGGAACGCAAAGGTGGACTTTGGGAGAAAAAGGGTACCTTGGTGAAGGACTAATTTCTTCTTGTGGGAAAGGAAGAAAGACGGGTTCCAACATAAGGGACACCTTCCTCCTGTCCAGAGGGCCAACATGAAGTTTTCCACAAGGAGATGAATGGAAGAGAGAGCCTCAGTTCGAAGGACTTTGACATTAGCACAGAGAGAGCCCCAGAAAGAATCCAGCAACAAGCCAGAGAAACCTAGTAGAAGCCTGCGGCATCCATACTTTTCAGGAGAAATAAAATACTGTGAACAAAACATAGAGGTGCAGTTTCCCCAAGGGATCCTGCTCAATCATCCCTTCCTAGAAGAGCACATGGACCTCTTGGTATAATTCCCACTCTGCCACAGATCAAAGAGAACTAGACAGACAACACGATAGCTCTGGGAAAACAAAAGACAAAACACACAGGTCAGCGCGTGCCAAAACTCATGTAATTCAGTCTGCAAGTAGAGAATACAGGCTAGCGTCGAGGTAAAAGATGTCACAAACATAGGCAGGGAGCACTGGAAGGAAAAAGAAGCACCTTTCTTTTTTTATAAAGATTTTCCACATGACAGGAATTGGGTGGCACAGTGACCTGTTTATCTACAACTTCCTAGCTCTTTTGGCAACACTGGAAATATGGAAATGAGGACTGGAGAAATGTGGGCATCCATTATGACCTGGATGCCATGTCACCAACCTGAGCATTACCTGACAACATAAATGGAGAAGCCCAAGCAACGGAAGAGCTTTGCCTTCTGATACAGGCAACTGAGTCCTAGGTGATAAACGAGCGAGCAGAGTCCTAGAACTGAGGGCCAGTATTTCGCTGGAGATTGAGCAGCATTCAAGGGTAGAAGCCCCATCCCTGAGGGAGGGACGTAGCGGTCCATAGTGAGAGCCCAAGGTGGACTGGAACCTCAGCGAGAAGGTTGCACTGAAAGAGCATCCCGGTAGGGCTAGGGAGTTAAACAACTATCTTTTTAAAACCTTCAGGGATGAAAAAATACAGTGCCTCCATAGACGTGCTGTTCCACTGCTGACAGATCTCATGTCAGGAAGGTTTTTTCATATATATTTAAATGAAACTAGACAACCCGTGACCCATTGGGTCATCGTTTCAGAGATATTTCCTTACCTAAACAGAGAAACAGAATGACCAAGGGCAAAAAAGCAGCGGGAGCAGGAGCGACTTCCTACCGGCTTCTCCACGGACTTTCCTTGCGGGAAGCTGGCAAGGAGCGCTGTAAATGACGCTCACGTAACTGCGGCTGACCGTGGCAGTCCGTTGGGTCATCATTTCAGAGATACTTCCTTACTTAAACAGAGTTAACATGAAAACTGGGGGCCCTAATGCTAATAATGTTTTATTCATTTGCATTAAAATTAAATTTGTACATTAAAAAACCCCAGAAAGCTAAAGGTAGTAATTTGTCTAATGTTTCTAATTAAATTCTATTGTAGAATTGGAACTTTAAAAAAAAAAAATCCTGCTTTATTCCTCCAAAAGAGTGTTGTTGAGTGACTTATAAAATATTAGAAGCATACATAATAACCAATGCAATGAAGAAAAAATATATTAAATATGTAGATTGGAATGTAGGTTTTTGGGCACAGTATTAGTGACATATTTGAAAACTATGTTCATTGTACTTCAAATTTACATCCTGAATAGCAGAAATAAACTACTAGAATCCATACAAACTATTCCTACAAACACTGTATGATCTAATAAACCTGTAACCATATACTCCTTCAAATTCAGTGAAATTCACTTCTGAATATTTATCTATCTTGCTTGTTTAAAATATTTTTATCATTCACGCTAATTTTTGCAGAATTCCTGTAAAAATCCACACACTCCTTTTTAAAGAAAAATGCTTTGATTTCTGCCTTTTTCAGCTCCTCTGACTGAAAAAACAGTTGCTGTTTACAGTAGAGCAACTGAAAAACGTGAAGGAAGGCTAAAAATTGATTTTCCAGTTTTAATATTTGTTTTCTTAATCATTGTTATAAATATGTAGTATATGCCATTAAACGCCATTCCCTTTCTCTCTGATGCACACACTCGTGTTGCAAATCTTATTTGTATTCTGCCCGAGTCTGGCTTGGTGTGATGCAAAGACACCTCTGCTGCAAGGGTGCTGTGGGGGGGAAGCGGAGGAAGTCCAGGTAAGGAGCTTGGGGGTGTCGCAGGGAGGTGGGGGAGGCCCTGGCAGGTCACGCACAAGTTGGGGGAGGAGGGTGCTGCGGTGCACGGGGGGAAAGAGGGTACGGGGATGCACGCAAGCTGGGAAGGCCGGCAAGGAAGGTGCTGGTGAGCAGCCTGGGAAGGAGGGCGTGTGTGTGTGTGCGTGTGTGAGCATAGGAAGGCCGGGGAAAGAGGGCGCAGAGAGTGTGAACACAGAGAGGCACAGAACGGAGGGTACTGGTGTGTGTGTGAGCACAGGGAAGCCCAGGGAAAGAGGTGCGACCTTCCCTACCGGCTTCCCCATGGACTTGTAGAAAGCTGTCAGGGAGCATCGGAAATGAGGATCACGTGATCGTGGCTGACCGCAGCAGCACGGTGGCACTGAAGCAGCCACAGCTTCCCCAAATTTCATGCCCACGGGAGTGATGGGTCCCGGCATTCTGCAAGTTAACCCATTTGAGGCACCGTGCTTCAAAAATTGTTGGCCTATGACACACCGTTTAGCCCAACTGAAGGTTACAAACAGACACAAGAGTTTTAGTGATGTATCGATCTAGGTAGCTGCAACTTGTACGCATTATTTCTGGTCCTAGTTTCTGTAGCTATGGAAAATGATTCCTGATCATCTTCTCTAGGGCACCCATCATGCACCTGAACAGTAGAAGATCCTTTACCCCATCTTCACTGACCTGCAACCTCCCCTCTTACTCGTACACAGCCTGTGCTACTCCAATCAGAATTTCCTTTAGATATAAAGACGGGCAGGGGGAGAGAAAGAAAAGCAATTGCGTTCCTCTGCTTTGTCTTGGCCATCTGTTAAGATTTCTCCCTTTGATGGGTCATTTAGTAGATTCTGGCCAACCGATCAGATGACTTTCCTGGTACAGATGGTAAAACTGTAGTCCTGAGAATTACCAGCAGGGAAAAATCTCAAGGCTGGGCATCAGCGGTCCCTGGCAGCAACTTTGAATTAAGCCAAAGGGGCCGTAATAACCTCAGAACCTTCGCCTTTCCTGAAGCACGCCTAACAGGCAGGAGAAGCCATTGCCCTGAACCTATTTTGCAAATTCTGGCAGTTCTCAAGAGCCAAACGGCAGACCTTCCCTAAAGCACAAGAGATAAATGAGAGACTGACACTTGCGGAATGGGGCTTTCGAAGCCAGAAGGCACGTGGGTGGGTCTGAGATCCTGTGTCCTACAATCCCTCAAGATTCAATGGCCAAAAATTAAACAAAATAAAGTAAGGCAAAACAAAACAAAATGAAGATTTCTAAAAGGATAGTTGAGCTGCAAGAACAAAACTGCTATTGCTGCAGCGACTGAAAACGAACAGGAGATTCAGCGGGATCTGTGCCTAGTCATGTATGCCATGCGTGGAGCAGGGCTCCCACCAAGCACTTCTGTACAGTACACTGTAGAAAATCTCACAAGGGCTCTGCGTAAGCACATAATCTGTACCTGTGAATCACAACGAAGAGCAGTGGAACCCCCACAATGCAAAAGTGGGCACATTCACCTGGAAGCAACATTCCCTGGAGTGAATGGGAGCCTCCTCCAAATCGGTGTGCAGCCTAAGGCACTCTTCTTCCCAAAATGGAAGTTTAGTGTTGCTACATGGATAACTAATCCATAGGGGCCTTTCTTTGACCTACAGGAAGTGCCTTCTCAGAATAATTCCCCAAAGCCAAGAAAGGGAGTTAGTTAGTTCTGATCCATCAGAAATCACTGAATAAGGACAGCATTCTCCTGAAAGCGCCGGTTCAGGCAAACTCAACTAACGGTGATGGCAGAGCATCAACATTTACTATTTTATTCTCCCAAGCAAAGCAAAACCCTAAATTAGTAATTTAACCCAATTTTTCAGTTTGCACAATACGGTGAACTTAACATAATCATCAGGCTGCATTCACGCTACACATGAAAATTAGCCAAAGTTTCGAAGTTAGTATGCTGGTATCGATTAAAGCCCCTAAGTCTTTAACTGATTCCATTAAACGTATCTTGTGAACTCAGCCATTAAACAGCACTAGGGAATGGGGAATGAATGAATGAATGAATGAATGAATGAATGAATGAATGACAGGGTTTCAAATCCTCAAAAAAGAAATGGGAGTTTTAAACATTTAAAGCTCTTGTTTCCATTGATGTCATAGCAGACTCCCAAATCTGTATAATGAAAAATGTATTTAAGAGTGAGGCTTTGAGTTAACATTGAAAGAGTGAATGAGAGGAAAGCCAAATCCCTACACTTTCAGAATCAGTTTTTAACATCATACAGCCAATTCTTCCCCCTATAGTTGCAGCATCAAAAGATTCACAATAGCTCCCTTATTTGGAGTTTAGCTACCAAAAGGATCCCAAATAGACATGGTTGCCAAGATTGCTCCTGCCTCTCCTTCTGGCCTGTTGCAACAACTTTATTTACAGATGCTAGAAGATGATTTCTGCCTGTGAAAGCCTGATTGCTACATATAAAGCTATTAAATCAAGTCAGGGACCTGTGGCCTTCCAGATGTTCCTGAGTAATCACAGTCACCTCTTAAAGGCACAGAACAATCTACAGTCTTGAGTCTTCTGCTACGGGATAGTTCCAATGTTGTTTAAGGTCAGGATGAGGCTGCCAACCCATCCCGGCACACAACCATTTAAAATAACAATTTGAAATATTTGTTAAATCACATTATTTAACCCCACACTGAAACTGCAAGCCAGCAGTTTGTAATCCAACACTGACAGACAAAGCGGAATGGCTAAATATGAGCAACCATAGTGGTGCTACACTGGAATGGGGGGGGGGGGGGCGCAGCAGGGAAATCAAAGGACACAAGTCAAAGGAATCCAAGGGCCAAAACAAGAGAAGTGGGGAGACACAAGAAGAGAAGAAACAGCCCCTGCGAATTTGGAGAGTCGGCTGTCCTCCTACTCTCCAAATGTTCTGAAGGAACTGGGGGGGGCAGGCAGGCAGGCAGGCATTTTGCAGTCAGTCCATACCAGCTGCAAACTCCTAAGGTACATTTGAACGGGGAAATCCTCCAGTGCCCTAGATCAATTTGGCATGTTCAAGCAAAGTGCTTATTTTTTAAAAAAACATTTTTATATTTGGACACAGATATGTTTTGACTTACAACAGTGGTGGCTAGAATGCCAGTCTAGGACCGTTCAGGCCATAAGGTATCTTAAAACATTTGCAACCTCTTGGCCAAATTTTCCTCACAGGATAATGGAGGAAGAAAAAGAAGTCCACAGAGATTTTCTCTCTCCCTCTTTCTTTTTATCTACATTGCACATTTTTAGTAAGCAGGACAATTCTGAAATTATAAATAGGAAAAATTCCCAGAAAAAATTCCTATGCAAATTCACACAGAAAACGTCCAGTTTGCATTGGGAAATTTATAGATGAATATTGTATTTATTTCTCTTACATACTTGCTGAGGACAGTCACTTGATAAACATTAAACTTTTTAACCGCCACATTTGCCTGACTGATTTGCATTTTTCATCCACATAACCAGGTACGGTAAGGCAAACATATACAACACAATGTATTTGTAGGAAGAAAGAAAAGTCACCATCACAGATGTTTTCTGCCCCACGTTCACAGCCAAGACAAATGGAACTGGAGCACAACACCACATCCACAAAGTCACTCGCAGGATCACAAATGCCAGGGTTGGAAGAAACTTTAAAGATCATCTAGTCCAACCACTACCTACTGCAGGAATCTACTCCAACTACAGAACCTTGTTTAAATTTCCAAGTTCCCATGTCAGGAACAAAGACTGGAAAGCCAGTTGCCAGATTTAAGCACCAATCCTGAAAAATGACAGGAGAAAATAAAAGAATTCCATTTCTTGGCATTCTCCATCTATCAATTCCAAAGCCAACAAGCTGGGAGAAAGTGTTCCTCTTCACAAGCCCACCAGAAAAGGGGCTTTTTTAAAAAAAGGGACTTGGAGAATTTAATAAATATTCAGCATACAGTGGCTCTAACAGGGTTAGAAACGCACTAAGTGTGTCACTGGTGAAGACTGAGAGGGTTAAACTGATTGTGCTCCTCACTCACAGTACTCCCTCTTCCTGCTGACCAAACAAAGTCCTAGAGTGGTCTACAAAAACAAGTCTTCTCTAGGAACTGTGTCTATTCTCCCCACCCCCATGGCTATGTCAGGCTATATTAGAGGTAGAAAATGGGGGAAAGGAGTGAGGAAGGGTCTCAATGCTATCCTGATTAAGCCACCATGGATTTTATTTGTTCTTGTTGCTACAGGTGGTCTTTGGGTTACGACCATTCATTCAGCGACCGTTCAAACTTGCGACAGCGCTGAACGATGGGCAACAGCGTTGCCACGGTCACGATTGCAAAATGAGCCACAATCGCTCATGTGATCGCATTTTCCAACGTCTCGTCAGCTTCCCACCAACAAAGTCAATGGGGAAGCCAGCAGAAAGTCAGAAGTCACAGCCACGTGAGATTCTAGCTTAACAACCTGTACAGTCCTCACTTAACAACGGCAACCAGGACGGCCAGAGCTGCCGTCGCTAAGCAACATGGTCATGTGACATCGTGCTTTACGACCACGTTGCTTAGTGATGGCAATTCTAGTCCCAATTGCCGTCGTAACCCAAGGACCACCTATGTTATTTCGTTCTAGGAGGGGACCTTGGAAGTGACAGCTTTTATCCCCATTTGCAGAGCATGAAAGGACTCAAAAGTGGCCACCTTCAACCAAGACAGCAATGATTGTATGCTGACTTTACTCTTTACAGCCACTGTGAAAATCAACAGCCAACTCCAATTAACTGAAGTCTGCATATTTACCATATGAAAATAAAGCATTTTTAAGGGATAAACCCTAATGAACAAAATAAGATACACTTTTGAGTTCTAAAAACACAAAACCTCATTCTCATGTTCAAGTCGTGGAAAAGAAATATGGCACCGTATGAGTGAGCGTATGGAAGATCCAGCCTCAAATCTCCACACGTAGAGTTTTCAAGCTTAACACAGCCCAATCCTATGCATATTTACTCTAAAATCATCCAAATTCGTCTGGAGGTTTTAGGATTAAAATCTTGGAGAACACATGTGCCGTTCTAGGAAGTTGACTCTTGGAAAGTGCCCAAGAGACTGCAGCTGCAGACAGCTTGGTCCAATCCACCCCTCTCGGCCTATTTCCCTCCAGGATCATTGCGAGTACAACACGATGAAGAAGCAGGGCCTTGCCTTAAGTACTTCAGAGACAGGTAAGATTAGAACAGAAGAATAAAATCCCTCCAGCTTCAAAGATCTCATCCCATCGTTTATCCCAAGAGTTCAAGAACATACAGTGGTTCTCTCTCCCGTTGCAACAATAACATGAACAGCCTTCTGACAACTTCAACCTCCCACCTATGGGGAGAAAGATGCAGGAAGCACCAGCCACACAATCGCTCCAGAAAATGAGCCCCATGGAGCCCCTGCAGCACTGCACAGAACACAACTGAGAGGCGGACAATGCCAACCGCCACTGGCGCCAAGGGCTCCATCACTGCTCCGGCAAGGCTGCCTGGGGGGGGGGGGGTCCTACAGAAAAGTTGATTTTCTGCTTTTTCTTTACTTCTTTACTGTGTGTTCTCAATCACCGCTTAACTCTCTTTCAAAGGAGCAATGGGTACAGTAGGGCATTGGGCACTCTGCTTCTGCTTGATGTAACTGAAACAACAAACTTTGTTACACCCCTCAAAGTGTTAATTACCTCTTTACTAATAATCATTAGTAATAAACCTTTTCACCTATTTGACTAATTGTATTAGCCTAAACATTGTTAATATTGTAATATGAATATTATTAACGGCAAGATTTAGACAACGTGAATTCGTAATATTTTTGCAATATTAGTAGCCGTAGTCATAAACACGTTAACCCAGCTAAAAGCAGCAATCGCGTATTCAAAATATTTTACAGGGATTGTATCCTAGCAACTCTTACCACAAACCTGTAAAGGAGGCCAGTTACCTGCCCGGCTCCCCAGGGCTGAGGTCCCCTTCCCTGAGACTTTCTACGAGAACAACCTGAACCAACACGTGGACTCTGGGCCTAGCCTTGGAAGTAAAAACCAGAGGTGGCGGCGAGCGGCGAGGACGGAGAAAAGTATGATCCCAGGCGACAAAGAACACAAAATGCAAGACTGCACTGCCTACAGTGCCGGTAGCAACTAGCTTCGCCAAAGCCGGCCCTGAGGAAAGGACTGGTCCAGGTCCCACACCCAAGCCATCCCCCCGCCTTGAAAAATAGGGATGGGTGCACACAATACCCCCCAAGCGGCCCCCCAAGTGCTCATCTGTCCTTCTACACAATTACTTTTGTGTACAGCGTCCCCTTGTCAATCAGACCACACCATTCCCCATCTTTGGATCTCCTTGGCTACAACCATTAGGAACAGCCAAGCCAGAGGCAAACTCGGAACGACCAACCTTGCCTTGCCTCTTCCCTTCTCCTCCCTCAAAGAGATTTAAAAAGATAGACAATAAAGTAACTGATCATGTGACCTATAATTTTATTTTAAATGGAAATGGTTGGACATTTGAGACCTGCTTTCTCATCATTATAAAATTACTTTGACTCTGTAGTCCATCCAGAAAATCTATGAGAGTCAGCCACCCGAAGCCTGCTCAGTCCAGTTTAATACAGTAAACATATCAACTGTTAATCTGTGACCAGTTAAATTTAATTGCAACCTCTTATCATTAACATTCTTAAAGTATCAGCCTCTTTTCTGGCACAGAAATTCTGCAGAAAATATTATTCCTAACTTCTACAAAAATTAAAGCTATCTGAGCTGTCTGGAAAATTGCTTGTTTTATTATCGTTCCAGAATCTTCCAAAAAATCCAAACACTCCCCTCCCATTTTGATGGGGGAGGAAGGAAACGGGGTTGGTTAGAGATGGAATCTCTAATTGCACCCCTCCCCCCACTCCCTTGTGAATAACATCCCCTGAATTTTCAATTGAATATTCAATTGCAGTTTAGATGACAATTAAATACAGTTAACAAGCCAACTTCCCCCCCCAGGGAATTTTTTTTTTGAAATTCTGAATTTTTTTTAAAAAAAATTCAGCTTAGAAAAAGTTTTAAATTTTCAAAACATTTTTTTTTCTGAACTGAGGTTCTTGGAATGGGGGAAAGGATTTTAAGCTGCAGAAATCGGTTCTGTTCCAACACAGAAATGTCCTTTTCAGATTCACTGCTGCAGCTGTGGAGTCGGCCATCTTGATATTTTGTTCCCATTTTAAAGTGGAGACTCTGCAAGATTTGCTCTCTTCTTTCCTTTTTTCCCCTTCAAATTCAGTGCTGCTGTTTTCCTGACCCTTTTGCCTCAGATGCAGAAGCTGCACATCGCTTTCCACAGAGATTTAAGTAGAAATTCTGCGAATTAGTTACTCAGTCTTTTTAAAATGCAAATCAAAACAGAAAAGGGAGAAGAGACAGAAACGACCACCAAAACTCAAAAGGCAATTTTGCTACCCACAAACCCATGTGAGAAATTCAAAGGCATCATGCTAGCTACAAACTAATCAGCAGTTGTTGGAAAGATTTTCAGTTTAGTCATAAAGCAAAGAAGGATTTTTTAAAAATTTCTTAAGCAAGCATGATTTAATTCTGCAATTTTTTTGTTATTTTTTAAAATCTGCAACTTCACATCTGCAGTTTCCCCAACTAATGGTATTTTGCATGCACCATGAGCCTAATGGTGCCTTTTCTACATAAAGTGTTACACTGAACTATCAAGATATATTGCCTAGAGTTATTTTAGGGTGAAGGCAAAACACCGACAATCCCCCCCCCCCGTTCTATATGGATTGTAAATTAAATGCTAGAATCATTGTCTTAACTGTGCCAACAACATAAAGCTTTCAGAAAATATATGTCTTTTCAGAACAAAAGGCTCCTCTCTAATCTTAACTCGAGCTTCTCTGACGTTGCAGGATTGGATCATGTTTAAACACAAAGCTCTGTCAAATCAGATTTGAATAAAACTTAAAAGTCATCCCCCACGAAAAAAAAATTGGGGTGTGTCCACAAAAATTTTCATATAATGCACACATTTATTTATTTAAAAATCGTTAAGATTAAGTTTTACTTCATGAGAAAATAAATCCAATAGTACTTAACCGTGAAATCAGTTCAAATTTGCAATAAGTACAATTCTTAATTGCTCTGCAACAATTCTTCCACCTTCTCCAAAACTGGTTTCTTTCAAATTGCTCTTTTTCTCCTTAATTTTGTTTCCTGGTATCTCCTGTAAAACACCCTATTTTTCACTTAAAAAGATGGGGGAGGGAAACGTCGATTTCACCAAATTCAAGTTTAATTTGCATATTAAAGACTCCCGTTTAAAACAAAAATTTGCTGACATCCAAGAGAAGGTGGCGATGCTCTGCTGCTTCCAGCATTTCTCAGATTAAGAAAATTCCAGAAAGAACGAAAGAATATCTCAAAAACAAACCAACGATTTAAACTTTCCCTTCGAAAACAACAAAAAGAAAAAAATATTTCTCTTTTTTCAATTTTAATTTCTTTTTTTTTCTATTTATGGAATAGTCTCCTCTAGGTGGCGTCGTTTTAATAAGAGAAAACTCGTTTGGAGAAAATTGGGGGAAAAAAAGACCCACACGCACACGCCGAGAGCAGGCGAGAAAACCCTCCGGCCCTCCAGGAGAGGGGGGCGAAGGCGCACGCCGGCCGGGAGCGGAGGGGCCGAGCGGGGGCCGAGGGAGCGGGCTCGGCCGGGAGCCCGGGCTCGCCCGGGCGATGCGCCGCGGCCGAGCCGACATGGCTGCTCCGAAGCCCGAGCCGAGCCGGCCGAGCCGAGAGACGGGACGCGCGGCGGCCGAGCGCCCCGCGGACGGGGCTGCAACCGGCGCGCCCGGGGGCCGCGCTTACCTGCGCCGCGGCGGCGCCTCCTGCGCCCTCGTTGTCTTCCGGGGGAGAGGCGGAGGCGGCGGCGGCGGCGGCGGCGGCTCCCTCCCCCCCGCCGCCGCCGCCGCCGCCGCCGCCCGCCGCTCCGGAGCCGCCCGGCTCCTTCATGGGGCTGGGCTGGCGGGAGAGGGGCGGCAGACGCAGCTCCTCCCGGGCCGGGCCGCCGCTCCCGCCGCCCAAGCCGCTCCTGCCGCTGCTGCCGCTGGTGCCGCTGCAGCTGCGCGGCGCACAATGCGGAGCGCCCGCCGCCGCCGCCGCCGCCGGAGCCACCTCCCTCGCCGCAGCACGGGTGGGCGGCTCGGGCTCCTCCGCCCCCTGGGAGGACATGGGCCGCGCCAGCCGCTCCCAGGCCGCGCTCAGCGGGGCCGGGCCGGGCTCGGCCGGAGCGGAGCGCGCGCCGCGGCCGGCGCAGACACGAGCGCCGCCATCGCTGGAGCAGGCGGGGGCGGAGGCACCGACGGAAGGGCGGGGGGAGGCGGCGGCGAGCACTCGGCCGAGCCCGCCGGCCCGCACGCCGCGCCGCGCCGCGCCGCGCTGCGCCCAGGGCGCGCCGCCTCCTGCGCGCCGCCGACTCGGCCCGGCCCGGCCCGGCCCGGCCCGGCCTCCCTCCGCCCGCCTTCGCCACGCGTTATTGTTGTGGTTACTCCTCCGGCGCGCACCGAGGCGCCTCTGCTCGGGAGGAAGGCGCCCGGGGCGCGGGAGCCGGCGCAGGGCGGGCTCGTTCCGGCTGCGAGCACAGGCGGGGCGCGGGAGGCTCGCCTGCCGGGAGCCCCGGGCGGCCGTGCACCTGCCGCGAAGCCCCCTTGCGCGGACGGAGCGGTCTGGCGGGGCAGCGCGGCGTTCCCGAAAGGGTCCCCTTCGCCAGGAGGCTCCGCCGCCTCTCATGTTTGCAGCCGGAGCGCACACCCTACGCTACACCGCAACACGCGCCCGCCCGCGATTCCGCTGCACTGGCAGAATGACTTCTCCTCCGGCGAACGCGGGAAGCCCGCTCGCCCGCCCGCCCTGCTCGGACCGCCATCGGCGCTGAAGGAGCTGCCCGCGAGGGCAGGGCAGCCAAGTCGTGGCGCTCCCCAAAGGGATAATCAAAACCAAAGGGGCCAGGCCAGGCCGACCCGACCCGACCCGACCCATCGCCTTTCCAGCCCTCTTCTCTGAGGTGAACTCCGTCCTGGGCGCCTCCTGGGTGGCTCCCTTGGCAGCGCTGGGAAGGAATCTTACTCTCCGCGCGACCCCGGTGTGGCTCTGCACACAACGAGCGTGAGGGCCGGGTCACCCCCTCAAGCAGACTCTAAAGCCCACAGCTGTCCCCACAGAGGTAAGTGAAGCAGTCCCAGCTCGAGGCATGGTGCTCGCTTTGGGCCTGGTGGTGCGAGAAGCTGCTCCCTGCACAGCGGAGGTGACTTCAAGCAGCAAGGCAAGGCTCACCGGGGCCATCTTATGTGCCATGCCGTTCTAGGCACCGAACGGGTGGCTCCAGCCAAGCTAGGAAACATCATCCATGACTATTTACTGCCCGCTTTTCATCAGAAAGATTTTGTTGTTGTTGTTCAGTCGTTAAGTCGTGTCCGACTCTTCGTGACCCCATGAACCATATTGTGCCGGGCCTTCCTATCTTTCACTGCCTCCCTGAGTTTGCTCAATTTCATGCTCATTGCTTCAGTGATGCTATCTAGCCATCTCATCCTCTGCCGTCCTCTTCTCCTTTTGCCTTCCATCTTTCCCAGCATCAGGGTCTTTTCCAAAGAGTCCTCTCTTCGCATTAGGTGACCAAAGTATCTGCGCTTGAGCTTCAGTATCAATCCTTCCAATGAGCAATCAGAGTTGATTTCCTTTAAGATTGACTGGTTTGACCTCCTAGCGGTCCAGGGGACTCTTAAGAGTCTTCTCCAGCACCACAGTTCAAAGGCATCAATTCTTCGGCGTTCAGCCTTCTTTACGGTCCAGCTCTCACAGCCATACATTACTACTGGAAAAACCATAGCTTTGACTATGCGGATCTTTGTCGGCAAGGTGACGTCTCTGCTTCTTAATATGCTATCTAGGTTTGCCATAGCTTTCCTCCCAAGGAGCAAGCGTCTTTTAATTTCATGGCTGCAGTCTCCGTCTGCGGTGATCTTGGAGCCCAAATAAATGAAGTCTGTTACTGCTTCCATTTCTACCCCTTCTATTTGCCAGGGATTGATGGGTCCAGATGCCATGATCTTAGTTTTTTTAATGTTGAGTTTCAAGCCAGCTTTCTCACTCTCCTCTTTCACCCTCATCAAGAGGCTCTTTAGTTCTTCTTCACTTTCTGCCATTAGGGTGGTGTCATCTGCATATCTGAGGTTATTGATGTTTCTCCCTGCAATCTTAATTCCGGCTTGTGATTCTTCCAGCCTGGCATTTCTCATGACATTAGAAAGAACCCCAAAGCAAATACAAGACCAATCAGTAAAACCAGAAAAAATTAACAAAGTTTTAAAGCATTAAACAGCACCCTAAGAAAAACACACGATGGCTGAAAAGCCCAAATTCAGTCCACTAACTTGGGCAAGCAGGAAGATCTGCAGCCGCCTGACCTGCAGGAATCATGCTGCATTCAGGCTCTCAACCCTTTAAAAAAGACTTGGGGGCGCAGTGAGTGTTGGTATGATAGATGCAACCACACATCTGATAACCTCTCAGTTTCTCTGACGCCTTTTAACTTCCTTTTGTACCAGCCAGCAAGACCCGTGGCATGGAGGATTTGCTGCCGTGCTTCGTGATCCAGGGTACAATTTAAACATCACCCTGCCCTTCTGCAATAAAGTGAGAGCAGTACTAACCCTGTCTAGGCCTCCTCCCCATCGTTTTAGCTTAACAGCTGTGAGACAGAGAGACAGACAGCCAGGAGGAAATCAGAAGTTTCACAGCCAAGCAGGTACGTGCACCCCAAAGAGGCCGTGGCCCAAGGCCAACCCTGCTTCAGGTCGCCTTGGCAGACCTGAAGACGTAATGGTAGTTCTACATCCGACCTGAGTTGGGGCAAGTAAGGGGGAACACCAGAGATGTGTTGACACTTCTGTGTGGAATGAAGGAAACAGATATGGAGAAATGCTACTCTCTTGTTATAATAAAACCCAGTGGGACCACCGTTCAGGCGAGTGACATGATGGGAAACTCAAATACATAACCAGGACTTTTTCACACAGCACATAATTAAATTGTGCAATCATTTACCAAAGATGCAGTGACAGTTGACAACCTACACAGCTTTTTAACAGGAAGAACCAAATGCACAATGGCTACTGATGATGATAGCTAGCTGTTACCTTCAACAGCAGCAGACCTTCAGTGCTGCTTGCCGGAAACACAAGCTCTGTGATACTACAGGGATGATGACTTGTAAGTGAGCTCCTCAAAGGTGCTAGGCTGGGCGCCGGATTAGGAAGGCTGGTATCTGATCTACAGCAGTTGTTCCTTATGAACTTAGAGTTACCCCAGCTCAACACCAGAGTCCTAATGAGTGAGATGCCTTAAAAATCAAAAAATAAACACACTCCTATATTTATCCTTAGTAATAAACGGAGAGGTAAGAAAGGAAGGACACAACTATTCAATTCCTATTTGGCTTGATAAGAGCACATGTGAAAAAGATGTATGAATTGATAATCTATGATAATCTATGAGCCGATCATCACAAGCTGATAAGGAATCAACAACACAGTGAGTAAAAAGGGGGATTTAATTTTAGGCTATACCAGTAGAAGTTTAGTTTCCAAATCATGGGAAGTAGTAATTCCAGGATATTCTGCAATGGTCAGATCTCATCTCAAATTCTATGCCCAGTTCTGTGCAGCTTAGGGAGGAGGAATCAAGACAGATTTGAGCAGGCTCAGAAAAAGGCTATGAGGCAGTATTCTTCAAATACATTCATATCTACAACGGGAGTATAAAGCTTCTTTAACAAAGCTCATATAGACATGTATCTTCTCCTGCTCATGTGACCCTTGAGCAATAACCAAGACTTCATTACTATGGCTCTATTATTTGCATAAAAGCGGTTGGCTTACTGGATTGACTTACAATTTTTGTTCTTCTCCTGCTGAACACTCACAAGCAGCCTCAGCACAAAAAAGATGCCATCTCAGGTCCTGACAAGATCACGTAGGAACCCATAAATCGTTCTGTATTAGGGCATTGTTTCTTAACCAGACAACTCTCATGAGCTGTGAGCTTCAGGGATGCAACAAGAATTAAAAATGATGAAGACTGGGCACACTCAACATTTTAGCTTGTTTTTAACTAACTTAAAAAAAAATCTGCCTGGCTGCAGGGTCTGACTTACTGTAAGCAAGCCCTTCATACTAGCCAACAGGCAAATGCTGCCCTCAGCAAACGTTGGAGCGTCTGTGCAGAAAATGCAAGGCCTTCAGACTGGAAGAACAGAAGCTGCAGGACATAACTTTCTCAAGTGATTATTTGAGGCACCCTGTATTATGCCTTCCTTCTGTTGCCCTACACCGACAATGCAGCTGCCCAATAATGAAGCTAATAAATTTTGGAAACTCTTTTTAAATATGAACATATTTTTAAATATAATTAAATATAAGTGTTCTGGGGTGTTTTGCAAGGAAAATGAGCAGATAGTAATCAATGCCACAGCCAAAGCTGCTGACCTCCCTTGGGTCAAGTCACCAGGCTGGGATTCATGGTTCTGCCTGGACTAAATGAAGTTGAATTCCTCAGCTGCAACTTAATTTCAGTTAAATAACAATTAAAGGTATATGCATAGGGCAATTCCGCTCAGGGAAACAACTACAGTGTTATTAAATGGGGGCGGGGGGTGGGAATAGATTGTTCAGCAAATTTGAAAGTTGGTATTGATATACCTCTCTAAGTACCCCTAAAACACATGATTCTTCTGCTGAAAAAAGGAAGAGTGAATGATTTGCACCAAAAACTAGCTGATACTATTCAAACCTGCAAGCTGGATTTCCCAGCAAGCCTTCGGCTAGAAGAGAACCAGCAAGTTGGCACTTCCTTCCTCTGCAAGCCATTCTGCCTTGGTTAACAGGAAGTTTGTTGAATAAGCCCACAGTTTGTCTGGAGCTAGGGAGTTGTTCAACAGCTCTTTGTTTTATACCTGCCTTTGACCTCAACCAATCCTACCCCTTGTCTTGGGGGGGCGGGGAATCACATTCTTGATTAATTTCACAGAACTATTTGGAACTCTAAATGCAATCCAAAGCTGAATCTTTCCAGTTCCTTACATTCCTTCTCCAAGTCTAAACTTTTTTCATGAGCACAATATGAAATAAAAGAGCAACCCAGGCCCACTTAATTGAAACAGAATGCAAGTAGCACCCTCTGCTACTGACTGCTGCATCAAACAGCTTTCAAGCATGAAATACAATTTCAATTCATCATCCTGGCTTGAAAACAATGCTCAATATATTGTACTTATTTAAAAATGACCTTATATTATGAACACAGCTTTTTTATTACTTAAAAATAGCAACATCTTAAAAAGTAAATGGCAGAAGGAAATATTTCCCCAGATTAGTGAAACTGTCTATTTAAGGAAGGCAGCAGCAAACTGTGGAATCTATTTTCTGTGAAAAATCTGTCACAATATCCACTTCATTAAAGCTGTACTGTAATTAAACAAATCTAAAGTTTTACTCTCACACACAGAGAAATATAAGCTTTATTTCCCACAAAAGGTAATTCCATCATATTTTGAGCTGTCTTTAACATAGTTTTCTTTAATGAACCTTGCAACTGGAAACTATTCAGGTAACTATCATCTAAGTTAGGATTATTACAAGTGTACCACATTAGGGAACAATTTCATACTGCAAAATCTGGGCTTTTTAGCACTGAGAGCTTAGTATCCTACACCACAGTTTATATCACCGGATGAATATCAACCTTACTGGCAGCTTCCTTGGCAACTTCGCTACTCCCTAGTTCACACACAAATACACAAACCTACACTACAAACAAGCAAGCAAGCATCCTCCTTGCGATTGCTAGATACTAGTTATCTTACTGTTAGAACCCCCGTCTCCCCTCCCGGACCACGTTCCGGGACAGATGTAAGGTGGTACCTCTGGATTTCTCCTACCCTGGCCGCCGTGGTGCTCAAGGAAGCTCAGCGCAGCCTTGAGTTCTTTGCGATGAGCCCTCTTCCCGTAGAGGAGGCCTCCCTAGTCTGAGGGGCAACGAATAGTTGACACATCCAATGAAATTACCTTATTTTTCATAGCAGATTTAGTAATCCACGAGTGGAGCCAGAGCAGGAAGCCCTGAACATTTCCCCTGTAGGAAAAAAGAGGAAGCCTTATGCCTGCAATCCAATGGAAAAGCATAGGCAGTTACTCCCACATGGGCAAAGAGAAGAGCAGTTTTCCTCATAATATATTAGAATTCTGGAGAACTGAGCTAATTAAGAAGGCAGGATATCTTAATGGAACACAGAACATACCGAATTCAGACAATGACTGCCACTCTAAATTGCTTTATAATGAAGGATGAGACTGGTAACAGCTGTTATGAGGGCTACCGAGCTCAGACTCCAGTGGCTGGCCAGCAGTCATGTAAAAAAGGGACTTTTTTCTCAGGGGTCTTCATTTCATCCCACTTTCGGGCTCTTAGATCTCTTGTGTTCCAGCAAACAGGTGGGCGGGACTCCTCTGGATCCAACTTCCTTTGACCAAATCATGAATCCAAAGGGAGCCCAAACAAGGAAGTTTAAAGTGCTACAATGTGCTTGGTCTAACAATTCAGCAAGCCTCCAATGGGAAGCGGGTGTTCCATAACTGAGAGATAAAAGAACAGTTGGTTCTCCTAGGCCCAACAAACTTTCCTACCTTACTGCATTATTCCAAAGGAAAGGCTATCCAGCAGGAGTGGATTTACACATACGACTGCTGGGACTGCAAGTTCCCCACAGTCCTTGGCTTCTCAAATGGAAGAATGAGCCAGCTTCTTCCTAAACAAAAAAGGATGTCCCTCCATATCAGGGACTGCCTAACTAGCAGATTGGTCCTAGATGCCACTATCACCCCGCAAATACATATATGAAATACACCACGATGGTTCATAGATGAACACGCAAACTACCAATATTTAAAAGTGCTGCACAGCCCAACCCAAAGCCATCAGGCTATGTACAGTGCTTGCACGCTGGACTCAGTGCAGAGGGGAGGAAGAGCAAAATAGACCCAGAGCACCCATCAAAATCATACAGAGCCAGAACCTTGGGGGGAAAAAAGGCAAGAGATGACAGCATAGCCTGCACTGCTTCCTTTTCAGTGAACAACATTACAGTACATATTCCAAGTGGATAGGTTGGGCAATTGGCACCTAGCAGAGCTGTGTTCCCAGCATGCCTTGCTGTGCCAGTTTGTTTACCGCTTGCATGGCCAAAAGTCAGCTTCTTTGGGCTGTAGGTGTGCGTGTGTTTTTACAAGCCTATATTCTGCTGAGCAGCAAAACAGAAACACTGCCCTCCTGTGGTCACAAAGGTCTCCTATGATGCAGAACATCGCCAGGAGGTGAATTTTATTCAAGCCCTGCGCGTTCTGAAAACAGAAACAGGAAAAGCGCCGTCACTGAAACCCTCTTCGAAGTCATCTCAAGGCCTGGTTATGTCATCAGGCCTGGGGGTCACTGGGAAGCAGAGACACACTTAGATGGCTCCACTGCGATTGATATTCTGCTCTCAGTGGGGTTTGTATATTTTAAAATTTTTGAGGTTTTTATTTTAATAATTACTTTTTATCTTTTTATAATGATTGCTTTTTATCTATTTGCTGCTTTATTCAATTGTTGTACGCCACCAAAGTCACTTTGTAACTTTGTATGTTACAAACTACAAACGAACAAACACATAAATAAATAAATAAATAAATAAATAAATAAATAAATAAATCTCCAATCCATCTCCCACTTGTAGGCTCTAAAGACAATGAAATGTAACAAAGATACAGTATTTCCTGTAAACATCAGCCACAGACCCCTGGGCTGTCACAGTACAGTAACTCTCAAAGAATCACACAGTCCAGTCCAGCCCACTTGTCAATGCTGATTTTAAGGAATCTTGTTCCTTAAAACCCTTGGACACAATGCTATCTAATATGGTAGCTGAAACATCTAGGGGGTGACTTGAAGGTGATGCTCCCTTGCCTCCTAAATACAGGGAAAAGTGGAACAAAACAGATCCTTCAGCAATTAATAATCAATGGATTAAAATACATCTTGACAATCTAAATAGGGGCACCTAATTCAGCAACCAATTAAAAAAATGACTGCAAATACTTACAAAAATTATCAGTGGCAAAGAGGGGGAAAAGAGCAGGCGCTCCCTGTTGGGAATATGACATACGGTAATAGGGAATGCCTCTCTTAAGAGGATGCCTAGCAACACCCACAGGAATGCATCACCTAAGAAGAGGTCTTCTAAGATTTTGGTCCCATATGCAAGTCTACAAAATCCCATGACGAGTCTATGCATATTTATTCAGAAGCATTTCCAAACATGTTCACCAAGCCCAGAGCTTTTAATTATGAATACATAATTTCATTTGTATGTCCAGCATAGCATTTTTTTCCATATCATTATGTCTTTTTAAAATCCACTTTCAGATCAGTCTCAGTCTTGCCTGGTAAAACTTGTTCTTCTTCCATAACATCTTTTAAACACAGTCCATCTATAGAGGCAGACACTCTTAAAATTAACTTCTGGGTCCATTGTTCAAAAATATCCTTCAATATGTCCAATGTTGAAATACTTTGCTTCATTCTGTATTAGTAAGTCAAGTTTAAGTGTTCTTCTCCTTTAATTGTAGTTTTTTTTTAATTTATTTATCAAATTTGTCACTGCCCCTCTCGTCGAAACGACTCTGGGAGGTTTACAGCAGAGATAAAATTCATTAAAATACAATATAAAACAGTCCTAATAATAAATGACTTCTAATATTTAGTTCCTTCTGGTTCCCTCTAGCGTCCAACCTTCAAAGTCTCACCCTGTCATTTTTTTTTTTAAAGAGAATTCAAAACAAAAGCATTTTCCCATGGGAAGGATTCTTACAATTAATTCCAAAATCTTATTTCAAATCCATCTGGACCCATAGTCTGTTTGTAACTTTCCAGAATCAAAATTCTAATCACCCTTTTGCTGTTTATTCCAAAAGAATTTTTTTAAGTCCTTAAACTTGTATTTAAAACTTATTTTGCTAAGGATTGAAGGAAACTCATGCACTGCTGTAAAAGTCGTTGATCCAAAGGTTCCTAATAGCTGAAAAGTAATTAATGAGCAATTTCCAAAAGCAATTAGAAAAGAAAGTATGAGAATCCAGTGTCCTTTTGAAGGCACCGACCGCGGTTTGAGCAAAAAGGTGGCTATTCCCTCATCTCCCAGAGCTCTAAACCCACCAGAGACCGCTGCCTTGCGGTCTCCTCACGAGGAGCAACTTATGAGGCACTTGTGGGCAATCTCAAGTCCTCTTCTTGTCCAGAGAGGAGTTACAAAGAGCCGGTCTACTTGCCGGCTCTTCATTCTGCTGCGGTTGTCACCTCTGGTTTTAGCGGAGCCATCTTTACTTTGCCATTTCTTCCCCAGAAGTCAAAAGATCCAGTTTATTCTCTCATTTCTTTGACAATTCAAGTTCTCCTTGGTAAATGCTTCTCACATTCCATGTTCCAGTGTAACGTTTCTTGCATAACAAAGGTCACTGGAGCTATTGAGCCCTCCCGTCACATCCAGCGGTATCCTTTGGGAGGATAAAATGTAATGCTCTTGTTCTTGTGGAGTTTACCCAGGTACTCTGTTCAGCAGCTGAGATGTTCACTCTCTCCTTTGTTTTTGAATCTCTTCTGCAGATCTCCCTTGGCCTTTCAGGAAAATTAAATCTTCAAACTAATGAAAAGATACAGCCATTTTCTTTGGCTGTAGTATTTCTGGTGACCACAGGATGGCACTCCAACTTTACTCCCCTTTCAATAAGGGAGGCAAGGGACCCTCCTGTAGAGGTCTTGAAAAGAGGATCCCTGACAATCACAGCAAGCGAAGGAAGCCCATTCGCGCCAGCTGCCTGTGTATCAGGAACTGACCACGCGCTTCCAGGAAGCCACTGTCAGGGCCATTAAGAGTTCTCTTCTGTTTGCCTCTCACAATCTATTATTCAAACGCACCTGGCTTCTGAATGTGAGCCTTCAGACAGGCAGTTGCTGGACAGGCAGATCTGTGGAGGATCTGAGGAGCAGGCCGCTGAGATGAATAACCAAGAATGCCCGTTTTTTCTGGAAGCAAGTTTCGACCATAATACGGCTTTTGTGGTGTAAAGAACAAGAGACATGGGGGAAGACTTGCTCAGAGACGAGGGTTTTACCCTGCCACAAGCAGCAAGCTGGAAGGTTACTGCCCTTGTAAAGTCCATTAAGTTGCCCATTAGAATTCAGCTACATTAAGCAAAAACACTGATGGTATGCCACACAACAAGCAAGACATCAGAATTTATCATTTACCACATCCCACACTTCAGAAAAGCAAGAATGGTAGAGACTGGCTTTTCAACCAAGGTGGCAAAGAGGTGGAAGGGCCAAAATGATGCCCACCGTTCCAAAAATCTCGGCCAGAACTTTGGACAGAGCGGCAGCAAGACCGCAGCAGCAAAGCCACTTTACGGAAGCCCAGAGAAGTACATTCCCAGCTGCTTTCCCAGGCATTGCTTCACTATTAGTGGTTGACCTAAAATTGCAACACCATCTCCCAAACCACAGCGAGCCACCATAAAACGTTCCCAGGCGCCACTTCTCTGTCTGGCTATGAGAGCACGTCTGTCCCAAAGGCAAGGAGCCCCGCGCTCACTTTTCTCACCAGCGGATAACCGTAACTCTACAGACGCGGCCACTGGCAGCCGGAGCAACAATTCTCCTGGTCTCTATCCTCAGGAGTCGGCTTTGAAGAAAGAGACAAGGATGAGGCGGGGCAGGACCTGGGAAGGCTTTGGGCACCACCCCTGGTATGGTGCTCCCACAGGGAGGACTGACCCTTAGGGAAACATCTCCCTCCCCTTTTTCTTTTTTTATCATTTGTACTTAAGACCATAAAAGTAAAATAAAAAAGTAAAAAGCATTAAAGAAAATAAAGATGATAAAGAAAAATAATAACAAGTGAAAAAAGAAAATAGAGTAGAAAAGAAAAAATGTAAAGAAGCGCCTTCCAATCTTCTCAAAGGTGGCTATAGACACACTTAGATCCGAACATATAAAAGGAAACACCTCCCTCCCTGCACAGGATCGGGGCGCAGCTTCCCGAAAGTCAAGGGAAGAGCACACGGGACTTTTCCTAACAGGAGACGGGAAGGAAGAATGACAGTGCAGAAGTTTGCGAAGAGAGCGACAGCACTGGGAGAATTTTACCTTTAGTATTTTATGGATTAAAATTGTGATGGGCAGAGTTGGGATCACTATACCGTGACTGAGCCGGTGTTTGACCTTGTGCTGGGGGTGGCTGAGCCATCCTTGTTTCCTGGCGCCATAAGAAGCATCACACAACGAGATAAATAAAATCCAGTTTTTTAAGGTGGGGGGGTTGGCCATACTGTTTTTTCCAGCCAAGGAAAGCCAAAGAATGCTGTGACAGAGCACATTCTGTAAACCTTGGAAGAGAAGAAATAGACTTAAAGCCTTCCACTCTCATTGCTTAACCACAGGGAAATCACTGGCATTAAACTGATCAGTTGTCTACTTCCCCTCCCTATTTTTAGCTGCTCAAGATGGATGGTGACAGCTTCTGCAGGCTGATGGAAGCTCAGTAAATAGTATTTTTTCTGATAAAATAGGAAATGTTAATTTGATAGCACTAGGTGGGCGGAGAAGCAATTATCAACTAAAACATTCTTCGGCAGGCTCCGTTTCAACTACGGGTCTAACTAAAGTGGAAACCATACACTGGGATGAATACTCCAAGAAAAGTTGTTCTGCGTATCGTTTATCCCGTCTGAGGCAGCAGGAACTGCACACAGAAAACTCCTATTCAGACTTGAGCTAGAGAAACTCGCCATTGGACCTTCAATAGCTGCTGCTGCTGACACCTTTTTTCTTCACAAGCATGACAAGTTGTTATTTGCAAGTCAAAGTTAGGACCCACAAACACATAATAGGAATGAGCTCCTGATATCTGACCCAAGTCTGGAAAGCCAGTGAACAGAAGCAGGGAGGGTTCCTCATGAGCCGGGGTACAACCAGCCACCATCTTACTGAAATGGTGATGAACAGGCCGAGCGCTGACCTGCGTGCCTTTATCTTCAATGTGTCAAAGCTCTACTTTTAACACCCCCACCCATAGATCACTCACAAGGATTGACTCTCCATACATTTAATAAAGCAGGCTTCTGTCACAATAGATCACACAATAGATCATTGTCCTAGAACATTTGGTCACAATAGATCATTGTCCTAGAACAGACTATTATGGCAACCTCTCTAGAAGTAACGACCTATTTCAATCTATGGGATAAATAGCAACTTCTGAACATGGAATCCTTTTTTTAAATAATAATTTTATTAAACACTACAATTAAAAAGATAAAAGCTAATACAAACTAAAAAAAGAAAATAGAAATAGAAAGTGCAGAAGAGAAAAAAAGTAGAAAAGAAAGAAAAAATATCATTGTACATAGAATCCTAACAGAAATAAGAGAGGAGAGAAAACAAGCTGTAGAATGCTGAAATGACTTTTACCTCCAGCCCTTCCTTTAGGGCTCAAATCAACTTCCCCCTCTAAACTATCCCCTTGCAACCACCCTGTGAATTAAGTTAGGCCGAAGATAACATTTGGCCTACTCACCCAGGAAGTTTATTCTCACCCCTGCCCATCTGAATGCAGCCATCTAACCACTACATCACTTAGTTCAAGGCTGCCTTCAGGGGGTCATGGAACTGTTCAAAAGTTATGCAGAACAATGGCAGTATACAAGTGACTAACACCATCTTTGTCACTTCATACAAAGAGCCCACGAGAGAATCCTCAGGAAACAGGCTAGGCCTCCCCCATTTTCCAAAATCTCGGAGCTGCTACATACTGGTTCTGCTTGGAGCTCTAGAGCCTAAGTGCCTTCTCCAGACTGCAGAGTAGATCTGCTTAGCTTCCACGCAGCTAACAAGAAGGACTCTTGATGGACAGGGCCCGTACGACACAAAGAGTTTTCAAAAATGTCAATATCTATTGCTCTCTGGATAAAGGAAGTTTCCAGGTTAAGTTTTATTTTTCTTCCTGCTCCCCAATTTCTTTTGCAGCCTGGCACTGACAAACTAGTCACACCCAAATGGACAACTCAGCTGAATCACAGAAGTCAGAAGTGCCAAGGGATAAATGCCTCCCCCGCCATGAGAGTGGTATAAAAGAGTATCAAAACCTTGGGCATGGGTCACAGGGAAATGGCTGTTGCCATGCAAACCAAGAACAGTTGAGCGGCTCTGTGTCTTCATTTTAAACTATTCAGTCAACGGACTCTCTATTAACTCCTTTTTGCTGTAACCTTATGAACGCAGAGATGAGATGCCAACAGGGCCTTTGTCTCTGATGAACTGATACGTTGATTAGGAGAGAGTCGCGTTCCCTAATGAGTCCCTTCCAGAGATCATACCGAGCAGAGGCTTCAGGGTTCTCGGAAGTTCTTCCTTCCGATTCCTTATCCGCACCAGAGAAAGCACGAGCTGCCCCCAGCCACTTGCACCCATAAACAGTGGAGGGAAAAAGATAAAGAGGGCTGAAATTGTTCCAGCGCCGTATTTAAAAGAGACCGATCATTTGAAGAACGGCCTCTCAAGTCTCCTTTGCTTCTACGCACTCAGCGTACAAATCAACAGATGGTTACAAAGGGACAGTCGGAAGAAAATTATTCTTGCACGCTCTTCACTTCTTTAAAAAGAAAGACATCTCAGGGACAGCGTAAGGCAGACTTAGCTGAAAGGGAATGCTGGAGACTTGGGGAGTATTTATTTTATATATTAATACACTGGGATAGCCTGAGTAGAGGAAAGCAGCAAGTGCTGCTAACAAGGAAACAAAGCTGTCATTACACATAAGAACCCCAGAGAAACCCTAGCCTGTGTCCTCATTTTCTCCATCTGATTCAGATACTTACTCTGCCGACTTCACAAAAGCCCTGTTTCTTTTCACAGAAACACATTCAGTTAACCTTGCCTCCCGGCTTAGTTTGGGGGTGGTAAGAAACAGTGCCACCATTCCCGTACGCCATTCTCGTTCAAAGGCAAATTACCAAGTTATTAAGCAACCCACTGAGGCAACACCGCCACCATTCTGAACCGTGAAATCATACATGAGGAGAAGGCAATATAATCTGAAGGATTTGCTTCTCAAACCTCTCCACTTTGAGAATCATTAAGTTCCAGTAAACTCAGAGCTTGACTGGGAATATACGCTAGGTATCACTAAGGGAAGATTTCGCCTTTGGTCAGGCTGCGCATTCTCAGACATGAGCAAAAGTAAGAGCTCTGGCTCTTGTTAAAAAACTCTGAAGTCAAATGTAGGAACACACTGAATGAGAGAATCGTCTCTCCTTCTAAAATAAGCCCCGTTGGACGTCTCAAGTGCTTTGGTCCCAGTCCTTGCACTTTTCTCCAACCCCCCTCCAGAAGCAGAGATGGTTACTTGGGGGATAAGAACCACAGAACCGGCTCCCACAGCCGCCGAAGACAAACTCAGCCGGGGAATACTTAAAGTTACTCACTCGCTCGCTCGCTCGCTTTCGTCGTTCGCTGCGATTCTGAATCACCAAAGCTCTGGAAAAGCGACAGCAGAGCCTTCAGGCTGAAAGGGGGGAAAGACAAAACCCGCAGACCCAATTTAATCGGAGGGAAGCTATTCACACCCGGAACACCCTCCTTTTCTTCTTACACTAAGCTACTCGAGGCAGCACTCGCCTCACCTGCTCAGAAAAAGGGGGTTCCCGGCAGGTCCGGTACCGACCTCCAAAGCAAGGCCAAAGCAGATTTTCATCCGGAAAAGCGTGTCGCGCTCGCCCCCGGCAGCCCCGCTGCTCTCGGGCCGGGCATCCCGCGCAGCCGGGCGCTTCGCCGGTGCCCAGCGCCGGCCCGTCCACTTGCAACCCCGCGTGGAAGCCCCCGCCCAGTTCGCGCTCGCCTCCTCCTCTGCCGCGCGCCTCCGGAATCTCGAGGCGCCGCGGCGCCCGCCCTCGCCTCACGCGCAGCCCTGACGGGGCCCGGAGCTCCCGCCCGGCCGCCCGGCCGCTACGCCGCCGCCGGCCCCGCGGGCGAAGGCGCGTCACCGAGGCGCGCGCGAGAGGGGCCCCCGCGCGACGCCGGGCCGCGGGCGCAGGAGCGCGGCTTCCGAGGCGAACGCGGCGGGAGTCCCCGCCCGGGGCCCCGCGCCCCCTTCCCGCCGCCGCCCTCACCGGCTCCCCTCGCCCGGCCCGGCCGCCGCTCCGCGCGGCGCTCCCCTCGAGGCGAGCGGCGGGGCCGGCCGCCCTCGACCGCGGGCTCCTCGCGCGGGCCGGCGGCGGCGGCGGCGGCGGCGGCGCACGCGCAGCGAGAGCCCGCGAGGCGGCGGCGGCCGCACGTGCCGGGGAGCCCGCCCCGAGGTGAGCGGGGAGCGGGGGCGGGCGGGCGGGCGGGCGCGACGGGGCCCTCGGCGGAGAAGGGGACCCGGGGAAGAGGCGCCGAGGCTGCCGGGGCCGGCGCGTGCCTCGAGGCCGTCTCGCCCAACCCCTTCCCTTGCGACGTCCCTCGTTTCGCGCGCCCTCGTACGCCGAAGAGCTGCCGCTTCATCCCGACAACTCGAGCGGCGAAGAAACGGGGACAGGAGGAAGAGAAGCCGAGCGTGGGTTGTCTCTTTATTCTAAATAGACATGAGTAGTAAAAAAACACCACCACCACCACCGAAGTATTTTAAGTTGCAGAGACGGCTCGAGTAGTGAACCGGGCACTTGGCCAGAAGACTCCTCGGAGGAGAGTTAATCTTTCTGGACCGTGGACACGAATACAGACCCAGGCGCGCTCCTGTCTCACGCATCCCTTTATGACGCGGCACAGAAACGCGCGGCTGCTTTTCGGTCTCTACGAAGTATGCCGCGGTGGCAACAAGATGCGGTGTGCTTCTTCCTTGTTACACATCTGCTGCTGGAGCAAATGTTAAAGGCCAAAGAATGAAGGACAAGACATACTGAGAACTGACTTGCATTCATTCTGCTGGACACTCCAAGGGTCAGAGAAAAAACCAGGAGACAGACAGACAGACAATAGCAGTAGGGGTAATTAAAAAATAATATTGCACTTAAATTAAAAAAGAAACTCAACAGGGAGATGTTCTCACAGACACGGCCTATCAAGTATCCCACTAGAAGGCTTCAATAAATAAACCTAGAAAGGATGATGCCTTTCAGGCAGTTGAAGAGAAGCAGGAGAATTCCACATCTGTTAGTGGGAAGGACAATTAAGAAGGGCTTTTTGTCAAGAGGAAGCATGCCAAGGTGCTACTGTTCCCCCCCAAAAGAAGTCTGCGTGTGACCTCCCTCCCTCCCTCCCTCCCTCTTGGTCTCATGCAGATGTGGCAGTGTTGGCAATCCTCCCATTCACGAAAGCCACACTGGTCCCAACGTAGGTCTGCGTGCACGAAGACTTCGTAGCCCTGCCGCCTCCAGAACAGCGTGGCGGAAGAAAAGCTCTGGATTTCACAGTAGTTAGATGGAGTGTCTGATCCTTTGCTGCTTTGGTTGCCATGACTTCATCGTACCAGAGAAAAAAAGCAAGTTCTTGGGAAGAAGAAATGGTAGGCTGATTAGTTCTTTAACCCCAAGGCCCCTTTGGGTGGGAAGACAAGGTTCGTTTGTCCAGACAATCCCTTAACCAAAAAGATAATTATCTGTAAACATACTGTTCCCCCAAAATTTCCTGGAGGGAGACCTAGCACCCTCTACAGTGAAGGGCTAGGTTTCTTCAGGCTAATGAGGTCCAAGTACAGCTCTGAGCGCAGGAAGCGGGGGTAGGAGTCCTTCTCCATCAAGCCGTAAATCCGTCTTTGGGCAAGGTCAAAGCAGCCCCGACTGATGTTTTGCAAGTTCTCTTTGGTGTGTTCCCGGGTATAGGAGTCCAAGTTGACCTAGAGCGGGATGTACAGACACTGGTCACTGTCAGACTCCTTATTCAGGCAGCTCAAGTATGACATTTGAGGGACAGATGAACAAATACCTGGCCAAATACTGGTAGAATTGCAGTTCATTGTTTCCTACACTAAACTGGAGGCAATTTAATTTTTAAGGAGTGGCGTAATGTCTGCTAGAATATCTAGTCACAAAGTATGCTTCAAAAACCTGCCAAACCTATTCTGATCTTACAGTGCAGAGAAGGCAAAAGCAGACAAAATGGAAGAACCGATGCCTCCACCAGCATCCTTCAAGATTTCGTGGGACGTCACAAACTTGGAACCGATTAGAGAGTCTCTCTCTCTTCCAAAAGGGTCCTCAGCCTTGTCATTCTGGCGAGATTAGGACAGGAGGCAGGGCAAGGGACCCCAGCTTAGCAGTTTTGAAAATCTGCTTAAATTTCAGCAGAGTCCTTTCTATTCCAGACTCGAGCTGAGCAGAATTTCTACAAATCGCCAGCATCCCCACCCGGCTAGCACCAACATTCAGACTGTTCCCACCCTCCGACAAAAGCCAACCATCCCTTCTACTACTTACTTCTTTACAGGACTGGACAGCGATGTATTCTGTGAAAATCTTCTTGGCTCTGGCTATCATCTTGGACTGGGACTTGATGTGCTTGTACTCCTCGCATGCCAGCCAGAACTCCAAGTTCTCCTCGCTGAACTCAGTGCGCAGGAAAGCACGGAAAGCAGCGACCCCATCTGAGCAGGGATGAGAGGATACAGTGGCCGTTGTGATTAAGGGCAGGGAAGCGCTTATGCAGCAGAGGCTCTGGGGCCTCTCTGGCAGACAAGATGAACGGGAGAGGGCGCTTCTGTTCCCTCGCCGAGGAACCAAAACAGGCAAACTTTATATCAAGAAGCACGTTCTCTCCAAAGAAAATGTTAAGGGCTTTGCATCCAGAGCAGATGTTGGATTAAAGGGGGTTTGGTTTGACTGCTGGATCTTCCAATATGGTATCTCTGGGGATGTGAGAGGAGGCTGTTCCAAAACTCACAGAAATTTCTTTAAATTGAGCCTCTCCAATATGCACAGACAGTTGTGCAGATACATCTGCCCTTCTGGAGAAGGTGAAGAGTTGTTTTTAGGTATGCGTGCAAAGCTTGCAGCTTAATCACCTGGCACGCAAAAGCCCTCGGGCTGCATCTCCAGTTCAGTGGGGATCAGGTGGACAGTAACGGGAAAGTGGAAGTCCTGCTGCTAGTCAGAACGTGCAATACTTGGCTACTGTCAAGTCAGACAAGTGCTTGGCAATATTATTTTTAACAAAAGTTATCTACTTAAAAAGGTTACCTACTGACCCAGACAAGTACGAAGCTCCCATGAGCCAAGGCAGGAAAGGGAGAGAGCAAGAGGGGAAAGGAAAGGAAAAGGACTCCTACCCTAAAGCTTTGGTTATTCCCATCCCTGAACATTTAAGATCTGAATTCGGAATTAATGGATAAGAGCTTGCTCAAAAGCTTAGAAAAGGGAAAGGAAAAAAAAAAGAGCTGCCAGATCTTTGACAATGTTAATTCAAACACTTTCAGCATTCTGGCTTTTGAAACTCAACACCAGAAAAGGCTCCTTACATTTATGTTGCAACAGCTTTTCCAGTGAATCTCCCCACTTGAGAGCTTCTTCAGGAGGCGGCCTACAAAAGGCAAGAGGTAGGGAAGAGAGAGTAGTTTAATCACATTTTAAAATAGCCAAAGGAAAGATGGAACAACTGGCAGAAAACAACTCCCCATCACAGGGGTTTAGTAAAACCTCTCCTCATCAGAACGGGAAGCAATTCTTGAACGAAAAGAAATACTTTGAGCAAACTAGCTCAAAAATTTTTATTTTATTTAACCTGTCCATCATACTGTTTTGTTCTGCAGTAAGCAACATTATGCAGAGCACAGTGAAGGAGTAAGAAATAATAGGCCAAAGGGACAAGGTAAGAAAAAACACTGGAAACCAAGCCTAGTTTAATTCACAGCAACGCCATTCGCTCTCCCTCTCTCTCCATACACTTCCCTGCTGCCTTCATGGCTTCCGGCACACCTGCAGACCACTTCATGCGCAGCATCCTGAACGCACACTGTTTCCAGACAAGGGATCCCAGCTTGCACAAAACAGCTGAGTGCGTCTGGGGTGAAACTGGGCCTTGGTTCAGCTTCTGGCTCATTGGTCAAAATGTGCCCCAACAGGCTGGACTATCTTTCCCACTGGCAGGCAACTCTGACCCTAACCCTACCCCTAACCTCGTCTATACCTCTTCTATCTTAGGTTTTCAATCAGTTTTCTCCTAAACAATGGAAATTTCCATTTTCAGGGATTGCTTCATCACCACCATCATCCATGTATGTAAGATTCCAGACAGAAGTCCATTAACCATTTTCTGTTACTTTATACTACAAGGCTTCCATTAAATGTACAGCAAAGTCCAGTACATAAAATTTAAAGACCATCCAGCAAATCGTTAGTACTTTGCATTTATGTAGAATTCTTTTCCTCAGAAAATATTTGCACGTATAAAAATATAAGTGAGGTTATAAAATATAAATTACACAAGACACAGAATATGTGAAGCTTTTTTCTTTATCTACAATATCGTGTATCTAGAACACAGTGCAAAGGTCCCATTCTATTTTATACCTTTACCGTAGTTAAATGCACATCAATATGCCCTCTTTTCCATAACGTAGGCAGCTCAGGGGTGCTGAGCCTCAGAATACTGTCCACCCAAACAGACCCACTATAACTTCCTGAAAGTTATTGTGCCAGGGCTGTCCTGATGGGGGTGGGGGGCGGGGGTGGGGGGCAAGCTGTTCCACAGTGAGGGGCTACAACGCAGAGCCTTTCCTCCAAGCCTCAGATCCTCTAGCCTTCCAGGCAGTGGGACCCACAGCAAATCCCTCTCAGGGACATGCAGATTTCATTGGAGCCCCAAAGGCAACGGAGCTGAATGATGGGAGACCCACAAGAAGCGAAATCAAGGTATAGCATGCCAGCAGGGCGAGGAATTGGCTCGGCTCACACTCCTTTAAAAGGGGATTCAACCAGTGGTGCACCTAGCATATTTGACAGCTGGGGTGGATCATTTTTTGACACACACCCCCACACCAAACCGGACTGGTGCCCCACCAGCAGCAATCCAATTCCCCACCTGCCAACAACCCTCCAGCTAGCCTCCTGGTCATCCCCGAGTTGCCAGACAAGACACCCCCTTGCTGCCTGCACTAGGGCAGACCACCCCCACCGCCCCACTCTTGGTTTGCCGTTGGATCTGGCGCTTTCAAGGTCTGGACGGAGGAGGAACGCTTCTGAAAACCAGGGTGCTCACACCCTGCTTGTAGGACCCCCAAAGCCACCCCCTTCTCGCTGCTTGTCCAGCACTGCCACCCTGTTGCCCGGCCGGCGAGAAAGCAGTCAAGGAGAATTTAAGACTAGACCGAGCGCCTCACGCTTTCTCCGGGACAGAGAGAAGAAAGGAGCAAAGCGCACGCTCCCCATCGCTTACTTCAGAGGCTTCGTCATTTTGTCGGCCTTGCTCACCGGCTGGCCCCCCAGCGCTTCATTCCGCTTCCGAAAGAGTCCCAGGCGGTTCTTCGCATCTTTGGCCCTGCAAGGCAAAGCCAGGAGGGATGAGCGCCCGCGTCAGGAGCCCCAGCCGCGGAGGACTGGAGCGCGCGTTGTGCGGCTTTTCAGCGAAAACCCGCCGGGGCAGCGCCTCTGCGCGGCTCCCGCCGCCGCCGCCGGCAGTGGCGCTCGGCCCACCCTCTAATCCCAGGCGGCGCTTCCTTCGGGCAACGCTGACGGCGCTCGGAGCGGCCGGGGCGGGGGGCCAACGTACTCCTTCGTGGTGTGCCGCCGCTGCAGGCCGCCCCCGCGACCGCCTCGGCCCGGAGCGCCCAAGACGACCCCCGCCGGGGACTCCGCGGGCGGCGGCTCGCCCGGGCCGCGGAAGAAAGGCATGGCCCGGCCGGAGGGCGCAGCCGGCCAGCCGCCTCGACGCGCAGCCCGTCCGCCCGGCCCTCGCAAGAGGGAGATGCCGCACGCGTGACTCACGCCGAAACGACTCCTATTTCTGGCCGCGCCGCCGCCGCCGCCGCCGCCGCGGGCAGACGCGAAACCGCGGCTATTTTTAGCCCGCCCGGGCAGGGAGCCGGCAGGAGGGAGGCGCGCCGCGGGGGCTGCGCCCGCCCGGGACTCAGCGCCCTCCGCCGGCAGAGGCGAGCCGGTCCGGACACGCGCGGCTGGAGGCCGAGGCCGAGGGCGCCCGAAAGCCGGGGGGCTGCGGAGGCGCCCCCCAGCCGAGCCCCTCCCCCGCTGCCCGAGGAACCGCGGCGCGGCTTGGAGACGAAGCGCGCCCCCGCGCCCCCTTCTCCGCGCGAAGACACGCCGAGCAGCAGCCCCGCAAAGCCGCAGAAGCCCCCCGCCCCCGCGGCGCACTCGGATTCCAGCGCGAGCCGCCGCCCGACACCCGCGCCCAAGAACGGCAGCCAAGCGCGGCCGCCCTCGCTGGGGCAGATGGGGCGCTGGGGCAGCCACGGAGGGGAGGGGGCGGCCCAGGCGGCAGCTGCTCCTTCTGCAAGGCCGGGCATGGCCCATCCCTCCCGCGGTCGGGCTGGCCTTCTCGTCCAACTGCCACACACACCCCATTAAGGGGGGTCCAGAGCAGCGGGAGGTCTCCCACCAGCTGGCAGGAAAGGGAAAGAGGGCAGATTGGCCTGGGGCCTCCCTGGTCCTCAAAACCCGAAGGAGAAAAAGGCACTTCCAGCACCACACGCCCATGGGGAGGGGGAGGCGGCGGCGGCATCCTCCTGCTACCCCCCCCCACTCAAGACAGATGCTCCTGCAGTGAAAGAAGGTACCCTGCGTGCCAGCAGCACACAAGCATGAGCGGCCTGGCCTGATGCGCTGCGGCCATTTCGGACCCCGTCCCATCCACGTTTCTGGAGAGAAGGGTTATGAGCAGGAAAGAAACAGCCTGGGCCAAACCTGCTCCCTTCCTCTGTGGGCGTTTGGGACAACGGGTGTCATAATCCCCAACTCTGGTCGTGTGAGCTGTGGCCTCCACAAAATGTATTTCAAACCATCTGGGAGCATCACCACGGATGCCACCCATCAGCAAAGCTTGTGCTGGAACAAGTTGGAAACTGCTTTAACATAGCTCAGATAAGCACCGAATTCTGCACCTCCACTGGCAGGCAGGTGATGAGATGCTGTGCCAGGAGGGTTGTTAGCAAAGCATCTCGGAGGTATGATCAGGAGGATGGGGGTGAACCCGACACCCCTCCAGAGCTTAGACTGACTAGGGGGCAGGGAGGGTACTGGAAGGCAGCGTGGGCTCGTGTCAGGTAAGACGTGGATTTCTGAACCTCCGTAGACCGCTTTCCCTTCAAGGGTGGATCAGCGCTCTCTCCAAAGGCAGCCAGGCCCACACCACGCGCGGTATTGGCAGGGAGTCTGGACAAACAAAACTGACTCCTCGTGAATAACCTCGCATTCCGAGTCCACGAAACGGGGTCAAAGAGATGTCTTGGAACGAATCGACCTCCACCCACTCAGGCCGTTTAGGAAAAGGGCCCTTCAGCACTTCATCAAAGCACAATCACACTTACATTGTTTTGTTCATCTTGTGGGCTGCTCCTGAGTCACAAGCACCTTCAGGATCCAGCATCTGCTGCTGCTGCTGCTGCTGCTGCTGCTGCTGCCGCCGCCGCCGCCACCATCACCACGGGGGGGGGGGGGGGGCAGAAGCCAGGTAAATTCAAGTGAGAGAGACATGAAGAAACATGAATGGAGTTACTGTTTTCAATCATTTGTTACTGTCCTCTTTGGCTTTTTCTTCCTTCATTGTTCACTGCCAAGAATCTGAATGGGTTGGGGCAGTTTACAAACACCGTAAAACAAATGAACCATCCTTTCGAGAACAGTATTTATTTGCCAGACAGAACTGCACCCTTTTTGCAGGTTCTCCAGAGGAACTTGCTGGGGAATCTCTTTGCTGCACCCACCCACCCCTTCCACCCAGAACCAAGGCAAATCGTGGGAAACCGTGCCTTGGTCAAGAGCCCAAGCTCCCCAACGCTTCCTTTACTGCTAGGTGAGGCTTCCGGGTCTTATCAGGCCCAGCACTCTCTCTGCCTGGCAAGTACATTCCTGGGCCTTCTGGGTGCGCCAGACCGTCTCAAGCCCATTTCCTCCCATTGTTGGGAGGGGGGTCCTCCGCTTCCAGGCAGGAGCTGGCCAGGGATGGCCTCAGCCACCGCAATGGGCCTTGCCAGCGTGGAAGGCAGACCGTTCGGCTTAGCGCATGGGATTATTCTGCTCACAATCCGTGTTGTGGTGTGGGCTCCACAGGAAATGGCAGGAGTGGGACTGGAAGTGGGCCTCAGCTCTGGGAAAGAGGGCTGGTCTCTGCAGTTTCGTTCTGCTTTGCTGCCGAATGAAACCCAGCAGGATTGGCATTCTTGTCCATATTTCATAACGGCCATTTACAAATTGGCCCCAGGCAGTTTCCTTCCTTCTTCAGTCTGGAGCCTCTGATGAATCCAGTTAAGGAAAGGTCCACAGCTTAATGCCAGAGACATGCCTGCCTACTCAGAGCACCTAACGGGAAAGCCTTTTTTTCTGCCCAAGACCCCAAGCCCCCCCGCTGAAAGTGCTGTTACTCTCTGTCCCTGCCCCTCCACCTCTCAACAAGTAGAGCACAAGCTTGAGGGACGCTGCTTTTGAAAAGGCCACCTATTCTCTTCTGCTCTGGAAGACCACACACACCTGCTGAATCTCCCTCCAGAAGCCAAGCATCTCTTGGCATTTCGGAGCAAACTTTATCAGAGGTTCTTAGAAAGAGCTCCTTTCCCCTCTATTCGGAACAGCCAGTCATTTCAGACACACCCACTAGGGGGCAGCCAGCACGCCTCGTGTGTGACGGACACAAAGGGAGGCGAGGCAGCAGCCACACCGGCCGGCCGGGAGTCCTGCAAAGGGCCCCTCCCTTCCTGCAGAGCCCCCACACAGCACAGGCTTCAGGTCCTGCTGCTCCCGTCCTATTTTAGCAGCAGCCTGACAAGCCACAGGCTGCTGTCAGCAAGAACATGGCCAGGCTGGACAGGGAAGCTGCCTGTCCACCTTGCAACTCAGGGCCCGGCCTTCAGCTTCGCAGGCGCGCCCACAGCGTCCTCCCGCTGCAGGGGCAACCGCCGGCCCCCTGGGCCCTCCCGGCAGACCCAGTCAAGGTCCACCTGCCTCACTTTCTGAGGTCAACCAAGGTGGGCTAGGGGTCGCCCTCTGAAGGTGCCCCCTAGGAACGTCCTGCCACTTCTGAGCCTGGCCTGCAACCCGAGGGGGTCTCCCGCTAACCAGACGTGACTCTGCCTCACTTCCAAGCCCAGACCAGTTGCGCAGGTGCTGCTGCCTGCTGGGATTCTGAAAAACACAGTGCACCAAGGAACCGCAAAGGTGGATACTAACCCGGCTCAGCACGTTACGCCAGCGCAGCCAGTAAATCTTAAGCTGGCCTCATGAACTTCTGGGCAGGGTGGAAACTGACACAATAATCTGATGTACATCCCAGCTAGTCATGGCCTTGCTAACTTCATCGACCATCCTTGACCTCAGTTTCTCTGTCTAGAAAATGGGAATCCTATGAATGACCTGAGAGGAATAGGAGAGATCACAAAGCCATGGGGCCCTCCACAATGTTACAGAGTCAACAGTCTCAGCTGTAAAGGCCCTACAGGGACAATGAATAGCAAACTCAAAGGCAGAAAACCAACCTCACATCAAACAGGTTCACTGGGCCATTTGTGCTCCGAGTACGTGAACCACAAAAAATGCTTCCTTCAACTGACAGTGCAGCATTCAGGCAGCATCTTATATCCCAGTCGCTTTTAACAGCTACTTTGAGTGCTTTTTAAACAGAAGTTAGATAAAAATATTTTAAATAAATTGATGCACTGAAATATTTTAAATAAATAGTAGTAGTATGAAGGGCTGAGCAAAACAATTAGTTCAGCAGCATGAAGGGCAAAGCAGAACAAAATGAAGTCAAAATTTACCAGATATTTGAGAGGGAGGGAACACTGTCTATCAGTTTCTCTTTAACCTATTCCCCCTAAGGGCTTTGTTTTACTGAACAGGAAGTTAATTCCCAGGGAAGCCTTTCAAGCTGTTCTTTACATTTGTCTCTGTCCACTTGCTGTTAAGTCTCCTGCCTCCGCTGGAGGTCAGAAGCACACTTCTAGTACCTTTCAGGAGGGGCGAGGCGGAATTTCCGTTTGTAACGTTAGAAGCTCATCTGCAAATCAGAGAGAACTGTAAGTTCCAGGCAGTGGCCATTTCTTGAAGCTTCCTGTTGTTAATTGGGTTAGATACACAGAAGCTTGGGGCCAAGAGTTCTACCAAGCCTGGGTTTCAGCAGATGGATCCACTACACGATGCACGGAGATTAACTGCTGCCATCCCCGCCCTACAAGAGTCTATAGTTGCCATCCTAGACAGAATAAGAGAATCACTGGGTTTTGTCTTTGGTCAAGATGACAAACTATTCTATTTGCATCATCTGGAAAATAAACATGGTACATAATATAGTGGACCTAAACTTCTGTAGCTTTCAATTGTGAGATCCAATAGACACAAGGAAAGAAGACAGTGTCATATCGGAAAGGACCTGCTTGTGAGAAAGTCCAGAAAATCTGTTGTCACCACTTAAAAGACTAGAAATGTATTTTTCAGGCTCTCTAAATAAACCCGAAAACTGGGATTCCCAGGATGCTGAGAAAGTCCACTGGAGCTTTCTTGCTGCTCTCCTGCGGCACTGCCCGACGCACAGTGCTACGTCTTAGGCATGAGGTCCAAAGGCCTCGTCCAGCCTTTCGCTCTGAGACTCAGCTGTCTACCTGGATCCCCGAAAGGGGCCTGCCTGAAGCAACCACATGCGTAGCACGAGGCCCTAGCAGACCCAGCAGGCAGCAGAGGCAGCAGCATGTATCAAAATCCAAGACAATCCCCAGCCTGGACCTTCTGCGACTGTTCCTAGCACAACCGTTCCCAAGTACTCCCAACTGCCCCATTATTACACCAATATGGAAATGGGGAGATTTGGTGTTTTTCCTAGCTTTCCCTCCTCTACACACACACACACACACGCCTACCTTCCGATTCCCAACGAAGAGCAGAGTGAGTTGGTGGATGGAGCCCCCGTTCTTCATAAGCTGCTTCTTGAGGGTCTGGGGAGAAGGCAGTGTCCAGCCAGGGGTGGGTCCTTGCATCTCAGTATGATTCAGGCTGGTGTCAGAGGTGAAGCAGTGGCCAGCTCGGGGCTCCTGGAGGAGGCTGCCTTCGCTATGCGTCCGACGGCGCAGCGAGTTCTGCACGCTCAGGCTGCAAGCTGACTTACACGCCGACGCTTCAAACAAGCTGCAGCGTTTTCTCTCCACCCGGGTCAGATAGGCCTCATCGCTGTCCTCCTCTTCCTCTTCCTCTTCCTCCTCTTCTTCCTCATCAGCCAATTCCACTGGGCCACTGAGCTTGAGGCTGGTGAGGCATGTCAGGTCTTGGCTAAAAGTGCTGTCCACCTGCAACTTTGGGATGGCAAAGGGCACCTCCTGCTCCTTCCCCTCGAGATGGCACGTCTGCTTCCCCTGTTCTGTAGGGATACCCCGGACTTCCGCCACAGCATCCTCTGTCAGCCCCACTAGTGAGTCCTCCACCACAGGGTAGGCAAGGCGACTGCTGTCATCCTCCCCCGCGGATGGCACTGCCCCTAGATTCTCAGCTTCTGGCTCAAGCATCTGGGAGAAACAAACAGGAAGGAAAAAGGGCCAACCGTATGTTTGGAAATGGGGTAGAAAGGTTCCAGTGTCCCAAATAATACTGGAAAGGTCAAGCAGAGGCTGATGTCTTAGAACAGCAGCAGATGCTTAAGTACATGTGGACGACCTGTCCCTTGAATCCCAAATACATCAGGAGCATTTCCTTCAAATAAGGGACATAGTTGGTGACACCACAAAGACTACTCCTTCAGAGACACCCACCTCCCATCCCAGACCCCCCGATTCCGTATTTTGCCACCATAAAAATGTGGCACAGAGTGTTAACATTAACCAGCATACAGGCCAGCATATATTGCACTTGCCATATATTTAATCGGCTGCTCAGACCGCGGTCACTAGCACCTGTTCTAACTGCAAGCAATGATCCTCTGATATCACAGTATTTGCTCCCAAATTTTGTGTGAAAGACCCTCCTGCTTCCAAATTATTTTCTGCAGATGTTTTCTTCTTTAAGGCCCTGTTTTCCACCTGTTTCAGTCCACTTGGATGCCCAATGCCTTGTAAACCACTGTCAAAAGACCACCAGGAAGAAGGCCCTCCCCTTTCTGATCAATTGCGCCATAAGAAAAGAAGGAACTGGCAAAGAAGCTGCAGTAGGATATGGATGCTCCCAGAAAGAGACTGGGAACGGTCTGGTCTTTTAAGTGTCTAGAGCAGACACCTGGATGCTTGGCTTCTGCAACCTCGTGGTGGTTGAGCGAGCCACCTACAAGGAGTTTGTGCCTGACTCAACCACAGAGGCACGGTGTTGTGGGCTGTCTGCTAGCAGGCAAATTCTACACTACCCCAGCCTGACAAATTCAGAAACTTTCTCTTAATCGTGCCCCCGCCCCATGAATTCCTTCTCAGAGGTAGAGCCTTGGAATAGTTCATAATGGGACATTTCCATGTTTCCAAACCAAAGTGCAGACAAGGAGAGAAAAGGCAACTTGACCAGCCCCAAACCTCCTAGGCAGCAATCAGAAAGGGCTCAGGGGAGAGAGGGACCTTTTCTCACACTTTGCACCAAGGTCTGCTGAGAAGAAAGGGGAGGCCTGCCTTTGCCTTGCCCTCCTTTCTTCCTTTTGCGGCGGTGACCCATTTGCCATGAAAGGGGAGGAATCAGAGGATGTGCCTGGCTGAGCAGCCAGATGGGCGTGTAGGCAGACGGGGTGACAAGAGTGCTTTCCGAAGGCAGAAATCTCCTTGGCGCTGCTTTCCCCCAGCGAGGAGACATGTCAATAGGGAATACAGCATCTGCTCATACTTCCTGTCAAGCAGTTGGTAAAAGAAACAGGGTCCTTGGGATGATACAGGCCTCTGTTTCTCACCCAGCAGAGGGATTGCCAGATTTCCTTTACCATCTTTCAGATCTAGCGGAAAGTTCATTCTTTCCATTCAGAAAGCTACACTACAGCCAAGCCTCACAGTTCACCAGGTTACAAAAATGGCATCAAGGAGGGTTCACTGCAGAAGGTCCCATCTGATAACCTTCAACAGACCAGCAGCCCCGCTGGACAGCAGAAGCAAATGGTTTGTGAACAGACTGGCTGCAAAGGACACCCCCCTTCTGTAAGAAAGCCCTGAGAAGCATGGCTTCCTGCTGGCTGATATGTCCTGTCCCAGCCCGCCCCCTCTCTCAGAAACCTATCTGTTTCTGGGAGTCCTAGTGCAAGAGGTTAGAAATACCTGCCCAACACTTCCAGAAAGAGGCCGTGTTCTACAGCCACGTGCCTGTACCACAACTACCGCCTGGTGTCCTTCCTGCAGGCCGCCAAGCCTTCTACAGCGAGTAAGTCTGAGGACAGACATGCTGCTCTCTAGATCATGAACCTCAGTGCCTCTCTTTCTGTTTCTGGCACTGCCGGGGCTCCCGAGAGCCTGCCATGCCTGGCAGCAAGGAGTGGGGGCAGGAAGATGATTTCCCTACCCAACAAGATCGTTCCTGCTGTGCGGCTCCTGCTTTTATCAGTTTGTTTAGGGCTGACAAAGGCTCCCTGGCTCTCCTGGTCGCAGGAGGATTAAAGGATGGGGGAGTGGGGGGGGGCAGGTGCTGTGATCCGATCTGCATTCTCTAAGACACTTACACCACAAATCCCCTATTGCTCTCCACTTAATCTATCCCTTGGATTATATTATTTATTTCTGATTACTGTTTTAATTGTATTTTAATTGGTTTTTATTCTTATTTTATTGTAAACCACCCAGAGTCGCTCGCTGAGTGAGATGGGCGGTGACTAAATTGAAAAGGAAGGAAGGAAGGAAGGAAGGAAGGAAGGAAGGAAGGAAGGAAGGAAGGAAGGAAGGAAGGAAGGAAGGAAGGATCAGGTGGTTAGAAAAACCAGCCATCCACAGTCAGTCACTTTCAACGCTGTTTACGGCTACCAGCATTTTAAAAATCTGCTTGCATCGTGCTTATGTAAATGAGCACAGCAGGCCGGTGCTCTCCGCTGCAGCACTCAAGCTCCTGCCAACCCTGTCCACCTTCCCCTCTTGTGCTAGGGCTCAGGTATTAGGCCAAATCCACCCACTCCCTTGGACTGTAATGATGCCCACCCTTTTAACAGTGAGCTGCAACCATAATCGCATTTCAGGAGGATGCCCAAGCCATCAGTTCCTGTTGCTTATTCTTCTATCATTATTGTGTTCTGTTTGTATTCCGCTGGCTTTATTGCACACCACCCAGAGTTGTTTGGAGTTGGCCAGTGTCTGAATTGAATAAATTAAATTAAAGAGTTCTTCACCCCAAAGAGTCCAACTGTAGCCTCCCCTCACCTCCAAATAAGGGCTGCTGAAATTTTAAGGAAAATCAGGGCTGCAAGCTCTGGCACTGAAAAGTGGTACTGACATCTGCTGGGACGGGGAAGCGCTCCCAAGATGCTACTCTATAAAGTTATCATCTTCTAATAAGGCAAACAGGCCATCCACCACTGAGGAGCAGCTGCAGAGACTAGGTGACCTTGCAGGTAAACTATGCAGAGATCACTGAACTCAGAGAGTTTGGTCACAAACAGGATGGAAAATAAGAGGGCTGAATACAAGCAGGAAGCCCGCCATCCGTTTTTAAACTGGCAACAGATCTGTCATTCCTGCCTACTGAGTGATGGAAACATAGAGGAAGAGATTCAACGAGGGGTCCTAATCCGGACACTATTGGTAGAGAAACGGATTGTCTCTCTACTATGCAGTCCCCGAGCATCACTCCATCACGTGGCATTACCTGCAAACCACTCACCCAGAAATAGCAGTCAGAAGCACCTACAATCCGTATGTCCCAAACCTGAGAGTGGCCCCACCAATTTCTCTGCAAGCCACTTGACTCACACTTCCTGCTCCAAATGAGCTGTTTGACTTTCAGGCCTCAGCAAATGTTGCTCAGGGGCCCAAAGCTAATTGAGATCTGCTGCCGGTATTTACCCACACCTGACAGATTGCTGGCGTTCCCTGTCTTGGCTCCTTGTCCCGCACTAGCCGAAATGCTTAACTGAACAACTGAGGTTCGGACGTAAATAAGATTTTAGCTCAGGAAACAAACAGAGCTGGTCAGGTTCAAACATGTCTCCTTTGCTCAGCGGGAGCAAATTACAAGAGATATTCCTTCCCGTGGGGGGGGGGAGGGTGTGGGTAGGAGAAAGAAAAGAGGGATGTAAACACCCTGTTGCTCAAGCAGCCATCATGCCACATCACAGAAGGGACCTGGTGACTTCCCCTTGGAATAGACACAGATAATACACAAAATATCCCATTTTTCCACTGAACTGAGCCAGGCAGGCAATGGAACACTGACTCATAGGGATGGCCTTTTGATATAGCAGATGCCATAGGAGGTAGATTTGATACACTTCATATTCTCCCCAATTTACCAGAGCACATGAAAGTTAAAATATGATCGCTCCCTGTCCAGAGAAGGAATTTCTAGGAGATGAGGAAAGAGAATAAAACCTGAAAAATCTGAGTGAAAATTTCTGCTTCGTATATCCCCAGATATTTAGCAATGGGCAACCAATGATTAGTGCCAGTGGTAGATATGCAAACATGCTCAGGAACACTTGGTTCCGACAAAGAATTCACATCCACATGTTTCAAGGCGAGAAGGCTTAACTCTGGCCCAGCACAGCCACAACACATAGCATCTTCACCAGGAAATAGGAAATGAGTAGGAAATAGATAAATGAGATTGCAATGCTTAATTGAGTGATCAGTTAGATCAATTTCAAAGCTCTTAAGACAAAAAAGTGCCCCAACTGACCTAAGCCAAATTAAGCAAAGGGTTAAGCCTAGTACTCTTGTTTGGGTTCGGCCTTAGAATGCTTGATATAATCATGAAGGGGCATTCACCATCTAGAAAGGGGATGTTGCTAGACATATTCTTACACCCTCCAGATGCTATACAAGAACAGCCCAAGCAGAAAAGCCCCATCTCTGCCTCAGCTACCTAAGTTCAGATTGGTGCGTGGGGGAGAGAGAGGGAAGAGGGGCCAGGTCTGAAGTCACTGCCCCAGCTAACCCTACTGGCGGAACAGTTTCAGAAGTGCCTCAACTGCCGGGCCAAGGGCAGGGCCCCAGCACGTTTTTGCCGGCCATCTCCTCCTCAGCTGACGCTGAAGCCATCCGCGGGAAGCATCCACAGTTGCCAGGAGAAACTCAGAATGCATCTATTTTCACGGAAGGCCTTCTTTTGTTGTTGTGACTAACACTCACCTTTTTACAAACCTTCCTTAGTTTATCAGGGATGGAGAAAAGCCCTGTAGCACACAACTGCTCTGCAGGGAAAGCTTTCTACGTTCTTGCCCCACCACGACTTCCTGCCTCCCCAAAGCCATCCCGCGCTCCTCCTCCGGCCGCCACAAGCCACTTTGCCACCTGCGCCCCCCTTCCTGAGATGCTCCATCCCTTCTGGCATCCCCTGAGGCTGCTTGGGCGACCAAGCCTGCTCCTGCTGCCTTCAGCCACCATCCACACAGAGGAATTATGCTTTCTTAGCACGAAGATCAAGCAAACAGAAGTAGTTTCACATTTAGTGTCACTGCATGAGGGCTAAGTCCCCTGTCTTCAGCCATGTGACATCACTTCTTCCAAAGCACGAATTCAGAGAGAATCACCACGCACCCTCTTCCGTTCTCACAGCCATTAAGTATTCTTGCCCAAACTAAGCACATAGCACAGAACCCCTCTTTTAACCTTAGCGGGGACGGGCTATCTGCAACACCGTTCAATTTCTTTAAGAAAGCCGGGCGGGGGGGGGCAAAGCGTGCTGCAACCCTGTAAGAAACATTAAAGCAATCCATGATCACGATACAACCTCTACAAGGCGAGAGGCATCCCAGAAGCCCGACTGTTTGCCTCTTACCTGCGCAAGAGGAGTCCTGCAGCCCCTTCCAATTCACAGGCCTTGAAGCAGGTGTCCTGGGGCTGCCAATGCCTTCCCCGAAGGGCTGGCAAGGGAAGAAGGGGCCACCCCAAGCCCACCTTCCCCGAGCGGCCACAGACCAGGCGCATCCGGGGTGGGCAGGAATACAGGAGAGAGGGCAGCAGCTGCCTAGACAGGGACCTGCCTCGGAGGGTGTCCAGCGGAGGGGAGGGGCCCCCCAAACAGGGGCCGCCACCCAGAGAGGCAGCTACCCGACTGCTGCTCACCAGCCCCGCCTTCTCTTTTGTGCAGGCGCCTGAGAGAAAGCGACACTCGCGGAGGAGGATTTTATTGGCCTCCCTAAATCATATCATCATTGGATTAAGTGCAGTCAGGAACTTTGCCAGAAAGCAGCCAATTCCGATTATGCTCCTGAAACGCCAGAGGCAGGATCGATATCGGCTGGACAGAGGCAGGCACTGCTGGCTCCCGCCCTTCCTGGGAACAAAGGCCAGCCTTCAACACCAGCCAGACTCCAGGAAACAAAGCCTGCACATTGCCCAAGGCCGCAGATGCACTCCAGCTCCTCTCCACCGCTCCCCCCACCCCACCCCACCCCACCCCCACCCCCACCCCCGCTGGACAAACAAGCTCAGGGAGGCCCTCAGAGGACAGGCAAGTGCCCATTCCCCCAAGACCACAGCGCAAAAACAAGCCACCGCTTTTTCGCAGCAAAAACTCAGCAGGCCGAGGGGGAGTTGGCAGAGAGGCCTCGCCGTTTCTGGTCTCTGCGCAAAGTATACCTAAGGGTACAAACGCCTGCCTGGTCGGTAACCGTTACAGCACCCGAAACTTGCCAAGGAGCAGGCGAGGCAGCCCTGGTGAAGCCTTCGCGGATGTTGCCAAGACTACGGAGGCACCAAGGCAAAAGCCACCGGGGTGCCCTGCGGATGCTCAGGAAGAAGGGAGGCCCTGGGAGGTGTCTGCCAGACCACTGGGGGAAGGAGGGGGCGAAGCGGGCTCTTCGTAGGCTCTCGCGTCCCATTTTCCGCCCGGCACTACCATCGCACGCAAGGGTCCGTGGCGGGCCCTGCGGCTCGCGCGCTGACCAGCTTTGCCTCCGCCCGGTCAAGCAGGGACCCTTGTACTGGCTGACCACGCCCGGTCACCTAACTTCTTCGGTCACCCTTCCAGCAGGCCAGAAGAGCCCCCGGGCCCCTCCCTCTCGCTGCTCCTTACCTTGCTCTCGGCCGGGGGGGCTGTTGGAGTTGTCCTTGGCTGCTGCTTCAGGATGTTATCGATCAGGCACCAGCACACCCTGGTCTTTTGCTCGCGGGAGTGAGCCTGCAGGCTGAGCACACACTCCAACTTCTAGCACACAGGGACACAGAGGCAAGGGCAGGTCTGGAAAGTGCGCTTCACAAGGCCCACATTCAGCCCCAGACTGGACCCATGGCTCGCCTTCCTCAGCTGCCACATTCACATATGGGCTGGCCAGCCCACCTGGGATGCCAGCTGACAAGGAGCCCTTTTAACAAAACCAGTTAAATGCACCAGTTCTTACACCATGATGCCAGGACAGGGGTTCTGGGAGGGCTTTTTCCCAGTTCTTTCTCCCACTGGAGATGTGCAAAAATCCAAGCCCAAGAGCCCGTCTGGGTTGACCTCTAAGGCCAATAGGAAAGGAACTGCAGGGATAGAAACTTCAGTGAAGTAAATGTTTTTATTCAGCTCTGCTGGACGGCTTACATGTCATTTGTTTCAGTCAACTTGCAGAGACAGTGTCCTCCCTCCCCAACTTTAGGTCGTCCTTCTACAGCATCCAGGTGTGTTACTTTAAAAGCAGCTCAAACCAAATGATGCCTCTGTGAAGGGGGAAGGCGCTAAGATCACCGCCCTCACAGTGACCTCCTCGCCTCCATCCTCAAGGAAAGGACCCACCACTGGTAAGTCTGTCACCCCCTTACTCATTGCTCTTTAATGGCCAGCAGGAAAAGGAGGCGGGTTAACTACGATGTGGAGAGAGCTCAGAGAGCGCCAGGCCCAGGCTGACGCAGGACTGGACGTGCTGTTTTTGTTTTTGTTTCTTTAAGCAGAAACGGAAGGCGTAAACTTGGTCAGGCTGGGACCCTGCTATTTAATCCTTCCACTTCTTTCTGGGGAAAACAGGGCGTTCTCATGGCCCTGCCAGACACTGATGGCTGTCTTTCAGGGCAGAATTCCCAATACAGATCCCCTTCTATCTGTGCCGGAAGCCATGAAGAGCAGCGTCGTTGAGTAAGGGGCGCAGGTCCCCTCCAAAAGGACTGCAATTGAGGTAACAGACGCTGCGCACCCTCACACGCGCAAGACACACGTGTTATTACTGACGTCTGGCATCTGCACCTTCTTAGCTTGGAGCAATGAAAAGGGGTGATTTACAAGAAATGGATTCAGGTTTGTACAGCCTACGCCTAGCCCCAGTAAAGGTACAGATGCAGATCATAGAGCATTTAATGCAGAATGTCCCCAAGAGGCTGATGGAAAGATTCCCAAGCACTCTCCATCAAGAGCAATCCCAGAGCCCATCCCTGAGCCCTCCGCCCGTGCCACCAATAATGGAATTAACGGTTTGCAACAATTCAATTAGGCTGGCCAAGAGCAATGCTCTGCAAATCGACTGCTGGCAAAGCGGGAGAGGAGCCTTTTCCCTATGCAAGGGCAGGCATCTCCCCCCACATCATGCAAAAGGTCGAACATCAACATACGGCCTGTAAAGAAAGGGCTGGCTCTCGAGCTAAAATGGGCAAGTCAGCTAAAAAAAGCTACTGCCCAGATTCGGTTTCCTTCTTACACACGCTGAAGGAAGACCAAGCAACTGGCTTCACTTCCTCAAAGTCCTCCAGGTATCATACACCCATTTTTTCTGAATTACACTTGGATGGTGACATCTTTTACCTTCTGCACTAGAAAAGGTTTGTTTTTAAAGTACGTGAGAGTGAGCATGCCTGCCTTCAGAAGCACCTACGCTTAAGATTCCCCTGCGGGACTCATGACTGGAAGGATGGGAGACCACCAATTCATGCAGAGATGCAACAGACAACGTATTCCGAGAGGGGCAAGTTCTACTGCCAAACGGCGATGCCCCACATTAGTATCCTGCCTTTCCTCTATGGAGCCTCCACCCAAGCTGCAGACCCACGATAAATAATCCTGTCGGGTGGCCAAGCTCACTAGTCAGAGGAGGAAAGGGGAGAAATATCAGCGTACTCTAGCCCAGTGGGCAACCTTTGTGCACCCCAGAAAGCGGGTGTGGCCAGTGAGTTTTCTTCTATGTGAATATTTGGGGGGGTGAGTATTTGGGGAGATAAAAGGCTCCAGACTCCTATATTGTCCTTTAACATCCTCCAAAACTGAAGCAAATCAGGCCAACGTTGGGGAAGGTGAACGTTTTTACGGGATAAAACGGTGTCTTTTGCCTGCTAGCTTTCTCTCTCTCACACACACACACACACACGCACACACAAAAACAAAACCGAAACAAAGCCTTGCAGGTCCAACACGTTGGTCCACCAACCCGGGCGGCATTCTGGAAGGACTGCTGGGATAAGCGTGGTCTGCAGGTTGCCTCTGGTCTGGTCCTGCAGAATCACCCATCCAGCCTCGGCAGTTAAAAGCCAGGGAAGTAGCAATGAGGTATGAGCTGCATCTCCTTGAATCAGGGCTTCAGAGTTTCACCACGCTGGGTTTTGGCTGCACCCAAGAACGTAACTACCCCACCCTAATCTGAACCACGTTATTCACATTCAGAGCACTAAGAAGACCCCTTATGGCAAAGAAGCCCATTGCAACACTACCAATGTCACAGTGAGAAAGGCCCAAGAAACCCTCTTCCTCATTCAGTGCTGCTCCTTGAGGCTGGGATGTTTTGAGAGGCTTTCTTCCAGGCAGAATTCAGTCTGCCGCCTCCCCGTGACGCTCCCGGTTGAGTAGTTTCTTGCCATATTTCTTCTGCCCTCGACAACCAGCTACAGGAGGAGGCTGATGGATGCAGCAAGTCATAAATAGCTGGAATTGTGGCTGGAAGATAATTTGCAAGTGACACTCACCTCTGCCAGATAAAGAATGCAGAATTTCAGATCCTCAGAGGAATCTGCAAGAAAAGTAGATTGAAGGGGTCATTTAACTTTCCCTGACTTCAACAACTGAAAAAAAAATTGTTTGGGCCAAGTGCTCAATATGCTTTAGTTATTTTCACGGAAAAGGAAGAGCACGTAAATGAGGCAATTAGCTATGGAAGCTGCCCTAGCCAATTAGTCAGTCCATGGAGACATCTAGTCCAGTGTTCTCTGCTCTTGCTGGCTGCAGATGGACCTAGGACTAGGTTTTAGATGAAAACAATCATCTATGGATCTTCTGATAAAACATATAAAACTACTTGGCAGTAAATCCTCATCTGGCCCACATGGTCTCAAACCAACAGGGTCTCCTCTCCCACTCCTCCTGGCCTGGTGCTGCTAGGACTAATTCCACAAGCCAAGTAGACGCTCTTGGTGACAGCTGGTGCCAGGTTCTTACTGCAAGATGAATTAATAAATAATGCCAAAATTACTGTTGAGCCTGACCATCTTCAGGGAAAGGCAGGAAGTTCTGGCTGCCAGGCAGCATTTGGGCCCTTCGGCATTTTATGCATCTAGTTTAGAAAAATGATGCCCAAGGAAGAGCTGCAATGAGCGACTTGAGAGAGTGGGGACACAGAACATTCTCCCTCCCCTCGTGCCATCCCCTCACTTAACAGGTAATAAACCTTTGAAAATCATCACCAGAGAATGTGCCATTGCCACTTAAATGACTTTCATTAAAAGGACTGGCTGGATTCAGAGAGGAGGGCAAGTTCCTCCTTAGTCAGAATCACATGGCTTTATGCAGTCACAGCTTTCCATCTTGGGGGCTCAAATCACTCAGGAGTACTGAAACAATACGACGGAGCGGAGAACAGAAGAAAAAGCCTTGTTTGCCTTCGGTTCCAGGGACAAAGGAAATGCAGACCGTTAAGAGAGCTTCCCCGAGCACAGGCCTTCAATGCCAGCTGCTGACAATGAAGACCTATCACTTCCTGCTGGCCCAAGGACGGGCATCCCTCTGGTCCAGAGGGCGGACTGGCCCATTACCAAAAGGCGCAATTCTTTCATAAGAGCTCTGGACTCACCCTCTTGCAGCCGAACATCCTGCAGGTAAAGGGGGTTGCGAAAGACATTACATCGTCCAGGCTCATCTTCCTGGGTGAACAGCAGTAAGTCTGAATAAACAAAGAGAATCACCTGGACAAGGCAGGAGGAAAAAGAAAAGAGTCTCACAGAGCTCAAGAACCACATCACGAAGCAAATTAATAACTCTTTCTGCAATTTATTACATTTGGTTTAGTATATCAAGTGTTCATCCATGCTAATCTGTAACCAGATGCCAGTTATCCATCCTGCTCTTCTTGGTTCAGAAACTGGGCTAATTCCCTTCTACAGCTTGTTTAGTTAAAGGTTAACATTAAATGTTGTGGCTGCAGTTTCCATAACCAAGTCAGCTTGGTTTTGTCTGCCCTAAATCCCCTGCCAAGACGTTTCCCTGACATAGGGTGCGAGCCTTTGTTTTGCCTGCATAACTGTTTCCAACCACGGCCAGTTCCAGATAGTGGACTTCAACGCCCAGAATCTTCAACGGAGGCCCTGCTGCTGGGGAGTTCTAGGAGCTGAAATCCATTTCAGGCGTCCTGCAGGTGTCACTACCCTTTTCCTTCTTGAGTCAGCCTGACAGGAGTTGAAATCCTTAAGGCATCTGTTACCTACCTCTGAGTTAGGCAAAGTTATTCTTGTAAAGGTTTATTAAAAAAGAAAGAAAACAAAACTTTAAAACCAACTGTAAATCAACAGTGCGTTACAATCTTTTGAAACTCTGGCAGAATTTGATTAAGAGATTTACAGAAAACTTTTTAGAGCAGGTTGTAAGAAAGCAAAAAACTCTAAGGATCCAATCTAAAGACAAGTCTTACCACCATCCTAAATATCAGGGCCCCAAAGGCCAGCCAGACTTGATTCAATAAAATAGCAAACTAAGTTCTCCAAGTGTCACCACCCACGAACAAGAGGAAGGTTATCGGCCTGTTCAGGAAGCTCTAAGGTTTGCAGAAGTAGAAAAATCCCTGAACAACCCAATGCCAACTCTGTAGGCAGTGGCATGCAGTGCTGCCCTCTGGGGGCTAATGGAAGAGAAGACTAAGGGAGAGAAACAATGTCATGGGAGAACTGTGGAGCCACAGGAGGCAAGCTGGCTGGAAGACTAACCAGGATAACGGCACACTTCAGTGTTTTGCTGCAGGTGCCGTTCACATGCTGTTATTTGCTGGAGAGTTAGTAATGGAATAGCATGTTTGAAGACCATCTTTGGGCCACAGGCACAGGTACTGTGGACATACGAAGGGGGAAGAGCTGCGCTGACTGTGGGTTTCCAGAAGACGCTTCTTAGCCAGTGGTGAAAGCAGGCTACTTCACTCTGACCCAGCAAGGCAGGGGTCTGCTCTGTTCACACCTCTGTTTCTGGATATACAGCAGTCATTTCAAATCTCTTTAGCTCTTTGTCCACACGCTGCTGTGCCCTGACAGGGACTTGCGTTCACCTGCAGAGAGCTTCTAGAGTCAGTCCTTGCATCTCATTTTGGAGTTCAATTTTATGGGCCTAAAACTCCTCTTGCAACACTGCTCCAAAAACTTCCCAGGTCTCTCAGAGTTTCAAAGATTATGACTGTGGGAATAAAAATCAAGTCTAGACAGGATGTGATTGAAACTAGTATATGATTCAGGGAATGGACATTTCTGGCAGAGCGCCGCACGTTGCACAGCCAACTGCCCCTTCCCCTTCTCTTCCTCTTCTAGTGAAAAAAATACTATGTTATCACAATTCTGAGCAAAATTCTGGAAGCAGCTTCCCTACAACACACAATGCAACAAAATCAGTCTCTAAGACCACCACACTTGACAAACTTGGAACTTGCAAAGCACATCCCAGCCAAATTCAGGAATTACAATAACAGCAAAAGATCCACCATTTTTGTTTCGGAAATACTAGCCAAGAAATAACAACAAGCCATTATTGGAGATGAACGGGGAAAAGTGTCCAGACAGGCTCTTAAAAATGAGGAGAGCTCTAAAAAAGGAATTTTGCTATTCCAGACCCTAAAGCCGCATTGTTTAATTCAGGTTTAGTTTCATTCAGGAGCTCTTTGGGACATCTGGACATGTTCCCTCACCCCAGGCCTTAGGATCTATTTAATGGGCTGAAACCCGCCCCAGTACAGCCTCTTCTGGAGCTTATCCCATTTGCAGGCAGAGACAGGGTGCATATTTGGGTCTTCTCTCCAAGAAAAAGGCATGCTAGACTCTACGGGCTGGTTACAAATTGAGGCAGCAGTCAGTGGCCTTAAGGCAAAACGGGCTAGTGAACAAATAGATCCTCATTCATTCCTACCTCCAAAGGTCACATACAGCTTGAAAAAAAAAGAGCTGACTTCTGATCAAGACACACTTGCAGCGCAGTCTGATGCGTGTCCACTGAGAAGCAAGTCCCAACTGAGTCAATGCACATCTTATCACAACAACGTGCAGGAGGTAATACGAACAACATCGCAACACACTAACTGGCAAGTCAAAACAAGGAATCTCATCCATCAGCTGGCAGCAGAAACCATCCATCCATGCAGCAATGCGTGTGTGTTCAAAAGCAAAGGTGTCAAAACTGCCAAGCTCTACAGAAATGAGGAGGGTTCACCACACTAATGCTTACTGTTGAACATGCGGGGCTTCAGAAGGAAAATGTTTAGCAGGAGCCCCTGAACTTGCAGAGCAGCTCCAGAAAATAACTGCCCCAAACAAGCCATTTGAGGAAGAAGAAATAGCACTTTCAAAGAAAGGCCAGGCCTGCACGGCACCGGAGCAGAACCGGGAGTTCTTCTACAAAAAGAGCAGTGCCATTTAGCAGCAGGTCGTTCCCTGATATTGTCTGTCCCGGAGCCAGGGCTCTCGGGGCGTTACCGGGTACCGTCCCTAAGTCTAGTCTCCATGGCCAGGAAATGCCTCTGAGGAGTCTGCTTTTCAAGAGGAACCGGGCGCAAAGCAGAAAGGAGAGGGCCCAACTGCTCCCTTTCTGTATTTATTTAAATAAATATTTATTTATAAATTATTTGGATAAATTACTTAAATGATTTCTCTGTCGCCCCCCTCCATCTTAACATAGTGACTTTGTTTGTCTGAATAAGTCACAAGTGTGCCCCAACAATCCTGAACCCTGGGAAGGAAGCACCTTGTGGTCCTCTGTGACTACGGCAGCTCAGAGAGCTAACAGTGGATTCTTCTTCCCCGTCAGAGAGTCAGTAATAATGAATATCATTCCCTGGGATGTGCCTGGATGCCTACCTGAGTTGGTTTGTTTCGAGTCTCATGAAGAAGCAGCTCTTCTGATAAAAGCAGCGTCCGGGCTGGGCTGCAAAGGTCCAGAGGCTAATGGAGTAAGAGAAACACACACAGATACACAGCTCAGAGACTGACGATGAGAAAACTCTCTGGAGGGCTCCATCAATTTCTTGCTGACAGCTGCAAGCCCCTGATAACCAATGGAAAGTCCAGAGTCCAGGAAATCAAAAACAAAACAAGTGGGATTGCTGGCAGGATCACACAAAAACTATAAAAAGAATTCACTGTTTGGAGACGTGATCATCATTTCGCTCTTCGGCAAAATCTTCAGGACAAGTTGAGTCCAAAGAGCAGTTTAAATCAATCCTGGTGTATGGTTGAACAGAAAATGTTGTCAAGGTGGGAGGTGCAGGAGAAGGGAGGCAAAGAGCTTACACGCAGGAGTCTTCCTGCCCCCCGGGCATCTCTGTCTGAGACCTGGAAATGCCATCTGCCCAGCGACCCCAACACCGCCTTCCTTCCCAGTGAGGTAGCTCCACCAAGACCAACCTGAATGCCCAGGTGGTGGAGGCAGCTGCTTGGTGTAGCTAAATTGAAACTAAACTGACAAGGACAGGAATGGCACGTGAGTCCAGCCTCTTCCCCAAATATTTCTGAATGAGGCAGGGCCTCTGAGAAGCAGCTTCCATTCGCAGAGGCAATACGTTGCCCTGCCTTTACATCCTCCTGTTAAATTTTCCCAGCTACCTTCTGCCACAGTGTTTCTCTTCAGTGCTTAACTCTCACCTTGCTCTCCCTGGCTGTTTCTACTCCCCTGTGCAAAGTCTGCTGCTTTGGCAAAGAGTCCCAATCAACTGGCGTTAAGCACAGTAATTATACAGTACATCCAGAATCTGGATGCCACTGAAGACCAGCTGCCAGAGGGTGCACTAAGGCGAGGTCTATTCATTGCTTTTTTTGCAGTGTTGCTCGACAACAAAGTTCTTGTGACAGTTCACATTAGGGAATGAAGACAAGTTAAAAATCAGCAACAAGGGAAAGAATCCTACTTTTACGGCCTTGCTGGTAAGTTTCCTGGGGCACGCAGGGGGCCATTAGGGGAAAGAGTTTGCTTGACAGGATGGGCTGTCACTTGCCCTGCCCTGCCCTGCCCAGCCCCTCCTCCTTGGTAATGCTTCCTGCACTGTCTTTCCAATGATCTGAAGTACCACAATCCTTGCTCCTAGGGCTTCCCGAAATATATTATTTGTTTGTTTGTGCAATTTCTATAGCCACCCATCTCAATCCAAGTGACTCTGGGTGGCTAACAATTTCAATAATTAAAATCATTAAAACAGTTACAAATTATACATATAGCTTTGCAATAGGAGAGGAGGTGGCTGTCTGCATCTAGCAGCCTTCAGGCAAAAGGATTTTGTATGCAACCTGGACTCTAAAACATAGAGTTAGAAGGGTGGCAGGATCAAAACACTGACTGATGGCAGGTGGGAAATGCTCAACTCAGAGAAAAAGTATCTTCCCGGAATGGGCCCTTCTGAGTCTCACCTGCACAAAGATGGGGAAGACCAGCACTTTGGGAGCGAGCGTCACGTACGTGCCATAACTGGAGTGCGGGATGTGGGGCCCCAGCAGAGGGCAGCTCTGGGGGCTGCTTCCATGGCTTTTTATGGTCTGCACTGTCTTCATGAGCCGGGATTTCTTGCCATGAGATTCTCCTTTGCACACGTTACCTGGATGTAAGGAACAAGGGGGGGGGGGATTCTGTTGGACCTCTGTTCTTACGCCCACCAGAGATCTGTATAAAGTCCAGTCTCAATAGGATACCAGAATGCAACCAGAATTACGAGTTCAGCAGATAACATAATATCCTGTGTGGCATTTTATAAAGTAAAATACATCAGAAGGTCCAGCCCACGTCAGTTCAGTTTGGCCCTAGGCGTCAGAGAGACATCAGCGTTCTTCTTCAGGTCGGATATTAAGGAAAATAAAACCCTGAGAAGAAATGAAGGATCAGGATGGCACTCTACCCACTACAACTGCCTTAACATGGAGTGGAAAAATGGTGCCCACACGACAATCCTACATCCACCGACTCAGAAGCGAGTCTCCCTGTCAAAGGAGCGTGTTTACATTAGGCCCTGCTACGGACAAAGGTTCTCAAGGATAAAGAAGCAACAGTTCCTTGAATCGGCTAGCCCATAAGCCAGTAAGATACAAAATCAGAGCACTTGGGCTGCGTTAGCAAGCACACAGGAAATTTGCAAAACAGACTGTGATATATTTAATAAGTAACTTTGTGCACTTTTATCAAGGAGGGATTTATTTATCCCTTTGCATGGCTGCAGCACGAGATTTTTCCAAGAGTCTACAGTATAGGAAATGGACCTAATGGAAATGTTGAGTCAATCCTGCTGATGGTTGGCTAGTCATTATAGCAAATTCCCAACACAGACATTCTTGCCTCAGAGAAGCTGCAAAACAACATTGCCTGGCTGGCACTGTTTCCACTGCTCGCTGTGAAGAATGAGAGTGCAAATAACATCGCTTCTGTCCCTTTCCTTCTTTCAGGAGCAAGAAGGTGTGAGCAACAGGGGCTGATAAAGTTGCCACTCCTCTGGGCCACCACTGGCCAAGCCTGGAGAAGCTATACCCCGAGAGACTGGACAACATTGAGCTATGGAGCCCGTGAACCAACTTGTCGGGACACAGGACTAAGAGAGAATGCCTGTTCTGCCTGCCAAAGATCATTGGCAACTTCCAGCAACTTCCTAGTGAGATGGGCGGTGACCAAATTTGAAAAACAAACAAGCAAATAAATAAATAAATCTTCACCTATACACAGTACAAGAGATACTGTGCTGGTCCACTCTGAGAGCATCAGACTAGGCAGATTTATAGTCTGATTTTGGTTTAAGCTCTTCTAGAATAACGTATATTTCTACTTCCTCCCCTTCAATCAATTTGCCAGTACAGACAAGAATGGGATTATGATAGCTGAGGTCAAAGGCTGCGTTCTAGGAGTCTCCATGTGGCACTAAGTCATAAAAGTGTCCCCCCTTTTTGTCTCAAGGAACTGCAACAGAAAGTACCAGCCTGGCATCAGCAGCTGTCTGCACTAACATCCACCAACCTCGGCTTTGGTCTGTCTGACATCTGGTACTTAAGCTGCACAGGGCAATGCATGACCTTCCTCAGCTGAAGGCCTTCGAGTATATGAAGGCTTACAGAAAGCCAGTGTGGTGGGAAAAAGTTAAAACAAGAAGAACCACGTTCAGATCCGTATTCATCCCCGAACCAGAAAGTGCTCTCTCTCTGTCTTATCTGGTTCACGGGGTTGAAAGGGGGAAGAGGTGGGATATAAATCTAATAAAGAAATTTTAAAATGGAAGAGAAGCAAACATTCCTTTTTAGAAAAACAACTGAGTAACTGCAGGACTGAAGCCGCATCTTTCCCATGAAAGCATTCAGCCTCTCCGCCAGCACAGCTGCACAGAAAATTCAAGTCAAGGCACCGGAACATGCCACGGGGAGCGGGCAAGCTTTCTGCCTTGGAACTGGAGCAGACAGCCAGAGCATTTCTCTCCCAAACTGAAAACATGGCTGGGGAAACAGATAAGGAGGCTCCAAAGTCAACAGGGCTGGTCTACTCATGAAGTTGCCGGGAAGAGATCACTTGCCCCTGGAGAAATAATACCTCGAAACAAGCTACTGCTTGCTGTTTCTGGTGCGGAGGTGGAAGCAGCTGTGACTCAGAGGCTCCCTTGACCAGTGGCAGAGCAGCTCTTTGCCCTCCCAAGCGCTCAAAGGCACTTCCGACCAACGTCCCTGCGGTAACGCAGACTAGTGCTGATGAGCCATTCGTGTGACTCTTCCCCCTCGCTGTGGCTGCTGGGCTCAAGGACCCCAGTCAGGGCAAACTGCAAGGCCAAATCCAAATCAGACGTGCCCAACTCAGAACCCACGATTCAATCTTAGACATTCAGGCACGCTCAACTAATCTGCATCAGCTTTGTCTCAGATGCCCTCTCGCTGTCCTGCCTCTCCAGGGGATTCTCCGATGTCCCAGGACTGGCCCCTTCGTGATAACAGAGCTCCAGGTATGTTCAACCTGCCCGGAGCAGACCTTCTCTTCCGATTCAAATTCCCATTCAGCCATGAAGTTCACTAGGTGACCTCAGTACTGTCATTCCCACGCTCATCCTAGACTGCCTCACAAGGTGGTTATCAGGGAAAAAATGGGGAAAGACAGCCATGTATGTTACTGTAAATGTTTTAAAAGAAAGGTGGAATAAAAACATATTAATCATACAAAAACAAACAAGCTGCAAGGTTCATGCTTTCTGTACAAAACACTGTTTCATATTTACAGCACAGCACACCAATAACAACAAAGAACCATTAAGCACACTTTTTATACTTCCCCAACCCCTTCTGCCTCCCTCTGGCCTATCCATGAAGGGACAAACATCAAGAAGCAGGAACAGAGAAAGCTACTTACCTTCAGGAGCTTTGTTCTCCTGGTAGACTCGCCTCAGAAGCTGAAAGACACAAAGCACAGAGCCAGGTGTGTCCCCTCATCAGGGTTATGAAACAGAGTAATTGCCTTCTACACCTAGCAGGTCAGGGAGATTTAGCTGGATTTTTGCCCCCACATCTAGTTTTCTGCCTGCTATCACACCGGAGAACGTTCAGTCGCCTGAAGTCTGAACTGGGTCTTTCCAGAAGCAGCTTTAATCATCTGCTGAACTTTTCCTTAGACAGGGCTCTCATTCTGATATATGCTGGGCAGTCAAAAGGATAAACATGTCTCTTAGAGTCAGCTGAATTCCAACTATTCTCTCTTTTCTGTAGGCGCCAGCATGTGGAAGAAACCTTTCTACCATGTGCAGAAAAACTGCTGGGGCCAACTGGCAAGCAAGCCAATTTCAAAATGCCCATACCTGGCCTCCTGGATTAAGTGGGGCAAGGATGATGTAGTTCTTGTCCGTACCACCGGAGGAAGGAGGTCGGGAAGGCGGAGGCATCGTGTGCTGCCGGGGAGCCTTCCCAAGCTCAGTGTATCGCTCCCAGCCGTTGAGCGCAAACCCATCGTTCCCATTGTACAATACGTGGCAGCTCTGCCGATGCTCGGGGGGCCGGGATCGCCCTGTGCTGCTCTTCTCCCGCCTGGCAGGTGGGGACTGCAAATCATATGTTGACATGCAGGAGGGACGGCGGATGACCCCTTGTAGGCTGGGCTTGGCCTGTGGGACAATGCGCCAAACCAGCAGGACGATCTCCTGGGGACAGTTCCTAGAAATGAGGACAGTGTTATCATTGATGGGTTGAGGTTACTATCCCCACTCTTTTCTGAATTAACTACCTGAAGCAGTCAGTGTGGGAAAGTGCAAAGACAGCAATATAAAACAACCCTAACCCCACCACCAAACAGCCTCAGGGGCACTTCATCCCTGTCATCCCACTTCCACACACAGTTCAGTCACCGAATCTCATGGGCCAATTCCACGCATTTCCAGTCTTCAACAGGCTGCTGATTGAGCCGAAGGACTGTATCCAGTTGCTGCAAGCCAGCCTTCTCTGCTGGGCCACCTGGAAGGAAAGGAGAGGGAGCTAACCCGTCACGGCCAGTCTCCTCGCAAGATCAGAAGATGCGGAAAAGGAAACTTGCTGTTCTTGAGGAGCAATCACACATTATCCTCTACTACACGGCTATGTGGAATTTAGCTAGTTCTGAATCTGTGTCTCCTTGGAGAGATCTCTTCCATTAAGGGCAACGTTTTGCCACAGTTTGACCATAATACAGTTAAAAAATTGATATAGGTTACAGGCAGGGCATAGGCCTGGTCATCTGAGGGATGACCTTTCTCTCCTGGTTTCTGCCCAGCCGGTACAATCTGACAGAGAGGTTGTGCTCCAGGTCCCCTCGATCAAACAGGGTCATCTAGCAAGACCCGGGAAGCACGCCTTCTGTCACGGCGCCACTCTGGAATGAGGTCACTCCTGAGATCCAGACGGCTTCCACCTTGATGGCGTTCCGGAAGGCCTTGAAAACCTGGCTTTTCTCCCAGGCCTCGGGGTAAGGCAGATGGGGCCCCATTTCAGATCTGTGTGTTGTCTGGATTGCTGTCTTATGTCTATTCTGTAGTCCTTTGTGGGTTAGTTTTTTTATTGTATTCTTATCTATTTGGTGTTTTTGTGCTGCTTTTTACTTTGTGAGCACCCAGAGCCAGTTAGAGTCGGGCAGCATCAAAAATCGAATAAAATAAAAGTAAAAAACGTAAGTTCAAGTCCCTTTACTAGAGGGCACATGCCAGGAATTGAGAGGAATTAAAGCAGAAGGAAGCAAAGGCAGACAGAACCGGTCTCCATTGCAGACTAAGTCAACTTATCCCTACCAGAATCAACAGCTTGGACCCGGACAGGGGAGTCACAGCAGATGGTGAAACCGAACCCATTCTTCCCACGTGGGATTGTAATCTGAAACCAAACAGCAGATTTACACATGTTTAAAGAATCCAAACATATAAGCTATCAAAACTGCTAACTAAGTATCGGTAAGGGAAAAAGGTTCAGTAAGGAGCCCCACAGGTGTTCCAGACTTCCCCGAGGGAGGTGGAACCACGGCCAGACCACAATACTTCCACCGAACCAAACCGCACAAGTGCAGAAGGCCTCCCTCTGGGCCAAACAATGGGCTCCAGGGACAAGTTACCTTGAAGGGTCAACATATTCAACCCATGATTTTCTGTGGGTTGAATGTGGACGATGAACCTCAGTATTAAATCAATCCTATAAAGTCCCTAACTCTAAGAAAAAATTTGCATTGACACAGTAAAGGATCCTCAAAGAACACTTAATGTGGCTAACTGACATCCTTCCTATGCTAGAGCTGCAGTAAATCAGAAGGAACTTTTCTATGCAAGTTCTGGAAGTGGTTAGATATTACTACTGCAGCAAACCAGGTGTTTGGAAGCCAGTTGTGCCAAAAATGACAATGCTTTGTTAAATTATATTCCCCAAATGGGAATCTCTCAATCTATGAAGAACATCAGACATACTGAGCCTGGACTGGACAAAAAAAAGTTGTTATGCTCACCTGCAAGAGCCCTCATATACAACCCCCTAAATTGGCTTAATAAAATGTGTCCCTTCTTAGCCTTGAATTAGAGAAGCAACACCAGACTATATGATTATGTGTGGCCAAGGTTGAATTCATTGTTTAAAAACTGAATCACAACAATGAAAATTCAAAAGTGTAATATAATTTCAGTATTTGAGAAGCTTGACATTTTTATTAATGATCCTTTTTTTCCTGTTTTTGTAAGTTTTGTTTAGGTATTCAGTTGTTATTTTTTTCAATGCTTTTTTAATCCTTTTTAGGTTTTTGTTCTCCCTCTTTTTTTTTTTTTTAATTTTAGGGAGTTTAGTGTAGCACAGGATATTTTTTTCTGTCTGTAAGCATACTGTTTATTTCTGAACAGGTTAGGGCTTTTTTTCCTGAAGTGTACTGTCTTTTCTACAAAAATAATATAACTTACAGTTTACGTAGGCCATTACATATTAATATGTAATGCCTTTTAAGAATGTCAATTGTAACTTTTTAAAACTGAAAACAATATTAATATATTAAAATAAGCATTATTTCTAAATCTCACAGAACAGTCGAAAACAACAAAATTACTCGGACCAGAGGGTGTTCATTCAGAGGACTTAAATATGATATTGTTGAACTTCTAACAAAAATATGTAACACATTCTTTAAAATGATTACCAAAGGACAATGGTAGGCCATGAAGGTAACCGCAATTTTTTTAAAAAGGAATCTGCTGGACAAATAATTAGAGCCTAGATACCTTTACCTGTGCTAGGCAAACTGGTAAAAAAACATTATTAAAGATAAAATTATCAAGCATTTATGAATTAGATTCATATTTTGTTGATAGCTATCTTCTATTAGAAAAAGGGATGTAAATTTAATTTAATAGAGAAATCAGAGAGTTTGCTCAGGTTGCCAACAGGAACAGAAGAAACGCTGTGCGGCTCTCCATCAAACAAACCATGAGGCGCTTTTATTTTCACGCAGAACGAACTCAGGGGTATGTTCCATGTGAAATCCTCCCAACTCCAGAGACATCCATCGGGCTTCCTGTTTGACCAGCAAAAGGGAAAGAACGGCCCTTCCGGTTTCTGAGAAAGGCAGTCTGGAGGAGGATCCCCACGGTGCTTCCAGGAAGGTCTCTTCTAAGGAAGCGACGGTCCAAGGGCCACCTTCAGAAACAAGCAGGGCTCCTCCTCCCACTTTCCTACCCGTAGCTTTCATGGACCAACTAAAGGTAGGTTGGAAGCATGACAGATTCAAGTTACTTATTTTCACTTAAGGCACGTATTAGGAGGATGTTGACCTGTGCAAATACAGCCAGTGAACTCTGAACAGCTGGAAGCTTGTAGCTGGATGAATGTGGCAATCCTGTGCACTTACCTGAAAGGAAGCCCCGCTGAACACAACAGATTTTATTTAGACGTGTACGGGATTGTACTGTGCACTGTATCTCTTTTCCTCTCTGGATGTTTGAGACTCCTCATCTCCAGAGTTAAGGAGGATGAACTGTGTGCAGTAAGCATGCAGCCAATCTCTGGTATCAAGCTCTTTCTTTAGCCCTTGAAAAGCCAACGGCTTGAATGCCCTTCACACCAAGACCACAGAAAGATTGCTACTCTTTTCGAGTAGAAATTCTGCATACACAGTAGCAACTCTTCCTTCTGATAAACCTCCCGCTCGATAGTTGCAGTGTCAAAAAACATAAGCCATCAGAAGGGGAAGCAGATCAGCCCCTGCCTAAGGCTGCACCAACATGCCTGTATCCACACACAGGGAGCTCCCTGTCCCCCCAAGAGCATCCAGACAGCAAGCTGTCTAGCCATACTAACAGAAGGATGTTCCAAGAAACCTTGTCATTAAGACCAGCTCTTGAGAAAATGGAGGAACGAGGGAATGAGGCACCTCCAGGGAAGTAACAGACCTCCTGCTTCCCCTGGGGACAAAGAGAGGAGCTTTGGAGACAAGGCACAGAACGAGAACTGGTTCTGAGTCCTCAGAGGAACTGACACGTTTGTGTATTTGTGGGTCTACCTAAGCGCATACACAACCGCTGCCAAGCCGGCCTAGCAGCAGAATGCTGTCTAGCTCATCCATCTGTCGGAGCACTCAGCCGCAGACTGCATTCCGATGCAGCCTGGCTTGGCCTCGGCCTCATGGAAATCAGAAGCGAGCTTCTTACTTCCGAATCGCAGGCAAGCTGCTCTTTTTCAGCAAGGACAACCAACCTCTCCCACCTCACAGCCATGTGGGAACTCTCCTGCTACTGGTCCAAGGGAAACCATATCGCGCGGGTTTCCCGCCGGGAGCCTAGGTTGCCTCTCACGGCCAGCAGACCATTCAGCTCCCTCAGAGAAGCTCCACAGGACACTTCAGCCTCAGCAGAACCCTCCCATCTGCAGAGCCCATTGCCCCAGAGAAAGCAGGCATGCCAGAGAAGGGGGCCTCATGCCAGCTGCAACTGACCTGCTGGTAGTGCCGCTCCGAACACACTCTGCACAGTCCGTTGAAATGGCTCATGTCCGAAGCCTCAGGGCTAGCCCATAAAGGTGCAGAGATTTCCCACTCTCCCTGGCAAGCAAGAGGAGAGAGACTCCCCTGCCTCCTGGCAGCAGGGCAGCCAAAAGCCAGCCTCTGTGGTCCCACATGGCTGCCCTGGGAACTCAGGAGCTTGCAGAAGAATGACAGGAAGCCACCCCTCACCTCCCAGGCTGCTGCAGCCATGTGCGGCTTTGTGATAAGCCCAGAGGTTTCCTGAGCACTCGGAGGGAGAAGGAAGGAGAGAGAGTTCAGAGTCAAATTCCTGTCAGCGCGTTTGGGAGGCAGCCCTTGTTCCGTCCCCGCCACAGACAAGCACTTGGAGAAGGCACCAGCAGACCTTTCCCAGCACTGCCTCTTCCATTAGGAAAGGGGGGGGGGGCACACTTTCACATTTGCGAGGAAGGAAAAGGACTGTAAATAATCAAGGCACACATTTCACACAAACTCCTCTCTGCCTCTCGTGCGCATTGTGTAATAAAAATGTGAAGGTCTATTAACACACCTTATCCCATCAGTGCGATTGAAGTGCTGACTTCAAGGTTCCTTTCTTTGGGTGGGGCAGAGAGGGAAACAGGCATTTCTCTCTTTTCATGGCTGCTTGATAGTAAGGAAGACCTCCACCAGGGCTACCCTTCCTTAGTCTGGAAATTAAAGCTCCACGGCCTGCCACTGTTACGCAGGCTGATGAAGGCAGAGTCTTTGGGGGGACTCTTCTATAAAACGGATGGGTGGTGACGTAAGAACAGTTTATAGCTTCCAGAGCTGCTCTTTCCTTCTCCATTCCAACATAAGTCTGGGCACCCCAACCAACGGAAGGGAAAGCGGGGGGGGGTGTTTTATTCTGCAGGAGCAGGACGACCAATGGCCCTCCGACCACTTGCCCAGCAGAGGCTGAGGGTTCCCTCCAAATCCCTCTGACACATTGAAAGTACCAGTGTTTCCAGTTGGGCAGTTCCATCACTGCTAGTGCCTTGTCCCAGAAAATGAGCCTCCTTCCTGTTTATCCCTTCCTTCCTCAGCCCTCCTGGATGAATGGAAATGCCTTCCAGGCACTCACTTTCTTTAGCTGAATTAAAGAAAGGGCCTGGTGCCCATTAGCTAGAATGGCGCTCAGCTCAGCTCCTCCGGCTGGCTTACACACACCTTGACCTGCTCCGTGTCCTCTTCCTGCTGCTGCTGCCGCTGCCGCTTCCTCAGTAACGCAGCCGGCTCGGCTAGTGTCAGCTCTGGTGAAAAAGAGAGAGGGAAGGGAGGAAAGAAGGAAGGAAGGAAGGACGGGTCCCTCGGCCTTTGGCAGCAGGGCAGCTCATTGTGTCCCATCCTCCCAGTGCGGAGGGGTACACTACAGCCTTCTCTTGGTCCTGCTGCTGCCCATCAATCATACAACTGTTCACAGCTTACAAATCTAAAAGCATCCAATATAATAAAAGCCAGAAGAATTAAGCAAAAATAATTAGTCCATGAAAAGGACTAAACAATAATACTAAAATGGTTATACTATTAAAATCAGTGGATTTACATTTTATGCAACTGTTCACAGTTGATCCACGTGTAGTTTACTGTAATATTTTGCTGTTGCTTTTTTTCCTTTTTTTTTGCCTAAGTCTTCTGATTTCCATCTTTAAACAGGGGAAAGGCCCAAGAGAACAAAGCAACATTTCAGGTTGCAGGTGCCACCAACAGCAACTCTCTCCCTCCTGTGTCTCCTCTCCCTAACCTCTTGAAAAGGCGGGAAGCGCAGCAGAGCACGCTCTTAAAGCTTGCCCAGGCCCACACAAGAATATGCATTGGCGTCATCTGGCAGAAAAGAACACTCCTCTTCCCTATACGCAGCCTAATCAATGGTAATGCTGTAAGTCAAAGATTCCAGGGGCTCCCGTTCTTAAACCCGTTGTTGCCCCTGAGCTACCTGATGGGAAGGCAGGGGGCGTTCCAAAAAGACCCAACCCACGTAAGGGCAGCTGCCTTCCCTGCAAGAGCACCAGAGACTTAAACTCCTCGCCCACCAGGAAGCCTTTGCCTGTATTTTGTCTACCCTGCCTGGACAGAAGAGACCAGCTCAGCGCAGGATGGGCCAAAGACAGAAGAGAGCTCTCAAAATCCTCTCTCCTGGACAGACCCACCTTGGCCTTGCTTTAGCCGCCGTGCGCCCACCTTCAGGTGCTTTGTCCTGCCCAGATCTTCTCCCAGTAAGTAATACCAGCCACAAATCTTCTGAAAGCATAACAGGAAAGAACAAAGACAGCAGTTTACACACTCCCTCCTGTTTGCTGTTAACGTGCTACTAAAAAATCCCCATGAAAGATGGCGTGCCTGCAGAGACTAGAGGATTCTAGCCACTGAGAACTGAAATTCTACCCATTTTGCTACACATCCTGCTATACATTTTATAGGCTTTGCTTTCAAAACAGACAGCAGAGGGCAGAGGAGTTGCGTACCAACCCCATTTTCTCCAACTATACAGTAATTATACTGTGAATGAACAAGGAAGAAAATGAGAGTCCCTCAAACAAATCCCATTTGCTTATCTGAAGATCTCTATCTAGAAGCTTTTCTAAAAATTATCTCAGTTAAGAATTTTAGAGGGGAATACAGCTTCCTTCAGCTTAATGGCATTTTACAAGTTGGCATTTTAAGTTACTGAAGTTCATTTTTACTAACAGGAACGTCATCTTCCGGACGTTGCAAGGGATCATAACTCAAATCCAGCCCCTGTTAGGAAGGTATGCGAGCCTTAGACGAGCCCCACCCCCACGTCCTCACCCATCAAAGGGGGATCATAGTATGCAGGATTGTATCCAGACCCCCCACACACATGATAAATGTGAAGCACTCTGAAAAATAAGTTCCTACTGAGCATTTCTGGCAGATCCAGTGCAAAGTCACTTGGGGCAGTAGCCAGAATAACCACCCTCGGTGTAGCTACCCATCGCTTTGGGCCACCCCCCAGCCGTTCCTTTCTCCACAAGGCAACCGCTATAGCTGGGTCCCCACCACTCTCAACCCAAGGCACCATCCGTACCTTGTCTGGACCCAGCAGGGTCTTCACGCCAAAGCTCATGCAGCCAATGAGTCTGCTCTGCCTGGGCAGGAAACAGAAAGACAATAAGAGATGGCGCAGAAGGGAGCCAAGGGGGGCACGGGGATTGCCCGCAGGAGCAGCTCTTCCATCGGGAAGCAGCGACGCCTCTTTCCTTCGCCTTGCTGCTGCCCTGCTCTGCCCTCTCATCCCTGGGACTGACTCTTGCCTTACTGATGCTCATCTTCGGTACTGACCCTACCAAGGCTACCCAGCCCCACCACACAGCGTGTCTGAAACCACGCTGCAATGTTGCGCACAAGGCTCACTGCAATATCACCTTGACTGGGCCATCTTTACCTAGAATCCTTTGGTCGGTTCCAGGCTGTGACAAGGAGACGCTTTCGCTCATCTTCCTCCTGCAAACAGCTGGAACGTAAGCAGAGAGAAAGCAACCCTCAGCTCTTGGAAATCACCAAGACCATATCCTGATAATTGAGGGTTCTGCCCAGGCTCTCTCACGCTGCTGGCAGAAATCAAGGTTTTCCGCCTTAAACAGTCTTACAAACATATCTGTAGGTCCTCAAAAAAATTAAGTTCCAGGGAAGGTGTTCTTAAATGAAGAAGAGCAGGCCAGACCCAAGAGATGCAATTCAGATAGATCTCAAAAAAGGGAACATGCTGCCCTAGGTTCTGGATTTAAACGCCACCTAAGGTATTCTGGCTATTGCGGAATGCTACTGTGCTAGGATCCTCTTCCTACAGCCGCAGGTAAACCTTCACCATCGAGAGAACTAGGGAAAGGGCATTCTCACGGTCCTCTTGAGAATGCCCTTTCCCTGAATGAAGAAGCAACTGAATGAAGCAACTGAATGAAGAAATTCTACAGGGAGGGAGCCTGGTGCTTCTGCAAGCACATGCCCTGGGAGACACACCAACTAGCTCTATGCATAGGGCCAAAAGCTGTGGGATGTGGGGAGGCAGCAGCTGATAACCCACCCCATACTCACAAGATAAACTGCTCGTGGAAGATAGGGTTTTTACTGCCCAGAACTGTCTTGGTCTTTTGCCTACACTTCCGAGATGTATCTGGCACAATGGACACCTTTGTTAGGAGAGGAAAAAAAAATACGCTGTCAGTCCTCCTTGGGACAGAACCTCCCTCAGGTCTCAAATCACTGCTGGCAAACAGAGAAAGAGTTTCATTTCTTTCTATACACAGACTGAAAAAAAAAATCAGTTCTACAGACAGTGCAGTCAGCAGTTTAGAGGATCTAGAGGAGGTCCTGAGCTCAGAGGGGAAAAAGAAGGAAAAGACTTCACACCTACTCCCCTTAATGATATTAGACTACTACCAAGTAACCCCCAACACAGGCATCTTTCTAGATGGCGACAGGCATACCTTGACAAAGGAGTCACAAATCCGATACTCCTTCCCCATCAGGCCTTTGGCTTCCATGACTGAATAGGTGGAGAAAGAAAAGAGAAAAAATTGCATTTGAACAGAAATGGAAAGAATTGTTATTTTTACTGAGAACAAAAGGAAAGGTCTCCTCAGAAGCTGACTTAGTTATACTAGTTGCTACGCACACCGCTATATCGCTACTTTCTTCCTGTCGCACTTGCTCAGTTCCCTGCATTCGCAGGACTCCGCCGATGCCACACGCGTCCCCTTTAGAATGCAGGTCTCGCTGCCCAACGTCTTAAAGTCTGACATGAGCTTGGGCAAAAACCAGAAGCTTAATGTATTCCACTACACTTCCCAAAAGCGCACGGTTTAGGTTCCCATCTAGGACCTAAATTCAGAATCATAAAATCTAGAATCTCACCTGTCCTTGTTATTGAACTGCTCCTTAGAGCCACAAGGGTAGAAGAAAATGTTTAATGAATATACCTGTTTATGATACAAAGTGGATTTGTTTTAACAGTGCCATGGTTTTCCCCCAAATGCTGTATTTTCAGATATACTAAAAAGGAAAACAAGAAGCACTGTACTTTTGTCAGGGCACTAAGTGTTGCTTATGAGGAATCTTCCACAGAAAAAAAGCACTGACGGGGTTTCCTAGTTGGGGCATAACGGTATCTTCTGCCATGCAGAAATGGAGCCCAAAGCACTGCACAGCCTTGGAAGATACATCACGGGCTTAAAACTAATAAAGTGCAACTGAAGGGCCTCTTGGTCTCCAGCAAGATCAGAAGCATAACTGTGTTGGGCCAGACAGCCCACTTTCCACGAGAAGCAGAATTACACAAAACGAATGCCCACGCAGACTGTGGAGAGCCGATGTCGTATCTAGGGGTTCCAGGATTCCTCTTTTCTTCATTACTTCAGTACGTAACACACCCTACTATGGGCACTCCTGGACCTTGTTTTCAGTTCAGCGAAGGACTCCCCCAATGTCCCAAAGTTGAATCACATTTGCTGTGCATGACTTCCTCCTACTTAGGATACTAAAATCTGTGCCAGACAGACGCGGCACCACTTGCCTCTTCCCTCCCATGAGCTATGACCTGGAAAAAACTACATTTATATAGTCAAATCTGCATCTGATTTTGTTTTAAGCCAAAAACCTAATCTGCTGAAAACACCTTAACAGACAGTAAGCACTGAGGATGACAAGTAAGCAATTTAATGAACCTAACTGGAAGAATATCTAGAGAGACAAAAAGAAGACTTCTTCAGACAACGTCCAATTAACCCGTGGAATTCATTCCCACACGATGTGATGCCAACCATTCCCGCAGCTGGCTCTCAGAGGGGGCAGGACAACTGAACAGAAGACAGACCGATCAAGGGCTCCTTGTCTTGCAGGGAGCAAGGGGTGCCGTGGCCTGATCCACCAGAGCAATTCCTATCTCCTTATACAAGACCAAATGTAATCGTTTTTTACCTACAGATTTAAGGAACAGCAAGTTGTGTTGGCACTTTTAAGCGCAATGGCTTAATTGACAGCAGAAGAGCACAGACTCAGTTCTACAACCACCCAGGAGTCACAGGAGCAGCAATATATTTTTCCTGTTGCTATTGTGGAGATCACAATGCCTAATCACAAGTTGTGTCATCACTGCTAAGCACCAAGGAATATCACAAGAATGCCCGAATAAATAAAATGGTTTATGATTTTATAAAAGTATACAGGGGTGTATCATCCCTGGGTTTGGCTCATGGGGGTGGGAGATCAAGTAAGTAATTAGCCCACCTCCTCAACCACTATTTTTCAGCTGGCTTCTCCATCACCGCTTCACTTGGCACAACAGAGGCTCAGCGCAAGACCACAAGATTTTCATAAAAAATAAAGAAGGATCCCTAACCCTAGCAGACCAATGCAGTGTACAATAGAATCCTGGTATGATATGGGTTCTGACAAATAATTGGCTTTCCCTCAAATTTATTGGCTCCCAAATTTATTTACTTACCATAAAGTTTAAGATTTCTGCCTTGCATATGGATGGAGAGCTTCAGCTGTCCTAGAGCAGACAAGAGAGACCATTGCAAAGTTGACTAGTGGAGAACGACTTGGCTTTGCCACCCACTTGGCACAGCCTAAGTAGCTCCTACTTGTGCAAAATATTTAGTGATAGATACAACTACTTTCTTCCATTCTTGCAAGACTACAGAGTCCTCACCCCGGGCCTGAAATAGGGGCTAAGTCACAAAGAGGTTGGCTCTGCAATGGTTCCTGGCCTCTGCCGCAACCACTGACTCCCCCCCTCCACTCCAGCACCTCACCCTGTGGAGGACTCACCAAACGTTGCCAGACAGAAAGGAAACTGAAGAGGGTTAGCTGGCCTGGCACAGAGGGGGACTCGGTGGAAATGGCTGTGCTCCATGGTTCCCTCAGCGCCTTAACTGACAGGGAGACCAGACACCTGTTTTTCCAGCAGCCCGGCGGAAGCAGCTTCCAAGAGCAATTTTTCTCCCAGGCAGCTGGCCTTGCCTCCTAACCGCCGCTGTCTGAGCAGGACAAAAGGCCCTGGAAGCCCATTGGCGGATTTGAACGCTGATCTGCTCCTGATTGCAGCAGCAATCAAACCCTTGGCTTCACACCCAACACGCTTCGTTGCCTCCAACTGTGCTCCCTGAATAACTACAGTCGCTATTTTCTCTTGGCAGTGCTGAATGTCAGCTTACTCTCCAGGCTAGAAAACGTTGTGCTCTTCTACAAATCTTCCTTTGTCCACCTGGATGCCACGTTTGCCTTAATACATCCACGTACTGCGTATCGTAGAAGCAAGCTTAGGTGCAGCACATAATCCTGCTTTAAAGCTTGTTTGCTAACGCCCTGAAGCTAAAACAAACAATTCAAAACATGCATAAACTCAGTCTGGCTCAGAGGAACTGACATCAGATTGTTTTCCCCTCTAAGCTAGCACTGCCCCTGCGGTCTTAGCCAGGGCACTTTGCAACATGCCCTGTTGCAAACGTTATCCTGACTGTTTCAACAGATCGAATAATCTATTATGCATTTTATCTACTGCTTCTGGGGTTTTTTAATCAGACATATGATCAAACACTGAATGCCAACAGGGACTCTCTCATTAAAGGCAATCCCTCCCATGAAGGACTTAGGCCCATATGTATCTATTACTCAATATCCCACTAAAGTGTCTCTAACATTACACTTTGTTGGGAAGGGAAGCCCTAATGAACTACGTGACCTTCATTTGCAGGTAAGCTTGCTTACTTCTAGGAAGGAAAGCTGCTCCTCGCATGAAATGTTTTTTCAAATGGCAGTGCTCCTACCCAGGACTGTTCCCTATCTTCCCCTCCCCACACCGCGCCCATGTTCTGCCCTTTAACCACGGCCGGTGGGAAAGGGCCTTTCCCTGGAGGGCTCCTGGCACCGACGTTGTTAGTCTTCTCTCTCACATTTGAGATGCAGCAGGCGTCTCTTCCCTTAAGTGCCTCTTTGCCGGTGTCACCGCGAGTACTATATCGTTCTGCGGACTGCAACAACCTGTTAGATAGTGGGCGAGCTCTACCAGGAAGGAAGGGAGTACGGGCGCTCTGGGAATGGAAACGCTATCTTGCTTTGCATCCAGAGACTTGCTGGACGCTCAAAGAGCCGCCTCCCCATCTTCTATGAGGCCTACCTCCACGTAGCACCCCGCTTCCTCATGCTCATTCACAGCACTTACCCCTGCCTTTAGCACAAGTTTGGCTGATCTTCCTCCGTCGCTTTAGGAGGAATGCTGATGGCTTCTTCGGAGAACTCTGTACTCGGGAGATGCTTCCCTTCAGAAATCGTCCAGGTACACAGCCCTCGGTGTGGACCCTGAGCTCCATTCCTGCAACAAAAAGGAAGCCCTGCGAAGTTTGCTAGCTGGAAGCAGATGGATGCCTGTCAAGCCTACGGCCCTCACTGTATTTCAGACCGGAGTCAAGGCCGAGGGTGCATCTGTCACTCCAGCCCGTATCGTTTTCCTTCAGGGTCCCAAAGAGATGTTCATCCAGCACTGGGCACTCTCAGTCCTGTGCTGTAATCCTTTTAATTCTGTCTCTTTTACACCTGCTGGTTCTACCACGTTTATTGTTGTGGCTTCATTGTTGTATCAGATTATTGATTTTTCTGCACTGAAAATCTGAAAACCCCTACGTGCATACAAAGTAGAGTGTAAATCCAAGAAACGAGAAGCCTGTGGAAGGAGAGGGAATGGGCAACCCTAATTGCCCAGGAAAGTATACAGATGGTCCATTGGTCAAGATACTACATGAAAAGTGCCACCAATAACCTATAGGACCGTTATTAAAATGAAATCAGTGCTTCGCATCTTGATAACTACTTGATGTATAATTCCAGTGTAACCATTTTTATGTCTAGTTCTTCCTCTATAGGAGAACAGCTTAAAAAATGTCCTAATTTTCTTGAGGAAAACTGCTTATATTAGCTGCCATTGTTATAATTTGCAAGATCTTCCTAAATTTTGATACTGCTTGATCCCCCATCATCAGGGCTAGGCTGGAGCCCTGAGGTTCCATTCACCTCCACTTTCTCAGAGAAGCAGAGGGTGGATATTCGTCCCTTTCTCTTCCAGGAGGGGAATCAGCCTGCCCTTCCAAAGTGGAGAACAACAGGGGTCCCAAGAGCAGCTCTCTCCATCTCCATGTTCCTCCGATGAACAAAACAAGGCCCTCCCCTGCCGAGCTCCATGAGCTTGTTCTCTGGACCCTTTCCACGTTGGCGTGAAGAGGAAGGATCAAAGGATCAACATTCAGAGAATGTGCTGCAGGATACTATAAAGGGATCTCCAGGACACAATTTTTTAAAACATGTTTTGTTTTATATTGTTTTTAATTGCTATGAGCTGCTCAGAGTCACGTGATTGAGATGGGTGGCTATGTAAATCAAAATATTAAATAAATAAAGTGAGAGGGAAGCACTTTTCCGGCCATACCTTGCAAAGAATGAAAGGCACAACTTAGGTGAGGCCGCTCTATTAGAAATACCTTAAGTTCAAAAGGATACAGAACTAAACCCTCCTCTTGCTCTACTGAAGTTAATCAGTTGCAAGGTTAGAAGTATTATCTTGCAAATGTTGCTGCTTTAATGTAATGAGTAACCGTCCCTCATCCTCTGCAAAGATTTGGTGGCAAGGTATTGTTTTTCAAGCCCTCTCTTACTGTCTTTTAGTACCCCTGAACTACAGTTCTGTTCGTACGCCAGACTCAGGGTGGAACCATCTATTTCCCAGTGCCCACTTCCAATGACGGCGTGTTAGAAGACCTTTCAAAAGTGGCAATGTTTTCCATGGCCACCAATTTGCCCTGCAAGGGCTACCTGTTACCCTGCTCCTTCCACTTTCTCCTGCAACTGGGCTTCTTTCAGCCACAGCAAATACTCGGAGGAAAGAGGAAAAGAGCGGTGATGGATCAAACAAAAGCCCACCTGGCCCAGCGTCTTCCATCTGACAACAGATAACCAGGCACAGCCAGAAAGCATGCAGACCAAACAAGCATGCAACCATCCTCTCTTGCTGTTGCTGTGAGGGAATGGACTCATGAAGGCCAGGCTCAGGGAGATAAGCGTGTTCTTAGCCCCCAGCAGAAGCGTGGGAAGTTCAAGAAGATGAGGCTGGCACCTTCCTAAGGAATTCACGGTGTCGTGGCTGGCTGGCTTGGGAACTAGGGTTCAGTCTGGGGAGATTTTCTGTCTGGAGGTTGTAGCTAATAAACACAACAGAACTGTATTCGCATTGTCTCTTGGAGTTCTTTGGGCTGAACCTGGCAGTTGCCCCCAAACTCAGTAAGTGACATCCAGATGGGGCCTCTGAACACCAAGGGACTTCAGACATAATCATTCAGCTACAGTCTCCCACTCCACTCGTGCCTTGCCCCTTTCAAAATCCATTAAAACTGTGGCCATTGCCACCTTTGGCATGTTGCTGGAAAAGCTCTCCCTTCTGTCTAACTTGAACAACCTGCCTACAGAATTGGAGACGTAAGAACAGAAAGCTAGATTATGTGAAGTCCCATTCTGGCACAGTTTTACAGAAGAAGTTTTTCATATTCGAAAGCCGCAGAGAAAGCAGCCTCAAGGGTCTGAAAAGAACCTCACTGATCTAGAACATTCGATGCAAAAATTACATGGCTTTCTATGAGTCAGCACAAATAAACCCAGCTTCTTAGATTTAAGAAGAGTCAAACCCACCGAAGCACCAGGCTCCCTTCCTATCCCATTGCTGGTCTGAAGTTTGATCAGCCTTTTCCTCTCTGGGGTGAGAGAGAAGCACCTACACCCAGGACTCCCGATGTCTTCAGCAGATATCCCAGGACAGCACGCAGCCCAGCGCTATCCATCAAATGCAACAGTGGGAACCCAGGGTTCCAGACATCTGTTTTCTCAAATTGCCACAGCACATAAAGGGAAAAAGTACAATCCTGAGAAATGTAACATCTTTACCCAAATCCTGCATTGGATCTTATTGGATCTTGTATCTCCTGAATGAGCACGCTGGAATTATTTTGCACCTTCCACCATCTTCCAGCAGAGAGTTGGTTTGGCCTAGCGGTGGAGGCTCCAGGCTAGAAAGCGGGAGACGGGGTGTTCTAGTCCCGCCTTGGGCAGGAAAGCCGGCCGGGTGACCGGAGAGGGCCAGCCCCCCTCTCTCAGCCCAGCCCACCTCACAGGGCGGTTGTTACGGGGAAAGCAGGAGGAGGAAGGAGGGTTAGGCACGTTCACCACCTTGAGTTATTGATAAAAACAAGGAAGGCGGGATAAAACATCTAAATAAAAAACCTTGCGGGTGGTGCACACTGCAGAATAACACCCAGTGAAGGAGGAGAAGGATCACATTTTCCCCAAAATATTTCCCTTTCTTTCTTTGAGGACTGGGCCCACGAGAAGCCAGCCAAGGAGCCAGGGCTAGAGGAGGAGAGGGAGGGGGCTCACTTGACAACTTCTAAGTGGGCAAGGTCTCCCGAACTTAAAACTGGATCTTTACATTGGAAGAAATTGTGCACATTTAAAACGTTGGAGAAAACCAAACCTGGCTATTTCATAGACACAATTAATTAACTATTTTACTGTATAAAAGCTACCTATTGGATCTTTACAATTGGCTTTCTCGGCCCCGTTTTTTTTTTAAAGTAGGCATATTGTTGCATTCCGTGCTGACCCCATGATTCTCCCCAGAATGTAACTTCAAAACAAAGTAAACATTTTACAAAACAGCCTAGCACCTACCTTTAGAGAAAGATCTGTCCCTCTCAGAGAAAAAACTGAAGGAAGCTGTTTATGGAGGCCCGGGAGAGCTGGTATGAATGGAAGCTGGGGAGAACACAAGAAAGATTAACATCAAGGGGGAGGAGTCACGCTAATTCTTTTTCTTAAAAGTAGATGGTTGCCAAGAGAAGTCCAGCAAGCAGTAAAAACTTTGCCCAAAAGAGCCATTGTAGTAACAGAAAATTGTGCTAGTTAATTATTCCTCCTTGGCAGACAATTTTGGACTATCAGTCTCTTACTCCACCAGCTTCTTCTGTGCAGTCCCAGAACGGCAAACATCTTCAGACAAGATCTGCCCTGCAGGGCCACAAACTTCTTTAGGGCAGAGGCAATATAACCACTGTGTTTCATCCAGAGGGATTATCAAAGCCAGAAACACTGGGGATCATTGCCCCTACATAGCAAGAGCCAGACTGATGGCAGGTTTTCTTTAGATATACTAACTGGCAAACATTATTGTCTAGACCTCTGAACTGAATGAACCACCAAGAGGGAAAATTAAGAACGAGGAACCAACTTGAGTTTTATTTGCAACAGGTAGCCCAAAGCAGAGAACTGTAGGGAGGTAGGAATTCATACTTGAAGACCGTGTTCTTTCATTCAGCAAAATTGTCGAGAAGCAGCCCAGACAGCAATCAGGGTATTGCCTTCTACACACGCTTCTCTGCCAAGGCCAAAAGATTTTGGGGAGATAGCCAAGAGGCAAAATTACCATGTTTTATCTTCTCCCAAGGAGTTTATTTATTTAACTTTATTAGGGATGGCCACATTTCTAAAGGACACTAAAGTATTTAGATCACGAATCCAAAGCTAAGTGAGCCCTGAATGTTTGTTTCCACACAAGGTCTACTCCTTTCAAAATAAACTCATTATTTCAAAAACTGCCTTTCATCTTCTCCTCTGGACAGTTCCCTTGCAGAAGAACCTCACTGCTCAGAGAAGGGAAAGACACAAAAGACAGCCATCGCTGCTGTTCAGAAGGCCCAGCCCAACTGAACGCGATCCAGTTCTTCTACTTCTGCTCATTTTCACAGCTGAAGAGCACCGTCTGTCTTCCGGTACACTTGTGCAACTCAGAAATAGGATGGGAAGACAGACAAACGTTAGCATGTTTCACAGACTCGCCTCTGAGGCAGCATCTTCCTACTGTAAGAGGAATACGAGTGCTGCCCAGGAAGAGGGATCCTGAGGGGTAACTCAGTCTAGAGGAAGTGTAAGCTCCCACAAAATGGCTTGCCCCTTCCCTTCTCAAATAACTGTCTGCTCCTTTAGCTGTCCTCTAGCAAGCAGAATGCGCTTTGTTTCTGAATTCTCTTCTATTTTGATGCGCAACACTGAGTTGTCTTCAAGCGCGCCTTAATCCAAGCGCTGCATTTTTCTACTTACAGCCCGCATTGTGTTTCTGGCCATCAACCATCCCACCTTTGGATTATCAGACAAAGCTATTCTTATAACATTTTCCTTTGGAGACAAGGGCCAGAGAGGCACGGAGTGAGGAAGCTGGAATTTTAATGGTTCTAAGCTCAAGAGTACACCTCCCCCTTTTTAAACAGAAGTAACCGTCCCTGGAGTTGGCTACTGATTATACAGACCGCCACCCCACCCCACCCCACCCCTTTCGGATTCAAGTGAAACCAAGGGGAGAATTATTGCTGCTCCCAAAGAGGAGGGGAGAGGGAGGAGGGGGAGGGGGGTCTGGGGACTGCAGCTGAGCAAATGTCGTCTTTGCTTCCCGGGAGCCGTATTCTTCAGGCCAAGGCTCCCTGCTGACTTCTGAAGCATCCCTCTGAGCCAGGGTGGCCTCCTTCCGGCTTGCCAGGTGCTTGCAGTACTGCCTGTACCTGCGCTCTGCTTTCGATATGCAGGAAGCAAAGGGACCGCAGCCTGAGTAAAACCAAGCCAAAACAGGGCAACGTAAGGGCAAAGAAGCTCTACGAAAGGGACCCCATTACTATTGCCACCTGAGCAAACCAGCAAAAATACCTTAACTCAGAAAGGTGGGAGGAAAACACCCAGAGTTTCAGCTCTGGAGGAGAGTCCTATATAAAGACTTTCCCTGCTTTGCCCTGCCGGGTGCATATGACTTCCTTCTTGTCTGTCATAAAGAAGCCGATCTAGCCAAGTTACGTCTGGGAGTCTATTGCCAAGTGAGCCCTTTCTCGAATAAGAAGTGTCTGGGGAGGCCGAGATTTACTGCAAGGCTCTGGTGTGAAGCCTGACAGATACAGGAAGAGAAGCACGGCTAGCCCTGGCTGCCTTGTCAAGAAAGACATGCTTGAAACAGTGAACGGAACTGGTCCTTGAGGATCTCAGGGCCAAATCTTGGCCCCTGAGAATTATCCATAATTCTCAGGGGATGGAAAAGGTATGGGATTTGCTGCATTGCATCAGGTCTCCAGAGAGGCGGGGAATTTATCTGCAAAATCACATCGATGAACTCTGGCCCCGCTTACAACATGGCCTTCGGCTGCACGTATCTGCTAGTTAAGAGGCTTGCTGCCTACAGCATACCGGTACTAAGTTTTAAACTCCTTGCAGCAATGGCTGACTCTGTCCTGCGCTTGGCCACCGTTTTTTGGGTTTATTTTCTCCATTCTGAGGGAACGGGTGGATTATCAGGCCATTTTTACTATGGCCACTTAACACACGAAATAGTCTCCATGCCGGCTTCAGCACCACCTTTTCTCCAAGTCAAATGGAAAGTACCAAGTGAAGGCCCTTCCACAACAAGGGCAGTGCTGATTTTCTCCTGATAGTATTCATACATGAAGCAGATTAATTCTGTAAGTTACTGGGCTCCACTGCTGTTCCACAGAAAACAGAGAAGAGCACGACGGACGTACAGGAACCAGCACTTCCTCCCTGTCCAGCCTCCCAGGGCTTTCCCTCCCCTCCTGAATCAAAGGCAACACGACCCCCTGCTACCATCCCCCCATTCCTTCCCGGCTGCCCTCAAGACCAGCACAGCAGCCCTCTTGCTTCCAGGGTTCTTCACCTTTCTTCCTTGTCAAGGAGAAGCAACCCTCCAGCATGTGGGACTCTCCCACCAGCAAGCTGGAAGGAGCACTTGCTGGCTCGAGTGGAGGAGAGATGAGGACATGCAAGGAGAGCAGCATCGGGGCTTCTGCTGAGGGGGGGGAGCTGACAGCAATGTAAACACTAACCCTCCATTTCTCCACTCCAAATATTTCACTCACCTCAGTTCCTCAGATAGCAGGCTTCAATTACAACATAAGGCAGGCCCCTGGAATAAAAGTCACTGCACTCACCCTCCACGCCCAGCCTTGCCATATGGCTCTTATATTCCATAAACTTCATGCAAGGTGTTCTCTTAGCAACAACTCTTGGAGACGTCTGCAGCTTGCAGTTCCCTGCAGCCTGGAGGAAAAACACCCACAAAACTAGACAGGCTATTTTCCCAAAATTGCTGCCAAAGTTTTTTGGGACCACCAAAAACAACAGAGAAGAATAAAAAGAATCAGGAGTCCATGTTGGAGAGACCGCACAACGGTGGAGACCAGGAGAGGGAGAAAGAGCTGCCTACCTTCTTCTGGCCAGGCAGGACCCCCGCGTCCCCCCAGGCCAGGACTGGCATGCCTCCAGATGGAACATGCCCACGCTGACCCTCTGCAGAGATGATGGGCAGTGCGGGGAATCCTTCCAGCTGTCCTGCTCCCCACCCTTCCCTTCACTGCAGCACTTTCCTCCCCGGCTACAGAGGAGCTCAACTCTGCGTGACCAGCCACCGAGGAGGAGACCACTAGTCTTGCTGGCAGACCCCACCACCTGTCCATGGGGCTTTGGGCAACCAACCCCTGCTGCTCTGAGCACCTCTGAAAGCCCAAGAGCCCGGCTGCCCTCTCCCTCTCCTCAGCCCGCGCAACCAAGGCAGGGCCGGAGCTGGCCAAGGCCCTCTCCCACTTAGTCAAGGATGCACATCTGAGGATGCAAGGGGCAGGGAGGGGAAAACTAGCTGCTCTGCACTGGAGGGGCAGCAGCGCTTACAGACTCTGGGAGCACCTGGCTGTACTCAAGAAGGCCCCCTCCTTTCTCATCTTGATTGCTGCCAGCACCACCCAGCTGCTCTGCCATCAAACGCCTCAGGACCAGCGAGCCTGTGGCCAGTCAGAAGAGGTGAGTCAGCCATGGCTAGAAAGTCTTCTAGTGAATTCAGAGAGCTGCTAAAGCTAGAACGGAAACAGCCAAACCTCCTGAGGTGATCTTGGGCTGGCCTGGACCTCTTCCTGAATCTTTGTCTTTCACAGGGATCTAAAGAAAAGAGGGGCGGAAAGGGAAGGAGGGAGAGGCCATTCCAAGCTAGCTATTTCTCTGAAGCAATCTGGCCCCGCCAATTTAGGCCCCCTTTTGAGGAACACATTCAAAATGTCCCAGGGGCCAAGCGGTCAGCCTGCCTCTCTCCCACAAGCTGCAGAGCACAGGGCCTAGGTAAGCGGACGCCAACCAGACGGGTTCAGGAACCACCTGGTGAGCTAAAGCGTTGCCTGCCAACAGCGCACCAATTCCCATTGGTGGATTTCCCCCCACGCTTGAAAGCACAATCCACTCCTCTGCTGCCATGAAAATGGGAGAGCCAAGCTACAAAAGCCCTACCGGAGGGCCAGGCAGGAAAGACGTGTGCCCGCCGCAGCCCTCCAGGCTCCTGCCTACCTTAGTCTCAAATCTGCTGAAGCTGCAAGCTTTCTGCACAATAAAGGGGGCTGCTAATGTCTCCCTGTTCTCCAGCAGCGTCCTTCCTCTCTTGCTCTCCAGATCCACCTCTCCTTCATTTTGTGGTGACAGATGCAGAGAGAGTGTGGAGCGTTGCCTTGTCCTGACAAGGCTGTCATCAGCATTCCCTTCTTGGCCTACAGAACTACGGCAGAGCACAACGTCAGTGTCACCCTCGCTGCCACGTGCTCCTAAACAAGCCCAGTTAACAGGAGCCCCGCAGTGGAGCCGGCCCAAAGGGGCACCAGTCTTTTCCTTAGACTGTGGAACAAGGACATCTTCCCCAACGCCTTGAAGGGCACCCTTATTCTTGGAACAGGGTACAGGCCACCTTCTTCAAGAGGTGCCATTTTAGGCCATTTCCTTGGTCGGATAAGAGGGTTAGGCCAAGCAAGTTGAGGCACATCTCCACTTGGGAGTCCCATGAAAAGCAATTTAATTGTGACATTTTTCTCTTTTTTTTTATACTCAGTTTTTTTTTCCCTTTTCATATGACTATGGATTCTTCCATATTCAGGTGAGTGTTACTCTTATTTTTAATGCTATTTTTTATTCAAGTATTACAATTTTCCCCTTAAACTGATTATTTATCAGCATAATAGAAAGACTTCACCATATGATTTTATGCGATAAAGGTTTGATTTGTTGTTTAAAAACTGAAGTGTAGTATTTTTTATATAGAAGTAACTACTATTTTACTTCCACTGCTACAATTTAGTTAGTTTTATATTTATTAAATTTTCTTGGTTGTATTTACATTCACGTATTCCTCTTTTTTGTACTTGTATTAAAGCAATTTTTTTTTTTAAATAAAGGTTGCTTTTTAGAACTGACCTTGATTTGTTGCTAGACTTTTGGCTCTGCCTTAGATGAAGTAAGTAAGGCTGACCCCCTGTAGAAACTTTATTCAACTTTCTTCTTTCCTGGGAAAGGAGATCATTCCAACAAGAAAGCAAAAGATAGCCCAAACACCCTTGAATCCCCTCCCAGGCCCTGCTTGTGTCACCCCTCAATGCCCAAATCGATCCCCCCTGAGTCAGACACTCCTGGTATCAGGACTCAGCTGAGGGGGATACCACAGAAGAGGCACCCTGAATGGCAGACTATATAGCCTCTTTCAACTACGCCATTCTGCTCAATGTTTTCAAATGTCCTTTGTCAAGATGTGTCTGCTTGGAAGCTGGACATTTCTCCCCTACTTCTCAGGAAGCCCCAATCTCTGCCTTTACCTGCAGTCCCAAAAAATTTCCAAGATTCAGTCTAGGCCAAGAAAGCCTTCACCTGCTAGATTTCTCTACTTCACACTAATGGTAAAATGATGGGGGAGATCCAGTCCGTCAAGCGAACGAAAAGCAGCAACCACATTTGAGTAGGGCAACAGGCACAACTCACAGTCCCTTGATTATCCTTAAGAGACAGGATGCTTTCCAAAGCAAGGTCCTTCACACATATTCTTCGAGGGGATGCCGTTCTAAAAAAAAGCAGAGTTGATTTCTTATACAGTGATTCAACATCAGTTAAAAAGAGAAGGGAAATACTAGAGCCGGTACAGAACAACTTCCTCTAGCTACTAATTCTCCCTAAGGAAGGAATGGCTGCAGCAGCAGCAGCAGCAGCAGCAGCTACTCTTTCACTGCACCTGGACCTAGTCCCAGCTCCAGCCCCTCCCTCCCATCAAGGCTGCCTCAACTAAAGCTCTCGTGTGAAGGTTGGGCTCTTCCCCAGCAAACACCTCTTCCTCCAGTATAAGTCCACAAGAATGTAAGGCTCCCCCTCCTCCCAAAACATCTTGTAAGTACTACAAGATGTTTTGAAAGGTGAGAAAAACAGAATGAGTAAAAGATGCAGCAGCAAAGAATTCCCATAAGAGCAAGCAGAGTGAGGTCCTCAGGAACAGAGCCGCTGCTCACGTCCACCTCCAAACGCTTGGGTGATCGGCAGCAGCAAGGGGAGGCCGTTACCTGCTGCTCAGCAAGGCTCCTAAATTATACTTAGGCACTACTTACGCTCTTGGGTCAGGCTTCTCAGGCTGCAGGAATCTGCACCGCATGTCTGGAACCCACCTGACCACCATGTTTCTGCAGGCTGGCTGGTAACCCAGTCTGCACACCGCCAACTTGGCAAGATCTCTCACCTGTATCTAACACATCCATGGGAAAAAAGGAAAGACTCTTTAACCACTTGGCCAAAGAGAAGCTAAGGATCTTAAGGGAACTAATGCTGGATTTTTCAAGGGTTAACCGCTCCAAGCGCAGCTCTGGTTCCAGAAGGCACACAGGATTCTCTTAGCTGTCTTGGCTGCTCTCTGGGGCATCTGGCTAGTTGAGTGCCCCAAGAGGCTGTTACGGTTAACCAACAGTGAGAAATAGGGTTTTGCCTACTCATCTGCATAGTTTCATTAAGGATTTAGAACATTTCAGGAGACAATAAGCTCTTCGTTAGACAGATCTACAAAACCAGAGGAAATTTTTTATTTGCTACAGTAGTACTCACTTAATTACAGTAATTGGGACTGGCAACTCCGTCTCTAAGCAATGTGGTCGTAAAGCGTAACATCACGACCATGCCGACTTACGACGACAGTTGCGGCAGTTCCAGTTGTCGTCATTAGGTGAATCCCACACAATCCCAATGTCCTATGGTCACGTAATCACCATTCGTGACCTTCCACCAGCTTCCCTGTCGACTTTGGTCGTTGGAAGCCATCAGTGAAGGTCACAAATGGTGGTCTCCTGACCGTGGGACACTTCGACCATTGTAAATGAGAGCTGGTGCCAAGCGCCCAAATCATGATCACGTGACCGCAGACATGCTGCGATAGCCACAACTACAAGGAACAGTCATAAGTCCCTTTGTTCAGTGATGTCATAACTTCGAATGATCACTGAACAAGTGGTCACTGAACAAGAGCTACCTGTAACGTGCTTGTATAAAGCTGAACTCAGAAAATGACTCATACCATAAAATTATAAAACACAGAAAAACCCTAACATCAAAATAAAAACAGGAATCTCCCAGATGTGAAATGTGACCATTCATTCCCCAAAGGCAACAACGTAACAGTGACAACAACGACACGACAGGCTGCATTTTTGCTCAGTCAGTATGAACAGCATTTCTGTTGACTGCGGGGAGGCCACCACTCAGCAGCACAGAAGGGCCAAAATGTGCATCAACCCTTAATGAACAGGACTCATTGAGAGACCACAATTGGCAGGGTTTCTTCTAATTTCATTGCAGGACTTATAGTCTTTAGCCACACTGCAGAACACAGAATAAAAAAAACTTGAAGCAGTTGGGCACTGAATATGTTGTGGGGGGATATTCCTTCAAGGCCCAAGAAAGCCCTAACCCCTTCCAAATAATCCATTGAATTCACTCACCTTCTCAGCTTGCCTCAAGCTGGTGAAACGCATTGGTGAGAAATGGCAAGAATGAGATTCCGTTCTGGAGTTCAGACCTGGGAAAGAATTCCTTTCTGAACTGAAATGCAAAGAAAAAAACACAACGGAGGTCATGCAGAAGGCACAGATCCTGCACAAGAATTCTGCCTTGCCTTTGCACAGCTGCAGATGTGTGCAGAAACAGCCTGTACTGCTCCATTTACTAGGTGAGACTGTGGGAGGGACACTAGTGTAAAAGAATATTTTGCAAATGCCTATAGTAAGGAGTAGGAAGGTTTCTTACATAATGCCGCTCTATGCCTATAATTTCAGAAACACAGATGTGGGAAATCCAAATTTGCTGACCTCAATATCGAAATGGGGGGTATCCAACCATCATTCAAAGTGGAATTTGAAAAGTAACTTCTAGCTTCTTTACTACTGGAAATTGTCTTGGAGATGGAACCCAAGCTTTCAGCACATTTAACCCTTTCTCTCCCAGGATAATTGAAGAGAAGGTCAACAATCTTCAGAGTTGGCAGTTTGTCTGAAACAAGGAAAAAGCAAAGAAGACTTTGACCACAGAAAAAAAGGGGGAGCATTTCTTTCACACACATTGGTTGGTCCGCTGTCAGCACAATGACGAAAAATCTGATACGATATCTGCCTACTGATATAACAACAGAGAGGAAAGAGATTTCCATTTCGTTCTTAATCTTTGCAAGAACCGAAACAGGCAACAGTTCAGCTACAAAACAAAGGAACTCTCTCTTGGAGCCCACCCCTACCTCTAACCTTAACCTAATCCACTGCCAGAATGCTCTATTGGGACAGTTTGTTTTGTAACATTCAACAGGAATCCGATGGTGGAACGTTCTTTGCCCCGCCTAGAGGGTCTTCTGGTATTTGAAGACTCCATTCCCTCTCCCACGCCTCATCCCAGGAGGCAGCCGGAGTGCCGTCCTCCTTCCCTTACCAAGACAAGCCATCCTGGCCCCATCAGGGCAGCAAGGAGGACGCCCCTCAGAAGCACCTCTCTCTGAAACTGAATCTGGGAGGCGATCAGCTGAGACAGCACGCAACGGGAATTCCAAAACTGGCACGAGATCATGTCTTAGCCACATCGCCCGCAGGTGCGCTTTTGCTTGCTTCAGTCCGGCTTTTGTACAGCTCTTTCTTACTGCAGGCCAGGAACGCTTCCAACGGCCTACCGTTCAGCTTCAGCGGCCCGGCGTCCAATGCAAGTCTTACCTTCAGATCCTAGGGAATCTCTTCCAGGCGTGCCTGTTTTTTCCAGCAAAATTCGAGGATGTCCACTTTCGATTCTCCGCATTGACTCCCAGCAGGGCGGATGCTGACAAGCCATCATGTTGCAAATGGTTTCATCCCACTGGCCGACACTGGTGGTCCCCATTGCTGGCAGCAACTTTCTTTCACGCGAGGAAGAACAAGGCAGAGTGATACCGCTGCCCTAAAGTGGCGGATTAGGAGATTAACATCCAGAGGTTCCCCCATCCTTCCGAAAACCACCACAGTTGCGCGTCCGGCCTGAACGTAATTCAGCGTCGATGCTGCCTCCTCACGAGGCTCCCAAAGCCCGCCAGGGTCTCTCTGCAAGGCTGCTGAGGCGGCAGCAGAAACGGGGAGCTCACCTCACCTCACCTCCGTCGGGCCTCTCGGACGACCCTTCGGCCCCGGCCCGAGGCACCCCCCGCCGCCCGAGCACGCGCGTCTGGGGGAGCCGGCCCCCTCCCCCTTCAGCTTCCCGGAGAAGGCGCCCTCGGGCAGCGGCAACGGCTGTGACCGTCGCCATTGCCGCGGCAATAATTCGCGTACGAGGGGAACGCGCGGCCCGCTCGCCGCCCGCGCTGGACCCGGCCGCGTCCCGCCGCCCCACCTGGCCGAGGCAGCTCGGGCGCCGTCGCCAGGCAACGGGCAGGCTCTCGCTTCCCAGAGCGCACTGCGCCGGGAGGCGGGCACCAGAGGCGCCCGTCGCTCCGGGCGCGAGAGGCCGGGCCGGGCCGCGCCTCCGTCGCTGGGGCCGCCATCGCCGGCGCGGCGCGGCGCGGCGCGGCGCAGGGCGGAGGGAAGCCCTCCGCAGCCCCCGCGGCGCCTCCCGCTCGCGCCCCCGCCCCGCAAATGGCTCCGTGCCCCGGAAGGGCTCCCTTGGGGGCGTGGCCCGCGGCGCGGCGCATGCTGGGCGAGCCGCCGGAGGTTCCCGGTGCGGCTCGCGCGTCTTTCGGGCTCCGCGCCGGCGAGCGAAGCGGGGCGAGGGCGGGGGCGCAGCGCCGGCGGCTCGGGCCCGCCCGATCTCGGCCGGGGGAGAGCTGTCCGGGTGCCTTTCCGCCCCGGGGCCGAGCGAAGGGGACGCAGATACCTTCCGAGGCGAACGGGGGGCCGCCGGGGGGCCCGCCCGCCCGCCCCCAGGCCCGCGGGATGGCTGAGCGGCCGGAGGACCTGAACCTGCCCAACGCGGTCGTCGCCCGGATCATCAAGGACGCCGTGAGCGAGCGAGCGGGCGGGCGGGCGGGCGGGTGGGTGAGCGGGCGGGGCCCGGCGAAGGGCCCTCCGCGGCGCGCGTTTCACCCCCCGCTTTCCCCGCAGCTCCCCGACGGCGTGAACGTCTCCAGAGAAGCCCGGAGCGCGATCTCTCGAGCCGCCAGCGTGTTCGTGCTGTACGCCACGTCGTGGTGAGCGGGAAGCGGGCCTGCCCTCGGCCGCCGGGGGAGCGGAGAGTCGCGGGCGGGGGGCTGGCGGCGGCAGGGGAGCCGCCCGCCCGGGCTCGTGCGATGTCCACCCGCGGAGGCTGTGATTAGCTTAACGGGAGGAGGCATCCCAGAACCCGGGAGTACCGAAGTACCGTCGTGGAAAACTTTCCGCCGTGCTGGGGAACATGTGTTTGCTTTTATGTTTTCGAATTAGCGCCAATAATTTTGCAAGGAAGGGGAAGAGGAAAACCCTGAATGCTGGCGATGTTATTTCTGCCATGGAAGAGATGGAATTCCAGCGATTTGTAGGACCGCTGAAGGAATCCTTGGAAGGTCAGTGTCCAGCAGCCTGCGGCCGGCCTTCTGCACTCGCCCTCCGACACTATCCCCCTCCCATCGTTTGCTTCTTTAAACTAAAACTTAATTTTAGTTGCTTGCCAAGGGCCAGTGCAGAGGTCTGAACACAGTTGCCATTTTTCTGTTTAAAAATTCTCCCAACCAAAACAAAATTAGGAAAGATAGCAATATCGTACCAAAATATGATTTGGTATCAAAACCGAAGAATCAGAATAAACTCTGCCTGCAGGAATTATCCTGCTCTGAAGTTTGCTGCCTCATCCTGGCAGCCTCATTGCTAGAATGCTGACTCCCGTGTTCGGAGATACTCTATTTTTCCTTGAGAAAATGCTTTTAAGTGGCTTAGAGATAAGGGAAAGGATTCAGCTCTGACTCACTCTTTGGACTGATTCCCCCCAAGGGATCCACTCATGCTCGGTCACAGACTTCAGTGAGCTCCCCAAAGCCACACTTCTACAGGAGCTGCAATAAAGCACGATGATATCCCCTCACCTCCTAAAAACTGCTCTCGTGCCCAACACCCGTTACGCTCTTCCTTGCATCACTTTAATTCAGTAGCAGGCATAGCACCCATCCGCTTCCTGCTTTGGTGTATAACAAATCTTTTAATGCTGTCTGTCTTGGTTTTGATCTTCTAGCTTACAGGAACGAGCAGAAGGGCAAAAGGGGAGCGTCAGAGCTCAAGAAAAAAGACAAAGAGAAGAAGGAAGATTCTGAAGACCCTGACAAGAATCGGGAAGAAGAAAATGAGGAGGAGGGAGAGAGGATGGAGGAAGAGGAGGAGGAAGAGCAGCAGCAAAATGAGGAGGAGGAGGAGGAGGAGCAGCAGCAAAACGAGGAGGAGCAGGAGGAAGTAGAGAGCTGAGTTGCCGGAGAGGGGGGGAATTGAGGGGAGAAAGCAAACGGCTGAGCCTAGGTGGACTTTGCAAACAGACGGAAACACAATTGCCTCCTTTTCTGCTGAAAACAGCTCAGCTGGTTCTGGGGGCACCTCAGTGAAACTGTCAGGCTGCCACTCCTGGCTGCCTTCTCTCCCCAGCTGGAAGGAATGGCTTATGGCACTGTAAAGTCCCCACTGCCCCTCGCGGCTCCTTTTTGAGAATGCAAATGCTGTTGGGAAAGGGCACTGTTTATCTTTGGTTGTGGTGCTGGTGATTTCTCTGACTTGGGCTTAAAAGAGGTAGACTTCCTCCACACTCTGGATGTGTTTTTCTTCAGCACCCAGTTGAACAGGGCTTAATTAAAAGTCATACCTGCAAAACTGCTTTGGTTCTTGACCAATTTATGCTCTGCTGAGTTGGGGGAATCTTATTTCCAAGCATACTTTCTCTAACAAAATGAGCAGTGAAAGAAAAGTTGGGTCGATTTGCTCCTATCCCGCTAGCGTAACAAAAAGGAGAGGTTTGAAAAATCTTGCCTTGTCGACTTCTGGATGTTTCCTCCCACCAACAAATCTCCCTCAGTCCATCCTTCCTGCTGGGGGCAGCGTTCCTACTCCATGCCCCTGTTGTGGAGCAAAATATTTCGCAGACAGGTAGAAGCTTTCTTAAGCTTACAAAGGCACTTGAGGCTGAAAAGCAGGATCCTGGGTAAAGTTTATGTTCTCAGTTTTGTCAAGAGGCGAACAAGCAAAAGGAACCCATGGCCATCATAAGCGCCACCAAAAAGCAGCTGCTGCGGTCTTCTTCAGGGGGGGCACCCACTCCAAATGCTTCAGGAATAGAAATGAGCCTGACCCCAGCCAACGCAAGTGTTGCATGAGCCAAATTCTCGCCCATCTCTGCTTGAACTGGCCCAGGAACTTCCCTTGCTCCTCAAACTAAGATTCACCCCTTCCTCCCACGGGGTTGTGGGCCCTACAAGTGGAAGAAGGTATTGGAGGGGCTCTAAAACTAAGTGGGGGCAGTCACCAATCCAGCTTGCACTTCTGAGCATTGAGCTTCCCACTGTTCTCGCTATAAAACTGGGAGAACCAGCGCCGGTGCTTCAGGATCGCAGCATCTTCTTTCACCAGCAGTGGCTTGGAGAGGAACTTCTTATTATTCCAGATCATCACATCCCGTTCAAACTGGCTTGGGAGGAAGGGAAAAGACAAAAGGTCAGGGGGCAGCAAAAGAACCAATCGCCTAAAATACACAGAACAATACCAATTAAGGAATGTAAAATCCACCATGTTTTTGTTCATCCTTTTGGCAATGAGAGGATTGCTTGGTGGTCCCTTTTCCCCAAGGTTTCAATTAATCTTTCATCATGGAGGCTGTAAACTTGCTGTTGCTTCTTTAAGAAGTTCAATCAACCCAATTGAACTGTGTTCCCCATTTCTGCCCCAGGCAAATTAAGCAATGCCGTGAACGCGTCCCAGTGCCTGGAGGCTGTGAGGGTCTGGATGGGGAACAACCGGCTTCAGCTGACCCCTGGCAAGACTGAGTGGCTTTGGTTTTTGGGGCCTGCCAGTTCTAGGACTATGCCATCTTTGGTGCAGGATGGGGTAGCGCTGCCCCAGACAGATGCGGTGCACAATCTGGGGGCCCTCTTGGACTCTCAACTCCTGCTCAAAGAGCAGGTGGCCATCGTGGCTGGGGGGCCTTTGCACAGCTTTGTGTTGTGCACCAGTTGCGCCTGGATCGGGGGGCTCTGCTCATAGTCACTCACGCCCTAGTCACCTCCCGACTGGACTACCGTTAGGCGCCTGCGTGAGGTTGCCCTTGAAGAGTATCCAGAAGCTTCAGCGGCACAAGCAGTTGTGTGTCCCTCTAGGACAGCACACGTTACACCTCTGCTCCACAGCTGTGCTGGGTGCCAGTTGCTTCCGAGTCCACAGTGCTGGTTTTAACCTTTAAAGCCCTTCGTGGCATGAGGCCGGTTATCTGCGGGACCGTCTCTCCCCGATTATATCTGCCCGTCCCATCGGATCTGGCAGAGGAAGCGCGCTGCGGGTCCCATCTGTTAGGGAACTACACCTGGCAGCTCCCGGGAGGTGGGCCTTCCCTGCCCTGACGCCCAGCTTACGGAACATTCTCCCCCCTGAAGTGAGCTGAGCTCCATCCCCATCCACGTTCCGGAAGCCCCTCAAGACCTGGCTAGGTCATCCAGCCTGGGGATCCCAGGGGACCAGTGAGATCTCGAGATGGCTCCATTACTGTGGTTAACATTCTCTCTTGTGCCTTGTGGGATTGTTTTTACATTTTTAATAATGACTGTTTTTATATATTTATTGTTTTAATTGTTGTATGCCACCCAGAGTCATTTTTTGTGAGATGGGCAGCCATATAAATTTAATAAATAAAATACAAATTTATTTTATTTATTGAATTAATAAACGGGTGGTGCCTCAATCATAGGGTAATTTGCAAGAACATGGGTCCCCCCCCCCCTTTTGCACGCTGTTCTATTTACGTTCATACTCTAAAATGCAGCTGTAGAAACATGGAATGCATTTGGTCTCTACTCTGCTTGGTATCTACAAAAAGCCAAATAGTGAAACAGATGTTGGAAGCCCAAGACTTTCTGGAAGGCAAAATTACCTAGACCCTTGTCACACCCCCACAACATCTGCACTCCCCTGTCCAACAAACAGAAGCAGGAAGAAAGGCAAGCAGCCCCAAGGGGCCAGGAGGTTGCACTGACTGGCGCGTGGCTAAGTTTGCCCCCCACTGCCACATTCTGCAACTCCCCTCACCTGGACACCCTCGGCCCATAGGATCAACTTGGCAATGAAGGATGGCATGTTGCGTGGAAAGTATATCTGGTGGACCACGTGCTGGAGAAGAGGCTCTAGAGGTGTAACGCTGTGAACGATCAACGCTTTGCCCAGGAAAGCATGGTTGAAGGTCATGAAAACTAACCCAGGACCCACCTGAATGGCAGAAGACACAACCATCTGAACTCCTCAGTTAAGAGTACTTTTTTTTCTTCAAACTGAATTCAAACCAGACATGGATTAAACAAAAAAGCTGACAGGCCAAGAGTGACTATTATGTACAGCTTGCCTTTCCCACTTTTTTGTGCGGGGGGAGAGAGAGGCAACCAGTTCAAATGCATCCTTCAGCATCACACAATACTCCATGCAATCCTGGGCTTGGGACGAACCACCCTCTTCTCCTCCCTCTGGAACACACGGCTCGTACCTGCCTGGCTGAAACATGCAGATCTAGCAAGGGGAAGTGTTTGCCAAAAAGCAGCACACGGTGGATCAGAAGCATACAGGAACAGTGGCTGGTGGGCTCCGATTCTGGTTGCCACTCCGCCTGGAAAAGAAGCGCTACGTGGCCAGGAACACTCACGCTTTGGCATCAAAGCCCCTCAACTCCCCCCACCCCCAAACCCTGACATGATCTCTGGAGCTTAGAAGCAGCCCAAATGGGCAGCCCCCCCCCACTTTTTTTTCCCTAGCATTACCCATATTTAGAGCAGGAGGAAACAAATAATGTGGAGCCAGAAAGGGAACAGGATAAATTTCACCTCCCCATGCATGCTGCAAAGAGTAATCAGAAGGCAGGGGGCTTTTTCACTTCCGCTACCCCTGTTTACAATAAAACCCATGCGTGCTTTCTTATTAGCAGTGACCTATTTTTATCTGCAGCTAGGAGATGTGGGGGACTGGATCCAATGCAGTATCCCTTCCATTAGGACACAGAAGTGAGTCTTCGCCCCTGTCCTTCTTTGCTCAGCAGCTGAGGTATGTTGCGTAATGGGGGGGGGGGGTCAATGTTTTCCTTCCAAACATATGAGCATACACAGCTTTATCCAGTTATCCCTTGCTCCCCTTGCCTGTCCCTGCCTCCACTTAATTTTGTTTCTGGGCTTCAAGGATGGTGCACTTTGGGTCCCTCTCCCTCCCCCCCCCCCCCGTACGTGTTTAAAGCTGCTTAAAAACAGGTCGCAGCCCAGACGCTGTGACTTTCAGAAAATGAACCAGTCCACCAGGGGCAATAAGGAAAAGATTTGGAACCGCTTGCTGGCTGCTGAGCTCGTGGCAGTGGGATTTCTGAAGCTGCTCCAGGCAAAGCTATTCCTGCAGGGGTTCATTACCTCCCAGCTGTGCCTGAAAAATGCCCAGCGGCAGTTGTCCATATAGCGCAGGTCATTTCCACTCATGACTGTGGGACTATGGAGAAAGGAAAGGTGTGCTACATCAGCAGCGTTCTCTGGAATTTCCTGGGGGGAGGAGAAAGAACCATTCACCTACCGAGCCAGGGCCCCGGTTGGTGAGAGACAAAGCAGCAGCAGGCACTTCCCCAAGTACAGAGAAAGGCCTTCAGAGTGCAAAGGAATGGGAGCGTCTAACAGAGCAAATTGGGAAGGCACATTTACACACAGCCGTTCTTCTTTCTATCCAGTGGCTGTGTAAGACACATCAAAGATTGGGGGGGGAGGATCTAACTTCCAAACCAGAGCCAGAAGCACCACCAAAGTGGCCTGTCTGCATTCTGCCAGCTCTCCCATTCAGCCCTACCCTGCCATTTGGATCCCCAGTGTCCAGGTTCAGCTGGAAAAGTCACTACCCAAAGGAGCTGACTTTACTCAGTAAAGCACACTCGTGCAAACTACCTCAATGTGTGCGCCGACAAAGTGCTCTGTTTTAGCTCGGAAGACACACTTATGCAATGACAGCTCTTCTTGCTCGGTGACTTGCCATGCTGGGCTGAAGCCATCACAGTGATACCATACCATGATCATGTCGTTAACTTCACATGATGGCCAAACTTTGGTCTTCGCAAATTCAGGTACTGGAAGACAGAAAGCATGACAAGGTAAAAAGACAGTGCAGGTGTGTTAATGGACTTACCATCCCCTGAGTATCCGATTTTCCATTATCAGTGCATACAAACTAACATCAAGTCAAGAGCGTATTCATTAATTTGACCCAGTGATTACACTGCAAAGAGGACTGAAATGGTTTAGCAATGTAATAATGCTAAAAAAAATGAGCCAAATAAAATAGTGCCCCAAATTTGGGGATCTGTCACAAGCTACACTTTCAGGAGAGAATTTAGAGGAACAAAATCCATCCTGGTCCCCCTGCTCACCTGGGGACTGAGACAGCTTCTCCACTGGAGAGTCAAAATGAGAAGGTGGACACTGCCTACTCCCTCCCTCCGTGATCCTCAGGAGAACTCTTGATTGGGACACAACGGCCCTTAAGCCAAGTTGGGCATAAACTCTCTGGCTTTCCCCTTGGCACAAACACCTGCTCACCTTTTTCAGTGTATGGAATCTTGGTGCAGTTCCCATCCTTTCCAGAGAACATCCAGCCATGGAAGGGACACTCGATGCAATTGCCCACCACGTGGCCACCGATTGCAAGGTTGGCCCCGAGGTGTGGACAGTATGCATCCATAACATACGCTTTCCCGTCCAAGCCCCGAAACACAGCAAACTGTTCCCCTGAAATGTGAAGAGAATGATCAGATTAAGCTTTTCTCTCTCTGCTAGGAAAAACACAGAGTCTATTCCACAGAGGCGTTTGCACAAAGCAAATTAGGATCACAACTGTTTTACTAACCGCTGAGACAGCCTGCACACCCTTCACGAAATTAGAGATTGCTTAGAGATGATGGTGGAAAAGAAATGGCACCATCAAAGTGGCCACCGAGTTTGGGTATCATGGCCCATGGGTAGGCGGCCATTTCCTCTGGGAAGCTCACAAGCAGATCAGGAAGGCATTTGCTGCTGGTGCATGAAATGTGCGTTGGGTGCCCTTTCCCAGATCCGGAAGCCCTTCTCTCGGTCACTCATGCCCTGGTCATCTCCCATATGGACTATTGCAACACGCTCTACATGGGGCTACCCTTGAAGAGTATCTGGAAGCTACAGCTGGTTCAAAATGCAGCCACACAGATGACATTAGGTGCCCCTAGGATGGTACATGTAACATCTTTGTTGCGGAAGCTCCATTGGGTGCCAGTTTGCTTCCGGGTCCAATTCAAGGTGTTGGTTATGACCTTTAAAGCCCTTCATGGCATGGGCCCAGGTTACCTGAGGAACCATCTTGTTCCGGTTACATCGGCCCATCCCACCCAGTCCGGCAGGAAGGGCACATGAAGGGCACGTTATGTACTCCATTGGCTAAAGAATGTCTACTGGCAGGGTCCAGGAGGAGAGCCTTTTCTGCCGTCGCCCCTTCCCTGTGGAATATCTTGCCCCCTGAGATGAGATTGGCCCCCACTCTTCTGGCCTTCGGAAGAGCGTTAAGACCTGACTCTGCTGACTAGCTTGAGGATCCAATGGGGGTTCGCAGCACTGGGCATGGCTGGTGACTTGAGGATGCTCTCTCCACTTTTAACTTTGTTTTTGTAATTTTTTTACTGTTTTTCTGGCTTTTATTTGTGAGCCCCCCTAGAGTCATTTATATGGTGAGATGGGCGGTGTATACATTTGATTTATAAATAAATAAATGACATGCCACTTTAGACAGCCAGCAGCAGCTTTCCAGAGTCTCATCACCTGACCCATGGCCAGTTTTAATTGCAGGGTGTGAATCTGAGTCTTGCAAGGCCAGGAAGGGACCCATCAGCTTTGCCAACTGTAATCCGGTTCCTGCAACTTCTGGGCACCAAAGCAGACTACACAGGAGAATGCAAAAGAAGAGGAGTATCTCCCCAAGTTCTACTAGCCTGACTTCCCCCTCTCAGTGCTCCTGCCAGGTAGCTTCATTAGAGAGCTTCACCCCAGGCCATGGAACAAACAGAATCAATTGCTCCAACATCTCGGTAGGCACTGGCAAGGTCTTCTAACCCCACCCTATCTCTTCTCTGCCAAACGGGGCCTGAGCTATATCTGCTGGCATTTTTCATACTTGTTTAGGAACACTAGCAGGCCTCCCAGCTCCTTTACACAGATGAAAAAAGATGGCATGATTTCCATATCAGAGGAAGTGTAGGCGTCCTAATTGCTACAGAGGGTGTTATGAATGCGCATTGCCCTAGGAGTCAATACCTGCAAGGTGTATTGCACAAAGACCTCAGACCAGCCTTCTCCAACCAGATGCTCTCTAGATATGTGGACTTGAGTCCCAACATTCTCAGATGGCTGAGAAATTCTGAGTAAGGTTCCACACATCTGCTGGTCACCTGTTTTGGGAGCTGTCATGCTCCTGACAGTAAGCAAAATTCTCAGAGAGGCTTCTTCAGCCAGAGCAAGCTACCAAGATAGCTCAGGTGTCCATGAGTCCCAAAGATGCTGGCAACACGACACAAAGTGTAAGTGGGAAGGACGTGAAAGTTCCATAACATTTAGCCCACGTTGCCCTGCCTAAGGAAACAGTACTAGTCTAGGGCCCAATTTGGGCCAAAGTGGAAAGCAAGAATAAGCAGAGAGGCCCTTGTGCTGTTTTCTGCCTCCAACCCACTTTTCTTGCTCTGCCTCAGGGGGGAAAGAATTAGAGAACTGGTCAGGAGAACCTATGAATACTTCCCATTGGGCTTGGCAGCCAGAAGTTGTCTAACTTTGGAGCAGGACAACACAACAGAAAGCAGACGTAAAGACATAGGAAAATGAACTGCAGGGATTACAAGAGAAACCAGAAGCACTTGAGACATCACAGGGCAGTTTTCTGATTCCACACCCCACCACCCACCCCCAGAGCAACAAGCCCTTGTGCCTGAGGCTGGAGAGCCAAAGCACACAGGTTTATGTCATGGATGAACAAGAGGCATTTTCATTGGGGATCAAAGAAGGCCTGACTAGAGGAAACTTCCAACAGGAAAGTGGTAACTCCTGAGCAGCAACTCATGCTGAGAATCTATCGGCATCCTTACCTCTTGCCTTCTTTTCTACCAACCAGAGGGACTGAATGATCAAAATCACTTCACTTTCATATAAATGACCAGCAACAAAATTTCCACTCCAATATGCCTAGTTGCAATCTTCGTAGGCACCCAATTAACCTGTCTAAATAGTATACTCCTTCAGTCCTTCCATCAGAGATTAAATAGGGACTAGGGGGCCTATCTCTCATGGGCCTCCTCCAAATTTTGTCCAAGATTCACAAATACACAGTGAAAGTTCTCAAATTATTATTGCATCTTGATTGCAAATTAAACGGTTTTGGCCATAATGGCTTCCCCATCATCGCAAGGGACCTTGGGAACTTTACAAAATGCTGGCACTTGTCATTCTCAGGTTTTAACAGTTCTTAGTTGGAAGCTGGGACAGCCACACAAATCAAGTTTGCAGCATGAAATCTTCTCTCTGACTTGCCAAACATATAGCCTTTGGATCAGAACAGAGATTTTCTGAATTATTTCTCTGCTAATGAACTCTAGAAGTGAAATTATTAATTTCAAAAAATGTCAAAAATTCTATGTATTGTTGGCAAACTCGACTGATTTTTTTCAAAGCCACACAGACAAACTCTACCAATTGGCCTTGTTTTTCCCAAAGCATCTTTAAGAACATCAGCAGAAGAAAATGCTGAGTTCTGTGTAGACAAATCAGTTTGTGGATTTCATTTGCATAGCACAAAAAGTGATGGACCAGAAAAAAATTCAACAGATTTCTGGATGGGTTTAATGTGATAAGAGAAAGAAAGCCTGCAGGCAAACTTGGGCTATTCATCATGGTACCTATAATACATTTCAAAATGTGTTTGCATTGTGTCATGGGGAAAGAAGGGACTAATTCTAAGAATTGTTAGCTTTTCCTATTAATCTTACATATAGAGGATAAGCTGTTACTTAAAGGAAGTAAATTAAAATGTTATAGTGTTTTCGAGAGGCTGCCTGGTGCCAAGAGGGATGTCGTTAAGCAAGTGTTTTAAGAGGAGGTACCTCAAAGGATAAGAATTTTGTCAGGCAAAAGAGATTGTTCCCTTCTTTGGAGGGGCACGTTAAAGCCAAACTGACTGGTGAGAAAGCTTTATGACTGGCTTCTCCTCTGCTTCCGAATTATTATTCTTTTACTTCATTCAATTGGGTCCGATTCTTGGAGACTGCCCGGACAAGTCCCTGCCGTTTTCTTGGCCAGGTTTTTCAGAAGTGGTTTGCCATTGCCTCCTTCCTAGGGCAGAGAGAAAGCGACTGGCCCAAGGTCACCCAGCTGGCTTTATGCGTAGGTGGGACTAGAACTCAGAGTTTCCCAATTGCTAGCCTGGTGCCTTAACCACTACACCACACTGTCTCTTTCAGAATTTTACAGAAGTGTTAATGGGTGATTAAATCTACTCATTGGCTTAAATTAATTCAACTACTCAACATTTGCAACTGCAGATTTTATTTCAAAAATAAACTTTGTTGGTGTTATATTGTCATATTTTTAATTTTTAATTTTTCTTATTGTTTTTGATGTTGTGAGCATCTGAGAGTCTGTATATGACGCAGACACTGTACATGAAGCAGACACAAAGGGCCAACTCAGAGATGGGAACGGAAGGATGAAACTTACCTAGAGCAACAGCAGATATTGACCCACCTCCCCAGCATCTCCTCACCTAGAAGTCTTCCTCTGTATCAAATGCTATATCCTCAATCTTGAAAATGTGTGTGTGTGTCGGGGGGGAGCTCTTCTTAGCTAGTATAACTACTCTGGTGCAAAGGGGTAGCCACCTTTAAAAGGAGCACAAAACTAAACTGCCTGCACCATAGAAGCCAAAAAATGGAGAGGGCTTAAAAAAAAAAATGGTCACATTTATCACCGTACCCGTGCACACAACCTGAGTTAAAGCTCAAGGAAATACATTTATAGAACATAACAACTCTGGTTACTATTAATCTGTGCAGAACACTAGTGGCAGGAAGGAAAAAGTAGGACTTCTCAGATCATCAGCTATGCCCATTTTTTATTATTATTATATTTTTAACCTGCCTTTTAAAAAAAATGGTCAACTGCAGGTGGCAGACATACCTAACACTCTTGCCTCCTATTTTCCCCACAAAAACAACCCTGCGAGGTGGGCTGGGCTGGGAGAGAGTGAGTGGCCAAAGTCACCCAGCAGGCTTTCATGCCATCTCCTGGTTTCTAGGCCAGCACCTTCACCAGGACACCGAACAGACACTCAGTTTAGAAGCCTGTTGGCAGTTCTGGAGCCCCCCTCTTTTTGTAAAAGCCAAGCTGTACGAGGCAGGAAGGGGACCCGGCAGAGCAAGCAAGGGGAGAATTTCAGCCTTTTCCACTGAGGGGTGCGCATGGACTCCTCTGCCGGAGGGTCCTCCTTTAGAAGAACGTCGCGTGGGGAGCTCTGCCCCTGCTCGGAGGGAGACAGCCAGGTGCCCCATTATTTCTGCTGACCTGGAAAGGGTTTTCCCTGGCATTCCTCTGGCTGATCTTGGGGGCGGGGAGCGCCGTCTGAGCGCAGGACAGACTCACCCAGCGCGGCCACATTGCGCACCTCCCCGCGGGCCAGCTCCGCGGAGCCGAGGACCCGGAACCAGCCATTGGGGTAAACGGGCGGCAGCTGGCCGGTCCGCCGGTTCTTGCGCGCCCGGCCGGCGCTCTGCGCGCGGGTCCAGCCGGGCTCGGTCAGGTAGCCCACCTGGTCCAGGGGGCGGATCAGCCGCTTGGGCCGTAGCGCTAGCACCACCAGGGCAAGGCCAGCCGCGGCCAGCGGCAGCAGGGGCGCCAGCGCCAGCAGCAGCAGCAGCGGCGGCGGGGCGCGCAGCAGGAGGGCGGCAGCGGCGCCCGCAAAGCCCAGCAGGAGCGCGACCAGCCTCATCCTGGAAAGCCCGTCCGCGGAGCGCCCGCTGCGCCGCGTCCGCGCGCCTCTTATAGCTCCTGCCGGGACGGGGGCGGCCTCTCTCTCAGCCGCCCGCTGCCTATGCCCTGCCAGGCCGGGCCCTGTCGAGCGCCTCCCCCGCCCCATCCTCCCCCGCTCTCCCTCCGGCGCAAAGAATCCCTTTGCAACCAGCTAGGAGTCGTCCGAGAAGGCGGCGGCGAGATGCTTCCGGGCTCAGTGTCTCCCTAAGCGTCGCGACGGCACTCTCCGCCGTTGGCAGCTCCAGCGGGGACAAATCCGAGCAGAGGGGAGCACAGGCCCACCTGCAGCAAGAGGCGCCCCTCTGACCCGGCCAGCCAAACGGGGCCGGGAGCACACAGGGCGGCCATCCCTGACAAACGCTCAGACGGACGAGGGAATCCCAGCTCCCCTCATTCTGGGCTGAGCAGAGCTACAGGAGGCTCTGGGTCAAGGGAAGGGCTGGCACCAAACAAGATGGCCCTGCCTCCGCCAGTCACTGAAGGGGTGCCCTCACCACCCCTAATCTCGGCATAGGAAGCTACAGCAGCTGAGTTGGAGCCACATCTCCCCCGTGAAAGCCAGGAGCGATCAAAATAATCATTGATTAATTGGTGAACTGAATTCCCTTTTGTCCTCTTGCCCTAGAGACAGGAAGGGGGTGCACTAATGGGGTGATGAAGGGAAAATGTTTGGCACCTGCTCGGGGAGCCTTTTCTCCCCAGGATGTCGTGCTTAGGAGGGGAGGGGAAGGGAATCTCCCTTAACAAAACCGAACAACATAAAATGCCGGAAGTCCTTCACCGGTGACCCCTGGCTCTACGTGGGGCACAGGTGGGGGCTCTTAGTGCAAAATAACAAGGAAGCCTCAGGACAAGTTCTCCCTGCTGCAGACTCCCGCCTGCCCTGGCCTAACTGGGCTGATGAAGGGGAAGCGACTCAGTTTGGTATTTCAGCACCTAAGAGGAAGGTGCAGCCTGGCCTTAAATGCTCACACTAGCAGCATATTTAAATCTGATTCTTCTTCATGAGGACAGAAGAGGTGCTGCAGCAACTCCAGATAATAGGAAGAGCTGTACCGTGACCCATTGCCAGCTCAGAAGAGGAGATGCCCTGCTGCTGAGGACCTGGAAAGGCCAAATGGACGCTGGGGGCTGGGGGGGGGGGGCTTCCACAGGTTTGGCCAATCGGGTGGGGTCTTTCAAACGCAGCAGTGCTTGCAGAAGCTAGGTGTGTCTCCAGCGCTGAGGGCATGTGCCTGCTTGCTTCTTCTGAGGCTTCTGAGGGACTGCCTGGCATCTGTTGGAAGAGCCCCGGGGCAGAGGCCTGCCTCCTTTGCTGAGGGAACTGTAAAGCACCCGATCATATTATAATAATAATAGTAAGATATAAGACATAAGTTATGATAAAGCACAGTACAGAAAGAGGAGTAACTGTGGAAGGGGGGCACCTTCAGCAGGGCCTTCGCACCTCCTGCCATGACACCAACTCTCTGCTGTCAGGAAGGGTCCGGCATCATACCAGTAAGTCTAAATCAATCATCACCTCATGTAAGAGAGTCCGTACCACCGCTGCTCCGTGGAGATGGAAAAAGCAAATAGTGAACAAACCATCAGCAGGGCTGCTTACACACTGTTCTGTCTGGCTCAGCCTTCTCCCACAAGAGGCCCCACCAGGCGGCCATGACGGGCAGGACGGAGGAGGTGGCTGCAGCCCAAGATGGGCAGAAATGACCGAAAGAAGCCAAAAGTCCCTCCGAAGAACAGGAGGAGCTGGAGAACTATCGACCCCCTGGGAAGATTCTAGAGGAGACCACAAAGAGACAGATTGGTAAGCACTTTGAACAGGAAACCGTAACTACCAGAAGTCCGTATGGATTCGTCAAGATCAAGTCCTGCCCAAACAATTGGACTTTATTTTCATTGGATGACTTCCTTACTAGATTATGGCAATACTCTAGACATAATGCACGTACACTGATTTTAAAAAGTGTTTGACAAAAGGGTCCCATGTAACATTCTGATTAGCTGGCTTCCTAAGTGCAGGCTGGGTAGTGTGACAACTCAGAAATCATGCTCCAAAGGTACTAATAAACGTTTCTCATCGAACTGGAGTGAGGTGCCATAAAGTTCAGTCCTCAGTTCCATTTTTTACTAATCACTTAGTTGAAGAGATGAAGAGAATGTTTATCAAATCCATAGGCATAATATTGGGTGAGGTAATTAATATTTTAGAAGGTACAAGTAAATTTCAAAACAGAGACGAACGCTCTTGAGAAACAGAATTCAAATGCAAGGTATAAGATGGTGGTTATCTGGTTTGGAACTGTACCTGATTACAAACTGAATATGAATCTGTAATGTGATACAGCCTTTAAAAAGGTAATGCAATTTTAGACTTAGGCCACACTAACAGAAGTATACTTTCCAACCCACAGAAAGTTTAAGAATGTTGGTCAGACCCCAGCTTGAATACAGTATTTAGTTCTGATCCCCACACTTGACAAGCTGAATCAGAAGATCAGAAACAAAATTCTATGAAGAGGGACTGAAAGTGCTAAGACTGTGGTATGATACGGTATAATAAGCTGACTACTTGATTTTTTTCTGATTTGCACAGGGGCAATTCAGGTCGCGGGATAACAGCTGGTTCAAGTTTTTAGCTTGCCAACAGAAGCACGCCCATCACAATCAGAAACAAGTTCTATCAGGAGAGACTAAAGGTACTGAGAATGGTTAGTCTTGAAAAGAGAAGATGAAGAAAGGACGTCAAGGCATACCCTGTGTTATCCCAAAGGGCAGGACATGGAATAATGAGTTTAGATTACAGGGTGGCAGGTTCCAATTGACTAGTAGGAAAAACTGCTTAAAAATAAAGGTATTGGGCAGTGGAACCAACTTCTCAGAAAGGCGCTCCTTACTGCATTCGAGGGTAGACAAGGGTTTAAAGCCAGCGAGGGAGGATGGCACAAGCTCTAGAGCTTCTAATCACAACCGTCCACTATCTGTGAAACAGAGAACTCGCTTAATCCCAAGGGCAGAACAGGATAAACCCAGGGAAAGAGATGCCCCAGGTTTTAGATGACTTTTTGGAAGACGAGGAAGATTTAACTCAACTGTTTGCCACTCTCCTCCCAGAGGAACAACAACTGATCTTAAGCAAGCTTGAAGCAATTAAATCTATCCTTCCGCCAGCCACCGTTGCAATGGAGGCCCTGAACACCTTGCTATCTTCTAGTTGCTCCTCTGTGAAAATGCCACTAAGCCTGGCCTGAGTGCACAAAATCTCCAAAAGAAAAAGGTCACAGGAGAAGTGGAATAGCTGGTTCAGTTTTTTAACTTACCAGCAGAACCATATCCACCAAGAGGGAACAACGGCACAGAGCAGCTACTGCTCTCTTTCCTAATTTCTCCTAGCCTCGCTTTCAAAGCCGCAAGAGTTTTTGCTTGTGCCACAGAATCCCCCGGTAGTGTTTGCTTTATTATCGTTACTGTTGTTATTTTCATTCCCATTCTCAAAGTACATTTAGAGGATGTGGGACACCAATATACTGAAGCGTTGCTATAGCAACACACACTTTTTAAGACGTCAGCAGGACCAATTTGCATTGCTGGATTCTGGGGCTGATGGGGGAAAAAACTTCAGTCCTTTTGTTCTGAACAAGGAGGGAGGGCTCAATCTTTAGCAGGATTGTGGGTGGCAAAGTGAAGATATTTATAGGAATCCACTCCCGCCCACCCCTTCAGCAGTATTTGTCACCGAACGCCCGCCCGCCCGCCTTCCTCTGTGCTCCTTTGCAAAACCCTTAATTTGCTGGTAGCAGTAAAAGCTGTTAAGGAGAAAGCAGCGGAATGCTCATCCTGGATTGCTGAAGGAGCATTTGCATTTTAAAATGAGAATGAATAACGCGCCCGCGTTTGTTGCCCCCAGAAGCACGAGGGCATCCAGTTTAGATAGTTTCGTTAAGGGGGGGGGGCGCCCAAGAGCGGCTACCCGTTTGACAGCCATCCAGCAGCTTGCAGTTCCCAAGGAGCAGTGGCAGGAATACGCTCTGCTCTTTGGGAGTTATGCGGGGGCTCTGGGGGGGACCAGGATCAGGAAGGTCCCACTGCACAAGCTGGAGGAGGCTGGCCAGGCGGAGCAACACACGGACCGCTGCCCGGTCTGAACAACCCACCAGGCGCGTGGGCACCCCTGCCCAGCCTCTAGCGGTCATGCAGAGAATTCTCTCCTCCCTTGGCAAGGGGGTTAGGGTCTCAAGAGATTTCACAATCCCCTCTTATTGGAAAGGAAGGAGATCTACTGTACTGATGCATTTCTGAATTTTCCACTTGCTTCTCAGTTCAAAGCCCGCATGCACCCTCCCTCACCCAATTGCCCGGCGGGTCTGTCCAGCCTATCGGGAAATCATTCTCTTCCCCCCCCCGCTCCCCCCCCCCGCTGCTCCTCCGGTGCTGGTCTCTACTCTCCGACTAGTGAGATATCCTATCCCCCTGCTTGCCACCTTCTTTAGCCCTCTTCTTCTTCCTTGACCAGCCCATTCATCCCTCCTGCTTTCCTCCTCCTCCTCCATCCCTCCTTCCTTCGGGCTGGGCTGCACCCCCAACCAGCCGAACCATCCCCTCCTTTCCTTCACACCTGAAAACAGATCACCTGCCGGCGCTGCTTGCGGGTCGTTTGGCTGGCAAAGGCTGAGAACTGGGGAGGCATCGGGGGGGGGGGGAGCTGCAGAAGGGGCTTCCGTCCTTGGGAGGGCGGAGGGGGTCTCCGTTAGGTAGCTCTTTCCTCGCAGCCTTGAGAAGCCCGAAGGTGGCCACGCACCTTGCTGCTTCTCTGACTCCCCCCACCCCCACCCCGCAGCCGATCCTTTCTCTTCTATTCAGATTCCCGGGGAGGGGGCGGTATTCCAGAAGCCGCTGGTTCGGAGGGGGGGGGCTCCCTCGGGAGCGGGAGGGTTTGGCCGGGCCGGGGCTGGCTTTCCGCGGCCCCTCCCTCGCTCGCTCGCTCGCTCGCTCGCCCGGCCCAGGGACCCCCGCCCCCGCCCCCGCCCGAGCCGACGAGCCGCTGCCGCAGTGGCAGGTTGGCGGAGCCGCCGGGCGCCTCTCCCGCGCGCCCGACCGCAGGGGGGACTTCAGCACCGCGGAGAGCGGCGCGCCAGGAGCGGGCGCAGGGCGCCATGCGGCTCCTGCTGCTGGCCGTGCTGGTCTGGTTCTCGGTGGCCCGCGCGGGCTGCGAGCCCAAGATCATCAACATCGGCGCGGTGCTGAGCACCAAGAAGCACGAGCAGGTCTTCCGCGACGCCATCAGCCAGGCCAACAAGCGGCACGGCACCTGGAAGATCCAGCTGAACGCCACCTCCGTCACCCACAAGCCCAATGCCATCCAGATGGCCCTCTCCGTCTGCGAGGACCTCATCTCCAGCCAGGTAGGCGCCCGGTCCAGTCGCCCGCCGCGCCACAGCAAGGCCTCCCGCCCCGCCTGCCCCTCCCAGGCCGGTCCGGCAGCCGGCCCCCCCCCGCGGGTCAGCCCCCCCGCCGCGCCTAGTCCTCTGCCTCTTCACTCCCCCCTGCAACGCCCCCCATCCGCCCTGAGCGGGCAGCAAGGGAGAGGCGGCAATGCCTCTGCCGCCTCAGGGACCCAGGAATGGGGGGAGCCTTTCCAGGAAAGCATCCTGAAGCCCCCTTCCCTCCTCCTCTGCCCCACCCCAGAATGAGCTTTGTGAGCATCGTAAGGAAAAACTGGGGGGGGGGGGACAGTCAATCTGGATCACATAATGCGCCAAGGCGGGCACGACGCATATGCGAACGTGCGTCTGAGGGCGGTTCTTGGAGGGCTGCGAGGGACTGAAGTGGCAGGGAAGAGGACCTCCGCTTGCTTTGTGGCATCAGTCTGGAGCGAGCGCTCCCCCGCCTTCTTTCTAAGGGCCTCCACGCACCCTTGAACCCTGGCATGCAGCTGTGGGCACAAGCACAAGCTTTCTCACAAAGAGGGAGGGAGGACCACAAAACCACACCTACACACACACACATACACTCGCACCCCTTGCAGGTTTACAGGTGGACAGTTTTCCCTTAGAAAATGTGGTCTAGAAACTTGAAACTGGATTAAAAATTAAGGGGGAACGAAGGTGCCTTCAAGACCACCTCTTCAGAGAAGAAGATGGGATCTAATTCCTCGGGCTAAGACGACTTCCCCGTGCACTTGGAGGGAGGGCCCCTTGCTGTTTTTTCCCCTTTTGCGTAAGAGCTGAGGAAGAGGCAGGCAGCAGTAGAAAAAGAGGGGAAGGGGTGAAGCAATTGGGTACAATTCCTGAAGCTCACCACAAACCGGCGGAAGAGTCCAGATCAACTAGGCAGTCAGCTGCCAGCCTGACCTTGAATCCCAGGATATCCCAACCACCTCTTGCCTGCCGCCCGCCCAGAATTTGCTCTGCATCTCCTCTTTTTCAAAATCCAAAGGCCACTTTTCTTCCACGTGCACTGAACTCAGTTGTAACTGCCAAGGGAACCCCAGTCAGCAGGCCGGGAAAGGCCCTCCAGGACGGACTTAGCAGAGGAGTCAGGATCTGACTCAAGGACAGGAAGCAGAGAGTAGGAATGAGGTCACGCTCTTGCAGTACGTGTGTGTGTGTGTGTGCGCGCACGCATGCGCGCGCATGTGTGAGCTGTGGGCTCCCCCGAGGATTGAGGATAGGTCCTGAGCTATGAGGATGTGGTGACCCCAGCTGGGTGGTTAAAACAAAGATCCTTCCACACTCGGGGTGGATGTGCAGCTGCGATGGAACATAAGCACATTTACCATGACCAATATATCGGGTTAAGAAAACCTCTAGTTTTACATATACCCAGGAGAGATCACGAGGTATGCCGGGTAGCTTGATGGCAGTGTCAACCCCATGCAGCTCCAGTCATGTGGTGGGAAGTGAAAGGAAACTTATGTCTTTATTCAATCAAGGATGTTAGCACCCCACGTCCTATTCCAGCCACCACTCCTTAAACAGCATATGGTACACCATTAAAAGAAAGGGAGAAAAGCCCCAAAGGCCAAGAACTGAGGAAAACCATTGTTTACAGAGCTTTAGCTGAGACTGCTCATAATGATGCTCTTAGATATTTGGAAGGCAGGAGCCACTGGAGAAGACCCAGATGCTTGGAGAAACCAAAACAATTGGAAGAGGCTGACAACAAAAGACCAGGCGGTCAGATGCTTTCACCGATGACCCAGCTGGCAAGAGCTTAGATAGGAGGACTCAAAGGAGCCGTTACTGACAGACAGTCCCGGTGAAATGACGCTCCTCACGTCGCGACCGAATGACCGAACGACAAATCAGGCGGGCGACGATGCGATCTGTAAAATTATAGGCAGGGCTAAATGAGGACCTCTTCCCGCAGAGCAAAGTCTGCCTGCGGAATTTGCTGCTTCAGAATGGAGTGGCGGCTTTCCATATGAATAGGTCTGAAGAGAACACGGAGAGAAATTGCTGAAGGAAAAGGCCAGCGGCAGCTATTGTCACGAGCGCGATATATTCCCTCCAATATTATGCCGCAGGCAGAATGCCCATGAAGAGCAGTTGCTAGGGAACGCAAGCGGGAGCAAGAGATCTCCCCGGTTCTGCTTGCGAGCTCATCACAGGCACCCGGTCGGGTCGGCTGCTCTGGCGAAAGAATACTTGATCGTGTGGGCCTGAAGCTAAGGAAGGAGAATGACCATAGCAGCAGGTGGAGGCAACGGGAACGCTAGGAAGGGAGTGTGCGGAGGAGACGATGCCAGGAAACAGTAGCGCGGTGAAGCAGGCTGTTCTGCAGATCACCTACGACGGCAGCGGGCGTTGCCTTTTACCGACTGGCACTTCGGGGTTTCCAGTTCAAAGGCTATCAGACAACCAAGATTGGGAAAGGCCTCTTGGGCTAGACAGAATTAATCGAACGAATGGTAAAAGCGGCTGAATATATTCCCAGTAATATCCACGGTCCGGTCTTAGGCCAAGCTTTAATCCCAAGCAGAATCTCCATTTTAAATCTCCACAGCAGGCAGCAAGCAACTGGAAAATCTTATCCCGCAACCCCACCTCAGTCCCTCTCTGCCCGGCATTTGAGAGCTGTTTCCCATCAAAGCAGACATGAGATAAACCAGTGGTTTAACTTGGCTGACAGCCATTTGTGACGTTGATGGGTGGTTCTAAACCTAATTTATGTATTATGCTAATGAGGGACTATCTTCCAAATTGGTTCCCCAGAGCAGCTGGATTGCATACATCAGAGAAAACAAAAATCTGCATACGTTTGTTAATTCAGCCCATTGCAAATCAAGGGGACTATGCTTAAGGGTCACTCATCATTAGTTGTTACCCACAAGCTCCATGGATTTGAACAGCACTTTCCTTTAGGTCGGGGTCAAATTTTTCCATAGAGTTTGGAAGAGAAGAAAAGCAAGGCCTTTGACCTCACCCACTGTTATGGACTCCGAAACAGCGATCGCCTCCATTTTTGCCTGCTCCCTTTGCAGTTCTCCCCTCTCCCTCCCTCTCTTTCCCAGAATCTCAACAGACTATTTCACCTGAAACAGCCCTTGGAGAGAAATTATATTTCCATACTAAATGTGCAGTTAAATAAATCGTATTATCTAGCATGCCTGTTCTGCAGGGGCTCCTTTTGACCATGTAAAAGATTTATGCAAGTCAGCACAAGCAAAACACATCTCAGTAAAACCAATGTTTGCCATACAGGACTGCGTGCAATCAATGCTAATAAGCATCTGCTCCAGCTTGCCCCAGTCTGGTACCCTGGGAGTTGTAGTCCAAAACATCCAGTGGGCACCAGGCTGGGGAAGTCGGTTTTACAATCACCCACCAGAATTTTACCCCAAGGATAAGACTTATCTTCCAAATCATGCCAGTAGATTTAGTTCCTCTCACCTCTTTCTAGCCTTAGACATGCATTTCCTTCTAATCCAAGAGATTTCTGCTCTGCGTGCAATTGAGAAAATGCTACTGGATAATTTAACTGAATGCAGTCCTGAGCACTGACACGACTTACTAAACATTACTTAGAGCTTTTCCCAAAATTCTACCTTTCTTAGCATGCAAATAAAATAAGCATACAGGTAGTAACCACAACAGGGACCAGCGGCTTGTCGTTAAGTGAAGCAGCCATTAAGTGAAATCGTGAATGTGCTTATGATCTTACTTCAGCTTTCCCTTGCTTAAAGTGGAAGGAGTAATTTCATCATAAAAAGCAAATTCCAGTATTCCAGAATTGCAACCTTCCCTGCCTGAAAGAGGTGTTCACAAGTTAGTCTCTCACAAGTGGCTAACTAAGAAGAGCACCAATCCTGCTCAGAAACAGTGACCCTTCTCAGGTCCCCAAGCACATATTCCGTGTATGACAGGGAAAAAAGGAAGCCGAACTGATTCAGATGAAAAGGACAACACTAACCCTTCGGCACTCTAAATTGGTTATGTAAGTGCTTCTAAACATACCTGTCTCACACCGACAGAGGTTGTCTGCTTTGGAAATGCTCATAATCTACCTATATACTACTAAAACTCTCATTGTATTTATCTGTTTCTTTTGTACCCTCAAGTTAGCGCAAATGGTGCATTATACCACAACAATTTTTGAGTCAAGGTACCTAAAATGCACTAATGTATAAAAAGAATGCGTATAAAAATCCGGGACCCATTACTCCTGTGAAATTGAAATTTCCAAGATGTTCAGACCAGTTTTATTCACAAAGTTGTGGCCGTTGCAGCATCCCCTCACAGTGACGTGATTGTGATTTCCGATGCTCCCTGCCAGCTTCCCACAAGCAAAGTCAATGGGGAAGCTTGCAGGAAGTCGGAAGTCGCTCCCGCTCCCACTGCTTTTTTGCCCGCCAGTGGTCATTCTGTTTATCAGTTTAGGTAAGTAAATATTGACTTATTATTGAAGTTCGTTTGCCACTACAATTATTTTTCTATTTATGATATATACTCTTCTTAGATGATCGCAGGACCGTCCAGCATTGAGGTAAAAAAAAATATGGTCAGCTTAAAATGTAATGTTCGTTCTGGTCACATCAGACTGCACTACCTTTCTCTCAAAGGATGGCCCAAAGGGTTACAGGGTTGTCTAGGGAGCTCTAAGGCAAGCTTTTAAAAGTAAAATGGTTCTGCGGGCTTCAACGGGAAGGTTCTTCCAATGGACAGAACTGATTAGTGAATGGCTGTGCGGTCTCACAAAGCATCTCCTTCTCTCTTTTAAGAATATTTTTCTGTATTTCAAACAAGAACCGATAAATAGATAATCCTTTCTGTGGCATTCTGAAAGCACATTTTTTAAACGTGGAAAGTACAGAAAAATCTCTATAGAAGATTTGCTCGTCTTGCAACAGAGAAAGAGCAAAGTCAGACAGAGGCCACGTAAAGGCGTGCTTGAAGAACGTAATTGCCCAAGTCTGTTCTCAGTTTTGTAGGCCGCTGTCCACGTCCTCAGTCCTGTTACGAGGGACAGAGGCTGTGGGTGCTCCTGGGGCACAGATGTGGTCGCACGTGTGAATCAGTATTGGTGTGCTATACCTTACAGGTGTACGCCATCTTAGTGAGCCACCCGCCAGCTCCAAACGACCACTTGACACCAACACCTGTGTCATACACAGCCGGGTTCTATCGGATTCCGGTCCTCGGGCTGACTACGCGCATGTCCATATACTCAGATAAGGTAACTAACTCGCTCATTGTTATCATGACTACGATCACTACCACTAATACTAGTGTGCATGTATTATGACAAGATGTGGAATATTCTCTCCCTTCCTAGTTCCTTGTAATTCAAGCTCCTTTTTTCCCTTCCAAGCCCTCTCCCTTCTTGGTTGCTGTCCTCGAGACGTGCTCGTTTGTCAATGACCTTCCTAAAATGTGACGCCCAGAACTGGACACAATAATCTAGGTATAGTCTGACCAGTACAGATGAGGGATGAAGAATGGCTTCTCTTTACCTTGTCACTATACTTCAACTGACGCAGACTAAGACTGCATTTGCTTTTTTTGCAGCCGCATCACACTGCTGCCTCACGTTCAGCTTGTTGTCCGCCCAGACACCTAGGCAGACCACTTCCGAAATCGTGCCAAGAAAACTGCAGGGACTTGCCTAGGCAGCCACCAGGAGTCAACAGTGACTTGAAGGCGTGCGCACACACGCACACACACACACACACACACGCTGCATAATCCCAGGCACACACAGCAAGAGGAACAGGAAATCAACAGCTAGACAATTAAAAGAGTTATTATGGAGTACAGAGCTTGGGACAAATAAGGCAGGCAATTCAAAGACACTTTGAGAAGTGTCCTTGCTTAGCTTCTGACTGCGATTTATAGAGCTTCAGCAGTCAGCACATGCCAAGAAGACCTTTTCAAAAGCAATTAAGCTTTAGAAAGCTTCCATAGGGTAAAGTAAAAGGCTTCCAAAGTAGTCCTGGGAGAAAAACCACTGGAGAACAACATAAAAACCTGGAGTTATTTTCAACATAAAGATGACCACTTGTGTGGAAACTATATGACCTTAAAATCCCCGAACAACGTAGACCTTTTCCTTTCGGACTGTTGGTTTGCTCATGTCTTGTTTGCAGAGTATCCACCTGTCCTTCCTGCGCACGGTCCCCCCCTACTCCCACCAGTCCAACGTCTGGTTTGAGATGATGCGCTTTTACAAGTGGAACCATATCATCCTCATTGTCAGCGATGACCACGAAGGGCGAGCTGCCCAAAAGAAACTGGAGACCCTCTTGGAAGAGAAGGAATCCAAGGTCAGTACCACCCACGCTCTGCTGTGTAAACTTCTGTGGATACAGCAGAACCTTTAGAAGTCTCAGGCTTGTTGTATGTATGTAGAGCCGTGTGTGTAAAACACCTTCTTTCTTCCCATTGTTAACATGACTAACATTATGCTCTAAGCATCAACGGTGTCTCTTGAGTAGTACCTAACGAAACTTTGTACTCTTATTCATTTCACTTGCTTTACCATGGTCGAAAATCTCCTGCATTAAAAAAAGAAAGCAAAAACATGCAAACGAAACCAGCAACAACTGTGAAATGAGGAGAAACATAACCTGGAGCTCTGCAAATCCCCATCTCTCAATGGCGAGTGTGCTGATGAGAAAAAGCTCTCAGGAGTAGCAAGGACGCTATCCGAGGCCTGCGGGCCGCAGAGAGGGAGGGGGAGACAGAGACAGAGAGAGAGAGATGGTGAATGGCTAGCTGAGCATCTGAGGTCCTAGCACCGCTTGTCCCTTCCAGGGGCTCACCAATTCCTACTGGCTCAGTCTTGCTAGAATACTCCGGGGACAGGCTTGGTCTTTGTCTGGACAGCAGCATGATCCTTGCCATGCTAATCTGGCTCTCTTTAGGATACTTCCAATTACTTTCACTCCCCAGCTTCCTTACAGGTCTTTCTGCCTCCCCCGTTCTCCCTCAGCTTCCTTTTACATTCCTTCCAAGCTCTGGTCCCTCTCTACAAGAATTTATACGGCCAATTAATTTGCGTCATCACACTGACACACCCTCTTTTATAATTAAGTCCGAGGAAGTTTAGAAAGAGCATCTTCTTCCTCCCTGCCAAGCACAAGGAAACCACCTTTATGTTGATACAAGGGTTTTTCCATATTCAAAAAATGGTAAATTTTGGTACAGATACGCAATAGTCTTTTTCTACTAAGTCCTCTCCAGCTGTTATTAACATGCCCCGGCTTCATAATCTTCCCTGGAGTACACAGTTAATACTGTTACTGGACAGAAAAATCAGAGTTGGTTTACGTTTGCAGAAGGTTCCCTTTACAGTTCCCTGCCGTGCAGACAGGAGACGTATTTCTGTAAGCACGGGCAGAGAGGGAGAAATCACATCAAACATATTCCCCTCATAAAAGAAATATCTCTCCATACACAGACAACTAGCAGACCAAGCAGAAGTCTAGCTAAGAATTGCTATTTTCCTATCTGTCGGTTGGTTGTGTTTTAATAAATGGACGCGCAGTTATGAGATCCCACCCTCACCCAGAAATGCAAAAATCCTGCAAGCGTCCAACGATCGCCTCCCGCTCTGACAAACCAGTAACAAGCCACCCAGGGCTGTCTTTACAAGCTGACCTACATAAACGCGTCCGACTCCTGGACAGTATAGAATTGAATCCTATTTGATCTACAACGCTGGCAAAAAGTGCCTTGAAACCATCTGGGCAGATGAGGTAGGCATTATCGGAAGCTGCCGGGGTTGGTTCTGCAGCTCTCTCGGGGAGACAGCATTGATAAAACCATCGGTCTGATAAAATGGTAGGACAATGTAGGCCAGCAGCCTGTGGCGAAGAGGCGTCTCCCAGACTAGGTCTCTCTCTCTTCCAGCTCCGCTCTTCTTATTTGCCCCTCTCTAAGCGCTGAGCAGCAGCAGCAGCAGCAGCAGCAGCGTCAGTTGCAACCAGAAGCCTTTTCCGTCAGATCTGCTCGCTGAGGGCAGCCCCGCTAGCCGTCCGCAGCCACATCAGCTGCACCATGATAGAAAGCAGGGCTTTCTGGTCCTTACTCATCGGTGAGGATCAGTGTCTCCCTCCCCCAGACTGTTAGCAGTAAAAGTGCCACCCCCCCCAGCCGATCCCTACCTGCCTGAGTCATTGGCTCTGCAAAAGCATTTGTCCTGTGCTTAAAGCAAACATAGTAGTTACTATTTCAGTGAAAAACCGAAGAGGGAAGCAACAAATTAGGAGCAGTCCAAAATATCCTTCAGCTGTGGCAATAAGTATAAAATGGCAGGTTGCAGTAACACCCCCGCAGGGTGCCTTCATGTTCTGGCACACCCCAGAACTGCAGTTCATACGACCATCTACTCATCTCCAGGCACAAAAACTTAATTTCAGAACAATAGCACTGGTAACCGTTCACGCTAACAACCAACTTTTTATCCAGGCAAAAACAAGAACGGGACGGAAACCGTGACTCACTGTGGACAGGGAGGGTCTAGAATATGGCTCCGCCTTGGATCAGAAAAAGTGGTTAATTTAGACCAAGCCTCAGTCTCGAAGTCACCCTGACTGGTGCACAGAGTCTTTCATCTGTATGAAAAGATCTTACTTAAAACTTTGTTCCATGCCCTGTCAGAGCAACAAACCAGAACCACAGCAGCTCTACTCCAAACCTGTAGTCGCACCAGTTTTAGAAAACGCTCTTCCAGATTAGAACTGGGAGGATATTTGTAAAGAGTTTCCCAACTTACGCCAGAAGCTCGAACGGTAGGGCAGGAGGCCGGAGCGGCGGGTCCCACAGAGACTGGGGAATCTCTTCTTCCTCGCTGCTTTGAATGCACAGTCCTAGCCAGGTCTGTTCCAAAGGACGGCTTAATTCAGTGGCACTTAGCCTTCACGATTGCTTTGGGATGATTGCTGGCCGTTCTCTCGTGGTGTCTGGCTCGGCTCGGAGATCTCATAAAAAGCCCTGGCTGTGGTGCATGGCATGGCATGGCATGGCATGGCATGGCATGGCATTTTAAAGGCATTTAAGCGGCTTTAATTTACTTTTAACGAAAGAGGGATCAAACAAATTCACGCAGCGGGGGGGAGTAGATCTGTCAGCCACCATAGTTCGATAGAGGCTTCATTTTCAGAGTCAGGATCCATGTGAACACTGGAACCGACTGCGCAGGAGGACGTTTGCCTTAGGAGTTTCAGACATATCTGACGGGGGAACACGGACTCCCTTCAGTTTAATCCACAAAAGCTCTTCTCATGCTCCCCTCTCTCTCCAAAAGCTGGAGATGATGATGAGAAGGAATGTTCCATTTCATCTTTGACACATTTATGCATCCACCTCTCTTGCATCTGTCTGCATCTGGCCACCTTTTAACCAGTGAGGCCTTATTTGATGTCTGCACAGCCATGCGGAAAGCCGGTTATCCGGGTCACCTAGCCAGGGACCGAAAGAACCTCATCTTCTCCTCTGGCTTCCCTGACTTCCAGTCGGATGCGGGGCCGGGGCAAATTATCATTATTGGCTAATAGCCCAGGTTGTGCGTGCATATTATGGAAACTCGGCACTTTCTAAATGCTTGTCCTATACTCAAATGCTGGACAACTTGGGAAGCGAGAAAGACGGAGAAACAGATGTAGCGAGTGAGAGGGGAGGCAAGATGGTTCCCCTCCAGGAGCCAGGTTCAGCTGGAGAGGTGCCAGGTGATTCCATCCTGGCCCAGTGCAAGAACACGTAGTCCCCTCTCTCGCGGGTTTTGCGTGCTCCAGTGTTATAACGTCCCCTTTTCACAAACAGTGGAGAAAGAGTTGGATATTGGATTGCTTTACTACACGTCATTTTTTCAACTGTTTATAATATTCTTCTGTGTCTACATATTTTTTCTGTGCACATTATTCATCAGAGTAAAAAAAGGAACTATGACAGCCTCGAACAACTATCCTATGACAGCAAGCGAGGACCCAAGGTATATTTGCATGGACAATGCACGCCGCCCACCAACCTAACTAGCAAAATGATGAACTTGGCCACAGGCACAAGGAAAAATTAATTAAAAAATCAGAATCAGAATCAAAAAATATGTACCAAGCAAGCGAGCAAACTCCATGTTTTTGGTAGCACGTTATTTTATGTTGGGATAAGTTTGGTTTGACCCTGAGAATGGAAATGTAGCAAGCCAGCCCTGGAAATATTTGTTTTGGAGACATGCATGTAAAGCAATAATTAACTTGCAAGTATTTTTTTTCTTTCTTTCTTGAAAAATTGGACCAATCCCTTCCTGCTGTCCTTTCCTTTCCTTTCCTTTCCTCTTCTCCCCTCCCACCCCCACCCCACCAAAAAGAAATGGTTCCTTGGTGTGAAACTCTCACTTTGATTCCCCACGCCCCCAAGATGAACCTTGTGCATTTTCAAAAATTTTTAGTTCCCATGGTTTATCGTTTGGTTTTGTTTTTCTGAAAAACAACACTGGTTTGAGTTTTCAATTGCATTGCAAATAAATCAGTATATATCTATGATACTTATATATGCCTTTTTTCCTCTTTTCTCTACAAATGCACGCCTCTCTTTGAGTCTTGAGTGACTGCATGCACAGTGCAAAACATTTTTAAAAATTAAAGAGAAAACAGTATCAATTAATATCAAAGAAAGGGGAAAAAACCCTATGAGAAAAAGAAAAGAAAGAAAAAAAAAGAGAAAAGAAAAGAAAAATAACTTCCCTCTGCCCTTCCTTTCCGTACCTAGCAGTGCTTTGAAAGAGTTACGGAATTCTCTTTCCTAGAAAGCATGGTTCTGGCTCCAGCTTCTCGGCTGTTGGACTAATCAGTTTCGCTCATACCAATTGCAGGCTGAGAAAGTGCTTCAGTTTGAACCAGGAACCAAAAATGTGACTTCACTGCTATTGGAAGCTAAAGAACTGGAGGCTCGGGTTATTATCCTTTCTGCAAGGTAAGTCCTGAACCCGACAGCATGCCTTTCAGCCTTCAGGCCACGAGTACAGATGCTGGAGCCGGTGGGTCAAAAGATGTTCCGGCCCTCAGTTCCCTGTTGCTATCCTTTTCTACGGTACTGAAAAGCAGTAGAAGCGAAGTAAACGAAGCATCGGGCAGGAACCCAGCCCGAGCCAGAGGTGTTCCAATGACCGCACAATACTTTCTCCCTGGCATGGCCACAAGGAAAATCCCAGACCCGCAGCGGACGGGAACGAGGAAGCTGCCAGGTGACACGACAGCTTAGAGTTCAAACCAAAGAGCTTCGGGGCGGGAGCAACCCTTCCGGCATCAGCGCTGCCATCCTTTCGAGCGCGCAGACGCTTTGACGTCCCTTTGGGCCTTTTTCTGCTCCCCCACCCCACCCTCAGAAAGTTGCAAAGCGCGAGGGGGAGGGCGCCTTCTACTCCGTCTGATGATATCGGTGAAAGCGCTCCTCTCACCTCGCCCCCAGCCACAAATTATCTGGCTGAGGACAGATCTCAGCCCAACACCGGCAAACGTTGCCCCCTGCCTATTTTCAGTTCTGACCCAGCGCAGGTTCTCTGCACCGGGACAGGAAGACAAGATGCACAGGCTCGGGACAGGCGGCGGCAGTGCTTGCGAGACGGACCTAGGGGTCCCGGCAGGCCCCGGACTGATCCTGAGGCAGCAGTGGTTGCAGCCGCCCAAAGAGCCGATGCAGCGACAGGGATATAACGTTGCGATCACAGAAAAGGCAGCTCCCCTCCACGCTTCCCTGGCCAAACCACACCTGGAACACCGTGTCCAGTGCTGGTCATCACACAGCAGGAAGGACACCGCAGAGTTGGAAAGAATGCAGATAAGGGCCCCAAAGATGGTGGGGGGTTCGGAGGCCAAATCCTACGAAGAGCGGCTAAAGGAACTGGGTAGGCTTAGCCCACCTTCGCCTACAGGAGGCTAAGGGAGGGAGGCTTCCAACATCTGAAGGGCTGTCACAGAGAAGGGGCTGTGCATTTATTCTCCACAATTCCTGAGGAGAGGGCAGGAACCCACGGGTGGAAGCTTTACAGAGGAAGGAGGAGGAATTTCCTGAGGGTGAGAGGTATCGTGCGGAGGAACAGCCTGCCACCTGGAGTCATGGGACCCCAGCCCTTGGTCTGGGATGGTCCGAGGATCCCTGCCCTGGGCAAGGAGTGGACTAGAGGGCCTCCCAGAGCCCTTCCAACTGTACGCCACGACCCTATGATTCTAGTTCTCAAGATCTGGGTTTCTACTAGAGCTAAAATTAATGTCGCCCACCGTTCAGCGTCCAAACAAATTTTAAAGAAATGTATTGCAATCCTCTGCATGCTTACTCAGAATGAAGCCCCACTGTATTTCACAGGCTTACTTTCTAATACATTTGGGGTTATAGCTCCAGTTTCTTGGACATTTTAACTCCAACTCTAAATTTCTAAATTGAGGACCCAAGTCTTAAGTTTTTATCAGCTCTAAGACTACTGCGTAAAGAAATAAATTACTAAGTGGAACATACAAGTCCATGCTTTGCAGGTAGCATTAACATAATTTATGCAAGCACTTTCACCCATACAGCAACTTTGCACTGAATGAATATGAATGAATGAATGAATGAATGTTGAGAACACCATGACTTTTCCATAAACAACTGGATGAAAAGCCATCTAGCCATGATTAGGCTTTTGTTGGATCACCCTCTACAGAAACTTTTGGGGATCCAAACATTTGTGGTTTTCTATTTGTAGTTTTCTTGTGTTTCCAACTTCTTTTTTTGTTTCTTTCCACAAAAAGAAAACATTAAGAGAAGGAACATTAAGAGAACTTCCCCTTTCCCCAACTCAAGGAAAATTCCAAGAGAAAGCTAAATCTTAAGGTTTGCTCTTCTGTCCCCACGAGACAATTACTCAATTTGCACCTGTTGTTCTACATCTCTGGGATCACTGACCATAGAAATAATTTGCCCATCCATCTGGTAATTTTTTTCTTGGATTCACTAGCAGATATTTCATGAAATAAAGCATTCTGTACTTGGGCGAGGTTTAAAAAGTTGTTTTCCCCCCTTACGGCTGCCAGGGGTGGGGGAGGGAAGAGGGCATCCCCTTTGGATTTGCCCAGAAACTCACCAAGATCCATCTCGAGTACTCATCCTCTACCTGACGTGCCCGTTCTTCCATCAACTAACCAAGTTTTTAAAGTCACAACTAGGCAACCTGGCCATACCCCCAGGCCTCCCCTTACCTACCCATATTGCCCACTGGATCCCTCCTCCCTATACCTTTCGCCCCAATCACCTCACCTGCTCTGTCATGCTTCTGTCTCCTACTCCCTTGAAATTGCCCTTGAAATTGTTGATCAGTACCATAGATGATGAACTCATTTTTCTGCAGTGACTTCAACTCATTCCCATGTGCTTCAAAACTTAAGCACGTGTAACACACTTGTATACTCTCATCCTTCTACTTCCATCCCCCCTGCTGAATACGTTCTCCACCACCCTTTGCAGACCACAGCTCTGTAAAGCTTGGCGCTTACACTGAATATGCTGAATGCTTAGGGATTTTCCTTCCTGAGGTCATTTCACGCCTTTCCCATCTCAGTGAACGCTGCTTGTGGGGCAGTATGCAAGGGAGAGGGGGCTTCCCTAATGATTCTCTCCTGAAGTGGACCCAAGCCAGACAAACAGATGTGGACGATCTTACAAGGGTCTCTGCCGAGCCACGCAACACCAGTCGAACAGCTAGGCTCCAGCTTCGAACTCCTGCCTTCCGAATTAAAGAAGCCATCGGGAGCAGCCCTCCACCCCTGCTGCTCTCCCCCCCCCCCGGGGCCTCCATCGGTCTCCCACAAGGAGCTCACCTGCTTACCTCCAGGGGCTGGCATCCTGAGGGTCTGTGGAGGTGAGCGTTACGGAAGGGCAAGAGATTCCTTGCCAGTGCCATCTTTGTTCTTTTCCAGCGAGGATGATGCCACCACCGTGTACATGGCAGCAGCCAAAGAAAACATGACCGGTCCGGGTTACGTGTGGCTGGTGGGAGAAAGGGAGATCTCAGGCAACGCCTTGCGCAATGCCCCAGAAGGTACCCTTCCTGGTTCTGACTACGCCCTCAAGCCACAAAGCTTCTGCTCCTGAGTGCCATTCTCTTTGCTGTCTAGCATGCCCTGCTGATGTTTCTAGGTGGCCAGAAATGCCGATGAGAGGATTTACAGGAGTGGGGCTCGGCAGTAATGTGGCAAACTGGAGCAATGCCATGCCCAGTGTGGACAGAATGGCTTCAGAGAGAGATTCATCTTCCCCTTTTATAATAGTAAAATTAGGGACACCTAAACAGGTGCTTGACAGTCACTACAGAATGTGGTAAGGCCTACCAGCTAGCTTAGAAATTAACGTGAGGCTCAAGGGAGCCTCAGAGTTCGAAGGCAGTCTAATCCAGACAAGCAGATTCTGGGGACCAACGGGACAGGACTGCCGTCCTCCGTGCCCCCGAGGCACCCGGCCAGCAGAAGCAGAGCCTCGCTTGCGGATCTTCTGACGTCCTCCTCTCCGGCTCATTTCAGGGCTGATTGGCCTGCAGCTCATGAACGGGAAGAACGAATCCGCTCACATTCGGGACGCGGTCGCTGTGGTGGCCCAGGCCGTGCATGACTTGTTTGAGAAAGAGAACATCACAGACCCGCCCCGGGGCTGTGTGGGGAACACCAACATCTGGAAGACAGGGCCTCTCTTTAAAAGGTAGCGGTCTTCCTGCCGCCGCTCTTCCCCCCGGTTGCCGTGGGCCGAGCAAATACGCTGAGCGAAGCGGGAGGGCCCGCGCCCGTGGCCTGCTCCCGAGCGCTCCCCTGGCTGCCTAACATCGCCCAGTGTACTTCCCCCCGAGAGGCGAGCGCGGCTGAGGACACGCAGACCGCAAAGCCTAAAGGAGGTCGCTTCTCTTAGGGTGCTGATGCAGACCAAGTACGCGGAAGGTGTGACTGGCAGGGTGGAGTTCAACGAAGATGGGGACAGAAAATACGCCAACTATAGCGTCATGAATCTCCAGAATAACAAACTGGTGCAGGTCGGAGTCTACAACGGGAGCCACGTACGTAGCCCAAACGTCTTTAGTCTTCCTATCCTTACGCGTCAGCCCTGGTAAGGAAGGCTCTGAATTTCGTGCCTCCTGTGAATTCCCAGAGTATCGAGTGCAGTACAGATAAACACAGTCCCACAAGCACAGATTCCCAGCTAAGGGGGAAAAAGGCACGCACTGCCCCGGAGTTGACGCCGGCGGCAGCCTCTGCCCTGGCCGGCAGGAGCAGTTCGTAACGGCCTTCCCCAACTGCACCTTCACAGTTTCTGCCCAATGACCGAAAGATCGTCTGGCCTGGAGGAGAAACAGAAACACCGCAGGGCTATGAGATGTCTACAAAGCTAAAGGTACGCTCTGCCCCACGGCAACGCAGGGGCGTTTTCAGCCGGGTGCAGGCCGAGGGGGCGAGGTGGGGAAACGCCCTGGCCTGGAGCCCTTGGGGGGATCGGGGGGCGGCCGTCCCAAAAGAGTCACCCCGGCGAAGTACCAAAGCTGCGTTCACCGAAAAGGAGAGACGAAGGGAGAGCGGCAGAGAGCCAGCAGAGGGGCTCGGTCGGGGCTGCCGCCTCCCTCAGAGCGGCTCCTCCGAGGCCAAAGGGCTGTCTGGTGTCTCCCTCCACAGATAGTCACGATCCACCAGGAGCCGTTTGTCTACGTGAAGCCCACCCTGGCGGACGGGAAGTGCAAGCCGCTCCTCAACAGCACGGGGGGGCTGGTGCAGCAGGTGCTCTGCACGGGGCCCAACGAGACCATGCCAGGTGAAGCCCTCGGCCTGGAAGCCGAGTCTGGGCTGGGCCCCAGCTGAACGTGCCCCCGAAGATCCACAAGATCCGGGGGAAGGACTGCAGCTCCTGCTCTCTGGAGCGCTTTGGTCTCTTCGCCGGCGGTGCAGATTCACTGCCGGCAACTTAATAAGTTGAATAGCGGGGGACCTCAACAGTATCTTCTTTATTTGCTTCCACTAATTGTTGATAGTAATTTCACTTTTCTCTGGAACTAAGGGTGGGGTAATAGCAGTACTTTAAATAAATACGTAGAACATTTACAGGGATGTCAAATACCTTACTGTTTTCCAAATGTTTGCCCACCTCTATTCCCATCTTTTTCTTAAGCACAGGAAAGCCACTAAGAAGAAAAACAGGGAATAGCTGTACAGCTATTCTGAAAGCTCTCTACCGTATTTGGAAGCTGGCCTCCAAATCTGAGACACAGCAAAGTGAACGGTCTTATCTTTTCCCTTGTTTCCGACACAGGCCGCCCCAGCGTGATGTTATGCTGCTATGGCTTCTGCATCGACCTACTCATCAAGCTGGCAAAGACGATGAATTTTACCTATGAAGTCCATCTAGTGGGTGACGGTAAATTTGGCACACAAGAACGGGTAAGGATAATGCCTTCCTCTCGGTCCGACATAAGTGAAACTGAGCCACATGAAGTTGGCAAGAATTCTCAACTGCTTTGAATTTATAACTGTTTGTTATTTTTCTTTCCATTAAAAAAGAGGGTGGTCCTTGGTGTCAACGTCTGGAGGTTGTACCCTTGTCAGGATTCAACCAAGCCCAGAAACAGCTGCTAAACGACTAGTTTCAGTGTACGGAGGCAGACGGGGGTAGACAACATGGTTTAAGGCCAAGGGAAGACCAACTTCCCAGGCGAGACAAGGCAGCCCGTGCCACTAGCAATGAGTGGTTTATATCACGCAGCTGGCACGGAGGCGAGGTGCGGTAGAGACTTCAGGGTCCAAACGGGACACGGTAGCAGCTGAGTGAACTAGCCAGGTATTACTGGCACGCAGAAGTTAACCTACCTGGTTTAGAAATGGCGGCGCAGCGGGCATCCTCCAAAGAAAGGAAGCCGAAGGCCTTGGCTTGAGATCCCACTCAACTTGCAGCTAGGAGCACTGGGCCAGCGGCCTGAGAAAGCAGCCTGGAGTTCAGAAAAGAAATGGGGGTGAGTGGGTGGGTAACCTGAATGCTTTCTCAACTGACTAAACAAAGGCCAAAAGATTTCCAATATTTAGACCAGATCAAACATTCTTAAGGCTTACTAATCACTATAGTCAATATGATATACCTCCATTCCCTTTTCTGCTCAAATAGATCATGAGTAGATTCACACCCCAGGGAGAGGAGCTCAGCTGCTAACTGAAGAGCTTAAAAGGCCCCACGTTCAGATAAAATGTTATGCAAACTTTGGAGCAAAAGTTTCTTTTGGACAGACATAGGCAACAGAATGACCTCGGCTTGGGCTGTGATTGCAGGTGAACAACAGCAACAAGAAGGAGTGGAACGGGATGATGGGGGAGCTGCTGAGCGGCCAGGCTGACATGATTGTGGCACCATTAACCATTAACAACGAGCGGGCTCAGTACATTGAGTTTTCCAAGCCTTTTAAGTACCAAGGACTTACCATCCTAGTGAAAAAGGTAACGCATTAACACATTTAGGGCAAAACGCTAGGCAACAAGTAGCCAGGAACATGAAAAGCAGGAGGAGCAAATCCCAGGCCCTGAGCTAGGATGGAAAGATGGAGGATTGGGCAAGATATCCTGGGTTAAGGGCCAACAGCTGGCTGCTCTGGAGAGGAAGCTACATTTGCCCAATCATACCCAGCCAAAATTAATCATAAGGGGAACTACCAAGATGAAATTTAACAGCCACCCTCTCTGATACAGCATGGAAGGCTCTTGCTTCTGATTTCCAGCTGATCATGACAAGCATGCCTCTTGAATGGATCCTCCATGTTTGGAGGCAGCCAGTCACTGAATTTCTCTTGCTCTGTGAGGGGACAACAGTGGCAGGGTAAGAGTTTTTACTTTCCTGCCCTGCTTGTGGATTTCCCAGCAGCATTAGACTGGTAATTATGGGAAACCAGTCCAGGCCATTTTGGTCTGATCCAGGAATTCCAGTTTTAAGCAGATCTCCTGACTCCTAGCTGGAGACTGCCCACCCATCGAGTGACTCATTCCAGGCTTTTCCCATCTGTGATTTCCTTCTGTGTTCTAGGAAATTCCCCGCAGCACCCTGGATTCATTCATGCAACCATTCCAGAGCACACTGTGGCTCCTGGTGGGGCTGTCGGTGCACGTGGTGGCTGTGATGTTATATCTGCTGGACCGTTTCAGGTACCCGAATCCTCTGAATGGTGAGGGATGCACAATGTGTTGGGACTGGCCGCAAAAAGTCTCTGCGAATGGAAACGCTGGGACCCAGAATGTCGATAACGATGCTCGAGATGGAGAATCCAAAGGCCACCCCGCCGCGTACACCACAAATCCACCGAGCAGTCATTTAACGATTGAATGAAATTGGAAGCGCTTCCTTTGCATGATTTATTCCACATCCAGTTGGGTGGAAGGGCGAGGGAATCCTGAAGCTCCATCTTATAGCTTACATTCTGCTCAGCACATTCTCACCATCTGAGGTTTCATCCCAGTCAGAAGGTTGAAATACTTGTTTCTGATTGGTAATGTTCAGAATTTCAGGAAGTATTATGAACCAGAATCTGGCCTTGAATGGACAGGTACGTATAGTGCTGATAGTAGAACTTGCTAGGCAGTGCTGAATCTAGCATGTGGTCTTGCTTGCTCTTTTGCAGTCCCTTTGGCCGATTTAAAGTGAATAGTGAAGAAGAGGAAGAGGATGCCCTGACCCTTTCATCAGCCATGTGGTTTTCCTGGGGGGTCCTTCTGAATTCTGGCATTGGAGAAGGTGAGTTTCAGACGCACTGGGATGGGAAATTGATTAGATTGTTGTTTTTGGGTCATCAGAGGGCAGAATACATTAATCACAGAGGATTGACAAGGCATCAGTAGAGGGATCTCTCTATGAATATCTCCCTTGATCAGCAGCCATAAGTTGATCATGAGAGGTCTCATTTTTCCTTTTGGGTCATTAAGTTCCACTTCAACCACATGAAGAACTTTCTGTCCCTCACTCTCCAACTCCAACAGATTCTCCTTTCCTGCTGTCTTTACTCTACCAGGTGCCCCACGAAGTTTCTCAGCTCGAATCCTTGGCATGGTCTGGGCTGGTTTTGCCATGATTATCGTGGCCTCCTACACTGCCAACCTGGCTGCTTTCCTGGTGTTAGACAGGCCTGAGGAACGAATCACTGGCATCAACGATCCTCGGGTAATGAGGAGCGCAAAACACCTCCACAGAAATTCAGCTCAGCATGTGCTCAAGGGGGGGCAGAAGGATTGTATAGGGTTAGGCCCAGTCTGGTTCCGCCACCCCCACTGTTATGTTTTATGGCAGATACCCACGTTTAACTGCGAACCTCAGAATTTATCCTAGTAATAGGACTTGGTCCCCAAATATTTCAATGGATATAACCAAAAGGAGGCTCTGGTAAGAGAGGTGTGTTTCTAGTCAACAACGTGGGAGAGACAAAAAGCAAGAATTGTCATCCAGGCAGGCTCCACAGCCCTAACCATCCAATATACCCCAGGTTCAAATTTGTTTGAGGGCAAAGCGGGGAAAGCAAAGAGGGTAAAATCTTTTTGTTGGTGTTTTCCAGTTGAGAAACCCTTCAGATAAGTTTATCTATGCCACAGTGAAGCAGAGTTCAGTGGACATTTATTTCCGGAGGCAGGTGGAGCTAAGCACCATGTACCGGCACATGGAGAAACACAATTATGAAAGTGCTGCTGAAGCCATCCAGGCGGTTCGTGACAAGTAAGTTTTAGCCCTGCAATGTCCACAATTTGCAGCCCTCCTACCTTTCCCACCACTTCTTCTTTCAGGTCTCTTTCCTGGAGTAAAAGATGGATTAGCTGCATTCTCCTTTCTGCTGATAATCCTCAGAGCATTCTGACTCTTCCAACAGGGCCAGTCCAGTTGCACTTTAGAATAGAAAAAGAGCTCTGCTGGATTGGGAAGGGAAGCCCACCCAGTCCTCCCCTGCACCAGGAACCAGGCCAGACACAGATGCTTCCTACAGCCAATTTAAACCCACCGGTCCTTTGGATGATCTGACAACCTCAGAGACAGCAAGCTGCAGTAGGTTCTTTCCGTCAGCTGTACCGGTGGCATCCAAGGACAAAAATGAGCGAGCAGATAGTCCCCTCTTCTGATGGTGGGCACAGAGGTCAACTGGCTGAGTTTCTCTGCAAGGCAGCTTTGCTCTTCTGTGATGCATTGTTTTAATCTCGCCTACATTTATTTTATTGTTATTCTTCCGTCTCCACAACAGCAAGCTCCATGCGTTCATCTGGGACTCAGCTGTACTAGAATTTGAAGCCTCGCAGAAGTGTGATCTGGTGACCACCGGGGAGCTTTTCTTCCGCTCTGGCTTTGGCATTGGAATGCGCAAGGACAGTCCCTGGAAGCAGAACGTCTCTCTCGCCATCCTCAAGTCTGTACCGTGCATCTCCCGTGGCGGGGAGGGGCGAGCACTCCATGACCCCGTGTAGGGCTTTGGGTGGTTGGCGTCAAAGGCCAGGACGGTTCTTTGAGAGGTGTGGGAAAGACAATAGGGAGAGGGCACACCTCTCAAAGCGCTAGACCTCAAGGAGATGCTTTCTGGGGTTCAGTAACCGACACATTTCTGTACAGAGCCCTAAGTGCGCTCTACTCTGCGCGATTTACTAAGGGTACTTGATCAGTGGTGCAAAGATCCAGACGATGACTGAATGGCAGCAAAGAGTTAGTGTTTCTGCATTTCCCTGCTTCACTCCAGCGGTCGTCTGGATTTCCACAACCCTCTACTTAACTGTCCTACCCTTGCCTCGTTCCAGTCCACTTCTGTTGACTATGTGGCTTGTGCCTGGATAGTTCAGTCCATCCTGATACAAGAAACACGGAAGAGTTGTCAGCAGTCAGAGGAGGTTCCCAGTTACATGTCTGCATGAGTCATTAGTTCAGACTCAGATGACTTTTCTGGCAGGAGGTATGCTCATATGAGCGATTCCTATAAAAACACATGGTAGAGCTCTTTGGAGAGTAGGTAACCCCTACTTTTGGGGCTAAGAGAGAAGCGTGGCTCACCGTTTAAACCTCATCCCATTGGAAAACTTAGCCTAGGTTACACTTGGACATAGAAGCAAGCCATACCGCCTCCCCTTTCAGCAGCAGCATCTTCCTTGCCCCAGAGACTCATTTGTACTCCCTTCTTCTGCTTCCAGCCTCCATGAGAATGGCTTCATGGAAGAACTTGACAAGACTTGGGTGAGATATCAGGAGTGTGACTCCCGTAGCAATGCTCCGGCAACACTCACCTTCGAAAACATGGCAGGTGAGCTGGCTTCCCCCTACCTGCCTTTCAATTCCCTAATTTTTCTTTGGGCTTCCCCAAACTTTTCAAGAGGTTCTCCTTAATTTCTTCCAATTCAATGCATGTTTGTCCTTGGTAACATGCAAGCTGCGTTCACACAAGATATTTACCATGGTTGTAGTGAATTAGCCTTTTTTCTGGATACACTGAACCAACCGGGTTGGGTTTGTACAATGAAAGTCCTATCAGTTTAAAAGCGAAGCAATCTTACCAAACGTGTGAATGCCACACAAGGTCTTCAACTGGCAGGGTTCCATGTGTAGAGGGTGGTAGCAGGGGGTGAGATAGAATGGGTGGTACACCCAAAGAACCACTAATGTAACTGGGGCATGTTTGTTCTTTCAATTACATGTTTATTTTATTTATTTTCTAATTTTCTCCCTGCCCATCTCCCCCTAATGGGGGACTCTGTTAACGTTACTGGGGGAGGGGTAGCAAGCCCATGCCATCCTTCAGATCTAAGAGCCAGGCGTGTACCTTAGGCTGGCCATGCAGCTTGCAACTTTGAAAAGCAGTATGGAGGGTTCAGTCTGGCTGAGGGCCACGGCTGAGATGGTAGAATCCTTCACCCAGTGCCTGACTGAATGACCGAAACCATTCGCAGCTAGCAGCAGCTTGGAAGCAGGACGATTCAGTCTAACGAGCTGCCGTGGTGGCAAGAGTTAGCTCTGCTCCTTCCACCGTATCCCTCAAAGCCAAACCACGGAACTATTTTATAAAATGTGGCTTTGCTCTCATGCTCGGTCATCGTGGAGCGAACTACTGCTTGAGTTTGCCACTTCAGCCTCTGTATCGGTGAGGAAACGTGCATGCTTAAATGCTTCATTCAGGGAAGAAACTCTTCGAAAACCCAACTCCTTTTCTACCTGGAGAGTATTACCAGGGATGCTCCCCTCATACCCTACTGCTCCCCATCAAAGGAGCGCAGCCCGAGGAAGCAGCAGCAGTCGTCAGCTCGCACCGTTGCTCTGGGAACTTGGGAAGTATCAGACGGCTCCTCGGACAGCGTCCAGCAAAGCCGATGGAGCAGAGGTGTCTGTGGGAGAGAGGGGCATTTTCAAAGGGCAGGAGCCACGTCTGCCTTTACGAAAGGGACATAGAGAAGGCACTTCAGGCCTCTGCCCTGTTTCTCCTGGGGGTTAACCTTCCTGCTTGTTTCAGGTGTATTCATGCTGGTGGCTGGAGGTATTGTGGCCGGGATATTTTTAATATTCATAGAAATAGCATACAAAAGGCATAAAGACGCCCGGAGGAAGCAGATGCAACTGGCGTTTGCAGCAGTTAATGTGTGGCGGAAAAACCTGCAGGTAGGACAGACCGTTTTTAGAGAAACACCTCCAAAACAGGTGCGGTTTTTTTTGTTTCCCATTACTTCACCCAATCAGTGACTACCGTGCTATGTGGGAATAGCACAGGGACAGACGCCCAGCGGCCTCCCTTCCCGCATGCCACTGACAGCAGTTCCATTGGGGGGGCTACACACACGTCCCAACCCTATATCCTGCTTTCTGGGGAGGCGAGTCCAGATTTTGAACAGGCAAGGGCCTCTCTTCCCTGCCAGGTTCCAGCCACGCTGTCGGCCGACTGCTGCTCTTGCAGGCACGGCTTTCTCCCCGCTTCTGTTCTGCCCATTCAGGATTCTAGTTCTGGGAAGGACGATTGCAGTGTAAAGCTGAGATCCTGGAGCGCCTCTAGGAAGAAGGCCTTGGGCGATCCAGCCTTGCTGTGCACTGCTTCCAACTAAGTGGCTGAAGATATTCGCACACCGATAGCCCTATTTCCATACCATGTTCCTTTAGCATCCCCTGTTCTTGGAAGACGAGACTAGAAGTGCTTGAGATTTCTCCTCGCACCCTACAAGGCACCTGAGGCAACATGTAATTAAGAACCCGCACACAGGTGCACATCCACATTTTGCCCATCCTTTGGCATTCCAAAAAACTGGATCTGATCAGTGACTCATGTTGCTGATGTTCCTTCCCCACAATCTGTACAGGACTAAGCCAGAAATTGCGAGACTCCACTTGCAAACCTCTAACACCAATCCCAACCCTAAAAACAACCACGTTCTAGCCATAAAAGTGAAGGCTCCTCAGCAGAACGCCTGCTGCTGAGCGAGTGCACCAGCGGCCGCATTCAATATCACAGGCTAGGGATCCCAGCAGTCGGTTTGCCATGCCGCTTTTTAAAAATAGCCTAACCACAGGTTACCCTGGCGTTTTACTGAGAAGCACAAGTGAAATTATTTCAGATTAACACCCTTTTCTTTGCAAGGCAGCCAAAGAAGCTCATTGTACAGAGAAGGAAAAGAGAAGAGAATCTGGCAGGCTTATTTCCAAGGGAACATTTTAGAGACCTGCAGATGCCCGGTGCTACTAAAGCATATTCAAGCCTCTGAGGCGCGGGGGAAAGAAGAAGGCAAGCTGGCACATTAGTTTGCTAGGCGAATGGGAAGCTGTTCACCAATACAATAGTCAAGGAGCCCTTCCCTGTCTCCCTCTCTTTCCTCCCCCGCCACCAGCAATGCCGAAGGGGTTAATCCAGAACAAGAGCACATTAGTCACTGCCGTTTTTCACTTGCCAACTTTCTAGAAAAAGTCCTGCCTTGGGTCATGGGGGGGAAAAAGAATCTTTGGGGCTGTCAGTCAAGCATGCCACCCCATGGGTTATAAATAAACAGAGAAATATGCTAAGAGATCCGTTTGACAATGTAAGACTTTTTCACAGGAGGATTCCTCAGACCACTAGTATCTGGTACATTGCTAGAAGGTAGGCAAGTGGAAAGATTTCTTTGTTCAAGAAAAAAAACAAAAAGCAAATATATCTATAACTTTTTTTGTTTGGTTTTATTTTGCTACCTGGGGAAATCACAGTTTTGCCATGGCTATTTTTGGCAATGCCATGGGAAGGCACCCAAAAAAAAAAAAAAAACCCCCGAAACCAAAACCCCCTCCGATCCCATCCCATCCCATCCTCTTGCTAGCTTTTCTTTTTCTGTGCATGCGCGTAAAAGTAATTGAGAATAACTGAAAAGGAGGAGGAAATGTATCCCCCGCGCATGCTCCGTGCACCAGTGGGATACATTTTTGGTCACCCCATCATGGGCTGGTAGAACCATACCTGGTTTCACCTTTTCCTCTCCCAAAGGGGTTAAAGAAAAAAAGAATGGGAAGAATTTGGATTGGCTGGGTTCCCCGACTCACCCTGCCCCACAAGAAAAGCAAGAGTTCCCCACGGTGCTGACCAGGTTTGACTGCCTACCACCTAACAGCTATCTTTTTTTTTTCCCCTCTTCATTCTGTTTCTTTGAGTTCCTGGCATCCTTAATATCATCCAGAATTGTAATGCTTTGCTTCTTCCTTTTCTTTTCCTTGTTTAAGTTTTAATTTCAGTAGATTTTGTTGTTTTATTTTTTAATTTTATTTTACGTTGAAAACAGTTCAAGTTTTACGCCAAGCATCACTGAAATTTTTGGAATACCTTTTTTTTAACATACAATGACCTTCTCTTCCAATGCAGTCCTCTCTCTCTCTTGTGGCCGTAGGATTCACCTTCAGAAAAGGCCCCGAGCATTTTTATTTAGTGGTAGGTGAAAGTGTCTCACCTCTCTCTCTAGTTAGACTAGCTGTGGCAGGAAGGGGTAGGGAGCGATGTGTTCCCCTAGGGACCCGTGAGGCCGTGGCCGTGTTTCTCATGGGGAGGCCTCTGAAATGTATAATCCAGCAGAAATTCAGCTGCTGACCCTGCCCACCGTGCCCTTCTTAAGGGAATCCTTTCCACCGCATCTCAGCTTAGTTCCAAAGGAGACATTCAGATTGGTCGGCCCTTGCATAATCCTAAACCGAGTGTCAGGGCCACACCTGTGTCTGGGACTGACAGCCATCAGGAGATGGTAGGCATTGTCTTGGCCATTTAAGAAAGACAAGAGACATACCCAGGATCGTGACATGGGGCTGTGTTCATCTAGGTGTAGAGATCCAAGCCACCCACTGGAGATCTAATCACTTATATACATATTCATTTTAGGATAGAAAAAGTGGTAGAGCAGAACCAGACCCTAAAAAGAAAGCCACTTTTAGGTCCATCACCTCTACCCTGGCCTCCAGCTTCAAGAGACGTAGGTCATCCAAAGACACGGTAAGAGGAAGAAAAACAATTGTGCCCTCTTTCTTTTTTCTCGCTCGCTCTCTCTTTCTTCTACCATCCCATCAACTACCACACACCCATCCCGAAGCTGCCAGTGTGACCTACCGTAGCCTCATGTCCGTCAAGAGTCAGTTGGTCGGTCGGTCAGTCAGTCAGTCAGTCAGTCAGTCCCGTGTCCCTTGGCAAGTTTCGAAGCCGAAGAGGGCAAAGGAGGTTTTGAATGCTTTGTAGTGTCCTGTGAAGAGTTTGGAGATAACTGCAATGAGTTTCTTGTTCTGGTTTTATTTACTTATTTATTTTGATCCGGATTCTTTTATTTCATTCCGTTTAGAATTGTGGCTTAAGTTTTGCTCACTTTACTGATACCAACAAAAATCAGCTTTCCCCCCCCACTGTTTTCTCAGTGTTCCTGTACCTGTTTGTCCCTATATGCCTAAAAGCGGTTACTGACCCCTCCTGCGCTTACAGTCCCCCCACCCTCTAAATTCTGGCCCACTTAATCTAGGCAATGTCTCACCTCACGCTGAACCATATGTTCATTGTACTCTTTACTGTAACTTCTGTTTGTGTTTTTCAAAAGAAAGAGGATGTTTTTTAAAAAAAATTATTTTACTTTATTTTTTGTGTGAATAAGTGACAACAATAGTCTCTGCTTGTAACACTCTGGACAGAGCTGTGCAGGCTGGCAATCGATAATTCTTTGGAGTAGCACAGTTCTAGAAAGCAAAAGTCGTTGCTGTGTGTTGGTGTGTAGCTATCTTCCTGCCCTCCCCAAACCCTAGCAATCCAGCCCAATTAGGAAAAATGCTGTTCTGTTCTGACCCCAAATATCCTGCAGAAGGAGAGACTCATGGAAACGCTTGCTCTAAGCTTTTTGCATTTCAACATCCCCCTCCGGGGTAGGGGCACAGGGCTGCATGTACAAACGGAACAAGAGAGGGCATCTCCCATCTGCATGAACTGGGCTGGATCCCATATGCTGCATGTCTAAATGTTTGGGAAGTAGGAAATGGAATTTCTCTTTTCTGCTCTGCAGCACAACTAATTGGCTCACAAACTAGTTCTTGCAGTGAGCTTAAATAAACTTTTTAAATATTTATTTTTATTTATACCTTTTAATTTCCTTTTAGGGGAGGTTGTAGTTCATAAATTTGTTTTTTGAAATGCAGGAAGCTACCAGGAAGCGTCTGGGGTGGGGTGGGGTGGGGGGGACATTCACTTCCCCACCACTCAAGGGTAAGGCAGGAAAAGTCAGAATGTCTTCCCTGCTGCCCGCATACTTGCAGGTCCAGGGCTGGGTTCAGGAGTGGAACACAGAAACCTGAACTGACACTCGGGCAGAAAAAGAAAACTCAGGACAACCTCTAAAGGGGGAAGGACACTCAGATCCCCAAACTACCTCTGTCAAATTTCACCCTGAAGTACAGCTCTGTAAGATTTAGGTGGTTCCTCTTTCCTTCCTTTGCCCCATCTGTCTGTCGCTGAGGACCAATTGCCCTGCAGCACTGAAAGCACAGTGCCAGCGTAGAGTCGGTGCTCTCCCAGAATGAGCGGGGCCAGGATTTTGGCCCTTTTTTGCATCTGGGAGGGTTTCAGCTCCAAACCTGCCCCTCAGGACGGTCCCTGGCCCAGGCGGTTTGAAAATGCCTCCTTCAACCGGCCACGCAAAGCTGCTTCGGGCAACATTCAGTCCAGCAGAGGCTCCACGGGCCCGGCTGACAGAATCCAGCCGTTTGGGGCAGGGTCAGAGGCGGAATGTCCCCCGGCCCCTTCCGCCTCACAACCGACGGACAGGCCTCTTCCGGGAAAAAGCTGACATGGCGTTCCTGGCAAGCAGCCGTCTGTCTCACAAACTAAAGCCGGTTTAAAAGCTATCCCAGTCACTGTTCCTGCCGTTCCTTGGGAAACGAAGGAACCAGGCAGAATCCCTGTGTTTGTCCCCAGGACACCCACTGCCCTCTTACAGAGGATCCTAAAGCGCTGTGCCCAGTTGAGCAGAAGGGGAGAGGCAACCGCTGTTTAACAGTGTGGCTTCCCCATCGCACGCAGCCACTCTCCTATCAGCGCCTTAGGAAACTGCCTATCCTCTGGCAATAAGGGGTCCACGTTAATGGTATTTGGGGGGCTGAGACTGTATTTTCCTCCTGGCGCCACTTCCACTCGGCTCGCACTGGGGAAAGCTTCCTGGGCCCCTCGAGCAGGAGGCGGCTTATCAAGTTTCGAACGCCCAGAGCCCAAACTCACCAAGCCGCCCCGCTGGTGCTTGAGCCTCCCGGGCCGGGGGCTTCTCTGGCAGAAGCCGACTTGGGCAGCCTGGCTCTGAGCGACCCTCGCGGGCAGCGTCCGGCTGAGAGCGCAAATCTGGGGGAAAGGCTTGCGCGACCCATTCAGCGCTGCCCCGGCTGCTCCACAGCGTGTCGGGAAGTGTGATTTAGTGCCAGCTGGATACTTCCTGAGAGAGAGGCCATCGTCCCACAGAACGGGCGTTACGTTAATCCCTGTTAAGTCTGGAGCCCGGGAGCCCTGTCTGGCCCAAAGTTTGCGGGAGGCCCGTATGTCTTCCAAACCACAGGCCGGTCTGCCCCACCAGCTAAAAGCTCTGCACTGAGGAAAGCAGGCCCCTCTGGTCCTGCACCTAAACCAGGCGCCCTGTCTGTCGCACGCCCCCGGCCCCCAGGAGCCGCAGGGAGCTTCCAGAGGAGGCTCTCCCCGCGCGCTTCCTCACTGGCAGAGCCTCCCCGCTCAGTCACCGGGGCAAAGGCAGAACGACCTGTTGTGCAGAGTGCAGCAAAGCTCTCAAAAACTCTGCCCTCAGGAAAACCACACATCAGCATGAGAGCTTGCAAAATGCAATGTCCATATTTTGCTCTCCAAAGAAATTCCAGTCAGAAAATATATACTAACTGGTTTTTATTGATAAAAATGCAAAACTCCATAAAATACAAGTTGCATACAAAATATAGGAAATAACAAAGACTTCTTCTCTTCTTAGCATCCAAGACTTATCCACAACAAAGTCTCTAGCTAAAAACTCTCAGAGAAGAGGTACACTACTTGGTTATTAGTTACAACTACATAACCCATAAAACTACATGATAGATGAAACTATACACGACTGACAGGCTGGGCATCTAGCCCTCCCATTATATTGCCAGCATGTACCCCCCCGCTGAATAACTAGCATACACCTGCCAATAGGTGGCAGTAAATAGCACAACACAGTCACAAGATGCTTTGTTTACATTAACTCATACAGTAGACGTAACAATTTGTTGTACAGGTAACGGGATGACTTTCTTCCCATGAGAAAATCCTGACACGACCGCACGATGGCGGCTGGCCGATGCAACCCCCCCGCCTCTCTGAGATACGGGCACCGTTTCCCCCCTTCCGCGAAGGCGAGTTTCCCGCCAAGGGAATCAGGCTGGCTGGCTTCAGAAGGCACCCTTGCCCACGACCGAGGAACGCAGCTACCCCAGAGCACCGTTCGGGCATTGGGGAGTGCCAGGAAGGCCGGGGCAAGGCTCAAAGGGGCGGCCTTGCCCTCTCAAGCAGGCCCGGGGGTCTCAGCCAGCTGTAGGTGCTGGGAAGACCCACCGGAAAGCCTCTCCCTTCCGCAGAGCCGGCCGGCACCCACCCCGTTTCCCTGCCGCCCCCGCCCGGGCCAGGCCTTTATGACGCACCTGAAGCGATTTGTCTCTGTAGTCATGGGGGGGCAGGTGAATTCTTGGGGGGCAAAAGATAACACCTCCCAGGAAGGTAAAGCCAGACCAAAAGGGCTCCTTCATCTTTAATCCCAAATCTCCATGGCAGCGGCTCTGCCTGTCAAGAACAAACAAGCGTCCACTGGACGCCCCCCACAAGGAGACTCAAGGCAGGGCGGCAGGGCCCTTAGGCGCCCCTCTCTAGGTGGCCCCAGCGCTGGCACTGCCCTCTGACCCGCTCTCTCAATGGCCCCGGGGGAGCCGCTCGGAGCTCCCCTCATCCGCCCATCCGCCCACCTCTGGGGAGGGCCCAGCCGCTTTCTCTCGTTCGGGAGGGAGGCCTGCTCCTCTCCGCGAGGGGAACCGGGCACAAGCCTGGCTCTGCGTGCGCCACGAGCGCCCCCGACCTGCCGCCACTGCTGGTGGAGGGGCCGGGCCATGGCTCCCCTGCCTCCCTCCCCCCGGCCGCCGTGCCCTGAGGGGAAGGCGCCCGGGCGGCCCAGACGACTCCCAGCAGCCTCCCTGTTGGGCAGGGTGCGAGGGCCCTGCAGAGAGGGCATCTGGCCCAGGGTAGAGAGCTCCTGCGGTAAAGAGCTGGGCCGAGGAAAGCCGCCAGGCCCCTCTCGGCCTGGGGAGCACCCAGCGCAGGCTGCCAGAGGGAGGGGAGGGCGCCTCGGCTGGCAATGGGGCCGCTCCTGGGCCCCTGCGCTCTCCCACGAGGCTTCCTTGCCCCTCCCCCTGGCACAAGCAGACCCCCGCTGGCTTCTCAATGGCACACAGGCTGCGGGGGGGCCAAGAGCCCTCTGCGCCGCAGGCCCCCTGGGACTAGCCTTCCGCCCCCGAGACCCTCCCTGGCATCAGCGGGGCACCTTCGCACGTCCGGGGCTTCCCCTCCCAAAGCTGGGCGTCGGCGCAGAGATCCGGCCAGCCTGTTCTACCTGTGGCACACAAACAAAAAGACGACCGCCCCCGGGAGGAAATCTGTTCAGTTTCAACCTGTCCAGGCCCCCCAGTTTAAAATGGGGCCCAGAAACAGAGCGTGAGCCGGTGCACGGCCAAAGCGCCCAGTTGCGGCCCTGTAAAGCTCAGGGCCTCGGCCGAGTGTTTTTAAAGGAGGCCCAGTCGTGTCCAGCGCCGGCCTCCGGTAAGACGGCCACCGGCGATGCGTGCTCAGGTGTAAAGGGTGTATAAACAGGTCTTCCTCTGCCGTCAGCGGATCACGCTGATCTGCGTGGCAGGTTCCGGGCTGGGGAAAAGCACCTTGGGCGCCCCAAAATCAGCTTGCAGCTTTCGCAGCCCTGAGGCCCTCTAGTTCAGGCAGCTTTCAGCCCCAAAGGCCTAGACAGAGCCCCAAGGCAGAGCCCTCCCCAGTGGCAGTTACGCTGAGGGCGCCACCTCTACGAGGGTTTCGGAGGATGCCCTGAGGCGCCTGCCAGCCCTGATTGGAGCCGGATGCTGGACTGGATGGACCTGCCTGGACCTCGCCCAGCAGCCCCTGCGGGCTTTTGCTAGGGGCCGAACCAGCGTCAACCGGGAAGCGGCCCCTAGGGCAAGAAACAGCCGCCGCAGCCCCTGTCATTTGGGGGCCAGGAAAGGCCAGGCGGGCTAAAAGCCACTCCTTTTACACTCCGGTCCCGACGGAGTAAGACGGACGTGTTTCTGTGCAATGAGGGGAAGGAGCATTCTTGGTGGGTTGCTCAGGCTTCTGCAGGGCAGGGCGCTGCAGGTGTGTGGGGTGGGCTAGGCGGCACGGTGAGGGTCGATGCTGGATTTTGCCTTTGACTCTGGAACTGCAGCCAATGCCTCTGTAATAGACCATGTGCCGTTGATGCGCCTGCTCCCTACAGACAGCCCCGCGATGTCACCACGCCCAGAATCCGTGAGCTGCAGTGCAGATAGCCCTGTAGAGACTCCCCGGCTTCAGGAGCTGCTCGGCACAGGGTGGGCTCTTGTCCTGAATGTTGATTGACTTTTGTCCTGTACCCAAGTCCTGTATTATGGGGATCTGTAATGGGCAAGGTGTCTGAGGGCCGAGGCAGGGATGGCAAAGGAAGGGGAGAAGGGCAGGCCCAAGAGACCCCTGGGAGGGGCCAGGAGGAGGAGGTGGGGCACCAGGGGGCGAGGCGGGCGTGAGCATTCTCCGAAATGTCCACAGTCTACCGAGAGGAGACGCTGACTAGCCAGAACTTGGAATGGAGCTCCAGGGCCGCCAGGAGAGGATTAGTTGCTCTCCCAGCAGTTTTAAAGAAGGGCCGCAGACGCTGCCATGTAACACCCACCCTGTCCCCAGGCGGGGAATCCCTGAGAGATGATGCAGGTCTCTGCTGTCCTGGCGGGGGGGGGGGGGGGAAGGCGCCTGCCGAGAACCAAGGACGGAAACGGCGCTCTGAGGGATGCGAGCGGCCACTTGCAGCTCTGCCACGTGGCGAGGAATTGCAAAAAGCGACGGAAGGAGGGCACGGGCTCCCCGCCGGGCGGTCCCTTTGCACTCAGCTTAGCTTGTGTGCTGTGGGGCATTCTCAGCCATTCTGATCGTTATTTGTTTAAAAAATGCTGCTACAACAGCACTTTTTTTATTCCTGGGGCAATTGGACGCATTTACTCAGCAAAGTTTATTTTTGCCATGAACTATCGCTACAGGGCAGAGCGAGTAGCCTTGAACTGTCTGAGAAACAACCTATTAATAAATCGAGGGGGATATGCTATCGCTCCCCAAAAGGTGTTCACCAGAGAGACAAAACAAGGCCCAACGCTGGGAGCAGACTGGTCTTTCCTAAGCACCAGCCCTCCTCCAGCAGGGACAGCAGAGACCCTTTCAGAGGCCTTGTCCCTACATGACATGACGTGTTGGCATTTTCACCTTAACAATTATCTTCCCAATTGATCCTAAACCAAGCAAACCAGGTTGCCTGTTTCTTGACTCACTGGCCGCTGAAGCCAAGTTCTTGGGTGCTAAAATTAAAAGGGGGAGGAAAATGTGCCGCTGACTCCCAGCAGCTATGGGGCACGGGGAGAGATCTTCCATGCGGCCCTGGCTAGGCCTCCCTCTGTGGGCTGGTCTCAAGCAGTTCCGGGGAGCGTTCGACTTGCAACCAGCACGTGCAGGTTCCGATTCTGCAGAACACGCCGTCGCCAGAAGCGAGTGGCAGAGGTGCCTCTAAGACCCATGGCCAGTGCATCATCCCTGAGCGATCTCCCATCGGGGCGTGCGTCTCAGTTGCATCAGTTGCTCGCAGCCAGCCCCGCCCCACCTAACAGCTTGCCCTTTCTGTCTGTCTGTTTGTCTCTTGCAGCAGTATCACCCCACAGACATCACTGGGCAACTCAATCTCTCTGACCCCTCGGTCAGCACCGTGGTGTGATACCTGGGTGCCGCTGCAGACTCCCTCGGGACAGACCAATGGAGACTCTGATGGGCCCTTCTGGAGACACCAAAGGGAAGCCTTTGACATCCATCCACAGCGTCTGCATTGCTTTCTTCCCTCCCAGCCATTATAGATCCCTGCTTTCTCCAAAGGTGACCAATATCACTTGTGGCCTTGGGATGAACTATTGAACACGAGGCCTTGGAGCACCTACATTTTTTCTAGAGTGGTGGCCTCCGTTTATTTACTTCTCCTCTGAGACACACAGAGAAGGTAGTTCTGAGGGATACTTCCACCACGGAGGGGTTGGACTGCGCATTCAGCCGAGTGGACTGGGTCTCTTGCCGAGGGGAGAGTCTTTTCATCATTACATGCATGCACAGAACCTCTTACACCCAACTGATTTCACACTATTGTTTCCAGACTGTACTGGAGGGCTGTGAAAGGGCCCCTAGCCCCAGTGCTCATGGTTCACTATATATACCATTCTGTAAGAAAGCCTGTGTGTGACCACCAGCTACCATCCAGAGAGCACTTTGGCCACGCCACAAGTGCGGCCTTTTCTTTGGCTGCTACAGTGGAGGTGCCCATGTTCCTTCAGGACACTGTAGGTTTTCTCTGATGTAGGTGGGGGGAGTCTCCCCCGTTTCTGTTTCGACTACTTCTCAGCTCATTTGTGACACAGAATTTTAGCCAACCCCCTCCGTGCCTCCCATCGGATAAAGCAGTGTCTCCAGTAGAACAGGAATGGTTACCCGGCTGAAGGGAGATCGCGGAATCGTCTCTTCTCCTCTCTGCTGGCCGCCGATCCAAACATTCAGCTGTGCTCCTGCTGCACAGTACGCGGCAGCGCTTCCCAGCCTCCACCCGGGACTCCGGTGCCGACTCCTTTTCGGACGGCTCTATTCCTCCTGGGCCGAGATCAGAAGGGGCGTTAGATCAGTTCCTCTGTTCTCTCAATATTTATGGCTACCCGCATCAAGATTTCTAACACAACTCCTAGGGCAAAGAGAGAACCCAAGACCACCTGGTGAACTTACTGGGCAAAGCAGAGCTGCAGCCGGCTCTGTGTCCGAACCAACCCCTTCGTTTGTGGAGATGTCCCTTGCAGCAGTTGTGTCCCCAGATAGCAGCCAGGGCCCCGGGAAGACGCCTGGCCTTGGCTCTTTCTCACCCAGCCAAGCGCTCACTGGCAGCAGGCGCCACTGTCTGCCGGCCTTTTAGGCAGAGAGGGGCCCGATTTCTCCCCCTCCCCGGCCCCATTTTCAAAGAGAATATGTTCCCGCAGATTGACTTTCTACATGCAAAGCTGCTGATCTCTCCCTAGCCTGAATTTAAAGGCACCTGGACCACAAGCACTGCTTTTCTAGTCTGCCATCCTCTGGCTTGATGTGAAGAAGCAGCGCCTGCGATGGTAACGCACAGTTGCCCCTTCCCACGCATCCTGTTTTGTGCTGACTTTTCTCTCTTCCTGCTAGCACGTGGAAGCCAGCATTCCTCGGATGCACTGGGCGTTGGTCTTGGCCCCTCTAATCCCACCACCAGTTGGGGTTCTAGGGTGGTGGTCCACGCGCCTAGGACAGGCCAGGTTGGGGAGGTTGTTAGAAAATCCATAGGCTGTTGCACTGGCTCACCTGCCCAGGCATTCCCGGCCTTGACTAGCTGGCAGAGGCTCTCCTGAGCCTCCCTCAGCTGTCCCTTTCAAAGGAGAAGCCGGAGACTGAACCCAGGACTACCGACGTGGACGATCCACTGTGGCAGCCTATCCTTCGCTGTGCTTTGGAAACTCCTATGCTCAGATGCAGCTCGGCTCAGCTCGGCACTCTGACAGGCAAGCAGCTGTTTCCCTGGGGGCTCTGCACAAACCTGGTTGCCAGCAAGGAGCTTCCCCAGAACAACGCCACTCTTTTAGAACGCACCCAAGAAATTATTCTGCGGTTGAGCATGTGCCACTGCCTTTGGGAAAGAAAGCCAAGCCTTCTAACTTTCCAGCTCAAACTTGTATTGTTTCCAGAGCTTGATCTTCACAGTATTTTTCATTCCCGCACTCAGGAGGACGAAAGCAAGAGCCTTATCGCCACTCCACCAGCTAGCTGCAATATGATGACTATAACACTACACAGGCCCGTCTCCTAGAATTCTTGTGAGTCTGACTGACTCACAAAATATCCTTCAGATGTTCAACCTGGATTCCAAATTCATTTTTGCAATTGTGAGTGCAGAATCTTAATCTAGATTAAGGTAATCCCACATTGTCTGTAGATTATCCGTTCTGTGGAGAAGCAGAAGCACCCTTAATCTGGTCCCTCCCACGCAACAAGGTCAGAGCTCGAAACACAGGGAAGGCCGCAGCAAGAACACGCTAGCTGGCCCGGAGAGCTCGCTTCACAGTGCGGCAAAAAACCCGGGCAGACCTTAGCGAGCTGCGGCCATCTTCACTCTGATGCAGCCGGTGCTTCCAAGGAGTCGGCAAACCCAGACTCCGTGGCTCACCTCGCGGCATCCAACAGGCCCTCTGGTCCCCGATGACGTGTGGCAGAGCAGCCCTAGCCTCGGATGCATCTGCGGGAACTCCAGAGGTGGATGAGGCACCTCAACATGCAACCACCTCCTCCTACTGGACCGCTTCCCCCCTCCGGCTCATCCTGATCCACCCCTTAACCCGGATCCTAATTTACAAAACGGGCACGAGTGCACACACACTGTACGTGCTTACTCAGAAGGAGGCCCCACTGCATTCATTGGGACCTTCTCCTAGGTAAGTATATATGGGACTGTAATTCTAACCAGGCTTTCTGAAACAAAGCCCAGGGCCGCACTGGGTTCTTCCACGAATAAGTATTTACATGTGTGTATTTACGGAATTTTTAAGTGAGCATCAGTGTTCAGTAATTATGAGTTGTCATATTTATTTACAGTTCTGCTGTGGGTTTTGTAACAGTGAAATTTAAATCAATTAATTTAAAATGACATCTTCTTGCACGTGTGCGCTTCTGTGTCTGCAAGGATATTTCTCCTTTATTTAAATTCAGAGCAAGGAGGAACAATACAGGCTACCTCTCGCTGCCTCCACAAAAGCCTTTGCTCCTCACAGGCACTGAGAAAGATGGAAATGTCGGCCTGTGGATTTGCATCCGGTTCCCCAGAGTTTGGGGAACTTTGAGCACGTGCAGCTGTAAAAAGAGGGCCCAAAGGTGTGCAGAGCAACTCTTGACTTCCCAGGAGCCTTGGAAAATACTGAAAATACCTGACAAGCTGCAGTAGCCGCCTGAGGTGGAGCTGGAAGCCGCCTGCAGACACTGGAGAAGACACCCCACCGAAGCCCCAGCAGGAGCAGGAGGGTCGCCTGGAGTAGGCTCCAGAAGCCGTGGGAACACCGAAGGCTGTGCTTGCCCGTGAAGGAAGGAAAGAGAAAGACCAGGCTGGCTTCTGAGGGAAACAGGAAGTGGGCCTCTGTTAATTCTGCCCACCTGAAGAAATAATGGTGGGACACAGCAGGAGATGAGATTGGTCTCCCAGGTCACATGCATCCAGCTGTCAGGCAGGCGCTAGCACCTGTGTCCTGGCTGGACCGGCTAAACCCAAGACGTAGCCTAGCTATGGGTTTGTTATTTCTGGCAAGAAAATGGAAAAGTGTGCCTTTTTTTGGTTTCAGAAAACACAAATATCTACCACATAGTCACATCCACCTAGCCCAGCCATAGTGCTTATTCTGCAGTCTTGGGGGTGGGGGGGGGGAAGGGGGGCAGGGAGCAGAGATAGAGCTGGCTTTTCTCTGAGTGCCAGTCTAGAAGATGAGCGTCTTCCTGAGCCATTCCGATGCTGGCAACCCAATGCCCAGCTGCCCCAGTCCCTCCAGTGCAGAGTCAGTTCTTGTTGAGCCAACCTAGCCCCACTGGTTCCCTTGACAGGTTAGGCTTCACACTGCATGTTCATCCCCTCCGCTTTTGTTTAGACTCAGAAGCTGCTCCAGGAGCCCCCGCCTCCACCTGCCCCAGGCAGGCTAGGACCCAGCTTGGAAGCACTGGCTCATCTCTCGCATGTGCCTTTCCAAGAAGAGCGAAGGGAAGTCCCTGGGTCTGATAATGGTGTGTTTCACAAGAGCTACATGTGATGGGGGGCAGAATACCTTGGCATTCAGACCTTACCTTCTTGAGGACAAAGGGTCCAGCATTGCTCTCCCCACTGGGCAGAATTTCTCAGAACAGAAGCTATAAACTTCCCCAGGCAGACCCACACACTCAAACGCAGACTTCTGCCCTCAGCGCACCCTGTATCTCACCTGCATCCTGGCCGTCACTCACTAAACCAGGAACAACAGTGACCTCTGGCTGCGCAGAGCCAGCAAGGGAAGTTTACAAGTGCTGTATAAAGAGTACGGGGCACAGAGCACACCAGAGGAACTTCCAGGGACACTGAGATGCCATGGTCATCCTTGAGCTGGCAGCCTCCATTTTATCTCATCTCCCTTTCTGAGGAGAATCTGTTAGGCACCAAGACGATAAACAGAAGGACAAATCTTCAGAGGGGCGATTGCTGCATAACTCTTTACTCCAGGCTGAGGAAGAAAATGGAAGAGTGCACCATTCTTTTCAGAAAACGCACGCAGATTCTGCGATAGACACCTGGAATGGGTGCTTCAGCATCGGCATGATCCTCATGCCCCACCATGGTGGGAGAACGGCCACAGGCATTTCATCTGTCGGACCACCTGTTTTGCAAATAAGTATTGCTCTTACATCAGAATTCCTAATGCTGCTGTTTGGACAGGGACATGTATGTACAAGTTCAAATCCATCCCATCAAGGTCCACTCACTGGCTGAGATAGGATTAAGGTTTTTATACACAAAACACTTGAAACGGAAACAAATTATACAGCTATTATGCTGCAGTTCTGCAAGCAAAGAGAGGGGAAAGAGTGCAAAAGAATGACTGCTTGGAAGCAAAATATGCTCACTGCAGGGGGTTCCCCGCACGCCTCACCAGAGCCCACAGCCAAACGTATGAGCCTGTCATGAGTTTCAGGCGGGCCACCGCCAGCGAGCCAACAAGGATGCAGACACAAATGCTGGCCAGGAAAGTAGACGGGCCGACGAGGAGGAAGAAGGTGTAATCTCGGAGATGCGTCCAGTGCTCCTGACAGCGTGCGAAAGATTTGTTTCCAAGGGCAGAGACAGGATACTGGGCGAGGTATGCGGGGCGTTTGCAAGTCACCGAATTCACCTCTGGAAGAAAGAGGAATAGAGACACTCATGGCGAGATGGTCTCGGTTACGGAGTCAGTGGAGAAGAGGGACCAGAGGATTTCTCCACTACATGTGTAAACCAGTCTGAGCCTGGTTGAAATTACAGCGGTTGCTCCAAAAGGTACACTAAGAGATATCAAGTCCCTGCTTTTCCAGAATTAAAACCGGCTCCGAGTGGCAGGGCTGTTTCTTTCGCCAGTGCTCTTCCATGTGGCCAAAACCTTTTTCCAATGTCTAATAACAAGTCCTGCTCAGCAAAGGACCTGCAGTGCTAATTAGGAGCTTCCCCCGTGTAGCCCTTGTTCCTTTCGTTCCCTCTCGCTCAGCACGGCTGGGTGGCTAATGGCCGCTGGCCCTTAGCTGTGCCCTCATCGTTCTCTCCAAGGAACGCCTCAGCTCTGCTTCCCCTCCTCCAAAGGCCCACGGAAGGCCACTGGGGATGCGGCGCGGTCATCAGAAGGGGCAGAGCGGAGCAGCTTTCGGTCTGTTTTGTGGGGCGGGGTTGAGGGTAGGAACGGCGGGAACGGCGGAAGAGAGCTTCTGGGAGACGAGCCACCCCATTCCCTCCCTCAAGACCCCACAAAATGGTCTGAACTTGCACTGCCAAAATGTGTCCTTTAGCCAGTGGACTTGGATGGCGAATCTTAGAACGCTGAGGGGGGCTGAGGGGTCCCAGGGCTTTAGCGGCCCCTGAAAAGTGTGTCTTGGTACCCTTGCACGAAAGCCAGTAAACTGAGAACTAGGGCGCCATTGAATATTCTTCCATTTCCCAACTTGCCTCTGTTTTTCTATCGTTTGCAGAAACTGTGGAGTACACTGTATTAATTCTAACTACTGTGGAAAAACACCCCCAGAGTATTATGTCTCTGTCCCAGCGGTGGTAAAGACCGACCAACCACCGGCCTTCCATGGCTGACTCTGTTACCCGTGACCCGCCCCTAATGTGGCCGGTGAGCGTGAAGAATGGGAACAAGCAAAAGGAGGACGTGGGGAGGACTGGTTAAAGCTGTCCCCAGAACAAGGGCAGGTGCTGTAAGGGTGCCAGGGAGGGGGAAACCCATTCAAGCAAACAGGCCACGGAGAGAAACCGCCCAGGACTTGGGGGCGTCTTTTGCAGAGCAACCTCTGGGATTATGGCCCAAACACCTATTATCTTCCTGTGCTGGCATGAAGAGTGCAGACTGCCCCACGAGCGGCAGCAGGACACAGCCACGTCGCCTCCGTCATCTCGGAGGCGCTGGCCATCTTGTCCCCAGCTAAACAGTGTGTGCCCATGAAGTTCTAGAATGGTCCAAACTCCGAAGGGGGCTCTACTAACCTGGAGTTAGGACAGTAGCTGCCAGCGGCTTTCCCCCAGTGCCTTCCTGGGGCCCTGCTTACCTGGTACTTTGTCCGTGTTCTTAATGAGCCACTGGAAGAGGGGCCGGATGCCACAGGAGCATGTCCAGGGATTGTCCTCAAGCGTCAGGTAAGACACGGAGGGCAGGTTTTCAAAGAAGCCAGGTGAGAGGGAGGCCAAAGCATTGCTGTGGACAAAGAGTGCCTTGAGATGGGGAAGGGCCCCTGGGATCTCTGGCTCCAGCCTCAGTAGCTTGTTGTTCCCCAGTTTCAGTGTCCTCAGGCTTGGCACAGGGAGAAAGGTCTCTGGATGCAAGAGGCTAAGATAGTTTTCACTCAGGTCCAGTTCCTGCAGCTCACTGAGGCCTACCAGGGCCAGGCGGTGAATCCTGGCCAGGACATTGCTGCGAAGACTCAACTGACGCAAGACTTTCTGGGCCATGAAGGTGCGGTTCCGGAGGGCAGCAATGCGGTTGTAGTCCAGCAGAAGGGTGGTGGCGTTTGTCGGCAACTGGACAGGTACAAAACGCAGCCTATGGTCCATACAATTTACTTCCCCCAAGGAGCAGCTGCAAACATCTGGACAGCTGGAAGCGGAAGAGAGTGGCAAGAAAAGGAGGACGGTGAGGACTGCGAGGGGTCTTTGCCTTCGGCGACCGGAGAAGCTGCAATCTGCGGCTGGCAAGAAGAAGGCCCGGTCCCAGCTGCTTGAAGCCATGAAGATGGCTCAGCGCCCTCGGAAAGATTGATCTCTCCAGCCCTACCCTTGGAGTGGCTCTGCAATCAGGCTCTACATCAGCTCCACCGTAAGGCCCTTCGAGCAGAGGGAGTCTCAGGAACCAGCGAGGGTCTGCAGCTGGCATTCCTTTCTCAGCAACATTTGCTCCCAAAGGCAAAGGTTTTACACGCCTTCCTCTGTTCTGAGCAACGTTTACCACAACTTCTTGGGTGTGTAGTTAATCCTGAGTCAAGCTCCTGCACTTCCTTAGCAAATATTTTGACAGAGCAGCCTTGCCAAGCGGCACAGCCGCCACTTCCTCATGGGCCCTGGCAGCCTCCCTGCCCGGCTGTCCTGGCCCAAGAAATCACCTGATGTTGGTCCCTCCTAGTCTGGCTACATTCTGTACACAGACGGTCTTGACGTGTGCCAGGAAAGTTTCTTACGAGTGCGTTTCTCCTCCTCTGCCCCCTGCCAAGGAGCATCTCTGAGACACAAAATCTGCAAGGCGCACCAGGGTGGAAGAGGCCCTGCTGAGCTCAAGAAAAGCACTTCACATGAAGCAGAACCACCTCACAGGACCACCACACTGGGGAGTGACTAGCAGCGGCCGTTCGAGGCTGGGCTGAGGGAATCTGTCTGGAGCAGCCAGAATGAGACAACTGGAGTCTCTAGCTTGGAGGGAGCTTTCGGTGACGACTAACAAGGAAGCCACTGTTAAAGGCTGGTGGAGCACGTGAATGCTGGGTCTGACCCAGCAAGGCAGCTTTCTCCTACGAGGAAAGGCAGCAAGCAGGCATCCTTGGGACATTTCTCACCCAGCAGGGGCAGCACCCAAACTGTCCGTTGCCAGCCTAAGGATAAGGGCGCTCTGGCAACGTGCCCCATGAAGATAGCTCCCTTGGGACTTTGACCATCTTCCCAGAGAAGCCCCAGGAGAAGTAAGAAGAGTTCCTGGCAGCCTGTCTTCCCCCTCCCAGGTGGGCAGACTAGCAGAACCAAACGCTGGCTCAGCTGGCAATCTTATTCCCCCTCCCCTCCAACAGGCCTGCCCCCCTTGTCAATTCAAAGAAGGATGAGAATAGCAATGTGTCTACCTGTTACCTCTTGTCGTATTAGTGAAAAAAGAGGAAAATGCGGAACTACAAAGGGATCCCAGAAGGTGGGGAGGTATTTTGGACAGACGGCAGAGAGCCCCCAGTCCACAGGCCACGTGGGGCTTATGCCTCAAACTTAGAAAACCGTTGGTGGGAACTACTGAACAGAACTGCTACAGAGAAAATCCCACGCTTGACCGAGTGACCCCTGCCTTTTGGGCAAGGGTCTGTGGCATCTGTGTGCCAGGAGCACCTCTCCCAAAACAGAAAAACCAACGAAGCACAATCCTCGGCAACGCCCAAGCCTTTATTGGCCCCTCCCTCCCTCCCTTCCTTCCTTTTCTGTCATGGGTGTTTGGTGTCATATATGATTTTGGACGAGACCGCTCGGTCCCTTTCGTCTTCTGTCGTGAGATTGAGCGAATGGGACACCTTGAACTGGATCATTGTGATGAGAGCAAACTCTTCAGGGTCCAGGAAGCTCATGCTGGCCTCTGCAACGGAGAGAAACAAAACGAGAGTGTCTTAACGGCCCCGGTTACAGCATGGTGGTATCCCACTGTGGCAGCAGAGTTTGACCGGGTGTTGCGGTCCTTCCCGCAAGGGCACCTGTGCCAGGGATGGTATTTCAGGAGATCGACGGAAGCTGCTTCCAGAGCAAGGCACATGCTCTGGCCAGTGGCGAGTTTTGCCAAGACAAAGCCCATCGAGTCTGGCTGGCAAGGCGACTGGGTGCCAGTCGACAGCGAAGCTCAACAGAGGAGCATCAGTGTGCTGAGGAACTGGGCAGCGCCAGCGGTTCCAGAGGACCCAACATTGCTTTTTTTAAATAGGCTTGGAGTCCTTGCCACTAAAACAAAGAATGCGCCCATTCAGATCATATTGCCAGCATCAGCTCAGGTGCCTCACCCTGAGTTTACCAGCAGAGTAGCTGAAGTCTACGAATGCACGAAAGAAAACAAGGCCTGTCAGCTTGGGTTTAATGAGGTCCCTCCCTATAAGCAACTGGTACTATCATTACACAAAAGTGCTGTGTTTGGACCAGGTAATTTAGATTTATTAAATAAATAGATAGATTAGATTAGATTAGATTAGATTAGATTAGATTAGATTAATAAACACTGTTTTTAGTAAATTGTGCGAAGTCCCATTCCCATAATATTTATTGTGTACCTGTATATCCTGGACCAGGCTAGCCCCATACTGAACCCTGCATGGGCTTTTAGTACAAAAAATAGCAGATGCCTATCACGGCCCTGGAATATACGTGGGGGTACTGCCAGGTGCACAGGCGCTGAGGAGTTCACAGGGAAGGCGTTCCACAGGCTGATAAGTCAGTTTCCCACATATTTTTAACAGACAGTCTGTTTTGCACCCAGGATTAATGAATGCTCAGTGTGTTGCATATAAAAGTTGTACAAACCTGCCCCCTGGCACGGACATGCCATGGCAGAACATTGCATACGTACCTGGTGTCCATCTCAGGGAGCATGGTGTGCTTACTCCTCTAAGTATTTACCTTTAATAAAGCTTGCGATGATCACACTAGCTTTCACCGTTTGCGTTTGCACTTACCCGTGGGGAAACAGTACCAGGCTGGTAAAACCGGAGGGAGGCGATCTGAAGAAAGCTTCTCTGAAAGCAAGTTTTAGCTGAAGGAACCTCAGACAAGAGAGGATCCCACAAGTGTGGGGCGTTCCCACGTGCTTCTCGCCGAACTCACCAGTGCAGGCAGGGATGCAAAATGAGCAATTGTTCCAAGAAGTCATCTGCTGACAGTATTCCACACACGTCTGTACTGGGACACCACAAACTGCAGCAAGATAAGCCACACGGCCACCTTAGTGAAGGTCATATTTCCGGTCATACTCATATTCTTTGCTCTCGGGCAGTCTAGAGAGATCCGGGAACGAGTTTGGGAGGGGGGTGGCAGCCTCTGCTTTTTCTAGACAAACTGCTAGAAATAAATAAGATCTACCCATCTTTCCGGACATATTTTTGATGGGACCGAGATATGCCAAGCCGACAGAAATAGTTTTTGCTCAATGGAAGAAAATGCAAACATGTTCGTGGAAGATTCACAGCTTTGAAGGAGAGCCGGTGGCATCTAAGAGCCAACGGCTGAAACTATGTCACAATTCCCTTTTCCCAAAAAGGATCTCAGCTTCCAGAGAGATCACCAGACAAGAAACAGAGTCAGGGCGGAAGGAACAGCAGAACACTATTTCAAAAAGGACTAAACACCAATGTTTACATCACTGCCTGATTACCAGCTATAAGATATTTAAGGACAAAGAATCAAGGAACAGGCTTCTCGTGGCTACATTTGCTAGGGACTTTGGAAGACCCGAAGGACCAGGTTAGGAACAGATCGTCATGGAGAAAATCTATCTATGCGGTCATTATGAGTCGAAACCGACTTGATGGCACATAATCAATCGATCGATCGATCGATCGATCAATATTGTAATTCAACACATCTGGAGGACAGCAGGTTGCAGAAGTCTGTCCATCTCCACTGACAGGCAAGCCTGCACCCCTTCCACTGAGCCTTCTCTTCCGTGCAACAGGTCCCCAACAGGGAAACTACTGTTATTTGTATCGTACGGAGCACATTAGGCACTTTATTACAACGTAAATTCCTAAAGCAGAAAACAAGGGCGAAAAGCAGCAAAGTACAAAAGGATTTAAATCCTGTGGTCTCAGACTGAGTTTATGTCATGGCACGTTCAAGTCTTGTCCGAAAAGGAAAACCTTCTTTTTTTCCTCAGAGGATGCTGTGAACAGAATCGCCTCAGATAGCTGGCCGAAACCAGCTGGGCCGAGCGCTGCTTCTGCAACTATGTCCATTCCTTTTCTGCTGGAAAATTGCTCAAGTCAACCCAGATAAGCCCATTCAGTAATCTGGAACTTGCGGACTTCGGGGCAAGTAAAGGCGTGTGAATTGGACATGGCAGCCTCCCCTCCACTAACCCCCAGTTTACTGAGCCGCTGTGGGCCTCCAGGAGAGACTCTAAAGCATTGCCTGCCAGCCTGGCTTATGAGCTGTCGTCGCCCCCTCGCTCCCTTACCCTTCTCTGCCGTTGTCTCAAATTTGCCACTGCAGTCACAGGCCGGCCGGGGTGAGCGTGCCAAGGTCCTGCGGCAGGCCAGGCCACTGAACCCTTCTGCACAAACTGAAAGAAAGCAGAGCCCAGGCATGACGGGCAAGTGCACCAAGACCCCAGCCCCATGTCTGGAAGACCCTGAGACGATTGGGACAACTGCGGGAACCAGCATCAGATGTGATCTGTTATATTTACTTTTTTCAGATGACTCTCAAGCAGCCAGAAGTCTCTGAAGCTGATGAGAGCCACAGGAGAAACTACAAAATGGCAGAGGAAGGACAAGGAGGTCAGTCCTTACATCTTTTAAGACTGACTACCTAAAACAGCTCTTGGGCCTTTGCTAGGTGTCTGATACATCAAAACCCATATGGTGAAGTATGGAAGTATTACAGACTGGTTAAATACCAGGGCATCTGCTGACTCTCAGAGGTGCAGGAGCACACCAGGGAAGAAGGATGCCCCCCACCCTCAGCCAAAGTCAGGATGCTCCGGGCCAAGTTGTCCCCTGGAAGAAGGCAAATCTGTCCAGGCGCAGGGGATGCTATTCACAGCATCACAGGGATTCAGTGGAGCCCAGGGGTCAAAAACATGCGCAGCCACGGCCTGAGAGAGGACGCCTCCTTTCCCAGCCGAGAGAGGAGACAAAGTGTCTTTGAACCCTCAAAGTCATTACTGGCTCTGGCCTCCTGAAGGAGATTTGAAGAAGTCCCCCCCCTCTGCCCACCCTGGATGCCCAGCCAGACACTTACTGGTCCACACATGAAGCGTCGAGTCTGCCTTGGAGGTGACGCCATCCTTGCTGCTGAGCAAATAGAAGCCTGACCTCGTCTCGAGGACAGCCACACACCCAGGGCGCTCCAGCAGGCACTCCTGCTTGGCCTCCTCCAGGGTTTCGGCAGAGGGATAGAGCAGCGATGGCTCTCCCACCACGCCATAGCCAGCCCGCTTATCGAACCACTCCGTGGCTGGAAAAGAATGGAAGGGGAGACAAGAGGAACTCAAGTCAGCCAACTCACGGAACACTTAAAAAAGGAGTCATTGTGCATTAAAAAACTTAGCTACAAAGTTGCTTTTCAAAGCTAAGAAGAAACGCTCAAAGCGGCTCACAAAACATAAATGCAGTTCTTGGGAACCATGATGCAAAGAAAAAAAGAAGTTTAGCGGAAGATCTGAAGTTTAGGAAGAAGGAAAAAGTCAAGTTATCCTTTCCTGGGGGCTCCAGCCCTCCCATTTGATAACACCCACTCCTAAATCTCCAGAATCCCCTCTGGAGTTTCCTGCGGGTCCTAAACAGGAAGAGAGACCTGAGAGGGCCCAGAAGTCGAACGAGAGCCATCCTCCAGGAGCACCTGAGATCTGCCCCTTTGGAAATAAACTGTCGGTCCCCGTACAATCAACTGGGCTTTACAGCGGCAGCCTGGGGAGCCAACAGGACCCTGGAAAGGGCCCACTTCGGAGATTTGACTGAGCAGCCCACCCAGGACAGCATCTCTGGGGCATAACAAGCATGGCTACCATTGCTCCCCAAACTGTGCAAATACAGCAAAGCTCAGAGGGAGAGCGGAAGGGAAGCAGAGGACTGTCTGAAGAACTGGCAAACCTCCTGTCCCACCTGCAGGAGTCCCACGGGGGAAAGGAAGGGGGCTCTTCTTTCAACGGCCACCATCTCTCACCTTCACGGCATTTGCACAGGAAAGGCCTCTCCTCCCCGCAGCTGGCATCACTCAGAAGTCCGGTCGCCGAGTCCAACCACACACAGTCCTTCAGCCCTCCGTTTGCTGGGTCGTCTCGCAAGTATCTTTTCCATCCAAAAGGGCAAAGGGGTCACACGGGTTTCCCCCAGCTGGTAACACCCCTTTATGGAGTGAGCACAAGCGGGCAACATGTGGCAGGAGGCAACCAACTGGCCTGGAGCAATGCCCTCTGGCAGCTAAAGAAGTCCAGCCAAATCTCTTGCTGTCTGGCCACCCCACAGAAGGCCACCCCTTCCCTGCACCCTCCCAGCTATATTTTGTTTTCTAATTGCCGCTCTGGCACACAGCAAGCAGGAGGAATCAGAGGCCTCGTAATGGCAGCGGTGGGGGGGCTGGGGGGATTCAAGGGCCGCAGGAGAGGGGGAGGGGGAGGGGGAGGGGGAGGGGGAGGGACTGGGCTTCATCAGACGCCTGATCAGGGTGCAGTGGGTTGCCCGGGATCTTGGGGACCCTTCTCATTCAGCCACACGGGCTATGGGAGAATTCGAGACTGGGGAGAGGTACCTCGGCTTGAGCTGGTGGGGGCTCATCCAGCTGGAGGACAGTCATTTTGAGGGAAGTCATGACACCAAGCACACCAGTCCTACAGCCACTTACTGGGCAACCTGCTTGCTGAGAGGCTCCAGAGCTGTCCAGCGAAAGACCGACTCCTCCTTCCGATCATTCAAGCCTGTCCAGAAAGAGCCTTTGAAGTGTGAGCGCACCCAGTCCTGGATGGAAGAAAAAGGGACCTACGGTTCCCAGGTTTACAGAGCTCTTCCAGGAGCAGAAGCTGGTGGATGTTCTCTTCCCCTTCCTTCCCCGCCACACAATCCCCCCGGACCAAAACAGAGCAACTGGCCCAAAGTTATCCGGAGAGCTTTGAGGCTGGGTAGGGAGCTGCACCAAGGTCTCCTTGGTGTGAACCTAATGTGCCAGTTGCCACCCCACACTGACTGGCTCACGCACAGAGAAGGGAAAACTCTTCCTGAAGCTCAAGAGGATGGAGAGCATTTCACTTCCTTGGCAGGGGCCTTGCTTGCCCAGCGAGAGGGAGCTGGCTCCCACCTGCTAGCCGCCTGCTGAGATCAGGGCAGCCCCTGCTCCCAAGCCAACAGTTAGGAGACTTCCATGCGCCTGGCGTTTAGAACTGAAATTGTACCATCTCCTGAGGTGAGGTCAGGTACAGCAGCTCCGTCTTCCTGAATCTCCGGCAGGCCTCTCGGGCCTTTGGCCACGCACCAGAGGAAGAAGAGTCCCAGAAGTAGCAGCTGCCATTCCAGTAGCTCCAGCCAGGCTCTGCTGGACAGGAACTCCGGGGTGCTGAGGCAGAGGGGAGATGTCATCCAAGAAGGGGTACGAGTGAAGAAAATACCCGGGATGCCTAGAGGATGTCAGTGTTTCGGCCCCCACACATATCCCTTATTTCCCAAACACTAACTGATGGATCAGCATCCTTACCCAAAAACGTGCAGCTGATCAGTTTCCCTACCCTGGAGTGCTGAGGTGCACTGGGGTGTTGGACAGAGGTAGTCACTGCAGGGCCACCCTGCCTGGGCTGTAGGGAGATCCTGACCTCACCACAGCCCAGCAAGCCACTTACCCCAGATCCCTTCGCACACCCAGGGCTTGAGGTGGGAGCACGGGGAGGCTGCCAAATCCTGGTCTCCTGTGTGACGAATCTCCAAGCAGCCTCCTGTCGCAAGTGGCACATCAGGAAGCCTAACAGGGGAAGCAAGTTGGGTTGCACGTGGTTGAGGATCTCTTGGGGATCGAACAGTCAATATCTGGACCAGAAATGCTGTGCCCTCAAGCAGGTGCCATTCCGGAGAGAGGGTGACCAGGGGTCGGGGCTAACAGGAAATATTAAACCCAGCAAATGAGGAGCAGACGCCATGGTATGGCCTTTCTCAGCAGGTGGGAGAAGAGATTCAGTGGACCAAACACTGGCTACTTCGGAGTCTAGGGATAAGGTGGCCTCTACAGAGCCCAAGAGGAAGGGTCTCGAGTGAGGAAGGGTCTGGAGTGAGAGGCAGAGCACTATAGAGAAGCCCCAGCTTCAGACTACCACAGGATGATCAAAAGAGTGGCCAACTTCTCCCGAGGGCAGCTTCCTGCTCCAAGGCACCCACCAAGGTGGAGAGAGACTATCAGCTTGGCCTCCTTCCCATCTCCATGCTCCATCTTCATCGGCATCATTCAGCCCTGTCCAGCTGCCCCTCTGTACCATGGCTGTCACCCAGGCCTGTGAGGGAAAAGGGGTCTTGCTCACTCTCAAGCCTTCAGCTGTCACATGGGCCTGAATCCAACCGGAAGGGAGGCCCGTCTTGCTGAGGAAGGGTCCTATCCTCTTCCTGCAGAGACTGAGCAGCGTGGGGGCCACAGGGCCCTTCCACGGGAAGGCTTGCTGCTGATGTCTGCCTACTCCAGGGGCTGGCACAGAGCGGGAGGAAAGGTGGGCCTGAGCTTCGGGCTGCAGTCCTGCCATGCCCCAGAAGGATCCATGGGGCAAACGACCTTGCTGAAAGCAGCGTGCCTAGCTTGTCTTTATGCTCTCCTTGCTTGCTTATCTTTAAATATCTTTTTGTGCTTCGACTTCTAGTCTGAGCCAACAGATTAACTAAAACAATAGCTGCAAGCGTTCTGAACGGCCACGTAACCAAGAGGATGCAGCTTGAACAGAGAACGCCTGGCAGGGTCCTCTCGGGCAGAGGAAGCCTCTCCTTTCTTTACCGCTGGGCACAGGGGAAGCTTTGCCTTCCCCAGCAACGACCCCCCCCCAAGAGATGTTCAGATCGTCTGGCCTTTTCCTTGGGATGATTCAGAACCAGGAGGTCCACGTTTTCACCATAAGCTTGACAGGCGGCTTTGGCCTCTTGCCAGTTCTTGCTGCTCCGCTCCTCCACATAATAGCAGTGACCGCCCCAGAACCACCAGCCAGGATCCCTTGGACATCTGGAATGCACCAGACCTAAGGAGAACACAGATGGGGAAATTCACTAGCTCTGCCAGCTGAGACGAGCTGGGGTTAGGCAACTGGTAGCCCAGGGCCGGGACCTCCAACCTTGCAAGTGGTGCCTAATGCCCCCGAGGGTCCTGGTTATGTTTTCAAAATCATAATCAACCGGTTGTTTTCAAAATCAATCTTTCTGCATAATTTCAGAAAGGGGTAGATACTTGAGGGCAGCACCTCCCTTCTGGAATGTTTTTCCCCTGGAGATTTGTGTGGCTCCCACCCTTATGATGCTCTGTAAATATCACTTCCTATATCTGAACAACTGTCTTTGTTGGGAGTTCTATTTGGAAGATTATTCAGAAAACTGAACTACCTATATTAGTTTACAAACTGATGTCATTCTTCCCCCCTGCCCCACACCATTTCTTAAATGAGCTAGCTTAAACGTTCATAATTCAACTGTATAACATTACCCGAATATACATATATGTAGGCTTAAGACATGAAAGATGTATGTGATTGTGGACTTTTAACGATAACGAAAAGTAACCACAAAACAAAAGCATGCACTTTACCATGAGGACATGAAGGGCTGAAGCGATGCACACAGCTCAGAAGGCCATCGCACTGGCCAGTCAGCGGGTTGTACGTACGCGTGCTCAGGCAAGGAGCACAGCGTCTCTGGCAGTGTTTTCCACAGAACCCAGGGGAGCAAGCTGTGAGCAGAGGAGGCATTGGAAAGATGATCACTTCCCTTTAAAAGAAGACTTGGGCTTCTTCTAAAGAGCTATCCCTACTACCACTGCTGCTACCAGCTCCTGAAGAACTGACTTGTTCTATAGATTTTGAGGCAGAGGCCATACAGGGCTCACAACTCAAATTAATGCACCAAAACCTGACAACCTTGAACAGTCCTCCCTCTAATGAAGAATACCCTTCCAGATGAGCCAGTGGGCTTCAGAGCTGCCTCTGGGCCTAGCCATTATGGGAACCAAGGGTGCACTAGGTAGCCCAACTTTGGTTTGATCAAGCAATGCAAACTTTACAGTTTTCATGATGAGTGTTTATCAACCATATCAACCAAGTGTAAAAGAAAGGCCCCATTCAGGTGGCAGCTCGCCTCTGAAGACCACATGCTGAAAACAAAGAACAAGTCCGCTTCTTGCTCCTGGGCCCTGTCTGTCTGTGGGGTTCCAGAGAGCATCTGAGCGGCCACACTTGGAGTTAAGAGACCGGCTGTCTGATCCACCGGGGCTCTCCTCTACAGCACTGTGGGTTAAGGGGGCCAGGGGGCCCAGGACAGCCCTGAAATGCCATAGGAGAGAAGCCCCACACTCCTGCCTTTCAGGACAGGCAGGCACTGACCTGCCTTCACAGAGAGGCGGGCCCCCGAGCCACGGCTGTCAACCAGCACCGTCCCGGCCACTGTGTAATGAGCTCCTTTCAGGCTCAGCAGCCCCGTACAGCGCTCCTTCTGCAGGTAGCAGGCATCTTTGGCTTCCTGCAGCGACGCATGCCTCTGCTCGGGAGTAGCATCCTGGTGGGAAATTAGTAACTTCTCCCTAAACGAAGGCAGCTCCACATCTGCAGGGGAACAGCGTGAAAGATGTGAAACGATGTCTGCCTTTGCAACTTGAGGAAAGCTCAGGACCCCAAGTTTTGGACACGGCCTCTTCACAGCAGGATGAGTATTCTCACTCACGAGGTTTCAGAGTGGCACAAAGCTTAGGCACATCTCAAAGATCTCTCTCTCTCTCTCTCTCTCTCTCTCTTCTGTGTTTTTCCACATCAACAACAATTGGATGTGAAATAACACTGAGCGAGAGGCTCAAAAGCAACTGAAGAAGAAAAGGAGGGAATGTGTATGAAAGGAGGCTAAGCCCGTCAGTAGCTAGTAGCCACAAGGGCGATACGCTGCCTCCAGTGTCACGGGCTGTTGGCCTCTCTAATGATCAGCTGCTTGGGGAGTGCACGAATAGCTTCCTGTGTTGGCTGGGGCTTCCCACTGGGGCATCGGGTTAGCCACAAGAGGAAGCCAGATGGTGGGCCCGTTGGGGCACTCGGGTAAAATTAAGCTGTAAAGCTGCGACCTGTAAAATGTTCTCTCCTTGCCAAATGCTACTCTGCATAGTTCACCTCTTGGTGATTTCAGAGTAAAGCATCTGTGTGTGAAAACCTGTGCCCCTCTCCGTTTTTCATCCCCCAGGTTTGAACTCATCTCGGGTTGTGGGGAGCAAGGCTCCTACCTTCATCTCGCTGACAAGCCCAAAGTGAACCACCTGGCTGCTGAAAGCCTCTTCTTCCATCTGCAGAAAGGTCAGCTGGGATCTGAGAGAGACAGAGAGAGATGAGAGCTTGACAGATTATACATTTCAAGTTCTAAAGGCTCCTTGCAAGAATTCTTTAGGTAGAGCAATCACATTATGCCTGTTTCTCTGGTAGGTTCAGAGCACTAGAGAGGAGATAACAGCTTCAAAGGATGTGAAGAAGTCCCATCTGCCCCTCCAGTCAGGCCCCTCACCTGGCTCGGGGGTTGGACCTTCCGCACTGTGCTGCCCAGATACCTCTTGCAAACAGCATTGGCTTCAGCCTGACTACTGTAGCGCTCGTAAGACCAGCAACTGCCTCGCTCAAAGATCCAGACATCAAGTGGAAGGCACTTCAGCGAGGCAATGATGGCTGTGAGACAAAGATGGGAGCCAGGGCAGAAATCTGAGGGGGACATCACCTGCCTGGAAGACCCCACCCTTTATGCCCCACGGTTTCCTCCTTTCTTCAGGCCTGGCCCTCAGGGCCTGGGCCCCTCGCCCGTCCTTCTGGGCTCGCGGGAGAGGGCCCTGCTTGCAAAGAAGGGGCACCGACGAGGTCAGCCCCCGGCTGTGCCAGGGCAGCACGTCTCTGCCAGATCCAGCCGGGCTCAGCCCAGGGTCTCGGGGCTGGGCTGTGGGAGATGCAGCGTGAGAGCGAGCAGACAGACCACGCCAAGGTTAAGTCCTCCCAGGCTCACGTACCGGGAGCCTCTCGGTAATAGAGGAAACCATCACAGAGGCCCGTCAGCGGGTTGCAGCTCAGGCTGGGCTCGCATCGAGGACACATCGATTGGCAGTCCTGCCCAGAGTAGCCGGGGCAGCACCTTGTTTTGACGTGCACGGCGGCTGCTGCTGCTGCTCCAGGGTCCTCCAGGCTGACGAAGCGTCTCCCCACCATAAGGTGGTGGCCTGCCACAGTGCTGACAACGACATCACAGCCCTGGCCCAATACGCTGCACTGCTGCTTGGCAGCCTGCAGCGAAGGAAAGCTCGGATCTGCAGACCGGGCGCCATCAAAGGATTTCCCTGGGAACGTCATGTATAAATCTGGAGAGGGGGAGATCAGAGAGGCAAGGTGAAAGGCAGGCATGGCCTCCTCTCCAGCCGGGGGGCTCCCATGGGACCCTCTAGAGCCTCTGCCGGTCCCCGCAGACCAGCCGGCGTCAGGCATACTTCTAACGCTCCTGCTCTGTTCACGGACCCTCTCCTCCCAGCTTTTCCTTTCTTCAAAGACAATGTCAGCTGCACGCTTCAGCTGGCTCGCATGAATAAAAAAGTAATCTTTAAAACACAACAGCCAGAGGGACAAAGGCAACAAAGCAAGGGAGATTCAGAGAGACCAGAAGACAAATGCAAATACTGTCCACAATCAAAGGCTGAGGCTTTGTTTGGGCACCATTTATAGCACCAGCGGAATGGCCAGTTCTGCCTCCTGTCCCATGTAGCTAGCTTCGTCTCCTTCCTGGCCATGGTTTACGCACCCGTCTTCTTCTTCCTCTTTTCTCTACTTCAAAACACCTGACAGCCACAAAACACAACTGATGACGAAAAGAGTCTGCAGCTTTTCTCTTGCCAAAAGAGGGCTGGGTTCCTCTAAGCATCATTTGTGCGGAAAAGTTGTTCGCCTGACAGCAGAACTGCGAGACGGAGGGCCGAGCCGTGCTCTTCCCACCAGCCCACCCTTGCTCTTACCACTTTGGCGTGGAGCCTGGCAGATCCACCGGTGAGGCCTGTGGCACGGCTCGGCCTTCAGGAAGCCGGAGGTCAGAGCAAGCATGCAGACTGCCATGCTGGAAGGCCCCAGGGAGAACATGAAGCTACATTGGAAAAGAATTAGACAAAGAAGAGGCGATGCGGAAGAAAAGTTAGCTCCGCAACACGTTTAGCTGGGTCAGAGAAGATACCAGTGGCTGCGCATACCCAACATGCTAGGTTGGAAAGAGTAAATCTTGGTTATTTTTGTTGGTGGAGTGCAATGTTTGCGGTCCGTTTGCTGCATTTTTTGGTCCAAAAGAACCCGCTCTTTGTGCTCTACTACTGGTCCTCTAGATATTCAAATGCCGGGATGTGTCTATACCTACAAATCTCAGAAGTGTGCAAGCCACGGTATTCCCTCTGACACTTTATGGAAGCAAAAGTTGAACTTTAAAGAAGCAGAATAGGAAGAGTATTGACGCCTTTGAACTTTGGTGTTGGAGAAGACTCCTGAGAATACCGTGGACAGCCAAGAAAACAAACGGATGGATCACTGAATAAATCAACCCAGAGTTCTCTCTCGAGGCACAAATGACCAGGCTTAAATTATCCTACTTCGGACACATTATGTGAAGACCCAGCTCTCTGAAGAAGGCTCTGACGCTGGGAAAGGTGGAAGGAAAGAGGACGACCAGCAGCAAGGCGGATGAACTCAGGTACAATGGTGATGAGGGCATCATTGGGAGACTTGAAAGTACAGGTTAGGGATAGATCGTCTTGGAGAATATCTATGTGGACGCTAGGAGTTAGGGCTGATGGCACATAATCAATCAACTTGTCCTCTACTTGGCATCACATTATCACTTTTCTGTTACTCTATTAATTTAGCGTTATGATTGTTATTGTTATTTGCTTTACAGGTTGTCCTGAGAGCTCGGGGATAGAGCAATATAAATTCAATGAACCCTGGGACTCACTTCCCAGTGAGGAACAAAGGACTGCAGCCTTAACAGAGAGTGGAGGCCTTCTGCTACGGAGCTGGAGGGGAGCCCCAGGGGTGGGAAGGCATCTTACCGCCGCAAGGCTTGGTTGAATTGGGACCCATCAACCCAGCTCCACAGATCTCGGCCACTGCCATACAGACCAGTCCAGATGCTCCCTGGCAATTCCCCCTGCAGCCAGATCTGGGATGAACACACAGGGACAGCGCATACTGTACTCTGTGTCGGGATTCCCTGCCATCAGGCTATCAGCTTACAAGCTGGAGCTGAAAGGGACAGGCCAAGCCCACAGCATCTGCCCATTGCTGCTAGCCCGACCACCCAAATCCCTGGCAACAGCTCTGTGATACAGTGGCCCAAGGGGATGAAGGGCCCTTGTCTCCTTGCCATGCTTGGGAGCTTCCCAGAGGGAAGAGCCACCTGGAAAGACACAGGACGGGGTAGGCCCTCGGCCTCCTTCTTCCGAAAGGCAGCTCCTGCTGGAAACGCCTGTCCCGAGGCTCAACAGTCGGAGCAGGGAGGCTGCTCACCAGGTCCTGTGGGCTGTTCAGGGAGAGCAGGCTCCCACCATGGAACCTCTGGCAGAACCGCTGTGCCTGGCTCCACTCGAGAGCTGCATCCAGCACGAAGAAGAGGCATTTGTCCTTCCAAGATCTCCAACCCCTAGAATGGGGGCAGTGCACATCTAGGCGAGAAAAGAGCAGGCCAGGATGGTGCTATGAACGCAGCCGCCTTCCTTCTACCTCAGACTGCAGTGCAGGCTCAGCGGCATAAGCAAGTGGCCCCAGTCCTTGTAGTGCTTGAGGGGGTCCTGGGAAATGCCGCTGATTCGTCCCAGCTATTTCCTTCACCACAGGGAATCACCACTGAATTCCTGACAGGAAAAATGGGACCCAATATATATTTTTTAAAAACATACCCCAATCCAGAAAAAAGTACAGAGCTTGTGGAGTGCATTTTCCCAGATACAGCTTGGAATGCGTGCCTTCCTGAAACAAGCAGAACCCTGAGTGCAGATTCTGCAGACGCAGGTCTGGCAAGAGGCGGAAGGTGCTCCGAGGATCAGGAGAACAGTCCGAGCTACTCAGCGTGGAGAAGCCGTCTGGGGCAACCTGCAGGGAGCAGACAAAGAGTGGCTTACGCACTTATGGAACTGGACGTGATTTAAGCGCTTACGGAAACTATAACCTTGAATTGGGTTTTCAAATTAGTTTAGCACCTTTGGTTCATAAATCAAGGAGTACTTTTCTGAAGGGCTCAGGAATGCCAGCACCCTTACAGAATCATAGCCTTCAGACTTGTCCAGGGTGCGCGGGGACAAAAAAGACAAAGACTATGCAAAATATAGGGCTAAAGGTGAAAATAAACCACCACCACCGACCAGAAGACAGGCAGGAGGGTCTGCAACGTTGCGGAGTCGACCGTTCAGCTGCAGCCCCCAGAAGGCACGCATGGCGCACGGACCAGGCAGGGGCTTGATGTGGAGGACAGGCCGCTCCGGGTCTGTGCAGAGAACCAAAGCCTTCCCTCTGAGCCGGAGGAGGCCAAACCATACAAAAGGACGAGCTGGGGGAGCAAAACACTCCGGTTTGCAATTTATTTCCAAAGGCACCAGAGTGAACTTAACCCTTCTCTCTGGGAAGCTCTGAAAGCTGACGACGGGCCGGAACATTTTCGAGTAACAAAGAAACTCCTGCTGCCTTAGCCACTTGGGAGCTCATCCCCAGACCAAGGGCCGGGCTAGGCCCTGGGCATGAGCCCCAGATAAATGCAGAAAAGAAGGCAGCAAGGAAGGAGGTACCAGCGGTTGGGAAGCGACCCAGTATACGCATTATCACCCACTTCTCTTGTGGACAGAGGCAGCAACTCAACCAGACTTTCACAGGTAGAGGGATGTGAACAAACAGACCAACAGGCATGTGCAAAGGACAAATGGGAAACGAGGAATCCCCAAGGACTCTGCAGCTGGATCACACCCAACCCAGCCCATCGAGATGCCCCAACAGAAGGGCAGCCATAGCTGGTGCCTGCCCACCCAACCCTTCAGAATTCTGCCCTGGAGCTTCACCTGGCTCTTCACTGGGAGGGCTGATCTGCACACTTGGAGGCTTCTTCGCAACCAGCTGGCTCCAGTTCACCACGTTCCCGGGGAACTTCCACCTGGTCCTCAAGGCTGCCAGTTGTTTCACTGAAAACTCAGAAAGGGCTCGGTCCCACAGATTCATCTCACTCAGATCACCCACATAGAAGCTGGCCCCTGCAAGGTGACCCTTGTTAGCAAGACCCTTGTCTTATGCAGTAAATAAATAAAACATAAACAAATAAATAAATAACGGCAGGCAGGACATTTCTCTCCCTTAGATACAGGCCTTACAGAGAGAGAGAGAGAGAGAGAGAGAGAGAGAGAGAGAGAGAGGGCGGGCGGGCACTAGAGATGGCAATGGCCATTACTTAAATTCCTGCACTGATGGTGGCACTGATGCAGATCTGCCATGGATGCCCCGGTGCAAATCATTCCCAAGAGACTCAGTCTGGACTCACCTCCGTGGCCCACTTCCAGCTGCCCCACACTCAGTTTTCCTCCCAGAGATAACCCCTTCCACAGGAAGCCAGTACTCTCAGACGCCTCTGGCTCCCAGGTCTCCCCATCCACGAATACTTCAAAGGGAGGGACGCCAGGAGTGTTGGAGACAGAAACAGCCACATGATGCCAGGATCCATCCAAGAGGAAGACACGGGTGCCGCTGAACAGCACGGCCCTGCAAGGAGAAGCACAGCAGGAAGTGGGAAAAGTTGCCTGATTCTGTTTGCGACTATCCAACGTTGCTAATTCAAAAGCAAGGCCGTATGGCTAATGTTCAGAGAGGGTGGCCATTTGGACGTCAGAGGAACGTGCCAAGTGCTTACAGTGGCCTCAGGGAGGGACGGTAGATGGCACAAGTCTGCCCGCCTCACCCCTTGGCGTGGAATTCCAGTCCAGCAGGGGAGAGAAGGAAGAGCGCAAACTCTGCCTGCTGCCGCCACTTCAAGGAGTAGCTGACCGCGCACATCCGAGGAGAGTCCCAGAAGGTGCTTCGGATCCACAGCCCAATGGTGAAGTTGCCCAGGTAGCGGTGGATGGCATCTGCCAGCTGCAGACTGCTCCCATAGGGGAAGTGCAAGTCAGAGGAGAGCTGATACTCTGGAATAAGATGCCAAGAGGTGAAGGTATCCCCACGGGTGGCAGCAGGAACTCCACACCTCTTTGAACCGCTCAGAAAAGCCACAACCGCAACCCTTTAAATTCGGTTTCTGCCTCAGAACTGCTCTGATTTGGAGACGTGCATCTTTGCTCAAAGATGCAGAGTCCCAGGACTGAGAGGGAACCTCCTGCCTTAGTAGTAGCCTCATTAATTCCGGTGCACAGCTAGCAGCTCAGCTATCACAGCAGGGCTTCCTCTTGAGGAGGGCAGAATGGCCGCCAAGCTTCCCGGAGAAGCAGCAGGCCCACCATTCTGAGGGCCCCTCTCCAGCCAGGGAGGGGATCGGCATCTGCCAAGCCAGGCCAGGCCTGTCGCCCCTGAGGGTTGGGCTCCCTTGCTGTACCTGATGTTGGCGTGCCAGACCAACCTACCTAAGGAAGCATTGGCGACAATCGCTCCGCTTATCTGCAAGGAGCTGACATTTGCAAGGAAGACATATTGGCTGTCAGACAGCCGGAAGTGCTCCTGGTGGTTAAAGAAGCACGCAAAGCCATCTGGGTAGGTGACAAAGCTCCACGTGTTGAGCCCGGGGGAAAAAGGTGCATGAGGGTGATTCCTGTGCACCAAAAATCTGCCATGCTCAGTAAAGATGCTGCCATGCATATGAGTGGCGTTGTATTCAAAGATGATCCAGAAAAGGGTACCATTAGGATGAAAGCAGGTCAAAGCCAGAGAGCAGGTGGCATGGTCAGACAAAGAGAAAGTCACATCAGCTGTGGCATAAAGAGCCATCCCGCCCGGGAGGGGAAACTGCACAGACTCTGGAGGGCCACAGAAATCTGCCAATAAAGAACAGAATGAATTAGGCCACCTTCAGATAAATCCAGGGAAAACAACCTACAGAGGGAATTTACAGCTGGATTCTGAAATAACATTCCAAACACCTCTTGGAGAGGATGTGAAGCTCCCGGTCCCTGAAAGGGTATGGCTTTTCTAGAGCTGCTCAGATGCTATCAGGGAGAAAGGACTTAGGTAAAAGTAAAGTCAGCAGACCAGGGCCACAATCTAGTCTTCAGGGCTGCTAACACACAAGAATTCTCCTAGCTTCATGAATCAAGGCTTCCCTTTGCGGGAGTCACCACTGTTGTTCCACAGCAAGATGTGGGCAGGCTGCTATTCTACAGGCTTTCGCACTTCTCGGTTATTTAGAAGCTGTCAGCTTGAGGACTACTAGAAAAGGCCAGCACGGATGCAGATCTCCCTGGTAATTTCCGCTCGGATTCACTGCACTTACCGTATTGGAGCTGGCAGATGAAACCCGTGATCTCGGCTGCAGGGCGCGCACCGCAAGGCCTGGTCTGCCATGTCCCGTGTTGCTCGACATCCCGGGGCTGAAGGCTAAGCACCGCACACTGGTCCTGCCCTGCTGGCGGGGCTGAAGGGAGGGGGATGGGGGAGTCAGCGAGCCTCCCACACTTCCAATACTCTCTGCAGCAGGGGCCAATTTTATCCCACATTTACTTATGTTCAGCCATTCTTACAAATAGGATTAAAACCTTTTTCCAATCTCTACGATAGCATAAAATAAAAATGTCATGAAATGCCACTTGAAAAAGTGTGATTTTAACCACATCCCTGTAAGGTGAAAAACACTCTCTGTTCGTTGTCATTTTAATAAGATGGCGTGACCGGAAAGTTTTAAAATCTTTTAATGGGGTCACAGGTTGTAACGCTATCCCTCTGTAATGCTCTAATGCTATTTTCATTAAAGTAGCATGATGATATTACAGAAGTGTTGCGCTGTAACGTGATAATGCTTTTTGGTTCTGCCATTTATTTATTCATGTTAAATTATAACCAGAAACGTTCTTAAAAAAGAGGAAACGTCAAGGCAAATGACAGATGAACACCAAGAAGATTTCAGCCGTGCCACAGAGTCCATATGAAGCAGGGGCCCAGGAAAGTACCTGAGTGCCACCGGAGGTAGGTGGGGGGGGAGGAATCGCTCCACTTCCACAGGGCTCCCAAGCGCAGACCGATCCACATGTGCCAGCCATTCTCAGGAAAGGCATCTGGAAGACGTTGGGCAGAACCAGCAGGGATGAGGATAACCTTAAGAGCACTGACTACCTACTTCTGTCTAAATGTCTGTCTTTCTTCTCCATAAAATATTCAGGGATATATATATTCTTAGAAGAGCAAGAGCAGAGAACCGAAGGAAGGAAATGGCTGAGTCTTACAATTCCAACCTCTTTTTAAATAACTAGGTCGCTTTCAATCAGCCTATGCAACTCAGAAGACCAACCGCACCGGGCCAAATTAGAAATCTAAATAAAGCCCTGGGGAAGTGGCGAATCTCTTACTTGAGAGAAAAGCATTCTCCTCTTCATCATGGATAATTGCTAAGTTCCCCCCAAGTTCCTGGCAGAAAGACTGGGCCTCTCGCCATGACCTCTGTTCCCGGAAGGATGGGAAATGGAAGGCATAGCAGTGAGAGCGGAAGCGCACTTTTCTCATGGTGCTGGAAAAGGCATCTGGACGAGAGAGAGAAAGCGCTACAGTTTCAGAAAGGATCTGGTTTCACATCAAGCAGAAAAAATCTAGCAATGCCTTCTATTCTGGAACGGGCAGATGAATTCTCCACGTTCAGGGGCACTCTACTACTAGGTAACAGTAATGTGGGAACCACGACACGAAGTCTCTCTTGCTATCCTGTCCTGGTGGTGAGTTCCCCTAAGGTCGTCCAGTGCGTGTAACAGATATGGACTAAGTGATTCTGGAGGAGTCCAATGATGCCTTTTTCTTCATTACGGCAGTGTAAACACCCCTAATTCAATTTCATTTTCCACTGTGCCTATCATGTGTTGTTACTCCCCCTGGGTTTTGAGGCTGGGAGAAAGAAAGGGAGCGAGCAGGGACGTTTTTCTTGCCATACCTTTTACAGGCATCTCGCAGATGAATGGGGTGCTGGCGCCACAGTCCCAGTCTCTCCACTGTCCAGCGTAGATGCCCACAAGCTGTACGCAGTGGTCCTTCCTGGGGTGGCCCTGGAGCCAGTAGCTAGTGAAGAATCCAAAACTGAGGCATCAGCTGGAGGAGAGGTACCTTTTCCCAAGGATGTACTTAGGACTCCGTGCAAAAAGAATTTCACTGGATATCCTATGACGTGGACGCCACCGTGCAGGTCTTCCCCAGCCAGGAGGTGGTGGGAGATGGAAGGCAGATTTGCCTCTCCCGCCAGTTTGCCTCCTAGCCACCTCTGCACGCACCTCTGTATGCTTCGCAGATGTTCCCACACTCCAACCGACTCTTGTGACACACACCAACCGACTGCCAAACTCCATCCTCCCTCACCTATACCAACTCTGTGATATTGGAGTGCCATCCACCCAGGTGAGCTGAGCCTCTTGCCACACCAGTCCGATCCAAAAGTATGATGCTTGACCCCTGGCACCTTCTGTAAGGTCCCTCAGGAACATCTGTACCAAAGCAAGTTTCAAAGGCGAGGTTGAAGCCATAGCAGCATTTTCTCCAGTTGCCGCTCCTATGGCTTTCCAGAACATCGCCAGGGTCCCTATGGCTTCGCACCAGAAAGCCCGTTTATGATCCAGCTCCTGTCTGTGGCCGGCGCAGCTGCTGCCTTATCTGCGGCAGAGCTGGCTTCAGAGCGGCTGGGCCCCACCCAAGGCCCTGCACAGAGAGCTTTTCTCCCGCTCCTCTTCCCATTCCCCAGTAGAGTGCGGATTGCAAAGACCTCCTCTTACTTGCTTGCTGTGATCCTTGATGACAACTAAATCTGCTTTTTGGCCCTGACAGAAGACCCTGGCCTCCTTCCAGGAGAGAGCAGGAGCAGCCGGGAGATAGAGGCAGAGTTCATCTCTGTAGGGGATCCATCTTGGGGGGCACAACCCCAGCCCTGCATGGAGAAATAGTAAAGGTGCATCTTGGATCAGTATTTCTGTTGCTACTGCTTTAGTCCTACAGTATTTAGTTCCACTCAATCCTACAACAGCTCCTGAATTTCAGACATATCAGGTCAAGGTTCAACCTTCCCAAGAACTGCTATCTATCACAGGGCACACTGGATGGGTGACTTGGGTACACAGATGATATGTTCTTCCAGCTACAGGCCAGCTCTGTTCCGTGGTCCACCATCACCTTGGCACTGATTCTGCAGGCAATCTTCTAGCACCTTCTGTGCAGTATCTATCTCTATCTTCATACGCATATGCAGACTCACATGGCCTTTTAGAACTTGCAGGCTAAAATCTTAGGGACTCTGGGCGGCTCACACAAAACATTAAAACCATAAATACATATAAATACATAAAACATAAAAATCATTACTAAAAAAAAAAAGAAGAGAGTCCAAGAAGATGAAGGACTGGGGCTGAAGACAGCAGGCCTCTATGGGGCTAGCCATCCCCACGCTTGAAGTATTCCCTCCCCACCCGGGTCCAAGTGGCAGAGCCAGGTCTTCAAAGCCCTTCAGAAGGCCAGGAGTGAGGGGGCCGATCTCACCTCCGGGGGAGGAATATTCCAGAGAGCGGGGGCTATTTGCACATATTCAAGATTAAATAAAGTATCCTCTCACCAGAACTTACGAAGAGCAAAGCCAGTGGCCCCCAGACTACCTTCCAGCGCAATTCTGCTCTACCCATTTCAGCTAGCCCTAAAATCAGAGGAAAACCATCGTTTTTCTTCGGCAGCCTCTGGGGTGTGAAGACGCCATCCCGCGGACCCATTTCCAGCATTGATAAAGCCGAGCTTTGCTCTCATCTGAGCACCGCGATGCTGCTCAATTATTCGGTAGCACGGCACATCTGGAACGGCAGTCAGTAAAAGGAGGACCAATTTCTGGATGGGACAAGAACCTCCCCCCACCCCAGAAGCAGCCACGGGGATCCGGAGACATCTGCCTTGATGGCTGCCTAGAGTTAGCTGGCAAAGGTGCTGCCCCAGCAACCTCCAGGCGCGGCAGAAGCTACAGGGACTGGTCCCCCATCTGCCATGGAAGAGCGGGGCTGGGAGGAGACGCGCAAAATGTTCGGTTCTCTCAGCCAACCAGCAAAGGGACGTGAGGCCTGAAAAGCGGGGAGCGCGTGCGGGCGGCCGTTGAGCGGCAGCAGGCTTATCTCGCAACGGCCTCTCGGCCCAGGCGGGAGAGACCCGGGAGAAAACACTTCAGGTGTTCAAACGGACGTTGCCTTTCCGAACCCCCGAAGAACGAGGGTCGCGCTTCCCGACGCTGGCGTCACACACGCCCGGCTGAGATGCGCGTGGCTCTTGCCCCCTTCACCTTGCCCAGCCCCCTTTGCGGGCCTTGACGGGACGCCCCCAAATCTGGCTACCACGAATTAAGGGGAGCTGCTGCCCCGTGGGGTCAGACGACCCCCCGCGCCCCCGCCCGGAGGAGGCCCTCCTCCGCCACCGAGCTGGGCCTCTCCCCGGGCGCCCACGGCCACCTCCGCCCACAGGTCGGCCCGGCGACAGCGTCGCTTCTCCCCGGCTCTCAGAGCAGGCTGGCCGCTCCTCCTTCCTCGCGACCTGGCCTGAGGCCTTCAAGAGGCGCCTTCGCCCCCTAACTCGAGGCAGGCTCCTCTGGCGAGGCGTCCCCGCTAGGCCTCGGACACGGCCAGCGCTTCCCCCAGAAGCCTCCGGGCGGGAACGTCGCCCTTCTGCTCGGGGAACGAAGGCGTTGGCCAGGATGAGGGGCAGCGCAGTGGGGCCGCAGCGGCACGGACTGCACGGGCGCACCGCTCCTCAGCCCGGGCGAAGGGGGCGAGCCACCTCACGACACGCTCGGAGGCTCCGGCCTCCTCCTCGCCTGGCCCGCGAGCCGCGAGCAAGAGCCACAGGGGCCAGATGCCTGGAACCCCGCTCGGGTCTCCGAGGTCTCCCCCGTCTGCAGAGACCCTTCTCGGCCTGTCCCCTCTGGGGAGCACCAGCCGGTGGCAAAACGGAGGCGCAACCCCGAAATGAGCTGACCTCTCCAGAGAGGTTGTCCTGAACCCGCTTCCCACACTGGTTTCAGCTTTCTCTGGGCTTCCTGCTCGCCCCGCTCCTTAAGGTTCGCTGCCTTTTAGGCGTACTGAGTGAGCATTCGCCTGCTTCATTTTATGGTGGCAGCCGCTTATAAAACAAAATCAATACATACCGAGGCAGGGAGAAGTCATGAGCGATTTGCAAAGACAGGTTTGTGACTTTTAATTAAAGACAATCAAAGCATCTCAGTCTAAAATATGACTTGACACATCAAGTAATGGTGCATCAGGAAAGCAAAAGCAGTCAAACCTTTTGGATCATTGCATGATTAGATACGACACCTGCTGCTTGTCATTCAAACATCCCAAGATGGGCTAAATTCAGTGTTTTCACTTGTACCAACTGAACGAATGAGATCAAGGGGACGAAGATGAGAAGCACGCTATTAAACAAAACAATATTTTTACCAAGTGTCTGGGAAGCATTTGGGTACCTCAGATTCGACAATCAAAATTTACTGTCCAGTACTGGCTCCTCATGAAATTAGCACCTCTGCAGATCATCCATGTTAACATTTTTCTTCTAATTATGATATAATACATACCAGAAAAGATTTTTTAATATTACCATTACAGCAGCATAGCAGTATGATATTCTTTCACTTGTGAACCTTTGTCAGAAAGATATTTTAGTTCCACTGAAGACACTAGTTTAAAAAATAAATACACGGTGGTAAGAAAATGCGTCTTTTACAAAACTTGCGGACCCAGCGAGTGCTGGCCTGCTGGAGTTCAGCCCCCCAAGGAAGTCACAACCAAAGCATGCTCCCTAAAATGGAAAACAGAGGAGGACTAAGGCTGTGCCGTTATACCGCTACATGCGGCAAAAAGACAAGACGGAATCGGGGAGGATAACAAAGAGGGGACGAGAGCACGCAGGACCCTCCCTCCCCCGTACAAATGGCGGCCATTCCAGGAGCAGGGCTTCTCTAGAGGCACCTGTGACAATATCCAACTGAACGAAAGAGACTAGATGAAGAGGCCGAGCCACGGGATCCGTTCTGAAGCGGCTTGCAGATCAGGGTCACCCTGCGGATCGCGCTCCCGGCAGCAGAACTCTCAACCCCCAAGGGAAGCCCAGGAGCGCGACCAAGAACAAAATAAGACGCCTGGCTAAGAACGCAGCCCGGGCGTCGGACCAGCTGGCTACAGTCGATAGCAATGCCCATCACCAAGCAGGCACTTAGGAGCTGGCGCAGGGTTTGGGCCCCAGAGGGTTTATCCACAGCCCTGGGCCGGTCAGGAGATTGTGCCAGAAGACCATCACACAGGGAAGTCCACAGCTAAGATGGAGACGTTTTCAGAAAACCCTGGAATGTCAAGTGCAGCAACGGACCAACGCTGCACTTCTGCGTTACGAGATATAAGAAAGCTAATTCAGCTCTGGAAATCTGCTGCGGTCCCACAGCAAAGAGGGGGGTCGCAGCGGCAGCAACTGTTCTGGGGAAAACAAGGCTGGGGCTCAGGCAGAATCTCCTGGCGCACGCCGGCGGGTTGCTCCGTGATGACCGGCTTCTCCTTGGGGAACGGCTCCGGCTGCAGTCTACCTCCCTGCCGCAGAGGCTCCTTCTCCGACTTGACCGCTAGGAAGGCCATGAGGTCCAAATCAAGCATCGTCACCCCTCCGCGTGGGGTGGGGGTGTTTTGGCGGCACTGCGGGCACGGGACCCACCACTGCTCGTTGGCCACCATATTAAGGCGCCGAATACAGGCCTGGCAAAATGTGTGGCCACAGTAGAGGCGGCGAGGGAGGTGGGCAGAGAGGTCATAGCAGCAGTAACAGATGATGCACTCGATTTTGTGGCTGCTGGGACTAGGGACAAGAGCCTCCGGGCTGAGCCTGGCAACCTCACCGCTCTCAGGCCCTGAAGTCAGAGGAATCCTAGAGGGGAAGAACCAAAGAGAAGGATCATTCAGGGCCAGATGCGGACCGGCTATTGGACGGCAGCTCCGGGTGGTCTCGGTCGGTCTACTTTATTGAATACGCCTGTTGCAGAAGGCAGGGAGCTCAGGGCTGACCTTTCAATACTCCGAGTGCATCTCAGTCTGAAACGCCTAATTCTTCGCCTGATTCTGACTCTGAAGCCCTGACCTAAAGTGAAAAAAGAAGGCTACAACTTTCCAGCCGCATCGTGATCTGGACCAACAGTTAGGTTGCTGGCAAAGGAATTAAAGGTTTTAGATGGCTGCCGTATTCCTTTGGCGGATCCTATGCAGCACTATCTGCAATTGGCTCTGCAGATTTTGACGCAAAGTTGGCCAGCGAAACTGACCCCTTGAGAGCAGGGGACAGCAAGCTGACCAAGCAACTTACTTAAGAGGCTTAGTTCAAGGGAAAAACAAGGAAGAATTAGATGAAAACCTCAGCACCCCAAATGGAGAGCTCGCAACTTGGATGTGGCTGTCTCCCGTGAATTGCCTCAAGGCCGTGGTTCTGTGGTCAGCCAAGATACTTCGCAAGAGCTCACCTTATCCAAAGCAAAAGAGAGGAAAACAGATTGGACTCTGTGGCTACACGATCAGATTTTTGTGGGAGGAAACTTACATTTCCTGCTCTTGCTGCATCCTCACTCTTCTCAAGAGAAAGAAATGGAGGCTGACAGCTTCTGGATGCAGCCTCTCACTCTGTTAAATTATAGGAGGTTCACATTTCAGGCACGGTTGCGGTACTGTATCTACCATGAGGAGGCCAATTCACAAGATAGAGTTACCGTTGTCACGGCTGACAACAGCCACAGAAATGCAATAATATGCTTCCTCCCTGCCTGTCTCCTCCAGCAGAGCCCAGCATTCATCTCTCCAACACTGCCCTGGATGTTAAGAGTGAAACCACCTTTCTGCACAAACGCCTGGAGTGTTCAGGTCCTACTAGCACGAGAAACAATCCCTCGGATTTCAAATATTCCTGGACCTCAGGAGCCCTCCGTGGTCACTCCTGAACATCAGGGCCTCTGTGTCCCTGCCCCTCCACACGCCCTCCCCAGCCCCTCACCACGGCTCGCTATCTTCTGCAGCGTGGGCTTCTGCTAATGCCAGAGACAGACTTTTCTACCCTGGAACTAAGTCCCAGACTTCTAGCCCTCCCGACCGCAAGGAGAATGGTGCACGGAAGGGGGGGGGGCTGCTGCTTGGACCCAGCCCCAGGGCTCTCCCGAGGCGCACCAGGTGAACCTGCCAAAGGTCCCCTTGCGCAACGCAGAGAACGGCCCTGGGTCCGACTGCTTGCAACAAGGGGCAGGTGCCTCGGGAGGCCTGGGCTGCCGGTAGAGTTGCCCCTTGTATGTTGGGGACGTTTCTTCTCCGGGCTCAGTGGGAAGCCCGATCCAGATTAGCCTCAGGGATGCTATGCCGCTCCTGGGCCTGGAACCACAACCTTGGCCACTGGCCTAGAAGGGGACTTTTCAGTGGCAGTCCCATACCTGGGATTTCTTCTTCTGGAGGAACAATACTCCTCTTTGGGTGGCGTTTACTGGATTTTTTAAAAAATCCCACTCAGCCTCTTATTGGTGGCTTAACTGTCAATCTACTAGCTTTTCTGGTATGCCACATTAAGGATTTATTGTAAACTGCCTTGTGAAAGAAAGATAAGAAAGTTAAATAACAATTCTGCATTTCTAAAAAGTTCAGAATCAGACCACTGTTCCACCTGTTTTTCATACAGAAAATCCCCATAATTTCCAAATGGGCTGAACAACGAAAGGAAGCAGCAAGAGAATACAACTGTTATAAGCCAACAGATGCTTTGCCCATCATTTAAGTTCCTTCTCTTCCCATTGCCAAATCCTGATAATTGGCTCTCAGAAAGCGTTCTTGGAGGTGACTCCGAACAGGGGCACTCCCCCCCCCGGAAGTCGGGCCGCATGATGAGGGTAATGGAGGGGCTGGGCTGAACAGAGGCTGCTGTTCCCAAGTGTCGCCTGAACGGTGGCTGACAAAGGCTTTTATGCCACATTGCTCTGCATTCTGGCCTGGAGTAACTAAGATCGGGGGCAGAATAAGTCACATGCCAGCTGAACAGTGCCTCGCCCACATGGGGCATAGAAATTCTACCTTTCAACGGTACCATCAGTTCACAAAGCAGACTCGTGGCAAGTCAAGAAGCGGGGTTGAAGAAGGAAAGACGGATGGAAAAACGCAGACAGACGAGTGGGCCAGACCCAGAGCAAGCACTCGCTTGCTGTCCGTTTCTTCCCGAAAAAGCGCCTCCCCATAAGAACACACAGCAGTGGGGCAGGCATCAGTCTGACCACATTCCTCAGCCCTTCACAGAAAGAGAGAGGCCATGGGAGGGAGGGTTTCAATAAGCTCAGTGGAGGGAGCACAGTTCCCATGAGGCTGAGCCTGGGGAAAGAGGGGAGAGTCAGACCCGGGGGGGGGGGGGGAAGCATTAAGGTGGTTAGTGGCTTCCTTCTGCTGCCTGCCTGCCTGCCTGCCTGCTGACACTTGCTGGAGAATCGAGCAGGCAGGCAAGCAGCTGGCCCATTTCTGGCCCCCAAGCCGACGCACCATCTGAACACAGGAGGCAGAGCTCGCCCAGCTACTAAGAGGGGAGGCTACCAGCAGAGCGCCCGCTGCACCAGCCGCTCATTGCAGCGCTGGAATGATGGCTTCTGTGACTCTCCCAGGCTTCTCCTTGCTCAGGAAACACAAGGGCATTGCTGCTTTAGACAGCTTGCACCAGCCTCTTCGTTTCCACTGGGTGCCAACCCAGAAGTGCCAACGAAAGCAGTGCCTGAGTGGCAAGAAGGTGGGGTGGGGCTTACCGGTGCTGGCAACCTCTGGCTCCAGCTGCACCAGACCCCTGCCCTGCCCTTAGCCCACTACAAGCAGGAGCCAAGGAAGCCGAGTCTCCCTTGCCTTGGCAACAAAGCCCCTGCAGGACCCCCAAATGCCGAAATCAAAAGCAACGCAATTCCTCTTATTTTTCCTTTGGGTATTTTATTATCAGCCAGCAGGGCGTGCTGCCCAGTCAGCCTCAGCAATTAATTTGGTTTCCTCTCCTCGGCTCAGAGTGGGGGCCCGCTTTCCAGGCCCCAGAAGCCAGCCAGGCAGCTCTCACATGGCAGCCTTTACGAAGCAGCCCCCAAAGCCCCCCCCACCTCCTCTGAGCAACAGGGTGTGCGCTACTGTGCGCTCCGGTGCCGATGCCTCCATTACCACGGAATCTGAAAAGGAGGCCAGGCGGGGCCATCGGGGGAGTGGAAGAGAAAGAGGCAGAGTGCCCCATGCAGGAAGCTGTGGCAGGGCAAGGTTGGCAAGGGACACTTGTCAACACACGGAATCTCGCCCTGCTGGGGCCGCGCCAAGGAACGCCCATGGGGTGACCTTAGGAGCGTGTGTCCTTGGAAGGCTCGCAAAGCAAGTCACAAGCCAGATCGCTTTGGGTAAGATAAGGAAAATGGAAAGGCCTCCACAGAATGCAGAAAAACTGGGCAAAGACTCCGGGATGGAGGAGAGACAGAGGGCCATAAAGAGACCAGCTGAGCCAGGGCAAGTTTTATTACTCTTGCTGTTTACAGAGAACCTTCCCCGCACCACAGGGCAGAGGCCAAGGGGCCCCACCCTGAGCAAGGACCGTCTTCCACCCAGGCAGCGGCTGACAGCCGCTTCCTCCCCCCCACCTCCCAGAATCCTGCGCCAGGCCCACCAGCAGCCCCCACTCGGCCTCCATGTTTCTTCTACCTATTCGCCGCTCAGTCTGTCCTGGGATTTTGCTTCCGGAGCAAGGCAGCAAGAGGTGCAGGTGCCGGAGGCAGCTTCTGCTCCTGCCCGAACCGCAGCCGTGGCAAAGCAGCCTTCCCGCCCCCGCCCTGCGTAGTAGTCCTCGCAGACAGGAGCGAATTTGGCTGCCGGCTCCGGTTCAGATTCAGAGTTAAATAGCAAGAAGTACCGAGTCGATCCACCCTGATCTTTGCAGGGCAACACTTCCCCTTTTCCTTTGCTTCGTGCTCCTCTCCATCAAATCTGGTTAAGGCCATCCTCCTCCCGTATTGCCTCAACGGGGGAGGTGGGGAAGAAAGGTTCATGGCTCCGCTAGGCCTCCCAGAAATCGCGGAGTAGCCACCCTCGCAAAGCCGGAGGCAAATGTCCCAGCAGCCCCACTGGGGGCACGGGTGAGGGTGGCGCATCCGTCTCCAGCTGTTCCTCGAGCGATTAGGAGACGACGCAGCAGCGCTTCCTGCAGCAAGGGCTGCATCTGAGGCAGCAAAGCGAGCAACAGCTGGTGCAGCTGCCACCGCTGGGGTCCGCAGCTGCCCCCGCGTGGCTTTTCCAATGGAAGGGCTCCGGAGCATCCGCCCTGGGCATCTTGAGGCTGGCGTAGGGGTTAGCGGGCCTGTCCTGCGACTCCTCCTGTGCCTGGGCTTTCTGCCCGTTCCACGCCAGAGGGGGTGGCCTCGGGACTGCCGCCACCTCCTTCTCTGGGGCCGAGTATGTGGGTGAGACGCCGGGACTGAAGAGAACGGTGTCCGAGGTTAAGTCATCCCCCAGGTAATATCTCAGGAAGCCGTCCTTCAGCTGTGCCCGGGGAACGGTGACGCTGGCATATGGGTTCTCGATGGTGAGCCCACGGTCCATGGCTGCCTGCTCTGCAGATGCCTATCGAAGAGCAGCAGCTACAGCAGGCCCCCCACCTGGGGTGCACCCCGCCTGCCCAGCTGCTGCTTCTCTTGTCTGGTCACCGAAGAACCAACACTTGGAGACAAAAAGGAGATTTTATCATCAGCAATTTCCCCGTGCTGCTGAGCGAGAAATTATATTAGCTGTGCTAAACGTACGGAGGAAGTCAGGAACCAGCAATCCCCCTTCTTCTGGAGGAGGGACACGAGAAGGCTGGCAGCCCATCAGAAAGGGGCGTGTGTGTGGGGGGGGAGGCTGGATCACAGCCCGTTTCCAAAGCAGCAGCTACCCTGTGGACTGCAGCCTGGGCCTCCTCCAGAACCCGGACAGCTGCCCGAACCATAGAGCTGGCCACACCTCTGGTGACAGCAGCATAAAACGGCTGAGAAAGTCAAAATGAGGAAGCAGCAAAGGGGCAGCCCAGGGTCCACTCATTCTCCCACCCAGGTGCCAGGATTTGGTCAGCCACTTTCAACAGGCTGAATTTCAACCAGTAGACCTTGTTTCCCTGGCTCCTGACTCTTCCTTCTGGGGGGCCAGCCCCTGGTGACCCTTGTCCGAAAGAAGGGCCTCCAGCACTGCAGTTCTCTTGGGAAATCCTGGGTGCCACGTTTGGGTCCAGGAAGACTCTTCGGCACCAAGCTTCTCCTTTGTGTGTGTGTGGGGGGGGGGGGGGGGGGGGAACAGCCGCACCAGTGGAACTTCTTTCTACAAAAGGCAAGGGAGGTCTTTCAGACTCAGAGCTACCTCCCTCCCCAAACAAAAAGCGCCTGGCCGGCGGGGGAATCAGTGCTGGGGCTGCCTGGCCAGCGCCTTGGGTCCCGCCTGCGTCCCTCGGGGCCGGGCAGGTGCACCCAGGCGGACACCACGCCTCTCCCGGCCACCAGCCCGGTGCTTTCTTCGAGCCAGCATCAACCCCCGGTCCCCGCTCCGACCCAAGCCGTGCCGTCGCTGCCTCGGGAGAAGAGAGTCGGCTTCGGCGCGCCCCACCTGACCTACCTCGCAGGGCTGTGAGGAAGAAGACGTCCCCTCAACCCGCCGCACTCCCGGCCGACGCTCGCCCTCTCTTTGCGAACGGGTCTGCTCCGCCTCTAGCCAGGGAGGGACGCGCCGGGTGCGCCCTTCTCGCCGGCCGCCCTGCGCCCTCCCCCCGCGGCCACAGGCCGACATTCACCCGGAGGAGCCTCCTCGTCCGCCCTCAAAGGCAGCGGCGCCGCCCAGGAAACCTTCGGCCGCCCCGCTGGAGCCACGCGTCAGTCCGCCGCCCGCCCGCCTAGGCTTTGGGGTTACACGCGGGGCGGCAGCGGCGGCAGCTCCGCCGCGAAAGCCTCGGCTCGCTCCGCCCGGGCGGTCCCTCCCTTGCTGCTACTTGAAACCGACTTCAGCTCGCCCTCCCAGGTGAAGAGGAAGCCAAACACCCGAACCTCAAGGCGGCGCTCGTGCAAGTCGGACTCTGAGGGTCGCCCGAAGCAGCCCCCCACACCCCCGACCACCCGGAGCCCCGAGACGGCCAGCTCGGGGAAAAGCGGCTTCCGGCGGCCTTCCCCAACCCCGTGCCCCCTGGAGACCCGGGACTCCCGCCGCCCGGGCCTTGCCAACGATCGGAGCGGCTCCGGCGGCAGCAAAAGATCCCTCGGCTCGAAGGATGCCTCCCTCCTCCAAACTGGGGGGGGGGGGGGGGAACCGGCGGCAGCCCTGAATTCCTCTGCCAGCTCTGGCTGGAAAGAGTGGTCTTCAAGTGGGGTCCAGCACAGGGACGGGGGCAGCCCCTCTGGGCCTCTGCACCAGGAAAACACCCGCAGAGGAGGACCCCCCCATCCCCCAGTCCCTGTGCAGGAGGTGGTGGTGCTGGGAGCAGCAGGGCCTCTGCTTAGACGCCAGCCCCCCTGCCCCCCCCCGCCCCTTTCACAGCCATGATTTTGTATCTATGGGACACGGCTCACCCACTCCCATGTCTTACCCTTTGGGCACTTTTTTCCTAAAAGGAAACGCTCCGGGTGCTTAAACTGGGAAGGAGACCTGGGCCACCAAACCATGGTCTTTGCTGACCCTCTGCTGTCCCCACTGCCACAGTTCCCGAACAGAGAGCCGCTTTTCCTACCCTGAGGCTGGATCGAGGGGGAAAGACCACTTCAATGGGGGCACTGCCAAAGGCGACTCAGGGCTTTCTTGCTGCCGGGCTGGAGGAGCAGAAGGCATGGCAGGGGGTGGGGGGTGCTGCCTGGGCACCTTTGCCCAAGGGACAGAACAGGGCAAGAGAGAAAGACCCTGGCGGGCAGCAAATGCTGTTCCCAGGAGCCAACACTAGGGGTCAGCCCTCCCCTTAGTCCTGGCCTGCTCCCCCCCAATTCATCCCAATGTTTCAAAGTTCCAGGAGTATTACACTTAATATTGCCCAAAAGACACCACATAAATAACCTTATAGGTAAACTATAAATGATATGACTATCTTACTACTGTATAAACAATGACATATTTTAAAAAACCTGAACTACTGCATGAAAGCTATAAACTTTTTATAAAGAGCAAAAAAGTATACGTATACGCATGTTTGTATAAATACGTATGTAAATAAAATGAAAAGAAAATGCAACTTCCCCCATTTCTCACTAGTGCTTCCCAACGCAACATATGCAGAATTAGGCCACACTCTTGTCACAGCCACCCGCAAGCACCGAGAGCCCTGGATGAGGTCTGAACCCAGGCCTCTCAGGCCCAGCTTGGCGCTAAGGGTCTGGTCAGGCCCAGCGCTAGAGCCTGACTAACTGTCTTTTCTATTCTTGTAAAACTTCAGTTTTAAAACTTCAAAACGATGCCTCCAGTTGAAGGAAGGTCTTATCTCTTCAGCTGCGGAGGACACGGAGCTCCGGGCCGGTCCAGCTGCCTCCTGCCCTCCCTCCAGGAGAAACGCAGAGCCAGCCATTGTGACCACCCACGGAGTGTCCGGCTGGAGGAGAAACCAAGGATTTCCTGTCCTGGAACAAGCACTTCCGCCTCCAGGGCCCCCTCCCTGTGGCTATCGCCCCCAGCGGTGAGGGCTCCACCCTCGTCCTGCCCGGAGCTGCCTCTTACTCATACTTCGCCAAGGACCCAGTCCAAGTCATTATCAGGATCAGCAATTATCATTATCTTCATTATCATTACTATCCTGCCAAGTCACAGTATCACTCTGAGCAAGTTTCCTTAGGCCGTGGCCTCCCCAGGCAAGCAGGGAGAAGATTCTGGCTGAAAAGACTGGGTCCCCTGGCCCAATTAACCCTGCACAGACCCCCACAATTTTGGTTATCCAATCAGTTTCAAGGACATCAGTGCATATTTGCATACGATTAAGGCTACTGGAACTATTTGAAGGAAAAAATAACCGGTCATTTACGGACGGGGCACCTCTCGCCCTCAGCTGAAGCAGGGTAGAGAACGGGCCTCCCGTCCAAGGGAAAAGGACCTCTTAGAAGATGGCGTCTGCCTGCCAGCAGCAGCCTCTGTGGGCGCTTCTGAGAAGCCCTCTGGCCCCAGCCCCCATCGCCCCTCCTCCCGCGCGGACAGAATCGCTGCCAGTCCGTGTTCACTGGGGTGGGGCATGGGGCAGTTGGCTGCTAAGGGAGACCAAAGAGCTGGGGAAACAAGGCAGCTTTGCGCGAGGAAAAGGTCCAGAACAAAGGCAAAAGGGGACGGATGCCAAGCCAGGCCCTCTCCAGACCCCGGGAAAAGGGCAGGTGCTCTTCTGCTGGGAGGGAGCCGAATTCTCGGCATCCTCTTCCGCTGGGGCCAGCCAATGAGTTTAGCGACCTTTTCCCAAACTCCCCAAGTGGGGCAGAGAGACAGGAACTCCTTTGCTGCTTCTCCCAGGACTGGGTACTCACAGTCTGCTACCCCTGGAACTGAAGGTGCCACTTAGCCAACGAGTCTGGCAGCGCCGATGGTCCTCCTTGCTCGCCTCTTTTGCCAGCCCCTTTGCCGGACGACTCGGGCCATCTTCGAAGGCAGGAGATTCCACCAGGTGTTTTTAGGTTGTCTGAAGAAACAGTCGAAAGCCACATGAAGCCCCATCTTTTCATTTCAGAACAGGATCCAGAAAACGCTTAACAAAAGGAAATCGTCCTGCCAGGTGACCCACAAAAACAGTCTGCAGAAGGGCCCATAAGCTCTCAAGTGTACATTTGGTGGCTGGGGGGAGATGTGAACCCAGTGCTCCCCAGTGCAACTTTAATGCTCTGTTCAGAACATCACATCGACCATGGAGTGGACCTTCTCAGCAAAGAGCTTAGGGTAAACTGAAGGGGCTGTGGGGAAGAAAGAGGCAGAGGACGGGGGATCCACGTGCAAGTTTTCCCAGAAAAGCTCTGATGATGTCCCTGAAGGGAAGCACGGACAGCAAAGGTGTGATGCAGGTACAGGCTAATCAGCAGGTGGCTTGTCATTGGTGTTTCTCAGATCGTTAGCTCAATTACCGCTCTTCAGGTCCTGAAGCAAAAAGGAGTTGTGTTATCCCACAATCTTGAGGACTTTTTCCTTTTTTGAACTTGAAAAAGTAACCTCTGTCGGTTTCCACTGAAGAGACAGTGCTCAATGAAGGCAGATTTCCTGCCATTTCAACAGGTGACCCCTGACACCTGTGGGGTACAGACCCACAGGGAGCAAAAGGATTTTTCCCCACACTGCCCTCAGTAACTTTTGGCAAGGCACAGCACAGCCAAGGAGGAGGAATCTGCTCGGCAAAACATTCACCTGCACCCTGTACTAACCCCCCCCCTACTTTTATTATTGTCTTATTACTTATTTTTCCAAGCAGTTTACAGACATGGAAAAGGTGGGGGATTAAAAGGGACTCTGGGCGCCTCCTTCTTATCTCGGCCAAGATGGAAACTCTGCAAGGCGGCCCCAGTGAACTGGGGACTGGAAAGAGCACTGGGGGCGCAGGGGTGGCAGAAGGGAGGCTGGCGCCCGGCCCCGGTCAGGAGGGGGCCGGGTGTCCCTTTCCAGGGCTGCCGGTTTCCACTGGGTGGGGACGTGAGAGCTGGTCAAGCCAGTTTGGCATGGCTGGCGGGGGGGCTCGAAAAAGGGGGTGTGTCGATCTTGGCTTCAGCCGAGCCACAGCAGATGTCAGCATCAACGAGCTGCCTCTGGGCTGGTGCAGAGCGCCCTCCTTTCATCCACGACACCTCAGCATTCCTGCCCTCTTTGCAGCTGCCCGAGGACTTGGATCGGCCTCCTGGCTTGGCTTCCCAGCCCAACTGATAATCCCCTCGAGCATCCGGGCTGGAGGTCACTCGGCCTCCGCCTTGCCCTTTCAGGTGCAAGCGGCCTACCCCGCAGGGCTCTTGTGCGAGCGCGCAGAGGAAGGAGCAGCAGCCACAGAAGACGCACCTGGGAGCCGGAAGGAAGCCGCCGCCGCCGCCGCCTCGGAGGGTGATTTTGCGAGGGCCGGGCCGGGCCGCCCGGCCCGGGCGGAGGAAGGCGGAGCGGAGGCTCGCTCTTCCCCCCGCGCGACCTGCGGACAGAGCCTTCTCCGCAGCGCGCTGGCAGAGCGGCGGGCGGGCGCTAAGGCAGCGCAGCCCGCGAGGTCGGGCCGGCGGCGGCGGCGGCGGCGGCTGCTGCTGCTGCTGATTGAGGGAAACGTGAGCCGAGCCGAGCGGGGCTGCCTGCATCACTGCAGTGCTCTCACTGCGGAAAGAGGGGGACGGAGCGAGGCGGTGGCGGCGGCGAGCGAGCGGCGCCCCGGGACCCGGCAGCGGCAGGGCGGCGAGGCGTCCCGGTCGGCCAGCGGCGAACGGCCTCCGCGCGCCCGCGCCTCTCCGGGCTTCGGCCGGCGCGCCCGCCCGCCCGCCCGCCGCAGGAGGGAGGCACAGCCGCCGCCGCGGCCTCCCTGGGTACCACTCGCGCCCGGGCGCAGCCGCTCAGCATCCTCCTCCGCCTCCGGGCCGCCAGGCTAGGCTAGGCTAGGCAAGGCAAGGAAGGCAGCAGCCGGCTGCGCGCCGCGCGGAGGAGGCGGGAGGACAGACCCGCCGGCCGGGCGCTTCCCCTCCGCCCCCTCTCCGCGCTCCCGGCACCTGAGCCCCCGGGGCGCGCCGGCTCAGCGGCGGACGCGGCGCCCACCGTCCCGCGCACCTGCTCCGCGGCCGAACAGCTGGAGCGGCGCTGCGGAAGGCGACGGAGGACGCCGGGAGGCTCCTGGACGGCCGGGAGGGACCGGCTGGAGGTGAGGATGTGGGGCGCGCCGGCGGAGGGGGGATCCGCGTCAGGCCAAGCGACATGGGCACTGGAGTAGCGAGGCCTGCTAGCAGCCCAGCCCGCAAAGGCTTGGAGTGAAGGGCAGCAGCCTTGGCGAGGCTTGCTGGAGACGGAGCAGGCCATGGGCTTCTAGGCCTCTGCAAGCAGGGCAGTGAAGAGAACCACCTTGGCCTGAATCGGCCAGGCCATTTCCCTTAAAAGATGCCACTCCTCCTCCAGTATCGCTACGCGGAGTCCCCTTGTTCCTTCGTCCGTCACCTGGCCTTTTTTGGCATTGGAACATTTGCCCCTCGCCCTCAGAAATAAAGTTTCTGCGAGCCTGAAGAGAAAGGCGAGGGCGTTCTTTGGCCAGCAGGAGCAGCCTCCTTTGGAGTCGGTCTCCCAGCGGGCGCTCCTGTGACAGGCACCCTGACGGTCAGGAGGGACTGGCCTCGATTCCTCTGCTCAGAATGGTGCAGGGCCTCTGAGCATCCAGGGGCTGTTCAGGCGGCGGCGGCGGCAGCCGATGAGGATACGTGAGCTTTGTGGCAGAGTGGAGGTGCCAGCCAGTCCAGTTCTCCCTCTCTAGTGCGTCCTGCTCTTGCCAGCACGGCTTATCCGTAGCCCAAAGGCATCTTTCAACTTGAGTGGTGGGCAGATAAGAGCTCCCCTCTCTCCGGGTCACTCCTGGCCACAAGCCTCGGCTTCTTCCTTTGCAAAATAGGCTTCCCCGGCTGTGCTTAGATTCAGCCACTCAGTGGGACCAAAGGCGGACTTGAGCTCTCCCCTCACGGCACCAATTCTTCCCGAGGCCCCTTCAGGCTCCATTGAGAAGGCACCCTTGGGTCATGGCTCCTAAAAGGCCCGTGGGCACCTCTTAGCTCAGCTGTGTCACAATATGAAGTTTTCTGAAGCGAGAATCTCTGACTCACAAGCTTCCGTCCTGAAAAGTTGGCCCACATCAACGCCTCCTGGCCTGTGGTGGGCAAGCCTTAACCAGCTTTGTCCCAGTCACTAACATGACATGGCTTTGTCCCAGTCATACGAGATTTAAACAAGTGGTCCCACAGACCACTAGCCCCCCAGCCTTTTAGCGTAGGTTAGTTTCTTAGGCAAGGATCTCCCACTCCTGGCCTCCACAAGACCCCTTGCCTCAATATGAGAAGAGCACCACTGGGAAGGACAGTCTTCAGCCTAACTTCAGCCTTCTGGAGTTTCCAGACTCTTGACAGAGCAGCAGTTCCCAGGTTCCCCCAAGAAGAGGAAGTGACTGCATCTGTGGTCAGGTTGTGGCTTGACAGCAAGAGGAGCTGTGACGCGGAGCAGAAGCGAAGGCTGGTGCCTCTCAAATGCAGAAGGACCAGTGGCTCTTAGGGGAGTTTGGAAACAAAGATTGTCCCCTGTAGCATAGGGCCTTGGAAACCGAGCTGTCTGGAAGGTCTCTTGCGGGGGTAGTTGGCCTGTCCTTCCGCACAGATGCCTGGACCCTGCGTACCGCCCCCCCGCCAAGGTTTCAAAAATGGAAAATCGGCTTACAGAGCACCAGACCCAGCCGAGAGCTACAGGCCTCCTCAGACCTCTCTTCATGGAGGGGTGGTAGCTGAAGCCCAGATAAGCACTTGGCACAGAGTAGGTGCCCTGCTATCTCTGGGTAGGAAAATCACTGACAATCAGTGCTGAGCTAAGAGGGACCAACATTCCCACGTGGTATTGTTTCCTCAGAGCAGCAAGCAGAGGAGAATAAAAATGCTCCTAGCCCCCAAAAAGTAAATATACCAAAAAAAAAAAAAAGAGGCATTAGGGCACTGAACAATTCAGTAGACAAATGGAAAAAAACCCAGCAGTCCCCAGTAAGAGTTGAGCAGCCCATCACAGCACAGGGAAGGTGGCTGAATGGGGCTGTTGGGGTTTTAAAAGGAGGCCCCGTTTCTGAACGCCTTTTGGAGCACCGGTGTTTGAAGGGAAAAGCTGCTCCTGTCAGCTGACTTTTATTGCGCCAGTCCTGCTGCTGGGGGGGGGGGGTGGGAGGAAGCCAAGGCACACTCAGATGCCGTGGAACGGTTTCAGCTGCTCTGCTTTGTTTTCCAGGGGGGCCGAAAGGCCAAGCCAGTTCCATGTGAAGAAGGGGCAGATCTCCCGGAGGAAACCCACTGCCTGGCACCTGAGCAGGGCGCGCCCCACGGGGGCCTTTTTTCTGGGGCCTGATCTCCAGGAAGGAGCTCTGAGGGAGGTGCACGTCAGAGCTCAGGAATTTGCAGAACACATTCTTGAGCGTTGTTAGGATCTCCTCACACGTAAACAGGAATCAAGGCCCCAGGGGGAGGGAGAGCTCCAGGCTTGGCACCGGACACTCCAATCACATTCCAGTGGGAGATGCGGCTTCAGCTCAACTCCTCTGCATCTGAGTGGGCTTAGCCACGCGGGGCGGGAAGACAACTAGCCAGCCAGAGCTGTGCCCAGGTCCGTTTCCTTGCTGCTCGCCCAGCCAGCCTGCGACGTGTAATCCTGCCAGCGAAGCCCTCTTCCCAGGAGCAACGCCCGGACAGCTGGATCTGCAGGCGTAATTCCGAAAGTCTTGCGTGACAGTGACGTGAAACTTCACCCTTGCCTTGCACAGAGAGTGTGGACGGCCCAGGCTGCAACCGGCACGACAGCAGGCGCCATCTTGGCAGCGCGCTCCGGGATGCGTCTCTGCCCTGCCGTCTTCCGCCAGCACTACCCCTTCATGGTCCGCACCCGGTTCAAAGCCTGGCGTGCTGCGAGCACCTTCTAGCCTCATGCAGGACGCTTTTGGAGAAACCAGAACCACGGACAGGAACGTGAAGAGCCTCCTCATGTCATGTCTGAAAGGGCAGCAGGTCATCATCAAAATGGAGGCCATGAAGATTATCCACCCGGAAAAGTTCTCGGAGCTGCAAAGCTCCCAGTCGCGCTATGTCCCGGCACCCCGCCGGGACCCTCCTCTGGTCGCCAAGCGGGCCTGGCCTTCGGAATCCGAGATCATCGTTAATCAGGCCTGCGGTGATATCCCAGCCTTAGACAACAATCCGGGGTCCCTGGGGCTGTCACGGACCCCACCCTTGCCCCGGCGCGAGAGGCTGTACCAAGGGCAGCGCAAGGGCAGCTCCGACCTCTGCTACCACCGCCAAACGCCAACCTCGGACGAGGTGATCGTCAACCAGTACGTACTGCACCCTTCCACTCCCTGCGAGCCACTGGAATGCCCCACCTGCGGCCACACGTACAACTTCACCAACAAACGCCCGCGCATCCTCTCCTGCCTGCACTCGGTGTGCGAGGAATGCCTGCAGATCCTCTACGAGTCGTGCCCGAAATACAAGTTCATCTCCTGCCCCACCTGCAAGAGGGAAACGGTGCTCTTCACTGACTACGGCCTGGCTGCCCTGGCAGTGAACACCAGCATCCTCAACAGGCTGCCAGCCGAAGCCCTCTCGGCCAACCAGGTGCAGTGGAGCAGCGAGACGGACCGCGGCTGTTACCAGACCTTCCGCCAGTACTGCGGGGCAGCCTGCACTTGCCACATCCGGAACCCACTGTCTTCCTGTGCCATCATGTAAGCTGCGTGTTTCCGACCCTACCCCCGGTCTGCCCAAAGTCTTTCGCCAGCCTCAGCAGTGGGACCGTACGAGAGAGAACAGTGCGGCTTCCATAGGCCCTGGGAGATGCCACGGTGGGCCAGGCTAGCCCCCGGTCGGTTTTCTGGGATCGGAAACAACCTGGCTGCAGACTCCCCTTGTGTTCTGATGGTTAGAATGGAATGGCTGCTGCTTGGAGGAGAGATGCGTTGTGGAAGTAACCCTGGGGTCAGACCTGGCATGGAGGGCTTGCTCCCAGTTGCAGGCTGCTGGAAGAACCATCAGGAAGCCCACTGCCGTCCCCTTCCCTTCGCCTCCCCTTCCTCTGTGCATCTGAGGGACCCCAAGCCATGCTGGGATTGGATCTTCAAGGGTTGGATTTGATCTCGTTCTTCTCAGCTCACGGCTTAGTCCCAGTGGGTTACATTTGTACCGGTGGTGAGAACAGGGCAGTTGTTGGGAGAAGAATTGCCAAGGCAGGATCCTGGAACAATACATAAATGATGCCAGGCAGGGCCTGTGCTGGAAGCCAACGCAGACGCCAGTTTTAAGTTATTTGCCAAAGCTTCTGATTCTGTGGCCAAGTGTTATAAATTCACTCAGTGCTGCCAACTGAAGTCCAGTTGCAAATAGGAGTTCCATAAAGAATTACCCTGTTTTCCCGATGCAAATTCTTAACGGAAGCGGAAAACAAATGTACATTTTAAATCCTCATTTTGGAGGATGTGTTCCTCACCACTATTTCAGAAATGCATCTTGTTTGGGCCCTTGCTGCTGAATAAAATGGACTGAGATTGCGGTGATCCTTGGGTTGCGTCCCTTTGGGCCAGAGGAAAGGTGCACCCACACCAATGGAAGTTCATAGACCTGGCAGGCAGCATCTTCCCTCCTGTGACATTGAACTTCCTCCTAGGAACAGGAAGGCGGACCCCGGTCTCTCCCATTTAGGGCCATTTCAGGAGCGGACAGGGTATGGGTGCTAGCCAGGTCCCACCTCGCGATTACAGCGCTGTGTATAAAGACCTCTCAGTTCACGAAAAAGACCTTCCCGACTGAAGGGGCAAATACACAGCATCCCGTGCATCTTGACCGTTGGAACGCCATGGTGGTATCAGGCGGGGGGAAGAGAATACTTACTTCCTCTGGCAGAGCTTGGTCTTGGGGGAGGTATCAGTCTCGCAAAACATTCTCTGCCGAGTTAGAAAAAAAAAAAAGCCATAACTTGATCTGTGTCCAATCAACACCGGAGGCCAGACTCACAGAAGAGGCACACCTTAGCGAACCATCTCTTGAGGTTCAGCCCCACTTGCCTGTGGCCCGGGAGAGAAGGGGACAGCCGAGGTTCTGGCTTTCTCCAGCAATCCGGGCAGGTTTAGATTTAGTTTAAGTTGCCCTACGGGCCGTTCCAGAAGTAAGCCTGACAGGGTGCTCACGGCTGGCAGCCGGGCACAAAGGAACATCACTGGGTCACGCTGAGTTCAAAATCTAGAGAAGCCACAGCACAAGGAGGTTGGGAGCAAATCTGGGAGTAGGCCTTGAGGTAGTCTAACAAATCCTCATGATAGAGTTCAGAGCTGCCTCAGAAGAGGGATGCTTGACTCTTGCCAACCAGGGATGCAAACATAGGCAAAAGGGCAGAGCTGCCTGATCCAGGCTGCAGGGCCGGGAAGGTGAGTTGAGTCCCCTGGATTGATCTCAAGGAATGGGCGGGGAAGTGCGAAGTTCCTTGGTGGCCTGGGGACTTCCAGTCCAACCACCCAGGAACACCTTGGGTCAGGAAATGTCTGGAATTGGCTTGGCTGAATTGCCCGTACCTCTGGTAGGTGGACAAGCCTTGCCCGAAGCCCAGGTGGACGGTCTGCAGCGGGCACAAGAGAGGGAAGGAGGCAGCTGCAGCCATCAACCCAGAAAACAAGATTACGGTTATGATGAAGATCCTGTTTTATACCTGGTGGTCTTGTTAACCCTCAGCCAAATCTCCTAAATAAAGAATGCTCCTGAACCAAACGGACACATGCTCTCCATTCAAAAGGTACACGTGTGTGCGTGTGCGTGTGTGTGTAGAGAGAGAGGCCAGCCTGCAAAGGGTCCTTACAGAGGATTGGGGTGTGGAACAACGTGGGGCAGGACTATGCAAGCGTAGGACCACAAACGCATCGTGCAGAGCCAGTACAAGCTTAAGCCAGCTGCTCCCTCACCCCACAGAACCAGGGCATGAACTTCTGGGAGGGGGAATCTGCAGCGGCACTCTTAGCAGGCTTTGGCCAGCATTCGTTGTACAGGGAGGGAGGCCAAGCGGTCCAGCCATCCGACGACCATCCTGAGCCTGCACTCTACCTGAGAACCAAAGCTGTGACAGTTCCTGCCTGCCCGGCTCCTTCTCCTCAGAGATGCCATCCCTCTCCCTGGCGCATTAATTCCTTCCTAACTCTTGCCACTCGTGCACTGTAGGTTAAAAGACTGTGCTTGGCCCGTAGATACAAGACCACTTGGGGCAATGGGGGTGGGGTGCGGAGGCATGGGTTCTGCTCCGGCTTCTCTGCTGGGTCTCTCACCATGCCAAGTCTTGGTGGTGGCGGTGGGGAGGCCGTGGCCCATGGTTGCCTCCTCTTTCTTCCCCCAGCCCCTATCAGCACCAATGGAGCAAAAGGCTATTCTAACAACGCACTCATTTCATGGCAACTGTCTTTCAAAGCACATAAAAAGGTCAGAAGAAATGCTTCCTTCAAGCCATGAAAGAGAAATCCAGGTCTATGGAGACCTTACGGAGGAGCAACGCCAACCTCTTTGCAAACTCCGCATTCAAAAAGCAAAAGGACCAGCAAGTCCAGTTAGGCCCCAGTGGTAACATGCACGTTTACTCGAGAACAACTGGGGAGCCTTCTGGGGTCTCCAGTGTAGCCAGAGCAGAACTGGTGCCAGGCATCTGATCTCTGAGCAACTGCAGCGTGTTCTCTTTTCGCCAGGGCCGCCTCTAAGATCTGGACTGCAGGCAGAGTCAATTAAGTTCTGGGCCGCAGGCTTCTGGTCAGACCACCTCAGCTGATTTCTCTGTCTGCAGCCAGAGACCCCTGGCAGATGGCTCAGCCTGACTCAGTTAGAGCACCTCCATTATCCTCATAAACAAACACAACATGAAAACCTGCAGCCAAGGTGGAATTTAATTTCCTTATCCAGAATCCTTTTAAAAACACTGAACGGCCAACTGGAGGGGAAGCTTTGTGAAACCTGAGCTCGCCCAGTGGGTCTCCAAGAGGCCAAATTTTCCTCTCCTTGAGGAGGAGGCAGTCACCTGCCACCCAAGAGCCACATGGAGCCTGGGGCAAGAACCATCGGGGGACAAACCAGGAAGGCAAACCAGTTTCTCTGGACCAGTTTGTACAGATGCAACTAGCTGGCAAGGGGGAGGGGAGGAAGGGGCAGCGATGTTGTTTCTGCCCCCCCCCCCCCGGCTCCCTTTTCTGGGGAAGCAGCTCTCCCTATTCTTTTCCTGGCTCATTATTGCAAAGAGCCAAGGCAGGCTTGGGCTTCATCAGATCTTCCCCTCCTGCATCATCCCCCATTTCTGGAAAAATACTTCCTCCTGTTTTTGAATTATTTGCTGAAATCTTGTTAATCTCTCCTAAGAGATTAAGTTTCTGAGGGGGTGGAAGATAGTGTGGGTGAATTCACATGCATGGATGTTAAGGCACCACACAATGGACCCCCCCCCCCCCGTCTCCCCTCTCTTCTCAGAGCCCCCCCCAGCTGATAATGTCCATGCAGGCCAGGCTGCTGCAGAGGAAGCTCTGGCCACACAGGGCATTGGAGAAGTGGGAGCGGGCAAGGCTGGTGAAGCCATCTGGCGTACGCATGCTGCTGCATCTCCACGCTCACCAACAGGTTTCTGAAGCAGCTTGTGTTCTGTTCTGCAGCCTCCACCCCAGGAAGACAAAGGGATGCTGGGTGTAGCACTCCCTCTTGCAAACATGTAGGCTATTGTTAGGACCAAAGACAGTTCCCAGTGTTCAAGTTGCAAGGGGCTACTGCTCATTGCCCCTCTGACGCTGGACGAGCCCGAAGGTTCACCTCAGGCCCCCGTGGAACCACAGCAGCAGCTCTGAAGGGCGACAGCCAGTTGCGGGTGGCAGGGCCCATTATGGCGGGCAAGAGGGAGAGCAAAGCAAGAGGCTAAGTGTGCAGAGAAGGCCTGGGGCATGCCAGCGTGCCGCCAGGAGCCACAGAAATCAGCAGCATGCAAAGGACCACTTGGATTGGCCACGGAAGTGGACAAACTGGACCATCCACCTGCAGCTGAGCGCTGAGGCTGAGGTAAAACGAGAGCCCACGGCCACCACCGTGATACAACGTTGCTTGGGATCTCAAAACGGGCACACAGAAGCCCAAGGGAAGGGATAGCGAATCTGTCTGCAGCCTTGCACATTTACCCACCGGAAGCTCCTCCCGCTGCCCAGTTTCCTGCGCGGTGGAAGGTAGCTAGCTAGACCCCGATGTTGAACCTGCAGCTTCAAGATAAGACCTTTAGTGTTTTCAAGTGGGGAAAAGCGGTGTTCGCTTTGCCTCCTCCACATGCTACCGTAATCTGTTCCTCCACATGGTTCTTGTTACGAGGTGGAAAGAGGAAGTGGTTCTTTTGATGAAGCTGCTGACCTATCTGCAATAAGGTGAGAAACGCGTCAGGCTAGAAGAGATGAGGCTGTCAGGGTTAGGACAGGGCAAAAAAAGCGAGCGGAAATAAGTTCACAAGCACACGGGTAGGAAAAAATGACTTCCCAGGGTCGCAGGAGCTGGGCGGTGCATCCAATTTGTGTTGTAAGTAACTATGCAATAAACTCCTGCACACAACACATCATGAACTGATGGGATTCACTGCTACGTGACACAGTCTGCAAGCTCACTGCCTTTGTCCCCTAACTCAAAGCATCTTTTTTTTAAGCACTGGATATAAAATGCATCATCAGAACAGCCCTCGAGCCAGCCATGCACATAGTATGTCTCTCTGACAGAGCCACGCCTGGTGAGCAAGTTCAGAGCGCAGGAGAACGACCTGGGAGTCCTCGCAACGCGTCACGCCCTTCGGGCCTCCAGGGCAACATCCTCCACCACAGCGTACGCAGCTGCCGCTAAAGGGCAGCGGGGAGGCCCGTCTTGGGACAGTCCCGGCCGCTTTGGGCAGGACCTCCGGATACCACAGACAAGTCAAGACCGGCTTTGCCACCCCCCGGCCCGCTGGCTGGACCTCACGGTTGCGGAGGAAGCGTTCTTCGTTTTTGTCTTTGTTTCTGAACAGGTGCCTGGAAACACAGCAGCGGCGCTGAAATAAGTCCGCGCTCTCAGCTTGTCATCCGATCTTTCTTTGGAAGGGCTGGGTGCGTATTTGTGTTTGAGCTGTTTCAGCAGAGAGTCTTTCAAAAGCAAAACTCTCGGGATGAAGATGCTGGTACCAGGTGCAGAGCGGGTCCTCCGAGCAAGGAAGCTGCGAGGACGGGTACAGGGAGGGGGCGGTGGAAACCCTTGGAAGGGTAGCTGAAAGGGGCTGAGAAGGGTAAGCATTTGGCTACATTCCTGTTTTTCCCTCCAGAAAGTGAAAAGACACCCAAACACGGGAGTCAGCCAGGAATCAGGAAGCCCCCAGGAGGAAAGAGACCTGAAAGAGGATGACAAGCTACGGACCAGTAGGGGTGTGGGAAGGAAGAGTGTGTGTGTGAGAATAGGCACTGACTGGGGCCAGTGTCCGCAGGACAGCATTGCGCCACGTGCTCTGCGGGGCAAGGCGGCGCTCCTTCTCCCCATCCTCCCTGACACCACGAAGCTCATGTGTGTTGCCAAGCAACAGGCTAGAGAAGCACCACTCCCCCAGCCGTGCCCCCTCCTCTCTCCTGGCCACGCTGCACACGCGTGCTCCCGCTGCTCCGTGGGAGCTGTCTCCCCCTGCCCACCCGGCCCACTAAGGGGGTGACGCACACTGAAGGGGCCCTGAGCAGGCAACGCCTCATTTGCTCACTACGCAGACCCGACCCCAGGGCGAGAAAGCAAGTCCCACACCACGCCAGAAAGGGACTGACAGCCATTCTTAGAAAGCCTTTATGTGGATCTGCAAGAGCCTGTGCACAAGGCAGGCTATTTTGCCGTCCAAGCGGGGCAGCCGGGGGAGGCCACGGACATCTTCCGTTCCCCTTCCCAAAGCGCAGGGGACGTGCTGGACGAGCAGCTGCTCTGAAACCTCCTCGCAGAGAGATTCTACGCTCGATGCCGCTGGACCAGGAGAAAGAGCAAAGCCGGCTTCTGGGCGGCTGCTGATCAGCGGGGCTCTCTCTTCCCTCCGCCTCGGGGCAGGCCGTGCCAGCCGCTCCCTCTGTCCTCCACCGCCCTCCTCGGCGGCTGCTTCACCAGGCAAGCAGAGGGCGCCTGGCACCTGCTGAGTCACGCCAAGCCAGAAACCCCGGTGCGCTTGCTCGGGCAGATTGCCTGGCAGCTCCCAGCATCGAGGAGAAGGTGCTTCCTCTCTTCCCTTCGCCCCGTGTTACATCTGGACTTCTTCAGCGGCAGCCATTCCCTGCGTCACCCAGCTTTGCTGCTCACGGGCCAGAAGCTCCTGGCCGGTCTCCTGCGTTTGCTTACTGGGCCTAGGAGAGGCTGGGTTGAGGACGAAGAGAAGCCCTGGAGCAAGGATGAGAGGCTTCTTGTGCTGCTGGCCTGCGAGGGGAGAGCCTAGGCCAGAGGGCTTGCTGCCCCGAGGCTCTCTGATTCGCCGGCACCCTGCACCCGGGCCAAATGATGCATCCTCTTCTGTTTCCTCAAGGAAGGAACACCAGGGTTCTCTGAAAGCCCGGGATGCTGCGCTTCCAAAGAGCTCGCCCCGTTGAGCACCCTGCTGGTCGGTCCCTCCCTCTGCTGCCCCAGAGCTGGGATAACCCCTGCCCAGCCTCAGGTCATCCAGTGCTCACAGCCGGGGCACTAAGAAGAGCAGCCATCCTGCAGGCCCATTTTCTTTTCTTCTGCTCATTTCCCCAGGCGCTCGGACCATCTCGGACCCCCAGAGGTGTCTCCAGCAGCCCCTGCAAACGCCACAGTCCTCTGCTTTTCGTAAGCTTCCTTCCCAAGAAGCCCAGTTCTTCCTGGCGGGGTTGGAGGAGTGGGAAGCGTGCCACGGCAGCGCTCAGCTCACCAGAAGGCCACGGGAAGGCTGGCAAAGGAGTTCGGGCCCCTTCCTTGGTTAGTGGGCTGGGGGCCTCCAACCTTGCTCAGCCCCTCCTCAGGGCAACAGGCGAGCTGAGCCGGGCCAGCGCGAGTCCTATTTGTCTAGGATGAGGAAGAGCAGCAGCAGCAAAATGATGGGCAGAAAGACGAGCAGGAGGCTCAGCATCTCCGCGGCAGCCAGCGCCAACAGAGCCACCCGGTAGCACCAGCAGTGATGGCGCTCCAGCCGAGCCAGGCCATCGATGAGGCAGGCTGGGTAGCGGAGGCAGGGGAAGAAGCCCATCACGCGGCTGGTGCGAAAGCGGACCCGGAAGCGGTGCTCCAAGCCCCCCCAGAATCCTGGCTGCCGGGGCGGCAGTGGGCTGAAGGCTGCTGGCACCGAGGCAGGGCCCTGGGCGGAGCTTAGCAGGAGGAGCTCCTCCTGGAGCTTGCAGATCTCCCACTCCATCATGGGCGTCTTCTGGCGGCAGATGGGGCAGCGCACGCGGCCGATGTCGGCAGCACTGGCCGCCTCCAGGATGGCCTGCAGGCACTGGCCACAGAGCGTGTGGCTGCAGTTGAGCAAGGCCGGCTTGCGGTGATCCTGGTCGTATAGTTCCGTGCAGATGGGGCACTCCTGCTCTTCACCCTCGGCCTGGATGCAACAGGACTGCGTCAAAGTCCCGTGAGCACCTCTGCCCACGCCCGGGGCTTTGCTCCCCAGCAGGCACACTTGTTCCATCCCTCCCAGCTCCTCTGCCAAAGGGAGCTCAGGTCTGCCGCCAGACCTGCGGGCACCCTCACCCTCCTCCTCCTCCCTCCCCGCAAGTGCTGCAAGCCCAGCTCCGCCACAGGCCTCTTCAGTTGCAGCTGAGAGCCTGCTGGGTGCAAGAGAGTCTCCGGAATCCACACAGGGCTCACCCAGACCTCCTTCTGGGTGCCAAATGGGGAGAGCGCTGCTTGACTCCTCCTCCGCAGGTCCAGACGGGTCATCCACAGTTGGCCCCGTCCTCACCCCCTCGCCTTCACTGCCATCCTCCTCCTCCTCCTCCTCCATAAGCAGGGGGCCAGTCCGTTCTTCCTCCAGCGAGTCCTCTGGAATGATGCCCGCAGAGGGTGTAGCCCTGAACTGAGACTCCTCCTCCTCCTCGGGGTGAAGCGCAACAGCTGGTTCTGCCCCAAGGGCCGAATCCGAGGGGACTGTCCCCATCCCAGTCTTGCTACCCGCTTCAAGGGGAGGTAGTGCCGAGGATCAGCAGCTGCCGTCTTCTGCCTCCTGCGGCCCAAGTCGCCCACGGGACACGGCGCACTGCCATCTCGCCCGGCTTGAAACTCCTGCCCAGGGAAGGACCGCTGCCTCACATGTCTCTGGAGGACAGGGCTCTGCAGCCCTCTGCTCTGCAGCTGCCCGGGCCCGGCGAGCGGCCCGAGCGGCCCCCAACCGGAAGGCTGGCAACAGCTGGGATCCTCTGTCAACCTGCGAGACTTGAACCGAAGCGGCTCTCGGCTGACGGCAGAGCAGCTGCTAATCAGCCGCCGGCCCGGAGCCAGGGGGCGGGGCCAGGGCTGGCTGAGCAGGTTAAGGCCATCCAGGTTGCTCCTCGGGCAGAGATCCTGGCAGGCTGACACGCCGCGACACGCCACGGCAACAAGCACGAGGCTGGATTTCTGTTGGAGGAGGGAGCCCTCCGTCTCAAAGCTTGGGTTTTTCCGACGTTTTATCCCACCTTTCGTATTTTTATAAATAACTCAAGGCGGCGAACGTACCTAATCGTCCTTCCTCCTCCTGCTTTCCCCACAACCACCACCCTGTGAGATGGGCTGGGCTGGGCAGGGCAGGGCTGGGCTGGGCTGAGAGAGGGGGGCTGGCCAAGGTCACCCGGCCGGCTTTCCTGCCTCAGGCAGGACTAGGACGCCCCGTCTCCCAGTTTCTAGCCCGGTGCCCTCACCGCTAGGCCAAGCTGGCTCCTTTGGACTGGGCCATCTTTTTCTGGAGGAGGAAGCAGCACTGCTCTAAGCAGCGACCCATTCCAGGCGCATAGACGCTGCCCTTTCAAAACGAGGTAACGGAGGGACAGTTTGCTTCTTATTCAATGGCAACGCCGCTCAGACTACAATTAAGGCAGTAATGGTGTGACTGAGTCTACACCGTTCAAGCACGTTCTCCCTTTCCCCTTGACGCGTGTCTTCTCTTCTGCTCGGCCCACGCTGACGCCCCCGCGCAGCATCTCCCTGGAAGGGGGAATCCGGGCCCGGAACACCAGATCCAGGGACAAAGAACCCAGGAGGCCGATGCTTGAGGAGTTCCTTAACAATCCACGCTCCGTGACTCAAAACCACACGGACACCCACGGGCCACTTCCAGGCAGGAAGGAAAGAGGTGAGGAGCCTGACTCAGCAGCCGGGCCCCGCCTGTGGTTCTTTGCTCACTGGGGAGAGAAGAAGTGGCGGCGGCGGCGGCAGGAAGGGCTGAGCTGGGACGTGAGAGAGGGCAGGAACAGTCAGCTCAGGCGCGTGGAGGAGCTCAGATTCGGGGCTGGCCAGGCCACAGGCTGCAGGGAAAGGGGCTCGGCTCTCAGGCTAGACCGCTTGGCCCCCGTCTGGTTTTCACCCAGCGGCCCTCCCTCAAAGGCTTGGTTTCCGTTCTGCCAACGCCTCTTTTCTTGGGGCTGTGCCTCCGACTTTGGCCACTGCGCGAAGCCAGCTGTTTGCCGCAAGGAGCAGAAAACTCTGTGCAAAGGCCTCAGCTTAATTCACTTCAGGGGGTCCCATCTGTTCCTTCAAGGAAGGATGGGAGAAACACAAGAAATTGCACGGAAGTCACAAGCCAACAGACAAGTCTGCTCGCCCATCTACACGAAAAGACTTCTCCGGCAGCAGTCGGCCAGCTACCCTGGGAGGCTCAGAGAGCAGAAGGCAGAGCCGGGTTGATTGGCAGTGACCGTCCCATCCTGACCACCTCTCCTCCTCCTCCTGGGCCACTCTAGCCCTCTGCACGGTACGCAAGCAAAGGACGTCTGTCCCTCAGTCTCTTGACTACTGACCCCCACATTTGAGAAGAAAATATTATATCCCCCTTTGCACACCATGCAGAAATTCTGTGTCGGTTATTGTGAGGAAAAGAACGAATTCTCTGCGCAGCCAACATTTTCATAAACTCTGTCAGGGCAAAGGTGGTTGGACGAGACGGGACTTTTGCAGAACACAAAAGGGGAACCCCAAGACAACATCGCTTAGGCAGATTTGGTAGGGCTCCTCCTGTTTTCTCTCACGCAAGATGAAAAACACTGCGCTCTCACCACTACCAGGGCACCCTCAGATGCAGGGCGAGGGACCTCTCAGTCTGTGTCCTGACTACTGCTAGGCAACCTCACAGGGCTCTCTTGCTGTAGGGCCCAGCTCATGGCCCAAGGCTCAACTGCCAACTCCTTCCGGAGTGAGAGAGAAGGGGTCTGGAGATGTCCCAGACACCAATGAAGCATTCCCACCCGCCCGCCCTCCTCACACTGAAATGCAACAGCCAAGCTGTGGAGGGCTCAGGTGGCCTGGCTTGATTTATTGTCTGCACCACCACACTGGCTACGTTGGTTCAGTCCTTGGTGAGAAGCTTCCCCATCCATCCCAGATTCCATGGCAGCTCAAGACCAGGTCTCAGCTTGGAAGCGGCGGGTTTGTGCCAAGCGGGCAAGATACTCCTCCGCTTCTGGAGCAGAGAGGCCTCCTTCTGACTGGAAGACAAACTTCAGTGCTTCTGCCACTGCCTCCGGCATCTGCTTGGCATTTCTGGAAGAGAGGGATTGCCGTAACAGGTTGAGAAAGCTGTGGCTGCCAAGGATTTGCCAATAAACAGGGCCTGGTGGGTGAGCAGGAGCGCCTGAAGGGCTGGCAGCAATGTGGAAAGTTTTAGTCCTGCCTGACCCATTGCCACATAGGCTTAAGTTGGGAGAACAGCGTGGATATCTGAGAATCAGGTCAGCGAACCATTTACCGAACCATGCCCTGGCGCGGGTCATGCTCGAATCTCTGTTTAGTCACAGACCTGTTGCTTGGTCAAGGCGGAGCCCGTCTTTCCCTTAGACTAAGCTCCCTTACGAGCTGATGGGGGGACGAGACAAGGGTCAAATCCATGTACACTGATCCACACGTGCTATTTCCATACCGATACTTACATAGCCATGAAATTAAACAAAGCTCTAATACGAATTCTAAGTATAAAAAATTCTAAGTATCACATGTCAGAACAGCAGGTGCTATTACCTTTTTTTTTTAGTTGTAAAAAAAAAACACTAGAAACTTCTATTTAAAAATTGAGGGGTGGGGGTGCATGAAGGGAAGCTGACAATTCAGGGAAGTATTCTGGAAAATCTGGGGTAGATTTTCTTTCTCCATAGGCTTTTCTTTTGGCATGAGTGAAGTCGCTTTGATTGTTATTATTTTTAAAACTTCAAATAACTTTGAAGAGACAGCTCCAGATGTGCAAGATGCCATATGGGATAATAATGCAACGCCCAGCTGATCCCCTGAGGCTGGCATGTGCTTCCAGAAATGTGAAAAAACTAGTTTTACAACAAGAACTGGCTTGACGTGGCCTCCGCCCTGGGGCGCGAAGACGAATCAACTGTTTCCACCCAGGACTCTTCAGGATGCACACAAAGGTGCGCACTCTGCATGCAAATAGGCAGCACACTGGGGGAATCACATGCTAAAAAACTAGGGAAGCCCCACCACACTGGATCAATACAAATATAAAACCAAGGATCCAAGGCTGGAGCCCAAGACGGGAAGAAGGACAGGATGTTAGCCGGATTCAGGCAGCAGCTCTCCATCACGAAAGATCAACTCTCTGCCCAGAAACCCACAGAGATTAATTCAGCATTGCTGCCTTACACACTCAGACCTTCTGCCCCAGAAAACCATCCGTACAAGCCTTAGTTGCTGACATGTTCCTGCCAAGCTGCCTTCAAATTCTATTTCCAGAGGGTGTGACAAGTTAGGCTGCAATTCCAAACATATGTATAAAGGGGTAAACCCGACTTAAGCTTTGTGTGTGGGGAAAAGGTGGAATATATAGTGGGGCTCAGCGCTGGGCAAATAAGAACAGCTTTTAGCTCTGCCCAAAGCTAACAAGCTGATTACAGCAAAAACCTTTTGGGGCTTGAGGTTATACCAGGATGCATGGGTTAAGTTGCTCCAGAATCTAGCATCACTTGATGCTCTGAGCTGGCTCCCAGTCCATGGGCAGCAGGGCTACTTTGCTTAGATGTAATCCGACAGAAATTGCCAGCATGAAGTTTACCCTTTAGTGGTTGCAGAGGGCCAGGCCCGGGCCCCTGAGGAGCACTATGGAGTGGCTACCAGAGACTCCAGATGCTGCAGGATTTCTTCCATGCACTGCCATGGAAGGGCTGGATCTGCTAAAACCTTGTAAATGGGAGCCAGAGTTTGTTACCTGCTGAGGATGACCGGAAAACGTCTTAACCCTTTGGACAGCTTCCTGGCACTCACCCGGCTAGGTAGATTTGGGCCTCCTTGTGCTTCACCAGGTCCCACACAAGCTCCTTGTTCTCTCTGATACGGTGCTGGACATAAATCTTCTCTTCCTGCGGGGAGACCACACGAGAGGTCACGCAACCTCATGCTGTTTGTGTGTTTAGGCCCCGATAACTTGCACCATAAGCAGAGGGAAAGCAGGGACTGCTCTGAACAATTACACACGGTTTCCTTCAGAAGCTCTTGAACCTGGCACACTCAGAATCAGGTTTGGGGGTGCAATTTCATAGGAGCATAAATGGAACAAAGTGAAGCTTTTCAACAAGGATTATTCCATGAGGGCACATATTGCTCCTCGTCTTTATTGCTACGGAGATATGCTGGTGTTCAGGAGTTGCGCAATAAAAAGATACAGTACAAAGCAGGGGGGGAAACAGTTCTCTCTTCCTCTTTCTCTTTCTTACGCAATCACAGGAATCTTGCTATAATCCGTATATGTCTAAGCATGATCTCTCATTTCTTTTCCCCGGACAAAGCAAACATGTTGCTAAGGAGCATTAAATAATTTAGGAAACGAAATCCAACTGTAGGTGAAACAAATAACTGGAACATGTCAGATGACGACAGACCAGCTCTGCACGTGCACCTGTGCAGAGATTCCTTAGGAGTCCAGCTTTAGTGCCAAATTCACTGGGAAGGTGGCAATGAAAGGAAGAATTTCAAACGTGGAATAACAAGGGTTACTCAGACAACTTCTGAATAAGGTCACATCAACTGAACGTTCCTCAAGCCAACACCCGCAGGAAGCTGGGTGTGGACACAGGGCTGGTCCTGTAATTGTTTTCTTCCTGGCCTTCTTCCGAAGACATCTTTCTGACTGTTCTGTCAGAGCAAAGCTGCATGTTCAGGAGAAACATACAGCACCACCCCTTCCTGGGAGTGAGCCACATCAAAATACCAGTAACAGGAGACCACGGGCTTAAATATTCGGCTGTGTTTTAAAGGAGGTGGCTGGGAGTCCCTTTAGCAGGCTGAGAATTCATAAGAGAGAAGGAACCATTCCAGCCACCTGCTTTCTGAAGTGGGACAGAGTGCTCAGAGGTAAAGCCAGAGGCAAAGGGCTCAGGCTGGACTATTTCACCACCCAATCCAACATTATTTGCTTTCCTGAGCCGTAACTGTTCCCTCGAGAGCCTTGAGAAGGGCCCTTCCCATAACGTGGTTTTTTTTTTTAATCTAAAGATGCCACTAGGAGAGAATTGGAGACCTTGTGCCCACAAAGACAGAGTTCCAGCATTGAGCTAGATTCTCTGTCAGTTAATGCAGGAGGAAACCCAAGTCAGGCCCAGCCTGGCACCAAAAACAGGCATTACTCTTGGCCTATCCAGCTCTGTATTTGTTCAGTGCTAGAATAACACGAATAAAAACATTAGGCTAAACTTATCTTGCAGCGATAATGCCACTTCTGCCTCAGAAAAAGAAGGCAAGAGAAGTGGGGATAGTTGGACCTCGTGACCAAAAGTACAAGACCCAACTATCTTGGATAGTGCAGACGGTGAAAAAAGAACTGGAGGTCACTGCCAAGGGCCAGGCAGGGGGCGGAGCCTGCCCTCCTTCAGCAAGAACCTGCCCCGGTGAGGCCACACAAGCCAGAGTCAACAGAAGGAGCCAAGCTGATCAAACCACAGAAGCACACAGTACATAGGAAAAGCAGCTGTACACCCCCACCCCAATGCAAACGTGGCTCCTGCTTTCAACCTTCCAAAGGATGGTTTCAGAGCTGCCCTTGATCTGGTGTGTACCAGTTTCATGGGGGCTGAAGTCCAGGGCTTCTGGATGCTGCTAGGGAGGGGACACCCACACTAAAGTGACGTGAAGCCGTACTGGAGCACATCTATAAATATGCCCCCCTCCGGCTGCTATTCATTTGGATGGTGGGGCTGGGGAAGGACCCTCTTCTCCTCATTCTTTGCTCAAACATCTCAGCCAGAGGTGCTCCAGTCTGCCTATGTGTAGGCTTCAGAGCCCTTCGCCAAAACAGAACGGTGTCCAACATCGACCCTTCAATTGCCCAGAGTTGTAAAAAGTTTCCATCGGCCAGTCCTGCTGATGACACCAGAAGTTTCAGCCTGGTCTGTAGAGCTGTACATTTTGCCCACTCTCCCTTTCTGTTTTGGCTCCTCAATCCCCATTTCAGGAATCCTGGCTGAGAAACACGCCCTTGCATCCTGGGTTGGTGTGTACACGTACAGCCCCAACAAAGCTGCGCAGGCAGGATTTACCTGATCCCGGGAAAAGGCCACAAAGAGCATTAGGAGTCCCCTTTTCACCAGTTCCTCCCACTCCGCCTGACAGTAAAAATCTTTGGCTTTCTTTCGGCAGCCGAAGAACAGACAGTTCCCTCCTGAGGAAAGACAAACGGGGAGAACGTCAGGACCTGCAACAGCCAGAGCGGCAAAGCTGAGCAGATAGAAGCGTCAGTTGTTCAGTGATGCGGCTGCAGTTTAAGAGCAACGCAGCTGGTTTGATAAAAGCTCTTTTAGTTCCAGGTCCTCCTGGGCAGAGCCATTTGCCACACCATCGAAGGGACACTGACTGACCACTACAATCGAATGTTGCGCTTGACAGGGAACCACAGCCAATTCCAGTTCCCGTCTGATTGAAAGTACGAACAGGGTAAACAACTGAGTCTTTTTAGGGCATGTTGAGCATTAACTGACCAACAACTGGACTAAAAGCAGTGGAACAGTCAGGACTTCAAACAGCGGGCATTCATGGTGCTGCCCAAGAAGCTGAACAAATATCCTGACATCTGACTCGGCATGTGAGCAGAGATGGCTAAACTATGAATTCTTCCGCATGCTATCCACCTTTCCCAAGCGTATTTCAGGAAGTCCACAACAACCACCAGTGCCATCTACTGAAAATTGCAGGTAAGGTCACACAATCTGCTCTTGAAAGACTGAAAGACTGACCAGACTTTTAGAAGATTGCCTTCCTCCACACAACTACTTCACCTGTTTTGCCCTGGGCAACTCGCTCCTGTATTGCTGCTCTAAAAACAGCCACTCCGGTGCCAGGTCCAATCATGACTACTGGAGTGCCTGGTTCCACTGGGAATTTCAGCATCCCTTTCTTCACCCAAAGAGGAACCCGCACCGTCCCTGGAAAAGGAGAAAAGAGCCCATGCTAAATGAAAGGAAACACGTGCCTGGGATGTGTACAGTGCTTGGGCGTCCCTCCAGTATCCCCATTCGGGATGGTTTCTGATGGCGAAAAAGCAGGGTAACTTACCATTCTGTGGACTGAGAGATGCCAGCCACGTAGAACACAGGCCACGCCGAGCTTTACTGAGACAAGTCTTGTAATGCACCACAGCCAGGAGGATCTGAATTCGATTGGGATGTGTCTGGGGAGGGAGGGAGAGAGGGGGGAGAAGCACCCAGGATGGAGTGACTTGGGCAGAATTGAACCCAGGCAGGGATCAAGGGAGAGAGCAGCAGAAAAAAGAACAGCACCCTTTCTGAAAACCCAGTGCCCATGAGCAATGGGACGCGGTGGTGGAGGGCTCAATGACGCTGGAGTTTGCCAGTCAGAAATGGTCAGCACTCCAGCGGTTCAGGACGGGCTCCACGGGACAGGGTGAGCTCCCGTCCCTTGTCCTAGCTTCTGCTCACCCAGCAGTTTGAAAGCTATTCCATCTGTGAGTAGATAAATGGGGACTCCCGTTTAGATGGGAGGAACCGGCGGTGCTGCTCGGGGGAGCAAAATACCAGTGCTGGCCAAACTCCGAATGCAGCCGGCACAAGCAATGATCAATGCGAGAAAGATCTTCGGAGGAGGAAAAAGTCCAGATGACCCCCTAGTGACCACTGCTGGTCACACAGTGTAATGTAGGATTTGTAATTGTAAGATTTGCCACTGTTAGGATTATATATACTTTGTGAACCACCCAGAGTTCCCCATTGGGGGGAGATGGGCGGAGAATAAATCGAATGTATAAATAAATAAATAAATAGATAGATAGATAGATAAATAAATAAATAAGCTGTTTGGGGGACTGGCCAGACATGGGCAGAAAGACTCTGTCCACACCGCAATTTTGTCTTCCAATTCTGAGCGAGAGAAATGCTTTATCCTTTATGTTTTGGAGCTTTATGGATTCAAGGGGCTCCTTCAGGAGCAGGAGTAAGTTACACTTGACTAGCACCACTTTCAGGACTGAGATAGAAGCGCTGGGGAAGCGAGAGATTAACCCAAAAGGAGACCTTCCTCTCCCAAGGGCTTAACCGTGGGTCATTTAACTGCAGCTGCTTATAGGGCACCAAAGAGAGTCAAAAAGCCCCATTTCCCCCCCCCCCGGGGAGGGCAGGTCTGCTTTCCTGACCACAGGAAAAAGCTAGCAGTCATCCTGCAAATTCACAGAAACTAGGAAACTTCAGGATTTCAGTTCCCTCTATCAAAGAATCAAGGTCAACTTTGCTCAGCCTGAATTCCAGAATAGCTCAGACCTAAAGTCCTTGCAAAGTTTTATCTCCTTATTCAAGAAGAAACACACTGACTTGTATTCTTTCTACTAGGCTTTAGATTACCTAAAAGAAACCCTTACAAATGAAGACAAGACTAAGTGACTGGAACTGTTACCATTCAAAGCACAGACCAAACCCTCTGGTAGGGCAGAGAAAGAATCAGTGAGGGGCTGGGGTGGGGGTAGCAATTTATTCCAGAGCCATTTAGCATCAGCTCAAAGCACACAGCAAACACCCCCCTCTGATGGACTTCTGCAGTTCCTGCGCTCCCTTACCAGCATCGAGGAAGCGATCGAGAAGGCCCGGGGTCTGATCCGTGGAATGAGGTCTAGCAGATAATCGCATGGAATGGCACAAGTTGTGTGAGGGAAGTCGCAGAGGACCTTGGGGAAGGAGGATAATAAAGAGCTTGACTCAGATAATGCCTCAACCGCGACAAAGAACAAAAGCTTACAGAGCGGGATGCAGAAAGGGAAGCATCAATATTTCAAATATTGCTGTTTGAAAGGACTTTTCTGAAGCAGCCACTCCTGAAAGAGAACTTGCTGCAGAGGGTTCTGAGGGATTTTTACTGGAACTAGCTCAGCGGGGGCACAGCGCCCCCCAGGCCTCATCAACTGCTTCCCCCCATGAATCAACAGGGCACCCTGAACAAACCACCATGCTGGTAACAGCAGGCGAAATAGAGAAGTACGCCAGTCGTGCCTGTATCTTCAGACTTCCTTGGCTGCGGTGGCTGATGCACACTTTGCACCGTTCGAGAGCGGTCCCTAAGTCAACAACCCTGCTTTGTCAGGAATGCAGGGAGCATATTTTCTGCTGATGAATTTCTGAATAAAGAAGTGCCCGCTTTTAATAATGCTTTGCTTCAGATAATACATTTTAACATAGTGAAGGAATACTGTGCCAATTGGATTTGGCAAGTGAAAAGTTGTAATCCTTTTTAAAAATCTGATTGTTTTAGCTACCAACAAATATCCTAGCACCTGTTTCTTGAGGCATGCTCAGATGAGGTTGTGTCCTGTTATGACATTGCTTTGGTGGCTGCCCTTAAAATCTAATGACTTTAAGGTAAGGGTTTTTTAGTGAAAAAAGATAACACTTTAATGGCACACTAACAGCTCTTCAACTCTATCTGCTTAGAAGACTGACCGTTGATGCCAGATAAACGTCCATTAACCTTGACTTGCAATCCTATAATCTTTCTACCACAAACTAGCAAGCAGGTAGAGAACTGCCAATACGTCAGTAAGTCTAGAACGCTTGAGGGAAAAACTGCTTCTTGTTTCTATTCCTGTGACGTTAGGCCAGAAAGTATGTGTAGGGGTGGGTGGGTAAGAGATTCTGGGATCTCAAAAGCCCGGGTTGACTGCATATGGTTTCTCCCATCCCAGAGTTACCAGAGCAAAAAATTACAGCTACGTAAGAAAAAGGTGAAAGCTGTTTAAAGAGGAACTTTAAACATACTCCTGGGGAGTCTGAGCTTTACTGATGAGATCTTGATTTATTGAGGAACGTGGCTCTGAAGACCTGGAGCCAGCATATAGCAGCCCTCCTCCATGCCTAGATGCAGATCCACAAAGGCTTGGCCTACCTCAAGTATGGTCCTGCGGGGCCGGTTGCAGTAAGCATAAAGCTCCTCCTGGCCTTGGGCTGAGCTGAACTCCTGCAGCTTACTTCGTTCTAGTTCGTTCGGAGAGAAGTGGGACAGGAACTCAAAGAAGGAGCGACGAGGGACGCAGGTTATGTCAAGGTGGTGGGTCACCAGGTGGCGGACGGTGAAGGGCTGGGGCAGATGAGCAGGTAGAGGAGTACCTGGAACGCAGGGGTCCAACAAATCAACAGGACTGCAAGGCTACTGGATTAAAGCGCCTGCAAAATGGTGCTAATCTTACTTCCTTAACACCATGACTTCATAAAAACTACCAATGGCAACTGGTCTTTCTTTATCGCTTCCACGCACTGTGTCTAACCACTGCCTTGAAATCAAGATGACAATCTTTTATCCCATTCAAAATGGCTGTACGACTAAGTTCATTTCTGCAAATTTTGTCAATTAATTAAAATTGGTTGGTTCATCCCTTAAGATTTCTTTAATCAGGCACCGTCCAGCAATCTGGAAGGTGTCCAAGATGGCAGGATTCAGATGGCATCCCTCTGAACAAGAACTAGCCTGGCGTTTGGAGGCATTCAAACTCTTCAGAGGCTCCCGGGACACTCAAAACCCCCTGCCAGCAGTTATGTTTCAGCCTTTCTCACAGGGTGCTCTTGCCCTGCAAGGAAGCTGGTTAGCTTTGCTCACCCTGGTTGATGTGGGCAGCCAGAGGTAATTCCCAAGCTTGCTTATCAGCTAAGAGACCTGCGGAAGGCAGGGGAATGACTTTGCTGCCAACTAGGAGGTGGGGAGGGACTCCCTCTTGCCTTGTGGCCAAGTTGGAGAGATTGCTGATGGGAACCTTTTATACCTGCCTCTGTTGGCCTCAGCATGAAGCAGGCATCTGGGTCCAGGCGCAGGAGACTACAGAAAAGGCACACCTCCTCAAGACCATTGTGTGGCTGGATCATCACGACATCACCTGCAGCATACCTGCCACGAAGAGGCAATGCCTGAGATCTGGACTCCTTGCTGGGGATCAGTTTCAGAGACCCTCAGATTTCTGTTTTCTTCTCAGTGACCAGGAACAGCCAGGCTGCTCCTGGAAAGCTTGTTAGGGACCCAGGAGCTGTCTGTGACCTGCTCAGTCTCAGCTCCTCTCCAGGGACCAGGCTGGGCAGGGCGGGGGGTAGACATGTTCCCTTGCCCATCACTTACCCTCTTTTGCCGGGCGATAGTACCAGGGGTGAACCTGGGCACTGAGTAAGGGACCCTCCTTTCTCCATACAACCAGAAGTACATCTCTTCTAGCCCTTTCTGAGTGCACTCCACTTGAACCACCCAGGAAATACCAACAACACAAACCAAGGAAACTCACTTGATTCCAGAGCCAGTGATATCAAATTCAATGAGACGGACATCTTGGAAATGTGATTCTGATGTCACCCTCCGATTGGACACCATCTGGGCAGAGAAAGAGTTCATCTCGGAGGGAACATCACGAAATGCATCCTCTGGTTGCAGAGGTGCCACGCTGAGGTCACCAGAGGCCTCGTCCAGTAACTGAAAGGTGTACTTGGGTGGTAATCTACAGAAAAGTACAGAAAGCAGCAGAAGTCAGAATTGGGATGATAAGTTCTCTTTCCTTAGCATGCGAGGAAGGCAGGAAGATTGCTGAGTAGCTGCGGAAAGCCTATCCCTTTTCTCCAGTCACCTTGCACAGGCAATCCGGTTCTGTTTGGTTGTTCAAGAAGGGAAAAGACAGTATTTGTATAGCACGTTCAGCAGCTCAAAGTATTCCACACGCATTATCTATTCCTTCAACTGCCTATAAGCAGTTGAAGATACTGCAGATAGAGGATGCTGCAGATAGATGAGAGAGGTCAAGGCAGAGCAGCAGCTTCCTGAGGGATATCTAGGAACTTCATAGCAGAAGCAAGAGTCCAGCTGGGAATCTTTGGATTGCTAGCTTAGTTTTTTAACCTCTGAGCTACATCACTTTACCTTTACTATTTCTTTACTGCTCTTATTTTTGCAGCTTCCATTTTGCAATATTTACAGCATAATCCTTCACTTGTCTACTCAGAAGCAATCCCTACAGGACTGCATTTAATCTATTAAACCCTAACTTATTAATGTTTCTATTTTATTTTTATTCTGTCAGAAAAATAACACGCATGAAGGTAACCCACATTCTGCATCAACTGCCAACTTTTCTTGGTACTTACAGGATATTGGGACTAATCACATGGAGGCCAGAGGGAAGAGGATACAATTCTAAGATCTTCTCCCATAAACTCAAAAGCCAGGGGTCAATAACTGCATCTGGTCTATAGAAAGAGAAGAGAATGAATTTCAGAACAGAAAGTTGTATGCGTTGAACCCTAATATTATCTGAAGGTGCCAACAGCCATTTGAAAGAGCTTGCAGAGCACCCACATTCCCTCTCTGGCATCTCCAGGTAGGGTGGGAAAAGGTGCCCTGGGGAGTTCCTGCTGGCACCGCAGACAATGAGCTATGCAAGTCAGTTGTGTGATTGGGCACGAGGCAGCTTCTGATGCCTCTATGAAATTGGCACTCAGATGTGAAGCTTTTGACAAGAACCAGAAGAATAGGAAAGTGAGTGAGAGGCCTCAATTTTTTTAAAAGAGTTTTTAAGAGTCCCCTGAAAAGGCACCCATATTCATGCTAGGTCCTTTTGACCTCTTACCCCAAGTCGTGCTGGTCATCTCCCAGTGCAGCTGGTGCAAGGGGGCTGCCTCCAAGCTGAAGAAGCCGCCTGTGCAGTTTTTTGGCAATAAAGTTGAACCTGGACCAGGAAGCAGCCAAAACAGAACAACACACTGAGCAGGAATTGGTGAATCAGAAGGCAACTTCCAGAACCTCCATTCCCACAAGCAAACGCCAGCAACTCCAAATCCAGGCAGCTCTGGAAAAAGTCTTCCAGAGTGGGAGGGAAGCTGAGGCAGGGATCAAGCTAATGCAGGAAACTCTTTGCTTGCTGGAACACCTCATTGTGGACAATAGCCTTGCTTTAAATCATCTAGCTCCCACTGCATTTGGCAGGATAAGCAATTCTGACATTCAGTCTTACAGGAAAAAGTAGAATGCTTTAATGGGCAGGGTGGTGGAATGGCAGTACGTATACGTGTGTGCACGTGGAAGAGAGAGGGAGAGATGGGGGAAGGAATCTGTTCACCAGCATCCTTAATAACCTACTGGCACAGCTGGAGAAGGTCCCCAAGCAGCAAGCACAGTTTGTAGCAGTGAGCCCAAAGAAGTCTACAGGCACCACCATTTAATGGATGAAATTCACTGCCACGTGATAGGAAGTGGGGGAAAAAAAGGGAAGAGAAAAAAGGTGCAGGAGAAAAGATGGTCTGCAAATCTTACTCGGATTATAGTAAATACTTTTATCCAAAGACAAACAAAAAAAGGAAGATGTCCCACTCATTCTGTACTTCAGTCACCTGTTTTTGTACAACTAGACAGCTGCCTCTAGCTACAAAAATTAGATCAGCCCTTGAACCGATTCTGCCCCACATTTTTGTGACAAAGATCCAGAGCCCCAAAGCCTAGACAGCAGCAGTAGCTCGGAGCAGTCGGAAGCCTGGAATTTCAACAAGACAAAGAACTGCAACTACTATGCTTGGCCAGTTAATTTCCCAGAAAGAGAAATGACACTTACTTGGGATATGAGGAATCCCCAAGCCCCAAAACAGCATAGTCCATCTGACACAGGGAAGTCGGAGGCAAGTTCTTTCGGAATATGAACTTCCAGAAATTCTGGAAAATTAAATGAGCCCCAAAGGCAGGCATTAGATGGAAGCTCCCTCGCAAATAAACCTTATCCCAATAGAGGTGAATATGTGTAGCTCAGGGTTGAACTGTGGAGTCCTCGGGGTTCTCTGAGCTTGGTTCTTTTCTTGCAAACGTTGTAATGAAACATTTGCAAGAAAAGAACCAAGCTCAGAGAACCCCAAGGACTCCACAAACCTTATCCCGCTTGCTGCCAGGGAATTTCATTTGGGCCCCTCTAGAGGAGGAACTAAAGCTCAGGGGTGAAGTGACCCCTGACTGGCCAGGTGGGCAGGCAAGGAAAACTTCTGCCTGAGATAGATATGGGTTAACAAGGTCAGCTTTAACAGGCTGCAGCCAGCCACACCGAACCACATGGGTCAAAATGGATGTAGGTCTGGCTCAGTACGAAGCAGTTTCTTATGTTCATATGAGAGATGGGAGGCTTTGCTGCAAAAAGATTTGAGCCCCAATTAATTAGTACTGTTGGGGATGGTAGGGACTCCGCTTTATTCATGGCCGTCTGACGACCTACGCTCCCTTCCCCTCCCACAGTCCCCAAGGAACAAGAGGAGGATGTCTGAACTAACCTTCATATTATCTGGAGGGTCTCCTTGTCCTGTGGTTGCACAAACAAATACCACCAGTGGCTCCTGAATCAAGTTCGCCTTTGAAGAAGCCATGCGAGACAGAGAGGTTCAAAATTAGTTCCCAACAAATGCTCTTTTTCTTCAAGAGCATTGATCTCATTGATGACCCATCTTTCCACCAACAAATGGTACTCAGGGCAGCCAGAAATGGTAAGTGGAACAAAAGGGCTAAAACTACAATTTAAAGCATTAAAAATTAATAAATGAGAAAGACAGCTCCCACCCAACTCAGGAAAAGCCACGAAAGGTCTCCCTGACCTCCTCTGGCCAGAGACTCTCTCCCACCCAAGCCAAGGGTGCATCGATATGGGACCGAGGGAGGGACATCTTCCACAGATTCGAGAGCTCAGGCAGACTGATAAAGTCTAGGCCGCTTTGTACGCTACGCCAGGATGATTTTCTACAGATACAGCTTTTGCACGCACACACAGGCTGAAATCACCGCTAAGACCCTGAGCGGCTACTCACCACCTGGTAGTTGTCCAGGGCCTCGACCTTACACTGGAAATGGCGCCGCTTGGCTTCCCGACCAAGCCTCTCAGCAGCGTCTTGGGCAGTTCCCGTCTGGCTGCCATAAAGCACAAGCATCTTCCGCGCTGCCATCTGAAGGGGAGCGGGATGAAGAAATCCATCCGTTAGGACAGAGGCACAGCTTTCCCAATTTAAGAACGTCACAGTGGCGCAAGCAAGACGCAGGTGTCAGTGGGCGCGGGCGAAGAGAAAGCTGAGTTTTCTTTTGCCTCCGGGTCAGCTTGCCCCGGGCAGAGTGAGCCACCCTGCGGAGGCCGGGACCGGAGACCGCAAAGGCCTTCACCCCCAGAGCATCCAAGGCAGCGCTGGGCGCAGGCCTACACGCCTCTGACACTAGAACAGACCCACGTGGAATTACAGAGGCACCTTTTTCTCAGCTGGAACGGAATGCCTCAACTAGCTGGATGCGGCCGTGCCTCGCTGCAGAGCCCAGCGCCTGAAACCGCTCAATGCAGCGTTATGGCAACCAGTTCAGGGCCGCAAAACTTTTTTGTATCTATCCGTAGCGCGCCTTCCACATTTTTGCATGCTGAACTGGCGGCGACGCTAGGCAAAATAACCACGGATCTGAGCACCGAGGCCTTCCCGCCTCAAGCGACTGAACGGGCCGACGGGGGAGGCCCCAAAGCCGAGCACGGCCTCTTTCGGAGGAGTCTTCCTGCCGGTCGCTGATGCGCTCGACGGCGCTTCGGCCACGCACTCGGGGTGATGCGGGGGCGCTCGTGACGAAGTAAAGCGGGGTGGGGTCGCGTCGCGTCGCTCACGCGGCGGCCGCCCAGAGTCTCCAGAGCGGCCAGGAGGCGGCCGGGACCCCGAGGCTGCAAGTGGGCGCCCCGCCTCGGAGCCAAGCCAGGCGTGAGGCGGCCCTCGGCAGCGTCCTTGCGCGCTCCGGGCGCTCGCCTCTCAGCAGCCCGCTCCACACTCACGGCCGCCGAACTCCACAGGGGAACTGAGGCGGCGCGCGGAGCCGCGCCCCCCCCCCCCCCACGGACGCCGTAAAGCCCCCGGAACAGCCCGGCTGACCCGCCTGGCTCGGGGGCTCCGCGGGAGAGCAGCCCCGCCTCCCCGCCGGCCTCCGATGCGGGAAAGCTCCCCCTCCCCTCGGCGCCCGGCGCACGCGCCGCCCACCCGCCCGCGCGACCACGCCCCCGGCCCGGCCCGGCGCGCCGCCGCTTCCGGCTCGTCACCAGAGCGCGCCGGGAGCCGCGGAGGGGCGCCGCCGGGATGCTGTTCTCGCTGCGGGAACTGGTGCAGTGGCTGGGCTTCGCGCCGCTCGAGCTGCTGCTGCAGGCGGCGGCGCTGCTGGCGACCTCGCTGCTGCTGGCCCTGCGGGCGGACGGCGTCGCCGCCGGGCTGAGCTGGTGGAGCGTCTTCGCGCCGCTCTTCGCCGCCGACGGGCTGAGCACCTACTTCACGGCCATCGTCTCGGTGCGCCTCTTCCAGGACGGCGAGAAGCGCCTGGCCGTGCTGCGCCTCTTCTGGATCCTGACGCTGCTCAGCCTCAAGTTCGTCTTCGAGATGCTGCTCTGCCAGAAGCTGGGCGAGCAGAGCCACGAGCCCCTCTGGTACGGGCTCATCATGTCGCCCGTCTTCATCCTCCTCCAGCTCCTCATGATCCGCGCCTGCCGAGTCAATTAGCGGGAGGAGCGGGACCGGACCCTCCTTGCGGGGCCCCAAGCTGGCCGCTCGGCCGGGGAGGGAGACCGGCGGCGGTGCTCCCCCGCGTGGCCGCAGGACGACCGGGACCGCTCTGGAAGGATCTCTAGCCCGGCTGGCTGGCTGGCCGGCTGCAGCCGCCGACCCGCTTCCTAACCCCGAGGATTTCAAGCTCGTGCCACGGGGAGGAAGAACGCGAAGCCTCTCCCTGCCCACAGCGGTAACCCCTGTTGTGCTCCAGTGGCATCGAAGGATCCATGCGCAGCTCCTTATCCTGTTCTGCCGTTGGATGCTGACCTCTGGGATGCCGGAAGATCTGAGCAAGCTCTGACTAAAACGATTATTTAAGAATAAAAGAGCGTAGAGCCAGTATTTAGGCCCCTCGCTTTTCCCTAGGAAAGCCTTTTCTTCCCTACGCCGAGATTTGTCTTTTGGTTTTCAAATGCTGAAAGAAAAGCTGTACGTATGCCGAGACCGATTTTGGAAAACAGCCGATAGTGATGTGTGAAAAATGGTGGACGGTGCCCTTTTATAGATGATTACTCAGAAGGGAAACCCGCTGAATGCAGTGTGGTATACCCCAGGCAAGTGGCATAGGACTGCAGCCTTAGAGTCTTGCATCCAGTTGACAGGGAAAGCGGCCCTATTGTTTCCTTTCAGACTCTTGCAAGGGTATACTGCCAAGTTAACCGCTAACTGCGCATATTCAGAGCGCGCGGGGCTTCTGGGGCCGATTCCCCTGCAAGAGTGCCAAGCGCAGTGAAAATGATGGCGGCAAAGTTACAAAGAGGTAGCTGAAAATGAAGCACGCAGTCAGGATGCGCTGCGGGGCAGCAGCCCAGGAAACAGGATGGAGAGCTCCTGGCCTTTGCTGCCCTTCTAAAGTTGTGCATTGCCGGGTGAGTGAAACAAAGAAGGTATTAAGAATTTTGGCTCTATCAGTCGTAGGAGTTTTGGTTTTGCTCAGGTGGGCGGCCTGGTGAGACTTAGCCAATAAACGCTATGATCTGGATTGCTGGAAGAGTGCCAGTAGAAAAATGACAGTAAAATCGACGAGCACCTATCGCAGCCTTAAGTGTAGACATATAACATGGATAGTTCGCCTCTGTACGTAACCTTAACGCAAGAGGCAGCCTCTTGTGTGGGGGCAATATACTCAGTTAGCCCGGTGGCCTGGACTGGGTTAAACAAACTAATCGTATTTTAACTTAGCCTGTTCTAGTCTTGCAGGCAAACCTGGATGGAATTTAAATCCCACAGTTAAGTCTCCGATCCTCCATATTGCGCAGCCTTGTACTCACACGGCAGCATCGGATACGCTCTGTCCTCTCAGCTTCCCGCCAAGGAACCGGGCCCAGGGCTGCAAGAAAGGGGCAATGAAGCATCAATCGATCAGAAACCCGCTCACGCACCAGCGGGAACAGGCTAATGCACAGTAATCTTCCTTGCTGCTTACAGGAGGCGTTGGCACCGGCCGCCGAATCGCAAACCGTGTTGCGCCGGCCCGGTCTTGAGTTCAGAATCTCTCGTGAACACACGAAATCAGGACAGCGGCGCAAAGGTCGGGTGAGCGGACGCGCAGGTGCGCTCGCGGGGCTCCAGGGTGGCATCTGCCTGACCCGAAAGGGGGGCTCTGAGGGAAATAGATTGCCGTTCGCCGCCCAGAGCCCCTTCTTGAGAGGAGGGCGGCTGTATAAACTCGATCAACCGGCTGGCCGTTGGAAACGGGTTCCTGCCGCCCGGCAGCTCCCTGCGCGGGAGGGGAGTCCTGTCAGAGAACCGGAGGCCCCGGCCCTGGCCCTGGAGGGGCCTCTGCCGGGCGGTCCTCCTCGGGGGGAAGGAGCCTGCGCCGCGAAAGGGGACGACCTCGGAGACGCGGCCGGGGGCGGTCCGGTGAGGGGCGTCCGGGGAAGCGGCTCGAAGGGCCCCCCCAGCCCCTCAGGAGGAGAGCGGGCCGTGGGGAGCGGGCAAAAGGCAGGCTGGGTGCCAGGAGGCAGGAGGGGCTGCGGCGGGGGCGGGAAGGCAGCGCCAGCCTCCCGCCCGGCTCCAATTCCCAGAATCCCCGGGCAGCCGCAGGCAGGCTCCCGGCCAATGGGCAGCGAGGTGCTCACCGCGACAGGGCTCCCGCCCAATAGAGAGGGAGCCTCGCTGCACCGCCGGGGAGGCGGGCTCTGCCTCCTGACTGAGGAGCGCCGGCGCCGCCCCGCGCCCTTCCAGGCAGCCCCCGCCGCCAGCTGGGCGGAGCCACCCGCCTCCCGCCCAATGAGCGGCGCCGCCCCTAGAAATTCAGCACCGCCCCGACAGCGCGCGGGCGACCAATCGGGGCCGCCCTTCGCGCGCCGAGGCGGAACCCCGCCGCCCCGGCCAATCGGCGCGGCCGCTCCCTCAGGGCGCCTTCCGCCGCGGCCCGGGGCGGCGCTATCGCCGGCGGGGCCAGGAAGTCGCTGGCGGCGGCGGCGGCCGGAGGGCCGGGTGCGAGGCTGCCGCGCCCGCAGCTCCCCCTCGCCATGAGCAGCCCCAGGGAGGCCGCGGCGGCGGCGGCCGGGGCGCCGGCCTGGAAGCAGGCCCTTCTCGAGCGGAAGCGGGCCAAGCTGGCCGCCGGCATGGACCTGGAGCGTGGGCCGGCGCAGGGGCCGGCGCCGCGGCCCGGCAAGGCTCCCGACGGGCGCGAGGCGGGGGCGGTGGTGGCCGAGAGCCTGGGCCCGCTGCGCGAAAACCCCTTCATGCGCCTGGAGAGCGAGCGGCGGCGGCGGCGGCGGCGGGGCGCCTGCGAGCTCGCGGCGGCGGCGGCGGCTTCCACCTCGCCCCCCGCGGAGCCCCCGGCCCTGGCGCAGCTGCTGCAGCTGTACGGCGCCATGCCCGGCATCCGCACCATCCGCGCCGACAACATCCTGATCATCGAGTCGCGCGACGCGGCGGAGCCCGCGGGGCCTCCCCGGCGAGCCGGAGCCGGAGCGGGAGACGCCCCCGGCGGGGCCCCTCTGCGGGGACTGCTTTCGCGCGGCGGCTGTCCCGTCACCGAGATCCGCGCGGCCCAAGTCGTCGTCTACGAGCCCGGAGCGCCGCCGCCGCCGCCGCCGCCCGCCGCCGATTCCGGCCGGGTCAGCCGGCTGCTGCAGAAGTTCGACCGTGCCGCAAGAGGGAGGGGGCGCGGGGGCGACGCCCTGGCCCTGCCGCTGCCTCCCCCGCCGGGTGCCCAGGGCGGCGGCAATTTCGTGCAGAAGATCGGCTCCAACTGCTTCATGGTGACTCCCCGGGGGCGCCGCCCCAGGATCGCAGCCGCCTCTGCGCTCAGTAATGGGGCCGTGGAGGACGCTGCTCCTCCGTCTCCCTCCAGGAGTCCCGGTCAGCGCGGGGGGGCCGCCGTCCCCAAAGCCGTGCCATGCTCCAGGGCCCCCGCAGCTTTGTCGCCTCTGCTAGAAGCCAGCGCTGGGAAGCCAAAGCCCGAGGCTGCCGTTGAGGCCTCGCCACAGCCGCTCCTGCTGTCCAGTGCCAGTCCGGACAGATGTGCCTTGGCCGGTCCCCCCCGGCCCTCTCCGCCCTTCAGCTCCAGCTGCTCCTTTGAGATCCGCCCAGCCCCCAAGCCCGATCTGTCTGCCATTCCTGCTCATGACCTCCAGGCACGCGCCTTGGCCAGTCTGCGTCTCAACTCCCGTAACTCTTTTCTTTTTGTGCCCTGCCGGAAGGAGGAGGCCGCTGGCCCTTCCGAGCCCGTGGAATCGCTCTCGTCTGTGCCTGGGGAGGCCCTTCTGGGTGTCCCCGAGAAGCCTGCTGAGGCTCTGGTCCCCGTGACTTACATAGATGAGGATTTAGTGGCACCAGTGTCTGCACACATGCCCCCCTTGAAAGCCTTGAGCCCGAGACTGGAGGGCTTTGATGTGCCCCGAGAAGGTACCTTGGCTCTTGAGATGGAGGATTCTTCTTTACCTGCATACAGGCCCCTTTCCACTGGTTCTGTCGCTCTGTCTCAAAAAAGTACCAGCACCTTCACTGTAGTGCCCAAAAGGAAGCCCCCCGCTGCTGGCCTGGAGACCTTCAGCAGAGCATGGCTGCAGGAGGAAGAGGAGGAGGAGGAGGAGGACAAAAGCCAAACTAAAGCCAAGATGGGAGCCCCCCAGCAGGAATTAGGTCATGTCAAAAAACGCTATCCCACTGTGAATGAGATCGAAGTGATAGGGGGCTACCTTTCTCTGGATAAGTCCTGCATGAGCAAATCAGGTTTTCGGCGCAAAAAGGTAACTAGTTGACACTAGTGCTGATCAGCTGTATTTCTGTTGAATTTTTACAGAGAGGGGAGGTGAGAAGCACTTGTCTGAAGAGTGCTGAACAACTGTTGTGCAATTACTGTGAGACTTCTCAATCTCTTAGCTCTTGAGGTGTGGCCTTAGAACATTTCGTGTTAACAGTGGATTAACCTGTAGGTGAGTGTTCAGTAAACATCATGTACTACGTGCTACTGTTCCTATGGAGTAGCTCATAGTATAAATATGCCAGACATTCTTAATATGAATACAGAGTTAGCTGGCTTGTGTGAAGTAGCAAACAGAAATTTGGAAGGGTTTTGCACCCTTGATTCCATCCATCAGCTGTGGATTGTAAGAAAGTGACCCTCCTTGTCCTGGGATATTCCCCTGCTTCAGTCCTGTGTTGCAGCATTCTGACAGCGGTTGATGGTGGATCTGATCCGATTTCATAAGCGTGAAGCTATATTATCTGTATGCCAGAAATGCGGGATGGGGAAGCGGACAATCATTTGACGTAGAGCTGAAGCTGAGCTGGGAGATGTTATATTGTGTTTTATTCCCAGTTGTTGCTAGACTGTGTCTGTACGCTGGGCCATCTGGGTTTTGAGGTGTCATATGCTCATCAGTGTGTCTGCTCCCAGCACAAGCAACAGGCCTTATTTCATTAGATTGAACAAATAACTGTGCCAAGAACTGCAGTTTTTGATGGATCATGTTTTAAAAAAAGCAGTCTAAAGAAATTGTGGCTAAAAAGTACATCTAGATACAATATTTTCTCAAGCGAATCTGGGTGGAGGGAAATCACATGCTTTTTCTAGTCTATGCTTGGGAATCTCCATCAGAGATTCAAAAATTCTAGACTAGCATCCAAAATATCATAAGTGCGTATCCAGATTGGATATGTAACTTCTGGGTAGCTGTCTAGAGATTGCTGTTCTTGTTAATGTAATTCTTTAGCTGTAAATTAAGGTGTTAGAGAGCTGGTTTGGCGTGGTGGTCAAGGCATCAGGCTAGAAACTGGGAGACTGTGAGTTCTAGTCCTGCTGGGTGACCTTGGGCCAGTCACTAACTCTCAGCCCTAGGAAGGAGGCAATGGCAAACCACTTCTGAAATCTTGCCAAGAAAACGGCAGGGACTTGTCCAGGCAATTGCCAGGAGTCAACAGCGACTCGAAGGTACAACAAAAAGGTGTTGCCTGCTCAGTGTTTTCCATCAGGTTACAGGTAGGTTTGACTGCTGGAAACCCTTCTAAGGGGTCATATTATAGTGTAGGCCCATAGGCCTTTTTCTTTCAAGGGACCTTAAATCAAGAATTGTTTCAGTTTGTCTTGGAGAAACAAACTCAGTCATAGTCTGTAGCCTTTTACACACAGATCAGCATGGGGGTTGACATTCAGGGCTCAACATCAAACTCTAAAGAGGTCTGCCAAGACTGCAGGGCAAACGTGGTGTCCTGTCTTGTCACACCTCCTCTAGTTCTTCAAGAATACAAGTGTTTAGAAACTGATGGGAGATGCAAACCAATTGCTTTAGTATTCTTCAACAGCAACCTGGTCCCTTGCCATGCAACAGGAGCACTAGGCTGTGCTCACTTTTCAAACTCGTTCATGCTGAACCAAGCACAGCACATTTCCTTCTGATTCATGTAGTTAGCTTACCATTGGCACTGATTCCTCTAATGGTGTGGCAGACGCTGGGATAGGAAAGTGAGGTCAAGTGATCAAATTATTATGCAATATCAAAGACTGGCTGGAGGAGGTGAAGAAGTGGTAATTATTTATGTATACATTTCCTTGTAGCTCAGGTTTCCTTTGAGACATTGCTGCTCTGCTCCTTAGCTGGCAAAGCCCCCCCCCCCTTTTTTTGGTGCACTGAGGCTTACTTTCCTAGGCTGACCGTTTTGAGGACCAGTGCCTGCTTTTCTGAGACTTTGTCCTACTAATCAGTCAGGTGCCTGCTGAACTCCCACCCCCTTTCCAGCTGGTTAAGGGCTTCCCCCTGTCCTGGCTGAAGTCTCTCTTTATATTTCAAAGTCGGAGGGAAACCTGCCCCTGAAGGGTCATTGTGCTGTTTTTGTTCAGCTCCAGCAAGGCTGCCAGTTCCTGGCTCTTGGCCTGGAAGCTCAGGTTGCTGTGAACAGAGAAAATACCAAGGCATTGATAAGAGTGTCCTATTGGAAGAAGAGGTGCTGTTGCGAAGTACACGGCCTTGTGTACTTGTATATAGGGTGAACGAAGGATGCTGCTACTCCCATCAGAGTAAAATATTCCTGGAAATTAATTTACGTCCACAAAATACCTGTCAGCCAGAAAATAGCTTACCAACTCCAAAGAGGGCAAGTTTCAAAGAACTGCAGTTATTGCTTGATTGTTTGATTTGTATCCTGCCTTTCTTCCAGGAGTTGAAGGTGGCAGGTGTACTTCTCCACAAGAACAACCCTGTGAACTAAGTTAAGCTGAAAGAGAGTGACTGTCCAAAGTCTCCCAGGGCTGAGGATGGACTTGAACCTGGGGCTCCCCACTCCTGGTCGACCACCTTAACCTCCACGCCACACTGGCGTGAGATGGTTTAAAGTAAAACTTAGTGGACTCTGGAAGTTGGCCGTGTGCCTTTTTAAAAATAGCTTTAACTTGCTTGTTGTTCAGTTTTAATCAATACCTGCAGCATCTTCCCTTTTTGGGAGATACTTTTGGAGTTGTCTGGAGATAGAAAACGTTCATGTGTATATGAATATATGTACTGTATGTATGCATGTAAATTAGTCAGCAAACTTTCTTGTGGTGTTTGAAACTGGTATCTGGTATTATGATCCTGCTCTACTTGCAGGATACCTCAGGGTATTGATTACAGACAGAAAGGCAATCGTTTTATGGACTTTCTTTCTTGTACTGGAACATTCTGGCATTTTGGTTCACTGACAACCGTTTGTATGTCCTGTTTGCATTTTGATTGCAAAATCATGAGCCGGGAAGAGAAAAGAACGATGAGGTATTTTCCTATAGACGCTTGTATGCCACAGTATGCGGCCACATACTGAAAAGCCCTTTGCCATATGGAAGCTGAGCCGTGAGGCTGCTTTGCTAAAGTTCTAGTTCTGCCTTGTCAAAGCACTGTAAGCGGGACTGTAAGGCAGTTGCCATTGCTGTAAGACAGACTGTGGTTTGTAATGTATTTTCCATAGCCGAGTAGAGGCTGTGGATGTCTAGGCTTCTGTTTTTCTTCTCAATGCTTGAAATTGGCTTAAAAGGTTAAATGGGCATAAGTGAGCGTTGCAGTCTTAGCTTCATTGTTGATATTTCTTTTAGAGAAGACTGCTTTGGTTTGAAACATAGTTTATTTATTTTTAAAGTGATTGTTTTAAAACAGGACCCTTGGTGGCGATGATGGGTAGTTCTAAAATGGAGCAAAAGTTTTACATGGCAGGGTTGCCCAAGCACCTGCTCTGTATCCTCCTGGGAAACTTCCTGAACCATTCAAAAGTCCTCTGTCTGTTTATTGATTCCCCAGCGAAAAGTGAGGCTTCACTGCGCTTTGACTAAAATTCTTTTAATGGGCATCTTGAAGGATTCCAGCTGGTAAAAGCTAGAAGTTTACCTCACTGAAACTTGAGGTAGCTGTAAAGCAGTTTCTCACTGTTTTTTCAGATGAAGATATCTTTCAATGAGACCAGTTTGCAAACAATGTTTGAATATCCAGCTGAGAGCTCTTTAGTGGAGGAGGAGGAAGAGGAGGAGGAATATGCCACAGAAGTAGATGAGAAACCTGCCTTTTTCATTCCTCGCCCAAACAGTACTATGAACTCAGTCAACTCAGGTAAGAAATCTCATTTTCCATCCCATTTCAAAACACTTCTAGTTGAAGCTATGGCAGGTCCCCAATTATGATGTAATACTTTTGGAACGAGTTGGGTGAGGCAATGACCCTGTTATCCTTAACTTTCCATATTCAGGAATGGAATGGACACTAAATACCTGTGGTTAAACAGCAGTGTCCCCAGTAGGATAGAAGGAAGGGAAGGAAACATTTCAGAAAGTTGAAATTTTACATTTCCATTTCCTTTTTGGTGTCCAGTAGTGATTTACCAGAGCATAACAACTCTTTCTAGCCTTAACACTGACAAAATGAAGTCCTGTGAATACATTTAACCATTTTTTCAGTGGTTCCAAAACATGCCCGCTTCTCCCTGTAGGCCTTGAATTACTCCGGATAATATTGTCAGTCAGGCAGCTGAAGCTCTTGCCTTGGGGGCTCTGCTTCATGGGCTGTCAGCTGAGCTGAAAAGGTTGGATCCTCAAGGTGTATCCTTAGAGAAGAGTCTCTGCTGATCCCACCTCATCTTACCCTTCTGTTTATTGTTTTTGTGACGCCAGGCGCTCATACTTTTTTGATAGGTTTGTCAAGTTACACTCCCAAGCACTCCACAGGCCTCAACAAGTGGCAGGAGCAACAGCATGAGAAGCTGCCTCCAAGCATCGGATCCCTTCCACAGGAGACTGGCCTGCCAGATCAACGAGTCATGGTAAGACTTGGGAAGGCATGTATTTGTCCTTTTGCCTGCAGCCTTAGAGGGGGTATCAGCAGGTGGCAGCTTTTTAATGTACAAGGACAGCAAAGTAAACTTTGCTTACAAAAACAAAAAGTAGAGGCAGCACGCAAAGTTCTGGCTTGCAGCTGCTCAGAAGAAAGATGGTGTCGGAGTCATTCCTATTTTGAATGACCGGCCTCTGTGGGAAGTGGGGCATGGTGTGCTGCTTCCCCACGTCTCTCCTTTCCAGAAAAGCAGAGCACCCTGGCAGCCATCTCTTTGTCTCCTCACAGCTCACCCCTGCCGAAAAGAGCCACCTCTCTGATTTCAGTAGCGAGCCTGCGCTCTACTTCTGATTTTTAATGCTGGAGAGAGATATTCCTGGTTTCTGTGGAGGAACTTTGAGAGACAAAGTCAGCGCGCGAAGCCAAACTTCTCTTCCCTCATCAGGTATTGAGATGCCCCGGAGGGCCTCACGTTCAAAAGCGCGCCTTGTTTTGGCAGCGTGGGTTTCTTACCTGCCATCTTACTGTTCTGAAAGAAATGCCTAAAGAGCAGCTCCTGAGGCGGCCAGACGCTGAATGGGCTGCCAGATGCTTGGAGGCTGCTTTTTGGCCACTGGGCTGAGCGGCTTCCTCCAGCCAGATGTGTGTGAGCTGGCTCAGTGATGAGCCTGGTGCCGGACAAGCAAGCAAGCAAGCAAGCTGTGATTTGGCATCTGTGACCTAATAGAAAATATTATCGTGGAATTCACCTTGGGGAAATCATGCTCTGAACACTTAGCAGAAGTACCCTTTGGGTTTTGCAGCTGGGCAAATAATGAGAAATGCCGTTGCCTTGAGTAGACTAGCTGAACACGTAGATTCTGTTACTTCAAAGAAAGTACCGACTCCCAAAGGGCCAATCACACACACGTGCCCTAATCTGATGCTGGTATTTCTGTGACCAAATCCTATATGAGGTTGGCCGTGTGGCAGTTTCTTAGATGCATCTTGTGGCAACTGAATTATGTAGAAAGCTGGCAGTTTGTGATCTTCAGCCTTTTTTGAGCTGATCCTTGGTGCACATATTTTCTTTGCCAGACCCAAAACTTTGGTAACAGCTTTGAGAGTTACCGTGTCTGAATGAAGCTCTAGGCAAGGTGGCCAGTCCTTCATCTGCAGTGCCACTAAGTGCTGTTTCACTCCTGGGGGCATCTTCCCCCGCACAGCTCTTAGAGCCAAGTTTTCCAGGACCGACGCAGCTCAAGTCTGAATCCTGGGAGAATGGATGGAGACTCATGGTTCTCTGATCCTTCCACTCCAAAGTAAAACGATAACCTTTTGCTGTCACATTTTCCAGAAAGCAGCTGGTCTGATCATCTGAAGGAGGTTTATGCTGTTTGATTGGCTAGCACTGCATTCGTGTTGTGGAAACCAGAGCAAACCCTATCTTTAGCATCTCAGTAGCACTCCAGGCAAGAGCAGAACGTTGTGTTTATGGAGGTGACTCAACCACACGTTTAGCCTCCTATGAAAGGACCAAGTTTTAAACCTCCTGGAGAGTATGTGTGTGCCTGCTTTCTGTTTAGTATCTAAAATCAAAGCAAGCTAGTTTACTGTTGTGTATTTTGCACTTAATAATTGTTTATTATCAGAGGAAGTTGGGGCTTCTGATCTTACACTCAGCTGGCCGCCCTTGCCCGATCTAGCCGGAGAAATCTGCTGTACAGGTTCCCCTTCCCCCTTAGAATGGTGTAACTTTGGGCTTTCCAGGTTGATTAAACTACACAAGTGATTTCTTCGTGACTGTTGTTGGGTGATTTATTTGGCCGTTTTGTGCAACTGGCACATCGACGTGCGCAGAATTGCAGTATCAGCCCGCAGTGGGTGCTTCCCACCTGACCCCAGCGGTGTGCACCAGCTGCGGATTCCTACCCTTAGTGAAGCTGCTTCAGCGCCCGCCCGTTTTGCCGGAGGAACGTTCAGGGAGACGGGCAGCTGCAGCATCGTTGGACGGAATCCGCGCAGAAGGCTGGAGGAGAAGGAAGCTGGACGGCAGAGATAAATCTCCGTCCAGCATAGTCGGGCTTCGTCCGTCCTCGCTCGTTAAACCCTCGCTGTGCCCTTTGGAGGACTGTGGCTGCGTTTACTGAAGTCACGGCCGCGCCGCTTCTACCTGCTCCCGGTAGGAAGCGGGGCTGAGCGTGCGCGTCCCGTTGCGGCAGCGGCAGCGGCAGCCCGGGTACTATTCTGGCCCACCTTCGCCGCTTGCCGAGCTGCCGCGAGGAACGCGCCGTCTTGTTGCGTTTCGCTCCTCTGACTTCCATTCCACCCGTTCCCAAGAGCGCCGCGCTCGTCTCTACCCAGCGCGGAAGGCGAGGCCGTCCGACGCTTTCTGGAGACCCGGACGGGGAGCGGCAGTTCCCGCTCCGGCCGCGCCGTCGTCCGAGCCGACGGCCGTAAAGGGCGACGGAGGGAGGGAGGCGCCTCTTAGAAACCGATCCAGCTTTATTCCGCGCCCGCGACCCCCCGCCCCACCCGCCCCGCGCTCAGCCGTCCTTGGCGGGCGCGCTCCGCGGCTCGGCCGCCTTGGCCAGGTTCCCGGCCTCCTTCTTGAGCACGTTGAGCAGCGTCTGGGAGCTCTCCAGGATCTGCGGGGGAGGCGGAGAGGGCCGTCAGCGGGGCGGGGCGGGGGCGCCGCCCGCGGCCCGGCCCGGCCCGGCCCGGCCCGGGGCGCGGCTCACCTTCAGGTAGGCCGCCTCGGTCTCGGCGATGGTCCGGTCGAACTCGTTCCGGGAGGCCATCTTGCGCGCCAGGTTCTCGTTGACGCGGGCCAGCCGCTCGGTCAGCACGCGGATGTCGCCCTGCAGCCGGCCCTTCTCCTCCTCCTCCTGCCGGATCTGCCTGCTCAGCTCGTCCCTCTTGCCGCACAGCTCCTCGATGCCTGCGGGCGGCGGGCGTCAGGCCGGGCCCGGCGGGGAACTACGGCTCCCGGCATCCCTCGCGCCCGCCGGCATCCCTCGCGCCCGCCCCCCGCTTACACTTGACCAGCTCGTTGTTGTAGCTCTGCAGCGCCGCGCCCTGCTGGGTCATCGCCGCGGCGCGTCCCGCTCGCTCCGCTCTCCTCCGCGCCGCGCCGCGCCGCGCCGCGCCGCTCTCCTCTCCGCGCCGCGCCCTCCGCGCCCGGCCCCGCCCCGCCCCGCGCCCTCCGCCAGCCCCGCCCCCGCAACGGCCGCCCGCGCGCCCGGCGCGATGGAGGTCTCGGACGCCTGGCGCGCCCTCAGCACCGGCCTGGTGCCGCCCGCCGCGCTGGGGCTGGGGCCGGGGCCGGCGGCGGGCGCCGGGGAGGGCGAGCTGCGGGCGGCGGCGGCGGTGCTGGCGCGGCACGGGCTGCTGCCGGCGCTGGAGGAGTGGCTGCTGGAGGTGCTGCAGCGCGACCTGCAGGCCCGCGTCGCGCCCGAGTTCTGGGGCCGCGCGGGCCGCCCCGGCGCCGAGCCGCCCTGCTCGCGGCGGCTGCTGGAGGCCTTCGGGCTGCTGCGGCGCCGCCTGCGGCCCTACATGCGCGGCCTGGGCCTGCTGGAGGAGTGGGCGCGGGCCGGGCCGGGGCGCGGCGGCGGCGGCGGCCTGCGCGAGAGGGCCGGCGCCCTGCTGCGCGCCGCCCTCTTCTTCGCGCCGCCCGCCGCCTTCCGCGAGGCCGTCCGGCGCTTCTACGGGCGCAGCTTCCGGATCTACATGCGGCAGCGCGGCGGCGAGGAGCCGGGCGGCGCGGGCTGCGGCTGCGGTGGCGGCGAGGAGGAGGAGGAGGAGGAGGAGCGCTGCTGGTGCCCCCTGGCCATGGAGCAGTTCCAGCAGCTGAACGCCATCCTGTGCGTGCCGGGGCCGGGCCGGGGCGAGGGGCGGGCGGGCCTGCAGACCCTCCCCTGACCCTCGGCCGCCTCGCCCCTCCAGCCACGAGCTCAACCTGCTCGAGCGGGTCAGCGCCGACGCCGTGACCCACGTCCTGCACAGGATGATCGAGGAGCGCATGGAGTGGCGCTGCCGGGGGGAGTACGAGCGCTCCTTCCTGGGCGAGTTCCAGGAGGTGAGCCGGGCGCGGTGGGGCGGGGGGCTCCCAGAGGCGAAAGGGGGGACGGCCAGCCTGCTCCGCCTGGCCCCTCGCCTCTCTAACTTGCCCCGTTTCTTCCGCCCCCGGCCCAGTGGATCGAAAAGGTGATCGGCTGGCTCAGCAGGGTGTTTCTGCAGGAGGGCCCCGGGGCCCAGCCCAGCCCAGCCGCCAGCAGCACCCTGAAGCGGTGGCGGTGCCACGTCCAGAGGTTCTTCTACCGCCTGTACGCCAGCATGCGCATCGAGGAGCTGTTCAGCATCATCCGCGGTGAGCTCTGCGCATGTTACGCTTGCCGGGCGCCTAGTCCCTCCTTTCTCCTCTCCTCTCCAACCGCGGAGCAGCCGGCCTGCAACCACACAGCAAACACAGCACCGGTGTCCTCCAGATCGGCCTGTCCCCCCCCCCCGCCTCCCGAGTCCAGAGAGGGGAGGTCAGGTGCTTTTGAATCGGGCCCTTCTCTCGGAAATGTCGGTTTCAGAAGCTCCTCAGCGCCTGCGTTAAAGCTGCAATATCACTGAGGAGCCTTTGTGGGGATTAACCGTGCTTTGCCAATTGAGAAGTGGCACATTTCATGTACCATCCTGCCTGCTTTGTCCTTTTCTATGGGAGCTTCGTAATAACATTGGAATAGATTGGTGACTGGTGCTTGCTGCAAGGAGGAGGGTGCAAAGGCAGGACCTAAGCCCTTGAAGCACAGCCACTGGCGGTTCGATCTCTCCTCTCAGAGGACGCACTGCAACGGCGGGAGTGTTTCTTCACGCTCCCTTCAGCTACCCTGGTTCTTGATGCAGATTTCCCAGAGTCGAAGCCGGCAGTGGAAGACCTGAAATATTGCCTGGAAAGGACCAACCAGCGGCAGCAGCTCTTAAACTCCCTGAAAAGCGCCCTGGAAATGCGGCTTCTCCATCCAGGTGGGCATTTCCGCCCTTCTTTTCCCTGTGGGCCAAGAGACGTTGGCTCCTAATTACGGAGCTTCCTGAGGCCCAGAAACCAGGCGCTTCCTCTCAGCCTTCCCGAGCGGGTTTCAGGCAGGCAGACCTGCTGCCTCCACGTCTAGCTCCCCCCTCTCGTCGTTTCAGGGGTGAACACCTCGGACATCATCACCCTCTACATCTCTGCCATCAAAGCTCTGCGGGAGCTGGACTCGTCCATGGTGATCCTGGAAGTGGCCTGTGAGCCCATCCGGAAGTATTTGCGGTGAGAGGGGCCAGTTGGCACCCCTGCAGCTGCTGCAGCCTGCTCCCTTCTGGCTTGCTTTCGGTGGCGTCGCGTTGTCAGGGCTGCCAGCTCTAGCTTGCGCTGCAGACTGCAAGCCACTCCTCCTCCCAACAGGACCAGGGAGGACACCGTGCGGCAGATTGTGGCAGGTCTGACGGGTGATGCTGAAGGATCCGCTGACCTGGCGAACGAGCTCTCCAAAGCTGATCCCGTAACGCTGGAGAACGGCCCAGAGAGCGACGACGACGTCTCTGAACCCGAGGACTGGGTGCCTGATCCAGTCGATGCCGACCCGGGTGAGTTGGGGCTGCAGCGGGAGAGGCTCCTGAGCTGCGACCAAGCGCCTTCTGAACACTGGGGGCCCACGGTGGGACCCTGGGTCCTGGTCTAAGGCGCCTCTGGGGTCTCTCCGTGGCCCTTCCCTCTCCCACCAGGGAAGTCCAGCTCCAAGCGCCGCTCCTCAGACATTATTAGCCTGCTGGTGAGCATCTACGGCAGTAAAGACCTCTTCATCAACGAGTACCGCACGCTGCTGGCTGACCGGTTGCTGCATCAGTTCAACTACAGTGCCGAGAGGTGAGGGGCCGAGCTGTCCAGCAGCTGGGCAGGAGTCCCCTGAGGCACACTTGGAACTCCAGCATAGCTAGCAAAGGTGATCCTGCGAGCCGGAAGGCTGCCCGTCCCTCTGCGTTGCCCCCTCAGACTGGCCGCAGATGGGGAGATGGCATTCCCATCGAGGGCAGTCGCTGAAGAAGCCACTCAGAGGCCCTCCGGGCTAGCCGCTGGTAGATCATCTCCTCTGCAGAAACGCCGGCCGTGATTCGAGGAGCAGAGGTCCCTTGGGCTTGGCAAAAGCCTTTGCTTCTTCTCGCTTTAGGGAGATCAGGAACGTGGAACTGCTGAAGCTGCGCTTTGGAGAAGCCCAGATGCACTACTGCGAGGTCATGTTAAAAGTAGGTGGTCCCTTGTTAAAGGGTCTGCGGAGGCCACCCTGGTCCCTCTGAAGACTGATTTCGCTCAGCTGGAGGGGCCCAGAAAAAGGCCCCATTGTGGCCCGTCTGTGTCTCCAGCTCAGCAAGGACCTCGCAGCTCCTCCCATCTCTCCCCACACAGGACATGGCAGACTCTCGGCGCATCAACGCAAACATTCGCGATGAGGAGCAGAAGCTGCCTGAGGAGGAAAGGCCCCCCTTCAGCCTTGTGGCCATCATCCTCTCCAGCGAGTTTTGGCCCCCGTTGAAGGAGGAGAAGCTGGAGCTCCCGGGGCAGATCAAGGAGGCCATGGAGGCCTATGCCAAGAAGTACGAAAAGCTAAAGGTAGGAGAATCCTCCATCTCCAGGAAGTTCAGCCTCTGCCTCGGTTGGCAGCCAACCACGAAGGAAGCCTTCTGGCCCTGTCCTCCCTCAGGTTCTGCCTGGCTGCTCTTCTAGGATTCGGCTGTTCCCATCATCCTCTCCGTTTGCCCAGGACATCTCATGGTGTGCCCGTGTGCGGAACAGGCATACGGTGGCTGGGCCACTAGCCGGGAGCGTCTGGTCTTTTAGTTGAAGAACCATAATGCTCCCTCATGGCTTCTTCACAGGCCATGCGGACCTTGAACTGGAAGCACCACCTGGGCTTGGTGAACCTGGAGGTGGAGCTGGCTGACCGCACGCTCTCCCTCTCGGTGTCGCCGGTGCACGCAGCTGTCATCCTGCACTTCCAGAGCAAGGGTAGGTCTCCTGGGTCCCGTGAAGGCCTCTAGCTCTCCGCCCCTTCCCCGAGAAGGAGAAAGGGGGCTCCCAGTCTTACAGGGAAGGGTGAAATCGCTCCTAGCAGTAGGTTTGGGGCAATCTGCAAAAAGGTCCTTAGAATGGCAAACGCCAGAAATAATAAGCCAGAATAGCAGTAGAGGCTGGGAACCATGCAGAGTGAAAAAAGACACCTTGCAGCAGACAGGCAGCTGCCGCTGCTCTTGGCTTGCCCCCTCCCCGTCCCTCAGGCCAAGGTTTCCTGGGGAAGGGTTCCTACCAGGAGACTGTTCTTGCCTGCGCCGGGCAGGAGCAGGTCTGGGTCTCAGGCCCTGCACCAGCCCCTCTGAGAGCCAATCTTGGGGGGGGGGGCGCTTCCTGTGTAAGGCGCTGCTTCGGCTCCAGAATTCTCGTCTCCTTCCTCGGTGGGCCTTCCTTACATGGCACATCGTCCTGCTAAGCTTGAGCCGAGGCCCTAATTGGCGCGTGCCACCTTTCCAGGCACTCGGACGTTGGAGGAGCTGAGCGAAGCGCTGAAGGTGCCAGCAGCCTCCCTGCGGCGCAAGATGACCCTCTGGCTGCAGCAAGGGGTGCTGCGGGAGGAGCCCCCCGGGACATTCACGGTGATCGAGGAGGAGCTGAAGGACCACGCAGAGAAGGTGGTGCTGATCGATAGCGATGAGGAGGGTGATTCGGCGATGGCCTCCCAGGCGGACCAGAAGGAGGAGGAGTTGCAGGTGCTAGTCCGGGGCAGGAGGCTTCCCCTAGTTGTCCGGGGCCAGACATCCTGTCCTAAGAAGCGAAGGCCAGAAGGCAGCCCGGGTCTCAGTGCTGACCCTTGATCGACAGATCCGCCCTTGTCCTGGTGGGGGTGCAGGACGAGTTGGCCTTCCAGCTCGGAGCTGGGTGGGTTCCAGGAGCACCTGAGCATCAGCCCTGCCTCAGTCAGCAGCAACTGCACGTGCAGGACCTGCTGCGGCTGCTGCTGTGTTCTGATCTCTGCCCTGGCGTTGTTTCCGCGTTTTCCTGCACCCCTTTGCAGCTCTTCTGGACGTATATCCAGGCCATGCTGACTAACCTGGAGAGCCTCTCCCTGGAACGCATCCACAGCATGCTTAAGATCTTTGTGATGACGGGCCCCATGGTGACGGAGATCGACATCCAGGAACTGCAGGGCTTCCTCCAGAAGAAGGTCCGGGACCAGCAGCTCAGCTACTCTGGGGGCGTCTACCGCTTGCCCAAGAGCTGCAACTGAGGCAGGTTCCCGTGGGCTGCCCAACCCCTCAGGGCAGCACGGGATGGGATGATGTGTGCGGGGTTCTCTCTGACTCTGGCCTGCTGAGCTGTCTTTGCCTTGGTGCGCATTGCTGCGAAGAGAGGTGCGGTCACAGGGACCGCCGGACAAAGCGTTCATTTTTATTCATTTCCTGGTTCATAATAAAGTGGCTTCAATCTTAGCCTTTGGGGCCGTGATGTGATTTTTCTCTGCTCTGTTGCCCGGCAGGTGAGTTGGGCTGGCTTGCTCCCCCCACTCTCTGGCCCTGTTCCTGGCCCTGTGGCTGCATTTCCTTCTAGCCCCTCTGCAGGATGTCAGGAGAGACATGGCTGGGAGGGCTCCCCAGGGGAAAGGGGGAAGAAATACCCTGGCCTTTTGGCTGGATGATTCCCTGCCTTCTCAAGCGCCTTTCTTGTGTAAGCATGGTGTGTTTCTCATAGCATACTTCTTGCCTGCAAGCTCACCCTTTTAAGTGATGTGATACTGGAGAGGCGGGGAAGGGAGAGGAGCTCTTGGGAGCTCCCTTTGCCAAGGGTCATGATGCTCTCCATCTCCACCTCGTCCCTTCCAGGGAATCCCTGGCACTCAGGAGGGCTCTGGGAAGGAAAAGGTAGCCCACTTTGGTCCGGTGAGAGAGCACATTTCCCCGAGACCAAAAGTTCTGTTGTTCATAGACATGAGTCTCGGCAAAGCTTTTTTTAAGTCCCCAAATGCCCTGTGAGGTTACAAAGCGCTGATCACAGCTGAGTTGGGCTGGCAGAAAGGCCTGAAGAAATCGGAAGCTGGGGAGGCGGTGGAGGTCACCCCCTAAAGTCTTCGTTGGGAACCGTTGAAGGTACGGGACACGCTTGGCGAAGAGAAAAAGAAGGTGTGGAAAAGGATTTGAAAGGACTGAAAGAAGGTGGCTGCCATGGAGGACTTGTGGTGAGTGACCTGAGGCGGGGAGCGCTTTGAGGAATCATCAGGAGGATGGTTGGAATACCCCTCTTGTACGGAGAAGTTTTTTTGTTTCTCTAACCTGCCCCGAATGTCGTTAGAGAATTCCTGCCATACCAGTGTGAATGGGAAGGAAAAATACTTGCTCCCCAACATGCATAATCAAATATATTTTTTTAAAAAAAGACTGCCCCCCAATGCTCCCCCCCTTTTTTTTTTGCAGAAGGGATCCCACAGCATAACCCTTGCTTGTTTTGGTTGCTGTTAGTGGATCCAAAAAGAGACAGCTTGGAGAAGTCAGCACCCCGGTCTTCTCGCTGTATGGTGAGTAGAAGATCTTTCCCCCCCCAAAGAAAAAAATGGGGAAGTGTTTGGCATTCTACATATTTGTGTAGAATGTCTGCCTAAGTTTTGCTCTGGCTTGTTGCAGCCCTGCTTCTAAAAGCCACCCGACTGAGAACCAGCAATCCAGAAGATACGCCGGAAGGATTTGCAGCTGCTCCCTCCGACAGCCTGGCAGTTGCTGCTGCTGAGCCCGGGGGAAAGGGCCTGCCCGTCCTGGCCATTGGCTGGCAAATGTTCTGGGACCTTGTGATGTCACAGACACTCCCTGGCAGGTTCCTCCCTGGCTGGAGGCCTGGCATGCTTTCAGGGCTCCTTGGAGGTGGTGAGAGATTGGGCTTAGGGCTCCAGGATGCTACTGGCCTGCCTGCTCACCATAAGCGTCCTCTCCTTGCCTTCACGTGAGTCCAGAAGGTTGCCTTGTGGCCAGAATCGGCTCTCTTTGCCTTTTCCCTCTAGCAAGAGCTATTTTAAATCGGGCCTCGGCCTGTCAGACTCAGCACAGGCCTCCCTTCTGGAGTGTCAGGCGGGCCTCTTTGCTACCTGGAGGTGCTGAGAACTGAGCCTGGGTTTTTGTGCTTGCAAGGCTCAAGTAATGGTCCTGACTGTCCAGCACAGATTTGTGGCTGGGGAGCCTGTTCAGGCCCGTGGCCAGACAAGCCACAGAACATTTGGGCTTTACATCTGGTGCACGTCTGTAGCCCTCGTAGGTGTCCAGATACGAGGAGGCCATTTCTGTAAGCAGCCTACAGCCAGGCTGGTTTCAAGTGGTTAGACGAATTGTACGAGTCAGTAAAATGAACAATATGTTTCCGTTGCCGTCCGTGTGGGGAATTCTTCCCTCCCTCTGCTCAGCCTTAGAGGCCCTACTGTTCTGCTCCTGTGTGGATAGAATCACTCAAAAAAGATATGTGGAACGGAGGGAGCAGAAAAGTTGGAAGAAAATGGGTTTTGGCTCCTCTGCTGGCAATTTTAAGACAGTTGCTGGGCACTTAGGGCTGATCCAGCTTCAGCCTCATCTACAAGGGAGGGAAGCCAAGAACAACTGAAGGCACAGATGAGGTTATTTCTCAGGGGCAGGCCCAGGTGCCTGTTCCTTTGGCCGCTGGGGGAGCTCGGCTTAATATCCCAGGCTGCAAGGGGATTTTGCCCTGTAGCTGGTTCCCATGCCCAGTGAAATCTGGGACAAAAGGTCAGCCAAACAATAATGCTGGGTGACACACACGCATGCAAAATACTGACTCAGGTGGGGAGAAAGGATCACCGTGGGAAGAATACGGGAAATACCTCCCATGTCCTTTTTTGCATTCAGAATTTTTCCTTTGATTTGTAGTGAGAATGAGCAGGGTAGAGGCCTCAAGAGCTCATCTAGCCAATTTTGAGTTCCACCCAAAACAAAGAAAGAAAATAGTTGCCTCTCCTAAAGATGCCTGGAAGGAGGAGGAGGACAAAGAAGAAGGATCTGATGAGCGGATCGTTCGGAGAGCTGTGAGGAAGGTGAGCATCTTTGGAACGGGCACCTTTGAGTGCTCGTTGCAAAATGCCCGCCGCTGCAAGGCCGGTTGTGGGGGCTGCGGGGAATCTCCGTGCTCCCAAATAGGCAAGTAACGGTGCCTCGGCTTTCCCCCGCACTGTGGGGCCGATAGCACTGGCAGGAGGGTCGGCAGGATGGCTGAGATGATGGAGGCGAATCATTCCGAGGACGGGTGTGTCTTTCCCCTGATAACAAACATGGGTGGGTCAGGAACATCAAGCAATGGCAAAATAAATTCTACATCCTTGGGGGGCTGTGAACATACAAGTGTGCCAACTGAAAGAAAAGTACTGCCTCCGAGTAGCTCTCGGAGGCAGAAAGACATAGAGCTAAAGAAAGCTTAGCGTAGTTTGGGTAAGAGGGTGAGTGCATCTAAGATGGGAAATCCTTCCTAAGCAGATGACACGGTATGAATGTATAACGGAGTATTATCGTCAACAGTATCCAGAAGACGCTGAAGAACACAGGGAAGTTGGCCATCGGCAAATCTCCATCCCTGGTAAGCGCCTCTCCCTCCCTGTCCGTGATTTGGGGAGGGAGGACCTTTGCATCCCTTTCCTCCTCCGGGTCTGGGGAACCTGGTGTGGATTCGTTCTGACACTTGGAGTAGCAGGAACAAGAACTGGGCTTTGCTCCACTGAGAAGCAAGATGAGAACTTGCTGGGGAGGGTGGGGGGGCGTTTCTGTCTCTTGCCGCCTAGTTCCCCAAACTGCAACTGCTGGCGGTTGAAAGAGGGGGAGCCTGGATCAGTCCATGGAAGAGTTTGTGTTTCAGGAAAGATGGGGGTGGGTGTGCCCCTCCCGCCTCTGATTGTGCTTCTCCTTCCCGTCCTAGTGGGGAGAGCTGAGGGCAACTGCCCCGAAGTACTGGCGAGAGGAACCCTGGCAGCGATTGTGGCTGCCTTAGCTTTCTTGGGTTTCTTTTCCACTTCTGTTCTTCTGGTGGTGGCGGTCTGCATCTTGCGGCTGGTGGATAAGCAAAGGTGGGTCTTGCAGGCCGGGAGGAAAGGCCTGGCCGCCTGCGGCTGTAGGGTCTCCATCCTGCTGCTGCCACTGAGCTGCAGAGTCCTCCTGGGGGCTAGGACCACCGAGTCGTCTTCCCATGGCTCAGCCCTGCTCTTTGCCCTCCTCCAGACGGCATGTGTGTCTGGGGACAGACTGATTCACAGGTGGAGACCATTGAGCGAGCTGTGCGGGCCAGAGGACTCTTTCCAGGTGACCCTGCAGCCTGGGTGACGTTTCCAGGGTTCCTGGGCCTCTCTCCCAGATTGTCCCTCACCAGCATTTTTGTGTCTCTTGTCTTTTTGTCTCAAGGAAAACAGGGAAGGAAGGGAAAACAGGCTATTCTCCTCCCAGAAGATCTCTCCCTCCTATCCCGTAAGCGATGCAGGCCAAGCCAGAGGTGGTTGCAGGTCCCTGGAGAGGGGCATGGTCTGGCCTCCCCTGTTCTAAGAGAGCACGGCTCCTCACGCTGATTTGGGGATGGCAGTGGAATAGTCATGAATTGCTCTGGGTGGGACTATTGAAGCGCCAGATTTTAGAAGTGAAGTCGCAGCTGAATGCTTCTAAATCCAAGTGTTCTGTCTGTTCAGATGGCTGGTCCTCATCTAAAGTTTGGTCTGAGGCTTCAGATGCTGTAGGACCTCTTTCTCCCATAGGCCTCAGGGAGGGAGGGAAAGTGTGTGCAAACGTTGGGCGCAGGCCCCTTTCATTCTCATCTGTGCCTCTGCTTGCAGACCTCCTCGTCCAGAGCATACGTACATGACCGTGAAACCACATGGCTACGAACGCCGCCAGCCGGCCGCCCCGTGAGTAGCAGCTCTTGGCATTTGCTTCAGAGGAACTTGGTCTTAAGTGGGGCCGTTTCTTTTACAGTCCAGACAAAATGAGTGGCTGTTTAGCTATCCCAGAGCGTTACAGCTGAGTGGAGTTCCTGCCTTGGTGCACTTGTAATAAGCCCAGATTATGTCTGATCTGTGTTTGATTTGATGCAATCACAGATGTGAGAGCTAGAGAGGAAAGAGTTAAGCGCGTACTCTTATCCCCAGAACAGAGAGGTAGAGATAAGAGGATGAGACTGGCACCTCCCTGAGGAATGCAGAATGTTTGTGGAGTGACTCTGGGAATTGCTTTCACTCTGAGAAGATTCTGTAATGGGACTGAAGCCAATAAACCATGCTGAATTGAATCTGTACTGTCTCCTGGAGTGTCCTGGGCTAATCCTGACATCAGCTCTTGATTAATCCAGATTCCTCCCTTTCTGCCTTTGGCTGGCAGATGCATACAGCCCTCTGTGTTGGACTGTGGCGCCTAATGCAAAGATGGAGGAAGGAACGGGTGTTGAGAAGCTGGTCCCCGCTCTGCCCATTGGGCACGTTCCACTCAAAGCACTGAAGCGCATTCTCTGTTCCCTCAGGTGTGCCACGGAGGGTGCCTACCTGAGTGCCGATGAGCTGAATCCTGGTCCCAGGTGGGTCAGAGAGAAGATGGGAAGGTGAGAATGGGGCGGGGGCCCCAAGGAAGACAGCATCTCTTCTGTGACCCTTTCAAGGCTTTCTTGGCAGCTTTTAGGTCTCATTTAGGCTGCTCAGGGGAGTGGTAGAAATGCTGTTTAATAGTAGGCAAACCTACAGCGAAGGGCTTGCGGAATAGCAAAATACTGTCCCTGATATAGGGCCACGAGCGAGGACCTCGGGCCCCCTCCAGAAGCTGGTGGAGTTTTTCTCCGACTGAGGAGGCTCTTTCAGCGTGCCTGGGGCTGCTGCTGAGAGGCAGAGCGCCCCTTGAACTGCTTAGCTCTTCTGCACCGTGCAAAGTCAGATGCGGCCGCTTTTGTACCCTCAGCCGGAGCAGAGGAAATAAGTGGAAGCTTCCTAGCTCAGGCCACGGGTCTTTTCAGTCAGCAGCCAAGCAGCAGTTCCGCTCCAACATCAAATTCCTCCGCTTCCTAATCGAGGTGCGGTTGCAGAGTTAGAGTTAGCAAGCGATCACCAGGGCGCCTTCTCTGCTGAACCGGGTGCCACCAGGAGTCATATGGAAGGCCAGCTCCACAGCCCAGCCACTGTTCATTGAATCGTTGCTTTAATTTCAGAACTGTTCCGAATCTCCACTACCAGAACACGACCGCGTCACCGCGACCCAAGTCAGTAGGACAAAGACAGCATGGGGCCTGGGAAAACAGGGCGGGCGGGTAGACTTGTCCCCCACCTGACAGTTTCTTGCCCCCGCTTGCCGTGTGCAGAGTTTATTGCTCTTTAAAAGCTGGGAGCAGACAACTCGCTCTGGGCTTAGGACTTGCCCAGAAACCCTTTGGGCAGTCGCCTCTCTGGGTAGCCCAGTGCTGGAGCAGAGGTGCTGCCTGAGCGCCAGTCCTTGCAGTCCTCTGCCCCTCCCTCCTTGGGCGCTGCAGTCGTTTCCTTGTGCTTCCAGGTCCGCCCCGGAGAGTGAGTATGTTAGTCCTGAAAAGGTGCAGCCCTTTTCCAAGTGAGTAGAAGGGATACCAGGATGAGGTTTTAGGGGGGGTCTCGGGAAATGAGTCCGCAGTGAAGGCACTGCTCATCCCATTTAGGACTTGTTTTAAAAAGGGATCGCATAAGGTGACATCATGGAGAAGAACCTGGAAATTCTCACTGAAAGTTTTTCAGTGTTTCCTTGTCTGCAAATGTCCCTAAACCTTAAGAACGGCTTGTGTGTGTGTGCGTGTGTACCTACGAATTGCTAGGTAAACGTCCTGTTTGCTCTGCTCATTAGGATCCTGTTTAGATTTGGACTACCTAATGGCATGGAAAAGCGGATAGGGCGTGTTTTTATTTGAGGCTTTCTGCTTCCCAGCCGCACTGGCAGCTTTAGCCATGAGAGCTTAGCGCTTCCATGTCCAGGAGCAACACATTACGGAGTTTGTTGGTGGCCCAGGGGAGGAGGAACAGAAATGGGACGGTTGGGTCTTGACCCCCGGGTGCCCGGTTGACTGCTCTCATCCAGCAAAATCCATTTGTATTTCAGTCTTCCCTCGGCAAAGAAGTGTGTGACTGTGGAAGAGTCTGACCCCGCAGCCATGTAAGTGTGGAGAACAGGTTTTGTGGGGCGAAGGAAGCATTCTCTCTTTTGGCATCTTCCTCCTGCAGAGGACTATAATGGAGCAGTAAATAGAAGAGATGCCTGGGAATTCTAGCATGGCCATGTCAACTTGGGCCTAGTGGGGAGGGGGCTTTGTGCATGAATGCTGTCTCTGTGAACCTTTAGCCAGTGATGAAAGAGCAGCCTGAGGTTTGGCAACTCCTGGAGCTGTCTGATCAGAAAAAAGAGGTGGCCCCTTGATCACCCCCCGCCTCTTTGCAGCTGCCCACCCTGCTAGCTGAGCTGCCTCCCTCGCCGCCCAAGGGAAGGAGACCGGAAGCTCTAAGCCAGCTGCTAGCAGGGGTTCTGCCTGCCCAGCACCCTCCCTCATAGGATGTTCTTTACCTTTTTCCCTTCCCAGAATGGGAGGCTCTCCAGAGATTGGGATGACCCCTCGAGGGTGAGTTAACATTTCCTGGGACTGTGGGAGATGGCGGGGGGTCAGCTGGCCACGTAAGGCTGGGTTCAGGTGGCTGGGGTTGGATTAGCTTCCTAGTATGGAAGATTAAGATGCTGAGCCTCACAGGATTAATATTCAGAGCTTTGCAATCTTTTGAAGTAAATGGGCAATAAAAGTATCAGTGGAGAGATTCAGCAGGCTGTCTCATGGAAAAGTTCAGTGTATTTGTTCATAGCAGAGACTTCGTTCTCCTTGGCAAGTTACAGAACCTTGAAGAGATAAGTGTTGCTGGAGCCCAGCTGTTAAGAGAATTCAGTGTTGTAGTAGCAAAACCCCCCTGAAGTCTTGTTTATTTTATCTTGAGCCAGATTTGCAATTTCTTTGTTTAAAATATTTTTCCAAAATGGTTGGAAAAAAAAGGCAGTTCACTTTGACATAAAGTGGTAAAGAAGGAACCTCAGGTTTCGGGGTGGGGGAGGAAGAGAGGGAGGGTAAACTTACCTACTTTAAGTATCATAGAGTGTAAACAAAACATCCCATGGTACAAAAGCTGACTCGTTATAAAAAACACTGTGTGTGTTTGTACGTATACATATATGAATGAATACACGTATCTCTGGGATAGAGTGGAACGCTTTCCTTCGGTGTAATGCTCTCATATGCTTACCAAACTCTTCCATCAGTTTGGAACTTGCTTCTTGTCATGTGTTAATAGAAGAAGGTGGGCTAAGCTCCATTACTTTATATCAAACAGCTAAAACACGTCTCTGTGGCATTTTAACTACAGTGTCCTTGGACAAGGTGGGACTTATCTGAGATGCATTGGGTAATACAATCAGGTTTCATCTGGAGACCTTAAACGTGCAAAATTATTGTATCTGCCCACTGCTCTTGTTTTGTGTGAAATGTGAAAAAACAGCAGGCACCAACTCACACTGGCCTTTGTTTCTCCGTCTCATCGTGTTACAGACGCGACAATCATATTTATGAAGAAGTGGAATAGGAGAATCACCACGGAGACGGGCTGACGCGCTGTATGAACTTCTCCATGGAGGCCTTGGGCTGCAGAATAGCCCTTCGGCGGGTTACCGCTGGGACATCCTTTGCTCTTCCTATTAAACCATGCTTTAATCCCCCTTGGTCCATTGGTTTTGCTGAGTACGCCACAGAACCCCGCTAGTCGTGCGAATGTTGTCTTGGCTTGGAGTGCCCCAGAACGTAAACGTTGCCAAAGGCACGGTGCCCTTCATTCTGCAGCCCTCTTCTCCGCCGCCACTAGAAGAAAAGCCTCATCCTGGGTTCTAAATTAACTTCATTTTAACGTCACGGTCAAAAAGGAAAAGTAGTACGTTCTTGAAATACAGTGCTTTTCAAAACAGAAAATATGGCTTTATTAAGTTTGAAACTGAACTGCGTAGTTGATGAATCCTGAAAGGAAGAGTTAATGCCCACGACTGCGGATCCCTGGACTCCTGTTCCGACCCATCGGTTGCCACTGCCGCCTGGCCCGTGCTTGGCACCGGAGCCCTTCTCTGGCACCCTGGCAGCCGTCTTGGCAGGAGACGAGGGGAGTGCGGTTGGGGAACCCGGGAAGGGGAGCGTGAGCAGGGGAGAAGCGGGCCCGGGGACTCAATCCCCCCGCACGGGCCGTTCGAGGAGGACTCTGTGGGGCGGGCGGGCGGGTGCGGGTCTGTGCTGCCTCGCCTCGCGAGAGGATGCTCGCGGCTGCCCCGAGGCGTTGCCGAGGCGACCGGGCCCCGTTGCTAAGGAGCGCCGTGTTTACGGCGTCCCCCGCAACCGCCCCGCCAGCAGGGCAGCGCGCGGGGAGCTTGCGCTCCTAACGTGGCAGTTAACGTAGTCGCCGTAGTGAACGGGTTCTCCCGCGCTACATGCGCGCGGGCGTTTCCTCTGCGACCGTTACTAGGCGACTCGTCTCGTCCCTAAAGCCAATTAGGGGCCGCTATCAATCATTCAAATCACCCAATAGAGGAAGCCGCTCGGACTTTTCATTTGGGGAGGGAACGCAGATCCAATGAGAGGAGGAGGAGATTCAGCCGACCGTTGTAACGTTCTAATAGAAAATTGGAGGGAGAACGTGCTCGCGCTAAAAACGTTCAAGCGTGGGCAGGCCGTCGGTTGAGACTGGCGTCTCAAGCGCCCAATCAACAGCTCAGACCGAGTATTTTCGCTCAATCGCCGCCGGCAAGGCAGATGACGGGTAAGGTGGAGTGAGGTTGAGGCGACGCGCGCGGCCACGCAGTGCCGCCCCCTTTCTTGCGCCCCCTATATAAAGGCGTGTCCGTTACCTTGACGCAGCTAGTATTCGTCGTGCCGTCGGCGGTGCTCGTCCTGCCGTCCGGACCGTAGAGAAAAGAGGCCGCTCCTGCCCGTCAGTTCCGACGCCATGAGGGAGATCGTGCATTTGCAGGCCGGCCAGTGCGGCAACCAGATCGGCGCCAAGGTCGGCCGAGCTGGCCACGGAGGAGGCGGCCGGGTGGGGCTCGGGAGGCCGCCGCCGCCTCGTTCTCATCGCTCTCCCCGCTTTCTCGCCCTTAGTTCTGGGAGGTGATATCGGACGAGCATGGCATCGACCCCACCGGCACGTACCACGGCGACAGCGACCTCCAGCTCGAGCGCATCAACGTCTATTACAACGAGGCCACCGGTGCGTCCGCGGGCGAGAGCGCCTCCGGGCGCGTGCAGAGTGCCTGCCGCGCCGGCTGGGATCACGTCGGCGCCGCCATTCCTCTCCTAGCTCGCGAGCGGGTCGCGGGACGGGGATGATGGGGCCTGTAGTCCTTGCCCCTAAGCCGAGGAGCCCGAGCGAAACCCGCCCCCGGCCCCGAAAGCGGGGGTGGGTTTGGGTCTCGGGGCCCTGCTTCCACCCGGCCGTGCTTTGCTCTGGGCGCTCAGCTGCTTTTCCTCCGCAGGTGGCAAGTACGTCCCTCGGGCCGTGCTGGTGGATCTGGAGCCTGGCACCATGGACTCCGTGCGCTCTGGCCCCTTTGGGCAGATCTTCCGCCCCGACAATTTCGTTTTTGGTGCGTAACTCGCGCTTGCTGGTCAGGCAGCGGGTTTGCAGGAGGGGGCGCCGTGGGGGGGCACCGACCAGCCTCCTAGACAAGCGGCCTTGGCGCTTGCGGTTCTGCACGTTGGGGAAGCGCAGGCGCTTTTGGCTGAGTAAGGTAGAACAGGGTCAGCTTGGGCATCCAGGTTCTGGAGCCTAGATGCGGGGCCCACCCCCGGGGCATCAGAGCTTCCCAAATTCTACATGTTTTGGCACTGGACAGTTAGACGTACCGATAACGTGAGAGTCATTCACTTAGATGATGATGATTTCTCTGGAATGAAATTGTTTTTTTCTGGGGAGGGATGACTCAGGCAGGTCCTGTTAAAGTACAATTGCCAAGAGCCCCGTTTGATTTGTGGCAGAGCAACAGGGTGTGCCCAGGCTCGAGAGCAAGGCTGGCACGTCATTTGTGTTCAGCCCTAAATGTGCAAAGAGCTGCACAACCTGTACAACAGTGTGAACTTGGAGTTCCATAATTTCAACACGTTGGGATATAACCTTGTAGAGCCAAGGTCGCTTATGGACTTTACTGGCAGCACTTGGTGAAATTAAGGGTCCCTGAAACTCTTGCATTTTTATAACTGGTTCAGCAGTTGGTTTAAATGATTGTCCTTGTTTGGTTGAAGGGGAGCCGTCCTTGCAAAAAGGATTCCGTGCATAATTCCTGTGGCAGAGCGTCAGGGGTTTGCTTAACGGGCACTCATTCATTCCCCCACTCCGCCTCCTTTGCAGGTCAGAGCGGAGCGGGCAACAACTGGGCTAAGGGCCATTACACGGAGGGGGCGGAGCTTGTTGACTCTGTGCTCGATGTTGTGAGGAAAGAAGCCGAAAGCTGCGACTGTCTCCAGGGTTTCCAGCTCACGCATTCCCTGGGGGGTGGCACTGGCTCTGGCATGGGGACACTCCTGATCAGCAAGATCCGTGAAGAGTACCCAGACAGGATTATGAACACTTTTAGCGTTGTCCCCTCCCCCAAAGTGTCAGACACTGTAGTTGAGCCCTACAATGCCACTCTGTCTGTCCACCAGCTGGTGGAGAACACAGATGAGACCTACTGTATTGATAATGAGGCCCTCTACGATATTTGCTTCCGGACCCTGAAGCTGACCACTCCTACGTACGGCGATCTCAATCACCTGGTGTCAGCCACAATGAGCGGGGTGACCACTTGCCTGCGGTTCCCGGGCCAGCTCAATGCTGATCTACGCAAGCTAGCAGTCAATATGGTCCCCTTTCCTCGGCTCCATTTTTTTATGCCTGGCTTTGCTCCGCTGACCAGTCGTGGGAGCCAGCAGTATCGTGCCCTGACAGTGCCTGAGCTCACCCAACAGATGTTTGATGCCAAGAACATGATGGCAGCTTGCGACCCCCGTCACGGGCGCTATCTCACGGTTGCGGCAGTTTTCCGTGGGCGAATGTCAATGAAGGAGGTGGACGAGCAGATGCTGAATGTTCAGAATAAGAACAGCAGCTACTTTGTGGAGTGGATCCCCAATAACGTGAAGACCGCTGTCTGCGACATTCCCCCCCGTGGCCTCAAGATGTCTGCCACCTTTATTGGCAACAGCACAGCCATCCAGGAGCTTTTCAAGCGCATCTCAGAGCAGTTCACTGCTATGTTCCGCCGCAAGGCTTTCCTGCATTGGTACACTGGGGAGGGCATGGATGAGATGGAGTTCACTGAGGCAGAGAGCAACATGAACGACCTGGTCTCAGAGTACCAGCAGTACCAGGATGCGACAGCTGAGGAGGAGGGTGAGTTTGAAGAAGAAGCGGAGGAAGAAGCAGCTTAAGGGCCACACCTGTACATTCTGTTTAAAGGTGTCACAAACTTTATTCGTTCCAGACCTCTTCTCTGTTTCTTTGTGCTGCATTTTCTTTGTCACCTGTCTGATGCTGTACAGGCATTAAAAACATTTTCATCCTGTATGTTGTCTCCGCTGCAATTCGTCATAGTAAGCTTTCCGGGTGCTGTTGCCAAAAGTTAGGGCATAACTTTGCCGGATAGCTGGGGAGAAGAAATCCAAGTGAGCAGCCCTGTGTGTTCCAACTTGTTCCTTCTGACATGTGGGAACACAGTAGGATTGAGTGGTAAGTCAGAGGAGAAAACGGGTGTGAAGGCTTAACAAACGCTGTTCTGTGCTATGTTTCCTCTGGGTAAAAGTTTAGCAGGCAGAAGCAGTTACAGAAAGATTTCTTTTTACAGGTCATATGTCTTGAGAGGTTGCTAAGGATCTTACTGGCTGAAAGATACACCAAACTTGTTAAGTGGTGCTATTGCGCTCTATGCTCCATAACCAGGACTTGGCAGCCCAAGCCAAAATTGCAGCTGCTGTCTGACCTCAGCTTGTTCAGTTCTGTGTAGCCAGAGGCAGCAGTTTGGGGGAGAGGCTCTGGGAGTAAATGTGTTATTTTGAACAGATCTCGCTGGAGGGAGGGGAGAAACTTGTCTTAGCTTGAGAGATTCCATGACTTACTTGGCACAAACCCTGTGTAAAATGGGACCAAGCCGTTGCTGGTGTAGATCTTTGTGTTGGGCCAGTAAGTGCGGGGCAGGCGCTGGCCGAAGCTGTACATGGGGTTTCTCAGCCGTTCCTGGGGAAGGACGAGCAGGTGTTAGGAGAGCTGACCGCTCACTTCGGGATCTGTTAAGTTTGGTCTTGAAGGACCAGATGCTTTACCCCCCTGGCTGGCTCCGCTGCGCAGATGTATTGTTGCAGGGATAAGATGGAAGGGTTATCAAGCTGGACCCCTGGTCTAGGATTCTGCCCTAGGGTTCCAGAGGTAAGAAGTGGTTTCTGGGGATCAGCTTATTTGTCTCCAGGAGGCATCGGTGCCCAGGGTTCTGGGCTGTTTTAGGAGGGTGTGCTCAACCTCCCCCTCCCCGCCAAGTATTACCTGGTTTCTATCAAAATTGTTCATGGCATCTTTTACTCCCTTCAGGTAGTTGACTCCCATAATCCAGGTGAAGCATGGGATAAATCCAGCATATCCTGTGAAAGAGGGTCCAGGGGAGTGAGAGCCTTGGCTGGAAATGGAGCTGCTCAGGCCCGAGGCTGTGGATGCCAGAGCAGCTTTTTGCGCTCTCTAGGCCCAGAATAATAATGGGTGTGGGGTGTGACTTTTTTTTTTAACCAATCTTGCCCAGTAAAGGAATCGAAAAGGGACTGAAGGTGAAACTGGGCACCTCTCTGCTCTTCCCCAAGTTACACTTGAGCTCTTACAATTCCTGGCCACTTCATCAGCGTGTCTGGAGGGCATTGGGCAGGAGCAGGCGTTAACGCTCCCCTTCCCAGCTTTGCATGCTGGGGCTAGTTGCCCTGAGTGTGGGGAAGGCTCAGGGCATGGAAAGGCAGGCTGTTAGCTAGGGAAGCTTTGCTTCATTCCTCAAGGTTTTTTTTTTCAGAAGGGAAAGAGCCTAGTGTGTTTCAGTGTGCTTTTTCTGACCCTATTTCTCTAAGCCTTGTTAAAGAAGCAGGACCTCTGATGTTCTCCCAAAGAACCCTGCGGAGTCCTGATCCTGCAAGGCCCACAGTGATTGAGCGCCCTGTTGGTGTGATTGATTTGGGAGAGGGGAGTCTGAAGATAGGAAGACTTGGATAGCACAAGTCTACTGGTAAGAGATTCATCTGATCATTGCCAATAGTTCACCTGAGATGGCTTTTCGCTGGATGAGGTTGGGCAGATCCAGTTTGGGGGTCCAGTCAAACCGCCTGACATCAACTGTTTCTGTTGCCAGTGGCAGAGGCACTCCTTCGGTCCTGGTTGGCTGAGAGCCAAAGGAACAACAACCACGGAACAGTTTTGGCTGACTTTCTCCAGTAAAAATGCCACTACCTTTCAAAGCAACTGAAACCAGTTCTAAACATCCCATCTTGGGCTAGTGAGTTCTTTTGGCTAAACTGCAAAAAAAGGTGGTATTTGGTCAGTCCTGATTCCCCCAGCCTGGAGTGTTGTCAGGCAGCCCTGCTGGTTCTTGCATTACAGCAGTGCTTCCCACACCTGGGTAAATTGCTGAAAATTGGGTAAAAGTGGTTTTTCTTTGGGTAATGACACACAAACCAATTACCCATCACATTTAAATTGATTTAAGTGAAAAGGACTTTCTGATAAGCAGTTTTGGGTAACAAAGGAAAAAGTTTGGGAAGCACTGCATTACAGCATCAGATGGAATTCCCACAGCTGTCTGGACCAGCATTGGCAGACTGGGTCCCATGGGTGCAAAGGAAGTATTGCTAGAAAGGGCTTCTCTTGCTGGTATCATGGTCTGGGCAGATTCATAAGGAAATTGTGGCACCCTCAGGGTTTTAGGGGTAACGAACTAGCACTTAAGACTCCCAACCAAATGTAATGTGTATGCAGTAAAGCGTGTCAGTTAAAGGACAAACGGTTTGCACCCCCCAGGAACGAACTAACTACTGCTGAAATCAGGCCCAGATCTCGACTGCCATTTTCACCCCAGCTGCGGACGGGAATCTCCCCAGGAGAGAGGAGGGGAGAGCTAGGGGCTCTTTTCTGTGGCCTGCTCATTGCAGAGCGCACAGGCCTGGAAGCTGTCCATCTACTTACAGTCCATTTCTGTGCACATACCTGATCAGCTCCTGGGCGGCAAGGAGGCCCCTTCCAGCCCTGCCCACACACCAAGGACATGCCAGCTTTACAAGGCCCTCGGCGCTCCTCCTGACCACACACCAACGCAATGTCTGGATGGCACAGAAACCTCTGGTCGCCTTTCGGTGAGACCAGCTGAGAGCTGGCTGTGGCTGCAAACTGCCTCCATCCCGGCCCGCAAGCCAGCCGGATGCCAGGATGGCAGGGGGTGACCTTCCTCTGAGCTGCCCTTTGCACCAAATCGGCCTCTGTCCACGTGGGAGGATGGGGCAGGGGAAGCCCCCTTGGCAAAGGGGGCTGGAGGTCTTGGCCTGGAATAGGAAAGCAACCACAGTAGGGTACAAAGCCTGGAGAGGGAAACAAAGGGAGAAGACCAAAATCCTGAACGGGGAAAGCAGCTGGGAAAAACCTGCTGTTTTCAACTCTTCTGGGGCCAGCAAATGGTGGAGGAGGGATCCTGGTGGGCTGGCCCAGGGATGGGACCTACTAGGCAGTCGTCCTCCTGCCGGGCTCTTTTTTGCAAGAGAGTCTTTTTGGTGGTAAGATAAAACTTCTCTGTGTCAATTTCTGTTATTTAGGCAGTTGTGTAGTTCTGACTCTGTGCTACTGTGCCACGATTCAGAGCTGTTATTTAGTTCAGCTGGAGCAGGAGAGACAGCGAGGAGTCTGCCCCCAGACCACAAGAGCTTATTCCCACTCGGAAACGGCATGGGGGCAGAGCGCAGCCTTTTACAAAAGCACGTGGCGTCGCTCTACTAGCTTTCCCTGAGATGCACACCTGTGTATCCCGGGATGTACGACTGGTACTGATCCATCCTGTCTTGCCCAGGGAGTTTTTGCTGGGTGAAGTCTTCAATGAACTTGGGCCTCTTCAGAGGTGCGAGAACGGAGCACGGGCTCTTGCGGACTTCAGGGTCGGTCAGCATTTTGGAGGTGGTTCTGCCATAGCTTTGCCCAACATGGTAGCGGACCTGAGGGTAAAAGCCCCCGTATCTTGGGAGGCACAAGCAGGTAAAAGGAATGGAATCCCCAGGTTGGCATGTCAGAAAAAGGGCATTCATTTAGTACAGTGGTACCTTGGTTCACGAACGCTTCTGTTCACGAACAATTCGGTTCACGAACAGCTCCGGTCGCAAAATTTTGCCTCCGCGAACTCCGCATCGGGTTACGAACGGGATCCGTGGCCATTTCCCCTGCTGTGACACGTGGTCGCGGCTTCCTGTAGGGAGGGGGACTCTCCCTCCAAGCAGTAACCACCTCCCCACCCGCCTTCCTGTCCTCCACGCCAGAAGTCGCGTCGAGCAAGGTTAGCTTTCTCTCTCTCCGTACTGTACTTTGTGTCATATTTTTGCGGTTTAAAAAAACAACAACATATGGTTCAGAACGGATTAACCGTAATTACATTGAACCTTATGGGGAAATTTGATTCGGGACGCGATCAAAAATCGGTTGGCGACCAAATTCGTAGGGGTCAGAACGAATTAACCGTATTTACATTGAACCTTATGGGAAAATTTGATTCGGTTCACGACCAATTCGGTTCGCGACCAGAGTTGCAGAACGAATTAAGTTCGTGAACCGAGGTACCATTGTATCAGTAGATACAGTCGCCTGGCATCAATACTGTGAGGGATCTGGCATGGCAGGTTGTTTGGTTTAGGAAATCCATAAGAATCTTAGGGCCTTCCCTGAAAGAGAACAGAAAAGGGATTGGGAGAAATGGCGGGAGAAAACCCACCTGGTTCTTAAGTTAGAAAGTTTTCATGAAAGTTCAGAGAAAGGAGGAATTAAAAGGCCAGATGGAGCATGCCTTCTGGGAGACTGGCGTGTAGCTGGCGCACTTGGGGATCAGCCAGCCTTCCTGCCTCTCAGTCCTAGTGTCTGGGCGCTCGGGGGTATACTGCCTCTGTAGGTGGAAGCTCTGCTGGGCAACTGGCATTGCTTGCGCGGTAACGTTAACTCATTTTTCTTCAGCGGCGGAAGGGCCTCCAGCCGGAGCCCGCGGACTCACCCAGGGATGTAGTACGGGTCCTGCGGGAAGAAGTTGCATTTCTGAGCGGCCGTCATTGCGGGTCGGCGCTGCTGCTTCGGGCTTCAGCTTACAAGAGGGCCTGGCCGGCTGGCCGGCCGGCCGGCCCCCAGCCCTGTCGCCCAGGTGACCATTGTGAAGCGGCCTCCTGCCTCTGCCTTAAGCCAGGCGCGCGGGAGTGGGCGCCCCAGCTGGCCCTGGCCACCTGAGGCCTGCGAGAGGCGAAGGCCCCGCTCCCCGTGATCGCGGAACGGCTGCCCGCAGGGGCGCCTTAGGTCGGCCTTCCTGGGCCGGCTCCGAGAGGCGTTGAGGCCGGAGCTGGGCCAGGCGGGTTTGGTCTGCGTCGGGCCACGAAAGCGGGGGCGCTGCGGACAAGCGGCTTCTGCGGCGCGGCCCGCTCTGGGCGCCTTTCCCGGCCGGGGACCCGCGCCTCTGCCCTGCTCGGGGCGGCCGCGAGGGGGCAGCCAAGGACCGCGGTCGCTGGCGGAGGGCCCCGGGCCCCGGCCTCGGCCCCGGCCTGCCTCGCGGGGCCGTTGTAGCCGGGACGGGCCGCGCGAAGGTTCCGCCTCGGGGTTGCTGTTCCCGGGGGGGGCCTTTTGAGCGGCGCACCGACGAGGCCCGACTTCCGGCGGCCTGGCCCGGTGAGGGAGCGCCGCGAGCGGCCCGGGGAAGGCGCGGGAAAGGTGGTGCGGCCCCGTGGCTTCGGGCGGAGGTATCCGCTGGAGGTGGGCGCCGGAGCGCGACCGCGGGGCTCGCCCTCGTGCACCTTTCTCCGGGGGCGGACAGCGCGCGGGGCGGAACGCTGGAGGCCGCGGGAGACCAGGTAGGCGCCCGGCTCGCCCCGCAGTCCCCGCCTCGCCCGCTGGGCCGCCAGTCCCGGCCGGCCGGCCCTTCCCTCGGCCGCGCTCGCTTCGGCGCGGCCTCCTCTCCGGCGGGTCGTCCCGCGGGGGCTCGGTCTCGGCGCCCGGGCGGTCCGAGAATGAGCCGGGGGGCGAGCGCTGGGCGGGAGGCTGCCCTCAGAGCGGCTCCCTCTGGGACTGGCCGCCGGGCGCGATCGCGGGAGCAGGAGCAGGACGGGCGCGGCCGGCGGGTGGCATCCCGTACCGCCACGGCCGCAGGGCCCGGTCTGCCAGGATTCCTCCCTCGCGGCTCGGGGCCGCGCCACGGAATGCCCTTCCTCTTCGTATCAGGAAGAGCCACCCAGCAGCGTTTTTCCCCTTTGGGGGATGGAAAGACCAAATGCCTGAAATAACCCGTTTCCCCACCTGTTGGCCGCAGTCACCTGCCCACCCCCCCCCCCCCGACCCCAGTGCAGTGATGCAGGCACAGGGGTAGGAGTGGTGGTCTCCTCGCCAAAGCAAGGCCTTGCCAGAGGAGCTGTTGCTTCAGTTTGCGACCGGTAAGCAGGGCCCGCAGTGCCACAGCTGTGGATACTTGCCGGTGACCTGATGGTCCCTTTGGGTCAGTCTCTGTGAGAAATACTGTTGGCTGCTCTCCAAGCAAGGCTGCCTTCCTTGGGTGCATCTGTTTGGCTTCAGCCGCTGAGTTTAATTTATTTATTTATATATCAAATTTATAGAGCTGCACATCTCACAAGAAGTGACTTGGTGTACAACAAAGATACGAAAAAATAAAACATGTCAAAAAACCAGTCATGATTAAAAAGCATATGGCACACAAGAGATTGGATTAGCAAAGGAGCCAGCTCAAGATCTCACTGGTCCCCTGAGACCCCCAGGCCTGATGACAAAGCCAGATCCCCTGAATCCAGTTGCCCCAGTTGTTTTTCAGTGCAGAGCAAAGTCCAGTGGGGTGACTGGGCTTAGCAGAGACCATCTTCCCAGATGATTACATGCAGCTGTAACCTTGGAGTGTTTCTGCACCTAAGGTGTTGTGTGTGTATGTGTGTGTGTGTGTGTGTGTACACATAGGCATGCTTTGTGCGAGCACTACAGTGGGTGAGTTTTGAGCCAGTTGTAATCTGATTGTGTCTCATGGTGTCTGATGTGGCTCGATGCTTCAGTCACCTGTCTGCTGGACAGGGTATTTCCTTTCAGTGGTTTCTGATCTGGATGGAGCTGCAGCATCGGACCTTTGGAAATGAGGTGGCTGGACCAGGGACAGCAGCTGACTGGTCCTGCGTTGTCAGGGGCTTTTGATATGGTCCGGATTTACTGGACACCTCAATGTGGTTTGTGGGAGTTTTTTGAAGCCAGCAGTCCCTGAGAAATGTTAAATGGATCACAGATGTCAGCTGCAGAGGCTGTCTGTGCTTTACAGTTTGGAGGACTTAGGGAAAAAAATCCACATCCATGGGAATCCTCTCTGTGTTGGCAGTGCGTCCAGCAGCTCCTGATTTTTCAGCTAGACAGCAGCACATCTTAATTTTTTTGTGTTCCAAAAGGTGTTTTTTTTTTAATGTTTTAAGTTAAACTCTTAAAGTGAAAAACAAAACAAAAAGCAGCATACTCAGCAATTATCCAGAAAAACATCTGGCTCTCTTTTCCTGTGCAGCTGTTTTTATTCTCAAGAATAAATGCTGGCTCCTGATGCATTTCTTCCGCCTTGAGCTCACTGGAGAGACCATGCCTGGCAAATCCTGGTGCCAGTGAAATGCTAGCTCAGGCTTCTGTAGGTGCCTTTGACCCTCCATGGTTGCTGCAGGGAAGGGCCACAAGGTCACATTCCTTGAGCTGGTCTTGCGTCCCACCTTTCTTTTGTAAGGGGGCCTTGGGCTACTCAGTGTCTTGGCAGGTCTGGCCCAGGGCTTCATGAACCGCCAGTGAAGCGCCAGGACGTTCTTTGGTGGGGCCGATGGCAGTGGGGTGTGCCTCGTGCTGCTCATCCTTCTGCAGAAGGGCCAATCCTGCCTGATGCACGAGAGAGGCCCAGCGGGCTGCTGTCCCCGGGGATGGCTCTGAACACTGCTTAGGGCCACAGCATCGTGTTGCTCAGGACAATGGCAGGGCAGATGACAGAGCTTCCCGTGTGGCTCAGCAGCACTCCCACCCGCCAGATGTCGGGGAAGCAGGAGGGGAAGCCTGTCTGCCCCTTGACCCCATTACGCGGGCAGGAGCCCAAGTTGCTTTAAAGGGGGCTGGACCCATTTTCAGCCAGGCCAGGGAGCGGTTTGGCTCGAATGGATCTGACGAGGAAACGGAGGGGCCTTCTGATCGTATCTCCCAGAAGGCGCCCTATAGCACTCTCTGGACTGGGAGGCTGCCTACCCCAGTGCTTTCTCTGACTGTGGCAGGAGCGCCACAAGCAACTGGCACGTGGCTTCTTCACCTCCCTCGCCTGCATATGGCAGTTGCAGCTGATTGCCACCCTTTGGCCGTGCCTTCTCTGTCCCTTTTCAAAGCCATCTTGGCCATTCAGAGGGCACCCCAGCGGCGTCCCGCCTCCCATAGCAGCCGAGTGGGGCTTCAGGCCCCAGGACACCTGGAGGCCATGGACAAGGGTAGAGCTACTTCTGAAGGAAGGCCTCTTTCCACTGTGGGTCCTTGGCTGCTGGTGGCGTCCCAGAGGCCAGGAGGAGCTGGGTGGCCCTTAGAGGGAACCAGGGCTTGGCCACCGGGTTGGGCCCCATTGGTCGGCTGGCTTGGTGGCCAGGCCAAAGGGACATGAAGACGGTTCCGTCTCTGGATGCACTTCCACAGCATAGACAGCTGCTGGCCGCAGGGGTTTCCTTCTTAAGTAAGCTGCCTAACAGAGTGCCAGACGCTTGGTGGGCTAGAGCAAAGGTTTCCTAGCCCAGGCCCCCGCCCCACACAGTGGCCCGGAAGTGGCCTTTAGGCAGCCCAGAAAGGGAGTGAGGCAAGGTTGTCCCTCAGCCGCCTCTTCCCAGCAGCTTCCCCAAGCCTTCTTCAGACCGGATCGTTTTCCTGGGATGGCACTGCCCCCCCAAGGGTTGGTGGTAGGAGAGGCGGTGTTCAGGCTTTGGTCATCCACCTGCTGCAAGTAACCAAATTCTCTCCTGCTTCCAGGATGGGGAGGCGGTGGTCTTCCATTCCCTTGAAGACACCCTGGTGGAAGATCGCCCATCTCTCAGCTCCAATGGTGAGGCACCTGCCCTACAAGCCCGGAGCCTGCCCCTTCCCTTTCTGGGCCCAGCTTCTGATGGGCATTCGTCCTCCTTTTCCTGGCCCTGAAAAAGTCACCTTTGGAAGTCTAGTCCTGGGAAAAGGGAAGAGAAGAAGAGCCCCCAGCAGCACCCAAGGTCCCTTTTCTGGCCCTCCTGTTCCAAAGGGAAGGGGGATAGGTTGCCAGCTTCCCCCTCGAAAGCTTGCATGAAAGAAACCCGAGCAGGCGGCCCTTGACGGACCAGGGAGAAACCAGACCTAAGTCCTCTTGGGATAATACGTAGCTTGTGTCCTGAAAGAAAGTGGTCCTGTGGGACGGGTGGTGGGTAGGGCAGAGAAGTCAGGGGGAGTACAGCTCAGCCCGTACAGGGGTGATTGGAGAAGCCAAGTTCAGTAGGAGGACGCTTTTGAGATTCGAAAGGCCTTGGCAAGGGAGCGTGCTCTGAATATCTCCGAAGCTTCCCAGAAAACTCTCACCCAGCCGTGGTCTGAGGAGCCTGCAGGCTTCCACCAGATGTAAGCACTCCAAGGAAACTTTGGCTGCCTCCTTGGATTCCCTCCTGTGCCCCAGCCCTCCCCCGTCTGACCGGTCCAGGGGTTGCCTCCTCCTGTCATCCTCCTCCGTCTGCCTGTCCTTCCTGCGCCAGACAGCCCCATCCGATTGCTTCCAAGACAAACACTGGTGTTGCAGGGGCGGCTGAGGAGGGGCTGCAGGGCTGCTTCCTCAGACTGAGGGCCTGGAGCCCCAGGCTGTCAGCTGGTCAAGCTGAAGCTCCCGTTCCCTTTTTCCCTTTGCACACAGACGCTAAAGTGTGGAGCTCCCACAGGCAAGTTCTGTGGACTTGCACGTTCGCTCTCTGCCGGTGCCACGCTTTTCAGACCTCTGGGTGCCTCACGTGCATGCTCACCTTTGGGGACTTCAGTGCCCTTTCTTGCACGCTAAGCGTCGTTACCAGAGCAGCCCTGGAATGAAGCCTGGCAGTGAGCTGAATCAAGCAACTGCCTCACAAACGGGCTGTCAGTTTCTCCAGCTGGAGCTGGGATGACTTGAGCCAGTGGGAAATGCAGCGGCTGCTTTCGGCGGCCGCCCAGCAAGGAGGCGGCCAGGCCCACAAGACGCAAGTCAAACAATGCTTAATGCCCAGGAGCCTGGATGTGCAGAAAAGCAAATCTCTAAGCTGGTCATTCCTCTCTGGAGCTAGTTATCTGCCTGCATGGAATGGCGGTGCCGAGGGCGGGGATGCAACAGCCGGAGGTTGTCCCAACTCTCATCGGGGCTAACTGATCCCAGGACCAGCTGTGCCACAAATTTCTTGCAGCTAGAAAGCTAGCTCGTGAAGGAGATGCCTAAATTCAAGCTCCTTCTCTTTGACACCCAATTTTGGGAAGCAGAGACACCCTCGTTTGCAGGGCAAGTTGCTACAGCCCCACTCTCCCTGTGAGAGGTATCCTGATTCCATTTCATCTGTGGAGGGAGGAGGACTTCCTGGCCAAGGCTGAGCTGCAGCCGTCTGCAAGGAACTATTTGGCTAATATCTCCCAGGGGGCAAAGGCTAGAAGCATCAGTGGTTCCACCCAAAACTCTGGGAAGCAGATCCGGCACCTGCCCAGCCCCGTCCTGAGGGAGTCGACCCACCAGCCCGCTCCCCACCCCTCCTGGGACTGCCCGGTTGCGAGGGTGGCTCTCCTGCTCACCTCTGGGTGGCCATTTTCAGGGAGGGCCTCCTTTTCCCCCAGCAGCCTCCCAGCTGACCTGTCCCTCCCTGAGGTGCCCCGCCAGCCAAGTGCTGCATTTCCTGCTCAGTCCCATGAGGAAAACAGGATGCCAAGGGGTGTTTCTGGGAAGGAGGGAGAGAAGGCTGTGGGCCTCCCAGTCGCCACAGAGCAGCTCTTCCTGGAAGGGAGGAAGGTCAGAGGGCCCAGCCCAGCAAGGAACCATCTGAACTGGCCTCTTTTTGTCCCCGGATTCTCTGGGGCCCAGTAAAAGGGGAGATTCAGGGGGCCTTCCCAGGAGGAGCGTCTGGCTAGTGGAACTCATTGCACCAAGGTGTTCATCCAAGTCCTTCCCTGTCAGTGGCGCCAGGTGAAAACATTCTGGGTGGGTGAGGGGGGTTGGCCCTTGCAGCTTGGCGGTGTCTTAGCCCCTCGCAAGATTATTTCTGTAATAGTTACATTATATAACAGATGGAAAGGCAAAGAAAGTTTTCTGGCTGGCTTTAGGTGACGCCGATGCCCTCAGCAGGGCAGGAGGGCCCTCCTTGGCTGAGCCGTAAGCCCACCCCCCGCATGCATGTTTATGGCGGGGGTGGAGGGAACAAGTCCCTGCTCTATGCTTCATTTCTCTCCGTGCCTCGGTTTTCTCTCTCTCCCTCTAGAGCAGGACCCATTGCTCCAGTGTCTTCAGGTGCTCTGGGCAAGGAGAGACATGGAGAAGGTGAGTTCGATAAAGAGTTGTAGAGCAAGCGGCCAAATTTGCTGCAGCACCCACTGCCCGTCCGGATTTCCGCCTTCTGCTTTCTGAGGAGGAAGCTGTGTGGGCCCCCTGATTCTTGCTCCCCTCTGCCCGAGCCCCCACGAAGACTAGCCCTGGTGCGCTCTTGTTAATGGAACAAGTATTCTGCTTCCACCGTAAGGGATTCTGCAGAATGGCGTCTGTCTTCATGCTGGCTGTGGGAGGAGCAGCAGCTGTCACCCTGCCCAGCTCCCTTTCTCCCTCACTGGGGCTGAAGGGCTGACGTTCTGGAAAGCTGGGTGCCCTACAGGGGACTTGTGCATCACGGGCTGGGCAGAGCAGGGTCAACAGAGGTCCTTCTGGATTGTCCTAGCTCCGGGAAGAAATGCGACGGGGCTTTGCCAGCCTGCACGACCCGCTGGCGTGGCTCATGGGTGTGCTGGAGAGCCATGGTGATTGGAAAGAGCAAGGCTTGCTGTCCCACATTGTCCGTGAGCTACAGCGCTGGATAAGGAACGGTGCAATCGCCCAGCTGGTAAGGGGGACGCCAGACCCACGTGGAGCATAGGCCTCTGTCCTTGGGCCTTAGGGGCGCTGAGCGGAAGGTTGGCCGCTGACAACCTGGGGAGACGCAGAGGCCTTGCCCGGCTGCCTCCCGAATGGGCCCCAGAGGAGTAGCTGCCCTCAAGAGAGGTGTCCTGGCTGGGAGCCTCAGCAGCCCTGCCGGCCCTTCAGGGGCACCAGTTCCTCGACTGGCTCACCTTGTGGCTGGGTGACGTTGGTTGCTGCTCCCCCAGAAGCCTGGCATTTCCTGCGGGCCCGGTGAAGGAAGAGGGGTCGCCTCAGAAGCTCAGAGCCCCCAGTTTCCCTGTGGCGCATGGCAGGGACCTTGCTGGGCCACCCCGGGCCTGCCCCACGCAGGCTGGCTCAAAACCCCCCGAAGCCCTTCGTCCTTTTGCTCTTCGCCTCTGCGCCTGGGACTCAGACTGCTTCTAGACCTCACGGATCTCTCTCTGCTGCCCTCAGTCCGGCTTAAAGCTGAAGAAGCTGCAGGCCCGCCTCTTTCCCCTGCTCCCTTGGTGCAGTGCCAGCCTGCTAGAGCCGCTGACCAGCATCTATCGGCTCCACGCCGCCGACCGCCAGCATTTGCTGGGCTTCGTCAGCTACCTCTGCTGCCAGGGCAAGTTCAAAGAGGTGAGCTTTCCCGGCTCTGCGCGGTGCCCTCGCTTGGCCACTGGGGGGCAGCGTTGCTCTCCCTCTGGGGCTGCGAGGAAGGGGCCTGGATGCAGGCGGCTGGGCGCTCGGGGTACCAGGGAGGACTTTGGCCGGGGCCCCCTCCCCTCTGGAGCCTCTTTGCCGAAAGGGGGCGGGAGGAGGCTGCAGCACAGCGCTCGAGCGGCTTCGCCGGCCATGGAACTGGGTCGCCTGGCTCAGGGAAGAGGGCCCCAGCCTCTCGAAAGGCCCGTCTTGCCCGGAATTAGGAAAAAGTCGAGGCCCAAGAGAAGGCGGAGGGCGTACACGCTTCCAAGGGACCGGCGGCCACCTTGGCCCCCCGGAAGGCTGTGGGAGCCCGTCTGGCCACGGCTTGGTGCCTGACGGCGGGGTGACGGATGCGCGGCTCCTGGTTGCCGAGGGCCCGTACCTTCCGCTGCCTCTGCGCGCCCTGGCCGGCTGCTGGACAAAGAGAGCCGAGGCAGTTGGGGACTTCGGCAGCCGGGCGGCTCCCCTCTGCGCTGACAGATGGCTTCAGGGAAGATGGCTGCCGCCAAGCCCCTTTTGGAAACCCTGTGGGAATTCAGCAGACCTGGAGGGGAGCGGCGTGGCCCCTGAGTGGCCGAGGCTGCGCTGGTGTGAGATTACCCTTCAGCCTTTCAGAGGGCGTCTGCGCCTGCCTGAATGGGCCTTTCTTGCGCTCCCTGTGTGAAGATGGCAGACAAAGGGGACCCTTGTCACGGGCAGAGGCCCTTCTCAGGAAGAAAAGCCATTCTCCCGCCAACAGAAGTGGCCTGGCGTGCTTCGGTGCCCCCATGATATCGCAGAGGACATGGAAGCCCTGTCAGCTTTGATTAGCAGGGTCTCATGGCTTAATGGGCCACGATATTTCATGTTGGAGGGATGGCGGCCGCCTCGGGGCGGCATGAATGCCCTCCATTGTCTGTTGAGTTATTTTATTTATGTTTTTTTAAACAGCTCATAAAGGTAAAAAAAGAAGATAGCCATGCCTGTAAAAAAAGAGGGGTGTGCTTTGGGACTGGGTGAAGGGGCGTGTTTCTGTGGTCTGCCTGGAGTGGAGCAAGTTTTCTTAAAAGCGCTGCTCTTGTTTAAGGGGCATATATTAAATTTGGAACAGGTGGGGCAGAAATAGCTTGCTTTCTTCCTGGCTACAGGTACGGCTGAGGCAACTTCCATTTTGACTTTCTAGCCTGGGAAAAGTCAGTTCCTTTATTTTTTGGAAGGCGTTCTGGATTACTAGGAGCAAGGGCAAATGCTTCTTTCGGTCAGATTTTTCAGTGTCGCTCTACTAAGTAATTCGGAGTTGGATCCACGGGAAATGTTCTTTTCCCAACAGCCCTGTGAGAGGCTGGCAAATGATCGGAGGTTGCCGGTGTGCGTGCGCGTGTGCGTATCTGTCTGCGCATCTGTGAAGGAAAGTAGGGAACGGCTTCTCTCTGGCAGAAGGACACGATCCCCAGGGAGGGTGAAGGAAGGGACCGCTGCGTAGAGCCTCCATTGTTAGAGCCAGTGTGTCCCTGGATAGCAGGGTTCAAAAAGAAGGGAAGGGCTGCAGCCTTCGGGCCTGCTGGTGGGCTTCCCAGGCAGGCCTCTCGCTGGTCACTGTGGAAAGCAGAGGTGCAGCTGGGCAGGCATTGCAGCGGTCCAGCATCATCACACTTCTCACCGGCCTAGCCCTCAGCTGCCATTGCTGGTTCCCATTAGATTCCAGAGCGCAAGCGTTCCCAAGTGTATACAAGAATAACAGCAAGGGAACGGCATAGATGAGCAGTTGGGTATGTTGAGTTTTTCTCTTGCCAGCCCCCCCTCCGCTCCCTTCTCATTTCCAAAGCGGATCCAAATAGAAGCCTGGGAACGGCTTCGTGTCTCCACCCCCCTTTTTGTTGTCTGCTTTTCAGCTGGTGCAAAGTTAGGTTTGTAGTGGAGGGTTGGGATTGCTGCGCGAGAGGTCTGCATTTTAAATGCCGCGTACCCTTGGGAAAGGGTTGTGTGTCGCTTTATGCGCGCTTCTGAATGAACGGTCAGAGACATCTAGGGCTTCCTGCACTTGCTGTGCGTATCTCTGGGGAAGGATTAGCTTGTACTGTAAAGGCTGAGTTGGGTGAGGCTTTGTGCATGCACCTCCACGCTCCTAGACCAGGCACACACGAACATCCCTACCAGAGGTCGATAAGACCCGCGGAGTTCTGGTGCTCTCTGATTGCTTAGCCAGCATCATCAGTGCAAGTCAGCTGGTGCTTGCAGGCTCTGGGGGATGAAATGTCTGCAAGCAAACCGCCCAGCTCAGGGAGCACCAAGAACCACGCAGTCCAGCCCTGAGCTGAGAGATTCTCTTCTGCTGGAGTAAATCAAATCTGCAGTGCCACGTTGCTCCAGGGTGCCAGCTGGGCAGCCCACCATGGCCCACCCGAGGACGCTCCATTTCATTCCCGTGTCCTCTGACCCTGATCGCTCTCTCTTACAGTTGGGCTGTTTTTCCTGTCTCTGTTCTTTGGCCTTACACATTTTACTTCCCTTGTCCTGCCCCTTGTTCGGGCATGTGGAGGGGTGTCCCTAACTGACTGAAAACGAACCTGAGGCAATTGGGCCTCGCTTCTTGTCTCAAGGGGGTCTCCAAATTGTTGGGGGGACTGCTCTGGGATAGAGGGAGCTGGCAGGGTGATGCGCGTCTCCCATCTCAGCAGTCCTTTCACTGGATTGTTGGTTTATTCGCTCTTTAAAAGGAGTCAGAATTCATCTCCGAATAGTTTTAGGGTTTCCAAGCTGTTTGGAAGGTTAAAAGGAAGGAGACCTGTAGGTCCTGCCACAGCTGAGGAGCTCCTGGCCTCCCAGATGTTGCTGAAAGACAGCTAGGCCCTGCTGTAACCTTTCCAGCCCTGCCTGTGGGGCAGTCAGTGTTCATCTTTGCTGGCCAGAGGTGGGTCAGAGTTATGCTGGCGCTCACTTCCCCATGTCCCATCCCCCCCCGCCCTTCCCAGTTAGCTGGGGAGCAGAATAAATTATTCTGCATTTTCTCAGCTTCATCTCTCTTGGGAGACGCAGGTTAGCAGCAGTCTTCCCACAATGCTCTTTGCGGCAACAGTCACTTGCTGGGAGATGTGTCCCTTCCGGAATGAGTGTATGTTGAGAGGGAGCACGGGGGCCTCTTTCTGCGCCTGAATTGCTGGAGGGACCCAGAGAGAGCAGTTTGGTAACCCCAAGGAGCGGCCCGGCGGACTAGCCCACGTGCGTGTATGTCCACAAACACTTTCTGCCAAGTCTCACTAACTGTCTCATTAACAGTCCTTTCCCCACCCTTCCTTGTTTCCTAGGCTGCCACTTTAAGTATAAAACTGAAACTACAACCAGACCTGGAGTTTGAGAAGGTAAATTCCACGCAAAATGCAGATTTCCTGGGGATCGTTTACCTCTCCTCCTGCTTCTCCCTGAAATGTTAGCCATCGATCTGCAGGGACGGAGAAAATTCAGGGTGGTTTGACCTGGTCAGGTAGTCTTGTGGGGCTTATTCATGCAACCTGTTAAGACTTCAGGGAGTGCTGTGTGCCAGCGTGCCTCCCCCTTCTGTGCCCTAGATGTGCGTTCCGTTGCTGCTTCAGAACAGAATGGAACTCGTAATGGCTTACGTGGGGGGCAGCCCTGAGCTGCAGCGCAGCCTCTTGCTGCTCCTCGACTCGTGGTCTGTGCCAGGCTTCCGGGTCAAAGACCTTGCAAGGTGAGGGGGCTGCAGGGGGGTCGCTCAGGGAGGGCTTCTTTCCCCCGGGAACCCACTCTCCCGCAGCCAGCTGAAACCTCCGTTTGCATTTGTTTGGCTTCTTTTCAGACAGTATCAAGCCCTGCCTGGCACGTGGCCAGAAAAGATTAACTGCAGGACAATGCATAAAATGGCCTTCCGGTTCCTGGACAAGTACAACCTGGACCCAGGTGGGCACGTCAGGGATGTTCTGCGGGTGGGAAGCCCTAATCCCGGGGGACTGGGAGCTGGATGGGTCTGGGGTCGCTCAGGGTCGTTTCTGTTGACGTAAATGGGTTTCAAGGGACCCCACGGCACCTTGCACACCCTTCATTCTCAGCCCAGAGCCGTGGCATTGCCCGTGCCACTGGGAATTCTGTAGGGCAGCGTTGCAAAGCGGGAGCAAAGTAGCACGGCCAACCGAAGGGCAGGAGAGCTGTACAAACAGCATCTCTGTGGGTGAAAGGGGATGACTTTGGGCTGAGTGTTCTCCCTGGTGGGAGAGGTTTCTCTGTGGATGTGTGCATGAGCGAGAGCGTGCGCACACTGGGCCGTGCAGTCTGAAGGGACAAGGGAGTCAGAGCGGTTTCAGCACGAGAATCCCAGTTTCTGCCCAGAGACAAGCACCCTGCCCAGAGATAACGCACAGCCCCGACCCCGCACCTCCTGGGCTGGGAAACAAACGGTATTTTTCGTTGGTTGGACGGATTGCCACGTACACGCTCCTTCCTTCAAATCCACTTTCAAGTATATCTTTTTAAAAAAATCTGAGCTAGAAATTGGCTTTAGAAAAAAGCTCCAGCCTTTCACGATTGCCCATGCCCAGCGCTGCCACCTGTGTTCCTTCTACTTCCTCAGCACTTTTACAGAATTCCAGGACACACACTGACCTGCTTCCTTTAAATGCGCACACTTCATGCTCAAGCAGGATTATTCCCTGCTGATAAAATAAGAGATGAGTACAAGGGTTGGTGGTTGTTTGAATCGCCCCCCTCTGATTTGCAAGGCCTCAGCACAGCCTTTCTCAGCCTGGGTGCCCGCCCGTCAGCATGGCTGTTGCCGAGAAATTGGGGACTGAAGTCCACACATCGGCGGGTGCGCTGGCTGCCTGGGGATTACAAGCACCAAATGTGCCTGAAAGAGCCAACGCTGAGAAGCCTCGCAGGTGGCGGTGGGTTGCTCTGAGAGATGAGCTGCGTGCCAACAGCAGAGGGTAGGAGAGAGCTGCCCTAGAATGTGGCCTCTTCCCTCCTGCATCTGTCTCGGTGAAGTGCTCGCTCGCTCTCTCCTGCTTGTTTGTTGCTTGGAATCACATACGGTGTTAAAAAAGTCAAGGGGGAGTCGAGTAACTCAGCCTTCCCCGTGCCGGTCCCTCCAGATCTGTTGGGACTACGGCACCCCACGTCCGCAGCTTCCGCACACGGCGGGGGTGAAGGAGGCTGCAGGGCCTGGGCAGGTGGCAGAATGAACCCTGCAGAACCCCCCGGTCCCTTCCTCTGCTTCCACTGACCCATCTTTTTTCCTCTCCCCCCCCCCACTGCTATAGCGCTTTGTCCCAATATTCTCAACCAGCGATACCTGGGCACTTTGAAATACCTGCTCCACAAGAGATTTTGCGAGGTACGTGGTGGGAACAGGGAGGGTGTCACGAGGCCGTGGAAGTTCCAGCATCTTCACAGAGTTGTTTTGCAACGTCTCTTGCAGAAAACCATGACGCAAGAAAACTGGGCTGATCACGTCCAGGTCAGTGTGATTTTGCTTCCAGCCAGTCAGGTCTCTGTGGCTGCCTTGATGCTGTCCACAAGCCATAATGTGGCTGGCTTGGTTTGGGTTTAGGGCTGTATACAAACCATTTATTGTGGTTTGCCAGTTACGACTTACGGCTGATTGTTGTTATATCTTGCTCTACGGAGGATAGTTGAAACCAACTTTGGTCAGTGCAGTGAGTGGATCCAGTTTGTGTCCTCTGTGCTAAAGAGGATGAAATGTCTGCCTCCTGAGGATGTAGATTCTGCATCAGAGGATAGCTGAATGTTTTTTTCCTGCTGCACGTGTTCCTTTCTGTTTTTGCTTTTGCTTTTGTTTACTAATGCAAAATATATTTGGTTTTTTCCCTAGTCATTCAGATCCTAACACTTAATTGTTGCAAAGATTTCAGCTGAAACCCTTTACGCATCTCTCCACATTGATAATGGCTAGTAGGTTTCTTTTTCGTTGATGAGGTTGCCTGCGTTAGCCTCAGTTACATTTTGAGGTGCATTTGCCAACTTGGGGCAGCAAAGCCAGAAATTGTCCCTGGAGTTTGTTTGCTCCAAAGTGGCAATGTGAGTGTAGACTTAAAAAGGTTACCTTGGAGAGCGTAAACCATACCAAATTGGAAGGAAATGAGAAACTCTTCCTGACTTTAAAGAATGCTTCTGTCTCTGGAATGTTGTAATTATGGATTTAGGGGAATCCTAGCTGGATTGCCAGGTATGAATTTCTGAGTGCATTCAGTCTGCCCTCTCAAGCATCCCGTCTCCACAACAGAAAGCGCTGGGGAATTTAATGCATTGAGGGAGATTAAAAAGAGGGAGAAAATGTCTCTGACAATCCTTCCATTTGTTAAAGATCTTGCAAACATACTATGCACTGCTTTGGCCTGCAGCCAGGTGGATGCCTCAAATAAGTGCAAGGAGCTGTCTCCGCCGTGTTTTGCAAAACAGGATTTATCGAATGCGAGAGCAGAGCCTTTAGCTTATTTGTAGCTCTAGGGGGATGGAGCTGGACTTCGGAGGGCATATTCCTTCCCCTTGCCCGTCCCCCCAGAAGGACCCCCGGCATGTGTCCAGCTGCCGCAGCAGGGAGAAGACTGCACTTGGTCTTCCGCCCTGGCCTCGTTTTCTGTATGTCTGCGGTTGCTTCGGTTAATGGGGGAACGTGGAAGCAGCTGACGAATCCCCTTCCTTCGGCTCGATCCCCATATCTGGTCCACAGCAGCAGGCTGTCGCTGTGAGTCTTCCACCATAGACCTCAACTGAGGAGTAGGGGACATCCCCCGCCTGAGTGTGCGGATGGGGTGAATCCAAGTCAGGCAGCTCCCCGTGGCCGCCTCTCCCATCTTCTGCGTCTTCCACGGGTGCAGATGCGGCCTGCTCGCTGGAATGTGACTGTGGAGCTGCCAGGCCTCATTCCTGAGATGCCTCGAGCCACCTGAAGGTGTGGCTCTCCTGCTGGAGTGGGAATCAACCACCGAGGGCCTCGGGGGAAGAAAACAGTGGCCAGGTGCTTGCGGGCTCTGCCCCCAGCAGCCCCGAAGGAGGAAGAGGGACTGGGCCGGAGCCGTGGCATCACTGGGCAAAATGGAAAGGCTTTGTGTGGGGGGAATCCCTGCCACGCGGCGACGCTACGCAGAGAAAGGTGGACCTGGCCGGAAGAACCCGGCCTGGCCAGGCAGCCACCCCAGGCGGGAGGCAAAGCGAAGCCGCTGCATCTGCCAGCGGTGGGCCCGGAGGTCCGCTCAGCCACGCTTTTGGTGTCAGTGGGGTGGCCTTTTCTTATCGTTCCTGGCCAGTGACCGCATCTTGCGAGGGGTTGCTTTCCATTTTCACTTTTTAGGCCCTCAAAGTAATTCCTGTGCATTAGCTACTTCCTTATCCTGCACTTCCCTGCTTGGGGTGGCTTTCTCCCCCGGCTTCGTCTTCTCCGGGGGCCCGCGAGGTCAACTGCCCCGAGGTCGCTTGGCATGTTGGACTGGAAGGCAGTTCCTCTCTGCTCCCCTCCAGCCCTCGGCTTGCTCGGAGGAGGAGGAGGAGACGCTGCTGGCTCCTTCCAGGGAGTTGCACAAGATCGGCCAGGGCTCCTTCAGCTCTTGCTGCCTCAGCAGCTCCGGAGGGAACAAGGCAAGGTTCCCACACGTTCCCTTTAGCTTGAGAGAGGAATGCAGCCCAGCCGGTGTTTTGCCTCTGGTGCCGAACCCATAAAGCAAAACTGGAACGGTGGGAAATGCAGATGCAGAAAGCTCCGATTTCAGACTTGCCAGCCTCTTGAAAATCCCACACAGAAAGGAGAGACGGAAGGAGATGCCTTCCTTTCAGGGATGGTGAGGATGATAATAATAGCAGCAGCAGCAGCAATAATAATAATAATGTTTCCATGTAGCTCTTCCTCCCAAAGAAGACTGCAGTGGTTTCCTGGGGGGCAGGGGGCAGGCTTAAATAAAACCGTGACCTCACTGTTTTAGAAGAATAAATACAATAAAAAACACACAGTTTGCTGTAAAAAAAAAGCAGCAAAACGAACAACAGGCCAGTCTAAAGGCAGCGTGTTGCTGGAGTAGTTACTGACCCTCGTTTCCCCCATGGTTGGGGTGGGGATCCGCAGGCCCCCACGCCCCTTAGGAGTGGCTCTGGTTCAGAGGATGGGCCGCCGGCTGCTCAGGCCCCCGGGCCTGCCCCTTTCCTTCCCGCTCCTTTCGGGCACTAGCGTGATCGCTGCACCTGGGAGAGCTCCAGGTCCCTTCTGTGCACATTTATAGTTTGACTCCAGAATGCTCGGGAGAGGGGGCTGCAGCGCTTGAAGCGGGTGGGCTCGGCTGCCTCTCAGCCCATGGACGTCCCTCTCTCTCCTTTCCAGGGCATCGTCCGGGACAATCGGTGGCTGCAAGAACAGCTGGTGGAACTCCTGGTCCGTTACGCTGGTCTGGGGGTTGCTGCCCAGTGGGCTCAGCGCTACAGCCTCCTTGGGGACAGCTCGCCCGTTGGCCTGGCGGGCAAGATGGAGGAGCTGACCATCCTGGAGAGGTAATGAGAGAGCGGGCAGGCAGCAGATGGGGGCAGCTCGGCCTCATGCGTGCAAAGCACAGCCCCAGTGCGAATGAATAGTTGTCCTTCCCCGTGGCCTGTAGAGTCAGTCACGTGCTCCCCTCCATGCAAGGCTAGCAAATATTCTTTCAAGTAATAAACCAGCGGCTGCGGCCGTATGGGAACGATCCTGCCAGAAACGTGTATGTTGAGAAGGGAGGAAAGGAAGGGATTCTCCCTCGGCCTGCCTTGGTTTTCCACCATTTGAATGGCTGGAGAGACGCGGTTGGGACAGAGCTTCCAGCCCTCCGGCAGGGACTTTTCTGAATGCTGTCTCAGTTCAGAGTCCTCGCCTGGGGTGTGCCTTTCCACATCTCCTAGACCTGGAACAAGGGGAGAGTCAGAAAAGTCCAGGTGGGTCTGATGGTGACCTAAGAGGCTTTTTCTGCAAGAAAGATGATAAAATCGTGAAGTGCAACACAAAGAGTGTAACGCTTCCATCTTCAGATGGGGACACCAAGTGGGAATGCTCCCCAAGTTCACAAGCAAACTTGCAAGTAAAATTCTAGCTTGCTAATTATTTCTCTACTCGCAGGGACATTGTTTCAAAAGAGCAGGGTGTTTTCAGAAATGGCTTCTTGACATACAGTTTGAAGTAGTGTGCTGTGTTCTATCACATCCTAAGACTGAAGAAAAACAACTTTTGGTGCCCCATATGTATCCCCAACCTGCAAGGCCCGTGTGAATCCTGTGCCTCTTCGTAATGTTGTTTGCTGCTGCACACAATTTCTCCTGCTATCTTTGCTCTGGGACATATTTATAACTGGAGGGAGTGTCTTCCTGCCTTCTGTTTTCTAAAACAAGTCCCCCTCCTGCCCCCCAGGGAAGATGCCTCAGAGCAGACCCCGAGCGACTCTTGGGACAGCCAGAAGGAGTGCTGCTATCAGCTCCCTGTGCCCAGGGAAGACATCCTTTTCTTATCAACTTGGGAAGAGGTGATGGCGTGCAAGGAGCATGTGCTCCAGGTGGGGACTTCCCTGGCCTCTTCCTTGCGTCCCTCCTCTAGGGGCTGGGTTTTCTTTCTGGCTTAAAAGGTCCCCTGGACGTTTCCCTGCTTTCACCGAGTCAGTTAATGGTGGTGAAGGATACCCTTCCCTGATAGTGCCCTCTGGGTATTGCTGACTTCTGGCCAAAGACTCTTTGTGCCAACCGTTTTTTCAGGTACTCTGTGGGGCCCCTGTGGCCCCTTCCACAGACCCCACCAAGGGGAGTCAGGCTGCAGTGGGGCTGGGTCTTCTGCTGCCTCTGGAGCAGCGTCCTGGGCTCTGAGATAACCCTCCACCCTTTGTCCACAGCCTGGCCAGGTCGTTGGGATCGACATGGAGTGGCGCCCATCATTCAGTGCCATTGGAGGGAAGCCGCAGGTCTCAGTTGTTCAGCTGGCGATTTGGGGCCACGTGTTCCTCTTGGACATGTTGCAGCTGCTCCAGCAGGGAGGACAGGAGGCGCAGGCCACCTTCTCCAGCTTCTTCCAGGCTCTCCTGGCTGACCCAGCCATTGTGAAACTAGGCAAGTGGCCCTTCACATTTAGGGGCCCCTCCTGCTGAGGGCACTTAATGTGGCCAGGGTTGCGTCAGCAAGAGCTCAGAGAAAGGAGGAACCCTTTGAAACAGAGGAGAGTCAGCGCTGGAGACAGAGGGGCTAAGAAAAGGCTCTGTTTGGTGGACAGGCAGGGCCAGCATCCCCCCCTCCCCCCGCTCCAGCTACTGTCCCGGGGAGGCTAGCAAGCAGGCTCAAGTGAAGTTGAATTTTTTAAAACACAGAATAAAAAGCTGCTGTAACTTTATAGCTGAAATCTGCTTTTCTGAAGAAGTCCACTAGGCCTCCTGGTTTAGATCTGTCTTTAACGTGTCGCTTTGAATCTGCTGCTGTTAAGCACTTTCTCTCTGCAGTTTAGTAGATCTTGAGTAGATTTTTGTGATAATTGTCATAATTGCTAAGTATACATCTGCGGTTGAACCGAAATCCTGTATTATGTATGCTTCCTACGCTTCCTTAATAGTAGGAGAGAGGATTTCCAGGCTGAGTTTTACCTTCGGGTTCTGCAGCAGCCGAGTTCTGAGGCAAACCAGCCTGGGACAGGGATGACCAGCCACCGCTTGGCTTTGCTTCCTCTCTGCAGGCTACGGGATGTCAGGAGACCTGCGTAACCTCATGGCAACCTGTGGCGCTTTCAGAGATGCCAACCCGCAGCTCTGTGGACTTCTGGACCTCCAGCTGGTACACCAAAAGGTAAGGAGAGAAACTGGGACTTCCGGCTTGTGGAGGAAATCTCTGCTTTGTGCCCAGGAGGAAAGAACCCTCCAGCTGGGCCCAGCGCTGCGCAGATCAAGCCCCGTCTGAGTCCGCTGCGGTGTGTCTGCGCAATACCGGCCTTCTCACCAGTGCTATGCAGAGGCACGCTACCATGGCGTGATGTTCTTTGGGAACTTCCATTTTTCAGCTTCTCCAAACCTGGAAATGCAGGTTCCCAAGACTCAGACAACCCAAATCCAGTGTGAGGGAGACACCTGGACACTACCCCACCTCACCTTCCTTCTTTCCTTCCTCCTCCAGTTGCCCAACCGCTCCAAGAAGAGCTGCCAGCCACCGGGCCCTTGGCAGGCAAAGGGCAAGGCCTGGGGGACCAGGCTGCCCGAGAAGGGGCTCAGCCTGCTGGTCCAGGAGGTCCTTGGCAGACCCCTCAATAAGACAGAGCAGCTTTCCAACTGGGAGAGGAGGCCCCTTCGGGAGACACAAATCCTCTATGCAGGTCTGGCTCCCTTGCCCTGCTTCGAGCTGAGAAGCCAGGCCTTTCTGCTGGGGGGGGCGGGTGCAGTGGCAGGAGGGGGAACCTCAAGGCCTGGGCTGCAGAAGCAATCCCACCTTTTCCCTCCCGGGAGCCTTCTGCGTGGTCACTGGCAGGCACTGTTTCTGCCTCAGTTTCTCTGATACTGCCCTACCTTGCAGGGCTGTCATGAGGTTTCTAGAGAAGATACACGCAAGTGGCTTTGAACGCTAAGCCGGGCTTTATAGCAACAACGATGGTTGTGCCTTTCTGCAGCATCTGATGCCTACTGCTTGCTGGAGGTACATGCAAAATTGTTGAAGGATCCAGCCGTCTTTGGTCTGAGTTCTGATATGATGACGATGATGAGGAAAGCAGATCCCAAGGCGAAAGCAAGGAAGCAACTGAGGGAGCAGGAAGCACCATCCTCTCGCAAGGAGGTTTGTGGGATTGGGGCCATGAGCCAGAAAAAAGAGGGGACCTCTGCTGGGCAAGCCTCCGCCAGAGCCCCACAGTGGATCCGCGGGCCAGTGTTGGCCTTGTCGCCCTCAGCCTCAGCCAGCACTGCTCCCTTCCCTCCTCCTGGGACTCAGCATCCTTCTGTCTTGGGGATCCAGCATTACAAAGGGGCTTTAGCACCAAGCCCCCCTCCGGCAAAATGGGGCTGGATCACCCAGGGGCCCATTTTCCCCTGCAGATTCCAGCATCCGTCCCGGAAGATGCCCCCAGCTCTTCGGCCGCCGTCTTGGCACAGGACTTCCGCGTGGTCTGTGACAACATGTTGCAGGGCCTGGGGCGATACCTGCGCTGCCTTGGGGTGGACGTGCAGATCCTGGGGAATGATGACGAGCATTGGAGGGCCGCCGAGGTCGGTTAGGGTTAGGAGGAGAGGGGTCCCAGCTGCGGCAGCCCTGGTCTTCCCTTTCTGGCTTTGGAGGATGGGCACTCTGCGTGTACCTCCGAAAGGGGCACTCATCCCAAGGCAGGCGGTGTGGGCCCTATCTTGGGGCTGGCAGGGCAGTCTGCCCCTATGCTTTGGGCCACTGCAGAAGCCCCAGGTTCGGTTCCCAGGAAACTCCTCAGCTGCCCAAGGGGGTGCCAGGTTTCCAGCCATGTGGAGGCGTGTGGGAGAGGGGAGAGGGAGAGGGGAGCATCACCTGCAGATTGGAGGCTGTGTGGCTGAACCCAGAGACAAGCTCAGCTTAAGCCCGGCTGTCCCACAACCTTCTCCGTCCTCGGAAAGGGTGTCTTGTCTCCGTGGAGACTGGGCGGTTGGCCTTCCGAGTGTTACTGTGCAGGCAGTGGCTTTGATCCATGCTTGGCTAATCAAAGATACCGAGGCCCTTCCTTCCCTTTCTCCTCCCAGCACCCCCGGCCCCCCATCTCCCCAGCCCTTTTCTTTGGCTTAATAAGAAAAATTGGGGCTGATGAGCTCTGGCATGTGGATCAAAAAGCCCTCGGAAAAGAGCTGCCAACTCAGCCTCAGGTGGGGCTCCAGGCTGGTGGGGCAGGTTGGCTGCTGCCCCCCCCCAATGGCTTTGGCTGACTCTGGGATTTCGCAGGTGGAGGGCGGAGTAGCACAGAGAGAGTTGCTGTGGTTGTGGCCCCAACCTAGAAATGAATGGTTGCCCACCTTCCCTAAATCAGGAACAAATAAAATAAAAAGCCGCAGAGGACAGAGCACTGAGGGCCCGATTGGTTAGCGAAGCTTGTTCTGAGAGCAGCGGAAAGCTGCCACGAAGCCCTCTCTTATCCTGGGCCAGGCACTCAGGCATGCCTTCTGCGCAGATTTGTTCTGAAGATAAAATCGCATCAATTGAATTTAGATCTTTTTAATGTTTACATTCTAAAATGCTTTTAACTTAGGCTAAACATTAGCATTTAATATAAGTCCGTGTATGAGATGCCATACGCTAAATAAATAAATAAAATAATGGCATCAAGGGAGGTTTAAGCAAATGTGGCGGGAATCGTGGCCCGGTACCAGCCTTGCTCCAGATCTATTCAGTCCAGCATGCTGTTGGGCATTTGCTGGTTAAAACAAATGCCCAACAGCTTTTGTTTTCCCTTCTCTCCCTGCATCAGCCAGGGAAGGGATGGCCCTGCGCCTTAGATGCCTCCAGTTGCAGGCAAGCTGCTGTTAGTTTGTGCCCAAAGTAAATCCAACGTTTATTGATCCCTTTCCAGATTGCCAGGAAAGAAAATCGAGTGATTTTGACCTCCGGCATTCCGTTTCAGTCGGTGAGTGTGTAGCGGACATCTGGTGTGAGCTCTCTGAAGAAGGCTGGGTTCTTGAGCTGCTGGTCTTGTTTCTGGACCTTTAAAAATATTCCTCTGCTTCCCCCCCCACCAACTGGAAAATAGCCTCCACTTAGCCCCTGCGGTACCAAGATGTGGAAGCTGGTGGCTGTCCCTTCCTTTCATGACTAGGCTGGAATTTCACCGGGGAGCTTCCTGGCTGCCCCTTCAGTTTCTCTCCCTCACCAGCTCTTCCCAGTCCCAGCGGCGGCTTCCCCAGCTGATCTCCAGGCCCCTTTAAACGTTCCCTCTACCAGACCCCTTTCTTGCTCTTCCACAGCTGCGGTCCCAGGTGGGCGAAGGTCGGTGTTTCTCAGTGAACTGCTCGGAGAAGGCCAGGGAGCAAGCCCTCCAAGTCTTGAGGCACTTCAATGTCCGGGTGGCCTTGGCCGACGTTTTCAGCCGCTGCCAGGTAAGACGGCTGGGGCCTCCCTGCCCTCTCCCCCGGGTCTTTTGGCCTCTTGCAGCTTTCGCAGGGGTCTTCATCTGCCCTCCCCTCAAAACCAGTCCTTTTTGTCCTGGTGGGGAGGGAGGCTGAGCAGTCAGCAGCCAGGCAAGAGCCTGCCCGCTTCGAGAGCAGGTAGCTGCTGGCTGAAGAGGGCGAGGCGTGACAGAGCCGCTCTTTGGGGTGCTCTTTCTGGGTCGCACCCCAGGTCTTCTGCTTGGAGGAGGGAAGCTCAGCCCTGCAGAAGGAGGGCTGGAGTGCAAAGGAGCGACTTTGGTGGGCAGGGAAGGGGCCATCAGTTAAGCTGCTGCGCCTTTATTATAGCCTGTTTTACATCCAGAAGCTGTTTTGGGCACTGTTAACATAGAAAAAGCAGACAGTACAGTAGTCTGGGCTGCGTCTCTCTGCGTACGTGGGTAAAATCCACTGCGGTGTGTTTGCCTTGCTGCAAATGTGACTCGACAGTCAGTCCTTTGAGGGGCCGCCATCCTTTGCCCGAGTATCTGGCAGTCTCGGCTGGGCTTTATTTGAGGGGCGAAGACTGAGGAAAGGGGAGTCTCCTCTCTGGAAGTAGAACTCCCTGGCCTGGAGCCTTTCTCTTCTGGCCATGCTGGCTCGTGGCTGCGGAGGGTCGCCTGGGGCCGCTCTTCCTCCGGCTGAGAGCGATGTGATGGGGGCAAGAAATGAACTGGAAACCTCCACTAATGCCAGCCGGTATTTGCTGATATAGATGCCACAGGAAGAAAGCGCGTCTTGCCCTTTGGGTGGTGTGAACGTTCCTTGCGTGTGGGCCAGGAAGGCAAGCCGTCTTGTTTCTCCTCATGCTGCAGAGCTGCTGGGATTTTGATGGGGGCCCTCGCAGCCCTTCCCTGCTCTGAGCCCTGCGTCCTCTCTCCGTAACCTGCTGGTGGGGGTCCCTCTGGGGAGAATTTCCTTTTTGCCTCACAAGCCGGGCCCCTAGTTTCCCCTTTCTGGCAATGTGGGGATTCTAGAAGAACAATTCTGAGACCTCGCTGAGCCTGCAGAGAAAGTTGACTGCCGCCTCCCTGCCCCTGCCCCTGCCCCTGCCCGTGCCCCTGCCCCTGCCCCCTTCCAGTCCGTTTCTTCCTCTTGGCTTGGAGAGGAGGGCAGCATTCGCTGCCAGTGCAGGGCAGGGGGTCTACGGCACCTCTGCGCGAGTCATTCGCTTCTCTCAGTGTTGCTGCGAATGGGCGACACAGGCTTGATTCTCCTTCCCCGTGCACATTCTCTTTTTGAATCCTGTACGGTGCAAATGCTGCGTTTATATTCCATCTTTCCCCCAAGGAGATCAAAGCCAGGGTGTGGCACTTCTGCCATTTTTATTTACAATGGTCTTGAAAGCATTTTTCCAGCTGCTGGCCTGAGGCAACACAGGTAGTCCCCGGGTTAAGAATGCCCAGTTTACGGACAACCCCTAGTTAAGAACAGAGCCTATTGTAGCAAAATTTGAGATAAATTCACAACCGAGTTAAATACACAGTGGTTCAAGTTCATTACACGCTACTCCTTATACAGTATCGTACAATCATACTGTTCCGGCTTGCGTACAAATTCATCTTAAGGACAGCCCTTGGGACCAGAACTCGTTCTTCAGCTGGGGGCTTCCTGCAGTTTGAGGAGCAGCCATCCCCTTATCCTACATAGAGACCCTGCAAAATGTAACCAAGAGTTGGCATCTTGTTTCCAGGCAAGGATAAACACAGGCAGGCCGTCCCTCTTGGATCTGGGGCTGAGTGAGAAACAGCCTCTGGAAATGGGGGACCAAGGACTTGTTTAGCCCTATTTCCCCATAGAAAGCAGCTCTGGGGTGGAGCTGTGCAGGAGCCGGAATAATGCAGCTGTGCTCGCGAGCAGGACGCTGAGGAGCTTACTCGGGCAGGCTTCGCTGCTTCCTGCTGCTGTTCTTTCCAGAGCAGTAGAATTCCCAGCATTTCTGCTGCATTTTCCTCTGCATTCCAAGCCAGGAGCCTCCTGAAGGAAGGGGAAAAAAGGACAAGGGGGAAGGCCCGGCTGGCCCTTGGCCGAAATCTCGCCAGCGGTAGCCACCTTGCAGAGCGCTGCCTGGTTCCCACAGACTGTGTATTTTCCTGCCAAGATCTCAGTATCTTCAGAAATTCAGCAGAGCATGAAGGTCACAACAAGGAAAGCATGACAGCCCCCCCCCCCCGCCCCATTCTGCTTTGCTAACAAGCTGTAGGCTGACCCCTCGGAGCCCGTTGGCAGCCCAAGACGGTGTCGAAGGAGCCTCGCTGCCTAGTCTGGATGAGCGAGGGCAGGCCCAAATACATTTCCTTCTCTTGGCCACGGCTCTGGGCTCCAGGGAAGAGACACCTGGCTCTCCTCACTTGGGGTGGCCAGTCAGGAGGTGATATGGGGCGGGGGAGAGAATTAGGCCAGAGGTGCCTGTGTGATGGGGGTGGGCCATAGCAAGAGGAAAGGGCTTCTGGCAAGTAGCTGTTGGGAGGCTGTCAGAAGGGGCCTCCTAGGGAGGGGAGGACCCCCTCATAGCCAGTCATCCCTGGAGCGCTGAGCACAGGAGGGTCACTGGGACACGAGGCTTGAGTTGCTCCGAAGGCAACCCTGCATTGCAGCAGAGGACCTCTTCTTCCCCTGGACCGGTTTCCCTGCTGTCCAGAGAAAGCCTGGGGTCTGGCGGCTTCTGAACTGGTGGTGGTGGGTGGGTTCTTCAGTCCCTCGGTCTCTCTGTGTTGCCAGAACCGCCGTGCAGACAGCATTGCAGGCACCCCTGTTCCCAGCAGTTCACCTGGCCTTCCTTTGGGGGCAGGTGCTCGGAATTGCTTCCCAGGCAGTCTGGCTGCAGGGGTTGGCTTCCGTCTGCCTTGCTCACTTCTTACCTTACCTGAGACTGTCTAAGATCGTTGGGGAGTCTAAGGCATGGGTGCTCAGAGTACGTGCGAAAGGCTCACCTTTGGGATGGAGCAAGTATTCAAGGCTACCTTGCTGTTTAAAAAATTAGAACGAGCCTGATCTCAGAGATGCAGGCTCCTGGGTCAGTGATTCTCCGTGAGGTCCTGCACTTCAGACCTTGAAGGACAGTGATGTTTGTTTGTTTTTTGTCGTATTTATATAGCTGCCCATCTCACGTAGAAGTGACTCTTTGCTCAAAGTTGCTCAAACGGTGCTGTGGAGTGTGTAACGTTGCTGCTTCCCAGGCCTCTGCTGAGAAGCACCTTTCCCCCAGGAGCTTAGCAGTAGAAATAGGGTGGGGAGGGAAGAACCCAGGGACATCTCCTGGGGTGGAGCCGTGTGCGAAAGGTGGTTTGGGGCCAAAAGTTTCTGAGGGCTGGGGCCAGTGAAGCTCCAGGTGCACGGCAGGAGCTCCTCGCGTGAATCACCTGGGGTTCTTGGCTGCCACGGCTGCTCCCCGCTTACTCCAGACTCTGGCACAACCCACAGGCCTCTCGCCAGCCTGCTTTGCCAAGGTGCGTGTTCTGTGGGGGGGGGGGGGTCCGTTGGAGAGCCGTGGTGCTGGGGAAATTTCCAGGGAGGCAGTTCCCAGGCAGACGAGACCGGTGCAGGCAGAGCCAGCTTGGACTCCCTCCTTCCCTCCCCAGCACCCGGAGCCCGAGCTGGCAAGCCTTGGGTTATGGCAGCAACGATGTTTGGTGATGCTGGGTTCACACCAGCCCGGTTCAGCTGGCGAGCACTCAGAGATTGGTTCCCATAGTTCATTAGGTGGATATGTTGATGAAGATGCTCAGTCATCCAGGTGGAATTGTCTGGAGGTTGAGTCATGACAACTGGACTTCCTTTCTTTTTTGGTAGAGACGTTTCGCTACTTGTCCAAGCAGCAAGTAGCGAAACGTCTCTGCCAAAAAGAAAAGAAGTCCAGTTGGCATGACTCAACCTCCAGATGTTCATTAGGTGGAGCAAGAAAGTCCCCCGCTGCCCAAAGGGTTTCCGTGCTGCTGCTGAGACCCAGCAGGGGCCAGTGAGCGCCGGGTAAACCCACAGAAGTCCACGCTCCTGGTGCAGGACGCAGGTCGGGCAGCGCTGGCGGGCGGCAAAGAAGCTGCCATCCTTGAGGACTCTGTTGGCTGCTTCTCCGCACGGGTTGCCAGCCTGGGTGCGTCTCCTTCGCACCCGGGTCACGGCGCAGCTGCCTCTTCATTTTTTCTCAGTAGCATCAGGGAAGGACGCTTTCAGTCTGACTAGGAATGAAGGGTCCTCGAAAAGCAGCCCTTTGTGTTTTGAGGGGGCATCGTCGACCCCAGGGTGCCAGAGCTCCTTCCAGAATAAACGGGCTTATCTGCGAGCGCCCGTCCGGCCTCCGCCGCGGCCTCCCCGCCGCCCTTTTGTTGCCCGACCGTTCCTGAAGAAGGAGCAGGTACGGCGGGGGCAGCGTTTGTGAAGCTCGGTGCGTGGCGGATCCTGATAGCCTCCCCGGCCTTTGGCACTTAAGGTTCCTCCGTGTTTGGAGGCAGCAGATCTCGGAGCTGGAAGGCTGCTGCCCCCGGCCTCCCCCAGCGAGCCTTTCCCATCCGCTCCCCTCCCCCAGGGAGAAACAGCCCCGCGGAGTTCCCAGGGCTGAGAAGTGCCGTTGGCGGGTCCTCGGCCCCTGTGGTTATCTGAGGTCACGGACTCAAATAATTGCCGATCAAAACAAGGGCTTGTTTGAGTTGGAAACCTTGGAGGAGATTGGCAACACCGTGGCGAGGCGCCCTTTCTCTGGGGGCGGTTTGGCGGAGGGCCGATGGAGGAGCGGGGCCTGAGTCTCAGCGGGGTGGGGGTGGGCTCCGCGCTTTCTTCGGAGGTCTTGGGAGCAACCTTTCCCCAGACGGGCCGTGCGGCTCAGAGCGCCGCGCCGGGCGTTTATCTGTGCCTTCTCCCCGAGCGGTCGCTCGCTCGCTCGCTCGCTCACACGGCTTTGCGACTTCCACGCCTCGCGCCCGAGAATCGGTCCCTTGCGTCTGTGCAGACTTTGCAGCGTGACCTTTGGCAGGAGCACTTCGAGGCAGAAGGGGTCTTGCCTTGCCCCCCAATTGTGGTGGTTCCAGCAGCGGTACCTGGTTTGGAAAGCCGTGGTCTTGGGGCCCTTGGAGCTCTCCTTCCCTGGAGAGGAAAGAAAGGAGGGGGAGGCGTGCGGGGGCCTTGGGGGCAGAGAGGGCTGGGGAAGGCTGGTCAGGAGGCCACCCCCTCTTCTCCCCTCTTCTCGCGTGACTGGGGGGCAGTGTTTCCCTGAAGGGAGATTGGCAAGCCTGCAGCCACGAGCATCTCTGGGTCAGAACTACAGTGGCACCTGCACGACTGGTGCCAAGGGGGACCCGGGCCGAAAGTTCAAAATTCACTGCCCCCCCGCCCACATCCCTCACAAAAGTAGGGATCCCGCTCAGCCTCTGAATGCATATTGTAGCACCTGAGCTTGATATTATCTGCAGATGGGGCCCCTGAGAGCTAGAAACTTGGGGCGGTTGTGAAAAGCTGAAATGCAGAGGATTGTGGCCCCAGCAATAATTTTGTCATGGCAGATGCCATCGGCAGCCATTTTAATGTCCTGGTGCTGACCTGCGACCCGAGCAGATGTTCTGGTATAAATCACTTTTGCGCGAGCCCCGCTGGACTTTCTGGCGGTGGGCTTTTGGAAGCTGACTACGATTCACCAGGGCGATGGAGAGGCTCTCCTTCTCTACCCAGTGGGAGTCTCCGGGCCAACCAAAGCTCCGTTCATATTTCCCCCAGATTCCTTGCAATCCTTATTTTTCACAGTCTGAGCTTTCCCTCTCTTGCCAATTTCCCAGGAGGGCTGTTGGAGGGCGAAGATTTCTCACGATAGCAGAACAACCGGAGCCTTCAGTGCTAACGTGACCCCACAGCACACATCTGCTCGGATCCCCAAAGAGATAAGCCCCTCTTCCCAATCGCTGCGGTGGCAGCGTTCCTGGACCGGCTCGGGCCAAGGTGGCTTTTCCACCAGCTGCCAGCGTGGCGCCTCCTGGCCCTGCTGCAGGTTCCCTGTTCAGCGGCCGGGGCTGTGGGCGGCTGCATCTGGGGCTGAGTCGGTGGGTGCTCTCCAGTGGGCAGTGGGGTTGAAGGAGGCAGGAGCTCCTGTTTACCTGCCAGGCCAAGGTGGCGGCAAGTCAGGCAGTCTGGCTCATCTCAGCGCAGATTGGAAGGGGGCTGGCCGGCCGCCGGCTTCTTTGCGTCTTAGCCTTACGTCCCGCCTCTCACTCAGGAGCCCGTGGTGGCGGCGGTGGCGGCGAATGCAGTTCTCCTTCCGCCTCTTTTTCCTCACAGTCACCCTGTGAGGAGGAAGCCTCCGTGCTGAGTGGGGACTAGAACTGGGTCTCCCTGTTCCTAGTGAGCACCCTCCCCACCAGGCCATGCTGGTGGTCCTAACCCTAACCTGGATTGACTGGGGCAGAGGAGGTTCCCTGCCTCCCCTTGCAAAGCACCTGCCAGAGACTTTGGGCGTGCAAAGTCTGGCCTGTGGAGTGGGCCAAAGCAGCGAGCTGGTTGAATAGGCAGACGAGCAGCTGGTGCCTCCCCCAGACACGCCACTGGCCCTTGAGTTCTGGGTGTCTGCGGGACTGGCCGTGTCTCAGCTTTGAAGCAGGGTCTTGCCCCGCCCTCTGCGTGGAGCTTGGAAGTGACCTCCATGCATGTATACGTAGCTCTGTAACACCCCCCACCCCAGCTTGGTGCTGTCTGCTCTGTTCATTAGCCTGTCCTTGCGGGGGGGGGGGGGGATGCTTGTTTCCTGACCTAGCAATTCTCTCTGCATCGTTCTGAACAGCTCAAAGTGATGGTGGGGACAAATCTTCTGGGTACTGGGAAGATGAGCTCACTGTCTGTTCTGCGACTGAGGGCCGTTTCCAGGGCCACGATGCCAAGCACCTTCTTCCCTGAATGGGGCACGTGCTGAGCTTCCAGGGCCCTTCCCAGCTCCATGATCTGTTTGTGTGAGGGAGAGTTCTCACGCTAAAAATATGCTGTCAGTGATAAGAGAAAGCTTGTGGGGGGGCATGGAAATAACCCTGCACTAGCAGGAAAATGCTGTTATGCTGCTGCTAAAAATATGTGGGTATCTCAGAAATTAGAGAGGAGGCTGGGCACCAGTTCTTGACTCTCACCCTGGGTGTAAAGTTGCATCCAGTCCCCAAGACCAGGAGGACCCGCGCTCAGGGCACTGCAGGCGTGCTGGGCTTATTCTCCCGTGCCAGGGCTTGGCAGTGGGGGCTTCAGCTGCTAGACGCCTAGGCTGCTGGCAAAGTCAGAAGGCTCCCGGAGCCCCTGGGGGGCTGCCTGGTATGGTCAGGAATTGCCCAACGTGCTCCACATCCGCCTCTCCCAAGCTGGTTGCGGAGAAACGGCTGGCTTGACTCTTCTCTTTCCCCTCTCTGGGAGCAGCATCTGAAAGGGAGGCTTTGCTGCCAGGGCCACTGTGAGCGACCACTGCGCAGGTGCTGCAGGGTGGGGAAGGGAGGGATGTCGGCTGGGAATCTGTCACGAGCCGCCGCTCATCTGGGCGCAAAGGACCGTCCCCCTCCTGTGGCACCGGCCTCTGGCACTCCACGCTGGCGGTATTTCAGGTTGGCACTCAAGCCATAGGCTAGAAACCGGCCTCCTTTGAGCAAAGGAGAGCTCCATTCAAAACGAGAAGGGGGGTAAACAGCACTTTGGATCAGTGGCATTTGGTGGCCTCACTGGGAATCCGAAACGCTTTTGGCCTCTCTCCTGTGCCTGCCATTCTGCCCTCCGGGGCGCTGCTTGCAACCAGGAATCTGTCCTCAGTCCTTGCTGCTGGCCTCTGGCCCTGCCGCTGTGTGCCAGATTAACCTTTTTGTCTATTTCTGACCTAATAAAATCTCACGTATTAGGCTTGGAAGGATTAGCTTGCTGTTGGCAAAGGCCGAGGGAGGGGGGGGGAAGGTTTTGCTGAGTACACACACACAGCTGATGACAGCGTAATCTCCCTCAGCGATAATGGAAACCCCAGCTGCAAATAAATAAAGCCAGAGGGCGTTGTGGTGGGGCCTGGGGCTGTCGGCTGGCACAGCGGTGCACCCGCTGCCCCGGTAGCCCTTTTGGAACCTCAGGAGTTGGGCTCCCTGGACGACAGGGCCTGGCCTCGGGAGAGCAGGGCCGCTCACCTGCTTAGCCGTGGCCCAGGGGTGATGCCATCCCAGCCCAGAAGCTGCCTTGGGATGCCCATCAGTAACCAAGGCGGAGCTTCCCCCCTCCCAATTCAGGGCCATTGTAGAGATGAAGGGCCGGTCGGTAGACCACCAGCATGGTGGGATGTCCAGCTCAGGGCTCCAAGCAGATGCGGCCTGGGGACCGTCTTTTCTCAATATGCTGTGGCTGTTTCCTGCCAGGCAGAAAGCCCTTCCTGAATCCATCATTGCCCCAGCAGGCCAGCGCTTCTCCTCCCTTGCGTGGGGCTCCTTTCCCCCACAGCAGGCTGGGCCCTTCTGGGTGCCCGAGGTACACAGCCAGGGCTGTGTCCACTGCTCCCCCACCAGGGCACGGAATCGAGGACCAGGACCGAGAGCTTTGGGGGCACGTTGAGACGTGCCTGGGCAGAAGAAATCTGGGTGTGGCCTATGGCAGCTGTGCGAGGCTTCCCCATCTGTGAGCAGCATACCTGAGAGTGCCAACCCAAAGGGAGCAGGGCATCAGCTGCCTTCAAGTCCTGCTTAGGAGCACCTCAGGGCATCTGACTGCCTGTGTCCGGGCAGGGCACCCAGCCCACTATGGCCCTGATAGTTGGATCTGGGTCCAAGGCCAGGCCCTGTGGCAGTCAACCATGCTCCTTTCCTCAGGGCGCTGATGCTGGAAAGCTCTGAAGAGGGCGGTGTGGCTCTCTGGTTGACGGAGGGACGGTACTGAAGGGGGGGGCGGGGGGAGATCCAGGCCGTAAACACAGGGGAGGAAATGGAGGAGACTGGAAATCTCTGTAACCCTTCCAAGGGGAACTCCTGTCCCTTTTGGGCTTCTCCGCCTCCCCGGGAGGAGAGCTTTCCGCAGCTGACCAGGAGGCCTTAGGAGGCTTGCTTTGGCTCCAGCTGGGCTGCAAAGAGCCAAAAGTTCCCTGGGGCGTGGGGGGTGTCCTTCTTCCCCGAAGATGGACTGCAATTCCAGGCAGTTCAGGCCCTCTCCTGCTGGAGGCACTGGAACTGGGATCCCTCAGTTCCCTCAGTCCAAGGTTGCTTCTTTCCTGGATGGGCCTTCCTCCTCTCCCATCCTGCCCCACTGCGGTCAGGGCAGAAGAGGCTGAGACCCCCTCCACAAGCAGCCCCTGCCCGGCTGCCTCGGGGCTCCCTGCTCTGAGGTCTTGCCTCTTCTCTTGGCACAGCCCCCCAGGTCAGCAGCCCGGCTCAGGGCTCTGGAAGGAAGCTTCATGGACCCAAGAGGCAGTGGGGAAGGGCTTCCTTTGGTCTGCCCCCCCGTTCCTCCTCCCTTTCTCCATCTCTCACCCCACCTGTTCGCTCAGGTATATTCTCCGTCCCAGTTTGCATTCTTGGGCTGCCCCGCTCGGCAGGACCCGGGGAGGGAGGAGTCCTCTGCCGGAGCGGCTTCCCGTCTCCTCACTCCTGAGCCCAGGAGCAGGGAGGCTCGGCCCCTTCGGCCCTGATCCCAGAAGGAGCCGCGGTTGTGTCCCTCCTCATCAGCTTCTCCTCTGCTGGGCTGGGCCGGGCTGGGCTGGAGCCCCTGGACCAGCGCTTATCTCCATCAGTCGGGATGCTAAGCAGCTCATTAGAGAGGAGGGAGACAAGGTGAAGCCAGCAGGCTCACTGGCGGGGGGGAGGGGACGGGCTCAGAGGGAACGTAGCCAACAGGTCACTGGGGGGGGCAAAATGCAGCTTTCTAGAAGCCCCGGGTTCCATTTCTTGAACCGAAAAGGTCTATTTGTCACAAGGGGAAGACACTCCAGGAAGGGCGAAGGTGCTGGTCCTGAAGCTCTGCTGGGTGCAGCTCCTGGGTGTCTCGGGGTAAGCTTTGGCTCCCAGCAGGGGTCGCCTGTTGGGGTGCAGCTTTCGAGAGGCCCTCCCTGCAGGGAGATGGGGGCCGCTGGGCTGGGCGTACGCCTTCAGCGGCAGACGGCAGCCCCCCACCCGGGACCAGGGTGGGTCTGAGGCAGAGAGACGGTCCGCACGCCCCGGCATCCTCTTGGTGCATTCCCAGCCACGCTGGGAGGCAAAGGGCAGCTATTTCCAGTTTCCTCCCCTTGAACTTGAGTTCAGGAGTCATCCTCAGCAAGAGGGGGGACGGGAGGGAGGCTGTGCGTGGAAAACCAGGGCCCCAGAGCTGCTCCAGTGCAGCCCAAAGGATATAAAAGGAACGGAAAATTGCTTCAAATCCGGAAGCCCGGCCTTCTGCGAAATGTTCTCACAGAACTGCTTCTCCGTTTAGCTCTTGTCACAGGAGAGCAGGGCACTCTGGGAGGGTGCCTCGGGGGCTTCCAGGCGCACCCTTGGAGGAGCCTGGGGTCTGATCCAGCTCTCCATGCTTCCATGAGCCCCAGTAAATAGGAAAAGGGCCTCCATGCTCAGGGCAGGTCTGTCTCAGCGGGGTGGTTGTGCGTTCTCGCTGTTCATGGTGTGTGCGGTGGTGGCCTGGGGGGACCCTGCCCGCCCAGTGTGTCCCATCACGGTGCGCAGTGGCTGTTCGAGGCCTACCTGGAGCTTGGTTGTCTTGGGGAAGGAGGGCAAGGACGCGGCGCCAAGCCCAACAGGCCGAGAGGGTTTTGCAGGACAGGCCGGTGCCCGGCACAAGGCCTGGGTGGGGGGAGGAAGAATGCAGACCCAGTGGATTGACTGGAGGCCGGTGGGCAGGGCTGTAGTCGGGCGGGGAGCCCCCGGTCCAAGCAGCGGCTTGGTGGCTTGGCAGCCCAGCAGGCACCCTCCACCTCGAAGGTGTGTCTCTGTGAGGGGGGGTCTGGTGCGGAAGCCGCCAGCGCAGCCCCGGCGGGACCCAGCCCGATCATCCGTCAGGAATGCTGCTCCAGAGGAGGCGTTGGGAGTCCTGATCCGGCATGGGAAAATACTTCAAATCAAAGGGGCTGGGACAATATGTGAAAGAGAAGAAACTAGACATTGAAACGTGAACCAGTGACATTGGCACAGCAGAATGGCTATTTTTAAGGCTCCCCCCAACCCCCCGGGCTTTCACTTGTTCCGATCAGCTCTGCACCTTCCAAAATTAGTCGCTCGCTGGGTGGGAGAATCTGTTTTGTGGCTTCAGCCAATGTGGACGCAACGCTGCTTCTGAGTCGTGCCGCAAAGCCGTTGGCGGACGTGCCAGCCCAGGGAACGTTAGGTTTAGCTCAGCGCGGAGGAATGGGTGGTGGGGGAGCCTTCGTTGCGGCTTTGCGTTCAGGGAGGGGCTGGAGCACGTTGTGCGGGTGAAGCGGGCTGGCCCGCCTGGACACGCGTCTTGGGGGGAGAAGGCATGTAATCTGCATAAACTCCCTGGTAGGCGGGAGGTCTGCCACACGGGGTGGAGGCGAAGTCTGGTCTCTGAACCTGGTTTTCCTCGCTTTGTATGTTGGGGCCGAATGCAGCCCAGGGTGGGGGGGAGGCTTCCTCCCCTCTGCAGCCAGCCAGCCAGCCAGCCAGCCAGCCTCCCTCCCTCCCTCCCTTTTCAAAAGGCCAGGCCTGACCACCCCCCTCCCTTGGGCTTCCCAGGCCTTTTGTCTGATAGCAAGGCCCCAAAGAAGAGAGCAGCCTCCCCCCCCCCCCCACTTCATTCCCACACTCATAATTGCTGGGTCAGAAGAGGCACAAAGCGTTGGGGACAGAGCAGCGAGCAGAGGTTTTTGGGAGGGTGGTGCCGCTTCTGGATTTCTTTCCAAGCTTCTTCTAGTAATGTTCTCCCCGGCAACGATTCCCACACCCCCCAGTGTCTCCTTGCCCATCCCCAAATCCCCCCTGCCAAAGGCCCAGCTGCCCAGAGCTTCCACCCCTTTTTGGTGGAAAGGCAGCCCTTGACTGATAGTTGGGTAAAGGGATCTTCAGGGCTTTTGGATGTCAGAAGCAGCCCGTGGTGTGGTTAATCCGCTTCTAGAACCAGCTGGTGCCAGGGCCTCCTCCCTCCCTCTCGCTGGGGAGGGCTGTCCTTCCGTCTAGGAGGTAGATCGCGACCCTGCGCTCCGGCATTGGCCTGAATTGGTGCCAGCTTCTGGATCTCCTGGGGGGTGGCAGAGCCTGGAAGCAGAGCCTGGAAGGCCGCTTCCCGCCCGGGTGGGGATTCGACTGTCCAACTTCCCTCTGCTGCAACCAGGCGGGTGGGGGGGCGATGGGGTGGGGGCCACAACCCTGGCACCGAGTCCTTCAGCCACCCTGGCGTGAGACTGGCACGGAAGGGTCATCCCTTTTGCTCTCACTGGTGGTGCTTTCATTTGCCGCCACCTTCCTGTCCAGCTGTTTGCCACGCTTTACTTCATGCACTGGGGGGGCAGGGCAGGGCAGAAAGTGCCCCCCTTCTAGACAGAGGGGAGAGAGGTAGGGCCTGCTGGGAGACGTTTCCCAAGCCCCCTTCTTGCCACGCCTTGTTCTATTTCTCTGCTCCCAGGTTGCTCTGGTTCTCAATGCCGCCTGTGGCGTGCCTGGCCTGAAGATGGGAGGCTTCCCCTTAGTCCTTGCAAGATCTCACTGGCCTCTTTGTGACACCCGCCCCCCCCCCCCGTTGGGTGGCAGGAGGGGACGTGGGGATAGTGGAAGGGCTGTGGAGGAGAAAGAAACACCCCTCACCGGCTCTCTGAGCTTGGCCTCTTGTACTTCGTCTCCTCTTCGAAGCCAGGCCTGACTTGCCTCAGGAAGAGGTTGGAGGGGGGGCAGAAATTCCCGCGTGAAGCCCTTCCCCCAAGGAGCCCCGCCCTCGGGCAACAGGAGGGCTGGGAAGGTGTCCTCAGGTTCCCTCCTGCAACGTGGGGGGAGGGGGGATTCCCACGCCTCGCTAGCAGAGCATCCCAGGGCCAAACTTCTCACACCTGCCTTGGCGCTTTGCACATGCTCGTTCGAGAGGGCAGCCTGCTTCACGGGGTTCCCGTAGGCTTTGTGATAAGCAGCCACACAGGGTAGGCGACACTTGCCCTCCCTCCTCCTCCGTTTCTCGGAGATTCCCAAGCCGACGCTCCCACAGAGGCGCCCTGGGGAACCTCTTTTGAGGGCAGCTGATTCTGCCAGGTCTCGAATGCCAGGCCAGACCAAGGCATCTAGCAGAGGCAGCTTCTCCTCCTCTCTAACCGAGGATTGGAGGCCATGGCAAGCGGGCAGCAGCAGGCATGCTCGGTGGAAGCAAGGGTGGGCAAGGAGTGCACGTTGGGCCACACGGGCCAAGGGTGCGTGTCTGGTGAACAGCCCCTCCTAGTCTGTGGCAGCTGGGAAGCACGCCCATGCTGTATTGGACGTTTAGGGGAACGGGAGCCTGAAGCGGCCTGTGCCCTTTTGGCACCAATCCACGGAGGCTGCCGCCGTCTCTAAGGATGCCACACTCGAGAAGCAGCCGAGTTCTCTTCCTTCTGCCCGGGGGCCAGCAACTGCAGCTGCCCTGCGGAGCAGGATTGCAAGAGAGCGAGCGCGTTTGGTGTTTTCCAGAGGGGAAGGGACATGCTAAAGCGGTCAGGCCCTAAACCATTGGCAGGCGTGAACTTCCTCTCCCAGCGCCTTTCTCACAGCCGGAGTGACGTCAGTCTGCGTCTACCAGCTGAAGGCCGGTTAGGTTTGATCCGCGCCTTTCCGGAAGCACCTGACAGATTCAGTAAATCAGATTTCTCTTCTTCCTCAACGCTTTCTAAACGGTGCGTGTGAAGCGGTGAGAAAAACTGTCCTCTCTCAAGCCCAGCACCTGCACAGAGGTCATCCGACAAAGCCCCCTCCCCAAAGGCAGATTTGGGACCACAAGGGCAACCAAGCCATTGCGCCAGACCAGGAGTGGCGATGGGCCCCGCCTTTGTGGCAATGGAGGGCGCGATGGACGATCGGGGCAGGACGGGGATGCTCGTATGGCCCAGAGGGGCCTGAGGAGGGCGTGTGGGGTGCGGGGTTAGGACAAACAACATTCACTCTGAGTTAACTAGATTGTGCTGGGCGCGGAGGTCTTTTCCTTCGCCAAAGAGCTGTTTGCCTGGGATTTCGGGTCATGCCCTGCCCCCAGACATCTGTGCCAAAGGCAGGGCGAGGCCAGAGTCTTGGCAGGTGAGGCACCACGGTTGGTGGGAGGGCAGGGGGCTGAAGCCGGTGGGGGCCGGCTGAGGGAGGGAAGCTAAGAGGCCAGAAGGTCCAAGGACCTCTTTTTTCTCTTCCTCCTTCTCTTTTAAATTAGCCATTTACAGCGGGATTTCTTCTAAAACGTCGGATGTCCCCCAAATGTACGTTTAAAGCATTGGAAGGAAAAAGGGCAGGGTAACTCAACTGCGGATCTTTGCCGGGGAGCATAATTAATTCTCAGCTGGCACACGCGGTCCGTGGCTCAGGAGGGGGAGCTGAAGATGCTTTGCGGGGCCACCGTCCCGTTCGCCAGTCCTGCTAGAGGTTTCCCACCATCCCTCCTCTGCCCTGTCTGGGGGCCTTCTGGGCATCCTCACTTGGCTCTCACGGCCTCTTGCGCCACACGCCTTGCCCTGGCACCACCCTCTCACTTCCGTCTCAGTGGGTTTGTTTCCCAGGGTGGCGAAGCGGAAGTATCCCCGGGGAGGCGCTGGCATTGGAAGACCCGGCTCGATTCCCCCTCGGACTCCCTTCTCTCCCCACGGGAGGTGGTATTCAACGGAAGGCACCCACGGGGGACGGCGGGGATGCAGGTTCAATCCTGGCAGCATCTCTGGGGTGAGGCAGGGGCCAGGCAGAACAAGCTGCCGAGGACACGGGGCTCCCGTGGGGTCCAGGCTCGGCCTGGGAGACAAGGAGCTGTCCTGCTAAGAGGCCCCCCCGCCCCCTGGCATTCAAGTCCTCCTCTGTCCCCTTTACAGCAAAAGCTGCGGCGTGCAGTGCTTTTCGTCTTTCTGATGCAGTCCCGCCTCCCCCACCCCGTAAACAGAGCTGCAGAACTGCTGCTGGTGGGCAGTTCTAGCAGCAGCTACTCCTCCGCCTCTTCTCGCAGGACCGTTTTTTACTTTCCTCCTCCTCCTCCTCCTCCTCCTCTTCCTCCTTCCTCCCTGCCGCTTTTGCTGGGACTCAAAGCCGCCCGCCTGCCTGCCCCTCCCCCCACTTTCCCACACTGCTTAGCAAGTCGACAGGTTCTCACACTCGGCTCCCATGGGGGCCGTCTGCTTGAAAGCAGGCATGTCCGCCTGGCCCGGCGCTCTTCCTCTCCCCCCACTTCCCTGGTCAGGGAAGCCCCCCTCCCCTGCAGGCGGGCATGGTGCATCCTTCCAGCTCTGCTCATACGGCCAGAGGGCGAGGAAACAAGTGGAGCGGCTGGAGAGCCAGCCAAAGCAGTGCCCTCCCATCCCGTCCAGCTGCTGGAATCGGGTGACCTGAGCTGCTGCTCCCCTGGGCGCTCCGTCCTTCCTTGCAATAACCACGCAAACCTGCTTCTTCTCGGCCCTGCATCCCGGGCGAGGCAGATAAGGCGGGGGGAGTTGAGGAATAAAAGGGTTTGCCCCCCGTGTCATCGAGTGCGGGGCCAGGTCCCTGGCCGAGGGGAGCTAAAGGAAGGGGAGAGTCCTTTAGGAAGGAGAGGAGAACGAGGCCGGGAAGGGAAGGCAAAGGGGCAAGCCTGCTTAGGGGAGCCCCATTTCTAGGCAGCAGCTGTGGGGAGACCCTGCTGGCAAGAAAGCAGAGAAGGAAGCAGTGGGGAGGAGGCGCTCTGCCCCCCGGAGCTGGAGCTGTCGGGCTTGGTCAGGGCAAGGGCCACAGCGCAGAGGAGCTCAGGCAGAAAGGAGGTGCCCGACCCCCACAAGGTCTCCCTCTTTGCCGTTCCTCCCTCTCTCCCCCTGGGTCTTCCAGCAAAGCCCTGTGCCCCCTCGGCCCCAGCGACCTCTGTGCTCCTGGGACCGCCTGGACCCCTTCCCAGGATTGGCGGCCAAATCCCTCGGTTGCCCTTGTCCTCTGTCAGTTAACCTAAAGGGATTAACTTGGGGAGGGGAGGTGGGGGTCCCCCGGCCCTCTGCCTCTTTTTCTCTCTGGGGAAGCTGAAGCTTTGTTCCTGCCTCTGGGGCAGCTCCCTCCCTCCGTCTGTGGGGTTTCTGATCGCCCCACGGACCATCCGGTTCTCTCCTGGAAGACTCTGAGACCCCCGGCCCTTCTCCAGATTATGAGCAGCAGAACTATGGGACGGTTGCAAGTGCTGTGGGTCTGGGACCCTCGGGAAACTTCAGTGGCTGCTAGCTTTTCCTCTGGGGGTCCGGACCTCTGAGAAGTGAGCTGCTGCTTCCCCATCTTTCTGTGGAGGAACCCGTCTTCCATTCTGGGTTCGGCTCTGCGGCCCCAGCCTGCCACCCATCTTGCCTCTTCCCAGTGGAAAATGGGAGAGCCCCCCAGGCGGGTTTTCCCGGGCAGCGCCATCAGATTGGTCCCCCTCATCGAAGTTGCCTGCCTCTTGCTTCCTCTTCCTCTCTCGAAAGAGGCACACCCTGGGTCTCTGGGGGGAGGCAAGCAGCCCCCCTTCGACGGCTGCCCCATGGCCTCCCATTCCAGCCCCCGAGGAGCTTTTTCGGCTTCCCATCTTGGCCTCGATTGGGCCGGGCCACAAATGCCAGACATTCCTGTGGAGGAGGCAGTGGGGGCTGCTTGGGCTCCTGCTGACGAGGAGGAAATCAGCCCCCTTCCCTGCCGGATTCTCCCCACGGCAGGGCAGCCTGGAAGAAGGGGGTGTTGAATGTCTATGCCCCCCCCCCGGGCTTCTGAAGACGAGGAATCCATTCGTTTCTGCCTCCTCGCCTGCTTTCCGAGGGGCCTGGGGGGGTTCTTTCCCGGAAGAGTGGGAGTCCCCCAAGGGGGAAGAGCCAAAACATTTGAGTTTGCGTCCAGCTTGATCTGCGCCCTGGCCTGCCGTGCTTCAGGAAGCAGGAGGGACCCCTCTTTCAGTGGAGCTGTGAACCTCCCTGCTCTATTGCCTTCTCTTTGCTTGCTTGCTTGCTCATAGAGAGCTTTTCCCCAACTTTGCCAACCGTCCTCACAAGAGCACAAAAGCTGTGCCAGACTGGCCAAAGGCCCAGCTGCCCTCCCCAGTGAGAAATCCACCAAGAAGGTAACGGCCTTCTGTTGTTGCTTCCAGCAACTGCTTCTCTGTGGTAGACTCCTCTTGGTCTTGGAGGCTCTAGGTAGCTCTATGGTGATTCATAACCCTTGACCATTTTCTCCTCTTCTTCCTCCAAGGACTCTTGTACTCTGCTAGTTTTTTTCCCACTTGATGCTGCTGCCCATCTGGAAGGCACCCTCGGTTTTTGCCTGAAGGGTCGCGAAGGTACCCCGCGGGTGTCCCCCTATCTTCTGGCCTGTCATACTTTCTCGATCCTGGAGGCTGTGGGGCAACCCCTAATCAGATTTTTAGCGTGAACTGCTCCTTCCTAGTTAAACTGCGGCAGAAACCTGCAGCACCTGTTGACCAGAAGCTGCAGTGGGTAAAACACTTGCGTCCCAGCAGAGGTGTCCTCTGCTTTTAAAACTGCTTTTTGCTCGAGGCTGCAGCAAAACTAGAGCCACCTCCCGAAAAGCCAAAACACAGGGCCAGGAGCCATTTGGGAATGGGCAAGAAGGGAGCTGCTCTTGTGGGCCAAGCAGGGCCAGGCGGGGCTCTTCCTGAGTCTCCTAGAAAGAGCCAGGATGTACCCCTCTGGGGCGGGCGCTTGGCCACGCTGCCTGCTGTCGCAGAAGAAAATACCCCCTGTGGCGTGTTCTCGTTTACAGAGAGGGCTGAGCTTCTCCCTCATCCCCAGCTTGAGCCTTTGCCTGAGAGGGGTGGACTCGGGACCAGAGGAGGGAGCCAGGCTCCTGGCTCTGCTCAGGGTGTAGCCTGGGTGCCGCGGCGTTATCGTGGGCGATGAGGAGGGGCTGCCCTCTGACTCTCAAGATGGGGATCCCTTTCTGGATTCTGTGGTGCTCGCGAAAGAAACTGCCTGAGCCAGGTGCGCAAAGACTGCCTTTCCTTTCATTCACCCCAAGCAAGTGCTGCAGGTCAGCGGTAGACTGCTTCTCTGCAGGGAGGCTTTGTCGAGGGCCAGTCCTCTCCTCTTCCTCCTCTCGCAAAGACGTGGCATGGCTCGTTGGCTTAAAAAGAATCAAATGCACAGGCAGCTTGATTCTTTTTAAGCCAGTGAGCAGTGCCCTGTCTTTATGAGTCTTGGGGAGCGTCGTCATGCTGACCTGAATTTCCTCTTAGAGGAACCGAGTTGGGGGGACGGGGGGTCCCCCAGCTGCCTCTGTGTGGGCCGCACAGAAGCAACCGGGCCAGATCACTCCAGTGTGCAAGACCCCAGGATGTCCCTTGGGGGCTGGAGCCCGGTGGGGGCTGCTTGGCCCTTCCTCCCCTTCTCAGTGGGCTCTCGGGCTTCTCCAAGTCTCAGTCCCGCGAGGCCTGCTGGCCCTCTGTCCCCGCCAGCCCTGCTGGGAACGGCCCGCGGCCTTTGTTTGTGTCGCCGATGGGTGTGAAGAAAGGGGGGAAGTGTGTGCCGTCTGTTTCTCCCCAACGATGGGATCTTCTCACACGCTGGGGACCCTGAGGTGAGGGAAGCCTTCCCTTCCCACCCCAGCTCACACGTGCTCGGACCTGCTGACCGAACGGCCTTTCCGGGGGGGAGGAGGCGCTCTTTCCCTTTCCAATTCCACGAAGCCTTCATCCGGAGCACCGGCTGTGGAAAATTGCTGCCCAAAGGGTGCTGGGGGCCCATCAGCTGAGTCCGGCCACAGTGTAGAAAGAGCCCCCAAAGCTGCCTGTACGGGGCTTCAGAGAGGATCCCCGGATCTCTGTGCAGTAAAAACTGCAGGGCGCCTCTTCGGCACTGTGCTGAACAGCTACGTTTTGCATGGCCTGGGAGAGATGCCGACGGAGCACCTCTGTGCAATCGGTCCTCGCAGCCGGAGACACTTCTGTTGTACCCTGTTGGTTTAAATCGCCTTGCAAGGGGGGGGGCTCCTCCTTTTGGGGCAGAAGGGGGGTGTGTGAACGTAAATGCTGCTGAGTCTGTTTCCTTGTGATGTTTGTATCGCGCCTCCCCTCCAGTATAGCACACTCTCCACCAGTCGTTGCTGGGAACAACACACTGGAGAGGTAGGCCAGGCTGAGAGGGAGGGCCTGTCCCAAAGTCTCCCAGGCCGAGTCCGGGTCTTCCCCCTGCCGCCACACCACACCCCGATGGCAGCAGCCAGGAGCGAAGGTCCCCGGGGCTGCTGCACAGGTGGGGTGCTGCCATTTCTGTAAAGAGGGAAGAGATCGCCTCCCTGGGAGAGGGGCTCGGGGCAGGGGGTCTGCGGGACCGGCCCCAACCCGGCCTCCGTTTCTCCTTCCTTGGGAAAAAATGGTCTGCAGCAGGCACGGCCTAGTCCGAGAGCAGCTGGGAACATCTGGGCTGTGCCACCCGCCAGTGAAGGGGGCGGTGTTTCCAGCAGGACCTGCTTTTCGCTCCAGGGACAGCTTTGCCTCGCCGCAGCGATTGAGGCTGCTGCGAGGAGGATGGGCTGTTCACAGGGGGAGCCGGGGCTTGGGAGGTCTGCGGTCCTGGGAACACGGGCCCGTGAATTTGGGGTGACGGTCCGAACTGAACCAGCTGGTGGTCGCGCTCCTGCCTGACCCCCAGAAGCAAGACTCCATATTCAGGGGACCAGCATCGGGAGGGCAGACTTTCCAAAAGGGCCTGGGACTCGGGGCGTGCGGCCAGATGCAGTCCCTCACGTTAGCCTCCCATTCCCGTCCCAGCCTCTCCCAGGCCGGCTGGCTTGTCCGTCCCGCCCTCTGCACTGGCTCCCACCTATTTACTGGCACAACAGCCACACGCTCCCACAGCCTGCCCCAACCAGAGGCTGACCGTTGGTCCGCACGGTCAGCTGCCAGAACAGTTAATAAAGCCAGCCACCGCCGGCTTGACAGTCGAGGGGGGAGGATTGGCAGGACCAGGAGGGGGTGCCTGTTTCACACTGTGGAGGGCAGAATCCCACAGCCCAAGCAGCCCTTCCAGCTTGGCACAGACATGCACCCCCCAGCCCGTATCCGGGTGACTGCTGTGCTCTAATCGTGGCCCTGGCAGCATGGCTGTCCTTGTTGGTTTGCTGCTTCTCAGGAGGCCGACGTTGTGGCCGATGGGCGTGTTAGTCTTCTGGGTCCGGGCCGAAAGCCCTCCCCGGCCTGCGTGCGTCTTGACTCTCCGGTTGTTTTCGGAGACCTGCGTCCCGGCTCGCTCTCTTCCTTTCTCTTCTCCCAGCTCGTTCCACCTTGTGTGCGAAAAACCGGTTTTTCTCCTTCTCTGGGGCCTATTGTTTCCGCTAGATCAGTTACGTTGCTTCTGGGCCTCACTCGTGTTTCCTTTCTCACGCTTTCTAAAGGGCGTCCTTGTGTCGCTTCTCCTCCTTCCTCGTGTTCTGGTGGGTGGGAGAGGACGGGGCGCAAGCAGCCCTCGCCCTGGTCACTCTCTGGCCTTTGGAAGCCCACCTGCTCCTCGGCTTTGCAGGGGCCTGGGCAGAATCGGCAGGAGGGGCAAAGAAAGTCCTCCTTCAGTGGCAGGCTCAGCTGATGGAAGGGACAACCACCAGCACAGCAGAGACCATTGGTTTAGAGGGCTCTTTGCTACAGAGGTGTCGGAGGACCCCCCCGCCAGACGCAGTCTGTCTGTGAATGCAAGCTGCTCGGTGGCTGTGGCGAGAACAGGCCTTGCTTTCTTGCTCCGAGTGCTGGAGGGGGCTTCTTGAAGGCATTAATTGGACTCTGAAGCCTTTGCCTTTGCTGGGCAGGGGGGAGGCATTCTGGTCCCTGACCAGCCCACACGCAACCCCCGTGTGCAGCAGGGGAGCAGAGGCCCAAGAGATCCAGCTGGCAGTGCAGCCTTCGGATTGACAAGCGTGGGCACGACTGGCGAGGGAGCCCGGCCCAGGCCCGGCAGGGACAGGTGTGGGGCACCCTGGGTGTGGCTGGGCTGGGAACGCAGAGATCTGCTGCTGGTGCTGTGGGTGCTTCCCCCCTCCCACCTGGAGGGGGCACACGGCACTCGCGCTCTGGCGGGGTCTGCCGCCACCGCCCCGTCCCTGTTCAGCCCACTGGGGCTTTTCCGGGCACTGGGGAAGCCCTGCTCCGGGAGCTGTGGAAAGGGCGGGGGTCCCCACCGAGCCTAATTCTAGGGGATCTTTAGATGCTTTATCCGAACAGTTGGGTAAAGTGGTGCGGCTTCCTGGGAGACCTCTGGATTCTTGCGCTAGCTCTGGCAGGTCTCCTTGGGGCTTTTGCCTTCCCAGCACCCCGGTGAGGTAGGCCTTCGGTACACCCACGCTGCAGAGGGCACGCAGGAGCCGAGGAAGCAAGGGGTCCCAGGCAGCTGCCGGTCCCCCATCTTCCCTAGACCGTGGTCTCGCGGGGCAGAGAAGCTGACGCAGGGCGTTGTTTCTGAGGACCACCTGTTGTGCGCAGTCTCCCCTTCCCCAGGCGATCGGACACAGCACTAGAAGATTACCGAGAGCACCTCTATCCGCCCTCCTAACCTTGTGTTTCTCGATGGGAAGGGAAGGGGGCATGAAAAGGAGGCTGGGGTCCACTTGGGGCAGAGGGCCCCCTGTTCCCCCGGAAAGTGTGGTTGCTGTTCCAGGGGGTGCTGAAGGTGGCCCTCAGGAGCTTTCCTTGGGCCCGTCTGGGTGGCAGAGCAGTGGGTTGGGGGCAGAGTAAGAAGGGCCACTCAAGAGCCAGAGGGGGCCAGGCAGCCCCTCCCATGCTCCCCTCGACCCTCATGAGTTGGCCCCTTTCTCAGGTCCCCTGGCAGTGCCCCACAGCTGCAGAGACAGGGCTCAGGAAATGCCGCCTCTGTGATTTGTTTTCCCAACCCCTTGTGTCAGGGCAGGGAGTGGGGGACGAGGGGAGCAAGTGCCATTTGCGGGGCTTGTTTGGGGAATCGGAGCTGAGATTAGAAAATGCAGCAGTCAGCCACCAGGGTGTGAACATTTGGCTCGCGGTGATGTCTAAGCACATAAGAAGTCTTCCAGAAATGTGTGACTAATCCACGAACGGGAGCAGGGGAGGAGGCGGCAGGGCTACCGGGCTCCTCCAGAGCAGGCCGGCTGATCTCTGCTCTTGGAAGCCTGGCCCCAAACCACCTTGTGCTGCAGCCCCTGTGGGTCCCCCGGTCTTGGGAAAGACCAGCTGCGACCAGCGTACCTCTTTGGCTGGTCTTTGCTCCTGTTGGGGGAAGGACGGAGACACTGATTGCTGGTTTGTTAAATTGTAGGGGTTCGTTCCCAATCCACCGTCCCAAAGGCATCCCCCATTCCCTTTCTGGCTTCCCTTTCATCCTGGCAACAACTGGAGAGCAAGTGAAAGAGCAAAACAAACACGGAAGAAGAGAGGTCCATGAAGAGCAGTCAGCCTTTTTCAGAGGCAGCCTGCCTGAATAAAGATGCTGCTGGGGTCAAACAGCGGCAGCCATATTAACCCCACAGCCTTTCAAGCTCACTGAATGTAATTAAATGTTTGGTGAGGGAGCCGTTAGTGCACATACGGGTACGTTATCATAGTCATTGAGGTAGGACGATGTTATTACGTCCCTTCTTTTACAAAAATGGGGCTGGGGGCTGGCCCGCCTTTGCTCTCCAAGCCGTCTCTCCAGTGACACGCTGGGTTTGGGTCCCTGACCTCTCCACCCCATGTATCTCTCTCTGCTTGCCCTGGCCTTGGACAAGCAGGGAGGGAAGCACCAAAGCGATCTGTTCTTTGGGCCTTTTCTACTCTCCACGCTGAGATGAAAGTTGGGCCTGTGCCTCTGGGGGTCTTCAGCATGCCAGAGGTCTTGAGTTTGGGCCCTCGCAAGGGAAGCCCACCTCCCAGCTGGGGGGCGAAAGGGGCGACAGGGCAGGCAGCTTGGACTTGCAGGACCGTGAGCTGGGAGGGGGCAGAGATCCCAGAATCATGGGAGCAGGGGTCTTCCAGGGATGCCGCACTTCCCGGGAATTTTCCATTCCTCAGCTAAACTTCATTAGTGCTTTATGGTGTCATTGGTTTGGCTTTAATTTATTTATTTCTTGAAAAACCAGGGTTGTTTGATTCACAGAATAGAATCTTAACAGATTCATGCCTTGCATATTCTCACACCCAAACCTGCATCTGCAGAGTCTCTTCTCCTGGGAGGAAAACTCCAGCTGGGACACAATTCCAGAGCCCCGTTGAGGGCCAGGTTGGAAAGTTGCTGCTACAATGCTCTCTTCACGCGGGCAAGTCCAGTGGCTGCCCAAGAGCCTCTTGGCAGTGCTCAGCTGACCTGGCCCACCAACCCAAATCTAGTCTCTGCTTTTGAAATTAAATTGGAGCATTTAAGCCCTTAGACAGCTGTACCTCTGCTCCGGGAACCAGAGAGGACGTGTGCGTGGCAGTCGTGGCCCAGATGTAGCCAAGCATCGCTGACCACACGGCTAATTCCCACACCCCGCACCCTCAGCAGAGTATCCCAAGAACGCGTTGAAAGTGTAGGCGAGTCCTTGGTGGCCTCCCCTCCCCTTCCCCAGCTATTTATTTGTCACCATCCCCACAGGAACGGCCACATCCAGGCTAAAGGCCACATTCTGGGGACAAAGAACCAGGAGCACTGCCATGCTGTGCTTGGAGGTTTTCTCTTGGCATCCCCAGATGCCGCCTGGAGAAGGGAGACTTCTGGTCCTTTCTGAGACACGGAGGCTCAGAATTAGCCACTGCGCTGGTGCCCTCGCTCAGGTGAGCACACCCTCAGGGAGGAGGAAGCGCTCCGCTGCAGTTCCCACACTCGGGCAAACCTTGCCAGCTCAGCCTGAGTCACTGCCAAACCCCAGACAGGCTCTCGTTGCCTCCTGAGAAACGGAACTTGGCTGCCACCCTCCTGGAGCGGCCTTTCAGAGGCTCAGGAGTCACAGCGGGCCTGGGTTCCCACGGCCACTCCTGCCTGGCCAGGCCAGGCCAGGACGAGGAGAGGAGGGGCAGCCTGTTTCGGCCCTGGGGTCCCAGTTTTGCTCAGCAGTCCCATTTAGGGGCTTGTGGTCCTTGGGCGGAGATGCGGATTTCTCGAGGATCGCAGCTTGCTCCGAAAACAGAAATGAAGTCTCAGGTCCCGACCTGAGTTGTCAGACGGTTTCTTGCTGGTGGATTTCAGTCAAGTTTCCTAGAACTGGAATTGGGGGACGGGCACTTTGTCTTGTATGCAGCCCCTTTTCTTGCCCACGTTCACAGCCCCGCCTTGCTTTCAGATTCAGGGAACTCGAGTCCTGGCTCCGGGGAACTGTTTTCAGACCTTTGCAGATCTGCAGCCTGGGCCGGTTCAGATCTATGGTCGCCTTAGAGGGAGCAGCTGAGATTCTGCTGCCTTTCCCAGAGCCAGAACGCAGAAGGGAGCACACCCCACACCCCACTTCTGGGAGATGGGCTGCTGCTGCATGGGGTCCTCTGTTCCCAGGAGCTGCCTGGGGTTGGTGATGTGGCAATGATAAGATGGGGCCTAGGTGTCTGTCATGGAAACTGCTAAGCTTCTGGGGTTTCCCCAGCTCCTCCCCACCCCCAAGCTTGGGCAAGGGGCCGTGCGTGGCTTCAGGGGAGCTGCTGCGCGCCCGCCTCCAACACAAGCCGCATGAGCTGCTGCGATTGACGGGCCTTTGCAGGCCACGCCTGCCTAACGGCTTACCTGCGTGCACCTTGGCCGACGAGGTGTTGCCCTCAGTCAGCCCGGCCTCCTAAGAGATTTTCTCATCGGAATGGCAGGAGCTGTGTCATCCTTACGACACGCGCTGGGAAGCGTTCCCAGGGATCCTGACCTGCTCTGGCTGCGCCACCTCTCCTGGGTGCAGGTTCCCTCCTGCATTCCGAGTGGGACGGGTTCAGCAGAGAGAGTAAAGCAGCCTCTTCCCATGGTCAGAGTCGTTCTCAGGGTTGCCCTGCCCTTCCCTTCCCAGAAAACAATGTTTGGCAACAAGAATTGCCGTGCAGGTGAGTAAAGATTCCTGGGGAGATTGAGGCCTGATGCCACAGAGCAGCTATCCAGGATGGGGGCTGCGCCCTCCCTGCCGGGGCTCCAGGAGGCCAGAGGCAGGGGAGCAGCCCCGCAGCAGCACTGCCCCCAGGCACAGAGATAGCCTTGCCTTCGGGGTCTTGACCTGGTTCCCCCGGGCACAGAAGGGGTTCCTTTCCCAGCGCCTGCTCAGCCGATTCGTTGTGAAGGGAAATAAAGGCTCTGTGTGTGTGCGCGTGCGCGTGCAAAGCTGCGGATCAAGTAGATTACAGAGAGCCATTTTGGTGGTCGGGTCTCTGCCTGGCCTGGCTTTTGAACTCTCCGTGCCCGGAGAGATGGTCTCTCGGGGCTGCCCTCACTTGGCTAAAGCCACCTGACCGGGGTCCCCGCCAGCTCCTGGACTGAGTCCGCCTTCGTACCACATGGTCCTTGGGCAATGCTGGCCGCTTCCGCTCCCACTGCCTGCCGTGCCGTGGGAGTGGGTGCTCATGACAGCTCCCTTCCCTCGTCTCTTTCTCTGAACAGGTTTGCAACTGCAGCCGGTACCTGAAGGTCTCGAAGGAGAGGATGGCGCAGCTGATGAAGCGGAGCGGCTGCTGGGTGGGGGACGTAGGTATGGAGGGAGGCCGCGAGCTTCGTGTCCACCCTTTGCTTCCTTTGCAACAATCCTAGCCCACGTGGAAGCCGGGATAGGCACCTGAGCAGGTTACGGCATCCTCGGTGAAGCCCCGCAGCCAGCGAGATGGAAGGCCGTGTTTGACCCGGTCAGGCCCCTTGTGGGAAGTTGATCTGCTGCCTCCGTTCCTTGACCGTTCGCTTCAGAAACCCAAGTAGAAGGCAGGAGAGAACTTCACCTTTCTGGCTGTCCTGAAAGTGAATTGCAGGATTACTGAGCTGCCCTAATGGTGCAGCTAAGCAGCTTCTCTGTGGTGGGCTAATATTGCCCTGTGCCAGCCCCCCGGTGCCTCCAGAGGGAAGCGTGGGAGGCAGCAGCTTTGGGGGCAGGCGGGCAGGAGCGGGGTTCCCTTTTCTCCTTTCCGCCCCAAGAACCCGAGACGGCCAGAGGGGGAAAGCCACCCCGTTTACTGAAGCCTTCCTCTGTTCCTTCCCCGTTGCTGCTGCTGTGACTGACCCAGCTGGCTGAACAGGTTTCTCCCAGAAAAGGCTTGAGAACAAGAGAACCTTTGCTTTCTGGCCTCTCTCGCCTCGTTCCCACAACAGAACAAGAAGCACCCTCCCGCTTGTCCTCTGCGGCTTCCGGGAAGAGCGGTGGGCACAAAGTGGGGCCAGAGCAGAAGGACGGAGGCACCCGCTCGCCCGCTTCTCTCAGCTCCACAGCCAGCCTTCTCCCCGTTCCGGCCAGGCCCACGTGCCCACCCGTCTGGTACTGATTGGCGGCGAAATGGCTACCGGCCTGTCTTCTGGAGCGCCTCTCCGCATTTCCTGGCCTTGCAGTCGGATGCTCCAGGGCCTCCCCCAGTCTTCCCCAGATGCACGCAGAGTGCGTTTGGCTATGCTGCTGCAGGGTTCCCAGTGGGGAAACCCCCACTGCCTTGTGAGAGGGAGCCAGATGGCTGAGACAGAGCACCGCTCAAGAAGTGGTGCTGCCAGGGCTCCCAGATTCCCGCCGGTTTTAGAAGAATCCCGTTCACCCAGAGAATTGACGGATGGAGGGAAAAATGAGCAATTGCCCCAAGCCGTTGAGAAGCGTTCGTGCCGAGCCTGGCTTGGCTGAGCTGCTGCTCTCCCTGGAACCCACCGCAGGCCTGCATTTTCCTGTGCCCGCGTCTTTATTTTTATTTGAACTGTGCTTGCATGCTATTAGAGGACAATTAATTGTGGCATAATTACTCATTTGAATTTTTCACCTGGGGCTCTGCACAGGCTTTTCCCAGGCTGTGGGATCATTTCCCGCCCCTTTCTGAGACCCAGCGCATCATCTTTCTCTCCTCTGTTTTGGCCAGGATCCTCTCGCAAGCCCCAACAGATCCGCCTGTGGCTGCAGTGCCAGCCTTGTGGTCCCGGGGCAAATTGCATCAGTCTGCAAGCCCCCACCCGGGGATGATCCCAGCCTCTCTCTCCTGCCAGCAAGCGCAGACAGGGCCAGCCAACATGCCTTTTGGGTAGCCTGCCTGCCTGCCTGCCTGCCAGAATAGGGGCTGGGGGAGAACTGGCAGATGGAGACTGGGGAGCAGGGAACAGAGAGCCATGGCTCTCCAGGGTCCCATTTGAACTTGGAAGCAGCACCCAGAGGCTCTGCCCCTTCCCCGAAGCAGAAGGGTTACTGCTTTCCCCCCTCAGGACACCTGCAGACCTCCCTCATGCCTGCAGGTATCTTCCCTCTTCTTTGCAACAGGATTTTTTGGGGGGGGGGGGGCGTTTAAAAAGCGCTGCCCTGGTCAGCCAGCCAGAGGCCACCTTTGCAGCAGCAGCAGCAAGCTCCAAATCAGCCAGGTGCTTCGCCCAGAGGATAGTGACCCCCTTGTCTCTTGGAGGATGCCCAGTAACAGACTTGCCCAGCCCTTGTTTTCTCTGACTCCTGAGGGCTTCTTATCGGTACATCGCTCACTGGGACCTTTGGACTCTAAGAACGCTCCCAGGGTGTGTTTTTAAAACTTGGGCAACTTTTATGGCCCACCACCCCTCCCTCCCTCTCCCCAGGTGGAGGCACACCTGCCCTCAGCATCCTGCGGGGACCCAGCACTCACTGTAAAAGGATTCAGCCTTTCTAAATCTGGCTGCTGGAAAGATGGCTGGCTCAGCCAAAAGGACTAGCCCTTTGCCTTCTTGTTGCTGGAAGCTGAGACGTTTGGGTGTGGGACTAAATGCCCCCCTCCCCCTTTGAGGTACAAGCTCTGACCGTTTCTGAAATCACGAAGGGCTTTTTACATCCATGACATGTGAAGGGGGGCAAATTACTCCTATCTGGAGGGGGCAGTGTTGTTGTGACTTTACACAGGAAGGAGAAAACAGACCATTTGGCCTTTCCTACCAGTGACACTTCAAAGGGTCACCAACACAAAAGCACTTCAAAGTAACCTCAAAGTAGCCGTTTGTCAATGAGGAGCTTGTAAAGCCCCGTCCATCCCGTGCCCCCCACCCCTCCGAGGAGGTCTTTTCAAAGCCCTCCTCCCTTGGAAAAGGCCACCCCGGGGCCAGTGCACAGAATGCCAGCAAGGGCCCCCTTGCCAAAAGGTCACCTCCTTGCTGTCTCCCTAGAGACAAAGGGGGTTTTCTTTGGGAAGGGAGGGAGTTGGAGAAGCAGAACAGGGGGGTGAGGAGCCCCCTTTGAGGGGGGCAACGCTTGGCGGGGAGACGGAGTCACCAGCACGAGTTCTCTCCCACGCCGCAGTGGGTTGATTTCACAATAAAAAGGCATCAGCAGAAATCTTCACATTCATGCTGTGGATTCAAAATCTCTGAAGCGGCCTCGCCTCTTCCTCCTGCACGGGCTTTCCAGCAAATCCACATGTTTTGCACTGGGAGAGAAGATGACTGAAACCTGGAGGAGGCCAAATCTCTGCCCCAGAGCCCAGTGTCCTCTCCCAGGCTTCCCTCCTGCCGTGGCCCACAGGCCTGCCCAAGTCCGGGGACCCACCTTCAGCCTTTCCCCCTTTCTCAGAGCCAGCGTGGCAGAGTGGGTTTTCTCCAGGGTAGGCCAGGAGTCTTAAGGAGCAGCTGCCCTTGCTAAGGGGATGACCTGGTGGCAAACAGCAGGGAAGGCTAAGGTGTGCTCTCTGTTTTGCAGGGGGCTGTTGGGGAGATCCTGGCCCCACCACCACCACGGAGCCCCAAAGCTTCAGCCTCACCCCTCAGCAGCCGACCTACAGCCCGAGCTGGCAGCAGCTGGAAGCAGCAGGCCCAGGGGACGAACCTGCAGTGCTGCCCAACGGTGTCCGTTTGAAAGTCGAGGCCGTGCCAATGGGGGTACTGTCCAAGGAAGATCTGGACTGCTTCTGTTGCTGCAGCCAATGCGGTAAAGTTTTCTGGGAAGGGTCCCACTTCGGCCACGTGGTCTCCCAGTTTAAGGAGGTGCTGGACCTGCCGGAAGAGAGCTGAAGTGGGGCTGGGCTGGGGCCGGTAGGCTGCCGCCAAACAGTCCCTTGGACTCTGTACATGCTCAGGAACGAGGGAGGACCCCGGGGCCTTTCAGAGCATCCCTCGCAGTAGGCAGGGATGTTGCCAGGCCACCCCGCTTTAGGAAGATTTTCAAAAGGATTTCCAGGGCTTGGCCACTGAACCAGGGATCTCCCGTGGGGTGGCGTTTTGGTTCAGCCACAAGCCCGTTTGGGTGGGAGTCAGTGGAGCTGGCCCAAGCAGGATGGCTCTGTGACCCCTTCCAGCCGTTGTCCTTCATCTTCCCGGCCAGCCAGAAGCACAGAGAGGCAGTCACTTGGCTTCCAACTTCCTGTTTTTATTAGGTTTTCCCTTTGAAACTTGACCTTGGCTTGGTATGATCAGGATCAGAGCCATCGCCCCGCTACCTGTCTTCCCTTTTTTTGCCCCCCCATGTGATTGTGGGGAGGGGCTGTGGCCTCTGTCATGAAATCGATTGTTAGCAGTGCCTGGGGTATGTGTATTTCCGATGTGTATTGTTTAAATCCGAATGCTGTCTTGGGTGTGTCCCCCACTCGGGGTCTTTTGTGAACGGGGTGGCATAGAAGCCCTGTAAATAAAGAAATGAAAAGCAGAGCAGTTGACAGCTGCTCAGAGTAACTTTAACCCTCCAAAGCTAGTGTTTTTCGGGGCTGCAGCAGATCTCCTTGGGTTTAATTGGCGGGATCGGTTTCCTGCTTGCACATCCCTACCCAGTCCTCCATGATCCATTCCACACATGAACGGGCCTCTTGCATCTCCTGCTTCAGAGCAATTGCACCCCAGACTCCAGGACCAAATGTTCTTTTGCAGGCTGGGGGATTCCACATCCCCCCTCTCCACAGTGCCGCTCAGAGCCTTTGCTCCAACTGTGTGCACGTCTCCCCCCCTCAAAGCACAGAAGAGGTCCTGCTGTTTCTCTGGAGATAAGGAGCACAAGCAAGAAATGTTTCCCTTGCATCCCAGCCAGCGAGTCCCCCCTTTCCCACTGACCCTTCTTCTTTGCTCTGAGTTTCTGGCAGGAGATTCCACGGGATGACCTTTCAGCGCAAGAGCAGCCCTTCCATCTCCCCAAAGCGCTGGCTCGGTCTGCTTTGAAAATCTGGACCTTCAGCATGGAGGACAGCAGCTACGTGCTCCTCCCGGTCCTTCGCGTTGGCCGCTCTTTCCTCTCAGCCGCGGTCATTTTTGCAGACTCGCTTTTGGCTCCTCTGGTGACCCAGTGCTCCGCCCCACGTGCCCCTCGGAGAGGGCCTGATCCCACAGCCTGGGGCATTTGTCTTCACAGGAGCGGTGGCGGCGGCGGCGGCGGCGGCGGCTGCTGCTGCTGCTGCTGCTGCTGCTGCTGCTGGCAGAGGCAAAAGACGTCTGCAGGGCTAGGCAAGCAGTGCCAAACCAGCACTTCCCATTTAGCTGTCTGGGACTTAGATCTGAACAACAGGAGTTTGGGTTGTGGTATAAATGTTACTGGGGCTGACAGAAACATACAAATGGTGAGAGCATTTTTATATGCCTTTTACACATTCAGACTTTTAGCTGCAGCGCCTACAGGGCAATGAGGGAATCAGAGGTGCTCTGCTTGTTACTGAGTCTCGTTCCAACCACACACTGCCTGCCAAGCCACCACATTTAAGAAGCTGAACAATACTGTTGGCATTAAAAAGGGCTATTTCTATTTTTAAGCATCAAATCTTTAAAGATACGCCTCTGCCGAGGACGAACATTCTGAATATTCTGTTTAGACCGGACTTTCCTTCCCAAAGAGCAACCGGTAAGGAGCTCAGGTGCCCACAGGGGTGGGCAACTCCCGGCGAGCAACAGCCGTTGCGGGAGACAAAGAGGTCTTCTCCGGAGTCCCAATGAGAAGGACCGCTGAGGGGAGGCAAAAGACCCATCAGCCGGTGGGGAGGTTGCACTGTGGGGCCTGGCTCGCTCTCTTGGCACGGGAGCTCCGTAATTCCGGAAGGAAGTTTCATTTCCCTCCCTCATCCTTGTCCTACAAGGCAGGCGGCCAAAGCATGGGGAAGTGGTTTCTGAGCGTCTTAAGACGAGGCTGGCTGATCCCAGAGGATGTCGGCTCTTCCAGGCTTTGGCCCATAAAAGAAAGTGGCACGCACGAGTAGGGACAGAAGAACGACTGGGCCTCCTCGGTCGGTCTGCAGAGGACACCACCCAAAAGTGGCTCAGGAGGATTCCCAAAGAGGACTGCCTTCCCTTTCTCTGGTCTCTCGCATGTGCAAACAGGCCTGGGGCAGCCACCGTTTCCCTTCACATGTGTGCACAGAATAACGTGCCCATCAGAGGTTCGGAGCAGGACAGAAGGCCCTCCGGGATGGAGCCCTGCGGAGAGAGGGAGGGCTTCCCAGAGCCTCCGGGCCTGTGGATTCGGTCCCCGGCTGTACCCCCAGAAGCACTTGCTTTGCTCCAGCCAAAAGGGAGGAATCAAAGGGCATGGGGGTGTGGCGCACTGGCCTTGGGCTGCTTGGAGCAAGCCATAAATTCTCCCTTCCTCTGAACATCAAAGGCGCAGCCAGACGGGCAATAATTCTGTATTTCTTTATCATTTGTGAACATTTTCTGATCGGGCCTGAGGGCCTCGCAGGGTCTACCGTGGCTATTGTTTCAGCATTCCTTGTGCCACGCTCACGGCCCCCCATTTTGCTCACGTCTGGCCTGACTGGAGAGTCACCCAGGGTTGAATTAATGCATCAGATGGAAGAAAGGGGAAACGTGTCCTGGCTCTCCGGATACCTATTCCGGTGGCTCCACAGACCAAAGCTGCCACACTGGGCACGCGAATAAAACCTGTAGGGAAAAAAGCGATCCACCGATGAGCTGCGAAGAGGAGAAGGCGGAATGGCTTTCCAGCCCCTTCCTCCAGAGCCCCCCCCCCGCACGCTCCCCACGGGAAGGCCCGGATGGGGGGGCAGAGACCGAGCGGGCCATGGCCCGGGTCTCCCAGGAGCATCTTTCTTGAACCGCTCCGTCCTTCTGGGGCCCCTTCCTGGCTGCCCGCCCCCAATAAATGTCCCCGTGAGGGGCCGTTCTCCGCTTCCTTGGCCCAGCGTCCTGTCCTGTCCTGTCCTGTCCTGTCCTGTCCTGTCCTTCCGTGCCAGCGTTTCAACCGACGGGGCCCTTTCCTTTGCCCGCGGCTCCTCAGCCGCTCCTCTCCCCCCAAGACCTGCCACCGGGGTGGCTTTGCCCGCCGCGCACTTCGCACACGACTCTCTCTCGGCGCATAAGCGAAACTGCGTCCCTTCGCATAGATCTTGGCGCAGATACCGCCGATAACGCAGACGCCGCTGCGCAGCCCGCTCTAATCGGCGGCGCGATCTCCCCTCCCGGAGACCCGCGTGCGCGCGCCCGCACCGCCCCTCGTCCTCCGGCCCCGCCCTCCCCGCGGCTGGGAAGAAAGGCGCAAGACTTTCCCACGCTCCCTGGTTCACGGTAATGAGGCCGCGCCGGCCCCGCCCCCGCGGTCAGGCCCCGCCCCCGTCTTGGAGGAGCGCCGCCGAGCTGGGCCGCGCCGCCTTGAGGCCCCCTGCCCCCGCGAGCGACCCCGCTTCCCCCGCCCGGGCCCGCGCCCCCTCGCCCGGGCCCCGCAGCTCCGGGCAAGGAAGGCCGGTCCCCCGGCCCCCCCGGCCCCTCCCCGCGCCCCCTCAGGGGCCCAAGGCAGCAGCCGGACTCTGCGCCCAGGTACGTGGAAGGACGGACAGCCAGGCCGGCCGCGGGCGCCGCCTCTCCGGCCCCCAGCCCCTGCGAAGCCTGGGGACGGCCAGGCTTTCGCGCAGTGGTTGCGAGTAACGAGACTGATGCTGTCAGTCGGGGCCAAAATACAGAAAGGAGCCAAGCTCCCGATCTGGCTGAGATCACGCAACAGGCCGGAGCTGGAATTAACCCGGTTTGCCGGCCCGGCCAGTACATGGGTCGCTTCACGTGCGGAGGCTCAAAAGCGCTAGCCAGCCGAGCGCTGAGGGAGCCGGTGCGAGGGTCCGCGCTGCTGCCGCCGGGCTCGGGGGAGCGTGTCGTGTGAACGCAGCCCGGGGTTCAGCGCCTCGGCCTTTCCCTCAGCACTGGCCCAGGGGCCGCCCGCCCGCCCTCCTCCCTCTCAGCGGCAGAGAGGAGCAAGGATGATCCCGGGGCTTTGCCGCCCCACCGGTTTGGCAGGGAAGCGGGCGGCTTGGGGCTAGAGATGGGGGAGCCTCTGGGGAAGTCAAGGCGCAGAATGCGCAAAAGCTCATCTTAGCTGCACATACCGGAGGTAATCTGGTTGTGGACCTGTCGGGGGTTTGCGCACCAGCAGGCTGGCTCTGCAGAACACACGGCAGCAGAAAAAGAGCCAAGGTTAAAACTAAGTAAGGATCGGTGGGTGAGGAAAATACATTTCCAGGGGAAGAAAATAAGTTTTTGGACGAATGGGATTGTCCTGCAGAGATCACTCCTGGGTCTTTAGCTGATCCGATAAATCGAGCTGTGAGAACCAGCCCTAGCAGCAGATTTCCTGGAGGGAGCGGGAGCTCCTGCCCGATCGATCAGTGGCCACAGGGGCTTGTGTGTCCTGCTGGTGGCCTTTCCCTGATCTGGCGCCAGCTATTTCCCAGTGTAGCGCCCCCAGCCCCCTTCGTCCTTGGCCAGGAGAGCGAACCTTGTGGGAATTCCCACCTGCCCTGGGAATGGTGATCTCCAAATGCTCTGCGGTGCTAACCGTAGCCCTCCCCTTCACTGTTTATTTTACTTTTTCCTTCGATGGACAACTTGCCTTGGCTCCAGGTGCTCAGGGCACCCCCTCCTCTTCTCCGTTTCCCCCACAACAGCGCACACACACGCCCGAGAAAGTCACCCCGGAGGGGAGAGGCTGCCGCAGCCCTGCCTCTGGCAGGAAGTGCGAGAGAAAAGTGTCTTGCCACTGATCCCCTCGCTTTGGTAGCGGAGGTGAGCCTGCCAGGCAACCTTTCGAGCCACACAGAAATCTTGGTCTCGTGCAGTAGTGTTGCAGGGAGGCCCTTCGCTCCTCTTGTTCAAAGCAGCTCCTTGGGCTGGGAAACTGCACCACTCCACTTTGCCGGCCAGTGCCTGCTTTTTTTCTCACGCCCTGGTTGCGCCCCCCCCCCCCCCCCGCGCCTGTTCTACTTTCAGTTTTCTTCCTCTTTTCCCCCTGAAATTGATTGAGTCAGCAGTTCCTTTGTGGGCTTGGCTGTGGCTTCTGTCTTTTGTTTGCCCAGCCATCCCTTCAATAGATCTGCTTCCTGATAAGGACCCAGGCCTCCTGCCCCATGTAAACCGAGTCCTCCCTTTGGGGAGCAGGCCCTGTGCCGCCCTCGCTGCTCCTGACAGAAGAGCGGCCTTTTTCTGGAGCGGGTGCTCCATGGCCAACCTGGACCACTGGCCCTCCTGCACCGCAGCTTTGCCCCTTCCCCAGTGTGAAGGGCCGGCCGGAAGGGCTTTGGCCAGTGGGACAGAACGGGGCCCAGAGAATGGAGGAGGGCAAGGCAGGCAGAGGCGCTGGGGCTGACGCTGCCTAAAATTGCCAATAGCCGCCCTGGAAAAGCCATGTTTTCTTTTGTAAAGCACAGGGGAGGCAGGGAAGAGGAGCCTTCTCGGAGAGATCCTCCCACTGGGGTTGCGGGCATCTCCACCCATTGTCTGAATCAGGGAGGTATCCAAGGTTGCGTTGCCAGCTCCGCACAAGGCCCCCATTTGTTCCCCCTAGAATTTAGGCCAAACTCTCGACTTTGTGCCTGCCTGGCCTTCCAGAACGCCCCGGACCCCTCTGCTGGTGAGCAGGCCAGGCTTGAGGACAGAAACCACGCGCTGGAAGGAGGGAAAGGTTATCCTTTGGCATCCAGGAGTCTTTGGGGCACAGATGAAGGTGAGTTACCACGTCTTCCAGACAAGCTGGTTTACTTGTCGTTTCTTTAAACAAGGCATGTGCTGTAGTTTATTTGTATTTGTGGTACTCGTGCGGTGGACGCCCAACAGAGTCCTCCAGTGTTGCCCTCCAGAGGGACCAGGTAGCTCCTCAAGTGAGGAGGGGGCCTCCGGGAGACACCACAAAACCAAGATGCCTGTGCGGTCTGAAAGTCTGCCCTGGCAGGTTCCCAGCTACAGATGGTCGAGGGGGCAGGTGCTCAGAGATGGTCATCAGCCATTGCTGCTGAGAGCAGGGGTGGGGAGCCCTCGGCCCTTGGACCAAATTTAGCCCCCTTCACTTCGCTTCCCACAATTTCTTTACAGCAAGGACTCTGCATTTCTAAACCAGCAGCAGGAGAAGCAGACATCCAGCCAGGGAAGCATTTCTGGGCAGAAAGCAGCAGTAAGGGATGGTAGCCACTCCTGTTGAATTTCTGCCTCACAAGCCTGTTTTAAAAGCACAGGAGCTGTTCTTGAAAGAAGGGGGAAGGTATTGCCTATCAGCAAGCACCTGTTAGCTTCTCTTAGTGAGAAGTTGGGGGTGTCATACTTTCTGCTGGGGGGGTTGGGTCTTTTCCTGATGAGCGGAAAGTGGGAACCAGGGGCTTGGGGAGCTCCTGAAGAAGGAAAGACACCCCTGCCCCCATTTTGCACCTCCCCAGCCAAAAGACCAGTGGATCTTCCTGTCCATCAGCGCCTCCCCTCCAGCCAGAGCAGCAGATCCCCCAGTTGTGCCGCTGGATCCGACCAGGACGAGATTCCTCCTCCTGCGCTCCGATGCGCAGAGCTCCCCCTCCCCCTCGGGAGACGCCCTGGGGAGCAGCACCTTCGCCGGCCCTTCTCCTCCCCATCCGGGCGCTCATGCCTGGGCTCCTTGTCTGGGATCCATAGGGCTGGGGGAGAGCCGTCCCAGACAAAGACCCCGCAGAGACGTGCCATCCCCGGAATGGGAACCGGGGCAGTGGAGAGGCCGGCCCGCCAGGAGCCCCGGTCGCCCGGCTGCGGCCCGCGAGGGCAGCGCTCGCCCGACTCCGGGGAAGCCGCTGCCGCCCCCCCTCGGCGGTGCGCGGGGTAGGCGGGGCTCGGCCGGGCCCCTCCCTCGCCGCGCGGCGGCCAATCCGCTCCGGAGGGGGTGGGGCGGGCCGGGGCCCGGCCATTGTTATGCAAATGCCGAGGGGGCGCCTAAAAAGCGCCCCCGCCGACGGCCCGCTCAGTCCCCGGCCGACCCGCCGCGCCCGGCGCCCGTAGCAGCCCGCCCGTCTTCCAGCGAGCCGCCAGCCAGCGAGCCAGCAGCGGTCCCCGGGCGCGGCGCGGACGGAGGAGCGCCGGGCGCTGCGCTGCGCTGCGCTGCGCTGCGCTGCGCTGCGGCGAGCCGAGCCGAGCCAAGCCAGGCGGCCCGGCCTCGCTGGGGCCCGCGCGCCTCGCCCATGCGGGGCCGGGCGCGGCGCCTGCCCCGTCGCCAGCCGGGCGCGCAGCCATGAGCCAGGCGGAGCTGTCGGCCCCCCGCGCGGCGCCCAGCCAGCGCGTCTTCCAGGAGGCGGTGCGCAAGGGCAACACGGCGGAGCTGCACGCGCTGCTGCAGAACATGAGCAGCTGCGAGTTCAACGTGAACTCCTTCGGCCCCGAGGGCCAGACGGCGCTGCACCAGTCGGTGATCGACGGCAACCTGGAGCTGGTCAAGCTGCTGGTCAAGTTCGGCGCGGACATCCGCCTGGCTAACCGCGACGGCTGGAGCGCGCTGCACATCGCCGCCTTCGGGGGCCACCAGGACATCGTCCTCTACCTGATCACCAAGGCCAAGTACTCGGCCGCCGGCGGGGGCGGCGGCGCGGGGGGCGGCGGCCGCGGCTGAGCGCGCCCCGAGAGGCGCCCGGAGCCTCCGTCGCGGCGCCCGAGACCTCTCCGGTCCCGCCCGCAGCCGAGCGCAGCGGCGCGTCCGTCGCCCGAGTCCGCCTGGAGGACTGAGCTCTGCGCCGCTTCCCGGGAGAGGAGATGCGCGCCGCTGGGCCGGCCGGCCCCCCGCTCGGGCAGAGGGGGCGCGGGCGCCGGCCCGGGGCGGCGAGGCGAGGCGAGGCGCCGGGCGGGACCTCCCGCCCCTCGGGACCCGCCGCGCTCCGTCCCCGCCGGCGCCGCTCCGCCTCTCATCTACCTCGGTTCTTCCACAGTGTTGGCTCCCGCTCTTCGCTTCCTCGGGGCGATCACCTGCCCTCCCAGCGCAGGCTGCCGCCCCCCGGCGCCAGCAGCTGCGGGGCGCCCCCGCGGGGGGCCTTTCGCGGCGGACGGGTCGAGCGGCCCCTCCAGCTCCTGCCCCGAAGGCAGGCAGGCAGGCAGGCAGGCGGGGCGCTCGGCTTTTGTCTGGTGTCCAGACCGAAATAGCCCCTCCCCGGCGCAGCCCCTCCGCTTCCCCGCTCGCTCTTCCCCTTCTTGCAGTCTCTCTATCAACCCCAATGCGGGGGGGCGGGGGCTCTTTTTTTTTTTTGGTAAAAAAGGTGGTGAATTTCGCCCGGCCTCTTTCAAAGGGGAAGGGGGGGGCCGTAGGAAGCGTCTTCGGAAGGTCGCGGGCGCCCCCTGCTGCTGATGGAGGGAAGCAAACTACTGTACTGAAAAAGAACGTTTCGAAGGAGGCGATTTCAACGCGGGGCTCGCTGCCCGGCCCGCTTTGGGAAGGAGAGAGGGCGCCCGTGTCCCGAAACTGACTGCACGTGTGCCTTCGATGCTGCTCGTAATTCTCTGCCTGGTGTGGTGCACCCAGGCAGCCCCCCATGAATGTAGAGAAAATCACCCGCCTCTTCTGCCCCCTTTTCGTGTGCACTAGAGAGAGAGCCAGAGAAATCTTTTTCACGGCCATATCACCTGCGTCTCTTCTCCCCCACCCCTCAAATAGCCATTAAACCTTTTAAAATATAGTTTTTCACTGTGTTTGGGTGCGCGTTTAAGTATTTATCTTGTACGTGTGCAAGGATGTGTGTGAACATAAATATTTGTGATCTGGGTGTTTTGTTTGAAGGGATGTTTATTTTGGTAGTTCAGAAAATACAGTTTTTTGGAGGGGCGGCCATTACGCATGGTTCTTCCTGACGTTCTGCAATAATTTCCCCCCACTGCACTGAGTTATTTTGCTATCTCCACAGTTCCTCCGGGCCCCCTCGGCCGAGAGGGAGCCCGCTTTCTGCGGCCCCTCCTCGCTCGCTCACTCTTCCTGGTTGTGTCGCAAGGAATGGCGGTTGGGGCTTTACCGGCCCAGGTGGGAGCCGCTGGGCAGTTGCAGGAGCCCCTTCTGACTTGGGCTTTCTGTCTGAGGGTTCTCGGTGGGGGAGAACCAGTTCCTTTTTTCAAGTTTGAGGGGGGGGGGTGTTTTAGAGTTGCACATAATTTCTTTTTGTCTTAAAACAGATTTGCCACAATAAAATGTCATAACATTTATGGCATAATTATTAATTAAGAAAAAGTAGCTTGTGTTTAGAAATCCAAGATCAGATTTCAGTTTTAGGAAAAGATCTTGGTCGAAAGCCCAATTTCTAAAGGAGAACCCTTGTAAAGATGTTAACACATATTTATATTTTTATATATGGAAAGTATACCTTTGGAGACTGTGAAACCTTTTTTTGGGTGAAATGAAATATCAGTGAGGCTTGTTCTGTTGTGTGGTTTTTGTCCTCCCCCCCTTTTTTTAATCTTTCATAGAGAACTAATTGGAGAATCCTCCCCTTCAAAGAGGTGTTTTTCCGTGCTGTGTGAACTGAGTTAGGAATACCTGCCTTTGAGGGGGAAAAGGGGGCTCGTGATCTTAGTTAGCAAATGAGCGAATCTGGGTGAGGCAGAGAATATTGTCAAGGTTACCTTACTGTCCCCACAAGAACCCCTTGGCATCCTTGCTCCAGAGTAAGACCTGCTAAGTTTGGTGGGACTTGCACTGTTAGTAAGTACGCTTTGGGCTGATACGGGAGGGAGCAAATCTGATGTTTTCTATGCAACCCCATAAAGCTATCGAATGTGGCCAGACGTTGTCCGCCTCCCCCGCTCCGGCACTGAGAAATAAAAGGGATGATATTGTTTGGCTACTTGTGCTGCTGGACCCCTCGTGCCAAAATGAGAAATCTCTCTTTTGCCTTTTTTAAAAGGGGGGGGGGGTGTTGAGATGTGCCTATTTTGCTCTGATACATCTGGCAATCTTCAGGTCTAAATGTTTTTCTTGGGAAAATACATTAACCCTTGTGAAAAAACAGACATTGGAAGAAGCCGATCCGTTGGTTACTTCAGCGAGCAGCCTTTTGCTAGACAATGGTCTTGTTTTCCCCCCTTCTAGACAGCAAATACTTTTCTTAATTATGTTAATTAATTTGTGGAGACTTCTAGGCTTATATTGAAGCTTTATGTGGGTCACTGTATGATCACTTTTTAACTGGATGAAAGAACTGCCAAGTCTGTACAGGGGGCTGTGTTCCTGAGTGTTTCATAGCATTGTGTAGTCCCAGGGTGAGAAATTTATAAGTAATTTTTCCACTGATCTTTTTATATAAAAAAATGTTCCTATGTTTGTGTGTGCTTCGTTTTTCTTTTCCGACCAGAGGCTGTGCTGTCAAGGAAGCTGCTGCTGATGGGCAGGGAGTGAGAGGGGAACAAGGCAGACGAGGAGGCGGGCGCGAGGGAGGAAGAGAGCGAGCTCTGGTTGTCTTGGACTGCAGCTCCCATACTCCTCACCAAGGGGAAGCCGCCCTGGAGAGTTGGGCGCCCCGGAAGGCTGTCAGGGAACGGGATCGAAATGCAGCAACTTTGGCAGGTCTGGGACTGTGATGGAAGGGCGCTCTGCAAAGGAGAGCCTCCATGGCCAGTAGCAGTTCAGCTTCGGCATAGGGCAAACGACTGAAGGGGGGGATCGGAAGCATTGGCGTGGCTTTGGGCTCCCAGGGCGAGAGCTGCGGTACTCCTCTCCCCACCTCTTTCGACGGGAGGCATCAGTCGCCATTGTTTCTCTCCCTTGCTAAGTGCTCACAGTGAGCACAAAGGCCCCCGAGTCGAGGGTCGCGGGACCCCAGCAATAGTTGGAGGGCCGCAGGGTCCCCACCAGCCGGAGGGGCAGCCCCAGCATCGACTGGAGGGCCCGAGGCTGGGCAGGGCTCTCGTGAGGATCGTGTTTCTCCCCCAAGCTCCGGCGGGCGGCTGGCTTCGCACGCTGGGCGCGACTTTGATCCACAGAACTGATTTACTCAGTGCCCAGGCTGGATTCTCACGAGGCACTGAACCCGAGCAAAGCCCCTGGGCGGGTTCGCACAGCCTGCCAGGCTAGCGGGAGCGGCGACGCGGGGCTGAGCCAGCCCGTGAGAGATTTGTGGCCTGAGCCTGTTGCCGGAACAGCCCTTCAGTGAGGTTGAGGCGCCAGGCGGTTGTGCCGATCTAGAGAAGGGCCTCTCCGCAAGAGGGCTGAGCAGCTGCGTGGCCCCAGCCAAGGGGCTCTCGGGACCATGGAGGCCTGACGCTTGGGCCCCTTCGGGCCCTCACGCTGGGCTGCAAGCCTTGCCTTGGCCGGGGGCCGACGCCCGCTGGGCAGCAGACACCGACTCCCTCGGCGGCCTGGCCAGCGGGGGCAGGTCTACTGCCACAGCTCTCCATGGGGGAGGGAGAAGGGGAGGCGAGGCTTCCCCACCCTCCGGGCGCCCTCCCAGCGGCCCAGCGAGAAGGATTCCCCCACGGCAAGCATGTCATCTTCATTTTCCTCTGGAAAGAAGGCTTGGGCTGCTTCTGTTCCCTTTTTGTTTTGCTGCTCTAGGCCCGTGCCAGCCTGTTATTCTAATTTTATGTTATTTTTCTGAATCTCATTGTCCCCGAGTTGCCTTGCGTAGGCCCTTGTCGCCGGGACCGAAACCCGTGAAAGAATTTTGAACTTCTCAAGTGTTTCCTGCAATTGTCTCTCGGTTTTTGTTTGTGCGACTGACTCCAAAACAGATGGATGAGGGCACCTCTCGGTCTTGGGCTGGGGAGAGCAAGAGGGGAGCCGGGCTTTGTTTCCCGTTGTGACTGACGCAGGGGGAGAAAAATCTGTCACCCATAAGGGGGGTGTCAGGTTCAAATGTCTTAATGTTAGAAGCGATGGGGGGTGTCTGGTTGCTGGAGCGCCCGCGAGGGCCCCATTTCAACGTACTTTTCAGTTCCTTGGTTGGAAATAGGCATCATTAGGGTAATAAAACAGACAAGAAATCGAGCTGAAGCTTAGGAATAATTGAAAAAAAACAAGGAGTGGCTGGTTTTACATTAGGTAAAGGATGGCCCAGTATTTCGAGGAGGGGTTTACCGAATTGTGACAACGGCGCACAACTCTGGATTCAAGCATGGCTCGGTGGGGTGTTCGCGTTGTGTTTCGGGGCTGACCGAGGGAGAAACGCAGGAGTTCTGCTTCGGTGCGGATTACGCCCTGGCAGGCTGGGCTCCCCCAGGAAACACGGGATCCGGCTGACGCTCGCCTCCCAAAGGCTCATCTGCAGCCCGCCCCTCCGGGTGCCAAAGACCACCTGCCCCCAGGCGAGGCAGGAGCAGAACCGGCGCGAAAGCCTCTCGGCCACTCCTCATTCTGGCCGGAGGGGTGATAAGAGCCGTGCGGGGCGGGCGTTACTGGTGGCAGGACCTTTTGTGAGCCTCGGTTCGGGGGCTTTTCCCACAGCCTCATCCTGGTGGGGCTGCGAGAAAAAGGCAGCCCCCGTCCCGTCCCCTGTGCAGAAAGGGGGTCTCATTCAGGCCTCGTCTTCCTGGGTCACCTCTCCTTGGCCGCCTCCCCCTCCCCCTGCCCCTGCCCAGCCACACCTCCACCCCTCGGCTCTTTTCTTCCTGATGGGCCTGTTCCCTGCACCCCTCGGAGCCCCTCTGGTTCCTTTCAGAGTGGCATTGACGCTTTTCAGCCTCCCTCCCCCTCCCACGCACCCCCACTGTCCCCCTTCAGCCTTTTTTCAGCTATTCATTCCCAGGACAGCCCCTCCTCCTCCTCCTCCTGGTCCCCTCTCTCAAGCAGCTGCTATGCTAATGAAGGCCCTGCCGAAAGGGGCTGGGGGCGCTCCAGAAGCCATGCCAGGAGCAGCAGCTTGAACAAAGGCGGCTTCCCACCAGCCAAATCCTGCCAGCTTTTCACATTCAAATCCATTAAACAGGGAGCTAGGAGTTCCCTTATTCAAAGCGTTGCATTAAATCCAGGAGGGAGGGAGGGAGGCTTCTCCTGGCAGGGCGAGGGGGGGCGAGGGGGTCGTAGAACGGTTTGGGCAAAGGATCTACCTGGCCATCCAAGACCAGCCCGTCTCCATGCCCCTGGATTGGAAGGGCAGCCCGGGACCCGTCCCGGGAGGCACAGCCAGATTCTGGGGCAGCGGGCTTGAACCTGGCTGCACGACTGACCATGCGGGTCAGCAGTGTCCCCAAGCCTTGCCCCACGTGTGGTCTCGGCCTGGCCAAGCAGGGGCCGTGCCAGGCAGGGCAGTGCCCCTGGAATTTCACCCCAGTGAAACTGGTGGGAACTGGGATATCGGTCTATTAGGGAAGGAGATGAGGGAGGCATAAACTGTTTAGGTGACCAAATGTTAGGCTGACACTTCAGAGCCTGTTCAGCAGATGGGGGGCAATCAGACCCCTGTGAGAAGCAGGACAGTAGGCAACCTTAACGCTGGGGAGTGCATCCTCCCCCTCCCCGATGCTTCCCATCCACCTTGGAGACGCTGTGGTACCCCTTCCATCACATTAAATGGGGGTGGGGTGAATGACTGTCACTGATCTCCCCAGTGACATATGCCCTGGGAGGCCACCCCCGGGCAACCTGCCTCCTTGCCAGAGCCCCAGGGTCAGGAGTCCTTCAAGGAAGACTGTGGGGGGGGGGGGTCTGCCCCAGATCAGTCCTGCTTGGGAATGCAAGTGGGGAGGGGAGGAGGCCAGTTTGGCTGCCCCACCGAGACCCGCTTCCTGGTTTCTCCATTCAGATACCCTCCCTCCCTCCCTCCCTCCCTGCCTGCCTGCCCGCCTGCCCACAGGAGCCCAGGATGGTCTCCCCCTGCCGCCACCTTCCAGGAAGGAAATGAAAAAGCAAGGCGAGGGGTGAGGGTGAGAGGAGGGGGGTCCCTCCCTGGCGGAGGTGCCAGCCATGGGTCTCTCAATGCTCCATTCACCCTGCTCAGCCACACAGAAAATCCAGGTCATCCAGATCCTTGCCCTGCCTGGAGACAACTGTTGCTTTCTTCTTTTTGAGGCTGGAAAGCGTAGAGCTGTCCCTTTTGGGGAGGGGGCCGAGAGGCAGCGGCTTTGGTGGGAAAGGGCTGGGGTGAGGTTGGCCTGGCGGGGAGCAAGTCGCCCGGCCCGGGGCCCTGCCATCTGTGAGCACATCCCCCTTGCAAGCCCCTCTAAGGGACTCTGCATGGGGGGGCCCTTTCTCCAGCCAGCCTTGGGACAAAGGGACAAAGACTCAGCCGCAGGCCAGGGCCGGGATGCCCCTGTGCCCCTTCCCCCAGGCGCCTTGGAGAGAGCTCGCGCTGTTCTTGCTCACGCAGGAGACCAAATGGCGCAGGGAGAAGCCGGACTGCTGGGGGGTTGGGGGGGGAGCACTCCCGTCCCGCAGCCTCCCAGGGAGGCCGCCTGGAGCAGTGGCAGGACCGGGCAAAGCCCCGGCGTCTCTTGGACCCAGGCTGAGACGGGGTCATGGGTGCCCACGAAGCGATGCCCCGTGGGGAGAGCAGCCTCTTCTGCTCCAGGGAAAGCTTTTCCTGGGTGCCCAAACACGTGGTGGCCGTGACTGAGCCGTCCCAAGTCCAAGGAGGAACAAGCCGCGAAATGCTGAAAAAAGCAACCGTTTGTGGGGAGGGGCAGTGTGGCGAAAGACCCTCCCCAACCACTCCAATAGATTTTTTTTCCTGGTAAACCGACCACACCTTGGCATTTGGTGTCTCCCAGCAGTGGGGCAGATGCATCCGTGCCAAAGTGTGCCCAGTCCAGAGAGTCTGCCTTCCAAGAGCCTGGAGGAAGCCCTGGGGAGACAAGGCTGGCCCCTGGTGCCCCCTGCTGGTACCAAGGGGAAACAGCCACCCAGGATGGCAGGAGCCCCCCACCCCACCCTCTCTCCCCCCCAGGGTGAGAGATCGATCGAAATGGGTTGGGCTGGGCACAGGAGAGGCCTTGGGGGGCTGGGAGGGGATGATGAGGGAGCGTTGGGGTAGGAAAAGTGGGGAGCCAAAACGGGGGATCACGTGGCTGGGAGAGGAAGCCAGAAGAGGAAGGGGCAACAGAATGCAAGGAGGCGCTTGCTTCAGTCCCAGCAGCTGCATTTATTGGTCCTGGCACAGGCAGGAAGCTTGCTTGAAAACCACGCCAGCCTCCTTCTCTCCTTGGGCACCTCACTGGGTGGACAGGCGCAAGAATTCCTCCCCATCTGCCGGGGAGAAAAGAGGCGGGTTGATCCCAGGGAGAGGGAGAGGTCTCCGTGGTCAGCCAGCCAGACTTTCTCCAGGGTTGTGAGAGAAGCCAGCTCCCTTGGCCCCTGCCCCCCCCCCCCCACAGCCCAGCAGAGCCAAAGAGGCCGGCCGAGCGGGTCGCTCGGCAGGATTTGCTCCTCAGCTTGCAGGACCCAGCTCTTGTGTGGATCGGGGGCCTTGATGAAAAAGACCCTTCCTCAGGATAAATCTGGCAGGAGCTCTTGTGTAAATAGAAGATGGCAACCTGCTCAAAGAGCAGCCCCCTCCCCCATTTCTCTCTCTCCCTCTTTCTCTCTCTGCTGGGAGACCCCCGATCACATCCCCAAATGGAGAACTCTTGGGTCTTGTTGCCAAAGGTTCGGCCTCTGGATGCAGAACCCGCCCAGGGGAGGACCGTACCACCAGGGAAGACGCCGCAGTACTCCTGGCACTCCTTCTCCAGGTAGAACTTGTTGGCGTTCCCTCCGCAGCCCTGGAAGGTGACGCATTTGCCTTGGCTGGCATCGAAGGCCCAAAATTTAGCCTTGCAGGATTCTCCAGAGACAATGGGGAGCCGGCAGGCCGCTGGGGGCAGAGAGGAAAGGAGAGTTTGCCGCAGAGGGTCAGCCGGTGGGGGGTGGGGATGGGGCCGCCGGGCCGGCTGCTGGCTCACCCTCCGTCCGGCAGGTCTGCAGGCAGTCGCGCTCCGAGTGGAAGTTGTTCTGGTTTCCCCGGCAGCCCCCAAAGTAGAACTTCTCGCAGTTCTGGGACGTGGTGTTGTAGGAGAAGCGGGCCTCCATCCCCAGGCAGGGCCCGGCATCCTGTGGCTGCAGGCAGAAATCTGTAGGGCGGGAGGGGTGATAGCTGGCGAGGGGGGAGGGGCAGGGAAGAGCGGCCCCCGGGGGCGTAATCTGGGCCATCCCCAGAGTCGGGGCCACCCAGAGCAGGGCATCCTCCGGCAGCCAGAGGCTGAAAGAGGGCCCATGGGTTTCTCTGTGCCGTCCCCCCCCCCCCCCGGTGGCAGCAGCTGGAAAGGCTGAGCCGATGAGGGTCCTTCCTGTGGCCACTGCTGGAAGCGGGGCATCACCTGGGGAAAGGGGCTGGAAGCCTCCCGGGGTCCCTGAGGTGCTCACCTCCCCTGTTTCCCCCCATGAATGAGAGGGATCCGTCTGCGGATCCTGCTTCCTCATCCCAGGCGCTCCTCCGGTCTCTCTGCAGAGAGAAAATGGGCCAGTCCCTCATCCTAAGCCCGGGAAGGGCGGCATTTAGGGCTGGGCCCCAGGGCCCCCTCAAGGGAGTCACGTACCTGCAGGCTGAGTTCCGGCTGGGCGGGGACACACTCCCCTGAGGAGAGAGACACTGGTCAGGGGGGCCCGGAGGGGGGCATTGCGCCCGGGGCCAAATCCTGCCTCCCCAGTAGGTGACACTTTGACGGAAGGAGGGGACGGAAGAGCCGCTGGGCTTTATCTCTTAAAACCAACTTTCTGGCAATCTCCTTTCAATATATTCAAACTATTTCTGCTTCTTATTTGGGAGGGTCACATGGTCTCCCAGCACGGTCTCTGGCTGCTGCCTTGTACCTCTGCATCATTCAGAGATGCGGCGGTCAGCCTCTGCTCCGTGTGGCGGTGATCTGACCCATTTTTCACCACGATCCCCTTGGCGGCTTTTGGGATGTTTACAGAATGCAATCAGCACCAAAAGATGGTGGCATGAGAGGGGGAGTCACTCGGTCTCTCTTCTCCATTCCCCCCCCCCCCCCGCCTGCATCTCCTGGCCTGAAGAGACCCCTCCCCTCCTCCCTTTAGCTCCTGGTTTGCCTGCTTCCTTCAGTCTGAAAAAGGCGTCTTCGGAAATTCCCAAGGTCAGAGAGAACTGTCTGAACTCCTCTATCAGATCCTCACGTAGGTCGGGTCTCCTTCCTAAAAAGGGCAAGAAGGGAGGAGGCTTTGGCGTGCCCAGCTCCTGCGGCCACCTTCTTGAGATACAGCAGATACCGCGGTTAAATTCATCTACTCAGTTACTACAGCTTTGTGAAATGGAGCCTCCCTCCTCAACGGCAGACTACCTCTGAATCTCAGGGGCAGCGGACACGTGATGGGGAGGGCCGGTGGTTGGCGTCGCTGCGCTGGAGGGCTTCTGCTTCTCCTGCGGGAAGCAGCGGCGCCTGCGTTTCCCCCCAGAGCGGAAGCCGAAGAATCTGGGACGGTCGTTCCGGCGAAGGCTGACCCGGCCGTTCACCGAGCAGCCTGGAAACTTGTCCCTGAGTTTACAGCAGGCTCTCCCTGGCTCTGGTCCCAATGGTCCTGGAGGGCAAACCCTCCGCCCCCCTCCGCCCCCCGGCCTGCTTGAAAAGCAAGATAAACAAGGCGGTGGCAGACAGGGAGCCCTCCTTTGCTTTTGGCCCTTAAACCCCCTCAACTTCCCTGCCACTCCCAGGGGTGCTCCTGTGCCGAGGACCCCTTCGCCTCTGGGCCAGACGGTGCCGGCTGGGGGCAGGAGAGGTGGCTCTTTCTGGAGGCAGATGGAACCCCTGCCAGATCTGGAGGGGCCGTGAGGGCAACCTCCTGGCGCCACATCGGGGGCGTTTCCAGCCCTCTCCGGCTCAGAAAGCGGAGAGCCCGCGCCTTCCGTCCCCAGATCAGGAATTGCACCCAAGTCTCTGGACCGGCCTCCGCCCCGTGGCAGCCGCATACCGTAAAGTTGGGTCGTGATGGTGTGTCTGTTGTTGCTGTTCTTCTTCCATGTGAGGAAGGCATATTCATCGTAGTTGGTGCGAGTCACGTAGCCCTCGACCTGTGTCTCCCATCCTGGGGGGGAGGCAGAATGATTTCCCCCCCTCCGATGCCCCAGCAGCTCCCACCCCCGTTCTACCGCGTCCCTTCTCAGGGCCGATCCGACTTCTAGAGGGCATCACGAAGAACAGGAATTCCGCGTTCAACTTTTACCTCTATTTAAATGTGGACTCCAAAGCGCCGAGAGAGCCGGTGTGGTGCTGGGTTAGGTTCAGAGAGACCCGGGGCCAGCCAGCACAGCCCCCCCAGCCACTAAAGCTCTCTGGGGGACGCGGGGCCGGGCCCTCTCCCACAGCCTAGCCTACTTCACAGGGTGGTTGCGGTGGGGAAAAATAAGGGGAAGGAGGGCTGCGTTCAGCACCAGGAGCTGCTGGACGGGAGTCCGCTCCCAAATCTTCCCGTGGCCCGAGAGAGGAAATGCATCCCCAGAAGCCACCCCGCGGGACGGTGGAGCACCGAGAGGAGTCTCTGCAGGGGTTTCCAAACCTACTGGAATCGTGGTAGTGGTATTTCCCTGGGGTGCTGGTCTTCTGGTAAACTCCAGCCGCCTGGCTGCACGCGCCTTGCCTGCGTGAGAGGGAGGGAGAGAAAGTGGCTGGCTGCAAACGGGGCCGCTGCTTCAGCCCCGGAAAGCCAGCGGAAGGAAGACACGTTGGACCCTGCTGTCGTTCCCACCTCTCTTGTTGCTTGGAAGACACCCTTCAGCCCCCCCCCCCGAGTCAAAAATAATTTGAATGGTGGATAAATTGCCCCTCAGAGTAATAGGAAACTTTCTGAAATGAAGAAAATGCCAGGAACCAGTTAACCACGGTCTGACTACGTGAGAATGCACGGCGGGGTTAACATCTGGCTGTTTTTCCAGCTGCTCGTCTGTTCTTCCTTTTCCGGACATCAGAGTCTTCCCAGGGGGGCGACGGAGGGGCCAGGTACCCCTCTGTTGGCGCACAGAAGGACCGGGTGCCCTTTCTCCAGCAGGGAGCCGAAGACGACCTTCCGTCTGCCAGGCTGAACCTACCGGAGCCTCGTGGAGGTGACGGAGAGCTCCATGCTCGTTTTCCCCGGTGCCACTACCAGAGTCCCCATCAGATACTGGTCCTTGTATTTCTTCACCCACTCGCAGGTTGTGCCAAACGCAATGGCGTACCATGTCCCATAGACCTGGCGAGAACAAAAAGAGAGGCTCTTCTGAAGCAACGGTCCCTGGCGGCCTTGCAACACAAACCAGGCTTCTGCACGGTTCCCCTCCAGCTTCCCTAAAGGTGGGTGTTTCTTCTTATGCTGCAGTCCCCTGTTGGGGCGGGGGGTCCCTATGATATTTCTGAAACTGGAATCTGAGCCCTCGCTATTCTCTTTTGGAGGCAAACAGCAAGGTGGTTCATATCAAATCAGATCAAAGGTTCAGCACGTAGAAATCAAAGGCTGAGCTTTAAAAGCCCCCAGCTATATTAAAACAGAGAAAGGTGGGGGGATTTTATCTGCAGGCTGGGATTCTGCAGGGACCGGAGGAGCTTTCTAACTGGATATCCAGGAAGGCAACCAGAGGCCCGTACGAAGCCCATTCCTCATTTCAACACAAAGAGATCTTACTCTTGCTTCGTCAAAACCCTCCTGGATTTGGATGTGGTCAGCCGGAGTGACCGGACTGCTGCTGGCCGAGAAGAAGACGGCTGCGCAGAGGAGCAGAAGCGCCTGGGGCCTCATGGCTTTGGGGTTAGCTCTGCTCTGTTTGACCTCTAAAGGCAACTCTGATCTGCACTGGAGGTGGCTTGTTTTTCTAGCATGAGGAAATACGAACTTTGGTCTCGGGGCTGCACCGAGGGTGAACGGCCTCGCGCTGGATGTGTGCGTGTGAGAGCCTGCGGAAGTGGGTCTCCTGCAGAAACCCTCCCAGTGAGTTTGGGGTGCGTGTGAACCCATTTCCCTTCAGAGGAGGGGGACAGAGAAATTTATTTGGATACGGGGAAGAGGTGGCTTCCCTCCAATTGTCCCCCAGTTCACCCAGCTGAGGCAGAGGGTCGTGCCAAGCCCCAGCCTTGACTGCAGAACTGTAACGTTCTTTTGGACCGTGGCTGCCTTGGGGTCCCCTCGTCTTTTGCGGAGCACCACCTGCGGCAGCCATTCCTAGAGATTCTTGCTTTGATTTGGGTTGGCCAAAGGCATCCGGACTTGGGGTCTTTCTGTCAGCCTGCAGACTCCCAAGCGCTGTTTGTTCCAAGGAATAATTAACTAAAGCAAACAGTGGGGGACAACGACCTTCCAAGGTTTCCAGTTTGGACGTTGGATTCTAAATATGCAATGTTATTGAAGTCCAGCAGCCAGGATTCACCAGGCTGTTGACAGGACCGAAATCAGAGATGCATTCTCTGTAAACGGATCTACGGCACCACTCCCTGCCGGCTGAGACGACGGGCGGCTTAGCCAATCACACAGGAAACAGGCCGGCTAGCCCGATGGCCCGGGAAAGGCGATCGTTTGGGCTAAACGGAGATTCGTGCAGAACCAGGAGGCAACTCTTCCAGGGCTGAGGGCTGAAGCGGCAGTCCAAGCCGAAACTCGGCCTCAGGCGTTATGGATGGAGCCAGCTTGGAACCAGGAGCTGGCAGAGCTCCAGAAGCCTTTGCTAAGCAAGGCCAAACTGGAATGGGAAGCCTTCCCCTGCAGGGGATCTGGTGGCCCCCTTGGTCAGACGGTAGGCTGGCCATTTCCCTCCCTAGCTGGGAACGACCCGCTCGGAGGAGAAGTGGCAGGGTCTCTGGGCCAGCCCCCCCGCCCCCCCGCAGCCCCGGGAGAATCGTCCGGCTCTTCGGGGCAGAATCCTGACCGAGAGTCCCCTGACGGGTTCCATGGGGGGATCTTTGGAACCCGGTGACGCATAAAGGCATCACAATCTCCCATCAGATGTCACAGAGCTGCAGCGGAGTCTTGCACAAACCCAGGTCGGAACAGGAGAGAGCAACCTGGTGGGCCGAGCCAGGAGGCTGCAGCTTTGTTTGCACCCTCTGGGTGCGGGGTTTTTTGGGAGCTCAGTGAGACGTGATCCAAAGGGGCCACGATGAGGTTCAAGAGGAAGAAAGACCTCAAGGAGCAAATCCACGACCTGCAGGCCATCATTCGCATGCAAGGTAGCCCTCCTTTGGCCCACCGAGTGCGTTCACCTTGGTGGATCTGCAGGATTTCCGGCTTCTGGCAGGCCTTTGGCACTGGTCACATTAGCTGAAGTGGTCGTCCCGGGGCTTGTATTATCTGGGGAGCTCCTAGAAGGGTCTTGCTGGCTCTGGTTGGAAGTCTGCCTGGCCCAGCACCCCTTTCCCTCAATGGCCCCCCGTGAGTCTCCTCCACCCTGTGCTTCTTTCCAGATCAAGGGAAAAAGCTTTTCACTCAAGGAAGGGAGGAGGCAGTGTGCAAAAACAGAGACACGATTGGCTTTCTGCGCACTACCCTGCGGGAGGAGATGCACGAGCTGGATCTTGGGCTGAAGGTAAGAGGTCTGGATCTCTCCCGCGCTTAGAGGAGTCCTGAGCAAGGGGGACAACAACAGGCGAGGCGAGGCTTGTTTAATTTCAGACCCTCTCAGCCTGCCCGCTGCCCCGCTGGGTGGCACCAGCTGTGTCTCCATCAGAAACCTGTTCTCCAGTCCCCTCACCCTCCCTCTCTGTGCTCCCCGTAGTATGACCACGTCACAATCAACAGGGCCTGCCGAGAGAAGCGGGTGAAAATGGCTTTGGCTGGATATACTGTGGAGGTAACTGAGAAGCACAGCTTTCCCCCGTCACCTTTCCTTCAGGGTCTCCTCAACATGCCCTTCCACCCCATCATAGCAAGCACGAGAGACCCTGAGCAACCGGGTCTTTGATCGGATGAACACCCACAATGTCCTGTTGCACGAAGTCAAGCGCCGGGGGAAACGCCTGGAAGAGCTCCAGACGATGCTGCAGGACCTCGTCGACTTGGAAACGGCCAGTTCTGAGGCCCGGATCCAGCTCCAGGTGAGAGGGTGGCTGCGCGGCCCTGGGCTGGAGGTTCCTAGAATGCCCGGGGAGGGAGGGGGATGCTCCCTGGGAAATTCCTGCTCCGGGAAGCACTTATGGCAGGCAGCCGGCAGGATGATCAGTTTTGAAGATCTCTCCATGCGTGCTGGGCCATAGGCCCGATCAGCCTGCGGGTGGCGGGAGTTGCCGTTCAACCCAAGTTAGGGAAGACCATTTAGGTGAATGTCAGTGAAGCCTCTTGTCTGAGCTTCAAGGATGCTGTTCATCCAGACGACGCGAAGGGTGCGTTGCCTTTTTTAGAGAGATGTCTTCCTCTGCCTTTTTTGCGTACTCAGACAATCCGTCAGCTGGAGAATAACATTGAGAAGATGCGCTTCAGTGTTGTGACCGCAGAAAAGATCTACGTCCTGTATGTGAAGATGCTGGATGTCCTGAGAGATGTGAGTCCAGCTTGGCTGCCTCTGGTCAGCCTCTGCATGGAGTCATCTTGCTCGCAGAGGGACTTGGGTCTGATCCCTCTGTCCTCATGCCTGGAGGGTGGTCCTCCATTCTGAAGGCCCCAAGGGATACCCTTTGGCCTTGTGCCAGAAGCACTCCCCTTTGGGTACCAGAAAGCTGCAGCCCATTCACTTTGTGGGCTCTAAGAGGAGAAAGAGATGAAGGACCGAGACACAGCTGGACTCCCTCCTGCCCCAGCTGTCCTTGGGACCAGGACACCTCCCACCTCTGCCGACGCTGCTTCCCAGAGTCTTTTCCTCCCCCCAGGAACTTTCTCACTTTCCTTTCATCCTGGATGACTTGGAGCGCCGGGTCAGCATCTACAAGATGGAACTGAAGGGAATGGACTTGATGGCCATCGATATGTTGGAAGCCATGGAGGCTGCCAAGGTGAGAGCAAAGGGTGCAGGCTTCTGTCCCCTCAGCCTCCTCCCCGCCGCTCCTGCCCACTGCTCTCCTGTTGTTACAGGTGGACATGACTAACACAGAAAGCGAGCTAATTGCCGAGAAAAAATTCAGGGAAAACTCGCTTAGCATCCAGAAGAAACAGATAGAACGGATCTGCATGAAGGATGCCAGTGAGAGGCACCGGCGGATGGTGAGTCCTTCTGGAGGCATCCGGAGCCACGCTAGCCTTCTTTAACAAGCCGGTACAGGATTCGGCTACTGGCTTTGAGGAGACCCTCCACATTTAAGGGTAGCATGCCTGGGGGGGGACAAAGAGGAGGTTGAGGGCTGATGCCTTGAGCCCCCCCGATGGGCTTCCTGAGGCCCCTCTGCCTTTTGCGAGAACCCCGTTCCCCTCATTCGTTTGTTCGGTTTTATTTTCAGCAAGCCCGGCGAGACATGGAGTTCCCTTCCCTGATCATCCGCGAAGGATTGAGGGGTAAATATGCCGGTTTGCAGCCGGACGTTCTGTTCCGATATTTAAGGGTTCCTCTGAAAGGCTACAGCCTGGGGATGGTGGGTGTTGCGGTCAAAACCATCAGGAGGGCACCTCGTTGGAGAGGCCTTTCTGGGTGTTCTGTTCTTCCAGGGGCAAAGCTGGAGGCTTCCAAGGCCCAGATTGAGTACCAGAGTCTGGTGACCACCGAGGTAGAGAAGATCAAAAGTGCCGTGCAGTGCTCACATCTCTGGGTACGTACAGTGGCTCTACCCTCTGCCCGCCTTGCCCCGGCCCTGCCTTCCTGGCTCCTTTGCCCCGATCTGGATTCCTCCGAGGCTCAGCCATGAGCAGTAAGAGGGGAGCTTCAGCAGCCCCGCATCCTGCCCCTTTTTCTTATTCTCCAAAAATAAGAATAAGATAATAAGAGCCTGAGCTGCTGAAGTCCTGATCAGACACCCTCGTGCTGCTTGAACTGGTGAAAACGACCCGCTTTCTGACCCAGTGGAGCGCTCCTGCCTGCATGCAAAAGCCCTCTGGTCTCTGGGAGGGGGGCTGGGAGGATCCCCCTCTTCTCAAGCCCCTGCCCCTCAGTTGAAGCCCGTGCCCATATTTCAAAGGGGAACTCTGATGTAGGGGGAGAGGAGGCGAGTTGGGGAGGTGAAGTGTGGGGAAGGGGCTTCCGAATGACTGTCAAGCTTGGCCCCACAAACGCCAGTGCTCTTCCCCCTCTTTCTGCCCTTCCCTGCCAGGATATCGCTGGGCGCTTCATGGCCCAGAAGAAGTCTGAGGAGAACCTGCGGCAGCAGATCGCCGAATCGGAGAAGCGGCGGCGAGACCTCAAGGCCCACTTGCGGGCCCTGGAGCTGGAGCGAGCCCAGCTGAAATTCCACCAGTCCCTGGGCTTCCTCAGGTACCTGCCGCGAGCTCTGCCAGCGCTTCAGCGGAGCCGGAGGTGCCAGGACTGGAAGCGTCCCCGGACCACCTCTGGCCACAGTTGCTCCCCCCACAAAAAAATAGCGTGGCCTCTCCTCCCAGCTCAAAGAGGCTAGAAGAGGATCTGCAGAAGAACCTGGAGGAGGAGGAAGAAAGGCTTTTGCGGGTCCGTGACCAGGTCTCCAGAAACCAGGAGCTTCTCCTCCACTTCGAGAATGGGGTCGACAACCTGATCATGAGGCTGTGTGACATCGGCGTGCCTGGCCAGGTCTGTTGTGCTCTCGAAAGGTTTTCCTAGCCAGCAACCCCCAGCCGTGATCCAGAGCAGGCCTCCGGGAAGCCCTCTGCCCGTGGCCTCTCCCTCTTCTCTGCCCGCCCCCACCTTCGGAGGGCCACGGGGAAGTCGTCCACCCCTTTGGGTTGTGCCCCATCTCTGCGGAGAAACAGGTTGGAAGCTGGAGGGCCCAGCTTCGACTCCAGATGCGGAGGGTCTGCCCCGGGCCTTCATCCCCTGCTTTCTAGGAGGGGTTCCCCAAGACGGAGGACGTATTCAAGAAGCTGCAGTTTTGTGAAACGAAACTTCTGCACCTGAGCCAAATGACTCTCAATTTGCCCTCGTACAACTTCAGCCAAGAAGACGGCAATGAGGTGAGTCTTCTCCCGAAGCCCCTTTACGCTGGGCTGGGAGCGAGAGGAAATGCAATTCTGGCACTGGCAGGATCCTGATTCCGCCTCTGGAAGGTGTGATGTTCCCCAGCTCAGCCAGAAGTCTTCCCTAGCCTCCGAGCTGGCTTCAGACGTTTTAGCCCCCGTTCCCTGGCTCAGCCCGGTCCGGCTTGCCCGCTTCCCGCTGCAGGGCAAAAAGAGCCCAGCCGGTGGGGTCGCAGGGTGACGCATGTGTTGGTTGGGGAATGTGGCGGTGCCTCTGTGCATCGCCCGCTTCGGTCTCTTGCCTGCCACCTTCTAACCCTGATCTGCAATCTGGACAGACGTTTGTCCACCTCAGGAATTTCCTGGAGAAGAGCACTAGAGAGGAGCACCAGAACCTGAGAATTACTTTCGATGAGGATGAAGAGGATGTCCGAGGTCCGTACCGTCTTGTGGGGGGCAGCGAGGGCCGTGCTCCGAGCAGATCCCGCTCGGCCGCGTGCAGCCGTGGGTTGAGCCTCGCTCGGGGGGCTCTTGCAGAGAGTTAGTTTCCCCCCACCCAGAACTACAATCCCCAGCTGATGCCTCTTCCTGAGCTATCCTGTGAAATACCCTTTTCGTTTTTTCCCCGCGAAGGTCGGCCGCGCCGGATCCGCGCTCCGCTCTGCGAGGGGGCGGGGGGAGGAAAAAAGCAAGCAATTTCTGTAGGCAATCTCTCCTTTGCCCGACCCTTCCCCCCCAGCAGAGAAATTGGAGAAAAAGGGATTTCAAGAGAGTAAGCTATTTGCATAGCGCGCCCGTGGCTCCCAGCCCCGGGCTGCCGGCGTGATCGCGTGGCTTTCGGGGCGGCCAAGACAGCAAGCGGGCACCGGGGCCTTCCGAAGGGCCGGAGCGGCTGGGCGCCAGCAGACGCCGAAGGGGTGAAACTGACCAGTCTCGTCTCTTCCCAGCCCGAGAGCACAGTCGCGGCGGTCACGTGATTTCCCACTCAGCAGCCGCTCCGCTTAGCAGCGGAGTTCCCGGCCCCAGTTAGGGTTGTCAAGCGAGGTCTGCCCGCAGTATCTGGGGGAGCCTCGGCCAGGAACTCCTCCTCCGTCCGGCCGCTCAGCCGCGGGCCCGCCCGCTCCCGTCTCTCTCTGCCCCACAGAAGCATTTAACTTCGCGGACATCGACCACAGCTACGTGCCCGGCCGGGAGGAGATCAAGAAGCAGGGCCTGAGGCTCGTCGACGAGAAGACCAAGGTGGCCAAGAAGAAGCAGAGGGGGGCCAAGAAATGAGGCCGCGAGACCGGCTGCCCCCGGATGCGGGACTGGGCTCCGCCCGCTCTCCCTTTTGATCTGTATCTGCAAAACGGCACCCGGCCCGCCCTCGGGCCTGCCCCGCCGAGCGCGCAGAAGGGAGGCCCTGCAGAGCGCCGGCACCGGAATAAAGACCAACGAGGCCGATTCGCTGTGCCCCGGGCCGCGTCTTCGTTGGGAGGGCGGCGCAGAGACGCCTGGCGCGGGCGGGGGGCGCGGGCCACGCCGGTCTTTCCATGCCGCCGCCGCCGCCGCGCGCGCGGGCATCAGTTCGCGGGCGAATCAACCGGTGCTGCGCGCCGCCGCCGGCAGGCAGGTCCCGGCCGGGGCGTCGGCGAAGGGGCCGGGCGGAGCCGGTCGCATCTCAAGGCGGCAGCGCCGGAGGGCGCCCAGGCGGCCGCTAGGGGGCGGCGAGCAGACCAGGCCTCTCCCTCTGCCGCCCTCCAGTGGCCCCTGCGACTGAGCAGCCGTCCCGACTCGGCACAAGGCTTCGATTCGGGAGCTCGGGCAACGGGAGCTCGCGAGGGCCGCTTCGCCCGAAGGTGGAAGCCGCGAGCCTCCTGAACGGGCGCGGCGCCCGGCTTTGGAGGAGCCGTTCTCGTCCCTCGCGGGCCGCCGTCCTAAGGCCTCGCGGCTTGCCTGGTTGCTAGGATATGTGGAAGATGGCGGCGCACGCGATTCCGCGTTTCCGGCCCTTCTGTCCTCAGCTGCTTGCCGTAGTCCGCTGCGGTGCCGCCGTCCTCTTTTCCCCCAACCAAACGAGGCTCCAGAAATATTCCTGCCCCGCTTCCATTCCCAGATCTGTGGCTGCAGAAGACAAGCTGGGGCAGCGGCGTCGTTAAAAGTGGAGCGGTTTCCGCCCCCTCCCCGCACAGCGTGGTTGTATCTCTTTCGGCCCCCGCGGGCTCCCGTAGTCCCAGGACGCGGGCGCACCGCCCACTTCCGCTCTGCTCCGGCGCGGCGTTTCTCCCCGGAAGGTGCCTCGCGGGCTGCCGTAGCCTGGCTCCGCGCGTGTCCTGCGTCGGCACCTCCTTCCTGGTTGCTCGGCGAGGAAAAGGGAAGATGGCGGCGGCGGCAGCGGAGGCGCCCGCCCTGGAAGCAGCTCCGGCCAGCCCGGCGGGGACGGCGGCTCCGGAGAGCGCGCGGGGCCCGGCGGCTCAGCGGCCGCGGGCGGAGAAGTAGGCGGCCTCGCCGGGCCGGGCCGGGCCGGGCCGGGCCGGGCGCAGCGACCGCGGAGCGCCGTCCCGCGCCTCACAATGCTCTCGGCCTTGAAGAAGCTGGTGGGCTCCGACCAGGCCCCGGGGCGGGACAGGCCCATCCCGGCGGGGCTCCAGTCCATGAACCAGGCGCTGCAGCGGCGCTTCGCGAAGGGCGTCCAGTATAACAGTGAGCGGCGGCTGGAGGGGGGCGATGCTGGAGGGGGCCCGAGGCGAGCGCCGGCGCCACGGCGAGGTCGCCCAGCCTGGCTGGAGGCCCTGCGGGTGTCGTCGCCGTCTTCTTGCGCGGGGGGAGCCCAACGTGGCCTGGACGGGGCGGCCGGGCTTCCCTCTGGGGGTTATGCGGCGCAGGCGGGCTGGGCGATCCCTGCCAGCGGCCTCTGCCTGCTCTTCGGGGCTGCGTGAGGGAGAAACGGTGCATACGGCCTTAATTTGCTTTTTGGAGTCATGTCTTTCCTTCCCCCCTCCCCGAAATGCGCTCTGAGCCTAGCTGCCAATAGCAAGAGCACTTAGGTGCGAGTTGGGGGTGAGGGGAGAGCACCGACTGCCAATACAGCAGGTGAACGCCTGACTTTCTTTTTCAGGAAGAACGAATAAACTTGGGATCAGGGAGCAGCAGTTAGGGGGTGAGCGTCAATTCGGAGGACAGTTAGGGCTGCCAGCCTCAACATCTGGGATGTCTGGCTTCGCCAGAGACCAGCTTTGGTAGTTCTGAAGACAGAGAGCTGCAGCCAACGTCCTTTGTGCAGGGAACTGGCTGCCTTATCGCACTTAGGAATCAGATGCTTGTTTGGAGTGCTGTAAATACTCTTCTGAGGTTATCACCCCTCCAAAAAGCACTCAAACTTATCAGGTTGTTCCTTCCCTAGGGCCCATGACACCGGTCCCATGACACCGGTCCCATTCTTGCTTTATTCAAACTGCCCTGTGTCACCTGGGTATGCACAAAACATTTACAAAGGGTTTTGTGTGTGTTATTTTTTTCTTTCTGAAGCCATGTTTTTTTGATGTACGAGGCCTTGTTGAGTTGATCTGCAGGCTGGTGATTGGAAGAGACGCGTTTGCTTTGTCAGTCAGCTGCTGATTTGTTTTCTTTGGAGTCCTTCAAGTGATGTCTTGCTGTTGGAATATTTTTTGTGCCCCTGACTTCTTTCCTTTGATCAAGACCGCTCTCGGATAATGTTATCACCGGGATCTGCTTTGTCTGTGGGATGGCTGCACAAACACAATCCTACTCAGTTGCTTGGAACCAAGTCGAGGTCATTGCAGTGAAATTGGCATCTATGTTGAGAGTGGTTGGATTACAGACTTAGTTTCCTGGTTTGAGTAGGACATAATGATGGGAGCATTGGCCCTCTCCCTGATGTCTCTCTGAAGTGGCCTAGGCACAAAGACCTGCAGGAATACCTGGATTTTCTTAACTGTCCCAGAGCAACCAAGATCATCCTCTTGTGATGCCCTGGTTTTAATAGCATCTAAGTAACCAGGGTGATGAAATAGGTTATTTCAGTTGTGTGGCCCCTTCCCCCAGGAAGCTCCAGAATCCGCATCCCTGTTTAGATCAACAGGGAATTAAGTGAGCAGCTTAATTTTTCAGTATGTGAAATTTAGAACATCCGCAATTGATTTTTTAAAATTTAGTTTCTAAATTGTGCCTCTGAAAAGGCTGGAGATTATTGGCATGAACTGCTACAACTGCCAACAGCCATTCCTGCCTCAACCATTTGTTTATCTTAAAAAGTGGATGCCTGTATATAGGCACACTAAATATTCCTCTCTCTCTGCAGCGATGGTGCTCTTGCCTCACTTTATGGGAGAAGCTGGGAGCATCTTGCTCAGCATTTGTAGCAGCCTTCTTAACAGAGAACCAGGCATCCTACATGCTGCATCTTTTCTCTCGGCTGTTTTCTGAGCAGAGGGTAAAAATGCGGTCTATGGCAGATCTACCTCTGTCTTCATCACCTTTGTTTTTGCTACAGGGTACTCAAAATGTCTTCCACTTTCGTGTTGTATATTCCAGCTTCTATTTTTTTTTTTTTTTACTGCGGTTTCCCATTACCGCCTTCATGAGAAACTTTCCAATCTCCGTAGCAACCTCAGCGGCATATCTCTCTCAGTGTGAAAAGAGTGAGAGTCAGGTGGGTGAGCATTGTTGTCTGTGAGGTGATCTGGAGAGCTGCATCCATGTGATTTTCAAGAATAGATTGGACGTGAGAAGTTTCATCAGATGTGTTGCTGGACGGGAACTGTGGGAAGGCAGAAATGTTTAGTTCCTAAGGTGTTACTCTTCTTTGGTATCAGGTAAGCGAAACTCAGAGAGTCCTGCGATGGGGAAATAGCGTGGAGCAGGCTGCCGCTGCAAGTCAGGCTCTGGGCTTGAGGTTCTTGAAGTAAGAGGGTATCTCATGTTTGGGAGTGACTTGGCAATCCAGGGTCACTAATCTCTGTGTTAATGGCCTAAATTACGTTCTGGAGGAGGTTGTGTGCAATCTCCGTGTGCCGATTCTTTTGTCTATCTGGTCACCTGCAGATCAACTTCTGATGCTGATTCCCAGGCATGTCATCAGTTGTTGCCAGATTCATGATGTCTCAGTGGGCCACAATAAGGCGATACAGTTGAGCTTACCTGAGTTGTGGTGTCCTTAAAAGAGGTCCTCTCAGTGGCCTGTGTTGCTGTCTTCATGTTGGTAGCTTTGAGTATCGCTGGTATACCTATGGGGAAAACCCGAGTGACAGCATTTTAACATCACGTTGCTTGTGGCAGTACAGATCGTAGCAGTGCTTGGTCCCTCTTGCTGTTGATCCTTGGCTGTATCTGAGCTCCCTTCAGACTGTCCGAAGAGCCATAGATACGTGTTCCAGCATATCCTCACAAGTAGTAATCAAACGTTTATGTGGTGATTAGCTTTATGCTCTGCACTCGAGCAGTGGGCCTTCCCATATCAGTAGTAGTAGTATTGTGGCAGGAACAGAACAGCACTAGATTGGTGGGCAGGCAAAGCTTAATTCCTCCTGGCTGTGCACCAAACTGAACTGGTGGGGCTGCTCTTCTTGCAAGGAAGGCCTAATTTCTCCATGCAAGAAAATGCAACTTGTCCCCCTCTAAGTTCGCTTAGGTGAGCTCTTCACACTTGTCATGACTTCCTTCTTCTTCTCGTTCCCATTCTGTTCCCAGGATTTCATATCGTTGCAAAGGAGGGGTGGCAAAGATAACAGTTCAGTCAACAGCATCAGGTGCAGTCTGAAAAGCTGGTCTGCCTTTGCTTACATCCCAGAGTTCAGTTTCTGCAGAATGCAGGGTGTGGACAGGTTTACCCACCCCACCCCACCCCACTCTACTGTAAGAGCAGCACATTACTGAAAGGTAGCTGTGCTACTGCTTCGCCAAATAAGAGGTTAAACAAATCATTTGCTACAAGACTTCCAGTATACTGTTTTGGCTTTTCTGTCTTCCCAAGTTTATTTTTTTACATAGCCAAAGGTAGGAATACTCCACTGTTTTGCTTGTCTTCTTTTACTACAATGGTGTAAAAAACCAGAATTCTCAAAGGTGAACCCTCAGTCTGCAGACTGGTTTTATTCCTTAATTTTTCTTTCCCTAGTGAAAATTGTCATCCGAGGCGACAGAAACACGGGAAAGACCACTCTGTGGCATCGGCTGCAGGGAAAAAAGTTTGTTGAAGAATATATTCCAACTCAGGAGATCCAAGTCACCAGCATCCACTGGAATTATAAGAGTGAGTTTTGCTGGCTGTTGGGGGCAGAAGCAGGAGAAGCATTTTTTTCTTTGCTGCCTGTTGTGTTCATCTGAACATTTGCATCACTACTGCTCTAGTCTCCTCATTGCTAAAGGCACATTGCTCGTGCAGGCGGGTTTTCAGTTTTTTTAACACATCCAGCCACCTGCTCTGTGCCACGTGGGTCAAGGGTAGTTCTGGCTCTGTGTTTGAATGAACTGCATTTGGGCGAGCTCTTCTTTTCTAATCTGTATGTCTGGGTGTCTCTTCCAGCTACTGATGATATTGTAAAGGTCGAAGTCTGGGATGTGGTTGATAAAGGTAAGGTCTCTTTTTCATTCTGATGTTACAATCGTAATAAAATATTTGGATTAGGCCTGGCAGTATTTAGAAACGGGTGTCTGCCATTCAGGAAGTACTCTTTCACTTCTTCAGTTCTAAAAACTAACATCAAAAATAGTTTCATCTAGTTCTTCTTAGTTAAGGGGAGTAAAGAATCTCGTGAGCCCGGGTCCTCCAAGGAGAAGGCCGACTGTGTGTCCAAGCCAGCCACCGCTTTGGCTTCTCCTCCTTCCCCTTGGCCTCAGAGAAAAAAAATTGGAATCCCGTTGTGCCTCCTCATCAGAATCATATTCAGAAATGAGACTTGCCTGACCTGGGAAGGGACTCGCCCTGGCCTTCCATTTTCACAGCTGTGGCAATTTCAGAAGGGCAGAGGGCTTTTTCTGATTCTGAAGTGAAGCCTTTATAAATAGAAGAATGAAGTGTGGGTCCTGTTTTAATGGAGGAAAGAAGAGGCCTGGTTTAGAGAAATAAGTGGATACTGGTGCTACACTTGAATGCCCCCACCTGAAATGTATGTTAAGCCTGTCCAGTTTTTCTCTCCTCTTTCTGGAAAGTGAGGGGATGTCGCCTCCTTCAAGCTTGCAAAGGCAGAGGAGTTGTGCCTGAGATTGGAGGTGGGGTGTGGGAGAAGCTGCATGCTTGGGGCTCTTTTTTCTGCTCAGCTGGGGGACTGACAACTTTCACAGAAGTTTTTCCTTTCCTTTTCCTTTCAAATACTGTAGGCAAGTGCAAAAAACGGGGAGATGGATTGAAACTAGACAACGATCCTCAGGAGGTGAGGCACGCTTTGACAGTCTTGTAAAGCATCAAATCCTCCGTTTGCATATGGTGCAGCCTCTAGTTTCCTGGAGGCTGTGATCAGCCCCAGGTCCTCTGATAATTTGAGGTATGTGTAGGCCAAATTCCTTGGGGAAATCAGCTGCCAACTCCAGCCCAAAAGCAGGGGGCAAGCGGAATTGATGGCCTGGGGCTGCCCTTTAGATTTGCAGTGCTAGTAAGCAGGGAGGGGGGCATGAAAGAGCACCCACAATGGGTTTGCTGGGGTGTCCTTGAGTAGGTTCCTGGCTGGCCTCAGGGCCTTGCCCTGAGTATGAAACGGGATAGGCATTTTAAGCTTTCCAGCTGGCCTCCATGAGAAACAGGAATGGAAGGCAGGCCTGTTGGACAAGGATACATGATCCAAGCAGCATGCCAGCCTCACCGGCATCACACCACCAGAAGTGGTTGAAAAGCCATGTTTTCCCTTACAGTTGAATAGCTGGGGGTGGCCACACCTATCTTCTGAGTAGTAGAATAGGAGCCTCTGCCCAGGGCCTCCTCCAGCGTCACAGCCTCCAGCTCAGAGTGGAGTAGGGAGCATCTGCAGACAAAGTAGGACGTTTGTGTCTAAAAAGGCAGCCAGCTGGAATGTACAGAGTTCCCCAAACCAAGTTTCTTGTTCTGTTTGCCAGCCTTCAGTCTGATTATTCTGCTGTGCAGGCTTCTCCAGCTTGCTTTGGAGGCCTGTCTTTTTTTTTTCAAAGGAGGGGCGCAGAAATGTAACTTTGTACATTCTGTAACGGAGTCAGTAAATGTGCGTGGGGTGAAGCCTTTGGGAAAGCACTGGCTCCGTCACTGGCTGGGGTGCCCTCCTCCTGGGAAGCAGCCAGTGCCTTTCTGAGATCCTGTTCTCTTCCCACCCCAGGCGGAATCCGAGATGGCTTTGGATGCGGAATTCCTGGATGTGTATAAGAACTGCAACGGTGTCGTGATGATGTTTGATATCACCAAGCAGTGGTAGGGACTGCTGCCTTCACCCTTTCCCTTGCTGTGACTCTCGACAAAGAGTGCTCTTTGAGACATGGCCTCTGCTCTGAGAAACGCAGAATCCCTCTTGTTGTCAGACTTTGCAGTTTGCACAAAGCTTGGAGGTGATAAATGCTCCTGTGGAGCGGAGAGCGTCAAGTAGAACCGATGACGCACCTGGTTCTGTGGAGGAGGAGAGTCTCCTTCTGCTGCTCTGTTAAGCCACAGGGAGAGGTCTCAGTCGTGTACGCTGCAATATGCTGCTGGGCCTCCTGTAGGCACAGCCCTCTTTCAGAGCTGTTGTGGCAGGACAGCGGTCTGGCTGGGCACCGTTCAAGTCGTTCCCTTGCTTTCCACTCCATCCAGGACCTTTAACTACATCCTGAGAGAACTTCCTAAAGTCCCAACCCACGTACCTGTGTGCGTGCTTGGGAACTATCGGGACATGGGCGAGCACCGGGTGATCCTGCCTGATGATGTGCGGGAATTCATTGACAACCTGAACAGGTAAAAACAACCAGCTTGTTAAGGAACTTCAGGCCGCCTTCTGGGAAGCCCTCCTGGGGCCATAGCCCGCTTCTGCTCTCAAGTACTTTAGCTCATCACTCAACTAAAACCTGCCTTCTGGTGGGCTTGTTAAATAAGGATAACAGCGGTCTGAATGTGCACACTGTATCTTGCGCCATTTTCTAGTATCTCACTGGCACCCTCTGGGCACATCTGTCTCAGGTTGCTCCCCAGGTGGTCAGTGAATTCTCCCCAGGCCTTTTCTCCATAGTTAACTGGGCATCTGCTTTAACAGCGTTCATCTGCAGCAACTCAGCAGGGGATGAGTGGGTGGGACAGCTATGTGCGTACGCACGAAATGCCTGCGGAATAATTGTACGTCTGCTTTGCTTTTCCTGTGTGATCTGTAAGAGTGATTGAGTCTGCCCTGCCACCTAGGACACATGAGTACATTTACAAGTGAGGCATGGAGGGAATAGTCCTTATTCAGCAGAAGGCTGCTCCTGAAAGCAGAAATAGTTATTGGTCTCCTTTTCCATAAACTGGTTGATCTCCTTTATCTAAGCTAGCGTCTGCCAGCCTCGTGGCTGGTGCAGGTGATGTTGTCGGCATAAAAACTGAACATGCCCCTCAAACGGATGGATGTTTGCTCCATTAGCTCTTGTGCCTTTTTGGACGGCTGTTTCAAGTTGAACTGCCAGCAGCCATTCACGGGCAGCAGGCCTCTGCAGCAGCTGCCTGCCACCTTCAAAGGGACCCTGGCATTAACTTGTCCCTTGGAAGGGCCGTGGGCATCATAATAACCCCTCAGCAGGCTGAGTCGTCAGCTGCAATTGGAGGGTTTGTCCCAAGCCATCAGCCTGCATGGGCCCCTCCCGCGGTGCCTCTGGCTCACAGTGCTGTTCTCCCCCCGCTTTGGCACCGAACAGGCCCCCCGGCTCCTCCTACTTTCGCTATGCCGAGTCTTCCATGAAGAACAGCTTTGGCCTCAAATACCTGCACAAGTTCTTCAACATCCCCTTCCTACAGCTGCAGGTAAGCCTTTGCCAGCTCTTCCCTCGTAGGGGCCGGGAGGGGGCAGCACAGCCGGCTCCCGTCTTCAGAATGGGGAGAGGAGTGAGCTTCCCTGGGGCAGAGGATATACTTCTTGTGCCCTTGGCTGGACACCAGGCTCTTGGTCGCCTGCAGGGCTTCTCTGCCTTTCGCAGTGTAGCCAGGAGGGTAAATAGACCCGAGGAGGCGCATCTCTCCTAGCCTGGCCTAGGAGCCACACAAACCATTTGGAACCTCCACGTGGTTTAGGTCCGTCCCTCCTGCGCCCCCACAGCCTGCTTTGGATCCAAGCCTGCTACCTCGCTGGCCAAAGCTGCTGTTCAATTCTTGACCTCCCTCTTGGGGCAGAGTAGGAGGAGGTAGCTCAGACCAACCCAGAGCCAGTGACCCCTGGGTGGCCTCCTTGCGTGCTCCGAAGCGGCTGATCTCCCCTTCCATCTCTTGCAGCGAGAGACTCTGCTGCGGCAGCTGGAGACCAATCAGCTCGATATTGACGCCACCCTGGAGGAGCTCTCTGTGCAGCAGGAGACGGAAGACCAGAACTATGAGCTGTACGTCCGATGAGGCTGCCTGCGTGTGCATGCCTGGGGGCTTTGGGGGAGCTCCTGCTCAGCTGTGGCCTCCCCTCTCCTCCATTGCAGAGGCATTCTCCCTCCCACCCGCCTTGCTTCAGGTTCTGTCAGTGCGCTTTGTAAAGAGAGCTCTAGGAGTCTCTTGTCTTCCCTCTCAAAGGACCCCAAGAACTGTAGTTTAGATCCGGTCTCTGCCGCTGTCTCTCGGGGGGAGGACCATCCCACTGATGCTTCTTCAGAGAAGCAAGCGTGCTCTTCCATGGAGACCTGCCTCAGTTTGCCTTCTCCTTTCCCAACTTCCTGCCACCTTCTGGGGTTACCACCAAGCACAGAGCTGCTGTGTTGTTCTGCTGCCTCAGATTCTGTCTCTTCTAAAGGGGTCTTCTGCTCCTGAGTTCCCTGGGGCGGATGGCAAGCCTGTAGTGGGAAGTCCCAGTTATTCGCCAGGTCCCTTTCCTCAAATGGCAGTTCCCTGCAGAGAGGGGAGAACCAAAGATCTTTCTGGTCCGGCAGCCTCAGGACTTTCCACGGGCTTAATTGCGTGCCTGCAGTTATGAAGGCCAGGCCTGGCTAGGTTTGGGAGGAGGTTCCTGAGTTGGCGTTTCTCTCCCTAACAGGTTCCTCGAAATGATGGAAGCTCGAGGCCGCGGACACGCCTCTCCTTTGGCCACCAACGGACAGAGCCTTTCCTCGGGTTCCCAGTCACCGGTGGTCCCACCTGGCAATGCTTCAGGGGGCTCCAGCCCTGGCACCCCCCAGCAGAGCTTGGCCAGCCCTGCCACTGTCATGGACCCTGTTGAGCCTCCCGCGCCAGGGCTGCCACCTGAAGCCCAGCCTCCCACGGCCGTGCCGGCACCAGCTCCACCGCAGAAACGCGGCATCATCGCTCGGCTCTTTGGGACGTCCCCGGCTCCCGAGACTGGCCCTCCCCCTCCAGGTGAGAGGGCAGCTGCTGGCCCCTTTCTCTGGAAAGCACCTGGGAATTTGGGTCCTTACTGGGGATGGGAGAAACGCTGAGCACCCGTTTCTGCTGTGGCAAGATGATGCCAGCTGGGGGATGGGAATTGTCTGCTGTGGGCGCTTCCAGGCCTGCTGTTGAGCTGGGTTCTCTGTCTGCTGGCTCGCTGCGTCAGGGCTTAACTGGCTCCTCTGCGGTGCTGCTCTTGCCTTCCAGACCCTGCCGTTCCTGCCCTCCCTGCAGCTGCTCCCTCAAAAGTCCAGAGCATAGAGGACTTTGTCCCCGAGGAGAGCCTGGACCACAGCTTCTTGGAAGACCCCATCCTGCAGAGAGACAAAGGGGGGATACAGGCGGCAAAGGCTCCCACTGATAGCGACAGGTGGGGAGACCCTGCTCTGTGGCTTTGTGCTGTGGGCTGACCCAGCAGAGCCGCTCTGCGCTGGGTGGTCGACCACAAGGGCTCGCCTTGGTTCTGAGAAGCACCTTCTTCTGCCCCAGAGAAGCGGGGCTCAGAAGATGGCGCCCTGACACTGCTCTCCGCCGTTCAAGCCCCAGCCGCCCATGCAGTGTGGTTTCTCTCTGCTCGCTGCTGCCCTCCCGCGTGTGTGCGTGTTCCAGCGGGTGGGAAGCAGCCAAGCTGCCCCTGTGGCCTGCTATTTGGCATGGGGGGAGCAGCTTGCCAAGGAGTTGGGCTGCTCTGCGCTCTTTCTCCAGAAATATAATTTTATGCTTCCGAGGCAGGTAATGGAGAGAAAGGGCCTCAACTCCTGCAGTGGCTGGTCTGCATCTCGCAGGTCTGTGCCCCCCGACACTGAAACTGGGTGATTCGGAAAGTGGAGTTCCTGTAGCCCACTGAGCCTCTGAGGGAAGAGAAGTGGGCTTACGGCTCCTGACACGTTCGTCCTCCTCAGTGAAAGCAAATGCTGGAGAGAGAAGGTGGCTTAAGGGAGGGCGAGGTAGAGCCCCCCAACTTTCTGTTCCTTCATGCCCTCCCTCTTGTAATTAGCTCTCGGCCTCCGTTCCCTGTCCTCGGAAGTGAGTGTTTCCGCGCTGGGCACATTGTCACTTCTCCCACTGTGACCTTCAGAGCGGCAATAGGCTGGGAGCCGCTTTTGAAGACTCCCGAATTGCAGATCCTCTTCCAGATTCTACCTTTAGTCTATGGGATGGTGGCAGATGCAAGAAAACGCAGAGTCTTCAGCAGCTGGCTTTTCGTGCTGGTCACACAGATTCTGTGTGGCACAACAAACATCGTCTCTCCAGAACTGCCTGTCAGCAGCTGCTGCTTGTACGCTCCTGTGCATGTTGTTGGAGACGCTGTTTCGCTCGCTTGTCTTTTGTCAGCCTCCTTCTGTTGCTTAGGTTTTTGCAACCCTCAGTGACTCTTGCCTTCTGCATTAAGCATCCAAAATGTTTAAGCTTTAGCTTCATTATTAGGGCTTCCAGTGAGCAGCCCAGATCTACTTCATCTACTATTGACAGATACGCTCTTCTTCCTCCCCACGGTATTCTCACTGGCATGCTTTTCCCCTAAACAAAGCAATCTGCACAGGAAAAGGGTGGTGGTCTAGAAAGGCACATTTTAGACTTCTGCACCTGTTGAGAAAGGCCCCATGCGCCAAGGCAGGGCACTTCACTTGCATGCCGTTTGCTTCCTGGAATTCTTGGGCAGCAGTGCTGGGAAAGGCCACTGTCAGCCAGAGGAATTCAGGAGGAAGACCACCTCTCAAGCTGAAGCTTCTGGACTTTGCCCTGCCCGTCCCTGCTTGTTTTTACTCACGCCTTCAGAATGTGTCACCTTTCTGGGATTTTTTCTTACAGTGACAGAGATGCTCCTGATGGGAACCCCTTGGTTGCTGGCTTCCAGGATGATCTGGACCTTGATGAGCATCTGTCCAGCAAGCCCCCGTTAGCGGCAGAGCTGGCCCCAAGCAAAAACGTGACCTTGTCAAGTGAGGAAGACGAATGCTCCAAGTTCTCCATCAAGGTGGCTGAAGATACTGGCTTGGAACAAGAAAAAAAACGGTAAAAGGGTGCTGGGCGTTGCGGGAGGGAGCTTCCAGGTATTGCTGAACTACAACTCCCAGCAGCCCCAGCCAACCCGGCCCATAGCAAGATGTGCAGGGAGAGGCAGCTGAGTGCTGTAACGTGTTCTCAGCTCCAGCTTTAACAGGCCAAGTGTTGCTGTTCAGTTTAAAATGTATTATTTAAACATTTTATCAAATCTAAATAATCAAAACTGTAACATAATGGGCCAAACTTTAAAAACAAAAACAAAAGAATGGTACCAAGGAAATTCAGTTAACACATATACATTGAAAAATGCATATATAAGAAAAACCTTAAAGCCCTTTATGTTCACTGTTACTGGCTTTTTACAGATTCAGGGTTTGTGGGATTTTGCTGATCAATTTTTTGCATATCACATGAAATCAACTAGATTTCCACCCAAAATACTGAAGATTCTGCACCAAGCATAAACTTGTGCTGGAGGGCAAGATTTGTATAACGTTATATGTTCTGTGCGATGCTGGCTTTTCCTTCTTTTTTTAAATTTTTTAATTCAGGTATTCTCGGACATGATCTGGATTTATATCTATTCATGTTCTCAGTATGGTCCATCTAACCAAATGACTTTTAAAGTCAACGTTAACTTTAGCTTCATCGTACCAGAAATGACCACGCCGCCCAAACCTCGGATCGTGTCCTCAGCATCTCCTGCTCTTTCAACTTGGATTCTCCGATGTGGAAGAGATGGCGGCTCCCCCTCGTCAACGAAGGCGTTGCTGATTGAGCTGCTGAACCACGCTGCGTTTGCGCAGAAGCACAACAAGCACAGACTCTCGTTGCTTGATTGACTTGAGGCCTCAGTTTCCTTTTCCTCCTTTTCTAGAGCTTCCAAAAAGTCCTCCAAACTCGCAGAGCCCTCAGCATCTACCGAGGCCGCAGAGCTGAAGCCTCCCCCCAGCCAGCCTCCGTTTGAGCAAATGAACAGCAGCAAGCGTTCAACCGTGGCAGGCGGCCCCGAGGCCTGTCCCCCCCCAGCTGCCTCTTCCTCCAAGCAGCAGGATTCCGAGAGTGACTCCGAGGGGCCCATCGCCACGCAGATGCTCTCCTTTGTGATGGACGATCCTGACTTTGAAAGCGAGGAGTCGGAGAGCCAGAGGAAGCGAGCTGTACGTCCCTGCCCTCCCCGAACCTTAGGTGTTGAAGGATTAGGCTGTGGGGTGGGGTGAGACTGAAGCAAAGAATATTAGGTGTCTTCAGAATTGTGCAGATGGGGGCCAGGTGATTTTCTGCTGTCCCCAGGCCCTAACAGCTGCTGCTGCTGCTGCAGCCAAGAATGCCGCTAAGCAGAATGGCCGCTGCTCTTCTTGGGAAGGGCGGTGCTGAGCGTGCCTCGACCAGCTGCTGAGTGGAAAGGGGGGAGGTGGGTGCATCAAAGGGCTCAGCTGCTTGTGCTGAGGTTCAGTCAGTGCCTTGATGTCCAGCTTGTTCTAAATGAGGCTGGAAGGGTAAACTGTGGGTCAGCTGATCCTCTTGTTACCCCAAGGAAGTGCACTCAGGAGCAGAATGAATGAAGTGCAGATGGATCAGAAAGGAGGGCTTCTCTGGGGTCATTTTGGCAAAGGAGGGGGTGCTGAGGTGCCTTGCTCCTTTCACCTCCAGGAGGAATTCCCAGTGCGAGAAGATCTCTCAGACATCTCCAATGAGGACGCCCCTTCCAGATCTCCCCCACTGGCCAAGCCTGTGGTCCGCTCCTTCAGAGTGAAGAACGAGGCAGATCTCTTTGGGCTGGGCCTGGAAGAGCCAGCTCCCAGGGACAGCAGCGAGGAAGGTGAGCAGGCCTTTGCCCCGGATCAAACCTTGGGAGCGGACCGTGCCTTGTGAGGGAGGCTGCGTGCAGCGGTATGCCCTGACAGCTGTCGGAAAGGTTCTTTCTCCTAGCTCTGCATTTCGGTAGAATAAAGTAGATGAAGCCAACCCTGGGTCTCCTTGACAGGTGGAAGGGAGAAAGTCGAGAGCAAGTCACGCCTGGTGGCCCTCCTGTTGTTTTGGTCAGAATCATTCGTTGTAGATGGGGCAGGCACGGCAAGCCCCGGTTCGCTAATTCCCCCCCCCCCCCAGGCCTGCGGGCACTCCTGTGCCAGGAATTCTTCCTTCTCAAGAAGCACCCAGCGCTCCGATGCCTGGAGCTTAGAGTGGCTGCAGGCGAAAGGCACCTTCTTCCTACGAAACGCGATATCAGTTGGAGGCACAGATTTTTCATACTGCTGCAGATTATGCTCTTGTCTAGTGGGAAGCTCACATTCCTTTTCCCTGCCCCTTCTCTTCCCAGCTGCAGATAAGGAAAGGGAGAAGTCTTTGAAGGAGAAAAAGAAAAAAAAGAAGAGAACTAGCAAAGAGGTGGGTCGTCGTGTATGTGTGTTTGCGCACATGCAAAACATGTTTTTGAGCTAAACTCCCAAAGTGGACTATGACAGCAGTTGAAAACGACAGCCAAAGTAATCCAGTGGGCATGGCACAGGGCTGTGCTTGGAGGGGCACAGCCTCGATTTGAGGCAGGGGCAGCGACTGGAAAGGGCGGCTTCGGGTCTCTTTGGAACGGGTACTTTGGGGGCTCTCTAGTCTTCCCTGCTTCATCCTTTTTCCCCAACACCTCTTCCAGGAAGAAACAGAGAAAACTGCAGGGAGGAAAAAGAGCAAGCCGAAAAAGAGCAAGGAGAAGGAGGAAGACAGAGGGGAAAAGGAGAAGAGGAAGCCGCCGAAGCAGCAGCAGCAGCAGCGGGGCAGAGCGAAGCCCAGTGGGATCGATGAGCTGGAGGCCTTCCTCGGGGGTGGTGCTGGGGCCAGCAAGCAGTGGGGGGGCGGAGACTACGAGGAACTGTAGCCCCACGGACAGGTGCCCAGGGCAGACGGCCCCGGCCGCAGGAGGAAGCTGCCGTCACCGCTGCTGTCGCCCCGCCTTTCTCTGCCGCCGTTGCAACGCTGGCCGGACCAAGCGCTCTCCCGCTGCCGAGAGGAGGCAGGAGCTGAGGAGGGGCCTGCGGGTGGCTCGGAAGCTCCAAGCCTTCTGTCCTTCCTGCCGGGGAGCCCTGGGTTCAGGCTCCCGAGAGGCGGCCCAAAGGGGGCCGCGTCGTGTCCCGCTTCAAGTGGCTGCTGCCTGTCGAACGATGGATCCGCGCTATTTTTTTACCAGAGAAACGGCTATGGACCAATGGCTCCCCTGAGAGCTTGGAAGGCTGCAGGGTCCCGGCCAGGTGTGTGTGGAGGGGGGCAGAGGCCTTCAGTGTTGGGAGGGGAGGGGAGGGGAGGGGGGTGTTTGAATGGCCTATGGCTTTATTCCGGGAGTTTGGGAGAGACAGACCGACTTGAGTGCCCCCTCCTCCCCCCCGCTCCCGTTTTCTTGGTTGTCCCAGTTTGCGCATCCTGGAAGCCCGTCTGTCCTCAGAAACCTCGCTTTGACATTGGCAGAAAGGCGGCAAGCGAGGGGGTGCTGCCCACCCCCTCATGGCTCCTGCTTGAGCAGGGAGCCATCCGGCCGGTGGGCTTTCCCCCCTTCCCAGTCACTGCTGCATGTGTTTCCCCGGAATCCCAGCCAGCTCCTGATAGCAGAGGATCTCCCCACCCGCCACGTTTTCTGTGTTTTTCCCCCTTCCTTGCGCCTTCACTCACCTTCCTGGCCTTGCTGTGCGCCTCCGATGATCTCAAGGAAAAATGGTTAAAAATTCTGGTGCATTCCATTGTGCCCTTGTGTTCCTAGGTGTGGATTGAAGTTGGGCTGTTTTAACATTCCTCCCCCACCCCCCCACCCCCACTTTGGGGAAATGCACTGGTCATCCTTGACCTCTAGCAGCCTGCATGGCACAGGTAGTGCTCTCAGGGCCTCTGGCCTCCCTCCTTGCGTTCCGTGGAGGGAAGGTGTGCATGACAAACTTACTCTTGACCCATTGCCCTCTGAAGCATCTCAGGCCCTTTCCTCCTCCCCCACAACCCCCCCCCCATGAGCCTGTTCTCTGGAATGCAGCTGGCAGCTGATCCTTGTCCTGCTCACCTTCCCCTTTCTTTTATTCTTCCCTTTCTCACTTTGCTTTTGGGAAAAACAGTCCAGCGATGCACTCCTCCATTCCAGCTGATAAAGCTCTTGGTTGTCAACTGTGTCTGGTTTCCTTTCTTCAGCGGGAGGGGAGACGCCGCGCCCCTCAGAATTTGATCCTGGCTGCTTCTGGCTCACTCGGAGCGCCCCATGTACGTGCTCAGACATACCAGTCCTGGGCCAGGCGGTCAGCGCTGAGAAAAGGGTTTGGCTTGGCTTGGCTGGGCTGCTCCTCCCCAGAAGGAGACCCTAGCAGAGAGGGAGCCGTGAACTGCAGGGCTGGCATGCCTCGGTGTGGCCCAGGGCAGCTGAGCATTGGAAAAGGTTTGCTGGGGAGGGCGCAGGGTTGGGGCCAGGACGAGGCACCCAGCAAGGGGGGGGAGGGAGGGAGGGGCGGAGGCTGGGCTTAAGAGGGTCAAACGGGGTGATCTTCCGAGCCACTGAGCCGCCTTTTGTGCAGCACAGGCCCTTTTCTCAGGCCTCCCGTCCGGGGCCAGAAGCAGGGAAGCCCTTGCAGGGCCTGCTGGAGGCCGCTGCCTCCCTGGTGCCTTGTGGCAGGAGATTCAGAAGTCCTTGCGTAAGGGGAGCGACTGTCCTGACTTTGTGAGCCTTTACTACAGTGCTCTTAAGCACTCTTTTTTCCCTGTCTAATTTAAAAAAGCCCCCCTGTTTTGCAGATGCCCCACCCTTCCAGGCCTTGTTCCTGGCCTTCCTCCAGCTGTCCAGCAGTGCTAGCCTTTGTATTTTGTGCAGGAAGGGTGAGTGACCCAGTGTGTCTTTTTGTTGTAAGTTAAGTGTTGAGCTCCAGGCTTCCCTCGCCGTCCCCGTGCTGCCACCCACAGCGCTGGCGTTGCTGTGGTGACCTGCCAGGCAAAAGATGGTGCTCTGCTCCCCAGAAGGACAGGAGGGGGTATGTTTGGGGTATTCTCCCCAGGCCCGTCATCCACGAGGAGGCTAAGGGGACTCCTTTAGCAGAGTTCAGGCCCTCTTCCTGGGAGACTGATGTGCCCACCCCACAAGCAGAAGTCATCCCCACCTTCCTTGCTCTAGAGACGCTGACGCTGCAGGGCTGGGGGGCGAGGGCTCCTGCGCTTGGAAGGCATCTGGGCTGACCTAGTGTTGCTTTGAACCTTATCAGCCTGCCCAGCTCCACTCCCATCCGCCCATTCAGAGGACGCTCCTGAATCCGTTGCCGTGAGATTCAGCTACCGGCTAGGTCAAACTGCCGACATTTCTGGAGCTGTCTTGCGATGCTGAGAGAGGTGGGGTGGTCCTTGAAGGCATCTGCTGCCTGCCCAGATGAGCAGCTGTTTTCCAAAAAAAGCTTTTAGCGGATTAAATCTGGGCCCTGTGCAGAACTGTGTGCCCCCCCCACTATGCTGGAATGGGGTGGTGGTGGTGGTCATGGGCATTACTGCTCCGGCGGGGGCTGCCCTGGGCCTCAGTAGGCCTTTGACTCTTGTCCACCATGACTCATATTCTCACGTTTGCTATTTGCTGTGTGCCAGCTGCGTGAAGCATCTACTCCAGGCACAGCCTCATCTTTTGGTTTGTGGGGCTGGGCTGTTGCCTTCGGGACCTGTGGGAGAATGCTTGGCGGGGGGGGCATTGGGTCAGAGGGCTTTTGCTTCCAAAGTAGAAGCTGCCAGGCCTGCTTGTGTCCTTGGCACTCTTGGGCTGCTGCTTACGGTATGCCGGAAGCGGGTGCTTCTCGGGGCATGGGCTTGGGGTTTCTGCACGGGCAGGGTCCCAGCCCGGATGGGCTGCCTCACCGCCTTTGGAAGGAAGCACCTGGTCAGCTCCGAGCTCGCAGCCGCTTCCACGGCTTGCAGGTCCTCAGCCTTTTCCCTTGCTGCGGAAGACACAATTCCCACTTCTCCCAGGGCAGTGGATGGTGGTGGATGACCGGCTTTGAGCTGTGCGGCCACGGGTAAAACACCAGGTGGTTCCTCCTAGTTGCTGCCATCTCTGACGCCTGATTCCACAGAGGCGAATCCCGCGCGGGGAGCACCCCCCACAAGTCAGCATTAGAGGGATCTCAGGCCCAGCTTGCTGAGAAGCGACAAGGCAAAGATGCCCACCCACCTGGCACCCAGGGCTTTTTCTCTGCCTCTTTCGTGCTCCCCCGCAACCCATCCCAGTCCGGCACCTCAAATTTAAAAACAAAAAGCCAGGTGACCAGGAGGCGTTGTGCTTTTCAGTGGCTCGTAGGTCAAACAGCTACCAGGTGTAACAGCAAGACCACGTGGCAACTTGAAGGGAAGCTAAGAAAAAGTCTGGAATTTATTCTGTTAATGGAGCCTGTGCTCTGCCCTGGCCAGCTCGTGGGGGCGAAGATTCAGTAGGGCTGTGCAAGCGTCAGCTCCAAAGCAGAAACCCAAGGATCTGTTGGATGCACCCAGGCATGTACATTTCGAAGGCACCATCTGCAAGGGGAATGTGGCAACCCTAACGTGAGCTGGTTTGGTTGCCCCTGTGCTGAGGCCATTTTGAAAGCCCTGGGTGGCTTTTCCTCTGAGGAGATGGAAGATCAAGCGAGCCGTTTCCATCCCTTCCTTTGCTGAAGATACAGCATGTTTTCTTCTAGGTTTCATGATTCATCTTGAACAGGCTGCAGGCTAGCAGGTGGGAGGATGACTCGAGAGGGCCACGTTCCAAAATGGGGCATGGGCGGCAGATGCTGAAGTGGCTTCCTCTGGATCTGCTCCGCTCGTCTGGATCCGGCAGCTGCTCTGAGACTGAAGGCTGCCCTGCCCCTTCTTGGCCCCTTGGACAGATGGGCTGCCCAGGGCCCTTGCCTCCAGCTTCCATGCCCCCAAAATGGATTTTTATGGTGGATTTGCCTTTCGACAGATTTTGGTGTGTGCTGACCTGTCCTCCTGGTTTGTGGCAAGATTATGTGTGGTGGGGTGCTGACCTGGGCCCCATAGAGAGCCCAGATGAGTGCAGGATTCTAACCCTGAAACGGGAATTGCAAATTTTGTGGAGCACCTTCTGTAGCCATGAGAGCCCATGGAGCCCTCCAGGTTCAGGAGCAGTATAGTGATGAATGCTAGGTGCAAGCAGCTGGAGGAAACAGGCAGCACCGTCATTCCCCGTTATGCAGTTGATCTCAGAAGGTGAATGCTAGATGGAGGGGGCGTAACGGTTGGGGAAAGAAGAGGCAGAATCTACTTTTAGACCTTCCAAAGACTGCCCAGGCCCCAAGCGGTGTTGAGGACTCTGGTTTCTGAGCCCAGCTGGCCTTTCCTGGCTCCAGAGCTTTGGTCCACCTGGTTCCAGGTGAGAACGGCGCTCCCTGCCCGCCCTCTCTCTCCCCCTCTCCTCATTGCTGCATCATTCTGGCAATGTCACTCTGGGCGAGACCTGGCTTGCTTCTTGCCAAGATGTCCAGATAGCCATCCTTCGCTCCTGAGGGCTGGATTGGGGCGCAGGGAAGGTGTGTTTCTCCAGGCAAAGAGGCTTTGTCCTCTGCCCTCAGTCCTGCCAAAGGAAGGCCGGTCCAGCCCCGTCCGGCTCAGTTGCCTTGCTTGCCCTCCTGGTTGATGGAGAGCAGGCTGGGGAGCCTAACAGGGTTGCTGCTCGGAGCCCTTCACTGAGAAGGAGAGCAGGAAGGTGGCCGCGATGGCCGGGTGCTGTGCCCAGGGCAGGGGGTGCCAAGGCAGCTTGCCAGGAAGGCGCTCCTGGCCCTCAGAGTAACCCAGGCTGGGTTACTCAACGGCTTGATTTTCCCAGGGACCTTGAAAATAGGGCTCCTGTGAGAGAAGTTAAATAATGGTACCTCCAGATTCAGAGACATTCTACCTGTTGCACCTGCAGATCACCGATTGGGAGAGAACCTTCTAGTTCTGCTTGTGGGCTTCTCCCCAGCATCGATTTTGCCCAGCTGGGTGAGAAAGAAGAGACCGGGCTGGAAGGGTCATTTCCTGTGACCCGTTGGGAATGAGAATTCTTTTTGGGGATTTGCACTCCCCCCAAAAGGAAATTCAATGAAAGGGGTTGGGTGGGGGGGCAAGCATCACACCCAACTGGCTGTCCTCTTAAAGGATTGCAGGTCAAGGCCCCTTCCCCTGGCCTCCTGGCTCTGGGGGGCATGGATGATACAGGCCTGTGCTTTCTGCCCTCTCTTTGTGGGGGCAGCGCTTCACCGGCTGGATTCCTGCCTCCTGCTCTGCGCTGGACGCGTCCCCTTTAAGGGCTGCCAGTGGCCGCTGGGGGCACTGCAGAGCCCAGGAGGCGTCTGTGCCGGCCGCCGCCGAGCAGGTGCCGAGCCAGGGAGGGGGCGCCTCTGCTGCGGGCGCCCGGCGAGGTGAGGAGGCCGTGGGCTTGCGGACGGGGTCAGAGCGGTGAGATGGGGCAGGGGATGGCACTCTGGGCTGGGGGCAGAGCCCTGCTCCCTGAAAGTGGGGGGTGTGCATGCATCTCTGGCTGAAGCTGGGAGGGGGCTCCCCCCCCACACCAAAGAGCAGCTGAGGAGGTCCGGGCTGGAGGATGCAACGCCTCTTTTATATGGGAGCGTCTTCGTGCCCCCCCAGCCCCTGCTGAAAGGCTACTCCGTTGGCCGCCACCAATGACGTATTGTGAAGGAGGAGGCCCCCCCAGATCCCTTTCCAAATGTTGGCATCGTCTTGACCCAGCAGCCCCCTGGGCATGAAGAAGGCCATCCCTTCCTATGCCAGCTCCCCCCTCTGCCTTGCTCAGGTGGGTAGAACATGTTGGCCAGGACGGGGAGGGGGGAGCGAAGGTAGATCTCTGGGCGGGGGGGGGCTGGGACCTTTGGCTGCCTCTCCATCACCCGCAGTCCCATCCCTGTGGAAGGCAGCCGAGGGGGGGGGCACTCTGGTGAAGGCATTTGATGCTCTCACTCTTAACCCTTTCACTGCCCACCGCACCTTCTCCCTTCTCGCCCTCCTTCTGCAAAAGAGCTGTTTTCCAGCAAAAATCTTCTGCCAAGAAAGGCCAAAAAGGGCCGGTTGCTGAGCCGAGGGAAAGAAAGGTGTCTCTAGACATGTGCACGGTGTATCCTCCCCAAGCTGCTGGGCATAGCGTGTGTAACGGGTGGGGCTTCGTGAAGCTAAGATGGAGAGGCCCCAAGGCGAGAACCCCAGATTCTGGCCCCGTACGGTAGCGGGTGTGTGAGCCAAGCCTGACCTGGGCTCCCCGTCCTCCCCGGCCCCGGCCCTTTGCACGTGTTCTGTTCGGGGCAGGGGCCCCAGAGGAGGAGGACGGCGAAGTAAGCAGGCGGCCGGCTTCTGGGCGCACCTGCCGAGGATTGCCGAGTCAGCACGGCAGCCGGGAGGCCTGGGGCGCCAGCATCCCCCGGGCTGGAAATTCCTTTAGGCGAACCCCATATGGAAATGGCAGCGTGGGCCCACCTCAGAGGGCTGTGCTGAGATTGTCGCGAAGCAGTGCCGCGGTGGGCCGCGAGGGGGGAAAGGTCAGCAGGCAGAGAGGAGCCAAGCCCGTGGGCTCTCTCGCCCCAAGGCTGCCCGGCCAAGAGCTCTGGATCGCCAGGACGAGCTCTGTGACGCCGCCGGGCGCTGAAGCTGAAGAGGAGACAGTTGTGGGCAAGCGTGGAAGGAAAGGTCTCCTGGGGGTTGCCTGGCAACACAGCTAACTGGCACTGCCCCGGTTTCTTGAACACCAGCGTTGGGGAGCATCGGCGTCATGCTCCGGTCCTGGAGTTTCCAGGGATATCCTGGCCTGGAGGGGCTTTGGGACAGGCCCCCTCCTCCCTAATTGGCCTGCCCGGAGATCGAGAGTTTAAATACCCATTTTGGGGCTTGCCTCGTGTGGGCCGAAATGGATTAGGAGGAAGGGAAGGCTTTGCCTTGGCTGCCGAAGGTGCAGGAAATGCAGACCCCTGAAAGGGGCGGCCGAACGGGAGGGGGCGGCTTGGCCCTGGTCCGGGGGGGGGGGCTTTCCAAATCGCTTGTGGCTCCAGAGGGAAAGGAGATCCTCCCCAGTTTCATTGAGATTCAGTGCTGATGGGGAGCCCGGGAGCTCTCCTTCGACAGCTCAGCAATTGGGAGGGGAGCGCGTGGCCTCTGCAGGACGACCGGGGTGTGTGTGCGATGCCCGCCCCCCATTTTTTCTGTCCTTCCTGCTTGATCTCAGGGTACCAGAGTCCGAACTTGGTCTCTCATCTGACCTGGACGCAGCCGCCTGCCTTCATTGGAATTTCCCAGCATGCCTTGCTTCCCAAAAGAGAGAGGGTTGTGTGTGTGTGTGAGAGAGAGAGAGAGAGAGAGCGGGGAAACCATGGTAACTGTGCGGTCTAGGAGTGAGACCAGCTTGTATTTTTGCGTCTGCTCCCTGGTGAACGCCAGCAAGAGCGCCAGCCCGCTTTTATGCTTTCCTCCCTGCTCCTGCCAGAGAATGGCCCGTGCGAGTGCGGGAAGATCTTGCTAGCGATCAGGAAGAGCTTGGCCTGGCTCCGAGAGCTACCGGGTGCGCCCGGTGGGTCACCTTCGGGCTGCGGTGCAAAGGCGGAGTTGCAGGGGCTGATCCGGCCGATGGCATGGCCCCCTGAGCCAGGCTGCTGGTTCTCCTGCCGGGGCGAGCTCCGGTGACGAGCACCAGTACTCCTGCGTCTCCCGCAACACGCGCTTCCTTTTGTCCGTTCACAGAACTCGCGGTCGCTGCACTGAGATGATCTGAGGAGGGCTGGGGAGGAGCAGAAAGCTGATTCTAAGATGACCCGAACGGACCCGCCTGGCATCCTGGTGTCTGCGGTGTATCAGGACGTCCCCGTGGCTTCCGTGGGCTCCACCAGCTCTGCCTTCCGCCAGCCCGCGAGGCAATGTGACTCCTTCATGTCTTCGTCCCTGGAGAACCGGCCGGCCCAGCCCTTCAACAAGCGACACTGCCGCAGCTTCGATTTCCTCGAGTCCCTCGACGACCCCCCGCCCGCGGCTCCCGCCATGGAGCGACGTTCCCGGCGGCCCCCCACGCCGGAGCCGTCCTCGGCTCCTGTTGGCAAGAGGGTGTCTGTCCGGGCTGCTGCGCAGGAAGAGCGCGTTTCCCAGGGGAAGGGGGGCCCGAAGGAGCCGGCCTCCCGGGGCGAGCCCAAGAGGCGGGCCCGATCCAAGAGCGCGCCCCGGGTCAAATCTACCTTCACCCCCGTGGTCATCCCCATGTCCTCGGGCTCTCCGCCGGCCCTAACTAGGAGGGGACGTGAGGTCCATCGAGTGTCCCGAGAGCCCGAGCGGACAGAGGTGTCCCCTCGCCGGGAAAGCAGTTACGCTTCCATGAAAGCCTTGATGAGTGAGGTGCACCCCATCAAGCTGCAGCCTCAGCGGACCAGCGGCAGCCGCATCTCTCCTCTCTGCGTAACCGGAGCAAACTGCCCTGAGGAGGCCGCCCTGGCTGCAAGGTTCCCGCTGCCCAGCGTGCATGTCAAGCGTCGGGTGGACATCAAGCCAGATGAGGCCACGGTTCTGCATGCAGCCCGCAGTGCCAAAGTGTCGCATGGCCATGGGGAGGCCCCGCTGGCCTGGCCCCGGCCCCCAGGCATGCCGCATAGCTTGACGGTGCCCAGCAGCCGGCAGGTACCCATGTCTCGGACTCCCACGCCCAGCGATACTTACAGTGGAGAACACCGAGGGCTAGCACCTTACCCCACCGAATTTTGTGATGGAGGTCCAGCCATGCCCGAAAGTGGTTGCGTTCCTTACGTCCCCTACGTGCCAACCAAGTTCTTCTACACTGAGGAGGCCAGCAGTTTCCCTCTGAAAAGCTCCAGCTATAAGTCTTACCCTCCTGCTTATGGGGGCCAGGTTCTCCTGCCCCAAACTTTTTATGCAGAGGAACCTCCCCCAAGCAGCTTCTATCCTCTTCCGACTAGAACCTTTTTTGTGGAGGAAAACAGGACTCCTTATCCCATTCAGGAGGCCCCAGCCCAGACTTACTATGGGGACGACCCACCCTTTTACACTCCCAGGACCCCTCCCACGAAAGCTGTTTACGCTGAAGACCCTAGGGCTTATCCCGCCTTGAGGGCCAACCCACGAGTCTTCTACACTGAAGATTATGGCAAATATCACGAGCGAGAGGCCATGTCTCGCACTTACCCACATTCCCGCGTTGCTCCATCGGTGCAGTTCAATGACTGGTACTGCCCCAAAAGGGGGACGGTGCCCTACCAGACATGGCAGATGTCCCGCTTTCCAGCTCACCAACCTGCCCCCCAAGCCATGCTGTCGTCGTGGCACGCCAGCTACAGCGTCAGCCCTCCACGGCTTGGCACGGACACGAGGCACTATTCCAAATCCTGGGACAACATTCTGACCCCTCACGTGCGCCGGGAAGACCATCTGTTGCGCGGTCGCAGCTACGAGAACCTGCTGTCCCGGGATCCACATCGCGCTTTCTCCCCTGATGACCGGCGCCAGCCGGCAGTGGTGAACCTGTCCAGTTCTCCCAAGCGCTACGCAGCCCTTTCCCTCTCTGAGAATTCCCTCATCGAGAGCATGCATGCTGACAGGGGGCGCCATGGCTGGTTTGTCACGCCGGAGATCACCATCACGGACAACGATATCCGAGCGAACGGGTTCGGCAAGAGTGAGAGGCGCTCAGCCAGCTGGGATGTACTGGATACGGGGGACTCGCGCGAGAGGGGCGGCATCCCCACCCAGCCCTATGGCCCGGACCCCAGCGCCAAAGAGAGCACCGCCCGCCAGCGCAGCCTGGAGCAGTTGGATGAGCTCATCACAGACCTGGTCATCGACTACAAGCCCCCTTCCATTTGCCAGCCCAGCGAGGTCAGCAATTTGGCTGACCAACTCCGGCAGCTGATCAGCGACGGATTAGGCCTGCCCCCCAGGAAGCCGGACTCTTGGAGGTCCATGGAGCCCCATCCCACCAAGGAGCAGCCTGGCCGCAGCGCCTTCCATGCCGACCTTCGTAAGGACCAGGGCCGACGGTCCACCGAGGCGCCGGGATCCGCCAGGCCCTCGGAAAAAAGCCTGGACGACTGTTCCCCAGATCTCAGCGCCGACGAGGACGACGTGATGATGTGCTCCAATGCCAAGTGCCGCCGCACAGAGACCATGTTCAACGCCTGCCTCTACTTCAAATCTTGCCACAGCTGCTACACATACTACTGTTCCCGCCACTGCCGGCGGGAGGACTGGGACACCCACAAGGAGAGCTGCATCTACGGGCGGGTTGGCAGCACCTGTCGCCACGTGCTGCAGTTCTGCCGGGAGGACGGGGGGGTGCACAAGGCCTTCTCCCGCATCGCCAAGGTCGGCTTCCTGTCTCGGGGCCGTGGCGTGCTCTTTCTGGGCTTCCCCAGCTCGGGCTCAGCAGAGAACTTTCTGCAGTTCGGCCTGGAGAGCTTGCTGATGTCACCCACTTACCTGTCGCTACGGGAGCTCGAGGGCTACTCAGACAGCCTCGGGGAATACGCCCGGGAACTTCAGGAAGCGGGCCAGCAGTACGACCCCGAGGAATGCTTCCTCCTGAACGTAACGGTGGCGGTGGGGCAGAACGTGCCGGAGCGGCCATCCCCAAAGGTACAGGTGCCGACCGTCCGCAAGTACGCCAAGATGGCCTTGGCGTCCTCCAGCCCCGAGAAGAAGATCCTCAAGAAGGAGCGGGACATGGAGACGCTGATCTTGACGCCCCCTCCCGGCACGGCCGACCTGGACAAGGATGGCGAGGAAGGGCGCAAAGCACGAGAGGTTTGCTTCATCAACATCCAGCGCGAATTGCGCATTCGCGGCGTCTTCCTGCGGCACGAATTCCCGAAGATTTATGAGCAGCTGTGTGCATTTGTAGAAGGCCACAAGCGCTTCACGCCCACCACCATCTACCCTGTTGATAAGAGGACCGGGAAGCAGTTCATGTGCATGATCATGGCGGCCTCCGAGCCGCGCACCCTCGACTGGGTGGCCAGTCCCAACCTTCTGGACGACATTATGTGATCCCCCTCCTCCCACGGTTTCCTCTTGCTCTCCTGCCAGCTTCCCCCAAGGGCTTCCTGTCCCCCCTCTCTTAGAGGTGTATTTTACTACTCAAGTGCTAATGTGACGGTTAGTCTGTTCCCGTCCTTTCCGAGCAAGCAACGGCCAAGACTGGCACATCTTGGCCTAGCAAGGGACGTCGTTCCCTGGCAGAGAAGGGCCTGCGTCGGTGGCCCTCAGCCCTTGCTTGCTTCAGGACATGGTGGACATTTCTCACTCATTTAAAAGATGAGTCAAGATCTGGCCACCTTAAGAAAAGCAGATATTTTATTTTAAGAATTCCAGGTTTTGTGGGTCAACTTTTCGGACAATAATACTCAGCCTTATAGTCCACTTTTCTTCTGAATTCCTCCAGACGAGAATGTTCTTATTTCATGGGGTGATTTCCTTTATTTTTAAAATTTATCCTGGGGAATAAAAGGTAGGGGGACTTTGCCACTGGCAATTCAGCTGGGGGTCCTCCTCCCCTGACCCTGGCAGCTTTGTCTTGCCATCTTTGCAGCCAGGCGTGGCGGAGAGTGGGCTGCAGCGTCCCACCCCGCTCCTCAGCTCCATTGCTTTGGCTGCCGTCCTGTAAACCAAAATGAGGGAGGGGACAGCGGCCCCTTGCGCATGCTCTTTCTCTGTGGGGCGCTGATGATGGGAACGGCTCAGGAAGGGCATAAGGGGGACCAGGGCGGGGCATCCATGCTGTCCTGAATTCCTGCAAAGGATCCTTGCTGGGAAAAAGCTTTTGCATGCCCGCGGCTGGCGTCAAACGCCAAAATGCGCTGCTGCTTCTCCTCTGCTCTTCTTTGCTCCGCACCTGTCTCTGAAGCTGCCACCTCCCCGGCATTTGCCCCCGTCCACCGGGGTGAGAAGCCACCTCTGCTTGCCCAAGGGCTGAGCTGCTTCCTGCCAGTGATGCCCCCTCCCATCCCGGCAGGGAAATCCAGGTCAGGCGCTGTGAGGATGGAATGCGGTTGCTACGGAGATGCTGCCCCCCCATGCTCCATCCCTTGCAGAAAGGGGGGAAGGGGGCCGCTACAGCCCCGTTTTTCAGGCCCTTGAAGCTACTCAGAGGTGTGTGTGCTCTGTCAGCGCCTGGGTCATTCACTGGATGGGTGGTGTTGAATTAACTCACGAGCGGGGCCTCGCATCCTAAGCCGCGGAGTCTGATGAGCGCCAGGCTCGGGCCTTGGTTAAGTAGGTTGTGTCGTGTGATGGCTGGAGCTTGGGCGGGGGGGCAGAGCCCAGAAGCAGAGAGGGGGAGTCTCCCGGAGTGCCTGTTGCGCAGCGCTGCAGCCTGAAGAAACCCTTTGCACAAGCGCAGCTGAGACAGCGGCACCGGGTGCCCCAGAGGATCCCAGAGTTTCGGCAGGGCTTCCAGCGGAGGGTCTTTTGCACCGATGAGCCTGCAAGCAGCCTGTCCCTCTGCCCCAGAAGGGAGGGGCCCTCGCAGGCTGTCTTGGCTTGCCCCCAGAGGTTGAGCGGGCAAACCGTGGGGCGCCAAGAGGGCGCCTCTTCCCCATCGTTTGGGTTGCGCTCCTTGAAGAATCATTCTGTGCCTGGCAAGGTTAAGGGCCGTGCATGAGAGCCTCGATCCCGGTGTCGTTACGTGTGCATGGGGAATTGGGGGGCGGGGTGGGAGTATGATTGTCTTTTGCCTATGCAGAGTGCGGGGAAGGTCGGGCCTTACAATTTCACGTTCGTTCATTTGCTGCGATTGCAGAGCAGGTTTGAAGGGTGAAGAGGTGCCTCCGGGGTAGCGGTGGACAGTCCTCAGTGCTACATTCTCAGTTGTGCGTTGGGCGCCACCACGCTAAGGTGCGTCGTGAGAAATTGATCTAAGCAGCATGGCGTGGCTCGGGAAGGGGACTGCCTCCAGCGTCTCTGTACGAGTCACTGTTCTAACCAGCATCGGTCTTTCCGTGGAGAGCGTGGCCTGCCGGGCGCCTCATTCCCGTGCTTGTTTGGAACTGTGAGGAAGGCTGGTGAACCCACCGAGGGCCGCCGGGCCTTTCCCGACCCTTTTAGGCATATGTGAGTAAGCGGAAGAGCGCTCTGGCCTTGCCGAGGTGCCCTGGCTGCGAGGGGAGGGGGGGGGTCTTATGTTCACAGGGGAAGGAAGGAAGAGGGCTGCGTTTCCCTGCAGCGCGATCAGAGGGGGGCCCAGGTGCGAATGGCTGGCAGGAGGGACGGAGACGGCCTGGGCTACCGCGGCCGAGGCGCAGGCTGGTTCATGTGCTGCGCTAAACGCGGCTCGTCGAGGCTGTTGTTTTAGCTGCGCCATTAAGTTACGAGGGCACTCTGGGGACAGACTTCCCGCTGCCCCTGCACAGGAAGGTCTCTGCCAAAGGGGAGATGGTCTGCGGGCGGGCGGGCGGGCAGGCCCCCGCCCCACGGAAGCCCCCTTTCCGCCCCCTGCATCCCCCACGTTCCTCTCCAGGATGCCTTTGCGAGCGTCTTGGCCCCCCCAACCTCCTGCCTCGCTTTTCCCGAAGAGAATCCGCTGGCCCGGCTGCGGGGGGGGCGCGGGGTGAGAGGCGCGTTCTCTGGAAAAACGGGCTCGGAAGAGCGGCCGGAACGTCGGAACGGCCCGCGTTTTGTCACGTTACTGTTGTCCCAGGTCTGCGGGTTTCCCACGCCAGCTTGGATAACAACAACAAACAAACATGAATAAATATATAAACGCGGACCCCCACATATAGATATATAGATATACGGATATATATAAAAAGCGAGGCAAACTATTTCGTTTGAATAAACGTGAACTGTGGCTTGACCGGGCTGCGTTGCATTTCTGGGGGGAGGCCGGCCGGCCGAGGAAGCGCGGGCCCCGGGCTCGCTCCGGCAGCTCGCCAGCCCCGCGGCGCTCCTGCCACGGCGGAGGCGGCCGGGCGGCCCCGGGTCCCCCTGGCCCCGCCGTTCGCACGGCTCCCTCCGCCGAGGAGCACCCCGTGGGGCGGACTGCGCCTCCCGTCGTCCGGGGGCAGCCGATCGGGTGCCGTGAGCGGGAGCGCAGCGCCCCCTGCGTGGGGAAGGCTGCTGCGGGGCAACTTGTTCCGCGGGCGGCGGCGCACTCTGCGCGCGCTCAGAGGCACGCTCGTCCCCGCGCGAAGGGCCGTCCCGCGACCGGAGCTTCGCTTCCCCTTTAAGGGCGGCAGCCGCGCCGGCGAGGAGCGGACTGCGCATGCCCAAGCGCGCTCGGCTTTCTCCCGCCCCTTCCCCTCCCGCGGTGCTCCGATTGGTCGCCACGCGAGCCCGGCGCGGCGGCTCGTTGGGCGAAGGCCCGCGGCTGCTGCGCCCCGATTGGGGGAGCCGCTCCGGCACGCGCGCGCGCGCGCAGAAGCTCCCGGCCGGGCGACCATGGCGGACGGAGGCCTGGGCGGCGTCCCCGACGCGGTGATCGACCCGGACGGCGTCTTCAAGTACGTCTTGATCCGCGTGGAGCCCCAGGGAGGGGGCCCGGGCAAGGACGTCGTCCGCGGACACGCCTGGGCCGAGTACCACGGTAGGCGCGCGCGGCCGCGGGCCCCTCGCCACTGGGGGAGCGGGCGGGGGCCCGTTGCCCGGCAACCGGCTGCCGCGCGGGGGCTCGGCGGGGCCTGCCCGGGAGGGGGCGGCGGGGGCGGCGGCCGACGCTCCTCTCCTCTCCTCTCCTCTCCTCTCCTCTGCCCGCAGCCGACCTCTACGAGAAGGCGGCGGAGGAGCTGGGGCGGCGGGGCCTGCGGAGCCGGTGCCTGGGCGGCGGCAGGATCTCGCACCAGAGCGCCGCCGGGAGGATCCACGTCTACGGCTACTCCGTGGTAAGCGCCGGGCGCGGGCGGGCCTGCGGCCGCGGCCGGGAGGCCCCGGCTCGCCGCGCAGGCAGCGGTGACGGCGGCGGTGCTTCTTCCAGGGCTTCGGCCGAGCGCAGCACGCCGTTGCCGCGGAGAAGCTGAAGGCCGCGTTCCCCGGCTACGAAGTCACCTGGGCCAACGAGGGGTACTGAGCGCGGCGGGCCGCCTGCGGCCGGAGCGAAGCCGCGCGCCCGTCCGGAGGAGGCCGCGAGGGCGGGAGGCCGGGCGGGGAAGAGCGCGGAGCACCCGGCGCCGCCTGAGCGACGTCGCCGAGGCCGCCTGCGGCTCTCCGCTGCCGCGTCTTCGTCTCCCTGATAACCAGCCGCCGAAGAGCTGGTAGTCGCAACATTCCTCACACTAAAATGGCCCCTTTCCGGGCCTGATCCAAGCTGCATATTGATGGCGGCTGTTCGTCTGCCTGCTCCGGCCGCCCGAGAACATACCGGTTTCTTTGGCGCTTCGGGCTGACGGTGAAGCGATGTCTGGGCTTGTCCTGTTAATGACCCGGGGACGAGCTTTCTGGATAGCGCGTGAGTCTGCGAGATCCTTCCTGGAGTTTATGGCCCGGTCGCACGAAGTCCAAGGGCACCTTCGCGGAAATGAGAGGCTGCATATCTCGGGTGCGAGAGCAACAAGTTCTTGTGAAACCTCACTTTCTTGGAAACAAGGATTTGTAATCTGTCACAGTCTGGATCTCAGGGCATATTTAAATAAAAACAGTGCATAACTTGTGACTGATCTGAATTGGGGACAGATATTCACATTCCTATTTGATAGCAAGGTGACTTCATGCTTTTCCACCTGCACAACTATTCACGGCAACTCCCCGCACGGCATATAATAAAGTGTCTAAAGTGACTTGCGGAGAAGTTAAATATCCCAAGGGACAAGGAGAGGGTGGAGGAGCGCCACAGGGCAAAAGGCGGAGGGTGGAGGAGAGTCTCCCAGCAGGCCCCTCTCGGGGAGCCCCTCGGCCAAGAAAGACTGAAAGGCGTTCTCCCCAATCTTGCCCGCAGGTCTCGTTCCAGGCAGAGACGCTGGCCTCGAGAGCCGGGGCTCCTGCCTTTCCTCCCGTTCCTGGGGCTGACCATCCCCAACCCTGGGCTGAACTTAGATCCGATGTGGGGCACCACCTCCTACTCCAGGGCCTTATCGAAGCAAAAGGCTTGCGGAGAGCAGCCGGTGATCAAAGGCCGTTGGTCATAATGCGGAAAGGAAGCTTAGGCCAGGGGGCATGGGCATTGGTTTGCTTGCTGGAGTGGCACACAGCTTCCGTTCTCAGCTTTTGCTGCTCCGTGAATGTGCCCAGCAGGCCGCCGGGACCCTCTTCCCACTAGATGGGCGGGTGTGCCGTTCCTGTGCCCCCCTCCCCGTGGCCAGTCCCCACCCTGCGCCTGGGCCGTGCTGAGCAGCCTACTTCCCTCCTCTTCAGCAACTGCTGCGTCGTCTCAGAGACGAGGCGATCGGGGGGTTGAAGTCCAGGCTGCATTGTCCCTGGAGCAGCCTTGCCTTCCTCCTTCCCAGCTGGCAAACTGGATCTTGCTGCCGTGGAGGCCCAGGATGTCCTGGCAGCTGCTGGCTCTCCTGCTCCTGCAGATGCCCGTGGGTGAGTTTTCAGAGGAGGAAGCCACCTCTTTGCTAGGGCTGCACCTGAAGATCCTGCCAAGGGAGGGAACAGCTGAGCCTTGGTTCTGGGAAGCCAGAAGGAAGCAGCCTGCCTGCACACCTGCTCCTCCTGGGGCCTTTTTACGTCTGCTGAAAGGTTCAAAGCCTTTCAAGTGTTTTGAAATTTGCCATTTGGGGCTGCGCTTGAGTTTGTTTAAGGTGCAAGAAAAGTATTTGCTTGTAGTTAGTAAATGGTCTCTCTGTTTCTCCATGGGCTGGCAATCGTCCTCTAAAGTCTGTTGGCACCCTTGTTGGTTTCTGGAGAGAGGCAGAGGTTTGTCTGCAAACCTGAGAACCGATTTGCACTGAAAATTTAGTTCTCCATTTTCTGCATTCAGATTCTGAACAGTGAATGTGAATTTCCTGAATGAAATGGAGAGCATCCCTCATTTTGCCCTCCTGTATAAACAAGCGCAAAATTTAGTCTTGGAGCAGCCTGGTGCATGTTGGTCCTTAAGCCCACTGAGAAGGGCTGGGCTGCGTGTTCTCTCAGCTGAATCTGCTTCACAAGTTTGTTGTTCCTGCTGAAGGAGGGAACCTGGATGGAAAATGTCTGGATTCTTCAGAGGTGAATGAGAAGCAGGTAGACAAGTAGGTGGTCCTTGTGATCCGCCCACTTGGGGTTTATTTCTTTGTCTCCTAGCAGGGCCTCTGTTTTATGTCAAGGCTGCATTTGTCAACCGATGTGGAAGTCCGAGTGTGTGTGATTTTGTGTGTGACTGCTGGGATTGTTCAGATGAAAACCAGTGTGGTGAGTTGAGCTCCTTTCCATTCTTTCAGGTGAATTTAAAGACAGTGGTGCAGAAAAAAAAGATGGGTGGAAAGTAGGTTGGGTTGTTTGCTCTCTGCCAGAAAGGGTTTCTCGCTCAAACAGTTTCATGACAGCCATTCTTCTCTTCCTACCCCACCATGATACATGCCTGTGCTGAAAAAGACCGCAGTCTGTGGGAATGAATTCTGAGGCCAAAAGGCTTGTGAATGGGGTCGGTTCCTGGCTGTAAAATCCTGCCACCGAGATGTTAAAGAGCCTGAGGTTGCCGTTAAAACCCCAACAGCAGACCCCAAGACCCTTCCCACGGCAGCTTCCTTTGGGCCCACTGGCTCTTCCTCTCTCGGACTTTGTGGACAGGGCAGGAGACGCTCCTTCTTTGCGACCCGGTTGCCTGTCCCTTCGAACACTAGTGGACCAGCGGCTCTCCCCCCTCCGCCCCCTCCATGCAGGGTACCAGAAGGAATCCCAGGCTCTGGGGACTCCATTCACCTGCGACTTCGAAGGCGGCACTTGTGGCTGGGAGGACATCAGCACCACAGCCTACCGCTGGAGCCCGGCCCAGGCCAGCACCTCCATGAAGGGGCCGGAGCCTCCTTTTGACCATACGCTGGGCACTGATATGGGTAACCAGTTCTACTGGGGCTGGAAATCATTTGCAAGGCCTTGTACGTCTGCCTGGTGCCAAGGGGAAAGTCCTCACGGCCTCTCTCCCAGGAAGGTGCTCTGCACTGGGGGCCCCCGCGTCTCATTTCTCCTCCTGTCTTGCCTCTCGGGGACTTTTCTCACCCCAAGGCGAGCCCCGGGTGGAACTGACATGTGGCTGTGGGAGCCCCGCTCTCCTCGCTTCCTCTGAACGCCTCCATCGCTCTCCCGCAGGCTGGTACATGACTGCCTCAAAGCAGAGGGCAAAGCCCTCGGCGGCCGCTCAGCTCAGATCACCCCCGTTGCAAGAAGCGGCTGCTGCCTGCGAGATCCGAGCTTGGTACCGCCTGTGGGGACCAGGTAGGCTGGCAGAGGACAGGGCAGAAAACCGGGGAGCAACCAGCAGCAGCAGCCGGGTGGGTGGGCGGGTGGGCCGGCCAGTGCCTTGGATGATTACCCCCCCCACCCCACCGCACACACACTCCTGCACAGTTCACAGGGGCGACAGACTGGATTTGGGAGGGAACATCTTCCTTCGGGTTGAAAGAGCTCTGAGTCCTCCACTATGTCCTGGAAATGCTCCTTGTGAACACAGGTCTCAACGAGACTCAGACTCCATTGACCCTGGAGCTGAGCCAGGGACATCGCACCATCACCCTGTGGCAGAGCCCTCCAGGTCGCACTTACTCCTGGCGGGAGCTGGTAGCCTACACCGGTCGGATCCAGGGCACCTTCCAGGTATTTGGTACCTGAACCCAGCCGTGCCTCCAACTGATGGGAGCTCTTCAGGCTCACCCAGAGTCCTTCCGTGCCTTGCAGGTAACCTTCTCCTCAACCCAGGACTTCTCCTCAACAACACAGCTGGCACTGGATGACGTGGAGTTCAGGAACTGTGGCTTTCCACGTAAAGCAGGGGGTCCTTTGTTTTCTCTTGAACTTGTCTGCAATCTCCACTTCCTGGGATGTCCCGTGGGATTAATCTCTGGGGTCTGCAAATCAAGTTCCACTCCTTTCCTGCACCTGTGTTGCAGCCCCTCTGGGGGTGGGAGAGGCTCCCTTCAGGTGGGCAGTGGGTCACTGCAGCCAGTCCCCTCTTCTTCCCATGAGAGTTTTTGCTTCTCCCACCCCAGAGAAATTCTGTGACTGAAGCAGGATGAATGCAGGAAAAGAACCTTGCCCAGAGGCTCAGCTGCTTTCTTTTGTGCAAAGGGTGGCACAAGCTGTGTCCTTGTCTAGAAAACGGCCTTCCTGCCTGTCTCCACCTGATCTGCAGATGGCCCCTTTTGGTCCACCCACTTCCCCCGTCCCTGCTCCTCAGGTCCCCAGACGTGTGGCGCAGAGGCCTTCCACTGCCAGCGGGGCAGCTGCATCGCCAAAGACCGGGTGTGCGATGGCACCGCAGATTGTAGGGATGGTGAGGACGAAACCAGCGCTGATTGTGGTGAGCGCTGGGGCGGAGGCTGGCGAGGGACTGACTCCCCACCGTCCGGCCTTGGGGGGCACAGAGGTGCTGGGAGGAAGCTCCGCCCTGGAGCCTGGGTCTGCAGCTCTTCCGATGGCAGCGGGGGGTCCTGAGTGGGCCAGAGAGAAGGCACCGGGGTCCCGCTGCGGCACTCGTAGTTCTAACGCGCAGATCCGGAATATGACCTCTTAAGATTTGCTGCAATTGGCCATAGCGGCTTGTGGCTTCTCTGAAGGGGTCTTTAAGGCACTCTTCCCGGACTTCCACTTCGGTCAGCCAAATAACACCTGCTCTGAGCAGCTCAGGAGCTTGTCAAGGAGAGTCTGGCGGTGGGCGGCCCGTTCTCCGGAACCGTTCCAGAAAGCTTAGAGGCCTGAACACGAGTGCCCTTAATTCTCATCTTTGCCCCTTAATCCACTCCAACGTTTGTTGATTCCCTTTTGGTTTTCAAGCTTGCAAAGAAACAACTTCTTTCTGGCTGTATTTAGGGTGGTTCATGGCCTGAGAAGCTCCAGGGCTGGCGTCTGTCTCTCTCTCTCTCTCTCTCTTGCCCCTGCAGATTCTTTCATGGCCTGTTCCTTCGAGGAGGACTGGTGCCAGTGGACAGCAATGTCCTGGCTAAGGAACACCAGCCTCCACCTGGGTTCGTCCTCGGCGGGGCCTTTGCGGGATCACAGCACCAACAGCCGGGAAGGTGGGTTTAGTGCAGAAACGGCCCTCCGTGTCGTTCGGCCACAACTTTACTGCTGCTTTTATGCTTTTATGGGTTGCGTTCTGCCCCGTGCTGCAGCGGCCCTGAGATTTTGGGGAAGGGGGCTTTCGAAAGGGAACGTCTGTCTGCTGGCGTGGAAGAGACATGCTGGGGACTCAAGGGCCTGGGTCTGCAGCCCCGGCCCCTTTGGCCGGCTTCTGTGACTTGGCTGCAGACCCAGGCCCTTTGAGTGACTTGGAGCCGGCTTTTGTCCCTCGGCTTGGTGTCCCTGGTCAAGGTGGAACGCTTTGCTCAAGATTCTGCAGCCCTCCTGGAGATAAGAGGATCTGCTGCGGTCACCGAAAGCACAAGAGTTAATGTTTACAAGGCTTTGGGCCAGGTGTGGCCTGTAAGGGAAGAGACTCCCGCAGGGCCAATTTTGATTGCTCGATCCCCTGCAGGCTTCTTTGCGTATGTCGACACCCAGAGCCCAGATCTCCAAGAGGGAGCAGCTTGGCTGAGTAGCCCAACGTTGGCCCTGGTCCCCAACCATTCGTGCTACGTGAGTCGTCCTGGGCGTCCCCTGAGCCCCAGCTGAACGGGCTGGCCGCACTGCTCCTTTCTGTTGAACTCGCAGGTCGCCGTCCCTCTTGTTGTCAGAGCAGCCCCTTTGGGTGCTTGCCTCTCAGTCTTGAATCCCCCCCACGACTCTGGGGATCTGCCCCCGAATGGGGGGTAAAAAGCAAACCTCTCGCCCACATCCCAGACGGCGGAAGCCTCGGACCTGCCCTCCTTGGAGTTGCTGAATGCAGGGACGGGGGGGGAACCGGGCCTTGGGCCGTCGATCCCCCCATAAAGCGGTGTTGGCTCTCGGCTGGTTTTCCTTCCAGCTGGTTCTCTACGTCCACCTGCATGGCTCGAACCACAACAGCCTCCACATCTACGCCCAGACAGCAGAAGCAACGCAGCACGTCTGGAGCCGCACGGGAGACCTGGGCAACTACTGGTTCCGGGAGAAAGTGGATTTCCAGGTGGCACAGGAGTTCAAGGTAGACGAAGCCTGGAAGCATGGTGCCGGGTGCCCAGACCCCCGAGGCGCAGCAGGGCTGGCAGGCTGACTTGGGCGGTCAGAGGCGTCTCAGCAGCTCCTCTGGCGCTGCTAAGCAGCAGGCCCGTATTCGTCCTCTGGCCCGTATTGCTCCGGTTGCTTTTTCTCTCAGATCGTCATTGAGGGCCGGAGGGGGATGGGGCACGGAGGGAGTGTCGCCCTGGATGACCTTCATCTGTCGCCTCACTGCCAGGTGCAGGACAGTGAGTACGAGAAGTAGAATGGCCCGGCCGAGCCATCAGTCTCCCAGCTCGCCCATGGCCTGGCGCAGAGGCTCCCACGTTTCAGCTGGGAGTCTCTCCCGGCCCCGCTGATCTGGGTGCCTCTGGTGGCAGCGCTGCTCTTGAACGCCATCGCCTGCCCCTGGGTGGTGGGGCGCGGGGTCTTCCCGGGGAGGTGATGTTTTCCTCCTTTTCCCCGGCTGGTTAAGGAAGTGCTGAGACTGGGTGGCTCTGCCCCGAGGGCTGGTGTCCGAAGGGGTCTCTGTCTCTGTAGGGGGCTTGCACTTGGAATGTCAGGGGATGCCAGCAAAGGATTCAACCCCCAGCACCCTCTTTTCTGTCCTCCAGCCCCCCTTCTGCTCTGCTGGAAGCCCCACAAGCTGCCTGACCAAGGGAGGGTGGGGCCAAGCCCCCGCCGGTGGCGAAACTGGTCTCGTGCAGTGAGGTGCTGGTGTTTATCCCTTTCAGCCCCGCTCCCGACTCCTCCCGCACTGGAGCCCTCCCGCCCCCCTTGTGCCCAGGGGCAGTTCGCGTGCAGCCGGGGCAAGCAGTGCATCAGCCTCGAGCAGGTCTGCAACTTTGAGGCCGAATGTGACGACCACTCTGACGAGCAGCAGTGCGGTAAGGGGGCTGGGAAGCAATGGCCAGGCCAGAGAAGCTCGCCTGGCACCTCTTCTAACGTCTTTGGAGGCACCATTTCATTTTCTCTGTGTGTGAGAGACTTAAAAACACAGGTTTTAAAACAGGAAGCACAGAATGTGCCACGGGATACAAAGTGAGGAGCCCTGAGGCTCTCCCCACACCCCCAGCAAGTTTCCCGATAGAAGGGTGTGCTTTGGGCTAGGGGCTGGCTGTGCTTGTGGCAGATGAAGAGGCTCCTAATTCATGGAGCAACTTTGCAAAAGCCAGTTTGGGGGGGGGGGGTGAAGAAACCAGGAAACTCTCCTCCCTCAGGCACGAAAGCCAGCTGGGTGACTTCGGGCCCATCACTGTCTCCCAGCCCAACCCACCTTACAGGGTGGCTGTTGAGGGGGGAAATAGGAGGTGGGAGCGTTAGGTAGGTGCGCTGAAAATGAAGGCAGGATAAACATCCAGTCCACCCGCGTCTTCTGATCTTCAAAATGCATTCAGCTTGCAGAATTCAGCTTTCCTAGCTGCCGAATTCTGCGATGTGTAGCAAAAGCCTTCTCTGGAAAGGGAAAAGTGTTACTGGACACAGGGAAGAAAACGAAAGACAAAGTCGTGAGCATAGCCAGACACGCTCGGGGAGGAGCCGAGGCTGAGGCTGGAGTGGAGGAGGAGGATAGGAGGGCCAGTCTCACCCCGGGATGGCTCCTGGCGCGCTGCTCAGGAAATGCTCCCTCCCTCCAGGGATGACTGACTTTGCCAGCGACCCCGGGGGCTGGATGGACATCAGCGTGGGCCGCCTGCGGTGGGACACCAGCCAGTTAAATTCTGTGGGTAAGAGGGCGGCAGGCTTCTTGGATGGCCAAGCCGGCTTAGAAGCGGGACCAGGGCGAGGAGGAGGAGGAGGAGGAGGAGGAGGAGGAGGAGGAGGAGGAGGAGGAGGAGGAGGAGGAGTTGGGCGGGCAGGATCCATATGTGCTGAGAGGCGTCCTGCCATTACGGGTGAGGGGTGCAGCTGTCTTTTGGTCGGCCCGGGCCCACCTTTGTCCCATTCCTCCTTAGGGCCCGTTTTCAGTCTGCAGGAGGGCCCAGGGCAGATGTTCTCCATGGCGCGGGCTGCTACTCCTGTGCTGGGTCCTTCGGGGTTAGGCTGTGCTCTGCATATGGACTTCAGCACTGGCCCACACGGTATTGGTGCCGCCCTCCGCCCGTTGCCCCCCTTGGCCCAGGTGGGTGCTGCTGGGCCCTGAAGTCACCGCCTCGCTCTTCTCCCCCCGCGCCAGGCTTCCTCGCCCTCGCCATTGCCGACGAGAGCCTGGGGACCCGCTGGTGGGCTTGGTTTGCCCAGGGCAATGGCTCCGCTGCCTGGTCAGAGGCCACGGTGCCCCTGGGCGCACAGAAGAGGCCCTTCCAGGTAGGGGCTGTCTGCAGTTCTCTCCAGGTGGGATCTGGGAGGGTTAGGGTTAGGGTTAGGGTTAGGGAGGGTCCTTCCTTTCTTGCTGCGGGCAAACAGCCTCGGCTCTGGGGAAGGCCAGTGGCAGGTCACCACTTGGGGTGCCTGTGGGTCCAGCTGCACAGAGAGGAGGGCAGAGGCTACAAGTTGCATGTTCCCCCATGAACCCCCCCCCACCCCGTCTCTCTTTCCTGAGCTTGAGCTGCTGGCCACGGAGGACATCGGCAGCCCCCGGGCGCCCCTGCCACTTGCCATCAGCAGTATCTCCTTCGTGAACTGCAGCACCAAAGCCCTGGCCTCAGGTACCAACTCCCTGCCCTCCCCGCGCTTGGCAGCTTGGCCCTCACCAGCCTTGCGCCGTCAGTGGGGCTGCAGGTGTTGGGGAAAACAACAACGAAGGGGGGTGCATGAACCCATTCTGGGTGGGATAGAAGCAGACATACTTCTCTTCCTCCTCTGTTGGCTATTGCTGGTCTGGGAAGCATCCCCAGGAACACCCCCTTGGCTGCGTCGGCCAGACCCTCTTTCTCCACCCTCTGTCCCCCCAGCCTCCCAGGCAGAGCTGTCCTGCAACTTTGAGACCGACTGGTGCGGCTGGCATCTGGAGCAGAGCGACGGCTTTGACTGGAAGCGGAGCGGCAGCCAGGGGTGGACCATGGACCACACAACGGGCTCGGGTAGGGTGGCAGAGAGCGGACCTGGGGTCTGCCTGCGCAGGGGTCTCCAGGCCAAATCCCAGCCCCATGTGGCTGGCTGGACTTCGGGGCCCCAGGTGGCTTGGCAGACTCCACTCGTGCCAAGAAGCTACAATAGCCTCTTCGGTACCAGCAAAAGCCACAACGGAACAGGCAATTGGGCTCTGATTTTCACTTGCACAAAATGATGTTCTTGCTCCAGAAAGATGTGTGGGCCAAATAGTCATCCGTCTAATTCAAAATTCTGCACGCTCTCTCCCCCCAACTGTCAAAATCCTTTGTTTTGGTCGTGGACCATCCTTACCTAACACAAATTGTGGAAATAAAACAAAAGATCAGGTAAGGAACACGAAACAAAATGGAATGAAAGACAACTTGAACGCAGCAGCCTGTGCAGGGGTTGGACTGAGGGTAGCGCCTCCAAAAAGATGCTCCCTTTGCTGCCCAGTCAGCATTTTGCAATCCTCCTCTTCTGTTCAACAGGCTCTTTCCTCTTTGTGGATCCCTCCGGACCCTGGACCCAAGGCTGGCGTGCCCGCCTCATTTCTGCTCCACAGGCTGCCGCTGCTGCCACTGCAGAAGCCTCCTGCGTTTCCTTCTGGTACCGCATGGATGGCCCCCAGATTGGTGAGTGATCCCGGTGGGCTCTCCTCCACTTTTGCGAAGGCTCCGGGAGCACCACCAGCCTGCTGCTGCCTCTTGCGGACCTCCCAAAGAGGAGAAGAGCTGGTAACAGAGCGGCAGGCGTCGGAGGGCAGTTGGGCTGTCCTGCTCCAGCTTTGGGGTGGAAGCCTGCAAGGGGCGCAGCAGTGCCCTCCCGCCCCACTGTCCGTCAAAGCACCTTGGCAGCCTTCGCTCTGTCCTGTGGCAGAACGTCCGTAGGCTAGCCAGAGCTACACAAAGCCCTTCGCTCTCGATCATGCCCTCTGCTGCCTTTCTGATCTGCGCTGGAGTTTTCTGAGAGCTGCTTACATTCACACGCCGTCTTTCATCTGCCGAGGAAAAAGATCTTTTCTGATCAGATGCTCCATAGTCTTCCAGCATGTTTTAAATGTATGAAGGCAGCAGAATCCTGGGATTTCTTTAGCACGACGAAGCAATTAATTGACACTTCTGGGTTTGCATCCTTCATAAAACTGTGTCTACACACACACACACAGAGCTTTTGGTTTTGCAGGTACCCTGACCCTCAAAATGAAGGAGGCTGGAGAATCGGAGCAGGTGCTTTGGACCAGGACAGGGAGTGACGGTGCGGTTTGGCATCGAGAGTTCGCCACCATTTCCCCCAAGCCTGGTCAGAATTATCAGGTAAAGAATGACAGATGCGGCCTCTACCTTGCATGAAGAAAACCCCAGATCCAGAGGCAGAGATTCGGAAGATCTGGAAAGCTGCTGCTCAGAAACGTTCGGTTGGCCAAACCGTCTGACTCGGCCACCTCCTGCCCTTGAACCTGCTGCCGTGTCCCTTTGCTTTATGGTGGGTGGCGTCGGGAAGGTTGCTCGTGGGTAAGAACAGCCTTGTAATAGTCAGGATCCAGCTTTGGATTGGATTGGCACCAGCCAGCTTCCAGGGCATCCTCTGCCCTCCCTGCAGCCTCAAAATAAATACCCCCCTTTCCGTGCCAAGGAAGAGGAAAACACAGCACAGCTCAAACAGATCAGGTCACTCTGGATGGGTGGCTTCCCTGGACTAGAACAGATTTCCCTGCACCCTTGAAAGTCTTCCTAGGATTCCTGGATTCCAGTGGGCCCCAGTTTTTCTTTATGCCATGAGGGCTAGAAACTAGGGTCTGAACAAGGGAGCCAAAATGCGGAATTCCGCACCTGGCCATTCTCGATCTCTTGTGAGGCTTTTGCCACCTGTCCTGCAGGTGATCTTCGAGGCGCTCCGGGATGGCTTTCTGGGGAGGATAGCGTTGGATGACATCACAGTGATGCCAGGGGCCTGCGCAGCCCAGCAGTGCTGCTCCTTCGAGGCTGACGAGTGCAGCTTCTCGGGCCTTGGGCAGCAAGCGTGGCAGCGGCAGAATGGCACTGGGGGCTGGGGCCCTCCCGTGGATCACACCATTGGCGAGCCAGAAGGTAGCCGACAGCGGTGTGCAGGAGGCATCTCTTTTGCCCTTGGAGTGGGTGGGCCCTGAAAGGCGGGTCCGGGGCTTCTGGGGAGACCTTGGACAAGTCACTCCAGTTACTGTTGGGCCCCAGTGTTCTGGCTTGCATCGTGGGGGGTTTTCTCAACTAAAAGTAACCCCGAATCTGTCCAGCCTTTGCAGAGCTCTGGCCTCTTTTGGCCGGAGCCTGACAGCGAATGCTTCCCGCAGGGCATTACGTGGTCGTCGGCACCAGTGCGGACAAGCTGCCTCCCGGGCAGGTGGCCGTCCTGCGCACTCAGACCTTCCCACCTCTGCTTCGCACCCACTGTGTCACCTTTTGGTACTACCTAAGCAGCAGCGAACCGGGTAAGTGGAGTTTGGCCCGGGTGGGCCGGACCCGGAGGTAATCGTGGCCTCTGTGCTCTCAGCAAATCGGGGTGCGTGGCGTGAGCCTGATTCACAAAGTCGGGGGCCCAAGATCTGGAGTCTTCCCTGCCCCCCGCAGGTAACGCTGCCGCTGCCATCCTCTGGGCTTATGGGCAGACCCTGCGTTCCAGGTCTGCCCCTGCTCTGTTGGTTGCTCCCCTCAGGGTCCTTGATTGCCTACGTGGAGGAGGAGGAGGAGGAGAACGGAGAGCAAGCGGGGATGCTCAGCCTGGACCCAGCACAGGAGGCAGCCTGGCGGTACGGCAGCTTCGTGGCGAAGGTCCGAGGGAGATGGCAGGTGGGCCCGGCGGCATTTCTGAATACGTGCTGGAGCCTGTGTCTCTGGCTGGCAACGTTGGCAGAAGTGAAGGCTGGAACCAGGAACAGGGTCTCAGCTGCAGACGGAGGGCACCAGCCGCGAACCATTCCACCCCTCTGTTACCCCCCTTGCCTCTTCTGTGGGCAGGTGGCCTTTGCGGTCGGAGGTGCCAGCGGGGGGCCTGCTTCTTATGTTGCCCTCGACGACCTCTCCGTGAAGGAAGGAGGCTGCTCTAAACCAGGTGACTGCCCAGAAGGCCATGGAGGGCGCTGCTGTCACTGCTTTGGATTCGTAACCCTGCTGTCCTCGTTTTCTTATTTTTTAGGGGAAAGGGAATATTATGGGCACTGGGGGGGGCTCCATCCGGAAGCACACCAGATTGGGAAGGCTATAGCATGGCCTCATTTCTACTTGGAAAAAGCTGTTGGGGCTTGCAATCCCTATATTCTGAATTCGAAAGGGCTCGTGGAGGAGGCACTGGCTAGGGGGCCTGGACCCAGGGGGACTCAACTCATCCCGTGAGTTCGCAGAGGGCCTTGGCATTACCCCTAGGGAGGCGCTGGCAGTCTTCGTTCAGCTTTCTGCCTCGGGTCACCACTTCCAAGATTCCCAGCCAGCTCCCCTTTTGGGGGTGGCTGATTGAGCTGAGGGGGGCCAAGGCGGAGAGTCCCTGATGTTGGTGGGGCTCAGAGGGGACCAGAGATCAGAGGCAACCGTGGTGTCCTCTTGGCCCAGGCTCCTGTGACTTTGAGTCAGGCCCCTGCGGGTGGAGCAAGCCCCACGGAAGCTGGTATAGCTGGGACTGGAAGGAAGCCGCCACCCCATTGCGCTCCCCGTCCCCCAAGGAAGACCACACCCTTGGCACCAAAGCAGGTTAGTGCTCGATCCCTCACTCGCACGAAAGGAGGCTGGGGCTGCCAGGAGACGTCCTCAGAGCAGCTCCAGGCCTGGCGTCAGCCTCTGCCTGGCAGCTTAGGCTTGCTGAGCCCTCCTTTGCTTTTGACGTTTGCTGAACCACTGGCACGCTCGCCGAGGAGTTGATGGCTCCAGTCGGATGCGACAACTGCAGTTCGGCAGAAGTCAGTCGGTCCTGCCTAGGTTTTGCGGATCTGATGCACTCTCTTAATTCACGGGTTATTAAAGGACCCCACAGCGAGGAAGCGGAAGTCCTGAACGGTGGTCCCTTTGGCGGCTTAAGCTTCCCCACAAAGAGCTTGCAGGTCAGGCAGGCCCACGTTCCGGAGCGCTCGTCACGCGCATCACCACAGCCCAGTGCACAGGAGACCGAGATGAAGGAGAACCCAGTCTCGGTCCGTTCGATCGGCCCTGCAGAAGTATGCCCGGGCCTCCGTGGTTCCTTCCTGCCGTTCACCTTTCTCTCTGCAGGTCACTATGCCTATGTTGACGTGGCAGTGCTGGGCTTGGGGAAGAGCACGGCCCGCCTGGCGAGCGAACCCCTCGCACCCACCCTGGGCTCCTGCCTGACGTTCCACTACCACATGGACTTCCTTGGCCACAGCTGTGAGTGAGACCCCCCCCCTTGATTGTGGCATCCTGTTGCGGAAGCAGCACTGCTTAAAGCTTTCGGTCAGAGGAGGGAGACCACAAGCAGGGCTGGATGGAAGGAAGCGCCGGGTCTTTGGCAGGGCGGGGGGGCACACTTTCTGACACGCACATCAGAGACCTGAGTTCAGGTGTTGCTCCTGACCTGTCCTCCGCATTGCAGCTCCAGCAGAGCTCAGAGTGAAGCTGACTGGCACGCAGGGGGAGAGGGCGATGTGGAGTGCCACGGGCCATCAGAGCCGGACTTGGGTGAACCAAACACTCCTGGTGACCAGCCTCGTGGAGTTCCAGGTGTGGCCGCCTTACTCGTATGCTCCTCCCTCCCTCCTGCGGCGAGGAGTTTAGCAGGTTAATTACCCATCGTGCCCTCATCCTTCTGAGCCTGAGCGCCACCCTCTCCCCTCCAGATTGTGCTGGAGGCCACCAGCGGAGCCTGGGCCAGCTCCGGAGTGATTGCGGTGGATGATCTCCGGTACGCAGCTGGGCTGGACTGTGCCTCTCCTCCGGGGGGCCAAGCGGCAGGTGAGGCGGGGCGCCCTCTGTCCAGAGAAGTCGCAGCCGCGGGCGTTGGCAGAAAGGCTGAACGCTGGCAGAATCCCCACCGGGGATTCCACCCTGATCCCTGCTGGAAGAGGCTCTTGGCACCGTTTTCTCGCTTTGGCAGGGAGCGGCAGCCCCCCCCAAGTTCCAGTGGTTGGCATCGTGGCTGGCATCGTGAGCTCCATCCTCCTGGTGCTGATCGGGGTCGCCGCGTGCTGCCTCTGGAAGCGGACAGCGACTCGGGAGAGGATGGTGGAGGAGGAAGGCAGCGACCAGGGCTTCGACAACATCACCTTCCGAGACGTAAGGCGGCCTGGGGTGCTGGTTCTCCGCCCGCTGCTTTCCAGGCCGGGCTGTCTTTCACCGACATCCTTGCGGCCGGGCTGGGCTCCTTCCTTTTGACCGGCCCGTCAGGGCCTCCCTCCCGGGGCGAGTGACCGAGGAGGCTGACTGCCAGCAGGCCGCCTTCTTCAAGCAGGCAGCCCGTGCGGCTTCCCCTCCCGCCCCTCGGTCGCCACCTGAGGCCGGCCGTCTCTTCCCTTGGCTTCCAGGACAGAATCATCCTCCCCGAGATGGCCCCCGACGCAGCAACGGCCTAGCGGCCCCCGCCCGGCCTCCCATCAGCCTCTGTTCCTCTGGGGAGGAAGCCCAGCGCGACCCCCTCGGGCTCCAATAAAGAGAACGTGACCCGAGCTGAATCCGTCTCTTTTCTGAACCGGACAGCCGGACGTGTGAATGGCCTGTCTAGCGCTGCTCAGAAGGAATCATTCAACAGACAGCACAAGAAAACCGGGGGGGGGGGGGGACACTCCCCACAGGAGGCGCTAGTTTAATCTCCAGATGGTACCATTTAACTTAAAAAAAAAATGGTTGCTCGGCAAAGTGGGGCAGAGTATCAGTTCTTTCCAGTGGCAGCCTGGGAGGCTTTCAAGGGCCACGAACAGGGCCCCCCACATGGCCTCCACTGGCAAGATGCTGTCCTTCCCCTGCTTTACCCCGTGCTGGGGAGGGGAGGGGAGGGGAGGGCGGGCGAACAGCAGGAACGCGCATGCACGCGAGCCCGAGGGTTTACTGAAAATGCAGATCTGAACTTTTTCACCTGGAAAATATCAGCTGGAGAAAACAACTCAAACGTAACACAGATGCAGGTAGCAGATTCAGGGGTTGAAAGTACGTTTATAAAAACAGCCGGTATAAAGGGCCACATCACGCACAGCATTGTTCTGACAAGGGAGCGCCCGTCGTGGCATCCCTCCACCCCCTTGAAAGCCAACCAGCGGCTGCCGTGGGGGGGTGAGGGCGGCCGCCCTTGCTTCTCGACCCCCACCCCTTGGCGAGGGGCCCCTCGAGGCCCGGCCCCTGTCGGGCCCCTAAAGATAACGACAATTCTCTTTCGTTCGTGCCCCTGGCAGATTCAGACGCGGTGCTTTATTAGGATTTGGATACTTTGAAAAAGGGAGGCGGGAAGGTCAGCTGCGGGTCGATTTACAACGGGGCGGGCGCCCTGGCGACTCCAGCCCGGCCGCGCGAGGCCGGGCAGCGGCCGGCGAGATCAGTCGGGGCAGACTGACTTCGAGGCTTTGTCATCACTTCCCCTTCGGGCCCTTCTCGAGGGGCCTGCCGATGTCCCGCCCGCGGAGCTTGAGACCTGCGGGAGAGCGCAGAGGGTCGCTCGTCGGCCGGGCGCGCCGCCGCAGCCCTGCCGCCCCCGCCCCCGCCCCCGGCTGCCCGCACTCACCGATGGCCCTCTCGATCTTGCCCAGCACCTGGTTGTTGGGGATGGCGCGGCCGGACTCGTAGTCCGCGATCACCTGCGGCTTCTCGTTGATTTTCTGCGGAGGCGGAGGCGCGGTGAGCGCGGTGAGCGCCGCGCAGGGGCCCGGCCCGCCCGCCCGCCCGCCGGCCCGCCCGGCGCCTACCGTGGCCAGGTCCTTCTGCGTCAGCCCCTTGCTCTGCCGGCCCTGCTGGATGACCTTGCCCACCTCCAGCGGGACGCGGTCGTGGTGCAGCTCCTCGGTCTCGCGGTCCAGCTTGGCCGTGTTCTTGGTGATCGAGTGCTGCTTGTTCTGCCCGGCCGCCCCTGCGGGAGGAGCGCCGCGTTGCTCGGCCGCGCGCGGGGCCGCCCCCGCCGCGCCGCCCCCCGCCCCCCCCCGCGGCACCTACATTTCTTGGAGGTCTCCACGTCTTCGCCTCTTCTCTGGGCGGCCAGGACCGCCTGGGGGGCAACGGGAGCGTCACAGCGCGCCGCGCCCCGCCCCGCGTCCCCGAGACAGGGCGGCGGGTCGCTCGGGATCCCCTCGCGGGGCAGGCAGCGAGCGCGGCGGGGACGTCCCCGCCACCCGGGACGCGACGCCCGGCCGCGCCGCGCCCCCCCGAGCCGCCCGATCGCGCCCGCGCCCCCCGCCCGGCCGGGGGCCGGGGAGAAACCGCGGCCGGGCCGATCGGGGACCCCGCTGGGCAAATCGCGGGCGGAGCCAATGCAAATAAGGGGCCGGTGGGCGTGCCTCCCGATAGAGTGACGGGGGCTCGGCGCAGGCACTCCTCCCACGGGGAGATGGGCGGGGCCTAAAGAGGGTGCGCACGCGCGTTCCTGCCTACCCTCACCTGCTTCGATTTGGCCTGAGCCGCGCTGGGGCCCTTCTTGCGCAGCACCGTCACCGTGTCCCAGTCGCTCTCCGCCATGGCGCCTTTCGTTCCTGCCTCCGCTTCTGCTTCTGCCGCCGCCGCCGCCTCTTCGCTGCTCAACCTCCGCAATAGGCCGTCCCTCTCGCCGTTCCCTCCCTCATCCCATCTCTCCCTCGCGAGGGCGGAGCGCGCAGCCCTCCTATTGGGCCGCCCCACTGCCGCTCACGGCCGAAGCCTCAACACGACTGGCTGAGTTACTAGACCCCTCCCCTCCTCCCTTCAGACGACGTCACAATGGCAGTTACGCCTCCGCATCGTTCCTGTTTTGAAAGCCTTTCATATGTCAGCTCTCTTGTCGATCAAAGCTCCCCGTCCTCGTACTGGTTGAGAGGATGGCCTTCTGGAGGCTAGTCCTGAGAAAAGAACTCTCCGAGGAGCCCGTTCGTAATAGGCTGTTTACCAAGCCGCTCATGATGCTCCGTCTCACGATTGGCTGGAGTGACAACTGGGGAGATCCTCCCCTCCACTCTCGAGCTGGGGTAGTCCTAAAGTGATGACGGCCCTCGGGCTCCAACTCCGGAGCATGCGCAGAAGGCTCCGGCCCCTCCGCTCAATTCCTTAACGGGGAGCGCCGCCGCGAATCCGATCTTTCGGGGAAGGTTCGCTTCTTCGGGGCGGCCCGCCTCCCCTCTCCCCTCTCCCCCCCCGGCTTTCCTGCCTGTGGCTCCTCCGGCGGGGATGGCGCGCCACGGGGAGATCCCAGGGCGTTCGTCAGCAACCTACGCCAGAGCGCCGCGCCCGGCCCGCCTCTTCCCTTTGAGTTGTCCGTAACAACGTCGCAATTTGTGCTGCAGCCCCGAAAAGGCAGATGGACCTGCGGCCCCACCGCCGCCGGACGACGAAGCCCCCTCCAGAGCAGCGGAGGCCGCCGCAATTTGTGCTGCAGCCCCGAAAAGGCAGACGGACCTGCGGCTCCCCTCCCGTCGCCGGAACGGAGGCGATGTGGAGCCTCCACGGATCCAGGCCCCGAAGCGTCCCGCCGGACGAGCCAGAGGAACCCGACTGACAGGAGGCACGCGAGTTACCTCAGGAGCGGCCTTCCCGCGCGCCGGCGACGTCCGCGGCGGCCACGCCCCCGGGCCAATCGCGGACCGGGGCGGGGCCTCCGGGGGCGGGGCGTCGGCGTCGGCTGCGCCCGGACGAAGACCAGTGGCGGAAGCTCTGGGTGGAGCTTACGGGGACTTCCGGTCGGTGCTGGGGTGGCCGGCCGCGGCTCCGGGTGAGTGGGGGCGGGGGCGGCGCGGGCGAACGGCGGGCGGGGGGGGCCTCTCCGCGGGCGGGCGGGCGGGCGGGCGGGCCGGGTCCCCCTGCGCCCGGCGCGCTGGACGACGGGCATCCCCGGCGTCCCGCGGCCCGGCTTGGAGGCCGCGGCGCGCCCGGAGGCGGCGGCTGGCGGGCCCCTTCCTCGGCGCCGCCGGCTCGGAAGGGAAGCGTCGGCGCGGGCCCGCCTCTGCCTCCCGGCGCCCCTGGGGGCTCCGGACTGCAGCGCCCGCCGCCCCGCGTGCCTCCCTTCCAGGGAGAGGCCCGGGGATTTCCGAGCGGCCGTGACGCGCGAAGCGGGAACTCCTCCGGGCGGGGCGGGGCGGGCTCCGCTCCGCTCCGCTCCGCTCCGCTCCGCTCCCGGTGCGAGGGAGGCGCCCGGCGCCGGGCCCGCGGGGCCTCGGCGGGGAGGCGCCGCTCGCGACCGCGATGCCCGCGCCCCGCTGCGGAGGTCGGCGGGCCGGAGCTCGGGCGCTCCGGGACCAGGCGGCCGGGCTCCTCCCGCAGCGCCGCCTCCCCGCGGGCACCTCCAGACGCGCTGCCCGGGCCGGCCGCGCCGTTTGGGGGCCGCGGGGGGCGCCGACGGGCCCCGGGCCGGGAGCAGGCTGGACCGCGGCTCTGGGCGCGCGGGGCTGCCCGCTGACTTGGCGCCGCGCCCGCCCCCCCGCGGGGCCAGCGGCCCGTCGGCTCTGCAGCCGGCCCGGGGAGCCGCCTCCTTGGGGCGCGCGGGGCGCCGCGCAGACCGTTCGCGCCCCCTCGCGTAGCCCCGCCTGGCAGCGCGCCCAGGCCCAAACTGGCCGGCGAGCGAGGCGAGGCGAGGCGAGGCGAGGCGAGGCTCGCGACAGGGCGAGAGGACAGATGGAAGTTGCGGGCGGGATGACCGGCAGACGCAGTCTGGCGCGGCCGTGGGAGTCCGGCGTGTACAGGAAATGTTTTTCTGCCAGCAGCCCGGGCAGCGAAGATGGCAGATAAACCAGTAAGTGGGAGGTGTTGCCGGCAGGGCTGGTCTTTAAGGATCTGAGAGCGGGGTGCGGCTAAATTGGGGGACTTGGGTGGCTGGACGGGGAAGCGGTCTGGCTGGAGAGGAGGAACTGTCTGTCTTTGCACTGCTGTGAGTGGATCTGGGGGTCCCCAGGGCCGCAGCTTTAGGGGGTGGGTTAGGCAAGCAGGGAGGAACTGTCTGTCTCGGCTGAGTGGCCACTGCAGCTGGCACAATCCTCCATGCACAGTGGCAGACTACCTCTCTGTGCTCCAGGCTGGGGACCTGCTCACAAGCAGGTTGCTGTTGAAGGTGGATGCCAGCCTATCAGCCTTTGGCCTGCCCTGGCTATGGGCGGAATCTGGGCTGGGGGCCCTAAAGTCACACCACATGGGGGATTGCTTGGTGTTAACTACTCGGGGAAAGCTCTTTTTAAAATGGAGCTTAACTGTGGCCCGTTGTTCTTCCTTCCAGGGTTGTGACGGCCACGCGAACAGTCTGGTTCACATGGCATCAGTCAATGCGACTCCTCCTGGCTCTTTGGATGTAAACCAGCCAGGGTTCCCCAGGGAGATTCTGGGCACCGAACTAGTCGGCAAATATCTGTGTTCAGAGTGCAGGAACATTTTACGGCGGCCGTTTCAAGCCCAGTGCGGTCATCGCTACTGCTCCTATTGCTTGAAGAAAATTCTAAGGTGTCTCTTGCTTGCTTTCACAAACCCCAGTGCGTGGCCATTATTGCCGCTGCCCCCCCCTTGCAGATGGAGGGAGAAAGCAGGCTGGATTTCAAGTGCTTTTCCCTGAGGAGCCAGCTTTGTGTTTGTAAAGATCATTCCCCAGAATGCCTCATGCCTTGCTGAGAGCCTGAGGGGAACAGATTCCTCACTCGGCTGATGGCTTGCATGAAGGAGGCCGGCAAGGCAGTCCCTTCCTGCTTGGGCCCCAGCTCTCGACGTTTTTCAGGTGGGAAAGATCTCTCAGGGATCTCCCCAAATGTGAGCTTCACCTGCTTAGTTCCAGACCAAGTTCTCACCCAAGAAAGAAGCCGATATGCCTTTTTCATTAACTCCCCATCTCCCTCCCTCTGGAGAAAGGCAGGAACCAAGCAGGTCAGCCAGGGAGCAAAGACATGAGCAGCTGCTTGATTACCCCCGGATAGGCGATCTGACGCCTGCCAGTTGTTTGGGGATTATTCCTGTTGCTTCGGGAGCTGCAATCTGGAGGGCATCAGGTGCACAGCCCAGGATCAGTCAGAGTGACACAGCTGAAAAGGAAGGGCTGTTCTTCCAGCCTATAAACAACTCCCACCTGGGGACCTGGAAGCAATTTCCCCTTGCGAAGGTGGCCAGGCCAACAGCTCTTCAATCAGTTTGAGCCAAACAAGACCAACTGCACATGCTCAGAGACCCATTGAACAATGTCAGAGCAAAATGCAGCTCTGTTCCTTTTTGAGGTTGCTTGTCTTGCTGGGGAAATGTCTGCCCAGGTGACTTGGGGGTGGGGTCACCTGAGGCTCTCTGGGTTGTTCTCACAGTCTTCCTCTTCCCCGCCAGCTTGGGGCCCCAGAAGTGCGCAGCCTGCATTCAAGAGGGGTTGTATGAAGAAGGTGCATCGATCTTGGAAACGGGGGTGGTAAGTGCAGGCTCTGCTGGAGTCTCTGACGTGAGCAGACTTTTGTCCCGCTGTTCTTCCCAAGCACCCCTGAGAGTGTAGGGGCATGAGACAGGCACCTTGAAGTGAAGGTGAAGGGATCGCCAGGCAGAGAAAAAGCTTTTGGAGTCTGGCCCCCTTCTTGAAACAGGAAACCAGACCTAGCATTGCCCCAGAGATGGGGGTTCCGCCTCCTCTGTTTATGTTCTGGAGGCTTCCCTTTGGGGCGGCTCAGCGCAAATTCTTCGCATCCCGAGCTGCCGCTCGTGCCAAGCTGTGCCTTGTCAGAACTTTGCTTCCCAGCAACTCAGACTGATTCCACTGGGACAGGTGTGGAGAAGGGAGGTCAAGAGAGCAAGGCCTGTTCTCCCTCTGTCTGCAGTAGAAGGCAGAGAAGTGAGTTTAGGGCAGCACTTAAGAGTCAGTTGGGGGTCCCCTGCCTTGCACCCCCCTCCCAGAAAAGCTTTCCAGTTGGGCTTGCTTGCCAGTTTGGACATTCAAAGGACTTCAGTGACCGATCTCTCTCCCCACCACACACACACATATTGTGCCAAAATAGTTAGGTTGCTCCCATTTTCTCATCCCACCCCACCCTGTCAAGCTGCTGTCGCCGCTAAATTGGCTGGCCAGACATTTTCTTTACCTTCTCAGCATCTCTGTTGCTTAATCCTTCCCTTTTTGCCCTTGGAGGCTTTCCCAGACAACGCAGCTCGGCGGGAAGTGGAGAGTCTCCCGGCCATCTGTCCCAACAAGGGTTGCGTGTGGAAGGGGACAATCAAAGAATATGAGGTAAAGATCAGAGGGACCCTTAACCAGTTCTTCCTCTCTCCGAGGAGGGGGCTAAATGGAAAAGTGCTGGGAATTGGCATCCTTCATTGTCTGGAGCCTCATGGACCCCCAGTGGCTTGGGGGCTTTCGTCATTGCTGAATGTGGAGCTGTGGGCACAGAGCCTACCCAGGGGCACAGTCCCCCTCCTCCATGGGACCACCTTGTTCTGGGATACCCAGAGGCTTCTCTTGGGTGGCCTGTGCTCTGTTTTAGGCCAGAAAGTGCTTTTCATGGGACATCTGTGTTTGCTGCTTGTCCTCCCCAACACAGGCGTTTCTTTCTTCCACCATACATCCAGTGACCTGCTCCCTCAGTGCTCAATTCCAGATTCTGCATGGAGGCTTCACCTCTCAGAAGCCGAGGGAGAGCAGGCAGCTCTGGCTCTACTGTGCTCTTTGTGGGAGAGAGAAGAACCTCCTGCTGTGCAGATAGAAGGTCCTGGGGCGGGTTCTTCAGGTTAGGGTTTCTGGCTCAGAGCCCATGTTCTGTTGAGAGGGGAAGAGCCCGGGGTTTGAAGACGCAAGGACTGGGACCCCAGCATCTCTCCCCTAAAGAGCAGGCTGTCCTGGCAGACGCCCCTTGGCCATAGGGTGGTCCTCTTAGGATTCGTAGGGCTCTGTAGATGGGCAAAGTCTTCTCCAACCCCCCTTCCCACGGAGAACTGGAGAGCAGGTCTGCCTCGACTGGCTGGGTGAGCAGGCTGCCTGCCTGCCCTGCTCTGGCTGATGTCAAGGAGAGCCAGACTGTCTGCAGTTGGGGACGGGCTGCGTGCTCAGAGCGTCAGTGCTTCCAGCTTGGAAAGTCCCTGGCGGAAGCCTGTGCAATGACACCCCTCTGGAAAGTCCCTAAAATACTTGCTTGTTATTCAACCTGAGAGGAAGGGGGCCTGCCAGTGGTGTCAAGAAAACACCAGCCCTGCTCTGGGTCTGGCGCCGGACTCTCGCGCAGCTTTTCCTCCCTGTCATCCGACACCAGGGCAGAGAAGCCGCCCCCCCTCAACCGCCAGCTGCCTTCTGGCTCTTGCTGGTTTTACTTTCTCTTTGGGTGGGGCGGCAGCAGCTTGCCTCTGGAAAGTGAAAGTGCTTCCCTGCTTTACCCTACTTAGCCCTTTGAAAAACCCACAAGGCACCCTGGTGGCCACGGAGTGCTTCCAGATATGTCCTGAAGACCCACAGCTGCATCTGTACTTCCAAACATGCCGCTTTCTGGCTTTGCTTGATGTAGTTAGCTCTCTGAGAATTGCCATCCCAGGATCTGACTCTTTTGACTGAGGAGCCCCAAGGCCCGGATTGGAACCTCCGGCTTGGAGAGAAGCCTTCTCCGTTCTGGTTCCAGGCCTCTGGAAGTTGGGTGGAAGTTGGCTTCCAGGACAGCTAGAAAATCCCAGCGAGGCAGGCACCCTGACCCCGCCCAATTTGGCCCCTGTGCTTTGTGATGGTGCTCTCTTTTCTTCTCCCCCCTTAATAAAGTGGAGGCCAGCCAGAGGACTGTGCCTTGGCAAACAGCCTTTCACAACAGAGTGACTCACTCCCAACAGAAGAGCGTGCATACTCCAGCCCCAAGAATCTGTAGGATTTCTGTCCTCGTCCCGCCTGGAGCAGAGCGATGGGCATGCCTAACCCCTGGCCTGCCTCCCTCCCTCCCAGTATGTTGATTTTAGCAAAGTAAACGCAAAAGCTAGCAATGCATTTAAAAAGTTGCAGAGATAATCGGAGAATAAGTCAGACCCAGCAAGAACAAGCTCTGTGGTCTAGAACGGATCCTCTCTAAAACCAGCCACCAATTTCAGGCATTTTTTGGGTGCAGAGAGTCAAAAGGTTCCCCTCTGGGAGGGAGTTTCAGGCCCGCGCGCAGCAGCGCTCCCTTCAGACCCAGCCACATCCCTTGGTAAAAGGGCCTTCTGCTTTTCCAAGCTGCTCTGGAGGGCCTATGGTCGCGAGTCCCTCTCTCTCGCCTCATCACTGACGCGTGCCGGTTCCTTTCGCTGCAGAGCTGCCATGAGGGGAACTGCCCGGCCATGCTGGTTGCCTGTCCTGCGTGTCAGGGCCTGGTCAGGCTGAGCGAGAAGGAGCAGCATGTGGAGCAGGAGTGCCCCGAGAGAAGCCTCAGCTGCAAATATTGCCAAGCCCTTTTCCACTTCTCCGAAAGCCAGGTATGGATCAGAGCTGCCCCCTCCCCCCCCGCCGAAACCCAGGGTCTGCTTATCACTCGCCTGGGGCTTGGTAGCTGCCTGGCTATGCTCTGTCCGAAAGTGAGGCTGGAGGGTCCTGGGCTGATGTGGCCCCCATCTCCCTGCCACATACTATGACATGCCCAACCCTGGAATTATGCCAGGCACGGACCCTGCAGAGATGGCTTCCAAGGCCTGGTGGGGAAATTGGGCGTGCTGCTGTCCTGCGAATGCACACAGAGGTTGTGAGGATGGGAGACAGGACAGTGGCCTTGCTGGGGGCATTGCTAAGAAAGAGGTTCACTGAGGAGCCAAGCATGTTCTTGGAGCACACAGAAGCATTATGATTTAAAGCGCAGAGGCACTTCCTTGGTTTTAATCGCTGTAGCGCCCTCTTTCCCACGCAGTTTACAGCTTTCCCTTCCTTCCAGCCCACGTAGTCCCAGCGCCCCGGCTGCAGGAGGCCAGCAACGTCATCAGAGGAGAGGCGAGGCGGGGCAGAGCGCGGGTTAACCTGCTGAATGCACCGTCTCTGCTGCTTTGTTTTCCCAGGCCCACGACACAGCGTGCCCCAAATTTCCTCTCACCTGCGAGGGCTGCGGAAGGAAGAAGATCCCCCGGGAGAAGGTCAGGAGAGTGCGAGGCGCTAGGCTTGCACACCCCAACCTGTTCAGACCCACTTTCTTCTGCACAACTGCCTCAGAAGTGCCCTTGAGCTACTCACCTGTCTTGTGGCGGGACAGGATGGCGTTCCTCAGCCTACTCTAATGCCCCCCTCCACTGGTGGAGAAAGCAAGGGGGCTGCCCGATACCGGGGCAGGCTCTGGATGGAAGAGAGGGCAAACCGGCCATTTGCTGCCCGTGCTTTTGGGGTGGGCCCTGCAAGACTCTCTGCTTTGCGATTGAGGGAGTCCGGGCTGAGATGGGACAGAAGTGGTGGCTGGAGGCGAGTGAGGGGTGCACCTCTCCCCGCTTTTGAAGCCGCTCTGCTCTTCCGCAGTTCCTGGACCACGTCAAGACCTGCAGCAAATGCAAAGTCCCGTGCAGGTTCCAGCCAGTCGGCTGCACCCAGCTGGTAAGTGCCAGTCCCCCCCTTCGCACTGCTCCAGGTTTCAGAGTGGGGAGGAGAAAGAATATGTCCCATGGAAGGAGGGCCTGTGACCGGTGTGTGTTTGGGGGAGGACGCGCTGTCCACGGCTGGCAATGGGGAGGCCCTCTCGGCAGCCTGATCAGAGCCCCAGAGTTGGCACTGCTGGGCAGCACCTGGCCCCTGTGCCTTTCCCCAGCCCCTGGCGGCCCACACCAGCCTCGGCCTGAGCCACAGAGCAGCAGCAGCAGCACCCCCTTCCCTTCCCTCTCCCTTTCCCAGCCAGCCCCGTTCTGAGGGGAACCCTTTTCCTCCCCTCCTTGTGGGACAAACCGGATGAACGCATGGGGGAGCAGACGAGCAGGAACTGGCATGTTTGCTGCCTGGGCCCAGCCTGACCCTCTCCTGCTCCTTCTGGGGGTCTGCAGATGGAGAACGAGAAGCTTCCCGAGCACGAGAGGAGCTACCTTGGGGAGCACCTCTGCATGCTGCTGGGCTTCGTGCTGAGCTTGGGCTCCGCGTCCAGCAAGCTGGAGCCCCTGCTGGGCCGCCTCTCAGCGGAGGCCAGCTGCACCCTGGCAGGGGGCAAGCCCCTGGTCCCAGAGGGAGATCTCCCCAGCTCCCTGGAGCTCTTGGGGAAGTGCGAGGCCCTGGAGAGGAAGACGGTCACTTTCGAGAACATTGTCTGCGTCCTCAACCGGGAGGTGGAGAAGGTGTCGCTTGTGGCCGAAGCCTCCAGCCGGCAGCATCGCCTCGACCAGGAGAAGATCGAGGCCCTCAGCGCTAAGGTGGGGGGGGGTTCTGCGGCTCCCTGGAGGGATGGCAGCGGGCGGACAGGAAGCACTGCGAGCGCACAGCAGCTCAGTCTTGCTTCCTGGTCCGGGGAAGAAGCAGAAGGGAAAGGGGTTGCTCTGCGCGAGGGGACACGCAGACCCAGACCTGAAGGGGGTGGCGGCAGCATGGGCCCCCCTGCAACCGAGGGAGCAGTCTGCAGAGCACTTGGCGTCACTTTTGACTGGCCCCTTCAGAGGCTCTAAGCAGCGAACGCAATGAAGCCTCCCAAGCCGTAGAGAGCTCGAGCTGTGCCTTTCTGGCCCAGGTGCGGCAGCTGGAGAGGAGCATTGCCTTGAAGGACCTGGCCCTGGCTGAGATGGAGCACGCCATCCAGGAGATGGAGGCTGCCTCCTACGATGGCATCTTCATCTGGAAGATCACTGACTTCGCCCGGAAGCGGCAGGAGGCAGTCACGGGACGTTCTCCGGCTATCTTCTCCCCAGGTGGGCCCGCAGGAAAGCTGCCCCTGGGAACATCCGGGCTCTGATCTTGGGTGCGCAAAAGGGGGCCTGCGGTCCAGGGACCAGCAGCAGGGCAGGGTGAAGCCGCCTTGCAAGCGTCCTCCGCGGCTTCCATCCCAACCTGTCCTCTGCTTCTGTCTTTCTGCTGCACTCGGCCAGCCTTCTACACCAGCAAGTACGGCTACAAGATGTGCCTGCGGATCTACCTCAACGGGGATGGCACTGGGCGTGGCACCCATTTGTCTCTCTTCTTCGTGGTGATGAAAGGACCCAACGATCCCCTGCTGCGATGGCCTTTCAACCAGAAGGTAACACGGGGGGAATGGGGAGAAGAGGCTGCTGGGCCCGCAGAAGGAGCGAGTTGCTGAATGAAGGAGCAGAGCTTGGCAGGAGTCCTCCTCTGGAGCTGCGGGCAGGGCAGGGCTGGCCTTCCTTTGGGGCGAGGTGGATGCAGAATCTCGGAGCAGCTGTCTTTGCCTGGAGATGCCTTCCCGTACCAGCGAGTGGCCAAGGCCCCCCGCACCCTCTGGGACTTTTGCAGATACCGAGGCCAAGAGGGTCGCTTGGCTCTAGAGATTTGGAAGGGCTACCACCGGGTTTCCTGTCTCCTCCATAGGTTACCCTGATGCTGCTGGACCAGAATAACCGGGAGCACGTCATTGATGCCTTCCGCCCCGACGTGGCCTCCTCCTCCTTCCAGCGGCCCGTCAGCGACATGAACATTGCCAGTGGCTGCCCGCTCTTCTGCCCCATCTCCAAGATGGAGACCAAGAACTCCTATGTGCGCGATGACACCATCTTCATTAAAGCCATTGTAGACCTCACGGGCCTCTAACGCATCGCCCGCTGGGATCTTGGAGTGCAGAGCCGCCCCCTGTGGGGGCTGGATGGCCACATGGGGCAGCAGGCAAGATGCCCCCAGGGTAGTGAGGGCCTGCCGGACCTTCTCTTGGCCCTGCAAGTGCCCCGTGGTCTGGGGAGGCCCTTTAGTGAGGTGCTGTTTTGAAGCCCACGGGAAGGATAGATGGGTCCTGAGGAGGGGCCTCTCCTGCTTCCAACATGCTCTTTGGATTCTCCCCTGCCTGCCGAGTCTGCGTTTCTCTGGGGTTTGGATTGCTGTTGGCCGGACTGGTGGGGGGTGCTGCCCAGGCCAGAAGTGGAACTGAGTGGCTGAACACCCAAACGAAGCTCTAGCGGCTGTTCCGGGCAGTCTGGCAGAGCCCGGTGAAGGAGACTTGGGGGATAGGGGGGTGCTGGGTGCTGGCAGCTGAGCTGCTCCTGTCCAGCATCTGTTTTCAGCCCCCAAACAACTCTTCTTACCCCGATCTCTTTCTCTGCGGGTGGGCAGTTGCCGGAGAAGGCATGCCAGGTGAGAGGGAACACGAGTTTGTGGGCAGAGGTTAAGCTGGGGTGAGGAGAGGAAGAGGACCTTCCTCCAACAAAAGAGCAGGGGGAAATTGCTCCACACCTTGGCTCTTTCAAGCACTCTCTTCCCTAAACTGCTGCAGGCAGCAATGAGGAGGCCTGGATAGGCGGGGGAGGTGGCAGCCCAGGGCTTCCCCAGAAGAGAGTAAGCAAGCTGTCGGGCACCTTTGATTGAGGAACTTGGTTTAGGCAGACCCTGGCTACGTTAGAGAGGAACAGCAAGCCCACAGGGAGGGGGAACCAGTGGCCCCCCACTCATGCACGCAAGAGAGAAGCACGCATTGTGTTGCTTGGCTGCTGGCTGTGGATTGGCAGGAACTAGTGTGCGGAGGGGTGTGCGCTCCATCCTCCAGCCAGTCTGACAGCATGGGCAGTTGGCATGTTGACCTCCCCCTTCCGGGGGGGGGTGGTGGGCTGAGACAAGCCTCTTCCCTCCTTCAGCAGCTTCAGTCCACTTGTGGCACCTTTTCTTGGGGAGAGAAATGCAAGGCCTTCCCAGTGCTGTAGGACATCCAGGCGCCTGTCATGCAGAGCTGTGCCTTCTCTGGAGTTAATAAAGTCACTATTTTTTGCTCCTGGATGAGGCCCAACTCTGGCAGAGTTTGTGGCGCCTTCGGCAGCTACTGCTTAGCAGGGCCGCGTGTGCTCCTATGCAGTCCTGCATGCCGGAGCCCAAGGTCGGGCCACAGGAGCAGCTTCTCTTGCTGGGGCAGCCGTAGCGGGAGGGCCGATGTCTTGCCCGGAGGTCCGGCTCCCTGCTGCGGGGGCGCAGGAGGCTGAGGAAAGGGGCTCCTTGGGGGAGAAGCGAGATCTCCCACAGGGAGACGGAGTGGATTTTGATTGTAACGCTGAAAGTGCTCTTCCCTGGGCAAGTGCGAAAGTCAAATAAAATGTCATAAGAGGCGAATTGTGCTTTGCTCATATTTAGGGAGAGGGGATCTTCCCCCCTCGGTACTGGGTTGCCAAGCAGCAGGCCCAGGGTGGTTGTGCCCATAAGCGCCTCTTGACTTGTCCCCAGCCTCACAGCCCCATTATTTATGGGCGGCTCCAAGGGGCACCCTGCAGAAGAGCAGTCCTCCATGTGCCTTCTCAGAGACAAAGCCACCCTGTTCAGTTCACTGCCCATCCTGTGCCTCATTTGATCGAAGCCCCCCTGCAAGCAGTTTGCAAAGATGCTCAAACAGGAGCAGCAACTCAAGCAAAGTTTATTAAGACCAAGCCATGCTGTGCCAGGTATCCAAGGTTGGTGGGAGCTGGAAGCTGCCTGACCACCCCCAACACATTCTTGAGCAGAGGTGAGGGCTAATTCCAGAGCTGCATCTCCAGGGGTCAGAACACCTTTCCACACACACCACACACTTGGACACCTTTCTACTTCACAAAGCTTTACCGGCATCTCAGTGTTACCCACCAGTGCTATTCGCATTGGTTGTGTCTTCACATCTAGCAACCCGCCCTCCCAAGAAAACATACCACCTTGCAGGCAACATGGAAGAACCTCCAGAGGTGGGTAATCCCCCTCAAGCCAAGGGCAGGGGTACACGCGTGCTCCTTCCCAGGGGTTCCGGCAGGCTGCAGCTCCAAACCTTTGAAGGGGCCCTCCCCGCCACGCCACGCGTCAATAAGAGCATTCTGAATGGAGCAGAGGCACTGAGGGAGATCCAGCGCAGTGCACCAGCCACAAGAAAGAATACGTTGCTATTCTGCTTTTTCTCTCACCTCCCTACCAAGCACAAATTCAGCAGGGTTAAAATTGAGTTTCCTGGCTCAATTTGTGCTGGTCCTGGTTCAAGGCCCAGGAGACACACCAGAGGGTTGGCAGCATCCTATGTAAACATTTCAGCCTGCAGGATGGGGGGGAAGCCTCCCCAAAGGTTTCTGGCCCTTCTGCAAGCAGGCTCTCAGCCAAATCTTCTGCGCTGCTCAAACAGACGGGCACCTGCCAGCCTGCAGCTCCGTTTGGTGCACCTTCTTCCAGGCCTCACCCCAAGCAGGGCATCTGTGAAGGTCAGGGGGACAGGCCAGTCGCTTGCCAGAAGATGGCCCTGCCGGCCCAAGGCAGCACGCCCTCACGTTCTCTGCTTCGTGGCCCAGAAGAGACGTCTACGAAGCCGGGGCTTCTCGGCCTGAAGGATCCGCACGGTGCGGGGAGAGCGCCACACTTTGATGGTGCTGTCGGCACTGGCTGTCACAAGGAGCTCCTGTTCCATGGGGCTGAAGGCCACAGAGTTGACCACGTCGTCATGCTGCAGTTTGGCCAAGCAGATGTCATAGTGCCGGTCCCAGATGTACCCATGGCGATCCTCAGCCCCGCTGCATGGAGACAGAGACAGGTGGATGGCCATCGGCCAAGGCTGAGGAGGCACTCTTGGATTATCACAGCCAGAGACTACAAAAAAGCCCTCAAGTGGGACAACAGCTGGTACAAGTTCAGGAAGCCATAAATTAAGGTATCCAGTTACAATATAGGAAAATGCCCACATTCCAGCCAATTTTTAATTTCTTCCTTAAATCTGTATTGACAGTATAAAGTTACATACCAGGTGTGGTCCCCCTTTTCGGTTGGGGGGTGTTTTTCTGGGGAGGGGAAGAATCGTAGCTTCAACTTGTACAAGAAGCAGGACAACAACTTTCTGCACAAAAGAGTTCCAGGGGACCAGGGAGATTTTGCGATGGCTCCCTTATTAACACCATCCCTTCCTGTTTTGTGTGCTTTTATAGTTATTTTTACTTCTAATGGTTTTTTTATGTATTTATTCTTTTGAATTGTTGTATGCCACCCAGAGTCACTTTTATGTCAGATGGGCGGCTATATAAATACGATAAATAAATAAGAAAAAATAAAACATAAAATAAAATAAATGCAGGTATGTAAAGGGCCAACAAAGGCAGGATTTGTGCTGAGCGAAGGAAGCTGATACTCTGCTCATTTAGATGTGAAAAGAAAAACCTGTTCTTGTGACTCTTGGCATTTACAGCTAAGAAACCTCTGTGACCATCGCACAAGGGCTCTGCACCAGCTTCCCAAAAAAGGCCCCTTAACAGTTTAACCTGGCCACGGGGAGGGGACACAAGGCCCCCCTCACCCCAGCTGAGAGTAAAACCACCCTCCTGCAGCCCAGTAGTTCTGCCCCTCTGCTAAGGAGCCTTCGCTGAGCAGCAGAGAGCGAGAAGGGCCGGGCCCCTGGCGGGGCTCCTCACCTGGCCACGAAGTCCCTGCTGACGTCTAGGAAAATGAAGTTGAACTCTTCGCTGGGTGTGTAAGCCCGGTGGGCCCGCAACGCCCGCTTGGCTTCCTTCATGGTCTTGAGGTCCACCACACGCAGCTCAATCTCCTCAGCGATGGGGGGCGGCTGCAAAGGATCGGAAATGACGCAGTCCTCGGGCCAAGCGCGGCTGTTGACGTACAAGTACCTGGAGAGGGCAGGGAGAGAGGGGCCTCGTGGAGGGCAAGACGGGAGCTGGGAAGCCGGGCGACGGGGGCTCCTGTTGGCCTGACACCTGGGAATCCTTCGGGGGGCACCTCCAACACAGCCAGCCCCACACCAGCTGCCTTCCGCAGGGCACAGCCACTGGTCCCTCCGACTCTGCCGAGACTCTTCCAGCTGCCGGTATCTGCCCAGCGTGAGCTTCCCCAACCCTGCCACAGAGGAGCTAAGAATCTGTGCTTTCCTGCCTGCGAGGGCCCCTGAAGGTCTTTTGCCACTGAGCTCAGGCATCATGTCATCCTGTCCCCAGCCCACCCCCGATTTCTCTGTTTTTGATAGATGTCGGCAGCATTCCCTACCTGTGGTCTGGGGAGAGGCCCATGCCAATAATGTGCCCGTGAATATCTATGACATGATCCAACGAATCAAAAAACTTGTCCGAATTCCTCTCCTCTCCTAGAACAGGCCCTGCGGTTGTCATTTGGTGGGGAAGGACCTGCTTAATTCCTGGGCGGGGAAGCAAGAGGGGAGAAGAGGGGGAGGCACGTAGTCAGCCGGCCTCTCAGGTCTCACAGGGCAGGGCCAAGCCTGCTTTACCCCCCTCAGTCAGGCCAAGAGGCAAAGGTTGTCAAGGCAGGCCTTCCGCTTCTATCGCGGGGCAGCTAGCCTTCCTATTGTGCATCCCCAGAGTCTGGTAGACTATCCCTGAGGTTAGAGGTTTCATAGAACAATGGTCGCTAATAGCCACTGATCCTTCAACAGCCACTTCCTCCAGCACCAAGGAAAAGGGCACCCAGGTCCCTTACCAATCTGGTGTGGGGAGTAGGTGAGACAGCCGGTGGTGAAGATCAAGTATTTCTTGTTTCCACCCTGCAGGGAGAGCAGGTTGGGCTCCGGGGGCTTCGTCCTGTTCTGGGCCAGGAGCTGGGCCACTTTCGTCTCCATCTCCATCTCCGTCATAATTGGCCGGACGTGTCCCGCAATGATGTCGCTCAGGAAGCGGTCCAGCCCATTTTCGGCCCCTGCCTCGCCTTTGGCCACTGGGAAACCGCTTGGCTCGGGCGTCTCCTCCTCCGTCTCCTCACTGTTGCTCTCCTTGCAGGGAGCAGCAGGGTCCTCCCCCATCTGCTCTCCAGTGCTCAGTGGCCCGTCAGCGGAGTCGTAGCGGCTGCAGTCCACCACCATGACTGTCCGGATGGTGCTGGCGTTCAGATTCTGGATTTTGAAGAGCCGTTTCACCACATTGACGTTCTCAGACTCGACGCCCTGTGAGTGGAGAAGCAAACAGAGTTGGCCTGGAGCTCCCCCGCCCCACGTCCCCAAAGGGTGGAAGCTCTGGTTCACCTGGAAGGCGTTGTTCAGCCACAACACAGAGCAAGAAGTGAGGTACCCGATGCGGTGCAGATTGCTGGAAATCAGGTTCGTCTCGTTGAGCCAGCAGCCAAACACATCATAAGGCTTATTGCGGACTCGGGACAGGAGTTCAAAGTTCTCTAAAACAAGAATGGAAGGGACTCAAAAAGCCTCCTTGCTCCAGGGACACCCTCAAGCCCAGAAGGAGCACCTGCCAAGTGCTTGAGGAGCACTAAATGCGTTGAGCCAGCACATCAAAGTGTTGAAGGATGGGAATCCTTTCTCCCTTCTCTCACTACACCGCACCCAGGATCCACCCCCTCTGCCAGAGCGCACAGGAAGGGACCCCTTGACCGCTATCCCGCCCCCTCAACGGCAGCCAGCAGACCCAAGTCTTAAACCTGCTCTTCTAGGTTTGGGAAAAGCTCTCAGAAAAGTAGCAGTTGAGCCACAGGAACGAGCAAAGCAAAAGGAAGAATCCACCAAGCTCTTCTCTAACTTTCTGCTCCTGGACTGGGATGAGCTGAAGGGGTGCGGTCCTTGGGCTCAGCTTCTGGGGAAGCTCTCTCAGATGTCACACTGCCAGGAAGGGGGAGGGCAAATTCGAGTCCTCCCCAGCCTGCCCTGCAGCCCGGGGCTTGGGTGAGGGTGCTGCTTGGTAAAACACTCGCAGCGGTTCCACTGTCCTCCAGCAGCCTTGGCTAAGGAAGCCGTTTGGCTTTGAGCAGCAGCTTGTTGGCTCTGCCCCATGGAGCATCCAGCTCCAGAAAGTTCACAAAGGTCCCCCTGCAAGATCTCTTTACCCAGGCTGATGACCGCAATCTCCCCAGATGAGGAGGTACGGGGGCCCATAAAAACTCCAGAGACCAAGAGGAGGGAGTCATCTGCGTTGAACTGTGAGAACTGAGTGTAGCTCCAGTTGTATTTCTTCATGCTGGTGCTATGCAGCAGTGAGACCTGGAGATCATTGTGCCAGATCTGTAGCCAGTGAGGAGGAAGAGGAGGAGGAGGAACAGGGCTGTCAGGTGGCTTGCAAGACCTGACTGCAGATCCCATCCCAGTTTTTAGGGGCTTCGTGTCTGTGCAAGCCAAGCAATGTTGGAGGGGCTGCAAAATTCAGTTCCCTAAGGCTGCAGGCCCACAGCTTTTTAAAAACAACAGCAGGGAAGTCACTAATACTTCTCAGTGCAAACAGGAGCGAGAGTGAGATGGCCAATTGTTACTTCTAAAGCCAGAAAAGTGACTGACAGCGCCATTCTACCCACCACAGTTCAGGCACAAAGTCTTCTGGGTTCAGTGAGGCTGATTCCCAAGGAAGCTACAGCCTTAGCAAGACCATCAGAAGCTGGGGGTGAATGCCATGCCAGTCCTTCCCAGCACCATTTTTCTTTATTTATTTTGAATGACGTGTCGTATGACCATGACTTGAACGATGGACAATTATTTAAAAGGCAGAACATACCAGATTTTTTGCCAGATGTTTTACCAGATTTTTAAAAACGATTTTCTATTTCCTCCATGAAGCTTTTCTCCTCCCCACATTATCCTCCCAACCAATCTGTGAAGTTGGCCAAGAGCAATAACCAGGTTGGCCAGCTGGTGAACGCCGTGGCTAAATGGGGATGCCAGCGAATACTCTTTCCCCATTCCTATCCCATCCCACCCCCCCGAAACGGTCGTTCTCAGAGTCATCTCCCCCTCCCCCGACCTTGACTGTGCAATCCTTGGAACAGGAGGCAAACAGGTAGCCGTTGTGGGAGAAGCTGAGGTGGAGGACCTGGTCCCCATGCTCTTTCAGGCTCTGCACTTCAACGCAGGGGATGGTGTCATAGAGTCGTTGGAACTCCCCGTACCAAGAGGCGGCAGCTGGAGGAGGAGGAGGAGGGGAAGGGGGAGGGGAGAGGAAAGGAGAGGAGAGGAAAGGAGAGGAGAGGAGAGGAAAGGGGTTCACGCAACCCTGACACAGACCTGGAGCCTGCACCGGCTTTGTGCGTGCCCTGCGGTCCCGGCTGTAGATGGCGGCTGTGGGGATGACGGGCCACTTTCCGTCCGCAGGAAGGAAAGCCCGTGCAAGCAGGGCAGAGAACGCCCCCCCCACCTAACCTCCTACGGCGGAACCCGCCCGGGAACCCCCGAGCTCGCAAACGCGTCCCCTCGGGGCAGGATCGGGCCCCTCTGGCAGCGGAGCGAGGAGGCAGAACCCGAACCGCCTTCCCGGGCGAAAGGGCCCGGCCCCTCCCGGCCCCTCGGGGGCGGCAGAGCTCCTCCTCCTCCTCCTCCCTCCCCTTGGGAAGCCATATTACCCCCCCCCCCCGCTTTGGGGAAGGCTGCTCCGGGCGCCCGGGAGGCCCTACCTGGGTGTCGCGGGACGTCCCGAGCTACCCCGTAGTACCGGTAAAAGAGCTCCTTCCACAGGACCTCGTCCCGGGCCACCGAGCGCCACTGCCGGCACACGCGCCCCGCGGAGAGCACGTCCGGGGGCTCCAGATAGCGGAAGATCTCGTACAGGAGGCTGTCGGGGAGCATGGCGTCATCCTGCCGCCGCCAGGCTGCTGAGAGGCGGAGAGGGCCGGGTCAGCCCGGAGGGAGGGAGGGGGGGGGGGCCCCGGCCGGGCAGCCCCAGCGCTACTCACCCCCGGGGCGGAAGGAAGGAAGGAAGGAAGGAAGGCCCACCGGAGACCGGCGCACGACACCCCTGCCGGGGAGGCTCCCGCCGAGAGCGGCCCTTCCCGGCCGCGCACTGCCCTCCGGGCCACCTCCGTCACTTCCGCCCCTCCTGGCGCACTTCCGCCAACGGAAGCCGATAGGGGCGGCCCCTCGCTCGGGCATCTCCCTCCCCGGCTTTGTTCCAGTCGCCGGGCCAGGCGTGACGAGTCGAGCCCGGAGCGGAGCACGCCTGCTTCGGCCGGCAGGGGGCGCTCGGGCGCGCGCGCTCTGGAGCGGCGGGAGGCGAACAGCTGGAGCCTGCTGGCTGCGGAATGAATTTATTTATTTATGTATTTATTTACATTTCAAATTTGTCACCGCCCATATCACTGTGGGGTGACTGGGCGGTTTACAGTAAAAATAGAATAAACGTTGGCTAAAATAGATAAATATTACTTAATTAATTAAAATATGTGAAAAACACACTTTCTTTATAATAGTTCCAAGAGGCAGCTGTTAATTAGGAGTTAATAAACTCAGGGCGCATCGTCAAGGTGCCAGCCATCCCCAGGGACGGTTGTATCTTTCCTCGCCCCAGGCAAGCTGGCAGAGCCAAGTCTTCAGTTCCCTCCAAAAAATTGGGAGGGTGGGTGCCCGCCTCGCCTCTGGGGGAGAGGATGCCATAGGGCGGGGGCAACGGCCGAGCAGGCTCTCCTCCCGGGGCCCCATCGACAGTCGACATGCTCCCGCTGACGGGATCTGGGAGTTGAAGTCCAGACACCTTAAAGCCGCTGAGATGGAGAAGCCCGAGCGGCGGGGCTCTTGCGCCGGGCGCTTTTCTCGCCGTCCCCGTTCCTTGTTCGCGTCCGAAAAGCCGGGCAGGGCGGGAGGCGCAGTGGCGCCCAGGGAAACGTGCCAGCTGCCGGCTCGGCTCGGTTCCGATGCAGGGGCACGCAAAAGGAGCACCTGCCGCCGCTCGAGAGCAGCGCCGCGCCGCCCCGTGGCCCCGGCCCCCGGCCCAGAGCCGCAGATGGGGCGGGGGCGCTGGCCTAGACAGCTGGGCGAGGGGCGAGGGGGCTTTGCCAGGGCCGGCTGCCTCTCCGGGAGCCGGAGGGGGCCGGAGCTGAAGCCTCGGGGGCTTCCCCAGAGGCTGCTTTGCAAATCCCGGGGCCCAAACGCCGGGAGGGAGGGCGGCGGCGGCGGCGGCGGCTGGGACGTCCCGTTGGCATCTGCCCGGCCTGCGCCGCTCTCTTCTGGGAAGCCCGATTAATGCCTAACTGGGAGCCCGCCCTTCTGCGCCCAAGGCACCCCGAGCCCTGCTGGTCATTGCCATCCCGCCATGGCACCCATCGCGGTCCTCCTCCTGTCTGGGCTCTTGCTGGCTTCACCCTCCTGGGCTCGCAAGCCCGGGCCTGCCAAGGGCCCCATCGAGAAGATCAGCGCCCAGGCGCACTTTGATCCTGCCCGGGTGAGCAGGGGGAAGAGGAGGGGGGTCTCACTGGGATGGGTGCAGAGCTCCGAGCTTCCCCTCCAGTTTCTGCTGGGATGGCCAGAGCATTCAAACGGGATCGGGCGCTAACGGTGCTTCCCTCGAGGGCAGCCCCCCCATCTCCTCTTGCTCTCAAGAAGCCCTATTTTGCTCCGCCTGGATGGACGTTCCTGGGACAAGGAACGGCTCCTGAACGGCCTGTCCTCCAGTGTCCCCAGCAATCTGGCAGGTACCCTAGACTGCAAACCCGTAGTCCTGATCTGCTCATAGTGCCGTGTTTGTTAGAGCTTGCTCCTTATCTGCTCTGTTTGCTCAGCCCCGCTCTGCTTGCCAAACTCTTGACAAAGCCGGTCACAGTGTGCAGGAGGTGGGTCCCCTGATAAGATTAAGGTTCTCAGGGCAGAAGAACTGATATAATATGCATCTTATCTCTTTTTTTTTCTTTCTGGTTTTTGTTTCACATCTCCTGCGCATTATGTTACACAAAGCACGGTTCCAATGTAATTTTGTTTTCTCAGTTTCAAGTTTTGTTCAATCCCCATTTCTGTTCTTAGTTCAGAGGAGTCGCTATACTATCTTGTTTTGGTGAATAAAACAGTAAAGGATTTATTTTAAAATAGCTGATGCATGTGACCTTTTAAAAACATGATTCACTGAACAGGCTCTTAGGCTTTATTTTTGCAGCTGCTCCACATTTTCAGTGTGATTTCGGGGGGGGGGGGGGGCAGCTGCAGAGATACTGCAAGCCTGCCCTGCAATTCATTGTTCTCTCCACTATTCCATCTGGTTGCAAATGTTTTAAAAACAAGAGCAAATTAAGGCAACCTATGTCTGAGTTTCTGCCAGCCCACCCCTGAAGTTCTGTTCTTCCACTTTGGACAGTTAAACTTGGTTCTGAAATGTTTGGGTAGAACCTGGATTGACTTGCCATCAACTGACGTGTTCTCGGTGTTCTCAGCCTCAGTGCCATCCAGCTGCTAAAATCTGGGTTTGCTGTGTTGAAGGCCCAGTCACCCGCCTTCCATTCAAAAACGGACAACATGGCGGGCGGGGGACGAAACCCAGCCAGAGAAAGGCCTCTTCTCATCCGAGCACTCTCTAATCCATTGGGTGTCAATTCCTGTTAAATGGGGGTGGGGGAGAAGTTGGACATCTCCTTCCTTTTCTAGTTTGCAGGGAAGTGGTTTTTGGTGGGGGTGGCCTCCGACTGCCGTTACCTGCGCGAAAATAGCTACCGGCTAGAAGCCACCAACACGGTTGTGTCGGTGATTGACAGTGATGCCCAGCTGAAATCTTTGCGCTTTAGCACCTTCCGCCCACTGTGAGTATTCCAGGGACCCATAGCTCAGGATGGGGGATCTGGGGGGCTCAGCCTAGCCTTGGTTCCCATGCCGGTGACACCACCTTTGTGTCTGCAGGGAAGGGGTCTGCTGGAACATCAAGCAGACCTATTTTGCCAGCAAGACTCCTGGGCGGTTCCTCTTGAAAGGTGAGATGCGGGAGGGTTGAAGACTTCCTCTCTCCTGGGTTCTCTTGCTCACCCAGCCCCGAACCTGGGTGGTGCAAAGCAACCCTTGCAGGCCAAGCTGCTCTTTTATTCTCGGTGGTCCCTCTCCAGGCCGGGGTGCCCCAGTGGACGTGGTGGTGGGGGAGACGGATTACAGCAGCTACACCATCTTGTACCTTCAGAAGAACCGCAAGATCTCAGCGAAGCTTTACGGTGTGAACACCCTGCCTCTGAAACCTGCGGCCTTCGGCTGATGGGTGTTGCTGACCCAGGACAGGCCAGACTGCAGCTCCACCAAAACGCCTTGGGAGGAAATCCAGGGAACAGCAAACTTTTGGGGAGGGGGTGATGGCTTCCGCTGGATTTTGTGTTCCAATTTGGACCCCCCGGTTCCCAAGGCAGGGGAGGAAGCTGCCAGAGAGCATCTCTGGGCAGTCGCTGCTCTGGCTGGGCTCCTTTCCAGGTGGGGTAAATCCAGCCGTACAATCGCCAATCTCTGGTCGTGCAGAGATGCAAGGGGAAGGGCTGCCTTTCGGGAGGGGGCCTAGGATATCTCTGAAGGAGTCCCTCCCACGGTCTTTTTTCCCCTTAACCCGCAGCCATGCTGTTCTGCAGGGAAATCTGCCTGCAAAAGGGACTCCTCTGGCTTTGGCCCAGCCTTATCTTGCTCTTAGCTGTTTGAGGAAAGAAAAGCACAATTTAGTGCTCCTCTAATGCCTCTTTTTTAAAACCTCTGGAAGGGCGAACGGCACAGGTCACAAATAACATCCTGAAGAAGTTTGAGGCCGCTGTGGCTGCCGTCGGCATGAGCGACGACGTCACCTTTTATTACCCCGTCTATGGTGAGTTGTGTGCACCTCTTCGGTACCCAGACGGCTTGCAAGGGCAGATCCGCACCTCCCCAGGCCATGCAGGAGCGACGCAGCTCCTGGGCAGGAGCAGAGTGCTTCCCCTCATGCCTAAACCTCCTCGCTGGGTCAAGCAAAGTGAACTCTGCAGGCTCGGCCTGCGACACGTTTTCAAAAACCATTTGATTAAGCCGCGCATGGTCCGTGGCAAGCCAGTTGCACTGATGTTTAGCTTGCTTGTGAGTGAATGAGCAGAATCCACAAGAATTGTTAATCTTGTCTTCTCCCCAACACGGCTCTTTTCTGCAGGGTTTTGTAACTCGGCTGACCAATTCCACATCCTTGATGGTGAGTGGCTGGCTTGAGTGCCTGCTCGGCCAGGCTCTCTGGACCCGGGGCTGGGGCACTGGCCACTCAGGGACTCTCTCTTTTTAAGCTGCTAGTCCTTGGGATGAAAGCATCTTTCCACCTCCATCCTGCCCGGTGAAATCAAACACGGGGATGGGAGGCCTGCAGTGGCCAGCAATGATTTCTGAGCACCTCTCTTAGCTCCTTGCCCTTTCACTGGGACATTTCTGAACCGGCAGAGCAAGCCCATTTGGGGTTCTCTAGGGCGGGGCTCTTCCATGGAGCACCAAATGAAGGTGCTGGTCCAGCTTTGCCCTCCCCAGCAGGGGCCCGTTCTGCTGCAGAGCATTGGCTGCGTCCTGAATGTTTGGGTGAGCTCTTGGCCAAAGGCTGGAGGCCACACACACCCTCACGGCCCCCCGCAAGAAGCAGGCGGGCTTCAGCTCCCCCGCTGGCTGGCGGGGGCAATGAGTACAGACCCCTGCTGGGGGGCCTGCCAGAGGTAGGCAGTGGCTGTGTTGGCCCTTTCTGCTTTCCAGAAACCAAGCTGTGTTGGCCCTTTCTGCTTTCCAGAAACCAAGTACACAGGGTAGCAGTAGAGGGGAGCGGCCTCCCATCCGACGCTGTACCTGTGCCAGACAGCCTGCGCGGAGACTCAAAAGCGGGAATCGCTGCCTTTTGATACCTGTTCCTGTTCCCATGAGAATAAAGCCAATTTAAGAAAACCAAGCTTGATGTTCTTGATCTTTGCAGAAAAAGGGATATTCGCTAAACAGCTGGTTTGTACTGCTGGGCTCAGAGGCAGGACCGGGCACTTGAGCCCTCTGCCCCAACTTCGAAATCCTACGCTGTGGATCAGGATCGCTTGGGAAAGGGTCAGCCTCAGAGTTAGAGCTGAGCCAGCCGCAGGGTCCGGGCTTTAGCAGGATCTAGCCTTCTCAGCAAAGCAGCTCCCGTTGTTTGGGACTCTTTAACCACCTCACACTATTCGCACAAGCAGCTTTAGGGGGAAGAATCTGAACTCCACGGCAAAGGGCGAGTTGCTTCGCAGAGGATGGCCGTGTGGCGCGTGCTCTGCTCTTGGCTTTGTGATGTGTGTTGTAGGAAAGGCGGGTATTAAAATAGCGCTGTTGAGGAGGCTTCAGGGGACCAGCGGGAAATCAGAGCATTTTGAGGGAGGGAGGCGCAGCCTTGCCCAGCTCTGGAGCGTGGTCCGGTCTGTCTCAAGGCCTCCTGGCCCTTTGCGCTGGCCTGGCACTTTCTTAGCTCCCCCCCACCCCCGGTTTGGCTGCATCATCCCACCCCAAGCAGGATGAAGGAAGCCTTTGGGAGGAGAGGCTGTGTGTCACAGCAGGACCGCCTAAGAGCTCCTTGGGGGAGCAGGAGGCTCGCCTAAACACTGGAACGACACGAAGGAGATCTGCAGCTCTCATCCCCCGATGCCCTGAAATCCGTGCCGCCTGCTTCTCCCTAAGGAGGTCCCTCTGATGCTCCCGGGGCTGCCCCTCACCCAGGGAGCGTCAGGCTGGGGTTCCACCCTCGCTTTGTGTTCTTGCAGAGCCGCCGCACCCAAATGCCAAAGACGCCCCCGGCCCCAGCTCAGCTGCCCTGCCTTCAGGGCCAGACTGTTCTCGGCCTGTTCAATTTTGCTGAGAAGGCAGTTCTGGAAAGCGCTCGCCGCCCCCCTCGCCACCCCCCTCGCCGCCCCCCGCCTGTTCTCTTGGCGGCCGGCTTGTTTTGCTGTTCCAGCTCCAGGCCTTTGCACGTGCTATTTACCAGAGAGCCCCTGGCCGTGTTCCTTGGACCCCCCTCTGCCTGGCTCTGGAAAGGCATCTCTCCTTGCTCTAAAGGGGGCAGCAGTCGTGAGCCATCCCTGACGGGGTTGCTTTGTCGAGGGAGGATGCGTGCACCCCCGGCTGAAAACCACCAGGCCCCTCCTCTCTCCCTCTTTCGTTGAGCCCCTCTGGGAACAGATGGGGTGGGGGAGGGGAGCGTGGCAGAAGCAGCCACCTCTGGCCAACAGCTGGGCTTCCTTTGGCAGGGCTGAGCTGCGTCTGCATCTCCCAACTTTGAGGGAGGGGCCGCTGCTGCCGGACACTGACACAGATGCTCATACAGCTTTGGTCGCTCCCCAAATGCAGAGACCTTCCCAAACAGGCCGCATACTGCCTTTCTCCCTGCCCCAGCATCGCCCCTGCTGACCTCCAGCCCTTGACCTCCCCACTGAGCTCAACTCCTGGTGACCGTGTGGACGCGGCCTCCCCACCAGGGAGATCCAGCTGTGCCTGAGAAACGGTCCGACCCCATCTCCAGCCTGGCAGCTGCCGGAATGCTGTTTCCAAGCCCCATAGAGTGATGTGTTCCATCTGTTGATTTATGGGATGGATATCCAGCCTCTCCTTCAGGAACCCCAGGCAACGCACACCCTATTTTCCCCCGCAACAGCAACCCCATGAGCGATTTAGGCTTTCTGGGCCTGGGAACTGCCCACAGGCTGAATGAAGACGGGGCAGGTGGGAGGACCTTCGCGCTGATCCAGCAACGCATATCCTGTTCTTCTTGCCCCAGCAAATGACACGATGCCTGCCGGCAGAAAGGCCCACCTACAAGGAAGCGGCCAGGTGTGCTTGGCACCGGGGGGGGGGGCAGTCGAGGTCTGGGTACTCTGGGCAAGGCACTTCTTCCGGGGGGTGCTCCTTCTTTCTCCCTCTCTGCAGTGTGCCAAATGTTGAACGAGGCAGCCCTGAACTTTGTCCAGCAGAGCAAGAGCGGGAGAGGGAGGGGGTGTCCCTCTGCACAAGACCTGGATCATGGGGGGCCAGGCTCCTCCGCCTTCCAGGGCCACCTCTTCCACCGGGGTCTCCAGATAGGGATCTGCCTTGGCTGGCCCATGGGCTGATGCCCTCACAGCTGGGCCCTCGGAAAACAGAGCAATGTGGCCCTGCTGCCCGTTCTGTTGTCCTGCTTTCTGTTTGCATAATTCTGCTGGGCGGGTGCAAGGGGCTGGCCTCCAGCAGCAGGGTTGACCCTTGACCCACTGCTGGGCTGGCCAATATATAGGAGGCTGTCCTGGTTCCCGGCTGACCATTCCTGGGGTTTCCCTTTGCAGAGATGCCACGCCAGGCAGAGCCGAGGAACACCGCCTTCAGCATGCAGATACAGTTTTCTGCCCTCCTGGCCTTCGCCCTGCTCTGCCTGCTGCGGGTTCAGGCCGAGATGCCCGTGCAGGCTGACTTCCAGCAAGAGCAGGTAACGGGAGCTCCAACGTGGCGCCCCTCCACCCCGAGCCCAGGAGCTTGGCTTCTGCGGAGCAAACACCGCTCAGGGTCATCATCCGAGCCTGTGGGTGGAAAGGCTCGGTGTCCCTTTGCGGTGTGTGTGGGGGGGTCTGTACAGATAGAAGAAGAGCCCGTCTCTCGTTCACACTCTTTGTGAGGGGCTCAGCTGCAGGAGGCGGTTCTTTTTCAGCCTGTCCTGGGGGTTCGAGGGAGAAACACAGCTGGAGGCTTCTCCACTGGAAATTGACATTTCCATTGAAATTGGAGGCGACAGCACACTGGAGCAAACATCTCCAGTTTAAAAGCCAGTCTTTTTCTGCTGCAAGCACCAACTTTTGTAAACCTGGAAGGAACCCAGCCCTTTCCGAGAACTGCATTCCATCTGTCGGGAAAAATAAGCCTTGGCTTTTAGGCAGCACGAACTGAGCCCCGTCAAACTCCTTCTCATGTGGGCTCCTCTACCCAATGCCCTCCTGGCTGGGGATGCCTAAGGCCTGGCGAGGGTGCCAGGGAGGCAAAGGCTGTGCTGTTGGGAGGCCTAACATCCTTTCCCCCCACCCCCCTCAGTTCACAGGGACCTGGTATAGCATCGGCCTGGCCTCCAACTCCCGGTGGTTCAAAGAGAAGAAGCTGGTTATAAAGATGTGCACCACGGTTGTCACACCCACGGAAGATGGGAACCTGGACGTCACCTCCACCTATCCGAAGTAAGGAGGCCTCCATGCAAAGCATCGTTGCTCTTGCTGGAGGGCGAGGTAGGGCCGACCCAGGGAATCCGTGGCAAAGGCATCAGGTGTCAGCACGTGGCATTCCTCCCGGCCTTGGGGGAAGGGCAGTCGTGGTGGTGCCTGATGGACACATCCTGACCGTTCCCCCCATTCTGGGCCTTGGCTCCCCCTCCTTGCGTGCACCCAGTTCTTTTTCAGCTCATGAAGCCGCCTGAACTGGCGGCCCCTGTGTGGGAGCAGCGAGCTCCCCAGATGGGCTCCAGAGCTGAGGCTGCAGCTGCGGCCGCCTCTTTGCGTAACCCCTCTTCCTCTCTTCCTGCCAGGCTGGACCAGTGTGAGACAAAGAGAGGCCTTTTTCTCCGGACAGATGAGCCTGGCCACTTCACCTACACCAACCCTTGTACGTGCGCACCCCTCTCTGACCCGCCTGGCCGTGCCCTCTTTCTCGCCCTTTGCCCTCAGCTCTCCAGCTCTGTCCCCAGGGCCAGCCGAACAGCCTGGCGTGCCAGCTGGAGGAAACTGGTCTGCCAGGCCTGACAAGCAGCAGTGCACACGGGCTCCAGTCTAGTTATCGGTGCCTTCCCTGGCCAGTGGGATTAGCCCCTGAGACCCAAGACTCTCCGGCAGAGGGACGGCCTCGCCCTGGTTCTTCTTGTCCCATTCCCGCCACCAGGAGGGCCGTAGAGGCCGCAAGGGAGCTCACGGACCCAGCCCTCTTCCCCGCTGTGCCAGCCAGGCGCTCAAGGCAGCCGCACCCCTCCATCCCAAGCTGTCCTTCCCAGCCCTGCGGGCACAGGCCTCCTCTTCCTCATCCCTGCTCCTCCCCTGCCATACGAAGGCAACCGAAGCTCACACAGCTTCCCTAACTAAGCCTAATCCAGGGGAGCTCCAGATGTGTTGGAGGCCAATTCCCATCAGCCCCAGCCAGCAACGACAGGGCTGGTGGGAACGGTAGCCTGGAGCCCCCCGGGAGGAGCTGAGAGGGACTGGAAGTGCCTGCCCGTTGCAACGGAGGGTGATGGAGGTTCTGCGATCGGGCGGTGGCCAAGCAGCTTGCAGCGGAGGAGGACAGCCTGCCGTGCCTAATGGGACACGTCCTCCTGACCGCTGCCCCCCTGTGGGTCCTGGCTGGAGGCCCTTCTCTCCTTGTCTGCTCCTGTTCCAGGGTCGGGAAGTACCCACAACATCTGGGTGGTAGAGACCAACTACAACGAGTACGCGCTGCTCTGGGACACGATAACCAAGGGGGCCGAGACATTCACCATGGTCACCCTATACGGTACGTGCCCGTGTCCCTCCAGGGCGCAGCCGGGGCCTCTCCATTCTCCAGGCGGGACGGACGGGACAGGCAGGCACACGCCAGGGAAGGTCGAGGTGGGGGGCGTGCAGGGCCTGGGCCTCTCACCCCTCCCTCTGCTTTCCTGGCGACAGGGAGAACCAAGCTGTTGCGTCCGGAGCTGTTGGAGAAGTTCAGCCAGGCGGCCTTGGCGCAGGGCCTGAGCCAGGAGGACATCCTCATCCTGCCCCGGACTGGTGAGGGCGCAGCGGGCAGGGGCCTCCTGGGGCTTTAGCAGGGCCGGGCCGGGCCGGGCCGGGCCGGCCGGCATTTGAGCACTCGGTGCCCAGCGGCAGGGGGCTCTCCTTAGGGGGCCAAAACAGTTGCCTTCTTCCTGATCCCGTCTCTTCTCTTCTTCCTGATCAGATCTGTGCATGGCAGAAACCGTGTAGGTGAGTTGCGTTCACCTTTGTTTGCTACAAAGTATCCCAGGATCAAAAGCCTTGAACTTCCTTTCTCTCCCTGTTTTTCTCCCCCCCCCCGCCGCCCCCCCAGCTCCTAGCCTCTCTTCTGGCTTTCGCCTCAAAGGGAGAAGGGAGAAGGCCCTTTTCTGACCCGCAACGCTGGAATTCTCCGTGTGGCCTCCTTTCCCCCTCCGGCCCAGCACCCTTCTGCCTCTGGCCTGGAATAACAGCCTCGCTCCTTGCCTGACAGCATAACAGCAGCAATAAAGGAAGATGTAACACAGACCTGTGTGGCTCCTGTCTCTCTTGCGCTTTGGGAGGGGCCGGGGCTGGGGCTTTTGCACCCGAGGGCGTCCTTAACGTTTAAGATTCTGCCCTCGCTCTTCTTGCACGGCTTCGAAAAGTCCTCTAGAAGCGCAAGGCGCTTCTCCGTGCCCGGCCATTTCGGCGTTGCTGCTTCTCCCAAAGGGCCAGATCCCGTTGGGCCTTTCTGGACTGGATGACCACGTGTCCCCTCTCAAAGCCCGTCCCTTGCCTGGCGAAGAATGCTGCAGCCCTCCCTCCCCTCGCTCTTTGGCTGGCTCTGCCCCTCCCAAGGGGGAGCTGCGGATGTGGGGACTCGGGGGGACTGAAGTGGCCGGAGTGGCTCCTTTCGGGAGGGTGGGGAGCGGCGAAATAGTTGCCTCGTTGTTCTTTCTCGATGCCTGGCCTGGCATTGAAGGAAGCCCCCCTCCGCTCCTGGGGATTTAGAGAGGATTTAGATAAGAGGGAGTTGCAGACTCTCCTTTGCGGCTTGGAGCAGGCTGTGGCCCTTCCACCTCCTTTGCAGCGGCATTTCATCCCTTAATGCCATGTCACCCAACACCTGGGCCCGCAGTTGCCCAAAACATTGCATAAGCTGCGCTTCCTGTCAAGCGCCCGAGGGACAGGTATAAATCCGGGTGCTCCAGAGGGGCCGTCACCCCTTCTGCCTCTCCATCGGTACGCGAGGAGCACCGGCACAGACCCACCAGCATGAAGGCCACCCTGCTCAGCCTCGCCGTGTTATGCTTGCTTGGTGTTCAGGCCGACGTGGAAGTGGAACCAAATTTTGATATTGCAAAGGTAACGCTTGGGGGGGGGGGGCGGAGGGGGCCTGGGGATGTCCGAGCTGCTTCCAGGGCTCCAGGTCTGGGCAAGAGCTTGCACCCGCATCACCTAACCTGCAGCCCTTGTGGAAGCATCTGGCTGTAGATCTCCTCCACAAACACTCTGTGGCCATCAGCTAAATTGTCCCTCCGTGTTCAAGTGCAGTCTACCTCAGCACAATATGCGTCAGTGCTTCCTGAGGCTTTACAGTTTCATGGGCTTGCTGCTGGTTTCCTTCTCTGGGGATTTTCTCCGGGGCTGTTAACCCCCCAGTCCGAGCCTTCAGGTGGGCTAGAACGGCATCTGTTCAAGGGGCAAAATTTAAAGGGCACAACCGCATCGTGAGGGCCTGGGGTGGGGGGGCTGCAACGCTGGTCCCACCATGCTGGCCTTCTCCAGTTTGCAGGGAAGTGGCACATCCCGGCCCTTGCGTCCAACGACCAGATGCTCCAGAGCTTGAAGGATGTCATGAAGACGCCGGCGGCGCGGATTAATCTCTTGCCAAATGGCAACATGGAATTAGAAACTTACTACCTTTTGTAACTACCTTTTGTGGTTGGGCCCCTCCTTGATCCTGGGCCCCCAAAACGGTGCTGATGAAATCTGCCATGTCACCCAGGAAGTCTTGGGGGGCTGGGGGGCCACACCTGAAACATCGTCCTGCCTGCCTATGGCTTCATGACGGGTGGCCCAGGGCTAGATCTCACAAGGACCCCTGAAAACTGCCCCCCCGCCCAGATGGGAGTGAATGATAGCATTCCCAAAGCAATTCCAGAAAGGGTGTCTCTTTTGCGATCCCGAACTCTTTCCCCACTTTGCTTGTCTTTCCTGCTTTAAAGGGGAGAAAAATGTGAATTAATGAAGAGCACGTTTATGAAGACGGAGCAAACCGGACACTTTAAAGCAGCTGACGGTAAGGAGGGAGGCCCCTTATTTGGAACTGGGTGCCTGGATCGTGAATCAGGGCTTTCTTCCTCCGAAAGAAGTGTTTAAGAAGTCCTAAGGGGAGCGTGATTCTGAGCACGTGCAGAGTGTCCCACTTGATTCTCAGAGTGTAGGGATGGGGGTGGGGAGCAGGGACAGCTGGGAGAGCATCAAAGGCCAGGCTACTGACCGAGGGGGGGTCCGTCTGCTTCCTCACCTGCAGAGAACAGCAAGAAGGAGATGTGGGTCCTGGCCACCGATAACGCCAGCTTCGCCATCCTCTATATCCAGCGGGAAGGGAAAGATATGCCCCCCAGCAAGAGTCTCCAGCTTTACAGTAGGTGACCTGGCAGCCTGGCCTGGCTGCAAGAGGCGAGGCAGTGGCAAAGCACCCTCCTGCTTCTTGAACCCGGGGCCACGTGCCTGCCGGCATTCCTTAGAGGCCCCAGTTAGAAGGAAGGAAAGGGACCAGCCAGAGCAGCATGGGACGGAGGAGGCAGGCCATAAACCAAAGCAGCCTCACCCTGCCCACCGAAGGGGGGCTGTGGATGATGGGTGTGGGGATGGCTGTTCCTCGCCCCCTTGGCTTGGGCCAGCGAGCGAGACTGCCTGTTTCAACCTTGGCTCGCTTTCTTGCTCCCACTGACTTACCTTTCCATCTGCCAACTGCCTTGCACCCCTTCTGCAGGAGCATCAAGCGAGTCTTGAACTCAGATTCCTGCCACTTAGCGCTTCCCCGGCCCAAAAATATGGGGGGGGGGGTGTTCCTGCCGGTGGTTCCTCCTCCAGTGGGGAGTTTGCAGATTGCTCCTCAGAGCCTCCCAAGCTCAGTGCACATGTGAGCAAGCTCTGAACTTGTCTCTCTACTCTGTGGTCCCCTCTTCCCACGCAGGCAGAGTTCAAAACCCAGGGGAGAACTTGGCCACATTCAAGAAACTTTGCGAGAAGATGGGGCTCTTGGACGAACTGGTGGTTCCGCCCTTGTCCGGTGAGTGGAGGGTCCCTTCTTTCCTGCCTTTGCTTTAGAGACCCCTTTCTGAGGTTTTTAAGTCCATTTCCTATTTCTTGTACTGCTGGGGGTGGGGTGGGGGGTGGTTTCCAGACTCATCTGCAGCTGGAGGGGGCCACATTTTACCCCAGCTCAGTCCTGCTGGCTCTTCCCCAAGACCAGCTGGCTGGGCAGAACCGACTCCGAGCAGGGGACCCAGAAGGCAAGCCGAACTGAAACGGGGACTCTAGGGAGTGGCAGAGGAAGAGGGACGGGTGCTGCACGCCGTTCAGCGGCTTGCCATGGCTCTGGCTGTGGCTCGTGGGAGCGCTGCCCTCTGCAGCTTCCCCCGTCCATCAGGGTTCCCTGTCCAGATGTGGGTGGGCTGCAGAGGCTGTTCTGCCATAGAACACCTGGGAGTCCCAGAACAGCCAGAAGAGGCCAGCCTGGGAGCAGCAGCAGGAAACCGTAGCTAACCCCACAGGATGGCAGGGAAGCGGTTGCACCAGACCCATCTGCCGGGAGCCCCCAGACCCCATATGATCCACCCTGGCTGAGCGGGAGCTGCCCCCTCCTGCCCAGGGCCCCCTCTAGCAGTCCCTAGGTCCTCTCCAGCCTTTGAGACTGACAGATCTCTTTCTTTGCACTGCAGATAAATGTTTCAAGGAAATTAGGTGAGTGGGGCACCTCGCAAAGAGTTATGGGGTACGGAATGATCTTTCTCATGGTGGCACACTGGGTCTGCCCTCCAGCTGTTCAGGCTGCTTGTGTGCAGAGGAGAGATGCCTGTAAGCTATCCCTGGCGAGGGACGGTGCGCGTGTGTGGCTGTAGCGCGTCTGAAAATTTCCCTGCTGCAGCGAGACGTCTCAGGAGTTAGATTCATCATCGGACCGGTCTGGTGTCTTGTTTCTAGACAGACAGAGTCTAGTTTGGTAACGCCTGCGTGGATGAGTCTGCAGAGATATGCTGGTGGAAGAAGACGAGGGACTTCTGGGGTGCAGACCTCATCCCCATTTCAGGGGTTACCCACACTTGTCTCTGCTGTTTTATTTTGCAGCGGCTGAAGGGAACCCAACCTCCATCTTCAGCCAAAGATCTCTCTTGCTCCTGACACTCAGGCCCGGAGGCCAGGATTGCTGACCGGCCGTCTCTCAGTCTCTCCCCCTCCTCCTCTCTGCCATTTGCCTGCCCACGTTCCATCACTTTCTGCGGAATAAATAGCTTACAAAATTCCCTCTTTTTTAGCAATGTTTTTTTTTTGTGGGGAAGATGCTGATGACCACAGCACCAAAGAAAAGGCTCCTATAGGTTCCTCCAGTTGGCTGAGGCCCAGGAAAGCTGAACATTAAAAACGTCCAAGAGCAAGCTTGAATGAAATCAGTCTCCAAGCGCTCGTAACATAAACGACAATTCTGTATCTTTGATCTGCTCAGCTCGCTTATTGGCCTGAGTGGGGTGCAAAAGTTATTTAAAACAGTTAGAAACTAAAAAGGATAAACTTCCTGGATATTGTCTTCTTCCTGTGGTTGCCCTATAAATTACAGAAGTCTCTTCACATCTCTTTCAAATAGAAGCTTTTGTTTTTACAATGCACATCACAACACGTCCTTTAAACAATGAGATCTTCCTAGAAGGAATTCCCGAATTAGAGCCACGTCCACCCCTAAAAATGCTCCCTGCTGAGACCTGTTTATCCAAGGTGCCCGTTCTCTGTCCGCGGAGGTTCTGTGCCCTCCCCAACTCCGACAGCCGCTGCTGTGATTAGGACAAGCAGGGCCCAGAAAGCAGGGGGTTGGCTGTTTGCTGCCAACTTTTGCCCTGCGGCCTTCTCCTGACCTGGAGGTGGGGGGGGAGGCCTTTTCTGGCTGGAGGCCCTCAAAATGCCTCCTGGGTCCTCGGCCAAGGCAGAGCAATGGCCCTTTGTGCTGGGCGAGATAATCCGTCTTTGTGCTCAGCAGCCACGCGGCTCTCCGAGTGCCCCACGAGTGAGTTCCGAGGCAGATGCAGACCTTTGGGGGTGGAAGTGGCGCCTGAGCGCTATAAAAGCCCAGGACCTCGGGGAACCTGCTTCTCCAGGCATCTCCGAGGGTTCTTTGGCTGAGCAGGCAGGAAGGAAGTGGGCAGAATGAAGCTGCTCTGGCTGTGTGGCTTGGGGATCGCCCTCCTCTGTGTTCCATGTGCCACCTTTGAGGAGGCTGACCACTGCGGTTTTGACCAGGTAACCAAGCCAGGCTGCGTCTCCTTGGGGTGCCCTCTGGTCCAGCTCCCTTATGTTGGGGGGCATCCTTAAAGTGCTTAATTTCCATTGCCAGTGAGAATGCTGATCAGTATCTATGGGGAAGAGAGGAGGGCACACAGTGGAATGTTATAGGTGACAACTCATGCATTTCCCTGCCAATGAACCATCTCTCTGTGCTCAACTCCCGGCAGACGGGGAGGCTATTTAACAGGAATCGCCGGTCCTCTCACTTCTTCTAGAGACTGTTGTGAGAAAACATGAAGAAGCTTCAAAATCTAAACTCTCTTGCCCCTCCCCCGTCCCCCCAATGTTCTCTCCAAGGAAACGTCTTTCCAAAGTGTAAAGTTCCTCAAGTGGTCCCCCAGGCTTCACCCCGCCACCCCCAGCTCCTCCTGGAGCTCCAGACTTTCCTTCCGGAGTGCCAGCTCTTGTCTGGTCCTGAGGCCAGCCGGATGGTCCCTCCCTCCATGCCCACTGGGCATCACTCCTCCTCTGCTTTCCCGCCCCGAGGTTTGCTGCACAGTCCAGTCCCATTGCAAGCCTCTATCTAAAAGCCCCCTGATTTTGAAAGTGGGGTATGAAACGGCCAGTGGTGCACCAGGGGCACTTGATCTCCGGTCAAGCTCCCACACGGGGGCCGGATAGCAGGACCAAAGGACTCCCAAATAAGCTGGACAGGAAGCGTGTTGCCCAGATGGGCTGTGCTTCAGCTTGGGAATCCTGGTTTGCTAACCAGCCTCTGTCCTCAGCTCCTAGGGAAATGGTATCTGCTTGCTGTAGCCACAAACTGTGAGTGGATGATAGAACATATGACCAAGGAGATAACGGCTGCCCACATTAGCAGACTGGAGGATGGAAACTTCCAGGTTTATACCAACTTCTCGACGTAAGTGCTTGCTGTGCCGTGCCAAGCCTGTGCCCACTGCTTCTGCTTCTGCTTCTGCTTCTGCTGCTCCTGCCCTCTGCCCCCTGGCTGGGGGGCGTACACTCTTGTGTCCCGGAGAGTGGTGGAAATTCTGTCCCCAGTGACTTTGAGAGGGACTGAGCCTTGCCAGTTTGTTCTGGAAGGTCTGCAGAGGCCCCCGGAGATCTTGGTGGGAACAAGAAACAGGACTTTTCTTGATCCGTGTGGATCAGCAGGAGAACAGGGCTCTTCCCAGAAGCAGAGAGCCCGTGGCTTTTTAGGAGAAGAGGTGCCCGCGTAGCCAAGGGGGGGGGGAGGAGTGAGCGAGAGCCCCACAAGCATCTTGCTCTGCATCTTCCCTCCGTGAAGCTTTTCGCCCAGGCAGCGGCCTGAAGCTGATTCTGCACCTGCCTAATGACTCGTTCTGTCATTTCATTTCACAGGACATACGGATGCGTTGAAATGGAGTTTATATATACAAAACTGGAGAATGGGAAATACATCTACACAACTGGTTTGTATGAGCAGGAATTGCTCCTCTTGAGCCTCCTCCGCTCCAGGCCGCCTGGCAGAGGAGAGGGCATCGGAGCTGGTCAGTTTCTCTGGGGAGAGGGGGTCTCCGGAGACTCGTGGTGCTCTCCCAACATGGGTTCTGCTCAGCAGGGGCTGGGTCCCCCCGCCCCAGCTCCCTTTTGTATTTAGCAGCCGCCTGTCTCCAACCCTGCACTTCCTCTTTTGCATCAACATCTGTCCGTCTATCATCAATCAGTGGAACAATCAGCAGATTGGGGAGGTGGGTAGAGGGGCTGGAAGAGCGGTCTAGAGCATCTTGGGTTGGAATATGGGGCACTTTCTTTGCCCCAAACTCCTGAAAAGCAGCAGGTTGGCTGAAGCTGAGATATAAACATACTTTCCTACCTTCTGACTCAGGAGATGATGTAAGAACTCTTTCCATTTCTTAGGGGAAAAAAATAATAACTTAGCTGAAACGGTAGAACTCCCTTCCACTGGAAAAGTCTGGACACCTGAGCTACATCCACACAGTGAGATGGAGTTAACCTTTCAAGCTGCCAATGTCTTTATGATTTAATTAGCCAATATTTTTTGTAATAAATTAACTTTTTTGTAGTTAATTGATTTCATGTCGACTCACAATTCACGTTTTGGGTCCTGCGTTACATGGTAGGTCGATAAAAGAATGAAATATTGGTTTAGTTTTTAAAAATGTACTTAGAAGGAGAGGCTTTCAGGACGTGCCAAATTTGATTTCGGCTTTCTACAACAGCCAGGCCCCCACCATTAACTTTGGATGGCCTCCTTCTGCTCTTTCTGCCAGGTTTCGGGGACAAAATTGTAGACGTGCTGAAGACAGATTGCGAGAACTATATCATCACAGCGTCCACAGACCTGGAACCCATTGAAGACCAGGTGTGCAAGTTTGTGTCACTCTACGGTAGGTGTCCAGAGCACTCCCCGTCTTCACTTTGCCAAGGGGAAAGCCAGCCCAGCCCACAACTTATTTGTTCACTTGCACATCCCTCTTCTGCCAAGTGGCGATTTGTGACGGTCACTCTCCGAGGCACCTTGTGCAAAAGGAAAAGGACAGGAGAGAAGTGGAAAAGATGCCAAGCTGCCCCTGGGGAGGGTTCTTGGAATGTCCTCCTTCACCTCTCCTTTTTCAGTAGCCAGGTGGGCCACCCCACCGCTTCTTTCTCCAGACGCAGCAGGGCACTCTCGCTGGGCATTTAGAGGGTTTCCAAAGGAACGAGACCAATGAAACCGAGGTGTCCCGTTGGGATCCTTTGGGGAGGGGCCAATCCTTCCAGTCAGATGCTACCTTCCTGCTGTCCTCCCACTGTCCCCTCTGGTGGGCGGGCATGGGTGGACGTGAGGTCAGCCACGTCAGCGGTATTCCCAGGAGTGCCACAAGAGTGTCACGGCTTCTGGTTTTGCGTTGTTCCACTGCTGGCAAGAAATCAACACGTGGCCTGAGGGGCAACTTGGTGCTTCTCTTTCCAGCTCGATCTAACTGCGCCCTGCTCTCAGGAAACCCCCTGGGCCATATTTAGACCCATGTTGATCACATATCATTTTGGCACCACTAAAATCAGCATGAATTCCACCGTTCAGGGCATTCCCTTGATGGGAAAGTCGGCCCCAGATTTTGATGCCCATTGGCAACCCCCATATTTGAAGCACTTTCTCCCCGCAGAAATCTGTGGGGGGAGACTCAAGACGTCTGTTCACCTCAGGCCGGTCTGTTCTTCCTTTCCACAGACAGGACTATGTCCATGTCCCAGTCTGTGGAACAGTTATTTGAAGACCAGGTGGAGAAATTGGAGTTGGACCCAGACCAGATCATCCATCTGGCCAACAAACGTAAGACCCAAAGATGGCTGTCAGTCAAAGGCGGGGAGACAGAGACAGAGACAGAGAGAGAAATGAGAGAAATGCGTAGACTTCTTCGTTCTCTGGTTTGAAAAGAACCCACCAGGGAAGGGGACGGGCACATTTCTTGCACAAAAGGCCAGGGTCCTTTATGTACTTCCTTGCTCAGATATTTGTTGAATTAACTTGCTCCTGTAGCAGGTCATTGTGTGTTCCACAGACAAAAAGGCAGACCCACACACACAAAACTTTTGAGCCCACAAAAAAGGGAAGCAGAGGTAGGGCCTGGGCCCCTCTGGGGTGGAATTAGGCAATGAGTACAGTCAGATCCCCCGTGGGATTGTAACTAAGGGGCCCTGGTGCCTTGGGCATGGGTGTCCTCGGGAAGGGGGAGGATAGGGAGGCATCTGGCGGGGAGGGGGGAAGAATGGGCTGCTGGAGGGAGCAGCATTTCTTGTGAGGAGGACCAACTGTGCCAGGCGAGGTGAGCGGGATCTGGCGGCTGGCAAGAGCCTCTCTTGCATGTCTGCTTGGAGCACCACCACCACTCCGCAGCAGCTTCTCGGTGCAGCCTGGCAATGTCCAGGCGGCCCCCGCCTGTCGGAGCCCCTCTTCTGCTCTTGACCGCCTCCAGAGGCAGGCAGGCGGGCAGGCCCTCTTCGTAAAGGCTGCCCCAGTTCACGCTGCGGGGAGCTGTATCCACATGCACGGGGAACGGCAGAGAGGGAGGGGTGTTTTTCAAGATCAGTCGGTCCAAACGAAGCACAGACCTAAGCGAAGAGCAAACCCATGTTTGGGGTGCTTCTGTGTTTCTCCCACCACCCCCTTTGCATCCTGTGATTCCGTTGCCAGACGTTTCATCTAGGCAATAACTACGCTGTCCTGACTTTGTGTCTGCAGTTGCCTGTACAGAAAACAGCGACTAGGCAAGTTTTTCTGTGAAGACATCAATGCCGGAGGGGACTGTTTCCAGGATCAGCATGCTTGGCTCGTGACGGGACACCTTCGCTCCCGATCGGAACCCTTTGGCAGTGCCAGGTGGTGCCAGGTGGGCGGGTTGGGACACCCGGCTGAGTCTCCAAGCGAAGCCAGAGGAGGGGACCCAGCTCTGTCCCTGGGCTCCTTCGTGCAGGGGCCAAAGTGGAAGCATCCAGTGAGAACAGCTGCTGTGTGCAATTTTGTCTTCATTAAACCTCTGGGATATAAACACCCCTGATGTGCTCTTAATAAATAGATTAAGAAAATCACATGTTTGTGTGTGTGCTGTCTGTGTAGCTTCTCTCACCTCTGGGGCAATCCTTACCTTTTCAAGACAATTTAGCCGAGGCTAAAAACCAGTTGGTTAAAAGGGGGCGAGTCTGTCTCCCACACAGGAGGGCTAATCCCAGTCTTTCTTCCCTCCGTCAGTGGGGCTGAGCTGCAATTAAAACTGAGGGGAGGGGGATTTTCCATCTCTGATCCCATTTTTGCCAAGGCCCAGCAGGGAGGGAGGCAGGCAGGCAGGCAGGCAGGCAACCATTTCGCTTGCTGTCAAGAATAATGAAAATGGCGTATCTGGTCCACGGCACCGACATTAGGGTGTCAGATCACAGCATGGTGACCTTCTGAGCGGCAAAGATAGTAGCCAGGAACAGTCAGATGATCACCGTTTTAGATGAGCAGGATATTTGCCAGCACTAAGAAAGAAGGGCTATTCTGACGTGTGTGGAAAGCTCAGGGACCGCAAAGCGGAGAAGGATCCTGTTCTGCAAGGTATGTTTTAATTGTCAGGCTGGAGTGTGCCATGTGGTACCTTCTGGGGAAATCCACATGCCAGGGTCATCCTACAGCCATCAGTTCACCTTTTCATCTCTCATTGCCTTGGTGATGGGGGGTCCCTCTCCCAACCAGAAAGACCTGGAATCGCAGAAACGACGGCGAAAGGGCTTGAGCCGCTGCTGCTGAAAACCCTGGGGAGAAAAAAGATGCTCACTGAAGTGTCTCTGCGTGTTGGCAGCAACCAGTGTAGACGACGAGGGGTGGGTGGGAAGAGAGAGGGAGACAGGGTGGACAAGGCCACGAGCCACCAACATCTGCCCACTGCTCCTTCGCAATAAATAAATGACCCGGAGGAGCCAATTCTGCATGCCGTGCGGCACTTCTGCAATCGATAAAAAGACATCCCCATAAAAAGAGGGAAGAAAAACCCAGTCACAGATAAAATAGCAAGCCAGTGACATGATATAAAGGGTGGGTTATGCCCACTGTGACCACACGTCCTTTATTTCAGAAAGCTGTCCTTTAGATTTATTTCATTATTTCTTTTCTTGGTTTTGCTCTTGAATTTTCCTTTGTAAAGCAGTTATAAATATAAACGATTAAATTTTTTTATCCTTATGAACCTCTTTCAGATTTGCCCCCTTTTCAGGTCTGTCCTTTATTTTTTCCATGAAAATATGGTCACTGTAGCTATGCCTGGAAGCGGCTTTCTCCTTTAACACTCTTGCGGGCCCATCCAGGTGCTGCACATCTCACAAAGGTTTTGCAGCCACCCTGGGCATTTTACTGCTCCTAAGCTTATTGCCAAAGGAAGAACAGACGAATGGGGGGTACAGAGCAAAGGGGCCCCGGTTGTTCTAGTTTGGCAGAACTAAACCTTGAAAGCAGAGGAGAGCAAGAAGAGGCCCAGGCAGACCCCCAGCCCCATTTTGCTGCCTTCTAATCCTGCCACATAAAAAATGTGCCATTTTCAGGCATGAAACTCAGAGAGCCCTGAAGCTCTCTGAAAGTTGAAAGACGCAAAACGTGGAAACTCCCCATCTGCTTTTCTTCCTTTCTCTGCCCCCTGTGCCCCTCCTGCTCTCAAAGAGGGTAAGGAGTGGGTCCTTGGCAACCAAAGACTTGCACGGCCCTGCCTTATAGGCAGTGCAGGTGGTCCAAGAGTTCCGTAACCCATCCCACTCCGGGTCAGGCCAACCAGCCTTGAAAACGTAGAGACCCCAACCACAACCCCAGGGTTAGTTTCAGCACATTCTGAGCACTGGATTACGTAGGGAACATTTCATGGCGGCCACATCATGAGTCTTTGTCACAGAGCGAGGGCACCAAAGTCAGAGCATCTGCACCCACTTGGGTGTGCGTCTGAAAGGGGTTCCCCGATTTAAGGAGAAGCGAGGCCCTCCTCGCCAACACAGGGGAAGCCATCTGGGGTGGTGTGTCGGCTGCCAAGTCCAGGGGGTTGGTTCTGGGGTCTTCTTGCAAGAGAGGATCTGCACTCGGCTTGGATTGTAACATCTGGTTGCTTTTAGGCAAAAGGATCCAGCGTGTCCTTCCAGAGATGATTTGGCCACCTTCGCTGTGCCTCCCACCTGCTGCAGAGGGCGAAATGGGGCATTTGGGAGCGCGTTCACTCGTGCGGGGGAGGGCTGCACCAAGGCCGTCAAGGCAACATTTGGCTGTGCCCACAGGCCCTTTGGGGAACCTCCATTCCCAAGGCGGGTTGGCTCTTGGTCTGGGGAAACACAGGGGAAGGAGCTTGACCCCCCCCCCCAGACCTCTTTCCCCACAAGCACTGCTCTGTGCAGTACCACATCACCCCTGAGCGCATGAGCACACCTTGGTCTCCAGACTCCATCCTCTGTCTTCTGTTCTGTCACCTGGCTGGCCACAAGCTTGTTAGTTTTGCATTTCAGCCAAGCCGCTCACCTTTGTCGCACCCTCTGCCCGGCCTCAGAACAAGGAGGGAGACCTTTCCTGGTGGGCTGCAGGCCAAATGCCCACTGGGTCCGGGGCCAACGCAAACGTCCCGTTTGGAGAACGTCGACGGGTGAGGTCAGCCACCCAGCAGGAAGGGCCCGCGTGGCAACAGGGCCCAGGCCAAGAATAACCCCCTTATCTCGGTGGCTGCACGCGTGGATGGAGGCGACGCAAGCCTTGGCGGGGGCGTGGGGCGTGGGGAGCCCCCCCGGGCTCTATAAGAGCAAGAAGCCCTGCAGACCTCAGTCACCCGCCTCCGAGTCTCAGAGGATTCTTCGGCCGAGAAGGACAAAGGACCACGCAGGATGAAAGTCTGTCTCTTCGCTTTGGGGCTTGCCCTCTGCTGCGCCGTCCAGGCAGATGACTTGATGCCATTTGAGGATGCCGACCTTAGCACGGTAAGCCGCCGTGGCCGGAGCAGGGGCTGCTCCGCTCTGGGGTGCCTTCCCTGACCCTCCCCTGACCAGAGGAGCCCAAGGATCTCCGGCGCGGAAAGCCCCCCCCCCTTCGGGCAGAGAGGGAAGAGCAATTGCCGCAGGTCTCTGCCTTCTTCCTTTGGGGCCAAGCTGGTGGGACAGTGAGGGGAGGGCCCTTTCTTGCTGGGGGAGGAGGCTGGCGGTCCAGGTCCCGGAGAGGAACGTTCAGGCTGGAGGGACAAGAAGGCACCCTGGATATCCAGGGTGCCCACAGCCCAGGTCTGCTTTGTGCGGTTTCCTCCGACTACACCATCCCATTTTTCCACGGAACCAGTTGCTGTTCTAGGACCCGAGTGTCCGGGGTTCAAGTCCACCCTCAACGATCGAAGCTCATGTGGTTGCTTGCTGATGTCGCAAGGAGGAAATGGGAAATGGGAAGGAAAGATAGCAGTCTAACACACAAGCAAATAAATAAACCTGGAATCTTTTTTACACATCACACAAAAAACACATCTAAATATGCATTTGGATGGAATTTCTCATAAAGCCAATTCTTCCTATATCTATAGAAATGCATCTTTCTATAGAGCATGTTTTAGTTGAAATGAGATAATCAGAGAAGCCGTCAACCGGGGGGACCAAGGAGGTCCTTCGGGAGCCCCCCGCAGGGTTCCTGCCACCACGTAAGCTGGGTTGCCTCTCTCTCTCTCTCTCCCTCTCTCCAGCAGATGGGCAGCCTCCCTGGCACGTGCGTTTTTGGGAGATGCTCCTTCTGCAAATGCCATCCTGGCCCCTAACGCTGCCTTTGATCCCCAGTTGACAGGACCGTGGAAGTGTAGAGCCATGGCAACCAATTGCCCGAAGTTGAGGGAAATGTCCCGCCGTATGCCCGTAATCCCTGTCATGGTTCATTCAGTGAAGGAGAACAAATTCGGAATGAAGCTCAACCTGCCCACGTAAGTGCCCTGGTTTGCAGCTTGCTTGCTTCCATCGTGCCCAAGTGGCGCGCTGGCTGGGGGCCCTGCTGTGTGCTGCTCATGGAAGGGGCAGCGAGTCACCCCAAAGGCCCTGGAGCCTCCCTGGGGCCAGCGGGTTTGCCCCCAGCAGCTTTTGAGATCCAGAGAGATCCCAAGGGAGGACAACAGCAGATCCCTTAAGGGCTGGAGGGCACTGTTCAGGTTGATGAGAGCAACAAAGAAGGTCCTTTGGGAGAACAACGCCCTCATACGCTTTGACATCATTCTGCAGGCCACAAGGGTGCAAGGAAATAAATCCTGTCATCAAGAAAGAAGATGGAGTATACACCACTACGTGTGGTATGTATTAAGTGGGGCGGGGGGGAGGCTTGTAACAATGGGAGCCCGTTGGGCAAAGAATTGGGGATGCAGGGTGGGCACCGGCAAAGGAACAAGGCGGGGTTGGAGTATCTGCCCCACACACCTCGGTTCCCAGGATCCAGCACAATTCCCCGAAGGAGCTAATGGGAAAGCTAAAACCCCTTGTTGCTGCCCAAGACCCCAAAGAGCCCTGGCCCAGAGGGGGAGTCAAAGGTTCAAGGGTCCAGTCCCCTTGCAGCTTGTAAACACAAGCACCCCCAAAATGGCATCTGAGATCACACACTCTGTCACGGCCTGGTAGGAGTTTGGCACAATGGCCACGGTCCTGAGGTCCACTCGAGCGGTCGCCTCTCAGAGATCACACGCCAAAAGGGAAAGAACTTGGACCCCGCAGGGACCGGCTTTCCCAGCCGCACCAGAGGAGCTTGGTCAACAAGGATGGCAAAGAAAGGGATTCTGGGGTGCCCATCTCATCTCTGGGGTGCATAGGGGTTTAGCTCAAGCAAGCGCACTTTGGGAACATCTTTATCTTCTAAGGAGCTTCACGGCAGGGATGGCTTTCTTAATGCGCAGGCACAGTCAGGGGCCCAAAGCCAACGCTTTAAGCTTCGGATGCCCTCATCGCTGTCTCCCCCCCACCGCCAAGGCCCTTTCTTCTTCACCGGGGACCAGGAGCCCAGCTCCCTCCAGCTCCTACCCAAATCTCCAGGAGTCCCAGCTCGAACTGGGTTTGCCCTGTGCCCGATCTCTTTGCGGGAGCAAAAGCAAGCCGGTCTACTGTTGCCTCATCTCTTTCCTACAGAGCGAGGTGGTAAAAAGATTATGGATAATATACAAATCCATGATTCGACACAAGCCTCAATCAGCACGAAGATTACTTCCGACGGAACGAACTTCTGTGTCATGGTCACGTGCATGAGTATGTACCTCGTCCAGAAAGGAATGCGAAGCCTGTCTCGGCTGAGTTCGCACATCCCATTGACCCACGTTTTGTTTCAGCCATGCCATTCGGAACAAGCCACAGGAGCTGGGTAGCAGAGCCTGCTAAGCCATAAACCTGGGTTTGCTTTGCAAAACCAACCGTCATCCATAAGGCTCCATCGGTGACTCGTTATGGGACGAAGGGGGGACTTAAAAGCCTCCAGTGGCAGCTGGGCTAGCGGGAGGGAGCTCCTGGCAAGCAGCAGAGGAGCCCTCCCTCGCTCTCTCTTCTTCAGCTTCGAAAGCAGAGAAGAGGCTCCCGGTGGGACCCTTTCTGGGCCCCTTGGTCAAGTTGGCCCAACATTTTCTGGACTTGGCGGGGACATTCCTGCCTCCTGGAGTTGAGCTGTGCCCAGAGTGTGTGCTCTTCTTCCTCTGCTGACTTGTCGAGCGGCAACCCTGATCCCCCCATATCACAACCGTGCCTGGTCAGAGCGCTGGGCAACCCCCCGGGGTGGCTGTCGGTAACCAGGGGACCTCTTGGGTTCACCCACCAAACATGGCACCTGCTTCTGCTGGGCCCTTTCAAGGGCCAGGAGCCTCCCCAGGGCATCGCCTCACCAACCCCCTGCCCCTTCTGGCGTCACCGTGATGCCACAAGCCCTGAGCTCGTGGGACTGCCACCAGCTGAGCCGCAGACCCGTTTCTAACTTTGTGCGTCCTCCAATTCTCCCCTGAAAATAGGTGCCCGTCCAGGGGGCCCCCAACCCTCAACTCCTACCCCTGAAAACACCCTGATCGATCGGTGGTTTGGGGCACTCGCAAGTGGGGCTGCTCCCCTCTTTCCTCTTTCCCAAGAGCCCCCCTTTGGGGAGACTTGCCCAAGGACTGGGGTCCTCAGTAACCACCATCTTAGGAATCTCTCCCCCTTCTTTGCCCCCTGGGGCAAAAATGCTCAAAGGCCACGACTCAGGTCCGCCTCGTTCTGTGTGCAGGCAGGGACCTTCCCGTGAAGGAGGACTTCATGAGCAACTGCAGATCCTTTGTCAGGAAAGTGAGCCTGAACGAGGCAGACCTTCAGGAACTGCGCGAAGAGGGTAAGCACTCCGCTGGCGGCTGTGGAGACCCAGCCGTGGAAGAGAGACAGAGTCGCGTTATTGAGGCAGTGAAGGGGGGGCTGCCGCCACCTGGTGTGCGAGGGTGCCGTGTGCGAGAGCGCCAGTGAGATCACCTCTTTCCACAGCATAGTGGAATTCTGCACAAGGCAGAGCCAGCAGCAGCCCTGGGCGCGGGACCCGAGAGGTCTTTCGCGCTGTGGCACCTGGGCCTTGCGCCTTTCGCCAGGCCTCCTCCTCCTCCCCCAGCAATGCTGTGCACGAGGGAGAGATGCACCAGCTGGCAGAGGAGGGGGCTCGGCTCCTCTGCCTTTGCGGGCCCTGGGGGGGACGCGGTGTCCACTGGGGGGCCCTTTCCCTTCGGAGGCACAATGGATGCAAGAAAGGCAACGTTCGACCTGCTCTTTTTCATTTTCCACAGGGATGTGCCCCCCTCCGCAATAGGTAGGTTTCTTTCAGGCACGGGTGTTCGGTTCTTGTAGCAGGGGCCTTCTTTGGACCCTCCCTCACTTTCAGCCACAGCAGGACCTTTTCCAGAGCTTTGCAAGCTGCAGCGGGGTTCCTCTGAACCAGGGGAGGGCTTCTGGACATCGCCTGGCTGACCTGGGGCACATCTGCGGTTTGCTGCTCGTCTGCATGAAAATTGGGGGGGGGGGCTGACACAGAAGAGAACAGATGGAAGTGCTCCCATCAACAGGACCCCCTGAGGCCCCCAGGAGGGTCGAGAGTGGTCTCAAGGGGGCTGGAGTTGAAGTTGGGAGAGGCAGCACCCCCAGTTCCTCTCACCGGCTCCTTTCCTCGCAGGTGTCCAGAGCGGAGGCCTCGAAGCTGCAGGGAGCGGCGGCTGGGCGTGCTTTGAGCTTGGCTAAAATTCCAGGAGAAATCTGAATAAATAGACTCAGAACATGCACCTCGACTCTTGACTCTTGTTTCCGCCACCCGCCCTTTCGCACTGTGGGTGATCTTGATCTGTGGGTTGGAGGTGGGGGAGGATCCAGCGGGGGGGGGGGGTGAGAGGCAGACCTGAATTAAAAAATATAGGGGGTGAAAATAAGGGGGGGCTAACAAACTAGTTGGCCCACCAGGCCACCCCCAGGCTGATCCTTCAGGACTTCCCTCTCCGGGGCAGGGCAGGGCAGGGCAGGGCAGGGCAGGGCTGTCTCCCCTGGAAAAGCGCCCCACGTCTGTGGCCCCGCGGGAGATGGGGGGGTCCATCTGCGCCAGGCCCAGAGAAGGAGATGGGGGGTCCATCTGCGCCAGGCCCATCTGCTCTTCCGCCCAGCAGCAGACGCTCCCGCTCCCCCTTCTGCTTCTCAGTTTGCTTCGCTTCTCCTGTCGGAGAAAGGGTCCCATCCACGCTGGGGGCGATTTCGTAGTGCTTTCTAGCCTCGTCTGAAATCCCCCAGCTCTGTGGCCCTGCGGCTCGACTTGAAAGACCCCGGACGCGGCCCCGCGTGCCCCTGAACGTCTCCAAGGCGGCGGGCGAGGAGGCCGCCGTCCCACTGACACCGTGAGCGCCGAAGGCCTCCCGTTCTCATTTCGTGTGCCCAGTCATGTGCGAAACAAGCGACACGGATCTCTCTGGGTTAACCAAAGGTAAACAGCTTATTAGAAGCGCTTGCAAAGGCTCCCGAGCCCCGCGGCGCGCAAGCGGGAAGCCACACCCACATACCGACTCCGGCATAATTATGTACAGTACATTCCCGATCGCAAGTCCCTCCCTTTTCCCCATTGGCTAAGGTACTCAGGGTGTACACTCTTTCCGGCCGCTCTATGATTTCCTGGTCCCTCCCACCTCATTCGTTGCGCCTATGGTAATTTTCTCAAGGTTTCAGCTAATTGCGTTATACTGACAAAGACTGCCCCAGATTAAATCAGTTTAAATTTACATTGTCCCTCTCCATCTGCCACTAGTTGATAACCATAACACTTAACGCTACTTCCTTATCTCTCACAGTCAGAAATTCAGAATGGCATTTAAAAACAAGGCGAAACGGGAAGGTTACATGGAACCGCACAACACACTGTCCCTTCCTTCACACTGACATCTAAGGAGGCGGCCATCGCAAAGGACGCTGAAGAAGGAATCGGTGCTGAGCAGGGTCTGGGGGGGCAGAGAAGCCCTCGGCCCCCGCACAGAGGCCTCAAGGCTGGGCTGAGGGCTGCCTTTTCGGCTCATCCTTTGCGTAGCGGGAGCTGGGTCCAAAGCCTGCCAGCCCGCCCCCCTTCCTCCAGACCCTGGCGCTGAGACCCGGGCAGCAGAGCCACCATGCCCTGCCCCGCCCCCTGGAGCTGATCCAGTGATCCAGTGATCCAGTTCCAAAATCGAGGGTGGTGCACAGAGAACTAAAGGGTGGAGTAGGAGATTTCTGCACCTACAGCCCTGAGGATCAGCAGCTGGATCCAGCTGGAGGTGGCCAGGGGCTTCTTGCACCTAAACCCCTGCCTGAGAGCAGCAGGCAAAGGGTGGGCAAATGTCAGGGACCATCTGGCCTTCATTCTTCCTGCTCAGCTTCTCTGGAAGCCCTAACCCTGGGCTGGACTGTTATAAACCTAACCATGAAAATGGAGGCTGCACTCTCTTTCCCTCCCTGTCTTGTGGCATGACCGGGGCAAACCCGGTTCCAAATTGACTCTTCCTGCCCCCCTGCAAGCCCACCCAGACCACAGAAGAGAAGCCTCTAAGAAGGGAGTTGCAATTGAGCAACCAGGTGGGAAACCCCAACCCTCCGTCCTCCATCTGGGCCACAGAACCCCACATTCCATCTACTTCACAGGGGGCTTCCCTGAAGGAGCCTCTTTGCCTAACAAGAGAAATCACTCCAGGGACAGGAACAAGGACCCGCCCAGCTTCCCCAAAGTGGCCAGCCCATCAGATCCCGAGGATCTCCCGCCTTGTAGCCCTCAACTTCTATAAAAACCTTTGCCTTCCCACTGTTCAAGGCCCCTCCTTCTGGTCCAGCAGGCACCCAACAACCTTTCTCCTTGAAGGGGTGCTCCGTACTTCAGCCATTTTCACGAGAGGACCACCTGGCCATGCTTTGCAACGAACATCTCCTTGGCTTGAGCTCTGGATCCTGGCTCTTCTTGGAGAGCTCCTGTCCTGGGCAGTTTGGCAAGGCCTCTTCCCCCCCCCCCCCACCCCAGTGAAGGGTCAGGGCTCCATCCTGGGGAGACCCCGCAGCCCATGGATTCCTAGTGGGAGGCCCATGTTCTCAAAGTCCCCAGTCCCCAGTTTGCTGGACAGCCTGGAGCAAAGTCGGAGGTCCGTTCCTCTCCAGGAGGCACCCTCCCCACTGAAGCTGTGCTCCACTGGCCCACCAAACATGACCTCTGTGGGGAGAGGGACTTCTCCAGACTTGGGCAGCCAGTGGGACTTGTGCCTGAGGCCTCCATGGGCTCCATCCCCAAGCCCAGGCTCTGAGGACCCCCCTTCCCATCCCAAGCACGGTCCTTTGCCTGAGCAAGTCAGGGACAGCTCCTCCCCACAGTCCTCCTGTTCCCCCAGATTTATAACCGGAACGGTGCGGCTTCCCAGCACCCAAGCCTAGCAAGCTGTGTGAACACGTGCTGGGCATGCAGCTTGGGGCTCAATGCGTGGTGGGGACCCAACCCTACTCTCAGCATGTTGGGGAACCAGTCCATCCCAGTCAGCCAGGGTCTGGTTTATTCCCCACTGAGACCTCTAACGGGGGGGGGGGGGGGGGGGGGAGCCTTCGAGGCTGCAAAGTCTCACTTTTGCTCAGTGCAGAAACCCAGGAGCAAGCGCCCCACCAAAGGGCTGAGCCCGTCACCTCCTGAGGGAGCAGCTTCCGCTGTCCAGCTGCCCAGAGGGAGGGGCTTTGGACCACAGCATAAATCCTGGTTGGGGGGGGTGAGAGAGGACCGTTCCCAGCCTCCTCTGCAGCCTCCTCTTCCCAACTCCTTTCACCTCTTTTCACAGGGCACGGTTTCTAGTCCGTTGCCATCCTTGGTGCCCTCGTCTGAAACATCCCCAGGTTGTCTGAACGCTTCTTCACCGCGTGTTGAGTGAATACAACCACTGTGTTTTCTTAACCCAGGTTGCAGATGCGTGTGGTATCTGATCCCTGTTACGGGAAAGCGTATTGCTTGTCTGATTCATTGCGTGCCGTCAGGAAGGCGTCGGCCCTTAGCCACCGCAGCGACCTTTTCCCCATGACGATCTCTCCCCAGCCTGATCCTTCAGACCTTGCCACGGTGCGCCCATCGCCCACCCCTGAGCCCGTCCCCTTGCTGCTGGCCGTCCTCTGCTTCGCTTTCCTCCCGCCTTTCCCAGCACCAGAGCCTTCTCCAGAGAGCCGGGTCTTCGCATCCCCTGCCCGAAATAGGCTGACCTTTGCGCCTCGAGGGAGGACTCTGCGCTGATCTTTCCCCTCCCAAGATCCATTTGTCTGGGGCTTTTTGACTGCCCACGGTGTCCTCAGGCGCTTTCTCTCTCTTTTTAAATTAATTTTTATTAAAAGCTTTTACATAGCTAAAAGACGAAAACAAATATATAAAGAAAAGAAAGAGACAGAAAGAGAAAAGAATATAGTTAAAGAAAGGGGGGGGGGAAAGAAAAAAACGTTGGTTAAAGAAGCGACTTCCGCCTTTCTCTACAGCAGGCAATTTATTTATTTATCAAAGCGACTCTGGGCACCTTTGCTACAAAAAGTGACTTTCTTGTAACAAAGAAACTTCCTTGTGACTTTGTAACAAGAGTTGCAAACAAACCCATTATCCCTCTTATTGTTGCAAAAACCTCTTCAGACCCTTATTCCATCTTTTTTCAATCATCAAATTCAGAAATCACCATTTCACTTTTTTCCATTTTCAGCAAAACGCCCATAAAAGGTTTCCGGTCTTTTATAAAAGAACTTCCTGTCTTGTCCCTGACAAACAAGTCAGTTTTGCCATCTCTGCCGATTCTGCCATCTTCACAATCCGTTCCTCCCTTGTGGGTATTTCGGTATTTCTCCATCTTTGTGCATGTAATAATCTTGCTGCAGTTACCATATATAAAATCGATCTTCCGTAAGTGTTTTCTAATTGACTATCCATAAGTCCCAATAAAAAGAGTTCTGGCTTCATCTTAATATTAATCTTCAAAATTCTTTGTGTCGTTATATGTTTCCTTTTTGTTTATTTTGCTTTTTCACAAGTCCACCATGCGTGGTAAAAAGTAATGTTTTTCACATTTCCAGCATTGACAAGAAGTACCTTTATACTGTACATCTTAGATAATTTCAGCGTACATCATTTTGTAAAAGTTCTCTCTTAAATTACAACACAATGTGAATTTCAGTCCCTTTATCCACATTCTCTCCCACTGATTCATCTGTGGGATGAATTATAGCCAACATTCTTAGCCCATTTTATTATGCAACCTTTAACTTGCTCCTTTTCTGTTTCAAATTTCAACAAAAAATATATACCTTTTTGCAATCAGATGTTCATCATTTGTACACTGTTCATTTTCAAATTCTGTCTTATGTTGATCAGTCCCCATTACCTTTTGATCTATATTAAATCTTTCTCTTAATTGTCCATATGAAAACCATTGAAAACTTAATCCCTCTGCAGTTCATTGTTTGCTTGACCTCATCTTGAGCTCTCCATGTGTTCTCAGGAATTTTCTCAACACCAAATTTCAAAAGCATCAATACTCTTTCTATCCTGCTTCTTCAAACTCCAGTATTGTCCAAACCTAACCATAATGTCTTATCACCCCTAAACGCGTGAGCACACCTTGGTCTCCAGACTCCATCCTCTGTCTTCTGTTCTGTCACCTGGCTGGCCACAAGCTTGTTAGTTTTGCATTTCAGCCAAGCCGCTCACCTTTGTCGCACCCTCTGCCCGGCCTCAGAACAAAGAGGGGGACCTTTCCTGGTGGGCTGCAGGCCAAATGCCCACTGGGTCCGGGGCCAACGCAAACGTCCCGTTTGGAGAACGTCGACAGGTGAGGTCAGCCGCCCAGCAGGAAGGGCCCGCGTGGCAACAGGGCCCAGGCCAAGAATAACCCCCTTATCTCGGTGGCTGCACGCGTGGATGGAGGCGACACAAGCCTTGGTGGGGGCGTGGGGCGTGGGGAGCCCCCCCGGGCTCTATAAGAGCAAGAAGCCCTGCAGACCTCAGTCACCTGCCTCCGAGTCTCAGAGGATTCTTCGGCCGAGAAGGACAAAGGACCACGCAGGATGAAAGTCTGTCTCTTCGCTTTGGGGCTTTCCCTCTGCTGCGCCGTCCAAACTGAATGGAGACCAGTGGCCTCATCCGATATGAATAAGGTAGACAGATGCAGTTGGAGCAGGGCTGGTTGGATTTGGGTGATTGATCAGAGGACCCCAGTACTGTAATCTCAAGTATGAAAAGCAATCACTTCTGTTGACATGAACCATGGTTATTCTCTAATGCAGAGAACTGAACATAAGTTGTGACGGGTCTTGGCCAAAGGTAACCCCTCCAGACTGGGGAAGAGGGAGGTTTGCCTCGTTCATCTGTCCCTCAATCCATGGCCAAGAGCCCTTGAATTTGGGTCTGCAAGGCGGTTGCCCCACGTGAATAACCTTCCTGCAGAGAACCAAACTGAATGTACATTCACTTTCTTCCCTCAGCTGGTGGGACCACAAAAAGAAAGCCATTTCTTACTGGTGGATCTGCTTCTTAAGCAGCAGATGGGTTTTTCTCACGGCAGGACCAACTTCCTTGACTGAAATTGGAAATGCAAAGCTGCAGACATAGCTTGAATTGAGTTCATCACGTCATGATCGAGCAGACAGGAGGCTGGTCCCTTCCAAAAGACCCAGCTTGAGACCCTCTTCCCACTTTCTCCTTCAGGCTTGGGGGACTTGGTATAATCTTGCGGTGGCAACTAACTCAGACTCAATGCTGACACAGTTAAGAAACATGCCAGTGTTTGTGGCCAACCTGACAAAAACCGAGGAAAACAAGATAAGGATTACAGTCAGTCTCCCCATGTAAGTATCCCACCTCAAGCCAAGCCTTCTGGGCTGACCGTTAAGCACTAGACGCTTCCCAAGGCCAGCCTTGTCACAAAGCCGGGCTGGTGGCGCAGCAGATGGGAAGACCTGAAGGAGGCCGCAGGTTTGGTCTCGTGTCCTCGTGGCTAACCTGAGGTTCAGGACAGTCCATACTGGTATTGGAGAAAGTCCAAATAGCTTTGAAGAAGCAGTGGAGTGAAAGGGTATGTGGAGTTTCTTCAGCCACCGAGGCAAATACGTTGGACCGTCGTGACTCTGAAATGCCTGAATCTAACAGAATCCCTGTTTGGCGGGTGCGACCAAAAGCTTAACATGGGGGAGAGAGGGAGGTTGGAGTTGTGCAGCTGGACTCAGCTCTAGCAGACAGAATCACTCACCAATCTGCCTTCCTCACCAACAGTCTGTAAGCGGCAAACGGATGTGGGCCAGGACAAAAAGAGGTCTCTGGGGAAACCCACAGCCGGGGATGATGAAAGCTAGTCTTGGTGCTGCTTCCCACAATGTTCTGACCATCTAGAATATGGCCCTCTTCCTAAGGCAGCAGAGCGGTCAGTTCAGATTAATGCTCGGTGGCCCAGTGGAAGGTCGCCTAGCCCCATCTCTTGACTGCCTAGGGCAGGAACCCTCCCCTTCTACTCCAGCTGAACCTCACCCACTCTCCCCTCCTTTTCTTTTGCAGGCCAGACGGGTGCAAGACCGTAGTAACTGAGTTCAGAAAAACAGAAGACGGGAAATTCCGCGGTCAATGTGGTCTGTATGGGGGGGGATGCCCTTGTGTACCTGCTTGATTCGGTCATCCATAAAAACTGGGTCCGGGGGGGCAGAGTTCTTGCTTTGCTCGCGGAAGATCAAGCAAAAAGATGCTGGGAAGAAGCTGATGGGCAAAACTGCAACCCCCCCCCCCCCCCACACACACACACATAGCTGCACCATCTCTTCCAGCGAGTGGAAGGCCATGGTGAGCGCGTGCTGGGGGCAGGGAGCCTACAGGCATTTCCTGCTGTCTCGGGGCTGTCTCCGTTCAGGCAAGTTTGCCTTTGCGGACGCAAGGATTGGGGCTGCAGGGCGGCTACGCGAAAGGATGGCGAATCTGGTTGTGATCGGATTGAAAGGATGACTTCCAAGAAGTTGAATTGCTATGCATGGATGCTCTTTCTTAAAGGGTACATATTTTAAACCTAAGGCTAAGCCTTTTAGGTAATGTTTTATTGCAAGGTATGTAAAAACATGCAGGAGTCTGTCTTTTCCATTGAAAAGAGATTATTGCGCAGCCTTGACACAGCTCTGATTTGAGCCGATGGAAACGATGATGCAACAAGGCAGATTCCTGGATATCCCCATGCAAGGTAGATGGAATGCCGGTTGCATGCGAAATACAGAGGTCATTATTTATCTCCATTCCTTGACGACATGAGGAACTGGAATGCTAAAAATACATTGAATTTCCTCCTACAAACTACCAATCCGTTTGTGACACAACAAGTTGCTGTCTTTGCAGTTAGGGCAGGAAGGCTAAGGGGTGCTGTAGTAGATTCTGCCGCACAAGACAAATTAGGTGATGCCCATATTCCCTAGAAGCCCGAGCAGGTGCATAAACTCCCTACTCCATTTCATTAACCCTTTTAAAGCATTACGTTGTAAAGGTTAAAAGATGTTCATATTAATATTGCTCAGATTCTAGATTTAAATTTTAATGTCTGTAAAATTTTTGTTTTAGAGTTTAATACTAATGTCTCATGTTATGACAAGTATGCATTATTATTGCCAGTAGTGTACTTGAAATGGTCTGGAGGCTTATCCAATAAACTGTTCTGCCTAATGAGCCAATGCTGAGGTTCTGGTCTCCAGAACGCCCCCAACTTTTCGGCTTTGCTCGATTTTGCCCTGCCTGACTCACAACTCTCTTCAGGTGCCCCCCTTCCCCCTCACGCCCCAAACCTTTTCTTGCAGAAGACACAATGATCACCTTGGAGTCTGCGCTGGTCATGGAGGACCACGCCTTGACCACCGTTGTTGTCGTGATGCCAGACGAAAGCTTCAGAAGTACAACGCTTCACAGTACGTCCCCAAAGACCTTCTATCATCACTGAAAGGGGAAGGCAGACATTTGCTCTTTATCTCCTTATTTATAACATCACCCCCCCACCCCCCCATCTTTCTGTGTTTCCAAAAAAGTTAAGACTTAGGGCTTCTAAAGTGTTTAGTGTTTGCTCCAGCATGTATTAATTTGGTTTCTTTTTAACATTACTGTTTTATTTTTGGAGGAAGAAACTTGGGGGAGGCCCAATGCAGTGGCAAGCTCCTTATTAAGCCTGCCCCCTCTTTCCTCCATCCAAAGAATCCCGCTGGGGGGAATGCTGGCCCAAGGCCTTGATGGACCGCAGGGAGCGCCCAATTTGGGACTTCTCTCTCTTCCTCATCCAGCACACAACCCCGCTCTGTCTTTGTCCCCACAGGTCGGACTGCAGCTCAGAATCCAGAGATGAGGCAGAAATTTATCGACAAATGTAGAGCACTTGGCTACAGTGACAACCAGATCATGTTCTTTGACCCAAAAGGTAATAGAGTTAAGAGCAGAACATTAACCAGTAGAAAAGTAATTCATAGACGAGAGCCGGTTTGGTGTAGCAGTTGAAGGCCCCAGGCTAGAAACTGGGAGACCTGAGTTCTAGTTCTGCCTTAAGGGTAGAAGCCCCTGGCTGACTTTGGGCGGGTTCCTCTCTCTCTGCCCGGCCAGCCATAATCAAAAACGTGGCCCAGAAGACACCAGGGACACGTCCATGAAGCTTGCCTGATTGACTCAAAGACACAAATGATAGCAGAATCCATGGGAATGAAGTTCTTTGAATCTCTTCTTCAGAGTAAATCTTGTGTAGAAAGATGGGTGCAGAACAGAGGGCGGTCTAATCCGTGGGCGTGGGGGGTTGTGTTGGGGTTCAGATGACCTAGAGTTGCCATCTCCTTCATCCTGTTCAGCTTCCTTGGCCTTTTTCCACCTCACAGTCTAACCCGTCCTCTTCCTTGAGCCCATCCTCCCCTCCCCATCCCTCGGGAGGGGATAGCCTTCGGATAGCGGGCAGGAAGCCTGTTCCACGTGAAATCTCCAGCCCCCTTTCCCTTAGCCACCTCCTCAAAAGGCCAGGATTTGACAAAGCATTAATTTCCCCCCTTTCTCCCCCACAGTGGTCTGCAGATAAGAAGAGTAGGTGAGTTTTCTAAGATGGGTTACCCCTTTTGCCATGCCTAATCATAGTCAGGTTGATCAGTGAGAAAGAAACCCCAAACAGCAAACGCGAGGACGCTTTAGGGTCCCCAAAAGCCTTCCTCAGCCAAGATTTTGGGAAAGTGCTCCAAAAGTTAGAGCAGTGGACCTTCTGGGGAAGGCTCTGCCTCATCGTATTTAGGACCCTGTTGGAAAAGTGGTGGAGCACGCCTTCACCCGGGTCATGTGCAGTCGCTGGTTTCGTCTTGCATCCAAGATCTTACCCGATGCTGGAGTGCACTGAGGATTCACAGGGATCGGGGGGGCTGCGCATTTGCACAAAAACCGGGGGGAGGCAGCACCCCCAGTTCCACTCACCGGCTCCTTTCCTCGCAGGTGTCCAAAGCGGAGGCCTCAAAGCTGCAGGGAGTGGCGGCTGGGCGTGCTTTGAGCTTGGCTAAAATTCCAGGAGAAATCTGAATAAATACTCAGAAAATGCACCTCCTCTCTTGCGTGCGACTCTTGTTTCCGCCACCCGCCCTTTCGCACTGTGGGTTATCTTGATCTGTGGGTTGGGGGTGGGGGAGGATCCAGCCGGGAGGGGAATGAGGGGCAGACCTGAATTAAAAAAGGTATGGGGTGCTAATATGGGGGGGCTAACAGACTAGCGGGCCCACTGGGCCCCCCAGGCTGCTCCTTCAGGACTTCGCCCCCCTCCGTGGAGTAGGGCAGGATTATCTCCCTGGAAAAGTACCCCAAGTCTCCAACCTCACGAGAGATGCCATCTGAAGCCCAGGGGCAGAGGAGCTGTGCTTGGAAGAGGCGCACCAGCCCTAGAGAATCCCAGCAAGAGCCCAGCCAGGCTGGTGCCAGCAGCAGCTCCCTCTCTCTGCCAATGGGGGGGGTCTGTTGCTGCCCTCCCCGCCCGGTCCCTTCCTAGGAGTTGCTGCCTGCTCCCCTTGGACCCTGCTCCTTCTGTGGGCTATTTCAAAGCAGGAAATGGTTAAACTCACATACATCAAAAGGTTTCAGGCACTCTCAGAAGGTCTTGAGACACACAATGGGATTTTAACACAGTAGTTGTGAACTTGTGAGAGGGATTGCAAACACCTTTCATGTAACCTGCCTCTGCACAACCAACCTGCCCCCCCCCCCATGCACCCTCCATCAGTCAAGGCCCTCCATGCAGGCAAGGAAGCCTCACTGGCTGCAGAAATGAATGCAACGTGCCTTTGAATAAAATGTCTGAGTTGGAAGAGGGGCTACCAGGTTCCGGGTTGTTTGCCATCCTAGACTAACACAGCTCTCTGGCCGAAAACCCTCAGCACGCATCCTTCTTTGGGGACACGAGGTGGAGAATGGAGGCTGGCCGCTTCCACAGGTAGAAGCATGCAGCTGTTTCAAGAGGGCAGAAACATGAAGAACCCCGGGCTCTTCGCAGGCATTGAAGCAAACCCAAGGGCCTTTTGTGGAGGGCCACAGATCTGGGCTGCAAAGCTCCAGTGGGCCACTAGGTGGCAGCAGAGGCACATGGAAATCTCAAACATCTGGCATCTTGCAGCCCAGACACAGCGGGTCCACTCCCAACAAGAGGGGTTGATGGTGAGGATGAGGTGCAGCTGCTTCTGAAGGCCAGAGCCCATCTAGAGGAATACTGGATGATCCCTTCCAGTGTATTCTTTGGCCACCAGGGTTGGGAATGTCGAGAAGTCAGACAAAAGGAAAGGTGATGGGGAGGGAAGAGGGAAAAAAGGGAAAGGAAACTCAGTTCTTATAGCTGACGTTCTTAAGGTTGCCCAAGAGCACAAACACAGTAATTTCTGTTGGCTCCTTGCATGCTGGGAATTCTGGGAGCTGGCTTTCCAACTTTCAAAGGAGCCTGGTTTTTTGCCAGGGTGGGGTGGGGGAAGAAGGCTACCGTATGGTCGCTGTTCCTGCGGGGAAGCAGGAAAGCCTTGGACCCTGTGGGATACCTGTGCCTTTATTCGCACCTGCAAAGTCTCAGGCCATTCAGGCCAAGATGAAGCAGCCCAACCCTTGGTCACAGCTAACTTCCTTCCCATGCCTTCCTGTAGGACAATTGGCACAGAACGCCCTGTTCCTGCGTTTCCAGTGTGTGCCCACCTGCGCCCATTGGAATGGTGACTTCTGCCAATGAAACCTCTCTCGCACTTTCCTTCCTGGAGCTGGGGCGGATCCACTCGGATGAACCCTGGGCAGATAAATAACTGCCTAAAGCGAAGGCGCGCGCCCAGGAGCAGGTTCTCATTGGAAAAGCCTCTCCTCAACCCACCAGGATGAGAACTGAGCTCCTGGCCTTCTGGCTGGCCCTGGCTGGCATCGGCATCACGGCAGCCGACGTTGCCGTTCAACCCGACTTTGCTGTGGGGAAGGTAACCGTTGGCGGGGAGGGGGTCCGGAGCGTGGGTCTTGGGCACAGTCCAGCTTGGTCCTTCCAGCAAGGGAGCGCCGCTTGGCTCGGCAGGGCCGGGCAGCTCCTCTGTGCCAACGCGCCTCCAGGAGCGACCATCCCTGCAGATGCCACAGCCCGGACCTCGCTCCGGCCCATGAATCTGGGTTTGCTGTCCGGGGATCCGCAGCTGCCGGCGACCCCGAGGCTGTGCTGGGCCTGACCCACCTTCTGACTGCCCGTCTGCCTCTGCCTAGTTTGCCGGGAAGTGGTACCCCATTCAAATGGTGCTCGAGAGCGGGCTGGCAAATGACGTTGCCGCGGTTTCGGTACTGGCCACACCCAGGCCTGGTGGAAAGCTGCACATGGATGTCATATTATTCACGTACGTGCTCTTGAACCCGGGCTGCTGGCTGCTTGAGGAGATCCGTCGCGGTCCCTTTCTTGTTGAAACCCATTCCTGGCGAAGCAGCCCCCCAACGTGCAGCCTTAACCTCGGGCATGATGGCCCGCCTGAGGCAGCCGCTCTCCCAGACAGAACTGCCCCCCACTGCCCCCTTTTCAGCCTCCCACTGAAAAGTAATCCAGTTGTTGGAATTAGTGCTTTCGCCATGCTGCCTGGGGATCATGGGAGATGGGATTCTGTGTTCCTGGAAGGCCGGGGTGGGGGGGAGCTAGTCCAGATTCACGTGGAGGCAATTCTTTGCTTTCGGGAGTTCATAATTATTCAGTTTGTTTCCTTCCAGAGATGAAAAGTGCCACTTGCAAGCCTACAGTCTTTCAGGCGGTGCCCAACCCGGGAGGTTCATAGCTGAGGGTAAGGCTGGTGCTGTCTTCTGAAAAGGGAGGGGGGCTCAAAGCAGCGTGGGTGCCCACCAGGTGGCTCTTGGGTCACCTGGCAACGGGTAGGCACCTTTCACACAGCTTGCCAAGCGGCTCACACAGAGAGCTCTCAATGTTGGCAGCTCCTCTCTGACTAAACCTGGTCAGTATTAACCTTGGTGTGTGTGTGTGGGGGGGGGATTGGGCTTAGTGTGTCAAGCAAACCCCAGAAGTGGGTCAAGACACTAACTGGGTTAAAGATGTTTCATGAGCGCAGCCGTGGCATTGCAACCTTAATTGATACAACTGAATTAAACTCCCTCAAAAATAGACGTTCCCCCCCCCCCCCCCGGTTCCTTGTACTGCTGGGCTCTGCAAAGGTTGGGGGGGCAAAAGCTGCACCCTCTAAGGACGCACAACCTTTGGAAGCGTCGGACGGTGCCAGAGGGCTCTAGTAATAAATCAGAATGAAGCTTCGGTTATAAGAAGAAGAAGGAAGGGTGTGCTATGTGCCTCACCAGGGGGGGGCTGGCTTTCTTTTAAGTGAAGGTGGGGAGAAAGTTTGCATTGTGAAGACAGATTACGTCAGCTACAGCATTCTGCACGTCCACGCTGGAACCCACAAGGTCCTCTTTCTGCAAGGTAAGATTTGTGGGGGCTGGGGCCTGTGCCAGGGGGCGGGGGGCCTAAATGCCCCCTCCAGCTCTGTGCTTCCAAGATCCAAACTGCCTGGATCAGCCAGGAGGAAGAGTCCTCTTTTTAGCCACAGAAGGCCGGCACCCCTTAAGACTCCTCAGCGTCTTCCTTGGGGGCTGTTTCCGATTCCCCTCCACCTGACAGACATTTGGTCCTGGGAACACTTGCCCCCTCCCCTCTCCCCTCAAGTCACAGTGCAATACTGTACTTATCTGGACTCCAGGCAGGAGCAAAGAGGTCTCAGACCACATAAAGCAAAAGTTCAAGAAAACCGCAACAGACCTGGGATTCCCGGTGCGGCACATTATGAATATACAGTTAATAGGTAAGAACGGCGGCTGCTTTCTCCTCTTCCTCCTTGGGGGACCCTCGATGCTTTCCACCTGCCACCATCCCCAACCTGGAAGCTCTTTCGGGGCTCCAACTCCCAGAATTCCCAGCAAGAGCCAGGCTGCAGGGGATTCTGGGGGCCGCACACCCACCAGGCACTCAGCGCAGGCAAGGCTGCTGCAGACCCAACTCTTTATTAACCTCACATGGGCTGGAGCAACCTTGCCCTGAATTAAAGCCGTCCTGCTGCTTCATCTCCCACTGACTAGAGGTCAGGGAGACTGAGTCAGACCACCTGGATGTGGAGTCTTGAGAGCCTTCCCATCACCTCGAAGGAGAAATAGATTTATTTCACTTGGGAGGGTTTATTTAAAGCTACAGGCTTCAGCTAATGTGCCAAGGGAAACCCTTAGCTATCGTTTGAAATCCTCAGTTCTCCAAATTTTCCAGGGCAGATTGTCAGGTGTCTAAACATTAAGCTTATTAAGGAAAAGTCTACCCAAACCCACATATATCTGTGAAATGAATGCACAAAAATAAATCAAATTGGCACAGCGTGGCAAAGGTGGCACAGACAGGCCAAATTCTAAGCCAGAAAGGCTTGGCCTAAAGGCTTAGCAGCTTAAAGCCGGCTCTTGGGACCTGACAGAGAGCAAAAATCAGGCTGGCTGTTCTTCACTGGGACCCTCCTCCTGCCTGGCCTGTGCAGGGGGACAGGAATGGGGAGGGGGTGCTGCGGCTTCTGTGCCCTGCTTCCTGCGGTGAGAAACCTCTCTTTTCCCCCCACAGAAGAAGTTCAGTGCCCCTAGCAAGAACCAAGCAGAGGTAAATTAAGCGGTCAAATTTGGGGGGGGGGTACAGCTTTCATTGCAAAAATGCATCCATAAAGCAAAGCAGAAGAGACCCCGTGCAGTCAGGCTGTCCATCCTTGGGGAAATTGGAACCCACCAAGAAATTAAGTATCCCGAGGGATGAGCTGCCGTCTGCCGGGGGGCGGGGGGGAGGGAGCGCCTGCCGAGGCCCAGGACTGCCCCGATTCGTTCCTCCTTAGCTGGGCCCGTGGACAGGTCCTGCTGCGAGGCCTCTGAGACCTTCTTTTTCCTCCCCCAGGGGACTGCCCTGCATGGTAGGAAACTTCGCTAAAACCGACGTGGAAGTCCCCCTCCGGCGGAGAAAACCGATCCCTGGGAGATGATTCACCGGTTCACTGCGTAGCCTGGAAAATGCAAGAGTTAATTACGCACCACATTTTGGAAGCTGCCGCCAGCCCCACCAAACCCCCCCCCCCCAGTGCGAGAAAAATAAAGTGATTGAGATCCCACGCAAACTCCTCTGGAACTCAGTTGTCTTGATTCTATGCGGGGACCCCACGCCTTGAAACGATGCCCTGGAATCCCTCCTCTTCTGAGAAGAAACCCTCCACCCCCCAAACGTGGAGCCAAAGTGGTGCCCGCGCCTTTTGCCACCTTCTCGGCACCAGGGCAAAGGACGGGCTCCAACCCCCCAGACACGGAAGCTCCCCGGGGGGGCCCAGGGCAGACCCACCTGGCCCAATCCACCTCCGGGGCTGGTGTGGGGGGAAATGGGAGAAAGGAGTGCCCGGAAGGCCACCTTGCGGTCCAGGCAGGAAGGCGGAAGTCACATCCATGATCCCAACGTGCACCTTTTGAGATACTTTTTCTGGGCCACCGCTGAGCCACACTTCGGCCTTTGGTGTCAGCAGTTGCCCGTGTTTGCAGAGGGGCCCTCGGAGGCCTCGCCCTAGGATGGTCCAAAAGGAAAAGAAAACCTTAATTCGAAGCTAAAAGCTGAAAGATACATTCCTAACTGAAATTGCAATTGTCACCAATTCACAGTGAAAAGCCGGGGATTCCTCACTCCTCTGGAAGTGCACAGCTTTGGGGCTCTCTTTCTTCTGGAATTAATAATTGCCGCTGCCCTTCCCGTTGCCCCGAAACTTCCCCTGCACTTCCACCGGACAATCGGGTGTGGCATCGCCCGGCCTGCCCCCTCCATCCCCGTCTGCCGCATCTTGCTCAGGGGGTGTCAAAGATCCTCTGCACCCCTCTGATTGCTAGGAGAGGAGCCCTTCAATGCCAGAAAGGCCAGGTCCCAGTTACACCAGGGATTGGTCTGATTTGCAAGGTATTTGCCAGCTGCTTACAGATGTGGATTATGTAAGGATGATTACAGTGAAATGTCTTCGTCCTTCACTGAAACGGTTGGGTAAAACTGCATATTCAACTTCCCTGGTTTAATTAACTCAATCAAGGTCCCCCAAAAGGGGAAGCAACGCAGTGGCTGTCCTGTGAGAAGGGAGCGTAATGACTGTGTGTGCACGACTCCTCTCCGAGGGGATGCACTGGCTGCCGATTCCCGGGACCACCACTCAGGCAGTGGCCTGGAAGGGCCTTCAAATGCAGCCCCTTTACAGGGTCTTTCTGACTTGCGCTCTGGGCAGGCAGCTGCTCCCTGCAGGAATGATGAATTTCTATCTTTCCAGCTGGGGTTTATGAACGGCCTACTGTGGAATTGCTCCAGCAATGTTACTTTTTCTTCTTGTGCTTTTAGAAACTTTATGCTTATCAGGATCTTTGCAACCTGCCAGAACACTTAATTCTCTTTGGTCACTGAACTGATTAGTCGTGAGCAACAGTGACAACGAGGCTGTCTGGGGGATTCTTTATTTCTAAATTTGACTTGGGCGGGATATGTTTGCAAGAAGAGGGAAACGTTTGGAAAGTAGACCCCCGGGGGAAAGAAAGAGGGGGGCCACATGGGTGGGGACACACACCTGCACCGCACGGTCAGAACAGCCCCGCTCACCACACGCGGTCACTTCCTGCTCGTCCCGGAGGGCTGGCACCCAGCTCTTCCCGCCAGGCCCCACAGCAGGTGGCTTGCTAGGCGAAGGAGTGGGCTTTGGGGGCAGTGGACGAGGGTCGCTGCTAAAACAGAGTTGAGCTGGGAGCTTCTTGGTAGTGGCTGGATCCCCGTCCCCCAAAGGGGAACCATTAATGGGATCCAAGCCCGCCTCAGGGTCACTCTGTCTCCAGATCCAGGAAAAAGGACACACCCATTTTTTAACCTGAATGCACCCCTCTGACCCCCCCGCAAATGGTGAGGAAGGATCTGGTTGACCAGAAGTTCTCCGAGTCCCAGAACAGAGCCTCCTGTTCCAGGGATGGGGGGGGGGGGCAGGAGAAGACCCATGGCTGGAACAAGCCCTTCTGCAAATCACACCATGACCTCTTTTGCTAAGCATAAAGGCTTCCCCCTGGGGCGGCCCAGCGAGCATGTTTGGCTCGACTTGGGGAGCATCCGAGAGGTTGTAAAGCCAGGCACAGTCCTGCCACGGATGTGAAGGAAAAGGCTGGGAGGGGCTCCCTGGAGGCTCATCTTTGTGGCCAAAGTCGGGTGCGGGAGGGACCCCCCCACCTGTCCGCCCTCGGCCAGCGGAGGCCTCCCCTTCTGCCCCATGCTGCTCTTCTGGTGCGGCCCCAAAGTGAGGATGGTCACGCCGCCCCGGGGGCCTTTTGGTGGGTCCCTCTCTCAGCACCCGGCCTGTCTCACGGCACGTTGCCCTGGGGAAGAGGAGGAGGGAGAACCACGGATGCGGCCTGCAGCGCCCGGAGCAAAGTTTCTCGACCTTGGCAACCCCAGGATGTGTCAACTTCAGCTCCCAGAATTTCCCAGCTGTTGCTCTCTTGGAGACGAGATTCTGTTGGTGCTGCAGCCGCATCGGTCGAGTCGTTCTCCAATTCCGTGCCAGGTGCCGATGACATTCCAGCACTTGGCAGGACAGGTCTGGTGGGGAGCCAGACCGACAGGGCAGAACCCATTGACGGGTTGGGAAAAAAAAATCCCGTCTTGCCACAGTGTGAAGAAAAAGGCAGGCGTCACATCTCAGCGCAGCTCACCCGGGGAAGAAATTTGCCACTGCAAACGATGCCGGGACACGAGGCCAGATGAGGACAGGCCCACAAAATAACGCAACCTTGGAGCACGCTCTTCCCTCTGGACCCACGCTTTGCATCTGTGCCTGTCCTGCTACCCGCAAAGCTTCTGGGTGGCATCCAAAGGGAAGTCGTGCTCTTCTGAACCTCACTGGGAGCCCCCATCCACACTTTTTGGGAAGAGGCGATGTTCTCTAGAGGGAACACCCCGTCCTCACATGTCCTGGAAATCCACCCATCTGTGACCCCATTCCTGCCGCAAATGATCCGGCACTTGTCTCCGGATAGCTTCCTGGCCACGGGTCGATTCACCCGGACAAGCCTTCAGGGGATAAAAGCGAGGGGACAGGCTCAGCACGGAGAGGGTCGCGAGTGGCAAGACAGGTGCAGAAATGAACGTTCTGCTGGGCGGCCTCCTCCTGGGCGGCGTCTGCTGCAGCCTTGGGGTTGCGGTTGCCGTTCCCATTCAGCCGGACTTCGATGTCACAAAGGTCAGGACGGAAAATCCCGTGCGAGTTTTTCTCACAACTCTAAAATGATCTGACCATGCTGCTGGAGCCTCACCAGCACCTCTTTGAACAGCTTTGCCCAGAGGAAAAGTAGAGCCACCTGGGCTCCCCCACCCTAAGGCTGAGGGGCCCCGCAGGGCCCCTCTTGGGCACAACGACCGGCTGCTTTGTGCTGTTGGCCAAAGAGGAGGGCCAGGCCCATGCCAGTGAGAGATCGCCCGCTCTTGAGGCAACCATCCCCAGGGGCCTGCTTCCCAAAGAAGAGGGGCCCTGAACAATAAAAAGGCAGAGAGGCGGGAAATCCCTCAGATCTGATTCACAGGCAAGTTTTGGATAGGGGTTAAACAGGGGGAAAGTGTTTGTCTGTTGTTGAACAGAAGTCACACCTCTGAGACAGACAGACAGACAGTGAGCTAAGGATTCCATCGCTTCACAAGGATGGGACCTTGAGATAACCCACCCGGCGCCCAGGCTTGGTTAGGTGGCATGCCTGCCATCTCTCGCCTTGTGTTCACAAAGCGCCCTCGTTGCAGCTGCCCCCTAAACAAACCTTTCGGCAGGTAGGTGAGAGCTTTCTCCTTGTTTCTCCAGGCTCTTCTTGGGCAAGGGCCTGTTTTACAGAGGCACGTGGGGGGAAGCAAGAGGGGCAGAGGAGAGGGTTTGCAGCTCCAGTCATTCTGGTCTTCTGCCTCGCTTCTTATGGCGGAGAGTGAGAAATCGTGTCTGCCCAGCAAAGGCACTTCCCTGGCATTGACCTACTGCCCTCTGGCCCTGTCCTGGTGTAGCCAAGTTTGCCTCCCCGTGTCTGGTGGGAGGAATTTGGGCTTTGGAGCCCATCCCCTTCAGTGCTAACAAACCACCATCCTCCTCCTCTCCTTCTTCCAGATTACTGGGGTCTGGTATCCTCTTGCATCCATCTTTAACGGAGAACTGAGTAGGTTTGACTTCTACCCATTTAAATTTGAGGCTGAAGAGAATGGAAAACTGGTGTTGAGCTTTAATATTCCTGGGTAAGTTTTTTAGAGCTGTATTGTAAGGAAATGCCTCCCCCGACACTGAAGTCCCCCAAAGCCCAAGTTGGGGAACAGAGTGGTTTGAAGAACGTTTGTGAGGCAGCCATCCAGCTCCTTAGCCTGAAGGAAAAGTGTGTGCAGTTGGGAGCCCTTGCAATGCCTTGGACTGCAATATCCATCATCCCTGATACTGGCCCGATATCTGGGGTTGATATCCGAATTGCTCGCCCTCACTGTGGAAGTTGGGTGGCTGGAAAAGTTAGCATGCTGAAGTATGCTTAGAAAATATCCCTCCACGTTGCGTTGGAAATGGGTTTTCAAAAACTTCAATTTTTATTTCTGATATTTGGCACTTGGGGACTTTGCTGGAAGGGATGACGGGTGTGCCTTGCCAGGCAGCTTTTCATTTTCAAATTTCATTTAAAAAAAAAGAAAAAAGAAAGGCGGTCTTCGACTGTGTAGGTCAAGCTTTCATTTCAAGCGTGGCCTGTTAACACTTTGACAGGGGATGCGTTTGGCTGCGGCCTGCAAGCTCTTCCTTCCAGCTCCGGCAGAAGAGGGGCCATGCGCGGGCCCCTCGGCTCCCATAAAGGTCAGCGTGGCTCGCTTTTCTTTCCAGAGAGGGCACCTGCAGGACCCAAAGGTACTCGTTGACTCTACCCGGCCAGCCGGGGGACTACCGAAGCAAAGGTAAGCGCAGATCCCCCCCTCCTTCATCAGGACGTGTTGAAGGACGGCTTTGCACGTGGGGCTGGCGAAGAGGAGGGAGGGGAGGTTTCCTGCCAAACTGACCCTGGGTCCCCCCCCGGGGAAATGCCCCACCTCCCCCCCCCGGCCGCCCTGCTCCGAAAGAGGCTTCGTCAGTCCCTTCTCGGAGAGCACAGAAGGCCCCGCTGGGCAGGAAGGGGGGCGCTCCTGGGCCTGCCCCTGCCAGCCCCCAGAGAAGCCCCTCTGCCCCTCCCTGGGCCGGGGGCCGAGGACGCCCGGGAGCGGATTGGGGCTCTCCGGGACAGAGGGGCCCTGCTTTGGGTGCTGCCCCACGGAGGCAGGGAAACGGCATGACTTTTACACCCCCTTTGCGCCTGCCTGGGATGAAGTGCCCAGCGCCTTTCGCTTCGTGGAGACGGATTATGACACCTACCTGATCGTCCACTCCCAGCGGGAGGCGGCCAGCTACATGGTGCTTGCCGGTAGGTGAGCTGTGTGTGCGGGGGGGGGGGGGCTCTGGAACCAGCCACCGTCCCTGCTCGTCTTGTCCTTGCCCTTCCTAACATTGCTGGGGGGGGCGTGGGAGAAAAACAAAATCGCTTTCTTTGCTTCTTGCCCCAATGGTGCCATCCCTTCGGCAGTGTCAACCACCCGCTGTGGCGTCCAGGCCGGGACCTCCCATCGGGCACTTCCGCCCCCCCCACCCCACCTCCATGCTGCCGAGGGAAGCCCTTCTCTCCTCTGCCTCTTGCTCTGCCCCCCTCGATTCTCTCCATCCATCCCCAGCAGTTCAACCAGGGAGTTGGGGGCAAAGCTCTGAGCCATGGCAGCCCCCTCCCCAAGCTTTCCTGCCCTCCCTCCCACAAATCTCCTTGCTTGCCTGCAGGCAGGAACCCCGTCTTGACCGATGATTTGAAGCAAAGGTTCCAGACGCTGGCCGACTCTCTGGGGTTTCCAGGCAACGTGGAACCTGCTGACCTAAAAGGTAATTCTCTGGCTCTTTGGAATTGCCCCTTCTGAGCCCACGGAAGCGCTCGGTGGCAAACTTGGGCAGAGCTTTGTTTCGCCTTCATGCTCGTGCACGGGTGCTAACTTGCAAGCTGGTCAAATTTCCTGCAGCAACCCTTTTCTGAATAAAACGCACGATGGAAATTTGCAGAGAGAAATGCACACATCTGGGGAGAAATTCCAATAATAATATAGATACTAATGAAAAAAGGCGTAACTCCTCAGAGGTCAGTGAAAATAACCTTTCAGTGCATTGTATTAAGGGATATTTTTTTCATCGAGGCATATATTGAGGGAGCGCATACAACAAACGATTACGAGAACCGCTATGAGAACCTGGTGTGAAAAGGGCCGTAATGCAAGAAAACGAGGAACGGAGGCAAAGGGGACGTGCAGGCCCTTCTTCGATGCTGCGGGGCTCGTGGCGCTGGCCCGGCCCACGTCTCCGCATCATCGCCGCGTGCGGAGGACGACCCGCTCGTCCTGCTACGATGACCGTCTCTTTTCTCTTCCGCAGGCACGTGCTGAGAACACAGGGCAGTCCCTGGCTCCTTGCATGGTCCTCGCCAGGAAATATTCCTTCAATGCGCAAATACCAGCTCAGTTGGGAAGGGAAGCAGCCAGGAGGCAAATACCAAGCTCTGTCTGTCTTTGACATGCAAATAAACCACAGACACAGTTCTCCGTGGTCTTCCTCATTTCTTTCCTGCGGACGGCAATGGATGGACCTACAGCCCCTTCCCTTGCCCGGCCTGCTGGCTGACCCTGGCCTCTTGCACGGGGTTGACCGGCTCCTTCGCTCGCTCACGCGTGCTTGGCTGGGCACTGTTTGGGGACCGTTGGCACCAGCCCAGCAGTCGCCCGCCTTTCCGCCAGTAAACAAAACAGGGCCCAAAGGCGTCTGTCTGCCCATCATTAGTCTCAAAAGAAATAAAGTGCCCTAACCGGCAGAGGGCCAAGTTTTCGTACAGCCTCTTCCCTCCCCTTTGAGTAAATCCCCCCCTTGCTGTCCCAGCCAGCCACAAAGAGCTTTTCCCAGGCAGGCGCTCTTCACTCCTATTTCTGAGGAGCAGAAAGTGCCGCTTCGGGAGACGGTCCTCAACAGCCGATGGTTCGCAATCGAGCCGCAAAATCTGGCAACTGGCAAGACTCGGTTGAGAAGTCGTTACGTTGCCTGATGGATTGCTTTATAGATTAATGTGTAAAATCACTCTGTTTGGACAAGAAACGTGAGATCGGAAGGTCAGACTTGCCTTTCCCAATGAGAGCCATTTTGCATTCCAGTTTGCATCGAAAACACGGAACTGGCTGGGTCCAGGGCCCCTTAAAGCTGCCACAAACTGACGCCCCATTTCACACCCGTGTGCTGCTCTCCTGCCATCTTGAGAGAAATGGGACGCCTGTCTTTCGCAAACGGTGAAAATAGGGCTGAAAAAGGGGCCAGGCCCTGAGTGGCCCCTTTGGGGGCACTCGTTTCCTCACCTGTGCCCAGGCACCTGCTGAGCCATGAGTGGCCGGGGGGGGGGGCTCCTTGAGTCAGAGCTGTGCCTCTTCTTTCTGGAGCCAGGCTGGCTGAGGACGAGGACAGCCGGGGAAAACAGCCCGTCTTGCGTAAGTCTGTCCGCCTCTCCCAGTGGCTTTCAGGCGTGTTTCTTTTATTTTCCTTTATTTATTTATCTATCATATTTACAAAGCCGCCCATCTCACACAAGGTGACTCTGGGCAGCGTACAACAATTGAATGTTTCCTCTTATCCATGCTGTATCTTTACACCTTTGCGCTGCCTTTAACTCATGCGTGGTTCACAACACTGCACGAGAACGGTCAGAAGTAGACCGAGGAGGTGGCCTCGCGTGTCTGGCCCTTCCCTGGTCTTGGATGCAGAAAGGCTGGACTTTTCAAAAGACAAAATCTGTGCCCGAAGAACTTCTCTATCGGCCTCTGCCACAGGGGCCCAAAGGACGCATCTCCTGGCTGTTTCCCAGGCAGTTGTCATGGCTCTCCCATTTTGGCTGCCAGAAACAAGCAGCAGCGTGTCCCCAAATTGGGATGGAAATCAGAGTTTTCCTTCATGGGATTTACAGCACCCAACAAGACCGTCTCCTTGCCCTGCTGCTTTTAATCTTTCAGCCATGTTCTCAGCAAAGTTATTGTGTGGTTATTTCACTTGGTGCACGCGTGTTCCCAAATTTGAAGTCTGGCAGCTTGTAAGAGTCCTTATTTTAAAAAATGGAAAAGCAGCCGGGAACCTGACTGATCTAAATCTAAGAAAATGTCCCAAGAGGAAAGAGAAGCTGTGGCTAAGTTTCTGCACAATGAAGATTGCAAAACCTTGCAGAACAAGTTTAGTCCTTACCAAAGTTTGCATAATTTTTCAGTTTGATCATGATAACGTTGGCCATTGCACTATTGGTTCCTTATTCTGAATTAAAAATCGGGTCCTGCAGATAAACCACCAGCAGGAAAAGAGGACCACTTGGAGACATTCCACTGTTGTAATAATCCAATTTTTCCACTGTGGCTTTGCTTTGAAGCAGATGAGCCTGTCTCCCTCCAGAAACGAGGAAGAATTACCCACGAGCAGCTGAACCAACAGGCATGTGCCCCGAGCAACAAGGAAGCAGTTTGCAGTGTTGCAACTGTTGACTTTGGAGCCCCCGCTTAAAAAGGGGAAAGCCGCAGCCAGCACATCTGAAGGCTGAGGGACTCAGCAGGCTGTGGGCAGAGGCAAGGTGCCACGATGCGGAGTGCTGGCGAGCGAGCGGGCCTCTTCCTGCTCTGCCTGATGAGCGCGACCTACGGAGGGGCGCCGGAGCCATCCTGCCCAGGTGAGGCTCTGAGGAGGATGGCCAGCCTTCCCGCCCTTCGGAGACGGGAAATTTAGCTTCGCGCAGCTCCCCCCCCAAAAGGTGGTTTTTCATTCCAAACTTTCTTCTTCCTTTCCAGAAGCAAAGGTGGTGGGCCTGGGGGACACCGAGAAGATCGCCATCCTCCGGGGATGTCCAGGCATACCTGGAGCAGCAGGCTCCAAGGGGGCCCCAGGGGTTCCCGGGGCCAAAGGTGGGTCTGTGGCAGAGGGGCCCAGCTGGCTTCTGACTCTGTCGACTCCAAAGGAAGCGGTGTGTCTTGCGTGGTTCTGGAGGGCACGGCCTGGCTTGCCGTAAGGCAGAAGGAACGTGTGTGAATGAAGGCAGCCACAGGCAGCCCAATGGGGGAACGGAGCCCCTTTCTTCTTGGCGCCAGAGCTGTCCAAATTCCCCCTCCCGAAGCTGGCATTCTCTTGGGGTTAGCCATCTGCTCTGGTTTACCCATGTGCAAAATGCAGAGCAGTGGGCAGGAGGCTGCCCAGCCAGGCATGTTTTAGGACACCAGCCCCTAACCAACACCCCTGGAAAGCGGGGCCTGGAAGCCTCACTTTGCTTTTCCTTAACAGGCGAAAAAGGCTTGCAGGGAATCCCTGGGAAAATTGGACCCCCCGGGCTGAAAGGTAAGGTGGCCACGCGAGGGATCCCGGGGCTGCGGGGGGTACAGCTGGTGGAGAGAGAGGAGCAATTTGTGGAAAGAGGACGCTCCCAAAGCAGAGGCACTGAAACTGGGGTGGGTGGGTTGCCTGAGTTAGAAGGTCAAGCCACCCCACCCAGCCCCAGCCCTCACCCGTCAGCTCTCCTTCAGCCCGGGCAGGAAAATGGCATTTGTGCCTCCTGGGCTGGCTCGGGGCCAAGGCTGGGAAAAGTTGAGCCCAGGAGGACTCAAATGATTTTCTTCCCCTTTGATTCAGGAGAAAAAGGTGACTTGGGAAGCCCTGGAGCAAAAGGTAAGCGATTGAATGTGCTGCTCTAGGACCAGCCCCTTGGTGCCATCACAGCCCCATAGCCACTGATTTCGCAAATCAGAAATGATTTCACTGGCTTTTGCAATAGTCGAAAAACTTGACCTCAACCATGCCCGAGACATTTGTAAAAGGGAACGGAGCCCCCTGCAAATTGCCCACGAGGCCCTGGGGGTGAGCAGCCCGTGAGGAGGGGCTCTGGTGTTGGGGAGAGAGCGTGACGCCCATTTCTTCCCAGCAGATTATATTGGACAGTGTGCAATTTTCCCTGGGGAGGCACTTCTCTCTGGGGCTCTGCCAACAAGGGGGTTATTCTTAAGCTGCTTGGCACCCCCTTTCAAGACTGGGTGAGGTCAGAAAGAGGAGGAACGCCGTGTTTCTCTGTTTGTTCCCAGGAAATAAAGGCGACCCGGGTGACAAAGGAGAAGTTGGTAAGAACTGCGCCCCCTCCCAGGGCAAGAGCAGCAGGAACTGCTGTGGGTGGGAGCCTCAGCCAGGCTGCCTCTTTTTCCAAGCAAAAGGGCCCTGGTTGAATCGTGCCCCCCACCGAGTCCAGCATGGCTTGAAGTTGCGGCTAAAAAGGACTCCCAGCCACGGCGCACCAGACGTCGTTATGCCGAGTGTGGCTGAGCCTCTGTCCTCTAAGTCAGCAAGGCGGGACCCCCCCCCCAAGAACGTTGCCTGCCGCATGGGTGGGTGGGTGACATTGGTCCACGGGGGGGAGGAATTGGCCATAAATCCCAAAGGAAAGAACAGGTGACCGGCAGAAAAGGGAAGTCTCTGGCCCAGCCCTCCAGAATTTGCCCCAGCTTACATCTTGCAATTATTGGGCCCCGTTTATGGGCAGAGTGTCTAATTGCCAGAGCATGTTAAGGAGGCATTCCCTGAGCAAATAGGCTGAGTGCTTGCTTTTCTTCGCTTCCCTCTTTTCTGCAGATGAGAAGGGGCTGCAGGCTCTTCAGTGCAAGCGAGGTAAGTGGGTGTCCCCTTCCTATCCATTTTTTTCTCTGTCCCCCCCCCCCCCCCCAGCTTCCTGGAAAGCCAGTGCTGCGGCCAGGCAGAGGGGGCAAGCTCAGTCCCAGACACAGTTCTGGCATCTGCAGGATCCGCTTCTGACCATGGGCAGACAAACCTGCCTTTGCTTCAAAGTGGGAGACACAAAAAATTGGTCTGCCCTAAAATAGGCTTAGAAAAATTGCTCCTCCAAAAAACATTTCAAGGGGGGGAAATACCCGCCCAATGTTAAGAGCGGCCCCCATCCCCAACACGCCATGCCACACCGCAACCATTTGGCCTGCTCGACTGGCTCCAGCTGCCAGTTGCCAACCAGGTGGTGTTTTGGCGAAGGCCCTGGTGAACAGAGCGCCAACATTTCTTGCCCTCTGCTTCTGCCCAGGCGCTCGAAACTGCAAAGAGCTCTTGGCCAAGGGGGTGGTCCTGAGCGGCTGGTACACCATCTACCCCAAGCACTGCCAGCCCCTCCAGGTGCTGTGCGACATGGACACCGAGGGAGGCGGATGGATCGTAAGTGCGGCAGAGCGCGAGCCCAGGCGCGGCCAAGGCGTCTGCCCATGGTCAGAAGCGGATCTTACCCCCATGCCGTGGCGGGAGGCTTTACAGCAAGCGCATTTGGGGTTTTACCGCTGGCCCATCTTTTGCCAGAAATTGAACGCACCAGAAAACCAAGTCTTTCTCAAGACGAGGATGGTGGCCGGAGGAACCGTGGGAGGTGGCCCAGCACTCCTGGAGGCCCTGGGTGGAGACGGCTAGCTCTGAAAACCAAGGGAAAAGGGGCGGTTTATAATTGGGAAGCGGTGGATGCGGGCAGAGAATAGCTCCCCTTCTCATATTAGAGCAGGATGGCCTTTTCTGATGAAACTTCTGGTCATCCAAAGAGCGAACTTCAGGCGGAGGACAGAAGACCCCCCTAAGTTCGAAGCGCCACCTTGGCTGTCCAAGCGCCGGCCACAAACTGACGGAGGAAGATTTTGCCTTTCCTCCCCAGTTCCCACATCTGGAGTCAGCCAGCCCTGCCTTTGTCAGCATCTCCCAGCCGCAGCAGGGGCTCCAGCTGAGCCCGCAGCAGGAAGGGGCACGCGGCAAATGTCTCAGGAGGGACCGTCCCTAGTCTCTAGGGCTGTAAAGGCAACGGGGAGAGATGTACTTTCAGACTTGCAAGGTTCTGCTCACATAACCTTGCAATAAAGTAGAAGCTTCAGCGGTTCGAGTCCAGCCTCGCGTTAACAAGGTGAGCTCTTGTTTCTATACCCGCAGCTTCTGCCAACTCAGCAGATCGAAAACGTACGTGAGTAGATAAATGAGGACTCTCACTCCGGTGGGAGGAAAATGCTGGCAGCGGCTCAACAGAGAGACGGGACAGTTGCCGGTAAATCCCCCGAAAAAAAAAGGGGCGCGAAGCAACGGAAATCCCGCCTCCTGTGCTGCCAGCTGGGCTGACGCTCTAGGAATTAGGCTCTGGCAAAGTCTAATTCCGAAACTAGAAAGATGCAATTGCCTTGAAAACCGCTAGGGGGCGGTCACTGCAGGGGCAGTAATGACTGTTAAGCAGTTAAAAAAAAAAAAAAAAAATTCATCTGGGCGCGCTCCCTGTCTGGACTACCTCGCAAGGCTGACACTAATGTACGGGTCCTCCAGGTACGGATGTGATCTGATTTTTATTTTCTGAGGCTCTCACAGCAGGGGTGGTGCTGCGACACTACCGGCTGAACTGCAGGACCCCGAGAGTGGGAAGGCCCCACCCAGGCCACGAAGTCCAACCCCGCTCAGCAGGGCTTCTCTCTTTCAAGGGCTCTGTTGCCCCAGCGGCTTCTTTGGGGAAATGCCGCAGGCAAAGCCTTTGATTTCGGGGCCCATCCCGGCGGGAAGGTTAAGAGGCCCAACTCTCTCCCACAGGTGTTCCAAAGGCGGTCGGACGGCTCGGTGGATTTTTACCGGGACTGGGCTTCCTACAAGAGAGGGTTTGGAAGCCAACTCACAGAATTCTGGCTGGGAAACGACAATATTCATCTCTTGACCTCTCTGGGTAACTGGCATCTCCCTGCACCCTCTGGACTGCTGCGAGGGGAAAGTGGCACAGTGCCTCGCTGGGAAGAGCCTCTGGGGGGCCGTCACACCACTCTGCAGGTGGAGCGAGCACCAGAAATGTGGCTGCAGGGCTGCAGACTGACCCATAGCCCTGGGCTGTGGGGTCTCGGTGACAGAACAGTGCGCAAAGGGAACCATGTGCCTGTGCATTTATACAGGCGCACGCCCTTAATTCTTCGGTTTCATCCTAGGAGAGAATGAACTGCGTGTTGACCTCACCGATTTCGAGAATCAACATTCCTTCGCCAAATACGCGTCCTTCCGGGTAGCGGGGGAAACCGACCAGTATCGGCTGGCCCTGGGCACCTTCAGCGGGGGCCCTGCAGGTGAGCCCCTGAAAATGTCAAGGGGGGCATAAATGCCCTTCTCCATGACCCCCCCCCCCGGGCTGGGCAGTGACAGGCCCACAAACGTGCACCCTGGCTGGCTGGATATGGCCCGGCCTGAGAGGCCTTCCGGACACCCACCACGCACCCTTCCCCCCAGGCGACTCGCTCTCCAACCACAACGGCATGCCTTTCTCCACCCGAGACAAGCAGCAGGACCCCCACAACTCCAAATGCGCTGAGGTGTACAAAGGGGCTTGGTGGTACAACAAGTGCCATCTCTCCAACCTCAACGGAAAATACTGGCTCGGAGAACACAAGTCTTTTGCCGACGGCATCAACTGGAAATCGTGGAGAGGTTACAACTACTCCTACAAGCACTCAGAAATGAAGATCAGGCCTCTGGTCTAGGCAGTGCCTTCATCCTTTCTTCCGAGGGGTCCAAAAGGGCATCTAGTCCATCCCCGCTGGGTGTAGCCTCTGCTTTTGATCTGTTACCTTGACAGATAGTTTGCATTTTATTCCTGCTTCGCTTACAACATGATTAAACGGCCAAAAACAGCTACTCCCGAGTGTCGCTGCAGGGGGTGGGGGGGCTCTTCCACTTGCCTCCCTTCATCTCAGGAGAAGAAGTCTGCGTTCGCTTAGCCTGGAAAAAGGTTCCTTTAGCCTTCTGCCCAGAAAGATGCTTCGACCTCCCTCACTGCTCACCTGGGGCTACCTCTGGGGGGCGGGGGGGCTGGAGGTCCCATAAGTCAACACACTTCTTCAACTGCCTCCGGGTCACTGCGTAGCTGGGTAACGAAGCCACAGCTGTGGGAGCCCAACAAGAGAAAGATCACACTGAGATCTAATTTATCCCCAGTCCGAGTGGCCGTCCATCAGAGTTGGGATTGCAAATGCCAAAAGAGGAAATTTGATCTCCACCAGGAGCCCCGCGGCTCAGAGGCGGGTCCCTGACAATGCTCCAGCCCCGTTACGAGGGACGGACCGACCGACCGACCGACCGACCGAGCGGCCTCCCAGACCAAGGCGACCCGATCCACGGATCTGCTGAGATTAAAGGGGCAGAGCGTTCTCTGGAGATACCAACCCAGAGAGAAGAGGGCGCTCCAGGGGAGGGCAAGGGGTTTCCTGAGAACGGCGAAGGTCGCTCCGGTACCTGCGTGGACACACAAGCAGAGGCTCAGGCGGCGCCTTGACCGCCAACGCGGACCCGCCTCCCCCGAGACCTGCCCGGCTCCAGCGGGTATTGCCCCACAAAAGCCAGCCAATGATCTGGCTGCGTCGCTTCGGATTAAAAATTCGCCGGGAGTCCCTCGACATCTTAACGCGGAGACTTTCGGGGGCTACGCTTCCTGGTCAGGGGAGGGGGAGGCAGCCCGCACAGCTCGGGGCAAACAAATCGTGACGTGCGCTTAGAAATGTCTAGCCGAAGCTTGGGAACCCCGATGCCTTCCCAGCTTTACTATTCGATTTCTGGTTCCCGTCCGAACCTCTCCAGGGACCCCCTTCTTGCCCCGTTTATGCAGATGCAGCTGAAGGACGCCACAGCCCGGGGGGCGAGGGCTTACCCAGGAGGAGCATGGCCAGGCCCTTCAGGCGCACGAAAGCCTCGCAGGCGGCGCATTCCTGTGGGCGGGAGAGAGACGCCCGGGGTTAAGGCGGGCGCCGCCGCCCAGCGCGGCTCCCCATCCACGGGCCAGCGGGGCCCCGCTCGCCCCCTACTGCCCCGCGCCCGGTGGCCGCCCCTCCCCGCCCCGTCGGCGGCTCCGACGCGAGGCGCAGCTGGCCGAGCGGGGCGCCGCCGAGGGGCATCCACTCACCGGGCTCGCGGCCGTCGCGGGCGGCATGGCTTCCGCGTCCCCGTCCCCGTCCCCGTCCCCTTCCCGGCGCCGGGCGGCCAGAGCTCCCTCTGCAGGGCCGGCGGAGGTGCCCGGAGCAGCCGCTTCGGGGCTCGGCCGGCAGGCGCCGCTGCGTCGCCGGGGCTAGCGGGAGCCCAGCCGCGGCGAAGCGCGCCGGCGAGGTCCGGGCGTGGCGATCGGGAGCGGCCGGCCGGGGCGCACGCAGGGCGGGGACCGCCGGTTCCAGGCTCCGATGGCGCCACCGGGGCCCCTCCGCGTGGTGAGCCACGGAGAGCGGCGGTTCCTCTGCTTCTGCGAGGGCGGCAGCGACTCTCCGCGGCTGCGGTAAGTGCAGAGGTGGCGGCGACGGCGGCGTTCTGGCGTCGGGACCCTCTTGCGCTCGGATCAGGCCCCCGGTGACCGCCTCCCTGGCCTGCGCCGAAATGTCGTCCCTGAGCGTGTGCAGAGGGCCTGGAGAAGCGCCCCTTTACAACCTCTGCTGGCTGGCGGCGCAAACGCCTCCCCGCGCCGGCGCAGTTCTTCGCCTGCAATTAAGGTCCGGATCCGCGAGCGCGGAGGGAGGGGCCGCAGCTGCTGGGGATCCCGTGGGGCATCGGGAGCGCCCCTGTTGCCCCCCCAGTGGCTGGCACCCTTGCTCTGGCCCTGACCCGCCTTGGGGACTGTGTGCCCCCATCCCCCACCCCCGTGGAGTCCTGCAGGACAAGGCTGGCCTTCAGAAGCGCAGGAAACGATCAGCCTGTCCAGACACCATCTGCGCGGGGGTGGGGGGCTTCTGCCACCGAGAAGCCCCTTTCGGCCGCAGCCGTCTCCCTTCCCTCCCTGCAGGCTGACCGACGCGTGTGAGGTCTGGAGCTGCAGCGTCCCTTTGGAGAAGCTGGACAGGCAGGTCCGGAAGGGTGGGCTGCTCTCCCCTCTGGCCCTCCCTGGGCTGGGGTCCTTTGCACTGGATAGCTAAAGACCTGCCCCCACCTGTTGGGTGAGCCCAGCAAGCGGGTGGGGGGGATTCACCGCCATTTCTTCTCTGCACAGAAGGAGCCCGGCTCTCCGGCTGACTGCCTCTCCAGACTGCGGTGAGTACAGCTGCTGGCCAGGCCCGCCTTTCTCCTGGCAGCTGGGGGCTCAGCCAGCTTTGGTGGGCAGAGGAAGGGCGCCTCTGCTCCTGTACCTTTCCACCAGCTGCAGGGAAGGTGGAGGTTGGAGAGGTTTCCCCCCACCGGTCTTGGCTACTTCGCCAATGAGTGGCTCCAAGCAGGGCATGAAGAAAGCGAGACCTCGAATCAGGGAGAAATGCCATCCCTCCTGGAGAGGTGGCGCCAGCGTAGATGCTCTTATTCACCTCCCCAGAACGGAAGTTTGTTCACTTCCTTGGTCTCCGGCAGAATCACCCCAGAGCTCTTTGCTGCTCTCGGCGCTTAGCTGCAGAGCCAGTGATGGCTCAACTCTTTGCAGAGAAATCTTGCGGGGCCAGACGCCCACCCTCAGCCTCCACGACGGCAAGGCCACGCTGCAGGTCCAGGACGGTGGGCAAAGCGTGACCTTCGACCTCTACAAAGCCTCGCTCCCCGAGGCCAGGAGGCAGCTCCAGGACCTCACCTTCGGCCTGGTGGAGCAGGTGCAGACGCTGGAGAAACGCCTGGAAGGTGCCCGATTGGACGGGGGCTCGGAGAATGGCAGCGTCCCCACCGGGGGAGCAAGACCCCCAAAGATAATTACAAAATCATTTTAAAATCACTTAAAAAAAGGAAGGAGCAGAGCTTTTCTCTAGAGAAATGGAGCAGTGACTCCTGGCCCTTGAGTGGCCATAGCAAGATGCACAATTCGCTTCTGTGAATAAAGCATCTATGAAATTCTCTATAAGCTGCCCAAGGCAGTTTAAGCAGAAGCGTGTTTGAAGGAATATAAAACCCCCGCCCTGTGGCTGCTCCAGGGAGAAAGGTGGCCTGGGGGCCAGATTACAACCCAAGGAAGAGGCCCCTTTTGGTCTCGGATGGTTTCCAGGTTCAGGGGAGATGGGCCAGAGCGGAGGGCACCACGGCCTGACTGCTTCTCCTCCTCCTCCTCCTCCCCCCGCAGAGTGCGCAGCGGCTGCTGCCACCTCCGTGGCCCTCAGGAGCCCTGGGAAGAAGATCTTGCCAAGCCAGACTTGCTTGGAAGCAGGTAAGGGGTGACACCCAGCCAGGAGGGTGCGTTTCCGCCCCTCCCAGTCAACGTCCGGAAGGGAGGGAAGCAAGCTGACCCTGCTGTGCGCCCAGCCCCTCCCTTCCAAAATATCTGGTTTCCCAGGGCAGAAAAACCAGATTCTGGAATCCCAGTTATGCTTATGTCTGATCCTTCCAAGGGCAAAGGTGATTTTCTGCAGGGAGAAACAGTCCCTGGGTCAGGTGTGTGCAAATGTTTGATGCCGCCCTACGGGAAAACCCATCTCCTAGGGGCCCCTCAGCTCCCTCTTTGGATGCTCCAAACTGCTGCAAAGACAGGTGTGCTATAGCAGTTTCCCCAGAACAGCCCCCTAAGTCTCCCCACGGCCGCCTGGTCTCCCCGAGGAAGATGGTGCTGTGATTTCTCTGCCCCCCCGGCTTTTCCCCCACAGACCTCAGTCCGCAGAAGCGCAGAGGAGGGGCCAGTCCGAGTAAGAAACGGCTGCCTGGAGAGTCCCTGATTAATCCTGGATTCCTAAGGTAACCCGCTGGGGCCGCGTGGGACCATTCGCTCGGATGGCGCTGACCCGCCACACACATCTCAGCCCTCTTGAAATCTGGCCAGTGAGCCACGCCTTTTTTTTCACACTCGTTCTGCTAACGGTTGCCTTTTGAGGGGAGTTTCTTTCATGAAGGCGATGTGCTACGCTAGCCTTCTCTCCCTAGTTCCCTCCGGATGTTGGACTTGAATTCCCATCGTTCCCAACTAGCAGGGGATGATAAATCCAGCATCTCTCAGCGGCTCCAAGCGGGAGAAGCAGCAGCTTCTCTCTCGGTCAGTTTCCACTGCATTCTGCGAATAACTCTGCTGATCTCCCTCGCAGGGCTGGTACAGAAGCGGCTGAGGGAAGGGGCTTCTGAGCAGGCGAAGTGTGCCACAGCGATGCTTAATCCAGTATTTCTCCTTTTGCTCTAGCAAGAAGATCCCGACGGGGGTAGATTTTGAAGATGCCTGAACTGTTTTCCAATCAAATGGCAAGGAACTGCTTCATGGATATTTTTAAAAGTATTTAAGCATGACATGTAAAAAGTATTTTTTATATGTACAGGCAGTCCCCGGGTTAAGAACGCCCGGTTTACGGATGGCCCATAGTTAAGAACGGAGCCTACTGTAGCAAAATTCAAGTTAATTACACAATGGTTCGAGTTCATTACACAATACTAGTTATACAGTATTATACAATCATATTGTTCCAACTTACATACAAATTTGACTTAAGGACAAACTTTGGGAACAGAACTTGTTCTTAAACTGGGGACTCCCTGTATTACAGAATGAGAATTTAGTGCAAATGTCTCTTTTTGATAATAAATGCTTGATTTTACTCACCTTCCATTTTATTCTTTCTGGGCCTGACTCTCTGGGCGGGGGAACAGAAGTCTGGAATAGTGGGAATAAATTCTGCTGGGGGGTTGGATAACAGGGAGAGAATATTTCAGTTCTAATCAGTTGTCTGTGTGAAGTTGCAGAAGGATAACTGTTTGTTGAGGGCACGAGAATCGACTGAGTCTAAATTCCCTATTAGTATTAGCATCAATTTAATTTTCAGGAAAGACATTTATTGTGCCTGAAATTTTGGGAGGGATGTTATACTTAACAAGAGCCCTAGATGGAGAGAGAGAGAAATGTAGGAGTGCAAAGCCGCCTGCCACGCTTCTCCCGCCTGACACCTCCCGACACCTGAGAGCGAGGCCGTGTGCAGGGCTTCTCCGCCGAGGGTCGCCCACAGCGTCAGATGCGTGACGTCGCTTAAGAATGCCACCCATTCGCGGGCCTTTAAGCCCGTCCTTGCCGTGGTGTAGGGAGCTGATCTCTCCTCCGTCCGGTCTTCCTTGCTGAATCGGATCAAGAGACCGTGAGCAGACCCATCTGGAGAAGCAAGCCAGGTTTTCTAGCCAGGGACCTGTCTGCAGACAATCACCACAGCATTCGTGCCAGTGCTGCCCATGGGCAGGGCTGGTGCCTGGCCACGTTGCATAAGCACCCACTGCCTTGGCAGGCGGGAAGATGGGCGGCGATGCTGGACACAGTTAAAGAGAGTCTTGGGCACAGCTGTGCCCAAGAGGGTCCCTCTGATCTCGGCCTCCCCGGTTTCTTCCGCTGCTGGGTGGCTCAGAGAGAGAGGAAGGAGGAGCTGCGGGGGCCAGGCAGGTTGCTGGCCCCCTCCTCCAGCTGGGGTGCTACTTGGGCTGCCTGACCACACCACGGTAGGCCTGGATGATCTCCTGGCGGTTTGGACAGGTGTACTGGAACTCCTTGGCCTCGTTAGCACACTCCAGGTAGCGCCCGATGCCCCGCAGGTCCTTGGGGATGCCCACCTGGTGGTAGTGCTGGCACACGACCTGCGGAAGAGGAGAGGAGAAGAAAGCAAAGATCAGGGCCTCCCTGAGCGGAGGGCGGATGTGCCATCCGTTTATTCCGCTCGCTTTGTTTTCAAGTTGAAGATGAACCCAAACCGGAAGGTTGAGATTCTCAGGATACTGAATTGTGTTTGTGTTGAGTTCTGAGATAATTACAGATCTGCTGTGGGTGGGGTGAGAAGAGGCCATCCCTCCCTTGAGCAAGGCTGGTGCACACAGAGGAGACATGACTCTCTAGAGCCAGGGGGAATTGCGTCCCCAGGAAATCCACAGCAGAAAAGGGGGCCCCGTGCGGAGCTGGTGGGACCAGCCGGGCAGGCCCAGAGGAGAGGGACGCCTCGTTCTGGCTTCCTCACGGTCTCCTCACATTAACGATGTTGAGTTTGGGGAGCAAGTTGCAGTCAGCGAGTGTCATCTGGTCACCATCCAGGAACCGCCGGCGGGAGACGGCCAGCTGGGGGTCACGTGCCAGCTCGTAGTCCAGAGGGGTGTTCAGGTATTTGTCCAGCCTTTGGAGGGCTTTCAGGAGGCCACGGCGCAAGGCTGCAGGAAAAACACTCCAAAAGGTCAGCTTTTGGGGCAGGCTGGAGCTAAGAAATCCACAGATAGACTGCCTTTAAGATGGGGGCTTGTTTAGCAAAACAAGCTGATAGATGAGAAGCCTCTGTGGCTCAGCACAGCCTTTCTCTGGGTCACCAAATGACTGGACGCAACAAAGGGCCTTTGCGCATGCTGGCTGGGGGGAATGGGAGTTGTAGTCCAACGCCCCCCCCTCACCTTCATCCTGAGCAGGTGTGGGGTTCTTGATGTAGGCAGAGAACCGGTGGAAGACGTCATTCCCAGCTAAGGCAGACTCTTTGTAGGTGGGTGCCAGGCTGGGGAACCTGCGGGGGAAGGAGGAATGCTGACTGCCAAGCCTCCTTGGCCCAGTCTCCCCATCTGTGCAATGGGCACAACCCTGGGTTGCTTAAAAGAGGGCAAGGAGAGCGGGCGCGAAACTCGCTGAGTCCCAGCCTCCCTTCTCTTGGGCTCCAGCCCCTCTCAGAAGCTGGACGGGGGGCCCAGTCACTTACTCAGGGGGCGCCAGGGTGTCCTCCAGGAACTCTTCGATCCTGATGGTGTCGGTTTTGGGCTCCCCACCGTAGAGCAGGATGGGCAGCTGCGCTCCCGGGGCGAAGTCCTTCAGGACATCCAGGGACCTGGGAGGGAGGGGAGTCAGAAAAGGGGCTGGTCCTGCGAAAGGGAGGGCTTTCCTCCCCCCACAAAGGACATACCCAGCAGCCAGGAGCACGCAGAGCCCCTAGCAGAGCCAGTCCTCCCTTTCGGATGCAGGTCCCCAACAGCCCCCAAACACAGAAGGGCTTCTGGGAGAAGCCACCACCCCGCCAGGCTCGCAGGAAGCTTTTCTAGCCCAGTGGCCCCCAGATGTGTTGGACAGCAATCCCCATCATCTGCCAAGGGATTCTGGGGGGCACCAGGGTGGGGGAAGCAGACTGAAGGGGAAAGCGAGGGACCGGGTGGGCAGGCAAGACGCCGGCCGTCCTTTGTGCGTCTCACCTCTTGGTGTCCACGGTGGTCAGTGTGAAGGGGACGCCCTTGAGCAGCAGGACCATGAAAAGGCGCTGGCAGAAGGGGCAGTGCCCTATGGTCTCTCCATCAGTGCTGGCCTAAATGGGGCAGGGAAGGGGGGTGAAAAAGCGGCCCTAGGCCAAGCGCATCTCTTGGGAAATGCATCTCCGCCGAAGCGGTGTCACGGGAACCGCCACGCCGTCCAAGAGTTAAAACCGACATGCCACCTTTCCTTGCACAGTGCCCATCACGTGTGTGGGACTAGAAGTCCCATCCTCCCAGGCAGGGCTGGATGTGAGCGAGTGAAGTAGGTCAACCAACAGAGACACGCCTTGACGCATTTCAACAGGCTGTCAAAACTTGCTGGGATTTCAGTCCAGCTTCCATGCTTGTTCCTTCCCTCCCTGCATGCAAGTCATTTTATTTTTGGATCAGCGCAGGCGTTTGTGGGACAGGAAGATTATTTGGCTGTTGCTTAATTGAGCCTCTCCGACATCTCAGCCTCACGCCCACTTCCTGATCCATCATTTGGAGAAACAAGTGCGCTCGGTCTGCTCGCCCGCCCGCCCAACCAGCTCCCTTGCGCACAGGGCAGCGCCAGGGAACCCCCCCCCCCAGTGATGCAGCTTTTCGTTGTTCCCAGGGTCATCCTTGGGCCAAACCCAAAGGCCACACCACACCTCGGGCCGGTGAGAGATGCTCTCTCTGCCAGAAAGGGCGCTTCAGGGCAGAGATCTGGCAGGGCTTCATCTGGGGAAAGCTAGTTTGGGCAAGGCCTTCTTCTGAGCACAGGGACTTGGCGCAACTCCACAGTTGCACAGAAAAAGAACATTTTGGCTCCAAGTGGGGAAAACATTACAGCTGTAACCACCCATTCATAGAAAGAGGAGGCTACAGCTCTACTTCCCAGCGCCCCCAAGCAAGACCAACCCCGCCCCGGAGCCCCGCTGGAGGGCTTGCCGTTCCCTCGGCCAGATGTTGAGTGGAAGATCTGGGAGAGATGGGTGGGGATGTCCTGCTCTGACCTGGACCGAGAAGCGTGCAAAGGCTTGCCTCCAGAGGTGGAATGAAAGCTGAGGCTGCAGCGGGGGGACTCTCGTAGGCCCACAAGGGAGGGGACAAAGCCGAGGGGAGCCCGGATGCAGGTGGGGGAGAAGCACAAGGAGGGCCCCGTCCAGAGACAATCTCTCCCTACGCCCAGACGCTGGGGATGGATGGGAGACCCTTGTCCCCCGTCCTTCAACTGACGGGCTCTCCAGCACCTTGGTCAGGAGAGGAGACGCTGGGCGGATAACCTCTAGACTCTTCCTTCATGCGTTCAACCCGTGGCTTTGGCCACGGTGCCCGAGCCACACATCTGGAGCATCCCACCCCACGTTCAGCCCAGGGGCCTCCCGTCGGAGCCGGTCTTACCTTGACAAACAGCTGGAGCTTGGAACCCTCCGCCATTCTATCTTGGCCCCAGCAGGGAAACCCGGCAGCTGTCCAGCACTGCTCGGATCTGTTTTATAAATTCGACACACCCTCTCCGAGCTTCACCAGCTGCATTCTTTCTTCCTCGCCTCTCAACGCCCTGTTCCTGCAGCCACCCAATCCGAGGACCTCCCTGGCTCCTTGGGTGGCAGCGACAGAAAGGCAGAGCCCGAGCTGCCCAGGGCAGCGCCGGAAGCAGCCCCCCCCGTCTTCCCACACTGCCTTTTGCCGGCCCGTTGTGCTCGCGGGGGGACTGCTGTGACATCACAGACTGTCCGCTGACGTCCTTTGGGTTGAAAGGCAGGATGTAAACCTAAATAATGCCAATACTAACGCTAATGTTACAGGGGAGGGAGAATCGATCCTGCCTTCTTCGTCTGGTAGATACTGCAGTGGCAGGAAGGCTGAGCCTTGTAAAGAGTAACCCAGAGAAGAAAAAAAAAGGGTTTTGCTGCTACAGTTCTGATGGCACATGTAACAGGCATCCTACCTCAACTCTCTGTTCAGGGCTGAATTTTTTCTTTTCTTTTTAAAAGCCCCAAACATACAGCGAGATCAAAGAGGGCCCAGGCTGTGTCCAGGGCAACAGAGGGACCGCTGCAAAGTGCTCGGCCTCGTTCGGTCAGCGCAGAGCAGCCGGACCCCGCTTCTCACCCCATCCTTCACGGGTAAAGCTCTCCCTTGACCCAGCAACACCCTCCGAGTGACCTCTCTTAACCCCATCTCCAGGCCCCGGGCAGCTGGGACAAGGTGTGCCTTCTTCCCACTCCTTTGCCCAGCCCTCATTTCGGCTCCTCAGAAGCCAGATGCGCGACAGCCACACTTCCGAGAACAGAAAAATAGCTCTCCTATTTCTGCACATGAGGACAATTCACCTGACCTTTGAAAGCTGCTGAGAGATTAAGAAGGAGCTTCCAATTAAACCCAGGGCGAGATGGCTCTGCTGAAGATGCCAGCTTTTCACACCCGGGACTGAAATGCAGGCTCAGACCAGCCCCCGCACACTTCCATTGCTCCCAACCTGTCTCGATTAGGGGGAAATGTGTTAAGACACCAAATACACGTAAGAGAAAGTTGTGGGTATTCTAGGACAGTTAAAAAAAAAATAAACACAAGGAGAATGACTCACCCAATAGATTGATGGACAGGAATGATTCACGCAAACATGGGTTGAACCAAGACTGAGGTTCAGCCTCCCACTTCACAGGACTGGGGTGGCCCTTAAAACCACTCACAACTTGGCACGTGACTCCTCCCCACACAAAAATCAAACCCGTCACTGCTTTGGCATCCCCTTCGAGGACAGTTCTGGGGTTGGTTTTGTTCTCTGCTCCGGCTCAGCATTGCAAAACAGATCCCAGCCCACACTTCTCCCCCCACCCCCACAAAATTCTCTGCCAAACACCAGTAGGTTATTATCATCTTTTTATTAAAACAATAATTATTTTTCACATTGGGTTTTCCGGTTCTTTTGCTAGCAATGTACGGGCTCCTCGCGAGGCCAACCGCAGGAGCTCCCCTTGCAAGCCGCCCCGGTGGGGCTCAGGATCCCCCACGCCAGGGGTCGGGCCGAGAGGGTGGCCGGGGGCAGGCAGAGCAGACGTCGGCCGAGCTCAGCACAGAGTCCTCCCTAGCGGGCTTTTGTTGCGGGCGGCCTGATGTCTCTCCCTTTGCTTTCAGCTCCCTAACGGAGGGACCAGGGAGAGGACGGGCGGAGGCCAGATGCCCAACAGCTGTGCTTGGGGAGGGGAGACGGGGGAACGTGCACAGCCCCATCCTCACCACCAGATTCCCACACTGCTTGGGTACCTACCCGCATTCGCACCCCTCCCCGGCTGTCCAGTGAATAAAAAACATTGTGCTTGCCAAGCAGAAAATAAACCAATGCAATCTTTGTCTAAAATCTTCATCTTTCTCAAAATACAATTTACACTCGTTCTGCGCTAAGAAGCACTGCTGTTCCCTCAGCGGCCGAGCTGAGAAGGGAGCCAGACGCTGCTCGGACCCCGAAGGGTCTTCCAGCACCTCTCCCTCTTCGACTGGGGTTAAAAACCTTGGGAAGCCACAGCTGGTCTCGCGGCTTCTCTGGTGCAAGGAGCATTCAGCCGGGCGTGGGTGAATACGGCAAATGCTGCGGGTGGTGCCGCTCCCCAACCAGGAAAGGACGGGTGGACCACGGACCTGCCTTCTCCAACTGCAGCCCCACCTGGCAGGTTAGACTACAGCTCCCATCTTCCAAAGCCACCTGGCTGGGGCATCAGGAGTTGAAGTCCCACACATCTGGAGCGACTCCAGAAGCTGGAGAAGGCTCTCCCAGCTACTTTGGGCTGCCTGGGCGAAGAGGCAACTGTACAGGCCCACCGGCAGCTATTCATGGTTACCAAGTAATTGAGCCTCCATGGTTAGAAGCAGGAAACCTGATGCCAGGCCCTCCTTGGAGACCATCCCTGGCCAGGGGGCTTCTGAAAGATAAACTCAGTATCCTACTGGAGGCTTCTTATTAACACCATGCCAAATTAGGACGCGAGCAGAGGAGCTTCGGTGGAAAAGCTTCCGGAAGGCCTCTGCTGTTTTGGGAGCTTTCAGTCCGGTCGAGTTACTTAGCGCCTTAAAGAACAGAATCGGAAAGAAGGTTACCTTTAACATAGCAAAAAGCTCCAAGCTGGGTTAGAGGAAACGGAGAGCGAGGCTCACGGGGCCAGGCGCACTCCCGCGGGCTGCTTCCAGGTTTAGGGTGGGTTGGTTTCCTTTTCAGCAGGATGCCCGGGGCACAGCGCCTTCCAAGCCTGCACGGAACGGGCAGCGGGACCGTGGCCCTGGGCTGAGGGCGGGGGGAGGGAGGGGCCCGCCCGCAGGGACACCCTGCGAGGGACAGACAAGACCCCCCCGAAGCGATCCAGGGACTTGTTCCAGAAGGATGGGCCCCCCCGGCATCTGGCGCCTCCCGTTTGGGAAAGGCAGACGGAGCCCCACGAGGCTCCTCCGCAGCACAGCTGGTGCCCTCCGCAGTCCGATCCAGGCAGCCGAGCAGAAAAGGCAGCGAGGTGCAACAGCACGCAGTCTCTCCGGGGACTAATGCCCAAAACTGCAGGGTTCAGGTGGGGCTCAGAGGCAGCTCTCCTCTGCCCAAACGCCCCTCCCCGAGTCTTCGCACGTGGCGTTCGGGCCCCGGCCATCTGTTCAGCTGCACACGGCCAGCTCCTCTCTCGGGGGCCCACCCGGGTCACAGGCTGGGCGATGCCTCCTCTCGCTGCCCCCGCCTCCGGGAAGCTCCCGCTCGCTCGACGGAGAGGCCAAGGGCGGCAGCCACGAAGCGGGAAGGGGTCGGTGGTCGCACAGCCAAGGGAGGGGGCTGCGTCCCCTCCGTCTTCAGCAGAGGGTATCAGTGTTGAAGGAGAGCTGCGCCTGTGGGGCGGGGGAAGAGAGCAGGGCAAGCGTTTACGCTGCGCCACGGAGGCTGCCATCCCCGCAGGCCTCTTCGCCACCGTCTTTGCCCCCTGCGCGGCCGAGTGGCCGACCCCACCCTGCCGCGCGGGTGTTCCTCTGCCCTGCCCTGCCCTGCCCTGAAGCGCGAGGTGGCTCGGCCACACGTGGACTGCCGGTAGAGGAGCCTCACCCGCTCCTCCTCAAAGCTGATCAGCCCCTCATCGTCCGTCTCCAAGTCCTCGGGCTCCTCCACCACCATGGTCCGCAGCTCCGTCGGGGCCCCGCGTGGCCGCAGCAGGTTCAGGAGGCGCTGCAGAGGGGACTCTATCGAGCAGGGCAGGAGGCTCTCCTGTTGCTCCAGGTTATCGCTCTGCTTTTTGGCAAAGTTTACGAACACCTGGAAAGGAGGCTGCAAAGTCAGGCTGGACCCCCATGCTGTGGTCAGGGCCTGAGTCGCCTCCCGCCTGCCAAAAGCCCCTCAGAGAGGCCCCAGGAGTTCCAGCCTGGAGATGGGAAATCTGGGGCCCGGGGGGGGGGACCCTGCGCCAGGCTGGCTGCATTCCCCCAGATGGGCACCCTCCAGCTGTGTTGGGCTACAACTCCCGCTATCCTCAGCCAGCTGCCGCTGCCGCCCTGCCAATGCACCAGGCACAGAGCTGGCTGGAATCCGCACGTCCCGACAGAACAGGCGGCCGAAGGGAATGTGGGGACCCACGACCCCCCCTCACGTTGTCCAGCGTGGTCTGGCTGACGGAGTAATCCTCGATGCCCAGGACGGCCACCACCTGCTCCATCTTGCTGAAGACCTGAGCGAGCGAGATGTGCTCTGACTTCAGCTGGTACTGCACCTTCGTGTGGTGCCTCTCCTGGGGGTGACAGAAGAGGCAGGTGAAGGCCAGTGCCGCCGCCGCCACCTCCTCGCTCGGCCTGGCAGGGCCCCGATCCAGCTGGGCCCAAGCACCTCCAAGAGCCTCAGGCTGGTTGCTTCTGCCTTTGCGCCCTTTCATAGCATATTTTCCTTATTTTCACAGGATGTAGGTTTGTGCTCATTATTTCTTAAATCCCATTGGGGGTGGCTTTCTCTGCCCTCTTCCTCCTCCTCTTTGAACCCGGGGCTCCCCACTGGCACCCATCCGCCATCCAGCCTCTCCAAGGTAGCGAAAGGTCTTGGGAAAGAGCACGTGGGCCAGACGCTGTGGGTCACAGCTCGCATCAAGCCAGCCCACAGTGGAGAGTGACGGGAGGGGCCGTCCCGGAGGGGGCTGGTGGAGATGAAGCCCCTCCTTGCCCCCCCCCCGTGGTTTCCAGCAAAGAGTCGCCCACACCTTGAGAACGGCCTCTGGGAAGTTCCGGCTGAAGAACTGGGCCACCTCCTTCACGTTCAGGCTGGACTTGGTCCGTACGGTGATCATGTAGCCATCCCCAAACCTGGCCGGGAGCAAGAGGGAAGGAGGGAGGGGGGTGCTGCAAGAGCCGCTCTCCTGGCCAGCTACAGGAAGGCTCTGGGATGAATTTTAAAGCTGCCAGCTGTCCAGTGCCATCTGGGAAGGGGCCTCGGAGGCTCAGCTGGCAGGAGCGAGAGAACGCTTCCTCCCCATCAGCCAGAAGACGTTCCCGGCAGGACAGGGGAAACTCGGGGGGGGTCTGCTCCACATCTGGGCATTGCACACAGGCCAGGACTGAGAGGCAACTGGCCAGCTTTGCCGGGTCTGGCCAGCGGAAGCTGCTGTGAGGCCCCCGCGCTCTGCCCGCCCAGCGCCCTCTGCTCACCGGTTCTTGAGGTGCTGTATGCTGCCCAGACACTTGAGGCGCCCGTTCACCATGATGGCCAGCCGGGTGCAGAGGGCCTCGCACTCCTCCATGCTGAGAGAAGATGAGCCCCACTGAAAGAGCCAGGCCGGGGCACCCTCTCCCCAAACGAAGGGGGAAAAGCTCCCCCGGCTCGTGGGTGCCCTGCAGCTGCCGCCACTGCCGCCTTACTCATCCACATGCCCCCCCGGGCTCCCTCATCCAGCCAACCCCCTCGCCCTGGCATCTCAGGAAACGGGGGCTCCCAGCCTACCTGTGCGAGGTCAGAACCACGGAGCGGCCTGTCTTGATGATGTCCAGGATGAGGTTCCACAGGAAGCGCCTGGCCTTGGGGTCCATGCCCGTGGTTGGCTCATCCTGCCGGGAGGGGACCGGAGGGCAGATTTAGGAACTCCACTTGCCCAGCACCCTCTCGGGGCGGCTCCTGAGGCTGGGGCTGCACCCCTGAGCATGGCGCGCGACCCTCAGCCCTGCGCCTTGCCCCACCGCCGCGCCTCACCAGGAAAATGAAGGCTGGATAGCCGATCAGAGCGATGGCAGTGGACAGCTTCCTCTTGTTGCCACCGCTGAAGGTGCTCGCAGGCTTGTTGGCACACTTGTTCAGCTCCAGCTTCTTCAGCGCCCACTTAACCACCTGAGCAAGGGAAGAGGGGTCTCACACCCACACGCCCAGCATCCTGCAGATGCTCCAAGGAGCCCCCCAGCCCCTGCGGCGGCCTGAACCTGGGGGCTTCCCTTAGCCTTCTTCCCCCCCTTTCTGTCTTCTGGGGGTGGGTTCCACCAACTCATTTTCTGCACGTGAAGCAGCAGCCGCAGCAGCCACCACCACCGCCACCGCCACCGCCTTCTACTTCAGGAAGGAAAGCTGGGGGGCCGGAGGGCGTCGCTCAGCCGCCTCCTGCTCCTCCCTCACCCGTTCCTCGTCCTTCCAAGGGATGCCACGCAGCCGTGTGTACAGCTCCAGGTGCTCCTGGGCCGTCAGCTCGTCAAAGAGGGCGTCGAACTGCGGGCAATATCCCAGGCTCTGCTGGACCTGCAGCAGCTCCTTCAGGATGCTGTGAAAGCCAAGAGCCGGTCTGAGCGCACGGCATGGAGCCCAGCCTGCCCGGGATGCCCCGGCGGCCCCCAGACGGGCAGGCTGGCAGGAAAGGGGTTTCGGAGCACAGCCCCGTTCAAAGGAAAGCGGTGTTCTAGGAGGGACCCGGTGCTCAAAGCAGCTAGCGGCAACAAATAAAGCAGAGAACAAATGGATTTAAGGAAATATTACAAAAGTCGCAAGCGTAAGGTCACCACGGGATTCCAAAAGCCACCGGGAAGGCAGATCCTCTTTTTCTGGCGGCTCTCTTGCAACGAGCAGATCAGAACAGAACTGCCTGCCCACGGAGGCGCCGCTGGCCCACGCACTCACAGCCTCCTCTCTCTGGCTCTGCGTGCCAACGGCCCCATTTTAACGGCGTCCCAGCCGCCACCCCTTCTGGGGCAGCCAATTCCCCAACAGAATGACCGGTTATACCGAGAGGAAAGAAGAGGGGGGGAAATCAGCTCCGGGGCAGCAACTGTGCTCCCGGGGAACCCTGCAGCAGGTGGGCCGTGCACCCCACTCTCGGGGGACCCGCCAGCCCCATCTCCACCCCCCAGGCATACCTGTGCCCGTTGATGAAGGCCTCGCCGTTGGTCGTGCTCTCGTCCCCCGTCAGCATCTTGAAGGTGGTCGTCTTCCCTGCCCCGTTGACACCCAACAAGCCGAAGCACTCTCCTGGCCGGACGCCCACGCACAGCCGGTCCACGGCCAGAATGCGCCCAATCTTGCGGGACTTGTACACCTGGTGCCCGGCAAGGGGCAGAAACAGAAGCCACCTCAGCCTCGGTGCGAAAGGAGCTTCCCTTTGGTCTGGGGGGCTGGGGGACTGCCACCTGCAGGAGACCCCGCTTGCATCCCTCTCCTGCCCCCAAATCCCGCCTGGTTTCTCCCCCTGTGTTCAGAGAGGGGAGGCTGAGGCTTTGGGCCCCCTGCTCTAGCCAAGCCTGCCTCAAATTGACCTCCCCACCTTGGTGAGGTTCTCAATCTTGAGCATGTCGTTGTCGGCGTCCCCGCGCAGAACTCGCTGCCGCTCGGCAGCCACGTCCACGTCATCTTCGATGGGTTTGGTGGACACGGGAAGGCGCCTGGTCAGGGGGTGGGGTGGGGTGGGGGCAAAGAAGCTGTATTTTCAATTGTAGACCACACCCCTCCCGTGGCATTGTGCCAGCTTTCCCCTGCCCAGCCCCCTCCAGATTTGCGGGGCCGCAATTCCCACCCTCCCCAGCCAGGTGGGAAGGAAACTCTCCTGCCCCCAGAAATTACTCTTCCAGGCATGCACTCACTGTGGTTTTCGGAGAAAGTTGTACTGGAACATGATGGTGATGAAAAAGCCCACGAACCCTTCAACAGTCATAGCCACCAGGGCCCGAGTCACAATGTCCCACTCAAAGGGAGACTTAATCTTGTCAAACTGCCCTAAAGGAACGGAGGCACAAGGGGGGGGGGTGACGGGGCTGAAAACTCCCAAACCAGGGGCTCCCTCCGGGGGTGGGGGGCTGGTGCGGATTCGGCTCGGCCCTCTCCAGCCGAGGGGCACCAGAGGCTGGTTCCTGCTTTCCAGGGCTATTTTGCTAGTTAAACCCCAAAGCCCCGGAGACGCCCTTCTTCTTGAACGAACGTTTTCTTGCTCAGCGCAAGAGGTGCAGGGCCTTCCTTCCTCCTGGATCTCCCAGATAGTCTGGGGCAAGTTGCAACTGAACAAGCCAGATTAGAAACCACTCTGCACATGTTCAGAAGCTTGCAACGCTGCAGGAATAGATCGTGGCACAGAGAGCGGGGGGAGGAGAAATTGCAGGGCTGACGCCACGGGCAACTTTACCGATCTTGGCGTAGTATTCGTTGATGTATTCGTTGTACGCCATCTCCATGAGTCCGTGACCCAAGTTGTAATTGGGGAAAATCAAGAAGCAGCTTTTTAAGTAGCTGTTCACCATCTTCAGGTCCTGCGGAGAAAAGGCACTAAGGAAGGGCTGCAGCAGCATCAGTCCCCCCCCCCCCCAAGTATCATTTATCTCTAGAATTCAGAGCTAGACTGGCTCTGCACAGGGAGGTTCTGTTTCATGTAACAAGAAGCATCTGCATCGCGTTTTTGGGTTTTTCTTGAACAAAAAAAGGAAACCCGAAGTTGTTACCGTCACCGCATTTGGGGGGAAAGAGTTATGCAAGTCATTTACTGATTTTTTAACAATTATTTTAGCCTCCTTTTCTGCTGAAAAATCCCTCCAAGTGGCTAAGGGAAATGACTGAAAAGCAAGAGCATTTTTTAAAATACAGTATCCACTGAAGGAAAGTACTTCAAAAACTCCAAATATCCGTGGTATTTGTGGGTGGGGCCTCCCTTCGTCTGAACAGGGCAATGCAAGAAGCAGGCCAGGCCGTCAGCCCTGGACGCACGAGTGGGCCGGAGCCAACTTTTTAAGGCCGTTGCCCGGCTCGCCCACCTTGTCATGTTCAAAGAGCTGCAGGAGGAAAGTGGCCACGGTGGCTGTGATGCCAATGAAGAGGTTGATGACGATGAGGAAGACGTATGCCGAGCTGGGCACGTCGAACCAGAAAGAAGCTGGGTACATGATGGGCGTCATGGACCACCTGGAGGAAGGGCGGAGGTTGGGGACAAACACAACAGTCTCCAGCCGGAAGGCGCAGAAGCCCCCCGGGGCCCCAGGAGATCCGGCCAAGACCTGAAGAGAAGAGCTTCCCGTCCCAGCTCCTTCCCCCAGAAGCTGGAGTTCAGAGGTAGACTGCCTCTGAAAGTGGAGGCTTCATTCCCAACCCTTGCGGCGGCCTCAAGGGCAGACCCACTGGCTTCCCCTTGTCCCAACACCCTCCACGAGACACCGCAACGTACCCGTAGAGCAGGAAGAGGGCGACCACCGCGGGGAAGTTGGTGGGAGAGGTGTAAGCTGGCAGGTCGAAGACGAACAGGATAATGATGCAGCAGGTGGCTGGCACCAGATAGTTGAGCTGGGAGGAAGCAGCAGGAGGAGGAAGGGAAGCTTCAGCACGGCGTTACTCCCGCCCCCCGAAAGCCCTGCGCCCCTCCACCCCCAACGCGCCACCGGAGGGTCCCAGCCACCCCACGTGGGCGAACGGCCACCCCCTCCCCAGCCTACCATGTCCCAGACGTAGTTGGCCAGCCAGTAGATGACGGGGTCGCAGCCGCTGACAAACTGGAGGTGTTTCGCTTTGGTGGACTTCTCGGCCACCAGGAAGACGACGAAGCTGGCCGGCACGAAGGACATGGCCACGATAATGAAGATGGCGATGACCACGTCGGTGCCCTGGAGGCTGAGCGGAGGAGAAGAGGTTGGCGCAGCCCCTCTGCTCCGCGGCCCCGCTCCCCTCCCTCTGCAGGAGCCGGCCCTGTTTGCCCCCAGGCCCGGCTGAGGGTCCTCCCGCTGAGCCCCGCGGGTGCTCTGGGCCACGGGGCTCCCTCGAGCCTTTGCTCCAGGAGCGGCTTCGATGGGGAGGTGGGACAGACGTAAAACCTAACACCCCAAGCCGCCCCAAGTCGTGACGGAAATCGCACTGAGAAGTAGGGATTTCTTCCCTTAAACGACTGAAAAAGAAAGGGACCGAGGAAAGGGATACCTACAGGTAATCCAGAGAAAGGCTGGCGCTGGTCTTGTTCATGGGATGGTTGGTCAGGGTGATGCCTGGAGGGCAGAGAGAGGGCCTGGCATGACTGCCTCGGCAGGGGCTCCTCCGCCGGGCCCGCCGATGCCCACCTCCCGCCCCTCAATTCCCTTTCTGGTAACTCGGCCTCCTCCTCTCTTGGACCGCCCAACGCGGCTTGAGCAGCAGATGCGAATGCGCACGGGCAGAGCCACTTAATTTAGTGCCACGGCCCCAATTCTCCCCGGCATCTGGAGACCCTTCCGCCCTTCCTGCTCACCATAGGCTGCACGGTTGCCCCGGCTACTGGGCAGGTTGGCGCGGAGGATTGCATTGTTGAGGGCGTTGAGGTAGGTGGGCATGCTGTGGTAACCTTTGTTGTTGTAGTACACCTAGGAAGGACGTGCAGGGAGGGGAGCGTTTACACCCGGCTGCTCTCTCGCCAACAGAGGGCTTGGCTTGAGGAGGGCAGCGGGCACAGAAGAGGGCAATCAGCCCCTGGCAGCTGGTGAACTCCGGTGTCAAACTGGGACGTGAACTCCCATTCGAGCCCAGCCGGTTGGCGCTTCTGTTCTGCCCGCCATGGGTTAGGGTGGGCAGAGACGTAAACGGAGCCCCTACCTGGGCGGTGCTGCGGACAGCAATTTTCCGGACCATCGGGGGTGCCGTGGTCCCAAAAGAGGCCGGGATGGACTTCTGGATGTTGCCGAAGGACACGGCGCCATACCTGGGACCAGAAGGGAGCGCGGTTTGCTCTAGAGGGACCTGCCCGGACTCCTCCTGGCGGGCCGCCTCCCCCACCACGCACGCACGCACACACACACCTGTGCAGCCGAAAACGGTCTGATGTATAGAGCAGATACTCCGAGACGTTGCGCCCCGTGATGTCCACCAGTATGTCCCCCGTCACCACCTTCATCTGGGGGGGATGCCCCCCAACCCCGCTGGGGCAGGAGAAGCCGGTGCCCTGCATGGAGCAGGTGCATTTGACGGGTTCATGGACGAGGCTGGGCTGGGCTGGGGTGGAGGTGGAGGTGACCGTCTCTGGCGGGGAGAAAAGCCAACAGCGGGGTGTCACCCACCGAGGGAGCTCAGGGCTCCGTTGTTGCGCACAGAAAAGCAGTTTGAAGAGCGGAAGAGAGTTGGGACAATTCTGTAGCAATCCGGCCTTCCAAGCACACTGGGGGTCCCAGAGCCCATCCTCAGGGCTCCTCTTCCAATCGGCAAGAGACGCAGGCTTGCACCAAACCCCAAAGCGCCCTTTTCTGAGCCAGCCTCTGCTCTTCCAGCCCAGCCTCCAGCCGCGTCCAGCCCGTACCTTTAACCGTGGGCGGGAAGGTGGTGAAATTCCAGGCCTGCAGCAAGTCCTCATCCAGGGAGAAGGGGTAGTCGGAGGGGGCTGGGGATGGAGGGGGAGGCACGAAGTTGGAGAGGGGCAGGCCCTGGGTGAAGGAGTCCAGGCACATGGCGTCAAAGTACTTGGCAGCCAACATCTTGGACTCGTTGCTGTTGAGGTTCAGGGACTGAACCTGCTGGTCCAACGTGCTGTTGAAGGACGACTTGAGGACACAGGTGGCCCCGATGCCGGAGGGCAGGTAGAAGGTGCTCACCAGCTGCTGGGGGCTGGCGTCTGGCGAAGGCTTGCTAAACGGAGGAGGAGGAGGAGGAGGAGGAGGAGGATCTTTCAGCCCCCGCTTTCCTGTCCCTGACCCGCCCCAAGCAGAGTTCAGGAGTCTGTCTTTACTCGCCCATCCCGTTGTCCGTGAGCAGATCTACTGCCTCTGCAGCTGGCTCTTCCACTGTATTTATCAAGGCTTGTGCTCTGTCGCACCATGAGCCAATGTTTTCTCTGGCTTTTGAACAGCCGGCTACGTTTACAGCCCTGCTCACAACTGGGGGAACATCTCTGCCTGCTAAGTTCCCTACACATGCATGAATCAGGGACTCTTAGGGACCCTGATGATGGCTGTGTGGCTGGGAATGATGGGCGTTGAATGCCACAGACTGGGAAACACTGATTTATGCAGTGTGTCCTTGGTGAACTTTCTCAAGATGGAGGGGAAAAGCAGACATCTGTCCCAACCAAACACTGGAGGATTCCCCTCTAAGGAACGGCCACCGAGGCAGATGTTTACCCATCGATCTTCTCTCCCCTGAAAGGGGAAGCGTTCTCCTTCCTACACAGCCCAGACGTCCAGGTCTGGGAGCCCCTCTGGACCAGATCCCGGCCAGTGCATGGGGGGCAGGGTGGGGAGAGTGCAAAGGCGCCCATCTCTTACTGGTAGCCACGTTCCTCGTTGGCGTACGGAATGAAGTTGCCTCTGGGCTGGGTGTAATTGTGATATTGAGACGGTGAAAGGATGAGGGGAGGCAGGTCACCTGCAGAGCAAGAGGGAGGCCATCACCACTGCACTGGCCGCAGAGAGACACCCCCCATTCTGGCAGCAGGAAAGAGGGGCCAGGAGAGCAGGAGTTGCCTGCCCCGTCCCTAAACACCCTTTGAAATCCAGCATTCAGCCCAGAGGCCCTAAACCCAAAGCCAGAGCGTCCAGCCACCGGGAGGACGCTCAGCATCCCTCCGGCTCTCATTCAACAGAGGAGCCCTCCAGAGGGTAAGCCTTGGGCCCCATTGGGGGGTGGGGGGGAGGAGGGCTCCTGCCCCCCCAGCAGCCAGCCTTCCTCACTGTGGACAGGCAAGGCAGGGCAGGGCACCCCCCGTACCTATTTCTGGGACAGAGAGGGCCACCGTCATGGCGACGCAGACGAAGAAGGCTGGCAGCAGGATCTGGGAGAAGAGCGCCTTGCTGTTGCGCTTGGCACAATGGAAGCGCTTGACGATCAGCCCGTGAAACTGGCGCAGCTTCAGCCAAGAGCCCTCCAGCCTGAAGCTGCCTTGCCCGGCCAGGGCTGCCTCCTCCGGATCAGCGTCTTGGTCTGCGGGGTCGGGGAAGGAGGAAGAGGAGAAGCGACGGAAGAAGGGAGGGGGGAGGGGGGACCAGGCGGCCTTTCCCTCCCCCCCATTCCGAATAACTGCTTCCCTCCCGCAGCCCTCCCCTGCGCACGCAAGATTTTCCGCGGACTACGAACCTTGCAGACTGCTGTTATCGGGGTCCTGCGGGTTTTCGAACAAGGGGGAGTATTCCCCATAGAACTCCGAGTAAGCCCCGCCTTCCTCGCCGCGTATGGAGCCGGCCGAGGAGGACGACTGCAGCGACGCCCGTGACTGAGCCAGGTCCGAGCAGGCCAGGAGGTTCCCCAGATCCCCCTCTGGCTTCGTCGGCCTTTCCGACCTCAGGGCGGGCTGGCCGTTGGCTTCGGGCTTGGGGCCGAGGCGGGGACCGGGCAGTGCAAAAGCGTCTTTCTTGGACTCCTTCATGTCTGCAAGGGTGGGCAGAAGTGAGGAAGGCTGTCCAGGTGCCCCAGGACACCCCTGCTGGCGGGGAGCCTCTGTCCCCTCCTCCGGCTTACCAGCATCGCTGTTCTCGAGGGACTGATCTTCTTCTGAGACCTTGAGGAAGACCTCTTCGAGGGTGGTGTCCATCAGTCCAAAGCTGGTGAGGTCCAGTTCATCCAAACTGTGCTCCAGGTGCTGCCAAACAGAGCGGGAGGAAATCAGGGAAGAGCGGAAGCCCAACCGAAGCTCGTTCGCACGGGGGTCTGCTCCTTGAGTGCACTTGGGGGCAGCCCAAAGCAACCCTCTTGTGCACACTCTCTCGCTGCGAACATTTCCGTGCCCGGGCCTCAGTCGAGCAACTACCGTTCCAGGGTAGGGCAAAAGGAAGTCGCTTGTTCCCCTCCCGAAGAGCCTGCACATTCGTTGCTTTAAACTGGCTTCACCAATCCACAGAAGCAGGGACGGCTATCAGTGGCTACCAGCCCTGAGCTTCCAGGCCCAGGGGTAGCCTACCCCTTGCAACCACGGGGGGACGCTGTTATCAGTTCGGTCCGTGCCAACAACGGGACCTCCCTAGACTCTTCTGGGGATCCACTGCGAGATTTGCATTGCTCGCGAGTCCCACTGAGACTGACGGGGGGTATCTGGGTTGCAAGGACCCCCTTTCAAGAGGACTAGCTTGTGGTGAAGAACAGAGTCCCAGAGATCACAAGCCAGTTGCTTTAAAGCCTCTTTTCTGTGTTTCTACCCCCAGGAAGGAAGGAGCCCTCTGGTTAAAAGAAGCCCTCCCGGCTCTCCCCTGCCTCTCCCGCGCTGTCGTCGCTCCGGCTTCTGCACCCGCGTGGGGTCCCTGCACCTGCCTGGAACAGCCGTTCGAAGCAGCCCTTCTTGACGGCCTCGCCGGGCAGGATGTAGGAGAGCTCCGTGTTGGTGTTGCAGATGAGGAGGCAGGAAGCCACGTGCTTCTTGATGAACTGGGTGACTCGCTCTTCGGAGCACGGGCTGATGGCGGAGGGGCAAGGGGGGCTCCAGGGGAGCCCGGCCTCTGACGGGGGAAGGAGAGCGTTAGCCAGACCATTCTGCACGGCGGTTGCCACGAAAGGGAAAGAAGACGCTCTTTCACCTAACTCGTCACTTTAACCATTATGCAGCTGCCGTAACAGTTGCAGAACTGCGTGATTTTAAGAGAACTCGGGAGGGGCAAAGTCTTCGAAAGAGTCAGGCAAAGGAAAGCCATGGGGCTGCAAAGGCTACGTGGCCTGACAGTGAGGTGAACCTCCCTGTTCAGGGGAAGTCTACCTAAGTAACAAAGGCCAAGGAGGCAAGAGGACTTCCTGCCTGCAAAAAAGGCGGAGTCACCGTTGCTCCAGCTAAAAGGGTGATGATTCAGACGCAGGAGGGCCGGCGGGGCCACTGACCCGTGTTGGTCCGGGAGTCCGACTGCTTCTTGACCACTGTCAGCTTGTACCCGTCCCCATACGTGCTTTTCAGGAAGAGCGGAGAGCCACAGCATTTCAACTTCCCATGGGAGATGATGGCAATTCGGTCCCCCAGGAGGTCAGCCTCGTCCATGTGGTGCGTCGAGAGGAGGATGGTCCTTCCTGGGGCGGCGGAAGAGGCGCAGGGGCCACATGTAGCAGGAAGAGCCCCCAAGAGCCCATCAAGGTGGAAGACCAGAGACCCACTGGCACCAGGCAGACCAAGCAGGACTGCTTGGCACTCCAAGGGGGCTCCCCAAACCCTCTTCCCCCCCAACTGCACCGCAGAGAGAATCCAGAAAAGGAGGCTCGGGGCCTGGGGCCTCCCCATAACTCAGGCCGAGGGGCCAAGCTGCACGGGTTCCGAAGAAGCGGGCCCAGGCTGGCGTCTCTGAGGCCTGGCAGGCTCACCTTGTTTATACTTGAGGATGAGGTCCCAGATAGCTCGGCGGGCATAGGGGTCAACGCCAGCAGTGGGTTCGTCCAGGATGACGGCCCGCGAGCCCCCCACGAAGGCAATGGCAACCGAGAGCTTCCTCTTCATCCCTCCAGAGAGCATCTGCACCAAGAAGTGGCACTTGTGGGTCAGCTCCAGGTCCTCGATCATCCTGCGGGGACAAGAGCAAGGCGGGCTCCGTCTTCCCAGGGACTCACTCCATTTGAGGAGCCCTTCCGGGAAGACTCGCCCAGCTGGGGCGCGCGGGTGCTGCGGGGGGCTCCTACTTAGCCATCTCCTTGCAGATCTCCTCTTCCGCCGTGCCCTTCAGCTGCGAGTAGAACCAGAGATGCTCCTCCACGGTCAGCTTGTCAAAGAGGACATTGTGCTGAGGGCACATGCCCAGGTTCTTCCGGATCTCGTCCATTTCCGTCCGGATGTCGTGGCCGTAAATGGTGGCAGAGCCGGAGGTTGGGGGGAAAAGGCCTGTCAGGATGGACCTGAGTGGGGAGGCAGCAGGGGATACGGTCACGCAGAGCCCCCGCTCCCTGCCTCCCACTGCAGCCCCCCGTGGAAGGGGCTTCTCCCTGCCTTCCAGCCGACACACTCACATGGTGGTCGTCTTGCCAGCGCCGTTGTGACCCAGAAAGGACACCACCTGGTTCTCGTAAAGGTTGAGGCTCAGCTTGTCCAGAGCCAGCTTTTGGTCGGTCTTGTAGATCTTGGTCAGTTTGTCCACGCAGACCACCAGGGGCAGGTGGGTGGGCTCCTCTTCGATGCCCCGGCTCTCCTCTGCAGCGTGCCAACAAAGAGCACAGGACAGAGAGGGCCCATCTGTTAGGCCTCCCGCCAGAAAGCACGGTCTTTCCACACCATCTCTGCACCCCGGCCAGGTCAGCACACGCGCTGCGGCCACAGAGGTGCCTGGCACTTCTCGAGGCTTTCACGCACCAGAAGGCGTTTGGTGTGGGGAGGGCACCAAGGGGCAATTCTCTTCTGCTTCTCTAATGCGAATGAATGGTAGCTCTCTACGCAATGCCGAACATGCCCCACGTTGGCTCTGCTTCCACCACTGTTCTTACCCATCCTTCTGTTCTCCATGGCACATGCTTGGTCCTCCTCCGTGACACTAAGGTGGGTCATCTGGGACCAGGGCCATGACCAGTCCCAGGCCTCGGTGCGCCCATTTCCTAGCCAGTAGGACTTCTGCAGCGGAAAGTACCAAGGCCGGGGCAGCCCGTACGTTCCTGGGAAAGAAACACAAGTTGGCACAGCACTGGAGGCACAGCAGTGGGACAAGAACCATCCCCGGAGAATCTCAGCCCTCCCCACCTGCCAGAGTGACAGCCGCAGCCGGCAGGGGCAGAGAAAGTGAGCAAGACCCCCGAGCTCCCCAAACCCCCATACCTGGATGCACGGCTTCAATATACCACGTCAGCACCCCGTAGACCACAGCATCGATGATCAACATCATCATGGAAAGGAGAAGGTTGAAGTCATCCCCCTCCACAGGGGACTGGCTGAAGGTGTGCCACTGGATGCCCACACCCGCCACTTCATAGAGGGCAAAGTACTTGGAGCCCAGCCCAAAGGCCGTGGTGGACATCAGGGACTGGGGAGAAATGGGGGGGGCAAGAATGAAAGACTCCCCCCTCACAGAAGGGGCTAGGAAACATCTGGAGGTGCCTCAGTCTTGCCCCTCCCGCACAAGTCCTGTGCCCCACCGAGGGCAGCACAGCCCCAGGGGCTCTGCTCTGCCGCAGCAGGAAAAGGGGACCGGATCCGCCTCAGAGGCTTTCCTGCGGCCCCCACCGCAAGGAAACCCGCCTCTCCCCCGGGGACTCACGGCAATGCACTTCTCAAAGGCGGTGATCTTGTCGTGGGCCACTTCCTCCCGGATGGCGACATACATGTAGGGGACATAGCTGAGGAAGTAGATGATCCCGCCACACGCCGAGGCCAGCTTGGCCTTGGAATAGAGCACGGAGACTAGGAAGCTGTGGGAAAAGGGACCGAGGTCACAGTGCCGTGAAGGGGGAAACAGGCTCAGCTAAGCAGGCCTCCCCAAACCCATCACCCTCAGCCGGGGGGCTGGGTTGAGGGAGCTGCACGTTCTGCTCAGCAGGGCGGTGCCCCGGGAGGTGGGAGACCACGTCTCCTATTCTGCAAAGCTCCACAATGGAGGCCAGAGGAGCACAGCCCACGTCCTCGACGCGAAGGCCGAAATTCACAGCGGTCCAGGTCATCCTGCCAGGCTCGGCCTTTGCTGCCCTTCCCTCCTCCTTGCACCCACCAGAACATGATGGTGGCCACAGCATAGACGGCCAGGAACAGCCAGATGATGACCACGTCGCTGTGCATGAGGACCTTCCCGTACTTGAGAATGGCAGTCAGCGCCGTGACTGAGATGGACAGCTGGACGAAGCCTGTGATGAACCACGCTACCCAGTGGACCGCGTTATTCAGCCCCATCATCTTCATCACCTGCAAGGCACGTGCACCAGGATCAGCCCCGTTGCCCCATCCGGTGCTCCCCATAGGGCACCGCGTCAGCCAAAGAGACCTGTGTTGCGCGGCTGGCATCACAGGACCTGCCAGGCAGCCCCGTCCGAGGCGTGCCAGACTCCCATCTTACCTGGCCGCTCCAGCCTGCTGTGCCTTCTCGGCCTCATGCCCGAAGCTGTGTAGCCTTTGGAAAGACCACTTGAATGCTGCATGAGCATTTCTCAGCAGCTCTGACAGCATCTCCGAGACTCACAGCCCTTGCCTTCCCCCCTCTACTCAAACCTTCAGTTTAAAACAAAATCTAACTTTTTGGGGGGGAGAGAAAGGGGGAGGGAACTACCTCTTGAGAAGGAGCAAAGGAAGGCTCTCCCCAACCCACAATTGGAAACCATGGCAGGGATTTGCATACAGGACGCTGATATGTGTCTATTTGCCGTTTTAAGGGCCAAAGTTCTCATGAATTGCTCCAATTCTGAATTTCTCTCTTTAGACCTGACAAGCCCTTTCCTCCTTACCTGGGAAGCAGTGCAGGCCGCAGGCTCTGCCTCCCGCCCAAACCGCCCTGCAGCCTCACCTCTTTCAGGTGGTGCTCCTTCTCTGCAACAATATGCTGGATCATCATGGCGACCGAGTACACCCAGGAGATGACCATGCACAGAGGCATCATGTGCTCAATCACAAACAGGAAGCTGGAGGAAAGAAAATGGGGAGCATCGTCCACAGCCCAGGAACCCCCCCCAGTCAACCTCAGGATGAGATGGGCCATGGAGAAGGTTGCTCTAGCGAGGCCGCGGCCATGTCAACAGCAGCTCCCGTTCCCCTCCAGAGCACAACACCGCCCCTTTCCTTGGCAGGGTTTACCCCCCAAAATGGGGTGTGTGTGGATTTTAAGACGGGCTTTCAGAGAAGATGCCCTCCCCGCTATTGTCCAAGGAAGCACCACATCCCAGGACGTCTTATGCAGAAGAGGACTCACTCATCACGGGTGTAACAGGGGTACGGAAACATCTGCACGTAATTGCCAGGCTCGACCACATCGCGGCCGACAAAGGTGTTGACGATGGCGCGCTCCATCATGTCTTTGGAAGGAGAAAAGCACTTCTATTTATGTTCATATTTCTCATTGCACTGATTTCTGCTGCTGTGAAGGTATCCAAATTGGCCTCAAGAGGTGACTTGCCTCTTCAGCACATGAGTAATGAAATAAAGGGTCAGGAAGTGTTATTAAAGCATGGATTAATTAACCTACAGTCAAAGGACACAACTTCACAGACATCAGGATGGTAAAATGGAGCGTATATTTAGCCAATCTTTCCAACAGGCACTGAAGAAAACAGGTGTGTTCACCTTGAATCCAGACAAAGCCATAAAGGAAGTAGAAACGGCCGCCGGTGTTGGGTCCAGGCCTCCAATACGCCCGGCGGATCTCGTTGGTCTTCTCCGTGAAGCTGGAGTTTTGGCGGATCTTGTACATGACGTGGGGTGGGAGGCTGCCATCCTTGTTGGTTTGGAAGATCACACCTTTGGGGGAGAAGGCAAAAGAAAATACTCCGTAAGGGGTGTGGAAGAAGCGCAAGCACGCTGGGTCTGTCCCAAGCAGGTCACGCGTTGACCTGGGACGCTGGATCCAACCAAGAGGCCATCTACTCCGCTGTCTTGTTTCCCCTGCCTTGCGAAGTAGGGACTTGGGCAAGGGAATGTTTCGTGAGTAAGTCCTGGGTGGAACTGGTGGGTTTATTATTTGCTGCACAAGAACCGCCTCTACAGACCCTCAGTTTTGATTTGCTCAAAGCTTCTAGCCCTCCTGACTTCAAAGGTCGGCCTGACGTTCTGACGCGACAATGCTCCTCAAGTGGGAGCCCCAGAAGTCAACTTCTCCCAAGGCACCAACCACCCCCACGCCAGGGTGCTCCAGTTCCCTGGTGAGGCCCACAGTCTGGAGGGAACCGAGCAAGAGAAAGATGCAAGAAAAACAGCTGACATTTTCAGAACGTCTGGAGAGGCTTTGGAAGGATTACAGGATGCTGAAGCTCCAGGGTGGATTTTTATATATCGTGTAAGCCACCTGGAGTCGGGTGTCCTCTAAAATAAATACACACGTAAATCCATATTTCTATCTCTCTGCCTATTACCCTTAGACACAGAGGGAACTCTGAGATACAATGTTCTGGAGCCAGCAAATCAATATATGGAATAAATTGCTGTTTGGAGCTGTCCAAAGTGCTGAAGCCCTTGGCTCCACCGTTCCTCTTCAACCAGGACAAGACATCCTGGGGATAATGGGAGCTGTAGTCCAAAATATCTGAAGGATGCATCTAGAAACTATTCCCCCTTTGCTACAGCGAGGCCAGTCCTGGCCCAGAAGTGCCAGCGCTCGAACTGGCGGTTCTGCTACTCGGGTGAACGAGCTGCAAGGGAGGAAGGTGAGAGGCAAGGAAGGACCGTACTGGCAAAGACGGTGACATTGTCGTGGTAGGCTTGGTTCAGGGTGTAGTTCACGATGCTCTCCTCGTCTGGAAAGCCCTTGAAGATGTCCACGCTGACCTAGGGGACAATGGGATTCCTTTGAGGCACAGAGACCATAAGCTTGGGAACGGCTTTGGTCCCCAAGAATTAGTTTCCCCTCAGAGAATCACCCAACGGGGATCCTGCCGTGTAAGAGCCCCAGTTCTAAGGGCACGACCACCCTAGAGCCAAGGAACCCGAGCTGGGGCGGCAGAGAGTCCCTGCCATCTGGAGACAAAGAAAGCAAGGCCAACGAGAGAATGGAGACGCTTAGAAAACCAACCCCTATGCTCAATTTCTACAGCAAAAGTATATTCTGGGAGTTTGCATTTTTTAAAATACAAACCTTAAATACTTTCTTCCTGTTTTAAATCATGACTTAATATAGAATTGCACCATACAAAGATATATTTTAAATCTTTACATATTGAAAAAAGTCTTGCCATGCCCTCTTCTGGCACCGTCTTTTTGACTTCCCAGTCTAACTCCAACCCTGGGATCTCCTCGTTGTCTCCCATCCAAGTAGGAACCCAGCTGGACCCTCAGCTTTTCCGGCTGAGAGACCCACCTTGGACACGAACTGGATCCAGCCGCAGGCAGCGTTGTCAATCGTGTCCAGCTGCTGCAGGAGGGTGCTGGTGTTGGACAAAGAGAAATTACTCTCCATGAAGTTGTGGAACAGGATGCTGTCTGAGACGTTCAGGATCTCAGGGTGCCTGTGAAGGTCGGCTGCCATCTGCAGGGGCCAAACAGAGCTGAGAGTGAAGCTCTAGCTTCAGCTGGGCTGGTTGGCATAAGGGGGCTCTCTTGCCAGGCCCCTGCTCTGCCCACTTCACTGCTGCCCAGGGTGGGCGGGAGGCCAAGCTGGCAGCAGCCCCCCGTACCTGCTGGAGCCAGCTGATCCACTGCTGCAGCTTGCCCTCCTCCAAGAAGCCGCGGATCTCGGCAGAGATGTTCAGCCAGACCTGGGCGTAGCGCGTCACGTTCCCAACGAAGGCAAAGGTCTCGTTGGCCTGCAGCACAGGGAGGGGAGGGAGAAGCGCCCGGTCAAGGCAAGCGTACACAGGCCCAAGGACACCCCAGGAACTTCGCAGGTGGGATATTAAAAGAATCGCGGGGACGTAACTATCATTCTTTTCAGGTAGCTGCTTCTCGGAGTTGGCAGCCAGGTGCCTCTGAAAAGGCCAGCTGCAAAACAGTGGAGACACCACGGTGTGTGTGTGTGTGTGTGTGTGTGTGTGTGTTACATCTGTGGAGAGGGAGGGACGTATCAACAGACCCATCAGCCGAGCGCAGCCTCGAACGCAAAAGCCACCTGTCCCTGACCTCCACCCACCTTCAAGATGACTTTATCCACCTCGGTGCCAACCGGCGCATACAAGATCTTGGGGTTGCTGGTCATGAGATGCACCAGGAGACCCAGGTTGCGCTGCTCTTTGCTGGTGAACCCCAAAGAGCTCATGTTCCCCTGCCGAAGCGCCTCGGGTTCAATTGTCCTAGGCGGGGGACAGATTCCGAAGGTCACCCGCACGCCTGTGGGCCCAGAAGCAAAGCTGACGCTCCCGTCTGACCAGCCGCCCTGGGACCCTTACCGGTTGTTTCCGCAGAGGATGGGCTGCAGGCCGGCCCAGAGCTGCACGAACGCGGAGCACTGTCCTTGCGGATCCTCGGCCGGCGGCTCGCTCTCGGCCCTGCCCTCCTCCGAGCTGGAATTGGTGCCGGAGGTGAAGTTCCCGGCCGAGCCGGTGCTGTTGAGGGCGGTGGGGGGTGCTTTTGCGGCACAGGCCCCCTTGGGGAGAAGCTTGGCCAGGGCTGAGAGTATGTCCACGTCCTTCAGCACCTCCTCCATCTCCATCAAGTCCTCCAGCAGGGTGTGGAGGCGGCTCTGGGCCGCCGTGTGGTTCACCTTGTCCAGCTTCAGCTGCAAGGCCCAAGGCTCAGGTTGCAACCGGGAGCCCTGAACAAGCTATCCTTCTCAGAGCCTCCGGCCGGGTACAGGTCCGCAAGGCAGCACTGCACCGGATGCTGAGATGAGCCAAGGGCCGGGGCAGCCACAGAAGAGTCCCCCCCCGTTGCCCCGTCCCACCTCACCTGTTCAACCACCTTGCGAGCTTCCAGCTGGTCCTTCATCTCCATGGCCAACTGCCCGAAGTAGCTGGCCCGCAGGCTGGTGCTCCGGTTGCAGACAGCAGCACGATAGGCGCGCAGGAGGGGCTGCTGGTGGTCCGGGACGATCAGGATGCGTCTCAGCTCGTCCTGGCTCTGGCGACACGTCAGGCTCTCCAGCACAGGGGGGGTGAAAAGGATGTTCTGGGGGGGGGAACAATGGTCAGGCGGCCCCTTGGGCAGCGAGGCAAGCAGAGCTGCCGTGAGGTCACAGAGCTGCCACGGCACAGAGCTGCCGTGAGGTCACAGAGGTGGCTGGTGCTGGGAAGGCTGCTCTGTGGTGGCCAGGGGAGAAAGCCCCTTCCTGGAGGCACAGCCCCCTCCCCAATCCCCCAGTGGGGAGAGCTGGCTTCCCCCTCGCCCCCTCACCTCCACGTCCTTCACAAAGGTCTGCGGGCTGTAGGAGCCAGGGGGCTCTGCCGTGGGGCTGGCGAGGCCCAAGGCTTGGGAGAAGAGACGGAGGATGGCCTTTCGCTGGGGGCCTTTGGGGGGGCGGCGCAACGCTTGCCGGACCAGCCCGTCTTCCATCATCTTCAAGCTGCCCAGGAAGCTTTTCTGGGGAGGGGGGAAGAGCGGAGGAAAGAAACCAGAAGCCCTCTGAATCCGGGCAATGCCCTTGGGCCACCCGGCTCCGTTCGCGCTGCTTTTCAGTGTTTCCAAACGCCTTCGAACGATCCCTCTGCCTTGGCCATTGCAATTCCCCACCTATCAAGGGAGCCTTCTAGAGATGGATGGTGCTTTTTTACAACACGGGAACGATCCGCCCCTCTCTCCCTTTCCTGAACACAGCCTGAGCCCACCACAGCTCCCATCAGGTCTGCAACCGCAAGCCAGCCTATTGTCCATCCTCCACCGCCCTTTGCCCCCACCTGCAACGCGAGGCTCCCCGAAGACTCACCTCCGGGTGGCGCCGCTTCCCCGCTGGGCCCAAGCTGTCAGCCGAGCCGGGAGACGTGCCGAAGACGAGCCGGTAGACCTACGGAAGGAGCTGCGGTGAATCCTAGTCCCCTCCAATTTGAAGGCCGGCGGTCTCCCTCCAGGTCTGTGATTGCCACCGACGTCCCCTTTTCCCTGCCTCTGCTCCCCCCGCCCAACAAACCTCTTTCAGGTTAATGCTGGAGCCCGTGAGGAGCTCCACCGTCTCGTTGGACAAAGAGAGGTTCTGCATGAGAAAGTGATGAAGCTCCAGCTTGTCCTTGGCGACAGAGTCGAGGGAAAAGCCCGGGGCTGCCACCGAAAGAGAAGCAGCAGATAAATGGGGGGGGGGGGGACAGGGCAGTGAGTGCAACCAGGGAAAGAGCCCACCCGTGGGCAGCAGGGAGCAGCTTGGCTCGTCCCAGACGCAGCAACCTTGGGCGGCCGGCTGGGAAAAGGAGCCGTGGCTGTCGGGGGCCGCCTCCTGGCCCAGCCCTTCCCGCGGGCGAGGCCCCAACGCACCTGCCTGGGAGGTGAAGTGGGTCTCCACGGCGCTGGGCCCGCTGCTGCCGAGAGACTCCAGGTGGCGCCGGAGAGATTCCAGCTCCTCCTCGGGCCCGGCGCGATCTGGGTCAAAGAGGTTGCTCTTCACCACCACCTCGTTCAGCCGCTCGAGCAGCTGGGTCACCCTGCAGGAAGCAGCCACGGAGGGTGTGAAAGGGAGCCACCCTGAGAGGTGCTCTGGCTTCCTCCCGCCCTCTGCGCTTGCAAGGGGCTGGCGGAGGAAGCAGGCCACCTCCAGCCAGCCTGAAGTCTGCACAGCCCGGCCCCGCGGTGGCTCTCAGGCTGCCAGGAAAACTACCCGCAGGAACAGTGAAGGAACGAAAGACCCTGGCTCTCACTGGCCACCCTTTTGCTTCCTCCTTTACAGCCAAGCTATCAGTTCACCGGGCAACCCTTAGGGCTGCACCAGGCCCCCTTCAGCCTGTGTCCAGCAACAAATGGCTACAGCCAAAACTCACCCACAGCAACTGGAAGGGCAACCGGTGCTCCGTAGAGCCCCCCCCAGTCTCTGGGTGCCCAGGCTGGCAAAGGAACCCGGCTTTCCCTCGGCCAGCCCACCTCTCCCACTGCAAATGCCAGAAATCGGGGGGATTTGGGAAGCAAGGGTGCGAACTCACATGGAATTGGAGTACTGCAAAAACCCGAACTCATCGCGCTGTCCGTCGGGACACAGAGACTGCATGACGGGCAAAATCCCAGCCGAGGTGAGTGGAGCTGCCGTGTAGTAAGCTAGAGAAGGAAGAGCGTGAGAAGAGAGAGGGGTGGGTGGAAACTGGACAGGGGGTGTGCAAGGAGACACGCAACCAGTTCAGAGAGTAGCGCGAAGGTCAGATCGGTTCTGTTAAGTCCCTTCCCACAAGCCAGAGGAATAAAGGTCAGCGGTCTTCCCATCAAATTCCCCCTCAGCATCGGCCTTCTCCAGTCTAAGGGTGCCCTTCAGATGTGCTGCCTTACATTGCCCATGACGCTTGGCAAGGGGGTATGGGTACTGTAGTCCAACACATCAGGACAACACCAGGATGGAGAGGTGGGCTCTTTGCACACAGCCAAGCTGGCACCCACAGCCTCTTTCAAGGCAGAACTACAGTGAGGTACAAGCCTCTTACAAAGTGGAATTTGGAGCCGAAACAACATTTCCCCCAGTGTTTCAAAGCTTAAGACCAATTCACACAAGGCAAATTTGCTGTATCCCTCCAAAATTTTGTTTTAGAGCTCTAATGGTGGTTGCCCTTCTACAACCATTACCTTGTTGGGGGGAGATGGGCGGCATACAAATTTAATAATAATCTAATAATAAATAAAAATAAAAATAAAATTACGAAGTTGGACCTTAAATGTCCAGTCTGAATTCCTGGATCCCCAGAGATCCCAAACTGCACGGCCCCATCCAATCATTTCACTGCATGAAAGGGTCATTCTGATTACCCGAACGGCTACTCGTTTCTCAATAAGCGTGCCCTGAGCCACGAATCTAATGTTATTAATTGTGCTGTGGTCGAGTGCCAGAGGTATTTGAGATTCTGCAAGCGCATGAGTCAGGGATCGACCCATCACCGCAGAAAACCAGTGACCTTTTGCCCCTGGCCGAAATGTGCATAGCTTTGGCCAACCGGTTAGTCACACCCTAGAGGGCAAGTTAAAAAGACGGGAAGAGGAGGGTTAGGGGCAGGGGAAGGGGCGAGTTAAGGCGTCACGCCCTCCGCCCAGGATTCAAGGATCCAGCCCTGATCGACTGCAGGAAGGAAAGCAGGACGGGCATCAAAAGGGAGAGAAATTAGTGAGCTACATATGGATCTAGAAGGGAGATGGATCCCAGCGGTGGCAAGTGACCCTCTTTGTGGCGCCTAAGGTTTTAGACGCGCCGATTCCAGAGGCCTTTGCGACTCACAAGGCTGCAAAGTAAATGGTGGAGTTTTGGAACTGGCCTGGGCTTCGAGGGGCGCAGACCTCTTTCTACCCCTTAGGCCCACCCAAAGGTCACAGGCCACCGAACGCTTGGCTTCAGCCCCAAGGAAACCAACTTACAGACTAGAGGAAACACAGGCGCAAAAGAAGATAGAAGTAGGTCAGGGAAAGAAAAGGAAAAGCAAAGCAAAGCAAAGCAAAGCAAAGCAAAGAAAAGTAAGAATGGGGGGAGAGAAGAAAAAAAACGTTTAAGAGACGAAAGAAAAACACACCCCAAAGCAAACCGGGCAGGTGATGGCAATGCCTCGAATGTGACAGTGGGCAGTCTTTGTGCAATACATGGTGCGATGCAGGTTCACGTGGGCCGGGGGAGAGGGGTATTTGGGGCTGCATTGAGGAAAGGGCCCCAGGCGCTGCGCCAGAGGGCATCAGCCAGCCAGGACCTAAGGGCTGCTCCTAATGCCAGCGGAGCATAAATCTTCCATCTTCCCAGAGTTTTTCTCCTTTCAGATGGACCCTTACGGCACGGCAGCTGCAGTGTGGATCTTTCCACCCACGCGGGAATCTCTTCCCTGCCCGGGGCCCCTGGCTCTCCTTGGGCCCCAGAAGCAAGAGCCCCCCAGGCTGGCTTGGCTTCCTGGCTCTTTGCTGAAGGAACTGCTCTAGGTGGAGGTGGTCCATTGCACCTCTGTAGGAGTTTCTGCACCAGGCTCCCTTGTTTCCCGTCAGGAGCAGGGAGGCTTTCTGTCTGAAGCTCAGGAAGTCAGCGAGGAGATCTTGCTAACTCAAGCGCACAGAACTAACTGGGTTAAGCCTCCCTCCGCTATGTCTAGTTCGGGTTTCCCCAGCACGGACCCTAGTAAAGCCCATGAAAGGCTTTACCTGTTGACTTTCTGCCTGTGGAACTGGGGAAGACTCACCAGTTTTTACCAGACTCGCTCCAGGCGGCCAGGCGCTTACCTTCCTTCACAGCGATGGTGGGTTTTTTCTGCCTCAGCCCCAGCAGGATGAAGAAAAGGACCAGCGGGATGAAGATCTCGAAGGCCAGAACCCACTGCAGGGAAAGGGCTTTGGATGAGTCAGGGGGTGGGAAGGAGCCCACCGTCCCCAGGCAGCCGGCTGGCAACGGGGGGCAAAGGGGGCGGCCCAGTTCCATCACTCACACACACGCGCCGCTCAAGGGCTGGCAGCTTTTGTGCCAAAGGAACAGGCTGGGCCTCTGCCAGGCACGGGGAAAAGCTGGCTCTCCCAAAAACCTAAGCGGGGCTCAGGACCACCCAACTCACCTTCCTCTTTGCCAGCAAGGTTGTGGGGATGGATCAGAAGGGCAACCTGGGAGTGCCAACCACACCTTCTGACTCACTGGCCTAGATTTCATCCCATGTTTGTTCTGCTCAAAAGATGTTAGCTTAGGATGTTGTGCAAACCCAGTGTTTTTAGGCAGTTTATCGCTCAAAGTATTGTGAAAATGGGGATGTTGAATAACCAGGCTCAGTGTGTTACCTAATCCAACCTCCCTTGTCCTCCTTTACGGAAGAAAAGAAGAGCAAAGCAACTCAGCAACTAACTTCATGCACAGCCCTGAAATGATCTGTTAAACCATGGGTTGCCCCAGCTGGCTGTGTTCACACCCTGAACTAACCAATAAACCATGGTCAGTCAACCCCAACTAGCCGATTTCACGCAGCACATTAAATCAAACACAAAAGCCACATTACCTAATGCAGAGTGCAAACCCACAAGGGACAAGCTTTGTTGTGCAAGACTGAAGGGCCCCAAAGCGCCTCCCGCTCAGACCCCCATCTCTCCCCTCGGAACCACCAGTTTGCTCTTCTCCATTAGCAAGCTCCAAACACCTCCCACCTCTCCTCCAGACTCAACAGAACTGGGAATTTTTATCTCCTCCTAAGCTTTCATCTGTAAAAGGTGCCACGAGGCACTTGGCCGCGATTAAAATAACCTGCTGATTCTTCCCCAGAGTTGTTGACTTAAAGAGCCTTTCTAAAATGGGGAGTTGGGAGAGGAATTGAGAGGGCTTTAGAGCCACAGTTGCGGCTTCATCTTTGAGGCAGCCTTCAATCTCTCTGCCCCTGTCCGGCTACAGCTGGGCCACCGAGTCAGCCACGTGCAAGATCCCTGCACGGCTTAGAGCAGCGTTTCTAACCTTGGTGGCTTTAAGATGTGTGGACTGCAACTCCCAGAATCTCCAAGCTGGCTGAGGAATTCTGGGAGTTGAAGTCCATACATCTTAAAGCCTCCAAGGTTGAGAAACACTGGGGTAGAAGGATGTGCAAAAAATCCCTTGGGGCGGGGTAGGATCTTGGTATCTTCTCCAGAGATTTCTTGGAGGAGATCTAAATTCTCTTCTGGAAAACGAAAGGGGAAAACATTTCAGCTGTGTGCCAGTAGAAGCCTTCCTCTGCCTGGAGAGGAACTGGAAAAGCCGAGGGCAAAGGCGACACATGCATTCGGGCCTGGGCTCCACCAGCCTCTTGCGCCCAGACCAAGCCAAGCCATGCCACGTTTCCTCCGGGGGGGCAGCCATCTCCCCACTGCTCCAGCTAGGCTGTCACCCAATCCTCAAGGCTCCTTCCTCCCTTGTTTACTCGCAGGGTGGGGGTGCAGGGTGGGAAGCTCACAATTGTCACTTTGTCACCAGAAACATGAGCCCTGTTTTATTAGTCGGTTTCTACCAGGCAGCGCCAAGCGAGTCGGGAGACAGGACGCCTCGTCTTGCCTTTAAATTTCGGAAGCGTGTCTGGTGTTTACTTCTGAAAGTGCGGGAGGGCATTCCTCAAAGGGACCCGGGGCCATTTGCACCTGCAGCGCCCCAAAGGCCAGCCGGGGAGCCTCTCAACGCGGCCGAAACATCTGTCATGCGTGGCTCAGACTGAAGAGCGGGAAGCCACGCCTGGCACCGAGGTGGCTCCTCGCTCAAGCTGGCCGATTTGGAAAGGGCAGGGATGGGGGTGGCGCTGCCCGCAGCCCGCAAGGCTCCCTCTTGGCCCTCAAGGCTGATGGAGTGAAACTCAACTGGCGGGCATCCGCTCACGAGCAGGCCAAGCCCCACAAGCCGGGGCTGCTTTGGAGCACCCAAAGCCGGAGTATTCGTTTCACGCACTTCATTGTTTCCTTCTTCGTAACTCTGGAATTAAGGGAGTCTTCATCTGTTTATTCGCAGAGGGACTTCCTTGAACGAAAACACAGCATTAAATGTTGGCTGTGCTGTAAAGCCGTGAAAATGCAGCATTAACTTCTGGCTGTAAAGCCATAAAACTCCGAGGGCCACGGAGAATCCTTTGGTTAATTAACACGCAACTGAAAGGAGAAAAAGATACGCCCGGTCTTCACCGACTCTTTGGACAGGAAGGGCTCCCAGCTAGCAGCTTACGGGAGGGGGAAAACGGATCACGTCAGCTCTTTGCCTCTTGATCCGGTTTGCTCCCCCTTCCCTTTCGGATCCCTATGCAAAATTTTATAAAATAGCCTTGTGAAGAAGATACACTTTGCTGCGTTTCCACAGCAACCAAATCAGGGTTTGCATTGCAAGCAGCCACACTGTTCTGCCCCTAAGACACCACGCCACGCGTGAATCACCCCTCTGCAGAAACTGCGTTCAGGCCCTACGAAGGCACCGCAGGCGCTTGCTCTGTCACACGCACGTGCAACACTCTACACTCGACCCCTGCCTACCCCAAAATGATGGGAGCAGAAGAGCGGTGAAAGGCCTGCCCTGGGCTCTCCCAGGGAGGAGGCACTGCCCTCTCCCAGGACTTCTCCGCTGAGCATCCGGGCCTGCAGCCCAAGGCAGCAGCCGCAGGAGCCGGGGCAGGACCCGCTAAGCACGAAGAGCAGCCCTGCGCGGGGGCCGAAAGTCACCCCTGCAGAGCTGGATAGAAAGGGGAGTCCTTTTCTTTTCTTTTCTTTTCTTTTCTTTTCTTTTCTTTTCTTTTCTTTTCTTTTCGGAATTCAGAACTTCCCTCAACATCCCAGTGTTTTTGCTGCGGCTGGCTAAGGACAGGGCGTTTGCCGGCTGCACGACTTTTCTTCTGTTTTGTCATCCGCAAGGATGGAGCGGAAGTGGGACAAAGGTCCCCCACGCACTTCTCAGGCAAATCTTTCTGGAAAAGTCAGCGGCTCTTGACTGCGGCAGCCGGGCCGCGTTGCGCTCTGCTCGCGAGGAATGTTTACCAAGCAAGCCTTTGCCCTGAAAGGAAAGGCAGCGGAGCTGGGGCGGCCAGCCTAAGAAGATAAGAGCCGGCGGCGGGTGATGAAATTATGCGCCGCTTGGAGAAAGTGGCCAGAGGGAGGGAGCGCCTCTCGCTCAGGGGGAGCGATGGGCAGTCGAGGAGCTGGGACCGGCCTCCTCGCGTCACGTTCTTGCAACACTCACGGCGGTGGACGTGGGCTGAGAACAACAAGTCCACAGAGGGAGAGGATGGGAGAAAGCCACCAACGGCGGTTCCTTAACGGGTCCCTGATGCTCAGGAGAGCCTAACTGGATGCCTGGGAAGCGGAGGATCCTGCTGGAGGGGCATCTGCGGGGTCCCCGGGGCCAACAGGCATGTCCTTACGCCTTTTGCATCAATGACTGGCAGGCGGGTGCAAGTGGACTTTGAATGCCCTTTCCTTGCTCTTGCCAGGGGTGAAATGCCATTCATCTGGCCTGTCTCTGCCAACCTCTCTCTGTTTCTCTTCTGGATTTATAAACCAAAGGGTTCCTTGACCGGAACTGCTCCCAGCCTCTCAGGCGGAAGGGTTGGGCCAGTGGCATTCCCTTGCCAAATGCACTGGCCGTGCCCCCACGGGAATCTGCAGGCAGAGCCGTGCCACCAAGCGCCATCTGCTCTCCTGGAGCAAGGCAGGGGTTCCTGCCCGCGGAGGGAGAGGCTCAGGACGAATCCTTCTCGTCTGCAAGAGGAGGAAATGGTTGGCCAGATGAGGATGCCTGAACCAAAGGGGAAGAACGCCCGGTTTAAAGTCCACCCCGAAAGGGAGTCACGCTCCGCGTGCAGGTGGCAGCTTACATCATCCAAGCCTCTTTATCTGTTGTTCTCCTTTGTCTCCTTACACGTCAGAAGCTGCTGTGCCACGGAAAAGGAGCCTCCCCGCCTTCAGCTGCGAGAAATGTCAGGGGTGTGACCACGAGGGCCCTGGGCCCCTCGGGAAAGGGAGACCCTCGCTGCGAGGGATCCACAGCAGCCCTGGCTACTTCCTCCCCAGCAGCTGGAGGAGCCCAGCCAAGAGGGTTCGTGTCTGAAAAGATTTCATCATCACAGGATGTCCAGCCAAAGAGTTAATTATAAAGTTTGTTTTTCTTTAAAAGAGCGTAGGATCCTGTAACAAATTGGTGCCTGTTTCTAAATATGTGAGGTTTGCATCCAAGCAACACCAGGCAAACTGTATCTCATTCCTGCAGTCACAAGGGCACTTCGCTTTAAGTGAGATTAAATTGCAGCATTCTTCTTTTTCAGTTTTCTCCCCACTAACTTGAGAGAAATGGAGAAGCAGATTAAAACGCGGGGAATAACAGGTGGGAGAAAATTAACCTGCACAGCTCAAGTTATGGGTATGGTGGAACAGCTGGCTAAAGAATGGGTAGGTGGTTGCCCAGCAGGCACCCAGTGGAGGGCCTAAAATTAACTAGCTGCACCTTTATTCATTACCTGCAAGGAGAACAATTGTTATTCTACTCTGCTTTTTTCTTATATGGGCCTTTCACCTCCTCCTATCTTCACCACATGATCAAAGCCCAAGACTGGAAGCCATGGGGGTAGGGGGTCCAGAGTTCTCTCTCTTCTCCCTCCCAAAATGTTCGTGCACAGGAGGCTCAAAGGACGAGGAGAGCCGCCACCTGCCCACCCTGTTCGGAGCCTCAGAGCAGGTTGGTGGGCGGAAGGTGGGCGAAGAAAGGTCCGGCAGCAATCGCAGATGATGCTTCTTGCAGCGCAGAGAAGCTTCCCAGAAACTCAGAGCCATGGTAGCGTTTACGGCCTGGCGGACAAATCCCCCTTTGTCCGCGCGGGGAGGTCAGCTTCAGCAAGCCAACAAAATATTTCCATTTCAAAAAAGGGAGAACAGTGAAAAGACCACAACCGCGTGTGGGCTTGCATTAAAGCTCGAATTAAAAGCCTTTCTTCCCTCTCCAGATGTCCTTTAACAGAAGTGCAGATCTGCAAGGCCTCTGTAAACAAGCCAACATATCAAAATGCCCATCTGGGGCTGATGCGCACCAAGTGGGGCGAGGCTGTTCTAGCCGCCAGGCCAGACAAGGGAAGCTCCCCAAAGAGGTGAATACGATGCCCCGAGTGACCCTAGGAGGGAAGCAACAGAGGAGCGCCTCCTCATACAGAGATACAACACTGAAACCCTTCGGGGCAGACTTTCTTCCCTCACTTGGACCCGAAGCAAGAAGATCAGTCAAACACCCTGGAGGTCAATAAAATCTAGCGACATTCCCCATGCTCATGAGATGGCTGCACGTCGCAGTTCTGCATGAGTGCCTATCCACAGCTCCTCTCACCAGGGTCAAGCGAGAACTTGTACAGAAAGCAGATGGGGTGAGCACCCTCAATTTCGCCAATGTCTGGACAGACCAGCAGAGTAACGTCAGACTCCTTCTTTGGAGCTGCGCCAGCCTTCTGCTGGTGGTTCAACCCACGTAGCCTGATTTCCTAGTAGGTGGGACCACGGAAGGGACTAACATACAACTCCTTCCTTTACGGCAGTGTTTCCCAACCTTGGCAACTTTAAGACGTGTGGACTTCAACTCCCAGAGTTCTCCAGCCAGCAACTGTGGACTTCACTGGCTGGGGAATTCTGGGAGTTGACGTCCATGCGTCTTAAAGTTGCCGAGGTTGAGAAACACCGCTTTAGAGTTTAGCCAGGCAATTCACCATCTTCAAACAGTATTTCCAAGAAGAACAGCAACCCTGCAGAGGTCGCTGGCAGAGACACCTCCCGTGCCAAGGAATGATGCTTCTAAAGGGAGAAGGTGGCAGGAGTTGGCAGCAGGGACACTTGGGGGGAAGCCCCACAGGGAGAGCTCAGGTGCAGAGGAAGAGATCCAGGCTGCCACAGAGCCAGACTACGCAACTACTACAATCACTCAAGAGGGTGGTTTTTCTGCCCCCCCACCAGGCTCCCCCAGGCCTGCAAATGGGCCAACCCCTGAAGTGGAAAATAACCCCTCCCTGCAACACAACTCGGGCAACCATCTCTCCGAAAGGAAATGGCTGAAGAAAATATCAGGAACTGGCCAGGCAGTGGGTCCCCTGAAGCAGGCAAGTTGAGGCTGATGGGAAACGCCGCAACGGGGCTGCGCTGTCTCCAAACCAGGTTTCTCCCGAACCCAGCGCTTTGTTTGCTCCGCTCCTAATGGAAAATCATTGTTCTGACAGGGTTTGTCTGTTTGTTTTGCTATGGAACAGAGATATGAAGGCCTGCAGAAGAAAAGGAGCAACAATAGAATAATTTTCCAGAAAGAGAACCGGGTTTTTATCTGGTCAGAGCTAAAGAAGGAAAGTCTCCTTGAGTCTGGTCCAGCTCAGCACTTGGGTGCCGAGATGGGCGATCCTTGCAGTTTTCTCTGCAGCGACCAAAACTCTGTCCTGCCTTCTGGGAATTATTTTGTCTTCCCAGTACAACGTATAGCCCGAGATTTCCGAAGGTCTCCTATCCGAGCCCTGGCCAGGCGCGACCGCGCTGAGCTTTTCGAGACCTGACAAAGCCAGCTAGGGCGCACCTCCCCGCACAGGAAGCTGAAATCCAGCCCTCTTTGCTGGAGAAAGATCGACGGTTGCCCTCAACGCTCCGCAGCAAAAGCCTTCTGCAGAACGTACGTCGTCGAAGCAAAGCCCGGTGCCTGTTCTGCAGAGGGCTTAGAAGTAGCCTACCTGGTTCCTTCATTGCAATGGACATAAATTAAGGGCGGGGGAGGGAATCAATGCCCGTGTAAGCTTTCTTCTGCAGAGGAAACAGTGGCTGTAAATGAAATTGCAATTCCAAGCATGGGGAGATTGCTGAATTCTTCAGAGGGAGGTCAAAGATAAAGCGAATCCAGTGCCAGGGAAGGAAGCCTATCGCCCTAACGCTGTCCAAGTGCCCCAGTGCCGGCTCTTCCACAGCGAAGATCACAAGTGAGCCACTGACGTCCCAGATCCAAATACTATCCCAAAGTAGAATCAGAGCCCCCTGTTTTTTCTCTATTCCCTTTTCAAGAAGGCCCCCAGATCTAGCTGCCTCCTTGGGGCTTAGAGGATTAATCGCTGCCGAGAAGATGCTGGAGTTGGAGGCCGAAGGAGGAAGCTGGCAGAGAGTAAACTCCAAGCCAGAGGGAACGAGAAAGAGAGAGAGAAAAAAACAGCAGAGCTGTGCTGCTGGAATTGAGAAGCAGGAAGAAGAGAGTCCAAAACAGGAGAGGGAGGGAGCTGAGACACAGAAGCTTTCAAGGGAACTCAGATAGAATATAGTGTATATACAATGTAGTAATAATAACATAGCACAGAGGTGTAGGCAGGAGGCTCAGAAGAGCCGTCCCGGCCCCTGGAAAGGCGGAGGGGAATATGATACAGCCCCCAGCCCTAGGACACCCGCCCGGCCCCTGCTCCCTAGGCTGGACGACGCACAGGTAGCCCCCAGACTGCGGATTCTGACACCGGGAAGCCACCTGGTCCTGAGAAAAGCGAAGCGAATGGCGATTTCCACAGGCCAAGGGATGCAAGCCCTGGATTGTGTACAGTTTGGGGAGGGAGACAAGAAGAATGCTGGCTTTCAGGTTCTCGCCGTGCCCCAAGGCAACAATGGATTACGCTGCCCCTTGAAAGGGCTGCAGATTATGCATGCTGCAGAACCCACATGGCATCACGCCGTTCAGACCACTTTGGGGACGTCCTTTGGACTTCTCCCACCTCACCCTCTTTGCGAGCTCCCTGGAGGCAGTGGCCTCCGCTCCGCACCAGGAAAAGGGCGGCACATAAAATCCAAATGCCACTCCTTAATGCCAGCCTGGTGATGCCCATTCTCCTTCCCTTCAAGCGCAAGCAGCAGTCTATCTGACCATTCTCATACCAGGAAGGAGCAGCCGGTGACGCTCACCCACCAAGCACGATGGGAATTCCCGCTCCTCATGGCCGCTAGACCCCGGCCCCAGTCAGGAGGACACTGCTCCTAGAAGGCCGCGCGATCGGCCGCTGCAGAAAGAACGCCTCTCTCTGTAATTCATGCAAACGCAAGACCCTGTGGCAATGAGTCCCACAGGCCAGTGAGCGCGCAGGTCCCCCGAAAGGCACCGCACACAGCTGGAAGCGCAAGGCACGCTGTACGGCGCCTCGGTTTCCTTTAGCAAAGAGAACCAAACCTCCCAGCTCAAGGCTGGTGCTAACTGAAGAAGAAACGCCACGCTTATTTTTAAATAGGGGAGCAGAGACAAAATGACGACACACAATGGTTAGTCACACATCAGGGTTTAACTGATTTTGGTTTGGCCCAATTCCGGAATCCAGCTGCCTCTGGCTTTGCATTGCGTGTGAACCCAGACACCACCGGGGTTTCATTCCACAAACCCCGTTAAAAGAAACCCTGACCCATCCCCGTGTGTAAACCCCGCCTGCATAAGAGTTTACGATTAAGAGCTGGAAAACAGCCACTCACACCGGCCTGCCTCTCATCTTCCTGGAGGGGGGCATAGAGGCGAGACACTCATCGCCTTCCTCACTTACTGCTCCCTGGACGTGATGGACTACAACTCCCATGACTCCCACTACCTTGCTGGCTGGGGGGGGCTTTCCCTCCCATACCTCAAAGCTCCAGGACGTTGAGGAAAGCCGTAGCATCAGAGGCAACCCACCCACGACCTGTTGCGGACGCCTGTTTCTTTCTAGAGAAGACCTTCGAGGCCTTTTCTGCCCTTGACCCGCACGACCTGTGCGGGCAGGAAGGGAGCACCTTGGCCGGCAGGTGGAGGGCAGGCCCCGCTGGAGGCTTCTTTCAGCCTCCTATGCAGACTCCCCAAATATGATAATCAACGGGGGGGGGGGGGGAAGGAGGGGGGACTTTCCAGCCCAGATGAGCCCTCGCTGCATTTCCTCCCCCCAGAACAAAGGCCGAGGTCCAGCCCTCCAGCGGGGAAGGGGCGGCTGCCCTCCTCCCCTTTCGGTTAGCAGAAGGGGGGCTTCCAAGCACGTCCCTCCGTCACAGCCAGGCCAGGAGGTGGGAGCAGAGAGATTGAAGGCAACTCGGCCTCTGGGGTGGGGGGTGTCTTCGGACTCCCATCCCAGCCCTTCGGCAGGACCCTTTCCTAAGCCGAGCCGCCGAGCCGCCGCCCCCCCCCATACCAGCGCAAAAAAATCACGGCCGTTCTCAGTGCCTCTCGGCCTCTTCGAAGCCTGCCGTCCAAGGGGAGGGGGCCAAGCCCCCGCGCGTCTGCTTTCTGCCCCCAAATCTTAACCTCCGGAGCGCCCCCCCTCCCCGGGTACTGACCGGGCTGCGTCGCTTCAGCGTCACGTTCTTCCATAGCAGGAGATAAAGTTGGTGCAGGAAGCCCATCACGTCGCCCCTCCCTTGGCATCAGCTGCAGGGCGAGATGGGGGCGCAGCGGCGGAACGCAGAGCCGCCCACCGGGGCGACCCCTCGCCCTCCTCGCTGAAAGAGGCAGCGGTTCGACGGAGCGACGGCCGGCGCTTTCTGTCTGCTGCAGACGGGCGGGGGGGAGGCGGGCAGTCTCGCAAACACACCCCGAAGGCAGGGGCGGGGAGCGGGCCTTCGCCAAGCGCCTGCACAGCGCCTGCTCGCGAGGAAGCGCCGCGCACGGGCGCACGGCTTGGCGTTGCCGAAGCGGAGCCGGCCGGCGAGGGGCGAGGGGCGAGGGGCGAGGGGCGAGGGGCGCGCCGCTCTCCGCCGCCGCGGCTGCCGCAAAGCCGGCCAGCCCAGCGCCGCCCCCACCCTCAGCGGGGCCCAGCCCGGTTTCTTAAAGCGGCAGCCGGCCGGAGAACCCGCGGCAGCCGAGTGGGGAGCCCGAGTGGGGAGCCCGGCCCGCGCTCGCTGCGCCGGCTGCCGCCCCCCAACAACGCCCGGGGGCAGGAAGGAGGAGCCCCCGAGCAAGGTCTGGAAGAGAGAGAGCTCGCGTGGGCTGGCTGCGGGTTGCTCACGGCACAGCGCGGGGTGGTCCCGGGGAACGGGGCTCATTCAACTGAAGGGATCAATATCTAAAGCGGCAATGAGGCAATATCTAAATTGGCAATGTTAACTTCATAGCTTTAGAGCATGCGCGGAGTTCTCTGTAGCCAAGCTTCAATACGAACAGCACTTCGCGAAATTGCAAGAGGAAGCAACTAACCACAGATGAGCTGGCTCAGATAATAGGGAAAACTCCTCCTGAAAGGACTAAATCTGAGGCCTGATAAGGAGGAAGGACCCAGAACAAGTGTCTGCAGGGGCTGACAAGGAATAAGAGTTAGGGGGAACTCCTTTAAATTAATGTAAGCAAACAAGGGCCGGGAATAATGTATTCTGCTAAAGTTTCTTTGACTGGCTGTAAAACTCATCTTCATTATAATGGTACTAAGTTCTGCCTTTTTAAAAATACTATAAAAGGCTGTGGTTTTGTCTCCAAGGGTGTGCCACCCTGCTCTCTCTTGGTGGATGGTGTGGGCATCCAGACGTTTGCTTGGCCAAATGAAAATCTGCTTAGAGAAGTCCCTGCCTGAAGTCTTTTATTCGGTGCTGTTGACTGATTTCAAGTTTTCCGGGTAGCCATGAACCTTACACAACCAACGATGGCTAACCCAGGGCTTAGGGGATCTGCGAAGGGGTGGCGGTCTCCCCCTCTGAAAGTTTCCTCAAAGCTGGAAAGAGGTGGTAGCTGCCCACCCAGGGTGATGCACCAGTTAAAACACCCAGTTAAAAGCCAATTAGCCATGAGTAGGTAATGGAGCCTCCATGTGCAGGGCCAGGATGCCCCAGTATAACAGGCCCCGGGGGACACATCCGGTCTTGTGTCCAGAGGTTTTCGGTGGGCTGCTGCTGGAATCCAGTTTCCAGATGTTGCAGCTTCTTTTCCTGGGGGAGGGGGCTCTGCAGAAGAACCAAAAACATCTCCCGGCAAGGGTCCAGGGAGTTTCCATTCCTGGCCCATTTTTCCTCCAACGTGGGTCAGGAGAGGGGAGAGGAGGAGAAGTGAAGGAAAAGAGGGTTCTTTTCTGGGTTCACAGGCGGAGTCCTGGCAGACGAGTTGGGACTTCAATTCCCACAATTCCTTCCGAGCATGCGGTGGGCTGCTGGGAACTATAGGACGGTCCCCGGAGGCCCTCCCCTTCCTCCTCCCTTGGACTACAGTCAAGGGCTCCATCTGGGCTCACGGCTCCCCAGCAGCAAAGGTGCCGAGTCTTTGAAGAAGACGCCAGGCTTCCGGCAGGGGGACCCTTTAATTTTCCAGGCTGCGTCGCCAGCTGGTCCAGCGGCATGAAAAAGGTGCCGGAATGGCCGTGCGGCTCTGTGCGCACGACAGCTCCAGCGATTCATCTCACTGCATCCTCACAGCACGTCAAATGCGTGGTGTGGTGTACGTGCAACAGGGGGATGCTCCGGAAAACAGGAACCCCTCTCCCCTGTGCCTTCGCGTTGTGGGTTACCCATCACACACACAGACTGAAGTTACTCCTTTAAAAACAAAGGTGGGGATCTTTGAACCACTTTTAAAAACAGGGTCCGAGAGCTCCTCTTGGAGGAGAAACATCAGAGTTGCAGACCTTTGTTTAAAAGGGAAAAAAAAGTTTTTTTTCAGTGCCAGGAAGAAAGAAAAAAGGTCCTGCATTGGTTCTACAACCCGAGCCACTTCCAGCACTGAATTTGGCTTTTTTGGGCTTGTGCAAAGCACAAAGCCGGAGAGGAGCACAAGGGATGTTGTGTGAACACGGCTGTTGGGATCAACCGCGACACCGCACCTGCATCTCAAGCCCTCTGGCCATGAGAGACTACAGCTTCCATTATCCCCACCCAGCACGGCTAGATCAGATCAGATCAGATCAGATCAGATCAAATCAAATCAAATCTTTATTATGGTCAAAGACCAGCATCAGGAGGGTAGGGTACAGTCAATTTAAGAAGCCAAGAAAATTTTACATCAGAAAAATAACAATGATAAAAAGCTAAAAGATATAAAATAGAAAGTATACATCTATTAAATTAGGAGCACTCTAGTATGACAAACTAGATGCTCATTTAGGCTCATTTATGGCACAGGTCATCCTCTGGCGAATTTTAATTGCTGCTGTGCAGAACTCGGCCACGTTATACGTTGTAGGAGGGCTGGTATCCGAAAGCAGCAGGGAGGGGTAGGCAGCACGACCGGGGCGAAGCGGCTTCAGGAACCAGAAGAACCCAGCAGAAGAGGAGGGGGGCGGGGGGAAGTCAGCAAAACTTATGACTTTTGTGGAAGCAAAACTCAGCTGCTGGGGCAACCAGAGAGGGTTGCCCCAGATGGCTTGTGCCAAAGCCAGGCCTGCAGCTGGCACTGAGCTGAACACCACCGCTCAGCTTCCCTTCTGCCTGCACGCCCCTCGTCAAGCTGGGGTGACTGCTTACGCCTGATTTGGGGTCACAGAGTTTCATGGGCGAATGGCCCTCTTCTTGGAAAGGAAACTTCCGTATTCACACCCCCGAAACTCTTCCTGCAGAACGGTCTCAGCTGTCTAAGCAGCCTGGATGCTCCAGATGTGGTTTGGGGGAGAGAGAGAGAGACGCTTCCAGCAATACAGCTGTCTGAGTATGACCAAGGTGAGAACAGCACCAGTCAGTGACAAGTTTCTTTTGATAAGCACAGGAAACCGCAGCTGGTGTTTGGCGTCCTGCCCCAGCTCTCTTTTCGGAAGAGGAACCGCTTTTTGAAAGGAGGAGTTCTTCTCCAAGGCAAGACCAAGGTGGCACGGTAAGTCAGCCAGGCACTTATGGCGGGCACTGCCAAGGGGCCCAGGGCACGTGAAACGAAGGTGGGACAGGACAAAAAGTGCTGTAGATGTTCCTTGGTGTGGTGGAGGCGGCCGTAGCTTTTTAAAGAAAGAGTAACTGAAAGATTCTCGAGGGGCAGCTCCGGCTATTTCTCCCCCGAAGTCACACCCCGTGTTCATGCTAGTTTTCTACAGATAAATAACTGTGTCCAAGCTGGTAAGAGAAGACTTATAGAAAGAGGTGATGTTTAACATCAAGTATTAAAATGAAACAAAACGAAAGCCGTTTTTGTTTTTAGATGAACCGAACTAAATTCTCCCATTAAAAGTGGCTCCTCCACTTTTCTCCCTTGGTCCTCCCACCCACCATTCTGGACGAAAATACCCCTCATATACGGTCCGTCTCTACCTGCTCCTGCCCTCTGCCCCCAAAGCAGACACTATAAGCATGTATTTCAAATTCAGTACCTTTCCAGATTTTTCAGCTGAAGTAGCAACATCTTCCTCCTCAAATTTTGGAAGGACAACACCCTTATTAGTATTTTAAAAATCCAAAATTTAAATCTGTGTGTGCAGATGCATGTAAAACCTTCTGAATCCTTCATTATCTTAACATTAAGATTAAAATTAATTTTGTTTTCACTGTTTCAAGGCTAACCACATACCACAGTTTCTAATTTGCATTTCAGTAAGGTGGTGGTGTTTGTTGCACACCAGTTATAGAAACTCTGTCATTTTCTCTTTTTTATTTGTTTAATTAAATATTTTTAATGAAGTCGTTGGTTTGAAGTGCCAGTTAGGAGAACACTGATTTTAGTTGCTGAAAGGATATGAAAGCTCAGCTTTCTTAAACTCAGGGCACTTTCAGAATTACTTGAAGTGCCTACGTTGTCTAATGCTGACGAAATATCCCAAATGAACCAACTGAGAAGCTGGAGAAGATTAACAAAGTTATTTTTATTATGTATAAAAGAACAGTGCTCATTGGGCACATCTCCCGAAAGAAAGGAGAAAGAAACAGGCAGAATTAAAATATAGATACATGCACGCACGCACGCACACACACATTTCCAGTGTACTTATTCATTAAACTAATTTTCATGCAATTAACTGAGAATAGACAAGCAAGGTTACATCATGCCACACGGTATAACCTGCATTCAGTATCGATATTCTCTGTCTGGAGATAAGGGCCAGTATTGACCAACTGAGTTGTACCAACTCCTAAGGTTGCTAGAATTTGCTCAGAAGATTTCTTCAGGTTCTCCAGTTCCTGCTATGGTCTGCGTAATCTTCTTCCTTTATGTTTTTCCCTTTATTAACCAAGCTCTTTACAAATTTCTGCAACAGTTTCCTGGTTCTGCTTAATCTAGATTTGGTAATCCACAGCCTTCTGGATGGCCGAGGCACAGTAATGAGGGATGAAGAACTTGTAGGCACCTGACTCGGGAACGCAGAGACATCATTTTCTTGTCATGGCCACCTGCATTTCAACGTGCACAGCCATGTTTCCGGAGCAGCCCCTCCCTCTGGAACAGCGTGCCCCCCGGGGTCAGATGTGCCCCTCGGAAAAAGGGCTTAAGCAGCTCTGCTTCAAAGGGCATATGGGTAGAAAGATCCCTCGAGTGTGGCTGTGTTTTTTATGGCAGGAACAAGTAGCTTTGTTCACTAAATGCTTTTTATTGCATTTTACGTATTGTTTTTAGGCACTGAAAGCCACCGAGTGCCAGGAGGAGGAGGTGGCATATGCAAATGCGGTTGCTTGCTTTCTGGGGCATCAGCAGCAAGAGGAAAAACATATTTAGAGTTCCTCCTAGATAGATGATTTTGCAAGCCTGCTAGTCCAAGCAACCGTCCTGAACTTCCCTAAACACCCGGGAACTCCCGATCCCGATGCTTTCAAACTCCTGACTAAAACCGGATTCTCAATAATGCTCGTGCTTGATTGGCACCAGCTGTGGCGGTGTGATTGGAATGGGAAAATCTGGGTCCCTGTCTTTGCCCACTTGCAAAGGGTCCTGGCTGGGTGTCCCCGAGTGCTCCCCTCTCCTTCACCACGTCCCTTTCTCTCCCCGGTACATTTGGGGAAGCCACGAAAAGCACGCGCTGGCCCACGTGCCCTGACTGCCTGCTGCGTTGGGTGATTCAAACAGGACCAAGGAAGCGTTTTTAAAGCACCAAGTCCTTCAAATCTTTCTTGTAGCAATTCGGCATCCTCGATGTTCAGAATGGTCCTCCATCTCTTCCCGTTCGCTCCCCCTCCTCCTTTTTCTCAATCCTTGCATTTGCTGGGTAGTCAAGAGCACTGCCGGTTTCAACGGCTGGTGCAGAAACACCCCGTTCCTTGAACTGCAGTCCATGCCCCTGTGCACCCAACTGGTTTGCACACTCAGGGTTGCTGGTGTTAGGACGACCACCTCACGCTTCAGAGCATTTTGCATCTCGCTCCGATGCTGTAGAATTGGGTCCCCAGAATTCTGCTTGGAGTCTGATATTTTAAGATTTTAAAAAGTCCTTAAGACACTTTTTTTTCAGGATCTTTATGAATCTGAAAGATTCTCTTTTCAGTGGCAGGATTTGATGCCAGTTAAATGATGGCAGTCTGGGGATTAGAGAGTGTTCTAAACTGGTTATTGTACTGTTCAAGTTTGATACTTGTTTATACTGTGTTATCAATTTACTTTCTCTGTACTGCGTTTAGATATAAGTGCATGCCAAGCAAAAATACATTTTTTTGGCCAAAAATAGAATATGTATGGAGATATGCAAATGAAAACAATAGCCTTATAAACAACAAAATAGCCATGATCTGCATGATTAATATTACTATCTGTAACACGTTTCGTTAATAAGAGTTCTGTTCAGATACCTTTCACTTCCTCCTCTTCCAGAATAGAAAAGTTTAAAGCCCTCACCCTCAGGGACAGCCTGAAGATTTATTACTTTCCGGCATAGTTACTTTCTCTCTCTGTTTAACTTCCAAGAACAACTTCCCTCGTGAATGAAATCTACTGAGTGAGAAGAGCGAAAGCATTTCAGATCAGAACTTCCACATATTACCACCGTAACATCTTGCTTAACTTAAACAAAACACTAACTTTTCTTGTGTGATCCCAAATAATGGGATATTAATCCAACCAAATTTCAAGAGCCAGCACTTCCTCTGGAGTTGGGGTCTCCTCTTCCTTGTTCTTCCTGCTTGAACCCATAATCTGTTTTCACGTCCTTCCAACACCCCCATCTATTCACCAGTACACCAAGACAACCTATATCTCATCCCGAGTTTTGGTTTAGGAGATATTGGGGGTGGGGGAGAGATTCTGTTTGTTTGCAGCCAAATGCAAGACTGAAATATTGTTTACGAAATATGACATACATTACGCCATATTTCTGTAGCATTTCCCAAAAGCATAGCAGATTGCAAGCCCCATTATGACCTCGTACGGTTGGCATGCAATATCACCAAGGTACTGCAGAGGGTGGTGGGCAGTGCTAAAGCTGAAAGAGGTTCTGCAGTCTCATCTGTCACTTAGCAGGCACTCTTCCACTTTTAATAACCCCAAAAGCTCCTATCTCAGCAATGCCTTTTGCGTCAGGCGAAGGGTTCCATAAGTCCTGTACCTCCAGTCCAACAGCCGGACAGTGCCGGAACAAGGGGCCAGGAGGCTGCTCCGTACGTCCTTTTATGCAGACGGTACCCAGCTAAATGGGCTCTTTTGCAATCCTTTGGGCAACGCCGATCTCTTCTTTCTTTCTTGCAGCTCTGAGCGCCACTGGGACCGAGGAAGGAAGAGGGCTGAGCAACCCCAGTTCCTAAACCCAGCTCCTACGCAAAGCAGCAGCAGTTTCCTGGTCGCTTCTCCACCTGATGGCCCCCATTGCAAAGAGCTGGCCTTGCGTTTCTCTCCTTGGCCTCATCCTGTTCTGGAATGTGCTGCTCCTCTTCAGGCTGTCTGATAAGCCCAAGGGGTCTCCAAGCCACAATACCACCTTGACCATCCTCATCTGGAGCTGGCCCTTTGGGGGAGTCACAAACCTGGACGGTGACGTCTGCTCCAGGCTCTACTGCATCACAGGCTGCCAACTGACCACGAACCGCAGCCTGTTCGGCCGAGCAGACGTGGTGGTCTTCCACCACCAGGAACTCCGGTATGGAAGACACCGCCTTCCACTGTCAAAGGCCCACCCTGGGCAAAAGTGGGTTTGGGTCTCCCTGGAGTCTCCAAGCCACACCAAAGCCCTGGAGGGCTGGGTGGGGAATGAATGGAACTGGGTCCTGTCCTACAGGCGGGATGCGGATCTCTTCGTCCCCTACGGGGAGCTGGTGCCTCACTCACTGGACGTGGTGGACATCCCAGAGAAAACCGGCTTAGTGTCCTGGGTGGTCAGCAACTACCATCACACCCAAGCGAGAGCAGCCGTGTACCACAACCTGTCCAGGCACATCAGAATCGACGTGTTTGGGGAGGCAAGCAAGAGGCCCCTTTGCCCGGACTGTTTGCTGCCAACTATCGCCAAATACAAGTTCTACCTCGCCTTTGAGAACTCCATCCACCGGGACTACATCACGGAGAAGCTCTGGAGGAACGCTTTCCTTGGCGGCTCTGTGCCCATCGTCCTGGGCCCCCCCCGCACCAACTACCAGCAGTTCATCCCTGCCAACTCCTTTATCCACGTGGACGATTTCAAGTCAGCCAAGGAACTTGCCACTTTCTTGACCACCATGAATGAAAGCCACTACCGAAGCTTCTTTGCCTGGAAGCGGAGCCACGCGGTCAGGCTCCACGAGGACTGGCGGGAACGGTTCTGTACCATCTGCCGGCAATACCCCCGCTTGTCCCAGAAGAAAGTCTACCTGGACTTGAAGCGGTGGTTCTGGGATGGCTAGCCTCTGCAGCTGAAGCCAGAAATACCCCCGGTGAAGTGCAGACCATCCCGTGGCTCTTCTCCTGGTCCAGAGGTGCCCCCTGGCTCTTTAGAAGACCCCTGCCTCCCAGGGTAAGGTCCCCCACGTTCACCTCGATGCTCACCCACGAGGCCTTCCCTTTTTCCAATTATCCCTCCTTCTTATTCTGGGGTTCAATACTTTTGTTCTCCAACCCGACTGGCTGACTGACTGACTTTCCTTTGCTCAGGTGCCCCAACGCAGTGAAGTTCCTCAAACTTTGCTAAGGCCAAAAGCGCAGATCCTGCCCCTCTGCCCCAGTTTCACCACCCTGGGGTGCCCAGGGATGGATGATGGCATGTGTAGTTGAGCCCCCGTGGAATGCCACGTGGGGCGGGGCGGGGCGGGGCGGGAAGCAAGTCATCCCAAGAGGCAGAGAAAGGCGCGGAAGCTCCGGAGATAGCATCTGGTGGCAGATGGGCCTGACCTTCACTTTCCTGTTTACCCCAGCAAGACTGGCAGGAGAGGAAGCGAGAAACCTCAGTGCCCCTCGCAGGCCGACCCCGCCCCCGCCCCTCTTACCCCCGAGCTGGGGCAGCTTCCAGCGCCCAAGCCACGAAGGGGCCGCGGGGCCCGGCCGGGGGGCGGCCCTTCCTTGAGCGGGGGCCAGCTGGGGCGGGGCTTACCGCACCAGGCGACAGCGGGCAGACCCTGGCTCCAGAGCCACCCTCTGGCCGGGGAGGGGAGGGAGGGGAGGGGAGGGGGGCTCGCCCTGGCGCGGCGGCGGCGGGCCGGAGTCCCCGGCCAGGGCTCTCCAGCCAGCCGCGCCCGGCTGCCCCGCAGGAGCCGCTCGGGACCCCTCGGCTCTCCTGGCCGGACCCGGCGGAGGAGGAGGAGGAGGGGGAAGCGGCGGCGGCGGCGGCGGCGGCGGCGGCGGCGGGTTTCCCCACCAAACTTCGCCTCTGCTTGGATTGCAGCTGCCGCCGATTCCTCCCCCTCCTCCTCCTCACCGCCCAATCTCGTCCGCTTTTTTTGTTGCGCGCCGGCCGCTGCGTGAGCCCTCGCCCCCCGAGTCCGGAGAGGGTGGCCTTCAGTCCCCACATCCTTCGCCCCGGTGCCCGGGTGGCGGGCAAGCAGCGGCCGAGCCGGAGGGCCGAGTTAGGCGGCCGGCTTGCCTGGTCCTGCGCGGGGGGAGCTCGGGCTCCGGCGAGCCCTCCGCGCTCCAGGTCCTCAGCGCGTCCTGCGAGCGTGGCTCGGCAGCCTCTTAATGCCGACTCTGGCGCCCCCCGCCCCGCCCCGCCCCGCCCCTCTCCCCGCCGGGCGCTGAGGACTCGCGGGGCCGCCAGCCCCCTCTGGCGGTCGCGGGGTCCCCGCTGCGTCCGCTCCCCTTTAACGCCGCTGGACGCGCTTGATTTAGCCGGGCGCCGAATTCGAAGCCCCTGAGAGGGGCCGTGTTCAAATCTCGACGGTCTAAAGCTGCTCAGCCGCGACCGCGCAGGCCCTGGGGCTAATCTTAAACTGACCTACTTTGCGGGTGGGGGGGATCCGTATACAGAATGCCCTGTCGGAGGAACAGTGGATTTTAAATGAATCTCTCGTTTTTGTAAACTTGAAACATAAAGGAAGATTAACAACGCAATCCCTTGGGGCGATTTAAAAAAGGACATTGATAAGAGCAGATCAGAATTTTTCCTGGGGCTTTTTCAACGCTCGAAGCTGGAATTTGGAAGAGACTGCAAGCTCCTCGGGGCAGAGAACTCAACACACAGGGATGGTGCTGCTCCAGCCTACAAATGTCCTTCGGCTGGGATCTTTCCAACCCTAAAGAATCAAAATAATTTCTCTTTCACCACCTCTCCCTCCAATCCTAACCTGAATTACTTTGAATGTTTAATCTGATTACTTGAATATTGGTTTCTTCCATCCTATTCAAGAAAAGAACTTCATAAATAATAGCTCATCTTCCTCTTTGTTATTCGAGATATGCATTTTGATGTTTTCCACAATGTTCATGTTTTTTAATATAAGAGCAACTGTCTCAAAATGTACAAAGCGTATTTTACTTGCAAAGGCAGCCCTACATCTGGGATCACCCACTCCAGGGCTACCACTCGGCCCCCACCACCCAGGAGGTCTCCTTCAGGCCTGGAGGGCATCTTGCGGGCTGAACGGGAGCCAGGCCCCCTTGGAGAATCAGCGCATGCACATCCCAAACCCCTTGGTACTGTTCACATTCTGCACGCAGAAGAACCTCAAACACACTGCAAGAGGAAGGCTGGGCGTTCCTTGTGTTAATGAGGTTTATTTGCATTCTGTGACCACTTCCAGCATCCTCTTGGACGCAGAAATATTTGGGGATCAAGCTGACCTGGAAATGGGTCCCCGAGGATAGAGACGGAGAGGGCAGACTTGTTACTTTCAGGTACCACTAAAACCTGGAAGAAAACAACTCATTTAAAACTGAAGGGAACAAAAGAAAGCAGTTGAGATATACCTCGACAATTGGTCATTTAATAAAATTTATTAAACACAGTCCATACAGGTCTGGAAACAGAAATAACAAAATGAGAAAGAAAACATCCACGTGTGGCCTTATCTCCTCCCCCCAGCCCCGCCCTCTTCTGGGGGGCTAAGAGCTGGCAGGCCCCCAACAGCCCCGTCCAGCAAGGAGGGCAGAGCCACCTCGAGGGGGAGGAGCCCCCCCACCTGGGCAGGGATGAAGCAGAAACTCTCTGCAAAGCCACCAGTGGGGGGCAATTCCTCTCCCTCCCTCAGGATGAGCAACGGCCAGGTGGCAGAGGAGGGAACTCAGAACTGCGAGCTCCAGGTTCAAGTCTCCTCCCCTTGCGTGCAGCTTCCTCTCCGGAAAGAATACAAAGGTAAGGAGTAAACTACTCAGTGGAGTAGCGCAAAAGTGCTGTGCAAAATCCAAAACAGGAGGATGAACGCGCAGCGGTTCCCCCTCAAACTGCTTTGGAAACGGCCCCCTGAAGCCCTCCAAGGCGTTTCCGCAGCAGTCTTCTCCTCTAGCTGAATAACGTGGTTCTGCACCCCTCGTGTCTGCAGGCCAGAGCGGTTCGCAACCCCCAAACTCGTCCCGTCCAGGTACGGAAGGAAGCCGGGTGGCCGAGGGGCCCTCCCGAGCTGACGGGCAGAAGAGCCTCAGCAAAAACTCATCCAAGGAGAAACAGAGTGAGGAACTCCTGATGCAGCTCTAATGCGCCCTGAGCACGGTGAGCCGAGAAACGCTTTCGGCAAAGCTCTCAAAAAGCACGCTGCCCGGCGGCGTACGCCATCCCTGGCAAGGTGCCAACTCCCAAAGTTGCTCGTGAGCTGCGTCGCAATCCCGAAGTGCAATTGCACAAATAAATGCGCCCCTTTCAAACTTCACTTGCGCACCTGAGCAGTTAAGCTTGTTTCCCGTTTATTGTTTTCTATCAAGCTTCTAGACCTCATGGCAAGGGCAAGGAGAAATAGGCCACAGCTACCCAGGTGGTTTATGAATGTCTTTGGATTTGTGAAGATAGGGGTAGGAATCTGCCTTTATTGCTGCCTAAGACAACTCACCCTCCCCAACATTCAGGCCCCCCAGCTCTTGGGGGGAGACAGAACCCTTGGGCCTTTGTGTCTTCTGAAAGCAGACAATACGGGTTACCAACAACTTAGGAATCTCATTCCTCTTCCCTCGCCCAGTTAAGAAAGCGGTAATACTTTGGAAACTTTCTGAATTTGATACGAAGGTAAGAAAACCAATCGACCTTTCAGATTTGATTTAATTTAAAAAGAAAAAGAAAGAAGAAAACTTGGCTTAATGCCACCCTAGCCCTTGTTCAGTCAGCCAGGCAGCCGGTTAGGAGCTCCTGGCAAGTGCCAAAGGGTTGAGAGTTCAGAAGTCCCTTCCCCTCGTGCCATGCCAGGGGGAGGTGGGGGGCATCACACTGGCAGAATGGTGGGCACGGCCAGAGAGAGCCAAGTGGTGGAGGCTGTCTGGCGCCGGGGCCCCAATGGGAAGCAACCCACATGCGGTCGTGCAGCAGGCCCCTTCCCCCTTCTGCAGACCTCTCTGCCCAGCTGCCACCAACTGTGGGGCAGAAGGGGGAAGGGGGCCCCTTGCACCCAGGCCAGTCAGCCCCATCCCGAGAGAACTGGCGAGTGGGGAAAGCTCTCCCGCCTTTTGCAAACTGCCGGCTTCTGCTTCAAAGGGGGTGAGTGAAAATGCTTCAGGAGAAGCCGCTTCCCTACCTCCAACTCCGTTCAAAGGACTCCCCATTTGGGGGGGCAGTTCCAAGCCCCTCCTCGCCAGGGAGAAAGCTCCCCTGAGGAGCAGGGCTGGCATCCGCAGGGATCCCCTGGCTAGAAATGCCCAGTCTGGGTGACCCTGGCTCCCCCCACTTTCCTGCCTTTGGACAGGTCACCCTGCCGACCTTAACGCTGTTTCATAGCACTGAAATCCCCTTGAAATCCTGGGAACTAGAATTTGGCCACCAAGCCTGTCCGTGAGCTCTCAGCCGCCTCAAAATTCAATTCCCCGGATTCACCTCAGGAAAAGGCTGAAAACTGCATACGAAATGGACAAGGACTTACTTAGAACTGGGAAGTGCTGCCTCCGGTTCCCACCTGTCAAACGGGCACATCTCGCCAAAGGCTTCTCGATTTGCAGGGCAGGGAAGAGTCTGCCCCTCTCTTAAAGCAAGCTGCAGCATCATCCCAAAGGGAGAGCGCCGAGCATTAAATGCTCCCCAGCCTGATTATTTTAAACCCCGGGCAGCAAAAAAGGTGAAAGAAAGGAAAAAGGCAACGCGGGCAGGGCACCCCCCCGTACGGAAATCTGTTTTTTGCCAGGAGGGTCTCGCCATGCACAAGGCTGGCGGGGGGGCAGGAGGTGGCCCACGCAGGCAAGTCAGGCCTCCAGGCCCTCCTTCGCTTCCCTCCCCGCCGAGTCCAGACGGTCCGCAAAGCCTCTTCTCCGGCATCCGGGAGCCTGGCTGGCTGAAGGGCCGCCAAAGGGGAGAACGCGAAGCTGAGCAGAAGCGAATTGCCCAGAAGGCGGGTTTATTTCAGCCAAGAATTTGCGGAGGGCAGAGAAGACCCAACAGTCAGGTGGGCCCCGCGGGCAGGTCCTGAGCACAGTCTGCAGTTCCTGGTCAGGGCTGCAGCTTCGGGGGCAAAGAGGAGTCGTCAAAAAGCGGGTTCTTCACTTCCATCTCTCCAGTCTGCAGCGGTCAGCAAGGAACAACGGGAGACGCAACCGTTACCTCGAGGAGCGGGCATGCCGCCTGCCCCGGTGCAGGGCAGGGAGGGGGCACGGCCTCCGGGGCACTGGGGGCCCTGCTTTGACTCGCGGTGGGCAGGGCAGCCCCCACCGCCCGGGAACCGCGCTCCCCCTTGCAGGAAAACGACCCCACCAGACGCCAGTGCCCTTCCTTGTCCCCTACCTGCTCCAGCAGCTGGACCCACCCAAGGGGTCTGCCCTCCTCACTTCTTCAGACACAGGGCAGGTTGTGAGGGGGCAACGCCCTGTGCCCACCCCCTCCCTAGAGAGAGACCTACCGGGGCCAGGCCGGGGCACTCGTACACCGTGAAGTCCCCGTCCTCGTTCTCTTCGTCCGACGAGGCGGAGTCGGGAGCTTTGTTTTCTTCCTTGTGCCTGCAGATTTGGAGGTGGGGGGGACGCAGCCAGTGAGGCAGGGCCGGAAAACTCCCTCCCCGCCTGCCCACCCCAAGCCGACCTCCCCATCGGCTGGGATTTTGCTTTCAAAACTTCGGCTTTCCAGCCGAAGCTTTTCAAACCCCGCGAGGTCCCCGGAAACCAAGCACCGCCAGGCTCCCCGTGCCGGACCAGACCTCATTCAGCGAGCGCCCCGGGGCAAAACGGGTCCCCGGGCAGTTAAAGAGGCCCACGCTGGATTTGCCGCTCGGCTGTAAAATTCCTACAAGCCGGTGGCCTCCTCCACCTCCGGCAGCCACGGATTTTTCATCCAGGAGTTCCAATTTACGTGCGGCTTTTCAAGACTGCCAATGTTTTCAGAAGACCCCAGCTGACAAGCAGCCTCATTCCACACAATTCAGTCCTCTGGGGCAGGGGTGGTGCGGCAAAGTGTTCCCTCTTATTTCTCAGGGACGGGAGACCTACACGTAGCGAGTAACCTCACGAGCCACGCTTGAATCAATTCCTATCACGCCCTGTGGGTGCAAACCAGTGCAGCTGGGTCACTTCATAAAGCTGGGCTCGCATATTGGGCCAGGCCACGGTTTACTTAATCCTGGCCACGAATCATGGCTGGCAAGGCCCTGAGCGGAGACAGGAGGGTGCAGGTGTGCCGTGTGGGTTGTTGGCCTTGCACGAAGAACCTTCCTGGCCTCCAAACACGCTTCTGGGCCCGACTCTTAAGTGGGTCGAACAAGGAACCAGAAAGAGGGCGGAGACACCCAGCGCCCCCGAAAGGCTTTGAGCCCATTGCCGCGGAGGAGGACGCACTTCTCCATGGAGAGCATCTGCTGCTTCTGGTGCTGATAGTGGTACATCTGGGCACTCTGCGCCAGCTTTCTGTCCCCGGGCTGGCGGGAAAGAAAAAGGTGGGAACCCCGTCAGCGCGGGGAACGTTATAGCAGCAGAATAGGCGCGACCAACGCTGTACCTCCCAAATGCCTTCTTCCTCCAAAGCGAAGCAGGCGGCACCTTGTGCGCCAGGAGGGAGAGGAGGCCCTGTCCCGGCCCTGGCGCCAGGGAGCCAAGCCCAGCCGGGGCACAGGTAACTCCCTGCCACCGGCAGAGACGGACCGGACAACGGGGGTGCCCGGGGAGCCAGCCACACGGAGCGGGCAGGGCGCAAAGCAGCACCCAAGCGCTGGGCCTGGCCAGAGAGGGTCCTCTCAAGGTGCCATTTGGGAACCGCTCGGCCGTTGTGCCAAGGGCGGGCACGGGAGGGTGGGGGCGGGGGGGGGACTTACGGAGAGCTTGTCATACGAGGGGGGGCTGGGGAGCTTATTTGCCGGGTAGTCAGCCTTCTGGGCAAGCTGCATCTCCTTCTGCAGCCTGGGGGAAGAGGAGAAAGTCCGTGAGGAGACCCACACAACAGCTGGCGGGACTGCCCCAAAGGCCACCCAGCCCGTTAGAAAGCTGGGCTCTGGAGATCCCCGGCCTCCGCGATGTACTGCTGCGGTACATGGAGACCCCATTGGGAGGCGGCACCGAAGGGCATTGGGGCACATCTCAAGGCTGCTGCTTCCAGGAACTGAGTTGCCACCGTTCGCCCCTGCTCTGCCCCTGCCCAAGGGGGACTCACCTGCACCAGCAAATAGTTGCCACCACAAGAGCCGCCACTCCTGCAGCTGTGCACACGACGATCAAGCCTGCAAAAGGGAGGACAGGCATCTGGGGAGGGGAGGGGAGGGGAGGGGAGCGGAGACCACCGCCCCGGGCTGAGGGGGGTTCTCCCCACCCCACGCCCTTCTGCAGCTGCCCTGCAGCTGGCACCCAAAAGATAGACTGCCCCTCTCTGCAGAGTCTCTTTGCACCCAACGACCCCTCCGCAGCCACTGGAGATGGGATTATCAAGGGGGAGGTTTACCAAGCCAAGGGCAGGCCTCTGGGAGCTGAGGACTAGCACCTTGGGAGCTTGCTCCCCCCCATTCTTTTCTCGGGGATGGACAGAGGAGCATCCGTCGTGCCTGGGGCAGAGGCTCACCAAGGACGAGGGCATCATTTAAAGAGATGCGCGCTGACTCCACGGGAGATCTGTGAACCGGCTCCGTGGGGGGGTGCAGGGGTGTGTCTGGCCGTCCCCCCCGGCCGCTCTGCGGGGACTCTGTCTTCGATGCCCCACTCCCGGAGCGCGGGCCAGTGGGGGCCGGGCTTCCTGGCGAGGGAAGGATGGCCAATCGGCAGAGAGAAGGAGAGACGCCCCCGGCCTGCAAACTTTCCCTTGGAAAAATAAGCCAGCCTCAAGCCCCCCCCACCCTGCCCGGCACCGGGGGGGGGAGGCCCCTGGGCCTGGGGCAGCCTTACCTTCCTGGCTGTGGGGCAGAGGCGCGCTCCTCTGCTTGGAGAGCACGTCCAACACCAAATCAATTTCTTCTTCTAGACTGGGAACAACAGAAGTTTGCCCTAGAGAGGGAGGGGGCCCATAAAAGGCAGTCAGCAAAAGAAGGAAAAAGACACACGCAGGCGCCCCGGCTGGCAATTCAGCAAAACGTTCCGCGAGCAGGGAGGGCTTAAGGTCAGAAATTGTGGCAAGCACACTGCACGGGGCAGAGAAGCCCCAGATCTTCAGCGTTGGGGGGGAGGCCTTCAGCGAGGGACTCCAATGAGAGAACCACCCCCTCGCAACCGAGCTGCTACATAACCCGCCATCTGTCAGCGAGAGGAGCCACTTGGCACGCGGTCACGCCAGAAGCCGGCTTCCCCCTTGCGCCAGCTGCCCTGTTCTGCGCACGCTCTCCCTTCCCGCCCCGTTCCTCGCCTTCCAAACGTGGGCAGGCAGAACACAGGCGACCTACAAGGCGGTGCCCTCCCCGGCACTCTGGCCTACAGAATTGGGTCTGAGAGGTCACCCAGTTCAGCCCTCGGTTGAAAAGAGCCACCCTGGCACCTCCTTCCCCTCCTGGGCGCACCGGAGTAGGTCCTGCTCCAGTGTTATTTGCCTAAGGCTTCCAGGAGCGGTGCTGCTGCTTATCCAGAGCCCCCCACCGAAAAAGCTGAGCCAGGAAGCCCTGCCCCGACTCTCCCGGAAGAGCCTCCGCGGGGCCAGGGTCTGCAGCAGAATCGCTGCAATTCCGATAATACGGCACAGATCCCAGAGACGTGCCCAGCGCGGGTTCCCTCCGCTACCCGGATGACGTTCGGCACGTGCAGCTCTTCTTATCGCAGCGTGAGAACGCCCAAGGGACGGTCCCGGAGTCATCTCTAACGCTTCCGTCCCAGTTTGTGGGAGGCTTTCCGTAAACTCCATTTCGGTCTCCACCCCCCCGGGTCGCCTGCCACAGCGAACGGGCGAACGACCTCGGGGCAAAGCCCCCACCCCACAATGCAGCAACCAGGCTGCCCCAAAGGCCTCTCTTCTGCCAGGGAGGCCAAAGCACAGGGATGAGAGTGCCGGTGCGGGCAGGGCCTTTCCCAAAAGCCGGCAGGAATCCCAGCTGAGGCCGCCCCCTTCCCCTTACCTTTGGGCGCTCGCGTCTTGGCCACGCATTTTCCCTCTCCGTCTTCGACAAACTGGGGGAGGCAGGGGCCGCAGGCATGGGAGCCCAGTCGGCACAGCTTCCGCCGCTGAAGGGTGCAATCCAAGTGCCGAGGACACAGCTCTGAATTTTGAAAGGCAGGAAACGGATCAGGGCCCCTCGCGCGCTCCTAAACGGAAGGCGGTTGGCTGCCAAACACCGCAGGGAGACTTCGAGGGACGCCTTCCTTGGGAAGCCGCCCCTCAGCTAGGGCCTGTCAAGGAGGCCCATAAACGGGCAGCGTGATCCGTGGGAGCGACCGAGCCTGTCCTGTTCCCTGAGTTCATTCCCCGCCCCGTAACGAAGCTCTTCCCGCCACCCCCTCGAACGTCTCCAAATTCAGCGGGAAGCCTGAGGCTTCAGCCTTCAACGGGAAGCCTCCACCGACCCCCTCTGCACCCAGCAGGGTCTCTCTGGGGGTTCGGTTTCTGTAAGCGACCAAAAAAAGGAGGTGGCTGCTTTTTCCTCACAAAGAGGCCTTCTGGCAGGGGCCGCGTGCAGTTGCAGACCTGGCCCTCCAAAAGACCCTGCCCCGTGTAACTCAGGGCCACCCGGGCCGGGCTTCTGCAGCCCCAAGGATGCCCGCCGGACAGCCACCTCAACACGCAGCTTGGAAACGCGGCCGCCAGGTGGCGCAACCCAAACTTCTCTCTGCGCAGGAGGGGGAAGCTGTCGAGGTTAATCCGCCCCGCCCGGAAAGTAAGCAAGATCTGAGCATTGCCTGCCCGCCCCCTGCAGCACACAGAGTTTGACCCGGTTGAACCTGGCTACTTCTTCTTACGTGTCTGAGTTGGGCAGAAGGCAGAAAGGACACAATCCAGACAAAGCTTTTAAGAGCGCCAACGGAGAACGGCAAGGAAAGACGATGATGGGGGGGTGTAATTTTGAAGCCTCCCCTGCTTGCCTACCTAAGAAATCGAGCCTCAGGCAAGGGCGGCCGAGCAAGAGGGGATCCACAGCGCAGCCCCCCGGCTTTTGCCGTGGGGCCTCCCTTGCCCAGGTTATTCCAGATGGCCGTGCCCTCACTTGGCGGGCAGTTGCCGGGGATAAAAATGGCATTAAAAATGTTCACAAAACTGAGAAGCACAGACGCAGAAACCGTGTAACGTAACAAAACGGGACTCAAGGGTCAGAGCGATCCAACCCTACAAAAAGCCTGATGCCAGGGAACCCGTCTGGTTGCCCGTCAGATGCCAAGCAAGGAAAGAGCCAAACTCGCCTCTCTTGGAGGAGTCTTGCAATGGAGGCAGCTCACGCTGCCAACAGCCTGCTATCAGTTGCTTTTGCAAATCCAAACTGCCGCTGGAAAAAAATAGTTCGGGGCGATGCCAGACCCACGCAGACCCGGGAGGAGAAACAGGAAAGGAGAACCAGGGAGAGCGGGATGCTGCTGGCCCGCCTGGAGGGGACTTCGGGCGCAGACCCTTTTCTCCCCAAGGCAGGGAGAAAGGAAGGGGAAGAAACTCAGCCAGAGGCCAGGCGGCGGCACCAATCTGAACAGGGCAGGGGCACCCCATCTCACGCCACCGGCTTCGGGTCAAGGAAACACCAGCAAAGTTGGAGGGGGGGTTCCGCTAAGCCCCTTTAACTGTGTTTTCCTCCTTGGTCTGCTGGCACTGGGAGGAAAGGCGGGCCCATCGCCAGTTCCTGCCCAGCCGGGACTGGGAATCCAGACTGTTTGCCAGCAGCAAAGGTTGGCTTGCAGCAGCCAAACAAGGAAGCAGTTTAGTCACACACTCAGCCACCGGCCTTCCTTTCTCCCCTCCAACAGGCAGAGCCGCTCAGAGCAGCTTCGAAGAGGGCGAACGCGCCAAAGACAATCGGCCGCTTACAGCAAAAAAAGACAGAACACGAAAACAAGTTCGGTTGCGCACCGAATGACGTGTGACTGCACAGAGGTCATTTTATCGGCTGGCAGCGGGTCCCATTCTGGCCTACTAGCCATGGCGGCTTCTGCCCACCTCCAGGGAGCAAACACTGAGCCGTTTTGCCGCCCCCGCCCTGGACCCAAAGCTCCATTTTCCACAAAGGGAGACGGCCCAGCTCGAAGGGGGACAGGCCTCGTCACTGGCCAAAAAACCCCACGCCCACACCGGGAAGGTCACCCCACCCTGACTCTTATCGGCTCAGGTGCTGCCAGGCGAGCGACGGAGCCTCGCAAGGAAGCAAGTAAAGCTCCTAGTTTTAGAAATAGCCATGTGGCGATGGGGGGACAGAGGGGGCTTGGGAAAATGTGAGGAGGGGGTGGCGGCGCCTATTTCCCGCCCCAACTTCTTGCTATTTGGACTCAGCCACCCACCGGGGAACCTGAGATGAAAGTGACCCCAAAGGAAGGGCTTCCACAAGCGGAAGACTTGTGGAATTCCCCGACACGTGACGCTGCGCTGACTGAAATATGAGGTCTGCACCCAAAAAATCTCCAACCGATTTGAGAGCAGCTCACCGGGAGCCAGCGCTGCGTCGCGGTTCAGGCTGCGGCCACCAAAGAGGCAGCGACCCTGGCCACGGCAGGGCTGGTTGGCAAGTGTCTGCCCCCAGCCGGCAGAGAAGCCCTCAGCCCTGTAGCCCGCTCCCCCCACCGCCCACCCGGCTTCAACCGTAACGACCACTAGAGAGAAGCGACGAAGACGTGAGCCAGAAAGGACCCCAGTCACTCCGCAGGTCTCTCGATGCCTCCCTGCAGGTCCCCGCAGACAGATGTCTTGAAGCAGACCCCAACCACTTCAAAACGGCCGTAATAATACGACTCCCCGACTGCATGACGAAGCAGGTGGAAGTCACCCCAGGGGGGTGGGAGGTGGGCAGGTCTTTGTGGGCATGGAGAGAAATCCACTTCCTTATTCTAAAGGGGATCGTGCATGGTCAGGAGACACCCCCCCCCGCACGCGCAGGCAGACTCGCTGGGGCCCCCAGGAGCTCACTTGGGGGCCTGGGGACCCGCTCTCAGGAGCTCCTTCTCTGGGCTGCTCTTGGAGCAAGCCTCCAAAACCCCCTTCCCGAATGCGACAGGAGAGACAGAAACGCTTTGGGATTGCTAAGCAGAGAAAAGGGGAGACGGGTCTAGATAACTTGGGAAATTGGGACGTGCGCAGCCGTCGAGGCGGGTGCCGGGGCAAAGGCGCTCGTTCGGCACACACACAAGACAGGCATTCCAACGTGGTTTCCGGCCACCCTGATGGATTTTAGAAGGAGAACATTCCCCACGAATAGTGGGACAATCTGCTCGTCTGTTGCCAAGATGCCGTGTACTTAAAACTTCGCATTTTAAGTTGAGGAGCTATTTCTAGATCGCCCAACCCGCCCCCCGCCCCCCCGCACGGCAGTCACACAAGCTGAGCGAGCAATTGCCAAGAGCGGCTCCTTTGGGAGGGAGAAGGATCTTCCACGGGGAGGGGAGGGAGAAGGCGAGGCGGGCCCCCCAAGTAACACCCTTTCGGTCATCTCGACCCGAGGACACCCTCGCGTTCAGTGGATTCTGCAGGGATTCCAGGCCTTTCACCCAAGACATTTCTTGGGCGCTAACTGCCACTTGCCACGTTTACACAAGCCACCTTGACCTCAGAAAGTTTCCTGACACAATCTCAAACTGTTGCTGGTTTGACAACCTGGCTCGGGTCACCCTGGAGAGGGCCGAAGTGCCCTGCGTTTTCGTCTGCTTTGGACTCTCCAGCTTCCAATCTCTCCTATTCCTACACCAGATGCTTCCTTCCCTACCTTGGTTTTGGCACGTCCCTCCCCCCCTGCCCCCCCCCCGTCTCCGGGTCCATGACTTCCCCCAGCATAGATACATCCGCACACAGGGGGACTTTCCCCCTTCATCTGTAGGGCTAGAAAGCACAGCTTGGATCAACTGAAATCATTGTTTACGCATCCCTTTTCAATCTTTCCCTCCCCTCCAAATATTTTTTTTAGGTGTTTTCATCTACCTATTTCATGCTTAGTTTGGGGAGGGGGTCAAACTGCCAGGGAAGGGCAGCCTCCTTGGGGATTTTCCAGCAGAGCTGGCTGGCTGCTTCGCGAGGGGGGTGCCGGGCAAGGGAGCCCTTCGGTCTGACCCAGGACGGATCCTCCCCCAGAGCTGCGCAGAAGAGGCCCTGCCCTTCTCATCATTGTTGTTCTCTGGGCTGAGCCACGAGAAGGTTCCCTGCTTACAGGCTGGCTGCCAACGTGGCAAAATGTGTCCCTGGAATACAAGATCTCTGAATTATTGATGGCCTTCTCTGCAGGCAGAGAGGGGCCATCAAGCAGGGAAGGGAGGGAGGGAGGGAGGGAGGGAGGGAGGGAGGGAGGAAGGAAGGAAGGAAGGAAGGAAGGAAGGAAGGAAGGAAGGAAGGAAGGAAGGAAGGAAGGAAGGAAGGAAGGAAGGAAGGAAAAATATAGGGTAACCTGAGATTCCAGCAGGTCTGGCTGTGGTTTTTTTTAGAGACACACAGGCCAAGAAGTTCCAGGAAACTATGCTGTATGTATTCAAATGTTCTCTAGCATTTGCAGAGAGTCTCACAGCTTGAAAAGCCACCGCCTATAAGCAGGGATATAGTTCCCCCCCAGTGCTCTACCTACCCAAATGGCCTTGCCTTTTCTTTTGGGAGGAATTTGCCAATGTCTGATGACATCTGCCATTCGGGCCAAGCTGGGAGGTCATCCACACTGCTCTTTATTGGCAGATGCACCCAGGCAAGGGAAGTGCCTGGCGCTCCGAGAAGATCGGCCAGCGTGGAGCGCCAGAGGGCCCTGTCACTGTGGCAATGCTCCCCCTTCTGTGCGGGGAGCCGGTGAGACTCCTGGCTTTGCCCTCAACCCACCCACCTACCTTCTCCCCTCCTCCCACCGATGCGTCAACCGCCCGCCACCATCTGCCTCTGCTGTCTCCGCTTAGCGAATTAACCCTCTCCTGTGGCTGGGAGTGGGGGAGAGGCACCAATGGGTCTGGAAGAGGCGAGTCTGTGGAGTGCCAGGCGTGCCAGGCCTCAGCAGAAAGGAAAGGCTGTGCAGGGTTCCAGAAGGCAACATCACAGAGGGCTGCAGCCTGTGCAGCCTTGCCAGGAGCAGAGCCCAAAACAGGTGGACCGGAGCCCAACTCTGCGAGGGCACCAGAATTCATGGGTGGCTTTGGGCAAGTTGCAACCAAGCCTACCTCGCAGCTTTGTTGTAAAACTCAAGCGGGGGAAGGTTGCGTCGCCTTCTCTACATTTCTTTTTTTTAATAACTGTATCGTTATCCAAGGAGAGAGGAAGAGGCACCCTCAAGATGATGTAAAGTGGAGCAAAAACACACTGGAGAGGTGGCGTGCATGCAGCCATTTTCTAGCTGAAATTTCTCCCTTCTGCACATGCCAAAGAGCTGAACATTGCCCTGCACAACTTCCTGAAACGGGTTGTCTGAACACCTCACAGCCCCTTCCTAAAAGGCAGCACGGCCAACACCAACTTTGCCAGATACAACACTATGAGCCTATTACTGGAGGCAGGGAATTTGTCCTTGAAACGGAGATCAGGCCTAGATTAGAGAACCCTGATAGGTACAGGCTGAACATCCACTCTAGATTAGAACTGGTTTTTGAAGCAGGGACAGGAACTTTGCGGAGGGGGGCCAGGAAGGGAGGAGAATATTCTTTAGCCTGCTTAAAGGATTATTCCAGAAGAGCTAGCAATTGTGGAAGTCGCAAGGAAGGCGTCTGTTGTGGCCTGGAAGAAGATGCGGGAACCGAAGCTGCGCTTGGTCTTCAGCATCAATGTGTGAACCAAACAAAGGCTTCAGGCTGAAACTCCTTCTCTGCCAATTTGCAGCTACTTTGGACGGGGAGCCCCGGGGATTTTTAAACCCTTGCCAACAAATGTTTGGAGAGCAAAATGCACTTTTTGATAAATGGACTCCCTGGGATTTGGGACTGAACCTCATTCCTCTGTTTTATGCCTAACCATCAAATCAAGATGTGATGAAGTTGGGCAAGGCCAGATGCCTAATGCCTCTTCCCACGCCAACCACTTCTTTGCCAGGCAAAAATCCTCTCCATCCACGGAGCTGGGTAGCCACTGTTTTCCAAGGGGCAGAGAAGCAGCTGGGCTTGGCTGCTGCAACACGTGCGGGAATCCCATCTCTCCCTTCATTTAAGGGTCTGACATCTGGGTAACTGTGCCAAGAATTACTGTGAGGACGGAACATGAAAGACAAAGGGCTGAAAAACACCCTCCACCACAGCTCAGGAAGCCTCTCATGCAGGATTTCCCCCTTTCCTGATCTTGGCTGCGTCCCTTCCTTTATCTCGCCCACTCCAGGCAGCCTTGCCGGTGTTTTCGGAAAGCCCTTATCCCAGTGAAAGGTGAGAAGCAGACTGTCAACCTCTGGCACCCAGCCCCTGAAAAGGAAAACACACTCCCCCATTTGCAAATCGTGCCAGTCACAGGTAAGTGTGCTCTCAGACTCAGGCCTTTGACCTCCTGCAAAAAGACTTCAGGAAAAACAGGTTTGGCAGCAGACCTGATCTAGAAACACAGAGAGATAGAGGGAAACATCTGTCTCCTTTCTGCGCATGCAGGAGAACTTTCCCCTTCTCACAGAGCACGGCTGAGACCCATATCAAAGAGCACGTGGCCAGATATGTTTCTGCACAGCTATAGATTACATTAAAATTCTGCACTTGCGCAATGGCCAGGTAGGCTGGTGATGGATGGAGAGTGCCACGGGGTTATGGGAATTAAAATTTTCCATAACTGGAGGGCTTTAAGTTGGAGGACGCTGTCCAATTTGTACCCTCTGCAGTTTCACAAGCACCCTACCCATGAGGAGACTGAAGCAACACCCTTAACTCTTTCTCCCCACACCTGAAGACCCGAGTCCTATTTGGGAGGGGGGAGAAGCCACCTGAGCATGCCAGCGCCCAGCTAATCTATGTCTGCTGGCATGCCAGCCATCGCTCACTGGCGCTGGGATCGGCTCTCACCCCAGACAGGGCACCCAACAGCCCCCTCCCCTAAGAAGCTCAATGACACACGTGAGGTGGGCTCCTTCCTCTCCTGGGCCGCTTCTGACAGCCTCCCTAAATGCAAGGAAGCCTGAATTCAGATGCAGTCAAGACAGACGAACTCGCGCACATCCGCAAATCGGCCACACCGTTATTCCAGGGTCGTGATTCAGATTCTAGCCCTGGCGCTGCCTGCCCAGAGTGAGGCCTTACCGAGCCTCGCCCAGCCCAGGCGTCCCTCTACCCCCCCGGCGCCTGCGAGAGAGAAACGGAGGGGAAGGGAAACAGGCACCGTGGTCTGCCCTGGCGAAGGCCAGCCGGCAGGTGCCCTGGGGGGGCGGTAGTTGCGGCCTGCTGCCTCCAGGAACAAAAACAGTCGTCATTCAAAGCCTGACTGCCACTTCTGAGACTCGCTGGGAAAAATATCGACATTCTCTGTGGGCAGCTGACATTAAGATCACCACCTGTCCTACATGGGCTTTCCATGCTGGGGGTTCTCTCCTACAAAAGAACCTGGCCGGGCTGGTGCCTTGAACCCTAGTTTTCTTTCTCCAGAAAGAGCATTATGTGGGGCCAAGCCCCCCCCCCGAGTCACAGAGCTCCCTTGCTTTTACATATTATTTTGACTTTTTCAAATTGACCCATCAAAGGAATGAATCTATTCATTCCTGCCTGCAAAGCTCATGTGAAATGAGAAAGCGCACCCCCCGCCAGCAGTGACTTTGCTCCAGCGCTCAGCCAAAGGACCCCCAGAATAATCTGCTGACTCCATTAGAGCCTTGGAGACTCACTTTAGAGAAGAATCTTGGGGGCAACACTCCTACGGCCATTTTTAGGTGAAAGTCAGCAACTAGACTGCCCTACAGCAATGCATAGAAGGGCCAACAGGAAGAGTCGGTTGCACGAAACTCTTCAAGGCTGTCTCAGTTCCCAATGAAATTCTCTGCCACAGAGAATGGATTTCCAAGACACCCCAGGACAGGAATGGCCCCCAAATCCAGACACCACTTGCTCAGGTTTGAGGAGGATTTTTAAATGGAGGGTGGCAAAATGTTTGTTTCAAGAAAAAGCTATAGAGAGCCGTCATCGACCTTACACCTGCAGAGCCGCCTGAGTTGGTGAAGGCAGCATCAGCTGGGTTTCCAAGACTTTGCAGAAGGGGCCAGGCTCTAGACATCCAGCCAAACATCTGCCTGCCACTGGACCTGCCCGAAGTCCATACAGAAAGCGGGCAGGACAGAGGCCACTCGCCCTGGATGGCTTGAGGAGGCTAAAGGTCACAGCCTGGGGACTCCACTTCAGGCCCCGGCAAGTCCCCAAGAAGGAGCCGAACATGAAAAGCCTTGATCGTTCTGCCCAGGAAAAGTGTTATCTTTGTGATGCTCCAGAAACAGCCCCGCTTGGAGTAAAAGGAAGCTGTAGCCAAAACTGAAACCAGCCAGAAAGGAAAAGCGTATCACGTCCGAAAAGGAAGGCCGCCTGATTCGATCGATGACCAGGGACAGGAAAGACGTTTGCTCCGTTGCTTCCAGGGCCCCCATGCCCAAACTCTGCGGAGCCCATGAAGCTTCTCTGCCCGACGCACAGCCTGGTCCCACCCATTCCAGAGAGACCCTCGGGAGGCAGCCATCCCCTACCTCCCAAGAAGAAGATTAAGGGGAGAGGGTTGACTTCCTAGCCCCCAGGAGACGCTCGCTCAGCTTTGCACAGCTCGGCTTTCCCCAACTCCGCCACCCCAATGGACGAAAACTACAAGTCCCCAACTGGGACTGCTGGGGTGGAAAACAAGGGAAGAGTGAGTCAGGAAAGCCTCATCTCTCCCTGCCTGGAGACCCAGAGAGGATCCCCACCCAGCTCATCAATATCTTTTAAAATAGGACGCGCACACTCAGGTACACCCCACCCAGCTGCCTCCCTCTGGCAGACTCCTCAGGTGCAAGTGCGAGGGGGCAGAGACCCACCCTCCGGCCTGGATTTTGAGGAAAGGGTCCTGCTGCAAAAGCTGGCTGGGGGCAGCAGTCGTAAAAGGCTCCATCTGGCTGAGAAAAGCCCCTCCACCCTGATTACTTTGCCAGAAGAGCTTTCACAAGGAACTGGCGAAAGGGAGAGGGGGCAGGAAGGGTGAAAGCCACCAAGCCTTTCAGAAATGATGTCATGGAAGCGGGAGCAGACCTCTGGTGACTGAACGGCCACCGAGGAGAGGATGGGGGTCAACCACCGACAGATCTCCCCGGCCAGAGTAACAAGGCGAGGTCGCCACAGAACAGGGAAGGGCTGCTGAGAAGGGGTCCCGGAACCCCAGAGCCCTTTAAAAGGGTGACAATTAAGAAGAAAGGAGATCTTTTGAGAAACGCGGGGCTGGGGGGAGCAGGATCCCAAGCCTCAGGTTCTTCCCAGCGAAGAAGAGCCTCCTTTCAACACAAAAAGTTCCGGACACACAACCTGGGGGGCCGGGCGGGCAGGCAGGCAGGCAGGCAGGGGCCCCGGGAGCTTAGAAAAAACCAGGCCTCGCACAGTCCTCCGCATGGGACTATATATCGGACTGTAGCTCCCATCATCCCCACAATGCTGGCTGGGGAGGACAGCCAGAAAATGGGGGGGGGACCCGAGGGGGGACCCGAGGACTCCGGGGCCGGGAGCCAGATGGCGGAGCCCCAGAGAGCGGGGACTGGCTGGGCCGGGGCCGGGGCCGGGGCCGGCCGGCCGGGAGGCGATGGGAAGGGTGGTCCTCGCCCGCGGGGAGGAGGCCCGAGGCCCGCCTGGCCCACGCTGCGCAGCCCGCCGGGGGGGGCGAGCGGCCCGGCCCGGCCGGGCCGAGGCGGGGGCGCGCTTACCGCCGGGGCTGGCCAGCAGTCCCCAGGCGCCGGGCGGCGGCAGGAGCAGCTCCAGCAGCAGCAGCAGCAGCAGCGGCGGCGGCGGCGACAGGCGTCCGAGCGGGCAGGGGCGGCGGCGGGCAGCGGCGCTCATCCTTCAGCGGCTGCTTCGGGAGAGCATCGCAGCAGCGCGGCGCCGCGCAAGAGGAGGCGCCTGCCGGGCTGCGGCACAGGAGGCGAGCGGGGCGCTGGCGGAACCGAGCAGAGCCGAGCCGAGCCGATCCGGGGCGGGGCGGGGCGGGGCGGGGACGGTGGGCGGCGGGCCGGCCAATGGCGCCGGCCGCCCCGCCCGCCGGGAGGGCTCCGCCCGCGCCGCCCACCTGGGCCCCGGCAGCAGGTGCGCGGGCTGCCCGAAGTGGAGCGAGTGCGGCTGCGCGCAAAGCCGCCGCCTGGCCACGGACACCTGCGCGCGCCCCGGCCCGCGCGCCGCCGCCGAGGGGTCGCCTGGGACGCCCCCTTCCCCTTCCCCATCCCCGGCCGGGACGCCGGCCAGCGCAGCCCGCGCCCCCGAAGGCCGCCCGGTTCGGCGCCGGGGGAGGTCGCCGTGGCGGCGCTGGGCTTCCAGCTGCTGCCGGACCAGGGAGGGCAGGTGCCCGAGCTCCGAGGGGCGCTGCGAGGCCGGCCAAGCGGGCGCGGATCCGGCCGGGATCCCGACGCGGTGGAAAACGCCTCCTGACCAGAAAAGCGGCCCGGGGCCGCCGGGGCTCTGCGGGGCCGGGGCCGCCCCCAGGTGCCCTGCAAACCCGTCTCCCGTTGTGAGCCGGGGGGACACCTCCCTGTCCGTCAACCATGGGACCGCCTGGTCTGCGTCATCCCGTGACTTGAGTCGGTTGTGTGGTGTTAACTGCTGGTGCGAACCGTGACTCCCAGTTTAGCATCCGTGGAAGGGGCTAATTCCGGACGACTGAACGCGCCGGGCCTTCGCCCAGGATGCAGGATGCAGGATGCAGGATGCAGGCTGCGTCAGCGGGCGCGCAGGAGAAGATCGGCGCGCAAGGGAGTCCGACTCTCGACGGGCCTGGCGGGCGCCTCAGAGCGCCCCTGGAAACCAGGGATCCGCGGAGTCTGCACCCCGTTTCCCGAGGAGGCAACGCCTGGAAGAGAGCCAGCGCCCGCCTGCCTGCCCGCGGCTCCCGGCCTCTCGCTTTCGCATCCGGATTGCTGCCTGGCCCTTCTTTCATTGCCCTCGATGACGAACGGGCCTTCCCTGTCGCGATTCTGCTGCAGCCGCTTTCTGAACTCGAAGGGCCGAGAGCCGTCATCCTCCCTCTTCTTGGGAGCCGCAGGAAAATTCCGGGAGCTCCTGCCCGCTTAGCGTTCGGGCGGAGCGGGGCCCCTTCCGGACCCCCTTAAACCGCGGTGCGTTTCTGGTCGCGTCTGGAGGGACACCGGGCGCTTGACGGGGGACGGGGGCTGCGTTCACCGTGCCCGATTAACAAGGGCAGCGGTGCGGAGCGAGGCCTGGCGTCACGAAGCCAGCCGGCCCGGGAGAGCCCTTTGGGTGTGCCGCGCAAACCGGGAGCGCGACGCTCAGCCCACCGGGCGCGGGAGCCGGGGCGCCCTCGGCCGACAGCGCTGCGACTGCAGGAAGACTCCGCCGGAGGACAATAACTCCCCAGCGAAAGGGACCAGCGTGGGTCGCTAAGCGGGCTTTTATTATGCTTTTAAGGCAAGCATCACTTGTCTTTGCAGAAGAGGCAGAACACAGTCCAGGGCCCTGAGGTTGGTGGAGCACAAAGGCACCGCAGCAAAGCTCAAGGAAACTTTGTAGGAACGGAGTGTCAGAACAGCCAAGAGGAGTCGGGGGTGGGGGGCGCAGGTGCCAACAGTAGTAACTTTCCAGCTTCAGATGCGATCCCGCTTTCTTTAAAAATTCTGCCCTTCCCTTCCCATCGCATCCCCACCTTTCCTATCTCCCCAGTTTGCACTGTTGGAGCCAAGAATTTCTGCAGAAGCCAACTATGCAAGTTTAATACCATTGCACTATCAATGTAAAGAATACCAACCCCCCAAAAAAACCCTGATATATTTTTTTTTGTATTATACAAAACTGTATCATTAAAGCAAAAACAGTCGCCCTGATTTCATTCCCTGTTCACACACATGGACATTCCAGAAATGGGGTGGGATGGGGTGGGAAACAACTCTTGCCGACACAACCCACAACCGTCTACTTGTCCCCATAGAAATAAATCCAATCACCTTCTGCGGGATTTATTCCTAGGCGGAAAAGCAGAAGATTGCAATTGTGCTGCCTGTACACCCCGATTAAATGTAGTTCTTATGCAGAAATCATCTAACTTAGCCATCTCTTCACTGAATTTAATTTTATGAATTGAAACTTTAGGTATTTTTTTAAGGGTGCTGGGGGAGAGGTCAAATTGGGTTGAAATACAGCTCTCTCATCATGGTAACAGTAGTTTATACAATCCTGGCAGTTTCACAATTGACAACTTTTCTGTATGTGTATTGTACACTAAGAAATGGAAGGATCCAAAGTAAACTCAAAAATATAAATTCAGATGTGGACTATTTTTAATTTTTGAGTTAAACGTTGTTCAAAGTGTCTCATGGATGGGTTTGACACCCAAGGGTGCAAGAAACACAAGCAGTCGTTGGATTTTTCTTGCAGAAAGAAAGCAAGTCTTCCCCTAATTTCTGGAAAAGATTTGGGGGAAAAAAAGATTCCCAAAGGTTGGGGGGAGCCATGCCATCACTCTACCAAGGAAAACTCCAAAACAGGGTTTGTTCCTGCAATAAGCTTTCATTCTGGGGTCAGGAGGTCAATAAAGGGTGTGTGGGTGGAGGAAGAGGATCTCTTATTTATGTACTGAGCAGAAAAAGAGGAGTGTCTCAACAGAGGTAAAGGCAGTTTGCTAGATTTCAGTTCTCTAAAAGATGTCCAGCTAGGTGATCTTGGGTGAATATGTGAATGTACGTGAATGGAAGTCCCACGGTTGTGGTTTACAGTCGGAAATCCACATGGCTGCCCCAAACGCACCACGAACATCTCCATGAAGTCTTGAGCAAAACTGGAACAACACCTTGTGCTAAGAGATGGGATCAACCCCCCTGCCAATGGCTTCAATCCAGTGGGAGTCTGGACAGCTTGCGCCCGATTAAAGTTCCCGTGGTACATTTTTTGGACAAACAAATTTGCTTTTTAAGGGACCGCAGTTTCCAAAGACGATTGGTGTTTGCAGACAGGCAGCAACATCCAGTGAGTTGTCACACCTTCCAACGTCCATAGTCAATAGAAAAGAGATGGGTGGCGATATTTCCTCCCGGGGTCATTTGTTCATGGAGGCAGAGTCTGGTTGGGATCAAGATGTTTAGCACAGGCCCCCGGATGTCTGAACTCCAACTGGGAATTCCTGAGTCTAACAACTAGGGAGGAAGAATGGAAGGGATGGGGGACTTGGAAGGCCTTCTTTGTGGATGGCAGCATCCTTTTTCAGAGAGCCTCGTGGCCCTTCAAGAAGGAAAACGGAGGCAGGAAAGTTGGTGGACTGAGTGCCTAAGGACCCATGCGAGGCATCGTCTGCCTCTGTGGAGAGTGGTTCTTCATCTGGGCCCGGTTTCTTCCTTCCTGGGTTTTGGCCAGAGGCTGGAGTTCCCAGGCAAGGCCGGACAGGAGAGAGCTGGCGTCCTGCACCCCACACGTGGCCCGGGCTCCCGCAGACACTACATTGCCCCCCGTCCCTTGGAGGATCTCAGCAAGCAGAAGATGCTCATTAAGCTGCCCAGGAGGATGGCGACGAACAAGAGGATGAGGCCAACCCAAGGGCCGAAGCTGGAGCTCTTCCGGAGGCTGGGCTCTTCTGCCGGGATCATGTTGGTGAGATTTAGCATGTAGCCCAGGGCCCAGCCAATGGTCGTGTCCCCGGCCTGCAAAAGCAAAAAAACCCAATTGCACAAAGACTCTGTCGGGCCCAACCCTGAGCCTCGGCCCGCATGCCCCAATCCGGCGGCTGCTCTCAGGACATGGGGCCTCCAGCCAGCCGGCCGGTCCACTGCAGTCCCCTGGTTAGCAGCTGTTTGGCCTCCCTCCCCTTCGATCTCACCCTTGCAAAGCAGGCCAAAAAAGCGTTACCTTCTGCTGGAAGGCAATGTTGGGGAACGTGCTGTTGCTGAAAGAGTAGCCCCGCGTGAGGAGCAGTGAGACGAAGGTGGCCATCGAGCAGTAATTCTGCAAATGGCCCTCCAGTTTTGGCGCTTTCTTAAGGAGCTGGATGGGCAGAAAGAGATGCTGGGGCTGAGTTCTGACTTTATTTCTCTCTCCTCCCCCTTAACGGCTGAGAGAGAAGATGATTCATCATCCACAATTAATTCTTTCACAATTATTCATTCCAAGTTCAAAGGGCTTCATCTGTAGTTTGTCCTTGGTCAGGCCACGTTGTGAGGGGCTGCCTTCTCAAAATCCTCCTGGGGACACCCCACTGACTGCTGCTCTTCCTCTCTGTTTATCCTTAAGTAGCTAAACCTTTTTTCTCTCTTGCGTTGCTTCAGATTGCCTTTGCAGGCGGGCTGGGTCCCAAACCCCAAGATCCTCTGATAAAGGGCAGTTAAGCATCCTTGGTCTCTTCCACCCGAAACATTAGGGTAGAAACAAACACGGTATTCGTTTTAGATACGAATTATGTTCATTTCCTTCTTCTGCAGGTACTTCAAGGAAATGTCCATGATCCAATTTCCCCCCTTTTTTAATTCTCCCAACAGACCTGTGAGATAGACCTGGCAAGAGACCAGAGGACCCCCATGAAGCTACCAGCTCTTGTCCTGCACGTGAACCGCTGGACTCTCAATTTCAATTCAAGTTTAAACCCATTTTTTAAAAAAATCTTTCAGGTGTCTGTTCTAGGGGGAAAAAACCCACCCACATTTACGTGTCTAGCAAAGCTGAATTTGCCCCTGGTTGTATTAGTGAAGGAAGATCCTGGGGGACAAACCCACCTCGGTCCATGTTGTGCCGCAGATGTCCCCCGCAGCTTCTCTGAGGTCATCTGGCGTGGCCACCGGTCTGTTCATCACTGACCGGATGAAATCCACCGTGTAGAAAAATGCAGAGAAGGCCTATTATGGAAGAAGAAACAGGGGAGAGACAAACTCACTGAAGGTCCTTACACCCGATCTCTGCAGTGATATTACCACTGGGATTGATCCAGCACACTTGTTAAAAACAGTTAAACATATATGATAATCTACGTCATTTCTATTTCAGAAGGGGGGGAGAGGCAGTGCCGACCCAAACTGAACTCTCTTTAAAAATGAAGCAGGATGGATCTGGTCCTTCCACCAAGACAACTGGGGGCTGTAGCTGAAACTGGGAAGTTGCAAAAGAATCCGAAAGGCCACTTCTGCGCTGCTGCCGCAGACGCGAATCAAGTCGCCAGCTTGAAGGAGACTTCACTTTATCAAGCAGGAAGGCTGAGCCAGGCAAGACAGGCCAGGCTGGAGTGAAATGGAAGATGGGTGAAGTGAAGCGAAGCAAGGAATCAATGAACAGTGAAAGCAGGCCCAGCCCCGAGCCGAACTGGAAAAGGGGTGTCATGCCACCCTTCTCCAGCAGGGAGCAGCAGCGCCCTTCCTCGCAGAGAGGAAAGAGAGGAACCGGCATCGGGCATCTGGGCTCAGGGGGACCCTCCCAGCAGGGTCTGTGCAATTTGCTGGGGGAGGGGAACAAGCCATGTCTGCACAGGAGACCCCCTGAGCTAGACATCCTTCCTTGGAGGGCTGGGTTGCAGCGGCTGGCGGTTACAGCGTTGCACAGAGCTGCACTCCCAACGTATCCGAGACGCCTCCCTCGCCAGAATCTGCTGGAGACCCCGAGAGCAGGTTCTGGAGGCCCTGCCCGCCTCCTCTGCCTTTTTTTGCAGGGCCCCGACTCCCTCCGGGCCCCATTTTGATCCCCGCGCCTTTTGCCCCTTCAGCGCAACGGCCCAGGGAACAGGAACGCGTGGAGAAAGCGGGAAGAATCGTCGGCAGCTATTTTAACCGGGTATCGCCCGGCCCACGGACGCGCCGACCCCTCCGACCCTTGTGGGGGGCAGTGGCAGAAAGGCCCGCGCTCTAGGCCCGCTGCTTCTGTCCCAGCGGCGGCAACGAGACTCACGATAAAGTTTCCCTCGACGGGGGGCTGGAAGACTCGGTCAAAGGAGCAGCGGGAGTAAGGGCAGCCCGTGAACTGGAAGAGGCTCTCCGCGTGCAGCAAGCATTCGGCCGCGTCTCCAGAGCCACTCATGTTCACCATGGCCTTGGGGAAGTAGTTGGTGGGCTTCTCGGGGCTGGCGCAGGGAGACCCGTAGACGCTTTCCATGGGGAAGCTGCGCTTGAAGCCCTGCGGCCAGCAGGGGTTGCTCACTCGGAGGGTGTAGCCGTTCGCCTGCGCGGGGAGAAAGCGCAGGGAGAGAACTGGTGAAGCAGGAGAGAAGGCTAAGTCCCCCCATGGCGTTTGCCATCCCCAGGGTGGCGGGTGGGCGGGCCCGTTCCCCGCTGAAGGAAGGCAACTGAAATGGAGCAGATTCCAGCACTGAGGGGCTGCAGGAAGGCCCCCTCCGCCCTCCCCCTCTCTGAGGGACACGGGACTCTGCGCCTCTGCCACGTCATGCAGCAGGCTGCTTCGGGCCACTGCGGACATTAAACCAGTCCTGTAAGGCACCTGCTGCAGCCTGGTTGCCAGATAGCCAAAAGGAGGGCACCGCCTTCCAGCTTAAAGACAGGCCGGGTCCCAATCTGGCAGGTTGATGCAAAACGACCGGACCGGGGGTCCCCTTCAAACACCCCCCGCTGCCCCATCTCTCCTCGGTGGCCCTGCTTCAGCTCTTGAGCTCTTCAACTCTCTCCATAGGAGCAACTGGAGGCTCCATTGTACGTGCTGGAAGTTCTCCCGCCCGGAAAGTGCTCCTGCCAGGATCTGGGGTGCCCAGAGGGTGGCCCTGGGGTCCGGATCTCAACCCGCCAGGGTTTCCACTGCACGGGACGTCCTGTGGCGTGGGGGGCCCCGTGCAACACCCCCCACGGGAACATTTTGTCAGCTGACCTGCGGGAGCCAATCCCCACCAAGCAGGCCCTATAAAAACGGAGCCTTGGCCCCTTGGCTCACTCCCTGCGCTTCTGCCCTCGACCCCCCGCTCCTGCCCAGGGCCGCACCTTCAGGACCTTGGAGACCAGCCGGTTGAGGACCTCATTCATGCCGTAGCAGAGGAAGCTGTGTGTGTACACTTTGTAGGGCTGCCCGTACAGCTTCAGCGTCACCTCGTTGGTGGGGCTCTCGATCGTCCCCGTGGTCTCGAAGGTGATCTGGGTGGAGGCGCCACCCAGGTCCATGGCGCCCACCGTCTTTTTCTTCGGGCGAATCCACCGCCCGATCCACCCATACTGGAAAGAGAAGACACGGCAGGGCCCCCAGAGCTCTCTCTCGGCTCCGTATTTTAACTGAAGGCTACGGCAGCGTTCAGGACCCTGGGGCTGTCCAAATTTCACTTCTCCTTCTGCAAAGAGCTTCCTCCCCCTGGGGCTCCAAACTGCAGAGCATGCCCCGCACTCCTCCTTTCCCTCAGGAGGCAGGCAAAGGGACGGTATTTTGGGCCAAACCGGGCCCAAATTCGGTGACCTCGGTGAAGTGAAACCAACGGCCCAATGGGCTGCGCCCTTGCTGTGACGTCGGAGCAAGGCGGCCCAGTTGCACGCGGCTCAGAGGAAGAGGAGTAAGGAAGAGAATTTCCAGGGGGCTTCACTCCGTATTTGCCCAGAGCCCCGGTTAAAAGCAAGGCTAGGACTGGCCGGAAGCAAATCGGTTCTACCTTTACGAAGTTCTCCAGGAGGTAGTTAGCGGTGACCCACCCGAATAAGCCTTCATCCTCTCCACTCAGAATCCTGGCTCCCCGGAAGTCAAAGGGGTATTGCCTCAGTGTGGCAGTGACAGCTTCGAGGACATTGTCTGAAGCCTGAGGGTCAGAAATGCTACACACACACACACACACACACACACACACACAATTAAGTACTTCGCGATTTGGACCAGGGCTAGGTTTGACTCTAGGGATCTCTCTGAATGTGCCCTTTTAGCTAGCTGGAACTGCACTTGTAGGTTCACACACAAGTGTTAGCCGGGTTCTGTTTGAGGTCTCGTGGCCGCCAGGCTGGGCCACCACCCACCCTTTGCGCGATTTGGCATATTGTGTGATTCTCCCCCATCTGGCTAGTTTAATGTTTCCATGAATCATGAGTCCAGAAAATTCGCTGGTAACCAGGAAGAGTTTTATGCGAACATCAGCAGTGCAGACAAGCCAGTTTGCCTGGAGAAGCCAGCCCTGCTGACCTGCACGAGCCTTATAATGTTTCCTTAGCAAAAATATCCACATCGCTGGAGCCCGTGCAATGAGGAATTTCTGACCCAGGCACGCGCATTTGCCTCCTCCTCGGACAGGGATCGGCCCCGGGAACCAAAGAAACTGAAGCACTGAGAAGCTTTGGGGGGAACGAACCAAAGAGGAGGAGATCTTGGCATCATTGAAAGGGCACAAAATGGGCACAAAACTCACCCGGGAGCTGAAAGGGCACAGGGGCACTTCTACAGCCTGAAGGCAGAAAAAGACTCACCCTCACTCAAAGATCTTCCAAAAACTTAGGAGCTGTGGCACCAAATGACCATTTTGTTCATCCTCGCTACCTACTGATAATCTTCACTTTCCATGGCTTATTTCACCCCCACCCACCCTGGGTCTTTCTCACCTCCAGCTTAACTCAATCCTCCCTCCTCAGGACTCTCCATCCAATGAAGGGGAGGGTGATTCATCAACTTTAGGCAACAGGAAATGTGTTCATGTTTGCAGCGTGACCCAATTCTTTGCTGCTTTTGTTGCAAAAAAATAATGGGGCTGCTGTCTCGCTGGGAAGGGCGATCCGGGGAGGGCAGTGGGCACCCTGGGATAGGGTATAACCCAAGGGGGGGGATTGGTGCTGGGCCAAGAATGGACTGATGGCCCAACCCAGCCTCCCGGATGCCCGGGGAGAGTCTCCGCTGGGGCTGGAGGTCAGTCAGGCCTTACTTGAGCAGCCGCATGCCAGCCGTGGCTCCGAGGTAGAGGGGCGTGATGGCGTGCCTCGCCTTCGGGACATCCTCCAGGGCCTGGTCGAGGCACGCGCGCAAGCTTTGCCCGGCTGCCGGAGGGTCTGTGGCGTAGCTGGAGATGCCTCCCCCTGCAAAGCCCGTCAGCCGTGAGTCCCCGGCCAGGAGGACCCCCGCCCGGGCCAGGGTGGGCCTGCCTAGCGTGCAGAGCAACGGGGGCTTCTCTATAATGCCAGGTGTGGAGGGGATCGAGACGTTCTTCAGTGCCCGACAGAATTGCGTGGGTGGGAGGTTGCTGATTCAGGCACAGCTAGGCTCATCCCGGATTTTGTTCTGGCATTGCCTTCTCCTGATGTGCTCCCCATGCTGGGAATTCAGTCCCAAACATCTGGAAAAGGCAAGACTGGGGAAGACCGCTGAGGCCTCTGGTCACCTCCTGCAAGAGCCCCCCCAAACCTTGCCAGCTGCCCAAACAAAGGCCAGGATTAGGTTGCCACTGGGGCATGGCAAAGCTGGTTCCATGCCTGGCACACCCTCCACCAGGGACAGTTTCTGTTCTCACGGGCCTTTTGACAAGCAGTTGGCCCCCTGCCAGGCCATGCCCGCACACTTGCCCCCCCCAGAGGACCCCACGGGTCTTTCTTTCCAGCAGCTGGCACAGGTCTTAAACCAGGTGGGTCATGCCAGTTCTTTGTCTGATACCCATGGGAAAAAAGGAACGGACAAAGAAGAAGAGGGAGCCTGCCAAAACCCCGTTGTTCTGCCAGTGCTGTTGCACAAAATGCAGAATGGAAGCCTGGGCTGGCAGCGAGACTCTGCCAGCTGTAAGTCACCCTGAACTTGCCCGGGCGCAAGATCGAACAAGCCCCTTGCCCCTCGAGAAGCCTGCCCAAACGGGGCTTTCCCAGGCCTGCCGCCAACACGTCTCTGCCCACGTGTGGCATCCCGAGCGGCCCTGGGTTTGGAAAAGGAAGAGAGACTCTCTCTGGGCCTGGTGTCTCCCGGCTGCTGGGGACGAAGGGACCCCGTCCAACATTTTGGGAGGGTGCCCATTGGGGGAGCGCCTCTCGTTTTCACCCTGCACAACGTCCCACTGCGGAGGCTGTTTGCCACACCCCTTGGTGAGTCCTCGCTCCCTCTCCGCCTCTGGGGCTCGGGACATCCCACCTCGGGGTCCGGCGTGGCTGCATTCCAAAGCAGGGATAAGAGATGGCAGTAACCTTCAGGGGAGGCGGACTGGGCATCCCTGCATGAGTTCCTGAACCTTCTCTCCAGGACCTCCCGAGCTTATCTTATAGCTGTTGGGGGAGGGGACAACGGTTCGTGTCCCTGTTTTTAAGTCAGAGGAAGGTGGCCACCATGAAGATACAGTACCAGGTTTATTTACATCCTGCCTTTGCTTCAGACGCTCGAGTTAGCCTCCTCCCAATTCCCCCCCTGCAAGGTAGGCTGGGCTCAGTGCAGAAGAAGCCCCGTCTCTGCGAGGACAAACAGCTCCCTCCCGCAAATGATGGGGGGGGCGGCAGAGAGCGCAGCGGGACCCCCGAATTCTGCCTACCCTTCACGTGGCAGTCGCTGTGCTGGCTGACGATCCCGGTCTCGTTCTCCTTGTCGGACGGCCACTTGTAGACAAACATGGCCGTGTGGGAGGACCCCGCATCCAGAACGATCCCGAACTGCACGGAAGGAGAAGGAGAAGAAAGAGGGAGGGCGGTTGGGAACGTCAGTCGGATCCCCAATTTTGGCCAAAGACGCGCTGGGCAGCCAGGGGACGGGACCGCAAGGTGACATCTGTCGCTCGCCAACCAACCGCCTCGCAGGGCCGCTGGGAACGCCAAGCGGGGTGAGAACTCCCACGTTCCTTGGTCAGAGAAACAGCGCAGAAGATATGAATACCCACGCACCCACAAATGGTTTCCGTGTGCCCACAAAATGCTTAGAGCGGCAAGGCGTGTCGTCAGAATTTGACACGCTCGTGGTCTCTGGGTGGGCTGGACTGCTTTTGCTGAAGGGGGGTGGAATTACCTTTAGTTGGCAGCCCTCGGGCACCCTTAAGGAACACTTGCCAGCCCCACCCACCCAGCCCGGAGCCCCTCCCCAAATCAAGGTTACATCTGAGTCTTTCCTGCCTGGAGACTCCCCCCACGTTATGCCCCCCATCCCCACTTGGCTGGGAACTTCCCGACCTGACTGCGCATACGCGCTTTCTCTCTGGTAGAGCTACTCTGCAGGGTTGCTGTGAGGAAAAGCAGAGGCGGGGGGAAAGAGTTGCGTACGCCCCTCTGCACAGCCGGGAGGCACAATCACGTCACCGAACAAAATATGACACAAGAACAGCCAGGAGAATAGTCCCACCTAACGGACACCAAGAGCCTCGGAGGGCACGCGACATTTATCCCCTCTGGGCGTGGGCAGAGTGCCCTCATCTCCCAATGGACTGAGCTGCCCAGGGCCAGGGAGCAAAAAATCTACCAGCCCATGTCTTTTGAGGAGCACTTGGATGCCCACCTTTGCCCTGGCCAGCTGCACCCCACGCCCGTGTCCCGCTTTAAGTGCAGGATTCCCGTCGGGCGCAGCAGAGTCTCCTGGTGGAGGCAAGGCAGCTGCTGGGGAGCCCAGGCCGAGAGCGGAGCAGCGCCTGCCCCGGCCTCTTTTCTCCTCTCTGTGGGGAGATGGGTGGCATATTGAATGAATGAATGAATGAATGAATGAATGAATGAATGAGGCCTTCTGGCCACCTGGGGATTTCCTAGTCAACTCTTCCAAAGAACTCTGCCCAAGGAGCATCTTCTGAAGAGGGGTGACCACTGTTACCCCCCCACCCCATTCCCTACCAGGCAAATAGGGGGGCAGCAGGCACACCGTTGGCTTTGGGGAAATGGCGGACTCACAGAGCCCTTCTGTGATTTCAGGGTCCTTCTGAAAGGCTCCTTGGCACGTCTGCCAGAGGGCAGAAATGCAAGATTTAGGCTTCTGTTGCCCCACCATCCCGCAGCAAGAAGCGCAGGAGAACAAGAAATTTGGAGAGCCGGCAAGGTTCGGCTTTTGAGGTTTGAGCCATGGTGGCCAACTACATTCCTGCAATGGGCGAAGCCGTGAGCCACGGTTGACAAGCCACGGGCTGAAGACCCCCAAACCAAAGCAGAGGTCTTCTAGCGCAGCACAGCGGAGCAAGCCACCCCGCTTCTAGTCATGTCCCTCGCTCTCCCTGCATCCGCCCGGGCGGAGCAAAGTCCTGCCACCCGCATCGCGTCTCCGAGGCTGCAAAAAGCTGTCCAGATGTAGCAGCTGTTTTGCTGCTAACCCCTTAAGGCTTCTAGGAAAGCGATGACCGCGCTGATTTGTGAAGCCCCGTTAAGCTCCCTGCCCAAGGAACGAACGCTGGGCCGGCTCCAACACTTGAAGACCGGTCCAGCCCTTTCCTAGCTACCTCCCGAAAGGCGGCTGGGACGTCTGTCGGGGCGGAAGAGCCCCAAGACAGCTTAGCCAAAAAACGCTCGGTCCCAGACGGGGCCCTGGGGCCCTGCTTCTCAGCGGCCGAGCTCCTGCCCCCAAGGTGCTCGCCCTCTGCCTGCTGTGTGGGAGCCGCCTGTTTGTTGCTAGGCCTCTTCTAGGTTGTGCAACTTGTTTCCTGTAGTCGTCTCATGCTGCAATCCCAAGCTTTTCCACTTGACTCGATCTGAGGCGCGTGGCCGGCGTGATCTCTCCTCTTCTCTGGTTGCAAGGTTGGGGCACCTTGCAAGCAAACGACTCTGCTTTCGAGATGTGGTGGGCAGACACCCAGAGCACAAGGGGGAGCCCACTTCCTCCAACCTGCAGCTGAGCAAGGCTGCCCCCGTGCCCACCTGCTTGGGCTCCTCTCCTTTTCTCCGTCCCCCAGCCAGGGTGGCATCCTGCAGAATTCCTCCAGCTCACTTTGCCTGGCACCCCGGGAAGCCAAGCAGGTCCCCCGGCTACGTGGGGTGAGGCTAGGACTGCCCCATTTCCTTTGCCTTAAGCTCCTTCGTGGCATTGGGCCACCAAACCTTTCGGGTCTCTCCCCCCACTTCACCAGCTGCAGTTCCACCACCAAGAGAGCCCTTGACCACCCGAGAGAAATTCTGCCAGAGCTGGCACAAAGCACCTCTCGGGAATGGAGAGCTTGGCTCGAGCAACAGAAGACGAGGTGCAAGATCGGCCAGCCACAGCGCCCGGGCAGAGCGGGATGCGGTGCTTTCGTGCGGGGGGGGGAGCCTGACAGCCGCTGTTCGTCCCAAGAGTCTGCAGCTCTGAAGCCCCCAAAGACGGCGGGGGGGGGGCTCTCCCACTGGGCACTTTCCAAAGGGTCCAAACTCTGGGTGGTGCAGAGCTCACGCAAGTGACGCCTTTATGATTTTGGCATTTGCTGGAGGGAATGAAGCAACAATTGGCTCAATATGCATTATCTCTAGTGCACGTGTATTATCCTAGCCAAACACAGGAAACCTGGACAGCCTGACTCTTAGTCAGAACCTGGCAGAGGTCATGCTAAATATTTTTCCAAGCCTCTCAATTATTTACAGCTCCAGGTGGAGAAATTTGCAGGGCGAGACTCGCTAGTTCACTACAAGCAACGACTTGATCAGCCTCCAGAGACCGCCTGTCCAGCACGCCAGCAAGCAATGAAATCAAAATAAATACTATAATTTGGCGGCGAGGTTTCAGCTTCCGGCAAAGAGGCTTACTCGGGTGGCACCTTGCTCTCCTCTGCCAACGCTTCTCGCCCCAGACGGGAAGCCCCCTCCCAGACCTAATCAAGAACGAGGGACCCCCAGGTCACTGTGCCGTGCGGAGACTGAGATCGCGATGAGAAAAGGCACCGAGCCATGGAAAAGAGCGCTGTGCCTCTCACTTCTTAGCTGAACAATGCTTTTCTCCAGTTTCCCCCCGAAGGCTCCAGTACCTCCATCCTTCAGACTCGCCTGTGTTTGCTCTCAGATCTTTTAGGTCCCGGCCTTCCCCCACCATTGTGATGGGCAGACCTTCCTATCCTTGGGAAGTCCTGCCAGGTTCCCCCCACCCACCTGACTCTTTCTCCTGGTTAAAAACCACGTCTCTTTCACCCAAGACTTCATTTTCCACAGCAGGAAACCTCTTCCTGTCCCTGGGCCCTGAGGAATTCCTCCCCCCCCCCACTCATCCTGGTGCAGCCTCTGCTTGAAAACCAGGGCATCTTCTCCAAACCAATCCTTGGCTGCTGTAATCCCCCCCACCTCCTGCATCCGCCGTCTTCCCTATCTGATATCCCCTCTGCTTAACCCAGGGAGCCTTTAATTGTCAAACTGGATGGTGGAATTTCAACAGGAGAGCATCTGTACCCTTATCAGAGACCATGGAGCTCTTGCACCCCCATGGCCTAGTCATTCCAGCCTTAAACACTTCGGGAGATTTCCCTCTCCCCAAACCCGCCTCCCCCCACCGGAAGCTGCACCGGTTGAGCCACAGTCTGGAGCCGATGCATTCCGGAGGAGCAAATGGAATGTTTGACAACGTTCCGAGGCTTCGAAAGAGAGGCATGAATTGGGGAGGGGGGTGGATTCCGGCTGGGACCTCCGATAAGCAGATCAGCCTGCAGCAGAGAGGGAAAAGGAACTGGAGAACTGACCTGGCCTATTCGGCCTCAGTTACGCTCCTTAGACCCCAGTCGGTTGCTGGTTACACTGATCTGTGTTTTCGCACAACCCTTGGCTGTTCTCACCCAAAAGAGACCATTAAATGTCAGTTTGTGTTCTCTGCTTGTTTGACATTAATCTGCACGTTCTGCTACTTGCCCTCTCTGAAGCTGAACTTTAATTCCCCTGGAGACCCTTTGCTACTGACACCTACCTGCTCAAGGAGCCTACGTTATCTTTGCAAAATATTTCCCCATCAGCCAGGAGATGTGGCACCCAAGTCTTGACAGCCTCCACAGCAGAGATTAACAGAGATGGGTGGGGTTCCCCACCCGCAGCAAGGAACACTACGCAGATGCCAGGGGAGAAGGTAAGGTTGCAAATCTGAAGGGCGGAGGCGGTTCTGCTGGGGAGACGTACAACCCTTCAGCACCAGAGTGCTTGCCAGACGTGCAAATCGTAGCCACAGAATCTCTCAGGAAACCTAATCCAGCTTTCCTTTGCACCACGCTCAACAAAATCACAAGCTGAACCATCAAGAAATTTGCTCGATGTCACTTGCATGCCCTGGCAACTGAGCTGGCCACAGCCACTGCCTCTTCTGGCAATGAGTTCCACGGGTTAGCTCTGCCACATGACCCGGGTGCCACGTGAAGGAAAAAGGCGACTCTGCACGTTAGGAGACTCGGGGACCGAACGCTCTTTCAGCGGCCCTTTCAGGTCCCCTCCCTCCAGCAGCAGCCACTGACTCTGAGCTGCTGTTTGGCCAAAGCAATCCAGGCAAGAGAAGATAACACCCGGTCCTGAGTGCCACCGTTTAATTGCAAGGACCTGGAATTCAAGCCCAAAACGCAGGCAGTAACTGAGTCACCCTCCCCACACACGACTTCCACTCCTCTCTTGCTGAAGTGGCGCTGAGTTGGCGGCAACCTTTTGCCGAGGCCCATGGCCTCAGCGGGTGGAAGTTCTTGAGCACTCCAGGGTGGAGATTTAGTGGAGCTGCTAGACGGAGGGGAAGCCAGTTTGACGTCGCCAGGTGAGGATCTGCCGGTAACCTCCTCCCCTTGAAGCTTGCATCTCCCCGGGGAAAAGAAATGCCTCCCCTTGAGCGCACCCCACCTGAAGGGACTACCCGAATCACCCGAAAAGCTTCGCCCTGCAAGGGGAAACGTACAACCCCAGTGCTGGGAAGACAGGTGGCGCCAGAGCTGGCCCTCCCTGGATTCCAGAGGAGAACATTCTTCCCTTTGAAAATAAATGGACGGGAAGAGCCTGCTAGAGACAGCGTGTGAGAACTGCTCGCTTGGAGAAGTCCTGGCACACCGCGGGCGGCTCTTCTCTCCTGGCAGAGCCTCAACAGCATGTGAGTGGCCTCTGCAAAGAGGGAGTCAGGATTTTCTAGAACACGCTCTGCAGCCTTGCAGCGTCCTAATATGACCCTCTACTGTTTTAATCTCTTCTCCTCCATCTCCTTCCTCTTCTTCTCCTCCTCCTCCTCCTTCTCACTGCCACCATCGTAAAACTCTTCGGTTGCTCCCAACGTCGCACCACCCAAGGCGATGCACGGTGCCATGCTGCTACCACTGCAAATCGCTTCATCCTACGGGCCTCTGGGAAGCGGATCCTTTGGAGAGTCGCCAGAGACTTAATGCTCCTGCAATATCTGTGTTCCCTGACAGTTATTTCGGTGAGCCCAGGAGGAGGTGCACATTAAAACCATTCCAAGCCAGCAAAATGTCCTGGCCCTGGACCAGTTCTCCAAGGAGACTGCCCCCGAAATGTGCAGCTTTGCCTTGACTCACGCAGAGCCCTTGCCAGCTCCCTTGGCGGGGGGGGGGGGAATGGGGCAGAAGTCTCTGCCAACCAGCTGCCCCTGAGGTGCACATCAGGAAACCCTCTAATTCCCAAAGGCTTGGCGGCACTTTCAGGACAAGCCCTTCTGAGTTCGGAGTCGGAGAATCTGATAGGAACAGGTTGGCACTTTGGGACTCCGACGATACCCTCCCCGCTGTTGGGGAGACGGGGACCCTTATCTGAAGGCTGGCCTGAGGCTGCGCTGTGCCCTGCTTTTAAAGCTGGCGCCTCGTGGCCGCCCATCCCGTTCCCAGCCTCAACTCTTAATTCTCTCTCCAGAGCCCCGAGAAGATACAAATGTACAAATGCGTTTTCTTTGAAGCGATAAGATGCCAAAGTTGTTCGTTGTCTTGTTCCAGGCCTTTCTGTGGAGAAAGGCAATGAAGTCACACTTGGCACCTTCACAGGAGGCCCTGCAGAGCTCAGCTCAAGGAACAGAGAAAGCGCTTCCGTGGCTCCTCACGTGGCCCAGAGCCTCCCACAAATGGCCTTGAGGACTGCCTGGAAGAGGAACCGGTGGGGGAGGGAGCAGGGGGTCTGGGGTCTTTGGAGAGACTGAAATGCAAGGAGGGGAGGCGGTCCTGGGAAGGCAGTCATTAGAGGTTTTGCTCATGGGAAAGGTAGCCTTCTAGCCGGAGGTTCTTCTTGGGTGGAAGTCTCCCCAGTTTACGTGCGAATGCTCCCACCTTCCCAAGACAGAGCTTTTCAGCGTGACTAAAACCTGACTCAGCCTGCAGGGGAAAATCCAAAGAATTAAAGGGGAATTGGTCACAGGGAAGAGAAAGATGCTTCAAGCAGCCTGAGAGGGTCCTGACTTGGAAGCCCACCCAGATAAATCCAGGGACTTAATTCCAAGCAAGCAGGCCAGGCCATTAGTGATGGCCCCATGAAAGCCCTGGGATGTCCCCCCAACTTTTCCCAACTGTTCATCGGCCAGAGCCAAGACCCTTCACGGCTTCTGCACGGAAGGAGGCTGCCCGAGCACTGAAATCTGGGCCCCACTGAGCGAAGCTGATCTCCCACACTTCAAAGCACTGGCAAACGGCCTAGGCAGGGCCCTCGAGAAATGTAAGAAGTGCCAGACGTGGGAGGCACAACCAGGGTGTGGCATCCCAAGGACAAGCATGTTCCCCAGCTGCACACATGGTGGGGAAAGAGCACATTCCTGTTCCCCACGTGCACCACCCTACAACCTCGGGCACCCCAAGGCAGGGGAGACCAGCTCCCAAAGGAAATGCAGTTTGCCCCACAGTTTCTCTGGGTCCCTTGCCCCACCCTGTCCCTTGCTATTTGACTCCGTAGCGGCAGAGATGAGGAGAAACCGAACCACATTCCCAGCACCGTGGTCTGTTAATCCAGCTCCCTGGCTCTGAAGGTGGTCCAAGTGATCCCTTTGGAAGCCTGCTTCTCCCACAGCATTTCATACCCAGAGGTAGCCTGCTGCAGGGCATGGAGGTTTCACTTCCTGAACAGCCGAGGAGAACTAAATAAAACCTCAGGATTCACAGCTGCCAGTTTTAGAAGCCAGAGAACTGGATGGAGAGACTCTTGCTGTTTTTCCAACCCAAATAACCAAATAAAACAAAGCAAGGTAAGTGTTGACCAATTGCTTAAGACTTTCTCCCCCTCAACTTGAGATAAGCGATGAAGTGGTGGGAAGAGAGGAATCAGATTTCCCTGGCACAGAACGCTTGAACCCAGTGGGTTTTTCTTTTACTATGAACGTTCACAAAGAAGGTTATTTCATCCTCTTGTCCCAGCGCCAAAGTGCCCTTGATAAACTTAATGTTTAACCACGACGCGGAGCATGGTGGTGTCCCAGCCTTGAACCTTCCCCCAGCATGTTTTCCTCCTGGAACCAAAAAAGGAGAATGATGCTCCCAGAATTCCAACATTCCTCAAGGCTGATCCATGGCAGGAACCTGGCAGATTCAAACCAGTTTGGCAACGTCTCCCTGGCCCAGCCTTCTTTCATCTTCGCCTGCTGCAGGTGCCAGGCCACCCACCAGACAGGAATGTCTGCCCCATTCCAAAAACCCGAATGCCCCCTTTGGCGACCAAGCCCACTCCAGAACTCCCAGAATCCCACAGTGAAGGTTGCCCTATGAGACGGACCGTGCCTGTCTGGAAGGATGCAAAGCGCACTTTAAAAAAGGCAAAACAAAAAAGGATGCAGTCCACATGGAGGATGTGCAGAAAGTAGTTGCAAAGGGATTAGAGTTTTGTGATCCTGTCACCCCAGTCAGGAATGATGGGGTTTGCAGTCTAAAAGCACTTGGAAGAGGTCTAGCTTAGAAAGTTAAGGAAAGAGCTGAGGAGCCCACTGGGGCGGGGGGGGGGGGGGACGTTTTGCCAATCAGCATTTTGAAAATTGGGAAATGCCTCAGGGAAAGAAAGGTGGGTGGCCACTCACTCCCTCCCTCCCTCCTTCTGCAAAGAGGAGAAGTTTCCCACGGTTCAGAGTTTAGCTTGGAAGCTGTTTGGGGCAGAAAATGATTGTCTCCGCTTAGGCCATTCTGCAAACTCGCCCGGCCCAGGCTGCTTGGCAACTAAGGAGAACAGCAAGGTTTCTCTCTCAGGGGCTCTCAGCTGCCCCCAAAGACCCGGCCAGGAGCCCCACCTTCACCAGCTATTAAAGGTGGGGGCAACCGCGCCCTCGAGAGCCCCATCACTAAGCAGGACCCCCAGAGACAGAGGCAGTCTATCTTTCTCCACCCAAGATAGCAACAGCTTGATGGGCTGCTTAGGGCTGTGGGCATCCAGGAAAGGCCCCTCTGATCCACCATTCTGGCTATCGTCCCCCCGCCCCCCCGGGCGGGCAGAAGCGCAACCACACCCAGCCTTTCCCTTTCTGGAGCGGGAGGAAACCTTGGCTCAGGGACTCCTTCCCAACTTCTCCACGCCCTGACAAGGAGCATGCAGTGAGCTCAGGAGGAAAGCGGCGAGAAGCCGGCCCGCCGCTCAAGCGCGCCCGGAGTGCGGCCCCAGCGCCCAGCCCAGCCCGCCCCCCTTGCAGCGCTCCGGTCCATCCGGCACCTCCCCCCTCCCACAAACGCTGGAGCGGAACTCCGGAGCCCCCAACAGGTATCTGCCAGACAAAGGCAGGGCGCGCCCCCAAAGTGCCCCCAGAAAAAGCGCCCCTAGAGACCCCCTGCCCGCCATCCCCTCGCCAGCCCGTTCCGCCTCGCCAGGAAGACGCCAACCCTCCGATCCGCCGCCGGCCTCCCCCTCGTGCCCGTCAGGGGCCAAGGTCTGCCGCGAGTCCGGAAAGCGGACGGAGCAGGAGACGTCGCGGGTCTGGCGGAGGGCGGCAAAAGCCCCTCCGCGCCTTCTCACCCGCGAGCCGGCCGGACCAGGGCTGCCAGCCCAGAAGCCCGGAGGCGAAAGGTCGAAGGCCGGCACGCCCAGGGAAGCCTCGGGGCGCGCCCGATCGCCGCCGGCTCCGCTGCCCCCAGCGTCTGCGGGCCAAAGGGGTCGCCTCGGCGCAAGAGCTCGGCCGGGGGCCGCGCGGTGCCGGCGCCGCGGGCGCGCCTTACCTTCAAGGCGGGCGGCTCCAGCACGTCCCTGGTGGGCACGCAGAGCAGGATGAGTCCCGCCACGGCCGCCAGGCACAGCGCGCCCAGCGCCGCCGCCACCGCCTTCTTGGGGCTCATGCTGCCGGCGCCCGCGCTGCGCCTGCTCCACTCCCGCGCCGAAGCCGAAGCCGAAGCCGAAGCCGCCGACGAGCGCCCCGAAGCGCCGCCTCCTTCGCGGCCGGCCGGGGAAGGGCTGGCCCGGGAGGCGAGGCAGGTGAGCGCCCCCGCCTCCTCCCAGTTGCCAAATCTGCCTCCCGAAGGAGGAGGAGGAGGAGGAGGAGGAGTCGCGGAGAGGCTCCATCTTCCCCCTTGGAAGCCGCAGCTCTGAGGAGCCTCCGCGCGGAGGAACAGTCTATCTCTCCAGTACCCAGCACCCCCGAGGGGGCGCGCTGCAAGAGTTCGGCCGCCCGGCCTTCAGCCCCGGGCCTGCGTGGCCACCAGAGGCGCAGCCTCGCTAACCCGCCTTCGGGCTTGGCACCCGCGCTCCGTGCCCAAGGCCGACTGCCTTAGCCCTCTGCAAGCTTACCCTGCGGTAGAGGTGCCACTGGCGGGTCTTTGGCGGGTTCACACGTTCGGGCCTGCGGCTCTCTTTGGCTCCTGCCTGCCTCTGCACCCCCAGCCCAGCCCCACCGGGGAGGCTGGGAGGGAGTAGCACGCCTAAGGCTGGCCTGTGGCTGGGGGCAGGAAGCCTGGGAGCTCACTTCCCCATCCCGCACCGGGCCCTCTGGGGAGCACTTCCCTGCCAGAGGCTGCTGGCGGAACAACCCGGTAGGCCTCTTTCTCTCCACTCGTCTTGCCTATAAAGTGGGGCTGGACACCCCTTTCCTTTCATTATTTCCCCTGGAAGTAAGCCTTTGGCTGCTGGAGATTCCACCACGGGAGTAGAGCAAGCTGGAAAGGAAAAGAGCCGGAGGGAGCGACAGGATTGAGGAAGCCCCTCTCCCAACTTTGAAGCCCCCCCCCCCGGCGGTGGGCTCAGCTTTGGCTGCCTCAGATGTGAGTCTGGCCACTTGTGGCCTAGCCGGCCCAGCAACAAACAGCTGGACATTCGGTTAGGATATACAGGTGTAGGGTGCAAGGTGCCGGTTTGGAATACTGTCCCAGGTAAAGGACCTATTTGAGTCCTTTCCCGATGCCAAAGACACCCCTTTCCAGTCGCCCCTCCAAGGATGCTCCACAGACAGACAGACAGACAGACAGACTGCCCCAAGAGGGCCCTGCCCCTACAACGCCCTTGCAGGGTCCAGCAATGGGTGAGGAGCCTGCCTGAAATCCTGGCCTTTGGAAGAAGTTTGACAGCTCTACAACCAGTCTTTCTGCAGCCCTGAGCTGGACGGAGCAAGGCGCCCAGGGCCCTCCGTGCCAACTCAAAGGCCAAGAGGAGAACAAACGAAACTTTGTAGCATAAAATAGCCCCCCTCTGTGAGATTTAGTGGATAATTAAATTGCTAATTATAGCAAGTTCCCTTGTACTACTTAGTTTGTTCTGTTCTTCCAAAATTAGCTGCCAGCCGCACAGGCTCTCTGACCCACGAAATGTTAACTTTTTTATGGAAAGAATTTGGAAGCAGAGACTCTCCCAGTCTTGCCTGGGGTGCCCCTCTCTTGGCATTTCCACTTTGGCAAAAGTCCAAAGGGTCTTGGGACGCTAACTTCTGCAGGACACAAGACAATGGCCCTCAATGCTCAACCACATCCGAGACGAGCATCTGGGCAGAGGTACCAGTGGCAAGCATGCCTGAACTGAGCAGAACTGATGCAGCCTGGCTCAAAAGCTCCCAGGAAGGTTCGTCAGATGCCTCCAAGATGCCCACCAGCAAAAAAGAGAGCAGCTGGCTTAGCTTTCTCCAGAATTGGGCAGAGAAAGGCATCTCCAGTGGGGTATTTGTTCTTCATAACAGCCCCCCATCTGGCTGGCCGGCCTCTTTTTCTTTTCCTCCTGAAGGACCCTAGTTCTGGGAAGGAGGAGGAGGATGGAATTCATTCTGACTTTAAGAAAACATCTGTTATTAGATGAACGGGAACAAGGCCAAAGCAAAGTTGGATCGCTGGGTGGGAGAATCCTGTGATCTGCCTCCCTCAGAACTCAGGAGTGCACGAAGCCAAGAAAACAAGGGAATTTGGGGTGGGTGGGGAGGAAGCCTGGATTCCCGCATTCTCTGCAGCGCTCCAGAGTTAACTTCTGGAATTCCTTCCCAGATGACGAGATGGCAGGCGATAAAACAGGGAGCGTTACGCGCCAAGGTTTTGTTGACGGAGCCTGGCACTTCCACACTCAGATGCAATCCAGCCCCTAAAGAGGGAACAAGATGGTGGATCATCCCTAAAGGGTCTCCAGAATCCCCTTGGATTTTCCGGGATTTACCGAAGACGTGGCTTCTGCCTTCTGCCCCTCGACGCGCCATCTGCAGCTTCAGCGTATCACGTTTGTGCTGCACTGTTGGGAAGGCCAGCCAGATGAGAGCTGCTCCTCCTCCTCCTCTCCTTGCCTTCAAGAGTCCCTTTCCAGGGAAGGAGCAAGGTGGTGGGAAGGGGCCTCTCGGGCCCAGAAGCCCAGCCATTGCCGCGCGATGCAGGAGGAGAACTGCCGGTCTGGCAGGGGGCCGCTTTCCCCTGCAGCTGGGGATTTTCCTGCAAAGAGCAGGATGTGCTTCTGGCCAAACGCAGCTGCAGAAATGGGTGAGCCGCCTGGATTAGCTGGCAGCGCATTAACAGGGAAAAGGTGCTGGTGGCAGGCTCATTCACGACTGCTTCCCAGCCCTGGGCGTCTGCGCAGGCCCTTCCGATCCTTCACTTTTGCAGGTAACCTTAGTGGCCCAGTCCCTGTCACCTTCTGGAGCTCCTGCATTGCAGACCCCAGGCACAGGAGAGACCCCAGTGAGGTCCACCACTGCCTAAAATTCCCAAGAGCCGCTTAGTCATAAAAGGGGCTCCTTTGCTTTGTTTTGGCTTAAGCTGTCCTCCCAGACGTGGGGTTTGCAAATGTTCACCTGCAGCTTTAGGGCATATCTGTTGCGTTCCTCGCCTTCCAGTTTTAGCCTCCTACTTCCTGAGCATGGTAGCAAGTGTCAAAAGCGTAACCAGCCAGCCCCAGCTTCCTTCAGGGGCTAAAACACAAAACAATGCTGCGGATTAAGGCGAATAGCAGGCCAATTTCAAGGTTTCAAAATCCCTGGGTCTCTCTGCCCCTGCTGGAGCGCTGAACTGCTCACCCCTCACTGGTGACCTTGGGGCTGGCCCAGTAAAGGGATTACTCTGACTACAGCGCGATCCCAGATATTCTGAGCTTGGTCTTGGCTTTGCATGTTGTGCCATCCTGGCCAGGTTTGCAGCTGAGCGCAATGTGAGGCCTTCAGAGCACATCCGGGCTCAAGCAGCCTGGCAGGTGTTTTGGGGAGAGGGCTCCCAGGTTCCTCCGGCCTGATCAGAATTAAGCAAGGGGCTGTAAACCAGGCAGGAGCCCTGCGTTCAGGCTGGCCGATGATCAACAGGCGAACGTGTTGCAACCCTGCAGAAACAAAGGCAAAGGGACATTTGAAAATATGATCCATTCCTGGCATTCTTATTGCAACATATGTTAAGCCACCAGCATGTCTGGGTGAGGCCAGACTGGATATTCGGCCTGCCCCCCGCACCAGCAGTTTTGGAAGGACGAAGCGATCTGCTCTCCGGACACGGAGCAAGCAGCTACTTTCAGGCCGAGCTGGGTTCTCCCACCGTTGTTTCTGGAAGGCTGCATGGGACACGACCCCTCATGTGTTGATGCTCACTGTGAGGAGAAGCCCCAAGGTCGGCAGAACTGGGCATCTTTCTACCGTCCCCCAGAATGACCCCATCTCACGTTGGCCAAACAAAGGAAACGAGCAGCGGTTCGGTTTGTCCGGGAGTGAGCTGCCACAGCGGGGGACCCTGCTTGCAGAGCCAGGGTGGGTAGCACTCAGCCAGAGGCTGCAGGGTGAGCCCCCCCCCCGCCGGCCCCTTGCTCGGGCCTTCGCTTTCTGTGAGCCAGGATGGAGCCCGATCTGGGGGAGACCAGCCTCACACCTCATGAATTGACCCCGAATGGCTGATGGCCTTCAGACAAAGCAAATCTCCCCGAACTTAGAAGTCTCTCGGGGCAGAGCAGGGTCCTTCGCTGTCCTGCTCTCAACCTTGTAGCAGAGGTTCACCCCTCTTCCCCCCACAAAGTTCAGTACAAAAAAACTGATTCTATTTAATAATTTTAAATTATCCTCCTAGACTACTCGCTTAGAAAGTAGCCCTCTTAACTCCCTGGAAAAAAACTTACCTTTTGAAAGTAAGCAATCCAGTTGATGCATCCTTAACTTGACCCTCGCTTCCTTCTTGAGGCAAAAGCTTTCTTGTGGCCAGAATTTTTGATTTTAACTTTATGGGCGTCCCTTGAGCAGACTCAGCCATCCCTTTGGTCTGAGGCCAATTTCTTTCAGGCATCTACTTTTGCCCCTCAGGGGCAGAGATTTACCTCTTCGTTCTGTGCAAGCACGAGGCACTCAGATAACACCACGGCATATAAGCCACAGCGAAATAAGACCGCAGGTTTGTTTAACCTTTTTATTTGGAGCTGCACAAAAGTAAAACTAACATTTTTTTTTTAAAAAAGCCTTCAAAAATGCTATGCAGAAGAGCAAAGCTACACACAGTATTTATATGTAAACATAAGAGACGTCTGCAGCAACTGGAGAAAAGTCACGCGCATCCCAAATCCTACGGCATCTTCCTGTTATGGTGAAAAACGGCTAATTGCAAACAGCCCATCAGCCGAGCGCGCCCGAGGGGCCTTCCTTTGCAGTGGAGAAGGGAACCAAGCAGATTCCAAAGATTTTCGGTTACAGAGAGGAAGCACGCACACGCGCACCCCCCAGGGACATTTTGGAGTGCAGCAGCATAGGAATGCCAACAATGAAAATAAAAATTCGCCCGAAGAATCAACCCGTGCGCAAACGAGAGTCAGTGTTATTCTAAGAGGTGGGAATCCAGATCAGCTGGATCCGACATGTCTGGCGTGCGTCATTTGACAATCGCATCCCGTCGGGGCGAGGAGTGCTGCAGTCAGTCAGAAGGCCTTGTGGGGCAGGAAACCGAGAACAGGAGTCTCGGCCCCCATTCCTGATCTTGCAGTTTGGGGGAAGCGCACAGTATGCATGTCCTTTTCCAAACGCGGTGCCGCGATGCCTCCTGCTGGCCACAGAGCTAAGAAGGGGTCTTGGCCTGGTTGCAGTGCAGTCCCCAGAATTTTCTGCAGCCCTCCTGGTGGGAGACTCCCCATTTCCCCCACTGCCTTTTTGAGGGGGGAAATTCCCCGGCGAGAGGCAAACAGTGTGTCCGGAGGCTAAATAAAAGTGGAGTCCAGCGGGTTGGTGTCCTGGGAGCTCTGGGCACGAGCCCCAAAGAGCTGCTTGATGAGGGCTGACTTCTCCTGCTCCAGCTGGGTGATCCGGTGGCCTTTGTCTGTCACCTCCTGGGGGCAAAGCTGTGTTAGCAAAGCGGCAGGTTGGGGCCTCCCCCCCCCAGAAAAGAGGAGACGGGTGCAAGGTAGGTTTTGCTCCCTGCTGCTGACCTTGGTGAGGAGTCTGTTCTGTTCTTTCAACATATTGATGGTCTGTTGTGGCCCTGCAAAAGAGGAGGGGCCCAGGAGAGCGGCAGGCGGGCTGTGCGGGGCCGTGGGGCTTGAGTTCATAGGCTGAAGGGAAAGGACGCCGGGTTTAGGGCAAAGTGCAGGCCAATTTTCCAGTCCCTCCTTATGGGCAGAAGCGCCTTGCCCCTGCAAACGCCCTGAAGTGCCCCCCAGCCCCATCTCCACTGCTGCAGGGCTCTTCTCACCTTTGCTGAGAGCGAGAGCAACTGCCAGAGGCACCGATTCAGTTCCTGCACTTGGGGGAAGAGATGGCTGAGCTGAGTCCGCGCTCCCTCTGCGGGCAAGTCCTGCTGAGAAAAAGGGGATGGGTCTGTGGCCAAGTCCCCGTTGGCGGCCTCCGTGTAGGTTGGCCAGCCCTCCCCAGCCACGCGGGGAGTGAATTCCCCGCGAGCCTCAAGCTGTGGGGTTTGGGGGGATGTACAGGCAACATGCCAGGGGGAGGGCAGCTGTGGCAGGAAGGAGGCTCTAACATGGAAACGTAGGCTAAAGACCCCAAGCCCTGCGTGTATTTTGAGCAGCAAACTCTACCCGTTAAGGGTATGTGCACCCTCACCCACCCCCGTCGGACCTCCAGCAACTGAAGCAAGGGCTGGATGTCAAACACGCAGCATGTTTCTTGCACCCTCAGGGTCCTATACAGGAGGGCCAAGAGCGTGGGCCTGCTTGATTGAGTTCTTAAGATGCGCGTGGGGTTGCACAAGCAGCGCCCCAATCGAGCATCTCCAAAAGGGGCTGGAACAGATGGGTGGAACACAATTGCCATGCTCTCTGGAACATCCCGCCAGGCTGTGGATTGTGGTTTTGGAGTCCCCGACCTGCAAGCCAGACTCACCTGGTGACTGGCGCTCCGGCCCAGCTGCTTCTGCTGCTCCTGCAGGCAGCGGATCTGCTGGCGATACCACTCCCGGGCCCCTTCCACCAGCTCCAGCCCTTGCAGCAAGAAATCCTTCTCCTCCTCCAGCTCCTTCACCTGCTTCAGCTGCCGGGACAGACCAAGCGAGGGGCCCTCAGCTGGCAACAGCCGCCCCTTGTTTCATCGCCACTGCCCCCCAGCTGGGAGATGAGTGGCCCAGCAGAGCCGCCTCTCCCCAGCCGGGCACGCTCCCCGCGCTTCGCTTCGGACTGCAGCTCCTGTCATCGCCCCCCGTGCACAACCGGGGGAGGCAACCCAAGCTGTTGGCCAGCAGGCCAGCCCTGGTGGGGCACCCCCATGCCTTGCCAGCTGTTAGCTCTTCTGGCAGGCGGGGGGGACACACAGGGAACAAGACTTGGGGTACAAGCACCGGATGCCAAGGAGTCCTGGGGGGCGCGCGCGTGCGAAAATACCATCTCGTAGTCCCCTCCGTTGGCGATGGTGTGCCTCCGGTGCTCCCCTCGGGCGCTCAGCTGCCTCCGGACCTCCTTCCGAGGCCCCTCGTTTTCCAGCTGCCTGGCCGGCTTCCAGCTCCTGCCGGCCTCTCCTGCTGCAGATGGGAACAGGAGCGTGAAACGGAGGCCAACCCAGCTTAAGGGCCGGGGTGTACGTGTGTGTGCGCGTGTGGCCCTTGTAGACCCCCATCCGCAAGGAACCAGCTCTTTGGGCCTGTTTCTTCCCTTTTCCCAAAGTTCCCCCCCCCCCCAGCTCCGAAATGAAAACTCCCTGGGAATCTGCCCTCTGATGCCATGCTGCTTCTCCGAGGCGTAGCCCCCCAATTCCCGGGAGTGACCCACCGACTCCTGAATCAATTCATTCCCCTTAATGTCCCACCAGTGACCTCCCCCTCCCCAATTAAACCCGGACTGTCCAAAGCTGCGGTCAGCCCGGCTGAGGGCACCGACGCCGCCATCAACCACGGGAAGCTCCCCAAGAGAAAGAACTCTGCACGCGGGCAGAGGCCCTTCGGGGAACCTGCCTTCCTGCTCGGGCAGCCGCGGGTCACTCACCGGCTCGCTTGCCCTGCAGCCGCTGCTCCGCCTGCCCGTCGCTGCCGCTCTGCTCGAGGCTAAGAGGGGCGCTGCCGCCGCCGCCGCCCGGCCGAGCGCCCCTCTCTGCGGCGGGATCGCCGCTTTTCAGAGGCGGGGCGGCGGCGGCGGCGGCATTGGGCGGCTGCCCCGCGAGCTTTCCGCCGGCGGCGTCCGCGGGGCCGCCCCCTTGTTCGGGGCTGAGGAGCGAGAGCCGGAGCCCCAGCACGAAGCGCTCGAAGGTGAGGTAGCCGCTGGCCGGGGCCGCCCGGCGCAGCCCCTCCAGGACGCCCCGCGGCAGCTGCCCCGCCTCGCCGCCGGGCTGCAGCCAGCGCGACTCGATCTCCCGCAGGTGCACGTAGCCGCGCCGCCGGTCGTCCAGGATGTCGTACAGCGGGCGCAGGCTCTGCAGGAACGCCCGCGGCAGCCCCTCCGCGCCGCGCTCCGGCGCCATCGGGGCGCTCCCGCGCGGCGGCGCCGGTCCGGAGGCGAACAAAAAGGGGCCCTCCGAAACTCGAACGGGGCTCCGGTGACGTCAGCGGCCCCGGCGCTCATTGGCCAGCGGCTCGAGCCCTCGCCGCCCATTGGCGGAGGCGCCTAGCGAGCTGGTTTGATTTAGCGGCCCGGCTGCGTTCGCGGGAGCGGAACTGCTCGGCTACAAAGTTGCGGCCGGGGGCGGCCGGGGCGAGGGGGCTCCTCCGGGCCCCGCCGCCGCCGCCGCCGCCGCCGCCGCCGCCGCCGCCGCTCAACGGCCACAATTCCCCCCAGTCCCGCTTCGGCGGTGGGGGGACGCCCGGCCAGGACGGCGCTGCCCGCTCTCCGGCGGAAGGGAAGGCGCGTCCCGGCGGAAAACAGGCTATGGCAGCCGCTTCCCTCCTCTTCCTTCCCTCCCCTCCCCTCTGCCATTTCCCCAGACCCGCCCGCGCCGCTGGCCGGCTGCTCGCACTCCACTTCTCCGTCCCCGGGCGAGGCGAGGAGCTCCGCGTGACGGGACGGGGCGGGACCCGCGGCCGAGCCCAACTGCCCGGCCTCCTGGGCAACTGGCGGAAGGGCGCGCGCTGGATCGCGGCCGCGCGCAGCGCTCCTTCGGTGCGCCCGGCCTCGGCGGGCGAGGGCGAGCCATGGCGCCGCTGGAAGAGGAGATGCGGGGCCGCCTGCGGCGCGCCGGCCAGTCCCACCTGCTGCGCTTCTGGGCCGAGCTGGGCCCGGCGCAGAGGAACGCGCTGCTGCAGGCGCTGGCGCTGCTGGAGCCCGAGGAGCTGGCGGAGCACTGCCGCCGGGCGGCCGAGGCCCGCCCCCGCGAGCAGCGGCCCTGCCGGGAGCGGCTGGACGGCCGCCTGCGCCCGCTCCCGCCCGAGTTCCTGGGCAGCGTCCGCAGCGGCGACCCGGCGGCTCTGGAGCGGTGGGAGGAGGAAGGTGGGTGAGCCCGCGGGCTTGGGATGCCCACGCCCCTTGTAGCCCCGGGGCCTGATCCAGCCTCACGGGCCCTCGGATCCCGCTGGGAAGAGGCTGGGCGGCCACCCCGGTCAGCGCCGAGGGCCACTCTTAACCCGGAGCTGAGCGCCAGGAGGGTCTCAGCTGAGAGATGGGCAGAAACGGGCGTCTCAGCTGTGCCTTCCCTCCTCCAGGCCTCCGCCAGATCTCCCAGAGCAAGGTGGCGGTGCTGCTCCTGGCTGGTGGCCAAGGGACGCGTCTGGGGGTGCCCTACCCCAAGGGCATGTTCGACGTGGGCCTGCCCAGCCACAAGACCCTCTACCAGATCCAGGCAGAGAGGATCCGCAAGGTGGAGCGGCTGGCCAGCGAGAAGTTCGGCTCGCACTGCGTGGTGCCCTGGTGGGTCCTGCGGCCCTGGGCGGCTTAAGCAGCGGCCGAAAGGGGTCGGGGGAAAGGCCGCTCATGCCGGGTTCTGGGTGCACTTCTCTTGAAGGTATATCATGACCAGTGAGTTCACGCTGGGGCCGACGGAGAAATTCTTCCGGGATCATAATTATTTCAATCTGGAGAAGTCCAACGTGATCATGTTTGAACAGAGAATGTTGCCCGCTGTCACCTTCGATGGGAAGGCGATCTTGGAAGAGAAGGGCAAGATCGCCATGGCGCCAGGTGCGTGGCCTCCTCCCAGGGAGGGCCCTTTTCTGGCGCTGGGTGTGCCTTCCTGAACTTCAGGAACTTGTGGATTCCAATTCCCTCCACTTGTGCACCAGCGATTCCGTGGTGTTGTGGCAGGGGTCGTGGCTGTTGAAAGTTCTGGCAAAAAGGACCCACGGTATGTGGATAGCAGAGGACCGAAGGTAAACAGTTGGTAACGCCTTCTGTGACTGGATGGGGTAGAAAGCCGTTGCTTACTCCTGTGTTGCAGATGGCAACGGTGGCTTGTACCGCGCCCTGGTGGACCACAAGGTCTTGGAAGACATGCAGCGGCGGGGCGTCCAGTCCATCCACGTCTACTGCGTGGACAACATCCTGGTCAAAATGGCGGATCCCGTCTTCATTGGCTTTTGCCTCTCGAAAGGGGCGGACTGTGGCGCTAAGGTGAGAGTGTCGGGGCAGCGTTCCCGGAGCCTGGTGGAGTCCAGCCTCCCCGGTGCAGAATCTGACTTGCGATGCCGCGTGACCTCTTAATGCTGTGTTTGCAGGTGGTGGAGAAAGCCTACCCCACAGAGCCCGTGGGGGTGGTGTGTCGTGTGGACGGGGCGTTCCAGGTGGTGGAGTACAGCGAGATCTCCGTGGAAACAGCCGAGAAGCGAAACCCTGACGGCCGCTTGGCGTTCGGGGCAGGAAGCATCTGCAACCATTTCTTCACCCTTGGCTTCCTTCGGGAAGTAGCAGAGTAAGTCCTCTGCCCCCCATCGGTATTGGGGGCACTCCAAGAGTGGGGTGACCTGGCCTGGAGCGAAAGCAACAGGAGAGGAGAGAGAGAGATTCGTGAACCCTGATTGGATCCCATATCCGGGAAGGATTTTGACCAATAGTTAGAACTAGAGAAAGCTCATGGCCTTTAATTTGGACATAGGGTGCTGCAGGAGGTAGTTTAACTGGCCTGCGGAACCTCTAGTCAGCTGTGTGTTACTCGGAAGGGGAAATAACTAAATGTGCCTGAACGAACCACAGAAACGTCTCCCGAGTAGGACTAAAATTATGAAACAGTTTTCAGGGAGTTGCCAAAAATAACACGCCGAGTCACGAGAAACTTCTTTTCCCTTTTCCTTCTCCCCCAAACAGCTGAGCCAACATTCCCCCATCAGCTCTTTTCCATGGCATGCAAAAGTTTCCAGACTGCGTGGGATTAAGGCAGAGATGCCTTTGCTAAGCAAGGGAGCTGCTCCTTGGTTGGTGTGGGGCCCAGCTGGGTGGGGGGTGGTCCTGGCTGCTTTGGGGCTGCGCTTCGCAGGAGCAGGCTGGTCCCCTTCAGGGGGGCTTCCCAGCTTAGGAAGACGCTGGGGGGAGGCTCCCGTGGCCAACGCTGTCGTTTCTCCCCAGGCAATTTGAGTCGCAGCTGCAGCCTCACGTGGCGGTCAAGAAAGTGCCGTATGTGGACGAGGAAGGCAATTGGGTAAAGCCGCTAGAGCCCAACGGGATAAAGCTGGAGAAGTTTGTGTTTGACGTGTTCCCGTTTGCTAAGTTAGTGGTAGACGCATCTCTTTTCTTTTGGCCTGGGGACTCCGAGGTGGCAGATGGGAGGGGGCTTTGCAGCCTTAGTTTCTGCGCTTACATTAAGCCTGCAGGAGCGCTGCAGCCCCCCAAAAACCCCTCTGCAAGTTGTTGATCTGGACGCCCTCCCAACGTAGGAGGCGTCCTGCAGAGATCAGTAACTCACATTGAGGTACGGGGGGCACCTTCTCTCGGAGCTGGTAAATCTGCTCCATGCAGGGAGAGATTAATTGAGCGGGGTGCAGTCATGCGCATCTGAGCCCGAATTTCACAGAGCAAACAGGTGGGGAGTTTCATCCCCCTTTGGAGGTATCTCTGAGAATGCTAAACATCCATACAGATGTAAATAAGTGAAGGGTGATCCACAGTTATGTGGGTATCGCCCCAAATGCTTAAATAGCTTGGCAAGTAGAACAACCTTGTACCCAGAATTAAATCATTTGCTTGCTTGCTTTGAGCACCCAACTTTTTATTCCCGGGTTGATAGGAACTTTGTCGCCTTTGAAGTCCTGAGAGAAGAGGAGTTCTCCCCACTGAAAAACGCCGACACAGCTGCCAGAGACACGCCAACCACGGCGCGGCGTTCCATTCTCTCTCAGCATTACCGCTGGGCTGTGAAGGCAGGGGCCAGATTTGTGGCAGGCAGCGGCCAGCAGATCCCGGAAAAGGAAAGGTGGGTGTGCCTGGCCTGAGTCTGCCACCTCCGACCAGCACGCTTGGTGGCTCTTGTGCCAGCGTGAGATTTTGAAGGGCAAGGAGGCAAAGTCTTGGGTTCACAGGCATTGCTGGGTTTCAGCTTCGTGCGTTGTGTGGATCAGCTGTGTGTCTGATTCAGCAAACTAAGGCTTTGTGAACCAGGCCAGAGATGGGCTTCTGGAAAGTGTTTCTTTTACGGGAGGAATGGGAATATTTTAAAGTTCAGTTACTATTGATTTGTAAGATCTAATGGCTCTAAGTGGAGTATATCGAAAACCATAACTATTTACCAGATACCAATAAAAACAGTATGTTAATTATAACCATTTATATAAAAGCCATCCACGTTCAGTGGCAATACTAATCAATTGAATTAGACACATACTTATATCTGGGGTCGCAGCTTGCTTGGGTTGTTCTCCCAGTCCCAGATAGTGGATAAAGACATTGCAGGGAACACCTTTGGTGCATTAGGACCTTCATTACCCTCCTGGACCAGCGTAAGTTGCCTTTGCATTTTGTGGAGAGCCTTAAATAGTTTTGCTTTCCTCTTTCCAGCTACTCCCAGGACGATGAACCGCCCGCAGTGTGCGAGATCTCGCCTCTCGTCTCTTACTTTGGAGAGGTCAGAAAACTAAGCTCAGCTCCAGAAGGGTTAAACAGGGAATAATTAAAGGGAATAGCTTCGCTGGTTTTTGCGCTGGCTCCGAAATACGTGGAGCAGAGTCCTTTGTAAACATTTACTTGTGTTTTCTGCAAAACATGGGAAGAGCCAGAATTCAACAGTAGAATTCAACTTTGCTTGGCACATAAAGGATCCTAATGTTGAATTAGGCCTAGTACGCAAATAGACCTAGGAACTCATCCCCTCTTTGTTAAATATTATTTTTTAAAGGCACATGCTCGGTGCCATAAAGTTAAACAGCAGCCTAGTTAGGCCTCTGCCTGCAAGAAGCCTGAAAAAAGAATTAGGTGAAAAATAATGTGAATGCAGTAAGTAGAATAGGTGGATATGGGGAAAAGACACATGTGCATAAAGTAGATAGGAAAGGACTGATTTTAAAAATAAGGACCGTTTGTGATTGTTGCAGAAGGCAGTGATAATTGAAACAAAACTTCACCATCGTTAACTGTTACGACTATGCCAGTTGCATTTTATTTTTTCACACAATTCATCCCCGCCTTTTGGTTTATTCTAGCACTCAGGGTGTCTTAAAACAATCCCCCATATACAGCGTGTCAAACTCTTTTTGCAGGGCCTGGAAAAGCACCTGAAGGGCAAGAACCTTCCATCTCCCTTCCTTCTTGATGAGAGCAAAGCCGAAACTTTGGCAGAATCTTGAGTGAAACGGCCCCAGCTTGGAAAACAATCATTTCTTTTAACACATACAGCAATTTTTTAAAAACGTAACTCTGAGAAATAATCAAGAGAGTGCTTTGAGAATAGAGGCACGTTTACACCCTGGAGGAAGGTAGGAAAAATTACCACCTGCGAATTTTCTTCATATTAAAATGATTTTCAAAAGCAGCCCTGACACCGTGTGTTTCTTACAGAAGGCATTCTTAAGAGTTAGGAAGAGCTTTAAACGGAGATTTGATCAAGGAAAGGTGGTTGGGGGTTCCTGGTTCTGGTGACTTAATAACTCTTCTGATGCCAGAGGCTGGATTCCCCCTTGTCGAGATGCTACGGTCTTCCTCCTCCTCAGCGATATTGTAAGGACCAGGCTTTGAAGGGCAGCAAAGAAGAATATAAAATGAAATAAAACATCTGTCTAGCCAGAGAGGAAACAAAATACTGGATTTGGGAGGGGACAGAATTCCGCTACAGTAGTTGCTTCCTAGAGTTGAGGGTTGGGTTCACAGGGCGTGCCAAACAGTGGTTTGTTGATTAAGCCACAACCGGCCTCTTGCACCCTGCATGGCAGGTCCAAAGTAAGCCAGGATTGGGCCTGGAAGGAGACAGCCCAGCAGCCTCCCCACTTTCCTTCCTGTGTTTTGGCCTTATAAACTGGTCTTGTAAAGCCAGCAGGTGCCCCCTCTGGGTCTCTGCCCCGATCCGAGAGCCGGGCGCCCGCGCGCACCTTTCCCTGCAAAACGGATCCCGTAAAGCTGCGCGTTGTTCGCTCCGCACGTGCCGCTGACTCGCTCCCCGGGTTTCATTCCAGCCCTGGCCACGCCTCTCTTCAGGGCCTGCACATCGCCAAGCGGAGCCCAGAGGGCGCTGTGGCTACCTACGCCTCCGAGGGGGCGGGACTGCGCAGCCTTCTAGCGTGGCCGCTCTAGGCCTCCCTCTCTGTGTAGCGGGGAGCAACAGGAAGAAAGATGGCGGCGGGCGGAGGGGAGCTCCGCGGCTCCTGAAAGAAAGCTGTTCGCCGCCATGTACTCGGCGTCTTCCTCTTCGCCTCCGCCGCCGCCGCCGCTCCTGTCGCCCCCCAGGCGGGATTTCATCTCGGTCACGCTCAGCGGCGGGGAGTTTCAGGCGGCGGCCGGCGGCGGCTACAACAACAGCAAGGCCTGGCGGAGGCGTTCCTGCTGGCGGGTGAGGGAAGCCATAGAGTGGGGATGGGGCAGAGGGGCTCCACGGCGCCCTCTACGGGAGAGGCAGGTGGTGGGAGCGACCGCTGCCCCGCGCCCCCTGCCGGCGGGGTGGGGACTGCAGCGCCTGGCTTCTGCTGGCGGACTTTCCCCCTCCCCGAGCTGAACAGGGGCAGCCGCTGCAGGGGTGGGGGGAAATCCAGCAGGTCGAGCCCGCTGAGCCCTTCCCGACCTGCCATTAGGACTGGCTGGGAGGGGGCACCTGTGGAAGCGCCTGGTTGGTGCTGCTGTTCGTTGGCCCCTCGCTGCGAAGCGCCTGCGTGCTGAAAGATGCAAATAATGGCTCTCAGTCGCTGACGTGGTTTTTCTGGGTTTGCTGTGCGAGGACAGGAGGGCAACGGAAGGATTAGGAAGCCTGCTTCGTTCGGCCTCGGCTCTCAATTCTCGTCCCAGCGTTTCTCGCAGGGGCTGGACTAATGCTTCAAATTGCTGTTTGGCTACTACGTCCTTACGCCTGCCTGCAGAAGCAAGTGCAGTTCGCTTTGATTATGCGCCATCAGGTCGTTGTTAGCGACCACATGGGTAGACGGGCTTTCTCCGTGAGTCGTAATAGACGTCGCCCTGATAAATACGGTTTCGAACGATATCTAATTGCTGGCAGACCGAAGAGTGTGACTTCCACTGTGGCTGGTTCAACATTTCTGGTGTTTGGCAGCTTTAGGTCTCCAGCGCTTGCTGCTCTGAGGTAGACTGCTTCTGAACATGGGAGTTTCACTCTTCACTTCAAGACTGATAGGGACAGAGGGGGCGGGCCAGGAATCCATCCAGTTCAGGATCTGGCTTGCCATAAGAGCCAGTTTGGTGCCTTTGCGATTCCTGGCAGGGTATATAAGCTGTTGCCCAATAATAAATATTTTTTAAGACACTGCGCTGCCTTTGATCCTGCAGACAACTAGCAAGACTGGACAGAAACGGATAAGCTTTGCTGCCTCCATTTAGATAGTTTTAATCTGTTCTTTTCAGGGAAATACTCCCTCCCAAAGTAGCCCAAACATCAGTTCATAGTCAGTAGGCGACTGGCAGCAGGTGCATTTTCCTGTTACTGAATCGTTTTGAGAAAACAAGGGAAGATATTTAGGGTGTGGCAGGAAACGGCAAGGTGGTGCTGATCGTCCGAGGAGCTTCTCCTCTGAGACATTTAGCAGAGAACTGGTTGCGTGTCTCTGGCAGCTGCCATCCCGCTGGATAAGGGAGAAGTAGAGCAGAGTCGAGCAAGAGCCTTGTTACAGACCAATGAATTGCACTGTATGTAAGAAGAATCTCTTATTTAAGGCAGGGAGCTGAGAGGAGAGGTGGGGTTATAGCACGGTAGTTGTGAAGGGGCCTGAGGGAAGGAGAGGCTGCCTTCCTTGGGTATCTCGTGGAGGAGACCTGGGTTGACTTCAGGCGTTCAGAGCATCCTTCGTTGTCTACCACCAATCACAGAGCCAGATGATCTTTCTTCTTTTGCTTCTGTTCTGAAGTACCTCCTCTGTCAGTCAGATGCATTAAATAAATATCGCAGAAGCACCTCGGGGCTGTGCCCTTGGTCTGATTCCTGGCATGTGAAGTGAACAGGGAGGTGCAAGTAGGCAGCATTCAACACAGTTTGTGGGACTCAAACGGAGTGGTGATGTAGCATGTTCAAAGCTGAAGGTTCTTTGTGTGTTTTTGGTCATGTTCACTCTCAGAAATGGAAGCAGCTGTCCCGCCTTCAGCGGAGCATCATCCTCTTCCTCTTTGCCTGCTTGGTTGTCTGTGGAATCAAGACGTACGCAAATATGGCTGACCCATGGAAAAGTAAGCCTGTTAGTTTTTCTACCACAAATTGCTGCCGCACAGTTGTAACGGGCTGTTTTCGAAACAGCTAAAACCGCAACCCTACACCTGTCTACTCAGAAGTACCGTATGTACTTGCAGTTACCTGGGACTTACTCTCGAGTAAAAGGGATAAATTCCTACTTAAGCCTGTTTTAGAAGCCCCTCAGAGGCTTTTCTTCTGGTATGCTGCGAAGAGCCACATGAATAGATGGTTCTGTACAGAAGAGTAACAGGGCTCATCGCGGGCCAATTCTGAAGCAGAAAAGGAACATTCTAACTGGTGGAATAAAATGAAGGGCCCCTTCTGTACTCTGGGGTTATTCTGTTTTTCTGCTATTACTGTAACAAACAGTTTTTAAAAATTAAAACTTGTCCCAGCTCTTCAGACTGTTATGTTCCAAATCTCCCAAGCAATACTTGAGATGCATTTTTTATTAGGGGAACAAGAAAGTTTGGCAGAACAGAATGATTCAGTTCTGATGGCTGGCCTGCCTGCCTGCCGGCCTCTTTCTTCTTCCTTCCTCCTCCTTTCTTTCTACCACATTAACATTATTGTCAGTGGCTGATTTCATCTCATTGCATCAGGTTCATGGCAACTAATTTCTCCTTGCAGGTGCAACTGGCAGATCTTTGGAGGAACAGAAGGCTGATCTGGAGATCCCTGGGTTGAATCCAGCAAATCAGGCGATTCTCCCAATACCCCAGAAAGCGGATGCCAGTCTCAGGGACTTTTCACCTCAAGTAATTCCCCCCTCCCTCACCCCCCATAATATCTTATTGTAAGTTAAGGGGCAGGACAGCAACCTATAGCACAGCTCAGCTGTACGTGGCCCTAATTGTTTGTAAATCTGGCCTTTGAACTTTCTGCCTAGAAGGACTTTTTCTAACCAGGCTGATCCCCAGACTAGCCCTTACTGACCGAACAAAAGTGCTGGCATGTTCTAGGGTCCAGGTCTTTTTAAATGAATTTGGGATGTTCCTCTTTGGCATTTGCCCCAAGGGACTGAGAGTCCCCATAGAATGAATTTAGGAGGGGCCAGTGGTGGGAAGTTAGCTGACTTCCAGTGTAGCCTCTGTCACGACCAATCTCTCAGTCCCGAGTAAACATGTGCTTAGTCCACTGAGGATTTTTAAGGTAACTTAAGCAGGAGCTCAGCACGAAGACTTGCTGCCAACCTCCGGCACTGATTCCTCAGCTCTTGCTTTTCAGAAACCGCCAAAACTGATTCCTGCCCGACGAGGGCCTCCGAACCTGCAGATCAGGCCACCTTGGAGGGAGACAGAGGTGAAGTCCCAGGAGCAAGCCGTCAGAGGGGAGGGAAAACTTGGCCAGGCAGATCAGGAGCATAACATGGAGAAGTCCGTCATTAGGTAAGCTGCTTGCTTCTCCCAGTTTAGCCTACGGGAATTTGACCATTCTAGACTCCTCTCCTGAGCCACCCTGCACAGCTGCAGGCAGGCGAGGATACACACATTAATGGTGTGGAAAGATGAGATTTCAAACATGGATTGCTAGATTGGCAGGTAAATGTGTCACGGCTAGAGCTGGAACTTGAAGGTTGAGCGGGATATAAGGCAGAGCTAACAGTGGTCCGATACGGGGGTCCTGGGAGCTGTGCCCACATGGCTGAAGGACTGCCCATTCGTGCAGATTGGCAGGGAAAGCAGCGTTGAGGGTGCCAGGGAATGCCCTCCCTCGATAGGGGAGGTCTTTGTGACATCACTGTAGTTGCAGCATAGTGAATGACTGTGGAGGAGTGAGAGTCTTTGCAATGCTCCTCTTTTTGCAGTTGGAGAGGAGCTGTGATTGAGCCCGATCCGAGCCCTGAGCCGCCTTCCAAGAAAATTAACGATCCGGACAGGCCTTCTCCTGTGGCTTTGGAAGACCAGAAAGAGCCAGGTACTGGGACAAAGCTCAGCTTCACCCAGATGGCTCTCCAGTGTATTTGCTGATGTGGGAGCCCTCAGGAGCTTTTCCTGTTATGGGGAGTTGTTGTGACTCTGTGTTTTCCCCAAAGGGTGGCTCCTGACTTCTCTATCCTCCTGTTTTAGTGCCCCTCAACGAGCGCCAGCTGGCTGTGATCGAAGCCTTCCGCCACGCGTGGAAAGGCTACAAGGAGTTTGCCTGGGGCCATGACGAGCTCAAGCCCATCTCCAAGTCCTTCAATGAATGGTTTGGCCTTGGACTGACGCTCATCGATGCGCTGGACACCATGTGGATCTTGGGCCTCGAGGCAGGTCTGTTCCTTGGCTTTCTCCAGCTGTTGGCTCTGCCTTCATCCCACAACTGGGAAAACCTGGGGTTCAGGAGAAAGTGCTCAAGCAGTGTGCACGGTGGGCGCCCTTCTCTTCTCTCCGCCTTCGTCAGCCCGCCCAACACCATTCTTGTAAGCTGACGCAGCCGTTCCAGCACAGCAGCATCTCCAGAGGATGCCTTTTGGAGAAAGGTTATGACAGCGCCCGGCGTGTGGCAGATGAAGCATCCACAGTGCAGGAATAGTCTCTCACCAGAACGACTGAGTCTGTGCCACAGCCTAGACATGGGAAAGGGCTCCTCTTTCAGGAGGGGGCACCGAGCAGGCAGGGCCTGGAGACAGGCACTCATACAAGCTTTTCCTCTCCTGTATGGGAGGAGACCACCGGTGGCTGGCTTGAGCTTCTTTGCTTCCTTTCTCTGACGTAGAGTTCAAAGAAGCAAGAGAGTGGGTTGCCACGGAGCTGAACTTCAACAAAAACGTGGATGTCAACCTTTTTGAGAGCGCCATTCGTATCCTCGGGGGCCTGCTGAGCACCTACCACCTGTCTGGGGACAGCCTCTTCCTGGAAAAAGCAGTAAGTAGCCTGACTGCCTTCTAAGGCCCCAGGACAATCCCTGCCCTTTCGGAGCAGTCTCCGTATCTGTCCCTTCCCTCTCCTGGCACTTAACTGTGCTCGGCTGCTCTTTCTCACTCTCCTGCCCTGCCATTTCTCCGTTGTTCAGAAAGATATCGGGAGCAGGCTCATGCCGGCCTTCAACACCCCCTCCAAGATCCCCTTTTCAGACGTCAACATCGGGCGGGGCACGGCCCACCCCCCACGCTGGACTTCTGACAGCACTGTGGCCGAAGTGACCAGCATCCAGTTGGAATTCAGGGAGCTCTCGCGCCTTACGGGGGAAGAGAAATTTAAGGTACTGGGGGAGTGAAGTGGCTGGGCTCCCTCCTCTTTAAGTTACTGCCAACACACGGAAGAGACCATCTAACCAAGAAGTGGAAACGTCTCTTCCTTAGCTTTTGGGACAGTCATTGGCGAGGTTCTCGTTGCAGGAGATGAGAAAGAGGAGGGACGTTGGGAGCATAGAGTTCAGCCTCAGGTTCTCAGCCTGGGACCAGCTTCTCTCAGACTGGTCTAGTAAAGGCTTCTTGTATTTCTGCTTGGGGGCAGTATGGTCCCCACGGGGTTAGGCTGGACAGAACTGGGTCCAATCCCCCGGAATTCTAGTTGCTGTACATATTTCAAAAACCTGTTTGTGTAGTGTTCTTTCTGGGTGTGGTTCTGGTGGATGAGTACAAAAAGCTTCACTGTTTGTTCCTTTGCTTCCTAGAATGCTGTGGACAGGGTGATGAAACACGTCCATTCCCTTGCCGGCAAGAATGATGGCCTGGTGCCCATGTTTATCAACACCAACAGCGGGCAGTTCACACATCTCGGGGTCTACACCCTTGGGGCTCGAGCAGACAGCTACTACGAATACTTGCTCAAGCAGTGGATCCAGGGAGGGAAGAAGGAAAATGAGTAAATTCTTTTAAAATTCTCTTCCTTCTTTTTTATGACCTCTAGAATAAGCGTTATTTTCTGTGGAGAATTCCACGGCTTTTTCTGCAAGCTTCATGCAGAAATGGAATTTGGGCTGATCTGAAGTCGGGATGGAAATGGCGGTGCCTTCTGGAATCTGGCCCCCTCACACATGTTAAGTACTTCCCTGAAGCTGCGTTCCTTTGTTCTCAGAAAACCATGCGCGCACCCACATACACCAGTTCTCAGACATAATGTGTGAATGTTTCTCCAGTTTATGGCCTGAAGGCAATTGTACATGAGGGATGGATCCAAAATACAGAAGAAGCTTTAGGGCTGGTGTTCTTCACTGAACCTAGTTAACTCTGTATCTTTGCTAGCAGGAGGTAAACCTGTTTTTAAACAGCCACTAACGACCGCGTGTTCCGCAACGGCAGGCTCTTGGAAGACTACGTGAAGGGTATTGAGGGTGTGAAGAGGCACCTGCTTCGGAAATCCCAGCCAAGAAGGCTGACTTTTGTCGGCGAGCTCGCTCATGGCCGTTTCAGTGCGAAGATGGTAAGCCGCCTTTTAGGGAAAGAGGGTGGGCAGGGGGTTGCTATTCCTGCAGCAGCTTTCTTTCCATAACGCTGCTCCTACGGAGGTTCTCAGTCTCAGGGTGTGCTATGGAACGGTGCGGAGTCTGACTTGCTTCCCCTTCAGCAGCCAAATGCTCCCCATGTTTACCAAGTCATCTGAGTGTTGTTGAGCAGTTAATCGTGTTTCATCCCCCAGTTCCTGAATGGCAGTGGATGGATTTGCTTAATTAAGGAAACTGCCCCTTCGGCGTTTGAGGGCTGTGTTTTCAGCCCTTTCATTGGGCCTTTCAGTCCAAAGACCATCGTGGGGAATCAGATCCCATGAAAACCGCTGGACTCTCAGCACTTTCTCTTCTCCTGTGGCTGCTGTTTCCAGGGGTTTGTATCTGCCTGTGCAGATTCTCCCCCTTCCTTCTTCGCTTCTGTTATCAGTTCCCCTATTTTGAATGAGAAAGCCCTTCTCGGCGCTGTGGCAGAAAGACAGCATGAAGTGCAGCTAAGGAAGCGTGGTAGGCCACAGGCCCAGTGTGCATGGAGCCCCAGCCCAAGGACGCTTCCCAGGTCCGTGGTTCTCTGCCAGATGTGCTGGATCTTCAGCAGAGAAGAGAGGCTTTTGCAGAGAGTCGGTGTCTCACAAATTCTTGTGCTTCTGGAGCAGGATCACCTGGTCTGCTTCTTGCCCGGAGCCCTGGCCCTCGGAGCTCACAACGGGCTTCCAGCGGATCACATGACCCTGGCAGCGGAGCTGGCAGAAACCTGCTACCAGATGTACGTGCAAGTGGAGACCGGCCTGAGCCCCGAAATCGTCCATTTCAACGTGCATGCGCAAAAGGACCGGAAGGACGTGGAGATTAAGGTGAGCGGTTCAGCAGGGCCCATCCTGCCCTGGGTGCCTTGAGTTCAAAGCAGAGACTTACACTTCAGAGCTTGGTCTGTAACCACTCTGCTGCGAGCCTTCAAGTCGTGCGCAGGGGTGTGGACGCCCAATGTAGAAATACAATCCCCCCCCCCGCACATCAGGCAGGCCCTGCAATAGGGTGCCCGCAGTGCTGTAGGCTTTTGCCCCTTCGGTTGCAGAAGTCTTCCCTTCTGCTCTCCCTTCCCCAGACTGCAGACAGGCACAACCTCCTGCGTCCCGAGACCGTGGAGAGCCTCTTCTACCTGTATCGATTCACCGGCGATAAGAAGTACCAGGACTGGGGTTGGGAGATCTTGCAGAGCTTCAATAAATACACCAGGGTAAATCTGAGCTCTGGGCAGCCCAGACCCCCATCTGCTTCACCGTCAGGGTCCCAGCAGAGCAAAACTAGGGAAGGAGGAGACCCTGCATCATTTTCTCCTTGGGTGGCTCTAGCAGGGAATACAGTTGGGGAGAATCGGCTGGAGTAAGGCAAGCTTTTAATTAACAGCTCCCCAAACCTGTCAAGATGGTGAACCTTGGCGGCCCTCCGATTTCACATCTGCTCTCTTGGGGTTCTTCCATCCAGGTCCCAACCGGCGGCTACACATCCATCGACAACGTCCAGGACCCCAGCCACCCAGAGCCGAGAGACAAGATGGAGAGCTTTTTCCTGGGTGAAACACTCAAGTACCTTTTCTTGCTCTTCTCAGATGATGTGAACTTGATCAACCTGGACAAGTATGTCTTCAACACAGAGGCCCACCCCTTCCCTATCTGGCCATCAGCATAAATGAAAGCCAGGGCGTCTACCGTTCCCAGGTTCAAAATCACGCCCCAATTATGGGGGACCTGAAGGGAAGCGTGTCGAAGGCTGTAAGCCACGTTCCTGGTGAAGCGAGCCTCCAAAAGGAATTGTATATGAGGGGAGGTGGATCTTTGGCCTGGAATCGCTCCCCCCTCTCCAAATATGGGCACCCAAGCAAGGAATGGGCAAGCAGTTCACTGCAGTGCCAGATCCTGCTTGGCACAAGTGGGATTCTGGGGAGAGCAGGGCTCGCTTTGACCCCTCAAACCTAGCAAGAGAGGGGACTCCTTTGAAGGGCCCAGCATTGTTCTGTTGTCTCCATACCGTATCTCCGCAGGGGAGGCCATAAAAGAGGAAAACGTAGCCTTGTCCCAGATATTCATGCCGCTTGTCGCTGTGGTGGTGACTTCCCAGGATCATTCCAAGGCAGGAGGTGGTAGTGATGGTGCTGGCAGAAGGAAAACGCTCCCCTCTAAAACAGTGTTCATTGCTGGCAGTGACCTCCTGATTCTGAAAGGGCACTTTGAATAATCGGGTGGAATGTGCCCTGAGGTGAACTGGGAAGCTAGGTGCTGGTTTTGGGCACGGTGATATATATCTCTATATTTTTTTTCTTAACTTATCTGCAGCAGTGCAGGGAGGAAAATGTGAAAAGAAAATTTATGTTACAAAACAAAAACAGAGATGGTTATCTATATAGGAATTTATATATGTATAATATGAATAATGTTTTGGCTCAGGTATTCTGCCGAGAGCTGTTTCCTGAGGTGAGGGGGAACCTGATGGACGTGTGGGTTCCTCTTCCAGGTTGGAGCCCACCCCAGTGGGCCACTGGCCTTTACTCTACGAGCAAATGGGTGGGGCCTTGGGTTTGGCCTAGAGGACAAGGAATTGCAGTACTCCATTTCCGCAGAGTGAATTGGGCCTGTTAGGAGACACGCCAGCAGGATTTCTGCAACGCCTCCCATATTTGGCTTGAAAAGAACCCCCAGGAAATGCAGGTTTAAAAACCAACCAATTAACCCACCTATGCTCTGTGGCTTTTTAAATAGCGGCCACAGAGGAAGCAGCTCGCTAAAGGTGCAAACTCAGATCTGTTTATACTGAAACACGGAACAAAGGCTTGTGGGCTTCTGCTTTACGCTTCCATTGTGGTCTTGCCGTCTGTCCCTGAGTCGATACAAGAGCAACCTGCGGGGTAAGAGGATGTGTCCCTTCTCCGAGGCTCTCCAGTGTGCGCAGGTGCTGCCCTTTCATTCAGCTACAAGCCTGCCTCCCAGTTCGTTCTTTGTATGGTTACGCGCCGTCTCTTCGGCCTTCACTGGTGCATTCCTTTTTAGCTTTCATTTCCTCCCTCTCTCCAATTGCTCACTTTCAGCACTTTAAAAGAGGGGCAGAGAGAAGATTTATGAGACAATCCTCCCCAGCTTTGGTGGGGCTGACTTTTTTTATTCAACCCTTTCCCTATGGGGACTTCCCTGACTGCACCCTTCATGCTTTCTGCAGCAGCATGGTTGTCACCGTTACCCGGTCACGATGCTGTTGAGGCTGGAAGAGCTGCTTTAAACCCTTGCCTGGCATCGCCCCTCTTGGAGTGGAGGGGGGCTGCACAAGCTGCTGGAGCTGTTGCTGGAAAAATTCTGGCTGGATTGTTGTCTGCAAAAATGGTTTCAGGGGGACCGGTAATCCACTCAGTTTCTTTTTTGTATGTGAGGTGTGACCCAAAATCCATGTTACCCAGGATGGTGGTGTTTGGAGTTACCTTATGGACCGGACAATGCAGTGACCAAGAATCTGAATCAAGAAAGTGATCATTCAAATCTCTTGGTGGCATTTCTCAAGCTCAGTTCCCTCCTCCCTGCAATATAGCCCCAGTTGTGAGGCTGGTTGTTTTTAGGGTGGAGAAAATGAAATGAAGTGCTTTGAATGCTTGAAGCACAGTATCACCATAATTTTTTTCCCCAATCTTCTTACTGTAGCTCTGGACTTTTGGAGGACCACACTATCTCCACGTTCTTTTAAATGAAGTCAGTGTTTTGTTTGTTGTTTTGGCCACGAAGTGCCAACTGAACGATGCGGGGGAAGCAGCCTTGTTTTTGAAGAGGCTGCTTGCAGAGCACTGTTGCGTAGTTTTCTGTTCCCCATTTAAACAGATCCTGGAATTTAAGCCATACTCTAAATCCCCAGTTTTGGGAGGCTGACACTTTACTTTGAATTGGTGCCTTCTGTATTCAAGGGGGAAGATAGGTTTGGGATGGTCAGGTACCAAAAGGTGAGGATTTCTTCCAGCAAACAAAGTACACAGAGGCTGGGTTGCAGACCCCCCGCAACTTGCAAGTCTTTTTCAAACAGGCCGCCTAATACAGTTGTTTCTTGGACCCTTCTCAGTTAGATGCAGAATCCCCCCTCTGCCCCCAGTGATTTTTTTTTTAAACTGGTGTACCAGTAAATTCCCACTTGCCTCATGCTCTCCATGATGGCTGAAATGTCCTCCTACTCTTGGAGATTTCAAGAGAAATTTACCACTTCAGGAAAACTTAGGTCATTTTCATGTTTGTTTTGCACAGCCAAGTCTGAACGCATTCCTCATGTAGCTTTTCTGCAGTCTTGCCTTAAGGCTGCCCATTATCACGGCCAGTTCTTCTTCCCATGTCTTAAGAGCATAAGTCTTGCCCTCCCTTTTCTACTGAAAGAATGATCGGGCACAGTTGGCAATTTGCAGCAAATGGGCTGCAAATCAGGCCAGGCTTAAGGCTGCCAAACTCAGTAGAGGGGCTCGGTGTTGTCAGAACCACCCTATGCCCCCCCATCATTTCCTCTGCATAATTACTTTCAAACTACCTTTTTTTTCCCCTGAGAAAAGACATACTGCTGAAGCCTTGTTGGTGTGTGATCTGGTCCAAGATATTTGTGAAGTAGAACCGATACCTTTGTGAATGTGCAAATGGTTGTAAGTGTGCCTCACCTTTTTGCAGAGGTGGGAGGAATCTCTTTGAAATGAAACAGAACCCTATGTGAATTTAGTTGGGAAGCTAATCTGCAGAATTCTACCCCACCTTAATAAACTTGTAATTTATTTTGAGACGCTGCGTCTTCTGTGCAACTTACTGCTTATGTTTTTCTCTCCTTGCTAGAATGGGTTCGGCAGAGGTTCAGTGAAAAAAAGCCACGGGGAAGTGAAACCTGTCCTGGGTTCAGCGCTGCTAGAGAAATTAGGTCTGCCTGCCGAGCACCACCCCGACAAAGCCCGCAGGCAGGACTCTTCTGCACCCAGCTCTGGCCTCATCGGTGGGGTCTCCAGAGCGAAATCGGGTCAGCAAGCAGGGGAAGGAAATGAGCCTTTTTCCTTGGGTTGTGGCTCTTCTGGGTCTCTGGCAGGGCGGGCAGGCTCCTGGCTAGGTGGTCCAGAGGTCTAACTCAGGACAGCACACTGTTGCTTTCAGGGGGGTTCTGGGGGTCAGCATCCGCCTGCAGGACTTCGATCCCTCAGGAGAGGACAAGCTGTAAGCCTGAATTAATTTTAGCACAAGAGCCAGGTGCCTGGACCTGGCTCAGAATGACCAGTGGTTTGTGTCTTCTTGATGCATCTACGCACTGGGCACGAACTCTTCCCGCCCCACAACCCCTGGCTCCTTTCTTAGAAATGGGTGGAAAGAATGTCTGCGCCATTCCAGCCTCCATGAACACTCCCAACCCCGGAAGTTACTCTGGAGGGATCTTCTGTTTTATTCATTATTCTTCAGCATTGTGGAAAGAAAACGTCACTGCCTAAAGAGGACGTCACGCAGTTTCCCCCTCTTTGCCCCCAACAGTCCTGGGGGCTTCTGCTAGACACTGGCTGGCAGCCCGGAGGTTACTTGGCGGCCTTAACGGTGGCCGACTGCACCCAGTCCCGGATGATCCTGGCTTCCTGAAGCCGGGCTTCCCTGGCTGATGCCGGATCAGCTGGGTTGGAGCTCCTGTTGGGAAAAACAAGCCCGGTGAAGCAGACCTTCCCTGACGCTTGTCAGAGGGCCAACATCCAGCCACAGGGAACTAAGGCTTTTAAGGTGTGTTTGCTTGGCATAGAAGAACCTCTCCCTTTCGGGAAACAAAATTGCGGGGCTTCCTTTTTCTAAAACGTTTAAAATTCTTAGAAGCTTGCTTTTAAAAACAAAGGGCCCGATGCATCATCTGAAGAGGGTTGACGGATCAGACCAAAGGGCCCTCTGGCGCAGCACGTGGGTTTGCAGAAATGCCACTGAAAGTCAACACAATCCAGGAGGCAGTCAAAAGCCAGGAGCGATGGGTACTCTGAGTGGGCGGTCTCTGAATACCAACTCTGAATCCCCTTAGGTGTAGCTGTTACTCACTGATAGGCCCACCTTCCAGGATATGTTGTAAAAAAGACACATGAGAGAGATGGGAGGATAAGGAGGAAAGGCCAATCCTTGGTCAAGTTATATAACCCGAGGAGTTGGGGAAGACGCCCTCGCTGAGCCAATTTTGCAAAACGTACCGGAGATCCAGGTGATGGGCACCTCCCTTAATGATGATAGCAGTCAAGGAGGAGCTCAGGTTCTTCCTCACCTGAAACGGCAACATTGGAGAGTCAGACTTGGGTGGGGGGGGGCGGATAATGGGTCCAGGTAGATGCATGTGAGGAGATCCGGGGGGTCTCACACAAACCGCACGAGCAGCTACTTACGCCGCCTGCCGCCCATGGGTCCAAGTCTCCGTTGGAAAAGATGATGTTGCTTGCAGCAGCCAGATCTGCAGCGGTCAGACAGAACAGCAAGACCATTGAATGAAAAAGTGCAAGTGCCCTGAAGTGCTGCGCCAATGGGGAAGGTAGGGGGAGACCGAGGAACGGGCAGCCCCCATCTTGAGGGGGGATTGGGGGGAGGGTACCCACACTAAGCCATTCAGTTCTAACCTCACAAGAGAGGCGCAGCCAAGGGCCCAGAAAGAGCCACGTTTCACAGGGTGCCTCCTCGTCCCTGTGAATCGGGCCACGCTCTGATGCGGTTTAAGGCTCGCAGGCAGCCCACCGCCAGCAACCAAGGCACTAAGAGCGAGCGACGCCCTTCCGGAGCCCAACCCCAGAGCGAGCGAGGGAGTGAGCTAAAGAGAGGCTGCCACTCACCGCTGCCCCAGAAGTTGGTCCACAACCAGGACGGCCGGGGCCAAACTCCCCACTTGCGGAAGCAGTGGCGTTCCCTGGCGGCATCGGTGAAGGGCAGCTCGGGGAACATGTCGGTCACGTTGTTGCTGTCGAACATTAAGTTGACCTCCGTGCAGGCCTGAACAGAGAAGAGTCTCAGCTGCAGTGATGGCACAGGATTCATCCTGCCCTGGGGTGAGCTGACAGGCTGCGTCAATGCTGCCTCGCCCAAGGCAGAGGGAAGGTAGCAACTTGCCAACCCCAGGATCTGCAGGATTCAGTGGGGGAGAAGTTGGCTGCTCTTGGTGGAAACTTGAGACCCCCAGCGAGACACATTCAAGCCTGCAGGATGCTCGGGTAATCTTGCTCAGAATGGCGATTAAAACATCCACAGATTTGCCGTCTCATTGGGAAATGCTTCTTCGTTGCATCGCTGGTGACCTAATGCCTTTGTATGCTCAATGGCAGCTCCCCCGCGACCTGGCCCCCCGGCAGCCACCTTCATTCCTCGCCAGCCCAGGTGAGGCAGGACGCTCCCCTTGATGCTCCTGGCTCTTCCCCCAACATACCTGATAATCCCAAGCTGCAGCATCTGGACCCATCCCACAGCCGGTCGGATCAGAGCACTTCTGGTACAGCTTGTAAATGTCGAAACACACAGCAGTCCCCGTGGAGTTGTAAAATACTCCTAGCAGACCAAGGAAAAGAGGGTGTGGCTGCTTGTCCAGGTTAGGTGCTCAAAGGAAACAGGGAGGGGGGGAGTTTCAGTTTCTTAAGCCTAAATCACCTCGGTGGGGCCCACCAAGCATCCATGAAGCCCACCCTGAACAACTTACAGAGAGGGCCGGAAGGCTCCGTCTTGCTCCCGAAGCGTCAGATTAAAATTATTTGGAAGATGCCCAACTAAAATAATTACAAAGCTAGAACACCTACCTTTGGAGAAAAACTAAAGTGCTGGAGATTGTTCAGTTGACAAGAACAAAAAGCCTTAAATTATAAGCGTGAAGAAGGCAGGCTTCGAGCCCACTTCTCTGCCACGGTTCAGCATGTGATTCAGGACGGACAAAAGGAACCGTCTCTTTCCCCGTGCTTTTGAAGCGTCCTGCTGCGAGGTTCAACGGGGAGCTTTGCTTTTTATCCCACAATGCAGCTTCTGGGAAGAGAAACCGCACAAGTGCCCCTCGCTAAACCCGTTGCTTTTCCTTCAGCCTTGGTATAAATCCTAGGAAACGGCGGAAGCCAGATTCTCTTCCCTCTGCCGCCTCCTGGCCGAAGACCGCATGAAAAGTCCAGGGTGAAGCAGCCCGTTTTCCTCCCCCATCTGAAAAGCAGGGGGCGAGCCTGGACTTGCCACTTTTCCCACTGTCAGCTGCTTCGGACATGACCAGGAAGCTGAGGACCGGCCACACCTTGGCGGATACCAACAGGACGGAGGGGAGGAGAACGTTCCCGCCGCCTTGGAAATGATGGGTCAGCTGACCTGCTCTCCTAGTAGCCCAGGAAACAGGAGCCCCGTCTGAAGCGCAGCTACCCAGGCCAGCCGCCCCACTGGCTGCCTCCAGAGAAGCGGGTCTCGGAAACCCCAGGCATGCTTTGAAAGGGCAGAGGGGGGCTCGACAGTCTTTTGGAGTAGGAAGAGGACCACTTCTGGCAGACTGCTGCGCTATGGCTCCGGGAAAGAAGCGTCTTGGGGGCCGGGTAGTGGCTCAGGCTCAGAGTCTTAGCTCGGACACCTACCTGCCTAAACTCCTAGAGGGGCTCCAGAGCCTGCGTTCCCAGAATGCCCTGTGTGACGTGGTGCTGGAAGCCGAGGGCGCCCTGTTCCCTGCGCACAAAGCCGTCCTGGCCGCGGCCAGCAGCTATTGCAAGGTGCGCTTTGCCAGGGAGGCGGCGAGCCAGGTGACTCCGCTCAAGCTGGCGCCACCGGTCACCGCCCGGGGCCTGCAGGGTGCCTTGTCTTTTCTTTACTCCAACCAACTGGAACTAACTCTGCAGACGGTGGAGGAGGTCTTCAGGGCGGCAGAGGCACTGCTGGTGCGCGAGGTGATGGGCCTCTCCTTCCGATTTCTGGAAGGAGCCTTGGACCAGCACACCTGCCTTGCTATCCTCCGCATCACTCAACGGCTTGGCCCCGAAGAATTAAAACAGAAAGCGCGGCGCTGCGTGAGCAAGCACTGCTGCGAGATCCTGAAGGATCCTGCGCAGCTGAAGGAGCTGGACAAGACGACTCTGTGTGAAATCTTAGACAGAGGAGACACCGGTGGGCTCAGTGAACTGGAACTGTTTCAGGCAGCTGTAGGCTGGCTGGACCACGACAGTGCACGCTGGAAAGACGCAGCTGACATTCTGCGGCCCATCCGGTTTCCCTTTATACCGCTCCCAGATTTGCAGAAGTTTGTCCAGGAAATACCCATCATGAAAACCAAGCCTGCTTGCCGCCGGTACCTTCAAGAAGCTCTGGACTACCACATCCAGCCATACACACAGCCAGTTCTCCAGAGCGAACACACTCGGGTTCGCAACAGGAATGACACGCTGATCGTCCTGGGAGGCAGATCGGCAGACAATGCCATCTGTGGGGACATGTGGGCTGCTGACCCACACTGCCGTTTGTGGAAGACAATCGGGAAGTTGAGCAGGCCCGTGTATAATCACTGTGTGGCTGTCCTCCACGACTTTGTCTTCGTGATGGGGGGCCAGGAAAGCTTTGACCCGACAGGCCAGCATCCTTCAAACAAGGTAAGGGTAACGCGGCCAACCTGGCCGTCCAAAGACTCCGTGCTGGTAACTTCTTATTTTATTTTCTTCAGGGTAAGAGCCTGTGAGTAGTAAGAGGCCAAAGGAGTAGTTTGAGGAGAGCAAATTTCCCCGCAAGGACACAGCGGCTCCATTCGTAACGTTGCTGTAGCTAATAGTGGCGAGGCAGGCTGCCCGCTCGACTTCCGTCTCCCGAAAGGAAGAAGTGGGAGGCTTCTCTCCAACAGTGCTCTCCCCATCTCCTAGGAGTGCAAGGGGGTGACTGTGACCTTTTCCCTCTTCTACCTCCAGGTGTTCAGGTTCGACCCTCGCCACAACACGTGGCTGCAGCTGGCGAGCCTGCTGGTCCGGAGGACCCGCTTCTTCGCAGGGGTGCTGAACGAGCGACTCGTGGCCGTGGGGGGTGGAGCGCTGCTGGGGACGCTGACCGACACAGCAGAAGAATACCTCCCGGCCAAGAACAAGTGGCAGCCCCTCGCGCCCTTTCCGGTGCCGGTGGCCGACCACGCGGGGACGACCCACGGGGGCATCTTGTACATCTCAGGTGCGAAAGCGTCACTTCTTAGCAAAGAGCAGCCCCCTTCTCAAGAGAAGCCTGGCTTCAGGAAAAAGGCTTGGCACTGGCTACTCTGGAATGGGAAGCACCTGAGGTTGGGGCAGCCCCCCGCTTCCAAGTCTTCAGCGGCCTGTGGCCAGGGGGCAGTCAGGAGGACCAGGCCTGTAGGAAGCCCTGCAGAACACCAACTCTTTTCCCTTCGGCCTTAGGGGGCTTTGCTGAGGGCCAGACCTTGTGCATCATGTACAGCTACCTCTCCCACCTACGCTGCTGGATCAGGAACCGGCCAATGGCTTTTGCCCGCTGCGATCACGGCATGGCAACGGCGGGAGATAGAATCTTCTGCCTCGGAGGAAGGGCTCTGACAAACGTACGTGGGTATTTTCTTTCTCCCTTTTGAAGTTCAGACTTTCTTTGCCTCGCCCTCCTGACCTGCCGTGGTTCTTTGTAGGCCCAGGAATGGGTTCCTGTGAGCGAGGCGGAGTATTACTGCCCTGCCACCGATCGATGGGCCCGGCTCCGTCTCTCGGCCGTCGACCTTTGCCACTTCAGCCTCACTGCGATTCGGCTTCAGCTGTACGTCACGGGCGGAGGGACTCTGCGGCGGAGGAGTAAAGAGGACGGCGTCTGGGTCTGCCACCCCAGCAGGAGAACGTGGGAAAAGGTCGGTTGTTTGCCCCGGGCTCTGGCGGATCATGCCTGCTGCTTCGTTCATGTGCCACACTGGATTGCAAGCCCGCGAGAGCCGCAGAGAGAGGGGCCTTCGGATGACCCTCTCAGCCTGCTAGAGGAAAACTCTGACCCAAGGGTTTTTTCTTGGTGACCCTCGGGAAAATGAACTGGCAATAGTTTTGCTCCGAGGCCCCAACCCTGGAGAAATGCAGCATTCACAGAACAAAACTGAGTATTTACTCACCAGAAAGAGCTGCCAGCCCTCTGATCGGATCCTTATTGGCCAGCATCACTTCACAGCCAACCTGAATTAACAGACATGCCTGGGCTCAATTTCTCAATAGCGCCCCCATAATCAAAAGGGACTGAGTGCTTCTTGATACCGGAGGAGTAGCGGAGGCATTTCCCCCCAACAGAAAGCGGGTCTGCCTACCTGCCAGGTCCACCGGCTGACCCAATGTAGCCTATTTTCCAATTAGTTTGGGGTTTCATTCCAGCATCAAATCATACCGTAACCCTACTGGTGCTAATCTTATGTTTTGTGGCCCAAAGTCCAAAGTGCTTGTATTATCTGCACCAGAAATATTGAAAAAGGGAAAAGCCAGAAACCCCAAATTTCTCTTTGGTCCTGTCCTGCGTAGGTCCATCAATTCCAGTACCTCCTGAAAAGGCTGAACTACTTTCCTGCTGAAGTTCCGCTGGGGGGAGGGACAGCAGTCTCGTTTTACTAGTTCAAGGTTCTCTGGAAAGAGTGAGCAAGAACTGTTGTTTGGGTACCCTTTGGCAAACATGTACCAGCCTTGGGCAAAGTTATGTTAAAAAGTTTGGGCGTGCAGCTTGCTACTGCCTTTTTTAAAATTACAACATCCGCGTTGAAGTGATACCACCACCACACAGGGGTTCTTGTTGCCAAGCTGGTTATACCACAGAGCCTGAGAGACAGGCCGGGCTTAAGGCCGTACGTCCGTAGCGGCAGACAGGAATAACCCCGGAACGCAGGTTGACATCAGTAGGGAAGACGCACGAGCCCTTACCTTGACGGGATTTGCTGGAAAGTGGCCCATAAAGTCAGTCTTGTAAGGGTAATCCATCATAGCCATCATGGTGCAGGCATTCCGGGCAAACTCAAACAGCTGGCCGATGTCCTCTTTAGTTGAAAGCTGGTTGCACAGGGCCATCTCCGTGCTGATTCTCCCATAAGCTTAACGCAAAGGAGAGGGGCGCCCAGTTGTACACGGCTGTTCAGAAGCAAGTCCCACCCTGCCACGTTCAAGCAGGCTTGCTCCCTTGTAAGCGTGCTGGGAATGGCAGCCCATTACGGTTCTTCAGGGGCAGCCAAGTCGTACAGATACTGGTGAAGCCAACCTAGCGCTGAATCGCGATGAGGGGTTTTCAACAGCAACATTTAACCTGTTCTTTTGCACCCAAAACAGCCTCCCTGGTTTAAACACTTCTGGTCAACAGTAACATATTTGGTCTCCCACTGCCTGAGACTTCACACCCTAAGAAGTGTCTGTCCCAAAGGCTGTTCCCTTGCACTCAGAGCTACTCCCTTTACCTCCGACCAGGCTGAGGTCTCTGATTTGTCGGAACGCTTCTCGGACGGCCTTGACGCAGTCCGGACTGTAGTTCTGAAAGTCCTGGAAGACAGAGACAAAATTCCTGCATTGATTCAGGAAGCCGACTGGATTATTTCAGACCGATCGGGGTGTTCCCTCTTTTGCTGAGCGGGAAAAAGTGAACCAACCAAGCCGCCTTTTCTTACCGCTGTGACGTCCCTGAAGAACTGCCTCGAGTCTCCAATCCCAGCCGTGGACAGCACGGGGGCGCTGGCAGCGAGGGCACCAGCCACTAGGTTGGGATACTTCAATCTCATGTATGCGCTGAGCATTCCACCGTAACTATAAAGTGGGATAACGAGAAGACGGTTATTTTCTTGGAGAGAGGAAAGATGCGATAGGATCGTTGGCTCGTTGAAAGGACAAAGGGGCTGCAGCCGCGTCAGGTCCTTGACCTCCAAATGTGGAGTCAGTGTTCCCGGGAGAGTCAAAATATAGCAGGCGGAGCTGCGAGGCTAAGAAAAGGGGACAAAAAGGAGACTCTTTCGTCTGAAAGAGACTTTGCTTTCTGCTGTGTAAACAGATTGCCTGCGCTGGCTTAATTCCACCAGAAACACTCAGAAGCAATTTGTATCCATCAAGACTTGGGCCAGAAAGAGAATCTTAGTTCCCTCGTTCTCTGTCCCCCCCCCCAGTGAACTAAAGGATGTGATGCCAGCAGAGCGTCGCAGGGTACCCAATATTCTGCTAGAAAACTCAGAAGCACCCAGAGGGAGAAGAGAGGCCCTCACCTGCCTCCAAAAGCGATGACAGGAGAGTCCTGCGCTCGGTACTGCTCCTTCAGCCATGTGATGAGTACTGCGTAATCGGCGAGGGCTTGCTCAATGCTCAGCAGGCCAACATTTTGCTCCTGCAGCGATGCTGTGCCAAATGGAAGCGATTTCCCGTAATACCTCTAAAAAAGCAAGAGAAAAGGCACCTGATGAGCCAGCGACGATCCTGCACCACGGGAGCCGGGGACAGCCCCGAAGACGTGGACGCAGGGCGCCCTGGTCTGCCAGGAGTCAGCAACGCTGCTTACGTGTTCCGCAAAGACCACCAAGGCCTTCTGCTGCTCCGCCAGCTCCAGGAGGAAGCCGCTGTTCTGGGCAAAGTCCCAGATATTTCCTTCATTCCCGGTGTAGAAGAAGACGGGGCCAGCTCCCTTCTTCCAGAATTTATCTGCAGGATACAGCCCACCCAGCGGCGTTAGAGCAGTGTAGGAACAATACAGGTAGTCCTTGTTTACCGACTGCCTCAATTAGGGACAATTCACAGCTGCAATGGTGATGAAAAAGTAACTTTGCGACCAGTCCTCGCATTTATGACCTTCACAGGTCTGTAAAGCAAAGGAAAGCTAAGTGACATGGTAAGCTGTTGAGGTTTCACTTAGTGCCTGCTTTGCTCAACGACTGAGTTGCCGGTCCAGTTCTGGTCACTAAACGAAGATGCCCCGTTCAACGTAAAGACCCTTCCAGGAGCGCGGCTATAACTGTACAGGAACTAGCCTCGGCAGCCGTCCGCCCCACTCCAGCTTCCCAGCAGAACGAGCGGGGCAGGGAGGCCGGGCCGGGCCCCGTCAGAAATCCCGCCCCGGCGGGCTGGGCTTCTCCGCAGCTGCCCGCCCTCTTCGGACAGGGCAGGGGCGAGGTGACCGCTTCCCCCACCTCCGTGGGGGCTTCCCGCTGGACGCCGGGCCGGGCCCCCGAAGCTCACCTGCGACAAGGTACCTCTGCGGGAAGGTCCGGTTGCCACAGCTCCGGAAGTTGAGGTGGTCCAGCCGCTGCGGGAAGTACCGCTCCTGGAAGTCCGGCGGGGCGCGTCTGCGGGCTGCGGGAGGGAGCAGCGTCACCAGAGGAGCAAAACAGAACCCCCACCCCAGCAGCACTGGCAGGGCAGGCCACGGGACATGAACAGAGCAACCCCCTCCCCATTTTAGCACCGAAGAGGCCACCTAGCCGGGCAGTGAAACGTTTGCAAGAAAAGAACCAGGCTCAGAGACCCCCACGGACGCCACGAGCAGCCCCCGCCGGACCGGTGCCCCCCGCCCCCCGCTGTAGTCCCTGCCCCAAAGCGGGGAAAGCCGGGGAATCCCGGCTCCGTCCGCGGCAGGGGAGCCGCTTGCGGGGCGCGCGCCCCCGCTCACCTGCCGCCCCCGCGGCCAGCCCCAGGACCACGGCCAGGGCCAGGGCCAGGGCCAGGAGGAGGGGGCGCGGGGGGCCCATAGCGGAGCGGCCGCCTCGCCTCTCGCCTTCGCGCATCACGTGCGGGCGGCCCGGGCTCGTCACGTGGGCGGAGGCGGCCGGGGTCACGTGGCGCCCCGGAAGGCGCGGCGGCGGCGGCGGCGCGGCTGCCATCGCCATGGTGACCGAGGCCGCCATCTCGAGCGGCGAAGCCTCCCCGCGGTCCGCGCCCGGCGCCCGGGAGCCGCGGGGGCGCCGGTCGGGGAAGCCCCCCGCCCCGCCCCGGCCCCCCGCATAGTCCTCGCCGCCCGCCCGCCCGCCCGCGGAGGAAGGGGCGCCGGGCCCCCGCCCGTGGCCCCCAGCCGGGGCCGCGCGGCCCGCCGATCGCTCGCCCGTCCGCCCGCTGGGTGGCGCCGGGCCGGGCCGGGCCGGGCCGGGCGGAGGGCGGGGCGGGCGCGGCGCCGGGCGCGGGCGCGCGCCCCGCGGCTGCGCCGGGAAGAGGCGGCGGGCGCAGGCAGGTGAGTGGCGCCTCGGCGGGGCCCGCGCGGCTCGGGGCTCCCGCGGCTTCTCGGCCTGGCCGCGGCCGCGGGCGGGAGGGCTGCCGCCCGGGGAGGGACCGCCGCCGGCAGCGCGCCTGCCCCGCTCCCCGAGGCGGGGGTCCCTGCGCGAGGGGGGGCGGCCGGGGCCGCGACGGCTCCGCGGGGTGAGCGGGGCGCGCGCCCGCGTCTCCCCCTCCGGCGCGGCTCGCCGCGGACGGCGCCGGGTGCGGCGAGCTTCTCCCCCGCGGAGCCGCCGAAGGCGCTTCTGAGCCGCGGGCGCGTCGCGCTCCCTCGGCGCGGCTCCCGTCCCGGGGCCGCCGGGCCCCGGCAGAGCGGAGCTCGTGTGGGCTCCCTCCGGGGGCGCCGCGCGCTGCAGCGAGCGCCGCTGCGGGGTCCGGCCGCCGCCTTTGAGTCCCGGCAGCCCAGAGAGCTGGGGGGGCGGCCTCCTCGGGCGGGGGCGCCTCTTCCCGCGCCTCCTGGGGCGCGGCACGCCCGCCACATCAGGGCTGCCGCATAGCTATGATTACGCCGCCCGCCCGGCCGCTCTGACGTAGCAAAAGTTTTGGGCAAACCTGCCATTTCTCGCTAAAACCCGGCAGATGATTTGTCTGCTGTGGTTTTTGCAACGAGCCCGTATTTACGGGTCCAAAAGCTAAACATAATTTGACCTAGACCTTTTTCTTTTCCACGAGTACCAACCGAGGCGGGGCTGGGCGTTGGACAGCAGGACTCTCGGGCTGAGGCAGCTCAGCTGGCCTTTGTTGTGGATCGGGCATCTCACACCTGGGCATCTCACACCTGGGGATTAGTCGCAGGAAGGGGAGGCTTACACCCTGCAGTTTTCCCCTGGTGTAACGCGGTGGATGACGCTTGTGGTCCAGGAACTCTTGCTGTGGCTTGTGGCTTGGAGTGAGGCAACTGGGTTTGGGAACTTCGTGACCCACCAGGGAATATGGAGACGTAGGTTCAGAGAAGAAACGCGATATTGGGCAACTGTAAGTCTGTGGATTGAGCAGAACCGGTATGAACATTTGGAGCCAGACTTTGGCCAGGGAGTATTCCCTTGGTTCATATGTGTGAGTTGCCTGCAACGGGCTACCCCTTCTGTCAGGACTTTTCCCCTCTTTGAGACAGAGTCCCCTGGGGCTGTGGGTTCTGTGGGGGGAAGGGAGACTTGATAGCCGCTGAGCTCCCTTCCTGGCCTCCAGATCCAGAGCAGGAGTTCACCTTGGCACGAATGCCTCCTGTTTCCTAGCAACCTTCCGCCATCTCCTCTACCGATTCCAGAAAGCTTTGGAACAAAGGGCTCCTGGAACTCCTCCTCCTCCTCCTCCTCCCCCCTTTCAGGCTCCTTTCAAGAGGAGCTCTTGAAACTCCTACCAGCTGAGCTGAGCTGAGCTTTCCAGGAGCTTGGGAGAGTAGGCAACAGCCTGCCCCTGCCAGGAATGTCCAGTCAGCTGTTTTCGCCTAATGGAACTGGCATTGATCTACCACTGCAGGGCTCCTGGGCATCCACGCCAGCTCTCCTTTCCCTCTCGGCATGATCCGCAGTGGAAGGGCGGGAAGATATTGTGGGCAAACACACGACCTCCCTGGCAAGGAGAAAACTATCTGGAGAGGCTCGACTGCTCTCCCTTCAGAAGAGGTCCTTATAGCTGCTGGATGTTTTCAAGGAAAAGAACATTCGGGTGTTGCCTGTGTCCACTCCTGGCTATTGTGGAACCACCTCGTCTCCACAGGCGGGGCCTAAACACCCATGTCCTGCCACGGAGCTGTGGCTTTTGGGTCCTTTTTCCATAGAAGCCCAGGCGTCCTACGTGTTCACATAATGTGCTGCCTCCTTAAGACACAGCCTTACAGCGAGTCAGATTCCTGGGCCTAGCAAGCCCCTCTGCTTTACACTGAGGAGAAACTGAAGCGCTCGCAAACAGTATCGATGGAGGTTTCCTCAACTGCATCCTTTGTTTAATTTAGTTTTGTCGTTTCTGATTTTCAAGGTGGGACTGGTGTTTTTCTGTGCACCGGCCTGTTCTGTACTTTAGCTTAACACCTGATTTGTTTTTCCAAATGTCATAAGGTTCAGTTCGAGCTCTTTAAAAAAAAGAACTTAAAAAAAAAGTCTATCAATTAGTGGGATAAACCCCAAACCAAGCCAAACGCACTCATTGGCATGGAATATTGAAAAGGAAACTGCCAGAAATTATGGCCTGATTTATTGGTTTGAGACAGAGGCCCACATGTACGTGAACAGATCTGTGGTTTCTCTGTACACAAAATATTTCTCCCAAGCTGCTGAATTTTGTGCCAGCCATCAGATTACATGTTTGCAAGGAGAGAATTGTGCTTGCCCCCTACAAGAGAGAGAGAGAGAGAAAGAAATTGCAAATAAATGTTTTATGGAGCTTGAAAGGAATGCTGTGGAGGAGTTGATCAGGGCTAGAATTTGTAAAGTTTGAAGCGGAGACACGTGAGCCTTAGAGGCGTTTTGGTCTGCTGGTGCTTAGTTCCTCTCTTTCTTTTAGCCTTTGGGATGCAGAAAGTGCATTCCTGCTGTGTCGTAGTGTATGGCCTGGGTGACTGTGGAGCCTGGAGCCTCCCTCCCAAACAGTTCTGTTTTTGTTGGACAGACAATGGCCCCATTTTGTGAGCGATCAGTATGTTAAAAGAAGAGGCCAAAACTGCCGTGTAGTAAAATCAGTCTTCAGAAAGTGTTTTCTCTCTCTCCCCCTCTCCTCCAGTCTGGGTCTCGGCAATGAATTTGGAGAGGCTGCTTCTCACAAAGCCTGGCTACCGCGCATGGTGCTGGGGGTAGACAGGTCTGTCTCGGATGCCAAAGAGGGAGGGCCTGCCACAGATTCTGCTCCATACAAAAGGTTCATTGAGGGGCTACACCAGACAGCAAGAACCTGGATGTGGGAACGTCCAAGAACGGGAGGCATGAATCCGGTGCTGGTCTGGTGTTCTGTAATGCATGCGCCTTTGAGTTTAGCATCTGGGGGACTCAGCCAGATCAGAGAGGGGAAAAGATTGTGCTTGACCTTCCCGTGAGCTTTTTTCTTGTGGGAGAGTGCCAGAGAAGACCTGGAGCAGTGCATGTTCGAGTTGAGAGTGTCTGTGCTCAGGGCAGACATTCCGGGGCAGATGGAAGATGGAAAACCCTTTAGCTAAGGATCTGGAACAGGGGCTTCACTGCTCAGCTCCAGTTCCTCCCAGCAATGCCTCTTGCTCCAGTCACTGGAGGTTCCTTGTTTGGTCTGAGTAAAGTTGAGTCTCCCAGCCTCAGCTGGCTAGCTGTGAAATGGGAATAGGAAATTGCCTCAGAAGGGGTGATTTGTTCTGCTGATGAAACTATATGTGAAATATTTTCTTTCCTCTCTGCAGCGCCTGTCTCTACCATGTGCGAAATGGGACTGGTGTCTCCAGATTTGTCTGGCCCAACCCCGTACTGCGAGGAGGCCCCAGACGCTTATTGCCAGGAGGACGACCGATGGCAGCGGCTGCGCACGGCTGTCCGGAAGCTGGAATTCTGGGAAAACTTTGAGGCTGAGTTGATAGGCAGCGGCTTCTTTTCCAAAGTGTTCAAGGTATGGCATTATGCAGGCATGCCAAGCTGGCCTACCCACCAGGTTGCCCTGCTTGCCCGTCGCACTACAGTTCTTCTCATTTCCAACCAGTGGAGGTTGGGAGAGTAGAAATCCCAACACATCTGGAAGGAGGCAGATTTAAAGGAGGGTCAAAGCCCATCAAAGCAGATTGCATCTCTTAAACCTGCTCCTCAGAATTGTTCAGGAACATCCTCGGGAATGTTTACGGTGTCACTTCGTAGCCAGCTGATACCTGGCATAGGGTCAATCAGACTGGCCCAAGAGAATGTGCCAGGAGTGCCATCTCCAGATCAGGCAAGATGCTATGGAAACCAGGGACAGGGAAGAACCAGGGAAGTCCACCCTGACGCCACATGTTTTGAGCAGGAGATCACCATTTCAAAGTTGGTCTCAAGACAGAGACGAGAGAAGGAATATGATTCTTAGGGAGAGGCGTTCTTGGTGTCAGGGCATATCTCAGGTTCAGGGGAAGAGAAAGTGGTTGCTTTTTTCTGATGGAAAACCTGAGGGCCAGGAGTCCCCAGTCTGAATGTCTCCTGCCAGGGGTGGACCGTGGTTAGATTCTTGTGCAAAATCAAGAGTTAGTATTTCTCAAAAGGGAGGACAGTCTTTAAAATGGCAAGCTTTCTGCGTGCATTAAGAATGCTGCTGCTCTGAACGCATGGTTCACTTTCTTCTGAGGGCACTTATCCCCTGGCAACTGTAATCTGGTTCTTATCTGTCATCCTCCCGTACTCATCCCTGCCCCTCTCTCTTGGTGCCTGTTCATTTGCAAGCTGGGAACAATCCTTATTTTTCAAAGCACCTTCTTTGGATGTTTGAACCTGTAGGATTCCTGCGGAAGGACCCTACCTTTGATAGCCAAAAGGGTTTGCTGGAGTTTGACAGTATGACCTTGTGTAGGTTTCTCAGAAGTGAGGGGCAACTGCGTCAGGACCCGGCCAGGACCTGCCACCGCTTCTGCTTCCAGGGGCCTGATCTCTCATCTCTTTGGAGTTCCATACCAGCCGCTGCCTGCTTTGCGGCACCTTTTCCTCCTTATCTGGCGGCTGAGGCACCTTGTGCCAGGCTGGGGCACGGCACAGGCAAGTCGGAGTTCATGGATCCAGTCTTCCCCCTGTTGCCGAGCCCTTGGCTGATCCGCATCCCCAGGGCAGTACGTGCACCTCAGAGAAGCAGTCTGCCAGGGCCGCCTCCAAGGCTAGTTGCAAGGTGGTTCTAAAATCCTACACGGAGCTGGCTTTCTTCTGGTTGACCTCCAGACAGCGCTTCACTTTTGGAATTCATTGTTTTCAGTGCCGCGTGTATGTCTTTTGTTTATTTAAGCATTGTTTTCTTTTGGGAAAAAAGTGCCCCAAAATCACGACAGAAAACAGTTCCTGACGGTCAGGGTGCTGGGTGCAGCTGACGTCAGCTACGAGCTTGCAGAACGGGAAAGTTTGTCCTGGGAGAGTTGACACTTTCAGGGGTTGTATGGACGGGCCCCAGCAGTCTAAGAAAATACCTCAGCCTTCCCTCCAAGCTGCCTTGTGATCCCTGCCAGAGTGCGCGCGAGCTTTTTCAGAACTGGACAGCCTTCTGTTTTGTCTTCTTTTCTGAGCCTCGACCTTTCTCAAAGGACCCCTCAGGTGGTCTGTTTGAAAGCATCCGCTCATCTCCAAGGGTTTGTGGCCTCCGCTTTTCTCCCTGCCAAATGCTCGCTCTTTATGGCTCACCAACAGCTCTTGATGGAGACCCTTCCCTCTACTGCAGAAATGCGTCTGGCCCAAAGAGCTTTGCCACAGTTTTCCTCCTGTTTTTTCAAAACGGTCTGAAAGTGCTGCAAAGCCGAAGGGCTGCCTGCTGCTTGGATACAGACCCGCACGTTCATGCCGTGCTCAGAAACTGAACCGCTACGGCAGGCCCCCTCTCTGCTGCTGCTTTTCGTTTAAATTGCTGGAGGAGAAATGGGTGAGATTCATCTAAAACAAAGGCAGGGAGGCATCAGGGATCGGGTCCAGAATCAGTCAGGTCTGGGCTGGACGCAAGGGACGGGCTCAGAATGCAGTTCTGATTGCCCGTTGGATCGCTCGAGCCCAGGGACGGACTGTGGAATCGGAGCACGAATGTCTATTGCGAGCAGAGCTTGGCAAAAAGTCGTAGGAAGCAAATTAAGGCTCCTGTTTTCCAAGGGAGGAAAACTGCCACGAGGGAGAAGCAAGCAGCATAAGGCCAGAAAAGAAGAGGCGGCTTCTTTTTAAAACCAGAGCTGACGCTCTGGTCTGGCACCTGGGGAAGGCTGACCTAGAGAGTGCGTCGGAAGGAAGAGACCCCATCTGCTTGGCCCCGTGCGGCTGTTCGTTTCAGGCCCCCTCCTGCCCCCTCCTTCCCCAGCTTGTTCTGGCTCCTTCTCCCACAAAGCAGGAACAATAATTGCGCACGCTTTTTGCGGCTCGTTGAATGCACAGTCGAGTCCGTCATTAACCTTTTACTTCATGCGTCTGAATGCCAGCTTGATTGGAATTCGTGATGACTTCTGATCCAATTGCCCCTGTGACAAGGATAGCTGTTCCGCCCTGCCACTGTGACTTCAGAAAATGCTGCCTTGAATAGTAAAGGGAAGGTGGAGAATTAATGGGCAGTCTTAAAAGCATTTTTATTGGAAAACAATAAAAAAAGCCTGCTGCAACACAGTGGAGGCTTGCCCCGCGTTGCTGTCAGCGAAGGCTCCTTCCCTATCCGAGATCCCTGAGAAATGGCATAATGGGTGTTTTATGGGGCTGGAGTGGCTGGGCTGCCAACATCAATCTTGCTCCGAAGCAGGGAAGGGGGGGCAGTGGGGTGACCCACGCAGGGCAGCTGGGGAAGGTAGAGAGATCCTCCGTTGCAGAGAGGATGCTAAATGAGGCTGTCAGTCAATTGCAGCAAAGAAACCTGGGTTGCTTTAAAGCATCACTGAGCCCTTTTAAGATTTCGAGTATGATTACTGCTCCCGTGAAAGGATCCCTCCCCCGCTCCTCCCCCAGATTACTCATAGCTTAATTATCAAAACGCTCGCGCTGCACCTTAGTAAGGAAAGCTATCTTTAATGCTTTCTTTCCGTGTCCCTGGAATACCTCAGAACCGTACTTAACGTTGTTCCTGCATCCGGTTAGTCTGCTAACACTCGGGTTGAGCCTTCCCTTCAGTCCTCAGGACTTCCATCCAGGCTGGGAATGATTGGAATTGGAATCCCACCCACCTGGAAGACAGCAGGCTGGGGATGATGTTTCTCTTCCAGATCACAACTGTGTCCCTTGCCTGTGTGCAGTTTGCATTTCCCACAATGGCAAGGGAGGAGTGGCCTCCCCGGAAGCTTTTCCTTTGCTCTTTCGGGGTGTGTTTGTATGCTGCGGAGGGGGGCTCGGCTGGAGCTTTCGGCACGTCTCTCAAACTTGGTTTCAGTTGCTTTTTTCCCATTGAATGAATGGCTGCCCTAGGAGGGGTTTGAACAAAAGGCCTCCGTTTGTCCTCCATCGCGTCCTAGTTCATTTTTGTTCGCCAAGGCTTCCTTGCACTTAGCAGAGGCCACCAAAGAACTGATGTCCCTCAGGCATTTGGGTCGGGGGGCTAGATGAGCTGCGCTGTTATCAGTGGGCTTTTTCTGGGAGCGCCAGGGGCTCAGTGTTGTGGGTTTTTCTGTGTTCTAATCCTTGTAAGCTGCCCAGGGTCGCTTGCAAGAGATGGGCTGCTAAATAAATCATATAAATAAATAAGCGAATCTAAATCTACATCTGACTTCTGCCCTTCAACTCAGAGCAGCAAATGCAGTTTCTCCTGGAGGTCCTGCTTCAAGCAGAGTTTGGTTAACCTAAGGAATTCTCTGCCCCAGGAAGTGGCGGGCCATAAATTCCAAGCTGCTTAGATGAACACATGAAACAGGATAAAGCTATTAATGGTCGCTGATGCAGCTGTTAATCCTTATAGCCAACAATAGCTGAAGATTCGCCCTAATATCCATCTGCTTCTTAATTACTGTTGCCAGGAGGCACGAGCAAAAGTGTGTTCTTTCTGGTCCTGGTTGGGAGCTGCCTGGAAGAAGCGAGCAAGAGTAGACTGGCTGGGAAGAACATGAGGTTTTCTCCCCATCCTGGTTCTTTTATTGATCTCCTTCCATGCTCTGAGCTGCATCCTTCCAAAGCAGACATCCTCTCAATTTCAATTTCATATTTGGGCGGATCTTCTGGAGACAGTCCAGAACTTGTTGGAGGCAGCTATGCCAAGAGGAATATCTGGGTGCCCGAGGGAGCAAGCGTGAAGGTGGACGTAGCCTGCTTTTGATGCGATTTTCCTGTTGGGCAGGAAGTTGTCTGCTCTCACGCTGCTGTTCCGGCGCTTCTTGCAGGTTGCTCCGAGCCCTGGGGGCAAGGCCATGGTGGTCAAGATTTACAAGAACGATGCTGATCAGGAGGGGATCGTGCGTGAGATCAGCTTGCTGCAGAAGCTCTCCCATCCCAACATTGTCAGGTAGGTCTCTGCATAGATCACCCTCAGGCCAGACCTGAAAGGAAGGGTCAGTGGAACTTGGACCAAGCCACTTTTGCTCTTACTAATGCCTCCAAGTCTCCGGACGCTTCCATGCGCTGCTTCTCTCCTTCAGTTTTTGGACTAGCAGCATACCTGGGTTGGTCGGTGCCTCTGTTCATCACTGCCTTTTCTAAAAAATGAGTGCGCCCCCCCTCCCCCGGGAGGAAAAGCAGAACGTCATTCTCGCAGCTCTTGGACTGGATCCCGCCCTCTCTGAGTCCAGCATTGTTTCCAGGTTTGCCTAACTTGGTGCCGCAGCAGTCACCCGGTTCTTCTCTTTTGAAAGGTACCTTGGGATCTGCGTGAAGGATGACAAGCTGTACCCCATTCTGGAGGTAAGGGGGGGTTGTTCTTCCCCTGCACAAACAGCAGCCGCCATCCGTGTTAGGCCTGGCCTTCCCCAGCCCACGAGGCCCACTGCCTCTTAAGGAGGGATCCATTGATCTGGGGTTCAGGACGGGAAGCGCTGTTGTTCACGGTGGGATCGGCTCTCTGGAATGACTTCCTGTGCGGGATTCGCCTGCCTTCCTTCTGGGAAAGCTGAGGCCTGAGCTTTTTCCAGAGGGCTTCTGGGGCCTGGCGTCCTATATTGTCCTATATAGGGTTTAATTGTTTTATTTTAATGTTGTGTTATTTTATTGTATTCTTTGTCTCGCGAGCCTCCAAGAGTCTTGTGATTGCGGCAGCGCACACATTTGATAAATAAATGTCACCTATCCACCTGGCTTGCCGTCAGCCTCATGTCCACAAGAGTGAGGAGTTGGGGGGTTGATGTAGCTCCCTCTGAACTATACCGCTTTATGCTTTAGGATTGAGGTGAAGACAATTTGAAAAATAAGTCTGCTTCTCAATGTTAACAAAAAAAAAGGAATTCCCAAAGTGGTAAATCCTGCACTTAGAAATATAGAAGGTAGCCTGCAGTTGAAAGGGTTTCTTTGTTGGTCTTCAGTATGGTGGAGCATTTAGTCCAGCCCAGCCTTCCCCCAAAGGGACCATCTGCCAGATGGTTTGGGCTGCAACCTCCATCCTCCTCCAGCTAAGGCTGGCTGGTTGAAGATGGATATTGGCTGATGTACCTGCAGGGCTCGGACTGGGAAGGCTGCCTCAGCTCACGCGTCCTTCATGGAACGTGGAATAGCATCCGTCCCAGCCTCCGTGGGAAATGACCCAAAGGCCCCCCTTCCCCTCTGTGCCGCCCTTAGTATGTGAACGGCGGATGTCTGGAAGAGCTCTTGGCCTGCAAAGACGTCTCCCTCAGCTGGAAGGAGAAAGCGGACTTGGCCTCAGACATCACCCGCGGGATGGTCTACCTCCACTCCAAGAACATCTACCACCGCGACCTCAATTCCAAGGTAGGCTTCCACTTCGCCTCCTCTCTGGTACCCAGGGCTATCCGAGGAAGTGGGTGGGAGGTGCCACGGAAGAGGAGGCCCATCACCACTTCTTAGCTGGGGTCGGCCAGAGGGGTCTCCCTGTTCAGAAGCAGTCTGGTCCTCAGTCCTGTTGCCGGGAGGGGAGTCCCAGGAACAGAAGAGCACTTTGGCTCCTCCTGGCAAGGTTTCCTAAAACTCTCACTGAAGGGTGTTCCAGAGGGGCTTGTGCTTTTCTTGCTTGGGGGACTGTGGGCATATGTTCTGGGCTATTGGTCAGGGCCCCGTGCCCGACCAAGAGAGGACAGAACTGCTGCGCTTGCAGTCCTGCATCGAGCCGGTCCCAAGGTCCTTTCCGGCTCTAAGGTTTAGTCCAGTGGCATTTCACAGCTGCCCCCCCCAAACATTTTTCCCCTTTTCAGAACTCTCAGTGGGCCTGGAAGAAGATTGAGGGCCATCAGAGAGGCTTCCTCTCACTGCCATCTGTCTGTTTTTCAGAACTGCCTCATCCGAGTGACCCAGCGAGGGCGGGAGGCTGTGGTGACCGATTTCGGGCTGGCCAAGGAAGTGGCGGAGCTCTCGGCAAAGGGTCCGGAGAGGAAGCTCTCCCTGGTGGGCTCGGCCTTCTGGATGGCTCCTGAAATGCTGCGGGGAGAGCCTTATGACCAGAAGGTGCCTGCCTCCCCCTCCCCTCCCGCTGAGCTGCGCTGCGGCGCAAGGCAGCCTCTCTGAGCTCGGAGGGGCTGGGCCTTCGGGATGCCCTGAAGGGCACTGCAGAGTTCCCCGTCACTGAGCCCTGATCCCTTCGGCAGGTGGACGTCTTCTCCTTCGGCATCGTCCTCTGTGAAATCCTGGGCAGGATTCCAGCTGACCCCGAGGTGCTGCCACGGACTCAGGTTACCTTTCAGTTACTCGCCTCCAGTGAAATTTGTTAAGATGGCCACCTTCCACTCTGAGTTGGTTGCCGGCACTCTTGAAGAGCGTTTGGGCTGGGAGCCTGCAGGGAACTGTGTGGAAGAGCTTTCCCCAAGATCGCTGCTCCCTTCATCTCTGTAGGGCCTGACATCTTGGGGAAGGCGATTAGAGGGGCAGCTGATGGGGGGAGGAAGATTCAGGGCCTCGAGCAAGAGAGAGAACTGCGGGCAATGAAATGACGGGAAGCCCTTTTGAAATCTTCGTTCGCTCCCTCTAGGATTACGGTCTGGATGTGGCTGCCTTCCAGAGCATGATAGGAGAATGTCCCAAGCAAGTTTTGGATTTGGCTGCCAGCTGTTGCAGGGTGAGGATTTCCTTAAGTTTTGCAAGAGGAAGAAAATGCCTTCTGTGACGCTACGCATAATCAAGGGACTTGTGCATCTTAGCTTAAGCAGCTTCGAAAGATTTGCAGGCTGGAGAGAGCAGTTGACCAGGGCTGGGTGAGGCTGCTGTGCAGAGCCTCTGGGTCAGTTCCAGCTCCAGGAAGAGATGCAGTAGAGGGCTCGTGGGCTTCCCCAAAGTGGGTTGCCAGACTGGAGGGTCTTTAGTGCCTTCCAGTCATTATAACGAAGGGTGGAGCCTCCACGTTCAGGGGCAGTTTGGCTGCAAATTGAAAAACGCCAGGGGGAGATGGTTATCTATCTATCTCCGCTGTTTATGGGCTTCTCAGAAGCTTCTGGAGCTCAGGGTTCAAGGCTCCCCCAGCTTTTGGCCTGGCCCAAGAGGCCTTAGGGCGTATGCCTTTCCCCTCGTTTCCCTTCCTTTTCTGCCCCTCGGATTCCACTGTGATTAAAGCGTGAATCAAAGCCCAGCGTTTGCAGAGCTTCAGCTCGCCTTGCCAGTGAAAAACGCATCTTCACAGCCGTTATGCTCGCTTCTTGCTCCAAAGGAAATCTGCAAAATGCGTTACTTACCATCTTCTCCAAGCGTACAGGCTTCTCTCACGGGTTTGGCAAGGCTGAATCATACTGTCATCTACTGGAGCACACCTGGAAGCAGCTGTGGCTCTCCAGATGTTGGGTCGCAGCTCCCATCTTCCCTGACAATTCGCTCTGCTGGCTGGGCTGATGGGAACTTGGAGTCCGGTCAGTTCCACCCACTGAGGAGGATGTCCAAGAAGCAAAAAACGTCTAAGTTTAGTTAATTGTACAGGACTTAATGTTTTTGATGGCAAATCTGATAAATGTGTCTTCGTCTGAAACGTGGGGGCTAAGAGGAGGGGGGAAAACATACTGCTTGGCAAAGCCATGTGGGGAAAAGAGGAACAAAGGCCCCCTGGCCCAGGCTTGGAAACCAAGCAAAGAGGATAAAGAGCTGGGGCGGGGGGGAGAATTTCCAGGTGCTACTGTCACGATAAGGAAGTTCACCATTTCCACAAGGTGGCATTTTTGGCAGGGCTCAGCACAGCTGTCGCTCGTGGTGTGAGCTGCCCTTTGACGAACCACCCCCTTCTTTTTTCGTCTCCCATCCGCTCTCCCCAGATGGAAGCCTTCAAGCGCCCCTCCTTCTCCGAGATCCTGGAGGAACTGGAAGACGCCGCTGAACGACTGGAGTTCTTGACGGAGCAGCAGTCCCCGGGTTGACGCGTCCAGCAGGACACGGACTGAAATGTACCTGTATATCTCGAAAGAAAGGGTTCTGCGGGAGGAGAAGGGGCCTTGCCTTTGGGGCAGGTCAGAGGCTTGTATAGTGGAAGATGGAGCACCCTCCCCCCCTCCCCCCGCCGTCTCTTTTCTAGCTGTCCAGATTCTTGTGGACTAAGCAGTATTGTTGCAAGCAAACCAATTCTCCCCCCGCCCATTTACACGGCTCTGGCAGTGAGCCAAGCTGCATGCTGCAGGGGAAAGGCAAGGTGCCTGCCACAGCCATCAGCCCAAGCCCCTCGGGGGCCTGAGTTGCATCCAGTCGCCATTCCTCAGTCTCGTCCCCCAGGCTCTGTTGACCCATGCTTCCTAGTGCGGTGAGGTTAGTGGCGAGCAAGTGAAAAAACCTCTTCCTGAAAAGGGTATTTAAGGCCTGGAGAGTGGCGCCACTGTAGAGTGAGGTGAGCCTAGCTCTCTGTCTGTGCACGCAGGAGGAGGGAGAGGAGATGGTCCCTGGAGAAGGGGAGCCCCCTCGGTGTCTCCCCGCTTGCTCAAAGGCAGCCCTGGAGGGTGGTGTCCTGCCACGTTTTGGGGGCTCCTTGGGACTTGGATCCTGGGCAGAAGATGCTGAGTCGAAAAGGCATCTGCCCTGCAGCCTTGCTTGGCCCTCCTCACGGATCCTCACGGTCACCACTCCCTGGCAATTTGGGTTGTCCTCCCTGCCCCGACAGCAGCCAACGGGCACCCTGATTTCTGAAGTTGGCCATGGCCAGCCTCGCGGGAACCTCTCCCCCCCCCACACTTCTGCTGGCCACAACAGTCCTGATTGCAGTCGGGCTGAACCTCTGCGGTTTTGCCGTGGGGAGCAGGAGGTGGGAGGGGACGTCCCCAGGAAGACGCACACGTGGGAAAGAGGCCTGGGTAGCACGTCCCGCAGGGAAAGCGTTGAGGGGAATCTCCAAATGTCGAGGGATGGAGACCCTAAGCCCGCCCCAGACTGCTGGCAATGGGGTCCATCCCCGGAACTCCTAAAGCGGTGCTCCATCCCATAATAGCCCGGTCATTCTGATGAGCTGAGGGAAGCGCTGGAGCTCGGCTCCCTGATTGTACCCCGAGGGCTGGCGTCCCCCCTCAGGGGTCTCCGTTTCTCAGCTTTTGCAGCCGAAGCAAAGAAGGGCCTGGGGCTGACGGCTCCCCTTCGGCAGTCCGGGGGCAGAGTTGCGTCCTCTCCAGGCCAGGGCTCCGAACGGATCTCCTTTCTATGTAAATCAATAAATGGCTTGTGAACTTTTCCCAGAAACTCCTTAAGCAGCGACAGGCCCTCGTACTCCTGATCCTCTGAGGGGGGGTGTGTGTGTGTGTGCACAGTGCAGTGCAACGAGAAAGCAAGCAAGCCGCTTGCTGCTGGGAGAGGCCCGTCTCACCCGTTGCCAGCGCTGGCTTTTCCTCCGTCTGCCGCCTGCTGCAATCACACCGTCGTTCGGGGCTGGGGCTGCCCCAGTTGCCTGCATTAATGCCTGCTGGCAACTCCTGTAAGACTGGCGGGGAGGCAAAGGGAGAAGGAGCAACCTTCAGGGACCTGGCAGCTCTCCTTGGGGGCCAGAAGTGGCTCTTAGCTAGTAACTAGTAGCTGTTGGTAGCTTGAAGAGTGGGGGGACCTGATCTTTCAGGAGCTCGCTAGCACTGGCAGCGGAGCCTCCATGTTCAGCAGCAGGGTACCAGCAGCTGTATACAAACCACTAGCAAGTCTCCCCGGTGGAGCATTCTCCACACGCTCCGTGGAGAGGCGTTCACGACGTCGTAGCGCCTGGTGGTCGGCCTGCCCCTTTCCCCCGTTTTCCGTATCGGGGCCAGTCAGTGACTGGAGAATGCCGTTCTTCCACCCGAGTAGCACGGCATGGTGGAGTGCCACCCTGAGCACCCAGGGCACCTGAACGGGGAGCGTCCAGATTGCACAATCGCCCCGCCATGCCCTCGGCGCAATTTGATGGGCCAGCCGGATAAAAGCATCTCCGGGTTTTCCCGGGTTTTCTCCTTGTTGGGCCGCTGGCTGAGCAGGACTCCCCTTCTGCCCTTCCGCGCCCCTTTCCTTCCAGGGGGTCAAAACGGGAGGCCTCTGTCCCGGTTTCATCCTTGCCGCCACGAGCGACCGAGAAAGAGGCCTGTGGCCGGGTCTCCCTGTCTGTCACGCTGCCAGCTCTGGGGCTGTGGAAGGCCTTGGGGAGCCTTTGGGGTTAGCTTGCGCGGCTGCAGCCCGCCACACGGTGGGGCCCTTTCACCAGCCATGCTGTGTTGGCAAAGCCCTCTGCCGAGGTTGGCCATCAGGGCATTCAAGGAAGCTTCCTCCTCCCCTCCCTGACTTCCCCTCTCCAGCTGGTGTCTTAATCCAAAGCATAGAAGAGCTGTGAATGGTTTGCTTGGATTTGAGGCGAGGGTCTTGCAATTACTCTGTCTTTGCAATCCAAAACCACTTTGGTTTCAGCTTTTCCCTCCTTGGAGGATGAGAGGCGGGAAGCCCTTCAGACGCAGTCCTCCCCACTCGCCCCCCCCCCCACTCACAAGACTTGCTAGAATAAGATTTGCATTTATTACTTTGTCATTTAGAAGGCAATAAATTAACAAACAGAATAATTTCTGAAGGGAATTAGGGAAGCTGGGTTTCCAGTCCTACATCTCTCAAGGTGCCCGCCGTTTGAGTGTGCGTGCGTTTGTGTGTGCCAAAAGGGTGGTAAAAGGTGTGGCAGGGCAGAGTGCCCTTGTGCCAGGAACTAACTTCCTGCACCTCTCATCTCAAGGTACAGATGGTTTTAAAACTGGACCTGTGGATATTCAGGATCAGGGCCAGGTGGAGCTCCTGAGGATTCAGGAAGGAGCCATCAGGCTGCATTGAGAAGGCACTCAGAGGCTGAGTTTATGGGGCAGCCCCAAGATTTGGGTTCCGTTTTCCTCTAGCTCTTAACGTGTGTACTGGGGTGTGTATTGTCAACTACGTGTGCAGCTGAATACAGCTAATTTTGGCTTACGCAAATGAGCTCAGAGGGTGAGCTGGCAGCAGGTATTTCAGTAAACCTGGGGGGCAGAGTCAGGATTCTTGGCAGCCTTCCTCCGTCCTCCATACCAGCGTAGGAACAAAAGCTGGTACATTTTTTATTTTCCCAGGCTGTGAACTTTGGTGAGCTTTATTATTGGGATATGGGAGGAAAAAAATCCCCCTGAGGTGCTGTTTTCGTTGAAGGAGAGAGAGGCTTCTATGCATATTTGGATCCCAAGAAGAAAAATCCTCATTTTGGAAAACTAAGCACTGGAGATGGAAAAGCAATGAGCTGCTGGCCCTCCTGGTCTTTGCTTAGCACAGCTCCATAGAGTCTCCTCGCTTCTGAATGAGCAAGGAAGTTCACCAAGAATCTGAGCCCATGATCTGGTAGCAGAAGGATCTGAGAGAGCAGCCTAGGATGATGGGTTGGGTAGTGGCGTCCTCCACGGACCCTCGTTCCCTGTGTACCCACTGGCCCCCCTTCCGCCTCCTGAATTCTCCTTTATGCTTTGCTGTCGACACCAGAGCGGGAGCATGCAAAACTGCTCTCTGCTTTCAGTCCTTCAACTTCTCTCTGTGAAGTCCCCTTCCTCATGGCAGTGAAATCGTGCCCTCGCTTCGCGCAATGTCTTGAGAATGTGAGGGACCGCTGGGTATCTGCCAGTCCAGGAACATTCTTGCAGAAGGACAGATGCAGTTTCAGAAACGTTGCCGCTCGAGAGACGAAGATAGAAAAGTTCCAAGCACCCGGAATTTGAAAGGTGGAGCAAACTGCAAAATATGAGGATGAAAGACCAAGAAAAATGGCGAAGGCCCGAGGGGTTTGGTTCTGGGGGGGAAGGCATAGAGGCTTCAATGGCTGTAAGGCACAGCTCTGATCCCCTCTTTCAGGAGTCTCTGAAAACAAGGCTAAGCTTACCCAGAGGACTTCAGGCACTGCAACCCACAACGCGTTGTGGTGGTGATGCACAAAAGTAGAGACAGAGAAGGTTGCCCGGAACCACCTGCTGTCAAATGCTGCAAGAAAATAAGATGGCAGCTGACGATGGGCAGAAGGGGCTGTAGGTGGTGGCAGAAGACAGGCCGCCACCTCTATCGTTGGCAGTCCCTCTGTGCCTTCAGCTTGCCCCCTTTCTTCTGCAGGGGCAGAAGGGGGACCAGATTACGGAGTTAGGCGCAGCCGTGCTGTTTATGTGTTCATCTGAGCCATTGGCTCCCGGGAGGGCCGGGGCAGAAGCGGCCAGCCAGCTCCTCTGGTCTGTTTCACGGGTGTGGGGCAGGTCAGGAGTTGCCTCTGACCTCTTCGTATTCCTTTGGCATCCAGAACAGCTTGATATTGTGGATCTGAGGGGGGAAGCCGATTCTGTAATCCCAGCAATACTCCGGGGACAGCAGTTTGGTCGGCTTGTTGAGCAGGAAATACTTGTTGAGGTGGCTCTCGTCGTGCCAGATGGCTTCCATGTCCTGCCCTTTGTCTTGTAGAATGCCTTGGTAGCATTGCCTGGTGAGGTTCAGGACCTGCAGTGGGGTGCCCCCAAATACCGCTCCGTGGTAATAATAGTCCCCCTCTTCATAAGAGATGTACGCGGCCGACGTGGGACGCCTCTCGTAGGTGAAGGAGGTCTTCTCCATGTTATAAAACCAGGCGTGGAGCTGGGCCACAGACTCATCGAGGGTCTCCACCCCGTAGTCGCTTTGGAAGATCTGGTCCACATCCATGCAGAAAAGGAAATCCACCTCGTAACGGATGCACGCTTGGACCAGGTCACCGATGGTCTTCATCCGCATCATGCTGACGTCTTGCCACCGGCTCTCCTGCTTGACTTGGAAGAACTTCAGGGTCCGCTGTGGGCTCAGCTTGATCTCGGGCACTTTGGAGAGGTCATCGACCATGATGTAGAAGATCACCTTGTGGCCTGTCATGAAAAAGGCGTCTGCCGAAATTAAGAAGTCCTCCAAGTATTTATCCAGATACCTGGAATGGGGAAATCAAATGAAGCAGACGTGAGAGGGCTTCTCCAGTTGCTCCAGGTTCTGTAAACCACAACCCCGGTTCTGCGCTTGTCCTGTCTGAACCCAGCCAGAATTACTGAAGTCGAGCGGCCTCGGCCCCCTCCCCGTGGGACATGCCTCTTTGGTCGACTCATTTTCAGTGGACGTTCCTCGGCAAAACAAGCCGGATCAGACTGCAAGAGGCACTTACCTCCCAGTGGCAAAAACTGTCAGTCCGATGGTGATTTTCTGCTGCTTATAGCGATTGCTCAGGATAGAAGTTTTGAATGTCCCATCCCATACGATGGGGGCTGACCACGGGCTCAGGGTAGGGACTTCTGGCCGTGCGCTGCCAGGAAATAAACAGAGTGCTCGTGCCGCAACTTGGTCGCTCCCCGGCCGTCTTGGTTGTACCCCCACCTCGCCAGAGGGAAGGCCGCCCCCTTTGGATGACCCTGGGGCGGTCCCTCTCGCCCAGCCCCCTCTCCAGAGCAGAGATCCGGGATTTCCAGAAGCCGGAGCAACCAGGCCAGCAGGGATCCCGCCTTCTTCCACGTTGGAAACATGAGGCCGGGGTGCCTCCAACCCAGCCGGGCCTCTCTCCAACCAGAGAGTTATGCCAAAGGGTGGCCTTGGCTGCGGCTCTCCAGCCCCCTGTTAAAATGTTTGCCAGGGAGTGGCAGGAAACGGGAAGCTTTTGCCTTTCAGAATGCTGATTGGAGCCAGATGTTTGGGAAACTTACTCGGGATTTAATTTAAAGTACAACAACGCAAGAACCATTCCCCAGCTTCCTTTTCCTGCATTGATTTTCAGCAGGCTGTTTGCAGCAGGCTCGAGTTCCAGGAGAGGCTGGCCCAGACACACGTGGACCAAACCGCTGCCAAGCTGGGCCGGGCCCATCTGCCGAGCGCTGCTCGCCTCTTTCAGGCTGTTCTTTGAACGGAACGACCCTGGTGGCGGTTCCTGCGCACAGTGCTGACTACAGGGACAGCGCACAGCGCCGCCTGTCCTGCTTAACCCTTTCAGCTCTGGTTTTGCAAGAGGGCTCTGGAAGAAACTTGGCCTGGCATCTTGCTGTGGCTGGAGAGAGATCCAAGGTGGATTCTAACTGGCTGAAACTCTACCCAAGAAGTCTCTCTCTGCAGGTTTAAATGCCCTTGTCTCTGCTCAGATAACCTCTGAGCGTGGACGGTGAGGCCGTTCACGCCTCGCGCTACGGCAGGGGGTGTTGAATGAGTGCAGTGTGCACGACCCTCGGGGTTTGGTTCCTGGCTGACTTAGGAAGGGAACCTGTTCCTCAGTGGGACTGAGAGAGGAAGCAGCTGACATTGAACTATAGCCAGTGGCTGCCTCTTGCAGACCCAAAGCTGCTTCTGATGCGCCCTGAATCCCCTGTCTTTAAGAGCGCTTTGCTCTCCAGCAGGCCCACCGCTTGGTGGAGAACCCCCAACACAAGCGATAAGCTTCCTGTCCCTAGGTACATCTGCCTGGTGGGGTTCCCCCCACTTTTTACGTTTTCCCCTCTCCTCCTTCTGTGGCTGTGTGTGTGTGGGGGGTGTTTCTGCAAGCCACAGGATTTCCATCAGCCAGTTCCTCTGGGACATCTTTGCCACACAAGGATTTGTGCTAGAAAACAAGTTTGCTTTTCATACGTTGGGTCAGAAAAGTTTCTGAAAGACAAGCATCCTGGCAGAGAACAAAAGGGAGCCTCCCCATGCAGAGGCAGTGTACCCTGGAGCAGCAGAGGCACTTCCTGCTGAGGCCTCTGTCATCCAGCTATTTTGCCACGTTAATGGATTGTTACGGGATGCAAAGGGGAAGTTTGGAGCCTGCGTTTTCCACAACTGTCTTTGGGTTTTCTTTACTTTCCTCCCTACCGGGAAAAACAGTATCCCGGGATGGAAAAGTTTCCCTGTGGTCCTTCACTGGCTGCAGGAGGAGCCGGGTTTCCCTTGGACCAAATCACGGGAAATGCAGGCCCGCGGCGGCAGGGGCCAGTTTGGTGGGGAAATCCTCGCGAGCGCCAGGAGTCAGGGAAGCCGCTGGGCCCGACTGGGACGGGATGGGGGCTCTCTGTCCAGAAGCTTTAGATGTGATACCCATTTCCTCCTGATAATTACCAGAAACGCCCCCCCCCAGAGCAGTCTGTTCTCCACGTTGCTCTCGTGCTGGGAGTCGCCCGATCCTTTAAGGGGCTTTGCAGCCATCCCTCGTGTCCTTGGCACATCAGATTTGCAAAAGGAGGGACATCTTTGAAGAAGCGAATTTTGGAGACCATTTTCTTTTTGGCTTGGCCACTATTTTGGGTTTCAAAGTGAGGGGGAAAGGGGAAGTCCGGAGGAATCCAGGTGAGTGCTGCCCCCCCACCCTGCCCCACTTTCAACCCCAAATAGATTTCTTACCTTGGGTGAAACCAGTTGCTCAGTTTTGATGGTTTTCCTGAATATTCATCTCTGTAATAAAGGAGATAACAGGAATAAGATTTGGCAGTGGCTCCGGCTTGTGGTGAAAGTTGGCTTTCACACAAATGCGTTTGGCGTTTCTGTGGCCAAGCTTCGCTTTTCCAGAGAAACTGAATTAGAGAGAAACAGGCTCCCCCAGCACAATAGGCTGTTAATAGGTTTCCGTTTTTTATAACATAAAGGTGCCTCTATTCCTGAATCCATTGCTTTTTCCTGGTCCGTTGGCTTTCTTTCTAATCAAAGGAACGTTTTTTCATTCTTTTTGGGTCCAAGTCCCATTACATGTGGATTTCTTACTCTTCACCGTGTCAAGAATGCTGCAGAGGATAGGCTTGACCGTGAATGAGACCAGTTTGGGATGGCTTTCCAGGGCTCTGTTGGGCTCCTCAGCTGGGCAAAGTTTAGGCATCTGTACTGCAAGGGGGGGAAGCAGACCTTAGAAAGCCTGGGGGCTTGGAAAGGGCCTGGATTTCCCCCAAGGCCGCTGCCTCGGCTGACCGTGCAGAGAGAGGAGAGAAACAGCTCTCTGTAGTCATGCTGGAGGAAGTGAGGGGGTGCCTGGCGCTCCCCTCACCACCCTGTTTTGCAAGCTTGAAAGCCTGCTGGTGAGCAAGGTGGCTTCAACCATTCTGTGCAAAGTCCCCCAGCAATTCTCAGTTGCACGCAGAAGTTGTCAGTCCCACGGGGGCCAGGAAAGCCACACTGGGGTGAGTGGATCCCCCGGGGGCAAAGAAGAGGCACCAGACAGTCATCTGTGACCACTTTCACCCTAAGTAATGAAGATGCCCAGAAAAGGAGAAATAGGGCTGCCCTGTCATCGCTGTGGCAGCCCCTTGGAGGGGGCCCGCAAGGCCAGGCGAAGGAGGATGGGGCAGCAGCAGCAGCAGTTTTTAAAGCACTTGGTGGGAGACCAGCAATGGAGACGTTTTGCCCCTGGGGGGAAAGCTCGCCCACCCTCCTGTAATGCCCGTAGCCCAGGAAGTCACAGAGCCCCAGCCCCTGGCTATCTGAGCTGTAGGTCGACTTCACACGTTTCCCAAAGTCGCACTGCCCTGCCGATGATACCTCAGGGTGGCAAAGAGGCCCGCGCAACTCTTGGTGAGTGAGACCGTATTGGAGGTAAAGGTGGCAGCTTGGCTGTCTTTCCAGCCCTTTGAGGAGACTTGGAGCGATCCCCTCGGTGCGGTTCAACAGGTCCAGCGTGCCCGTGCCGCTCCCAGACAAAATGCCATTGCACGATCCAGACCTCGCCGTCCCTTCGGTTCCGGAGGGGCTAATGGTCAGAACTGGGCCTTTGCTGCTGCGAGGAAGGGGGCAGTGAGCTGACTGCGAGCGGGCAGCAGAGGGCGGCTGCAAGAAAGGCAGTGCCATTTTGAGGCTGAACTAACAACCTTGATTTCTGAAGCCCAGGAAGGTAAGAATTCCCTTGTTCCGGCCTTGCAAGCTTCCTCAGGAGAGCCGTGACTCATTTTAGGCGGCACGCCTGTGTGGAAGAGACGGGAGGCAGCAAAAGTGACAGCAGAGGACTTACTGGGCGCTGGCGCTGTACATCCAGGTCAGTGTTCCGTCCCTGTTGAAATTAGAACAAACGCTTTATGTTACAAGGTCATCTGCCTGCGAGCAGAAGGTAGGAAATACGCAGCCGACAATTACCTTTCTTTACTTGGTTGGCTGTCTACATTAACGGGCAGGCCGTGCGCTCGGCAGATAGCCCAGATGGTCCCCACGTCCAGGTGGGGCTGGGAAGGGCTCAGTCCGAAAACCTTAAGCTGAGGCTCCCCAAACGCGCTGACTGAAGCCTCCACAATTCCAGCCTGGCCCGGTTCTTGGCTGAGCTGCCGGGGACTCTGGGCATTACAGTCCAAGACGTCTGGAGGTCTCGGGGCAGGCCCGAGAAGACCTTGGGAGACGAGCTAACGGCTTCTCTTGACATAAAGCAGTTCCTAGGTTGTATGTGACGACTCTGTTTTCAAAGTCCCGGTCCCCATTTTCTCCTCCTCCTCCTCCTCCTCCTCCTCCACATCCCTTCTGTGGATTCAGCTCTTTGCTGAATGTGCAGTTAGGTTTGCAACCCCTGCAACAGGCTTTTGTTTCAGTAGCTGAATAACTGGAGAGCCGTGGTTTAATTGCCTTTAAATTTGACAGAGGAGAGAAGCGCCTGACTGTTCTTCAGTTCTAATATGTATCTATACTTCGACATGCCGTAGCATCAGAGGGAATAAGTTACATGCCAGACGTTCCCGAGCGTGTGAGATTTCACATTCAGTCTAGGAGCTCTGTGTGGACGTGGACGTGGACGTGGACGTAAACCTTCAGAAGCAGTACGCAGCTCCAAATCTCAGATGTTGAAATTCCGCACACAAACCACATGTTTGATCATCCCAGAAGCTGTGCTGATGTGTGATGCACTAAACTTGTAAGTGAGTAAATCTGCACAGCACATCCTTGCATTTCTCCCCACAAGGACCACCTTGCACGTGGTCTGGGCCAAGGCCAACCCCCAAGCTGGGCTAAGCACGCTGTTGAACATGGGTTTCTCTGGACCCAGCCCAGCATCTTAATCTGTAGGGCTTATTGTCCCATATTAGTGAAGCGTTAGCCGCTCAAGGTGCCTGACTGCTCAACATTTGTTTGCTAAGAATTATGGGAATTCTTGGATCTCTTCCTTGTCGTGCTCAAAATGAGGGGAGCAAGACCCTCCCCAATGAGGCCTGTAAGTTAGAAAAGGGTGGTAGGAACAAGGCGCTGGGCTGGGCTGGCCTTTGCCGGAATGGCTACGGTTAAAAAGGTTTTCCTCGTAAGAACAGTAAATTCAGACGGCATTTCAGAAGACCAAGATTGTTTCTGGCTTTCTTACCTGTCCAGGTACACGAGGATTGCCAGCGATAAAAGGGTGAGCAAGCATATCCACAGGAGAATTGCCTTTCCTCCAGACAGTGTCATCCTTAGTGGAAAGAAATAGGGGGAGCTTAATCAGAGGCGGCTTCCACGGCCAGACCAAAGCTGGAACGCTGGTCTGATTTCAGGAGGTGGGCGCCCAAAACTGCTTCAGAAGGGACCCATTCCCAGGGAAGGCAGAAAATGTGCCCGGTGGGTTCGCTTCCCTCCAGATGTAAGAGCCCTGGCCACGAAAGCATAGCCCTTCCTTGGGGAAGGATGCAGCAGACCTGGGACAGGCGGAAAAGGTGCGAGCAAAGCCTTGACTTAGGCCTCTGCTCTGCTCTTCCTCTGGTCAACATACAAGACAAGCTTTGGTATGTTTCGCTGGAAAGCCTTGCTCCCTGGCAATATCTGTCCCTCCAGCTGCAAAAAAGGGCCTGGGAAGCAGGCCCACCCCATCGGCTCTGCTGGAAAACCACCACGCTCCTCCTCCTGCGGAGCTGTTGCAAGCCCACCTTCGTAAAACTTTGGAAACGAGGACCTCTTCCCATTTCCCCCATGCCCTCATCTCCTTTTGCGCCATCTATGTCAGACGGAAAGCCTGCGGCGGCAGGTTCTCTTGCAGGATCTACTTTGGGAGCCACCTTTTGGGTCTAAAAATGCTTAGACACGATCCCCACTGCCACGTTTGTTGCATCCCTGACCGAGCGGTGACTGTCATGATGGCATTTACCTTTGCCCAGGGTATCCTGTGGAACACCAGCCTCGCTCGCTCAATCTGTCGGGCAAGCTGCCACAAGCAGCCCTGTGTCCTAAAAGCAAATGCGAGTTGTTAGTCTCTGGGCTCTGCTCTTTGAGAAGAGCCCCGAGGCCAGAGGAGTTCAGCTTCCCTCTTGAGCTAGCCAGCTTCTCTTGGAAAACCACGGAAATCCCAGCCAGAGCTCCTGTCTTGTGGATGTTCACTTGGGTGTGTGTGTGCAAATCATCCTTCCTGCTCTGCCCTTGCCTCTTTAGAAGCTCCCGCAGTCTCCCACAGCAAGCGAGAGATGAAGCTCTTTGTTTTTACCCCCAAAAGTCCACGTCCCAACAAGCTTAGGGGATTGTCTGCGGCAACCCAGAACCCAGAACGCAATACAGAACCGACCCTGCGAAAAAGTGAAGTGAGCGCTACCCACTGAGGAATACCCACAGACCTTGCAAAGGTCATAGATCGTGAAAGACAGACTATTAGGGCAGATTAATTCTAAACTGCCAAGCAAAAAAGTGTTCTGAAATGGCAGCGTTGCTGCTAGAGACACCCTGCCTCGTCTGTCTCCTTGGCAAAAAGCTTCATAGCCAAACCTACCTTCCTTCCTTCCTTCCTTCCTTCCTTCCTTCCTTCCTTGGCTTGCCAGCTGACCTTTCAAAGGGGGGCTCCTCCAACTTTCAGAGTCAGGAGGACTTAGGGAGCACACTCACCCGCGCATGCCTCCGAGCGCACAGCTGCTGGGGCGGCTGGATCATGTTCCTGACAGCTGAGCCTCCACCGATGCCCTGCCGGCCCCCACCCCCCAGCCCTGTTTTCTGTTCACAAAAAGGAGAGCTGCAGTCTTGGTCCCCTTGGCTGAGTTCCCCTGAACCCCGAGCCCCCCGCGTTCCTCAGGCATTGTGCGAACCAGCCTAGCCCGTGAATGGGAGGTTCAGCCATCGCGCAACCCCATCCATCGGCTCCCTCCTTTGCCAGAGTCGGCGGCCAACTTTTCTGTGGCCCGGCTGGTGCGCCTTTTCCCTTGCCTCTCATGCCTGCAAAGCAGCTCCAAGGGAGACCCGGGAGCAGCGCTGGAGAAAGAAACGTGGTTCTTGGCGGAGGGCTGGGAAAAGGAGCGCTGGACCGGCCACTCGGGGCACATCTCGCTTCTCAGCTCTGGACCAAATGCTGGCCACGTGTCCTGGAAGCGCAGAGCCTTTTAAGTGCGCTCTCTGTCAGCTCAGCTTGGATTTATGAGGGCTGCAGCAACTGAAGAGGCTTTTTAACCCATTCCTGCTCTGGTGCAGATGGACAGAGAAAGGGCTGCTGGTTTTGTGTTTTCCTTCTTCCGTAGTCCAGAAAAGAAGTTAGTCGGTCTCTAGTCCCCCATCCCGGAAGCCCCCCAGGGCCCTTGGGCCAGCCACACGCTCTTCTCCCCGCACCATCGTGATGTAGAGAACAACACGTAGGAGTCCCACTCGGAGTACCAGGGAGATGAACCCTGAGCTCCTGAAAGGAAGGCCGGTTAGAAATCTAACCAAGGAAGATCTGCAGGTTTCGCTCTCTTCCTCGCTTTTTAAAAAAAGTTCTTCTCATAACTTGCAGTTTTATTTGTCAAGTTATCTCCTTGAAGAGCAATTTTTTCTTCAAGCAGTCCAGCTCTTCCCAGGGTGGCGACCCCCCAGCCCTCTCTCTTAAGAAGGGCCTATCAGAAAAAAGCAGTCCAAATCCACCAACCCCCCAGGTGTAGCAAATATATCCGGAGATCCAAACCCAGGTTCTAAGAGGGGAACGCGCAGAGTTCTCTGTTTTACTTTCTCCTGTGTTCATTTTTTAAAAACATCTCCAGTTCTTCCCATCCCAATTACGAAGCCATTTGTACATTTTGAAGTTCTTATTTCAAAACAACCCCCCCCCAAAATAAATCAAATGCAACCTTCATGCACCTGTAGCAAAATTGAGTATTTCAGGGAGGAAGGGGTTTGCAGCTGACTGTCGTCCCCCCTCCCCATTTATCCTCATTGGCTGTGTGACATTTCCTGTCTGTCGCTTGTCTGGAGACTCACCCGCAAGCAGGTGGGGCTTCAGTGCTGAAAAGTGAATATTTGCAGCAAGCTGAGTCCTGCACAGAAGGCTGAAGTAGGGGCTACCTCAAACTTTAGGACTGCTCTGAATTTCGTTTCCTGCTGTTAAAACAGAAAGTCTGTCATCTCCTATCTTCTGGTTTGTCCATCTTCCTCCATCACATGCCTCTTAATACTCTGAAGAACCCCATGGCCCTCCATTCTTTGTACCCAAACGCTGCTGTTTTGTCAGTGAGTCAACACAAACTTTATTTAAAGAATCTAACCTATTTCTTAAAAAGAGAAGAGGGAGGACAGATTCTGTTTTCACCAAAGCAAGTTGGGTGGATAAGAATAGGACAGTACAGAACATGACAAGAACAAAACATCGCGATCACTTAAACATAATTAAAACTAAAGGGCAAAAACAGGTGGATACTTCTAAACTGGGAAGGGAGAAATTAGAAATGCCTCCTAATCAGAGGGCAGGCCAAAGTCAGCCTTTGTATGCATAAAAGTAAAATAATTTTAGAACCATGAGCACATACGCACCGTACACTGAAGTTGGCCTCTCTGGGTTGAAAAAATAACATGCAGTGCTTATGTTCTGCTGAACTAGGCAGGATGTGCACAAAAGGAACCCGTTCCAGCCTGTTTTGTTGTTTCTGAGAGAGTCTTCTGGATTCATCATTCCGAGCCCTTCCAACAGAGGCCTGCATAGCTGGGAAACAGCAAAGTTGCAAAAACCAGAACGCGGCGGCTGGGGAGCCGGAGAGCCCTGCGGGAACACGAGCTCCGAGCGTTTCCTTATTTTCCTGCGCTCTTTCGCTCCGTCCTGGGGCTGCCTGCCTCGTTTCCATGTTTTTCTTGCAGAAAACTGGCGCATCAAATTCCTGTTGGTAAATTTAAGATGAGGCATACATAGTTTGAAGGCGGAGTCGTTTTCTCCCTCCTCAGAAATGCTGTTTTGACAGAGGAGCGGAGACCGGTGCCTCTTTGAGTTACTCACTGGAGGGGGAAGAGGAGCGTGCCTCTTTTTGGAAAGAGACGGAGCACATTTTGTTTGTCTTGAAATGGTTTGCTTACACCTAGACCTGTGGCTTCCTGAACATATATCAGAGCTAGATTTCCTAATAATGGAAAACAACGGCTGTATAAATTGAATGAATGAATGAATGAAGTCGCCATCCTCACCACCTCCCTTGCCTTGTCCCTCAAAGTTTGAAAAGGCAGCAGCTGAAGAAATCATGACCTCAGATTTCTGACCTCCTGAATTTCTGGGCTGAAATATTTTGCAGCAGGGCAACTAATGTCCTTGGATAACTCATTGGCTTGAAAAGGCTCAGGTAATGAAATACCAGTGAAAACTGAGGACAAGTGCCAACCCCCCACACACCAAATTTTGAGCATTGAGTTTGGGAACTGCCACCCATCCAGATTCAACCGAGAATTGGGGTACTTTATTAATAATTGATCTTTTCAAAAGTTTTGGGGATCTGACTTTGTAAGCAGCATCTGAACTGGGCTGTTCGTTAAGCTTTGGTAGGAGAAGCATCCCCAGGGGGCCCTCAGGGTCGGCATCCAAAGAGTCCTGCTCCCCCCAAAGTCAGCCTGGTGCTTCTGGGAAGGCCCCCCAGGCCAGCAGCAGGAAGGCGCCTTCTCCTCTACAGCTGTTTGCCAACACCAAACCTCCTCTGTAAAGTGGAACGGGCCCCACATCTTGCTCCAAAAGTCCAGAAATGGGTGGTGTAAGAAAGGCGCCCTTTCCTTTCCTTTCCTTTCCTTTCCTTTCCTTTCCTTTCCTTTCCTTTCCTTTCCTTTCCTTTCCTTTCCCCTCCCCTCCCCTCCCCTCCCCTCCCCTCCCCTGGCCTGCTCTGAATAACCTGCCTATGTCACGGATGTGCCCAAGTTCAGAGTTCGGTTCTCTATACCGTTCTGTACTTTCCAAAGCCTGAATTATCCCCTGTCTCCACGTCGGCCCTCTGGTTTCTTTCGCTCACAGGAGCACCGGCTCTTAAACTCTCGGATTCCAGGCAACTCCGTGCCGACGGTCTGAACGCCCAGAAAGCTTTGAAAAAAACCAGCGGGTTGTGTGCGTGTGTTAACTTTTTTAATGCGATCCGTTTCCCACAGGAGACGCTTGAAATGCCCCAAAGGGAGGGACCCTATACGTGCAATGTTTTTTTCCCCTGCCCGAATAAGGTCATTCCACGGCAAAACTCCCAAGACGTAAAATCGGCTACCCCAAAACCAACATCAGAGCTACCTTTAAATGTTGCGCCACGTGGCAGGGTGGCGTACGGGAAAGAAAGCAGCTCTTTTCTTAATAGTTACATTAAGATATGTTTAGAATACAAAATAGCAACTCTTGTTTATTGGAGAACGTTACATAGAATAACCTTTGCAGGGTGCATTTCAGGTCGTCGCCTTCCTTTTTTGAATTCGATGGGGGGAAAGTGGCGGAGCAGAGTAGAAACTCTATTGGTGGGCTCCTGGCATGGCCCAAACAGGCTGACCGGCGGGCTTGGATCGGGGCCGTCCCTCACGGCTTTGCCAGCCTGCTAGAGCTGCCTGGTAAGGCCGCATTCGGCTTGTGCAGAGGGAGACGCAAGGCACGTTCTCTCCCTTGCCAGCTGGACTTCGTTGCTGCCCGTAGTGCCAAGTGGGAGCCCTCTTCTGCAGAACCCAGGCCTTGGCTCAAGGGCTCGGCTGGCCCTCTGGTGCCCCTTCCTCTTCTGGCACCAGAAGGGGTGCCATTTCCTCCGAAGGCCAGAGCAGTTTGGTTGGCCTCCGTCAAGCATCCTCATGACGAGTAAACTCCTCCAAATCCAGCAGAGTATCCAATTATTCTTGCATTTATAGCCTTGGCCTTGGTTAGTTCTTCCTCCTTTTGAAGAAGGTCAAAAATGTATACTTCTTATTAAAAAAAAAAAACAGAAAGCGTGGTGGCGGGGCCACATTATCGAGGGAATCAACTTGGGGAGCCAAGCCCCTTCCCATCCTGGAAAAGGATTTGGGGTGTGTGCGCCCCTCTTTGCGGGTGTGTTGCTGAGGGCATCCACAGGGCTGAGACCATATTTGGAGGATGAACTTCTCTCTGTTTTGCCCCCTAGGCCTTCCGTAACATGGCAGAGGAGAGGCTCACAGCAACAGGAAGAAAAATGCCCCTTCGGCCTTCGAAACCCAAGGAAGCTCCTGGCTGCTTCCTCCCAGCTGCAGAACGGCACGGGTGAGTCCACACCTTTGTGCCTTGTGGAGGGTGAAAAGGACCCACGAGGTGGTGGGGAGGGCTTCTGGCTTCTTTGATTGCTGGGCGAGAGAATCTTTCTTTCCTCGGGATGCGGCTCCGTTAACACGGGAGGGCTTTGTGCGCGGGCTGTGAGCAAGCGAGCGACCTCCGAGGGCTGGGGAGGGCAGCCATGATCTTGTGGGGACTGTCTGTCCTTGGCGCGTGGGGTCAGGGAGGGGCCGGGGGCTTTGCGCATTTCTCCATAGGGCTGCTCTGTTCCTTTGTTGCACTGGGCCGTCTCCTTGCTGCGTGTCCCTCGGCCGCTTCTGGGGCAGGTGGCATCATTCCAGCACAATCCTGGGTGATGCTAGGGCTTCTGCAAGAGGTCGGTGCCCAGCCGAGGGCCCAAAGGAACGTCCTTCTCTGCTCCGCCTTGTGCGTGGTTTTCAAACAGAAACTGCTCCCCGCTCTCCCAGCTGCTGGGGGCAGAGAGAAGGGGTGACCCGCCTCACCCCACAAGGATGTCCTTAAGCTTCACCCATGGGCAAGGGCTCTGTCGACCTGCTCTGCTTTTCCTGGTGGAGGGAGGCCAAAGAGCCCCGTGATTTGGGGTGAGGTAGGGCCTTTAGCAACCCCCTTCTCTGCGTTGTCTGTCGGGGAGACTCCTCTGTACCCTCTCCACATGGATGCTTAATTTGAGGGGTGGGTTCCAGGCAAACTGGTGGCTGGAAAGACACGGTGGTCTCAGGCGATTCCCTTCCCTTCCCTTCCCTTCCCTTCCCTTCCCTTCCCTTCCCTTCCCTTCCCTTCCCTTCCCTTCCCTTCCCTTCCCTTCCCTTCCCTTCCCTTCATTAGGAGGAGGCTCCCTCCAGGCTTGCGAGAGGTGGTGAGCCAGCGCGGGCTGGTTGGCATAGCTCTGCCTCGGCCAGGAGGAGGGCGAGGACGTTGCTGGGAGAGGGAGGTTGCTCCGCGCTCTTGGGCATTGGCAGATCCAGCGACTGGGCTAGGAAGCCTGCAGCAGCGGCTTGTCACACGCTGCCCCCCAGGGCACCCCCTTTCTGCTCCCACGCTCCAGGCCCTCCCCGCCAGGGCCGGCTCTGAGGTTTTTGGCAGGGTCTCCAAGGAGAATGAGCCCAGCCAGGCTGTGGCTTCGCTGTCCTTTCTGTGCTCTTTGCTCTGGTTTAGGCCTATAGTTGGAAGGCTTTCCTAATCCGCGTCCTCAGCAGGAGGAACTGATGTGGTTTCCAGGCACAGGTTGACCTCCTTCTGCAAAGCACTGCCTTGGCCTAGTCCAGCCTTCCTCCACCCACCTTGCTGTTCGCCGTCTGCTGGGCAGGCCTGATGGCCTTCAGAGGGATGGCAGCATGCCAGCAATTCCCCCCAGCCGGAAGGGCGCATGGCCCACAAGCCCTTGTCTGAGGGTCAGCACAGCAGGGAGGGGTCCAACTGATTCCAGCAGTGCTGCTTGAGAGCCAAGATGCCCGCCGTGGGAGGGGGGCTCAAAAGACTAAAGATGTGACCAGGGAGGGGAGGCTCACTAACTCTGGCCCCTCTAGCCCCAGACGGGATGGATCCAAATTCAATCGCAAATCATTTCCGGTTGAAATTAGCGCACGTTACGTCGGTGCAGAGAGACACAAGGGATTGCCAGCGTTGCTGTCTGTGCTGCTCGTTCATCATAATGCTGGGCCCCCAAAACCTCCGTATCCCTCCTCCCTCCCTGCCTGCCTGCCTTGAGGTCACTGAGATCCTGTGGCAGGGAGTTGCCGAAGCCCTGTTGTGCCCCCTGCGACCGAGCCCTCCCATTGGTGGGGGGCTGTTCTGCTAAGCTGCCCCCCAGAACGCCATTCTGACCAGAAAAGCAAATTTACGAAGCTGCAGTTGTTCCTGGCAAAAAACCCTGAGGATCCAAAGAGGTTGTTTTGAGAGGCATCTTGAGAATCCATAAAGAAAGCCCAGATGCGTTGCGGGCTGTTCGACTGCTTTAACCGTTTTGTCTTGGGGGTGGTGCTTTGTAAGTGAAAGCCAAGACCCAGTGGGGCATGTGGGGAGAGGAGGGAATCCAATTCCGCTTCAGCTGTGCCCCCTCGTGGTCACTGGAAAAGTAGACTTCATCCAACTTGATTTCTGAATTCTGTTGTGATAACGGGCCTCTCGCTTGCTTTTAAAACCACCGTCAACATTTCCAAAATGTTGCATGAGGGAAAGGGGAGAAGAACCCTCTTTTGTCCAGCTGAGAGGCCGAGCACCAGAGCCACCCAGCAACGGATGCCCGTCCAGGCACCCAGCGGATGGGAGCTCTGTTCCGGCTGCCGATCCGATGGGAAACATGGTCTCTGAAACTGGAGCTTTGTTTAGCCTTTGACATCCCCACCCAAGGGGGATCCGGCTGCAAGGCGCACCGAATTCAGCTTGCGGGCTTTTAGGGTAGAGAAAGAAGGGCGTCATCAGGAGCCATGGAAAGTGGGGAGGATCTGCGGCAGCCACCAGAAGTGTGGCTTTTGCTTCAGCCGGGGTGCAGGGTCAAGGGGCTCCCTTCTCCTGCACCTAGAGGAGCAGAAAGATGCCCACCCATTTCTGGCGCCTGCAAGAATGACAGGAGGCCTTCCTGATGGCACCGGGGGGCCTCCACAAAGGGGTTTCGGCTCAGCATAATGCGAGGTGAGAGCAGGCCCTCTTCCCCTTGGTGGGGTGAACGGGATTGTGGCGGTCTGGGGAGGAGGGTGCGGCTGGCGGGAGAAGAACCCCGGCTGGGCAGCATTTGGCCATCGCAACATTGCAACCTCCCTGGTGCAAAGCAGTTTTACGCTCGGCCCTCCGGAAGCCAGGTTTCAGATGCCCTGGATCTAAGAGGTCCACGGGTAAAAACTTTCCATTCTCCAAGCCTTCATTTCAACAGTGGAGTGGATTTGCAAAAAGGCTTGTTAAAAAGCCCAGCAAATTAAGATAAATGCAGCATAGCTTGCAATAGCTTTTAATTGTTCTCTTTTCCAGAGAAGCGCAAAACTGTCTTTCCACTCCGTGAATTTTACAGCTTTTGCTACCTGCCACTGTGGGGTGGCGGCGGCGGCTCAGCTTTGGGCCTCTGGGTTGTGGGAAGTTGCTTTCTTACGCGTCGCCGCAAGTTGCTGTGCTTTGTCCGGTAGGCAGCTGGTCAAGACATCACGGTGTCACGAAACTGGGCCCGTGGAAGGGGAGGAGGAAGCGTATAATAAAAAGAGAAACCCGTTCAGTCTAAACTCTTACAATGCTTGATTTGTTCCTCCCAACCTAAAAACACTGGGGTGTCGAAACCCACGTATTCCAGAACGTAGTGATGTAGTTTGAGACAGGCACACCAAGAGATGCATTTTAAGCAAAACTGCAGATAAATGAATAGATTAATTTAAAAAAATGCATTCACTCGGAAACCAAAGACTGCAGAAAATCTGCAGAAACGCACATCAAACGTCCTTGTAATATTTGTGTGGAGCTTCTCCAGCAACCCTGTGGGTAAAAATGAAATGGTCCGCCAGGGCAAACCAAACCGATCACCTTCCTCCCTTTGCCACGTATTCTGAGCGTTTGGCAGCAGCCTTCCGCAGGGCCCTGTTCGCGCAGGAGACCCTCGGGACCCGTCTGGCCTGTCTGGGCAGCGTCTGGAGTTGAAGCCGAGCCCCTGTGTGGGGCTGGCCTCCCCCTGCAGGGCTTTAGCCCCACGCTTTCCCTTTAAGACTCCCACGCGATGCTCACCAGCTTAGACTCCCACCAGAGGGTGCCCAAGCCACTTTTTTGGATGGAAGCAAAGGAGCCAAAACTCCCCCTGGAGGCTCCAACCGCCCTTATCGGCCCCCGCCTGAAGAGAAAGCCTCCGGAAGCAGCAGTCTACCTTCCGAAATCTCGGCTCTTGGGCTTGTGGCCAACGCATCGGTTCCCCAAGGAGGGATCTGGGGCTTCCTGGGGTGGAAAGTGTGGCCGGAGTGAGGAGTGCTCTCCTGCTCTCCCAATGTTAAAAGGCAGGCCATCTGTTGAAAGTCAATGCCAGAGGATTTGGATCAGCATCAGAGTTCAGACCGTGGCACTGGCAGCCCTCCGTTCGGTAGGACTGGGGCCAAGGGGAGATGCTCTCAGGCTGGCGGGTGAGGCCCCTTCTGGACCCCAGGCGATCGCTCGGGGCACTTCCTTGGAATTAAGCTCCGTGGAGCACAACTGGGTAGGAATTTTGAGCAAGTGTTCCTACCTGGGGAGCCACCGAACTCCCTCGGTTTTTAAAAAACCAGCCTTGGACGGAGCTCTTGGTATTTGCGGAAGTGACAGTAAGCGATTGCCGGAATTTTGCGTTTCAAAGTGATTCTGGTTCAGCTCCATCGTGTTCCAGGCCGAGGATGGGGGTAAGGAATCCCCTGGGTGCGACTTTCTGAAACCCTCACCGACTCTGTGAAGATCTGTGAAAGTTAGCTGTGGTCCTTCAGAGCTGCATGGCAAAGCTCACTGCACGTGGGCAGAGGCCCTCTTTTCTGCACACTCTGCTTTAGGCTCCACCGTGCTTGCTTCTGGCAGATCGTCCCCGCCTTCTGTGCTCCCTCTGGGTATGCGCCAAACGTGACGATGACCATAATCCTCCGCTGACCCAGAGGCTGCTTTTCCTACAGAACATGCACGGATGGCGAACAAAGCCCCGATTGTGCCAGCTGACAGGCAGAACAGCCTTGGGGAGGCAGCGGAGGGAGGGGGCCGCCCCAGCGGTGATGGAGGAGCTTCGGCCAAATGCTGGCACGGGGGCTCTTCCAGACAGGCTCCTGCTGTCGGTCTCCAAAATGTCAGGAGCCCCGAAGGCCGGGGACTCTTCTCCCTTCCCCTTCCCCTCCTCCTCTTCCGCTGCCCCGTTGCCCCTTCGTCCCACGTGTGGGGGGGAGGGCAGCTCAAGGAACGTCAGGCAGCAGGCTTCCTGGCAGCGCTCCCGTGAGCTGAACTCTTCCTACACGGCATTGCTAAGCAACGTGCGCTTTGCCGCCTGCCCCCGGAAGGCAAGGGGCCCTTCCCAGCCTTTCTGAGGATGTGCCCCACACACCCTTCTCGCTCCGAACCCAAGGGGAGATCTTGCTCGATGGGGAAACGAGGTCACCCGGAGAGGCAGGGCGCAGAGGGATGGAGGGGGAAAAAATAGGCCCCCCATCCTGTCCTGGGCTGCCCTGTATCTCAGAAGCAGCCCCCAAAGAGAGGGGGAGGCAGAAAAACAGAAGCCTGTTTCTCAAGGGGAGGAGTCTTTCAAGCCGCTGGAGAACCGTCACAGCCCCCTCGGCAGCACCCTGGGAGAAAGGTGCCCTTTAGGGCGCAATTCCAGTTGGGGAGGAGTCGGCGGACAGCCAAAGGAGCTGCGAGCCCATCCGTGCCCTCCAATGCTCCAGAGGAGCATCCCTGCTTCTGGGGCCCCAGCCCCACAGACTGGCTCTCCTGGGCTGGCTTCCTGGAAGGTGGAAAGATGCGGTCTTAGGTCCAGGCTGAGAGCTGAGGGCGCTCTCCCCCGCTTCTGCAGCTACAGACCCAGCTCTGCAGCCCCTACGTTAATTTCCTTTCCTGCGCGAGGCTTGCAGCTGCTTTCTCTGCCCCAGCAGCCACTCATCGCCGCCCACGGCCACGTCGAAGGTGCACAACTCTCTTTGTCGTGCCAGGGCCAGAGACAGCCAATTAACTCCACTCGGGCTGCGTGGATTGGAAGCCTCCTCCTCCACCTGTTCTCCCTATCTCCAGCTCTCCTTTCACCTGCCCTGTTCTGTGGGGCAGAGGCTCCCTCAGCCCGCAAGCTATCCTGAGGCAGGAGAAAGCCGGGCGCCAGCACTCGTGGGCATTCATCCGCTGAGGTAGACTGCTCTGAACTGGGAAGCTCTGTGCCGGCTCTCAGAGTTCTGGAAGGGCTCCCCCATCCTTCAGAGAAGGGGGAAAGCGTGCCCACTCCCGAACTGCCTTCCTCGGATGATGGCTTGCACCTCCCTGCACTTCCAGGAGATGCATGTGGAGCATGTGGCGCGAACACAGCAACTGTGGTTTGTAAAGGCTTGCTCAGCGAACCATGCTTCCTGCCAACCGTGGCTTGCCGTGACGTGTGAAGCCAGGCTGTGTGGAATTTGCTACTGCAGGACACTGTGGGAGCAGCTGCTTGCTTAGTGGACTTTCATGGAGTATCAGGTCAGTCGGTAAGAGAGAGAGCCGAGCGGAGCCTCCATCTCCGGAAGCAGCGTCTCTCCAAACTCTCAGAAACGGGGGCACGTTGCGGGACTGCTGTGAGCGCACCGCTCTTTCGCCGCCTCTGTGCTGCCGTTGCTTTCCCTCTGCAACGTCGGACTGTCCGGTCGTGCCCATCAGGCCAGGCTAGCGCTGGGCGGAGTGGGGTCGGCGGAGGTCTCCGGAGCCCTTCGGTCCCGCGGCCGCCCGGTTTCCCAGAGCAGGCGGCAACGTGCGCAGCTTCTGGCATGGGCTGGGCCACTCTGAAGCCCACGCCAACGCGCCAGCAGCGGCGGCGGCGGCAGGAGCAGCGACGACGCAGCTTGCCAGAGGAGTTGGATCTAGACACAGGGCTGCAGCAAGGAGGCGCAGAGTGAGCCAAGGCTTCGCCGGCAGCTGGGACTGTGGAAAGCTCGCCTCCTTTCTGGCCAGCCAGGCGACCGGCTGGCCGGCAGAACTGCAGCCTCCCTTCCGGCGGGGCGTTGGGCGTCGCAGACGTTTGGGCCGGAGGGAGGGAGGGAGGCAGGCAGGCGCCGTTGCTCCTCTGCCAGCCCCGAGGCGAGCGCTGCTGGTGCCGCTGTTCCCGTCCTCCTCCCTCCCGCGGGTCCCTGGCTTCCCTCCTCCCGCAGCGCCTTTCCCTGGGATTCCGTCAGTTTTTGTGCCATGCCAGAGCGGGGCTCGGAGGCTGCCCCGGCCCGGCCCGCCTCCGTTTTCCTCCCACTCCTCTGCCCTCTGGCCCTGGCCGCAGCTCTGCTCGCGGGCAGCCTTTGAACTTTGTTCCCAGCGCCGGGCAGGCTGAATCCCAGGGAACAGGGTAGGGCTTTGCGAGGGGGAGGGCCAGCGATGCCTCTCCGGCCACAGGGCTGGACAAGGGCCTGCGAGCCACAGAGGTCACCTGTCAGATTAGGAAAGCTGCCAGGCCGTGTCATGCCAAGGAGGAGATGCGTCCCCTTACGGCGCTGGCATTAGCTCGTAAATCAGGTGGATCGGCTGGCTGCTCCAGGGAGAGCCGCTCAGGGGTTTGCTTTTTCCTTCTGATGCTCCCTCCGCTTGGCTCCCTCCCCGGGCTGCTCGGCTGCTGCGTTTCTCGGGAGCCATGGAGCCAGACCATCCGTCGGACCAAGAGGACAATTCTTGGGGTAAGGCGCTCCAACCTTCAGCGGTCCCTCCTACCTAGATAGGATTTCCCGTTCCTGTCCTGGGGACGGGGAGCCATGCGCTGTGCCCCACCGTTCTGGACTTCGCTCGGTGTTGGCTTGGAAAGCATCAGGAACAGGCCAAGGTCCAGTGGCTCTGGCCGGCCTGGGGTTGGGAGCCTGGTCAGGGGCCTGTCTGGGGCCAGGTTTCTGGGGGGTTTGGTTAGTGGAGCAGGCAGGTCAGAGGGGCCAAGACTCTGAAGGGCCCCTTTGCACCCGGCCCTAAAAGGGGCTCTTGTCTCTGCCGAGCTTGTTACGAGCAAGGGCGTGGTATTGTGTGGACCCTGTTTGGAGCTATTCAGGGGGCAGAAAATGTCTCTGTCCAGAGCTGAGAACTTAATACAGTCATAAAGTTGTACGTGGCACAGGGTTGTAATTCTAGGGGTCTGCAGAAAAGCTGCCACCTTTCAGATTGCTTTCCTTTCCTTGACCTTCATACCCCCCTTTCCTCCGAGAGCTCAAGGGGGCATAACGAGCCTTCCTTCCTTCTCCTGTCCCCCACAACTTCCCTGTGAGGTAGGCCAGGCTGAGAGATTGCCCCAAAGTCACCCAGCGACTTTCCTTGGTGGGGGGGGCTAGACCCTTAATTTCCTTTCCCACCACACCAAACTGGTCCTGGAAGCCCAAGGTCTTCCCCAATCTGGCGCCAGGATTTGGCTGGCCCTCATCTGCAGAGTGGGACCCATTGCAAATTGCACTTTCCCTAACCCTCACTCGGAAGTCTGTACATTGGGGAACGAGGCTGAGAATGCTGCATATTTTATGGAAACGCAGATAAAAATGGATTTTCTTGCATCTTTTACAACAAATGCAAAATGAGGCAGACATTTGGGCATATTATTTAAATGCACGTGACGTGGACTGGCCGCAGATTCTTTGGCGCGTCTCATATTTCGGTCCCTCCCAGCCCAAGCCGGCAGCGGCCCCGACGGCTGCAGATCGCTGCTCAGGACCCTCCAGGATATTAGCCTTCCCCGATGGGCGTGTTGGTGGTGGAAGGCCCATTTCCAGTGAATAATTTGCACGCAGGGACGGCTGTTTTGTTTGCGGTGGTTTTCCCTCTGTAACCTTTGTCACACTTTAACGAAAAATACTGAGTTTTCAGGAAACGGATCCAATGGATCTTGTAAGACAGGCATTTGGGCAGGGGGCTCTTTTGCCTGAGAAACACCTCCCCACGTACCGCAGATGGGGCGGCTGTGCCAGAGCCGTGGTGAGGGTGGCAGAGCTGTGCTGGTTTGGAGCCAGGATGGCCAGTTGGCAGGGAGGCACCACGTGTGGTGTCCGAGAAGGGTAACCAGAGCGCTGAAAGGAAGCACAGTTCATTGTCCAGGAGGATGTGCCGGGTGTGAGCGTTTGGTCCTGGCCTTGCGGGAATGAAATTTTTGTTTGTTGGCTGTGGCTGAAGGAGCAAAGGGAAGAGGAACCTCTCAGTTCAGCGGGCAACAGCAGCCTGGACGGCCTCATCCTGGCATTTCCCCCTCTGAGGTAGACTGCCCTTGAACTGCAGACTTCATTAGATGAGGCGACTAACTGCCATGGAAATGAGGAACAGTTGGAAGCCTTGGCGTGCTCAGCCTGCAGGAGAGGAGGGATGGTTCTTGTCTTCCAGCGTCTAAAGGCATCACGTAGAAGGTGGGCAGGGCTGTCTCTGTAGGCAGGACCAGGAACCTCGAGTTTAAATTACAAGGAAGTAGATTTCGGCTGGACACCGGGAAAAACGTCCGAATGGTTTGTTGTTCAGCGATGGGACAGACAGCCTCTGGAGGTGCTGGACCCTCCTTGGCTGGAGGGGCTTAAATGGAGTCTGGGGGCCACCTGTCCAGGGGGGGCTGAAGTGGTAGACTCTGCCCTCGGTGGGGGTTAGACCGGACCATCTCCAAGGTCCCTTCCGACCCGCACGTTCAGTGAGTGTAAGAAACGGTCCATTCCTCCAGATCCAGTGGCCCTCGGGAAGCTGTTCCTCCAGGGGAGCTGCTGGAATGAGGTTTTCTGAGGCCGAACTGGTTTGGGGAGCGAAGCAGAAACTCCGCGCAGACCTGCCTGGGGAATTAAATGCTCCTGCACCTTTCAGAGGGGCTCAGGACTCTCCCCCAGGTCAAGCTGCCGCGGCAGGAATCCCACTGACTCGCTGTTTTACTTTTCGGGCATGGGAATAAATGCATGAACTGCCCATCTGGAGGTTCTGCTTTTTCCCAGTTTCCCCCATAGCTGCTTCTCAGGATTGAGGCTGCCTTGCGGGAGAGGCCAAGATAAGCTCCTTTCCTCCCCACTTGACCCACAGGCCACTCCTGGCCAGGGGCATCCCATGGGGAGAAATATCGTGTTGGCAATGCCTTTTCAAGCAGTTGGGTTTGTAGGTAATTCGGCCTGAAGTGGGGCACCCGGGAATGACCACAGAAGGTTTGGCGTTTGAGTCTTTGTTCCCTACCCAAATGCCAGTCCTTGGCGGTGTGTTGGCTTAAAAGCAGCCAAGAACAATCCCCTCTTTTCGGTACCGCCACCAGGCCCGGGGTGAAGAGCGCTGAAATAGCGCAGCAGCATCACGGGAACCAAAAAAGTCTCAATAACAGGAAAGGTCTTGGGATGAGCAGGTAGCAGCTGAGAGAGTCCTCTTTCTAACCCACGACCCGCAGAGACTGGGGGGATTTGGAAAAAGACGCGTAGGATTTGCCAGCTGCCACCCTCCATGAATGGTGTCGGGGGGGAGAGGTGGGTCTTTTGCCTCCCTTAGTTTGTTCCTTTCTGCAAAACGGCCACGGCTTGAGGGGTCTGCGCTGTCCTGGAACGCGCTCAAACACTCCTGCCAGAGGGGGAGGTCTCGGGTGGTGGGGCGCTGGCAAATGGCGGGCCCGCATGTGGGAGATTGGCAGGGGTTTGGGATGGGAAGCCGGGTCTAGCAGCAAGGCAGGAACCGTTGCGTCTCCGCCGCGAAGCAGAAGGCTGGGAAGAAATAGCTATTTCACGTGTCCAGCTTTACGTGGTCTTCCAGCGTTCTGTTTTGGGCAAATTCCTCTGCGCCCAGAAACTTGCAGCAGGAGAGATGCTGAAGCCGACGGGCTGGACTTGTCCTTGCCTCTTTAACTGGGTTGCCAAATTCGCCTGTTTTCTGGATTTGTGCAAGACGGAACTGTAAAACCAGCAGATAAGCCGGCTGTGCATAACACAGTCAGCCATAAAAGCCCCTAACTGGGGTGAAATCAGGGGGCCGCCCTCCAAGAGGGTCAGCATTCCGAGAGTCTTATTTATAGTCTAGGCCGAGAGCGTTCCAAGTAGCTGAGCAGCGCTGGGCTGGGAGGGATTTTGAGCCAGGTGGAAGCTGCTCCTGGCACCCAGGAGAAATTGGGTCGAGTCCCGAAACTTGGCACAGGGCCGGCGCCAGGCTATTTTTAAGGATGGGCAAGGTGCGCTTGAGCAGGCCCTTTGCTCTGGAGTTAATTCTGGGTCATTGCCCAGCAGGGTCCCACGCCAAGAGCACGGGGGGCTCCGGGGCCTTCCCGCTCGGCTGCAAGCTCTTCCTTCCTCCTCTTGCTCCCAGTGTCCTGTCCCCACACCCATTAGGCCCTTCCATGCCCACAGATTGGCTGGCCAGTCAAAAGCTTTTCGGAGAGGGGCCATGAGACCCTGTGTACAGAAATGGGGGTCAGCTTCCCTCAGAAGCCTCCGAAGCAACGATTCTGGGTGCCGGCCCCCCAGAAGGCGTTCGTAATACTAGTTCTAAATACTGGGATTTCCTGGGGCAAGTGAGAACGTCACCTGCTCCTGGCTGGACCTGCCCCTAAGAAGCCCCCTGCCTCTGCTTGTCTCCAGCCTGGCACGACTATGGGGAGGCTTCCCTCCCTCCCTCCTCTCGCAGCCCCCCCCCCCCCAGTTTGTTTGATGGCAAGCGCGCAGCGTGAGACCTGAATGAAAACTCAGCTGCGGGCAGCCACGTTGTGTGAAAAGAAATTTGCAGCTGTGAAGGAAGGCGGCTGAGGGTCTGCGGATACATGCGTGCACACACACAAATCCCTCATGCACAAAAGCTCTTAATGAAGATTCTGCAGCACGGAGCGTACCCCCCACCCCCATCTTTCAAAAGAGCCAGCAGAAGGAGTGGGCGGCCAACGCACACGTTGCACGGCACACGTCTCATTCCTCCTCCTCTCCCTGGGCCCTCTCTTTCCTCTTCACTTCAATTCTTACCTTCCCAAGGAGGAAAGGGTTTTAAAATTGGGGGCTAGAGAGCAAATTCTAAGGGCTCTTTTTCCGTCTTTCTCCAGACTTTCATTTTGTCCCATTTAAAAACCCTCTAAAGGGAGCAGGGAGTTCTGCACGTCGCTGTTGTGGAAGATGTTCGGGCTTGACCTTTGACTCTTTCTGCACCGCAGGTGGGACCTTAGAGGATCCCTCTTCGTCAGCCCCACACGCAGGACCCCCCAGCTGTGGATACCTTTGCTTCTCTGCCCCCAACCTAACCCCGCCTTAGCAGCTGCCCTGCCTCAGCTGCATTTACCTTTCCCTTCTGAGCAAATGTGTGGCTATCTGAGCCGCAAGGAATGCGTCTCCCTCCCTGGCCAAACCCCGACTGGATTCTCCGTCCTGCTCCAAGTCCTGAGCGGTGACCTCCGAGGCTGGTCTGAGGGCGAACTAAAGGGCTGCAGAATCGGTCTTGCTGGACTGAACCCCCAGACGTGTGTGTGAGGAGGGGACGTTGCTCAACCTGTTGACATCTTGAATAAAACAAAAATAGGCTCTTCCCTTCACCCACTTTTTCCTTGGCCTTTCTGAAACAACAACAAAAAACGAATTTGGAGTGAAGGAAATGCTTCCGCTCCCAATTGGCTTTATGACAGCCAGCCAGCACAGTGTGGGTGCAGCAGCGTCTTCCCATTCTCAGAAGGACAAGCAAAATGATGCTGGAGTACTAACCGGTTTGGGCTGGGTGGGATCTTAAGCTGCACTGTTTTATGTGGCAAAGGGGAGGAACTGTTCCTCCCTCCTTCCATAAGCTCCAGGTTTTGCCCTGCAAGCGTACATTTCCCACAACCGTACCAGCAGAAGGGGCATTCCTCTGGTGGAAGGTGCCTGTTGTTTTGGCCTGGGGGGGTGGTCTCTGCGACTGCCACATTCAGCTTGTGGAGAAGCCACCAGACGTGGCTCAACCTGTTTTGCCCTGCAAGGGCTTCCGGCTGGGTCCTGTGGCAGGCAGGTGCTGGGCAGGGTGCCCTTCGGGCCTGTCCTGTTTAGTTTGGCTAATCTCTGGCTATGTTTGGACACCCTGCTTATGAAGGTCAGCTGACTGAGTAGAAGTGGGACTGACCCCAAAGCAAACTCCTCTAAGCGTTGACCCTGAAGGAAAATGCCTCCCGCCACCCTTGGGGGAGCTCCTGCTGGAGGAAGTATTTGGTTTGCCCCTTCCAGCAACGGAAGTCTTCCTTTGCGTGCTGCCACTGCTACGGTTTTGTTTTCGTTTTTTCCCCCTCCAGTACAAGGCTGTTAATTATTCTTAATGAGTTTGGCATATCGGTGTGCATCTGTTGACTCTTCAGTGTATGCGCTCTCTCCTGCCCCCCTCTTGAAAACATCCTGTTAGAAAACGGGCATTTGGTATGGCATGTTTTGGAGCCATTTCGGCAGGAGGCAGGACCAGGGGCGAGGACGAGGCGGGGCGGCTGACTTTTTGGACACCTTTCCCACGTCTTTGGCTGGTGGACGGCTCAGAGAAACACGGAGAGGGAAGGGCCTTTCCCGGGGCCAAGGGGTGTTAGCGGGCACAGCAAGAGGAGGCTGAGAGAGGAGCCCGGGCGTAAGCATTTAGGAATGCTGTGCTCAGCAAAAGAAAACCCTCAGCAGAAGAAAACGCAGGATAGCCCCTTTGGATCACAATGCCGCGAAGCCCAGTTAAGAACAATAACCCGTCTCAGTCCGTTGTGCCTGAAATACAAAAGTCAGCCGCTCAGAAGTGAAGCGGTTACGCCATACAAGCAATAATAAATAAATGCACAGAACTTGGCAAAGTCCCCAATGCTTGATAGATGAACAAGGCTTAAACCGACCCACCGAAAACTCAATCAGATGAGCCTCGGTGTCGTGAGCAGTCTACCTCGCAGTAGCCGATGGCCGCATTTTGGAACTGCTTGGAATGAGCCTAATGGGATCTTTGGATCAACTGGGACACACCCTTAGCGGTGGAAATTTGATGCAAAGCACAGCAAGCACTCGAGACCCCGCTGGGTCAGGGTCTCCCTTAATGCTAGAGGGATAGCAAAAGAGGGTTCTTCTAGGCCTGTCTGAAGAGTAAGAGGGACAAATTTCCAGCCCTTCCCTCTGGAGGCATTTCTGTCTCCCTGAGTTGGTCAACGTCCCTTAAACCCTTACCTTGGTGTAAATTCCCTTGACTCTCTGAGGAGGTCTGCATAGCATCACCGGCTGATCTGGATGCTTCAGCGGCCTATCACTGTTGTTATCTGCAGATGGTACATCTCTAAGCCGAATGGCTAAATCTGCATCATCCCCCAGTTTCGGCAGGTAGCCCTGTTGCTTCCTGCTGAATCAAAGCTGCACTTCCTAGGTGAAATCCAACGAACCGTACAAAACCTGGCACTTTTAAAGCCGCGTTTTTCTACGCTCCCCGTTGGAACTGACCTCCGTGACGCAGTCGTGCCCCGTTGGGTCACTCAGGCGCACGGTTCCCTCGCTTCATTCAGAATCAAATCAGGATCGGGCCTCGCGTGCGCAGTTAAACTAAGGGGGAAACAGCTTCGAGTTTTAAACCACTTAAAAAAAAAACAAAAAACCAAGTTTCATATTTATAGTCTTGCACTCTATTCAGAACATTTACTGCATCTGCAAATAATACCCCAGTTCCTTTTTCTCCCCCTTCCTTTCAAGGAATGGAACAGTATTTCAGACATTGGCTACATCCTGAAGGCATTTCTCACTCCATCGCTGTTAAGACAAAGAAATCTGTGAATGGAGAAGGGGGGGCTGGCTGGTTGCCATTTCAAGATATTCCCATGTTTTTCTGCCGCATAATTAATGCCATGTTTTATTAGCAATGAAAGCTGGGCTTGTTTTGCACAAATGCTGGCGCAGTAAAGTGTGACTCTGCAGACAGTAAAAAAAAACCCGTGTGTAACATTACTTCCGCGATTTATCGCCTGCCAGAATTGCTTATTCACTGTGTAAAACAAGTTTATTGGTGTTTCGCCAATGGCGGCCCAAAGACTTGGGGGGAAACGCGGACCCTCCGACAGGCGGCTTGCACATAAGCCCGCTGGGACAAATCTCGGCGTGCAACTGCTAATGCCCACCCACCCTTATTTCTCTCCCCCGCCCATCAGCCGGCCAGTCCACTTTGCTCCTCCAGTTCTACTCCTACCAGTTGTCCTTCTTTGTGGAACCTCTCCGTTCAGAGGCAGTCTACCTCCAGAAACCTGCCTGTGGGTTCCTCAGAGGGGCGCCTGGGTGAGGACTCTGAAAAGGCAGGCGCTGGCCTAGAAGCCATTCAGTCACGTGAAGATCGGACTTTAAGAGTTGTAGGCATCGCTTTGCTTCTTCCTCTTCCTGTTCCTCCTCCCGTGGATCGGGTGCGCCTCTTTCTGCCCAACGTCCCGCTCTGATGGATGCTTCTGCGTTGGGGTCTCTCGCCTTGCTGTGGCTTTGGGGAGAAGGACAGCCCCAGGGAGGGTGACGTGGCGTTTGGACGTCGGGGCGGGGGCTGCTGGTGCCCCCGCCCCGACTTCTGGGGACCAGGAGGCCTCTGCTAACTGCGGAGCGTGACCTTGTTAAACTTTATAGAGCCACGAAGCGGCCTCTTTTCCTGAATTCCCTTAATTAATTGCCTGAAGTTTGTGCTGTTTATTAAACACTTGGAAATTCACGGGAGCAATTCCAGCACGGACACGGAGTGGGCACGAGGGCGATTTATTCGTCCACCCAGAGCTCTGCTCCCCACTTCCAAAAACCTGGCCAAGCATCAGAGCGGAGCAAGGGGGCTGACGTTTCCTCGGACCCCCGTCCCGCCAACCTCGGGCTGATGAGGAAGGCGAGAATGAAATGGCTGCATACTAAAGGAGAGCGATGGCCATTATTTCTCCCGTGCTCCATTTTACCTGTTAAATTTTGGCCTGTCATTAAAGACGTCTGGAGGGGTGGGGGCATCTTTTCTGAAATCAGTCTTTGCCAGCGTCCGCTCCCACCTCCCCCGTCCTTTGCTGGCTGAGTTCCTTTTAACTGCGGTTATTGGGAACGGGATGTCGGGCTCCCTTCATGAAAAACAAGTGCTCTGCCACCAAACTAGGTTGCCCTGGGAAAAACTGTCCTTTTTCCTTGCTGGCCTTTGAGCCACGGAGGAAGAGAGATCCAACAATCATTGTCAGTCAGGTTAGGGCTAGGGAGCCTCCATATTCAGGAGCAGTCTATCGCTGAAATAGCTCCTTGCGCGAGAGAGACCGGTGGGAAAGAATTCCCGACCCGCTTGTGGGGCTTCTAGTTGGGGTCTGTGCACACCCGGGTAGAGCTGAGCTGGGCATGGGGGGTTTCTGTGCATGCTGTGCCTTTCCTCTTGGTGCAGCCCCACTGACCCCGCCTCGCACCAGACCTCCTCCTCCTCCGCCTGGTGGGACGCCAGCGATCGCCGGGGAACGGAGCAATTCTGCGTAGGAAAAGGCGGGCAGAGGAGCGTTGCCTGTTGGAAGGAAAAGAGGCGAAGTTGCTGGGTGTGTGTGCAAGGAAAGTTAACGGAAACAAAATGGACAGAAAGCAAGTGTCCTTGAAGCAAAACTTTGCAAACCAAAACAGGGCCTTTGAACGAGGGGCCAGAACGGTGCAGTCTCTTGGCCTGGAGCCAGAAGCCCCCCCATCCCGCCATCTGCTATCCTCCCCCTGCAACTCCAGCCAAATTGGTGAGACAGTTGCAGCCCCCCCATAATCTCGGAGCCCTTCGCCTCCCCTGTGCCGCGGGTGGCTGCGAGCGAGGCACACGCCGGAGGCAGAGGGCGAGCAGATGGCAGCGGCCGAGGCAGGGCAAACAGGGTGCAGCGTGGCCCAAGACACCGCCAGGTTGGGCCGGAGGTAGCCCCTGGGATGGAGCCGGGCACAGGTCTCCGACCGCTTGCTTCAGTTGGCCGAGGGCCCGAGAGCAGAGAGACGATGCTCGCAGCTCTGGCACAGCTGCTGCCCAGCCCTGCTTCTTATCTCCCTGCCAAGGGGGCAGAGGCCTCCCGGCCGCCACGGGGGGCAGTCTGAAGCCCCCGTGACGATGCAGTTGGTTCTGCCTGGGATTCTCAGTTGTGTGAATGGTCAGGACATCGCCGGATAAGCTCGGGATGTGCCCGTGGGTAGCGTGCAAGGCGCGGGTTGGAGGCTCTCCCGCGGAGTGAAGGAATCTCTCCCCCCTCCCGAGGGTGTGAAGTGGCCTTCCTTCCCTGTTTAGTGTTGGAGCAATATTGTGTTCTTGGCCGTCTTCAGGCGTGTTCCTGGGGGGGGGGGCAGAGAGCAGAGCGTCTCTTCAGCGGTGCTGAGCTTGGAGAAACGTGGGATACGTAGGCTGCAGAACGTCGGATATGCCAAAAAGCACAGCGCTCTTCATTTGTTGATGTTTGTTGGGAGCCAGAAAATCAGATGCGCGCTTATATCCCAGCCAGGTTTTCTGTAAGCTCAGAGATTTGCTGATGGATGAGTCGCTGACAGCTATTACGACAGCACCGAAGCGGGATGTCCTAGCAGCACAGAAGTAGCCTGTCTGAAGGATTTTGCAAATTGTCGCTTTCTGAACCTACAGTGCAGAATGTAACGCAATTATCCTTAAGGCTCCATTTCCCCCCCTTGTTTTGCAATGCGCTTCTCTGATCAGAGGGACCCACCGAAACATAGATATTCGTGAAAACAACGTGCCAGGCTTGGGGAAATACAGGCAAAAGAAATGCATGGGTAGGGACGAGGAGCATCGCAGATGTGTGTGAGAGGCAATGGACAAGTAAAGATCCCCGGCCATTTTCAGCTGAAACCCAGGCTCAGACTGCAGGCACTGTATTTGGACTTGCGAGACAGAGACCTTGAGAGAAGCTGAAATGGAGAGCTTTGCCCTTGACTCCTGCCCGAGCGTATCTGTAAATGCCCGGGCACGCCAGGCGGCCATTGCTGGAGAAGCTTTGCCTGTTCGGGTCTTGGAGAGAAAGTGAAGGAGCCCCAGCCAACTCCCCCGAGCAGAGGATTGCCTGAGCGTGTGCCCGGTGCCAGCTCCTTGCCTCTCTGGGGGATTGCTCTGCCACCCGCTCACTTATGGTCTTGGCCCTGGAGGCTCCTCATGGGGCTCAGAGCGCTCGCGAGATCCAAGCCCAGAGCTTCATCAGGCCCTCTGCCCTTTTTGCTGCCTGGGGTGGTGCAAACTGAGCAAAGTACAGGGGGTTGCCCTTCCTTGGAGTGATGGAGTTCGAGTCCCATCAGGGAGCAGAGTCTCCCCAGAGCTTCCAGTGGAGTTGTTTTTCCCAGCCAGAGCTGAAGATGTCAAAAGCTGAACCCAGGACCAGCAGCAGCCCTTCCTGCAGCAAGCAGCCCTCCAGCAGGAGCCTCGAGAGTCCCGTCCCGCTGGCATCTCGCAAGAGACACCCTTGCGGGCTTTCCTGTTCATAAACAATCCCCCTTTCCTCTCTCTTTCTCCCAGTCTGGTGATGCGCAGTTGTTCCCCCAGAGGGCAGCAGAGGCACAGGCCGTCTGGATCCAGGGGACTTGGGAGAAGTTTTTCCCGGGTTGGGGCGAGTCTTTCTTCCCCTCCTGCCTTCGGGACAGCCGAGATGGAATAGATTATGTTTACAACATCCTGCCAGAGGGCCCTTCTCTGTGTACCTTGACTTTGCACACGGCCAGTATTTGGAGTGGGGAGCCCTGCCGACCCCTCCATGGCTGGCCTCCTCTTGCTGATCAGCTGCCTCTGAACCAGGGGGAGCTGTTGCAAGGTCCATGTCCTCAGTGAGGAGCATGCCAGGAGCATGCTGGGCGGGCAGTTGCAGATCTCCTGGACGCGAATGCTCCAGCCCACAGAGGTTGTGCATCGAGCAGTTAAAAAACCCGCCCTGTGGGACTCTGTGCAAACCCAACTGCTGCCTTGGCCAAAGAGCTCGAAAGAAGCCCCAGAGCCCCAGTGTGCAAAAGAGCAAGCTGAGTGTGCCAAGGAGAGCCTGAAGGCTGACGTGGGGAGGATGCTGAGGGAGGCCCCCAAGGAGCCCATTTGTGGAGGGGACTGAAATCCTGTGAGTGGATTTGTGGGCCTGTAAAGTATTTAAAGGGCTTCTTTTCAAGAATCTGGAAAATGGGGGGGGGGGGGGGGGTGTCCCTCAGTAAATGGGGACATCTGCTTTCACTTGGGGAGGTTATCCCACAAGAAGGATTGTGCCCCCCCCCCCCCCCCCCCCCACAGATGGGAAACAGAGGATCCGGATTCTCTCCTCCGTCTGGGCCACCTTGCCATCATAAAGGGTTTCCTTTCATACTGGAGCAGCCCGGCCCCTGCCAGAACCCTAATTCCTCCCAGATGACTTTTTTCCTTTTATGGGAGGCCAGATCAAAATGGGGGGGTAGTGGGGGCAGGCCCGTTGTGTGGTGGTCTTTGAGATGGGGAAAGAGATGTTCACGCTTGAGATTCGTACCAGATGCGGTTTCCAATGTTCAGAGCAGGGCTTTGCGTTTGGAAAGGAGCTCCAGCCTCATGGGGGGGGGGGGGGGGCGGCGGCAAAAGAAGAAGACCAAGAGGTGGGGGATGGGACCCCAGGCAGCTGCAGAGAGCCGGGCTCGGGAGCACACAGGACCGTGTTCCGCTCTTCCTCGTGTGCCGGGAGGAACGCAAAGAGCTTCTGAAGGCATCAGGGCCATCGGTCTCGGCTTTTCCCTCTTGGCCGCCTTCACTTGTGGACGGAGAGGGCAGCCCCCCTCTGGCCTCCCCCCCTTACTGCACCAAGCAGATCTCAGGCTGCGTGGGGTGTGTTTGCCGGCTGGTCTGGCGCTGGGGGGACGAGATGAGCAGGAACTGATCTGGAGAAGGGGCTTCCTGGCTCCAAAACAGATGGAGGGGGGAACAAAATTGTGCTTGCTGCAAGGAGGGAGGGGATTCTGGCCATCTTTTCAGATGGAAAAACACCCCCCCCCCCAGGTGTCTGGCATTCGCAGCCACGGTGTCTGGATTGCGCTGAATTGCTCTGCCTTATCGACCTCCGAGAGTTGGTCGGTCAGTGGGCGAAAGTTGCAGCAGAGAGGATCCGGCCAAAGGTCTGCCTGGCCGCGTCTTCGGCCTCCCACGCAGGGAGCTGCCGGGAGAGCTGGCAGGCCAAGGCTTCAGGGTCTGGAGAGAATATTGCCTCTGCGCCAGACATGGGGTGCCTCCCTCCTTCCCCGCCTGGCTCCTCCGGCTTCCGCCCCACTTTGCAGGTCTCCATGCCGGAGTTCACTTGGCTTTTGAGTGCTTCTTCCTGGGGCTGACGGGGCCTCGGAGCAGATTCAGAAGGTTGGAGAGCAGCCGCCCTGGAAGGGCGCGTGCCCCTCCACGCCTCCTTTCTTAAAAATGTGGGGACTGCTGTCCCAAGCGGCCGTGGGGAGCCTGTGTTGGGGCGAGACCGTGTGATCCCCTCAAGCCTTTCTGCCACGAAGAAGCAGGGTTTAGGTACCTCCGAGAAGGCGTGGCGGGGATGCTCCCAGAACGAGGCAGGTTTTCAAAGTGACCTTTTTCAGAAGGCTTTTAGAGCTGCTGCTAGGAATGCCTCCCCCGACCTCCACACCCCGGACACTCTGGGGGCTGGGCAGTGGGCTTCATGGTACGGGTGGCAGCTCCCCCCGAACAGAGCGAGCCCCCCCAGTGTGCCATTGGTGGTGGTGAGGACGTTACGGCCTGGTGCTTTGGGAGGATTCGGACGGTTCTTCGGATTAGCCACCGCTGCACTTTATGGGATGAAAATGATGAAAAATAGGTACGGGGGAAGCCAAAGATGAGGCTGAGGTTCCTCGAAGGGACGTGGGGGGCCCTGAGAGCCACCTTTCACACCCTTCCTGGCTTTGGCGCAAGCAGCTGGGTGCGGCCTCTCGGCTGGCCCCGGGGCAGCCTCTCCCTCCCCGCTCAGCCTCCTCTTTGGCCAGGGGCCAGAGAGCCAGGGAGGCCCTGTGACCCAGCTGCCGGCTGGATGGCGTGGCTTGACCCGCACGCCATGCGTGGAGGAGCTCTCTGGCCTGAAGAAAGTTTCTTTGGGATTCTTTCAGCGCAGCTCAAAACCTGGCATGGATTATTCGGAGATGCCAGCGCCTGAGCAGCAGCAGAGGGGTTTCCTGCCTGCCCCCCCGCCCCCCGGGGGAGGGCTCTCAAGAGATGCCAGAGGGCTGACGCCAGCACAGGCAGCTCTTCCCGCAGGAGCTGGGAGTAGAACCTCCATGCTCAGGAGCAGCCTACCTTAAAGTGGCAGCGGCTTTCCAGTACAAAAAATAGAAGAAAGGCTGCTGCCATTGTGTCCCTCCCACGGGCTCCTCGAGGCACCTAGCTGGCCATCGTGGGGCTTCATTTTGACTAGCCTGGTCCAGCAAAGGTCTTGTTCCCCTTTTGCTGTGCCAGCCTCCATCCCTGCCCCTTGGTCATCACCTGCTGTGTTTCTGTCCCCTGCGCACCACGTTCCGTTCCGTGAAAAAGTGGCTTGAGAATAAAAGGGACTGGCCGGCCTCCAGCTGCAGGCCCTCCTTCCTGACGAATGTCGAAAGGCAGCCGTGCACACTGGGTCCAGCAGGAGCATTTGGGTTGTGTGTGCCCCCTGCACACACGGGGGTGGGGGGCCTCGGAGGGCACTTTGAGGGTGGCCAAGGGCAAGGCTGGTGTTTTCTGGCGGAGCCGCTTCCTGGCAAGGGAGGGCCAAGCAGAAGGGGCAGAGGGCCCCTGGAAGAAAGGGAGGCAAGGTGAGGGCGGGCAGCGGGCAACTGGGCGTCCGGAGGCTCTCTTCCCCAGCGTCCTTCTGCAGCAGCCAGAATCCAGCCCAGGGGTTCCTCCCGCCCCGACTTCCACGCTTTTCCAAGCTTCCTTCCGTTTCCCGGTTCCTTAAAAGCTTATCTTTCAAGGGGGTGGGAAGGGAAAGGGAGAGGAGGAGATGAGAGGAGGGGAGGGGAGGGGAGGGGAAGGCTGATTCTCCTCCGGAGCTCCCTCATGGCTGGGCTGATGTTTGCCTTTCGGGAACCCCCGGATCGCTCCTGTTGCTTCAGGGCCCCCTTCCCCGGGGTTTGCCCTGCTTCGGCCACCTTGTGCTGTTAGCGGAGAAAGTGGGGACGCAGGAGGGGAGATGTCGATGAACGGGCGGAAAAGTGGCGGAAGACCCTCGTACTACTACCGCCTGCTCCGGAGGTCGCGGCTTCAGAGGCAACGGAGCCGCTCACGGAGTCGCAGCAGGCCCTTCAACAGGGGTAATTACCTCTTTCTCCCAGGTGGGTTTTTTTGCGGGGGGACTGAAGTCAGTCAGACTGGAGTTAAAAGTGTTGATTATTGCTTTTCCTTGGAAAGTAAGCCTGGGGGACTCAGGAGTCAGGAAGGAGAGAAGCAAAGGCCCCGGAGCCTTTGGGGAAAATCGGGTTCTGGGGGGCTCTTCAGGGCATCTAGAGGAAGCTGGTCCTGCTGAGGACGGCTGTGCTGTCCTGCGGGCTGGACGACACTAAAGATGCTGGAAGTGATCAAGTGTTGTGGGTGAACCGGGTTCGTCCTTACGCAGAGCTCAGCTCTGGGCAGATCACGGTCTGTTCATTATTCCGGATGACGGGAGCTCTTAAGCCTGTGGTTAAAGGGGACGCTGCAACGTGCTGCTCGGGAGGCGGCCCTTGAGAGCTCCCCTCGGTGCCGAATTCCCTCAGTTGGCGCCTGGCGCGCTCTCAGCCACCACCGTAACCGGGCAGCCTCCTCTGGGCCCAGGGCAGAGTTCCGCTCGCCAGCGGAAAAGCTCTCCCCGGGCCAGGCCTTGCTTCCCAGCATATTTGAGGAGGGGGCGAGGGCGGCGCGGATGACCCGGAATGCCTAGGTGAGGGAGGCGCTGCTCTGGGCCTGGCCGGTTGGAGGCGGCGACCCAGTAAGTCGGACCGGCCGGGGAGTGAGTTTGGTGGGCACGGGGGGATTCGGACTCGGGGCACGAAAGGTGATGCTTTTTGCACCTGTCTCAGTCCAAGAGCAGAAGAGAGTCCCGGTTTACTTTTCCTCCTCCTGTTGCGCTGCTGGGGGCGTGGCTGGCGAGGGGCCCGCGATGGCCACGGCAGAGGCTTTTCCAAGTGAGCGGCCGTGGTCCTCTTCCATCTTCTCTGCCCTCCTCCCTCCCTCCCTCCCCCCTTCACTCATTCCACTCCAGGCAGCAGCTGACCCAGTTGCAGTGTTAAAAATAAGCCGTGCTTCTGCGCCTTTCCTTCCAGGACCCCGAGTGCTCATCCCAGCCAGCGCAGACGTGAAGGCAAACAAAACCCGAGCGAGGTTTTCTGTTTCAGCTTGGCCCCGTTTCTTTCTTTTTCTTTTTAACTTTAGTTTTCGCAAGTGCATTCTTTCAATCACGCTTCCGTGTTGCTTAGGCAGGGCTGCCACGCTCACATCTCCTGATGGAGACGCCGGACTCCAAACCTTCTGCAGAGCTGGGGAGCCGCCACTGAGTTGCGGTGGGGATGCCGTCTTTTGCAACCCAGATCCTCTGTCCATCCGGCCCTTCCTGGAGGTGCTGGGGTTGGACGGATGACTTTTGGCCTCCCGAGCAGGGCTTGACCATTTAGATGGCCACTGGGCAGCCTTCTGGGTCCATCTGTATTTTACCCATCCGTCTAAAAGCTGTATAGATATCACAATATGGTTCATCCTGAGAATATGTTAAACTCAGAAGTTTTACCCTTGGGAGGGGGGGTTGGCCTATTATGTGAACCAAACCAGACAGGTTAGTTTAAGATTTGCTGTTCAGGTAGTCCTCGACTTACGACCATTCGTTTAGCGACTGTTCAAATTTACCTGTATGCTTTGAACCCAGACAGTGAGTTAATTCCAAACTGGGGTTCACCTGTTCAGTAAATGCAGCCTGTATGTGAGAGCAGGAGAACACTATGCACCGAAAGAGCATGCCTGTAAGCTAAGCGCAATGCAGTCTCCCAGGGGTGCCCACATCCTGGAAGCTGCCAGTTTATGCCATCAAGGGCACGAGCAGGGGAGAAAGGAGGCGCACCCCCAGCGGTTCCTCTTTCCCAGCTCCCTCTGAATCATCCCTGGGGTGAGTTGGTGAGGGAAGAAAGAAAGGGCTCCTTTCTCGCTGAAGGGAGGAATCCCAGCCATCTCGGGGGGCTGGAGAGGGACTGAATGGAAGCCCGGTGGGTTTCATAACAGCAGCAGCAGAAAAGCTGCCACTGTGCAGAGATCAGAGATGCGGCATTGACTAGCTCCCAGGGGGCAGACCGCGTTCGGGTCGTGGGACATGCACGCCTTGGCTTCACTTCTGCCATCCTCTCTGCCCTGTGCGCTCAGTGAATCTGGCAGCCTCTCCAAACCGGGGCATCTCCACACATGCGGATGTCAACTCCCGGGATTTCCCAGCCAGCCTAGCCGTGGCTGAGCACCCTGGGGGCTGTAGTCTGCACATTTGGAGAAGGCCAGTTGGAGGAAAGGCTTCCCAGGGCGGGAGCCAGCGACAGGGCAGGAGCCGCCCTTTGCGAGGCCGGATCCAGCCAGTGAAGCCCAGCCTCAATGCCCGCTCTCTCCTGGCGTCTTCCCGAGCCGGACTCGGTGAGCAATGGCTGTGCACCGGTGGGCGGTGGGTTGCGCGGGTCTGCTTCCCCCATCGTCCTCCGTCGCCCGCAGCGCTTTCCAAAATGCCAGGAGGAGGAGGAGGGGCACCAGAATAACGCAGCTTTTCCTCCTCTGCAAATATTGGTCAGGATGTGTTTGTCAGCTCCGTGGTGCGTCTGTTTCCCTGCAAGTCTTTCCTCGAGTCGCTGCTGTTCTTCGGGAGTTTGGCTTCTGGTTCTCCTGGTGAATGAAAGCCTCTGCAGATAAGGCTGTTTGTCTGGACAGGCTCTCCTGCCGCAAGGAGGCCGAGGCCAGGGCTTGCGCTCCAGCTTCTCCGGAAAGGGCACGGAGCTGCTTTGGGCAGTTGGTGTTTGTGAGCGCCAGGCAAGGGGAGGGAGCCCCGGTCGGTCCGTGGCTTGTCAGAACGTCTGCAGCTCCTCCCGCCGGGCCTCCCTGGGAAAAAGGAGGAGCAAGATCAGGGCTGGCAGGGCTTCTGGACCGGCCTCCTGTGTTTAAATAATGCTGCAACGGGAACCTCTGGTTCGGGGGGCGCGGGGGGCATGAGGGCCAGGAGAGGCTTGTGGCTTCCATGGGAGGACCCCTCCCTCCTCCTGCCTTGGCCTGACCCCAGAGAACTGGAAGCAAGGTGGCGCAGATGAGAAGGTCTGGGGCATATTGATATAGTCAGGGTTGTTCTTAGAAAAGAACAGAACAGAACAGAACAGAAAAGAAAAGAAAAGAAAAGAAAAGAAAAGAAAAGAAAAGAAAAGAAAAGAAAAGAAAAGCATTCTTGACGCTCTGCTCTCTTTGGGAGCCAAAAGGAGAGGCCGTGCTAAAACTGGGCCGGCCGCTGTCCTCCGCTGTAGGGGCCATCCAGCCGCCCACCTTGCCCCGAAGCATGGAGACCCACCCACTGCCACTGGGACCTGCCTCCTCGCCATCCCGTTGGGTTGGGATGCTTCCAGGGCCTTTGGGTTGCCACAGCAACCCGTAGCATTTATCTCTGATGATTAAACAGTATCCATGGCAACGGAGTGAAGAGTTTGGGAGTTCAGCCGGTTTCTACCTTTGCCACCTCCGGCACTCGGAGCCGATGGTCTCAGAGGAACCATTCAGCTCTCCGAGGCGGCCCGGGGAGGAGGCCTTCCGAGGGACCCGGCAGGATGCCAAGGGGCTGAGCTCCCGGGGGCAGGCAGGGTGGGGGCCCCAGTTCCAGGGAAGATCTCCTCCCGGCTCGAGCTCTTCTAAAGTCCGTTTGGACGCGCCGAGTCGCAAGCAGCCTTGGAAAACGCAGCTGTTTCCTGGCAGCGGTCACCCTACTTCCGGCCAAGGGGAGCCCACCGCCTCCTGGGGCAACCGGCGCCACTGGCAAAGAGCTCTCAAACTTCGAAAGTGTGAGCGGTTGGCTAAAATCCGCTTTCCTGCAATTGGCTCCTGCCCGCCCCCATCTGCCCTTCGTCGAGCTGATGGTCACGATCACCTTTCTCTTCTCCAGGCCAAAGGTGCCCAGCTCCCGCAGTCATGGCACGCTTCCACTCTTGCTCACTTCCACACATGTTCGGGAAAGGCCCACCCCATAACGTGACCCTTTTAAAAGTCATCTGGAAGGGGAAATTCATTCATTCATTCATTCATTCATTCATTCATTCATTCATTCATTCATTCATTCAGTACGTAGACGTTGCTAGCCACAGAGTAATCCAGTCTTGCTGGCCTCCCATCCTTCGAATTCTGCACCTGGGAGGGGCTCATTTGGCGCTGCACAGCCACGGTAGCATCTACGCAGCCTGGCTCAGAACTCTTTGCTGTCCCAGATGGAAATGTTAATATTGCACACACACACACCCCCGCATCATTTTCCTCCCCTTTCGCTCTTTTTCTCTTGCTCAACTCCCCAGAGGACTTGGGGTTTTCTTTTCCTCGTGTGGAGCAAGAAAGCCAAGGATCCGTTTAGGAAATTCGGGGGGTGGGGGGAAAGAGCCACACAGCCCCATCCCAGCAAGCTGGGGAACAGATTGCTGTGCTCCTTCCAGCGTCCCACCGTGCCTGTCTCGGTAACCTTCGGGGAAACGAAGCAAACTGTAATCTCCGGCGTGGGGAACTTGGATAGGAAGAGAGGCAAAGCTGCCAAAAGCCGAGGAGATTTTTCACCCTGCTCGAATCTGTCTGGATGGAGGGAGAGGGCGCTTTTTCTCGGAAAAGGAGAAAGCAGTTTGGGACCGGTTCCCGCTCAAAAGCTGCTATTTCCCTGCGCCTTTGCTATAAACAGATGTTCTCTCTTCCCCCCTCCCCATAGACGAAACACAGAATTTATTTTCTTACCAAAATGACTTATTTATTAAATCCTGCCAATAAAATATGGATGATATTTATCTCGGTCAGAGTGGGCTCGGGTGAGCAAATCTGCCATTGCTGGCTGCCCACTTTCAGCGCTGGCGTTGGCATCTTTCTCTTCCTTTCTTTAGCCTCTCTTGGGTGAAATCGAAAGCGGCATTGAAGTATCTTTCGGGGGGAGATAAAAACTGACCTCAGGCCCCAGCTGATGAAACAGTCACCGGCTGCCTCTCCTCTGCGCCATGCGGCTCTGGGGGGCTGGAAATGAGACCCCTTGCTGAACAGGCCGGCGTAGGTCTGAAGCACACAGCGCCCCCCATTCCTGGGCCTTCCAGCTGAACAGGGGGGCACGTTTTCTGCTTGTTGGGCAGCTTTCACATCTCCTTGGGCTTCCTTCATTGACCACGCTTTCTAGCTGAGCATGCTCCCCGCCCCATCTGGGAGTTGTACCTCTCTTGCCAGGGCACGTGTACAAGAGCCTCTCCCCCGACCCAGACTGTAGACCCTCCTCTCAGGCAGACCGCAGCCCCCAAAACGAGGACTTTGCCTACCCGCTTCGGGCCCTGCGGTCCCCGCCATCTGAAGCAGGGTGGTGCTTGTTTCCCTTTGCCAGCAGCCTTGCCAGCCTCCAGGGCCCAGGAGTCACACTTCCAGGTCAAGCGGTGCCGTGGTGTCTCTTGCCCTAGAATATGCCTGGAGCCTGGCTGTGCTGCACGGGGGAAGGCGGGTGGACAGTAGGATTCCCACCCCAGCAGATAACTGAAGCTCACCAGTCGCCTTTCTCCTTCCCGGCGGGAGAGCCCAACCAGAAACTTTCCAGCTGTCTGGGGAGCCAACCTGGGCTTTGCTGTCAAAGCCAGCGACCGCCTGGGTCCGCTTGTCATGTGGCAGGTGGAGGGGGAAGCGTGACGTGCTGAGAGATCTGATCATTTTTTAATAATTCCCCTCCCAACTGCAGGGGAGAAAACAGATGTTCGAGTCACAGTACTTCATTAGCAAGATGAATTAGGTCATTGCATGGTCTTGGCTCAGATTCATCTGCGCAGTAGGCCAAAAGACCTGACTTTGAGGTTGGGAAGGAATAAAATGTTGCAGATGGTGGCAGCTAGCTGGGCGGAAGGGGCACGGCCAGCCGGGCAGACCCCAGGAGACCAGTGCTGAAAGCAGGAGCTGCGTCGGGCTTCAGCCACTGAGATCCCAGCCCACCTTGGCTTGGGGTCTTGTCCCCTGGGGGAGCAGGTTGCTCCGCTCTCGGGGTAGAAAAGGTTGACTTTTCTCTCCAGGGGGAGAACAGGCTGTCTGGGTCTCAGTGGGCAAACGGCTTGGCTTCCCCTGAGATCGAAAAGCGGCGAAGGTCAGTCACGCGAGGGGTAAGAGTTCCTGCGTTTGCGAAATGTCTCCTGTCCACCTCCTGGAGGGACAGGCCCTCTGGCTCCTGCCCCGTGCTTATTCATTCTCGGGCCTTCCACAGAACTAGAAGCTTGGCTGGTTAGATTCAGAGATCCTGTGCTATGGTTGTTGTAGAGGAGTGGAGGAGAAGGGGATCTATTCTGTACAGGTATTCCCCGTCCCCCTGCTTTTGTAGCGTGCCAGTGGACAGGGAGAATGCTGTTTGCTTGCCTGAGCCGCTCTGCCTGCCGCTCTCTAGGAGAAGAGGCCACTCCTGGTGGACTGGCCTTGGCACGGCCCTTCCTTCCTGTGTCCTCATCGGCCCTTGCAGTTTTCAGGCAGAGCTTTCAGCTTCAGGGAGACCCACAATCCGAGGCCTTTCTGGAGCTTCCTTCCTGAGTGGAAAATCAGAGAAAGTGTCGGAGTTTTAAGACGAAATTTTGTTCCGGGGAGGCAGAGGGAGAATCCAGGCCCCTCTGATCTCCACCCTGTGCCAGTCCAGAGCAGGTGCCCGTCTGCTTTCCTGCGTGAGTTGGAAAAGAGGTGCTGGTGCCCTCTGGCGAGACAGAGACCTCATTTCCTCTGGAATCTGGAGCGCTCAGCTCAGCGATCTGCATTCCAGGAAGCAGGAAACGGTGTGAGGGGCAGTGGGAATGGGTGGGTGAATGTCCTGGAAGTGCTGATCCCAGCGGGATCATTTGACAGAGGAGAGGAGGAGAAAGGAGATCATCCGGGTTCTTTTAGGAAATGTAAATGGTGCCGGATTTCATTGTGATTCCGAGAAAGTAAACAAAACCTGCCCAGGTGTGGCTCACAGGATTGCTCTCATGTCTGAACTTGACTTCAGCGAGAGCTGGGGGAGAGGTTGGTTTGGATTTTACCTTCCAAACCAGAAGCAAAGCTTAGACTGTTGTTATTTATCACTTTTCTGCGCTTTCCAAGTGCAGTTTGCTCAATCAAAATCTGTAAGAGGTGTTTTAGTGGAAATGCACGTAGACGAGTCCTGTCGATTGGAAGATGCGTGTAGGCAGGAAAGCACGCACCGAAAGCATGCACGCAGTGAGAAATGGGGCAACGAATGCTTAGAGATGCCCATATGGACTTTGAAGAAGTGCAAACTGACCAGAAAACAGAGTAAAAGAATGTGGAGTTGACAAAGATGAGACCCTGCCCTCTTTGGCTGATCAAAATCTGCAAAATCTGTGGGAAAGGGTGTACTGTGCCCCTCCCTCCAGCTCCCCGTTCAGATTTTTCCATGGAAGGCTTCCAGTGAATGGACAGTAACTATATTTGGCCACAGAGCAATTTGCAATAAAGATCCTGGCCTTGATAATTGTCAGTATAAAGAAGATGCCGCCACCGAGGTCTGTGAACTTCCAGGCAGTTCTCCGCCCAGGAAGGGGAAATGGGATCACATTTTTCCCACCGGCCCCTTTTCCCTTGCACAATAGCTCTGCTTTCAGGGACCGTAAATGTGCCGAGGACAAATTCTTTCCGAAGAACCTGTGAAAAAGTAAAAACCTCCCCTTTCCTGTGGCTATTTTGGTTTGGAGCCCAAAGCTGCGGAGATGACACTTCAGAGGGAACCACCTGAACTCATTTGAGGTGATGCAGTTCCTTTGGTGAGGTGGGGGTGTGGCCAAGGCAGGACAGGTAAATCCAGTTCCACCTGGCTCTGCGGAAACACCGCCCCTTGCAAAGAGATCCGAGGGTGTCAGAATCCTTCTGCCAATGGATTGCCCGGAAGGGAGGCATCAGATGACGGGGAGACCAGTTTTCATTGGCCAGGCAGCTTTGGAGGAGAATTGGGGTACCCAGGTGTCTTCCGGCCTTCCTCGCCTGCTCTGAGCTCCCCTGAGCCGACAGCTGGTGGACTTGCTCTCCCGCGGCTGCCCGTCCTCTGCCACCCTCCGCTTGGCCCAGAACCCCGTTCCATCACCCGGTGCGGTCACCCTCTCCCGCCACGAGGCTCTCTTCGAAGCCGCCCAGCCCGTCATGGCATGTGGGTTTCTGACAGGCTCCGCTTTGCCTTCGGTGAGTCATCCTCCAGGGGCACCTTAGGAGCAGGGCGAACTGTGCAGAGGCAGGGGTCCCCTCCCCGCCGGGCTGGCGTGGGCTGCCCAAGGCCTCTGTCGGCTTCTCTGGGGCCTGTAGGGACAGATAACCGTCTTCGGCCGCCTCCGCAGGCAGGTGATGCTCCGGAGCATCTCGGGGGCTGGGGAGGGAACTGCTGGAGCTGCAGGTCAGAAGCTGCTTCCGGGCGCAATTAGGAGGGCGCCCAACTCTTCCCCCTTGAGGCCAGGCCCTGCCGCCGTGCCCATCAAGAGCCCCGTCTGCCACGGGGCAGCTCCGTTTACCCCCTCGAGCACAGCCCCCGTCAGACTCCCGCCTGAGCAAGAATCCAGGAGGGTCCCCAGGGAAGCCCACAGACATTTCGGCGTCCTCTTTTCTAAACGTTACTTTCTGCTTTTCATGCTACTATGTTTCTGTTTCGGTTTGTTTGGTCTTTCTGGATTTTTTTCTTTTTCCTTTGTTTGTTTGTTTTGTGCTGTTTAGCGAAGTTTGCAAAATGTTGCCTAGCTCTTCAGCAAAAAGACACTAAGTTAAAGATGTTGGTAATCCGCAAAGGGAGATAGCAAGCCTCCCCAAATGAAAAGGCTTCCATTCCTTGGGGATGGCTGGGCAGCCAGGAGGGAAATACCACTGAAAAATGCCGCTTTGTGAAACCGCCCCCCCCCAAGTAATGGTGCTTGGCAGGAGGGAAAGGAAGGGTTAGGGTTGGGGGGGGCTGTGCGTTTTTGGTCTTTGCCGGCTCACCTCAGAGGCCGTCACACACACCCCCCCCTTTGTAGTGGCTTGGAACCAGAGGTAGACTGCCTCTGGACATGGAGGTTCACAGTGCAGCTGCTGTAAAACTACCCTGCCCAACAAATTCTAACCTTTTTATCAAAAGGCTTTACGCTGTCATAGGCACATCCTCGGGCTGCCAAGGTGGACTGAGTCCTGTCATTAAGGTGCAGGAAATGAGCCTTTTCGAGCATGCTGTACCTGTCCTGGGAAATCAAAGTGGTGCTTGAAAAGGCTAATTATGATCATTAATCGGGTGCTGCTGGTGCCCCACAGCTCAGCTTCACCACCGGCGGCTTTTCCAGATGTGGAAGGGCAGTGGCACTCCCCCAGGCGTGCATACTTTTAAAACCAGGTTTGCGCTAGGATCGTTTGATGATCGTTTTGGCTTTTCATTTTAAGCTCTTCTTTGCAAGACCTGTTCCACCCCCCACCCCCCACCCAGGCTTTCTTTTTTTTAGCCTGTGATTATGGCCAGACCTTGCAAGCACGGAGAGAGCGGGGAAAGGAGTTCTCGTGCTGCAGTCTAAGAAGGGCGCTTGGATGGGCGGGAGGGTACCCGCCAGTGGGCACCCAGGATGGGAGGGGTCTGGAGGAGCCAGGTTTTCTGAGGATGGTCTGAAGGCAGCGGCACGTCCGGCCTGCGCAGGAGAAGGCGCAGCTGGCAGTCCTTCAGGCATTGGAGGGGCTGCCCCAGCGATGGACGGCAGCAGACTTCTTGCTTCCACTGCTGTATTGAGCAGAGTGTGGGGGGGGTCTCCCTTCCACCCGGGGGGGGCTTCTGAAATGCCCAGAGGCAGGCTGAGGAGCAGCCACCGTCACCCTCCGAGACTCCTGATTTGAATCCCAATTTGGGGGGGATCAGCAGAGGGGGAGGTATCAGCCAGGCAAGGCTTCCAGCAGGATCCGGCCTCCCCGCAGTCCATCATCTCCTCTCCTCCTTTAAGCAAGCAGACCCTCCTCTGGCATTTCATAGCAATATTGCACATTCATCTGTCCGCATCTTGGTGCCAGGCGCTGGCGGATTCGGCAGCTCAGGACATGGGTGGGGTGTGGCATCCATGCCTCAGTGACCCGCTATTAACTTGAAACCTCCATAATGGCACTGGGAGCCTTGGAAACTGGCAAATTTCAACCTCTGGGGAGGCGGGATTAAGAGACACAGCTGCTGGGGTACGAAAAGTCTTCCCACTTGGAGGTTGGCACAAGGGCGGAAAGCAAAGCCAGGTCCCCTTCCAAACCCCTGCCCGCATTCAAGCTGCATCTGCCATTCAGGCCGTCCTGCCACGTGTGCCTCGGCAAGATGGAAGCTGCTCGCTTTCAAGTGGCATAGCCAAAATGTAATTTCAGAGCCGGGAGCCCTTCCCAGCGATGCCTTCTGAGACTCAAGAGTGCCGCTTGGGTGCACGGCTAATAGAACAGAACAAGAAATTGGGTTTATTGCTGCTGGAGAGTAGGGACTGTCTTCCAGACAACTTGGAGTATTGCAGAAATCTGCATGCGTCTATCCAGCGCCCTGATTTCCAGGGCAACCCCCCCCCCAGAGCAGCATCAGCACACTGTCTTGGATGGAGGAGGGCTGTCGTCCCCCACTGAGGTCACACGACCCTTTTCTGACGGCTGAATGCACAAGAAGCGAGGGTTCCTAAGGATCTCCCTGCAGCCTGTTATTGCACTTGTAGAAGGAGTAAGCCAAATTCCCCCCGTGTTTTAAAGATTCAGCGCAGGGGCCTTTGTGCTGGCAAAGTGGAAACGGAGCCATTCCGGCCTTTTTGCCAAGTCCCCACTTTGAGAAGAGGATCGCTGGCTGGATGGTTCTGCCTCCTTTCTCCCCCCCCCCCAGTGCAATTCTCCAGCAGAATTCCAGCTGGGCCTTTCTGGGGGGGTCATTCTGATCCCTGCCCCGGGAGGGGCAGTCCAGCCAGGAGCCCTTGTCCAGCCCCCGCCCTGCTTCCTCCCCAGGGTCGAGGAGAGCAGGGTCCGCTCTTTTCCGAGATGCAGTTCCGGGCCTGGCGTGGTGAGAATGCCGAGCTGGGCACGGAATTTGTCTCCTCGGGGGATTCCCAAGAGTGGTTTTGGGAGGAGAAGTCTCAGGTGAACCGCTGCATTCCTGGCATTGCTCAGAGGCCAAGATTGGGGTGGGGGGGGTAATTATTTTTCAGGGGACGGCTGAATACAGAAGGCCCAGATTCACCAGCATTTATTCCAGCTCCTCCTCGTTGATGGCCACTGGGTGTGTGTGTGTGTGTGTGGGGGGGGTTTCTTTCAATATGCACCATAATATGCAAAATACTTTTGCCTAAAATAATACTTTTTGACAAGCATTTTTCACTGATGCCATCCATTAGTGCATTTGTATTGCCGGTTACACCTATTTTTGCATGCACTTTTTCCTGTAACTTTTTTTGGTCCATGCCAAAAAAGGCGCAATATGGTTCATGGGGTCACGAAGAGTTGGACACAACTTAACGACTGAACAACAACAATAACGGATTTGGAACTCAGGAGTTTCGCATGAAAATGTGCAGTGGCCAAATTTCTCCTTATTCCTGGAAAACTCTGAAGGGTCTGAGGTCAGGTTATTGGAAAACCCCGTCTGGGTTAAAGGGGGTCTTTTCAGATGGATTTGGAAAAAAGACAGGAAGAGGCAGTGCGGCATTTGCACGCTGGTTATGGCAAAGGTGGCCAATTGCCCCCCTGCTCCCCCTATGCCCGGCCCTTTGTGCCAGACCCTCCTTCCAGGTTGCCTCACCCCCCTGATTGTGAGGGTCTTCCCCCAAGGCCCTCCACTGTTGTGCTTCCTCTACCCTGTGTCACAACAGGAAGCGTTGTGCTTGGGTAGAAGACTCATTCTGGGCTGTGGGTCGCTGCAAAGACATAATATTTGTGATCAGGCGCGCCTGCTAGTGAAATATTGCACTTGACTAATAGTTAAAAATGTTTAGCGAAGCATGGTGATCTGAGTGCCCCCTCTGTCTTTTTCTCCCCTTTTACGTTCTGGTGCTTTTTCAAGAAATGGAGCGTGTTTTGGTTCTGGCAACAGGTGGTTGGCTTTTCTTGGGGACTCAAGTAAGGCGTTGTAGGAGGAGAGCTGCGTTAGACTGTGCGGGCAAAAGTCAGAAGGATGGCAGCACCTTTTCCAACTGACACAAGTTCTTAAAAGCCATCGGCTTTCGGGAGCTGCGGCATCTGAGGAAGCGAGTTGCGGCTCACAAAAGCTTACGCCTCTTAATAAAATATGTTAGAACAGGCTCTACCAGGCCTCTTCTGCTCCCAAGTACGGATGGCTTCGCATGAGATAAATTAGCCAAGTTAGAACTGGAAGAAGAGATTCTCATAAAAGCGTTTCTGGGCCAACTTCACCAGTGATGGGTCCAAATCATATTCTGTGCCAGCTGTAAGTATGTGCTGTGGAACAAAATGTCTTTTTTGGGCCCATTGAGAAAAGGAAGGAACAATGGGGAAGATAATCTGAAACTCTGGAGCTCAGATGAGAATTTTGGAACCATCACGAAGTGAAGTATCTGTTTTTCTGGGAACGACGGAGCTGTGAGTCATCAAGTGCTGGAAAACAGTAGGAAGGCCTGCTCCCTTCTTCTCTCTTTGTGTTGCGGAAATATCCTCTTTTATTCTCCGGCACTCCTGTTTACATCCAGCCTGCGGATCTTCCAGCTACTCTATACTTATTTTCTGCCTGAGTCCCCCCTCATCCGTTACGAACATTTAAGCATTCTGTGACATCGCAGCTGGTAGATGCCTAACTGGAGAGAAAATGCACTCCTGGCAGTTTTCTGGGGTGGTTTTGCTCTACCCAAGCACTGGGCAGCTGCCTTGATCCAACCGGACCTCGTCCTGCAGATGTTTGCAAGACGTAGGCACTTCCCCCTGCAGCCTTCTCTACTCCTCTGCTGGGCAGAGGTCCGCTTCCTTCTGAAGTCTGCGAAGGACACCTTGGGCCCATCACATTTCCCATAGTGCCCTTGTAAGCATGACTTAAGTGGGACCTTCTCGGTTCCCGCTTCCCCCAAAATCTTCTCTGCAGGGGAAGGCGGTGGTGAAACTCTTGGGACTATATTTCTCACCGAGGGGCGTTAATCCATTTTAACCCATCACCAGTGCCTTGGTGGAAGGAGACTGGGGAAGATGCTGTTCCCATGTTTCCCAAGAGCCTAATGCTGCTCTTTGGTGTGGGCCCCGTGCGGAGAGGCAGCCATCATTCTTGCATGCCCTTTTCTCCCCCCCATCCATATCCTTCTCTTCTTTGTGTCATTCGCAGACTCCCCGCCGGAGAGGACAGGGCAGAGACGTGGCATGCCTGGCGGGGCGCTTGAGAAGAACCCCAGCATGGAGCTGGCCGCCACCACCCCCTTCCGCGTCACGGTGAGTCCCTCTTTCTGCCCTCTGCGCATGTTCTGGCTGCCCATGGCGGGGGGGGGGGGTCTGGGAACTTGAAAAGGAGCAAGACAAGGAAGGAGGCCCCAGGGGGCGGGTGTCTAAGCCTCTGAGCACCTTCGCTTTCTACCAAGCCCAGATTTGGGTGCTGGTTGGTTGGTGATTAAGTCTTTAGCAAGGGACCTTGGAAATGGGCCCCCTCACTTGGGGGTCTTCAGCTGCTCTGAACTCGTCTCCCGGGATCCCCTGCCCTTGGCCATCCCGGGTGGGAGTGGTAGGTGCCAAGGTCTCAGTTGACCAGCGGCAGCTCCTTGGAGGGTCTGATTCTCGGGGGGTGAATCGGGGCCCTTCCACTTGCAGGACAGGGGCCCTGCCCTGACCTCAGTCAAACCGTAGAAGAGGACGAGGAAGGCGGAGGCCGGAGGGAGGCCAGGCCTTCTCTGCTCCCCTTTGGGTGTTTCTCCAAACAGTTGGGGGTCAAAGGGAGATCATGGCAGCAGCTGTTCTGAGGGGGCTGTCCGAGCGCCCAGTCTGCTGGCCCTTGAGGGAATGTGTGGCCCTACGAAGGCTCAGAGCTGGTGCTTCTGTCTTGTATGGCCTTCTCAAGGGGCCGAGAGTTCCCTAGGACAAGCGTTTTGGCCCCGCTGGAAGATGGGGTTGGACCTCCAAGTCCCTTCCAACCCTACAGTTCCACGTGGGGTGGGGCTTTATAAACTCCCCGAGTGGCGATTGGCTCCTGGCCTCCAAAGGCGGAACCACCCGAGCAATATAAAGCCACGGAGGGGACTTCGCCCAGCTGGTCCTCTCCTTTCTCCCTGCGAAGCTTCCCGGCCAGCAGGCATCGTTTATCGAGTTTGCCACTGCTCTGGGGGAGCAAAGCTTCCTTCCCCCGCCTGCCTCCCCTCCACGGCCCCGACTTTTCATGGTTTTCCACTCGAAGAGACAATGCATCAAAGAGTAGCTGGAGGGAGATCTTAATGGAAAGAGTCTGAGTTTTCCACTGGCGAGGGATGCTCGTCCGGCTATTATTTCTGTTCGGTGGGCGAGGGGGGGCAGGCAGGCTGCCTCCCTGAAGACGAACGGAATCGAGGGGGCCTCGGCTGGAAGGGCAGCTCTGCCCTTGAAAAACAGCCTGAGTGGGAGCGCGGAAGGAGAAGTTCTTTTGTCACTTCACCAGATCGCTTTATTTTTACCCGCTTTGCCAAACTTCGTTTTTTAGAAAAGCGTGTAACAGAGAAGATGCTTGTTTCAGAAACCAAGCAAGCCAGCGATGATGTATCTCAAGCCCCCTGGCTTTGGGGAGATGGGGATGTGATCCTGGGGCACTCAGGATGGGGCTGCTGTGGGGTGGCTGTGGTCCTCGCGGAGTCCCAGCAGGCACAGCCAAGGGGTGGCGATGCCCGGCGCGTGGGACCAGGTGGCCCAGCCCTGCTGCGGTGCCTGCAAGGGACCAGCTCCGGAGACCTGGGACCTTCCGTGCCCAGAATCAGGGCCTTGCCCAGAATCGGGGGGCCTCCTCTTGGCGTCCCAGTGGTCTTCTCTGAGGCCTTTCTCCAGCCTCACATGCCCTGCCCCAGCTTCACCTCCTGAAAGCCCCTCGCTTCCTGGCACCAGGAGAGCCCCACTTTGCGCTGTTTGCGCAAGGAAGCCGGCCCACGTCGCGCGTGGCGTGAAAAGGGGTTAAAGCAGTTTTCCCACCACCTCCTGTAGACAAATTCCTGCCATGTAGCTCCGGATCGCCTCCCTCTCCCCCACAAACTGCATCTAAGTAAATTATATTTTAATGGCGTGCTCTTCTTCAAGAAGATTTTCTGCCTCACGGAGAGCAGAAAGAGTGAACTGCCGTTCTCCGCGGTGGGAGCCCTCGATCTTTAATTGAAACCTAATTGTTTACCAAACCGCTTGAACCAGAAGGGAAAATTACTATAATTTGGGTCTGTGGATGATTCCCTTCTCCCCGGCTTTTTTTTTTTTAAAGCAAAACAGAAAACAACAGAAAAACCCTACGGGTGTTGAATTTTAAGGAGAATAGGCGCATTACCTTCCATGATACATAAACAGCAAAGTGATTATCATTAAACTGTCAGCAGCAACTGGGTTTGGATAAGGAGGCTCGAGTCTCGGTGTCAGCAACAAATTATATGCAAACCATTCTGGAGGATTTATCGGCGGAGTCAGTCGATGTGATGGGAAGAGGGGAGGGATTCCCCCGCCCACCCCCAGCCCAAGTCCTCTGGGGATCCCTGCCCGGAGCAGGGTTTGGGCCCTCCGCCCTTGGTCTAATCCCAGCGGGGAGTAGATTGACTCCTGGGTGGCGTCCTTTGCGTTGGCCAGGAATGTCAGTAACCTGGTCTGAAGGCTTCCTTCCTTCACGTGACTTGAGGACCTGGGGAATGACTGGCGGGCGGGGTGGAGGGGGCTGCTCCTCCATCAAAACCACCCTCTGCTGTGGGTTATGGGTCTGAAAATGCAGGAGCACTAATCTGTGGGGGGGGGGGGAGCCAGGGCTCTTCAGATGGTTTCCACGGCTGCTAGGGGTGATGGGATTTGTATTCCAACACCAGAGGCATCCGGGCTGGAAGGGCTGCCCAAAACAACCAAGCCCACCACCGTTCTGCTGGGGTAGGTTGGTGTTTTTTTGCATCCTGCCAGTAAAGCGTATCCTGCGCCTCAGTTTACCCTTTGCTTTAAAGCGTAAGGGGGCATGTTCAGTTCTGGTTTAGCGCCCTCCTCGTGTTTTGCTACATTTTCGAGTTGAAGGTTAAGTGCGTTGGGTGAATCTGGTGCGGTCCATCCAGACTGGTGCGCTTCAGGCGCCGGGTGGTGGCTTTCCGCCAGAGGAAGCAGGTTTCTTGCTTCTCAGAGATCTGGTGCTGTCCTGTGCCTCTGTGTAGGCAGCCCCAATCCCCCTGCGCACCCGTTCCACCGCGTCACCCGGTGTCCCAACGGTCCTGATCGGAGACTTTGGCCCCTTTCCCTTTCCCTCCCTTTGGCCCCAAACGGTTCCCTTTTCTGTTTCTGCGCCTCTGCCGGCCCTGCGGCTCCTTTCAGGAGCCACGAGCAACCGCCGGCCGTGCCCTGTCCTTTGGCCTCCATTTCAGTGCCAGGCCGGGCCTGCCGCTGCCAGCCCGCTTCCTCTCCCTGCCGCAGCAGCCGAGGTGACATTGATTTCCGTCTCCTTTTTCCAACTTCAGTTGCCATGGTGACTGGATTTCGTTTCTCTGCCGTGCCATGCCTTTTTCTCCAGTTTGGCGCGTTCTGAAAACGGACGAACCGGTCAGGGAGGAAACGGGCAAGGGGGGGCGGCGTGCTCCTGCTGGACATTTGGGCAATGGCAGCCATCGGGCTGCAGAAGGCTTGGAAAGGGGCCGTGCGGAGAAGCAGCCCCGCCTCGCCCTGCGAGTCTCTTTTCCGCCGGAGCAAAGGCAGGGGCGAAAAGAGGGAACTGTCTCGGCCGGTACCCTGGCCTTCAAAATGGTGCACCCGGCCTCTCCGTTGGCGAGAGGGCCCAGGCTCAGCAAGGGCTCTGGCGAAGGCCCCCAGCTCCAGGACCAGAGAGGGCAGCTCCTGGCCGTTTCTCAAGGACGTTCCTCCACCTCGACCCGTGCTGGGAGTGGGGCTGCCTAGACCAAAACGCGATGGGGGGGCCTCTGCCTGGCTCCCTGCGGCGTTGGCAGCCCGCTGGAAGGGCTCTTCATTCACCTGAGGGCAGTCAGGGAGAGGTGCCTGTCCAGCAGCCGAATCGCCGACGGTCTTGGTGCTTGTCCTCCTCCCCCCGTGGGCCCATCTGGGGCTGAAGCTGGAGCCTTCAGAAGTGAGGCAAGGAGGCAGTCCGGGAGCCGTGGCCTGCCGAAGAGGGAGGGTGCCCGGCTGGGATGTCTGCAGTCAGTGGTGCTTCTGACTCTTTCGCCCCGCCTGGCCCAGGGCGGGAGCGGGTTCGTTGTAGAGGCCCACGTCAGCGGGATTCAGTGGGTCCTTCAGCTGACCTAGGAGGGATCCCACGGGCATCTTTGCAACGCACGCTCAGCATAACCTTGGACGCTCAGCAACTCTCACCCAGCAAGGACTGCCGAAACCTCACACCGTCCGGTCTCCCTCCTGGGGGTTGGACCGCATCAGCAGCCCGGCGGCTGGTGGCAGAGACCTGGCCTTCCAAACCTGCGGGGAGTTTGATTTCGGTCTTGCTGGAGAATGTCACCGCAATCTCCACTCAGGAGCTCGTAGAACCGGCGTCCTCCTTTTTCCATTTGTTACGGATGCAAACATCTAAGCATGCCAGGAAAAACGGCCCTTAGAATCCTTCCAGTTGTATGCAGGTTTTCTACATGCAGGGATGTTTTTTCCGACTGGAGAAATGCCCTGTCCTCCCCTGAAAGGCCGGCACGTATTTTGGTCCTCAGGCATCTGAATTCCAATTCAGTTCATCGGATTCATTTGCTTTTTCCCTCTTAAACAGCAGGAGCAGATTTCAGTAGAGGTGCTCAGCAGATGCTGTCTTTTTTCCCAGAATGCCGTAGAATGGTACTGTGCCTGGGGCATTCTGGGAAAAAAAATCCTCCCCCCTTCATTGTGTATATATAAATGGTGTCCCAAGAGGAAAACTGTCTTCAAAGTTGCTCTGAAACAGCACAATAGTGCGGGAAGGGTGTTTGAGGGATCAGTGATGCCAGAGAGAAGACCCGCAGCCCACCCACTTTCCCCCACTCGTAGGGATCAGATCAGGAACTGTGACCTCCCTTAGAGGACTGGTGAAGCCACTAGTAATGCACGCGCTTGGAGCACCAGGGAAGTATGATTATTAGCCACTGATTCGAGAACAGTGACGGGAAAGAGATGAGACAAGTTCCTAGGAGACCTCGCTTGCTTTGCGTGAAGGGTTTTAAAATGAAACCCGGGCAGCAAGTGTGTGAAATCCAGCACATAGGTATGAAGCAGTTGTGTGGGCGTGCACCCCTCCTCTTCCTAATCCTGCCACTGAATCTGTGCCATTCTCCGACACAGATGGAAAAAGCACAATGTCGTACGCAGCCAGAAAGATGGGAAGGAAAGCAAAGCCGTGGGAGCCACGGAAGGCTGATGGATCACCACGCTGATATCTATGTTTTTATGAAGCGTTTTGAACATACGTCCTTCCTCAGGGACTCCGCAATTAAATTATTGAAAACAATATGTCGCTCTCCGCTTATTCCAAAGAGGAGCTACGCAGCGGTGGGGGACGCGAACTTCTCCGAACACTGGCTTGTTCTATCCAAAAGCCACGGCCCCCGAACGGTCAGACGGCGGTGCAGGCTTTTTGCACGAACGCTTGGAGACCTCCATCCTGGGCGTGTTCGCTTGTCCAAGTCTCTTCGAAGTTCTGATCAATAAGCGTTGGGGGAAAAAAATCTATCTGAGCATTCCGTTTCGCAACAGCCTGCCACCCTTTCGAATGCTGAAATGGCACACGGCGCCACGGGCTCTTTTACTCAAGTTTACTTGGCGCATGGTTAGTCGCCAAGATCTGACCCTGGGTGGTGGGGAGAAGCAGGAGATCCCTTTGCAGGCCTGGGGAGAGGCCAGCGCCTGAAATCCTGCATGAGGAGGGGAGGTGCTGGCAACGTGTCCCACCCGCCCTTACCAGGAGGCGGCACTGTAAGGATACAAGTCACGAAACAAAGCCTGCATTTCCCTGCCCGGATGGGAAAAGGGGACCAGAAGGGTCTCCACAAAATCCGTTGCAGCATTTTATTTCCTGGCAACAGCGTGCTCGGTTTTAAGCATTGCGGTTTGGCAGTCCTAACAGCAGGTTGGATTAATTCTACTGCCTCAGTTCTCAGCTCGTAGGGAAGGGGCAATGTTAGGCTAGGACCAAGGGGAGAATCATAAGGCTGGAGTGGACCTAAGAGCGTCCAATCCGGCCCCTGCTGAGTGCCGGGTCTGCTCCAACACCTCTGACAGGTGACTGTCCAGCCTCTGTTGGAAGATCTCCAGTGAAGCCAGTTCCGCCAGCTGATGCTGGAAGTTCCTCTCAACCCACCCTGAGCTGCCTTTCTTGTAATTTTAACCGACTGGTTCTGGTCCATGCCTTTCGGGCAAGCCACTCCTCTTCTGTGGGTCAGCCCCTCGGATATTGGAAGACCATGGCCCTATCTCCCCCCGCCCCCGGTCATCTTTTCTGCAGGCTAAACGTTCCAGAAGCTTTAACTCGTTGAGCTCGGTGGTGCCCAGAAGTGGACGTGGGACTCGGAACTGACCAGGGCAGAGGAGAGAGGAAACCATATTCTTACAGTTTGCCAGGCAGCCCTCTGCATAAGATGGGCGCAGGGCTGTGAAAATCTCGGCACGCGTTTTTCATCGGGTTTCTAGTCCTTGCTAAAATGGACAGAGGCTTTCAGAGAAGTGCTTGAGATCTTCCGTGTCTCTTCCAAAAGGAATATAAAGCCAAAGGCCAAACTGCCAGAAGTGGGCATTTCGTTCTGTGCCTCCAACGGAGGCCCTTGTCACAGCCCGAAGATGCCTCCTACAAGGGCAAGCCAAGCCTGGTGCTTCTTGTGAGTTCTTGGCCTCCCCCCACCTGGGCATGGCCTCTGCCAGCTGCAGCTATAACTCCCCCCCCAGATGGACTCTGCCCGTCCTTTGAAGAGTGAGAAGCGAGGCGAGGCTGGCGCCGTGATCCATTGCTGATCACGAGAGCGCGAAAGCCGGGCCGATTATGCATGATGAAAGTGGGGTAGAAGTGTAGATTTATAGGAGTGCGAATAAATTCCTGTCAGCCGGCAATGATTATCTCCTTTACTCTCCAAGGCGCTCATCTTCCCTCGTACACGGTGTCTGGGGTTTCAAAAGCCTACTTTTGATTGGGATCTAGTGGTCTCTGTTGGAAAATAAATCTCTTGCATTTTCTGCCAAGCACCAGAGATACTTAAACATGAAAATTTCTAGATTGATTTGGAAAAGACTCCAGGCCCTTTTTTCATCTCGTGTCCTAAGTGGGTGAGTTCTCTGAAGTCTTGTACCTTTGCCTGGGCTGGTGGTGGAGCCGCTTCCGAGCCCACGTTGAGTGTAATTTGCCCATGCCACATCCCCTTCTGCCCACTGGGGGAGTTGCTGTGGCCTCGGAGAATGTCTGCGAGCTGCGATGCCACGTGTGGGAGAGCTCCAAGGTGGCTGGAGGAGAAAGACGGTTGGTTTGGTTGGAGATAGGAGGAGCCACTCATGGACCTTTGGACCAGGTGGGGGGTTCCAATCCCTGGGCAGGGAACAGGGAGCAAGGATGGTCCGGGCACGTCTGTTTTGGGGAGATCCAAAACAGAAATGGGAGAAAGGTGCACCCAGGTGAGTCGCAGAAGTGAGGATGTTAGGGGATGAGAGATGGGACTGGCCCCTGGTCCGGCGTCCTCCTAGCCATGTTTGCGGGAGCAAAAGAGCTCTAAGGCAGGGACGATGCAGAATCAGGTGGACCTCTGGGGCTTGACCTCTTCCCAGCCCCCTCCACTGGCCCAGGGGCATGGGGACCCTCCTGGCACCAGAAGGCCACTTAGCACAACCACGGTGGCCATGAAGGGGAGGAGGGAAGGGCATCAGGCGGCCTTCTGGTGGCTGCTGTGGGTCCCGGGCTCCCACTGCCCTCTTAAAGAAGGATAGCAAGTGAGGCTTCCAGGTGGGGGACTCCTCGCAATTGCTCAGTAGGAGGGGGCTGCCTGTGAGATGGGCCTGGGGGGGAAATGTGACACAATTCATTTTGGAGGGCTGAATCCTCAGGGAGAAGCACCATGCAGGGAATCCTCTCCTGAAGACATCTGAGAAGTGAAGGATGGAGGGCATGAGGGGAGTGGAAGGGGGTGTCAGAAGTGCCTGTCAGGCTGGGGCTTCCCCTGTAGGCGCCCTGATGGATAAGATCCAAGAATCTCAGGTTAAGAGGCCTTTCAAGCATCAAGCCCCATCTCCGATTTGTCCCGTGCCTGGTACACTGTCTCTGACCATGGAGGCTCCAATGCACGGTCCTGGCTCCCCTGTTAGGAGCTGGAGCTGTAGCCCAGGGGATCTGGAGGGCACCGGGCTGGTGACTCTCCCCCTTAGGGCGCCTTTTCCCACCTGTGAGAAACCTGAATTGCAAGGTTGCTGGGATGGTGTGCGTTTGTGTGTGTAAGGGAGTCACTGTTTGCATTTCAGCCATTAAAGGGGTAGGGTCAGAAAAAGTGGAGGCTGGGTTTCTGAGGATGGGGACCAGGAGCGCTGATGAGGAGCCCGAAGCTCCCTGCCTCCCCTTACAACATCCCTCTCACACCATTCAGTGCCGGTGTATATAATTTTCTAAGGTACTCTGTAGCCATGGTGATAAGGAAGGTATAATTACCTCTACTGGGGAAGGCAGGTAGATAATGCTAAATATTTTGTCCTTCCTCCCTTGAACAATAACATGGCGGCGGGTGGTCTGGACTTCGCAGGGTCCCCCTCCCTCGGATTCATTGTTCTTCCCAGCCGAGGGCATCCCCCGGACGCCTCCCTCTGTCCTGGCAGCCTTGTGAGCCCCTTTGGCGTGGCACACAGTGGGCATCCCTTTGGGAGGGAAGGGCAGGTGTGCCAGGCAACGCCCACAGCCAGGACTCCGAGATGGGGCAGAAGTTGGAGTCAGCCGGGCAGGGTCGCTTTCAGCAGCGTGTTCTTCGCCTCTCTGCCATTGACCCCGTGTTGGGATGACCAACTCCCTGAGTTCAGGGAACTGACATTTTGCCCCATCGATCACCCTGATGGGGGCCGTGGTGGGATTCCTTGGGCTGGGAGGAGCAGGCAGCTGGCAGCAGGAATGGGCATGGGGTATCTCGTGCCCAGCTGTGCTGTTCCCCCCAGTGCCCTACTGGCTGCGAATCAGGTGAGGCAGCCCCAGCGCCTCCAGAGACTTCTCTTAGCAAACCTGGGGCAGAGCCTCCTGGCGTGGCTCGAGGAACAGCGGTGGATCTGGCCCCAGCACAGCAGTTGCTGGAACGGGACCAAATGTTCTGGCGGGCTTGAGAAAGGGAAGGCGTGGCTTTGCCCGCGGTCAAATGCTGAGGTCTCCAAGGCCGAAATCGGCCAAATGTCAGGGGGTGCCCCAGACCGGATGGGTACCTTCCGCCCCTTCGCTGGAAGCAGTGGCTTTCTCCAGTGCGGCTCTTCCCCTCTCTGAAAATTCGGGTGTGGGTCATTGCAGGGGCTCTGGCTTACTCCAGTCCAGACTGCAAGGAGCGGGGTGAGTCTGGGCAAAAGCACCTTCAGGCCTAGCAGGGGCAGGGCGGGGGAGAAAGGCCAGGTGTCGCTGCAAGGGAGGGGGCCGAAGCAGGAAGCCAGGCGGTGCTCCAAGGACGCCGAGGGACCCTGGCCCCCTTCCTGTGGGGACCTCCACGGTGGCCCAGACCTTCCTGGGCCCCTCCGGTGCCAGGGCGCCCTGGAGGGGCGCCTCTGGAGCCCCGCGTCGGGCCCAGCAAAGAGTCCTGGCTGCGGGGGGCGGGGGGCGGCCCCTTCCCAGCCGCGGCCCCCTCCCGCGGGGTGCTGATGTGCCAGGCGTTGCAATGCGCTCGGCTCGTATCTCCGCGATTTTTTAATGCGAGCGGGTGGTTGCCAAGGAAACCGAGGCTTCGGGGAGTCTCGCGCCGACGTCGCATCCTCGTCGGCTCACTCGCTCGCTGCTCGCCGGCCGGCCGCTCCGAGCCGAGCCGAGCCGAGCCGAGCCCAGTGGGCGCCGCCTGCACCGGGGCGCCGCCGCCGCCGCCGCCTCCCTGCGGGTGCCCGCGCCCGGGGCCGGCCGAGCGGGGCCGCCGCCGCCTGCTCCCCGGGGCCCGGCCGCCCGTAACGCCGCCCGTCTGCCTCCCGCAGGGCTTCCTCAGCCGCCAGCTCAAGGGCTCCATCAAGAGGACCAAGAGCCAGTCCAAGCTCGACAGGAACAGCAGCTTCCGGCACATCCTCCCCGGCTTCAGGAGCGCGGACCATGAGAGGTGAGCAGCCCCGGCGGGAAGGGGCAGGGAAGGGGAAGGGGCGGCGGCGGAGGCGGCGGCGGGGGGCGGCCGGGATCTCGGGGGAAGGAGGGGCGGGCGACGGCCGGTCTCCTATATCGGGAGGGGGCCGGTCCAGCGCCGCCCTGCTCGCGGCCGCTTCGCCGGCTGCCCCCGCGGCAGCAGGGAAATGGGGCGGGAAACTGCGGCGCGTCCGCCATCGCCGTCCTGGGCTCCGATCCCCGGGCAGGGGCGACGAGGAGTGCTCGGCGGGCGCCTCTTCTGCGGGCTGCGCGCGGTCGGTCGCGGCGGGTCTGCCGTGCCTGCGCCGAGCGAAGACGGGGCGGCTCCCCCCCCCCCCGCTCGCGAGAAGGGCGTGTTGCGGCCGCAGGCGCGCTGGACGGAAGGGCTGCGTTCCTCGGATGCCCCCGTGCCCGACCGAAGCTGAGCCGGGGCAGAGCCCAGCGGGCAGGCGGCTTGGAGGAGTCTGGCGTGAGGGCTGGCGGGGCAGCCGCGCGGGGCTGGAGTGTCCGCCGAGATGGCCCCGCCACACCCCTCCCAACTCTGAAAGGATCTTTGCCGGCGATCTGGCGCGCTCCGGTTTGTGATGGGTGACCTAATTTTCTAGTTTCTGGGGAAATGGGGGGAGGAGAGACTCGCGCACGCAGGTCTCCCCGGCTGCGATGCAGAGGGTGAGGAATGAGGAGTGGGCTGCAAACCCCCACTTCCACCTGCAGGGGTGGTCTTCCAGCTGGGACGCATCGCCCATTAGCCTCTTCCCGGCAAGGCAAGCCTGGCTGGGCATTATTCTTGGCTTGTGTGCACATCCTGCAGGGTGGTAGCGCTGCTTTTAAAAATCCGTGCCTGTTTTGTGTGTGGGTGCGGGGTGGGGGGCGTTTCTAGGGCCAAAATGAGGTGGCATAACCTGCATCATGGCTTCCTAAAATGCCAGTGGCCATCGCGGCCTCTCGCCGGCCAAAGATCGAGTGTGGTCCGCCGGGCATTGTGGCAGTGTTTTTAAACCAGCAGCTGCAGAGTGAAACCGACTGGGTGCAGCAGCTTGGGGAAAAGGAGATCTCTTTGCCCGAGTTGTGAGGCGGAAGCTGCTGTTGGGTGCAAAACAGAAGGCCAGAGCGATGGTGATGGCAGGGAGGATCACGGAGGTCCTTGCAGACCTCCCCCCACCCCCATTGTATTTTAGGACAGTCCTCTCCCTTTTTCCTATAAAAAAAAAAAAGGTTTTGAACTGGGCACCTGAAGTGGGCAAGGTTGGGCAGTTCAGTTTGTAGGCGGCCTTGCTGGTTCTGTCCTGGGAGGGTCTTGCCTTCCTTGACCCTGGCCTTTCCCTCCGCCCCCCCCCCTTTCCTTCCTGTTTACCGGCCAGCCAGCTGCCTTTCTTCCTTGGCTTGGTCTCTGCCTGCCTGGACCACGCCCCAGGCTGTCTCTCCTGGTCCCCTCGGCTCCTCTAATCCTCTGCAAGCAACCCCAGCCAGAGGAGATGCCTGCATGCAAGCTCTCTTGGGGTGGGAAGTTTCCCATTCCTCCCCCCCTCGTCCCCCCCCCGCCACCTCCTTCCTTTGCCCAAGCCTTTCCAAGGCTCTTGGCAGACTCCATCTTGTTAATGGGGCTTGTGCCCCCCCCCCAGCAGGGCATCTGGATCTCTCAAAAGAGCAGGTATCGATTGCATTCTGTTATGGGGGGAGCAATGGGGGGGCAATGTTGCAAAGAGATCCAAATGTCTGTTGGAGGGCTCGTGCGTGTGCCTGTTGATGTACTTGACAATACACAACGTTTGCGTTCCCTCCTTTTCAGTTCCAAGCATCCAGAGGGGTTGTTGGCTCGGTAGGCAGGTCTCAGCATCCTGTATTCTCTGCTGTTAGGCAAGGGGAGGGGGCAGGAATGGGTGTGTCATGGAAAGCCCACCCCCCAACTTCTGGAAAAGGCTCCCTGGCTCTCATATATCAGGAAACACCACTCCAGGCACAGGTTAAAATCTACCTTTTCAGTCCTCAGCACAGGGATTCCCAGGTGGAATCGTGGAACAGGTTAGCTGGAAGAGACCTGAGAGATCATCTAGCCTACCCTAAAATTTTAGGCTGGAAATCCAGGGGGAGGGGGCAGTCTGGCCTCTGCTTGAAGCCCCCAGGGAGGGGGGAGCTAGTGTTCCATCCCTCTGAAAACTGGTTCTGTTCTGAACATTTTCTCCTAATGTTCAACCGAACTCTCCCCTCCTGCAACTGAAGACCATTTAACTGGGGGGGGGCGGGGGGGGCTGGACTCAGACCAGGGGCTGTTTGTAGATCTCACGCTTGGCTGCTGCTTCCCCTCGGTAGTGGTGTCCCCAGCCACCTTGTCAGGTCTTTGTGGGTGATGGAGGGGCAGTTGGGGGTTGATGCTTTGGGGGGGGATGCTTGGTGAGCCAGCCCCCCATCAATCCACTGGGCCGTTGCACGGCTCATTGAGAGTGAGCAGAGGGGCCTTTAAGCAAAGCTGCTTGTTAACAAGCCCTCCTGCAGTTGACGGATGGCCATGGCTGGCGCAGAGGCCTTATCCCGCAGGCCGGGGGTCTGTCTGCTCTCGGCCCCTCGGCATCAGCTGCAGATGGAGGTCCCTGGGAAGAAATGGGGCCTTAATTGGGAGTTTTCCCTGAGAAATGCATGAACCTCAGACTGCGGCCAGAGCGGGCTCAGACCCCCCACTAGGCCCATTAATTCCTGCCACCTTTCTGTTCAAATGGATTGTGCCGAAGTGACATTTTTTGGACGGTGCCATTCAAAATAGGGAAGAAATCAGAAGCTGCTTCGGAAGATCTCTCTCCTGGCGTCTGGGGGAACTGAGAGCCACTGGCCCACCTGCATTCAGCACCCGACCCTGAAATCTCGGGGAAGTTACCAGCCAGCTGGCCGTTGCAGGTAGATCATCCCCACCTGGAGAAGTTCCCCATAGCCATCATGGCTGCTGGCTGCTTGTTTTAAAAGCCATATTTTTGGACTGCCTCTCCAGAAGAGAAATATTCACAGAGCAGACTAAGGCAGGCTTTTGGTTAAATAAACCCAGCGGGAGGCATATGAAACGGCCACTCAGGGCTGGGCGAAAGCGAGATGGGTGGTGGGGGCAGAGCCCAGCCCAGCAGGGCGGTCAAAGCCAAAACTTGGGCAAAGGGCCGCCGAAACCAGGATCCTGGAGAGCTCTGCCAAGGTGGGGAATGGTCCTACCAGGATGCCTCTGTTGACTGGGGCACTGTCGTGCCCCCTGAGGGGAGGGTTGACGTTGCCCCAAGGGAGCATTTTCTCTTCTGCAGCACCCAGAAAGATGGCGCCAGGGGGATTTGTAATCCTGATTAAAATTGTTGGTTTTAATGGCACGAGACTGGCGTTCCCAGACTGTTTGTCCTCTAGATGCTTTGAGGCCTCCCCTCCCAAAATTGTGATCCCTGGAGGGCACTAGGTTGGGGAAGCTGACACAGCGTCACCCTTGTTTTGGCCCCTCCCTTGCCAGAAAAGGGTGTCAGCTCCCTTCCCGGCTCCCCCTAATTATGGGGGATTGCCTTCACAGCCATTAAGGCTGCTGGCTGCCCCCCCTGACCACCCCCCCACCCCCCCGCTTGGCTGGCCCTTATTTGCCTGAGATATTTTCCCCAGCTCAGGGTCCCTGAGAGGCTTCCATAAACCTGGTAAAAGTCAATCCCTGACGATCGATGGAGGCCAACAGACCGATCGTCCACAGCAATCAATGGAGCAAGGCAAGGAGGTTTTCGGCTGAAGGCCGGACAAAGCCCGTCTCTGCAGCGTTTTTAAAGTTCTGCGAAATATGCGTTCAGCCAATACATCAGGCTGGGGATAACGGGACTGTGGAGGGCCGAAACATACCGCCGCCTTCAACCTTCCCCCTGCGCTGTGGTCACCCTGGATCGGACGTTCAAATTGCAAGCTCCTTGGGGCACAGATCTCACCTTCTCGATGCTCTGCAAAGGACGTGCGATCCTGCCCTGCCACTTCCGTCCCCCGGATGTATTCGCTGGCTTGCATCTTGGATTTTGCTCCTGCCCAATCCCAGCGCGTTCTGTGCAGATTTCAGAATTATGCACAGCAACAATACAGCACATCGGTAGATGAAAGAACAGCAGAGGAAAAGTAGCGCAAAAAGGCCTCTCTCTCAGGATGCAAGTGCTGAACATATATATTTTTAAAAACCACTAACTGTAAACATTCTGCTTGAACTTCCTGGGAAAAGACCAATTCTAGTTCCCAAACTCTCCGTTTTTCTGCTTCCTTTAACGCGTGTGTGTGTAACTAAGCCAAGTGGTTTAAATTACAGTATTGATCTCTTTCAGGGGAGCTGGTGTTCTGTGGAGGCTGAGGTTTAATTTGAAGGGAAAAGATTCTTAATTATTAGGAAGCTCTGTCCTTCTTTCCTCCTCCCTCGCCTCCCCGTCGCCTTTCCATTTCTTTGCAGAATACATCCCCAACTCAGTGCGGGGTCCTTTGCGTGCACGCCAGTAGCTAAGCGCGCCTTGGAAGGGAAAAGGCGGCTTTGAGTCAGTCAAGAGCAGGCAGTCGTGCCCCGGTCCCCAACCTTTCCCCTTCTCCAGCAAACAGTGCCTTTTAACCCCCAGAGAGGGAACGCCATGGGTGAGGGAGAGATCGCACGGGTTCAGCCGATTCGCCCGTGTTTGCCTGCAAGAGCCTCCAATGCGGTTCCTGGCAGAGGATCCCGGAAGGGCAGGCCAAGGGGCTGCAGAGAAAGAGGGGCCTGGCATAAGTCCCTGTTTGAAGGACTGGGAGTCCTCAGGTGCCGTGCCGGCGGCAGCATCCGTACGGAAGCTGGGAAGGCGCCTGGCTGGGATTCTGCCAAGCCGGGTAAGAGACAGCGAGCCTTTTGGGTTCCTGGTCCGGCTCGGCAGAAAACCGCCTCCGGCACAGAGGGGGCATTTAACCCTAACTCGGCTCCCTGGGGTCTCTTCTGTGGTTGGGATCAGGGCCTCCTGAGCATGCCCCAGCCCTCCTGGCCATGGGCAGAGCCATACCCGCCCCACTGAGGAGCTGAAACCAGGTTGGAGATCCTGCTGGAAGAAAAGGGAGAACAGGAATGGGCACCTGGGACATTGTCCCCCCCCCCCCCACACTTCTTACTTGAGGTTTTGCAGACATGCAGCCTCCTCGCCCAAGGCCACGGGGTGGGAGTGGAGTGGGATGGCTTCAGTGGGACAGTCCAGAGGGGAACGGGATCAGAGGAAGGCTCCACGGCACCGGGAGGTTCGCCTGCTCTCCGTGGGGCTGGCGCCTTCGTTCACCTTGTGGTGGCGTCTGCAAATCTGCTGCCTTAATGGAACTCACTGGTGCGAGGCTTCTTGAACCGGAGAGTTAATTACTGGTCTTTAATTAATGACTGTCTTAAAAGACAATTGTCAAGCAAGGTGAGGAGGGCGTACCAGCTCTGCAGGAGGAAATGCCTGGAGGTGGCAGGCCCTCTTTCCGATTCCACCCTTTCAACAAATGCGAAGGACTGACAGTTAGTTACGCTGGACTGAAATAAAATCCACCAGCCCCACAGCCATAAACTGACACCTGTCAATAGCTTGCAAAATTTGCTGAGTGCCTGAATCTGGGGGGACTGGCAGGTCCTTCCTCCTCCTCCTCCTCTTCCTCTCTTTCATTCTTTCCTTCTGCAGTGGCAGTGTCTCCGTTCCCCTTTTTTGCCCCTCTTGGACCGTTTCACAGCACAGAAGTGAGGACTTCTGGGAACGCAGATGTCCCTATTGTCGGCTCAGGGTTGGAGGCAGGGTTTTAACAAGCCCCCCCCTGGCAATGCACAGCCACCCTCTGCTCGTGTGGCTGAATGTGCCAAGGAGAAAAGCAGGACCCGGCTGGTGGGTCTCATTTGTAAGCACCAGCAGGCTCGGCCTTTGCAGGAACAAAGGTGGCCGTCTGGAGAGAGGCCCGCAGAAGTCCTCCCGTGGGGCGTGCGGGGCGCATTAGGAGACCTTTGGCCCTGTGCTGAAGAGCGCAAAACGGCCTGGGGTGAACAGTGACTGGCGTCGGTGTAAAAGTTTCAGCAGGAAAATTAAGCTGTAACGTCAGGGCTCTTGTGCCAAAAGGCAACCAGGGTTGGGGCTATGGCTGAAACTGCATGTGGAACTCCACACACAAGACGGTGACGGTGGTGATGACTGGCTTTGGAAAGAGGCCGAGCTCCTGCCCTGTTTTACCCAGGATCTGGCCGTCCTGGGTTGTCTTGCTTGTGGGATTCCTGGAGGCTCAGCTCATCTCCCCGTTTTAAGGCCTTGGAGGGGCGAGTGGGGACTCATACTTTCCCCATTTCCCTACATGCAAGAGTAGTGCCCTCACACCTGTAGTACGCCGCTCCCTCGTAGCAGCTCTGCCGTTCACCCCAGAGTCAACCCAAACAGGACCAAAGCCAGAGCATGTTACTCCTTCCTTGTGGCTCTTCCCTGCTAATGGTGCGCCTGTTTCTCTGTCCTCAGGACTTGTATATGCACGGACAATTGGTTAAGCTCGTGAGCGGTTGAAATGCTTGTACACATTCCGTGGCCATCACAAGTCAGCAGCTGAGCTAACGGGGGTGGTGGGAATTCATTCTGGTTTATGTCCATGCAGCAAGTTCTCAAGACCCCCGGTCCTGCAAGGAGGGGGCCGCTCTGCCTGCCAATCCTTCTGAGCTGTTCTCAGCTGTCCAAGGTCCTGATGGCATTAAGAGCTGTCCGGGAACAGCCAAGGGGCAGTTCGCTTCCTCTGGCATCCAGCCAGGCCAGCTGCCACAGCCCGGTGCCACGGACACACCCTCTCTTCCCCAGCTGCTCTCCTGCAACACGCCAAGCCAGGGGGTGAGAAATGCCGCTACCAGTTCTCCTTACACAGCTCCTGGCACCATCCCCAAAGGGGGGTTGCCAGGGCGGTGCGAGGCCACACGTGCAGGGCTGGAAAAAACTCCGAAATTGGCTCTGGCCCAGCCCCCTTTGCAGCATTCATCCAACAAGCCTGAGAAAAGTTGAGCGCCCTGTACGATCCCCCCCACCCATTTGATGTGTCGTTGCAGTGCACGCGTGCTACCGCTGTAACCCACAGTTTGTGTGTTGTGCCAGCGCAGCCTGCGAAGTCCTGCTACCTGTCTCTTTAACCGCGCGTTCGTGTGCTTGTCTGCCTTTGGTAATAACAGAAGCAGCACGAGAGGATCAGGAACACGAGGGGAACTGGCCGAGGGGGAGGAGTGGGGCCAGCACCCCACTTTGGGGGTGGGAAGAGGAGAGTGACATCTGCTGGTCCGCAGACGTCACTCAGGCCTGGAGTTTGCCCCTGTGGACTGGGTGCTCTGGTCGGGCGCCCCTCCGGCCTGAACCGGGGAGGGGGTTACTGTATACGCCTAAACTGCTGGGAGGAGGAGCAGCAAAGGGCATGCGTTGAGTAACAGCGGAGAAGGCAAATACGCGCACATGCGGATTCTGCAGGGAAAGCGATTCCCTGCATCGACAGCGCCAGGTGCCTTAGGCCCTCCCGGGACAGAGGAGCCGAGGGACCGCCTCGGCTGGAGGGCACCCGGGGAAGACGAAGGTGCCTGCCCCGCACGGCCCCGCGCAGGAACGTTGAGCTAATTGGATCTGTGCGTCTCGCAATTAGCGGCAGGATGGATGGTTGCCGCTCCTGACCTTTCTCTGTGTGAGCAGGACTTTGTGCGGATGTCCTGCTTAATTACAAAAATGAAGCGTTGGGCTTCGGAGGCTGATGACAGCCCCCCCCCCAATTACTGACTGTAATTTTATGAGACAAGGGAACGTTTCTTCTACCAAGGGCACGAGCCCTTCTTTTCTGCCTACCCTTGAAATTAGAGGAAGGAGCTTCCGTTCCTGCTCCCGTGTTTTTGCTGGGAGGGAGCGGGTGAAGGGGTCCCCCACTGAGGAGGGGGGTCCTTGGGACTTGAGGTCTAGAGGACTGGCCACCTAGGCCGTCTGTCCACCCCCGCTGCTCCGTGGCTCCTGTGGACACGGGGAAAAGGGGCCGCTCGTGCAAAGCTGGGGCCAGAGGGTGCAAACTCCAGGAGAGCTGCTGCTTTTGCACACTTTGCGGAAAACGCCCCAGGTTTCTCTCGTCCAAGGTACAGAGGCCTTGCCAAACACCAAGACAGCAGCGCTCCGTCCGAGGACCGTTTTGAAGAACCAAGAGCCTAGTCCTCACGGGCGCGGAGCTCTGGCTGCCCTGCAAAGCAACTAGGTCGAGCAAAATTCGTATTTTTAAAGCAAATAAATAAGCACGTTCGTCATTGGATGCCACTGGCCCTGTTTTGGAATCAAACCCAAGGGCTTTGAACGGCAAGATCCGGGAGAGGATCATTTCAGCAACTTCTAAAAGATGCAATTAAGCTCATTTATCAGGCACAAGGGCTGTAGTTCAGCCTTTCTCCCTGACAAAATAGGTGTCCGGATGCAAAGACATTTATGCTAATTTATCACATCGGTGAGAACTAGACCCTTGTGCAGTCCGTGTTGATCCCTTGAGTTGTTTTGTGCACTCTGGTTGCGAAATGTTGGGCAGGCGCCAGTGCATACAAATGCATTCCCCGCCCCCCCCCCCCCCCTGCTGTCTTAGCAGGCAAAAAATCTCCAGTCCTTCTCTAATTTTCTAAAGATTAAAACATGAACCCAGTTAATTAGTTTTCTTTTGAAAAGCTGCCCCATGCAAAATACGGAGTTGTTGTTGTTTCCCAGCGCAGTAAATTGATTTATAATCGGCCGTTAATTCTTTATAGCCTATAATTTGCAGAAGCAAGGATGACAACAAAATGCATTGGAAAAATGCAGCAGGGCTGTGTGTGTGTGTGTGTGCATGCTCACACTTGCTCTGGTGTTGGGGGGGAAGGAAAGGGACAGGTTGGAAGGAAGAAGAGAGCAGACCCGCGGTGAGAAATGTGACACCCTCATTGAGATGCAGGTGTAGAGACCAAGAGGTGATCTGGGGCTGGAGGGAAGTAAAAACTGTGGGAGTTCTTCTCGGTTGCTCTGATTTTAAGTGAATCTTAAGTTGACTTCAATGAACTGTACGCTTTTGCATACCACTGCAAGTCTCAGTGGATCGTGGCACTATCCACATCTAACCAGTCCATCCTCCCCTTCCTGCATTTGCTCTTGATCCCCCAGCAGTATAAGAGGATGTGCCCCCACCCCGAATTAAGCCACTTCCTCCCTTGGACCTCCTGGCCTTCTGAAGTTGGCCAACACCTGCTTAAACTCCTGCTGGAGGAAGAAACCGAGGCTTGGGGGGCATGCTCCTCCCTGTCTTCTCTGCCCCCCCCCATGTGCACCCGAGCCCCCACCTGTGCTCTCCCTTTCCTTTACAGCTTGGGGGGAGAACCCCCCTAAGTCGTAACCAAGGCTGAGTGGGGGTATCCCCCATCAGGCCCCAGTGAATGTCCGGCAGGAAAGAAAGGAGGCGGCTCTGCAGAAACAGCAGCCTCGGCCACTGTGTGCCCCCTGCCCAGACTGAGTTTGAAGAAGATGGAGGCCAGGAAGCTGGGGTGGGGGCTGGGAGGCACTTTTCTGTCACCAGAAGGAGCTTTCTCCTTTGATCCACCTTCTTGTTCACATGCAGATAAGGCTTTTTGTCTCTTCCTCCTGAAATGATCTCAAAAGTTTCCTTTCGCTGGACAAAAGGGATGGAGATCAGCTGGGGAGGAGGAGGAGGAGGTCGTTGTCTTGTAGTAGTCTTTGTATGGCCCCTTTACGATTGCCAGGTGCTTCTGCCTTTCAAAAAGCCCAGCTGCCACTCTACCGTTGCTCTCTTTTGCAAATCTTGGCCAGACTCAGAAAGGGTACTCCTGCTAGCTGACCATGACCCAGGATTTAAGCAAGTCTTGTTCTCTCCTGCAGGAACCACCTTCCCTCCCTCTCTAAATTTCCCCATTGCTACTCCCGGGCACCTTTTCCCCACGTCTTCCATGAGATTCCAGACATGGCAGCCTCACCGCAGAGGTGCGATAGGCAGACGTCTGCAAGTTTCAGCGGAAGTTGACCTCTTGGATGCTATTTTGAAGGGGGCTGCTTTTCCCCTGCTTCCTTGAATAAGCTTCCTTGGGGCTGTCTGGAATGAGCTTGTGTCTCACAGCCTCCTTTGGCATGAGTTTTTAAAATGCAGCCACCCAGGATATTCAATGTATCCTCTAGCCCAACAGGGGTGCCATGGCGAGTCCGTTCTTGTTTTAACACTTCACACATGCTCCAAACCAGCCGGCTCTGGTGGCTGCAAAATGTGCCTTTGGATAATTCTTCTCTGGAAGGTGTTGTGCCGGTGGGAGGCTTCGCGTGGAGAAGGAAAAATTAAGAAGTGAGATCATAATTGAGATGAAAAGAGAGAAGGCAGAGGAACGTCTTGGAAGGGAGCAAGAGAGCCTTCGGTACCGGAAGTGTGCCCGCCCCGCCCCGCCCCGCCCCGCCCCTCTCCCCACAGCTCTGCCCTCATTCGGGGCAGAAGCCGTTGGCAGCCGAGGCCGGGCGGCCGTGGCCCCACCGGCGTCCTGGTTGCTTCTCTCTCCACCGGCGTGGAAGGCAGGGGTTCTGCCTTAGGTGTAAAGGAAGGAAATGGCCGAAGTCTGGACACACGTGGAAGTTTTCTTTGGGGTGGGAGTTTACCATTACTTTCAGCTGCACGTTTTTGGATTTACATATTGCTGCAATAGTGGAAGAGCGTGCTCTGCTTTTATTTTTTGTAATTATTTTTTATTTGTGGGTCCCTTGTTGGAGGAGCCAGAATTTGCAAGGTCCTGCGGTAGAGCGTGGGCTCTCCCTAAGTGCAGGAGAATGTGGATGGGGGGGAATCATCCTTCTTCCTGGGATGAAGCGGTGAATTAGCCACAAGGGCCCCCCATGGGTCCGGAGCTGAGCCCCGAAGGACCGGCAGCCTCTGCAGCCACGGTGGCCCGTCCCTTTGTCCAGATGCCCTTGGGTGGGAAGAGCCTAGCGCCTGTTATTGTCTTCCTTTCTCCAGCATCTTGTGGCACTCGGGCTTGTCGAATCTTTCCAGGCTGCAAGCTGGGCATCTGGGGTGCCCGGCGTGGCTGCTGGGCAGGGCTTTGGCAGCCAGGATTGCCATGGAGCCTGAGCACTGAGCTGCGCTGGGGAACAGCAGGGCCCTGGGTCTTGGGGCCACCAGGGTCCACGGTGGGCTACCAAATGCCCGGAGGGGCCACAGCTGCATGACCAGCGCAGCTCCGTGTCTCCACGAGGGGGGATGGGAGGGTTTCAGTAAAGAACCCGGCTTTAACGGGTAGCCGCAGAGTCCTTCCCGGCGGTCCCCTGGCCTTGCTGGTGCCCTGACTCCAGTGCTGCAAAACGCCAAGGCAAAGCGGAGTATTTTGGCCGCTGGGCCGGGCGTCAAGCCGCCAAGTCGCTGTGCCATTTTGCTCTCCAGTCAAAACGGGGCGGAGTGCCCAGCCGCGCAGAAAGGTGTTTTTCTCCTCTCTTCCTTCACTCAAGGCCTGGTTTTCTTTCCCTTGTCTCCCTTGATAATTGCATTCAGATCCGAGCAGATGTTCTGGGTTAACAAGTATCCGTATTTTCGGAAGGCGAAGTCAAAGGCGTGCATTTTTAAAAACAAAACAAAGCGAAATAGAATCCCGGCTTCATGCAAACTCTCGGCGACCTTGGAAAATAATTGCCTCTCTTTTCTCTCCCCTCTTTAAAGAGACGGGGGAGCCCTAAAGTTTTTCTGCTTGAAGGAGGAGACGGAGAGACCCTTCGTGGCCCCTCGCTCTTCCTCTTGTTAAAGCTTCGCAGGTGCCTTCTAAGACTAGTAATTGGAAGGGGGGATTCCATTTTCAAATTGCTGTTCGGAGAAGTTGCCTCTTCCCTGCCAGCTGCAGGCCATCCACGATTTCTGAATTTCTGATGCAGCGGCCGGGAGGCATCGCTGTGCTCGAAAAGCTCTCGCTAAGCCCGAGCAGAGGACATGCTGCTCAAGCAAACAGCTGCTGGGGTGAAGGCTGTTGAAAGGCAGGCTGGAGAGACCCTGTCCTTGGCTGTCATCCTTTGAGCTTGTCTCCCGGCATCAAGGAGGCCCACCTGGGTGGGTTTCCAACTTGGAAGACCCGGTGCTGTTCAGATGTTTTCGGCTAAGCTCCGTTGGGAATGATGGGGGTTGGCGCCCCAAACCTCTGGAGCCATGGGCGGAGGTGGCACTAGGAGAGCCTGCCAGGACCACACGGCTTGTGCACAGGGGAGACGTGGCACAGAAGCCTCCTCAATGGGGTGGCGTACCTGTGCTTCAGTTGCGGCTTTGCGTCTCCTCCGTTTTGCGTGCCGATGAAATGCCATAAAGGGAGGCAAACCTAGGGGTGTGCTGAGTCACCAACAAGTGGGGCTCTGGACACGCAGCCAGGAAAGGAAGGTGACACCCTCTGGCTTCCAATCACCGTGTAACGGATCAAAAACTGCCCAAAAGGACGTGTAATGGATGGACTTCTGGGTGAGGAAGACGCAAATAAAAGTGGTGATTTCTGCCTGCTTCCCCCCCAGAATTAATTATGACTGGCGATGAGAGGACTCATTTAATCTCGGTAACTCGATTGCCCCCAAGGGACGGCTTGTTTTGCTCGCAGCTCCGGCGCCTCCACCCTCTGGGCTTCCTGAAGGGGAGCAGAAGTGGCTGGATCGGATCGGATCGGAGGGCCCCTTTGTCCTAATCGAAACGGAGCCTCCTCCGTGTGTGCGCAAGGGCAGCTGACACTGGCCAGCCTGTGGCCATTGCAACCCGCCCCGCCTGTGGCCTTCCCACAGGCGTGTCCAGACAGGCAGAGCTCACGGGGCGGCCTGGAGCCTTGCACCGTCCGCCCCCAAGAGGCTGCGTTGTGTCGGCTGCTTTCGGTGGGTTTTGTTCAGAGTTCGGTTGCCCGGCTGTCGCTGTACAGGGTGATGCAAGAAATGATGAGAATAAATAAATGCATTGGGGACAGGAAAGAACAGCAGCCCCCAAGGGGACGCTTCCAGCTGCATGGAGGCCGTGCCCCCCCCCCCGCTCCAGAGTCATCAGCCCGTCTGGCAACAGGGCAGGTCACCGAAGGAGCAGCGGGAGGAGAAAGCGCAGGAGCCCAAAGGCAAGATGAGTGGCCACTGAGGGGTGGGGTCCCGGGGCTTGGGGCTGGCGCGCCTGTCCTGACAGCCTTCTGCTGCAGCTCCTTCGGCAGCGCAGCCCTGCAAGGCGGCTCCGTCGTTGCACCCAGAACGGCAAGGGGGCTGAAAGGCCGGGGCGAAGAAGAGCGCAGAGAGGCCCCTTGGCTTATTGCACATGAGACAGGGCAGGGGTCCCTGTGTCTCTCCGCCTCCCTCCCCCAGACGGGGAATCTGGGCTGCCCAGCATTTCAGAGTGGTGGGGTGTCCTCCTGGGGGCCTCACCCACTTTCCCCTTAATGGGTGGGAGCTAACACAGGGGAGGGAGACTGCCAGCTCTTTCAGGAAAGCCCTCACGCAGGGCATCAGGGCTAGAGTGCCTCTGGACATGGAGGCTCTATGGAGCCCCTTTCATAAATGCGTCAGGTCCACGTTGGGAGCCACCTCGGGGATGTCGCGTTGGATTTGACTCCGCCAAGCGTGGGGTGCCCTCCCAGGTAGCCGAGAGAGGCCCCTTTAACGGGCCAGGAACAACCATCCTCCCGGCAACCTGCATTTTGTTTGTTCTTCAAGATCTAGACTCTCCCGCCTTTGTTCCGGGGAAGCTCAAACAAGCATAAATAATTTCCTCTCCGCCTTATTTTTAATCCTTCCGACAATCTGCCACGTAGCTTAAGCTCGAGAAGAGCAGCCATGTTCACAAAACACTCAGAACCAAATCCGGTAAGCTGCGTTTGCAGAACATCCCACCTGTGCTAACTTGCGTTTCTGCTTCATTGTGGGTCTGCCTCCGTGTGCCATGCAAAGCCCGCCAGTAGATTAGTTCAGCAGCCAGGGGGTGTGGGCAGAGCCACCGAGAGCTCCCACCAGTCCTGGGGATCCGTGACGTGTTCAGGGGTTGTAGGAACCAACTAGTTGCGCTCTGTAAGCAGCGGTTTCCAGCTCTTGGGGATTCAGCCTGTCGTGGAAAGACTGTCCCTGTGGCTTATTCTGCAACCTCGGCTGAGCAGAATGGGCACTGGCTGCCCTGCGCTAGAGCAGGAAAGACGTGGGGGCCCCTTGGAGCCGAGCAGGTGGAAGGAAACCGAGCCGTGCCCCACTCCTTTTGGCTTCTGCGAGAGAGGCTGTAGGTTTTAGCAAGCTGACAGGCGAAGGGAAAATGCATCACAGCCAGGAATTGTGGGAGAGATAATGTGCTGATCTGACTCTCGGAGAGATTAATTCTCCTGCGCAGCAGCAGCAGCAGCAGCAGCAGCAGGTCTGCTGCCTCTTCCAGGGGGCGTGACCCTGGGGGAGCGCAGGAAGGGCACGCCGGGGCCAGAGGCGGGGAGGCATCTGAGTTTACCGCACAGCTGGCTCTGGACGGAAGCCTCCCAGCTCTGTTTCACCGGGCCCTGATGCTAATCCCCAGCCAACGTGATCGTTCTGGTGCGAGGTTGCAGTTATGGTCGGGGTGAATGGCTGGGAAAACAGTGGCAGAACGCGGAGGGCCGTTCTTGGGTCCAGACTCAACCCTTTTGGGACAAAGCACATCTAAGAAATGGTTGCTTCGTGATCAGGTAGTTTGCCTGTCATGCAAAAAAGGGGTTGAAATTGTTTGCAACTAAGAATGTTCATGCACTTAAAAAACGAATGTGCAGGTCAGTGCAAAAATGGGACGGAACAGATTTCCGAATGAACACACAGCTGGCGATGTGGGGCGGAATGATCTGATCCATACGTCCCGTCTCAGATCTCTGGCCTTTCCTTTCCAAGCAGTTCAAAATACCTTCAGACTCTGGGACGCTCCTGTCCTGGATTCATCCAAGGGGCAGTCTCTTTGAGCCCAGAGCCGGCCCTGCCCTCCAGAGCTTTTGGCTTCCCAGGGAGGAAATGCCACATCTGGGGCATCCCTGGGCGAGCCAGCCATATTTAGCCTCGGCAGAACGGGGGAGCTTCCCACATCACACTGACTGCAGACGGGCCCTGTAATTTTCAGCTGAAGAAAATCACATCCCGCCCTGTTCCTTGGGCTGAAAGGCAGCAGGCGTTGCCGTTCATCCAGACCGAGGTCTCTCCAGCCAGGGCAGAAGCCCACAGGTCCTGAACCCCAAGCCAACCTGCACCGAACGACCTCCCAGGAAGGGCGCTGACCTTCCGTCGGTGCCCCGAAGCGGCTAAAAGCAGAGCTGTGAGCCCTCCTTTGCTATCGACGGGGCCCGGCAGGGAGGGCTGCTGGGGCCAGGAGATGCAGTTGCCCCACGTTGGGGCATAGCTCTTGCCTGCCGGAAGGCCACGCCAGGCCTCGGGTGGCCTGTGGAGGGCCACTGTCCCATAGGCTCGTGTGGGGAGGCGCCAAGGGAAGGAAGGTGTTTCCCGCTGTTTCCCCCAAGCATTTGGGAGGCAGGCAGGCAGGCAGGTGGTGCTGGGTGGGGACCCGCTTCCAAATCCAGAGGCCGAGCATGCCTGGCAGGTGTGTGGGACTGCAGCTCCCCGAAAGCTTTGGTCAGGCCGGGGTGGCTGCCCCTGGGGGACGTCAGCTCCAAGGACACCCAGATTTAAAGGGGATGACTTTGAGGCTCTTTTTGGAAGAGCAGCAGTATGCTTCAGAGGAGGGCGGTCCCACTCCAAGTAGACACAGTTTGGCTCTGGAGGCTCTGCTGATGGAATAGGGACAAGCCATGTCCTGTGGCACTTGCGCTGAGAACATGCCCCCAGCCCCTTTTTCCGAAACAATATTCAGCTAGCATCGCTTTCCTTGTGCCCGCCCCTCCCCCTGCCACCACAGCTTTGCCATTTGGGCTCCTCTTCAACCCAGCATGAGGCCATCTCCTGCTTGTCCTCCTCCTCTTGCGCCGGTGCGTGGACTCACTGTGGACAGGGACCCGGCTGGACTTGGCTGGGCGGCCCCCGCTCCCTCCTCTGGCTTCCCTGCAGCCATGCCCACCTCCGCCTGCCCTTCGGCTTCCGGAGATGGACGCTTGCCTGGCATGGGGAAGGCCTCGGGTGCCTTCTCCACCCCTCATGAAAGAGAGGAGGCCTTAGCTGCGGGCAGTCGAAGGAGAGGCGAGATCCGTCCAATGAGGGCATCCAACAGAGGTTTGCCACTCGGATTCTACCACTTCCAGAGCCGGAAGCATAAAGCGCCAAAGGAAATGCCTGACAACAAAGGAACAAAGCGAAGACAGAGTGGATCGTATGGCGATGGAACAGGGATGGTCCTTTGTGGGAGAGCGGGGGACCGTCCTCCCCCACCTGTCCTTGTTTAAGCAAATGGCTTCTCAGAGGTGTCCCCAGCACGATCGCCCGGCTTCCCAGCCACTCCCCACCAGACTCCATTTTGGACAACAGTCCGTTTGCGATAATTAGGGATCCCCGCCCCGGGCCGAAGCAGGCGCTCGGTCGGCTGCTGCCAGAACCGGCTCTTGGTGGAAGATTCCCTGACATCAGCATTATATCTGCTCCATTAACTTTTAATTTGCAGGCATGCTTTTGGAAGACAAGGCCAGGTTGAGTAGATGTAATAATAATAATAATAACAACAACTCGATAGGTGGGTAAAAATGCCAAATCCAGTCTAAACAACTGGCTGACTGTGCAAGCAACAATAATAATAATAATCTCAGAAGGGGAACTCTTGAATGCTGCTGGCACTGAATGTCATTTTTTCTCTAGCAAGGATGAGTCAGGCTCTTCTTCTCCCCCCACCACAAAAGCGTCTTTTTGAAAGAAAGGCAGAAATCTTGCAGCCGCCACTGCCATGTTTTGGATCTGCCACGCTCTGCCACTTCACAGATGCCACGAAGCTCACCCACGCTGTTTACCTTCCGGCAGTCTGTTTGTGCCCGTTGCCAATTCTTCACAGACTGGGGTCTGTTCTCTTCCAGCAACCTGGATAAACACAAAGCAGCCAGAATTTGCCCGGCCCAGATCCAGGCTGCTGTGCAGAGGGCCAGACCGGGCCTGAGATGGACCTCTGTGTCTTGGGGTTCTTCTGGGCTGTCTTGGCGTCTTTCCTACAGCACGGGCAAAGTGATGGAGGCTGTGGGGGATCAGCTGCCTTCCTGGTGGTTTTTATGCCCCGAGAGGGAAACGGGCTTCACCAGACCCTTCTGCCATCCTCCACAGGAGATGCCAAGGCCTCCCGAGTTCCAGAGGCGGGCTATTAAGCGGCCACCTTTCCCAGATGTGGCTTCCTGGTCAGGCACTCCCTCCACCGGGAGCCCCCTTCCCCCATTTCCAGGGGACTATCCTCTCCAACAAGGCGGCTTAGTCACGGCAGCAGCAAGCCCGTTCAGCCTGCCGCGAGTGGCCCGCAGATTGGCAGGGAGGGCCCCGCGAGGGGTCCCTTCCTCATCCCCCGCCGGCTGCGTCGGACGGGCGGGATGCGAGCCGAGTCGCCGGGCTCCCTCGCTCAAGCGCGCCTGGCCTGGCCTGGCCTGGGGCTGCCTGTTCCCGGGACGCTCCTGGGCACGGCAGCGGCCGGGCAGCAGCTGGACGAGGGCCGAGCAGAGCAGGAAGGGGCCGGGGAGAAGGCGGGGCCGGAGCCGTCTGTCCGAAGGCCGGGGGGCAAAGCACGGGAGCTGTCCGAAGCAGAGCCGGGCTCCGGCAGCCGTGGCTCGGAGCCGCGCCTCCGGCTCACGCGGCGCCTCCTTCGCCTGCGGCGGCCGATGCCACCCTCCGGCCGGCAGGGGCCTCTGAGCATCTGCAGAGAGCCCCGCGCAAGGCCGGCTTCGGGCGGGGAAGCGGCGGCCGCGCCGCAGCAGCGCCCGGTGGAAGCGCGCGCCGCCCCGTCCTGCTTCCCTCCCGCCTCCGTCCGTCGCTCGCACGCTCCCTCCCTTCGGGATTCCCAGCCGGGGGTCGAGGAGGGGCGGGCAGCTGGGCAGGCAAGGGGCCGGGCCGAGCCGAGCCGAGCCGAGCGCGCCTTTGTCTCCTCCCTTCCCGCGGAAGCCGGAGAGGCGAGGCGAGGCGAGGCGGCTGCAGCTGCGGGCGGGCCGGGGGCCTCCGCCGCGCGCCCCTTGCCCAACGCCTGCCCCTCTCTCGGCGGCCGGAGCGCCATGGTGGAGGGCGGCAGCGAGGCGAGGCGCCTTCCCTTCCCCAGCGGAGCTTTGGCGGCGGCGGCGGCGGCGGCGGCGGCACTGGCTGCCAAGGTGAGGCGCTCGCTCGCCCTGTCTCCCGCGGCCCGGCCGAGCCGAGCCGGGCACGCCCGCCGTTCCCTCCCTCCCCTCCCCTCCCCTCCCTCGGAGGGCGCGCGGCCGGGCAGTCGCAGCCGCGAGTCCGGGCGGTTGGCCGGTGGGTGCGTGGCGGCTGGGCCGCGCGTCCTGCTGCGGGAGCGGGCGCCGCCGTGGAGCCCCTTTTCTCCCAAGCCGCGAACTCGAGAAGGTACCTCGACTCGTCCGGCGGCTCGCCGTTTGCGAAGCGCTCTGCGTCGGTCCCGCAGGCGCGCGAAGCAGGAGCGCGCCGCGGTCGCTCCGATCTGGCCGGGGAAGGCGAAGCCGCCTGCGTTTACCGGGGGGGGGGGGGGACCGGGTGGAGGGCGCCGGGTCCCCCTCCGTCCCGCCCCCCGGCTGCGAGAGGCGTGTTCCTGCGGCTGTGAGAAACGGGGTGTGCCTGGCGCTGTCCAGCCGGGGTGGGAGGAGCAGGGGAGCGGCCTCTGCCCCGCGTGCCTCCGGCAGTCCCAGCAAAGATTGTCGGGTTGGGGCGGGTCGAAAGATGCGCGTTCTGCTCCTGGAAGCTGCAGACAGGCAGAGGTTCAACAGGTGTAGAGGTTGCACAGGCCCAGGTTGGAAAACCTGCACGGGCCAAATTTCTGCTGCTGATCCAGGCAGACCTCCGCTCCCTCCTACCTACCCGCTGCTCCCCCGCCACATGTTTAGCCCCGGATTAGCGGCCTGTTTTCTTCCCAGTGCCCGGAGGACCCTTCTGGAGCGCGACAGCGACAGGCCTGTGGTTCCTGGTGTCAGATTTTGGGTTGTCTCTTGGTCTCTGGCAAGCTGCTGTGACTGCCTAATTACATGGCATTGCTGCTTCTGCAGAATTAAAGCCACCTGGCCAGTTTGTCCAGGAGGAGAGCACTGCTTGCTGTTTGTGTTGTTGTGTCCAACTGCTGTTGTGGTTCCTCCCCTTCCTGTGCTGCTTGCACCCCCACCTTGACCAGTGGCTCTCGGCAAAACATCAGGGCGGTCAGAGGATTCAGCCTTCTGTGGTGGGCGCAATCAGACGCGCAGTCCGATGTTCGGAGGGCTAGGCACCTGATTAAGAAATGGTGAGGGGAAGAGGAGCACCCCTCTTTCTTTTTACTCTCTCTGCAGGTTACTTTTTTCCACTGTGTGTGACTGTCCATTTCTGACCACAGGTCCTGTTTTTACAAGGGCCCAGGGAATGCCTTTGCTGGCCGTTGGCAGCACTTTGAGATTCTGGGGGGGGGGGGGGGGCCGGGAGGGGGCAGGGACACACTCGCTGAGCGTTTCAGGTGGAGGCAGGGATGGCGGTGGTGGTGAAGAAGCGGACGGCAGGCAGATTTACGGCAGAGAAGTGGGAACGAGCAGGCGTGCCAAAGCAATAAACGGAATGACTTCATCGGTGTCCACTCAAAAGCCAGCGGTGCCATTGTGGAACCGGAGCTGCTGAGCCTGTCACAGCTCCTGTGGCGGGATGGCTGCGGCTGTTGGGGGGTGGCGCCCTTGCAAGCCTCCTGGGCTGCCCTTTTGCCGCTCTCAAGAACAGCTGAGGCAGCACTGAGCCAGTGGCGGGTACCAGGTGCTGGCCTTGGAAAAGACCCCTTGGTTGCCATCAGCCTAGCTGGCCTTGCTGTCGGGACGGGCGCAGGAAGCACCCGGTCAGCTGTCAAGGAGCGATCCCTTCCCTGGGTTTTCCTCTCCTCTCCTCTGCTTATCGATTTAGCCGGTCGGTCTCCCCCTTCCCCGGTCTCCTCCTTCCCGCTCTCTCACGGTGGAAAAAGAGCCCACCTTGGGAGTCCTCCTCCTGGCAAAGGAGCCAGAAGGATCAATAGTCTGGGAGCCAGAGCGATAAACGTGTATCAGCCCCAGCCGTGGGACTGGCTCTCTTCTCTTCCGAGCGTGCTCTGAAGCAGTAGCTGAAGGCTTGCTCCTTTCAAAGCAGGCAGGCACTGCCGTGTCTCATTAAACAGGAACTTGTTGGCCTGAAACGTCTCAGAACAATCTCTAGTTAAAAGATCAGCTGTGAGTCTGCTGTTTTACAGTGTTTTTCCCCAAGGTGGAACTCGGCTCGCGAAAAGCTAGATACGGGTTTGCTGAGAGGCACAGGAACGTCAGCTGGCCAGGCAGAGCAGTTCAGAGACCGTGTTCCCACATCGTGCTAAATGTGAGTGGGTTTTAAGCATGGTTAGGGTTAAGGCCTGGCTCGCCTTGGAGGCTGGATCACGTAAAGCCCTAAGCTAAGGCTGTCGCCCTGTGTGAACAAAGCTGAAGGCCTTCTGACCCAGCAAAATACACTCACGATGGGTGAATAGCACGGGGAAAACTGGACTGGTCTTTTACCAAAGTGCCTTTTTTTGTTCTGGATCCCTGCTTTGGTTTCAACAGAAGGTTGGGGTATAAATAAACAATAATCAGTGGCTTTTTTTTTCCAAAATGGCTTTGTGCCGGAATAGTCTATCTGAGTGTTGAGATGGTTGAAGGTCAACAGCAGTGTCCCAACCCCACCCCCAAAAAAGCCCGTTTTCTCTCTTTCGTTTTCTGCAAAGCAGAACTTTATCTCTAGTGCCAAAGTCCAGGTGAAGGAGTTACCACCTGCTGGCGAGGAGGAAGCGATAAGGGGAGGAATGCGGAGTCCTTGGACTTTGCCTCCTTGGGCGTCTTCACAAGCCACCATGATGTGCTGCCGCTTGGGGTGCCGGGTCTCAAGGGGGGCCCGTGGCAGGTCAAGGGGGGCCATGGCTCTGTGGGGAGGTGTTGCTTTGAATCCCCACGGGCATGGAATTGGGTCCCTCTGGAAGGGTCATCTGGTCCTCCAGCTGAGCCGTCCTCAGGAGCTGGCTGTCCAGCCTCTTCTTAAACGCTCCAGAGCGGTGAGCCTGCAAGATCTCTGGCAGAAATGTAAGATTGCAGAAGGGAGTATTTTTGTACCGTTGCCTTTGAGAGGATAAAGAGGTAGCGGTCCAGAGGTGCTGCCTTTTCACAGGAGCGATGATGGAGAAAGCGTCCTCCCTGAACTTGTGGCCCCTCACCTGGCTCAAAGGCAGAGGAGCCCCTGATGGTGAGAAGAGGTGGTGCCTTGGCTCCTCTGCTTCCTTCCAATGTGCGCCAGGCCCGGGTGGGGTGGTGGGGTTGGAGAAAGCCTCGGCTGCCCCTGCTGTGGGCTCAGCCTAAACACGTCCGGCTCGGTTCCCAATTCAGCCCAGATCCACGGTCCCCCAAATAATCTGCAGAGTGGGCAGCAGTTCCCTTTTGACTTCTTCCATCTCTGGCCTCTGCGGGGCAGACCTCCCATCCCGTACAGAAAGGCGCCCCCAAGGGGATGCTCCATAGCTGAAAGGGTCTGCCCCGGCTGCTGGGCACGGCTCTCCACGCTCCGGCATGCGTTTTTTCAGCCCACCCTCAGATGCAGCCAAGGAGGGGCTTGGCCCCTGCTCAGTGGAACTCCTCTCCCAGAGGCGGTGTCTGTGAGGGGTTGAGCAGGCGGCCAGCTGGGCTCGAGCCTTCCCGGGATCATTCCTGCCGACGGACGGCATGCCGGAACCGTTTCCTGAGGCCAGAAGTGGTTGGGCTGGGAGCCAAGCGCTCGTGCGCAGAGGCCGAGTGCTCACACCATACAAGGAGGTGGTCCGAGGACTTGCGGGCTCACTTCCTGTTTGGGGGCCGGTGGTGAGTGTCTCCCAGCCTCCCCCCGCCCCCTCCGTGGCTTCTGGAAGCCCTCAGCACTGCAGGGGATCCTTCGAACTTGGCTGTGCGAGATGGGCTTCCTCCAAAACGGGCACGGGACTTGGCCAGTGCGTGGAGCTCCCCTGAGGGTGAGTGTGCGCCGAGGGCCTCTTCCTCCCTGATGTTCTGCTGATTCTGTCCTCCCTTCCTTGTGCTTCCTCCACCACGAAGCCAAGACGCCCACCCAGGGCTAGCAGATGCGAGGGGCGGTTGGGGGCTTGAGAGTCAGCCCAGGTGGTTGCGCGCCAAGGAGGGTCCAGGACCTGACTGTGGGGCAACCCAGGAGATTGGCAAGGGGGCGGGAGAGGGGGCATGCCAGACCTCACCCCTTTGCAGATGGGCGTGGGTGCTGACCCAGCCTTGGTATGGAGCTGCATCTGCTGGCATGGATAGCTTTGTTTGCAGAAGAAATGCTCAAGGGTTTTGCCCATGCTCAGAAGTCCTCTTCTCCTTGCTGTCGCTTCCTAAGATTGAGCCCTGCTGCCCAAAACAGGTCAGGGGTCAGTGCGCCTCTTCACAGTAACTCCTGTGAAACGTTTCGGCGTGAGGAGGCATCGTTCTTCGCTGCTCAGAAAATGTTAGAGGCGCCCCTGGGCCTTGTCCAGTCTCTTGGTCCTCCCTCTTTCCCACATGTCCTAATTCTTTTAATTATTTTCTGAAGCCATAGCAAAAGCCTAAATTATTTCCAGACTTCCTGATAAAGTCCCTGTTTTGCTACCCAGGGATAAAGTCGGGGCAGAGGCTGGCAGGAGGCCTTTCCCAAGTATGGGAAAGGTGGGAAAAAGGAAAAGCTTGTTCCGGGATCAGGTATTTGCAAACAACTGCTAAAACTAGGTCACTTTGCATATGACGAGAGTGTCTGGAATGCATCAGATCTTCAGAAGAAAGAACCTTCTGCCTGGGGATTTTCAAATTTGAGGCAAATCCGCAGCCGAGGGAGGCCAGCCACCGCCTTCCCGGCCTGGCCCGTTCTCAACTTCAGAGTTTGCAATCTTTTGGCCTTTCAGGAAGCAAAGCACCGGGAAGCTAAAAGCTCTCTCCTTCTTGGCGAGGCTTCCAAATATTCTCGGGCTGCAGATTTTGGTCACGTGGGAAAGAATTGGAGCATATCGTGTTGCAGCTCCTCCCCTCGCAGGAAAGCGGATGTGGAATTCCTGAGCGGCTTCGTTTTTCCACAGCTGGCGCAGCTTTGCATCTGGGGCGGGCAGACCCCTCGGAGGGTTCGGGGCAGCTGAGCTCAGATCCCCAGCCAGCCACGGGAAATGCTGCTCCTGGTGCTGTGGGCCGCCGCGCACTGAATGTGGCGTCCTTCTGATGTGGTTTTAATGTTGGAAGCTGCCCAGAGTCACACTCAGGTCAGGGGCCAGAGAAGCGGCTTTAGAAATAAATAAAATTTTCTCCCTTAATCTTCTCTGTGGCAGAGTCAGGGCAGGTTGTTCAAATGATTGCGTCCTCCTTCAGTTCTGTCTCCATGCAGCGGCGGTCTCGAAGACCCCAGGATAGTTCGCGGCATCTCGTTCCATTTCCTCCCTGCTCCTGCCAATGGCATGCATGCCCCGGGCACACGGGCAGGGGCTGGCCACCAAATTACAGTGTGTCGCTCCAGCCTTGAAATCAAAGTTTTTCCTCCACAGCCACTCTGTGGCTGAAAGTTATGCAGCACTGCAGCTTTTCTGTGTGTTCATTCACAGTTGTGGTTGTTCTGTCTTGGTTTTAATGATCGCAAAGCGGGCAGGGCGTAGAATCAGAGTCAGTTCTGAGTGGAGTGACCTGTAAGTCTTATCGGTCAGCTAGATTGTTCTGCGGGTGTAAGAAGACTGCCCTTTGGAAAACGAAGGCTCCACTTGGTTCTCTGGGAGCCCCCAAATTCCTCCCCTCCCTGCCTCCTGTGTCCATTTTAAACTGACCAGGACTGGACCACGTGGCCTTAGATGGCCAACTGGTGAATTCTGGGGGGGAGAGGATCCACCTGATCTTGCTCTTCCACACAGGCTTTACCAAAAGGCAACCCGGCTGCTGGCTAGAGCTATGACTGTACCCCAAAACACCCCTCTCCGGTCGATCCTCTTTAACTGAATGCTCTATCCACCTGCGTTTTGGAGGCCCACCAAATAATCAGTTTGGGGCTGGTGCATGTCCCTTCGCCTCCTCCTCTGCTAAAGGCAGCCCCCCCCTTTCCAGGGCAATTCATTTTTGCCAGGGGTGGGGCAGGAACATTGAGGAATCCATGTCATTGCTCCACGGTGATTCATTAACGATAAATTAATATCTAGTTTACAAAACCGTAATGCTGTCAAGCAGCGTTTCTCAGCCCCTCACTTTTGCTCTTAGCTTTCTATGGGTTTGACAGCTCTAGGAGGGTTTACGCGTGTTTAAAAATTGCTTTGTTGGTCCCCAAAGTAATTTGACAAGTCTGTCAGCTATTGATTAAAAAAAAAATTATTCAAGAAGATTCAGGATGACTGGGGGAGTTAGACAGAACGTGCGCGGGTGCGTAAAGTTTGACAGGAAGACGTCAGAAAGCGAATGCGTTTCTGAAATGCTTTAGCGAAAAGGTCGTTCGGGCTCTGAACAGAAATGCAGCTGAGATCCCTGGCCGGGGCTGTTGAGGAAGGCAAAGGCAGCCGTGCCGGACTCGGCAGGATCCGGAGGACCAAGGAGCATCATGCTGGGACCTGAGGGGGAGCCCCGGGGACCCATCCGCTCACTGGCTCCCTCAGTTGCCCCGACTGGCAGTGCAGTGGTGCCAGGATCGAGGCTGGCACCTCAGAAACCCCAGGCTTGGTCGCCCCTCCTCCCTTAAGGAGGGTATCCACAAGCCTCCAGAAAAGTCTTCGTTGCCCCCAGCCACTGTTTGCACAGAGGGCGGGATAGGAAAGGAAGGGGCAGCAGGAAGCAGGAAGCTGGTTCCCGAAAGGTGTGTCCTCCCTGGCCAGCAGCCAGACTCGGTCCCTCCCGCTGCTGCAGGGCTCCCTGAGCGAGGCAGTTCCCGCAAACTTTGGTTTTCGCCTGGGAAGAGGGGAGGTGCCTCCTGCCCCCTGCCTCCCTGGGACAGCCCCAGGGCTCCCCACATCCCATTAGCCAGTCAGGCGCCTGCTCAAGGGGAAAGCCCACCCCCCAGGGCACGGGACGAGGCCATTTTGCCCGTGGCAGGCAAGGGGGGCTGTCTCCAGCACGCCTCTCCTCCACTCCCCCCCTTTCTCTCCCTGGTGCTCAGATTAGCCGGAGGGACGAGGCAGGACGGCAACCGGGAGACCCCCACGCGTGAGCCGAGCAGCAGGCGGGATCCCCTCTTTTGATCGGAATCAACCAGCCGCATCTTTGGCTGCGGCCTCAGCACGCTCCAGTAAAGCGCTCCCCAGAAGCTGCACGGCTGAAGGCCAGCACCGGCCTTTGCGGGCTGGCCCAGGAGCTGCTCTGGGACGGGCAGGGGGGCTGCCTCTGGGGCTAAAGGACTGCTGTTGCATTTCTATTTTTTAAACGCACGCACCCCCACCCTGCCCCACACGTTGGCTTTGTAAATGGAAGGGAGCCCCCACATCTGCAGAAGGCGTCCTCCTCCCCTTTTCGCTTTCCCCCCTTGCAGGGAGTTCGCCCTTCGTTTCCCCCAGCCCACAGAAAACCAGCATCGCAAATGCCATGCAGGACCCAGAGCGCAAGATGCTTCCACACGTCTCCTCCTCCGTGAATTGCTCCTGGGGAGCCCTTCCTGGTGGGGGTGGGCGGGGGCCAGCTGCCAGACTCGCCCGGTCTCGCTGGCAGACGGAAACCGAGGGGTTTCCAAAGCCCACCTCCCCTCTGAGCCCCACCCAGTGCATGCCCGGGTGAATGCTCTCCCAGGTTCTGGCTGGGTGCTTGAGAGCTGAAATCCTGCCCCGGGTTAGGGGAGGCTGCAAACTGTTTGAGGGGGCAGGAAGAGATTTGGACATTTTCCTCCCTTCTTTCAAAAAAATAATCTGGGGTCAGAGGGCCGACAGCATCCTTGGGGGACAGACACTTTCCCAACAAGCTCCAAAATTAAGAGGCAAATAGAAACATTTCTGGTTTTTCTCCTTAACGTTGGTCCTGGCCTTAAAAATATAGGGTGGCGACACGCATTTTTTAATGAAAAGTAGCAGAACGAAAATGGCCAAGGAGGGGGATTGGGACTGGAAAACCCGAGTCTCCTCAGACTTTTCTGTGTCTTTTCCCAGCTTTGTGACAGCACATGCCCACACGCATACACACAGACACACAACTTGTGGGCGCCCAGGCACACTCCAGGCCAGCCAGGCTAAACTCCAGCCGAGATTTTCGCTCTGCCTGGGAAAGAAACAGAGAGATGCAAATGGGTGGTCAGTGGCACTTTCCTGCTATTAAATCCACTTTAAACAATGCCCTTATTCTTGGAAAACAGGGGCTGCGAAAGGATGCTGTGAACCGCTATTTTAGGAGCTTTGCTCCCCCGCCCAGGTGCTGATGTCCGTCCCTCTCGGCTTCCGGGGGCTTCCTCCTCTTCCTCCGTGAATTTGTCTAATCCAGGAGCAGTAGCCGTTGCCGAGTCTTGTGGCAAGCAGTTCCGCGAGCCAACCCTCTTCACGCGTTCATTTCGCTGGATGACACCCGCTTCTGTTACAGTGGTGGGGAGAACAACCCTCTCGCCTCCCCCCCACCCTGCTCTGCACACTTGGGTGAACCGCTTCTGCGCCTCTCCTCTTAGTTTCTCCCCCCACCCAAGGAAAAGGCCCCGGGGCTTTAACAGGGCCATGTGCCAGGGCAGTTGGGCGGGCCTGCAGCTCTCCACTTTGCAAGCAGCTGCAGCTGGAGGGCCACAGGTTGGAGAGGTCTCTTCTGGCGCTTCCCAGGGAATGGGAGTGGGTTCCCACGAAACCTATTGAGCACCAGCAGGTGATGAACTTACTGGTGGGGCTAAAACTGACCCGGTTTACAAGGTTCGTCTCCTTCTGTTGAGATGATTTGGCCCTCTGCCTTATTGGCATCACCCGCACCAGGGCCCACAGAGGCGTGGGCTGTCGCCCTATGTACGAAGAGTCTGTTTTGCCTTGCGCTCACAGCCTTTGCTGTGCACCTTTCCCGTGCCTGTGGGTGACCCGTTTCCGGCCGCAGATGGGTGCCCCTGACTTGCTAAACTGGTTGGGGCACCAGAAATTCCTTGCCCTGGAGACAGGAGGACACCCACGCCTCCCTCCATCGGTCAGCACATTCCAGAGACTCTTGTGGCACGAGGACCCGGCTCACGGATGGTCTCTTTGCAATCGGCTAGGTCTCCTTCCTCTTCGCCAGATTTTAAAAAACGATTTCAGTTGCTGGGGCCTTCAGAAGAGTGCCTGCTCTGGAATCGGCCTGTACAGATGGAACCCGGGACCCGGTTCTTCTCTGGAGGAAATGCAGATGTTGGGTCCTCTCTTATCGGGAGCCAAACCTGAGCTGCCTGATGCTGCCTTAGCAGAGTGTAAATTGCGTGAAGCGTTCTGGTTTCACGCGCAGCGGTGGTGAGTGAAGAAGGGTTTGCCTCTTGGTGCAAACGGACTCAGTTTGGAATTTCAGCCCCAGAAGAACTTGCAAGGGGGCGGATGGTTGGGGGCCGCGCTGCGGAGGTCTGGTCTGCTGCTGGTGTTGGAGGCTCTGGGGCTTCTCTGGCCCACGCGACGCGGCCAGTGGCCCAGCAGGCTGCCGAGGCGGGTGAGGACCTTGAGCTGGCTTCCCCGGGCATCCGGCCACAAGGGAAGCTTCACCGGGAGCAGCCACGCGGGAGCTTCTGGGCAGGGGCTGAGTTCGCAGGCAAGGCAGGAAGGCTGTGGAGGGTGGCAGAGGGGCTTTCTTTAGAACAGTCCAGCTAAAACTCAGCAAATTGCCTCTGGAAAGCGGCAGCGCAGGAATGCCAGCGATAAATCCCCTTTCAGCTCTCATGGCTAATAGCGGATGATCGTCCTTCCCGCACGAGTTTTTCTAATCCCATTTCTTAAAGAAAGCAATCTAAGCCGGCGGCGGCGTGAATTCTGCAGTGACAAGCAGTACGTTTGCGTGTGGCGGTCTTCGCAGACAGATCCTTCCCCCAGTCGCGGTCGGAGCAGGCAGGGCGTTTCTCTCCTCTCATCCCACTCAGAACGCCTGTTCCCCGCCGGTGGTCTTCTGAGCTAAATTGGAGGTCTCTGCCCCCCACCTCTTTGGCACCGATTCAGCTTCCCCTTGGAGGGGAGCTGATCCTCCGGCAGCAGCGAAAGTCCTCCGCCGTCCTTCTGTCCGTGTGAGCGAAGCTGCTGTTGCAGTGGTTCGGCCCAGACGTCGCACCTCTTTCTGTGGCATCTTTTCATCCCCTTTGGGGACTTTCTGCCCACCTTTTCCGGGCACTTCCGCCACCCTCCTGTCCCGCTTGAAGTGCTCGGGCCTCTCGCCTTGTCACACCCACCCCCCCGTGCGTGGAAGGGGCCGCACGCCTGGCCAGCACGGAGGAGGGGGCTGGCTCTGGCTCTGGCTCTGGCTCGCCGGTGCGCGGATGTTGACATTAACAGCAGATGTCGCTCCTTTCCCCAGCTACAGAGTGGCCAATCAGCGCCAGCGCCAGCGGGCTGCCATTGCGAGCGTCTGTGCCGCGTCTGTGCCGTGCCGCCCAGGCAGTGCGAGAGAGGCGAGAAGAGGGTCAAAAGGAGGGGCGCGGCGGGGGTGGGGGGAGATGCCTGCTTCAGCGGTGCGCTTGGGGAGAAGCAGCTGCCGGCGTCCCGTGATCCCGCGAGGCAGATGTTCGGCAGCCGGGCACCACTGAGAGGCGATGAGGCGCTGGACGTCCCTTCGGGTGAGGAGACCGGGGCCGGGGGGGCTCTTCACTCCTCCACATCAGAAAGGAAAGGGAGCCCCGCCAAGCTGGTGGTGAGACCCTCTTCCCGCCACTGTTCCCTCTCCTCTTCAGGGGTGCTCCCACGCCAAGCCGGCCCTCGGCTGCTGAGCTGCGGGACGTTCCCCGCCCCCACCCCGGCCGTTTAAAGGGGAGCCTGGCCAGGGGAGGGAGCTGGCCGGCCTGCTGGCCCTCCAGCCCTGCCCCTGCAGCAGGAGAGCCACGAAGAAATGGGTTAAAGCAGGGCTCGCTAGAGAGTCGTAGGAGTTTCAAAGGTGCCAAGCCTGGCCTGACCAGGGCTGGGCCATCCGTTCCCTGGAAAGGGGCCTGCCAATCTGCACTCTTCCCTTTTCAATGCCACGCGCGCCCCAGCAATGTCGGCGGGAGACGAAAGGCGGCTGTTCAGGGTGCCAGCCAGCCAGCCAGCCAGCCAGGGAGCCCCCCCACCCTTCCATGCTCCGTCCTCACGACGAATGCTTGTTAAATTAATCAGTGCATCGCACACCGGCACAAGTAACTGCTCTGAGGCTGCCGTCCGTTCGCCTCCTGCCCGTTTTTGCAGCTAGGTTTAAAGGAGGCATCGTCCTGGGAGAGGCATTCTCTCCTGGGGGAAGAAGAATGCATCTTCTAAGATGATGCGTGCGAGGTTCTCGTTTTGAAAGAAATACCTGCACCCGATCTGCATGCATTTTCTGGCTGAGTATTTGTCAGTCTATTCCCGCTATGACTGTTTCTGTCTGTGTTTTAATCAATTAGCAGATATGTATTAGACTAATTCCTTTGTAAGTTGCCAAACCGTTCAATGCAGTTGTTGTGGGGCTTTTTTGAGGTCATCTGATCGGTGATTCTGTCTCAGGCAAGGGAGGGGCCGGTCAAGGTGGCCGCGGGCCTGTCCCTCCCTGGCCGAGGGGTGCCGAGCCCCACTTCCCAAGCATCGCATCCCCTTTCCTGCCCCTTCCATGGAGGGGTTGGAATCGAGATCGGCGGTTGCCCAAGCGTGCAAGGCGTTCAGATGACCTGCTGGCCCTGGCGGGACAGGGGCACGTTGACCTGGATCTCGTGGGAGGAGAGCGGCCGTGTTCGTCCGCGTAGCAAAACAATCGGGAGGGCTGGTAGCACAGGCTGCAGCTTACGCCTTTAACAAAACGCGTCAGTTGCAAAAGGCGCTAGCAGGCTCCTCCTGATTTTTCAACTGGAGGGTTTTCCAACCCCCCCCCCCGCCTTTGATGCCCACCACGCTTTCTTCTCTGCCCCCCCCCCAAGCTCAACAATAGCCATTCTTCTGTGTGTTGCAGCCGATTCCCAACATTGTCCTAAGTGGCGGCAAGATGGGGGTGTCCCGCAACGGGCTTCCTCTTTCTCTGGGGACGGAAGGAAAAGGGGGCTGGGCCGCCCCAGCCCCTCCTGCTTCCCACCCAAGGTCCCCGAGGGAGTCTCCCTGTGAGCCCAGACCTGAGGGGTGTCCCTGAGAGATCCCTGGGCCTCCGCAAAAATGGGCTGGAAAGAAATCCCCCTCCAGCCAGGGGGAGGACTTTGCTTCCCTGAAGTCGGGCTTGTCACACCGTGGCTGCCCCCCCCGCAAAGACCCCCCAATCCAGAGCACCCTTTCTCAGCACTGGGGGGGGGGACTCTTTCCCTGAGGGGCTGCTGGCTCAGGCAGCAGACATATTCCAGTCCGGCTCTCCTTCCTCCCCGTCCCTCTGCCCGGTCGTGCCCCCCTCGTGGAAAACGGGGCCAAGGGGGCCCACGCCTGGCCCCGAGGCTTCCTTGGGCCGCGGCCGCCCTGCTGCTGCTCCGTTGCCTTCCGAATCCCCAGCTTTGCGTCCTTCCCTTTGTTTGGTGTTGGACTTTTCCTTCGGTTTCCGTTGCAGATGGACCGTCTGTCGCCCTGAGTGCTGGTGGGTGGGCGATGCGCATGCGGGTGATTTATCCCTTTATTGAAGAAAATAAATCTGCTTCCGTGCTGCGAACTGTCTGCCGGGCCGAGGCGGCACCGCTCTGCCCGTCTCCGAGTAAAACGGGGCAAACATTCCGCGGCCCACGCCTGCTTGCCACCATGGCCTGCGCTGGGGGCTCCTGGCGGCCACTGCAGTCGCCGAGAGCTGGAGGCTCTGCTCAGGCCTCTTCCTCCCCCCCCAGATCCCATCTAATGCCGAGGCTGAAGGAGTCGCGTTCCCACGAGTCACTGCTCAGCCCTGGTAGCGCGGTGGAGGCCCTGGACCTCAGCATGGAGGAGGAGGTGGTCATCAAGCCTGTGCACAGCAGCATCCTCGGCCAGGATTTCTGCTTCGAGGTGAGTGGCTGGACGCAGGAGGCAGAACAGACAGTCCTGCTCAGAGGGCACTCTGGACGACCCACCTTGTAGAGTGGCAGCTGGACCTCCCAAGGCCTGCAAGTGGGCAGAGGGGTCAAGAGAGCCCGTCCTGCAGCCAAGAGGGGAAGACTTGAGGCAGACTTCTTAACGCCCACAGCATGGTGAAGAAAATGCTGGTGTTTGGAAATGGAAAGGAGGGTTGTGGTAGCCCATCCGGAGAAGAGTTTTCCGTGGGCTGACCCACCTCTTTCCTCCTCTGCCTTGAAAGCTGAAAGCCACCCACGGGACCCACAAGCACGGTGCAGATAAGACGAGAGCCCCATCTCAGGACCAGCTGTGGAGGGGCGACCAAGACAGGAGGCAGTTCTTGCTGAAAGGCTCCTGTTTCTTGCCCGGAGACCCGCATAGCCATCAGCTCTCCCTTCTCTCTTCTCTTGCAGGTGACAACATCGTCCGGCAGTAAATGCTTTTCCTGCCGATCCGCGGCAGAGCGGGACAAGTGGATGGAGAATCTGCGACGAGCCGTGCACCCAAACAAGGTAGTGTTGGGGAAGGTCTTTTGCAAGGCTCCCCTTGTTTGCTCTCCCCAGTTTTCTAACTTTCTCTAAAGGAAAAGGCTAGCAAGAGGAACGGACCTCACAGTCTGGTAGAACGTCACTTCACTGAACTCTTTGGAGAAAGGCATGTCTGTTAAATCTAAGAATCCGTTAAATCCAAGTGTCTGTTAAATCCATATGTACACCATTTGTGTCAGTTCAGTCAGAATATAATTGCCATAAATGGCATTATTTGCAGGAGTGCCTTGACCCAAATGGGACATTTCTCCGACGTATCTGAAGTCTGCTCAACCAAGGGTTACTGAATATCCAGAAGCTGTTTTGTTAGGCGCATGGATAAAAATTCTCAAGAGTGCAACTTGTTGGCCTAACTTTAGAGTCCTTTACACAGATGTAAGCTCATCCCAACATGCTTCTAGGTAAAGGTGTCTAGGATGGCAGATTTAATATTCCTTTTGCAACATAGTACCAGCAGTTTTACATTCTTGGAAAATGCGTGGATATTATAGGCATGCCATTAATAGCTGGTATACAAATGAATCATGATTTTGGGAAGGGTGGGATCAGGGATATTTTGAGGCATCCTCTCCCTCGGTCCCCACCAGTCCCTTATTTTGCTTCACCTTCCTGGCCAGATATCGGTCAAACATGTGGGTCTGAATCCCTGGTCTCCCCAGGCAAGCTGCCTGTCGTGGCAGTGGGCAACGGACCCATTCCGAAGGCTGGTTGGAGAAGGTGGGACCCTCCGTGGGGGCTTGGTGCCCAGGTCTGGAAGGAGGAGGGCCCTGCCCAGCCTTCGAGCTTTTCCTGCTGGCATCCCTGTGGTGACTCCCTTGGCAGCACCCGGGAAGATGCAAGTGCCTTCCAGTTCACGTTTCTTTAGTTCTGAGTGGGAAGATGAGCAAGCGGGAGCTGTTACGCAAACGTCCGAGAGCCGGTACTTCCCTTAAAGTAGAATTGCAGTTCAGGATCAACGTTTGCCCCTTCCGAGAAGGACGCCCTCCGTCCTGCATTTGGCCGCCGGGCCTGCTGCCTCCTCCGCCCTGCCTCCCCTTGCCTTAACCCCTGGTCCCGCGTCCCCTTCCCAGGACAACAGTCGGCGAGTGGAGAACATGCTCCAGCTGTGGATTATTGAAGCCAAAGAACTGCCCGCAAAGAAGCGGTACCTGTGCGAACTCTGCCTGGACGAGGCCCTCTACGCCCGCACGACCTGCAAGCTGAAAACGGACAACGTCTTCTGGGGGGAGCACTTCGAGTTCAACAACCTCCCGCCCCTGCGGAGTATCGCCGTTCACTTGTACAAGGAGACCGACAAGAAGAAGAAGAAGGACAAGACCAACTTCATCGGGCTGGTCAGCATCCCAGCCGGCTCCGTCACGGGGCGCCAGTTTGTGGAGAAGTGGTACCCCGTCGTGACGCCCAACCCCAGCAAGGGCAAATCCGGCGGGCCCGTGATCCGCATCAAGTCGCGCTACCAGAGCATGAGCGTCCTCCCCATGGAAACGTACAAGGAGTTTGCCGAGTACGTCACCAACAGCTACATGGTGCTCTGCTCCGTGCTGGAGCCGCTGCTGAGCGTCAAGAACAAGGAGGAGATGGCCTCGGCCCTGGTCCACATCCTGCAGAGCACGGGAAAAGCCAAGGTGAGGCTCTCGGGCGGAGGGACGGGCAGCAGCGCGGCCCACTCCCGCGTGCAACGTCGCGCGCCCCGAAATGAGACGCGCTGAGGTAGAAGCCGGGGCCGAGTTCTCGGCTTCGGGCAAAGGGTGCTACGGGTCCATCGCTCACCCGCCGCACCCCCGAATTCCTCGCTGCTTCGGCCCTGCAGGAGGGAATTAATTTGTCGCCCTGCCAGGAAGGACAAAATGGGCTTACCCATAAAAGGCAGTCGGGAGGGTGCGAAGGGACCTGTGGCCGCACCCCGGCAGAAGGTCTTCCGAAGCTCTGCTGGGCTGACGGTTTGGAGAACGGTGGCCAGGCTAGGCTGGGCTGGGCCAGGCCAGGCTCCCGGCAAAGGAAGGGAAGCAGAAACGATTCCCCGCTTCCTTATTGCCCACACTCTTTGCTGACTCCCTTTCCGAGACAAACCCCCCACTGAGGAGGGCTAGCAGCCCCTCAGCCCCTGCGTGTGCTCTTGGGAGCCCCCCGCGGGGCGGACCGTGCGGCAGACCCTTCCACACGCACCCCATCCCCGCTTATGCCCTCCAGGGCGGCATAAAACAGCGCGGCAGGTTTGCCGGCCGGTTGTAAATCCCACTTGCCAGGCGGCTGCCTTCCGCTTGGCCCCCCCCAGAGAGACGGGCGATTGGATAATATTTCTTGTAAGAGCTGTTAGTCCAGCTAATTATGACTTTAATCAATTTTACGAGCACAGTCACAGTCCTCCTTTCAGCAGTAATTGTGCTCTTCTAAGAGGGCGTGAGCAGCGGCTGTGGAGGTAGCGTGTCCCCCCCATCTGGCCCCCAAGGAGGCCCCTTTGACGTCCCTACCGAGCCCACTTCCCCTGGAGCCCGGAAGCCGCTCCATGCGTTCAGGCATCCGTGTGGCCCCCGGCCCCCAGGACTCAGGTCGTAGCCAGCTCTGTTCCTCACCCTTCCCAGTCCAAAGAACAGCTGCCAAGATGGCATAAGAGGGCATCCCGGGCCAGGTCATCCCCTCGCCAACTTGACATGTTCCTACCAGGCTCTGGGGACATCCAGAAACGTGCATAAATCGCATTGTGGTTTGTCAGGGAAAGCCTCCGAAGACTCATTTGGGGATGTCTTCAGCCCCTTGTGCCAGGGAGGGACTGGCTGCCGCCAAGGATGGGCTTTCTACTTGCATCCCCCTCCCCATGAAGAATTTTTAAAGGAGCAATACAAAAAATGGAGACCCCCCCAGCCCTGTAATCTGCTGCCCACTGCGGCCGGTCGGCCTGATTCTGAGAAACCCACCAGCTGGCTCTGGAGGCACCAGTCCGCTGCTGCTCTTGGTGTGGCTGGCACTCAGATAGACTGCCTTAGCATATGGGGGCCCCAGGTGGCCTCCAGGGGAGAGCTTGCCATATTAACAGTGGTCAGGCCAATAAATGGATGAGACTGATGGTCAGCGGAGTCCCACACGCATGGGGGGCAGTGTTCCTTACCCTCCCCCCCAGGATGTTCCAGGGAACTTGGCTGCCCCCGTCCTGGAGGGTTTGGTGTCTGGGGGAGACGGCTGGCATTTGCTGCAGCAGGGAAAGCTGGGGGAGCGAGGGCCGGCCAGCCGCATGGGGGACCAGAGAACGTCTTTGGGGTGGGGGGGCCGAAGCGGCAGCTGCCGTCAGTCACGCGCGCTGCCACTTTCGGGGCTAATAACCCGTCTCGGTACTAACAGCTCTGCTGTTCGTGAAATCTGCCAACTCTGCAAACCTCAGAGCCCCGGGGGCAAGGCATTGCTGTTGCCCCCCTTCCTGTCCCTGCAGCATTACTTTGGGGGGAGCAGGTGAAGGAGTGGCGAGGCGGAGGCGGCCCCCCCGGGATGCCGCATCTCCTGCTTGCAGAGAACGCGGCTCACCTCCCAGCTTGGCTCTCGAGCGCAGCTCTGTCCGGGCACTTCCCATCCGCCTTCGCGGATCTCCAGGCCGGCCAGCGACGGGAGCGAAAGCAACCCGGCCAAGGTCTGGCGGCTGAAACGGAAGCCAAAGGCGGCCACCTTAAGAGCAGCAGATTAGCTGGGCTAGCCGCAGGGCCCGGGAAGGCAAGAGGAGCCGGTCCAAATAACGCTGCTAAAAGTTTGGAGGAGCAGAACTGTCTCAGGAGCGGAGGCGGGCAGCGCCAAGCCAGGAATGCTCGCGATGGTGGCACAAGCTGGGGAAAGACCCCCAAAAGAGAGAAATGGGGGGTGGGGCACCCAGCTTGCGGGATCTGGGTGGGGGCGGGTGGGAGTAAAAGCTGGTGAGCTGCTCCCCCTCGGCCCATTCAGAGGAGAGTTGCTGCTGCTCCCCCCGGGCCCCGCCGCCATCCGCGTCTCCCCTTTGGGGCCCATTTCCCCCCCAAGCTGCACACAAGGGGCTGGTCCTCAAGGAGCATTGAGTGTCTCCGTTTCTCCCGGGAACACAGAGTTGCACGGCTTCACACAACCCCATACAGAGGGTTTGGGCCGGGGGGAGACGGGAGGCAGGCCAGGGCTGGTCGGCTGCAAGGAGTTTGGGGGCCGACAGGCAGGGGCTCCCTGATGGAGGGGTCCATTCCTCCTTTGGCATTGGCGCGGGGGGTGAGTGGCTGGGGCTCCCCCACGCATCGGTCCAGCAGGAAAGATGACCCTTCGACAACCCACCCCAGCGCAACCAGGATTATGGGCCAAATGGGCAGGGGGAGGAAGGCGAGGATTGCAGAAATGAAATGAGACCACCTTGAAGCCCAGAATATTCAGAGGCCCTCCAGGTGGGCAGGGAGGTTGGGGGGGAGCCAGTGCCCCCGTGTCCCTCGGGCCTGGCGTCCTCTCACCCCGGCGCACCCTCTCCTTCCCAGGACTTCCTGACGGACCTTATGATGTCGGAGGTCGACCGCTGCGGCGAGAACGAGCACCTCATCTTCCGGGAAAACACGCTGGCCACGAAAGCCATCGAGGAGTACCTGAAGCTGGTGGGGCAGAAGTACCTGCAGGATGCCTTAGGTAGGGTGGGCGGTCGGGCCCCAGAGCCCTGCGCCCCTCCCCAGGGGCTCCCCCAGGCTTGGGGGCAGGAGAGGCGGGGGCAGCAGCGGCTCTCCACAGCCGTCGAGCCTGGCCACACTACTGGGGCCACAGAAGGCAGTACATGCCAGGGCGGAGCCTCTGCTGTTTCCGCCCATGCAGTGCTGGGTGGGTGTGCGCAGGGAGGGAATCAGCCCTGTGGCGGAGCCTTCTCCCCACGGTGCTAGATCTCCCTCCAGTGGCTCGGGGCACGGCTTCTGGCTCACCTTTCTTGCTACTTCCTGCGCGTGCTCAGCTGAGCGCGCAAAGCTGTCCCGGGTTGGTTTCCAGAGGGGGCCAGGAGCTGTCAGGGGCCGCATGTAATCCCAGGAAATGCAGCCGTGCCGTTGTGGGCATTGGGGGGGCTTTTGCGGTGAGGAACCTGTTGCCAGAAGGAGCTCTGCGGAGTCTGCTCTTCTGCTTCTTTCCAGTGCTCACCTGTTCCCCTCTGTAGATTTGCAGCCATGAGGACCAGTAACCTGATTTGCCAGGGTAGGGGTGTGTGTGGAAATGAAGTTGGGTTTCTCCAGCAGCCACTTACTTTCCTTCCCCTGCACCCACGGCCTGGGGCTTCATCTGTTCCCTTCCTTCCTCCTCCCTCCCCACGCTCTCAGGTGAGTTCATCAAGGCGCTGTATGAATCGGATGAAAACTGCGAGGTGGACCCCAGCAAGTGCTCGTCCTCCGACCTCCTGGAACACCAGAGCAACCTGAAGATGTGCTGCGAACTGGCCTTCTGCAAAATCATCAACTCGTACTGGTAGGTGGGTTCTGCTTCCAGGGGCTTGCCTGCTCCTGGGGGCCGCCGGCCGTGCCGGAGGGTGAGGCGCGTCCCCCACGGAGCCGCCTCCGGAACCCGCCTCCCGTCTCCCCGCAGCGTCTTCCCCCGGGAGCTGAAAGAGGTCTTTGCCTCGTGGCGTCAAGAGTGCAGCAGCCGCGGCCGGCCGGACATCAGCGAGCGCCTGATCAGCGCCTCCCTCTTCCTCCGCTTCCTCTGCCCGGCCATCATGTCGCCCTCCCTGTTCAACCTGCTCCAGGAGTACCCAGACGACCGCACCGCCCGGACGTTGACCCTCATCGCCAAGGTCACCCAAAACCTGGCCAACTTTGCCAAGTAAGGCTCCGCTGGCTCGACCAGCTGATTTGGGGGCTGGAAAGGTACTTGAGCGGCCAGTTTGGAACCACAGTTTTCGTTCCGTGGGACAGTAGGGACTAGAAGCCTGAACGTGTCACGGTGTTGCCCTCCACTTCTCATCCTGTAGGGTTCGTTTCTGATTCAGGGCTTAGTCTGCGAAGGGGAAGGGGAGGGAAGGACCCACTTTCCCTCCCCAGCCTTCTGCACACTCCCTCTGAAACCAAGATCAATTGCAGGAAGAAAGAAAGAAAAACCCACAACTGTGCCGCGGTGCCAGTTTTCTACTTAAGCCCAGAGCTTTGCTGGAAACAAAGGGGAAAGATTTCGAGAAATCTCTCCACTGGCTTTACTGGGGAGTTCTGAGCTGCTTATCCCAAGAAAGAAAGAAACCTGAGAATCGCAGCGATGCCATCTCCCGAACGCAGGGCAGAGCAGCCTTGCCTGGCTCATCCCCTCACCCACCAGCCCTTCCCCTGCTCGGAACAGCGTTCGGCTTGGACAGCCGGCAACCTTGCGTTTGTAGCCATGAATGTACGGCCCATGGGCTCTCTGGCCAAAGGAGGGCATGAAATTTGTCCCTGACATCCCCAGCGGGGAGCCTCCAGGCCTTGCCCCCGGAGCTCGCTCTCCTTGGCTGCCTGGCCGCCGCCCGCCTGGGCTCTCACGGCCCGGGGACCCCTTCGCTGCTCTGCCACCCACAGGATCCTCCCCGCTCCTCAAAAACGCCAACCTGCCTGCCTTTGTGACCTTGGAGATGGAAGCTGCAGGCCCCCCGACATTAACCAGGCACTTGATTCTCAGGGGGGCCTGACCGTCCTCCTCTGCATTTGATAACAGGTTCGGGAGTAAGGAAGAATATATGTCCTTCATGAACCAGTTCCTGGAACACGAGTGGACCAACATGCAGCGCTTTCTGCTGGAGATCTCCAACCCAGAGACCCTCTCGAACACGGCGGGCTTCGAGGGCTACATCGACCTGGGGCGGGAGCTGGCCACATTGCACTCCCTGCTCTGGGAGGTGGTCGCTCAGCTGGATCAGGTAACCCTCCGAGCCGCGACCGGCGAACGCCCTGAGTTCACAGGGCGGCAAAAGGCGTCGGAGACCGAGATGGCAAGGGTCCCACGGTTTTCTCCCTTGCAGAGCACGGCCACCAAGCTGGGCCCCCTGCAGCGCCTTCTCAGGGACGTCAATGCCGCTTTGAGCAATCCGTCCTGCGTGCAGGTCTCTGTCACGACGGATCCCGTGGCCTCGACACCCGGCACCGGCAACGGCATTTCCGTGGGGCTGCAGAAGATGGTGATTGAGAACGACCTGTCTGGGTAAGACGAATGGAGAGACGGCCACGCTGGGAAGGACAGGCTGGCCTGGCTGTTGCAGAGACGTTGCCGCAGGGAGGGGTCGGCCGGGGGGAGCCCATGCTCTGTGGAGACCCCAAAATGTGAAGCAGCCAGACAGATTGCTTTGGGATGTCCAAGCGGGGGAGGAGGCTGAGCGGCCGGGGGAGGCGAAGATCGGTTGCTCAGGCCAAGCACCCAGCCGCCGAGCCGGGACAGGTGGGCGGTGGCCTTGCACGGCATCCAGCCTCTCTGTGCCTGCACCCGGCCCTGTGAGAGCCAGGAGTCAGAGGAAAGGGAATAATGCCGGGGCGAGGGTGCTCGAGGGCGCAACGGTCGTGGAGGGTTGCTTCCCTGACAGCAGCATGTTCTTCACCTGAGCATGGCGGACGTGGTGCGCTGACCTGCTGGCCTGCTTGCTGTCCTCTCCGTAGCGCGTTTCGCTCTTTGTCTCGCCGTTTCGCCTCTTCTTCTTCTTCTTCTTCTTCTTCTCCTCCTCCTCCTTCCTCTTCTCCTTATGCATTTTTATTTCCCCCACAGTCTGATAGATTTCACACGGTTACCGTCTCCAACCCCTGAAAACAAGGACTTGTTTTTTGTCACAAGGTCTGCGGGGGCTCAGCCATCGCCCGCCCGGAGCTCCAGCTATTCGGAGGCCAATGAGCCCGACGCCCAGATGGCCAATGGCAGCAAGAGCCTCTCCATGGTGGACTTGCAAGACAATCGCCTTTTGGACGGTGGGGGCGGCGGGCTGGGGGCCTCTGAAGTGCTCCCCGAGAGCCACCCCCCTGCCGGGCAGGCCTGGGGCGCGCGGACTCAACAGAGCGGCGCGACGGGCACGGCCACCGTGCGCCGCTCCGGACAGACCCCCACCACCCCCAACGCCGAGAACGCCCCCGGCCGGCCCCAGCTGCTGGCGCCCCTCTCCTTCCAGAACCCCGTTTACCAGATGGCGGCGGGCTTGCCCCTCTCCCCCCGGGGACTGGCCGACTCGGGGTCTGAGGGCCACAGCTCGCTCAGCTCTCACAGCAACAGTGAAGACTTGGCAGCGGCCACCAAGCACGGGTTTGGCAACCCCGCCGCCCCCGAGGACTTTGCCCGGCGAGCCGGGGAACTGGCCCGCCGGCAGCTCTCGGTCGCCGAGAAGGGCGGGCAGCCTACGATGCCCCGGCAGAACAGCGGCGGCCCCCAGCGGCGGATAGACCAGCCCCCGCCCCCGCCCCCTCCGCCGCCCATCACGCGGGGCAGGACCCCCCCCTCCTTACTGAGCACCTTGCAGTATCCCCGGCCCGCCAGCGGGGGCCTGCTTTCCTCCTCACCCGACTGGCCGGGCAGCGGTGCCCGTCTCCGCCAGCAGTCCTCCTCCTCCAAGGGAGACAGCCCCGAAATGAAGCAGCGCACCATGCACAAGCAGGTGAGTGGGGTGGCCTGGGGGGCTCAGGGGAGGCGGGCCAGGCGATGAGCCCACCCAGGCCGAAGGCAGCCACCCTGGTGGGCACTTGCTTCTCCAAAGGGGCTCCTCCACCTCCTGACCCATGCAATCTTGCTGGCTGATCTTGGTGCTCGCCCCGCACAGCGGGATGAGTCAATCTGCAGCTGCTCGTCCACCCTGTCGAGAGCAGCGGGGCTGGGCAAGAGAGCCCACCCTGCCCCATTTTGGGCCTCCCTCTGCTGCTTCTGCCCACTAGAGGAGCCCTGTCTGTCACCAGCCCATCGCCCTGAGGCCAAAGGATGGGAGCTCGCCTGCTTTCACTCCCGGAGTGCCTTTGCCCCCTTTTGTATCGGTTAAGCCCGTACATCCTAGAGCTGCTTGTTCAGCCTTGCCCGCTTCTGCATGAAAGCCGGTTAAGGGCCAGGCTGCCTGTTGCAAGTACGGCCAGCTTCTGTGCCCCAAGATGCCCGCTCAGCCATGCTCCTTGAGTGGGTGTCTTCCCAGATGGTTATGCCCCACTCCCACTTCGACCCTCTGGGGGAGAAGGCTTGCAATTTGCACGTCTGGTGCCCTTAGCTTCAACTACGAGAGTTGGCCTGTGGCAAATTCCCCTTAATTGTCCACATATCTAAAATGCCCCCCAAACAGAATAGCTGGAAAGGGTTTTAGAAAGAGCCAAGGAAAGCCTGCAGCTGCATTTGAAACTATTTGAGACGCACACACCTCGAGCTGGAGCCCTTGGGAAGCTGGGGACCCCTGGCGAGCCCAGCCCTCCCACCCCTGGGCAGCTTCCAGGCGTGCCAACTTCTGTGCCCAGAACCGCTCCCGCCAGCAGAGCCACAGCTGAGAAATCCAGAGTTGGGCATCCCCAGGAGCAAAAGGGCCGTGCCGGGCCCCTCTTCTTTGCCTAGAGCAAGCGCCGTGTCCATGTCAGTCCCACCTTCCCCCGTCTCCCTTTCCCCCTCTTCTCACTACGCGATGCCTTTCGTCGTAGGCCCCTTCTCCGGTGAACCCCAATGCCCTGGACCGCACGGCTGCTTGGCTCCTGAACATGAACGTGCAGTTTTTGGAGGAAGAAGGCGCTGAGCCAGAATGCAAGCACAGGAATAGAGATGAGCTCGGCCAAGGGGAAAAGGTAAAGATGCCGGCACGCCACGTCTCGCGCCCCAGAGCTCCCAGCCCCAGGAAGTCGGAGGGACGCTTGGCCTCACCTCGCCAAGCTGGATCAAAATGCCCATCATCCCTGTCAGGTCCAGAGAGGGCCAGCCTGGAGACACCCGGTTTGCTCTGTGGGTGGCCACGGCTGTAGCAGAGCGAGGCCTGGGGCTTTTCTGCAGGCAGAGCAACCTTCAGCTCAACGTGAGGTCCCTGAGCGCAGAGAAAACCTCAGCAGCCCCACTTGGTAACCTCCAGGTGTGTGGACTTCAACTCCCAGAATCCTCATCAGTGGCCGTGCTGGCTGTGGAATTCTGGGAGTTGAAGTCCACACACCTGGAAGTTACCACGGATGAGAAACACTGGACTGGACGCAGAGGTGGCCACTTCTGGCAGCCAATGGAAACCCCCATGGTAGCAAGCCTTGGGTCCAAAGAGCATGAGCAGTCAATGCCCCCACATCTCACTCTCTTTGGACCCTTGAGGAATGCAGGGAAGGGGGCTGCTCAGAGGCCCCGAGAAGAATAGCTAAGCAAAATTTCCGTGCCCAGATGGCATCCACTCTGTGGTTTTGTTGCTGGGAACAAATGTTGGAGCTCTCCCTGGGGAACAAGGGGGGCCACAGGCAGGCAAGCTTTACCTCCCATCAACCCCACTGGCACGACTGGAGAGGTGGCACAGGACACCGATGACCAGGCCAAAGTTTCAGGGTGGTCTTTGTGCACCCTCAGCAGTGCGTGCCTGGCCCCAGCACCAACCCGGGGAACGGGTCCAGTGCAACGTTGCTGGAGGCCCTGCCAGCCTCTTCTGGCAGCCCGCACATTATGCCCTTCCTTGGCTCCACCTTGCCCAGTTAAGGGGGCAGCAGATCACCTCCTCCCTCCAACGCAGACCCAGCAGCTTTGGAAAGGGCCCACGTGCAGTTCTTAAGAGTCCCTCCTGTTGCCATCTTCCTTCACTGGCACCTGTGAGACCCATCGGCATAACCTCCCCACCCTCCCTCCACTCACTGCCAAAGCCGTCGTTGCCTGCTCGCGGCGGTCTCTCCTTCCTTCCGCCTTTACCAACGCTGGGGCTGCATAACATCTGCCACCGGAGCCCCTTCCTCGATCCAGGCATTCGGACTCCCCTGCTGCTGCCCTCTCCCAGTCGAAGGAGAAAAGGGGGGCCCCTTCCCCCACCCTGTTTCTGGCTGATGCTCTCAGTCCATTCATCCCAGTTGTCCTGTGCTTTTAAAACACCGCAAGAAGTGAGTAATTAGCCCTAACGCAGAACTCCCTGAGGTGTTAGAGGAGAGGAAATTCAGGCGCCCAGCAAGACCCGGTTTACTTAACGCCCTCGTAGCCTGCGCCTTCAGCCGAGAGCTCTTGGCAGGACCAGTCCAAGAACCCGAAAGAAATGCAGACACGGCACTTGCCCCGCCTCCCTCCATTTTCTTTGCCACGTCTGTGGCGCCCGCCCCCTCGAGCCTGCTCGCCCGTTTCTCCCAGGGGTGCCCCCCAAGCCAGGGCCTCGCTGGCAAAGAGAAGACGACAGGGCTGCCGCGGCAGAGCCGGCCCACCCCCTGCTCAGTCGTGCCCTCTCGCCTCCCCCAGCAGTATCAGCAGGACGTGGCGGTGCTGCAGGACAAGCTGCGCCTGTCCGCCAAGAAGCTGGAGGAGTACGAAGCCCGCTTCCGGTGCCAGGAGGAGAGCACGCAGAAGCTGGTGCTGGAGTACCAGGCCCGGCTGGAGGAGAGCGAGGAGCGCCTGCGGCGGCAGCAAGAAGACAAGGAGATGCAGATGAAGGGGATCATCAGCAGGCAAGACGGGAGGGGAGCTGCCAGGACCCTGGCGGGCTCGTGCCCCACGCGGGCGCGGGTACCGTTTCATCTAGCGGGCCTGGTGTCTAGGAGTGGGTGCATGGCCAGAATCTCTCTCCCAAAGGGAGGGTGAATCAAGGCAATAAATCAAGGCAGAGCGTGGGGGGGAGGCCATACCTTTGAGAGCGGACCCTCCTTCCCGCCCCCAGGCTGATGTCGGTGGAGGAAGAGCTCAAGAAGGATCACGCGGAAATGCAGGCAGCCGTGGACTCCAAGCAGAAGATCATCGACGCGCAGGTGGGACCTCGCACGCAGCTGCGTCTTGAGGGCAGAACAGGGCAGGTTTGGGGGACCCAGGAGGAGGGGCTGGCGTGGCCCCAGCTGTCTTTGGGGTCGGCGGCGTTTCAGGTGGGGCTGCTGCCAGGACAGGCATCAGTCCCGCTGGCACCCAGGGCAGAGTGGGGCAGCCAGGAGGGGTGCGTCACCCAAACAGCTCCAGGGATCTCCACGAAAGGCCATCTGAGACGCCGCTGGCCTCAGCAGGAGGCCCCGTCTCACCCACTAAGTAGTTGGCGGGCGCAATTGATTCGGGGCCGAGGAGCAGCCGCGGCCAGATCTCCATCAGCAGCCCCAGGCAAGGCTGGAGGGCCGCTGCCCTTCCCGGGGGACCCTTCCTCTCAAAACCTTCCTTTCAGGGGGATCGAAAGGAAAAGCCACTTTGCAGCAAATCAATAACTCAGGCGCCTTCTTAGAAAACAAAAACCTCGGGGACTGGCAGGCCCAGAACAGCGGAAGATGACTGCCCCAAATACGAAGGGGGCTTCAGTCTCCCCACAGTGGCCCACCGCCATCTCTCCTCCCTACCCTGCACACGCCCCCCAGACAGACCATCTCAGCCTCTGCCCTAAATTCGGCTGAAGGTCCCTGAATGCCGCTCCGGGATTCTCGGCCAGCGAGGGGGCTGCGGGCTGCAGGGGGCTGTCGGTTCCCAGCCTTCGGATTGTTGTCCATAGCTTTTCTTTGGGATCAGAGGGTGCCTGGCCTGCTCCAGGGAGGAGTGGCCTTTTGGGCAAAGGCAGGGCGCGCCTAGGAAAACATCTGGCAAGGTGATCCCCAAGGACCCGAGGGCCCCTTCTTGCTTCTGACCCTGGATGAAAAGACGCTTCGGCCGGGCAGATCTGCCGAAAGCCGCTGCTGTCCAAGCCGGGGCTTCCTTGGTCCTGACTGGGACCCCCCCCCGCTCTCGTTCCCCCCCAGGAGAAACGCATCGCCTCCCTGGACGCGGCCAACGCCCGGCTCATGAGCGCCCTCACGCAGCTGAAAGAGAGGTACAGCACGCAAACCCGCAACGGGATTTCCCCCACAAACCCGACTAAGTTGCAGATTACCGAGAGTGGTGAGTTCCGAAACAGCAGCAGTTGTTAACCCAGGGAACGCTGCTGCAGGAACGCACGAGAGAGCAGAGCGAGAACCCGGCCAGCACGAGCCGCCTGGCGGGGGGCTCGGCACTCCCCTGGCCCACCTCCTCCACGGGGAAAGCGAAGCGGACCCGGAGCCCTCCTCGCCGGCGGCCCGTGGCCCACAGACGCAGCTGAGGGCCTCCGAAGCACGTAAGCCTCCGACCGAGCAGAGCGAAGCCGGTTGTCCAAAGAAGATGCTTCAGCACCCAGAAAGCCAGGCCGCTTCCAGGAACGCCGAAAGACTCCCTAAAGGCCAGCCAAACCTCTGGCGCTCTCAGCGTCCTGCTGTACCGGGTACTCCCCGATCCATCATGCCCTCCGGTGCTTCCATCACCTTGGAATTTGCCCTGCTTGGCTCCGCGCCCCACCGGTGTGCGTTAGGTGCGCGGGGCCTCGTCCTCCCTCCTCCGGGGCCACCCTCGGCATGGCATCTCCTCCCCTGCCCCAGTCAGGGGATGGAGGAGGAATTTGTGGCGGCTCAGGGCTCCGTCGCTTGGCAGAAAGAGTCTCTGCTTTGAATATCCAGAGATATCTAGATGTGTCTCTGCGTGAGTCCCTGAAGAATGACTGCTAGTCCAAAAACCTCAACCCCAGGCTGAAAGTTCAAACTAAGTCTAAAGATTTTCTTATCTTGGTGAAGATTGCAGAGTGAACTTGGGGTATTTCCTGGGTATTGGGGGCCTCTTTCTGCCCCCCCAAACGTCAAGTTTGTTGATCAGCATGGATTCCCTCCTGCAGCCTGTAGGTTCCAGGATCCCTTCCATCCATTTCCGCCCTTTGGGCTGGTGAAAAGGCCAAAAGTAAAGGGGAAGAAGCAGAAGGTAGGGTCCTTTTGGTGCAGGGAGAGGAGAGGAGAGGCGAGGCAGGCGATCTTAAGCCCTGGGGACAGTTTCTCCATGCTGTACTCTGCTAATGCGGCAAACTGGCTCAGCGGCAGATGCCCTGTTTCGGCAGCCGGGCGTCTTCGGGCTGGCCAGACCAAAAAGGCCACGAAGGAGGCGAAGGCTCCAGAAGACCCCCATCCCCACCCCTCTCCAAAGATGCAGCATGGGGCGAAAGCGAGAAATCACCCGACATTGGTCCCGGGCAGCCTTTGAGGCCCCAGGGAAGGACGGTCAGTGGGAAGCCGTAGCCTCTGGCCAGCAGGCTGCTTTCCTGCACAAAACAATCGTAATGGAAAAGAAGCTTCCTGTTACTAAATTAGACTCTCAAGCACACGGAACAAATTCGCATAGGGCACAGTGCAATAGCGGGTGGGGGATACCAGCGCAGCCAAATCCCCCAGGGGGTTGGACGGGCAGGGGGACGGGGGAAGAAACCAGCCTCTTTGCCAGCCTTTGCCAACCTGGGGCCTTCAGGGTGTTGGGCGACAGCTCCCCCCACAACTTCCGAGCACCCCCGGGGCTGCCATCCCACAGACGGGGGAGCCCCAGCCCGGAAGGGCAGCTCTTCTCGAAAGCTGCTGAAGAAGGGGTCTCCGCTTGGGGGGCCCTTGCGGCCCAGGCAGGTGGGACCCAACGGGCCGGGGAGGGGCGCCACAGAGGCCAAGCCCCCAGCTCCGTCCCTCCGGCAGTGCGCGTGGCGGGACCCTGTGCGCTCGCCGCCGGGGAGGCAGACGAGGACGAGGCAAGGGAGAGTAAAAGTAACGGACAGTCTTCCCGTGCATATGACATTCGGTAACTCCCTCTCTCTTTTCTTTCACAGTCTGCGTTAGGAATAAAACAGCCCAAAGCCCAAAGCAGCCCACTTTCTGGAGTGCTCTCCTCTTTTAATGGGGTGTGGGTGCGGCGTGGGAAGCTAACCACCGCGAAGGCCTCACAAAAGCAAGGACGCAGCCTCCGAAAAGTGCCGCCCCTCCCCTAGCCCTGGCCTGGAGTTGCCGCGCCGCCCTGCTCTGCACCTGCCGGGCTCCGACCAGCCGGCGGGTCCGTGGCGGGTCTTTGCAAAAGCGGACGGGGGGCGCGCGAGGTGCATAGGCAAGCGGCCCGGCCCGGCCCGGCCCGGCCCGCCTCCAAAGGGGACGCAGTAGCCACGAGGAGGGCGAAAGAAGCCGGACGTTGAACCCCCGTGGCTCCCACGCGCTCATCTCCGCCGTCCGGCTCCCGGCCCCGGTTGACGGCTGCGTGCAAACTCTGCCCCGGCCCCCTTCCCCAGGAAGACCCCAGGAGACGGGCTTCGCGTTTAATACTGACACCACCCCGCCGCCACCACTGAAGCCCCGTGTCAGACAATCGCGCTGCTTTTCTGCACCTCCCTCTCTCTCTGGGGCAAAGAACCAATGGCGTAGAGATCAGTGGCACCGGTGGGCCCCTCCTAGTATTTGCCCCCTCCCCCAGACATCGGTAGGGCAGGTACCCAAGTGCCCCTCGCCAAGGAGGGTGCGTGCCAAACAGAGCAATTTCCTAGGGCGTGGCGCCCAGGGCGGGTCTTAGATACCCGGGGCAAAGCGGCAGGTGACCGGGCACTTTCCCTTGCCAGCCACGCCAAGGGGCCACGGGGCGTTGGGGAGCAGCCCTCTTGCCCTCCCGGGGCCCCAGCTGTTGACCCGGCAGGGAATCCTCTGCCTTTCCCAGCCCTCCGCCTGCACGGGGGATTGATTCGAAGCCCTTCGCACCCAGCCATAACTGAAGTCGGCGGAAGCTCCAGCGGGAAAGGGGCCCCGCCTGTCCCCAGTCCTGGTGGAGACCTTCCACGGTGCTGGGAACACTGGTCTTCTGCCAAATGCCATTTCGCAAATGCTGGAACCCCCAGTCCAGGGAACCCGACTCTCGCCTCGCCAACCGGAGGCCTACGAGGAGGGGCGGAGCGGCTGTGCCAGCCGGGTTCTGCCCAGCCTCTTGGGGCTTGGCAAGGTGGCCTTGACCCTTTCTCTGGTGCCTCATTTCGTCACCCCTCAAGCCTGCGCGGGTGGGAGGGCGCGCCCAAGGTTCGTTCTCCAAGTCGTTGGCGCCAACCGTGCGGGATGGGGAGGGCCGGCCGCCGTTTTGCTCTCTGGGGCGCGACCCACTTTCTCTGTTGTTGAACTTTCTGCCATATGAACTTGTTACAATCTGTAAGATTTTTTTACGACTAATAATTATAATACACTGATCTTTACGACTAGAAGTTGTACAGGTTCTCTTTGTAAAATGGAGAAAGATGTTTTCAAGTATCCAACATAATGTGCCATTTTTTGCCTGACAGTACAAAAGCAGCTGCTTCGGTCAGGGTAGTTCAACATAGTGTTACTGCCATACGGGGAGAAACAGGGCTGATTCTGTCAAAATGCACGCTTTAAAACTCCAAATATTGAGGGATCCAGTTGGATGAGTCTGGTTCCTCTCTTTCTTTTTCTTTTTTTGAAGTTTGCTTCAAAATTCTCCTAAATTCTGGAAAAAAGCTTCGGTAGCAAAAAGGCTCCGCTCCAAATTTTACACTCAGGCCAGGCCGGCTGAGTTCCAAATGGCCGAAGAGCAGACCCTGTAGGGGAACTGCCCCACAACTGTACCCCATAATGCAAAGAAACGTGCGGCCCCGAGTTCACCCAAATGCATGCCTTGTTTTCTGGACTGAGACGAATGGGTAAAAATCAACTGTGGAGCTGAATGCACCTTGGAAAGACCCCCCACCCTTGGTGCAAGCCCCCCCCCCAGTTCAGGAGCCGAAGCAGGCGCCGTCAGCCCAAGAACAGAAACTAAAATGCCACGGCTTCTTGGAGCCCTCAGCCAGGGCGGTCTTAATCTGATCTAACCAAGGGCACAGCTCCGTGGCGGGTGTCTTTGTTTCAAGCTGTTTGTGCAGGGGGAGGATTTTGCCCATTTCTCCTTCCACTGGAACCCTTGTTGGGGTTGAACTCTGTGGAGGTATCCAGGGGGCAAGCAGCGGGGGCCCATCCGGCTCCTTGATGTGGATCTGGCTAGCGAGGGAGAGCTAGCTGGGCCCCAGAGCACAGCGGCCCCGCTCTTCCCAGGGCAGGCGAGTCCACCCACCTTGGCATCAGGATGCAGAGGGCAGGCGAAGGAAAAGCAGCTTGTGGTGGCTTTTCCCATCCGGCCCTCGTGCAGCACAACTTGGCTACGGCCCGCTCTGCCACATAATGCCACGAGGGTCTGCGTGGCTTTGGCACTGGTGTCTTGAGGGGCCTCCCAGAGCCTCTGGCCCTTATCCAGAGGATGGAAGTTAAAAGGCCAGAGAGCTTCACCAAAAAAACAAACAAACCCACTGGGTGGGTGGGTGGGTGGGAGGGAGCTGTCTATTTGGGAAGGACAATGATTTCAGCAGAACAGGACTCCCTGGGTTCGATCTGTGGTTTGACATCCAATATGTGAAAAAAAATCTCCGTGCCCTGACTGGCGTGGGGTTTTCGTTCCATTTTTCCTCCTTGACAGCACTGTGTCTTAAAATATACCTCTCTCGCGCACACAAGCGTTCTGTGTACTTGTAGGCCAACCGTTGCTCCCTGTTAAAACATTCTCAATGTTTTATATCCTCTTGTAAAAGAAATCAAGCAAAAAAAAATAATAAAATAATTTTTGTAAGTATGTTTAATAGTAATAATAATATTAATAATAATATTAATATGAAGCCAAGCGGCCGGACTTGCTGAGTCTTCAGTTTTGTTCCCTAAGCTATGTAATAATGTACAGAGAAAGTAGTTCGTGTCAAAAGAAAAGAACCATGATGTGACCGTGCAATTTATGTACATTCGCAATTAGAAAATATTAAAGATTTATTTAGCTATTTTATTCAAATTTTCCGTGTGGGGTACCTGTTTGCTCGGAAAGCTAGTTGTCGGGGGGTGGAGGGCGGGTGCTGAATCGAGTCTGCATCCCTACGTTCTGCTGAAGGGGTTTTGCCCTTTTCAACAAGCATCTTTTGCAACAGACCACACGCTACCCTCCGCTCCCGACCCGCCTTTGCACATCTTAAAATTTCTCCATCCCTCCCCCCCATCCTTACTAAGGCACAAAATTCACCTGCTTGTTCTAGCTTCTTGCCATTTATGTATCGCTCCATTTTCCCCGTCCAAACTCAATTGCCTTGGTCTCGGAGACATCGGTGTTCAGGCCCAAACCCCTCCCTGCTTCATGGAGTCTAACTTCTGCTGCAGATCACTCCGTTTTTCAGCCAAGAGACAGCAACATCTGCATATAAACGCACATGGACATTCACGTTCCTGCCACCCCCTTCCACCTTCACCACAAGCCCTCCTTGGGGATTTATCTCCAAATTTAACCACCAACAGAACATCACACACGCTTGCCTTTCTCCCTGCTCCACACTGAAACTACCTCTAAGCGTTCCCCTTTTTGCACACGCGCTTTACTTCCACCTTATACCGCTCACAGCATTCCGCAGCTAATCTTCAGCTCTGTCCTTGGGAAGCCTTACCAGAATTCAAGCCTGTTCACTCCACCCTCCCCTTTTTTAAGCCAACCGATGGACAAAAGAGGTTCACATCCCTACCCTTCTCAGCGACCTGCAGAAGAGCAAAAACCCAGCCTGCGCGCTCCCTCCCTGCCTGGCATAAAGCCGCATTGCACTTGTAAATGTTGCAGATTCTCACTTCTCATGTCACCTCTCACACCCGTTCAATCTGACACCTTTCCAGGCATGCTTAACGAATTAATCCTCCTGTAGTCGCTGCCTGCGCTCTGGCTAGCTTTCCCTTCGCGCGGGAGACAACAAGAGCATTCCTCCAGATGTCAGGCAGAGGTGCCGTTTTTGCGCACGTGGAATAAGCCGCCCGGCTGCCCCGTGGGCAAAACGCGTCCGCCGGCAGTTGTACGACCTACTCTTGCAGCCTCGGCATTTTTCAGCAGTATTTATGGCTGCCTTTTTGCCATTTTTTCCTCGGGCAGTAACATCTCTAGTGTCGGTTTCAGCTCCACTCTTCAGCGCATCGCGATCAATCACAGCTTTCCTCACGTCTGTTTCATTCCAAAACACTCCATCATGTTTATCTTCCATTCTGTCCACTGAGTTGGAGGCTCCTTATTTTCCCCCTTCGCTCCCTTCCGAAACCACTTTTTATTTCCATCGGAGTTGCTCTGCATTTTCTCCGCTTTCCGTCTCCCAGCTTGCCTGCTCTCTTCAGCTACGCTCTTTGCAGCTTTATACGTTTCTCTAATCCTGGGGCCGGGGGGGACGACAATATGCATTTTTACTCACCCACGGCCCACCACAAAATAGCTTGGGTGCGCTAAGAAGCGTTTGCCAAGGTAGGGGAAGGAGTCTGCATCGCCTCCAGAGCATGAGGCCTCTGCACGCCTGGCATTCTTCTAAATGGTGCCAGCCGCTGCCCGGGTCAAGAGAGGCAGGGCTGGGCATCCCAGCCTTGGGGCCCCCTCCAGCCTGCACTTCCAGCCAGCCAGGATGGCCATTCCCCCCGGGGGAGCTTCCCTTCTCCAGCCGGCACGCGCAGAGCCCTGGTCTACGGCCAGCCCCGGATGGCCTTTGCCAGCCAGGCCCCAGACATTGGGCATATGGTGCCACTGGGCTCCTGGCCTGCCCTTTGGCTTCTTGGGATCTTGGCGGCTTCTTCCTGGCCCCCCTCCAAGGAGCTAATTACTGTGCTGTTAATGAGGCCCAGGTGCTCATCCACCCCAGCCTTTAGCAAGCCTCTTCCAAGGCTGCAGACGCCACTTCCAGGATGGCAAAGAAAGTGGAGCTGGGCAGGAGCTGGGCAGGTGGGAACAGGAGGGAAGTAAAGGAGGGCCCTTCTTCTGCCCAAGGAGAGGGCGCCCCAGACAGGCACCAGAGGACCACGTCCTTTACTGGCTGTGCTGTGAACCTGGCCTAAGACCTTCGGGGTGGGCAGCTGCGGGCAGCCGCAGGAGCACAGAGCGCCAGTGCAGAGCCTGACATTCACCCCTCTGTTTATAGGGCTCCTTCCTTTACTCCCTTCCGTAAACCAGGGAAACTGGCAGCTTGGTACCCTTTCAGAACGCCAGCCAGCCCGTCCCCCCTCCGCTGCTCTCCGCGCCACTCAGTCTTCGGTGGGCAGTGGGATGTGGGGTGAGATGCACCCGAAAGGGTTTTTCAAAAACTTGGGCCAGCCTCGTAAGGTTTTAGCCCCACAACCAGCATCGCATACGGCCTAAAATGGACATGGCGGCAAATATTGCACCGGGCAGCTTCCGAGAGGCATCATTCCCCTTTTTCTTTTCTCGCCCCTCTGTCATTCAGCCAGGTCCATGCCCACACTGACCCCCTTGCTGTGCAGGGATGGTGACTTGGGGGGCTACAGAAGAACCACGGTTGCTATAGTTACACAGTAAGAGATGCCAAAATCTGGTGTGACCAGGACCCACTCCCCAATTTGAAATCCGGGGCTGACCCTTCAGCTCACCCGCTCTCGGAGGATAAGCTGGCCCTTCCGCTCAAATCAAGCCACTGTTTCTAAACTTGCATCTGGGGCAATAGGTCAGCTTCTGCAAACTGGTGTCCTCCTTGGGGCAATGTGCTTTTTATTTTTCTTTTCCCCTGGGTTAAGCCTAGGCGACAAAATCTAGCAAAAAGAGGGATTTAGGGAACGAAAGGAAAACTCAGCACCCCCGGATGAGCCCCGAAGCGTCCCTCTGAGCAGGTAGCCCAGGGCGCCTTCGGGAGCCCTTCCTTTCGTGGCTTCCCCTGGAAGGGCTCAGTTACGGCTTCATTAGCGCAGGGGCTGAAAATAAAACCAGCCCAGCTCTGAGCTTTTGACAGCTCTCCAGGAGCTGAGGCTGAGCTGGCGTGCGCCTTTCCCAGCACGCTTGTCAAGGTAGCTGAGAAAAATGAAAAACAGAACTTGAAATCGCAAATCAGGGACGGGGAGGAGAGCTGGAAACGGAGTCTCAGATTCATCCGGGTTAATCGCGTTCTGCTAATTCCACTCGCTTGGGATTTGTAACCCTTTTCACGTGCAAGAGAGGAAGCGCTTCACGCCCACACAACCCTCGTTCTCCCCTGCCCTAGCCTGGCACTCAAGGAGGCAGGCAGCTGGAATGGGGCAGGGGCGGCCCGCCAGAGCCAGGCAGGGGAGGAGACGTGGCCAAGGGCCTGGGGGGGCAGCCACGGAGAATCCGGAAGCCTCTGGAGGCCTTATTCGCCCAAGGAGGTTTCCCACTCAGAACTTTGCCCACAGAGGGATATCTGCCACACAGTATATGAAGCTGACCCCTTTAGAGGCAGACAGAGGACCGAAGGTGCAGAAAACACACACAGACACACACAGACACACACACAATTCCAACTGCCTTTTGAACATTTTGTGGGGTTCCCCCAGTTTTCTGCCCCATAAGGCTGAATCAGGCCCCCCACCCAAGAGAAACTCCCCCTCTCTTCCACCAAGCACAGGCCAGGGGTGCTTTCCCAGACTGAGCTGAAATCCTTCTTGGTGAATTTAGCCCAATTAAGAACATTTCCCAATTAAAACAAAGTTAATAAAGCCCAGTCATGCAGCCAGATTTAATTCTGAAGAATGCACAAAGCTTCCAGACACAAAACTACGCTGCCTTTCATTTGGGGCCTCTTTAACTCCAGAATTGCCAAGAAGGAAAAAAGAACAATAATCAGATTCTTTCGCTAAAATAAAGGAGGCATTTGAACAAGCCAAGGTAATACCTGCTCCATTTCCAGACAAAGTAAACCAACCCCTTTTAGTATTACTTTTAAATTTAGTATTCGTTTAGTCCCTTTTAAAGTCTACTGTTATTTTCAGTGCTTCTAAACGCGGCAGGCATCACAAGTGGAATGCTATTGCATGTCACCTAACCATCAAATGCTCACAGACACTGACGCCATTGCATGTGGACTGACAATTTCATCCCCATGACCAGCCTGTCCTAAATCCTGAAACCTCACAATATAGCTAAGCCAATATCCATCCAGACATTTAAGGAAGCCCTTTGGAATTATGCAGCCATAGATTTCACAGAACAGAATTTGGAAGAGCAAGTAGATTTTGGTTCACACGTTCCCACTCAACTTGAAGGACGTGGAATCAAAGGTATGGGTTTTCCTTCCGGGACACCCAGAACCGGGCATTCCTTCTGCCTTGCACAAGCGGAGAGCGAAGGGAAGGCCAAAGTTTGCCCCAGGAAGAGCAGCGTTTGGCAGACTCCGGAGTCTTCTCTGGAGCAAAATATGCAAAGGACAAAAACAGGGACTAGCAACTTACTTTTGAACCTTAAAGCAAAGGCGGAGAGGGCCCGTGTGAATGCAGCAGAGCCAGCCCTGGGGACGGAGCCCCTGCATCAGACGGGGGATGGGTGGGTGGTGGGTGGGTCGGCGGGCGGGCGGACACAGCTCCTTCCTCTCCTGCGGGCTGCCAGGACAGGGAGGTCCCGGGCTGAGGGGAGGGTCGAGGCCCCCCAGGCACAGCCCCTTCCCCAGCGAGGCTGCAGCACCGGACGCTCCGCCGTGCAAGCTCGGCTCTCGGCAGCCCCGCCAGCCCCCGCGCAGGGGTCTTCCGCTCCCCGCGGCGGAGGCCTCGCCCTCCCCGAGAGCGAGGCCGCCGAGCCGCACCTGCCCCCGGAGCGGCCCAATCCCAGGGCCCCCGCCCCGAACAGCCAAGCCCCCGGCCCCCGAGCCTTCCTCCCGGGGCCCAGCGCCCCCAGCCCGCCCCCCGGGCGGAGTCCGCGCAGCCCGCGAGACCTGGAGCAGCCAGGCAGCCTCAGCTCGGGCGCCCACCGCTTGCCCTGCCCGAGCCACGGTCGGCGACCGGAGGCCCCCCGCTGGCCCCACTCACTGGCTCCGGAGGGAGGAGGGGGCTCCGCTGGGCTGGCAGGAGGAGCCGGGCGGCCTCGGTCCCCCGGCGCTGGCGCTGCCTCGGGAGGCGGCCCGGCCGCTCAGCAGCCCCACAGCTGCCCCTCGTTCTGGGAAGGAGCCGCAGGTGCTGGCGAGGGATGCGGGGAGGGGTAGTTCCGCCCCCGGCTCTGCGCTCAGCCCCACGCTCCGGTGGCCCCCTCCCCTCCCCTCCCCTCCCCAGCTCGGCCAGAGCTTGGGCCAAGGGGCGGTGTCCCCCCCGAGCCCCGGGCCCCTTCCCCGCCAACTGCTCTCCTCGCTAGCACCGGCGAGTCAAGATAGTGTGTCTTTGAACATGGAGATTTTGCTGTTTCCCCTCTGCAGGCTGAAGAAGGGCCTGCTTTGATGGAGGAGGAGGAGGGTTTTTCTACAGCAGCCTGAGTCGGGAGCGGGGGGGGGGCGACCTTCCTGCCCCAGGGCCACGGGGAGCTGGGGGCGGACTGGAGGGCGCGCACAGGCATGTCGGTGCAGGGCAGATAACCCTGGGAGCGAAGGGGGGCCGCCGCCACCGCCGCGCTCTGATCCGACCCTCCCGCCCCTTCCAGCGGCCGCGGCGCCAGCATCGCCCCTTCCTGCCGCAGGCCGAGGGCCACTGCCCGGCCCTCGGGGCCCCGCGCGCCGCGCGCCGCCCTGGGCCCCCGAGCCGGCGCCCGCCTGGGGAGCAGCGATCCGCGCCTCTTCCCCCGCTCCGGGCGAGAAGCAAGGCCCCCTTCTTCCTCGGAGGTACCAATTAGCTACCTGATCTAATTACCGTAATTGCCAATCCATATTATCCGCCCGACTCCGCACAAACGCGTTAATTTCTTGCCTTGCGCGCTCCTAATCAGGGAGGGTCTCCCCTCTGAGCGACGGCGGGGACGTTCCGGGGCCTCCCGCCCTGCCATTCATTCACAGCAGCCCGACAAGCAGAAATCCAACTGGTAAAGCAAGGGGGCAACCGGGGCGGGTGGGGACTTTCGCCGCTCGGACGTGTGCAAAGCATGCCGCTGTCGAGTGCGCACGGAGGGGTCTTTCGGGTGGCGTTCCCGGGCACCAGCTGGCACATTCTGCATCTTTAGGGGGACACTCATCAGCTCTCTTTTGGACAAGCACCACTATAAAACAAAACCACACAAGTGTACCGTTTTATCCACGTGGAAAAGTGCATGTCAGAAGTGAGGGGTGACCAACATCCTGCACAAGACACGTCTTGCCTCTGCATCTAAGAGACCCGTTTTAAAACAAATGCCACCTTATGATACTAGTCCTATTTACTTTTATCTCTAAAACCCTGAAACAAATAAGTATATCAAATAACCTGGAGCTAATATATAGAACCACCATTTGCACAAATGAAAAATGTCTATTTTTAGGGAGGAAATGGCTAAACTAATTAAATCCATGTTTTCGAGACATCTTCTTGGCTTGTCTTATCGCTTCTTTCTTTTTTATGCTGGAAATAAATACACGTTCTCTAACAGGTCTCTCAAAAATGCCTCAATATCGTTGCTTTTTTCCTAATTATTAATAAAGGCATAGGAAAAAGATTGAAACATGTAATGGTTAGAAGTCACTAGAAAGCTTAGTTTGAGAAAGAACGGTTATTTCTAATGTAAGTATTTTTTAAAAAAATCGAACAAACGTATCTGGCTGAACAGAATAATAAGCTTGGGGCAAAAATATTCTTGTGCTGAACACTTCAAGGGAAAAAAAGAGAGAAGGAAAAGTCTGCTATCTGCAAGACTCAAATCAATGGTAAATATTGAATGCCTCCATTTAATCCCTTGGGAATTAAGTTGTTTAGTACTTGTTATTTCTTTTCTTAATACAAGTGTTTCATTATTACCTTTTGCTCTATAGCACAAAAGGATTGCTCTGAAATCGGATCTCTTTTCCAGTCAAATGTTTTACTAAAAGGGTTCCTTTGTTCCCCTAAATATTCTCCAGTTCTGATTTTTAGGGCCAAACAGTCGCGTACCTTTTGGGGCATGAACTCCCTTCGCACCCTTCGGAAGATATGTCACAGTCCCTTCCCTGAAGTGGGGAGCGCCCTCTCGATTTGGGTCCCTGAATTAGTGACGGAGAGGAGACTGGCACTCGGGGCACGTCAGACTTGGGATGCCCACAGGCGTGCGAGGGAGGAGGCCGCCCCACCGACCTGCCACCGCCCCACAAGGCCCGCTGGCATCTTTATCCCTTCGCGAGACACAACTCACTGGCGATGAGGGTTGTGGCGGCTACGTAAACCCTGACAGAGGCGGCAGAAACGCTGGGAGCATTTCGCAGCCCAGGACATTTTCAGAAGCTTTGCCATGGAGTGGAGGGGGGGAGGGCCCCCGGATGCTTTGGCCAGGAGGACAAACGCCAAATCCCCGCTGCCCGGTCAGCCTTGGGGAGGACGGGCGGCTTTGCTGCGAGGGCTCCTTACCGAACGGAGCGCCGGAAGGGGGTGTCTACCACCAGTCAGCGGGAAAAGCCCCAAATCTCTTTGGACACACGAGGAGGAGGAGGAGGAGGAGGAGGAGGGTGCTCGGAGCACCGAAGGCCGGCCCTGCACCTCTGCAACAGGCAGTGGCGGCTTCGAGCCGTCACTTCGCAGCAGGACTGGCTGCTGTAAAGTCGCTAAAGCCAAAACACACTTAAAAGCACCCACCTTTAAGCAAAAAGCTGCAGGAAGAGCCTGCGCCAGATGAAAACGAGCTCTGCGGTTCACGCAGCGCCGGGCGAGGGCGTGGGGTGGCGGGCGGCGTGGGCCTCTCCTTGCCCGTTCAGAGCGCCAGTTGCCTTCTTGGGCTTTTAAGCCTACAGCAGCAGCATTTTGCAAGTCAGTGAAATAAACAAAATAAAACAAGCGGGCTTATAAGCCAGGATGTAGGTAAGCAGACCGGACATCTTGCTTCTGCTTGTTATGGGAAAGAACTACGGGCAATGCCAGCGTGGTTCTCCCGTCGCTGGAACTCCTGCTCAATACAGTCGCCCCCAGTAACCTCCCGTGCCTGTTTTCCATCTCCGTGACTTCACCGGCCCGCCCGCTCGTCTCCCTCCCGTTTTAAAAGCCGGCCACCTCTGTCTTCATAAAAGCCGCCATTTTGGAACAAGCCTTCGGCACTCGGGCCTGCCGGGCACCACCGAGGACTCATGGCCTGCAGAGGCAGCCCCGAACGTAGATCCCAAGGAACCCGCATTCGCAGGGAAAGGAGGCGCGCTCCCCGTTGACCCACGAGGGAGCCGGGGCCCGCAGGGCAGCAAGACCGAAGGGGCTGGAAATCCAGATGTGCCAAGGCGAGCGGCAGCTCCACATCTGGATTGGGGGACTGCCCCCTTCATGCACCGCAAGCACCCTCCCAGTGAAGACAACGCTCACAAAGCAGCTGGAATACATAAATAGGATTTTAGTTCTCCATAACCACACCCCCCACCATTTCTACCTCTTGGTGCACCGTCAACCTCTTGGCCCAACAAACTTTCCACCGGCCCACAGAGACCCGGTGAGGGGGTCCCTCGGTGGGTCCACGGCAAAGCGGATGCCCTGCGCGGGTGGTCGCCGGAGAGGACTCCTTTCGGTCCAAGGACCGGCTTGTCCCTCAGTTCTGACAGATGCCGTAAGCAGCCCTCCGGCCGACAGAGGGAGGAGCGCTGTGCCACCAGGAGTCGGCCTGAGGGGCATCACTGCGTCAAAGATGCCAACTCTGATGGGGGAAGGCTTGGCACCGCTTCCCCTCCTGCCACAGGCCGGCAAGACCTTCACGTCGACCCGGCGAAACACGTCCTCTTCAGGGCTGGGAGCTCCTGCAGTCCACAAACTTGTGGGCCGCGGTTCTGTGGAACGGGGCTGACCCGGGCGTGGCGGGGCTGAGCTGCAGCTGATCTTGCGGGCAGGTGACCAGCGTGGCCTGCCGCTCGGGGACGCCCCGGCTGCAGGCCAGGCGCTTCTCGTCCAGCGTGGCCAAGTTGCATTCGCAGAAGTCCAGGAGCAGCTCCACCTGCTCGTGCAGCGAGAGGGACTTGTACCTCCGCTGGGCGAGGAAGCACACGGCTTCCACGAAGGCCTGCAGGCTCATCCCTGGAAGGAAGGGAGAGGGAGGTGAGTGATGAGGACCCCCAGGCTTTGCGCCGTCACGGATCTGGGGCGTTTGAGGAACACGGGTCAGCATCCCAAGCGGTCGGACCCGCAGCCGTGGGCCGCCAGCATCAGCTAGAAGGCTCGCCCAGTTGGAGGTGAAGGTACCAAGGGTGACCATCGCCGAGCACCAGCGCTTCTGGCAGGGAGAGCAGCTCAGCCTCGGGCACGCTGAGCGTGGCCGCTTCTGTGGGTGAGTTCAACACTCCCACAGTGGCACTGGCGCCAAAGCGTGGCTGGCAGCCACCAGGCTGGGTTGACTGGGTTCAGGGCATGGCATCCACCCAGAAAAGAGGTTTATTCAGGAAGCCGGCCAAGCCGTTGCCGGTACTTTGCACGAGCCCTTCCTTGCCAGGTGGGCAGCCGGCCCCTCTCTGGGTCTGTCTGCTGAGCTCCTCCGTCCATCCTAATGTGCAAAGAATGGGCTTTCAATGGCCATGGGGCCCAATCCCCATCCAGCTCGGGGTAAGCGCTCGAATTGGCTTCTTAAGGTGCCTCGGAAGGAGGGGGCCGGAATAAAAAAATCAGACGTCCCGCCCTCGGCAGGCCACCTCCGTGATCCCTGCGGTAGAACCTGCCCTCCCTTCCTGCCTCTGGCGAGGGAAGCGGGTTTACCTGGATCCCTCGAGCTGGCCACAACCTCATTTCCATTCCCTGGCACAGAGTTGCTTGGTGGATATTAAAATAAATCCCATCCATTACAATTTTTAATAAAACCTGACAATTAACTCAGGGTACGAGACACAAAAGGATTGCTTGCGGCTTCCCGTTGAGAAGCTTCAGTGTGATCCGGATCACATATTAAAACCTGAGAGAGGAGACCCCCCCACATGAAGGGGGGGAGCTGGACTCCCCTTGGGAAAAAAGGCATCTTTCTCCAGTTTTAATTTGTGCTTCCACCCAAATTCAACTCTCTCAGTGGACTTAACCTGCTACTGTGGATTACTGGTTTGTGCCTGAACTCTGACGACAGCACCATCGTCAACAACATCCCTCCATTTCCTTTGCTCTGTTGTTCTATTTCCTCTAAACTCTGTTTAGCCAGGAGAACTCCTAACGTTAAGAAACACTTTTCATTTCCTAAGTACAGCTGCATGTTTTGCAAATTCTGCGCTGCCAGTATACAGACGTATGGGTAATACGGTGCCTCCCCTCGCATCCCTTCCCTCCCCACGATACGGCCATCGTCCCGGTCCAGGGAGAAGGCCACCTTCGCTCTCCGCCGGCCACTCAAATCGCGCCCTCCCAGGCCAGTGGGGGAGGAAGCCTCTCACGCTGCCATCCGGTATCCAAATATTCTGTTAATGTTTAGGGACTGGTTCCTCACCAAGGAGGGAAAACCAGCACCCACGCCCTTGCGGTTAGAACGGATGACCAGCCGCTGGGCGGGCGGGACTGACCGCCTGAGTTCCTTGCAGGGCTTCGATGCGTTAACTGACGGGCCAGAGACGCCACCTTGTGACTTCTTCCGACATCGCCGCGGCCTAGTGTCATCCTGGGGTGGCTTTCTATTCCTGACCCCAACTAAGTATTTTGGAGGTATGGATACGTTTCTTGCCCTTTCAACTCCAGGGGAATCAAAGAGCGTGCCCAAAAGATGTCTAGGGTGGAGAAAATCTACAGTTCCCGGGTGCGTCCCAGATGCCGTTCTCTGGCCCTGAAGGGGCTCAGCAGGCGGAGACCCCTGGCCCAAGGTGACTTGAGCTCAGGAGCTAATCAGCTGGTGCTTGGACCGGTGGCCTACAGAGAACATTGCAGCTTATAGCCTGAACTAGGAATCCCAAAAGAAGGGTTTTTCCAGTTGCCAAGAAAAAAATTAAGGACGTGTCCTTGGAATCATCCAGCCTGACTTGGAGGGGGCTTTACCGTAAAATTAAAATTGCACGGTAGAGACCATCTTGTTGTAACTGGGACACGTAGGTTTGAAACCACGCAGCGGGGCTTCTGGTTGTGAGAAAGGAAGCCAGAAGGAAGCTGCACAGGATCAAACCGATGGCCCCGCCTGACACTGAGAGGGTCCTCAGGCCTTCTTTCAAGATCGACTTCCCGGCTCTCAGCTCCCCTTTCCCTTTTCGGCTCCAAAGAGACGGGTCGAAGCGCAGGGCAGCGAAGGTCAGCGGGACCAGAGGTGGAGCGTCGGAATGTGAACCCACGCCTTGCGGGTTCATAAATCAGAGCCTAGGGCTTCATACCAGGGTGAGCGCGTGCCGTGGGTTGAGAGGATGCTCAAGGGGGCATCACGGCAGCCTCGAAGCACAGCCCGTCGAGCCAAGCCGGGGGAGGAAAGGAATTTCGGGCACGCTGGCGGGCACACCTCCTCCCTTGAAAAATGGCTGATTGGCGCAGCACAGCCGAGGGAATCTGCAGAGCGGTTATGTGGTTTTTTTATGGCTCGTGGGTGGGTGGGCGGGCGGGCGGGCGGAGAAGCAGACTTCTGCTCCCCGGCACCCCTTAAATGTTTTCCGTGCTGCTCGCTTTGGTCAGCAAAACAAAGATGCACCCCCACCCCAGGCACCCCCACGCGCACTAATCTGGGCTTGCAACACCCCGCAGCCACAGATCCTACCCACCCGCTTCAATTTAAGGAGCAAACCCAACAGAACGCAGACGAAAACGGAGCGCTAATCCAGGACGAACAATGGAGCAGATGGCGGAGTTCAGTCCAAGCCATAAATGTGGAAAAGACGCTTCCTCTCGCTCTGATCACGTGTTAATTTCAGCCTTGACTCACGAAACCCGAAAGCTCGCCCCTTCTGCTGACCGGGCCCGGCAGCTGGTGAGCGCCACCGCAGCGCGATTCTTCCCGGCTGAGACTGACAAGTGCCTCGGCCGAATGCAGGGGGCCTTCCAAACGCCTGGCCAGGATGGGCTCCCACTGAGCCCCCTCTCCCCCCCCCAGACAGCCACACGGACTTCGTAACGGGTGCCGCATCGGGGGACCCTCCGCTGGAGAAAAGGAAGCTCTGAAAGGGCCTGCGAGGTTTTGTCACCCCGCTCAACCCCTTGGAGGTCCAAGTCTCGAAATCCAGCACCATCCCAACCAGCTTTCAAGAACCTGGGAAGGCTGGCTGGGGATTATGGGTGATGAGGGCCAGGATGGCTTCTACCCGTGACCACCTCGCTGCTTTGAAGAAGCCCTAACAGGGACGGACGAAGGGAACAGACCTTTCCGTGTGCCCCCCTTCCCCTGGCACAGCAGGCACTTCTCCTCCTCCTGGATCAGCCGGCTGCCCGGAGCCGAGGGGAGCCACAGCCAGCCCCCTCCCGGGGGGGGGAAAGATGGGGCCCTGGAATGGCCAGGCAGGGCCCCGTCTCTCGGCTTGCTCTCCTGGTCTTCATCTCCCAAAGCTGGCCAGCCAGAAGGACCCTCCTTTGCCCCCCAGCAGCAGACTCACCAGCATCTCGCTGGTCCATGCTGGGCCCGATCCCCCGGCGGGTGATGTCAATGTAAAGGATATCCCCTGCAGCCATGCTGAAGCCGCTGTTGCTTATCTTGCTGTTCCTGGTGGGGAGGGGAGAGAAACAAGAAGGCGGCGTTATTATCTGGGGGGTCCTTATTTTCTCTGCCTGAGCACCTCCCTAATGCATAGCATCTTGCACTTGAGGCACGGGGGCACCATCCACGCCCCCCAAAAGGCAGATGCCCATCGTCCGTGGCCTATGGCCACGCTAACCGGGGCTCACGGGAGGCATAGCCCTGAGGGCCAGACGGTGGTCTGCATCCGGAAGGAACGGTGGGCCGCCGTTGGGAAAGGCGCTCCACGTTCCCCAGAGAAGCCCCTCACCTTATAAACATCCGGAAGCCGGTGGGCCCCAGCTTGGTGGTCCCCTTCACCCCCAGGAAGCGGATGAAGAGAGCGGCAATGCGTTCCACCAGCCGCAGGTAGCTGAACTGCTTGGCGTACTTGGGGAACACCTGCTTCAGGCACAGGGCGGGGGGCCCGGCTTCCGGCGCTTGGCTGCCCTCCTGCTCCGGCTTGCTCTCCGGCCCCTCTTCGAACAAGCTGTCCCTGTCCTGGGCCGCGAGTTCCGCCAGTTCGGCCCTGCAGATCAAGAGGAAGGCAGCGAACTCTCAGCACCCCGTTGCCCCCCGTCCCCATCGCTCCGCAAGAGGGGCCGTCTCTCTCCGTGGAAACCCCTGCAGGCTCCCATTCTCAAGGACGATCCCCACCCGCATTGAATCTGCCCGCCTAGTCGAGGCGGAAGCGCCGAGGGGAGCCAACGGGACCCCGGCGCTGGAAACGAGGCAAAAGCCCTCCCGGGTGCCCGTCTCTGTATCCGCCCAGCTGCTCTTGCACGGAATCCGAGCTTTTCTAAAGGACTTTTTAAAATGGCTACTCCTGGAATCCCTGTGCTTGCTAAACGTGGACTTCCTCTCAAACCCAAACCCAGATTTTGGAGGGCAGAGAGCAAGAACTGGACCACAAGGGCCGTTGCAGACAGGAAGCCTCCGGACGGCCCCCCCCCCCAGGATTTTGCTCTGGCAGCCGAATTGCAAGCCTGTTTTTTAACACCGGGAACCTGACATCCCCGAGGAACGAACCCGCAAGGAAGCCACCAAGCCCTAGGGCCGGGAAACGGGGGCCCAGAGGGCAGTCTGGAGGCCAGCCCCTCTGCCCCCCACCCCCGAGAAGAGGGTCTGAAGAAGCAGGGGCCAAGCCGGCTTTCAGCAGAATCAAGCCCCCCCCATTACACAACTGGCAAGTCAAAGGCAGGGGAGGGCTCTCGGGAAGGGGGATGCCCCAGCTTAAACACCAGCTCTCTGTTTACATACTAATGTCTGACTCACACACCTTCATTTCCCTAATTCTGTGACTCCAGACAGACTTTTTCATCCGGGAAGGATCACGCATGGAGAAAATATTAACAACTTGGGGGGGGAGAAGGAATGGGCACGTGTGTGAAGACTCGAGAGCAGGAATTTCAATTTGAGCCAAGCTTTTCAACATCCCAAAGACGGCTTATCTTTTATACATGATTACTAATTTATTAATGCTTTCCTCCTATCTGCACCAGATCCTCTTCATTCTCAGGGCACTTAATCTTTATGCTAATACATCTGTTCTTTTCGCTCCCCCTACTACATTTCCAACTGCTAATTAAAGGCTTCGAGCTGAGATTTACAAGTGGGTAACAGGGGCCCAAAGGGCCACTGCGAAGCCCAAAAGCATCGAGGTCCTGAGGGCCGCCTTCACTGGCGGGCAGACCAAGGGGTCTGCTCTCGAGGTGGGCCCTCACCCCAATGAGAAGAGAAACTGTCTTCCCCAACCTGGAGCCCTCGGTGACGCTGGGATGTCGGGGAAGGGAAAGAGAGTTAATGCCAGAGGGGTTAAGGCCGATACAAGATGGGTAAAAAAAGGATACGTAGAACACAGAACCAAGCAGAAGCCAACTCAAAAGTGATCAATGAATTGGGCGGGCTACACGTTCCACCAGGGGCTGCAGAGAAAGATGGTTTGTGAAGTTGGCTGGTTGAGTTTCTCCATGACCACCAATGAACGTTGACCAACACTTCACAGCATCTCAGCAGCCCGGACTGTGTACAGATGATGGGCAAACACAAGTAGGCCACCATTTCTTCCTCCCCCCCCAAATATCACGTGTGCTGGTAGAAGGTCCTCAGTAGTCATCCTTCCCCAAACCACAACAAACAGTACAGTTTACTCTAAACCAAGCAAAGAGGCGAGCGGTACTTCTTAATTGCCAGCAACCAACCATCTGCCTGAGAAACCCACGGCCAGTTTTCATTCTGCCACAACGGGGCCAACTGAGCACATCTGCACACTGCAGCGTTGGACAGCCGCACTCAAAACTCTGCAAAACAGCCCCCCTAATCTCTTCCATGGGTTGGGGGAGAACGGGGCGTCAAGCCGATGAACACGCAAGCCGGGTTTCCAAACAGAATTTTAATTTTATCCAAAAGCCTGGGGAGTGTCTGTTTACTAGGCTTAATCTCCCATACCTGTTAATTTACACTTGATGGTCTTTCTACCCCAATCTCCAGGCAGGCTTGACAACTCCCCACAATGGGATTTCTTAGGGCCGTTAAAACTGCTAGCGAGGCAGACGCAATAAAAAAGGAAGCGGCTGCTGGATTGACGCCCACGGGGTCTTTGCGAGGAGAGGAGGAGTGCCACTCTGCGGGGCCCAGGAGCCCGTCTGCCTTATAGCAGATGCGTGGTGGGAAAGGTGAGGTTTAGGGACCCCTGAGAAAGGGGCGGACGAAGGAAGGAGCAAGCTGGGAACACGACCGCCTTCGTCCTGCTCTCGCACTTCAGAGAGCCATTGCGCCGACTGCTGTCCTGGTGGAAGCAGGAGGGTAGACAGAAGACCCTGCGCCTGACGGTGTCTGTCTGTGTCTTGAGATGACAAACACAGTCCAAGCCCCAGGAGATCTGAGCGGGGGCCACAAGATAACCCACTCCTTGGCTCGCCCTTTCTGGGGGCTGCCGAGGGCCCGACGGGCCTGGTACCTCCAACCACGTGCTCAGCCGATCCACGGATCTCTTTCAAAATCCTTCTAATCAATCTGAGGCCTCTCCTGAACACACAGGGAGGGCCAGCGCCCTGGACCCGAAGCTGCCCCGGCCGCAACGCTCTTCTGAATCCTTCCCACCCAAGAGCAAACCAGTTTGCAGAAGTAAGATTAGCCGGTGCGGAGCTGCCCGGCGGCAGCCCGGGGAGTCCCAAGAGAATACAGCGCGTGAACAGCAAGCAGCAGCCACGTACCCCCCACCCAGACCCACGGAATAAATTATGCTTGAAATGGAAGAGGCAGGGGCAGCGTTATCAGCTTGAGCGTATAAATGGACACGAAAAGAAGCGTTCGTTTTATTGCTAGCTCCGGGCAATTCTTGCTCTGCAAAAGATGGAGAGAGAAACTGCAGAAGAAAGAAACCTGCCGAGGCAGGGGAGAGGGCTTATTCCCAGAAGGAAAGGGAGGGGGGAGGCGTCTTTTAAATCAAGCCATTTCCAAAAAAAACAAACAGGACAAGGCGGTCTCTGTCTCCAGCACATCTTTCAGTCCCACTCTATTCAGCCACTCTCCTAACATCTCTGGAAGAGACCAAAGAGAGGCTTAATTTGGCATCCTATTTCTAAACGCATACAGAGGCTTACGAAAGCAACAAGAGCCCCCCTTGTATTCAAAGGTAAACTGCTCTTGAAGATGAAGGTTCTGTCTGGCTAACCCAATGAGTGCAAAACCGGGAGAGACGGGGGGGGGGGGTCAATTAATTTCCAGGTGAGGGCCCAGTGGCACCTCTCAGCTTCCAGTGGCAAGGATGACGCAGGTGTCCCGTTTTCCAAAGGCAGTGCAGGACCGTTTGCAAGATGGCGGAGCTGGGGGGGCTGCAGGAGGCCCCTGGGCCCTGGCAGCAGGGCATTTGCAGGTGGAGCAGCCCAGGCTAGTCAACTCTGCAGCGGGGGGGCTCTCGGGGCAGAGCCCAAGGACACGTCCCCACCTGCTCCCTAAGACAGGCGAGCAAGTTCTGCAGGCGGGTCTCCTTTAGAAAAAAAGCCCCAGTGTTGTTGAACAACTGACCCGGGTGACTAAAAGCAGGTCTTCTTCTTGATGCCAGTTGTCAAAATAAAACCAAGAAAAGGAAGGAAGAGAGAAGTGGGGGGGGGGGGGTGGAGGAAGCAAAACGGAAGCCTGACTCTTCTCCAGGCTAATAAGCGCTAATAAAGCAGAACTCAAATATTTCCTTTCTGCGCGACGGGGAGGCAGAATCATTAGGAGGGCAGGATGGCGGGACAGGATCTTCAAAAGCCATCTGGAGCCCAGGCAGGCAGAGAGGAGAAAAACAGGTCTTCTAATTAAAACGCCAGCAGATTGACCAACTGCACGGCTAATAAAGGTGAGGAGGATGAGGATGATTCGGAAAGCCGGGGCAGCCTCCTCTCCTCCCTGTCTTGGACTAAAAGCCTTCCAGAAGGAAAGAAAGCGTTCTTCCCTTCACCTGGGTTGGGGGAAAGCATATGCATTCCCCCAGCCCAAGCAGCCCGCTGGCAGTTAAGATCTGAGCGCAAAAACCGTCTTCTCTCCCCGCTTGCTGCGCGAGAGACACAGGAACCCAATTCAGCCTCCTGCCTTGAAAAATCTGCGGAACGGAATCCTTTTTCCTGGCTGAAAGTTAGTTCGGCGATGATCCCAGCCAAAGGCGGGGGACCCACCCAGAAGCTGCGGAAGTACAAGTCCCAGCAGCCTCGGCTGGGGCGGCTGGGCGCTGTAGTTCAGCAGCACGTGAGGACCACCGGTTCTCCGTCTGATTATTTCTCATGAATGATGGCCTTAATTTTACTGCTTTAATTCTGACGGCAGGATCGGTTGCCTCCCGCGTGCGTTCCCGCCTCGGTTATGGGTGATCTGAAAATAAATCACACGAGACTCTCCACGGTCCTGGAAGGGGGTGGGGGGGCCTCCCCTCCACCACCGAGACTATGCCTTTGGCAGCTCATTGTAAATGTTTAGCCGCGGCGGCTTTTGTCTGCGAGGGCCAGCTTGCTTCTCAGCAGTTTTCCAGAGAGAGAGAAAAAGAGATGCGTCTGTTTCTTTTTTCCTACTGGGAGATGAATTTCTCTTTGGAAACGGCAGAGCCCCACTGTGGCAAGCGGGGTGTGTGCGCGTGTGTCTGCCTCGCACACGCTTTCCACATAGATCAGCCCGGGCCGGATCAGTAATTCATCACCAGCCCAGCCATGTGGCTCTTCATCCTGGATGGATATGCAGAACCACGACAGCGGGATTTTATCAGCAGCCAGGCCCAGGAATCAAAATGATGTAGAACAGAAGTGCAAATGATTAAGAAGGGAGAGGTTATTAAAATGAAAATAGGCCTGGGGGTGGGGGGGGGCAGAGAAAGGGGAAGGGGCTGGTAATTAAACCTCTGACGTTGGCAGAGCTGGAAGAGGCTCGCCTGCCGAAGCTCTGAGGCAGCAGGTAAGAGCCTGGTCAACCCCGTATGCCCCTCTGCAGGGCACACCACCCTTTGCCTCTTGCACCCTCCCGCTTACCCCAAAACCTGTCTGGGGGGTACTTATCCCACGCAGCTTGGAAACAGGCCAGATTGAGATGGAAAAACCAGGGAAACCAAGTAAGGGAATGTGAGCAGAAGCAGCTTTGGGGCGAAGGCCACGCATCTTCCTCAAGATGGCAATCTGAATATTTTTGGTTACAAGACTCTCAGGTTTTGGAGAAATAAACGGGAGGGGACAGTCAGCGCCTGTTCGAACCGCAGAGGCCAAAGCTGTCACTAGCAACCCTGAAATAGTAAAGGGGGGTGGAAAGGGACCGGAAAAAAGGCTGTGCAAGTGGAAGAAAATGCGCTGGAGTAGTTTACATGGGTGCACAGACTGCAAGCCGAAGAGCAGGATTCTGGCCGTCTCAGCCCCGAAGGGTTCGGAGCAATGCTTAAGTGCGCAAAGCCTGGGAATCCCAAAACACTTACGAAGCCTGGGCCACCTGCTCCTTCTTCTTCTTGTGAGGGTCCACTAAGCGAAGGGTATCGCGGATGATGGCCACTTTGACTTCTTCATCCACGGGGCTGGGAATGTATTCTATAACTCCTGGGGAAACCTTGAAAACCCGAAAGATACGCCGATAAGCAGCAGCGCTCTCCGGCGACTCAGCTCTTCCCCAGAGACAGAGGTTAATCCAACCCAGCCGGTTCACGCGCTGGACTTTGAGCTTAACGGAGACCACCGTGGCACCGATCTCTGGCTGTAAACACTCCTGCCGGGAACTGTTTTGAACAGACCCGCAGAGTTTAAATGCCTCGTCCTGACTGGCCACGAAGCCTTCGGGGCTCTGTTCAGGAAACCGCCCGAGCTTCCCAAATCTAATTCACCTTCCCGTCTGCTACGAGCAAGTTTAACAGGAAAAAAAGGTGAGGGTGAAAAGACCACCTCAAATCCCCGGCGTTTTGGTCAGCTTGCCCCACAGAAGAGAAGGGGTATTTGAGAGAGGGAGGTAGCTAGCTAGCAGCCGGCCAAGATGCCCCGGAGGGTTGGGGGCACGGGTGGAGGCATGGAGGTCCACATCTGCCTTGGCTAGAAAGAGGCTACAGCAGTGTTTCTCCGCCTTGGCAGCTTTAAGATGGGTGGACTTCAACTCCCAGAATTCCCCGGCCAGCACAGCTGGCCGGGGAATTCTGGGAGTTGAAGTCCACCCATCTTAAAGCTGCCAAGGCGGAGAAACACTGGGTTAGAGAGTGCCCAGGGCTCGGCGCTCACCTCCCGCTCGTGTTCAATTTTCATACTGGGGTTGGCGTTGACTTCCAACAACATCGGCTTCAGATTCTTCATCAGCAGGATGTCAAACCCTAAAATCTTTGGAGAAGAGAAAGTGAGAGTTTCCCCCCAACTCTTTCAAAGAAATGGAAGAAGAGAACGGAACCGTTTTCAGGGCGCCCTTTCAGACTCTAAGGAACTCAGCCCAAAACTCAGCTGCCCCAAAGACCTGGGCCTGGGGGGCTCTGCTGGTGCCCACACGCTTAGCAGCCAAGGGATAGGGGAGGAATCCTGGAGCTGCGTCCCAGGGAGAACTCGGCACCCCAGGCACCCCTAATCGAGGGTTACAGTCGCCCCTGGTGGCAACCTCTCTGCTCGGAGAGGAACCCGGAAAACACAAAGGGCCGGCCCACCTAACCTTTTACAGCACGGCGAAGCGGGGGGACCCTTTTGCAGCCTGCACAACCCCAGACCCCAAGGCAGGGGCTGGGGGGTAGGGAAGCCGCGACCCACGCCTGACCCACAACTCTCCAGAGCACGACCCACGGTCGATTCCCCGAGTCCTCTCAGCGTACTTTGGACTCACCTGAAAGCAGGAAGGCCCCGGCTTCCCAGCGGGAATATCAGACTGGTAGAACACCTTCAACTCGGGGACGATGGCGATCACGGTCTTGACGACCAGCGAAATGATATCGGACCAGACCTTCCGGATGTCGATGCCGCCGGACGACAGCTTGTCGAGGATGCTGGAAAACATCCGCTTGCTCCCGGTGTTGCCGCTGTCCGAGTGGACAAAGTTCCCGCTGTGGATGTTGAGCGAATAGTTGGTCAGGTGCATGTACACCTGGTGTAGGTTCCTCAGGGCCGGTTCCTGGTAGGGCTCGGTGCAGAACCGGCAGAGCCCGTCCTTGGCGATGTAGACCTCCAGGGGATCCAGCGACTTCAGCAGGACGTACAGACGGATGTCAAATTTCAGCTTGTCGATCAGGAACGGCTTGGACATGTACTCCTGGACCACCGCTGGCCTGCTGTGCAGGTTCCCCATCATCCGGATCTCGGTGGGATCCTTAATGAGGTAAATGCCATCCCCCTGGCAACCTCCGTCGGGCTTCACTATGAAGGTGGGCCTCCACCTGGGGTTGCTCTCTTTCGTTAGGTTTACCTGACGGGGAAGCAAGAGGAGGAGTCGTCCTTAAACGCCTTCTGCCCTTCCGAGCAGCAGACCAGATTCACCTTTTAAGCCTGGCACAACGCAGTCTTTCAAGTGGTGGGAGAGACTGGCCCACGGTCGCTGCAGGAACTTCAGGGCTGAACGGGGATGTCAGATCCATCCGTGTCTACAATAGGCTACATCTCAGCCGAACGCAGGTGTGGGGAGTTAGGGGAACAATGTTTTTGTGGCTCCCGATATTCCGGGATCCTACGATGGGTCGCTGGGACACATCAGCCATCCAAGATTGTGGCTGTTTCAGCAGCTCCAAGCGAGCTCCCGCTTTCCATCCTCCCAGAAGATTTGGAAAGGGGGTGGTAGCGCTGGAGGTGAGACTCTTAAAAGCGAGCTGTGGATCCAACAGGAGAGATGGGGCAACTGAGAGAGAAATCTGGTGCCTGGAGCCTTGCCAGTCTCAGACTCAACTGCACCATGAGGTCACACTTGCGCACCCCTCAAGAGTGGGTCAATCTGCTTGGTTGGGGGCTAGAGCAGGACCTACCAAGGAAGACCTACCAAGGACCTGCCAAACCTCAGAGTGTGTGCAAGGAGGCTTCTCATGGGCTTCTGGCTGCAAGACACCAAAAAATGGAAGGAGAAGAAATCTGGATTAAAACATCAGCCTTGCAAAGCTGTGGGTGGCAAGTTGCCCCAGGGTCTTGCAAGCAGGCCTCTTCTTCTTTTTGCTGGTTTTCTATTTATTGTTTTTAGCTGGCTGGTTTTCTATTACCACCACAGAGGGAGACTCCATCCATTGGAGGGTGGGATGCCTTACAGCAAGCACCCCGAAACTCACAGGTTTTGGCAAATAGCAGTGAAAATATTGAGGCCTCAGCATGAAACATTACAAAACTTTTGCCCACTTTCAGCACCCAGATCTTGAGGGTCTTTGCCTTCATAGGGACCAGTACGGCTCCCGCAGCTATTTTAATCAGCTTTCAAGCTGGGGGCATTTAACGCCCTCAGATGGGCCCAGGAAAGTCTCAGTGTGACGTGTGCTGCCCCCTGGTGGACAGGCGCAGGAATCCATCCGAAGGGAAATGGCAAATATCTTAGTTTTTCGAACAAACTATCCAACCTGATGCCCTCCAGGGGCACTGGCTACGAATTACGGACCCAGCCCTCAACCAGAAGCAAAGTGAGAGTGCAGATATGGGCACAAGGAAGAACGGAAGCCAAAAAATGGATCCCCACTTAATTTGCAGCAGAAGAACATGAAAGTGGGGAGCACAGGTCCCATCCGATGTTTCTGAGCAGAGCGCGTCTTCCACTATGGCCAGAAGAACTAAACTCTGGCAGAGAGCTATGCCCCCACTCCTGGAGCTGTTGGGAAGCCCAAGGCTGCTTCTTCAGAGACTCAGAAGGACTTCTGGGCATCTCTTAAACCCACGTTTTCCTCCGTCCTGCCCCGTGGAGCCCTGTCGGCACAACGTCCAGAGTCCGGGAGAAGAATCTGTGAAACGCCCACAAAGAGCAGCTCCCCAAATCTTCCGCTTCACAGGACCGGCTTCCCCTTCCTTTCAACATCCGTAAAAACAGCACCAAACCTGGTGTTGGCTAACCAGAGTGGTACATTTCCCTCCAACACAGATGGAGGACCATATGCGGGGCTGTTTTATCGGCCATCTGCTGTTTGCTGCATCGAAGCGCCTGCCAGGGGTGGGGCCCGCTCTGCTTGCAGGAAGGGTGGGGCCTCGGCGGCCTCGGGGATTTGCCCCAAGGGTGCCCTGCAAAGGCTGGCCAGTGGACGCTGCATGGCAAAACCTCTCCTGTCACGCCCGGAGAGGTGAAGCGTGGAAGGAAGAACACGGTGACCTGGACGCTTGAGCGAGCCTACCCCCAAAGCACCCCACCAGTTTCTCAGCGCCATCGATGCTTCTGAGCCAGAGATGGGTCTTCCGCTCGGACAGCAGCTGGACCCACCAGGGTGCCCCGGATTCCAGAAGGGCAGGCCCAATCCCCCTTCTGGGCGGCCTCAGGGAGCTTCTCTCCACCAGCACAAATCCCTCCAGGGAACACAACAGCTCGGCACGGTTCCTGGGGCCTGGGAGGGGCGCCCAAAGGCCCAGAGGAAGGGGCAGGCTGGCATTAATCCGTACTAGTGAAGAACGACCCCCCAGGCCTTCACGCCCACAAAGCTGCTGGCCAAGTCAAAGAGCCTCCTACCTCGGTGAGAAAGATGGCAAACTCATCTGGGAGGATCCAGGAACGGGGGTAGAAGTTGTACTCCTCCGGGAAGAGCTCCTGCATTGTCCGCATGGCACGACTCAAGTTGACCTTCCGCACCATTTCGGTCATGCCTGATGGAGAGGGGAGGAAGCATGAGCAAGGGCACTTCCCAGCTGAGACTACCCTACCCAGGATGCCCAGCCAGGTGCCTGGGATGACGGGACTGAACGCCAAGATGCTCGCAGGACACCAGAGAGGGGAAGGCTGAGTTGCAGCCATTGAACGGGTCACGTCCAGTCCCTGAGTTACAGCTGGAGAGTGGTTTTTCGACCTCTGGTTACCTATTCCTTGCTGGCAACCCAGTATTTTACTTTTTTTTTTTTGCATTGTTTACCTGTTTGAGTATACGGTTTATAAACTGCCCAGAGAACCCCAGTTATTAAGCTGATTAACATCAGGATAAATTAAACATAGGGAAGCTTAAAAGGCACAGGGTTCCCCATCGTGGAAGGAGCCTGCAGGCCCTGGCCATAATAATTGGGTACAAGGGACTGTTCCATTTTATTTCTCTGCAACTAGAACCCTAAACATACTTAGCAAGGAGTAAACTGTCACAGCAGGACAAACTTCTAAGTATGCAAGGAGCTTGTTTGCACCACCATGGGAGAAATGTGCACGGCTCAATTTATCAAGTATTGACCGGCCGGCGTGATTTTAAAAGACTCCCCTGCTTTTCATTAAAAGGACCCCCGAAGTAGGGCTTGGCTACTGCTGAAGACTCTCCTCCATGCATGAGAGAAACAACGGAGTGGCGCACGCTTTGCCGCCAGGAGGAAAACCAAACCTTGGAGTTTAATTACCCTTGGAAGGGGCTGCCTCTTTGCCAATTTGATCCCTGGGAACATATTTTTATAGATCCTTGTATAGCACAATAAAGGGGAAGCAGGAACGGTGATGAGCCAATAATGCAGTCCTTCCTTAGCTGGATTCAGGAAGAGATTAATGAGAAATAAGGGAGCTTTAAGAAGTTTAATAGCCCTGATATCAAGGAAAGGTTGTGTTAAATTCCTCAGCGCTTAAAAGAAAATTGCCCATTGGAGAAATCTCTTTCGGCAGAAGAAAAAGACAGAAATGCTTTGGCTGGCGCACTGAGGGATGCATATTGTTTCCAGCAAGATCAAGAAACAGGAAATGTTTATTAGTGGTACAGAGTCAATGATTTGGGCGCGCCTTCCATCCAGAAATGGTGTTCTAAGTTCACCCCATTAAAATATGCATCTGCAAGAAGGATCAACTACCAAAAGATTTTAGGGAGGGGGGAACAATTCAGCGGTGGACATTTAGGACATAGTAAGAAACATTTTCTCCCCCTCCCTAAGGGAGGACCTGCTAGAAAATGACCAGCCCAGACATAACCCAACGCTTATGAACCTTGGAGAACTCAGAGAGGAGATGGCAACCGGCCTAGAGGGCTTCTCTGTGTGCTGTGAGAGAACAGGATAATCCTGCGTCCAACTTTTCAGCAGACCGAGCCATGGCCTCCGCGCTCGTCATTTTTGCAAAGCCAACCCCGGTTCGCATCAGAGGTCAATTACCTGGAAATTTGTTGACCTGGCCAGAGTAAATGGCACTGTCGTGAAACGAGACAGCGTGCCAGTAGATGTCGCAGGGCAAACGGCGACCGAACGGGAACTGGACACAGCGGAAGAGAAAAACACAAAAACACAACTTAGCCAGAGTTCCCCACGCACACGAACACCCCCTTTCTTTTTTACTTAGTGTTTGGCAAAGATGGCATGTAGGAAGAGGGAGATATTCTGCAAACATTCCTCGGGCATTGCTCCTTTTCTTTAAAAAAAGAAATGAACAAGAAAACGAAAAGCATCAAAAACCTCAGCTTCGTCAACAGCCGGCTACGGGAGAGAGAAAACAATTCATTAGCGCACTAATTGAGCACGTGCTCTCATCCTCCCCTGCTTAATGGGGAAGGTGACACCCACAACCGCCAACAACGGCAACAGAGGGGGGGGATCTGCGACTCGCTGCCTGACACCTTGAGACGGGGGTGGGTGGGAGGGGAAGCGAAGACGCCCAATGGGGAACCTGGGAAAGGCCCGTCTGCAGGAAAGCAAGCCGGCGACAGCCCAGCTCCCCCCACCCCCCCTTCTGCACCACGCACACCTGGAATGCAATTCAGAGGTCTCCTCCCCCCAACCTGCTGCCTTCCACGTGTGTTCAGCCTCGCCTTCCATCATTCCCAACCAGCATGGGAGTCGTAGTTCAACACACCTGGAGAACACCAGATTGGGGCAGGCTGCGAGAGAGAAACATCTGGCACAGGAGGAAGGAGGCCTGGAAGACAGATAAATCGGGAGAAGTGCTGCTTATTTTCAGCGGCACAGCTCCACACAGGTTTACGAGCTCGTCCCATCTGCGTCTCCCAGACAGAGAACTGCCAGGATGCTAATATTCACACATCCCCAAGTTCCGCAACTGAAAGAACGCAAAGCAAATGTGTAGCAAAGCTGCCATTATAGGATGGGAAATGGAGACTGGGCAGCTGGGCTAGGAGGACGCCAGGAAGACAGATGCCTGCACGCTTGCTGACTGGGACAGACGGGATACTTGCCCCCGAGCGCCCAGCCCCTTCCTCAAGGCCAACAGGACGGTCCCCACAACCAGCTCCTTAACTCTGGAACAAGCCCCAAGAAGGACTCTTCAGAGGATCAGAAAGGGACAAGGGGCAGGCAGAGAAAAGCAACTGAATTGGCCTGTTTGTTTTCCACGTCTTGGTTCCTGCTCTCCTTTGTTTGGCAGCCTGACACAGAGACAGTTCTTCTTCCTTCAACGGGAAAAAGGCACGAGGCTGACCCGCAGGCAGCCAGGGAGACCCGGGGACGGATGGTCCAAGGCACGGACAGCAGCAGTAGCAGCTGTGTAACCGTGCAGCAGTAAATATATCAACGCGGTGTGGAGAAAAACATGAGGACTAGACGCTTGAGCTTATAAAGAAACAGGGAAGCTGAAACCCTCACCATTTCCATGCACATATAACGTTAGAGGAGCGTGTGATGCTTAAAGCTGCCACAGCGAATGTGTAAATGAACAAGCACCCCGTTTCTAAAAGTAACGCACCGGTTCAGCGCACGCTTCCTGCCACCTATGCTCACTGGCTTCCTTCGGAAAGGCAAGAGCCCCCTCTCCTGGCCACGGAGCCGCGAATCTAATAGTTACCCAGTGGCCTTCGCAGCTAATTATATTAATTCCTTGATAACACCCTGCAAAGCAGGGTGGCGGATGAAGGTGTCGTCTTGTTCCAAAAGCGATTGGTTTGGCGGAACTCTCAGAAGTGCCGTCCGCTCTGATTAGCACGGACGGCTAAGCTTCTGTTCACACCTTCGCAAATGATTTTCGCAAGCCAATCAGTGACACCTCGTGTTAGCACAAAATCCCATTTTGGCCAGACTTACTCCTGCTCCCCTCTCCAACGTGACTGGAAGAATTTTGGCTAGCAAGGGCCGAAATCCTTCACCTTCCCAGAAGCCGAAGAGATGTGAAGCACCCCCAGACCCTGATATACGATCGTATTACAGCTCGATTTTCTGATTCTGCCCCATCCCTTGATTTGCCTAAAGCGTTTAGGAAGTCTTGTTGTGGTCCTAAAGAAGGTAGTGCTTAACTACAAGGCATTTTTTTTTCTTGTGGGTCAGTTTGGGTGTTTCCTGGAAAGCCTGTGCAGATGGCTGTCACTCTGGAAGTCATCCTTTAAGGAGAGACCAAAAGGACAGGGTCAGGTTTTTTGGGGGGCACCGAGCTGCTAAAGGAAGGAAGTGGCATCGCAAGGATGGTTAAGACCCCTTCATCCCAGAACATGGGACAGCAAAAGACAGATTCTGCTGAAAGTTAGGCAGAAAATGGATTATTGGTGGGGGGAGGAGACTTCCTTCACTAGGTGGTGGTCAAGAGAGACTGGTCAGCCGTCAGCCGGGATGGCTGGATTTAGGTTCCTGTCCTGAGCTCTTTGTGGCTCCAGGACCCCTTCCGGTTCTGGATCTGAAGCTCCATGCACCCCCAAGACTCACGGAACACTATCTGGGGTGCAGAGGAAGCAGGAAGACAGACCGCAAGGTGACCGTGGAGCTGACCCAGAAGAGATCCGAGCAGCCTGAGGCCCAGCTACTGGGGCTTGACCAGTGGCACCCTCATTTCCAGACGAACGGAAAAGGGTCCCCGGCACTAAGCCCACCCAAGAGAGGCAACTGAGTGGGGGAGCCCAACCCATGCAGGGATTCCCGCCACGTGTGGCTCTAGGTGATGGGCTCTGGGTGTGGCCAGAAGCCTGGGCAACCCCCCCCCCCAGCAAAAGCAGCCACGGGAAAGCACACCCCTCCCCCCCCCATGCCTAGCCCTGCCTCCCAGCCCTGGCTGTCGACACCACAAAGGCCTTGCTGGCACCGCTCAGTGATGTCACAAACCGCTCTGTGGACGCTGAGAGAGAAGAGGAGATGGCAGCTGCAGCGCGGGGGGCGGTCCCCGAAGACTCCCCAAAGCAGGCCCTCCGGACGCGCCGGGCGGCCCCTCCCACCAAAGCCGAGCCAGCACGGCCCCTGGCGCCGGGGTCCGACAGAACGGCCCGGCCGGCCCCCGCAGCTCGGCTGCCTCATTCTCCCTTCCGCAGCGCCGCCGCCGCGGCTGCCTGCCTGCCTGCCTGCCTGCCTGCCTGCCCGCCCGCCTCCGCCGGGCGGGGGTCCCCGAGAGCCGCGGGCTCCCCGAGGCACGCGCGCGGCCCGCGCTCCGCCCCTCCCGCGGCCGGCGCGCCTACCTCCTTCCAGCGCAGCTCGCGCAGGCTGAGCTTGAGCGCCTCCAGCGAGGTGCGCGCCTTGGAGCTGTCCACCGTGACAGGGCGCGCGGTGCGGCGAGCGCGCGGGCGGGGGCGCGGGGGCGCGGCGGGCGCGACCCCGCCGCCCGGGCCCTTCCTCTCGCGCGGCGGCTGCTGCGCGGTCCCGGCGTCTCGCCAGCCGGCCCGGCCCCGCGGCGCGGCTGGAGCGCTCGGCCCTCTCCCTGGCGACGCCGCCGCCAACGCCACCGCCCCGGCACGGGCCGCCTTCTCCTCGGCCCCGGCCCCGGCTCTCCGGTGGGCGCAGGCGGCGCCTCCGACTGCAGCTTGGACTGCGGGCGGCGGCGGCTCCATCCGGCCGGCGGCGGCGGCTCCTCCTCCTCCGGCCGCTGCGCTCCCGCCGCCACCGGGCGCCGGCAGGGACTGAGCATGCTCCCCGGAGCTGCCCCGCGCCCCGGCCGGCGTCGCCCTTGGTTGCCCGGACGAGGCAGACGCGCCGCGCCGCGCACTGCCCGCGCGTCGCCTGCGCGCCCCTCTTTGGCTCCGAGGGCGAGGCGCGGGAGCCCGGAGACCCGAGCCCGCCCTCGCCTTCGGAAGCCGGCCCGGCTGCGGCTCCTGGAAGGGCCTCGCCGCCAGCCCAGCGACCCTGCAAAGCCGGTCGCTAGGCCCTACGGCCGGAGGGGGGAGCCACGGCCCACCTTTAACATGGGGCGGGGCGAGGGCAGAGGAGCTCCGTGGAGGGGATGCCAGGAGAAGGGCGGCCTTCTCCGTCTCGCCCCTTTGGACAGCCCGCCCTGCTGCCTGGCCGCGGCTGGAGGGCGGCTATCTAGAAAAACTGACCCGCTTCCCCTTTCCCCACAACGTTCCGGGGCGATTAAGCTGGGAGGAGGCCTGGCCCCAACCATCCAGCTTGTTTCATGAGAAGGAGGGATTTTGAACCTGGTTCTCCAAGACGTCCTGCGCATCGGACGCCTCTTAGGCATCTCCGCTCTCGGATTAGCAATATCAGAAGGTCAGAGGAGCAACACGAGGATTTTGACGAGTGGCTTCTTTCAAAGAAGGATCTCTCTCTGCTTCAAACAGCTATAATTTCCCCTTCTCTTTAGCCTTCAAGCCAGGAGGACAAGCCTGCACCTTGGGACAGGGCCAGCTTGCAACATGCTTGGCAAGAGGTCAACAGCCATCTTCCCACTGCATTCGAGCGCCTCTCAAGTCTGGGCCTTGGGCCAGTCACTCTCGCACTGATCCACCTCAGAGTTGTTCCGCAGACAAAAAGGGAGGGTGGGGGGACATCCTCAAGCTTCCCCATGCAAGCACACGCAAGACAGAAATGCAATTAAAAAATAAAGATGCCCCCAACACAGGCTTGAATTATCCATCAGGCCTGGAAACAGATCCGGCCAAGAACAGCAGCCAGAAGACCTGCAGGGGGTGCTGCTACTAACAGCAAAATGCGGCCTTCCCCAGCGCTCTCCTTCCCCTCCCTCCCTCCCTCCCTCGAATAATTAACAAGGAAGATAAAACCGGAACCAGGAAAGCCCTCCATGGCCAGAAGAAGTAGGGCATTGTGTTTGCTGGGAAACGGGTTTGAGGGAGGGCAGAACAAAGAGCCGTGTTCACCCAACTTCAGCAGGTCAGTTCAAGAGTTAACAGCTGCGTTTGCACAACAAGCTTGATTGGTGGTAACTGCAAATTCAGTAAGTGGGTTAATTCGGTAACCAGGTTAATTGTGTCATGCAAAGGCTACCCCTGGTAGTTTTTGATGTTAAGTGCCTGCATTGTATTGGGATAAGTGCTATTTTATGCTCCGTGCTCTCTTCCCCAGGCTATCAAAGTAATGTTTTTTTCCCTTTGCTTTTCAGTAGTTAAGTAACTTAGAAATCTCCCCAATACACCTCAGCTGGGTGGATTAGAACTCGGGTGACTAACCCCATGAGCACAGGCACCCTGAGACAGCTCATCCTTAGATTGTGTGCTCATCTGCAAGTGTCAGCAGACGCTTCCCTCGAAGGAGGGGTCCACAAAAAGAGGGGGGGGGCAGGTGGGCGGGGGGGCCTGGATGTCAGTCTCTTCCTTCCCAGGCCAGACTGGACTACCCAGGCCGCCCCTCACACACCACCAGATCCTCAAGGATTTGCATCTGGGCCTCTTGCTCCTACGCTGAGGGGGAGGAAGTCACCACGCCTCTGTGAAAAGCCACAAGACCTGAAGGGGCCGTAGGGCAGCCAGAGCAGAAAGCGCTGGAATTGCACAACTTTCTTTCATGGAGAAATCATCTCCTTCGCGACGTGTTTCGACAAAGCTGCTGTTTCCCCTGCAGAGGGTCACCACAAACCTGCATACCCCATGACCTGCCAGTCATGGGCCATGGCTTGCCAGGAGCAGACCTCCGGGCCTCACCCACCTGTGGTGCCAGGGGACCAGTGAAAACAAGCAGCTGCTGACTGCTGGCCGAGCCCAGCTGGGGATCTGCATTCGCTCAGGCAGATCCCCAGCTGAGCAGGAGTGCCGAGAGAAGAAAACTTCCTTTGCTGCACGCCTGAATCTTGCCTGTATAAGATTGTACAGGCCACATTATGGCTTAGCCCCATTTGCAAAGAAAGCCCATGTTTGGGTTCACCTGTTCCTGTCACTGGCTCATACAAAGAAACCACAACCGGCTTGGTTTGCACAATACACTCAAAGCCAAACAGATCCCATGATGGCTTGCTCTGATGGGTGACCAGGGCACCCTCTCCGGTTTCCTGAGGGTGACCTGATGGGTGCAGGAAAGAGGCAGGGCACGGCAGCGTCTTTCTGCCTCGTCCATTTTGGCCTCGAAGGCCAAATTTAGTTTAGCATCTGGAGAAACATAAACAGTATGGGATGTACTTTAAATTATAGGGCGTTTCCTAGGTAGGTTTTGCAGACTCGCTAGAGTCCAACCATTTAAGCAAAAATGTTTGGATTGGAAGACATCTGTCCGGCAAAGACAGCCTTCACATCCAAGGCCTAAAACAAAAAGCAGGAAACGTTTCCACACAAAACTGGGTGGGATATGCCTTGGCTCCACCAGGAGTGACCTACAAGGGAGGGACAAAGATTGGCTGTTTCTCGCAGGGCAGGGTTGCGAGTCTTCATCGCAGGGCCATTTTTCATTTCCAAGGACTCTCGGAAGGAACACGGGAGTTAACAAATTAAGAGAGTAACAACACGCAATAGGGGTTGAATCACAGCGCCTGGGGGTTGAGGTTCGTGACATAATCAACCACAGAGTGACAAACAGCCTTGATGGATGCGCAATCGCAGCTCGTGAGATCAGTTGTGTATTACACAAAACGAGCTCATGGGGTTAACAGGGAGCCCTAGGTAAGGGGGTTCCATGAACACAACCCCGGGCAACTAACCAAGAACAGCAATTTGTGAGAGGATCAGCTCTGAGGCCCCAACATGGGGGGCCGGGGCAAGGGGGGGCCGGTTTTGACTTGTAAACCAAATCCAGCCCCAAACCGAAAAACGCCTCCCCTCCAAAAGAGCCTGCAACTCTTGAACTGCTTCAGAAAGGTTTCACTGAAAAAAATCTCGGCACAAACAGGCAAAGGAAGGGGCAGAAAAGGGGTCCAGTTTGCCCTGCTTGGGCCCTGAAGGGCGCAGCCCCCGAAAGGTCACCGGGGAGGCGGACTGACGCCCCGCACAGCCCCCCTCTAGCCCGCCCTGAGCCCCCCACCCGTGCCTCGCGGGTCGGACGACCCCGCTCGGCTGGTACCTTGGACAGCGCCGCGCCCTCGGCCTCAGCCGCCAACACGCGCGGGCGGGCGGGCGGGCACACCTCGCAGCGCAGACCCACCGGCTTTTCCCGGGAGCCGGGAGGCGCCCGCCTCTTCCCTTTCCCGGCACGCTCCGCCCCGACGTGGCGCATCACACGGGCGGCAGCCGGGAGGAGCCTCGGCTCGCTGGCTCTCCCTGCGCTCCCGGCCGGCCGAGCGCCGCGCTCCTCGCAGAGTCCGCGGCTGCCGGGGCGCGAGGGCGCGCGGGGTGGGCAGGGCGGACGGGCGGGCGGGTGTTGGGCGGCGATGCGCTGGCGCCGCGCGCCCCCTCGGGAGCCTCGGCCGCCGCCGCAAGATGCCCGGGAAGCTCAAGAACCGCTACAACCTGGTGGACGACGCGGGCGACGCGCGGGTGCCGCTGCACAACGAGGAAGCCTTCCAGCACGGCATCCACTTCCAGGCCAAGGTGAGCGCGCGGGGACCGGGACGGGGCGCATCCCCGCGCTGGGCAGGAGAGGGGCCGTGGCGCCCGGGAGCCTCTTTGCAGCGCCCCGCGCCCGCGCCCTGGCTTCCAGTCGGCGGGCTTCCGGAAGCCCTTGGATCGCCCCGCCGGTTCCCACCGAAGCCGGTGGGGAGCTGCTCTCGCTTAGCTCCGTCTGCCCCGGCCAGAAGCCGCGGAGGACACGAGCCCCCGGCAGCCGCGGTAAAGGAAGGGACGTTTTTCAGGCCGCTTTAAGCCCCGGCACTCAGCTGGACCCGCCCGCAGGCAGAGAGCCGGCCGGCTGCATCTGGAAGAAGCCGGGGAGGGGCTGGGCGGTCCAAGCAGAAGGGGCAGAGTCGTTTACTCCTGTAGCTCATTGCTCCGTTAGGGTCTCCCGATGCCCAGAAAAGGCACAGAAGTTTCCTCCGGAGTAGCTAAACAGAGGCTGAAACAGAGCCTCCCTCTGCAGCCACAGTCTACCCTCTGGGCATCAGGTGCTGAAGTGAAGAATATCTAACAGCGGGGTTGCCCTGAGCTCTTCTTACAACAAAGCTTACAACAGAGCCCCCTGCATGACTACAGCCGACGCACGGGTCAGGTTGAAAAACACGCCAAACCGTGCCCGTTTGCCCTGTTCCTCCCATCCTGATCTTACCATTCCCGTGAGGATGCTGGTCAGCCCAGGCCCATCTCCACACTTCTGGAATGGGACTCAGAGGGCAAAGACCTGGTCAAGAAACCAGCAGCTTTGCAGTCAATGTTCATTCGGCTTTCCTGGGGTGGAGCCAAGAAAGTTTTGGGACGAGGAGGGGGGCAGAAGAATCAGACGGGCCTACAACGCTTGCTTGATCTGATCTTGCATAAACTGGTCTGTCCTGTTGGGTGCTTTTTAAACCACAACTTTAATATCCTTAGATTTTAGAGTTTAAGTGAGTTGGACATTTTCCCACATAATTAATTAGGAGCCTAAATGGGAAGGGAAGCCACCCCCTCCCCCTCTTAGCTTGCAAACTCTTTCACCAACTGTGCTATCTGGAGCTGGACTTGGCTGAAAGAATCCGGAGGCTTCCTGTCGACACAGAACTGTTCATCACCCAGAATGGAAAGGGAGCGGATTCTCTGAGGCACAGCCGTACTTTTGATGAAAAAGGGTCCATTGCAAACATCGCAGAGTCTATATCTGTATCCAGGGTGACATAGACAAAACGGGGGGAAAACGCTCCCCCAACCAGCAGCATTTAGAGACCAGCTTTGCAGAAGGCCGAAATACAGCTTTGCCTGATTTCAGCCTTATCCCCGCCGGGTTGGCACCCAGCGGTGTCAGTACTGGACTGAGTCGGAAAGGGCACGTTTTGGAATCTCTGAGATCTCCCTCCTCCGGGGGTGGAATGACAGTGGCCAGCTGGCCACTCAGAAGCGCCTGCATTGTGGCCTATGTTCCTCTGGCCTTGTGAAGACCTCCGGGCAACGCTGGAGGATCCTTCGGGAGGTGCGGAGTTGAACCCTGTTGCCAGCTGGTCATTCTTTCTGTGTCGCCCTGATTGAATATTCCTGGGTACATAAGCAGGGACAAAAGCTGAAGCAGACTGCTTTGTGCAAGGACCATTTTAAATCTCGGTAGGCTGGACCGCTATTGTGAAGAAGACCTAGCTGTGCTCTTGGCCTTCCTTCCGTGAAGGCGCCCAAGTCTTTGCTAAATGAGGAGAAGAGGTGACTGTAGTGGCCATTTTGCAGGGTGGGGTGTGTGCGTGATGCTTCAAATGCCAAGCCCAGCCTTTCCCTTTCCTCACTTTCCAGGCTGTGCCAAGGTAACTCCTTTTTTGCAAAAACACACAGTGCTCTTGAATGCTGGGAATGTCACTCGCTCTCCCTGCCTTTGTTCCCGGCCAAAAGAAAAACAACCAAGCCACTAATTTCTCAGGAGGGAAGATGCCAAGGATGGCCTGTAAGAAGCACTACAGATGGGAAAGGGTGACTGAGCAGAACATCACCAAAGATGTGTGAATGAGGTCCCCGCTTTAAAGCTTCGAGGAGATAAAAATACATTTGGTTAGTGCTCAGGAAGCGAAGAAAAGAAAAAATCACGTTCCCTGGCACACAGGCCTTTTGGTCTTTAATTAGAACCATTTGAAGGGAGAGGATTTAAAAGTAGTGTTCGAACAATGCTTTATTAGCAACGTGGCTTGCATGCCTCAATTATTACTTGTTTACATCTGGATGCATTCAGCCCTTGCTAGTTGTCTCAAACTTGGAATGAACTGCCCATTTTTCCTAGTTTTTAGATAGTTGCCTCCTTTGATTTTGTTCTCATCCTGGTTTGCAAGCCAGGGACCTGTTTGCTTCAGCACAGCTAAAGTCTGAGCATTTGCCAGTTTCTGAGTTTGTCCTTCGTGTGGTGTTCACCAAATATGCTGGACTACAATACCTATCAATGGCCAGGCTGCTGGAAATAACTGGAGTCCAGCTCTTCTGAAGGACACCGGATTTAGGCCCTCACCCACAGGTGAGAAGCCCTGATGTGCAGACCAGTGGGTGGCCGGGCCAAGGAAGGAAGAGGCTAGGGCTAGGGCTAGGGTTCCATATCGGACAGGAGATAACCTTCACGTTCAACCCAAGGATTGCACCAACTCAACACAAGGAAGAAGATGGGTTTCTTGGTTCAGGGGCTTACCTTTGGAACACTCTCCTGATTGGCATCTGTCAAACTTGGAAGGAAAATAAAGACAGACGTATTGTCTATACTGTAGCTCTTGGGCACATTGCACGTTGCCATTTTACGCGGATTGCTTTACTTGGCTTTGCTTGTATTTTTAGTGGCTAGACTCCCCCTTTTACCTCCAAGTGCCACTGAACCTGTCACTGGAATGGGCTGGCTTCATGTTAAACAATTAACTGGGTTAAATGTCCTTGAGTCGACACCCTTGGATTGAAGAGCGGGTTGAAGTTGGGAGTTTGGCTTCAAATCCTTTAGGGATAGTCAGCCATGGTTTTTGCAGATAATGCACGTGGGAGCTGTCCCTGGCCCCCGAAATTGTGCATTAATTTTCTGACATGGAGCAAAATTGCACCGTTTGTTCCTGGTCTGATGAATGAAATCAGAAGGGTGATGCTATGGTTAACCTGCCTTGAATAAGATTCTGTGTAATCACAGAAGGTGAAGGGTGATTGTTCTTATAATCTGTTAGCAGCTCCAGGATCAAGGGATGACTGGTGGGTCTGCAACAGCCCTCCCAGCAGCCACGTTACACGTGCGACTTCTGCATGAACTGTGTATTCTCCATTGTGGCCTCTTCTGCACTTCTCCCCAAGAGGTCCCCTCTAAGCCTTGGCCACAGGGGTAGAAAGTAAACCAACAAGGGTCGGATAAACAGGACCTTTGAATTCCGCTGCTTTGAGCCACACGTGGCACTCCCTGCCAGACAAAACTGCCAGGGGATTGGAAGGAGCCTGCCCAAATGCCCAGACATCTGGCAGATCCTGAGGGGAAGAGAGGGGCATCAGGTCAGCCAGAGCTCCACATGGGCACCGAAGCCCCTTCCTGCGATTTGGCATTGAGGTAAACAGCATCAAACTCTGAACTGGGTTGCCCCCTCTCTCTTTCTTCCACTAGTACATTGGTAGTTTGGATGTGCCAAGACCCAACAGCCGTATGGAGATTGTGGCAGCCATGAGAAGGATCCGGGTGAGTCAATACAGACGCCATCTCTGCCTTTCCTTCCGTGCTTCTTCTCTGCGCTCCTCTCCCCAGCCCACCCCCAAGGCCCACGGAAGCATTTTCTCCTCGGGTTGAAATGGGAGATGGGGAGGAAGACAAGATGTTCTCTTGTTCCCAGCTCCCACTTCCAAAATACCACCCCCGCCTTCCTTTCCTACAAGCAGCCATGCCACCAGAAGGCTGCTTGGCAAGGGTCCTGCTGCTTTCGCTCCTGAGCCCACGGTCCGCCTCTCTTCCAGAACGGAAGGAGGGCTGGTCCAAGGAACCTGAGCCAGGAACCGATGAACGTGGCTGGAGGAGGAGAGTGCCTTCAACGGGCAATTCTGCCCTCAGTTTCAAGGGTGTTTTTCCTTCATTTCCTCCTCGGGCTCTCGTGGGTGGTGGGAACCAGGGCAGGTGGGCTGGGGATGACAGCACCACCTGTTCTGAGCAGAGTTGCTAAAGAAGGCCATAGCGCACACGCTTGCTCTGTGGACATGGGCAGGCAGACCAGCATGTGTTTGAAGCTAAGGTGTGGCCCACGTTGGAGGTGGATGTGGGAAAAGAGTTGAGAGACAGGCAGACCACTGAAAGTTCAGGGAGAAACTGCTTTAGCGTCCTCCTTTAGCTGGCTGCACGCCTACTCTGCATCTCACCTCCGGTCAGGGCTCGGACTCCAGTAACTAAAGAACCACAGGAATTCCAGCTTTGCAATCCAACCCACCAGGAGGGCATCAGGTTGGGGAAAACTGGGGTAGAGGGACCACAGCCGACTCCCTGTAAGGTAGACTCATGCACCAGCATCCTTCTGCTCCCTCGTGATCTCTGTCCCACTTCTGAACACCGTGCCGCTTGCCTTCCAACACTTAACAAGGTGGATCCTTGGATCCTTGCATTATTCAGGCCAACGGAATGGAATAGGGCTGGCTGATGTTGGCCTTTCAAACAAATACCCAACAGCACAGCAACCAATTCTGAAAAGTTCTTCATTTGGTGCCTAAGGTGCCGTGCCAGCTTCTTTGGAGAGATCGTTCCAAGGAAGATGCACTCTTGCAGACCCACGGCCCCCTTGCCTCACTTGCCAGGACGTGCGGAGGAGGACCACAGATGATGATCTCAGGCCGGGGCTCTTCTTATCCTGTGAATGTACTGGAGGCATCTGCCTGGCCATTCTTGCAGACAGAGTGTGACCTATGAGTCTTGCACCCACGCCTCCTTCGCTTATTCATTCATCACCTTTTGGTTGAGCCCGAGAACAGATTTTTCATCACACAGAGAGGGAGATCCAGAACCTTCCTCTCTCCTTCTCTTGTACATTCAGTGGGGAATAATCTGTTTTGCCACAAGAAATGCTTGAGGGAAAAAAGGGAACGCCAACAATAATCCAATATGGATGCCACACAGGTGCTGATCCACAGAAATCAACGATTCAGTCTGGGGTGGGGGGGAAACAGAACAGACCCAAATGACGGGTGAGAAGAATTTAACCAGACCCCCATCACCATTCTTACAACGCGGCGGGGGATGTCGTTTCACAAGTCCCGCAGTCCACCACGAGGACAAATACAGCCTCAACTGCCTTAAAAAATCAGGATGCCAACGTATTTATGTGGCTGCACGGTTGACGGCACCAATTCCTTGGATGTGCCCTCTGCACTGCCCAAGTTCAGCCAAATAAATCCATGGATTTTTCCTTTGAGTAAACTCTTTTGCAAATAGAATCTGCAAGGAGGAGGGGGGGAGGAATTCATGCCAAGCCACGCGGCTCACGTTTTCTGTTGTGCAGATGCCCTACCACCCCCACAAAGGAAAATTGGGAAGTCTCCAAGCGGAGATCAAAGGCAAGGCGGTGGTTTTCTGGGTGAAACGCTCCCTTAAAGAACAAACCGGGAGAAAGGGAGAGCGAGACTCAAGATGGGTGGGTGGGTGGGTGAAGGATCGAGCAGAATGCAAATGTGGCGGATCAGATCTGGTTATGCCGGGCTGCGCTGTCATTAAAGCCAAGCTAAGCCTGAATTTGAATGTATTTATTTTTAAACTGCAAGGCCTCCCTTCGGATTATGATTAGCTGCCTGGAGTTGTAGACCTTTCTGAGCTGAAATTCATCCTCCTTCTCCCCACAATCCCCAAAGCTGCCTTTCCTGACTTGTCAGCGATAGAGCGGCGAGACCCGTTCTTGAAGCATCTGGGCACCTTTGCCCACAGAGCTTTTCATCTCGCATTTCCTGACGTGCTGCTCGCCGCCGCCGCTGCCCGCCCTCCGTATCGCGTCCTTGGACTCCCCCCTCCGGCACGGCCTTTTCCTGCACTTCCACCTTCAGTGGTACAAGTCTGCCATTCTGGCTTCTGCCAACACAAAGGTCTGGCTACCGAGAAACGAGGCTGAAGCTTTCTGTTTCTTAGATAAGATGCAGAGCGGGCACTGCAGCGTTCGGTGCAGTCCGCTTTTCCACATGCCCAACCATTAAACGGCTCAAAAGACAAAGACGTGAAAAGCAGAAAGCCAGGGGCTGCTAAAATCAATATGACGACTTTGAAGTAGGACTGCGCAAGTGTAGAGCAGCAGCAGCAGCAGCAGACGTGTCTTGTGGCCCTAACTGAGGCACTGGAAGCCCCCCCCCAGTTGGGAGCAGAGGAAGACCTGCAGCCCGCCTGCCAGACTCCCCCCACCCCACTTAAAACCTTTCCTTCCTCACACAGCACAAGAGCTCCCGGTGCCTTCAATTTATCGATTTGTTTATTGTGTACTTCGGGGGAATGTTTTTTTTTCTCCCTTGTAGCAATAAAAATACATGGTTTTAGAAAGGCCAGGACGCTTCTGCTGGCCAGGACGCTTCTCCCAAGGAACTGAAATGGGAATTTGGGTACGGCTGATGTCTGGAACAGGCAAACCTCTTTTCATTCTCCCCTCAACGCTTCTGTACCTTGTGATCTCCCAGCCCAAATTCTACAACTCTGAGGGCAATTCCAAACAGCCTCCTCAAGGAAACCTTTCTAGGGTGAGCCCCAGGGTGGGTGGGCAAGCTGGGCCGCCCCCCTCCGCTTCGGCTGCCATACGGTCTGCCAGGCAGCATTTGAGGTTTCTGATCCCAGATACAAGGATATTTTTAGCCCAGATTGAAAGCAGCTCTCTCTACCTGCAGTATCCTACTGATGAATCAAACGTGCCCAGCAGAGGACGAGCAAGGACTTTGCGAGGGCACACGTGGGCATGCCGAACGAGAAAGGAACTCCGTGGCCTGAATGCTGGCGGCTGGCTTCGCCCATGGTTGTTCCGTGTTGGCTTAGCGGCTGCTGATCGCTGCAACTGCTGGCCCTGGGTGATAATTTGCAGATCAAGCAGCAGCCCGCCTGATTTCCCAGTTTGAACTCGGAAATCTCGGGAGTGCCATGCGTCCCCCTCCCTCCCTCCCTCCCCCTGGCGCAGAAGGTGAAGCAAAAGTGGTTCACCACAAAAGCTGGTGGGCTTAGCCGTGGGAGCTGCGTCTTGGGCCAGAGCAGAACTAAAAGTGCCTCTGAGGAAGTACAAAGTGCAGCCCCACCTCTCACAACAAGCAGCACACATCCTGGATGGAAATTCACTCAGGCGATGCCCATCAAATACCCCTAGACCCCAGGACAGAATTTATCTGCCCCAAACAACCATTTTATTGCCAAATCCTTTCATTTTGGAACCAAGGAGAGATCAAGATGGAACACCTTCGTTCTTTCACATACACTCACAGCTATCTTTTAAAAATGGGGGGGGGGGGACAAAAATGCATGCTCTCCGTCTCATTTGGAGGGCATTTTAAGGGATAAAATCAGCACTCCTTCTCCCCCCCGCCCCCGCCCAATACACTGAGTTTCCACTTTCCTTCCAATGGGACTGAAAGTAAGCAACTTTTGAGGGCCCAGGAACAACGGAGCTGAGATGAAAAGGATCCTACAAAGGATCCGGCCTCTCAGCCTGGAGAGAGGGAAGCCGGCCAGAAGCAAGGTGCTGAGCTCCTTGCAAGTAACCCCCATCAAGGGCAGAGCAAGAAAGGAGGACTAAGGCTGAAGGGTCATGAGTACCAAGGCGTTGGCGGCCATCATTGTCTTTCTCCACAGTATGAATTCAAGGCCAAGAACGTGAAGAAGAGGAAAGTCAACATCGTCGTCTCGGTTGACGGGGTGAAGGTGCTGCTGCGCAAGAAGCAGAAGGTGGGTGGCCGTGGCCTTGTGGATGCCAAAATGAAGCATGACAAGGACCGGGTGGGGGCTGAGCCCAAGGGCGATCAAGGCTGCTGGGGTGGAAAGGGTGAATTTAACTGGAACAGCTGTCCCAAGGGTTCTTCAGGCAACAATTCAAATATAGGTCCTCTACCTATATCGTTTATTAATTTACACACGTCTCCCCTGGCAGAAGGAAATGCATACCCAGAGTTTACTCTCGCTGCTGGTTTGGGCTTCCCTCCTCCCAAGTCCCTGGCCAGGTGTCTCTTGCTCCCCCAGCTACTGGAGAATGCGGGGTGCTGCATGCTTGCTAAGCCCAAAGTAACTGGCACTGCTAACTCCATCTCTGCTCTTAATCTTGTTTGCAGAGAAAGGAATGGACCTGGGATGAGGGTAAAATGATGGTGATGCACGACCCCGTCTATAGGTGAGTTGCTGGGAATAAGTCACGTCTTCTTGTCCCTCCATACCCATCACGGTTCCTGAGCGTCCTCTGACCTCCCCCGTTTGCCCCGGGCAAGAACTTCTGTATCAGAGAGGAGGGGGCTTTCCTCCAACCATTGGAGGCCTACGATCCAAGATAGAAGAGGTTTCTGCTTTCATCCTGGGGCAGCTGGATTTACTTTCTGTCTCGCCTCCTAAACCAAGACGAGGCACAGCTGAGTTCTCAAAGCATGTTGTGTATGTTATCCCCCAGAATTGCCAGAGAATAAGGGATGATTCTCTGCAAGTGCTCCTCAATCTGCGGAGCAAGGAAGAGAAGAGGCTTCTCTTCAGACGACCTGGTCACGGCGCTTGGTTTACCTCTCTCTCTGATTCCACCTTCCTTTAGAATCTTCTACGTCTCCCACGACTCCCAAGATCTCAAGATCTTCAGCTACATTGCCAGGGACGGCGCCAACAATTCCTTCCGCTGCAACGTGTTCAAATCCAAGAAGAAGGTAAGCGAAGCCGGGGGCAGCCGGGCTACCCCGTGCTTCGTGCTGGCTCCTGCCAACGCGGTATTTTCCCGCAGACCCAGGCGATGCGCGTGGTACGGACGGTGGGCCAAGCGTTCGAAGTGTGCCACAAGCTCAGTCTGCAGCATGCCCTCCAGAACGCAGACGGCCAGGCAGACGGGGCCAGCAACAATTCTGCGGATGATTCTCAGCTAGAAGGTGAGAAGCCAAGAGGGGCCTCTGGGGAGCCCAAAGTGGCTTTCCTGAATCGTAAATCCGGAGAAGGTAAGGCGACTCAGCTCACCGTCTCGTACTTCCTAAAAGAGGGTGATTTGAGATGGGAAAACAAATTCTTCCAGGCGACTCCTGCAGCAGGCAAAAAAGCAAATTTGGGCTCTGCCCCCAAATGGCCGCGCGATGCCCTTGGATCCATTCAAAAATTAAATTGCCTGCCGCAGATAAGACTCGTCCAAGGTGGACTTGTCTAGGCGAGTGACAGATAAGCAGTCTAGCCCCGAGAGGCCACCGTTCCGCAGAGCTCCACAATAACGCAGCCCAGGTCTGGGCCGTTCCAGACTTCCCCTCCTCTTCCATAGGCTGGGAAGGGGCTTCAACTCATAAATCAGGCTGAACACAAGACCCCTGTCGAGGCGATCCTCTTCCGAGTTGCCGAATGCCAGAATCACCAGCTGGGTCTTATTTTTTCTGCCTCTGCGGTGTGCCCTGAAGGTCTCCAGCCGGTGGAGCCAGCCTTGGCTGACGGGGAGAATACCCTGGCCATCTCGGGAGGGGCGTGCCTGCCCGACTGCGGCGTCTGCGAGCTGCCTTTCTCTGTGCCTGATCTGGGGGACCTGAAAACTGGGCTCAGCCCGACAGCCAGGGACAGCCAGGTGGGTGATGGCTAAAGTTCCCCCTTTGGAGACGGTCGTGAGAAGATGGGGAATGAAACCAGAGAGGCGGAGATGCGACTCCCTCTGGATCCATGTGACTTACCGGGGAGGGAAAAAGGAGCAGCCCCAGTTTCTGGCTGACTGCTCCCTTTTGGGCTGCAGGAAAGTGAGAACAGCTGTCTTCGGCCCTCCTCCGCCCAGCCGCTAGGCAGCGCCGGGAGCCCCGGTTCCTCTGCCTCAGCCACCCCGCTCGCCTCCCAGCACTGCCTCCAGCTGCTCCAGCATCAGCTCTTCCAGCAGCAGCAGCAGACGCAGGTGGCCATCGCACAGGTAACCCCTCTCTGTCCCGGGTGCAAACTTCCCATGCCTGCCCTTTCCGCTGGCAAGCCTCTGGCTCTCAGTTACCACCACAACCCAGAATCTTGCCCCTGGTCCCCCCGGAGAGGGCTGCTGGCAGTCCACAAGGCCAACCTGTGGGATTCCTTGCCACAATGGTTCCATGAGAGCAGCCGGTCCAACTGGGGTCCCCCAGGTGTCAGACCGGAACCAGCTGGTGACAGTGTGAAGGGGCTTGTAGGGTTGAGTGTCCTGGCGTGGAAATTGTGGCCGATAGTATGTTCCATCTGTTCTAAACTGCAAAGAGAGCTCCAGCTGCCATCCCCAGAAAGGGGCCCTCCAGAGGCAATGGCGCTGCAGCTCCAGCCAGCGTGCCTGATGGAAGGTCCGTGATGGGAGGCTGCACCCCTCTGGGCATCCTGCGCTGGGGGCAACAAGGAGATCCCTGCCACGCCAAGTGCCCGGCCTCTTCCTCTTCCCACAGGTGCAGCTGCTGGAAGACCAGCTGTCGGCCGAGACCACTGCCCGCGTGGAGGCCCAAGCCCGGGTCCGCCAACTGCTCCTGACTAACCGCGATCTCCTCCAACACGTCTCCTTGCTGGTGAGGCAACTGAAGGAGCTGGAGATCAAGGTGCAGCCGCGACGTCCAGGTGAGCAAGAGATCAGTGCAGCCTGCCCCCCGCCGTCTGCTCTTCGGGAGCAAGAGAACTGAGGGGCTCGGGAAGGGAGGAAGAAGGGGGGAGTGGAGGTGCAAGGAAAGGAGCCGCCGGAGAGCATTTCTAAGGGAGCACTGCCCTTGCTAGAAAGAGGCCCGGCCGCTCCAGAGTAGCGCCTTCTTACAATTAAGCACAAAACCTGCCAGCTTCCAGGGTGTCGCTGAACCACGTCTTCCCCTTCCTTATCCCCAGTTGACCGTTCACTGCAGAACTTGAACTTGGACCACCCGCTGTCCCTCAGCCTGAAGGACCACTGCAGCCTGGAAATCAATTTGTCTTCCGCCTCAACACCAGCCAGCATAGTGGGCAGCCCCATGACGCATCTCGCCCTGTATGAATCCCACCAGAACTTGGCCAGCTTGGAGAAGGGTGGCGGACTGTCCAGCTGGCTAGAGAACGAAGAACAGCTGGTGGTTCTGGAAGGGCCCGACAGCCTCCGCAGCGTCGAGGGATCTGAGGCGGACGAATGCGGCGGGCCCAACGGAGGCACGCAGCCAACATGCAGCGGCCCAGATGCGCCGGTGCAGAGGGAAAGGTAAGGAACCCAGGCGTGGTGCTTCTGCTCTGGGCTGCGAGTCTCTGCCATCGCTTTGGCTTTTACATCCAACCACACAGATGGCTGCTTCCTTCTCAGGCTGAGGTTCCACACTGCATGTGCACGCCCAACCGCACATAGCTAGCCTTGGCTCTTACCCTGTGCCCATCCTCATTTGACAGATTGCAGCTGTTCATTCCCAAGCTGAATCCACCTCCACCAACCCTGCGGAGGAGATCGAGTAAGACCATCTCTCCTTGCTTGGAGACGGAGAAGGTTGGAGCAGCTACCAGAGCCAATCCTGAACCCTCCATGCTCAGTAGCGCTGGCATCTTCTCTAGGTCTGGGTCTGACGCCAGGACAGCTAGTGGCCATGCCAAAACCCAAAGCCGGGAGGGTGTTGGGCAGGATGCAGAGGCACGTTCGCCGGCGAAAGACCCAAGGGAAGCAGCTGAGAACTTGAACGTCTCACAGCCCTTCTTGGCCATCAACGAAACCTGTTTGCGTATCAGTCTGTCTGAGGATGAGCTTGATAAGAATGGGACCTGTGCGGCTCTTGCATAAAAGTGCTTCAAGGACAGACTGTTGTTTGAATGCTCTGTTGATACAGGACAGAAATCCTGAAATGGGTCCATGAAAGTAACGCTGCACAAAAGCAGAAGCTGGGAACTGAAACCGCTGTCTCCAGATGAAGGCAACTTGGAGGCTCTGAAGTCTTCCACCCTAGAAGAGGGCATCTTCCTCCAAACACCACCTGAAGGCTCCTAAGAAGTTACACCCAACTTCTTGGTGTGGTTGGCTGGTTTGCAAACTGTGATACCATCGTAAGAAGTGAATGTCCATCAGGAAAACATCCTCACCACCTTTACTCCCTCCTGGAGAGGACCTCAGCCCCAACTGCTGAACAAATGGCTGCCAGAGATTGCTCCCAAGGCTTGAACAAGTCCGTGATATTTCAGGGGCAATGGGGCCAGAACGGCTAATTGCAGGTGGCCTGGATAATGGAAAACGCGGGAGGTTCCACCGTTCAGCCAGCAAAGGTCAACATCTAAGAGCTGAGAGAATGTTACTGCTAGTTTAGCAATGATTTCCAGCTGCCTCCATGGAGTATAGGGGAGACATGCAGATGACTGTTGCTCTCCAGAGGTCTGTATGACAGAAGCCAGCCTCCTCCTGCCTGAGTTCTGAGCCGAGGGGGACACCCCAATGCCAGGATTCCAGAGCCGAGGAAGCCTGGTGCCCCCCAAAGCCTCTTCCCTCCCGTCTCCTTCACACAGCTCAACGTCTGTAGTTCTACTGGAGGAGATGGGAGTGAGTTATTCAGGAAAAGAGCTGGTGCTTGTTAAAAAAAGGTTTTCTTGGGTCCTAGGAAAAAGATTCTACAGATGTGCAGGAATTTGGCCCAAGCAGTCAGAATCTGAGATGCTTGCATCTGGGGTAAAGGCTACCTGGGGCTAGTACAGGCTGTAACAGCTCCCCCCACCCAGAAGCCCCTTCATTACCCGTGGGGATAAACACCTACCAGCAAGGAGTTGTATGAAAATGTCCTAAGGGTTCAAACTCTGTGTGGAACAGGACAGGAGTTGCAAACGGAGATGCTGCTATTGCAGACTCGCATTACAGGCACCAGGCTCACGGGGAGCAAAACAGAATGACCGCTGCATTGCTGTGGGTGACGGCCACGAAAAGAGGGCAGAGTCCAGAGCAAGTTGTCAAAGAGGACAAGGGGAGGGGAGGGCCCTTAAAGGATCAGAAATGAGGTCTTTGTGGTAAGACGTGCATGGAAGGAGCTGGTCCGTCTGAAGACTCCAGAGGGATGGAACTGTGTGAATCGTTGCAATGCAGAAAGGGAGTGTATGAAAGAGGGAGAAAGGGAGAGAGAGACTGGGAAGGAAGGATGTCTTAGAAGACACACTATGACTGCGCTCTGTGCCAAGCGATCGCCAATCAGGGGACAAGATGGCAGCTTCAGGACAGACAACTGAGGCTGCCAACCTCCAAAAGTAAACCGCTCTCACTCCTGTACTGTGGGACGGGCTGAAATTTTCTGGTGCTGCTGCATCTCACTGAGGACCAGCCCCAAGGCACACTGTAGTTCCAGGGGTGCAGATCACCCCACAGCAAGCCTGGGAAACTCCTGGCTGTGCTGGACCACCCAGCGGGGTCCACCCTTCCCCCCAGGGAAAAACAAGGCCTTAACTTCTGAATCAGAAGCCAGCTATCAGACTTCTCTGTGTTCCTCGCCTCTCCGGCTGCTTTCACTTTCCCCAAAAGGGAGAAAAGGGAGAAAAATGCGGGGAGTGTTTGGAAGCGACCCTCACGGCCATTTAAAAAAAAAGAGAGAGCTGGTGTGCAATAATGCACCATTTGCAATGTCAGCGTGTGGACTGAAGAATGACGTGGCTGCCCCGCTGTCACGGGCCACTTCAGCACCCACCACTGACGCCAGACTCACAGCCCCTTCTCCACGGGGAACATTTCAGGAGCACAGACAAGACGTGCCTTGGCTCAGGCACAAAATGCCGACTGAATCTTCCAAGGCCCAGTTAGAGCCGGATTCTCTTGCTACAGGTGGCCGTACAAAACCTACTGCAAGAAACAGCAAGTTGTAGCTGGGGAGGAGAAAACGGTGCGTCTGAGAGTAGTTTGGGTGACCCGCCAGTATTTCCCAAGCATATTCTGCAATTGTTATCGAAGAGTTTAACGGAAAGAGAGAGATTAAAGGTTGAATGTATGATGTAAAGTGCTCGTGGTTCCAGGATGATAAATGTAAATCAGAGATTCATTTCTCCTTCCTTTCTTGGCTCTGTGTTTTGGGGAGGGGAGAGGGCCTGGGCGGGGGGTTTCATGTGCTTTCAACATGCCTTTGAATCAAATGGCAGTTTAAGTCCCCTGTTGATATAATTTAATTCTAGCACTCACTCTCTGATAAGGGCTGCTTTCCTTGCAGATAATCATCTTCCCACCCCAACGCACACAGACACACACACACACACACACACACACACAACCTTTTGACATCCTCCTCTGTTGTAAGCATTGCCCGGGCAATCTGTTTCGAGAGACCTTTAAAAAAGATTCCTGCACGCAGCTGGGCAGACGTGCACCAGCCTCAGAGCGTCACAGCACGTTCTCAGCTTCAGCTCATTCGACTGAATTCCGTTGCAAAGATGATTTTGTAAGACCGGTCGAGAAACAACCAAACCGATTGTGCAGCGTTAGGTGGGAGCAAAAATGCCCTCTCGCCACGAAAGGAAAACTCAGGGAACCATGATGCAGCTTGCCAAAGGAACTCGCTTCTCCCGCTGCTCCGTTTAGCCCAGCCGCCTCCTGCCTTCTGTTGGCATCAAGTCAGCCCTGACGCCGATTCCGTATGTTCCCTGCCTTGTGGGCTTTAGCCCAAATGTCCCACTTTCACCAGCAATTCACAAGCTGGACCTGGCACGTTGGCTAGCAACAGAGGGGGCTTCATGGATCAGTTCAACTCTTTCTTGGGGGAGGGGGAGGCAAAAAGAGAAATCAGAATCAAACTCCAGGATGAATATATATGAAAGGCAACGTTTTCTGACAGTTCTCCCCTCAATAAAACCCTGGGAATGAAGTCTAAAGCCAGCCCGGGAATGTCCCATTGTTTCCTAAAACAGAAAGCTTTGGACTGGATCCGTGCCCTCTTTTCAACACCCAGGAAAGGCCTGATCCACCCACGCACGTATGCTTTGGGGGCCCTCTCTTAGAATCAGGCCTCTGGTCTTCAGTAGCGTCGGGCAGGCTATTTCGCGGCCCTCCCAGAGATGCCTTCTGCACCTCTCTGGTGGGTGGCAAATGGCATCACTGGAAATCTGGCAGGTTTTGCAAACCCTTCTCCACTGGCAAATTTCCTAGCAGAATTAAGAAGACAGAAGGGATGCCTCAGCAGACCTTCCTGCTCTAGAAATACCCACAGAGCACACGCACATCACCGATGGACTATGCACCTCCCTGCAAACAGGAATTCTACGCAACGGCCTCCTCGAGGCCTTTCTGTCCCCTGCTCTCCCCAATACACGCTCTGAAGTCACCTAGAAGCACCGGCCACGTTGCACAACACACTTGGCTGGGTAGTTTGTCTCAGCGTGTTAGGTTGGCATTGGCTACAATGCAAACAACACCGTCTTGTTTTATTATTCCAGGTTTAGGGTTCAGCCTGTTGTGCCAGCCCAGCCCAGCCCAGCCCAGCCCTGGCAGCACACAGCCTGAATCCAGGCAAACGCAAGCCAGACCCAAGGCCTTTCTGAGAAGGGTGGCACTGCGTGGCTTGGCAGGCGGGAGGAGGGTGGGGCCAGACCCGCTTCTGGAGTCTCCACTTCGAAGGTGGCTTGCTTTCGCAGGCCCTCCTGCCGACCTTTTTATTCCATCGCCGCGGGGCTCACACCTTTCCCCCAGGGAGGGAGGCTCAGAGGACATCCCACTTCCAGACAGGAACCCTGGCACTTGGGACTCGTTCGACTTCACACCCCACAAGGCTCAAGGCGAGGGTTAGGGTTAGGGTTAAGAGTTTTGCGCAGCCCTCACCTTCCTAGCCTTTTAAAGAGCATTAAAAACATGGAACTTTCCCAGGTCTTGGGTTAGGGTGATGGTGTGTGTGTGTGTCCGCTCCACAGTGCGGAAAAAGGGTCAGCTGTTGTTCACCTGACAGCATCTCTGGGGGTTTTATCCCCATTTTTTCACAGTTTTCCTATGATAGCCGCCCAGAATCGTAGGAGTCAAATGTCAGCCTAGCATCTGAAATCAATCAATCAATCAATCAATCAATCAATCAATCAATCAAACCCTGAGAGGTAGGCCAGGCTAAAAGTGAATGAGTGACCCCAAGTCAGGTTGCCCTCCCTTGTCTCCAAACGATGGACCCCCCTTAGCCCCTGCTTCTGAAGGTGCCCAGGAACCAGGTGGTTGATTAAAAAGGGGTGGGTGGGGGAGGTACGGGGGGGTCGTGTGGCTATCCCCCTCCCTAGCACCGCATGCGTTTTGCACTCGATAGCGGAGAATGCCCGGCAGAGGGCAGTGCCACTCCAGATTCTCCTGCTGCCGTGCCTTGCTGGAAAAGACGCCTCCAGTTCCGGATGGCAAATGCAAACCGCCAGGCCTGTTCCGCAGGAGGCCGCGCAGCTCGCTCCGGCCACAGTCCCGGCCTCCTCCCTGCTCCCCGCCAGCGTGCAAAGCGCAGCCAAACCTCTTCCAGCGGCAGCTTCCTAAGGAATTTGGCCCGAGTTCCCGGGAGAACATCCTGCTGGGATGTTCCTAAGAGCATGGTGGGCCAGCTGTGGGTCTGGCATGAATGCCGCTCTCTATGGGCCACCGGTTAGAGCAGGATGCTGCTGGACAGTGAGGCCATCCCCAGGGTTGTCCTTTCCAACCCAAGGCAGCCCCCAGGATTCCAGGCAGAGAATAAGGCGGTTCTTCCCCACCACGGAGGCCTGTGATAAGCAGAGGGGACCCTCTGTCGGCTAGGGGCCCCCTTCCCCATTTCCAGACCAGCTTATTGCTGCCCGAGACAGCTGCTGTCCGAAAGCCAGCACCACCACTGAAGTGCAGGAACCCTAAGCGCAAACTGAAGACGGTCCCAGCTCTTGAGGCCAGAAAGCCCCTTCCCAGCACTGCCCCCCCCCATTTTCTCCAGTCTGCCCCACCCTCTGCCCCATCCCCAGCAGCAACTTGGGCAAATGGAAAATACAGGACCTACTTCACGTGGCTTATTCTTTCATCCATATGCCGCTTTCATTTTGTCTCTCTAGTCCACAGTAAGGAACCCCACAGGATTCCATTTCAACACAATCACCGGTTGCATCCAGACTGGGAAAGTAGGGTGACCAGGTTCAGAATTAACCTGGATGTTAACCCAACTTCAAAGGGTGGCCAACCGGTGGCAGACCCAGTTTGCAGGACCAAAACCAAGGCTCAGGGGCTGCAAATATCCAAGGCAAAAAACCCAAAGTTGCTAAACTTCTGGCTAAACTCTAGCTAGGTAAACTTGAATCAACCTCACGTGATGGTCACACTTCATCCAGAGCAGACCCCAAGCAGAGCAACAGGGATCTAGAAAGGACAGGGTGGGTGAGCCTGTGGGGCACGGTCAGGAGTTTGAACATTACCTGCTTATTTTCCAGTACACTTAAAATGTGAAAATCAGAGAAGGAGAAGTGAGTTTTGTGCACCTTCCCCCCCCCCAGAAATTGAAAGCCCATCTCAGGTCAAACAGATACGCAATTTGATCACTAATATACAGCTTCGGATAAATATGTCCACATAATTTCATTATCTCTCCTTGCACTGGAAAAAAGAGCCAAATTTTTACTGCCCAGATAAAGACACTCAACATCGCAGGTGGTAAAGATTCCTACCCCTTCCAACAATGCCATTTAGTTTGTAACCTGTGACTAAAATCGGCGCTGGCTTTAATTTCAGAGTCTGCATCAGGGCGCGCGTGCTCGTTAATCTCTATGCAAAGCAGTTGAAATGAATATGCAGCATTTGGGAGATGTAATTGTACAGCTTCCATTCAGGCACTGTAATTTTCCAAACAGGATCCTGCAATCAAGATTCTATTCATTAGGGTATAAACAATTTGGTTTCTCTCAGCTCTCGAGTCTGCCAATCATTTTACTGGAGTGAGCATCTCTGCTATTAAAAAAAAACGCAGAAGGGAAAGTTTCCTTTGTGTTAAAGGAGGTAAAAGTTGTAGGCAACTTCTGATAAAGATGGGGGGGACCGGCGGGGGGGGGGGGAGACAAGGACAGGGATGGAATCTCATTGTTCTCGAAGCACTTCTAGCTGTGTTGGACTACAGTTTCCATCAACTCAATCAACACGGGGACAGCGTTTGATTCATCCTTTGTCTAGTTTTGCCAGGCTGGGCCAGTTTGCTAATAAACACACACACCCAGCAGTTCCTTCCTCGGGCAACGCAGCCGCTGCTTTCTGCCAGAGCTGGCCCAAACTTTTTCACGAATGGCGCTGAACAAAACCACTGCAGGGGAACCTCTTAAGCAAAAACAGGCTGAGCGTACCCGATCTAAAATCACAGGAGGTCAGCTGGAAAATGTAAACGCCGACTAACCAAACATACGTGCGCAAAGGTTTCTAGTCCTTATGGGTGAAAAGAGAGGCTTGAAAATGTCAGCGCATGCCTCTGAGACGTCGGCAAGGAAAAGGGCCCGGGGAAGATTTTCCAGAAGTTGGGGCGGGGACGATTTCAGAACTCTACAAAGCTGTTTGGCTTCCCCGAATTCAGATCCACGACCAAAAAGTTATGCAAATGCCCTTAATTTGCCGAGCTGGCATAGGTGAGAACAATTCACTTTTTCTAAGTGGGGAATGTTACACAGAAAGGAGCTGGAAACAAAGGGAGTGTTTTAACAGCACAACCACTGTCGACATCACACATGCATTGCCAATTACTGCACATTTCGTCTAGCCTGAGTATTCACAACAGTCCTGATCGGTAGGACACTACCCCTATTATGTTCAGGATGGGAAAAACTGAAGCTTAAGGTTTCCTCCTTCTGCTTTCCATGGAGTTCAAACTCAAAATGACGCCACTGGATTGACTCGCAGGGAGGACGCTTGGGGCCAAGAGGCAGGTCACCTGTGGTATGCACACACACCTTACTTCCCGGCCATGACGATGGCTACAGAACCCCCTCTAATACGTTTTCGGGGGAAGAATGAGGATTAGGACCACTGCAGGCCTGGAATGATGGAAGTTGTAGCTCTCGGCAGGCCCTGCTCTGCCGCATCTTCCAGAAAGCTCACAACGGCTGGCAGAACCAGCCAAGCCTGCTCACCGTGGTCCTCCTCTCCCAGTGAACATCGACAGAGCTAATTGCCGGCTGCCTGAGAAAGATGGCTTGTTCCAGGGTGGCACGCGTGCAGAAAGACAGGGGGAGAGAGAGAGAGAGAGAGAGAGAGAGAGAGAGAGAGAGAGAGAAAGACGAACGCTGCCCGGTCTCGAACTCCTCCGGAGCTGGCGCGGTCCTGGAACTCAGCAAGACACTCCCCGGTGGGCGCAAGCCGCACAGCCCCCAACTAAACTAATTGCTTCCTGATTGTCTTCTGGCCACCCACTGGGTAAAATAGTGGAGACCAAGTTTGGCTGGCATATAAGTAAGCACTCCACACCAATTTGGAATACAGTAATCATCTGCTGTGTCGTCTAATTAAAATCCGATCATTTAGGATAATTATTTCATATCCTAAGTATCGGGTTAGGGGGCAGAACTTGGAAGAACGGGGAGGGGGGCGGGAAGAGGTACCCGAGGAGTTCTGCCACCCCAGATCCAGAGAAAGGCATTCGGCTGCTTTCCACAGCCTGGCTGAACGGGCAGGACAGCAAACCGGCGGCTGGCTGGGAAGTCTGCATGTCCAGCCTGCGGGAAAAGTGAATAAAAGCCGGCTCGGGAAGGAGCAGTGGGTCCAAATGGGAGAAGTGCTAGGTGTGATGTGCTGATGAGGGTCACAGGCTACAAGAAAGGCTTCTCGGCCACTCACGCGGGCCTGGCCTGTACGACTGAACTGGTCCAACAGGCAGAGCTGGAGAAGTTCCAGATGAGGAGTAGAACATCTGGACTTCTCTCCCAACGGCTCAGCAGACCTCTTCCTCGCCTCGTTCAATCCCTCTGAACTGGATCCTCTGCCGAGGGGATGAAAAACTGGGCCTAATCTGGGACACCTTGCAGGTAATTTATCACTCAGGCCAGCAGCCTCCAGATCAGCGTTTCTCAGCCTTGGCAACTTTCAGCTGCGTGGACTTCAACTCCCAGAATTCCCCAGCCGGCAGAAACACTGCTCCAGATGCTCTGAACCCTCAGCCAACATACTAGGGCTTGCAACTCGAACCCATCAGGAAGGCAAGCTCACGGCAGCCCCATCTCTTTTATTTATCTGCCTCCCAGTTCCCAAAATCCAGGTCCAGCTCCTGCAGGCACAGCGTGAGCTCACAAGCCACCAGCGATGATTTTGCACTGGGCCAGATCAGAAGGGACCCTCCAATTTTCCTGCACTGGAAAATCTCCCCAGCGTGCACACGTTGATACGTGTATCTCCAGATGACCAAGTGTTGATCGGGTGGCCAACCAGACGGACGGATGAACGCATCTCTCCTCGACGCTTTGGCCGAGCAGCATTTTGTCCTGAAGATGGGAAAACTCACCCGGGCTCGCAAAGAAATCAAAACAGGAGGTGGGCAACGCTCAGAAGTAGGAGGAAGGAGCACTAGGTACGTTCGCCGCCTTAGTTGGTTGTAAAAATAATAAAGGCGGGATAAAAAAATCTAAAAAAAAAAGATTTGGCCCCCAACCCTTGCTGCCGCTCGCCCTGACGGGGCCCATTGATCACACCCAATGACATCCTCTTCACAACTTTTTTCCAGGCCCGGATATTCCAATTCCTGCTGATTACACATCAGGGGCCCAACAGGGGATTCTGTATCTTCATTTCCAGGAAGGGAGGGGACGGCGAGGAAAAGATACTGATAACCACACACACCCCGAAACCCATTCAGCTTGGCTCACGCAACAGGCCCAGCTATTGTTCCTGCTGGAAATGGCCACCGAGCCGGAGAAAGTATTTCCTCGGCTATAAATCCCCAAGCCTCTTTATCTTGGCACTGCGTCCTCCTTGTTTTCAGAAACCGTCTTTTGTCAGGAGATGTCTTTGCGGGGAAAAAACCCCAAGAAAGCCAAAAGCCACCAGCCTCGACAGGTACGGACCAAATTAGCCTCCCTCTGCCCCGCCACCCGCTCGTTAACAGAGGCTATTCGGCGGGAGGCCAGCCGCAACGGACGGCTGGCCAACGGGCTGCTCGGGCAAGTAAAGCTCAAGGTTAGTCTGAGAAAGGGGCAGTCAACCAGGCCCCACAGACAGGAGGAGCTGCAGGGAGAGACGGAAGGAGGGCTAACTCTGACCCTTCACATATATTTATTTATTTACACATTTATAGGGCCTCTGAGGCTCTTGAATGGTGGCACGAAGGTCAACCGCCAGCCCCACCAGGCATCGAAGCCCTTCGCTGCCCGGTTCCTAGGAGGGATGGAAAAGGTGCCCCTTTGGCACCCTGCAGGGAGGCTGAGAGGACGCAAGAGGGGTGGTGCCCCAGGGAAGCGAGAGCGGGCCAGCAAAAACGCGGGAGGGACAAAGAGATGGGACCGCGGGGAGAAAACGTGCAGGCCTGCCTTGAGCGGACTTAGGTCTGAGCGTGGGCTTCTCCCCACGCGCCACCCGGACTGACTCCGAGGCCGCAAGGAAGGGGGAGCTCTCTCTGGCACACCGGAGCGGGCGGCTCCCCCTCCTTGGCGAACCACTCCACAGGCGACGGAGTCCACCAGGCACCCCTTCGTGAAGGATCGGTCCAATTTCCAGGAGAACCTGCAAGAGACCGACTTTCACCGCCGTCATTAGCTGCCTTGGGGCTGGCGGGACCTCCCCAGCCTTCTCTCCCTCGCCCGGTTTCAGCTCCTCGCTTAAAAATGACTTTGCTCCCCGTCGCTTTGGAAACCATCAAGAGAGGGGGCCCCCAAGGCACCCATCCTCCCGCTCGGCGCAAAGTAACCAGCAACAGATGCTGAGCTGACCTCTGCAACTTCCTGGAAACAGGCATTTGTCAAAATAAAAATAAAAAGAGATTAATGTGAGGAAAAGAATTTTTAAACTAGGAGGAAATCGCGCTCTTGGGCCCAGACATGCAAGCTGGCAATTTTCAAGGTACGGCAATTTTCAAGTTACGGAGTCCTTGGCCTGGCGGAGGAAATAAGGCAACCCCATCTGGTGGCAGGGTATTGCCCACCCCTCCGGTGGTGAGAAAACGTCTGCCCGGATCAGCATGGGGGGGGGGAGATGCCAGAGGCCTCGGATGGCAGGACCTCCCAGCCCCACTCCTTGCAAAAGGGGGGAAGGCTCTCACATGCCAATAAAATAAAAACACAACCCACACCTCGTCACACAAAGGCATTTCCAGGCTGCAGAACAACGCCAGACAGGCCGCATCTCCGGAGCAAGGGCTGGTTGGCATCCACCTTTGGGAACGGCCGAAGAGACTAAACTCTCTCTCCCCCCGCTCTTGCCAGAGAAGATCCTGCGGGGCCGTGTCTCGCTTCCCAGGGTGGCCGAAGAGACACACCTGTGCCAGGTGCCAAGGCAGTCCAGGTCCCGTCACTGCTGCCTCCCTTCCGACCTCCACTTCGCTGGCTGGGCAACTGATATCTTTGCCCAACAAGAGGGAGATTGGGGCACACCGTGACCTCCGGCAGCTCCGAGGGGGATCTGCAGCCCACCAGCCACCGCAGGACGGGGCGGCGAGACCCCCCCGGTGCTTTGGAGGCAGGAATCCCAGCCGCATCGCCAAGCAGAGGCTATTCCCAGAATGAATTACGCAAGCAGGCAAACACGCGCGCATAATTCTGTACCTGGTAGTCATGGGGAGGAGCAAAGGCTTCGAGCGGCTGGAAAGGTGGCCTGGCCCTGCCCTGCCCTGCCCTGCCCTGTCGTGCCCTGCCCTGCCCTGCCCTTTTTCGGCAAGGGTTAGAACAATCCACCGATTGAAATCCAGGGACCTGCTGAGTAGCGCGGCGCTGTGCCAAGTTCTCAGCAGAGGAAATCTTGCCACCCATAACATTTTCTGCTACCGTGGCAACTCATCCCCTCTTTAAAGAGAGATTCTAGGACCCTGTTCCTCAACCTGGGCCTTTCAGACGTGTTGGGTTGCCCCTCCATCATTCCCGGCCTGCAAGCACAGGGCAGCCTGCGTGGGGGGCTGAGCTGCGGGACAGTCCTTGACCTGCGGACTCACTCCGGGCTTTCTCCCTGGAGTGGCGAGGCGGCGGCGGCGGCCACCCCAAGACCCCATCGCTCAGGCACCCCAGGGTTGGGCGGGCTGTGAGCCAACTCGTCTTGCATCTGGGGCCGGGGCGGCCCCCCTCCCCCAGGGCTCCTGCACTCCTCTCTTTGCACAAAATTAAGACCAGCCTCATGCCGGGGCTGTTAACAGCCCGCTGACGACTCTCTCATTACTCAAACTCCATTTCCCAGGATCTGCTTTCCACACGCTAATGGATATTGAATGCCCCGACTGAAATCTTGGCACCCGCCAAGGTTGGCGGCCGCGGCTTCGTCCTGTTTTATTTTTACACTTTCCCAACGGCTGTGGCTCTCGCGGAGAAGGGCGCACAGCCGTCCCTGCTGGGGAATCTGCATGCCCGTCTCTGGGAGAGGGGCTGCTTATCTGGCTAGAGGGACCCCCCCCTTAATCCAAGGCCCCTCCTTGAGTCTCTGCGGCTGACTTCATTCCAACACAACGCGCTTAAGAGACCTGTCAAGGCCAGCGTGGCGCAGACTCTCCTTACCTTGGGCTTCCTGGGGTAGAGGACTGTGGGTTCAAACGATGGGTTAGCTTGTCAACCTGTGGGATTCTCGGGCAACTGCCATGGGTTCTTATTCTAAGACCACCCCTCAAGATATTCGTTGACTAGCCTAGATCCAGACACAGTGGCAGGATTTCCCAGCATCTCTTCCCAGATGCCCTTCGGATGGTGCTAGGTTCTCCTCTGCAATGATGGTGCCTGGAAATCCTGCCACGCTGTCCTGATGCTTTGGGACTTCTTCTTCCACCAAGCCCCAGCCCCCGCAGCCCACCCCTCAAGGAACGCCAAGTGTGCATTTGCACAACACACCTGAATAGTCCCAAATGCCTGAACCCTCATCTACCTGCCCAGGCGAGGTTCACAGAACTTCTTCCAGCCAGGAACTCTAGTTTAGTCTCACGTGTTGGGCCAGCTGAATCTTGCCCTGAGCACGCGCAGAGTAACTTCGTTGGATTTGCACCCTGCCTTTTCCCAGGAGTGCAAGGCAGCCTCTTCCAATTTCCCCCCCGTGTTCCTGCGAGGTGGGCTGGCCCAAAGGCACCCCAGGGGCTGCCAGGACCGAGGGAGAACGTGGATCTCCCAGCGCCAGTCTTCAACCACTATGCCAGACTGGCTCTCCAGTGAAGGAAGTTTATTCCTCCCATTCCCGACCAACTAAAGGGAATTAGGCCAAACTGGCCACCCCTTCTGTGGGTAAGGAGCTGCTGGCATGGATACCTGGGCAAGGCAAACCAAGGGAATTTCAATAGGAAAAGTTTGGTTAAAGATGGGGAGGGGAAAACACCCAGCCTTTTTCAGGTAGGTAGAAACGCCTTCAAATGCCTTCAAAATAATGACAAAAGCCCAGTGGATTATAGCTCCCGGTTAGTAAACGAAAACAGCAAATTATGTCAAAAGAATTGGCAAAGAGTTGTCGTGGATGGCCCTGTGATTAAGAGGAAGAATATGTAAATGTACGTGGCCGTTGCCATAGTTACTACATGAATTACCGCCGGCGTTCTGGGGTGGCGGTTCTCCTCCTCCTCCTCCTTTTAAAAGCAGCTCTCCAGAAGGGTCAAGGTTTGCATTTCCAATAAGTCTACCCCGGTCTCCGAAGGAGGCTGCAACTGCAGAATTCAGAAACCAGGACACGTCTGGGCGGCTCGATCCTGCAAAAACGCACTTGCAGCACGAAGAATTTAGCCTCTTGCTCAAACAGACCAAGATAACAGCTTATGGAATCATAGTTTACTAAAGTAGCCGGGTTCACGCAACTCACAAAGCCAGAGCTAGCGAGCCACGTTAGGGGTCAGCCCAATGGGTGGGCCTGGCTACCTCTGTACACACCATGGTTAGAGTGCTGGATTAGGGTGCCCTGGTTCAGATCCCTTCTCCTCGTGGGCCAGTGGCCGGTGCGTTCGCTGAATGGCTTAGCTTCTCGAAGGAAGGCAATATGAGAGGCAACAAGCCAGCTTCCTCTCTTGGTCTCCAGCACAACTGATTACACCATTAATTACTTGGAACTTCAGATATAAATTCCACCCACTGGAACTCTGGGCACCATGCTCCCAACACATCTGGAGCATGCCAAGTTGGAGGCACTCAAGCCCACCATGGCAACGAGGCTACTTGAAGAGTCAGAGGCCCACCTTGTTCTGGTGCCCCAGGGCCTGGTAACGTCTTCTTTGGCAAGGACAGAGAAACCGGGCCTTGGCGTCCGCTTGGAGTCTTCTTTGGAGCAGAAGATCCTGGGCGCAGAAAGCAGGCCGTAAAACCGCCACTCTGGAGGGCTCCCCTAAGCAAGGGGGCAGCCGTGGTGAGGAACAAGACACTTAATTGCACTAGCTGAGCTCTCCCTACACACAGCCAGAGGATCTGAACGACGCTCCTGGGCTTGGCATCTAGCCATCAGGAAGCGGCCGACAGCCGGTCCTGACCCCAGCCATGTGCACCTTCACCAAGGCACCGCACCCAAGGTGGGGATGGGTGAGGCTTCAGGGGCTCGTGGCCAGCCCACCCTCTTGGCTAAACACAGGAAGGCGAAGGGTCAGCAGCAGCCCTTGTAGGTCAACCTCGGGAAGTGGAGGGGGAAAAAGGCTACCAACCACAGAGAGACAGCAGAGCAGAGGGAGGGAACCCCCGCCTGGCCTCTCCCCATATTAATTCCCTTGCCCAGAACTTGTGGGGAGGGAGGGCGGGCTTGTTCTTTTGAGCAGTGATTGACGGAGAGAAACCAGAGCTTTCGGCCTCCCTCCCCACACGCAGGGCAGCTGCAGCAAGCGCTGAGTGCTAAAACCCAGCAGAAGAGGCTCCAGCCAGAACCCTCAGCCCTGGTCTTCCCACTCGTGTCACCCCCACTCAGCCTGGCCACGCTGCCTGGAGGTGAGCGGGTGGCAACCCAACTTTGGAGAAAGCCCTCCGGGGACTCTCTGGAGCTCTATTTTCTCCCTCTTTCTAAAAAGACCCATAGCTCCTAGGAGAGACTAGCCAGCTGGGTCTCACCGTTATACTTCCTTTCTTTCTTTACCCCCCTTCAACTGAAGGACCGAAAACTGGACTGACGCAACGAAAGCAGCATCTCAATCCTGAGAAGGCCGAGGGGCTATCGGGCGGCAGCAGCAGAGCCAGACTAAAACTCGGAGAACAGAATGGGGGAAATGCGCCCTGATCCACCGGTGACACGAAGGATTGCACACGTGCGTCGCTTGGCCCACGGGAGCAAAAGCCGGGCTCGGAGCTCCAGTGCATCTATTGCACGTCGGCGGCCCTAAGTTTGTGGCTGGCCCCTGCGCAGAAATGCAGCAGCCCCAGGAAGGGAAGGTGCTCTCCTGAGGCCGACCGCAGGATGAACCAACGATCCAACTGCTCGCTGCTTGACTCGCAGCAACTGTCCACAAGAGGGAGCCCCTGGCATCTGACAGGGCAAAGCCACCTCAAACCTTGGCGTCCCCCCAGAATTAAGCTTACAAAGCATTTCCCAGCCCCAGGCCAAAATGGGCCCCCCTCTTTTGCCTTTATCTGCAGAGATTAAAAAGAGAGATTTGCCTCCCAGCAAACCTGGCCAGCGATGACAGACCACTAGTGTTCTCACAGCCACGGAGGAAAAAGGAGTCTTCAGTGGGACCCCCTTCCCTCTGGGAAGGGTTGCCCAAGAAAACACAACCCAAACCAAGTGTGAAATGGTAAAAAAAAAAACATCCCCCCCCCCGCATTTATAAAGGTTTAATCATAGCGGCTAAGTCAACCCTCCCTTTTATCTACTGCTTCAAACAGACAAGTCTTCCTCAAGTCTGCAGGACAGGTGAGCTGTCTCAAAACCTGAGAATTGCAAACCTGAGGCCCACGTTTCCCTAATTAAGAGAAACTGCCCCAAATCTCATTTCTGAGTTGGGTTGTGGTAGCTAATCTGCCCGCTTGGAATGTGGCAAGTTGCAATACCAGCCAACCTGGAGGGACCTGGCTGGGGAAGCCTGAGTTAAACTGCCACTTCTCTGACCGCTGAACTGCCCACTTCCAGGGACAGGCAAGACATGCGCTGGGCAGAGCAAGGCAGCCCAGGACTAATTTGAACTCTCTGTCATAAACGGTTAGCTCTGGCAAAGGGTGTGGCCCACCGTTAAGGGCAGGTCATGTTTTCCAGGTAAGAGAGATAAATACTGAATTGAACTGGGCCTGCTGCCTATCAGCCAAGGAAATGCCCCACTAAATTCCTGCAAAATGGCTTTACTTTATTAACGGCCTTGACATCTGATTGCTCTAAGCTTTCCAAGAAACCATTAGGGTTCCAGGAAGGGGTGGTGGGGAGGGGGGGCGTAGAGATGGAGAGAAAGAGAATGAATGGGTGATGATTGACAAGACCATTAAAAATAATGCTGAACAGACATAGCTCCAAACCAACTACTGACCCCTGAAGGCCGTTCCTAAGAAAGAAAGCTTCTCTAGCTTCGCGTAACGTCCGAAGAGCATCATCTACGACCTCTTCTTCCCTGACAGCCGATCCTGGCAAGCCTGCGGCCGCCTGCAAAACCTTTGCTCCTGCCTACGGGACCCCATCCGGGCAGACTGCGTGGTGAAGCTGAGCTTGCAGAAGAGAGAGAGGGAGAGGGATAGAGAGAGAGAGAGAGACCCTTGGCTGGATTGCTTCAGGTTTTGATAGCTATTACATGAAACAGAATTCAGTACCCTGGAGCCTTGCCAGCAAAGCAAGGACTTGATCGAAGTTGTCTGGGACAATTAGCCAGCCATCTTGCTGTTTACGATGGCTCAGGCAGTGTGTGCAAAAAAAAAAAAAGCAGGGGAAAATTACACTAGACTGATTCTTAAAAAAAACGCTCAGTTAAAGGGAAGTAGCTTTGGACAAAAAAACCCCAAACAAACATGGAACAGAATGGTTTTTCTGGAAAACGAAGACAGAGCCACCCCCACCCCACCCATCCTCAAATTCTAATTAGGGCTCGCTATTGATTTATCAGAGCCCCAGATGTCCCCACCAGCTTCAGAGCGGGCTCAGTTCTAACCGACGTTGCGTTGCTAATGGACGGGAACATCCTTAGCTCCAGCTGTCCATCTCCAGGGGAAATGGGACCGCAAAAGCTTTCAACAAGAACGCACCTCACCCTTTCCCTCTCCCACCAGTTCAGGTATTGGAGACCTCCCCTCCAATGTAAAGCCCCTTGTGTGGAAAAGCTCCCCCCAGAGAAAGAGGTTTATTTCTCCAGTAAGTGTTTTGGGCCCAGCAACTCAACCCTGCAGAGAGAATCGGAGGAGATGCTATCAGGGACAATAAGAATACCCCAAACCTAAAAACGGACAGAGAACAGGCAGCAGAGGGCGAGTAGCACCGGAAGAACATAAGAAGTTCAATTCTGACTGGGGATCCCAATTCTGAAGCCGGGAGAGAGACATTCCCAGCAAAAACTATGTTTCCCTGCCCCCCCCCCCCCAAGTAAACAGACCCAAGAGACTGTTTGCTTTGGGGATTTAAAAGCCCAAAAGCTATTTCTCAAGGATGGAATTCTTCTTAAAGAAAAGACTGCCTTGAATGACCTACAGGCAAAACGGCAAGATGCAAACTGCATACATATATAAATAATGAAAAATAATCAAGTCAATACACACACAGACCCCTCCTCCCCCAATTATGTTATTTTAAGGACATCAGACTGTTTTAAATGTGTGCGCGCTGAATGTTTCATCTAAGCCCTACGTAGATCTTTAATTACCTGTGTTTTATTTATGTTTTCCAGAGGCTGCACTGATCTGTATACATTCTGTTGTTTTGACCTATGATCAAGACAATAACGGCTCAACAGTATTTCTGGAATTGACATGCACCATCGAAGAATCGAGAACTACCGAAATCATGCAAATACTTGCAGTCTACGTTGTTTATGTCAGCGGCAGACTTCCATCCTAAGACTCTTTCGTCTCATGACAATGCTGCCAACGAGTTTGACTTAACAGCTGGATTTCATATTCTCAAAGCTGGGGGAAACAACAACTGTTTGCTGATTTTTACAGCCCAGTAACCCTAGGAAGTCTTTGGTGCAACCAACCATCAGTTTCATGCTACGTGCTGGCAGCCCGCTCTCGTGTTCCAGTTAAGACTTAAGCGATGCCGGTGCACCCACCCCGTCTTCCTCCCCCTGGTCCTGATGTGCACATGACTGTAAGGTACATCTGTATATGCATTTATCTCCAGGGAAGGCATCCTGAAACTCAAAAGTGTGCATGCTATTTTCTGATACTGGTTTAACTCTGTTAAGTTGGTTTAACACAGGCATTGTCACTGACAGGGTTTTGACTGCGGGAAGTATTACAGACAGACAAAAGTCATGTAGGTTTGCAGAGTCCCTTGGTTAAGGAGGGTTTAGATGGACCCAGACAAAGGGAAATAGGAAACTCTTCAGCAGCACAAGACAACCTGCCCCATCCTGGGCCTGGTATTTAGTATTTAGAACAAACATGCGGGCAGTTAAAAGTCTAATGTCACTTAAAACAGACGGGGAGAGTCACAGAAAGAGAACCTTGAATCTCAGCAGCAGATAGATAGAAAGCAAGCGCAAGACTTTTGAGCAGCCCAGAATTCACTGGACACCAGGTGGATCCCAGAAACATGAAGGAAAGTGCAAATTAAGGTCACCGTAGACCATAAGAACGGCATGAGAATCCATCAAGCGAGGGGGTCCTGAATTTAAAGCTGGGATTAAGGGCTGTGCGAAGAAGACTGAGAGCAATGCTCGAGATCATTGAGATGCCACTCAGGAGAAAAAGCTGGTCATTCTAGCTTGTCCCAAGACAGGGATATTAGGAAATCCACAGTAACGTTCTTAAACACAGAAAATCACATTAAAGACTGGTCTTCCTCACTGCTATCCATGAAGACTTACTCCAGAGTTACAGATAACATTTCTCTACTTGTATATTTCAAACACGCACACGACAGAACACATGAGAGGTTGGACCATTCAAAGAATATGTATTTAATGACTGTTGAATACAGATGAGATCCATCAAACACCAACAAAGAGTAATTTACACTCAAAATCAAAAACTCACTGCTTTTCTCTAGTGGCTGGTGTACATGCACAGAGATAATTTTTTTCTACCAACTCCAGAAAACACCTCGGTTACCATATTTAGCAGGCTTGTACTCGCCTTCAACTGGTGGGTTTGGTGGTGGTCTTGATCTGGAATGGCAAGGATTTTCGGGGATTGGACGATCAGTCTTCACTTTAGTGACCTGGAAAGGGAAGAATGACAACGGAATATCTTGCTAACCACAAGGGATGAAGGTGCTGCAAGGAACAGGACTTTGTAGAAGAGGAAGCTGGTGGCAAGAGCAGGTAGGCACACAGAAGATGCTGAATGTACAAAGCTAGCTTAGATGCAGTCAAGACCATAGGATCTCATGCACAATATTTTCTACTCTGACGAGACTAAGTGGGCACTCACAAATATTGCCCTATTACACTTGGGCGTTTGCTCAGTTTCCAATGGAAGAACAGAGGGAAGCTGCAGTGGCAGTCAGGAAAACATCTGATGAACCAGCCAGAAGGTACAGCTTGCAAGCTAATGCACAATGGAGGAAGAGGCGCATGCAACCCTGTGAACCAGCCCCCAGAACATAAGCACACAATGAAATGAGACACGGTAGCAGGAAGGGGTCACCTGTATCCCCTCAGGCTTTGAAAGAGCTCTGCACCCCAAATCATCCTATAAAGTAACCACAGTTTTGATGGAGCAGCTTACAAGAGGGGCCCACACAGGCACAGAGGGACAGAGAAGGGACCCGAACCTACGTCGAGACTGACATGCTGGCGGAACTACTGCAAAGCCAATCTGAACCCAAGCTCAGCTTCCGTGTGTTGTCCAGATGTGCTCTGGGTTAGGCGAGCGAGTGCAACCAAACAGTGAAGTATAACTTCGATAAAACGAGACTGCAGCAGTAAAACCTCGCGGGGTAATTTTGTATAGCCAGAGTTAAGATTAGACCTAACACGAGACAGAGCAAAGCAGTTCACCGCTGCCACTGCTGCTTTTGAGAATCACAGAAGGACAGAAAAGTTATTTCATTTATTATTGTTGTTGCTTGTTGTTGTGCTCCTCCTCCCACTGAGAAGCAGCGATGGAATTTTCTGTCACAGACGCCAAAATACACTTTGGTTAATCTTGCCTGCTATATACGCACACCTCAACTTTAAGCTGTGGGAAGGGAGTCCCTGGCTGGGTTAGACCTGGGAGAACTACAGCGAATTCCAAACTGTGAGCACATCCACCGCACTGACGCACAGCTCCCCAACTGCACAACTCGAAGCAACCCCATCCGTTCCCTGTCCCCCCCAAAAACATCATAAGCAATTAACTGAGGCAGCCATTTGATGGCTAGGACGGAGAGGAGGTGCAACTGCTCCCAAGCCTGGCTGTTACGCATGCAGGAACCGACCCTTTCCAGGCCAAGCCTCTTCCTACCTTGCCGACTCTCACGCCAACCGCTAACCCTGCCACCACAAGGCTGCACCACAGAAATATGCCTAGCAGGACCAGGAATAGGGAGCTCAGACCCCCTGCCTTCATATTTCAGCAGTTTACCCTCCCCTTAAAGGGCTGGTTCAATCTGGCAATGCTCCACAGTCTATGTGCCTTGCAACCAAGAGCAAAGTCAGCTTAGCCTTGCCATGTTCTCAGAGTTGTGACGTGAAGGAGTAAGAAAGGAGCGGGTCTTTGCGTTCTTAGAGAAAAGCTGGCGAGGGTGGGAAAGCAGCAAGAAGCGCCCGGTTTGCCGTCAACGAGCCCACGCCACAAAGAGACAAGCGGAGGGTTCAGTTACCTTTGACAGCTGCCCCAGGTCAGGCCTCACCCAGCCCAGCTTCTGCAGCACGCAGTCGTCGAAGAGTTGCTGCTGCTTCCGACAGTGCCGGAACTCCAACACATTGGAATCGTCGATGCAGGTCCAGTACTGGGTGAAGGGCTCGGCGCAGTGCAGCTTGATCTGCCTGTGAACCAGAAGAGGCTGCCTTTTGCGGGCCAAATACAAGGTGGCGAGAGCGGTTGTGCTCCCGAGACCACCGGACAGGACGATGGCAGGAGGAGGGTGCGCTTAAACAAAGGGAAGAACGGAAAAGCACTCCCTCCCGGGGCCCCCAGAGCAAGGGCCCCTTTGCCCAGGAGCCCTGCCGGCGCCAGGCCCACCTGAAGAAGTCCACCGCGCACTGGCTCACGGCCCGGCCCTCCTTCAAGCATTTCCGCGGGTCCTTCTCCTCCCAGCGGCAGAGCATGAACTCCTTGTTGATCCGGTCGCACTGCGAGCCGTAGTGGTGGGCGCCCGCCTTCAGGACGGCGGTGCCAACGGGCAGCTGGGGGGCAAGCCAAAGGTCAGCCGCGCCATCCCCGAGGGGGCTGCAGCGGGTCAAAGCCCTGGGACGCCTTCCCCGACGAGGGGCCCTCAGAGGCGCGGGGTTCCAAAGCCCATCTTCCCCAGCCTGGTGGTTCCTTGGCTTTTGTTTTACCCCCCTCCCCCGAAAAGACCTTCTGCCCCTTTAAACGTCATCTTCCCGGACTCTGGCTCTGGAAGGGCAGGCGGGGCGGCTTCTTTACTTATTTCGCTTTACCTGGAGGCCAGGTGAATGGGGGGGCGGGCGAGGGAGGGAGGGAGGGAGGGAGGGAGGGGGCTGCAATGGGGCTACTCGCCCGGGCAGGGAAGAGGGTCCTTCAGGGGAATTGGGGGGGCTGCTGACCTCCTGCGGAGGGGTGACCCCCCGGGGCTTGGGGAGGGGCTTATTCCTGGGGGTCAGTGCGAGGAAAGGTCACGGGGGGTCACGCGGGTGGGGAAACTGAGGCGCCGCTTGGGCAGGGAGGGGGCCCGCCGCGGGCGCGCAGGGCCGCTCACCTCCGACACGTCCAGCTCCTCCAGCGACGGAAGATCCACCGTGGCCGGCATGGCCGGAGACGCGGCCCACCTTGAGCTCCCCTTCGCCGCCGGGCCTCAGGCCGCCAGTGCGCATGCCCGCTCCGCTCCGCCGCGCAGGCGCAGGCGCAGGCGCCGCGCGCCCGCCTCTCCCGGCCACGCCCCGCCGCTCCGGCACCGGCACCGGCACCGGCACCGCCCCCGCGTTGCCCCGGCGACGGCGACGCGCGCCTGCCCGCTCCCGCCATGCAGTACACGGGCAGCTCCTACCGCGGGCAGCGCGTCAACGGCAGGTGCACGTGGGGACGCGCCTCTCCCGGGCCGCGCCGTGCCCCCCTTCCCGGGCGAGGAAAGCGGGGGCTCGTGGGAGGGCCCCCGGGGCCTCTGTGCGTGCAGCGCAGGGCGCCCCGCGGGCGCGGCGGGGGTGCGGGCCGCCTACCCCCGCCGGCCCCGCATACAGACGGGGGCGCGCGGCATGAGCGGCACCGCTGACAAACGATGGGCCGGGGCCGGGGCCGATGCGGGCCGCGCTGCGGGGGGGGGCGGCGGGGCCGGCGGGGCGGCCCCCCAGCCCCGCCCGCCCGCCCGTTGCCCGGCCGTACGCGTACGCGTGAGGTGAAGCCCGGGCCGGGGGGCCGCGCCTGACCCCTCCGCCGCCCGCAGGTTGGAGGGCGCGGGGGCCTACGCGCTCCCCACCGACGCGCGCTACGAGGGCGAGATGCAGGACGGGACGTTCCACGGGAGGGGCGCCCTGCACTTCCCCGGCGGGAGCAAGTTCGAGGGCACCTGGGACCGCGGCGTCTCCGTCCAGGTACGCGCCGGCCGGGCCCCCGGGGCCCCGGGCCTTCCCTCTCCGCCGCCGCAGCCCGGGACCAGCTTCCCGCGCCCAAACGGGCCGCTGGGCTTGCGGACCTGAATGTCTGCCAGGGCCGCCCGTGCCCGTTAGGGGCGGCGCGTCTGCCCTCCTCCCTCGCCCCCTGCCCGGCTCTCGCCCGGTTTTGTCACCCGCGAGGGCCTGGCAGGCGGGCTCCCCGCAAGGGGCGACCCCAGGCCCGCGATCCGCACAGGCTCGCTCTGAAACGGCGCGCAGCCGGTGAAGCGGGAGCCGACCTGGAGGGGCTTGCTGTGCCCGGCCCTTGCAGGGGAAGTACACCTTCTCAGATGGCTTGGAATACAAAGACCGTAACTGGCACTACTGCGACGGCTACGACCGGAGGTTTTACACGGAGATCTGCAAGGGCCTGAAGCCGGCAGGTACCGTCCGGGTTCCTCCGATGGTGAAATTGCTGGGGCTTCCCCTTCTGGGGAGGTGGGCGGGCGCTCTCCCCTCTGATCGGGAGGCCCCGAAACCCAAGAGCAGGGTTTCGGGGACGCTGGGCGTTCCCGCCCCAAAGGCCGGGCTGTCCTCAGAGCGTCGCTTTACTCTCTTTTTCACACCCCTTCTTGCTCTGGGACTGCTTTTCAAGGCATTTCCCAGCTGACCAACCTGGATCCCGCTCGGCCTATCCCGCCCGGCTGCTACGACTGTGGCGACGGCTTCTACAACCCGCAGACCAGAGTGGTGGTTGATTACCGGCACCGCTTCCTGAGAAACGCAGGTAGGCCCCAATTCTCTGACGCCTCACGCGCCCCGGGGAACGCTGGGCCAGACCGCCCCACGTCTCGGCGCCCTCGACACGGAAAGGGAGTGGGGAGGAATAAGGGACTGGCCAATCAGCCTTCTGAAGCCGTGGCTCTCTAAGGCGGGTGGGACCGTAGCGAGAGTCCGCTGTGATGTAGGCCACGGCGTTGACGGGGTGGGTGGGAGAGATCCTCTGACACCGCTAGAAGACGCCGTCTGGCAAAGTCTGCCCGTAGGTGGGGCCCGGGCCGTACCTTCTACCCCAGGCCCTCCACACGAGCTGATCGAAATGCCTCTGGGTGCCACCAGCCCAAGCTCCTGGACTGCTGATGAGTCAGATAAGCACGCCCTTTCCCAAAACACAGGAATCATGACCGATCCACCCAGGGAGAGACGCCTGGGAATTTTTTTCTTTTCCCCGTCTCTGCTTTGAACTCGCCTTCGTTTCCTTCTGTTGCTCTAAACTTTGATCGACAGCACCAGCGACAATTAAGTGGCCCATTGTCCAAATCCCATTTTGCAAAGGGGTGGCTGTGGAGCGTCCAGGAGCGCGGCCTCCTCCCTCTCCCCCTCGCTCTTGGCCTCCCGAGAACGCGGGTGTGAAGATGGGATGTCGTGCCAAAGTCCGTCCCTTCCTTTAAGGGCACGGATACAATTGGAAAAGGCAGGATTTGTCTGACATTAAAGGAACGCCAGCCGTCCCAGGAGGGGTCTTCCGAGGCTCGGGGCCACCAAGGTGACCAGAGAGGCGGGGAGCGTGCAAGGAAGGGGTCAGCAGTGAGAGGGAACGGATCCAGGGTTGCTCCTTTACCGGAAAGGCAGGAAAACTGGCCAGCTCTGGAAGCATCAAAAGCAGATGGCAGGAAGCCTTCGGGAACCTCTGAGCAACAGCAGAAAAGCAGGTCTGCTGAAATTCCACCATCTTTCTAAAGAGCTGAATTTGAGGAGACCATTTACCCCTTCCCCTCCCCTCCTCGTTTCGCCTGGAAACGCCAGGATTCCCAAGCTGGCATTGGACGGCAGACAGATCCACCAAGAGGGAAACTAAACGCTTGCCCCATTCGAAAGGGGAATGGTTTTCCTCCCAGGAACTGAACCCAGGCCTCCTAGCCTTGAACTTGGCCCTCTCTGCTCAGAGCTTTTCCCTCCCCCCTGCTCCCATACCTCCCTTGCAGTTTTACAGGCGTGAATGTCTCTCCCTGTCCAGCAGCGCCTGGCATCGCTGCCCCTTGCCCTTAAGGGCAGACCTGAGCCTTTGAAAAGCAGATCAGGATGTGGCTGGTGAAACCCAGAAGCCTTTAGCTGTGATGGGTGGCGGGCCTTTTCTTCCAGATTCAGAGGAGGGCCACCTCTTGCAAATTGAAACTATTAGCTGGGAAGGAAATAAATAAGTGTGGTTCTTCGGATACTTTTCACGAAAGGCATTGGGTTTTGATCAGGCAATGAAAGTCCCTTGCTTTTTTTTTCTTTTAAACATGCTGTAGTATAACTCTCTCTCTCTCTCTCTCTCTCTCTCTCTCCTTTTTCTTCTTTTTTGCTTTTGTATATTTAATCATTGTGAATTATAAGCCGTGTGAAAGATTTTAGCTCTGGGGCATTTGCCAGATGGTTGATTCAGCTTTTTTTCGCACAACAAAAGACATAATGTTTGTGGCAAGCCCTGAGAAATTGTTGGTAATCAGTGTATTCTTCAAAGAACGGGCGCCAGACCTGTTTGCAAGAATGTTCGGTTTATGCAGAAATTAATCGTGAGCATTTTTAGTCTCTGCTCCTGGGCATGGAACAAAACAAATTGTGTCAATTGTGTGCTGGTTTCCATCACACAGCCATCTGAATGGCAGAGATGGGATGGGTGAGTGAGTGCCTTTTTTTTTTCTTCTCCAAAATAATACATTTTGTTGTCAATTCATGGATCGATGCAGCCATTTCTTCAGAAATCGTGGCTTGGTGATAGCTTCCTTAGACTAACTCAGAGGATTGGGGGGGGGGGGGGCTTTCATCAAGGAGCCTTTTCGGGGGAGAGTGATCCCTTAAGAGCTTTTAATTGGCAATGCTAAAGATTGGATGAGGAGTCAGAAGGAAATGCATATAGCTCGGTACCGGAGGCTTCGGATACACAAAATCTTTTGAGCTCTGGTCTCCAGGGTCGAGAATGCCAAGTAAGATAGATCTGAGGTGGCTTTCTCTGCTCTTATTTAATTCAGCCCTGGATGCTTGGTTGACGTTTAAGGAAGGACAGTAAGTAGCTTGGTGGCAGGATTCCCAGTCGGACTAGGAAAGATTCTCCTGCGTGAGCCTGCTGTGCTCCTGTCAGTCTCTTGGAGCAAGAAGAGCCGCAGTCTCACCCAAGGGCTGTGGTTATAAAATAGGCCAGGCCAGGCCAGGAGGCCATTTCCTACATTCCGGTGACTTTTTGCGTGCCTTGCCAAACACGAGTTGCTCCCCGCCAGTTTTGGCCAGCAGCCTGTCTTGGCAACACTGTGTCCCGTAACGTAGCGCATCGCTAGGCATCCGGTTGGGGAAGGCAGTGATCTGTGCAGAAATGAAACGGCCAGGGCCCTGGGCCAGGGCTCCGAATCGTGCCTCCCCAAAGGCACCCTCCACACAAGTTGCGTAGCAGCCCAAAACATGAGTCTTTCCTTCCTTGTCTTCTCCCGTCTCCCCAGGTTGCTTGTCTTCTCAGCAGCAAGTCTTGCCCCTTAAATCCGAGCTGGCCTCTAGACGGAGGATCCCCTACAGGCCCGGGCCTCCCTCCTTCATCTACCTTGCAGGACTACAGTACCCAGCTGCCAAAAGTTTCCAACCCCTTGGGGAATTCACTGTCCCCATTCCCTGCTCTCAGCTCCCCTGTGAAGGAGGGTACCCACACCCCGCTACCTGGCCATAGACGGCCACTGGGGGCTCGCCAGGAGGAACTGGCCACAGCTGCACAGCAGCGGCTGGGCATTCGGGGTGCCAGTTCTTCCACCCCAGCGTTTCCACCTTAAAGCCCCCCCACCCTTTCAACAGACTGAGAAGGACCTCAACCAGGGCCCTTGGGAGCCCTGCCCAGCTGGGAGTCCACGCCTTGACAGCAGCTTCATGGCAGGGCCCCCCGATCTTTGGCGCAGCGCTCACTCTTGTGGTTCCAGGCCCTAAAATAATTACTGCTCTGAAGCCTGCAAAGACTTAATTCCCAACTCCTTGCTTGCCAAGAATAACAAGCAGTGTTTGGGTTTAGCTCTCCGCTGCGGATACTTAGAGGATTGTTCTGCAAGTCACCTCGGAGCTTGTGGTCAACTGTGCTGCGTAACATTAACAAACAGATAATTTCAATCTCGGCTGGAAAGTTCCTTTTAATGGGCAATTTGTAATTGCACAAGTTAAATGGAAACCAGCAGCTAAGATGTCACTCGTGGTGGCAAAGGGTGATGGAGAGCTTTCAGGTTTGCAATTATCATGGAAATCACAGGCGTGGCCAGGCCAGAGAAGGTTTTTCAACAGCGGTCCTTATGTTACCAGGAGATTCCTGAAAGTGACTATTGTGTGTTTGTTCTGGAACAGAGAAATCCTGGAATTTTTCAGGTCTGTTCAGAACACGGTTGCCATATTGTTCTTCCCAAAGCAAGGACGAGGAGAGTTACAGCAACAGGGCTACACCCAGGATTACATACTCTCCTGTAGAAACTGTGGGAGGGAGACTAAGTCCTGAAACAGTCTTTGCCTCGTACTGTCAACAGGCATCCGAAATATGTTGCCGAGGGTCCCGTACACCCTGCAGCAGATTTGGAGGCGGGAGGTTAGGAATCCAGCATGTGTCTTGGTGAAGATGTTAGATGAGGAGGGAAGAAAGAAAGCAAGTAGAGGTGTTTTCCCACATGGAAGTCTCTCAAGGAGAAATGGCTTTGCACGGGGACCTTTGATTAGGGCTTGAGGGACAGTGCTAAAAATTAAGCTTGACCCCATCGATGCTTCATTGAAACTGAATTAAGTACAGTAAATATGGATTCTGCCCATGTACTCAATGCGTTCTGTCTTAAAGTTAGCTAGGGGTCAGTCTGTGGTGGCTTGGGGGACAGCAGGCAAGCAAGAGGTTGAGGGCCACTCGAGTCCCAGGCCCCCGTTTGAAGCCGGGGCCCTCCAGAGCAACGCACGAGCCGCTTGCAGAGTTTCAGGGGCCGGTGCCAGCGAGGCACTGCTCTGGGGCTGTCCTTCGGTCGGCTCTGCAGAGTTGCTGGCTCTGAGGGTGCCAGGCCTCCATCTTGCAGGGCACCCGGGGAAGAGCAGAAAACGTGCAGCGGCTACCAGGAGCCGCCTGCTCCTGCCCTTCCTTGGGTTGGCACGCAGGGGAGCGAAGAATCCAGGGTGACTTTGCCACTCTGGGCACCAGCAGGAGCGGCCTGCCGGTGGCCCCTTCCTCGCTTCCTTCCTCCGGTGCAAAGGCGTCTGCCCTCCTCCAGCGCGAACTGGGGCCGCTGAAAAGGGGCGACGTAGAAAGAATGAACTTAATCGAGTCCCGATGGGATTCTTACCCGCACTGCAGAGCGCCTTAATTGCACCAGGGTGATAATTTCTAGTTGATTAAAGAGTATTTGTATTCTCGCTTCTCCCCCCCCCGCCGTACCACTTTTTTAAAAGAGGAAATCACATCTGAAGACGAAGATGTGCCTTGGCACTCCTATTAATATCATCCAACAATTGTCTTAGCCAAAAAAAAAAGGTAATTACAACTTGCCGTCTGGGAGCGCTAATCAAAGTCCAGGCTTTTAATTCCGTTTTAAATATGGATGAAACCCAACTCTTCACGCTCACCCCGGTGTTGCGGGGTGAGGAAGCTGCTGGGGACAGCACAAGGGGACCGGCGCGGTTAACAAGCAGCTGCCGCCGCCGAGCCAGATCAGCATCTGTGATTTAAATTGTTAGCTGCACCGTCAGGTAGAGATGATCGAGAGGCTGTTAAGTCCCTGGCCGCCAATTACGAACAATCAGGGAGGAGCCCGAAACTCCTTCAGCACAATAAACCCAGTTTGCCTTGTTTCATCCTGAAGAGGCTACAGCTGCACCAATTCATACGCCCAGGAGCAGGCGTGATTAGCAGGCAGGCTGCCTCCTCTTCCTCTTGGGTGGCAGAAGGAGAACACACAGCCCAGCCATTAACCCTTAGCTCGGCTTGGCACAAGCCATCCCCGCCCTCCCTGGCCAGGCCAGGCCAGGCCAGCCCCCGGCTTCTCGCGCATTCCAGCTGCCTCTCCGTCCCCTGCCTGTGGTGGCCGCGCGTCCTTCTGTGCAGGTCCAGCAAGAGAGTTGGGGGTGAGCCAGGATCCCACGGCGTTGCTCTTTGGCTGGGCAGTTCCTTCCCTTTCAAATGCTCCCCGTCTACACCTGTCGCCACTGAGACAGGAGAAGCCCACATCCCCCACCCCAGAGGAGGAGGAGGTTTGGAAGATACCTGGTCCTTCACCTGGTCAAAAATCTTGCCGGTTCTCGATGCAGGTAGAATGCCGAGACGGGTCTCCCTTTCCCGCTGGCTCTGGGCAAACAGGCAGCGTAGCACCGGTCCCACTTGCAGCCCCTTTCCAGAGCAAGCGCACAAGGCCTGGAAGAGAGTTGGAAGGCGGGCTTCGTACTCCTGGCCGCACGGGAGCCAGCCCAGTCTCCTTGTCCACACGGGGATACGGGGAGCCCTGAGCTGTGGCGGATCCATGTAAAGGAGGGGGATTCCCTGGGTGACCCTGGGCCAGCCGTGCCCCACTCAGCCCGGGCTTCCTCTGGACAACGGGAAGAGGACACGCGGCCCCTCCAAGATCTCACTGGGTAGCCCACGGGCTCAATTCCCACCCCTTTACCTCTTGGCCACAACTGGAAAATTGTGACACAGAGGGAGACACAGGCCGGGCTCCCAGCGGCAAGGAGGAATGAGGATATATTTATTTAGACTCCTGATTAGACCGTCTGTTTCCTTAACACAGAAAATGAAACCGCGTCCATCTCGAACTGGTTTAGCAGGTTAACCACCTACCACTTAACTAAGGTGGGATTTAGATCAGTTGGTAGGTGAGCCCAGGATTCAGAGCATTTCAGGGGACACGTTAGAAGGGCCTCCCCCCACCCCAAAAACATATGGAACTTCTCAAATTTATTAAATCATGAGCTCACCCTTCCACGCTTTCTGAAATCTCCTGAACAAAGGCTGAGGTTTTGACAGTATGAAAAATTACCTACTGTAGATCAAATTAATTGAGTAGTTAGAAGGCAGTCAGACTGTAGGCAGGTAGAAGGCAGATAATTAGACTAATCTCGCACCTACTTACCTGGAGTAAGCCCTATTTAAACTCAGTTGGACTTATTTCCAAGTCGAACTCCATTGTTCGTCAAGAGAAAACGTCTAAGTGGCCCTTATGCAGGCCACTGCTCAAAATACATTCGCTTTCACTGTTAGGGGAAAGGTATTTTGATTTCTGGAAACCGTTGGTTTCGTTTCTATTTGCCATGCCTTGGAAACCCTTCTTTTATGTTTTAAATCTCCGCGCAAAACTCCCAGGTTCGACAAGGCCAAGGGAGCGACCTGAATGAAACCCATTTTGATTCTTCTTTTGTGCCTTCTTCCCCCCCCCCTCAAATAACCACCCGCCCCCTCAGATGACGACGAGCACGACTGGATCGTGAAGATGTGCCGGAAGGGCTGGGACGAATGCGTTGGCTACAAGCCGGCCAAGTGAGCCCTGCGGAGGGCGGCGAAGAAGCCAGCTCCCCTCGGCTTCCCCGCCCAAGGACCCGGTCCCTGTAATTTCTCCATTAAGGTCGCCTCGGGCTCCCCTGGCACAGAGAACAATGTGCTGACGGCTTTCCTTTCATCCGCTGCAGTGAGTGGCGACGGTGAGCTAATCGCCCTCGATTGCAGTCCTGTTCCTCCAAGGTGTGCGCTTGGCAGGCTTCTGATGCCGCCCATCACCGGCCACGCGGGACGCCCACCAGAAGCCGCCGCGGCTCCTCCGCCCAGCGCCCTCCGTGTTCCTCGGCCCTGCCCGGGAGGGCGAGCGCAGGAGGGGCGGCTCTGGATGCCCACCTCTGCCAGGGAGAGAAGGGTTTTGGTTTGGTTTTGCCATCGGCATCGAGGACCCAAAGACAGGACGAGGAGCCGGGCTGAGAAAGCGGAGGAAAGAAACGGGCATCACATTGTTTCCTTGATGTCAGTGCCAGCACTTCGACTTGCGTTAACTTTATTTATTACACAAATAAGACATTTACAAAGCACAACAGTAAAAGGAGCTAATAAAACAAACATTGGTTTTGACCTTGTTTTTTTGTTTTAAAAAGTGCTTTACATTTCTTTTTCTTTTTTCTCATTCCACCCCCTCCCCTTTTTTCTTTTTTCTTTTCTTTTTTAAATAAATACCAGTCCTGACCGCCTGTTCTTTCGAAGGTTATTTTTAGCCATGTTCACCTAGACATGCACAAGTTGCAACAATCTACAAACAAAACAGTCTGCTCTTTTTCCCGAGACGGCTTGGCACGGCTTCCGCGCCCGGCTCCTCCTGGCGAGGCCGGGCGGTTGCCTCTCCGTGCGCCGCGGATTCCGTGTATTCTGTTCACCCCAGTTTTTAAAAAAGGAGACGCGGGAAGAGGGAGACGCGCTGCTGCCTCGCAGAGACCCCGCAAGCCCAACCTGCTCGAATTAAAGACTGTACATCAATCAGCGCTTAGTGGCGTGAACATTGCGGGTTCTTCCACAAGCAGGACAAAACAGCTGCCCTCCCGAGTTACTGGAAATTCATGTTTGTACCTCCTTTGGAATCCCACTAGATTCCACTTCTATTTATTCCTTTCTCCAGCTCTCGGAGCTATAGAAAATTCAAACGCATTCCGTATAGGAAACTACAATCCGTGCCGGATTCCAAAGAATGTTATTTGTGGGGGATACAGTCGTGTCGATTTCGGCTACTTATTCATTGCCGGCCCATCGGATGAGGCTGTCAGCAAATTCGCCGGGAGCTTCACACAACGTGGTTGTGAGAAGCAAATGGGATGAACAATTTCTACCCCCATTTCCAGTTTCGCCGGCGCTGGAGGCGCAGTGTGGAATCCTGGCAAAAAGAGGGACGGGAGGATTTCACAGGCGGATGGATCGGTGTGGTCCCGGCTCCAGAGGTGCCTCAGAGCACGCACAGAGCTTCGCTAGAGCGGGAGTTGGCCCTGCAGGGTCAGAGGGCCCCCCTGTTCGGCTGCGTGCGTGCGCGTTTAATGCACGTAGATGGAAAGCTTCGCCCAGAGTGAGAGATGTTGGCTAAGGCGATGCTAGTCTAAAGACAGGAGGGGTCCACCTTCTGTTCCGGGGGAGCTTCCTATTTTCCACAGACCTCCGTTTCACGCGTGAGGAACGGTTTCCTGTCCCGCAAGAGCTGACAACCTGGCGGGGGCAAAGGACAAATGCCTCTTGGGTATTTCGTCCCGGCTGCTCCCTGACCCGCGCGAGGAGGAAAGGCCGACGCTGCCTTGGCGATCCGGAGGACACTAAGACGAGGCCTGCCGGGCCCTTTCCCGCCCTCTGGGCTGCTGGTCAGCCCCACCCTTGGATGCCTCCTCGTCCTTCAGGGCAAGGAGAGCTGTGTGAGGTCAGCCCTTTCGACGGGAAATGGAGTCATGGGGAGGGGCTGGAAAAACAGCTCGCTCAAAGCCCCTGCGCTGACCCAACTCGGGCACCGAAGCAGTTGCTCTCCCCTTTGACATAAAGGCAGTTGGACCCCCCGCCCCACGTCAGGGTGGGTGACCACAATTCAACGGGACTTCTGAGTAAGGGAGTTCGAGGGTCACACTGCGCTCGCCCCCTTTCCCGCGCTGACCACCGAGGACCACCAGTAAGCACAGCCGGGCGCGCTTCCTCTTTCAGGCCCTGCGCTGCTCTCTGGGTGAGTTCTCAGAAGCCGGTCCTCCCGGGCACTGCCGTAGGGCCTTCCCAGCAGTGTGGGTGGACCACGAGGGGGCAGAGCCACGGGAAGAGACCGCCAGCCCAGCCCGGGGAGAAATGGGGGACCTGCCTAGATTGGGGCCTCGCCACAGGGAGGGAGGACAACGCCTGCGCCTTTGGGTGGGAAGTCCTGGGAGGAACGTGCTCCAAAAAGGAGCCCCATCCGTTCCATTTCAGCCGGAAGAGGGTGACGCGGTTGGCTGTGGAGGTGATGGCCCTGTGCAAGGCCCTGTGGATGCCCCATTCAGAGAAGCGATTAGGTCTAAAGGACCTTTCCGTCAAAGAGACATTTCACGGGTCAGTTAACCTAGCAGCTGCCTAGCCGTAGCGAGACAAAGCTGGAGGCCGTGATGAACAGTGGCTAGTCAGACTGAAAACGCCAAGTGCTTTTGCTCAGCTGCTCCATCTAGCACAACCTGAGAACACCAAATGCCTTTTTTTTTTAAATAAGAGAGAAAGAGAGAGAGGGAAGTTCCAGTTTTGTCAACAGTCCCGGCAGTACAAAGTCCCAGGCGTTCAGTCACCCCCCAGTTCCTTAAAAAAAAAAAAAAAGTTTGAAGTTGGCACCAGGGAATTTTAAAATATTTTCTCAGCTCTGTGCAAAGGCTCAAGCCCTCATTGTTGGATTCTGCTCCCAGGCTTTAGGAAGATAGACGTTTCCCCCCGGCTGCCGGGTGGTCGGGTTAGAAGTGTCCGTGGTGGTTTGAGGAGCGCCTGAAGCGGCACCTCTCAGGGCAGGTCCAGCATCTGGTCTGAGAGCTGCAAAGCCCCGCCCATCCAAAAAACAGACCGATGTTGCTTACGGGGACGGTCAAAAGCCCCAAGAGTTGGAAAGGAATCGGCAGATCAAGATCCACGGTCCTCTCTGTTGAAATGGTGGTTCGCCTCCACGTTTCCATCTAAAGGCTGAAGTTAGTAGACTTGATTCTTACACAGGTTGAAGATCAACAGCGTTCCACGTTCGCATGAGCACGTTTAGCCCAGGTGGCTCAGTTTCTTTTCTGACATGGGTTAAACTTGTAGCAGACAAGATATATCCACAGTAAGTCCCATTTCTTCGGTCACCCAGAGAGGGCACTGCCCAGAGTCTTCACCAGCCAGCAAGTCCACCAGATGAAGACCACCACTGGGGAATGCTCAGCGGCTGGTGGCCACGGCCATGGCAACTAGTGGCTGAGATCCAGAGGCCGGATTAGAAGCCAGGGCTGAGAAGACCGTGAGGGGGTTCTCATGCCGAAGGTCCCCTGGTTGCCATGGGTGAAATGGTAGGGAGATTAAGCAGCAGTGGCATCACGAGTCCCGGGAGATGCAAAAGAGAAGGAGCAGTCAGTACTGGAACAAGATCACCTGCCAGGAAAATCAGAGAGAAGGCTTGGGAGACACGGCAGCAAAGGGTGAAACTGTTGGCACAGAGGTGGGGACCAGGAGAGAAGGGACAGGAAGAGAATGGAGACCCTGGTGATCTCCCCTCCCTCTCCAAGGCTCACCGCGCGAGATGCCCCCCGCTGGGAAGGTGGTCCTAGAAGGGCAGGATGGCCAAAGCCATCCGGATGACTCTATCTGAGATGCAGATGGTCCTCTGTGCCCTAGATAGCCCAGCCAGTTGCTAGACTGGCACGGCGGACTATTTGGAGCAAATGTCGCGCAGAACAGGCTGGATCCGTAAGGTCAGAACAAGACTGCGGAAGATGGCAGGACGTCTCTCTCCCCGGTTGGAGGGGACTGAGGTAAGTGTCAACAAACCCCTCTGAAAGAAGAGGCTGCTAAGAGAGGCAAGGAGGGTGGAGAGGAAGAGTCTCTCTTCCTGGAGATTGAATCAGAACATCAGAGGGGTCCTGAAGGCCTCCAAATCCCAGAATTGTGTTCCCACCAGGCCAATGCCCAGGCCTGTAGCAGGGTGCGAATGTCAGAGTTCTCTCCATTCCCAGCCCACCTGAGCAGCTGGCACACTGGCCTCCAAAAGTCGATGAAATAGATACAGTGGTGGGGAAGGTGGGCTTTGCTTCCAGTGATGGTCAACAAAGCAAAGGTCGCTCGGCTGCTGGGACTCGCCTGAATTGTGCTGCTTGGGAACATTTCACCCCTTGTGGAGCCCAAAGCAACCTGCTGAGCGCGGAGAAGGGCCGTCGGGCCGTCCAGCAGAGGACTGCCCACTCGATATCCAGGGCCCTGTTCTAGGCAGAGATGCCCGGGACGGGGCCAAGCCCAGCACTCCTCTGTGCACCCGTCCCCACCTACAAAGATACTGACTCAGACGGTGCAACAGCTGGCAAGAGCACAAGGGATAAGGAGCCAAGGTAAGGCGCGAGCTCAGCCCACGTTCCAATTACCTGAGGCTAAATCGGAACCTGTCCTCCTACGCTGGAGCCCTGCATTTATTCCCGTACGTCTGCTGAACACTTCGGGACGCCAGTTCACCCACCTCCCCGGTGGATCTTCCCACCAGCCAGACAGCAGAACGGCCAGGAATATTACATGACCTGACCCATGATTTCAAGCGCTTGACCAGTCGGGGCACCCAGCGGAACCGGAGGCAGTCCGGGCGGAACGAAGGGAAGTAGGAACCGCCACCCACCCACCCCCAGGCGGGCGAGGAGGGGGCTTACGTCTGAACCCCAAACGCCAGTCTGGTGGAGACTGTTCTGGATCAGCGACGGGGCGGGGGCTCCCCTCAGTACCCCGCCGTGGTTGCAGCGGGGGCGCCGCTTCCTACCTTCTCCCCTCTACTCGACAGGGCTCCTTCCATGTCGGCTTTGAGGTGCACGGGAGGGGCGCCGTAAGGGAGGCGGCAGTGCATTTGCCCACACTGGACCTGACCTGCAAAGGAGACAGCAGCTGTGGGTCCGGGGGCAGGAACTGACAAACACCCCCACAGGGCGCAAGCACAGAGGGGCTGTCTGCAGGGTGCACGGGCCAGAGGGGGTCTGCGGGCAAAATTGGCGCACCTCCATTCTGCCGCTCAATCGAACTACAGCATTTCTCCTTGCGTCTGGGCCTCATCCTGCCCTGGGGACTGCGGTGCTCAGGTCTGGCCCCGACGTTCTGCAGCCCTCTGCTCTGGTAGGAAAGGGGGGCCTCTCACAGCACCCCAGAAGAGACCAGTCCAGGCAGAAAATAAAGGCCGGCCTGCAGAACCGGCCCCCAGAGGGGCTCAGCTGCAGGCTGGGGGGGCCCTCAGCTTCTAGCCTTTCACACCTTGTTCGTTTCTTTTTCTCCCCCAGGTGGTCTCCCATCCACTTTCACGGAATAATCCCGCCCCGCGATCTGGCATCACCCCCAAGGCCGAGCCCCCGTCCAGACTCCGGTCCGACTCTTCTGCTCAGGCACCCCCACCACTTACTCTCTATGTAGCTGTGGAGGGTCACCATCCGGGCCCGCTCAGGACCGCTGAAAGGGGAGTAGTGGAGGTCCTCCGGCAGCACGGAAGGGATGCGGGACTGGGAGCCCCCCGAGGGAGGCACCGTGTGTTGAGGGGTGTGTTTTTTATGCCGCGCTCTGCAGTTCTGAAACCAAACCTGGAAAAAGAGGGAGGCTTTGAGAGGGGCGCCCCAATGTTTTTCATGGGGACCCCCCCCCCGCAATTATCTTATTTTCCCTCCATTGAGCACCTTTGGGGAGGCTGAGAAAACAAAGCCTGCGCAAAATCTTCCTTTGTGAGGCGAAATGGAGGAGCCGCTGGGGAGGAGGACCAGCGGGGCGTGCAGGACGAGAAACTGTCTGGAAACCCAAGGAGCTGGTGGCCACCTCTAGTCCTGGGGAAAGGGCGGGCTGGAGCAGGTGAGGTTATCCCACAGATAAACCCATCCAGGCCAATCCAACATTTAGGAGAATTTCTGCAGCGCGGCCCTCCGAGGCCTGTGCCATTCAGACTTCAGCGGAGGACCCCAAACTCGGGCACGCGCTCTGTCCCAGGGCAAGCAACCCGCCCTGGCACAGCCAGGGTGAGGTTCCCTGCGCTGCGAGAGACGCCGCACACGGGTTTTTCTCGCTCTCGGGGAAATATTAGTTACGACATCTCCCAGTCTTCAGGACTCGAAGTTCAGGGCTCACTTCGTGCTCTTGCTGGACAGCTGGACCGGCTCTTCCTCAGAGTCCTAGTTCCCGGTCACTGTCCCAAGGCCCCCTTTTGCTCTGGGCATTCCTGTTCTGCTCTGCGGTCCTTTCACTTCCCTCGCTGCAGTTGGACGGTTGGGCGGCATCCCGCGACTGCCACTTCCATCCCGCTCTGGACCGGTTCCCGAAGGCCCCCGCGGCCAGAACGAGGCAGGAGGGAGGTGGGTCCAGGTCCCCCGGGGGACCCTCACCTGAATAACTCTCCTGCTGAGTCCGGTCATGTCCGCCAGCTTCTGCAGAGTCTGAGCGTCTGGATTGTTATCCTGAGCGAATTGGGCTTGCATGACCTGCACGGAGGGTGAGGCGCAGGGTGAGCGGGACCCTCCCGGCAAGTGGCGTCCCACCCACTCCCCGGCCCCCCAGCTCTCTACCTGCAGCTGCTCTGCTGTAAAGGAGGTCCGGGCTCTCTTAGCCGGCTTCGGCTGGCTGTCTTGCTCGGAGGGGACAGCCCCTTCTAGCGTGATGCCGTTCCCTGCAAGAGAAAGGGGCATGAGCGGAGGCCCAGGGGGCGGGAGGGGGCACACTGGGCCACACCGCTGGGCTTGACTCATCTCCCAGCTGGGGCTTACGGGAACGCAGGTCCGCCATCGGCTGAGGCTGGGCTGCTGCGGAAAGAGGAAAGGAAACGCTGGCTCTGGGGGCTTCCTGGTGCGAACAGCCGCCCAGACGGACCTCTCCCGGCACAGACAGGCTTCAGACACGCTGGGGGGCCTCGCCAAGGCGCCTTTCTTTGGCTCTCTGGGGCTGGCTTTCGATGGGACTTGACTCTCTCCTGCCCGTGCAGTTGTTTTCGCCTTCCTTTGTGAACAGGCTCCCCGTGCCGCCTCGCCTGGCGCTCACGAGCAGGCAGGTGAGCGTGAGGAGAGCGCCTTCAGGAACACCAAGCTTTGCGTCTGGGGCCGAACCCTGTTCAGGAGCGCTGGAAGGAGGAACGGGGGGCGCCCACAGCACCCCCTTCTCAGGGCAGCGGAGTTGGGGGGCTGCCCCGGGGCACATTCTGATCCTCCCCCTCCAGCCACAAGTTTCCCCCACAGGTGAGGGGAGAGTATTTTCTGCTGAGACTCGCTTCTTTGTCGGCCCCCACCCGACGTCCAGCAAAAACCAGCTCAGCGAGGGGGATTCTGCGGACCTCCCAGAGCCCTTGCACCCGGGCGGGACCAGTCGGGCAGCTTAAGCCACATGTGCTGCGGGGGGGGGGGCACGCAAGGCCTAGGCACCGAGGGGGACAGCCACCGGTGTGGGAACCCACCAGCCGTGGCGTTCAGGCGCTGCTCGCCCTCTCGAGGGGCTCGGGCGGGAGGCAAGACTTGGGAAGTGATTATCTTGGCCCACGTTGAAGGCATTCTCTTTCCTTTTCTTGTTTAGCAGGGTGACTCGCTGCTTTGGGATGATTAATGGAAGCCAGCCTCAGCAACATCTGTTTATTTTCCTTTCCCTGGAAAACCCGCGCAGGCAAAATCGCTTTGCTATCCCCAGAGGAAGGCTTAGGCTCCGAGGGCGCTGCCGATTTCGCCTTGGCGTCCCCTCCCAGGGGTCAGCAGGAAAGAGCGCGGGCCACGCCACTCGGCTGCCACCTGGCCTCTGCCCGTCACTGCCCTCCAAGTTGACACGGTGCCCTTCGGGGAACTCCTGGCATCCAGAGCCCAGAGGAAGCGCCGGGGAGGGCTGCCTTGTGCTGAGGTCCGGCTCCAGCACAAGGGGGCAGGCGGTGGGGGGGACCCGCGTTTCCCATCCAGGCAGGCTTGGCCTTGGAGGAAGAGATGCAGAAGCCCACTTTGGAGGCACCGGACCAGGCCCAAATGGGGAGCAGGCTGATCTCAACAGCAACCTCAGTTCTTCTTCAGCAAAATGGGTTTCAAAGGGAACCAGGAGAGCATCAGAATATTTGGAAGAAACGCTTTTTTTTATCTCTCTCTCTGATATTTAAACATAAAATGCAAATGTTAGCTCCCCGCGTCTCAGAGGGAGAACCCAGAACACCAGTCAAAGCCAGCCAGAGCCAAGCGAAACGCCAGCAGTGCCTCTGAGCACGTGGATAGCGCACTCCCAATACTGCTGAAGTCCCCTTCTCACTGGTGTTCCGGTTTATTCAGAAATGACCAACTTCCTTTTTTTTTTAAAGAGGAATGGGTGACGAGCTTGGAAAGGCCCTTCCTGCCTCTAGCACAATAAGATCTTGAAACTCCACCAGACCAAAGCAGAAAGCCTTCGCCCGAGTCTTCACGGGGCTCGAAGGCTTTGACTCTGGGGACGCCTGAAGCCCGTCCTGCGGCTCACGAGGGCTGGAGAGAGAGCGTGGCTGTGAGCACCCCCGTTTTGACTCATGGCTAACCAAACCACGGCCTGCTCCGACCGTCTGGTCATCTCCCACCAGCCTCATCAAGGAATCCGGCCCCAGAAAGCAAGCCTTCGCGGCTACAAACGATCCTCTTCACTGCCCCCAAGATCAGCAAACCCTCGGGGAAGCTGCTCGATCAAAGATCCTTTTGGGGCTTTGCACAGCAGCCTGAGCCAGATTCCCGGGTAGGACGAAGGGCTGCAGTTTCTCCTCACGGGGCCCCGAGCGACCGATTCCCTTTCTGCATCTGAACACGAGCAAACCATTCGGCCACTGCGGCAAACAGCCATTGCCGGCCCTCCGAGAATCTCTGATGGTTGGAACATCAGAGCAGCCTTGCTGGCCAAGGGCCGCCGAGTCCGCCTTTGGATCTCCCAGGGCTGACCAGCCGCATTCATGCAAGACCGGGAGCCCCAAAAGGTTCTGTTAGCATTTATCTGCTGACCTCTAAGGGCCGGGAAAGGGAGGTCCCCTCCCAGAAGAACTGCCCGTGAGAAAACACCACCCCGAAGCACTCGTGGAAACCTCTCTGTGGCTGGAAGATCTGGAGAGCTCTTCTCCTCGGGCCGCACGGCTGTCTGTCTGTCGCTTGCCACCCACTTAACCAACCCCTTGCTTACCCCTTCGTTTCTGGCCCCCAAGCTAGGTCGCCTACATCCCCCTGCACAGACAGGGGGTCAAGGGGGATCCCATTCACTCATGCGGGGCCACCCAGAAGGCTCCCGCAGCCCAGAAAGCCTCTGAACCCGGGTCCAAGCCCAAGCCTAACCCGCTGCCAGGCCACACTGGCCACGAGGATGCGCCGCGACCCAGCGGCTCAGGCGCCCAGCCTCCCGCCCCAGCCCGCTTTGGCATCTTGTTTTCATCTTGTTTTCATCTCCTTGCTTAAACCTTGTAAACAGAAACATTGATTATTTTCATTTTCAGATTTCCCCTCCTTCTTCGCCTGCCCCTTTTCCAAAATCGTTTCCATCTGCTGCGCAAGAGGGCCCGTGCGCTCTCCCTCCCTCTGTCTCTCTCTCTGTCTCTCTCTTGCATTTGCTCAGAAAGAGAGAGAGAGAGAGAGAAATCAAAGGACTTTTTAACACTTGAGCAAAGTTCTGTCTCTCGGGAGCCACACGCGTGTTCATCTGAAAAAAAGGAGGAAAGAGCCACGGCTGGCGCAGACAGTCAGGTCAACCCTGAGCCGAACCTGTTCTTTTCTCTGCCTCTTCGTCAACAAGTGGGAAAACCTGGGAAAGAGGATTTGGGGCATCTTACGACGCCGACGGTACCCCTTCCAAGCACCACGCTCATGAAGAGTCTAGGTCTGGCCTACGGTTTCTGGGAGAGCAATTCAAGGATAAATCCAGCCTGTGCTCTAGCTTAGAGGCGGATTACAGGCAGCCAGCACCGGGCTTTGCCTCCAGACATTATGGGGGCAGTTGAGTGGAGCCCCCTTGTGGCTGATACGTTGCGGTGCTCAGTCGCTATTTTATAGTCCGGATTTTAGATTTAAATATTGTACCTGTTTTAACGTGGTATGGTTTGGGGTTCTGTTTGAGATTTGGTTGGTTTTTGTGCTGTAGGCTGCCCAGAGTCACGCTGTTGGAGTTGGGGGGGTGGGGTCTTATATAAATCTGGTTCATAGTAGATAAATAAATAAGTCACAAGCGTGCTGGGCCAGTTTTAATTCCTACCCAAGGACCCCCCCGCCGCCTCCCTGGACAATAGGCTGAAACGCAGTTGTGCATCAAGGCTGGTTCAAGAGAGGAGGGTGCTCTGAAAGAAGAGACACTCAGATAAAAGGGCAGAGGGCATGCCACAGATGAGGAAAACATGCAGCCACGTCTGTGTGGCTAAAGATCGGAGTCAAGGTTAGTGGTGTATGAGCACGAGGACTTTCCTGAAACCATGGGCTTTCCTCCGTTGACAAGGAACCCAGACAGAAGTCAGAAGCCGTAGGACTCGGCTGACCCGCCCAAGAGTGAGCCCCAAGCTTTGGCTGACTCATTTCATAAGAGCGCTAACCCCAGGGCCTTAAAAAAAAAACCCAAATTAACCCCCCTTAACCCCCCCCGCCACTGCTTCTACAGAAGCTACCGTCCCAGACGCCACCAGTTCCCCTGCCAACTTCCCCTCTAACACACCGTCACCAAGGAAGATCTCTGTTTTGCCTCCCGGAACCAGTCAGAAGTGAAGATTCGCAAGTCTTCTCAACTGGGCGGACGCCACCCTTTCCATATCATCCCACTTGGCTACTGGGCCCCTTTGCACATCTTGAACTCATCAGAGGAGACCGGTCAGCGAATCGCCATCCTGCCAGCTTTGCCAAGAAGCCATGTTCGCTTCTTGGCATTTTTAAATCGTTTGGATTTTGGCAAGCGCCAAGCAGCCCGCATCCAATGCTTTGAGCTCTTGCCTGCTTTCTTAGATCCTAAAGGCACATCAACCATCCCGTAAGGAAACCCATTCAAAATCAAAAGTGGGGAATTCCTGCCAAGCATTAAGAGAGCGCTTGGCAGTTCCTGTTTCTCTCGCACCATTGATTGTGAGAAGCTGGATGGAGAGGTTTCTTCCCCAGAAAGGCATCTTATGCTTGGCCTAATTCAAGCAGATGTGGGGGAAGGAAAGGTTGGGGAGCCTGCCCTCCTTCTCCCGCCAGGACTGCACAGAGGGCATTACCCAGTCCTGCTTTGTGGCCACACCAGGAGGGGGGCATTCAGGGGAAGGATTCACTTTCCACTTGCGCAACAGAGGGTGAGTCGAAGGGTCCACGTACCGTTCTCTGCCGCGCGTTTCAGGTTCTCCACCATGGTGTCGTAGTGAATCCGACAGAGGACCTTCTCCTCCACCAGGCCAAATTCTTCTCCGGTGGAAAGCTGCCTTTTGCAAGAGAAGCAGGCAAAGCAGGCCAAGTGGTAGGCGTTGCCCCGAGCCCTTCGGACCCAGTCACTGGCGTAGATCTGCCTCCCGCAGCGAGCACATTTGGTACCAAACCGACTGAAAAGGAGAGGAGAAAGAGGATCGCTTGGACTCTGCAACACCAGGGACATCTTTTTTCCCCTCCTATTGCAACCACTGTATTGCCTGCTGTCTTCCGACTTTCTGCCCCCCATACAGAAATGGCAGATCCCCAGAGCATCCGCGTGACAGTACCTGCAAAAGCTCAGAACAGCAGAGACCCAGCACTCTAGATCCCAACGTTCGACCCGTCCAAACGTTGTGGTAATCACTAGCTTGCAGAAAGCTGGTTTGTACCATCGACGCGGATCCCTTTAAGGGCCATTCTGAAAGCAAGTATTATGCTAACACGGTGGACTTCGGGGAGGGGGCAGCAGGCATGCTAGTTAAACCTGCCCCCAGTCAGATTCCTTAAGCAGCCCATGCAACGACACAGGCTGAAATCACAGGGGACTGCGACAAAGGACTTCCTGGGATACTTATATAGAAGATAGTTATTTTCTTGCAAGGAGGAGCGTTTCCTTCCTGGTACAAAATTTCCTTCTCTTCCCTTTCATTAAAACGTGAAGGCGGACAGATTCTGGCTGAAGGTGTCTAGTTGCTAACCAGCCTTTTTGCACGATGCATCAAGGAATAAAATCGGGTGGCTCACCCTCCTCACTTAGGTGCACATCCTCTGTGGTCGTGCCCCTTTTCCCAAATTCCACAGGGATGCCCAGCTCTGAACAGCCCCCCCTCCCCCTTCTTTGCAGAAGGCTGCTTTCTATAGACCCCCTTATTTGGAAGAACTCTCTCAATTCCAAGGAAAGAGAGACCTGAGGGAAGGGAGGCCCTGCACAATATGCTCTTTGGCTCTCTTGTCCGAGTCATCGCAAGCTGTCTGGAAGCACAGCACACCCAGCCACAGGCAGCCGTGTGAGACTGGGCAGAAGATGCTGCAACTGAGCACCTTCTGACACTCCCCCTCCACCGGCCAACTTTCTGAATCTTTGCGCAAGCCGAGCCAGAGCAGAATGGAGCAGACTCCGGGTCCTCGCGGGAGGAATTAACAAGAAACAAGTGACTACAAGCTCTCAGGATTCAGCTCCAAAAAATACAGCTGGCTTCTGGCAAACCACCCTGTCTCTGGCAGCATTTTTACCAAAGACGGGGATGGGGAGAACTCACGAGGCCCCAAACCACAGTCAGCAACAAGCCACTGAAATTGGTCCTGGAGAACATCACCTGAGCTGGCACCTATCTGATCCTCCATCCTTTTGGCCCAAGTGAGACAGAACAACTTTAAAACACACACACACACACACACACACACACACACATATAAAAGGGTTTTGTGCCGGAGCAGACCCAATGCGGGTGTTTTTTTAATTTTTGATTTTTCTTCTGAGGGCGGTGGAGGCAGAAGAAGGGAGGGACCAGCCGAGGTTTTGCTAATTTCTTGCATATGGGGAATGTAGTGAGCCCAGTTGTGTGATGCTTGGTTTACATGACTGCACAAACAAAGAGCTGTGTTAATTAATTTTTCATTCCTGCAACAGATTGGGAAAAGCGCAGATCCTTGTAAACGGAATACCCGCTCTCTCAGACTGCATCAAAGACAAGAGAAAAAATTTTCTGCTAAATCTATATCGCTTATTTCCATGCCGTACCTATATCTTAACTAGCAGTAGCTGAGGTTCTCGATTAATAGGTTTCAATCAATTGACTGATTACAGCTGATGTTCATTACAGACGACATGTTTTTATCCAATTAATAGCATTACTTAATGATGTCTTTCTGAATTCTCTGTTTCAGACTAGCTGTTTTAAACACTATTCCTTTTTTCAACAGCAATTTAGGCTAATACCTTTGCGCAAATATTTAACAAAGAATTCTATTTTCATAAAACGTGTCCTGTATGGACAAAGCCACTTAGAGCACTTAAAAAAAATTTAAAGCACTTTGAAGAATCATTAAATACAAGGGAAAAGACAAAACAAAACTGGCAGATGCCAGAGAAACCAAGGTGAAATTGCCACGGTAATCAGATGGATTATTATTTAATGTTTCTTAAAATGGGGTGTGCTAAAAATCATTTTATCAGATCTGCGTTTGACTCTAAAGAAACGTTAGGATCTGTTCTCTCAGCCCAAACAAGGTTGAGCGGCAGTAAATCCAAGGTGATAGGCCATCCAAATCGCAGCCTAACTGTCGTCCCTGAAATTCTCCTGCGGCGGCGTTCGCTGTGCAGATTTATCTAGACAACAATAGCGAAACAGTCCTGCTGTTTAGCAGGATCGGTCCTGATCAGGTTTAAATTAGCGCTCTGCACTTAAATTTGGCACCACGCTAAATCAAGATGCATTTAATTTAAACAAAAGCCTCTAGAACCTGTTTTTAACGCCAGGACTTAGCGTGGAACAGGAGAAGCTGCGGGGAAAAGGGAAGAAAAGCATTTAAAAAGGGCTGGGGCCCCAGGGTCCACCGAGGCCTTCCCGGCCAGGGGGAGGAGGGGGAGAGCAGCCCCAGATTTTAAGCCATCCGCCCCCCTCCTTGCTCTATAGGGCTGCGATTCAGGCGAAAGGATTTGTTTGGGGGGGGCTACTAGTTCCTCCCCTCTACCTAGAATGGCCCCACTTTCTCACACAAAAACAATGCTGATATTTGCACAAACTCACATGCTCCCACCTCTGCCACCTTCCATTTAAAAATCTCTGTTCTGTTTCTCTGTCCCACGACATGTATATCCCCCAAGCTGCACTAAATTAATCTTTCTCTTCGGTCTGCCAGCGCTCCAAAAGTCCTGTTCTCTTATCTTATCTATCCAATGCTGGAAATTATCCCTGAGGCAAGGGAAAGAATTCCCTTCCTTTGGTTTCTTTTTGAAAAATGTGAATATAAAAAAGCTAAAATAGGAAATGTGGCCATCAGTTAGCTGACTGTAACATGAACGCCTCCTACACTAAGAAGAAATGCCACTGTCCCAGCTGGGTCTCCACAAATGAGTATAGGATAGTGACCGCACGGTAAATCCTCTGGGGGCGACTGTTCACAAGCACGACTGCTTTCCTTCAATTTCTATTGTCGCCTCTCAGTGAATAGCCTTGCACAGAACTACCCTGTTAATCCGCCATCGGAGACCCAAAATACACCTCAGCCAAGACCCAAAATACAAAGAAATATTTTGCATTCCAAAGTCTTTCAGAAACCAGCTGTCCCCAGACAAAAATGCGCCCAACATTTCTAGAAACAATGAGAGCAAACTCAGGAGGTCAAGTTATTCCCCAGCACTCTAAATGTCATAATTATATATTGGTTTTAGATCACGTATTACCGAACCTGATCAAAACCAGCAAGAGCGGATTCGTTCAAAGCAGGTGTTCAAGAAATCAAGCCGAGGTGGGGGCTAATGAAGCCCCTTCCTCAGTCCTAGAGACAGCTCTGTGGACCTGAAACCTTGCCCAGGGAACAGACCTACTCACCACACACGCTGCACCTGTGAAACCAGACTTCTCTTCTCCTAACCTCCGAATGGTTTTATTTTATTGCGCGTCAAACTGCTGCCTAATCCTCACCGTCACCGCCACCACCGCCACCACCACCATCGTTATCATCCACAATCAGAATCTTGCATTTTCACTAAGTCCCTCTGTCTTCCAACGGCGGCTGACATCGCAGAGCATTTCCTCCGATTTTACAGGCAGAAATCTGGTCCAGGAATTAATCCTCTGTCCCCATTCTTACCCATCCTAACATCCAACACGCAATATGGCACGTTTCCCCCTCTTTGGCATTTTCGCTTCCCTTTTCAATTGTTTACATGGGGAGGGAATTAAAAAACTGAAACTAGAAACCACAAAAAAATGGGGGGGGGGAGGAAGAGAGGCAAACTTTTTGAAGGTACCGCAGGGTGACTGCTAATATTAGAAATAATCTCTAGCCGAGTTGGCCCTTTTCATCATTAACGCCCGGAGTTCCTTCTGCAGAGCACAAGGGAGTCTTCAAATCTGGAGAATGAAGCAAGGCTGGAGAGACCGTTCATGCATTAAAAGCCCACGGACGGGCAGCTCCCTTGCCAGCCTTCAGACGCTCGGCAGCATCTTCCCAGCCTGCCAGAGGAGCGAAGGGCAGTGCCAGAGGCTTGGTGGGGTTCCTTCTGGAAAACCCCACTGGCCCGGAGAAGGTGGAGAGAACAGAAGCCAACATTCCCACAAGGTTTTAAGATGGAGTAGGGTTTTTTCAGTGCTATGTAATATGCTCGGGGTTCCTGGCTTAGAAATGTCAGGGAATGGCGTGGAAGGACTCAGCCGGTAAGAGCCGGGCAGACCAAAGCAGAGCTTGTCAAGAGCCAGGGGAGAAGGGAGAAGGCCCCGGCCTGGATTTGGCTTCACACTTCCTGTTTGGAACTCTCCCACTGGGTGTCCCAGGCGGCACCTTGGTTGAAAGCCCCAAGGCTCGCCCTGCACCCCACCCGAGTTGGTCCCTTTCCAGATATCACCACCAGACATGCACCAAATGGCTGGGTCCCCTCCCCTCCCCACTAACCAAGTTAACCCGGGCCAAGTTCAGCACCTGAATGCTGCCTTCAAGGTCCCTGCGTCAAAGGAGCAAGAGGCCCTTTCCTCAGTTTTGGGCAAGCCAAAGGCCAAAGAACCTCGGGACTGAGGCTACCAGGACCAGGCAGAGCAACGCTGGGCAGGTGCTTCGGCTCAGCCTTTGGAACGGCCGCGCTCCCCCGAGCGCCTCAGCCCCAGACTCGCCGGGAGACGAATGCGGGCTGGCTTCGCGCCCTCTGCCAACCCACTCCGGGCGGTTATGAGCACGAACCCAGGCACCGCTCCGACTCCCTCTCTCCCTTCGGGGCTCCGGGGAGGGGCGGAGAAGGGGCGTGCGGCTCCAGCCTCAGAGAAGGGCTTGTGGAGGAGCCACCGGGCACGGCGCCCCGAAGGACGCCGCGGCCAGGGCCGGGTTTCGACCGCGGGAACTTCTCCCGCCCGCCCCGGACGGTCCTCGTCCTTGCGCCACCCCAGCCGCTTTCCTCCCCTGAGGCGCGCGGCCGGATGCCCACGAGGCTGAAGCTCCGGGTGCCGGAGTCCGGTAAGGACTGGCGACCACCATCAGGAACCCTCGAGCCACAGGGCGATGCTCCCGACTCCGCTTCGCCGCCCCTCTGCCTGCGGGCGAATGGGGGCAAGAGCAGCGCCTCTGCCAGGACTATCCCCAGCCAGCCTCTCTTCGCAGGGCCGGCCGGGAGCGCTCGCCCCTCCGCGTCCCAACCCCTTCGGGCGAGGGAAGCTCTCGCCCAACTCGCCCAGACCTGAACCGCAACTTGGGTTGCCTCAACCCGGTTTTCACAGCTACCCCGACCCGCCGAGAGACCACCCAGGGCTGCGCTGGGTTCGCTCAAGCCTCCAGGCCGAGAGGTCCGCCGTCGAGGGGATTTCTCTCACAAGCGACGGGCAGGGGTCCCGTCCTAAACCTCCCGGCTTTGCCCGGACTCCGCCGCAATTCGCGGCCACCAGCGAAGGGCTGCGCGCGCGTCGGAAAGGAGCCGCTTCCCCAGGAGAGAAAAGCAGGGCTCCGTCCCCCCCCCCCCCCCGTTACCCTTTTCTCCGCCCAGGTTGGAAATGGGGGAAGTGGGATTCCTAGCCGGAGAACGGCGGTTCAAGTCTGACCCGTCCCCAACGCGAAACCCAATCCGGACCGAGCCGACCGGCAGAAAGCGCCTGGCCGCCCCCTCCTACCCCGACGCTTCCCGCGGGAGCTAAACACGCTCGCCCCCCACGGCGGATTTTGTTAAAGGGCAGAAGGGGGAAGGAGGCGCCGAAGGACCCTCAAGCGACCCCACCTGCCGCGCGAGAGGAGAGGACAGGTCCGCCAGTCGGAAGTCAACGAAATCAATCGGTTCACGAAACAAAACCGGCCGCCGACGCCCGAAAGGAGCTTCGCCGCGCCGTCGGAGCACAGCAGCTCTTCCGGCGGACGAAATCTGACGCCTCGCCTTGGACTGGACTTCCAGGACCCGAGAGCGTCTTAGAAGCGCCGTGGCCCCGGGAAGAACTCCCAAGGAATTTAGGGGCAATTACGACCGAGGAGCAGCCGTGCTTGCAACGTCGGTGCAGCCCGAGAAACCGACTTTCCAAAGCCGCACTTGATTCTCTTTATTCCGAGCGCGCAAACAGAAGCGCTCGAAGAGGCGCGTCTCCCGGAGGCGAAGCGCGCAACTTTATCGACTGTTTAGGGAAAAAAAAGGATTTTTCTCTCCCCGCAAGTCGAGGGGAAACGGAAGAGAAAGGGAGAAAGCGGCACAGGCCAGGGGACCCGCGTCCCAACGAATCCGGATTCGTTCCGAACCTTCCGCAGGAGAACCCCTCGCAACGGCGCAAGACAGAAACGCTCCATTTGTAAACAAGCGAAGAGGAGGGCGGAGGAGAGCGGCGGCGGGCTTCGCCGGTTCCACCCTCCGCAAGGGTCCCAGAAATGTTGGGCCCCTGCCTGAGCTCCCCTCGAAGAAACCCACGGCCTGCGGGCAGCGCCTTCCTCCGAGGAACTTCTCGCCCGTTTCCCCTCCGGACAGACCCGCGCCATTAGAGGGGAGAGAGCCTCCCTGCCTCTCAGATTGCCCGCCCGTCCGGCGGCCCCAAGGTTGGCGGTGGGGAGTGCCTCTCCCGTGCCATCCAGGCTCTCGACGCCAGAAGCAGTGCGCCCTTCTCGCTCCAGCCGGGCCGGGCCGGGCCGGGCCGCGGAACCTCCAGAATTTGGAGACGCCGACACCAAGATGCTACAAGGGCGCGCAAACTTCCTGGTTCTCGCGCTCTGAGGCAGAGAGCCAGGAACGGAGCGAGGGGGAAAAGGCAGGGGGAGGCGGCGTTGGGGTCCTGGAATCGGCCTCCCGGCACCGCAGTGGGAGGAGATTGCCGGCACCGCAATTAAGCTCCCCTCCCCCCGCGCTGACTTTTTTGCCCCGCCGCAGAAGAGCTCGGGAGGCCTGGCAGGCTGGCGCGCTCCGGGAGTCCCGGCTGCGGGGCGAGGAGGGACGCGGACCGCCGCGGACCGTGGCTTTTCTTTCGGGCTCCCCCGTTCCTTCCCAGGGAAGGGCTAGGGGCTGGCACATACCCCCCGCTCCAGTAAGCCTTCCGCTTGGCCCGGCCTGCGGCGTCCCTCCCCAGGGAAAGCGGCGGCGCTCGGCTCGGCTACTTTCCCACGGTCGGCTGCGGAGCTCGCGGAAGGAGAAGAACGGAGGCTCCCTTCGGGAAAACAGACAGCCAGGCCCTGCTCTGCCCCGCCGCCGCCTTGGGGTGGGCCCAGCGCAGGGCCGCCCGGACCTTCGCCGGCACCTCCGCTCCCTCTGCAAACCCTCTCCGTGGGCCCCCGCGCGGTTCCGCGGGGCGCCGGCGCCCGCCTACCTGAAGTAGTCCATTTTGCAGAAGATCTCCTGGTTCTTCACGTAGCAGCTGCTCTGCTGGCGGAGGGGCGTCCGGCACACCGAGCATTCCAGGCAGCGCGCGTGCCAAGTCAGGTTGTTCACCTGCGGGCGACGGACAAGCGCTAGGCCCGGCCCGGCCCGGCCCGGCCCGGCCCGGCTCCCAGCCCCCGGCCCGGCGCCCTTACCTTCAGCAAGTAGCGGTCCACGATCTCCAGGCCGCAGCTGGAGCAGACGCTTTTAGCTCCCGGCGGCAGCGAGGACGAGGCGGAGGAGGGCGGCGAGCAGACCGACGGCGTGGACGGGGTGCTGGCGCCCGAGCGCGCCTCCTCTTTCTCCAGGGCGCCGGCCAGCACCTCCCCGTCGGACTGGGCCTGCGGGAGCCCAAGAGAGCGCCGTGTCAGCCGCGGAGAGCCTCCCCCCCCAGCCCGCGGAGAGCCGGGCGCCGTCCTCCCCGTCGGAGGCTTACCATGGCGGAGGAGACCGGCGGCGGTGCTGGCGGCAGCAGGGGGGCGGCGGGCTCCGTCCGTGGGGCTCCAGCCCCCCACCTACAGTCGCCCCGTCCGGATAATAAAGCCCAACTTCAGAGCGGCCATAGGAACGACGTCGATCGACGCGCGGCGGGAGAGGCGCAAAGAGCGGCGTGTCTGAACCGAGCACTCGCGGCGGCCGAGGAGGGCGGGGGAGGAGAGGAGAGGAGAGGCGGGGGGGCACCTCGGGAAGCGGCTCGGGAGGCAGCCGCAGCGCGCCCGCTCGGTGTGCCCAGCCAGAGCAGCAGCGGCACCAGCCGCGCCTCCGCCTCTCCTCCTTCTTCTTCCCAAAGTCGCCGCCCCGAAGCACCTGCAATTAGCCCCGCCGCCGGGCCGGAGAGGCGCGCGCGCACCTGGCAATCAGCCTCGGGGGTGGGGGCGCGCAAGGACGGCGCGCCAGCACTCCCCAGCCTCTCCTGCGCCCCTCTCACTGCCCTTGCTCTCCCCCCGGCGACGGGAGGAGGGCCCCCCACCGAAAAATAGAAGGGCATCTCTCTCCTCCCAGAGGTTACGAGCCTCTTCATGCCTTCCCCCCCGATTTCCTGGCGCTTAACAACCGCCCCCCCACACCAGCAGCAAGAGATACCTGGAATGGGAGGGGGGAACCTGAGCCCCTCATCCGCTGGAAAGCCCCCTCCCTTCTCCAAAACAAGGAACAAGCAGCCCTGATAAGACAACTGAGGAATCCGGACACATCCCCCAAATTGGAACAAGCCTGCGTTCTCCCTCCCCCACGGGAAAAAGGCACAGCAGGAAAGGGAATTGGGGCACGTGGCTATCGGATTCCCCCAGGCTAGACAAACGCGAGTGCCCCGCGCCACTCACCCTGCCCACCCTCCCCAAAGGCAGCGGGAGCCTGGGCCTGGAGGATTGGGACCCGGCTCTTCGGAAGAGCAGGGCAGCGTGGCTATCCCCGGCCATCCTCCTCGCCTGGGGCAGAGGATCGCGTGGCTGGGGAGGGGGCTTGCTTCTTGCCTCCCGCCGCACACCCCTCCTCCTCCCCCTCCCTGCTTTGCGGGCTCTGCCTCACCTCAGTCCGCGACTGCTCGCCCGGGGGCTCATTCTTCCAGAACATGGGGGGCGCGAGGAAGGAGCTCCCCTCAGCAGCCGCGGCCACCCAGACGTGACTCGCCCGCCGCCGCCACTGCCGCACGCAGCTGCTGGAGAGGACTCGACTTTTTCCTCTTTTTCCCCCCTTTTGCCTGGGACGTTCCCCCCCTTCCCCGCCGCCCTCAAGTTCCTCCTTCCTTGCTTGCAGCTAAACAGGGCGGGGAGGAAGGAGAGGCCAGGCGTGCGCAAGGCGATAGGCAGGCCCCGTCTCCCTCCGCAGACACACCATCCCCTGCACCTTCGTGACAGAGACGCAACCAGAAGGCAGAGCGAGCCCCTGAGGGCGCGCAGAGTTCAGAGCAGGCCCGGGTCTCAGGCTACCAGCACAGAGGGACACCTTCCAGGCAGAACCACCTGGTCTGCGAACAAACCCGCCTGCTTCCCGTGAACAAGCTTGGGAGTCTTCCATTCACGTGTGACGCTTTTGACCAACAAATTGGCCAGCTATGTGCATACAACCAGCCCACAATTTATGTTCCGCCTGCCCTTTGGGCTGGAGTCTCCCTTTGCTTCCACCTTGGAGGCTTTGAGACTGCTGCAATGCCCACCGGTGTGCAGGGATGTCGCTTGCAATGTGCCCCGAAGCACCCAGGCGGCTCCAGAGGGGCCTCAGCCTGGCTTGGCGCCACCTGGCTGCCTCACCTTGGTGCCCCAGCTCCAGGGAGCCTGGCAGAGGGGGAATGCGGGCCTTTCCCTTTCCTGTCTCTTGCCTCCCTCTTGGCAGCGGCTGTGGTGGGAGGCCACGGGGTAACTCGATCGCCTTGAGGATGCAAGGGCCTGGCCGCGGCTTCTCCCTGAAGTCAGTCCAGGGGAAGTAACGGGAGAGGAAGAAAGGCCAGGCCCGGGGTGGATAATCACCCTGATTGGGACTGACAGCCAAATTGGGCAGGGAAAGAAGGGGAAGTTGTTTCAGGGGCAACCTGAAAGCTGCTGCTGTTGCGCCAAAATGCATTAGGAACCGAAGGGAAACTGACCCGCCAGCCTGCGACGGCTGCCTCTCCACAGGCAGATGAACCTGGGCAGAGACCGAATGCCCACCTAGTCCAATGCCAACCTCCCGGCTGGTCGCAAGGCTTTAAGCTCAGCCAAGGACTTTCTCAGGCCTCCTCCTTATCTCACGCCAGCAGAGTTTGAATCCAGAAGCACCCATTTATCAACAGAACAGTCCCTGCTGTTTTGGGGGGCCAAAGATGCTCATAGAAGAGTATTAAAATATGTTCCTTGCAGAAAGGGAAATGTGGAAGGTGGATCGGTCTACGAATCACAGTTCCCAAACTCTTCCAGCACGTCTTCTCAAAGGCTGCAAAAGGTTTTGGACGGAGGGGTCGAGGCTTTGTTCCTCTCATCGGCTGCCTAATCTCGCTTTCCTTTCTTCTCTACCTAACCAGAAATTCCCTCAGCAGCTCACAAACCACATAATCAGGAGTGCGTCTTCTTTAATTACTTGCACATTGTAGTTTCTCTTTGAGGATGAGGAGCTTCTTCCCCATCTTCAACTGCTGCCTCACCACCGTCCCTCCAAGGCTGGTTACACAGAGAGCCCTCGGCTGGTCTAAGATCTCCCAGCAAGCTTCATTTGCATCTGGCTCCTTCTCCACTCCGATTCTCCTGGTGCTCCTCCCCATTTGTAATTACACAACATTTTAACAATTCACCCAAATGCTGGTGGCCGATTGACCAGCTGTGAAGGCAGAGGAGAAATGACAAAAGTTCAACAAGGTGCACTTTTAAAATTGGGATAAAAGTTTATTCCTGTGGTGCCACTTTTTTTTTTTAAAAAAAGAATGGATACATATATGGCCAGATGTGTTCAATGCAGCCGTTACTCACAGACAAACATTACCAACCTCACTGCCCCCTTTCAGGGTTTCCCAGGTTTCAAGGTGCAAGAAACTCCAACTTTCTGTTGCTGGAAAGGTCAGGCAACTCAAACCATGTTTTACTATCGGTCAGAGATATATTCTAGGCAGACCGTCAGCTCACCAGAACTCTTTGTTATCTCCAGGTCAGAACAAATACTGAAGAAGTGAAAACACTCACACTTAAACACACTCAGCTCACACACCTTAAACTCTGGAGCTAGATCTAGCCACGCAGGAAAAAAAAATTCTGGTTTTACTACTAAACCAGTTGACTTTGTTGGAGAAGTTCTGTACAGATTTAGGGGTGGTATTACAGTAGATTTCCTCTGAAGAGCGTTCACTTCCACGTGCGCAAACGGAGGAATCAAGACGGTCCCACAAAAGGCCAGGATGGGACACGCTCCAGTCCTTGGTTCCTCCGAGCTGACCTTCCACCTGCAGCGCATGCCGGAGGACGGCGCTGACTGCACCACCGCATCATCTCTTGGACTTCCAGGCAGCTCTGGAGTAGGGGGCGGTCCGTTTTTTCTCGGGGGGCTTGAAGTAGGCGTAAGGGGCTGCTGGCGGGAACTCGGCATCAGGATTCTCTGACATCATTTTCAGCTTGGTTTCAATGGCTTTGATCTTTGTACTGACGCTGTAGAGTGAACAACAGAGGCGCCTGAAACTTCATCCTGTCTGCAGCCCAGATTTAGAGTCAGAAGCCAGTGCATGCAGGAGCTCCCCCCACCAGCCACCCCTGGGTTCAAGCAACACCTTTCTCCAGGTCCCCTTCTTTCACAGCGCAATCCCCACGTGCTCGCTTGGCTGTGAATCCCACATGCTTACTCCTCAGGAATTGCATTTAATGCTGCAGATTGAGGCCGTTGGGACACTGGGAGAGACCTCGGCTGATTGCTCGCTCCTCCGGGGGACCCACCTGTATCTGTCCCTGGCCTCTTATCGTAGCTAGGCAATAACGTGCTTGTTCAAGGTTTTGAGGTTGGCGAGTAGAGGCTCTCGTGCGTTTTGTGCTACTTGACTTTCGGTGAACATCGGCTGTACTGTCTTTTTTTTCCTGTTCTCTATAGATAGATTCTTTTTAGATAACTCAGTGACTGCTAACCACCTCATGAAGAATCATTTGTTGAAAGGCAGCTAAGTATTGCCAAGAAACCAATAAAATAAAATTAGTCCTAATGGGAGCTTGCAAGCTCCAAATCAGCTTGTTTGATGTCAGGTTCACCTCTGACCATAGCGCCAGGTAAAATCTGCAAACTGAAACCTGGGGTCCGTTTCCTATTCAGCCACACAGCCTGCAGCTTCTTCATCTACCCCTAACCTTGCATGGTTGATTTAAGAGCGAATGGAGAGAAACTCAAGGAGCTGCCCAGGGCACATGCCAACGGACTGGGATGTCATTCATAAGCCTGCGCATAAAGAGTCATCTCAAGCTGCAAGATGGATTTCTTTTCTCCTGTGATGGATCACGCCCCAGCGGGTTAAACTGCTTTTGAGAATTTTTTCAATTTCAGAAGTGATTGGCTGCATGGCTAAGAAGCACCATTTGGGAAACCCAAGTTTCTAAATTTATCCTAACGCTGGGACTCATCTGTCCCCCACCCCCCAGAAAAACAAACCTCTCTCACTCCGTTTCACTGTAGTAAATTCATGTGTGTAATTCGTTCATGGGTGTTGTTCCGTAGCCAAGATGGTTTGAGAAGGGACTTGCATGAACTCAGATATCTTATCAACGGAGAGTCACCCTCCCTTCTTCAGAAACTATCTACCTCCGTATTCCAGTTAACAAGGAGCAAGCATGGAGAAAGCTCTTTAAACTGCGGGAAACCGGATGCTGGGCTGGGTCCCCTCCCCACAATTAGAAGTAGATCTTACCTCAGGTTGGACTGGGGGGTCTCTGTGCTCGAAGATGGCTCCAGACTGATGGGAAGAATCTTCTCGTTCTTATTCTGATCATACCTCTGGAAGGGAGGGGGCAGAAAGAGCAGAAATTACTCCCCGACTAAAGCAAGAGGGCCTCCGTGCCCCTTCAAAAGTTGCCATTTTTAATACAGATAGAAGAGGAACATAATTAAGTACGTGGGAGGTCAAGTAATATTGGTTAAACACATTAAAGCAAATGTCATCCTGATTGGTTTTGCCATGGCTCTGCCTGTGTGGTTGGCTGGTCTGGTTTTTGGAACTGGCCCATGAAGGACATCAGCCTGTTGGGGGCACAAAGCGGGAGCAGGCTTACCTTGACCTGGGCATGGGCCCATCGCACTACCAGCTTCTTGGAGAGAGCCAGCTTCCCATTGAGGCAATGGATTGCTTGTTCTGCCTCCTGCAGGAGAAGAAGAGGGATAAACCCTTATATTCCTGCACAGCTCTGAGCTCTTGCACAGTTCAAAGGCTGTATCAGATTTTGTTGTGCTTTCAAAGAGAGACAGCGACAGCCATGAATGGATGGCAGGGGCTGTAGCCTGTGGAAGGCATCAAACTTAGGGCAGTGCTTTGAACAACTGAGTAGTAGCAGACCAAAGAGAAAACAGTCAATTCACGTTCCCCTCACAACACTGCCATTATTTCTGGTTTTAGCCCCTCTGCTCCCTGCAAAAAGCACTGGAAATTGGTGAGGGGACAAGAGCTGATTCAGTTCCCAGCAAGAAGCAAATGATGCTGGGGCAAGAAAATAATGCTGCAGAAGAAAACTGTGCATTCTCTGCTCCTTCTCAGACATCCAGCAAGAGAAGAAGGGAAAGAAAAGGGAAAGACGTCCATGAATGTCTTCTCCAAGATTACACAGAGGTCCTGCCCTGGGCAGATCCTGACCTTATTCTATGGCATCTCCATCAAGCTTTGGGAAAGGCTCAGGTGTGTAGTTCATAGGAGGTGGCCGCTGGGCTCCAGACATGAAGAGCCTGACCTGAATTAATGCACCTCTCAAGTTTCAACCTACCTGCTTGGTCTCAAAGTTCACAAAGCAGTAGCCTCTGGGCTGCCCCTCCAGTACCCCTGACTTGTGGAAGAGGAAGTCAAACTGCTTCACTTTGCCAAACTTCTGCAGGAGTTTGAGGAGATGATATCTGGAAGAGGGGAGAAGGAGCTGAACAATTCTGTTATTGCCACCCATCTCACGCCACGTTTTATAAACAGAGAGGTACAGAAGAAGAAAAAGCAGCGTGTGTTTTTGCTGGAAGGCATTTCAGGACCTCGTCAAAAAGCTGACCTCCGAAGTCTATCAGCAGGTGGCCAATGGAATAGGAGACAAGGGCCAACGCGGGGCCATCGGGAACCTTTGGGGAGTGAAGGGGACCACACAGCTTCCCTGACTGACTGTACCTGTTCCTGCGGGTTCCCATCAATGTGGCCATTTTCCTGAAGTGGCTGAGAAAACTGAGAAAATTCCAGGAATTGAAGCGGTCCCCCAGAGCAGGTTGTCACAGATGCATTCCAGGAACAGGAGGGAGAGCCCGGCCAACTTGACTCACCCCGTGGCTCAAAGACTTTTTGCAAACTGATGGAGGAAAGTTCCTGCCATGACTACCTGGCAGCTAATCTTTGGCCATCATCCCACCCCAGAGACCCGAGGAAGATTCTGAGCCACGAAGACACACCGTATCGTTTTGCCTTATTTATTTCTGGAAGTCATCTCAAGATTTATTAGCTATTGTTAGAAGCATAAAAACACCACTATCACCCCCCCCCCCCCCCCCGCCAGCACTATCCTCTTTTTGGCAAATGTGCTTGTTTCCCTCAGGCCCAAAGGGCTGCAGCTCATCCTGTTCTTGAAACAAAAAACATCTAGCACCTTGCCTTGAGGACTCTGACTTGATTTCCTTTGGCAACCTTGTGGTCTGTTTGGCATGGCTGCGTTCATCAGCCTGAATTTCATCAGAATTCAACGTGGGGCTTTCCCTGTGGTGTCTCCGTACAGAGTAACTGAGGAAAGATACAGCTTCCAGATCCCCATGCTTAAATCCTGGGCCAGAGGAAAGGTGGGGAAGGGCTAAATTACATCAGCCTGAGTACAAGGTAACGAGCCTGTTACTCCCCAGGCTCCATGATGGCAAGGTTCTGGTATGGGCAGTTGGCAATGTCCCTGGCATCTTTCCTGCCGACTCTGCCAAGGGCATTTCTACTGTCTGTGACTCTCTTCTGCTACAAGACAAACACGCGTGGAGTCTAAAGAAAAAGAAACCACAGGGAAACTAATAGGCAGGAGTTCCAACCTTTGGCCAATATATGCTAGTCCCTCCGCAGTGCTGCGTGCTGTGGCACTCACTACACTCAACTCCAGGACTCTCAAGGAAAGAATGAAAAGATTATTTTTGGCAAATTTACATGCCAGGCAGTTTATCAACAAGATAGCTGTGGCTGTCATTTGAATTCCTGAAGCTACACTGGCGAGCAATCTTGAAGTGGGTAAGACTTTGCACGCAACTCGCTTTATCGATAAGGAGCTGGCCATAAATTTTTGCTTTGTATTTATCTGTCTCCTCTTCTCTGCCCCCGTCTTTACTTCCAATAATGTTTACTGTTATTTACAAGGTGCTAAAAGCGTTTTTGAATAATGGAAGAGCTACATTACAGACAGGGAACAGGAAGTCAGGCTGCTGAAAATTACAAGAGCTATTTTGATGGGGTACCTGGGACCACGAGCCCAAGGCAGAGGAAGGAGAGCAGGCCCCATCCCTACTTCCTGCCATCCAAAACACATGCGAGACAATCTGTCCAAGTCCCATTTCCTTTTCCGCCAGCTTTCCTCCTGGCACTCTAAGCGCTATTCAAATACCGAGTTGAAGGTTCCTCCAAACAATGCTCTTCTAAGGATATGGGAATGGTCCCAGCCACATGCTAAAGCCATTTACGTCCGGGAATCTGTTTGTGAGTGCTATTCCTCAGGGTGGATCTTAAAGGGAGAGACAGAGAGGTGAGGCATCTTGCCTCTATAGAGGCCACCCTCGCTTCCCTTAAGGCTGCAATGCAAAACAGCTTTTGTCACATAAGGACAGAATTCCCACCCGGAAGACAGATAAATGAACGCAAGCAAACCGAAACTGACAGAAATAACAGTGGGCCAGAACGCACTGCAGAATGCACGAAAGTACTAGGGGATGTAAACTCTGCTGTGGCATAAAATGTAAATTAAGTGCGTTCAGTGACTCTGGTTGGGGGACCTCAAAGGGTTTATCAGCTCGCGTAGTATTTCGCGGAACCTAAACCCTAAGCGACCCTCACACCGGCCAGGGCAGCGATCCACGGGATGCCTGTTTTTGGACATTGGTTCCCAAGCCTGCAAATCCAACCGGCCCGCCTGCGCGCAGATGCTTTTAACTTCCCCAAACTTCCCCAAACAAATCCCTCAAAGGGCTCCTCAGCCCGTCAGCTGAGCAGCGGCCACAATGACTCAACCCGAGGAGCTGCAGCAATACAAACACTGGGCCGAAAAACGGCAATTAATGCAAAACAGAGAAGAGGCCAGTTAGCGCCGCGCTGAATGAATCTCCTGAAGAGGGCATTAATGATGAACTCCACTTAGAGGCGCGATTAGGACGCTCCCCAGCTGAAAGGAGCAGCACTTGGAACAAAAAACGCCAAGCACTTGCCGAAACAGAAGGAGCCGGGCAAAAATTGCTCCCACAGCTGAGAGGCCCGCAATATCGGGGATAACACGCGCGGCCACTTGGGCTGCATAAATCAGAGACTGTTGTGTAAAGCGGGGGCGGGGCCGCCCGGCGCCTCGGCGGCCCCCGGCAATCAAGCCCTCCTCGCCGGTGGCGTTTAATTGCGCCACTTCAGCCTGCTCCGCCGCGTTAGCACGCAATTTAAGGGCGCTAATCATCGGAGGGCAGGGGAATGTCAAGCGCGCGCGCGCCCCGCGCCCCGCGCCCGACGCCGCCAGAGGCAGGGCCGCGCGGCGGCGGCGGCGGCGGCGGCGGCGGGCGAGGGCAGGGCCGGGCCGGGCCGGGCCGGGCCGGGCCGGGCCGGGCCTCGCTCGCTCGCTCACTCGGTGATCTTGGGGTCCAGGTTCCCGATCCAGAGCCGGTGCCCGTCCTGCAGGGCTCCCTCGGAGAGCAGCGAGGCGTTCTCCAGCCGCAGGCTCGGCGCGGGGGCGGCCGCGCTCGCCATCCGGACCTGCGGAGAGGGGGTGGGGGCGTCAGGGTCGCTGCTCGGCGCCGCCCCCCAGGGAGACACCCAGCGCGCCCCTCCGCGGGCCGCCCTTCCCGAAGCCTACCTAGCGGGGTTGTTGGGGAGAGGGGCCAGGTGCCAACGAGCGGGGCGGGCGCCTCTGGGCATGTGCAGAGTCCAGCCCCCCGCGGCCGCCGCCGCCGCCTCCTCCTCCTCCTCCTCAGCGCCTCACCCGCATTCGCCGCCCGCGCGTCACTCGTCCGCGCCGAAAGTCGCGCGGCGGCGCAGGCCGGAGACGTCACCGGCCGCGGCGCGGGAGGGAGACGTCATCCGGCGCGCGACGGCCCCGTGTCTCTGCTCGGCCGAGGCGAGGCGAGGCGAGGCGGGTGGACGGGCGGGGAAGCGGGCGCGGCGACCGGGCGGGGGGGGCAGCGGATGGGCGGGCCCTGGGTCTGACGGACGGGCCGTGGGCGGGGCCGGGGAGGGTCCCGCTGAGGATCCGTAGCGTTTTAACCCGCTTTCAAAGTGGGCGGTCGCCTGCGCCCTCCTTCCCCGGAATAACAACAACAACAACAACAACAACAACAACAATAATAACGATAATGACAACAACCAGCAGGAGCCGGCTTGGCTGGCAGGCAGGCGGGCTTGGAGACCGGGACCCCGGGGTGGGCCTCCCCGCAGGAGAGGGACACCCAGCCCGTCCCCTCCTCGGGATGGGGCACCGCCCTTAGCAAGCGAGGCGGGCAGAGCCCCGCAGGACTAACGGAAGCCTTTGCTCTCTTCCAGGGCGGAGACGGCGCCATGGCCGGGCCCCTCCGAGGTCTCCAGCGGTTCCCAGCCCTGCTCCGCCGCCCCGCCTGGCAGGCCCCTCCGAGGCACGGGCCCCTCCTGCTGCTCGGCCTCTGGGAGAGCCGGGCCCTCGAGGCCCCGCAGGCCCGGCACCTGGCCACGAAGAAGGCCAAAGGTGAGGAAGGCGCGTGCGTGCGTGCGTGGCCCTTCAGGCCCTCCCCTCCCGCCCCCGCTTTCCCGCCTGTTTGGACCTGCTGAACTGGGAGGCCCACCATTTCCAACCGTGCAGAACACGCGAAAACTAAAGTCGCCCTATTGCTGATCCTGTAATTGTTACCGAAAGTCGCGTGACTTAAAATAAGCTGCTATAGCAAATCAAAGGGAAGAGACCAGCACGATCAAGGGGCTGCGATGCTCCCTCCTCCGAGACGGTCCATCCTTTTAGGGCTTCGGAATTCAGGATGGGGGAGCGATCGTAAGACGTTTATACTTTTCCAAATATGGGAGGCTGGGCTTAGCAGGGGTCACCCCGTGAAACTGAGTGCCTACCTCGGAGGTGCTCCTGGCAGCAGGTCCTGAAAAAGTCCTGCGTAAGCATAAGCGAACGACCCTCGGCTGTGCTCTTTGCAGCGAAAGGAAAAGGCCAGGCCCGCGTGAGCATCAACGCCTCCTTGGTGGAGGACGTCATTAATCTGGAAGAGCTGAATGAGGAGATGTGCTCTGTGGTCAAAACCCTGCAGGAAAATTTCAACAAAACTTTGAGCATCAGAACCAACCCGGGTGAGTGATTTCTCTCTGCAGCTTTTGGGGCGTGGCTCCAACTCACTTGTTATTTTCTTACGCGCACCGCATATTTTCATATCAAATTTAAAAATATTCTCTGCTTTTATTGCCTGGCTATAACTCAAGGGTCTCAGTAGACTGCATAAGGTTCTAGATGTAATAGTGGCTACCAGTTTGGACAACTGTAGAAGGAGATGGGATGTGTTCAGGGAGGAGGAGAAAGAGGGTGTACGTCCTATGCAGTGAAAGAGAACATTCATATTCAAAGGCAATCTGCCTAAGAGAACCAGGGAATGGGAACATAAACCCCTTTTGGCAGGTTTTTAACAGGCATCAGATAATTCAGAAGCCCTTAAGCCAGCCACGTGACAGAATGCAACAGTCACTTGCCGGATAGGAGAGTTGCAACTGGCCACCAAATTAGCACTCTTCACAAAAATTTGGTAAATGTTTGGAATTAAGCAAAAACACCCCTGTCTCATGGAGTTGGCTGTCTTTTAGCAAGCCAGAAAGCATTCACATACAAGTCTAACAGTAGCTATCACAGAAGGCAGTAAAGGCTTTTGCTACCATAGAAAGAAGTGTTTTTTGATCTTACCTTTTATCTAGTAGCTTGGATTCCTTATTAAATACTTTTTTCTTCCTCATTCTTTACGAGCTCGTAAACCTTTGTGGCCGGAAGCCCAAGAGCCGAGTGCAAGAGCCTGTAGGGAGGACAGAAGCACAATGCTGATATTAACAATTGTATTGGGCCAGGCCCTGCACACTCCCACTGCTCCGAGTTAGGATTCCTCCATTTGACTGATCTTGACCTTGGCTTGGGCTACAGCACTGAATCGCATCCTTCCACAACATGCACTACAGCTGTTTTGTGCATGTTTTTAGTTCAGTGCATTTTTTCAGAAGCAGCCCTTCTAAATATCAGGAGCTTTCCAGATTGATTCCAAAGCTATATAAGCTGATGATTTGCATGGCTAAATGTAATAAAGTGCAATAAAAGCAGCAAGCCGTAATTATAAAGAGAGGAGGAACAATAACATCTATGCTGGAATGCCAATGTTGTATTTCTGATTTCAGGGGCTCTTGATTCTATCATTGTGACAACCAGTGATGGGAAATTTCCACTGAACCAGCTTGCACAAATCTCCCAACAGTCTCCCCAGCTCCTTGTTGTCAACATGAACAGCTTCCCAGAAGTGAGTAGATCTCTTGCTGCGCCAGCCTAGCAGATCCAAGTCTCCCAATCACAGGTGCATCCTGGGAGTGGGAAATGCTACTTTCCCCCCATCTGCTTCATCCCCGGGTGTCGCCTCTAGCTTGTGCCTTGGCATATGCAGTGGCTCTGACTGTTAAGTTCCCTGGGAGCAGAGACCTTGTTTTTGCTTTCATTCCTGGATATTACTGAATAAGCTAGGCATAGTGTAGGAGCTTGTACAGAATCAAACCGTGCAACAAAATTTGCTTTGGGAGGAAGAGGATTAAGAAAAAGACCAGAAAGGAGCAGGGAATCATTCCAGTGATTGCGAGTTTGAGCTGTGTTCCCTCCACGCTGCTTCATTACTCCTCTCCAAAAGAAGAACACAGCGGGATTTTTGTTAAGAGAAGTGAGGTAGCAAACGCAAAAGGAGCACCCATGACCAGCTTAGGCCAGGCGCGTGTGGAATCTGGACTGCCCAGTCACCGTCTCTGACGCAGCAGAGAGCACACGGTCCTCGCTCTGCTGGCTGCCAAAGGGCTGTGTGTGGCACAAAGGCTCAGCCTGTGGGGTGGGGCCAGAGGTTTCCAGCAACTGCCTGCCAGAAAATCCAGAGATGTGAAGAACAGGCCTGGTGCTAATCCCCCTTCTTTTCACACTTGCCCAGTGCAATGTGGTACGAGTTAACGTGATTGAGGTTTTCCCTCTAAGCCCCGACCACGTGAGAGCTTTGGCAGCCAAAGTCCCATCCTGGAATCTTTCATCTGCTTTCGTCCTACATCTTCCAGAGTCCCGGGCCCCGTGAGGATTCACTGCCTCCTTTTCTATCTGCGTTGCCTCAAACCGTCAAAATGGTTTCCATTTTCCTTTCTGCATTCTTCCTCACTTCCCTAGTTGTTCTCGCTCCCCCGCCCCCGGAAGCCACTTCACCGATATCTTCGATCCTGGGAGTGGGGGGGCAGGGGGGCGTCCTGCAGCTTGCAATTCAGTTTGATCAAAGGGGCCTGGGCCGATGTAACTTCCTGGTCTCGCTGGTAACCAAACTAAATGTTTCCATGTTCTGTCAAGATGGATTGCTCTCCGCTGATGGAGAGCCCCGGCGTCTGGTAATAATTATTTGCTAATTCCCCCTGCCTTTTTTGATCTCGGCATTGCAGAGCACAGCTGCGGCCGTTAAGGCGATCCAACAGAGCGGGATGAATCTCAACCCGGAAGCAGATGGGCTGTTGATTCGCGTGCCAATTCCGAAGTAAGCAGCTTCACAACCTTCTCGCAATCCCTCAGCTGGGGCAGGGGGAACGATGCTGCAAGATATCTTGGACGATTCTGCCTGCCTCCCACTTGGCTAAACAAAAGGCGTTTCCACTTTGAACAGTCAGGTCCTCTCTGGAAATGCTTCTTGCCTCCTCCCTGCACTTTGGATGAGGGGCTGAAAGAGCTCTTGACAGGGGCAGCCTAGCGCGGTACCCAAGGAAGCGTTTTTCTGCCGGACATCCACCCCTTCTTGCGGGGCTTATTCTGACCCACTTAGGCTGCCAGGCCATTTCAAACGTCCCTTTAAGGCTACCTTTTAAAACAATTCTTTTGCTGAATTATTGCAACTTGCTTTGTTTTTTGGCAGGGTTGCAAAGCTATCCTAGAAATGGGGGGCAGGGGGAGAGCAGCATGTGTTAGTTAAAGTAGTCCTAGAGAATAAGCCATAAATGATGGTCCCAAGAGCTGCGAAAACTGGCTTCTTCTGGAGCATCCCTTTTCTCTCCTGGTGCACAAAAGCCACGTTTGGCAGTGCAGGATTCGAGCCCTTGGTTATCCCTTTTCTGCAGGGTGTGCTTGGTCCGGTTTTCCACTGGCAACCAGAAAGGGAGGGGTGTGTGTGTGTCTGTGAGGGTCTGATTTCACAGCTAAAATTTTCCAGGGCTGCTCTCGGAAGGCAGTTCTTGTGATCAGCCTATAATATGTTTTAAGGGGGAAGAAAATCGGCTGGCTGAATTCCCTGCTCAAAGTCCACGCATTGTCTTTTCCCACCCACCCCTGCCCGGCAACATCACATTTTAAAAAGCATCCGCAAATTGGAAGAAACGAGAGGAGAGGGGAACTGGTGGCCTGCTAGGCGTTGCTGGTCAGCAACTTCTAGCAGCCCCAGCCCGCAAGGCTAGCGATGAATGATGCTGAGAACAACTCTGAAATTACTTTCATTTCCCCAGACTAGCATCAAGATAGAATGGGATCTCTTTGGCGCCTCTGCCCAAGCAAATCCAGTTCCTAGGTCTCCCGCCACTCTCAGCATCCTTTCTCTCCCCTCTCCCTCCCAATTCTGAAGGAGGCTGCTATTATCCTCCTAATTGCGGAGGATTTCGGGCCGCTGTGCAGCAGCCTGATTGTTAACATGCTCCCAGGTCAACTTCCGATCTGAATTCCTGGAGAGGAAGAGAAATCCAAGAGTAGGCAAGGCAGAGAAGATCTGAACATCTCTCTCCCATTTTTGTTTTTTGTTTTGGTGCCACGGGTTACCTCGTGGCTCTTTCTTGTGACAAGACGCTGCATGTTTATTGCCACACTGCCTCATCTGGAAATGGAGGGAGGGCGTGGTCCAAATCGTGTCCACCGGGGCAACAGCTTGGTCACCACACTGCAGAGACTGTAGCCGCTAGAAAAGCCAGAGACCAAAACCTCTTGTGCCCTGCCGCTGTCCTGGCATCAGCCACCCGAGCCGTAGCTGCCCGTTCCTGTCTATCCTCCCTGTGGATTTATCCTTCATCCCTTCTGAACATTTTCTCCATTGTTTTCAAGTGTGCTTCTGTGGGCGTTTGTAAGAGCAGATCTCCTGTGCTCCGCAGGGTTCGGGGCCATCCAAAGGTGGTCCTCTTCCCCTTTGCTGTTCTTTTACCAGGGTCACCCGTGAACACCGGGAGAACTTGGTCGTGGTCGCCAAGCAGCTCACCCACAAGGCCAAGGAGTCCCTGCGCAAAGTGCGTACCGTGGCCGTCAACCAGACGAAGAAGGCCAAAAGCACCACGTCGGAGGACACCATCCGGTTAATAGAGAAACAGGTACCGAGTGAGTGGAAGGCCCGGCTGCAGGCTGGTGCTGACTGCGAGAGCTAGGCTGGGCTGCCCTGGTCTTGACAGGGCACCCATCCCAGAACACAGAAATGTGGCACACTGCGTTAGAGGTCTCCCCGCTTCTGGGCAGCTGTCTCCGGACTCTTGCTTTGGTCCAGATGGACTTCCCCTTGGTTCTTAGGCTTCTGGTGAAAATCCTGATGCAAGCATTGTGATTTGCTACCCATCAGTAGGAATTAATGCAGCGTTCTTTTCTCCATTTGTGACAGATTCAGCAAATGGCTGACGATACCAGCGCCGAAATGGACAAGCTCTTGGCAGTGAAGACGAAGGAGCTGCTTGCGTAGAGACCCTCCCCTCGCTTGGGAATCAGAGGTCGCCAGAGGCTTCTTTCTTCCAGCTTAGCAGTCTCTACAGCAGTGATTTTTCACCCGCTGAAGCCAGCTTTGGGCAGCAAGTCCAAGGCTCGGAACTGAGGGAGGAGGCTCAGCTTTGCTGTGGGCCAGAGAAAGAGAAGTTGGCTTTCTGAGGCTTGTAATCTCAGCTCCGCAAGGACCAGCGTGGCCCTGCTGCCGAGGACACAGAAGCAATTTTGGCAAAAGGATGCCTAGGATCCCAAACAGTCATAGCTGAAATGGCAGTGCCCGTTCTGCCCATCCTGCCTGGCTTTGGGGGAGCCAAAGATGCAGAGAGGGGTCTTCATAAATCTGACAGGGATTTCATATATTAAATAAAGTAAGTCTGAATGATCTAAGGACTCCTTGTTGTACCCCTCATTCTTGGAGTGTCAGAGTGCAGGGAAAGTGGGTATGTCCTGGGGAGACTTTTGGCTCTCTCTCTCATGATAGGGCAGGCTCATTTATTTTATTTATATGGTTGTATTCACAAACCATGCCGAGCCACGGTCTTGGGTTTACAGGGCACGCTGGCTGGCTATGCTCACCTAGGGTTTTCTTCATCCAGCCTTAAGACACTGAACCACAAACGATCCACGTAGGCCGGTTCGCACAGCATGGTAAGTGAAAATGTAGTTGGTTAAGCTGTGGTTGAGGGCGATAATGTGATCCCAGCCCTAACGTTCATTTAGCTCAGGAGGCTGGACAAAATTCACTACGCTGTTTCTAGGACGTGCGAACCTGTCTGAACGTGGGATTTCAGTTCATTCTGTGTTGGTTTGCTTGTTCCACCCAAACCTTTTGTAAATCCACATTGTGCGGGACAGAAAAAAGTGGGCGGAAAACAGAATTTAATCACTTTGCTCACTTGCGAGGTGGACCTGGACAGGGGTTACGTGCGTGCAAATACAGTCATAAGCCCTGGATGAAAAATATCAAGCAATTACCCTGCCTGGTATGTAACCAAAAAAAAAAGGGGGAAACGGGTCGGGTGCTGGGGTGGGAAACCTAGCAGGCAAGCGTGAGCTGCAGCCAATGTGGGAGTTCAAAAGAGAGGTGATTAGTCTCCTTTGAGTATTTTTTTGGGGGGGTGAGGGGGAACAGAACGGCTCGATTGCTTTTGTACGAAGGACAGAGGCGCCTGCTCCCTGATTGTGTCTTCGTGCCTTTCTGTCAAATAAGACCTGCGCAGGCTTGGCGTGTCGGGGTTTACCAGGCGCGCACCTCTTTGACAGGGTGCCGAGCAGAGGGAAAAATGCGCGGCAGCATAATCGCCTGCCTCCGAATTTCGGTGTTGATTAGACGCGCTTTCGGGCTGGATTGTCGGGAGGCTGAAGTGCTGCTTTTTAATCACTGCAGAGGCTCATTACAGCTTCCCAGTGACTCGCGTGTCCTCCAGTTCTCCTTTCAGATTAGCGCCCAGAGTCGGATGAATATTGGATGATTTCATTACATACAAATGCAATCAACAGTTTTGCATAAAATTTCTCCTCTTTTTCTTGAGTTTCAATTGACCCCAGCACCCATGGCGGTGGTAAGCGCAAAACACATGCAAATGAGACAGAACTTACTGCATTAAAATATCTCTGTGTATTTGCGCGCGTGTGGTAGGGAGGGGAGAAATAAAATTACTTAGAAGTCTTCAGGGCTTCAGAAAGGCTGTCCAAAAGCTTTTGGTATCTCTCCTGCATACTTATTCCGCTATAAAACATGCAACTTGGCTCACTCATTTGAGACCCTTCTCTGCAAATACTGGCTCAAGTTGCTGTTTACGGCTCTTGTTTTCCTGCCACGTTTGTTTGCAAGCTCTACAGCCGCTGTGGACACTTTGTCCACAGAAAGGAAGCATATTAATAAAGAGAATAAAACGACCTAAGCCGTAACACCTCATTTCTCCGTTGCCCTTGTCTGGTTTCGCCCAACAGGGTAAGCTAGCACCAACTCAACCACTTGATGGTTTAGTGTGGTGCGTATTGTGGCTTCCTTGCAAGGGAGGGAGGGAGCCGGTCGGAAGGGAGGGGTGCTGTGGTCTAATTGATCCAGGGGGGCACCAAAGGATGCCTTGCTTCCCTCTGTGAAGACAGAACAAGGAATGACCTACCTCTCTCAGTGCCAATGCATTTATTTTACACAGATGTTTACCAGATCTATATTTCTCCTCAAAACTATACTCCCAATTGGCGTTCCCTCTTATTTCTAATGGTTTTGCCTTGGATTACCATTACTGCAACGGAGACAATGATGTTTTTGTTTCTTTGTATTGCAGAAATATACTATTACTTACTGCCAATCCCACATCTTTAGCAACAGCCTGCCCTGCAGAAATTAAACAGTGGTTTTCCTTCCTTTTAACTCCATACCCGAACAGCTTCCAAACACTCACTTTTGGCATTCTAGGAACTAAGGTCACCAACTCTCAGAATATATCAGTCTGTCAAGATCTGGTCCACAGGGTGGGGCTTCTCCCTGGGTGAGGGGGCCTAAGGTTCCAGCGCAGGTGGGTGGGTGGGGGCTACCTGGGAAGGTAACTGCCTGCCTGCACAGAGGGAAAGGGAGAGTCTTAACCCTTTCATTTCTCCTATTCGTTGCCGGACACGGAATCCAGCGACCGTCGGGACGCACCACCGCCTGGGAGATTTAACCCTCTCCGCAGTTCCCCGATTTATTCCGACCCGAGTCGGACTCGCCAGCCGAGAGGAAAGGGCTTCCAACGGCTAGGGAGCCCCCCTTCCAGAGGGGCTAAGTCCTGCCATTTGGAGCTGCGAGCCTCCTGATCGGAGGCCTGCCCCCTCCGCCTCCCCACCCTTTTCCTCCTTAATCAGCGATGCTAATGTGAAAGCTCAGTCATTACCCAGCGAAGGAGCAGCAGTGGCGAAGCTGGCAGGAATGGAACGGAGGAAGCGTCATTAAAAGCCCCCTCCAGGAGGGAGCCTTTACCTGAAAGCAGCTGAAGCTTCACCTGCAACATCTGAATTTCAGAAATCCGGCGTACCGACAGCAGCACGCCCACACTTTGTCAGAGGAGCCGCAGGAAACTCCTCACAGATCTCCTTTCATAGTTTCCCTTGACAGACTTCTTAATCAGCTTTTAATTAATAGGAGCAATCTCTTTTGCCACTGAAGCAATGGGCAAGGACGCGTTTCCTGGCGGCGGGGCTCCCCCCCCACTGAGGGACTGACGCCTTCTTCAGCTCCCTCCCCGGACGCAGACCCATTCTGAAGCAATTTCTATAAAATAAACTCTCTAATCAGGTAAATGATCCCATACGCTAAATTGCTGCCTTGCAGCTGCTTGGTTAACCTGTCCCCCCCTTCCAGAAAGTTGATGGGTGGGGGCCCCGGGAACACACAGCAACTGTGTTGTCCCAATTAGAGCCAAATTTGGACTGAGGAGAAGGGGGTCCTCTGCAAAGCAGCATCGGCCAATATTTAAACCGGGATCAGGGAGGACTGGGGAGGGGGAGCTGATGAGCCGGGCTGGTTGGGAAATGGGGGTGCAGCCACGCTCCGGCCTTGACCACAGCTGCCTGCCCTGTGGGGTTCCCAGTCCCACTGGGGCCTCTTCCGACCCATGGCTGCCCAGAACCAACCCCCGCGGAAGAGAGCTGGCGAACCTTTCAAATTGGGAGTCTTTTTCTGGTCGTCTTGAGGGTGCATTTGCAAACCAGGTTCCCCCTCCTTTGCAGAGATGAAGATGCAAAGCGCAAAGAGGGGCAGAGGCTCCGGAGCGTGCACGGAACACGTCCCTCAGCACCACGCCTTTCCCCCGGGCTCTAGCGGGCAACGAGGGCGCGTTCTCAGCCCAGCTGCTGGGGGCTGCAAGTCCCATTTCGTTACTCTGTGCCCTGGGCAAACCCAGCCTGTGTGGTTTATTCAGGAAGCCATCATTAAGCAGGATCGGCAGAGCCAGCCCCGAGGCCCTGCCTGGTCCTCCGGCCTTCAACCTGGCCCTCCTGCACACGGATCGGGCGGGCTCCTAGAGCAGGACCCGTGGGGGCAGCACCGCGGGGCAGAACCCCCCCGGCCGGAGCCCGTGCCGCCCGCACCGCCTGCTCCTTGACCTGTGGCATCTCCCTGGCAACCTGGAAGCATTTATGCCTCTGAAATGAATCTCTCTTGGGGGGGCTATGGGTGGTGGGGCGGGGGTACCTGTGGGCCTGGCAAGTCTGCTGCACCGGAGACCATGATGAATTTGATTTCTTTCCTGGCAGATTGGGTTTCGACCTCCCAGACTTCCTGTCCAGCCTGGCTTTTCATTCCTTATCTATGGCCGGTTAAAGGCTGCCTCTCAGCCCCCAGCCCCCAACTTTGGAAACAGCTGCAGCCCCCCCCCTTTTGCTCTCTCGCTTTCTCTCTCTCGGGAAGCAGCTGTGTCCGAAGTCCAAGGCGACCCATGTTCCCCAGTGTGGGTGCCAGGCAGGAAAATGGTCGCCGCCTGTCCTGCAGAGATGCAGCCACAGGTTGGCCGGGGGGGGCGATGCCGCGTCGTCTTCCAGCCTCCCCGATTCCAGTGAGGAAAGCTGGACTGCGAGCAGCCTTAAAAGCCCTCCTGTTCCAAGGACTCTGCCCATGCCCCTTCTGCCCGGGGCCCGGCCCTTTCACTGAATAACGGCCTCTCCTGTGCCTCTCCTCTCGTCAAAACGAGACCCCCGCGAGCCCTTGGGAGCAGGGGTTTCTCCTCTTCCGCTCTGCAATGGGCACACATCATCGTCCCAAATCCTAGCGCTGGGAGGGACTCACTCCTGAGGCCGTCCAGCCCACCCGCCGCTCGGTGCAGGACTCCGCACTAAAAGCCCCCCGGCGGGTGGCTGGCCAGCCTCTCTCTGAAGATCTGCAATGGAGGGGGCTCCACCTGGTGATGACAGGACGCAGGCTTCCCTCTGTTTCCGACTGACAGGCAGCGAGTCTTTCTGCGGCTGCCGCGAGGCCAGAGCCACCTTGGCGGCCATGGGGCAACCCCACCCCATGGGGTTTGCTGAGGGAGCGGGGGTCCACGCAGCCCAGCGGCAAAGCAAACTGGGGTAGGCTCTCGGAAAAGACGGGGTGGGGGGAGCAAGAGACGAAACCAAATTCTGGAAAAGATCCATTGCCTGGATTTCTGACCCAAAGCCCTCCACGTTGCCAGTCCCAAGTAAGGGGGGGAACACGGCTGGCCCCCCACGCAGTCCAGCTGCTGGTCTAACCTGTCGGTAGAGTCCCCATCCGCTGGGGACCACCCAGCCTCCAGGATGGGACGGGATTCACATGCGGCGCTAAGCCACGTTGCGTGGCTTTTTTGAAGAAGCCACAACTGGTTGCGTTCACAGCACAGGCTAAGCTACAAATCATGGATTGCAAAGGGCTAGGATAAACCGCCGTAAACGAACCCCGGGCCGACTAAGGGTGCGACGTTTCTCTTCTGCTCTGAGAGGTAAGGCGAACTCTCGCCAGCCCTTCAGAGCGACCACCCCCAGGTACCCTAAGAGGCATTAGAAACAGGTCTCCGCAGCAGCAGCAGCAGCAGCAGCAGCAGCAGCTGCTTCTGTTGGAATAAATCTGATTTGTCCACAAAGTCCTGCAAAAGCCTTGGCCGCCCGGGGATTCTCCGGCAGAAGCAGCAGTTCCAGTTTTCCCCAGTGGCGCTTCTGGGGGCGCCAGGAAGCTTCCGTGGCGGGGGGTGGCTCAAACCCACGCGCTGCTTCAGGGACGGTGCTCGACTGCCCCTCAGTGGCTCGCGGGGGCTTCGTCGCTCCGTTCGTTGCCGCACGTCGTGGGGGGCACCCACCCACTTGGGGATGATTCATCTCCAGCCAATCTCGCCTGGGAAATTTCCCACGCAGGTATTTTCCTGGTTTGGACAAGTCTCCTGCTGCCAGATCTTGGATCCACGCGGAAATCTCGACTGTTGTTCTGTATTAAGATTTCGACCTTGCTTTTCCTTGTCCCCGGCTCTTGTACCATCTGTCTTGTGGAAGAATCCTGAAAAGCTCAGGTGTATTTTGGTCCTAACCAGGATCCCCAAGCATGGGCTTTGGATCTCTCTACGCTGGAGGCAGTGATAAAGGTACTGGCATTCTGGATTAGGAACCCTGGCCAGTTCGTTACACTGGGTTTATTTTCTGCTTATCAGCAGGTATCCATCTTGCCATCCTGTGGTCGCACGTACTCCCTTCCCCAAAACTTCTCGGCATGCCACCTTCTGCAACGTTCTTGTCCTTCTGCTCCGCAAGGCTTAGTTTGGTCTGATCCGATATGAACAAACTCTTCCAAGTGCACCTCTGCCATGTCCTGGCAGATGTTCTGAAGAACCACCTGGTTCGGGGCCGTGGCAGAGCATTCTGGGAGCTGAAGTCCACACACCTGGAGAGTGCCCAGGTAGGGTGAGGCTGTACTCAGACCCACAGAAAACATTTTGCACCTGTGCGATGGGGCCTTTGGGAAAGATTAAAGGCAGGAAACGACTCTTCCACGGGAACTCGTGCCCACAAGACAAAGCAACTTGGACAGATTTAAAAAGGGGATGCTGTATTCGATGGAGGCTGAAGGTGCCAAACGTCTGTTAGTAACAATGGCGATTTTGCGTGATGCTGGTCCCTCCTGCTTTGAATCCTGCTTGCTGGGCGAGATACGCCAGCCAGGGCAGTGCCCGGGCCTTGCCGGCTGGTGCGAGGCAGCCCTTCTGGGGCTCCTGCTGCTGAGGCTTCTGCCAGCCACTGCCTTCCAGCTTCACCGGGCCCTTCCTCTTCTCAGAGCTTCTATCACTTTGTCTGGGGACAAAACGCATTAGTGGCACGCAAAGGGGGACGAGAGGGATCCGTGCAAATTCCTGGCAATTATACAAAAGGTCCTTCTCAACATCGTTTGTATACACATTGAGCAAACACTGGGTGGTTTAGTTTAGAGTGGTAGAAACCATCTGGCCCATTTCAAAAGCGTTCACTGAACAGAAGACAGTGGGTTTCACAACGTGCTCCAGGCCGGTTTTTTCCATACGGATTTCAGCCCACAGTACGGCGACCCTGTAAAGCAGGCCAGCTTCTCAGTTCAGCAGATGGAGACGGGAAGGAGTGTAGTCTGTGATATTCTTATCCACACTTTGCCCTGTGCACCTTCCAACTGTAAGAAACATTTAAGCCCGGAATTATTATTATTTTCAGGGAATAAAGATGTGATAACCAGATCTGGAAATGTACACACAAGAATTCTTCTTGGTCTGCAGGGAATATGAAGGTTTTAACGCCTGGGGGACATTTCCACCGGAATAAACACTGCAGGCAGGTCAGGAGCTCGGCTAGAACGAGATCCAAAGCAAGGGCAGAGCAGGGCAGGATCAAGAGAGGAAGGCCACGCAGCAACCAAACTCAGCAGCTCCAGACAGGGCTGCACAAAGATGGCGCAATAAATACGAATATTAGTTCCGGCTGCAGAATGTGTCATAGCCTCGCAAGAGAACAACACAACACGGCTGAAGAAAGTTCACCATTCTCCAGTTAGTGGGGGTGGGGGTGGGGGTGGGGGTGGGGAGGTTTTTCGCTGCTTTTATTGTTGAACATTTGGTTTAAAAAAGATCAGCCTAGAGATTCCAGCTTCCAGCTGCATTTTTTCCCCTAAATTTGCACTTGAAAGCAGGCCAAGAAAACCGAAGCGAAGAAGTCAGTCGCTCAGCCAGCCACACGCTCAGAGCCTTGTGTGCAATTTCCCTGAACATCATGACATTTTTGAACAGTGTTTTCATGGATACTTCTGATGTGCTTCATTCTTGCCAGCACAGGCAATTGTATATACATTTTCTCTTTGGAGGAGTGGATCACCAAAGGTGAGGAACGCCTTCGCTTCATTTCATGCCTTGGTTTGGAAAGAATGGATACAGTCAGTCAGCACTAAAATGTAAACTGAATTCCTTGCCCTGCCCCTCCATCAGAAGGGACGGTGCGTCCTTTTCTCACACGACACTGTTGCTTTCCCGTTTTGAAACCATCTCACCTGTGACATCCCTGTAACCTATGAAACGTTAGATTACATGCCCTTCCAGGAAAGGACCATCTCTACATGCCCAGCACTTAATAGTGCCGTCTGAAATCTCTTTGTGGAAAGGGGCAATATAAAATTCAAAGAAACTGCAGGAGAGAATCTGGCAGCGGTGACTTCGGATCAGCTGCGAAAGAAGCCCACCTTGCTTGAGAAAAACAAACCAGCGATGAATCAAAATAATTTAACCTTGTGGACAATGTTCCCTGAAGAGCAACAGGAGGCATTTTATGCCACATCTGAATCTTAATAAAGTTTAAATGCTATTTTGCTTCAGGTCTGTTTCCTCGAGACAAATGTTGCACTCAGGAAGATGGGCTCCGTGGAGGACACCGGCAGTCGTCCACACAATTTCCCCATGGATGCCTTTCTGAGTTTTGGGCAGCTGCTCCTAAGAAGTAGGAAGAAGTTACTAGTCCTCAGGGCTGCCGGGAACCTGACTGCACTGTGCGTTGGCTCAGAGAAAGTCACTTTTCCTCCAGGGCCGAGCTCAGACTCAGGTTGTTCCGACTCTCTGGACGGGCTTAATTGCGCGGAAAGCTTGTAACTAGCCCGCAGACCTAACCAGGAAACACATTTTGGTTCAGAAGAGCTGAGCAAGACACCCCCCGGGGTGCTGAACACTCGCAAGGAACGCCCGTTTCCGACTCAGGAGGCTGCAAGCTTCGGATCAGCAACATCTGGGGGGCCTCCCAAGTGGACGCGGAGCCGTTTTATATTTTCTGTGCAAACAGGAAGGAAGGCAGGAAGGTGGGTAAGCAAACGGCCGATTTTATAGGCTTTTAAAACAACTTAACCCCTTCCTCCCCCAGTCTTCGGGATCGCCCTTGGCACAGCTTGCCGATTTTGCACGCTGCAGCTTCAAGGGCCGTTTTCGGCTCTCGGGACGCTTCAGGAAAAGCAGCTCTCCCACCATGTCTTTGTCAAAAGTACGGCCACCTCTTTGCTGACAAGCTCGGAGGAGCCTTAGCTGGCTGGCATTTCAGAACATGGGTTAGCGGCAGAAGGCAAAAGGGCTAAAGAAGGGAGGAAGGAGCAGAGAGAGGGTGGCTGCCCAGGAATCGACCTTCATCAGAAAGGAAGATTCTGCTTCTCCAGTCTAGGGGCGGAATCTGGAATGGCTCTGGCTAAAAGTGCACACAAACAAACACAGTTGCACACAAACCGAATCATAAGTTCTTGAGAATCTCTTCGGCTCAAGAGAAGGTCGTCGTCATTTAATGATGATTAGAAGGTCGTCATCATTTTAATGATGATTTAAAGTATCCGAAGTAATACTGGAAAACAGAGGGTTTTTAAAATCTCTTTTCTGGAATAAGAAACGACGTTTCTAGAACATCACAACCCGCTTGCCCACAGGAGAAAGCAGCAAAAATCATGGGCGTTACGCTCCGCAAATTGTAAAGCGCAAGAGAAAAAGTGTGTCCGCTCTCTGGTCTCACCCAGGGCTTGTCGAACGCCTGGCTACAACGGGGACCTGCTTCCGAGTAAAAGATGCTGCTCAGTCTTTCCACACACGCCTTCCTCCAAAGGGTGGTCCCCATCAACTGCAACAGGATAGGTCCCCATAACCCAGCACTACTAAGGGGTGCCCATATAGGTATTTCGTATGTCTCATATGGTAGATCGTGACTTCGAGTTTCAAGTTCAAAATCCAGGACTGCTCAAATACCCACAAACCCAGAACAGGCAAGAAGAGAAACATTCAAAGCAGCCTCCAACTTTCTAACCCTTCTTAATACTTTAAGACTACCATGAACCAGGTGAACGTGCAAAGCCAGACCAGCCGAGGCACAAAACGTCTGGGAACATGACTGTGGCGAAACCCACATCCTTCGCGGTCCCAGGAAGCTCACATCCAAAGCATCTTATCTTTCTGCAAACAGGCGTCATCTGGCATCCCACTTCTCCAAGCGCCCGGCGTTTGCCACACGCAGGGCAGAAGGATAACTTCCAGGCTTTTAGGACAGACCATCTCAAAAGATGGAGCCTCCATTCTTACAAGATCCTTCCGTTCATTCCGTAAAGGCCGGGTCCCTTCAGCAGGCGGAGAGTCCGTTTCAGACACATCTTTCCCCCCTTCTACGTTTCGCATCTTTCTACAAAAAGCTAATGTTTTCCTCAATTCCTGAGCTTGCTGAAATAAATAATAATACCACGAACTCCACTCACCAGTGTTGGATTATCTTCCACTTGATGTCTCATGAGCTGAGTTATCTGCTTTCAGGAAGCATCACTTCTGGGGGGTGGGCACGGGTCCATTTTTAAGCCCCCGAGGCCAACCTGCTTTCTTTCTCCAGCGAGTTTCACCTGTGGAAACAGAATCAAGTTGCAGCACTTGGGGGTCACACAGAATTGTTTCTAGCTCACCACCTTGTTCTGCAGGCGGGTTATGAGATACCACAACAGGCATCTGGACATTTATGTTAAAATAGACGGACTTTTTTTTTTATCTGTTGTTATCGTCCGCTTTGAAGATGGGCTGAGAGGCAGGCGGGTGAACCCAGCAAGGGACCCAGACTCTAACACCCCACTTCAGCATAAAACGCCTCCCCCTTAGCCAGCTTAACCATCCCTGCAGGGTTGGCATGACAGAGTCAGGATGGAGATGGCCCTCTTTCTCACTGTGCTTCTTGAACAGAAAGTGGGATAAAACAAAACATTGAAGCGAATACTGAACTTGGGAAGTTCTGTAACGCTCAGCCACCCTAAAGGCTTGTTACTGAAACGAAACAGGAGGTGGGAGAAAAAAATATGATCTGCTCTCTGGGCAGAACCATTTACGTTTTTTAAGAGCCCAACTTCCTTACCCACTCATTGTAGGATCTCTTTATTAACAGTAGAAGAGGCTGAGTTTTCCTGGGGCCTGCAACGAAGGAGATAAAAAATCTGCTGTTTTCCTCTGCTGCAGATGTTTCCCCTGAAGGATAAGTGCTAAGAGGATGAAAGATAGGTAAGAAAACAACCCGTAGCTGTGGAAGAGAGCTGAAGCAGGACCCAGAGAAGCTGGGTCAGCTTCCATCGCAGGAACACTCACACACCAGGAGATCCTGCCATTCTGGCCTTTGGGGGACTTCTGTCTTCGTTCCACGGATGCTCACTTCTCTTCTCCCTGCCTTGCTCTGTTCTGCCTCTGCCAAAATATTAGAGCAGAGTTCTTAGTGGGACGGACGCCCCACAGAGAGGCAAGATCCCATTTCACCTGGAAGCGGGTGGGAAGCAGGGTGAGTTCTCCAGCAGGATGTTTTCCTAACCAACTCAGCTGAACTGAACTCAGCTGGGTCAGCCCTGGTCACTTAACCAGGACAGGCGTATTCCAAATTATCCATCGCGGGCCATCCGATCTTAGTCTGGGAGGCGAAGCACACCCATCTCATCCTTCACTCCGGCCACCTGTGGAACTCCCTGCAGCTGGCGACATGGCTGGGAAAGCGAGGAGCCACCGCAGGGACTGGAGTGAGATGGAAGAAAGGAAACATGGCTGGAAGCTGGGGAAAGAGAGCGCTCCTGCGCAGCAGCAGTGCTGACCACGAAGCGCTCGCTCCTTCCTTCCTTCCTTCCTTCCTTCCTTCCTTCCTTCCTTCCTTCCTTCCTCCCTCCCTCCCTCCCTCCCTCCCTCCCTCCCTCCCTTGTTTGGGCTGCCTCCCCGTGCATCAGCGCTAGCCAGGAGCAAACTGAGGCTCCAAGGGGCATGTCTGGACCAAGAGACCAGGGCGGCGGGGGGTGGGTGGGAAGGGGGCGGCTGGAATATTTTCAGATCATTTATCTTTCCTCCCCTGAAGCGCGGTGCTTATCGTGAGGGATGGGGAGGCAGAGCGGTCGCCTCATGCCAAGGTATGCAGAGCTGGCCCCACAACAGAATGGAAGTCTGTCCAAAGTCCATCTGTCCAATCCCCGGTGACGGTACCCCTAACAGAAGCTGACAGGGTTGCCCTGAACAAAGAAGGAAGAGTCACTGAAGGGGGAGATTAAAAGTCATGGGAAACCTTATTTTTATTGCAAAGAGTTCTACAGCTGCAGACTGGGTCTTTTATTTGGAGACAGTGGTCATTCTGTTTTTGTTCCACTAGTCCTTTTTTTTTTGCCCGCCAGGGAAAGAAAGGAAGGAAGGAAGGAAGGAAGGAAGGAAGGAAGGAAGGAAGGAAGGAAGGGAGGGAGGGAGGGAGGGAGGGGAGAGAGAGAGAGAGAGAGAGAGAGAGAGAGAGAGAAAGAAAGAAAGAAAGAAAGAAAGAAAGAAAGAAAGAAAGAAAGAAAGAAAGAAAGAAAGAAAGAAAGAAAGAAAGAAAGAAAGAAAGTTTAATAGCTAGTAAGATGTGGGCATCTAAGTACATGCTTGCATTTAGGATACAACATCCTTCCATGTTACTATGGCTCAAAATGCAGGAAAAGATAGTTTGAATTCCTAGGAGTCGAGGAGAATTGACCCCGGGTTTAGCTGAATAAACAGTTGGTTCCCATATATTGTTATTTCACTTCCTAGAGAACAGGTCTCCACCTTAGAAACAAACAAAATTGTCCTAGGAGTCCCTTTCTCGTTATCTGCTGCAATAAATGCACGAACATGAAGCTTTCACTTCATCTCATTGCTTTATTCCAAATACATTCCCTGCAACGATATACTTGCTTTTAAGGTTCCCTAAAATGCTTATCTATTTCCCCAAGCTAGCAAAAGACAACAAACCAAAAACCCACCCAAAAACCACACTTAAGGAGACTTACATGATAGAATAAAATAATCCAATAAACGAACACTTTCCAAAATGAGCACGGATTTTCTAAAAAAGTCACAATGGACTGTTAGGAGGAGAGAATATGCAACAGGGCAAACATATAAAGAGAACATTTTGACATAGCGAATCGGACTACAGAAAAAGAGCAAACCCACGCCATGCACTAAACTCAGAATTTTAAAAGATTTGTAAAGATGATAACATTTTAAAATTAAAAAAAACTTGGGAGGGAAAAAACGCTTTTTGCTGGGGCCGAAAGATGGATCAGGTCAGTCCCAAGCTGATCATTTGAAGAGGCATCTACTAGATGGATCTCTTGCCAGATCACAGCTATTTGGTGACCATCCGAGGGCACGTGCAGACATGCGCACTGCAAGATTTTAAAACCCAAAACTTTGTGGCAGAGTAAACTCCAGAGTCCTGATACGTTTTTGACCTGGAGCGCTTAAGTTCAACCAACCATCTTTCACACCCCGTCCAGCTCGTTAAAAACAATGGTTCCAGACCAGCCTTCCCCAAGCTGCTGCTTTGCAGATGTGCCAGATTAATAGCTGCTGGGAATCCTGGAAACTGTAGTCCCAACCCATCTGGACGCCATCAACCTGGAGAAGGCCGCTCTGGAGTTTGAAATGTCTTTTTTACCCCAGCCCTGCGGCTTTATTCTTTTGCTGAATTTACTTCTATTGTTTCATCCTGGAATTTACTGCTGGTTAAAAGAATGCCATGAGAAAGGGAAACAGCAAGAGGGAGGGGAAGAAAACAAGGGATCCTTAGGTGGGGACAAAGTTTCAGATCTGGAAGGGGACAGTAGGAAGAACCATCTTTGCAAAATTAAAAGGCTCTCTCCCCGGCAGCTTCAAAGCAGCGTTCAGCGCACAGCCCCTCGTGCCTTCAGAGACGACCCGGCTGCGAGCAGACGTCCACCCAGCAGCTACCAGGGAGCGCCCAAGTCCAGGAAAGTAAAAGACGAGGCCGAAGGGAAACGTCTACCAAACATCTGCTGAGCGGATGGCCAAGGGATCAGCTGTCGAAAGGAAACCCATCTTGTCCTCAGTGCCAGTCCTGCACGTGGGGCCGCTCACAATGTTTTCTCAAACCTCAGGCAGGCTGGAAGAGGGCGCTTAGAATTTGCTCGTGGCCACCGCTGCCCACCTATGCTTAATTTAGAACGTCTTCCTGGCAAACATGACCGTGCTTCCTCTCGCAAATCGTGGGGATCCCTGGCTGAGCCTGGTTCTCAATGACTGGTGAGGATTTTAGCATTTTAAGACGATTCGATTCCAAGACAGGGGAGCTGAGGATTTCACACACCAAGCCCAGCCCCCCCCCCCCCACTTTTCTGGAAAAGCAAGCCGTGAAAAGGTTGTTAGGAGCCTCACGATGAAGTGTGCCATGCAGCCAGAAGTCTGGGGTAAAAACCACAGAGACGTCATCTGCTAATCTGCCGCAAGGACCCAGGAGGGGAGTGGAAACGTAGCTGGGGGAGAAGGGGCTGGGCATCTGGGGACCAAGAGGCTGCAACTCTCAGGGCTGGGGGAAGCTCCCCGGGGTTCTCCAGCTTTGGGGCTTCCCTCAAGGCACTGTGCCCAGCACTGGCACAAGAAGTGCCCAGGCTCCAGCACCCATCGCCCCAGAGTAGAGAGATGCAAAGGCTCCTGAGGAGGAGGAGGAGGAGGAGGAGGAGGAGGAGGAGGAGGAGGAGCGTTGGAAGAAGGTGGAGACCAGGCTGTCTTGGAGAAAGAAGTCCTGGAGGCGTTCAGCTGCCTGGTGGAACCAGTGACAGAGACTCCCTCCCTCCCTCCCTGTCTCTCTCCTGCGCAATGCACTGTAAGTCCCAGCTGAGTTCCTGGCTTTCCCCACTCCCACCCCACCTCCCACCCCCCAATTATTTCATTTTCTGTTTCCAGGCTTGTGGTCTGCCCTGCCCTTGGCGTTGCTGCTGGGTCTGAGTGCCAGCCCGGGGGAACCCAGCTCAGGTAGGAACCCTTCATGGCCAAAGGGAAAAGCCAGCCAGTTGAGGCAACCCTGGCTACGCCGAGGGCCATTTACCCCCCCGAGTTGCTACCTGTTGTAACTCTGAATGTGATGGGACGGGGAGGGAATTTTTGCATGCAGGACTGGAAAGTGATCTTACGAGCTATACTGAATTTTATCCTGGCCCCACCCGCTGCTTTTTGGTGTTCTCCAGGGAATTGACGCCAAGTTCCATGTTGAAAATAAGTTTGCTCCACAACTTGTGCTTGTGATTGTTCAGACATCAGGTTGAGGGATTCTCCGTCCCTCCCTCCCTCCCACAATTTTACAGTGGATGTCTAGTTTTGTTTTGGGTGCGTTTTCAAAGGTGATGGCTTGAAAGCAGGCATGCATTTCAAAGACAGAGCAAATCAGCGAGGCAAGAAAAGAGAGAGAACCGTCCAGAAACCAAAAATCCAAGAAGTGGGTTTTATACAGTTTTGCCAGGTCTGAATCCTGGTTGAGCAGCTTGTCAGGAGAGGCAGAGAGACCCAGCTAGGGGCAGTCCTTCTGAATTCCCTGGAATTCGCTGCTTGTTGCACAATTTTGCTGTAGGTTGTTTTTGTTTTTTTTAACGGAAGCAACGTTAGAAAATTCTCTGTATTCCAGCCTTTCGTTCCACTCTTCCTACAAAGAGCCATTTGCAATTACGACAGCATGCCATGTGATTTTCCGCTACAAAGCCCCATGCACCTTCTAAGGTTCCCTGTATCTTTGCATGGATGCCTGGGGACAACTGTTCGGGTCAAGGGTCTTCTCCTTCCAGGAAGTTGCACGTTCTTCATAATTTGGAAGAGTCCAACTATGTTGGTTCCCACTCCGAGCGCCTCTTTGTCATCTCCTGATTCTCTTCCCTTCTGCTGTTCCTTCCAGCAGGGTCACTGGTACAAGTTACATGTATGGTCCAAATATCTCTTGTTTTCTTTGTTCAAAGACCCTTCTGAGACTTTTCTCCTATGCCACGTTTAGGACTTCAAGATCTGATCTTTTACAACGCCAAGGGATTCTCAAAATTTGCCTAAAAAGCCATGTTTCAAAGGCTTCCAGGCTGTTCTCAGCCTCCTTGGATATTATCCAAGTTTAGTTTAGTTGGCAGACTGTATCTTGAGGTCTTATCGGAGCTCTGCCTTTTAAGAGACTATAAACCATTGTTTGCCCCAAGGGGCTGCACAAGACTGACACAATGGGAAGGCGATGCAACCTTTGGGGCCACGTGCCACAAGAGAAGGTATCCGGGTCACTAGGACCATCCTCCACCAGAACTGCAATCTGCAACAACCCTTGCACTCCCCTTTCCACTTAAAGTGCAACTACGATCTGAAATTGCTGGCTTCAAGTTTATCTCAATCCCAGATTCTTTTTTTTTCTCCTGCTTACTCCACCAGCCATAAAACGGGCACTTTGCAACACCGAGATGGACTGGAAGATGGGAACGCTTGTTCAGCATTTTACAATTCAGAAATATTAACTGCACACCTGCCTTTGCTTTGCTAAAGCATCTGCAGAGCAGCGCGCTCGTCGCAACAGGCAAGGCGGTGTCCAGACTTCCAGCTTAATCCAAGACTGGAGTTTTTAAAAAGTAAAGCTGCCGTGTTTCTGTGCACCTTGAATGCTCACGCGTTGCTCATTTTTTACAAAACGTTACGCTCAGGCCAGCAAACAGAGTTAGATACAATCTCAGGCCCAATCTGAAATTAATTTGCAACTTTGCTGTTACTGTAGTTTTGTCACGTAAACCGTTACGCACGTCTCTGTTCAGATGCCACATGTCACAGAGTCATCCGGTTTAGGGCACAATCTAACGCGTTTGCTTCCCTGAAAACATTCACAGATGAGCTCTCCAAGAGGAGCAAATTTATCACCTCGTATCTTCCAAGTTTATTAAGAACGGAGGGCAACTTCCCACATTCCCCGGGGCTGGTTATCTGAGCTTTCGCCCAGAAGTCTTGATTTGCCAAGGGTTGCGTTTTATTGCCGCGGACGATGCTGAGACTCCCCTCTCGCCCTTCCTTGGATCTCTCTCCCTGCAGTGGACCCCTGCTGCTATTTCCCATGCCAGCACAGTGGTGCGTGCGTCCGGGTTGGCACGGAGGGGTACGAATGCGACTGTACCCGGACCGGATACTTTGGCCCCAACTGCAGCTCGCGTGAGTATCGCTCTGGGCACCTGTGGGGGGGCAGGGGCTGTTGGAGTGATACCTGTATGGAGGGGTGGGCCGAGGCACGGAACCTCCATGTTTAGAGGCAGTCTACCTCAACGTAAAAAATCCCCCCCCCACTACAGAGCTGAGAAGGAAGCTTCATGTTTGCACCTTCTCGGTGAATCGTCCAAACGGGCCACCTTTGGGGAAACATCCGTGCGGTTTTCTTCTTTCGTCCCCCAGCGGAGTTCTGGATGTGGGCCTACAATGCCCTGAAGCCGAGTCCGCCTTCCGTTCACTACCTGTTGACCCACTTCCGCTGGCTCTGGAACGTCGTCAACCGGACCTTCCTCCGAGGCGCCTTGATGCGACTGGTGTTGACGGGTGAGGGGGCGAGGGCTCTCGCGGGCCAGGGGCTTTGTGCCCCTCTTGCCGCAGGAAGGCTTCCCGACCGGTTGGATTGCAGGGGCCGGATCGGGTTGCTCTGCCGCCCCTCGCCGCGCCCAGACCCGTCTGTGAGTCCGTGCAGCTGCCTGCCCGTGGCCCCCCCACAAATCTTGGAGCGGGCCGCGCTCTGCCTCTGATGCATCTCTTCCACCCCCTGCAGTCCGCGCCAACCTGATCCCCAGCCCGCCCACCTACAGTTCCAACTACGGATACCTGAACTGGGAATCCTACAGCAACCTCAGCTACTTCACTCGCATCCTCCCTCCGGTTCCCCACAGCTGCCCCACGCCGATGGGAGTGAAAGGTACCGGCTCTGCTTTCCTTTGGCGGGAGGAGGGGGGCTGACGGGCGTGCCAGGGGGCCCACCTTGGATGGCGCTTTTCCCCCTCTGCCTCGCAGGGCCACCGCAGCTGCCAGAGGCCGAGCTGGTGGCTGAGCAACTCCTGCTGCGCAAGACCTTCCATCCGGACCCCCGAGGGACAAACCTGATGTTTGCCTTCTTCGCCCAACACTTCACGCACCAGTTCTTCAAGACATTTGGCAAGATGGGCCGCGGATTCACCAGGGCTCTGGGCCATGGGGTGAGGAGAGAAGCCAGGCCCCGGCAGGCTAAACGCGGGGACCTTTGTAATCTCCCCCGATTAAAATCCAGTCGTTGCTGTGTGCGGACCTTGAGGCTGGAGCGGTAAAGGCACTGCTTAGCCCTTGCAGAAGAATCTGGAGGACTCGTGTCTTAGATTTTGTGGAAATGTGGGGAAACATGCAGAGGAGGGGAGGCCCAGAGCCAACAGAATCGATTCAGTCGATTCAACCCACAGAGCTCAGTGTGGGGTTCGGCTTAGCCTATCCCATAGTCTGGCCGGTCTTGAAACGAAACAAGTACCACAGAGCATGTACAGAATATATTTCTTCTTCCGACAGCAAACTAAAAAAACTGCACACAGCATCTGGGATTCTGCATTTCTACATCCCCTTGTGAAAGCTTGCAACAAACACACCTCCAAGAAATTATCCTAAAAGAATCCAAGCCCCTTTTACAGAAGGAAACGTGTCTCGAGAGGACAATAAACGACGAAAGAGCAGCTGGGGATAAGGGTTTATGAACTTCTCTTCCACCATTCCCCTGCTCTTGATCCTCTCTCCGCTCCCCCAGTAGCTTTTCAGACTTCGTTGGATTACCGAATCAACTCTCTCTCTCTCTCTTTCACACACACACGGAGGGGATAAAGAAATTACTCACAGATTCATGTTGGCTCTTCCTGCAGGTGGATCTTGGCCACATTTATGGGGACAACTTGGAACGCCAGCATAAGCTGCGCCTCTTCCAGGACGGGAAGCTGAAATACCAGGTAGGAAGGTTAAATGAGTCTCTTGTAGCCTGTGAAAACTCTAACTTCTGCCTGGCTGTTGATTTGATCCCCCAGAAAGAATCTCATCTACGGGGCAAGCTGGCAAATATGCCGCCCTTTCGTAGAGCTCCTCACCTGGTGCCCTCCACCTTGGCTGGACTACTATGCCCGTCATCCCCAGCCAGCATGGGACGATGGCAGGTAGAGCCCAAGATGAAGAGTCTGGCAACGCCCCAGCTCCCCCATCCTGCCAGCCGCTCTACTTTCGAGGAGTTTAGCGATGGAGAGAGCCCTCCTTTGCCTGCCCCTCCTTTCAACAGATGCATTTCCACGGCAGTAAACGTGATTAAACACAAGTAAAAAGTAAAGCTGTGGGTGCAAGAGCACAAACCCCAGAGCCAAGGACTCCCACTTGGGGACTCCAGGTGTTTGATAACAGCCCGGTCAGCTCCAGCCAGCGAGAACTGTTATCCAGCACCACTGACGGCAGCGGTTTGGGGAAGCCTAGAGAAAGCCTTTTCCCTCCCTCCATGTGCTGGGAGGCTCTTCCCATCTCCAGAGGGACTAGCAACTAAGCGTAGCCCTTTGCTCTTCCCTCCCCAGATGGTGCAGGGAGAGATGTATCCCCCAACAGTGGTGGAAGCCGCCGTGCACATGATCTATCCAGAAGGCACGCCGCCAGAGCAGAAGTTTGCCACGGGCCAGGAGGTGTTTGGCCTGCTCCCGGGCCTCCTGGTGTATGCCACCCTCTGGCTGCGTGAGCACAACCGCGTCTGCGACCTGCTGAAGCAGGAACACCCCACCTGGGATGACGAGCAGCTCTTCCAGACCACCAGGCTGATTTTGACAGGTACAGGTGCAGAAGGCTCCTGGCCGTGAGTCTGGGGTTCAGGGTCTTGCAGGGAGCCAAAAACAGGCAGTGTGAGTAAACCATTGAGTATTGCCCCAGGTCCCAGCCATTTCAGAAGGTATCCCCAATGCCTTCACAGCCACCGGCATTTCCTACTGTGTGTGTGTTCTGACAACCTGAGTTGTCACCTGGAACACTGGTCACAGCTAGTGCATCCTCTCCATGGCCTTCCTCCCTCTGCTCTTTCCAGGTGAGACGATCAAAATTGTCATTGAGGAATATGTCCAGCATCTCAGCGGCTACCACCTGCAGCTAACGTTCGACCCAGAACTTCTTTTTGGCATCCAGTTCCAGTATCAGAACCGTATTGCTCTGGAGTTCAACCAGCTGTACCACTGGCACGCCTTAATGCCGGATTCCTTCAAACTGCCAGACAGAGAATACAGTTACGACCAGTTCCTCTTCAACACGACCATTCTGACCCAGTATAGCATAGAGACCCTTGTAGAGGCCTTCTCCAAACAGCGAGCGGGACAGGTGGGTCGGTGGCAAGATCCGGGGGGGGCGTCTGCATGCTGAGCGGGTGGCTGGATCTAGCCAGTCTTCTCCAGACTTGGCACCTTCTTGGTGATCTTCAACTCTTAGCCAGAAAGCCCCATTTGGACTCACGGGGCTACCTCCACATCTAAACTGCTTCTGTCTCTTCCGTTTTCTTAAAGAGAATTTGGATGATATGTAAGATCCTTCTCTTTCCTATTCTCTCTTTTTTTTTTTAATCCATTTTGTTGCCCTCCTTATTTGGGGGCATTAAAATGCCATTTTTCCAAAACGCCCCTCTAAAAGCGTGGAGAGGGGTGAACCTTTGCTGAAGCTTTTGGGAGCTTCCTGTTCAGTGCAGTAGAGCTGCTGATTCTGCTCCTGGAAGAGAGGGAACTTCTCAGGCTGCAGATCCAGAGGCCGGTCTATCTTAGGCAGACTTTTTTTACTGTTCTTGACAAAGGACCTTCTCTGGCTCCTCCTTTTCAGATTGGTGGGAAGCCGAATATCAACAAGAACCTTCTGAAAGTAGCTGTTGCGGTTATCAAGGAATCGCGGCTGATGCGCCTCCAGCCTTTTAACGAGTATCGAAAGAAGTTCCATCTTAAGCCGTACGAATCCTTCCAGGAACTCACAGGTACAAGCCCCAGCAGAAATCTCAAGGTCACTGAAGGCTTCTTGAGATGCTGTCACCTCACATGCACCTTCTTGAAAGAACTGGCTTGGCCATGCTGGGTGCAGGGATTATGACGTTTCCCTCCCTGGAAAGCTAAAGAGAACCTCCAGAGTCAGAGGCAGTTTAGTTCTGAAGGTGAAATTGGTTGAATGACAGGTCAGGAAGACCAGAGGAAGGATTCTTGATGGCTTGTCCAAGGTGGCTTAGTGGCTTGTACAGTGGTGTGACTGTAGCAATTTCTTCCACCCAAAAGCATTGAAAACATGAATGGGCCACTATCCAAAGTAGCTTTTGCACGGTGGGTGGAACAGCAGGAAACCCCAGTACAGGTACGGAAAACCTTTGTACGTCCTTGATAGGCTGCTGTGCGACAGAACTCAGATCCCTCGTCTCCTGATTTTTTTTCTTTTCTTTTCTTTTCTTTTCTTTTCCTTTCTTGGGGCAGGTGACAAAAACATGGCTGCCAAGCTGGAAGGTCTGTATGGAGACATTGATGCTGTGGAGTTCTACCCAGGCCTCTTGGTAGAGAAGATCTACCCCAACGGCATCTTTGGAGAAAGCATGGTAGAAATGGGCGCTCCCTTCTCCTTGAAGGGGCTCTTGGGGAACCCCATCTGCTCTCCCGAGTACTGGAAGCCCAGCACTTTTGGCGGGGCTGCTGGCTTCAAGATCGTGAACACGGCGAGCTTACAAAAACTGGTGTGCCTCAATGTGAAGCGGTGCCCCTATGTGGCCTTCTACGTGCCTGGTCGTGGAGAAGCATCCCCTGAAAGCGCCGATGGGAAGCAGCAGCCTTCGTCGGAGCTTTAACAAAGCGCCCCTTGGTCTAGCCGTACTCCTCCTCCAGGCTGGAGACCAGGAGTTTATGAGAGAGTGCGAACGAGAAGGAAAGTGAGTGTGTGCGCGTGCGCGGATGTGTGGCCTATCTTCCTCACCTTGTAACCTAGCCCCCGCTCCTCACATGCCGTAAGCGCCTTTGGGGATCGTGTCCAGGGAGGAGAGGAAAAACCAGCTTAACTGAGTGGAAGGAATGAGTCTCTGGCAAATCTCCTTGGCTGCTTTTAGCTCCCTCCCTGCCCTTTTTTGGTGTTGCTTTCGCGGCTGCCATGGGGACTTTCGTATGAGCGAGCAGAGCAGAGTTCTGCAAAGTGACCTGGAGATGACAAAACCTGCTCCAGGTGAGAGATTCGGGAAAACATCTGTCTCTCGGACGGCGCTCAAACTTATTTATGCAGGCGTGCATTTGTGCAAGTTTCCAGGAGGAAACCGACAAACGTGTGAAGTAAGGTGGGAAAAAGGAGGAGATGTTCAAAATAAATGGAATCCTGTTTGGTTGGTTGTTGAGCTAAAGCAGTCACAAATTTGCATTTTTTTCTCCAGGTTGAGAAATGTTATCGTCAGCATCACCTGGAAAACCTGCAGAGATGCTGGAGTCCAAATATGGTTAGAGGGCCTCTCATTAACCCTGGCACCGAAGCCTTTGTAAACTGTAACCCAGCTTTGTGGTTTCCCAACCCTACCGCTCTGAGCATGAGATGAGGATGCTCCCCACCTCTTGCCTCACCGCGGCTCCTTGCAGTCGTCTATGCCCTGAGGTTCCTTCCCTGGTTTCTGCCCTCCATGCCTATGGACCACCCTCCTGTCTTGTCAGGATACAAGCGTGCCTGCAAAAGCCACCCCTCACACGGTCCACTGCCACCTCACCTTGCCATCCCTTGACGCGCGCAGAAGTCAGCCAGCGTGACGTTCCCTGCTTGCCTTGGCGCTGAAAAACGAAGCGCAGCCCTCGCTGACAGCTTGGGAGGGGGCGGGGGGGTGCTAATCCTGGCTGGTATCGCGGTACGAATCTGACTGCATCAAGTTGGGTTGCGTTCCCAGACATTAGCTGCCTTAGGTAGCAAAGGACTGGGGATGAAAGAAAGAAAGAAAGAAAGAAAGAAAGAAAGAAAGAAAGAAAGAAAGAAAGAAAGAAAGAAAGAAAGAAAGAAAGTTAGTTGGGGGAAAGACAAAAACTAATTATAGCATAGCTTTAAAAGCACAGCACCTATTCCGTCTTCACCCCGTTCTCTCAAGATTGTGATTTCACTACAACCCTGGTTGTTGAGCCCCCTTGTTAAATCCTTGTGTTCTTTTCTTGATAAAAAGACCCCTGCAATCCAGCAAAGCGGGCTGTGCCTGTGGGTGTGGGTCTCACTCCTGTGACTTCTTACTCTTGGGGTGGGGCAGAGAGGAAAGGCCTTTTGTCAACTGGCTGCTGAAAGGCATGGCTCTCCCCACCTTCCGGGCCAAACCCGGCAGACTTCCCAGCAACATGTAAACACCCTTCTGCTGGTGCAGGTGTGCTACTGCTGCCTTCCAGGGGTGTTACCTTACAACTCCCATCATTCCCCGTCAGCACCCTGGCTGGGGAGGAGGGACGGCAATCTGGCCCATCTGGAGAGCGCAGCTGGGGAAGGCTGCTGCTCCAGCACACGTTCTGCCGCTGCGGTGGCTTGTCTGAGCAGCTGCCAAGCTTAATTTCACATCGCGAGCATGACTGCCATAAACAAATGTTTAGTGCCTGAGTCACACATGCTCCTTAAGAGCACCCATCCGGTATGATTCGGCACACCCTTCATCCCTGACCAAAAGGAAGCTCCAGGCAGATTCCTGGAGAAGAGGTGTTCTTTGTGCTTACTAGCAATTGTAATAAATCATTTATAAAGACACCGAGCAGATGAAAAACTGGCCACTCAGCACAATGTGCCGAAATTCAGCTCTTGAATCGCTCAGAGACTTTGTCGTTTTTCCTCTCCAGACACTCTCCCGAGTCCGCCAAGCTGCAACGCAGCCTCTCCCCATTTCACCCAAGGAGGTCTGGGGGGAGACCTACTCACACACCACCAGCTGCCCAGATTCCTCTGGAAAGGGCCAGGGGCCGCGCGCACCTGCTGAGCCCTGCGTGGTGGCCAGAGCCAGGTTGAGGGATACAAGGCGCCTTCTTCTCACTGGTCACCTGGCAGAAGCCCCTGGATGACAACGGGTTTTGCAACCAAGCGTTGCCGTGTGGAACATCCTCCATTTACAGCTAGCTAGACAGAGTCTACCTCAGTTGACTTATGACATTCTCTGCCCTACTTGATCTCTCAATCACCCCACCCTTCCCTGCCTTTGAACAGGCTTAAGCCTTAGGTATCTGGTCCACAAGAGATTTTTCCTGTCACGATACGCCAAAGACAAACTACTAGCTACTTCCAGGCATCATTCTAAATGGCTTCCCTTATGTCCCGTTCCAATATTATTTAATGGTCCAAATGTGAACTCTTCTCCCGCTGTGGAAATTAGAAAGGCATCCGGTTTTCTTTACAATGGGGAAAGTCAAAGGCTGAACAACACATGTTGCAATCAACTTGTCATTTTTTTTTTTAAAACAACTTTCCTTGTTCAGGGGAAAGTAACCCCCCCTTGAACACAGTAATATCAATTCAGCCCTTGAAATATATCACCTTATACTCTGAAATGGCTGGCATCTATATCATAGAGTTATACAATTAATAGGAGATAGCGAATTGACACACATGGCTGCGAATTTATCTCAGGAGCATCTAAATTACATTGAAAAAAAAATTACTTCTTGACATGTCAGGCAGGCCAACAGACTCTGGATCTGCTCCTGATGCCTGCCTGACCGCCTTTTAAAACGATCACTTGAAGAGCTTCCAAAATAGTGCCTAAACCTACTTAATACTTCTATGTTGCTGTCTGAATAAGCCAGAAGGGGAGCAAGAGGGAAAGAAATGTTTCTACGCTCAAAAAATAATGAAAATATGAAAGCTCAAAGGGGTACGTAAAGATGCCCTAATGCCAGAAGATATCCAACCTGCTCCCACAAACACAGCAAGAACTTCTCTGACTTTAATGGCAAAATTGAGCTGACTTCAAGTGGTACCCAACAGATGAAAGTTGCTAAGCAACAGAAATTGCTGCAGGCATTCCCCTTCCCAGTCATCTTAGAGAAGGAGAAGTGCCCTTGATCACTGGGTCCCATGGAGGGCCAGTTCCCCTTCCGTGCCAAGTACAGATATTGGAAAAATAGCTGTGGCAAGACAAATAGGAAAAATGAGCAAAGAAACCCAGATTCCCCACCACTGTTACTCTTCAGTTCTACACAGGAGGAGTTTGGGGTGGGCTGCCTCCCTTCGGGTGAGTCCTGGTGCCCATTAGCAGGTGTCCTCTAGTTCAGGGTTCCTCAACCCTGGAGACTTGGCGTCCATACATCTTCAAGTCGCCAAGGTTGAGGAACCCTGCTCTAGTCAGTCTCCAGTAAGCCGCCTCCTCTGATGTCCCCACCCTGGATTTCCTAGGTGCAGGGCCCTCCACTGTGCCAGATTTCAACTCCCATAACCCTAGCCAATGGCTGCGCATTATGGGAACTGAAGTCCAACAAGGCCACCATCAGACTGAAGTGGCATTCCCAGCCCAGGATGCTGAGAGGAATCCAGATACGTCTCTAAGGGGCCTGGAATGGGAGGGGGAAGTCGGCAGGTCTGGCCCCCAGAACGTGATGCTGCGTCACCATGAGCTACTTCCGGCCTCAAGTCCTACTCTCCTTAACTGGCACAAGGGCAAAAGGCGCTCAGGTGCCGCTTCTTCCCCCTTTTTTTCACTGCGGGGTGCCTTGGAAGAAGCCCCTTATGACTCCCCCACCCTCCTTGCCCGGGACGGTTTGGTCAAGCAACTACTCAATTAGAAGGTTAAGATTTTAATCTTTTATTGCGTTAAGAAAACATTAAGTTCTGCTAGGTGTGAAGAAACCTTAAACAGTCAATCTGCACAAGAGAGGGGAGAGGGGAGACACCCCAGGACAGCCACATCCAGGGAAGCACAGACAACCGGCTCCAAGGTTTTTCACGGTGTGAAAAAGGTTAAGGTAACAACGCCAGGGGTAGCCGCCGCCCCAAGCAACTCCCGAGACCTCCAAGTCCTGCCGATCACTATCAGGTTAAGCAAACCATGAGATGCTCCCCTCTCTCCAGAGAAATTATGGGGCTGACATACGGCCCACGCACCCCTGCTCTGGGAGGCTGCTGCTACATGACTCCAGACTGGAAGGCCTGTTTCTGAATTGACGCAATGCCAACGAGCAGGGCAGGGCAGGGCAGGGCTTGAGGGCACAACTGAAAGAGGTGGCGGCAGGCTGCAGACCTGCCGGATGGGCTCAGGGACTGGAGGGTACATGCCTCTTTGGCAAACGACTACCCTTTACAAACTAGCAAGGGGCCCTCGGAGGCCATGTGACCGGTCCTCTGGGCCTCAGTCAATTTCCAAGTCGCTGTCTTCATTGTAGCAGGAGGCAGCATTGCAAATCGAAGTGAAAAGCACCATGTCTTTCTCGGGGAGCAAGCTGCACTCCTGCAGGAAGGCCTCCAAGTCCGCAGCAAAGAAGTCTTCGCCCAGCTGGTCGGTAATGCGGATGAAGTTGCCGATCAACTCCCCGCCCTTGTAGACCAGGAGAGCGGGCAGGGCATTGCTGGTGAAGCGGGAGCTAGTGCCGATCAGGGAGCTTCTCACCCGGCAGAATTTCACCGTGGGGTACTCGGCGGCCAGGCAGATCATGCAGCCGTCGAGGGCTTCGGCCCCCGGGATGTCATCCTCGTAGATGTGGATCATCACCAGCGTCTTCTTGTTGCCCTTGTCCACTGCATCCAGAAAGGCCTCCCCGCTGTGGATCTCAAACACCTGCTTGAACTGCTGGCCTGGGTGCAGCTGCCGACGCATTTCTTCCATCCGCTGCTTGCGGTACTGCTGCAGGAACTCCTCGTCGTCGGCCCCCTCGTGCAGTGCCAGCTGGTAGGAGGGGAACAAAGAGGCCACACCTTTTAACGGGCAGGATGCCGAGGGAAGGGAGACCCTCAGCCCTGCTGAGTTCGGAGGGTGGGATCCTGCCTTGATGCCTGCATGGCTGTGCCTGGGGGATGGGGGTACAAAAGCTAAAAAGGAGCTACCGAATGCTTCCCTCAAAAGGAACCCTGCAAATAAAGGACTTATCAGGAAGCATCAAGATGTCTTTTTTTCCCTTTGGCTGAATCTGTGAAAGTTTGCCTTAATTCCTCTCCTCGAGCTCAACGCTGGAAGTTCTGCAAGAACAGTCAGAAAATGCTAGTGCAGCCCTTTGTATTCTCACCAAGCAAACATTTTCAGGTGTCCTTTGGGGGAAGGCGGGCCTGGCCTAGAGGCAGCCCAGCCACCCTCAGAATGCTAGCATTTCAGGCTCTAGAGAGTTTTTACGGATGCAATTCCCGCGTCGCAGGATTGTTAAAGCAGCAAAAAGGCCCGTAATTTAAGCACCTAAGGTATGAGGCGAAGGTGAGTGCAAGGGCGGGCTGTTTACTTTGATTTCTCCACTGCAAAAGAGCCTGTGTGTGACTGCCAAGTTGAAAAAGAAGCGAGCGGTGGAAAGAGAGCCACCCTGAGAGCGTTACCTTGTCATTCAGCTTCTCCTGTAGCTCCTTCTGCTTCTGCTTGTCCTTCTCCTCATCCAGGTGTGACCTGCAGGTCACGGAGAGCTTTTTGATAAGCCGCTCCATCTCTCGGCATTGCTCCTCCCGCTGCTCGGTCTCCAGCTGTTTGAACCTCCTCCAATCATTGATCACGCCTTTAGGACCTGGGAAGAAGGCACAATAAAACCTACCGCGGTAACCGCACAGCTCAGTGATCTCGGTAAGGCATCAAGTGCCCCTACTACAGGGAGGATTTAAGGGGGTGATTTAAGGGGCTGGAAATTGCACATCACGTTAAAACGTTGAAGCTCTTTTTAAAAGCCTGTCTAGGAGGAGACACAGATAATGGAAAAGGCTGGAAAACGGAGACACCTAATTGGAGAAAAATGGCTGCCTCCTACGGGGCTGAAATGCGGCCCCTGAAAAGACTGAAATGTTTATTAGAATAGGATGGAGACCCAATCAGAGAGCGCAAACAGGACTTGCGTATAAAAGGTGTAAAAACCTATACATGCACACGCGCGCACACCTCGCATAAAACCTCGCCCAGCAGTTTTCAGCTAACATCCTGAAGGGCTGCCGCGTCGGAGCAGAGAGTCCTGAGCTAAACAGATTCGCGGTCCAAGCGCTCAGAATGACTTGGGGAGGAAGGCAGAACATCTGCCAACGCTAACATGAAAGTAAACATGTAATTTAGCAAGAGGCAGCAAAACAAAGCAGAAGCAATGGCTATTTTTGGTCAACGATCCTTCTACTGAAAAACCAAGGACTTTTCCTCACTAGTGCTGTTCGGGCCAATTACACAGAAGCGTTTTCAGACCAGAGGATTTCTATAGGGACGTCCTTGTTTTTAAGGGTTCCTTCTAGTGGGGGAGCTGCTGCTGCTTTTGGAAGGCACCATTCTGGATGGACCACGGTCTGCTCTGATTAATAGCAGATCTCAGTTTAGACAAGGGCTTGTAAGGCTTGGTGGTACTGTCCAACACTCATCTTTCTTGTCTCCTCTGTAACAAGGGAAGACATAGCAGAAAGGCCCTCTCCTGCTTAATTTCCTGAGCAAGCCATGCTAGGCTTAAAAGGACAGACGGTTGAATCTGGGATACACCCCCCTGGTTCGTTCCAGCCCTGGATAAGGATGGCTGGAAACCTCTGTCCTTCACATAACATTCACCTGGGGATTTCTCTCCTGTCTTCAGCTGGGAAAGCAGGACTTCATTTCCAGATTCTCTGGAGAGAAGTCAGAAAAAGGAAGTGCTACCAAACCCTCAGTACACACGAAAAGCAATCGATTCACTCAGGCCTGAACTGATTCTAGATCAATAGGGGGACTAAAAGGAGGGTGGTACCTGTGTTGATGGCACTGCCGTCGCTGTTCAGTGCCACCTCTTTCGGCATGGTGGCATCGTGAACAGAGTTGGGGTCCGCGTTGCCCTCCTCCTTCTCGCTATCCTCATCCTCGCTGCTGCTATAGTAGTACTGGAGTTTCTCCCCCAGCAGCTTATCGTCCAGAGTTGTCATTGTGGGGGCTGTAAAGAAAACAGAGAAAGGGTGGCAGAAACTGCAGTGGAGAGCAGCAGGCAGAGCCTGAAATGGACACTTGGAGGCTTGCCCCAATTTACTTACTTACTTACTTACAGGACTTACATGGCTGCCTATCTTATATGACGATTCTAGGTGACTCACAACAATCCATAAAAAACATAGTTAAAAACAAAAGTACTCTTCCCTCCAGGCGCCAGACCGCCATCCTCGCAGCTCAACCCCCATCCCAGCCCAACGCTTGGGGAAAGAGCCAGGTCTTCACAGCTCTCCGGAAGATTAAAAGGGTAGGGGTCGCTTGGATTTCAGGTAGGAGGCTGTTCCAAAGGGCTAGGGCAGCCACTGAGAAGGCATGCCTCCAAGGTCCCATCAGATGACAACATTTAAGAAAGGGGACCTGGAGTGCACCCACCCTATCTGACCTAGAGGACAGGCAGATATCCTCAGGGAGAGGCGGCCCTACAAGTGACCTAGCCCTGTGCCTTGTAAGACTTTAAAGAGGATAACCAGCACTCTGAATTGCATCCGGAAAGCAACTGGAAATCAGTGCAGCTCACGCGGTAGTGGTGTTACTCAGGTGAACTGCAGGGCACCCAAAACTGTGTATGCCACTGCATTCTGGACCAGTTGCAGCTTCTGGATGGTCTTCAAGGGCAGCCCCACGTAGAGCACGTTGCAGTAATCCAAATGGGAGATGACTAAGGATGGGTGACTGTGAGCAAGGCCTCCAGATCCAGGAATGGGCGCAATTGGCACTCAAGATGGATTTGTGCAAAGGTCCCTCTGGCCACGGCTGCCACCTGCTCTTCCAATTCTCTCTGGCTTCAACACACGTTGGTTAGTAAGCTAAAAGAGAGGAACAGCAAAGCAGCAGGTCGTGTGACCTAATGTTACAGGGAAACTGATGCACAATGTGTGAATGAAGCATCTGTCCTTGAGTGCCATATTGCTTCCTTTCATCACTGGCTCTGAAAGATAAAATAAGTAAATGACAGCGGGAGAAAACAACTGCTAAGCGCAGAACAGCTGAGTCCCCTTTTCAATTCGGCTGCCTCTCACTGCCTTGGAACCTCTGGGTCTAGCAAGACTTCTCTCTACAAAACCCAATTACCTTTGGTTTTGCCGTGGCGTTCTTAACATCAAAACTCACCCCAATTCAGCTGGTGGACTAATACCAGATCATGTGCTCTCCTGCTTAAGAGACTCAATTTTTTATCTCCCCCCCCCAAAATTGTTAAATATAGATATGAGTACCAATGAGAAAGCAACAGCAGCAAGAGGGGCATTAACACCCACCCTTAATCCCTCCTTTATCCTCTATCCTCTCAGTAGGTTCTGGATTTGCCAGCAGGAACTTTAAAAGCCATCTGGCACGTCAGTTGTTAAGAGGTAGGGGGAAAAAAAAACAGATTTCCTTGGTGACATGAACACTAACTGTGAGCCCAGAAGAAAAGCATCTTTCTTGTTAGGCTAAAAAATAGATGGTTAATGCACAGAACTCTGTTACAAGATATGGAAACAGCTCTAGCTTAGATAACTTTAAAGATGATTCCTAGAGCAGCCTGAAGGGAGAAACACATCTGAATAACTCTCAGGGTTGCTGGGGATTAAAAAGCTGAATTAATCCAGGCAAACAGCAAAATGGATCCAGGCTTTAGAATTTTCGTGATTTCTGTTTTATTCTGGTTTACAAGCGCTAAGAGATAAAACAAGCCTTTTCCAGAGGCCACGGAGAGGGGTAGCAATTAGTAATTCAATTCTATTGCTGTTTTCTTGCTCCTGATAACTTAATGGGCAGCCATTGCTGATTTTGTTTACAAGCCACGCAAATTTCCTCTGAAAAGAAAGCAGAGGACGAGTTCCCAAAACATAAACGTTGCTCGCTAGCAAAACAACTGGACCACAACAAACAAAGCCGGAAGGATATGGGACGCAATATTGGTGGACCCACAGCACCCGCAGCCGTACACTGTATTGGTTACGTTTCTAAGGATTTCAACTTTAAGATGTGCAGCGTTTGATTGGGGGCAATTAAGGTCACACGGCCAGGTTTTCAGAAAAGAGGTGATTAGAATGCATTTCCAGTTGGGCGATTCTGGCCTTGCTCTTGGGTAACGTGTGGGCTGGGGACGATGGGAGTCAGAGGCAGCCAACAGCCTGGAGACCACTGAAGGAGGAAGCCAGCACCCAGATGCCACAGCTTCACGCTCTTCCCCCAGCGAGGCCCAAAGGCTCGTCCTCTCACCTTCCGCCTCCAGCATCTGCAGGAAGCCGCTGCGAGGGCAGCATCTCACAACGCCCCTGCGGGCAGGCCGCCTGGCCTGAAGGTAAAGCTGCTGCTTCTGGGAACGATTAATGGATGTCTTTCCCAAGGTGTCTTTTCTGAATTCACATTAACACCCTCCCCATTCCCAGCCCCCTCCCTGTGGGGCAGGCCAGTCCCCCCTCCCAGCCCTGTGGGGCAGGCCAGTCCCCCCCTCCCAGCCCCTCCTTTCCCACACCCTCCCTGTGGGGCAGGCCAGCCTCCCCTTTCCCAGCCCCTCCTTTCCCACACCCTCCCTGTGGGGCAGGCCAGCCTCCCCTTTCCCAGCCCCCTCCTTTCCCACACCCTCCCTGTGGGGCAGGCCAGCCTCCCCTTTCCCAGCCCCTCCTTTCCCACACCCTCCCTGTGGGGCAGTCCAGCCTCCCCTTTCCCAGCCCCCTCCTTTCCCACACCCTCCCTGTGGGGCAGGCCAGCCTCCCCTTTCCCAGCCCCTCCTTTCCCACACCCTCCCTGTGGGGCAGGCCAGCCTCCCCTTTCCCAGCCCCTCCTTTCCCACACCCTCCCTGTGGGGCAGTCCAGCCTCCCCTTTCCCAGCCCCTCCTTTCCCACACCCTCCCTGTGGGGCAGGCCAGCCTCCCCTTTCCCAGCCCCTCCTTTCCCACACCCTCCCTGTGGGGCAGCCCAGCCTCCCCTTTCCCAGCCCCCTCCTTTCCAACACCCTCCCTGCGGGGCAGGCAGGCCAGCCCACTCGCGGCCCCCCATTCCTCACCCTCTGAGGGGCGGCTTCTCTTCCTCCGAACAGACGCAAAGGAAGAAGCGCAAAGGAGGCTGGGAAATGGGGCGGGAGGAGGAAGGAGGCAGGCGAGGCTATAGAGGGAGGGAAAACAGTTCGCGTCGCACCCGCACTCCCGGTCCCTTTTGGAAACTGCGGGGCAACCGAGGAAGCATCGCTGGGCTGGTCCGCACGGTGCTTTATGGATGCCTCCGTCTTTCCCCCCACCGTCACTCCATCATTTCTCTTACATTAAAATCACATCCAGCTCGATTCGCATGTAACGGTTTTGGTTATGTGCCAAGCAGTCGCTCCCTAACGGTGAAAGGCCGCAAGCAGCTCCTCTCGCTTCGTTTCTTCTCAGCTCCCAAGTGCTGCAGGCGTAGGGGAAAGCCTCGCGCCCGCTGTTGCACGGTTAGCGCTCCGTCTGGCTCGCCGGCGCGCTTCTTTCCACTCTTTGACCCGCATGGTCGCTTGGCATCCGGAAGTGCTCCTGTCGCTCCGCGGAGGAGGAAAGGCAGGGCAAGCCCCGCTCAGCCCCCTGCCGGCGGGAAAGGGGAGCCATCAATAAATAGCCGGTTGCTATTGGTGACTCAGGCCTAGTCGCTCAGCCCCAAGCCTGCTTGCAAAGAGCAAAACAGTAACAACCTCCCAAGCACCGAGCGGGGTACTTTTATTTCATGCCCAGTCATTCTTATATGCCAAAATATACGGAAAACAATTGAAGTTCAACCCAAAAGCCACTGAAGTATATTGCAACCACTTACCCATGAGATGAGAGCCAGCCTCTATTGCAATTAAGAAGGTGCAGCCCTCCAGTATCGCTCAACTACAACTCCCAGCAGCCCCAGCCAGCCCAGCTGCGGGCAAAGCATTCCAGGCGAGGCAGTACAACCACATCTGGAGGATTGTTGGGTCTTCTTCTGTTAAGGGGAAGAGTGATGATGGTCATCCACGGATCCGAGGAATGGGAAGCACCTTCAGGCATCCCAAGATGATTACAAGAATCGGGGAGGGGGGTTCCTATAAATCAAGGAAGCGGGTGGGTGGGGTGGGACTGCTGCCTCTGGCAATCCAGCCATTGCCTGGGGAGGGTGCTGAGAACGGAAGAGGATCTTTTGGCACAAATCTGTGGCCACACCTTGCCACTCCTTGGCTGACAGCCATCTAGAACGTGACCCCCATGGCGGAATGGATCCAGTTCTTTCTTAGTGTGCAAGAAATCTGGGCTGACTCAAAAACCCAGGGCAATCTTACAAAATACTTTACTGGACTCAGCTACCACCAATTTTCTCCTATTCCACACACAGCAGGTCAAGAAAGTCAAAGCTTTTTTATAACTACACACCATCTCACCATGGCTTCTGAACTGTTCTTTCCATCAAAGCCATCACAGGCTTAACATACCATCCCACGTGGACTTTGAAGTCCTCGATCTTTGGGATTCAGAAGGGTTAGGTTGTGATAAATCTTCTTACTTGTGTTTAGCCTCCTCCGCTCAATTTTTGTTTGCCCTTTTTTCAATAAAACAAAGCAAGTTCTCTCACTCCATCAGGCAAGGTCTGAATCTGGAATTGTAGCAAGCTGTAATTTAAACATGGTTTGTTGAATGAAACACAATGGCTGGATTCATCCAACATATTTAGTACAAACTAAACAAACCACAAGGTTGTTGAACCTGAGAGCGTGACTAACACAAAACCATCTATGGACTCTGGTCAAGGTCCCTCTTCTCCCAGTCCAACATCTTCCTGAACCTCTGGAAGACCACATAAAAACACAAACATCTGCTTAACATCCCCCCCATATATAAAAATACATTTTATCCTGCCCCAACACCCCAATAAGACAAAAGCAAAACAAACTTAAGCAGAGATTTCTTTTTTTTTATTTTACGGCATGCAAATACATGTCAAGTATTGCAAACTTTTTCTATTAATTCTCTCTTGGAACACTGGAAAAAAAAAGAAACAAACCACAATTTGCTAAAGTCTGTGACCAGCCTTAAAGCTAACAATCTCTACTTCAGTGCTACAGCAAACACACACGCATATACAGAGTTCACCCTGCTATTCAGGCTAAATCACAAAGCCGGTTCCCATCTCTCCAACCTTCCCACCCCAAAAATACAGACCGTACGGTCTAAACTTCTCCGGTGTAAATCCTATTCCTCTAACACAAAAGGGAAAAAAACAATACAATTTGGAAATTTAAAACGGAACTAAATGGAATAGAATTCATTACCCCACCCGGAAATATATTCCCCATTTTGTTTTACAGATTTTTTTAAATTATATTTTTTAAATAGAAGCTGAGAATGCACCATTAAAAATGAGCATTAAATCCATCATAGCGATGGAGTCTGCTTTATTATACATGATGGGTGTACACCATCTTTTATTTCATTTACATTTTAATCGAACAATAGATTTGCAAAGAAAATGTCTAATACAGACGTAAGAATATTCACACTTGAGCTTCACAACCGGTTGTACAATTGACAAAAACAGGCCTCTTTTCCCAAACGTTCTAGACTAAGCAGGTTTATAAAATCTTAAATCAACTTAAGAAAACAAAGTCTTTTTTTTTTTCTTTCCTTTTAACTTTCAGGGAAAAGAATATATGCAGTATATAGTGTAAACGTGAAGAGTAGATACTGCATGCTAAATTACAATACTCTGGAGTGGCTGTACAGTAGGTGTGTGCAGTAGAAAGAAAAACCACACGTGTTGTATCACAACTACAGTATAATGGATTTATCCGCCCCAAAAAAGGAGAAATGCATGCATTTCCTATGCCTTGGACTAAATAACCGAGAACTCATCTGGGGAGTAGGTAGGGTCTGTGCAAATGAGCTTCGTCTCTGTTCTCTGGCACTTGCAGATACAGCCAGAAGTCCTTTAATGGTAGACTCTGTCAAGTATATAAAAAGTCCATTAAAGCTTTGCCAAAGCCTAGGCGTACGAATGTGTGTGGAAAAATCTTTCCTTTGTCACGTATCCTTCTGACATCTCACTGTGGGATATCTTAGTGCTCCCCAGGCGTACTGGACTGCACTCCCCAACATATCCAACCAAAGCAAGTAGACATATTGGCTGTGAATGATGGATTTTGCAGTCCGACACGCCCAGAAGGCATGCCACTTTGCTATCAAACGATGGTACTGGGACCCTCCCCAACGTGAAGGAAATAACTGAGCATTGAAAGAGCTGCATATCTGTCATCGCATTCTTAATTGACGTCTCTAGTCCATAATAGATGAAGAGTCTTCCTGAATACAAGGTGCTTAAAAACAAACTTAACCCCTGGATAGCGCGTAGTTCACGTATTCTCTACACGGTCGCAGAGACGTGCATTCAGATTTAAACTTCGCAAAGGACAAGATAATAAATACTGGGAAAATATACCTGCTCACAAAAACCAGGTCGCAAAACTGTCAGCACCCTTTTCTCATCACAATGAGCAAAATCTAGTCAGCACAGCAGGCTAAGCTCTGTACAGGCTTTTTTTTTTTATGAAAGACAACACTCAGAACAACTGATCCGGATTTCTATGTTTTAAAGCTTATTCTCCGTTCATCTGTTCTGGCTGTTGTGTGTTCACCATGCACACTCTGCGGAAGGAACGCTCTGATTTCCTTGCAGGCCCACAGAGTCCTCCACTACCTTTCTGCCCAAAACAACATATTCAACAAGGATGAAACGTCTCTCCCGGTAACAGAGCGACTGAGGCACAACTCCACTGCTCGCTGCTGATGGAAAACCCGCGCAGGAGATGCACTGTGAAAATCTGTCTACTCAAGACTAGCACAACCCTGTTTCTGCAGTGCCAAACTTTCCCTGCAAAGCTCTTAACACTGATTCTCCAAACAGTGGGTATCGTCGACCGAAGGAGCGCGGCCATCGCTCCGTTCGTGCTCGAAATCCAGTAGCTGAAGGCCTGGAAAGGGACCTACTTCAACTCTTTTCTGCTGCTACAGCGTGTGCATGTATGTGTGTGGGGGGGGGCACGCGCACCTGAGAGCCAGAATTTCTCCTTCATTTCTCTGTAACAGTGCTACTTGTTCACCAAGGGAGGAGCGGTCTTCTCACCTGACCTAGCTTTGCAAAATCAGAGCCTTAAAACAGGCCCTGGTCCTCATCTGGCTGCCTCGGGACCGCTGCTCTGCTTGCAAAGAGAGAGGAACACTACTGGAGATGCAACTAGACACGATTAGCACCCAACCAAAAAGACAGAGTTTCACAGCAAGACGCCAGTGTTTGGTTGTGAAAGCTGGTGGGGGAAGAAGGGACCTCGCTCACATTTCAGCTGTTTTCTTCTACCTGCAATTCTCTGTTTATCGCTTTTCTTTTTCCGATAAGGCAGGAGAGTTCCCTGCCTACTCCAAACTAAAATAAAGAGAGATATCTGAGAAACAAGGCCAGCTGAAAGGGAGTTTTCTGAGTGTGATGGCACCAGAGAAAGAGACAACGGTATGTAAACAATTGATTCCAAGACGCTTCCTCCAGCAGCCAAGGTCCTGAGAAAGAAAATAGTACATTAAAAAACAACCAAGGCAAAACTAAACACGTAACAGCTAAAATACACACAGTCCGGTTAGGTAATATGTATTTTACCCCCAGACTGTGGCACTCTGATTTTACAAAGGGGCTATTTCCCTGGGGGCAAAATAAACCTCTCTCAAACCTCTGTATTTTTTCTATTTTTGCAACAAAATAGCAATGCAGGTTTTTCCTCCTTCCATTTTGGAAAAATCATTTCACCTTCAGTGTGGAAGACCTTACTGACCTTACTAAATATCCACGTAGGAGAGAGATTGTTTTGCATATCTGTCTGTTAAGATTCTATAGTCTGAAATCGAGAACAGCGCAAAGAAAATTTCTGGAAGCATCTCAAATGTCATATATAAATTCATATATACAAGAATTGCTTGGCTAAATTGGGAGCACAAGCACTGCATTTTGCCATTGAACGTAACAGTCACAAGGTAAAGTGAATAGGTATGTAACAAAATCTTAATTTTCAGTTCCCTTTAGTTTAATGTGAGGCAGCCATAGTAGGAAGAAAAGCTTTGGAAACTGACAGGAAATCGAGAAAAGGAATTTGGCTGCTATATAAATAGCCTTTTGCGCTTTACTACTAAATTAGCGGGTAAAAACTTTCACAACATTGCTGGAATTATCAAAACAAGTAGTTCTTGTATTTTTCAATTCGTATGTACAACAACTTTTTTAAAACAACACGTAGATCAGAAGTGAGATTTTATTTTTTAATGATCCAAGTTAGATCTGTAACCCTCAGAGAAATGCCACAATGTTGTGAGTGTATAAACAATCTCGATGCCACAATTGGGCATAACAGCTCTGTTCTGCCAATAACGTGATTGTATGTTTTCTTTTGAAACCCATTTGATTGAAGGACAAGCCCTTGTATGTATAGTACACCCTGGTGAAAGTGCTGCTTGGCTAAAATATTCCAGTACGATTTCCAGAGTAAACAACTTCACAGAAGTTAATTAACAAACATTTTCTTAAAAAAAAAAAAGAAGAAGAAAAATGTAAAAATGATAAAAAGAAAGCTGCAGAGGACGAATAGGGAGAGTTTTCTTGCCTGATAGCACGGTGCCCCCTTGCTTCTTCAGGAGTAGCCTGAATTTTTAAAAGAAAAAGAGGAAAAAAGTGCAGCTATGAAGAGCGAGCTCACAGGGGAGAATGTTCCAATTTTAGATCATAGTTCTCTACTTTATGGTCTTTAAAAAAAAATCATGTCTTAAAGAGGACTTATTTTTTCACTGTTCTGTACAAGCCCAGCTAAAGCTACATTATGAAGTGTTCCAGATGTCACCAGAGTTAAATCAGTAACGAACCTAAATGCTAACATTCTCAGCAGTAGGATGGCCAACACAATATCATGAGCGTCTAAAGAACCGCGAACCAACCATGGTTTTTTATGTACAGAAACGGGAACACTGTGTTCGTCGGGGCAAACACGGCCATGGCGTTTTAGGTGTGCGGTTTTGCAGAGAATCATCGGTGAGGCATTGGATGCCAAGCGACCCGGGGATTCTGCGGAGGGGGCCGGGTGACCGAGTGCTCTTGCAACACGTGCGCGGAGCTACCGAAGAGAACGTAGTGATTCTGCTTGCAACTCTGAGCGGGAAACAACCAAGTACGTAAGCGGAAAGACCCAGGCGCTTGGCTTGGCTTTGCTACCTAAAATTTGTACACAGGCAAGTCGTTCAATACACAGAAAGACCAGGCTGTCAAAGAGAAGGGAAAGGGGCAGGGAGAGGGGGCGGGTAGGGAAGAAGGGACACACTGCTGCATAGGGATGCGCCAGTGCAAAGCTCAACGCCCTGAATTAAGAGTCTTGTGCGGGGAGCGTCCTCACACCCTCTCTTTCCTCACACACGCTTTCCCACGCAAAGTTCCACAGCTGAAGAGACAAGCAGCTTCAAACAGATGCAAAACAACTTACTTTTGCTCCTATGAGCCACATCCTCCCAAGAAACTGCTGGCTTTAATGAGAGTTTCGTAGGCTTTCCTACAGAAGCCATCGCAAAACAATAACGACTTGGGGGTGTCAAACTCACTGAAAAGCTACTTTAAAGTTAAACCACGTCCAGATTCCACACTGCTTGTGAAAAGTGAACATCTGAACCTAGCGAAGTTGGTGACTCCATTGCTTCTCTCTCTTGTTATCCCGAAAGCTAAAACACGAGAAGAGTCTGATGTATCAAAAAGTCCACAGGAAACAAATCAGCCCAACAGGATTTTCTTAAAAAAAAAAGAAAAAAGAAAAAAAGAAAAGCCAACCATTTCTTAGCATGGCCACAAGCTTGAATGCAAAACACCTCTCATGTGTTAACCATTTTGCCGTTTGCAACCGGCCTTAAAAAGTCATTCTGCCCTTCCACGATCCCATGGGCTGTTTTGAGAAGAAGGGTGCCCACGCTGGCCGACGTCGTGATGGGCAGGGAGATCCTGCTGCTCGTGGAGGACTCCATCGGTTGGCTGAAGCAGGATGTCGCTGGCAAGACTCCTTTCTGCTTCTCCCTGAGGAGCAGGCAGGGAAGATAAAAGGAAACCTGGTCGTAACTGAAACACAGAAGCTTCTTTCTGACCCCTTCTTCCATGGGCATTTTGTAAAGAGGAAAGAAGGACAATCAGGTCACAGAGAGGCCTTCCACTGGTGGGGGAAGGCAAACGACTGGAACCCTACAACTACTAAGCGGATAGTTTCTAGTTTTTTGCAGGTTGTAGGCCATGCACATGATTAAATAAGTAAGGACCTAGTGAAAATATAGGATGTGGGCCAGCACTGATATCTAACCATGGTTTGGGGTCTACCACCATCAAGAGAGGGAGCGAGGGAGGGAAAGAAAGCAGGAATCAGATAATGAGAAGCTCCAAGGCGCAAGGGACAGGAAGACTGCGGATGAAGACTCTCATGCAGGAAAGCTTTTGCCCTGAGCCTTGAGCCAGGCTGTCATTTTGTCTCACACTCACAGAATAGCCAGGTCTTCGTGCAGGAGAGGCCTCTTTGACTGCCTGGGGTCCACCTGGGGCTGCTCCACGGGGTGGCCGTTCTCCAGAGCTGACCCACTGAAGAGGTTGTCGGTTTGATCGCTAATGCCAAGCGGCAGGCCCGGCCTCTCCTGGAGAAGGAAGGAAAAGGATAACCACACGTGGTAGTTACAATTGGGGTCGCCATCCCTCTTGGAGAAATTGCGAGTGGGGGTGAAGATGTGCCCTGAAACTCCCACCTCTGGATCAAAATCCTACAGAGAGGGGAAAAAAGCATTCCCTGGGATTGCGAGATTCCCTCAAAGCAGCCACAGAGGCTCGTTCTGATAGATTTCAGCTGACGCAGAGCAGGAAACAGCTCTCAAAGAAGAAATGGTCCCTATATGAACTGGATTGGAGGGGGCCAAAATGCCAAAGGGCTGGGAGGGACCAGCCCGCCCTTGTCGGAAGAGACCGAACTGGAAGGGAACTGTAGCGCTTCAAGCAGAATGTTGCCCCCCCCCCCAGCTTCTGCCCCCGATTCTTCTAGAACTCAAACTCAGCCTGGCCAGTTAGACACTGAGCCACTGAGCCACGTGAGCCAGGTAGGTGGACACGGGTGCATTGAAGCGGGCGTGAGACCGTCGGAGCGGCTTTTCTGTTCAAAAAGTGAACAATAAACCCTGGGGCTGTTACAAAGACCCTCCACGTGACACTACCAACCCAAGAAGGGGGAAAAATATTCTGACGACCTTGTGCTACCTTCTTTTCTCTTGACTGAGCTCAGCCTTGTTAGGAACTGCGGTCCTTGACGCAGGGCGCTATCCACCAAACGGAAAAGGACTGCTACCTGCTCTAGACGTCTGAGGAGAGAAGTGTGGGTAGAATCAAGAGAACTCTTTCCGTACTTCCATTTGCTCTCCCTGCCCCTCGGCCTCGTCAGCGTCGAGGGCTGAAAGCTCTAGTTCAATGTCTCGGTCAGACTTGGGGTCCACACCGTCCTCGGGGTAGTCAGCCTGGGGAGCAGGGAAGAAAGGGAAAACACAGTGGATGTTAGAAAGAACGACCTCCTGGTGCAGGGGGTGTGCGGTGGGAAAATGCCCCAGCCCCCTGACCTCGCCATTCCTCAGCTCCATTTCCTTGCTTAAAAGCTTCAAGGCGAGGGGGCTGCCTTCCCTCAAGGTGCTCCATTTCTGCTGCGTGGCAAGGGCGTTGGCCTCCCTCTGCAGCAGCATCGAGTTGCTTTTGGCCTGGGTGGAAAAGCAGAGCAAGCCTCAGAACGCTCAGCGGGGTCGGCTGCAACCTCCCTGCCTAGCGCCATGTCCCCCACAGCAATTCGGAGGCTGCCCCTCGCTCCGAGGGCCACAGGCATGCCTGCCTGCCCCCAAAAATCACTCTTCCCGAACTATCCGGCTCGGAAGGCAAAGCCGTACCTGCTGCAACTCGATACTCAGGAGGTCTCCGGTACTCGAATGCTTTCTTGGGGCTGATCCATCAGCAGCAATGAAGCAGTCCCTTGAAAAAGAGGAAAGGGAAGGCTGAGCCTCGTGGGTGGCGTTTGGCACCAGATGGATCTGCAAGAGGGCCCTTTGTGGGTGCAGCTGGAGTGCCTCTCAGGGTCAGCTGTGATCTCAAAGAGCCTGCGGCCTGAGCTCAGGCAGGGCCAGACCTGTCCAGGACGTCCGGCCTGCCTACCGTTCTGCGAAAGGCGCTGAGGAAGTAGAATCGGAAGTGTAGGAGCCCCACCTCAAGTCCACCGTGCTGACGCTGGGGATGTAATCTGCAAGAGGCCAAGGGTCGGGCTCAGCTCAGTGGGGGCCTTGCCCCGCTCCTCTCCGCGCCCCCTTCAAGGTGCTGCCCCCACCTGACACGCTGATGGGTTTGGTAGCGCTTCCTTGGGAAGCAGTGGCCTGAACAGGGTCGGTGGTGTGGTAGCCTGTCCGTGATGACCTGGAGATGGCCCCCCACTTGGAGATGATTGGCCCGTCGCTGAAAGGGATGATGGGGTCCTCCTCCTTGGCCTTCCTCTGGGTTTCAAAGAGGTGCGCCTGCCTCTTGGGGTCTCCACTGTCCAGATCCTGCGTGGAAAGGAAGGCTGAGAGGGGCACGGCAACACCAGCTCCGAAAGATCCTTCCAGAGTCCCAGGATCGCTTTAGGCTACCCCACCGTAACACCCCCGAACAGCCTTACTAGGAGCACCGTGCTGGAATTAGCCAGGACGTCCTTGGGTTCAGACTCAACCGCGCTGATGCACGAGCTGATGGTGCCGCAGGACCAAGGCGAGTAATGGCAAAGCTGGTCATCCTCATACTTCGTGCTGCTCAAGCTGCTGGAGTTCTCACTGAACTGCAAGAAGTGGGAGAAAAATCCTGACCACTTTACAGATACAACCCAGGTCGGCCTTGGGTTACTTTCCTGAGCCACAAAAGGATAGTTACAGGCAGAATGAAAGAGAAAAGGAAAGTGATCTGACCGTACGGGGGAAGAAGGGAATAGGAATAAGGACACACTTATTCACAAAGGGTCTTTGGGTCCTTTCCCCAGGCTAAGTATCACCTGCTCCAAGGCTGCAAAAGGGAACGGAAAGAAGGGGTAAACATCCTCTCCTAAAAGCCCATGTTCCTGGTCTTCAAAGCAGCAAGGAAGGGTTACCAGCTAGTTAGAGTTAATAGGAAGAGCCCTTTTGAGAAAGGCCTGAGGAAGAAAAAAGGACACGCAAGCTGCCAGGCGCAAGGGTCCTTCCCTCCCTGCCTGCCTCCCACCTGGAAGCTCTGGGGCCTTACTTCAGAGCTGAAGTCCACACTGAAGAGAGGAGAAGGTGATGATGGAGAGGGTGTAGCTGCAGGAAGAGCAGAAGTCACGAGAGGCATTTTCGGGGTGTGGCAAGGAGCCCACTGTTCTGGCTTCCTTCTGAGAGGGTCATCGTAAGCAGGCTTCAAGTGGCCACAAGGTTCCTAAAAGGAAGGTCAAGTTGTGTGTTTGAAGGCCAAGCTACACTCAACAAACTCACTACCAGCTCACATTGAGTTCAAGAACAACAGGTAGTCCTCACTTAATGACCATTCGTTCAGCACTGTTCAAAGTTACAACGGTGCTGAATGAATGATAGTTATGGCTGGTCCTTGAGGTTACGGCTGTTGCAGTGCCCCTACGGTCACGTGCTCAGAATTCAGGCGCTTGGCAGCCCGCCCACACTTACGTTGCAGTGTGTGCTTCAACTCCCCCCGCCCCTCTCCCCCCCATTTCTGCTCTTTTGGCTGCCCTGCACTTCGCCGCTGCCTACCCCCGCCGCCCACTGGCACACTCCCTCTTCCAAGAACCTGAATATTCAAGCTTCCCTCCGTACAGTTCATGGTGCCCTACACACACCGACTTACTAACATACCCAAATACATAAACAGCAAAAACAGACCCTGTCAACGCCTCGAAAGAGCAGCAAGAGCAAGAGCAGCCTCAGAGCCTCCACTCAAGGAAGGAAAGCTCCCAGCAGTGTAAAGCCCTCAGTCTCTTGGGAAGGCAGAGAAGAGGCAGCCACCTTGAGCAGTTCCCCACTAAGCTTTGGAGCACCTACCCTTGGCCAAGGCACGGCCCTCTGCTCCGCTGGCAACTGGCAGGGCACCGAACAGTAGCTGTCCACAGAGCTGTATCTTTCCCGCAGAAAGTTCTGGTAGACAGAGGGGTGGGCGACTTCCATGGGAGGTAAAGAGTTGCTCCGGATGATATCGTCCCTCTGATACATCGGCGGCCGCCAAATACGCCGGCTGTCGTAAACCGGTGCGTACATCCCAGAGGGGACCGGGGGGACCGGCCCGTATGGCTGTGCCTGCGCCTGCGCCTGCTGGTAAGCGGCAGTCAGTCTGTCCCGAGATGGAAACGTGCTGTAATGTTCGCTGTACGGTGCTGAGGCAGGCGGGAGAGGGGATTCGGAGACGCTGCTGGACCTCACAAAGCGAGGGAGGCACGGAGGCACACTAGCAGGGACCGTTGGGGGTGCCGGATAGTATCCTACAGAACAAAAAGCGTAGTCGAACTCTGCCTGAGCCAGGTGGGCACAGGCAGAAGGAAAATTGCTGGAAATCTCGGTGGAGAACACCTCGAAGTCAGAACAGAACAAGAGAAGCCAAGCAGAATCCACAGGGCAGAAGGAACCAGCAAGAACCAGGACGTGCGCTGCCTGGTTCCCTGCAAGTTCTCCGGATTTCTCGCATCCTGGGATAACTCAACATTCCTACTGGCGGCTAGTCCGGTTCTAAGTTCCACTTAAGCAGAGTTTAATATTTATTTTTAAATCCTTCCTATGTTTCAACAACTATTCCCCACGTTTATGAGTCATCTGACTATTAGGTTTTATATTCTGATGTACTTTAGAGCAACTCCTTTTTATGGGGAGTAGAAAAAGGATGCAGTTAAAAAAAATAAAAAAATAAAACCAGAACATTAGTCCCCCTCAGACACTTTAAAGGATCCCACTGAAGTTAGCAGGAATTAGAAGGTACAGCACTGATGAAATTTAGGGAACTGAGTTCTGTGACTTAAGCTAGACCACGGAAAAGGACCCCTTCTGCCAAATTTGCTAAGGGAGAGGAAGCAAAGCTATGATCGTGAATTCAGTTTCCCACCACCTTCTTGGCCTATTCTGACACTGTAAACAACAGTCCTTCTTTCACCACAGTGCCCTTGCTATTTTCTTGAGCCGGACGCTCACCTGTCTGCGGGTAGGGTGCAGCTTCGTAGGAGAGGTGAGCCCGGGGATCTTGGAAATACGGAAGGCTGTCTGAGTGAGCTGGGTAGATGGGCACTCGGGTGGTGAAAGGGCTGGATTTGGGGGTGATGGGGCTCATCTCGGTGCCAGCAAGGGGAGGAGGGGGAGGAAGGGGAGGAGGGGGAGGAAGGGGGCCGGCTGAGGTAGCTGCGGTCTGATTGACAGGAGTTTTTGGAGGGGAGCCGATTTTACTGGAAGAATCAGAAAGAGAAAGATCAAATTAGGCTGCAGCCATCTGATTTAAAAAGGCATAGGATGAGCAGGGATGAAACTGATTCAGGCAACGGGAGATCAATTTCTCAGACTGACCTGCCAAGCGTAAGGTATCAGAAGGGGCCACCCCAGAGGAGGCATGCCCTGCTCCAAGGGGCCTCCCTTTCCAACCCCAGGACGTACTGTTCAGGCAGAGGCTCTGTGGGAGACCCAGAAGGATTCTGGCCATTGGTCCCGGCTTTCCCCCCTTTCTTCACGTGCTCCAGAGTCCGTAACGAAGCAGTGTTGGCACAGCGGGGAATTAGCTGGGGCACGCCACTGTCTGGGCTGGTGCTCCCGTTGGGGCTTGACGTGGTCTTCCCCACCGGATCCGTGTTGCCTATGATGGAAATGACATTCCCCACTGTGGGGGGGATGGTACTTGCGAGGCTGGCTTTTCCAAGCAGAGGGAAGGTTCTCACGGTGGCACCGATCTTCTTGTTTCTTAGCCGATACCTAGTTACCGGGGAGGAGAGAGCAGAGCTCCTGTCGAATCCAAAAAGCTGCATTCCGACAGAGCCAAGAATCTGGAAATAAGCTGGCTCCTTCAGCTATGTAAACCTCTCAGAAACAGAACTACTGAAGGACAATTTGGGTATGAGGGAACAACCATGCCTGCCCCCAAAAGCCAGAAAGTTTCTTCCCCAGGGGACCTGAACAGCCTAGGCACCCCCTCCCCAAACCTGCAGTTTTCATTTTTCAGACTCGAATGTATCGAACTTACATCTGGACTCCTACTTCAAAGTGGAAGAGAGACGGGGTGACGTGATTTGAGAAAGATTCCATTAGTGTCCAACAGGTGTCTTTAAGCTTAATATTTAAAATACGCTTGATTTTAGACATGCCACATGAAATGTACTCGCTCTGCATTTTAAGGACCTGCTTTGTTGTTTTTTTAACCCATTTGTTGAATTGTGTTTGTGTTTGTGTGGATGGGAGACCCCTTTTGAACGGATCAAGGCTGCCACGCTGAAGCCAGCCCCCTGGGCAGATGTTCAGAAAGAGAAACAGAGGCTGCATCTTCTCTTGGGGCCCCCGAGACTTACTTCTCCAGCTCCTCCTGCGAGTGAGCAAAGGTGCAGTTGGTCCCGCGTGGGCACCCGCCTTGCTGCCTCAGGTCGCGGCACATGCTGGTTTTGTACTTGCTGTTTGGCTGCGGCTTTTGAGACAAGAGAGAAAAGAAGTGAAAACAGCACTGCCAGCTCCTTGTACCCGGCTACCTCTGCCACGGAGAACCACGTGGCACCCCACCACGGAGGACCACTGGCCTTAACAGCAGTGGGAGCAGGATGGCAAATGGGCAAGATGGTGAAGGAGGAACAACAACGAGGAACCTGCCATCCCTTCCCCAGCCTGCCCTCCGGTTGTGTGAACGTTAATTCCCAGAATTCCCCATCCAGCATGGTCATTGCAGAGGATTCTAGGAAATGACCTCCAGGTTAGAAAAGACTGATGTAAAGCACTGAACCAAGGAGGAGAATCCAGACTTGGTTTTCCCAAGCTGGTGGCCTTCTGATATGTTGGATTTCAGCACCCACAATTGCCAAATAATGAAGGATGAAAGTTAAACCAGGCATGAAGAAAAAAAAAAAATTAACTCACAGAGAGTCCTCTGCAATTTTAATTTGTGCGTGTGTGTGTGAGAGACATTACCTAGTTTTAATCCCATTAGCTGTTTTACAAGCCTGTTTGAGGATCAAATCTCAATGCTATGTTACTACGAACCCATCTGAACAACCAACCTGTGGAGCTTCAGGGCCTTTTCTGCTGTAGTTCTGGATGAAATCCACAAGACCATGGACAACCGTCTTAACAGCCACCATGGCGTTTTCTAGCTGCTCCCATGTTGGAGATGCTGCATCTGTGAGAATGCAAAAATGGAAGAATTAGAGTGAACTGCCAGCAGTTATTAGGAATACATTGCACCTTTGTTAATTTTTATTTTGTAGGCCTCCCCAAAAAAGTCCGGTTCAGGGAAGCAAAGCTGTCTTTTGAAGTACATAGCAGGATTAACCTTTCTTTATAAATTGCCACAGTATTGATGGGCACTGTTTCCCCATCATATTTTTCTTGCCAACCCCAAGTGGAAATCCCCATGTTTTTTCCCTCTATCAACCCGCTTCCTCCCAAAAGATGATTGCGCAAAAACAAGGCTCACACAGCAACTAGTAACACGAAAGACTGGGAAAAGTGAGCAATACCATTCTATAACCCAAAGATAATAACTAATGGAGGAAACATTTTGTGGGAGGTCTAAAACATGAACAACTTGCCAAGCAGACTTATTTCAGAAGGAGATGAAAGTTGCTCCTGATTATCCCCTTGGAACTGAACTTCTAAAATCCCAACCCAAACGGGAAGAAGAATATACAAGCCACAAGCACTTCTCACAAAACTTGTGGGGGGGGGGGGGGGGAAGCCCTGGTTTTTTTAGAAAGCGTTTGGCCAGCAAAACAGTATTCCTCAGCTTGAGAGCTGCAGCATGGCATGCCCAAAAAGCACCCCAAAAAGTAGGGGAAGGCCAACTGCAACTGAGTTCTCCCCTCCTTCCCAACCAGCTGGGGAGAAAACTGGATCTGCCAGCGGTAGAGAAGCTGGCTCTGTAGTACAGTGATTGCGTTGCCACAAATCCCTCTCCTGCTTAAGAGCAGGGTATTTCAAAAAAACAAAAATGCTTAAATAGAGCAACGAAAATAATTCCATCTAACAGCCAGGCAAACGTGATAATTCAACTGCTGAACAGTTAATCTGTGCGCGGCAAGTGTTACTGTGCAAGGAAAAAAGGTCTAGCCATTTCCAATTTTTAGGTATGCCACCTCAACGTGCTTCGTGTGTTACAAACTTTCTACATGGAACGTGCGTTGCGACAGAGGGAAAAGCACACCACGTGTAAACTGTCTTACACAGCAGAAGCGCAAATTGCTTTTCCAAAGTATGTACAAACCCTTTAACAAAGAATTCTAGAAAACATCGTGTGAAAAGAACCAACCCTTTTTTTCCTTTTGGGGGGCGGGGGGACAGAAGGAGATAGAACAAAACATGAGCGTTTGGGACTCAATTTTTTCTCCGTTTACATACCTGGATTTGGATCTATGTTAGCCAAGAGTTCCAAATGGGGACGAAGCCTATTCAAGTTTGCAGGGTCACCTGTACGCTGCAGCACAATGGTTAACTCCTGCACACTTTTTGCAAAGGACTCCGGGGACTGGAGCTGAAGGAAAGAGACACACACGCTTTCCACCCATTTTTTGCTGGCTGGAGGCCACACGTAACACTTTCAGAAGTTGGAGGGCCCCTGCGGGTGGGGTGGATAATGCGAAGTCATGCATAAGGGTCCCGGTATTTGGAAGGTGTTTATTTTTTAAAATGACACCAACCTCAGGGCTTAGGCTACAGCTTTTGGGATTGGAGAGGGCTTTGGGGGAGAGGGCATATAAAAAACGATCCTGGAGCTGCGCACGGCCTTTGTGTCACGGGAAGAAAAAGCAGCTGCCGTTCCCATCCAATCTTCTAAAAGCTTTTGGGACTCCAGAATGGTTTTGTCTGTCAGAAGTAAGTGCAGCACAGAGTGTGGCGGAAGAGGAGAAGTGCTTTTCTTCAAAAGGAGCCGCATCTTCAGTTTGCATAAATGGAAGATCAGTGCCGGGAAGCTGCAGCTCCCGGCTCAGAATCTGCCCTATGCAGCTTCATCAGCAGATGCATCGAGGCGGAGCCTATCTGCTTTGGCGTAAGCAGCTTCTCTGGAAGCTGGTGCTGACCTTATCGATGATGGACTGCATGTGGGATTTGTGGGCCAAGTCGCCATAGAGGAGGGAAGACCACTGCTCGGGAGAGATCCGAAGACCGGCTTCCAGGGCGATGTGCACAATCTGAGCGTCGTGCTCCCTCCGCAAGGCTTCGTAGCCCCGGAACTCCTCCTTCAGCTGCATCAGGGAGGAGTCCTCATCCCTCTTGGTGACCTGCGCGAGGAAAGGCAACAAAGTGGATCGACAACGGCCTCCGCCGGCCCCAGTCTGAGGAGCTGAGTATAGACGCAGCCATGTAAAATAGACACCGTGCTGGGTCCTGCTCCAGCACAACTGGCCAGATGCAAAACGCACCCTGGGGGAAACGGAATTCTTCTTTCCAGGTTCGAAAAATGAAACACCTCCCCGTGTGAATGTTGAGAAAAACCCTGGGTCATTTGTGATCACTTTCAGTGACAGAGGGAATCCAGAGCACGTTTTTCAGGGCCAGGGGCTTCGAGGCTACACAAGTTGTTTTTGGGAAACCCCGACTGACTGAGAGCAGCCCAGATGTACATTTGTGAGGAAGGGGAAGGGAGCCACCCGAAGGTCGCACCTTGAAGCAGGAGGCCCGATACAGCAGCTGCACCACGTGGCCGATGCTGGTTTTTGACGCCTGAGGGAACCTTGGCTCCAGCCTCTGGACAACGAAAAGCACCAGGACTTTGCGGGAAAGGGCCGAGCCGTCCTCCAAGGCGAGCAGCACCAGCTTCAGGGCTTCCTCCTGCATAGCTGGGAGCCCAAAGGAGGGGGTTACAGTCGGGAAAGTGGAAGGAAGACAGGGCAGCGTCGTTCCCCCCTCACCTAGCTGGCCCTCTTCCTTGCCAGGAAGACTTCCAACGATCTCTCACCCCAACCCTCTTTCCTCACAGCTGATAAATGAAGAAAAGTGTAAGGCCGAGAGGGTTACGTTCTTCCTCCTCACCCGCAACTTACCCGGCCCGAGGAACTGGCACCCCCTGGCCCGGACAGCGGCCCAGAGGTTGGCAGAAAGTTGCTGAGGGTTCTGGTGCTGCAAGATCAGCTCGGTGACGGTCCTCTCCCCGAGGGAGCGAGCTGCCCGCATGGCCCTGATGCGGCCCTCTTCTTCCACCAGCTGACAATTCACCAGGGTCACCAGCTTCCGTTGCATAGGCCTGCTCAGCGTGCTCTGATTTAAGCTAGCCACACCTTTGGGGGTCAACAGGGCAATTACACATTAGTGCAAGAGACAAGGATTCCCGTGTGTCTCCCTCAGAAACCGCACCTGGAACACACAGGGACTTTATTTCTAGCTGACTCTGCTTGGCAGGCTTTCTGAATAGGGATGCTAGCCAGGCTGAACTTTTGGGGGGACTTTTTTACAGCAGGAGCACAACGCAGCAGCAGAGCTCAGACTCTTGGTTTGAGGCCCAGGCTTAATATCCAGAAACTGTCAGCCTTATACGGCAGGCCAAACTCCACAGATACCGTGGAGACCTAAAGCTACTTTTATTAGAACAGCCACAGCCATGGAATCTTGCAAGTCTGAATGGGCTTCCCTTCCTCCCTCTTTTATCTTCATGTGAATTTGGAGGGGGGGGGAAGAGGGGGGCTGTCTGAGTTGTTTTTGTAAATCACTTTCTTGGTCTGGGCTCAAGCCTCATTGATCTGATCATGGCCTTGGCAATGGATCTTCCCTCTGTCCTGCACGGCCGTCCTCTACACTCACTACAGAAACAAGCCTCAGGTGATGTGAACTGCCATCTCTAGGAGAGACAACAGAGAGCTTCCGCCAGTTAGGGGAGCTCAGTGGCCTAGAGAGACAGAGACTGGGGTCCACATTCTCTTACCTATGGCTTGCTTAACAAACCACCATTGGGCGGGTTTGTGCAGCACGCTAATCAGCCGACTAACCGCCTTACGGCTCGGGGTGCTGGGTTAATGGGAGGCAGGCAGGTCCTGATTCAAGCATCCTCTGCCCTGTCCCAGAGGAAGCAGGAGCGAGGCTCTGACCCTCAGGCAGCAGGAACTCACCCTTGCTTCCGCTCAGCGGCTTTAAATAAAGTGCCAGGTCTTCCACACATTTCTTTGCCACCTCGTAGTGCTTGTTCTCTCCAAGGCTGCTTAGCTTGATAGTCTGGCGATCAGGCACCTAGAAGGGCCCCGAGGGGAAGCACTCATGAGCACACGCTGGTTAAAATGGGGGGCCGGAGGGGAAACGTGATTTGGGGAAGGCTGCCTCATTTCAAAATGAGGATTTGACCTCCGGATGGAAGAACATACAATTATCAGCCCATTAAGCCTGGATTCTCCTCTCTATGTTCCAGGAGGAGTTCGCTTGCTCAAGGCAGAGCATTTCTTTTCCTGTTGGATTGCTAACTGCAGACTTGAGCTCCCTTTTTCAGCCTTTGCATCAAGTCAACTTCCTACAGGACGGAGTGCCTCTAACCTTACCTGGGCTCCAACTAACTGGAGAAGCGCAAAGTTGACGGGAAGCACGTCGATGTCGGTGTTGATGGCTGTCTGGTCGAAAGGGCAGGCCTTGCGGTGCAGCTTACTCAGGCAGGTCTTGCAGACGGTGTGAGAGCAGCCGAGGCTGATGGGCTTGTGCACGTTCTCATCAAACTCATTGTAGCAGATCGGGCAGGACAGGAACTCCGTCCACTGCGCTGCCTGCACAGGCATGGTGGAAGCAGGGCCCTCGTTGGAACCGCTAGCACACCATGCTGGCACTGTCCAGGGTCTGGGAGCTGGGAGAGGAAGAAAAATATTTATATGCCCCTGCCTACTTTGCCATCTCAAGCTGCAGAACGCTTGCAGGTTTTGGATACTCCTCTGGACGTTTTAAAGATGCCTGTCATAGAGCAAAAGGGGTTGAAAACTGCTTTTGGGGCCAGCAAATAATAAATGAAATATCTGTTAGGTAATAGAGAAAGCCTGGGTTTTCTGCAACATGTGTTCCTGGGGCTGCCGTGAACTTCTTTGTCATTACTCAGTTCTAGAAAACTCTGAACTCAACTTAAACCCATCATTATTTTTACTGTTTTCTGCAAAGGACACACAGCAGAAATCTGTGATTAGAAAAGTTGCGATTCTAGCCCTCATTGTTGTATCGAGACGCTGGAAATGCCAGCTGAATCACTCGAAGCCGGCAGAACAAAATTTCTAGTGCTTTGCAGCTTCAGACAATGCCTCTTCTTTCCAATCAGAAATGCAACACTAAACGTACCTTTACAACATACAAGCGTTTGTCAACTTTCTTGGTACGTCAATATGTATTTAGGCTAAAGCAAACACAAATTCTCAACAAAACTGACATCTAGAATGTACAGTGGAGATTTAAATATTTCCAGTGTGCTGGTTCCAGAGTATTTTGGGAGGAGAGAGAAGCATTGCACTTGCCTTGTTCTTCCATGCTGGCCCAGGCAGAGGGAGACAGAGCTAAAGCAGAGACCGAAAACCACTGCTTTATTTCTCTTTTCTCGCTCAGAAAGAAGAGGCAAACAGGAAGCCCCAGGAGGCATCAGGTTTGGCAGTGGGCCTCCTGCTGCAAAACCAGCTTTGGCAGTTGCTCCAATATGCCAACGTCAGGCACTTGCCACAAGTGATCAAACCAACACATTTGCCAGCAAGAACTAAGTGGATCTAAGGAGGCAAGGTTCCTCTCTGGTTCTGCTTCAAAAAAAGTAGAAACGCAAGGCATCTTCATGATGTCCTGATGCAGTCGGATAAAGATGGGTGTAACACATTTGCTTATTCAATGTCTTCTTCGAAGACCCCAATTCCTGAAAATCCTGATACCATTTTTTGATTGGGCTGGGCTGTGCAACAATTTGATTAGTAGTAACACATTAAAAAAAAGCTTACTAGGATGCTAGCCAATTAAAAACATCCTCTTTTTTGCATATATTTCATTACAACCATCTGTTTAAACATTTATGTTTGGAATCTTGGTTAGCTACTGTCTTTCTACCACAGGACATGCTGGATACATGGTGTTCTTACCACTGCACAGAGTTTTAATGTTTGGGAGTTTATTAATCTAATTTCTCCCTGCCCAGCCAAGTTTTAATATCTGCCTTACTTTTATCCATGTAACATCTTTTTATCGGCAACCTTCTCAATCAGATGCCTTCCAAATGGGCTGGACTGCAACTCCAGTGCCAGCAAGCATGGCCAATGCATTAGGTGGCGATGGAAGGGAGGAAGACCGATCTACAGTTGCCCAAATACTGTATGTCACAACTAATCGTTTAAACTGAGGCAAGGTTGGCACCATTAGTAACAGCCTGAGAGAAGCTAGTTAACACTGAATTCTTTAACAGGGCATTGGGATGCTAAGTATGATCTTGCCAGGATTGGGTTGCTGAGTTTTTAATATTATTCCTTCAATTATATTTATCCAATTGTGGATGTTTTCATGTTGTCCTTTTGAATCGTCAAGGACTGCTAGATGTGGTGGCCTATAAATCAAAGGAATGAATGAATGAATGGATGAACAAACAGGGGCGATAGCTCTTTCCCTTTCTGAATAAAAGTGACCCTACCACTGTGCTGCATGAAATGATCTCTTCTGAACCTTGAGCTTTATCTCCCTGGAAGCTTCATTCAACACCGCAATGAGGTCACTATCCCGGACTCATTACACCAAACCTACTTTGCCCATTATTTACATCTTCTCTTTCAGTAACCCTGATAAATTCTACCGGTATTTATATGCTTTTATAGGAAGGATTACAAAATCATCCCCAGCATCTGGCATCAAAGGAAATACTGCTTCTCACAGTAGAAGATCCATTTCTGGCAACTATTACTAAGAGCTGCTGCAGACAGTCTCTACCTACTGGGGAATTTGCTCTGCCAGAGAATATCAACTACAATTAGCCATGGTTTTATAGAACCTCCATGTCCAGAGACAGACATTCACCATTTCAAGCAAATAACAAAAAGTGCTAGGAACAACAGTATAGAATTTGTAGTGTTTTAACTAAACTTTAAGTAAAAATAGGGTTATTTTGTCAGTTCATACTCCTTTTTCTTTAGAACTGGAAGGGCTGTGTGTAAACGAGTAAATTTACATTTACTCAAAAGTTTCCTGGGCCTTTTGTATCTGAATCCTAATAATGATTAAGCTTCGCTTAAATTAATGGTGCTTATTTCCAATTTAGCATTATCAAGATATGACTTAATAGGACTTCTACAAAATCAATCCCAGCCAATCCAACTGGACTTGCTTCCAAGAAAGCATTAAGCTGGTCTCTGTGTCTCTCCTTTTTCCATGACGTTAGAACTCCAGCTTGTTACAAATAATGAGAATCTCAGTCAGAGGCTATTAATGTTTATCCATCAAAGCTGAATAAATCTCTATCACATCTACAGAAAGGGAAGGCCCTAGGAACCCATAATTATCCTATCAAAATCTTCAGAACAAATTACTTACAGAAAGGACTTTCAACTCGTATAGACCAAGTTTCTTTTTCTATAGCAGCCAGAGATCTGCGTCACAATGACACCCAAGAAAGACCAGCAGTTTCAATAATAGCTTCCTACATCTTTCAGACATGATGATTTGAAGTTTAAATAAATCTTCTCTAGATAGATCAGGCTCACTTATTTCTGTACATTACATGTCTGCAACCAAGCAGACTCAGTATGAGACAGAGCTTAATCCTGCAGTGTATGAAAAAATAAAGGCGATGCTCCTCTGACTTTGTGCATAGGGCCATTCTTTCACAACTTCTGGGGTTAGAAGGCAGAGCTTCCAGGCCTTCAGGGTCCAGGGGGACTGTCACTTTGGCTTGATATGAAGTGCTTTTCAACAAGTATACAAATATTAATATCAAAAGGTTAATAACATGCTTCAGGTTGCCCCTGATCATAGCTGTTTGGGTGGAGATGGATCAGGATTGTTAAGTATACTTTAGATTGACTGAATTTTATCCCAGTCTTTAAAATACATTAACATTGCAAGATTTGTATTTTCACACTCAAGAAAATTATTAGAGGCACAGGAAGCAGCCTTCTAGCAACTCAGCCTATCTAGCCCTCACACCTCAAATTCTTCCAAGCAGGTGTTTTTCTAATCCCTTTCTTTCCAATAATACAAATGACAGGCGAGGACAGGTCTACTTGTAAATACTTTCTGCATTGCCGTCCTTTAGGTTAAACTCTAAACAAGTTAGGGCTACAACAGTTTATCAGTTTTTATTTCACAATTACTGTATGTTCCAGTCAGCATGGAGAGACGGCCATTCTACATACTAGTAGTCTGTAAAGTGTCACCTGACAGACTAATTTTTGCTTTTTCAGAAGTTACTGGACCACTATTAGTGGTGGAAATCAAAGGCTTCTGAATTAGGTATGATCCTGTTAGAAGATAGGGCAATTTTTAAAAAACGGTAGCTATAGTCTTCGAAAGTCTGCACAAGAACACAAATCTTAACACTAAAAATAAGTTTAAATAGAGTCACAATTATTCTGTCATTGCCAGATATTTTACTCACTGGCTGGATTCACACATTATACAAAGCCATGGTTCCTTTTAACTGTGGCTTGCTGAATAAACCATACTTGGCCAAATTCTCCAATTCTGCTAAGCCATAATTTATGGCTTACAAGCCAGAATAACTGGATCCATGCAATACACCAAGCTAAAAACAAACCAACTATACTGGGGCTTACCCTAATGTGCAAAACCTTTTATCATGTTTAAAGTCCTTCAGGACATACACCAGATCGAAATTCATTCAGCAGTTGCTGAATGAAACAGGCGGCATCTTTTGTACAAACTAGCAAAAAGTCATGGGTTTTTCTGTGCCGTGTAGCCCAAGCAAGCAAAAGGCTTCTCCTACTTGCAACCGTACTAACCTACAAATCCAAATAACTTTCCATTTTGGAAAGAAGAGCAGCCTTAGGAAGAGCTTATTTAAACCTTACACTTGTGGAATAAAACCTCAGCCACCGAGCTACTTAGATCCACTATTTCCACCCCCCATTTTTTAAAATATTTATTCACTCAGAGGAACTGCTTGGGCTAACCATGGTTCAGCCGTAACCACGTTTGAAGTACGTTCCTCTTAATGCAGAAGACAACGCGAGAACTACATATAATTTCGACCGAGTGAAAAAAAGGTTACTTAGAACCTCATGAAATTAAGCAGAATAACACTAGTAAACTAACAGGGGGGAAAAGGTGCCTGCCTTCAGCCTACTCCAAACCGGTCGCAACTCCCAGCGGGAAAGCGCATCTGTCTGGGAAACATCACGCATGTAGAACCGAGCACCGCGTGTGACAGTTTATGGTTCTGCGGCCTCGAGACACACTTTTGTCCGTGTGCAGCAGCCAGGACCCCTTCGAGGCTGCGCGCATGCCGTGTTAAGGCGCGCGGGCACCCCTTACAGAAGCGACACAAACCCGCGGAAATCTCTGCTTGAGGGTTAGCGCCGCCTGTGTTGTCCCGGAGACCCCGGAGCTCCGCGCACCGCTCATACCCTGAAGCCCCGGGAAGCCTCTCGCCCGCCCAGAGCGCCGCTGCCCACCCTTTCACCACCGGGCAGCAGCCGCCCGCCCGCCCGCTGCCCCACGGCCGCTGGCCCAAACGGGACGAGGGGCGGAGGGCCGCTGAGCGGCGGCGGGAGGGCGGGGAAACGCGGCTGTTCTTCGCGGCAGGGAAGGGGCGCCCGCTAGGAGGGCTGTCCCGCAAAGGGCGGGGGTGACGAGGCGGCCGCTGCCCCCCGCAGCCCCACGGCCGCCCGCACCCGCCGAAGGCTCTGGGCCGGCGACGCCCGAGGCTCCGGCTTTCTCCGGCCAGCCGACCAGGAGTTCCGGGCGGTCGGCTGGAGGCAGGTAAAGCGCGCCGCGCGCCCCCCGCCCCCGGGAGCTCTGCGGCCCTTTGCTGGGGGCCGCGGGGGGGACACGGGCGTCCCGAGACGAGCGCCCCCTTCCCTTCCCTTCCCTTCCCTTCCCTTCCCGCTGCCCCCTTCCCGCGGCCCCTTCTGCCCCACTCCTTCGGGGGGCAGAGCAGAAGGGGGACACCCCGGGCCGCCCCTCCCTCGGGGGTACTTCCCCGGTGGGGGAGGGGCCGCCTCCTGGGCTCCCCACAGCTGGCGCCCCTCCCCGCCTGCCAGCCCGGCTCCCGGGGAGGAGGGTCGCCCCCGCCGCCCCCTTACCTGCGGGAGGGCCCGGCCTCTCCTCACACCCCCCGAGGGGCGCACCGCGGAGCGGCCCAGCGGCGGCGGCGGCGGCGCCTCCTCATCGCGGTGACAGCCGGGAGGCCCGCCCACCCAAGCCACGCCCCCTCTCGCGAGACTCGCGCCGCCGGGCCTGATCACGTGCAGCCGGCCAACGAGGCGAGGCGGCCAGAGAAGACGCCCGCCGGTCTCTCGCTCGCCTTCGCCGCCCAGAGCTCCCCGCATGGGGGGGCGTGACTCTAATCTGCATAGCCGCGCCCATCGAAGCCTCCAAGCCTTGCCCGAAGGAGACGCTGCAGAAAGAGGCGATTTCAGCGAATATGAGCGACTTCATAAAGTCATTTTTCAAATCAGCGCGTCCGGATCCAGCCCTGAGGGCAGGGAAACATTTCCCTAATTTAGTCGAGTAGCAGCCAGGCGACACAAGGCGGCGATTGTAAAAAAGGGGCTCTAGTATCTCAAGCAATCAAATCACCTATTCCTGTGATCTGTTTTTTCCAGTCTTTTTTAAGTGTAGTAATACTCCATTTTAAAGTAATACCATCAATTACAAAAGTGGAGCTCTTGTTCCTTTCTTGTCCACCAAAAAGTTTTTGCCCGGCAATGATTTTGCACAGCAGTTAATGGTCTGCCTCACGCTCCCCCTCTCCCTCGAGAATTTAGGGTTATCAGTTGGTGGCTGTTGGTGGTTACCTCTATAAACGTGTCACAATCACAAGGATATCGCACCAATCTATGACATTGGCAGCATGCAAAACCTTTTCAGACTTGAGATCTTAACACTAGCGGCCGCCCAAAAAGGAAGAAGAACTTACATTATTTCTAAATTCGGCTACTTTTTTTTTTAAAGAACAGATTGCCTTGCCCTGGTTCACGCAATTCTTGTCAGAGCTAGCAAGTCTCACTTCACCGTTGACTTCTGTTCAAAACCCCTTATAAAATAGATGTTTCAAGACTTGGGAGCTTCTTTAAAATGTCAGCAAGAAGTTTTTAACTAGTTCAGGGAACTGCGGGGGATCTCTTCATCATCTGCTCAGTTCAAGATTATACACTCCAGTCCAGTCCAGTCCACTCAGCCAGAAGCAAACTTTATTCCCACTACATATCAAATGGCAAATTCATACACGCACACACACACGTACCAGCCACGAACAAGATTATCAAAGCGGTCAACCCCATAATTGGAGCTGCTTAGTGTCAAAGTGGCCAGTGAGTGACTTTTCTCAAAACCAGGCGGCTCTGTCCATGTGACAGGCAGACACAATTTGCTTACAAGCACCTCGAGACAGAGAGCAAGTCTTTCACAAAATTGGGAGGACACCAATCAAACAGAACCTCCTGTTATGTAAAAGCTTATTAAATGCACACCAAAAGCCGACACGCACATTTACAAAAAGCCAAGGGTAAGAGGCCATAATATTATAAATGGCCTTCTCAAAATGTCAGCGCCGATAGGGCCGAGTTCCCAATCAGCAGAGTTCCTGGATGATTTGTGCAGTTGCGGCTGTAGAGTAGCCGCTGGTGCCTTGGAAAATCATGCAATCAGTGCCCCCCCCGACAAATAATACCTCTATTTTATATTGTTTTTCCTTGAAATTTGGCACCCGTGTTGACCCCAGCTGACCCATCCATCCCTGAAGACACCTAGCTTGTTTATATTATCACAAAAAATATGTACATATTTATACTGCCTCGAAAGACAGAGTTGCCTGGATGAGAGATGGCTGTATGTTTCTAATGTTTCCAGAGGCGGGAAAAATACAGTATTTTGAAATCTGAAGCGACCACTGGCGATAGCTGCTGGAGCCGTTTTCTGTCTCGGAACAACGGAGGGTGGATGTCCCAGCAGAATGATGCATTGTACCGGAAATGTAATAGAACCAAAGCACAGGAGCTGCTCCTCACCTGATACCCCATCAAAAGTTGAGGGAAATGTCTTTTTCCAGTCATCAGAATGGAAGCAACAGGGAAACTATAAGCGTGCACCACACATCAAGATGGGAACACAGTCATATATTCTGAAAGAAATATCTGTTTCTTCAGCTGGAAATTATGGACCCATTTTTTTTTCCAATCGAACCTGGCTAATTTGGTAAACAAATTACACAAGACTTAATTTCAGACTGAAGTGAAAGCGGATCTGTATTTGGTCCTCTTGAACAAGGCTTGCCAAAAGAGATGAGCCCAGGCACAAAGTTTTTTTTATGGTAAGTCTGACCTTCATTAAGAGAAACAATAAAGGTGCTGCCTTGCTTGTCTGTAGGCCCCTCGGCTGCCGAGCAGTTCATTTTGAACAAGAGAAAGTTGCAAGACTGAATTGCCTTCATCAAAAAACAGGTGCTCAGATTAAGGCCTCCAAAGCCAAAACGTAAACAATAGCTATTGTCCAAAGTGTGGTGCAAAAAAAGAAAGCTGTCAAGACATTATCTCCCTACTTTATATACTGTATAAATATGTAAATAACAACAATTAAGCGCCACTTTTGTTCAAGATTTCTTGGCTGCTTGAATATCACAGGAAGAAGGGCAGCTTCTGCAAAAGCCTACAGGAACATCAATAGATATATTGGGGGGGGGTATTTACATGCAGGATTGGAGTCTAAAAGTGGGGACTGTGGTGGGGGGCGGTCTTGGTGCTTTGTAACAAGCCAGACCTTTTCTATTCCCCTTCTCAAACTACATCTAGTCGTAGTCTATCCTGACTTCCGTAATGGCATCAAAGCCAGATTTGTCCATACTGGCCCTTCCGTGCACTGAAGTCAGGTGCTTTTTGAGGGCGGACTTGTGCTTGAAGTCCATGTCACAACAGTGGCACTTATAAGGCCGGTCCCCACTGTGGATGTTCAGGTGGTCCTGAAGGGTGCTCTTGGCTGTGAACGTCTTCAGACACACCATGCACTGGAACGGACGGATGCCCATGTGACCGCGAATATGCCGGTTCAGGTTCTTCTTCTGAGTAAAGGTTTTCCCACACTGCAAGCACAAGAACAGTTTGTGCATCTTCAGGTGGCGGAGATAATTTTCCAAGTGGAGGAACCCTCTGGGACATTTGGGGCACTGATGCCGCCACGAATAGCCGGTGTCCTCAGAGTTTGGGAAGTCGCCCCCTGTGTGCGCAGCTCCTTCTGGATTTTCACTGCCAAAGCTCTGGAACTGAGCTACCTCCGTCATCCTGCTCTCCACGGTAGAGTTGATCAAGGAGTGCTGAGTTTCAGGGAAATACAAGCTGGTTTTTGAAGAGGTGCAAGGCTGTGAAAACTGCTCATCCTCCACATTGGGGACATTAATGGAATCCATTCGGAAAATGCAGATTTCATCATCCTTGTAGCCAATCTCTACAGTTGATATCTCAGGGCTTTTGACCTCCTTCCTTTCTGACATTAAACTCTGCAGGGATGGCTGCTGAATTTCCCCTTTCTCCTGTTTTATATGCTCGTCTATACTAACCGGGCTGTCTGCAGAAATCTCTATGATTTCACAGTCTTTATCAAGGCAGCTCTCTTTGCTTCCTAGCTCCATGTCAGAAGAGTGACATTTCTCAGCACACCTTCCGCTGCCTTCCACAGAAGCATCAATTTCAAGGTATCTGGAAAGGGCCTCTGTACACTTCTCCACAATATGCACCATCTGCAGATAACTCGCCGCCGTGAGGTATTTCAAAAGCTCCTTCTTCTTCACTTCCAGAGCACCAGTGTAGCATGAAAGCAGCAGCTTCCGGCCTACTTCGGCGCTCTGCAAAATAGTAATCCGAACCTGCTGGGACTGAGTGAGCAGGAACTGGTCCCGCATGAAGGTGGAGCAGGCAGCAAAGATCACTTTATGCCCATGGAACTCTGTGTCGTTGATGTATATTGACACATCGCAGAAGAGGTTTTGCTGCCTCAGTAGGTTCATCTTCTGCAGCACGGCATCCCCTTGCTGCTCAAACTGGAAATGGAGTACATCTGAATCAGCAGCCATAATCACGATCCTACTGGGGGGAAGTTGAGAAACGAAATGAAAAGGAAGCTCAACACCCCCAAACAAACCATTCAACAACAAGAAGATGGCCCTTGGCCTAAGAGGCTTCGTGCTGTTTGCTCTCTCTACAGAGCCCATGAGAACCAACCTCTTCTTGGTGCCCCTCCAGATAAGGGAGGAAATTTAAAAAAAAAGGAAAGGAAAGAAAGAGAACCAAATGTGTTCCCCCTGCAGCTTGGTCCCGAGATTATGGCCTTATACCAGGGGCCCCCCAACCCCTTCACGAACATTCAGTTTGTTTACTGACCCCCGAACATTTATTACATGAAAACAATACAATAAATGCTAACAGTACAATGAATAACAACAACAGTAGCAATACTGGATAGTCCCATCGACCCTTGGGGGTGGATACTGACCACTCTGGGGAACCCTGCCTTATGCTCACAAAAGGCCGAGACACTCCGCTTTGGATCCTTTTAGAGAGGGGCGGGCTACAAGTACTTTGACAATTTGGGAGGCTTTTAATTTAAAAAAAAACAAAAAAAACCGAATTTAACAAACTGGAGATCAAGGAAAACGATTCTAGCCCTTTCCCTGAAGAGCTAGTTTTCTACATGAAGAGGAAGTGTGTTGCGACCATCCTTTACACACTTACACACGCACACCCGCCATTCTTTATGCGGCAGGCCCGGAAAAGCCGGGGGGGGGGCGCTTCGACAGACCCGCTCCCTGGGGGGCGAAACGGGGGGAGAAGGACGACGACCCTGCCCCCCCAGGCCCTCTCCGCTCCGCTCACCGGGCGGCTGCCGCCGTCGTCGTCTTCGTCGAGGCCCAGCCAGGCTCGTTCCCCGGCGGCGACAGCAGCTGCAATCGGTTCGCTGGCAGGGATCAACTTCCGGAGGCCCCGCGCATCTCCGCCCCCGCGACCCGGTAGGACATCCGCCGGCACGCGCGCCGGCTCCTGATTGGCCGCCCTGGCCAGGGCCCAGCCAATGGGAGGAAGAGGCGCTGGGGAGCGCGCGCCCGCCTCGGGTAGAGAGGTCTCGACGTGCAGCGGGAGGGCTTCGCTAACGTGGGAACGTTTCTAATTCACGGGCTCGGTCGTGCTTTGGCGCACGTGCTTGGAAGCCGCTCCAAAGGCATGAAGCTCGCCCTCCCCGCTGCCCCCGCAGATTCTGGGCATGGGCGATCGGGAGCTACGTGGAGAAACGCCGCCCCTTTCCTGCGGGTCCCCCTGATCGGTGCACGTTACGGGAGAAGAAACCCGCAAGGGCGTTTCTTAAAGGCTCTGCACCGCCTGCCTGGCTGCCCTCGAGGCGCCTTATAAAACCTTCAGGGACTGCAGATTTCCATGGAAGTTCAGGCTCTCACTAGGGACGTTGGGAGGTGCAGCCCGGCACCCTTGGGAGGCACTAGGCCGGCAAAGGCTGCGTTTGTTTCATCTCAAGCATCTACAGAAAGCTTTACGAACAGTATTTTAAGCCCAGTGTTATCACCAGCACACCGCAGGTGGGTGGAATGTGCGCACCTGCAGGGGAGGGCAGCAGCGAGGCAAAGCTTTGAAGTAGCGGTCTTACCCCCCCCTTCATTTTTCCCACCCGACTCACTCTGGTGTTCAGCTCAGCCTGCCCACCCTTTCGAGATTTACAAACTATCATAAGAAAAATTACACAAGGGAAGGTGGTGTAATTGTTTTATTCTGAAGCCACCACAATGACTCAGTACACATACAGAAGGGTGAGTGGTCTTGGACACAAGAATGCATTCACAGGTCAAAACAGCTTTCCTTCTCCCCAAGAGATTTGCAAAGCGTTGTGGGGGGGGGGAGCTCCCCTCCCCTTGTTTGCCTGGGGAATCCCTGACAGGGAGGAAGGAAAACATTGCTGGTTGTGGTTCTACCTACCAATTGCTACGGAGTCACAAGATCCCAACGGGATCAAGCTGGATACCTCTGAGGGGCCAGCATTCCACCACCTGCTCACTTAAATATTTGAGGCCCCCCCCCCACCTTCCTACCACACAATTACTACTCCTCACCCACTCTTGACCTCTAAGGATGAACAGAAGATGACAATGAGCGAGGAAGAAGAAGACAGGGTATGAAGTGGAAGCTGCATTCACACAACTCCAAAACTCCTTGGCCTGAGATCTCTCTGACAGAAAGGCAGGAGTTTCCTCTTGAAATACGTGAACACTTAGGAGGTCGCTTTGGAGCAGCCAGACTTCCCAAGGCTTTCAATGCTTCCCCAATCACATTTTTCAGGAGGAAACTGTTTCCTAGGGGAGTAAATACTGCAGGTCACCCAAAACACTAAAAATAGCTGCACCCATTGCTTCCTGGTGAAGAAGACAATCCCCATTTCCTGCTTCTTGGCCTTTTCAGCCCAGGAAAAAGGCCACCATAATATAACGATACCCAGGGACTCCTACGCCAGTATATTGGCTAATAAGTAATAACCAAAATACTGCTGGTACGCTATAACCCACCTTAAACTATTAACTGTTTTTTGACCGTTTAGGAATTCCTCTCTCTGGGAATAATTCCAAAGGTTAGTGTGGGAGAAGAACCTACTCTCTGCCCTGGGGTTTCTGTGCCTTTCAGAGGTTTCCAGTGCTGAGGACACAGTAAAAACCCTTCTAAACGAATCCTGTCCTCTGTTGCATTATTTCTAACAATTTACCAAGTGCCAACAGTATTTTAAGCACCATATATAACCTAGAGAAAAAATGGTCTTGGGTTTCAGTGACAAAGAAGGAACTGATCACAGGGGTGATACATAAGAAAACAGACAAATGTGAGCCAAGGCCCTGCTAGCCCCAGAAGGGAAACAGCTACAGAGAAAACCCAGTTCTAGTTGCAAGGAGTTGCCTGGGCGGGGGCGAGCAAACAAGGGTGGGAAAGGGAATGACATGCAAACTTCAACCATTCTAGCCTAAGCACACAGTTTCCACAAAGGATGTGATGAAACGTACTCTTGCGGGTACGATAAGAACGAGCCTGAGCAAAGAGACAAAGGCGAGGGTCATCCCACAGCAAAAAGGAGAGGCCGTCCCACCATTCTGCTGATCCATTTCTTCCCGTTCTGCTCTACAGCAATTCCTGCTGCTGCTTTCCTCATAAAATTGGAAAGGAACGTCATTCACCGAGGGACAACCATGTAAGAGCTGATGCCTCTTTAGGGTAGGAGGAGCAGAAGGCAAGTACCTGACGGTTTTAATAAAGAATACAAAATAAGAAGCCCACCAAGAGGCGAAGTAAAAAGAGCTTATAATTATCCAGTGTTTTTCTTTTTCTAAGAATTCAGTCCTGTCTTTAGCTTAAAAACTCCTCCGCAACAGGGCATATCTGTTCCTGTTTTGACGCCTTCGGCTGGCTCACAAGCAAGTTGCTTCTTTTTGGCGGCACTTAACAAACGCAGGCCGACCAGAGCAGCGGTTTCCCCCATGCCAACTCTTGTAACATCCGAGGAGGGAGGTTCTGTTCGCAAGAGAGACAAAGTCACTTTAAGACAACCAATATGCCAAATCTTTCTAGAGGAGGCGGCGAAGACCTGCTACAAGGTTAGGTTCAGCCCCCAAGCTCAAACGGCAGAGCGGTTTTGGGGCCGAGGCCCAAGCCATCTCTCACCGCAGCTCTTCGTGGTCTTCCAAAAAGAGGCTCGGGGCACCCACCTTAATTTGCACAGGCACTTTCACTCCGTAAACTGAGTACAGCCTGGGCCAGCTTCCCCGCATCCAGCACCTGGCTGGCTTCGTTCGAGGGACAGCCTTTTGAGTCCGCCCCTGAGCTGCAGCCGAAGGAGTCGAAATCCACTGCGGTGTCCTGAACGCTCCTCTCATTGGCGTTGTCAAAGCTGTTCTTGCCGTGCAGCTGCTTGAGGTGCTTCCTCAGGACGGGTTTGTGGGCAAAGACCATGTCGCAGTAATTGCACTTGTGGGGCTTATCCCCACTGTGCAAGTTGAGGTGGTCCTGCAAAGAGCACTTCTGTGAGAAGGTCTTCCCGCAGATCTTGCACTGGAAGGGCTTGATCCCTGCGTGCACCCGCATGTGCCGGTGGAGGTTGCCCTTCTGGGTGAAGGTCTTCCCGCACAGGAGACACATGAACAGCTTGTGCATCTTCAGGTGGTTGGCGTAGTTCTCCAGATGCCGAAACACGCGGGTACACTTGGGGCACTGGTGATGCCACTGGAGGCCCTTGTCCACCCCCCGGTTGCTGGGGCCAAAGAGGTCCTTGGAAGCCACGATGAGGTTGTCAGCCGGCGAGTAGGAGAGGGCGTAGTTGTGGAGCTGGCTCTGCTCCAGGTCACCGACTCGATTCTCCACTGTGGAATTGATGAGGGAGTGCTGGGGCTCCGAGGAAGGAAGGGAGGTCTGCTGCTCGGAGGAAATAAACTGGCTCGGGTCCTTTTTGCTTCCGACCTCCGCAACCTCCCCAATGGACTCCACTTTCACAATCTGGATATCACTATCGTCCACGTCCATGCTGTCCTCAGAGGGCTGGATGCAAGGCGAATCAGGTTGCAAGGAGTCTTCCTCCTCCTCCTCCTCCTCTTCCTCCTCCTCCTCCCCCCCGCTGGCTCCTGCAGTCTCCCTCGACTGGGAGGAATTGGCCCGTGCTTGGCCTTCCTCTTTGTTTTCAAGCTTCTGTTTCGGCCTGATGAACTTCCAGAGAGCCTCAGTGCAGCGCTCCACAATGTGGCTCATCTGAAGGAAGCTGGCTGCCGTCAAGTAGTTCACCAGCTCCATCTCGGGGAACTCCAGGACGCCGCTATAGCAGGACAGAAGCAGCTGCCTCCCGACTTCCGAGCTCTGCAGGATGGAGATCTTCACCTCTCTGGAGTCGTTCAGGAGGAACTGATCTCTTAAGAAGGGCGAGCCAGCAGCGAAGACGATTTTGTGGCCGTGGACCTCGAGGTCATCTATACAGACGGTGACATCACAGAATTTGTTCTCTTCTCTCAGCTTGTTCATCTTCTGCAGCATCGAATCCCCGTAGTTGTCAAACTGGAAATGGAGACTTTCCGTTCTCTCGGTCATGTTGACAAGCCTAAAGGGTACCAACCAACGGGGACAGTGACTCACAAAGGGAGACCTGAAGGACCACCCCCACCTCACCCAGAGCATTCTCCAATCACTACCTGCTAACCCTTCTCTGCGGGGATTGGATTCTTTAGCATTGTTGGTGTTTCCCTATCTCCCTGAGCACTCTAGCCTGAATCTTGTTGGGAGAACTTGCGAAGCGATTTATGTGCCCAAAAGGAGCTCAACACCTAGACCGCTTACAGCCCAACACGCGCGGCAGCTTATTCTCAGCAGTCTCCAAACGACCGTTTTGTAAATGAAAAACAATTAAGTCAAGCTCAGAAAATTATCTCTGCGTTGCTCAGGCCCCACTGGGCAAGAAAACCTACGGCCTCCCCCACCTGAACCCGTCCAGCACGCTGACCTGGGGAAAAGGGAAGCGGGCAGTTACGGCAAGGGGGGCCCACCCTCAGTTTTTAAGGAGCCTTCCCTGCCCAGAGGCCACCGGTCGACAGGCTGCCGCAAAGTGGACGCGGAGAGCCGGGGAGGGGGGTCTGCGGAGTCTGGCCACGAAGAGGGCGGCCCGCCGGGGGCTCTTCTCCCGCCGCGGCTGCCCTGGGAACGGGAGGATGCTGAACCAGGCGGCCTCGGGCCTGGTCAACAGCCCCTCCCCCTACAGCCACGGTAGACTGCCTCTGCACGGGGAGGCTCTCGGGCCGCTCGCTGAACCCGCCTCAGCCAGCGGGGGACGCGCGGCTTCGGCTTCAGGGCAGGAAGCCAGTCCGCCCCCTCCACCTCTCCAGGGCAGCGCTGGAGCGGGGGGGCAGCTCCACCTCGGCCCCCCCCCCCCGCGCCCCACGGCCAAGGGGCGGCGTTGGGCCCGGTGGCCGCGAGTTCCACAGGCGCGCCGCCGAGCGACGGATCGCCGCGGAGGAGGCGGGGCTCGGCTCGGCGCGGCCCGGCCCCGCGAGGGGCCCCCGGCGGGCTGGCTCACCTCCTCTCCGCCTCCCCCAGGCGCCGCTGCGTGGGTCCGCCCGGGGGGAGGCCCGCGAGCGGGGACGCCTAGCCGAGCGACCGGCTCGCCGCCACCGGAAGCAGCTCTGCCCCACTTCCGGCGCCGCCTCTCCCTCTCCCTCTCTCCCGGTCGGCGCGAAGAAAGAGGGGGCGGAGGGGACGCGGGTTGCTAAGGAAGAGGCGGGGACGCCCAGCGGAAGTGCACGCGGGCTTCCCCGCCCCGCCCTCCCGGCGCCGGAAGGGGCACACACTGCTTCCGGCCGGGTCCGGTCACGTGACTGGGGCTGGGATCGGGGCGCTGGGGCGGCCTGACAGAGGCCCGTCAGTGGCGGCGGCGGCGGCCCTGCTGCTCCCGCGGCGGGCGAGAGGGGCGGCGGGCGAGAGGGGCGGCGGCGGCGGCCGTGGCCCGGCGGATCTGGATGAGGGTGAGTCCGGCTCGGCGGCCATTCATGAGGGGCGCCGGAGGGGGCGGGGCCGACGGTGGGGGAGGGTGGGGGCTCGGCTGTGGGCGGGGCTCTCCGCCCGAGCTGGGGGGCGGCGGCGGGTGAGGCGCGCGCCAGCAATCGATAATCAATAGCCGCGGGGCCAGCGACGCGTTGGCCTGCCGGGAAGGGGGTGGCACCGGGGGGCTGTTTTGGCCGGCGGCTCCGGGGCCCTCCCTGGCAACGGCCCCCCAGTCCCTCTCCGCTCCAGCGCGGCCGGCGGCCAGATCGGAGTGGAGCCTCTGTTATCGATCCGGATGATGGCGGGCCTTGGGAAGCGAAGCGAAGCGGGTCGGGTCTCCGCGCTCATGGGACGGGGGACCACCAGGCGATCCCAGCGCTGTCACTGGGTTGGGAAGTTGAAGAAATGCCCTGGGGACACGGGGACCCTCCTCTCCCGTGCTGCCGCCAGGCAATAGGCATTTCTGTGAATTCACCCAGATTGCAGCTCGGTCAAAGGACGTTTTACAGTTGCAGTTGGCGACAGTGCGGCAGCCGGGCCAGGAAACCTCCTCGCCTTCCCTGCTTCTGTTAGGGGGAAGAAACGATGGAGGCATTCGCGTTATGGCGCTTCTGCTTATTGCTTCGAAGCTGCTGAAGTGTTTTCTTCCTGTTAGGGTGACTGTTTGTTTACGTCTTGTGTTTATTATCATCAGACCACTCCCTGTTTATAAACAACAATCCACAGACACGTGCACCTCTATTTATTTATTTATTTACACACACGCACACACAGTATATGTGTGCGTATGTTTGTGCGTGTATATCCATCCATCCATCCATCCATCCTTCTTTTCACCGGGAATCTTTTATGCTTTTGTTTTTGAGAAACTGTCAGGGTGCATATCTTTAAAAATATGCTTCCATTAATACGTATGTTGGATTGCTGGAATGCCGTGAGGGTTTCCTTGTGATATATTTCTTTTGAACGGAGATTGCGAAGGTAACAATCGTATAATTCCACGAGGCTTTTCTCTGCCTTGACTGCATGCAACAAACTCAGCTATTCTAGTGAAAACTTCTAAATCGTGTTATTCGTTGCCCTAGACAGGGCAATATTTCTTGCAGTCGTTTTTCTTTTCAGAAGAAATGACGAGAGTTCCATGATTATGCCGATGAAGCTTATTCTGTGGTATTGTTATTAGTATGGATAAGCTGGAGCTGGCTGTTATGGTAAATTCCATTTTAGAGGAAATGTGGAAGGAAACATAATTGCTACTATTGGTTTGTTCTAGTTGTGACTGATTTTTTTAAATTAAATCTCATATTTTGTAAGTTGTGTGAAATTGCCGCTACATAGAAATTTAATAAAAATGCTTCCGTAATATGCTTTTACTAGTACTGACGATACATTGTCCACTTTAGCTCACTTATTGACAGATGCTTTGAAAGGTGATTACGAAAGGTGATTATTACTAACAGTAATGGGCACGTTGTATGACGGTGGCCCATACTGCAAAATCTTTGTCAGTGCAGGAACCACATATATTTAATATCGGAGACCAATAGGATTGGGAAAAATGCTTAAGTATATATCTGGTCTTTTTTTTTTTTATTTCAACACATTTACAAGGATTGCTTTTTGTGGTTTTCTGAGGTAAGAAAAGTGAAGGGAAACTCCAGTGCACTTAAGATGTTTCACATATTACATAACGCCCCTCAGAAATTGCAAGAGACTATTGTGCAAAAGAAGCTATTGCACGATCTTCAACCAGGAACAGATGATAATAAATATATATGCATATTAAGTGACTCTTCGTGTTTCCTTGTATACGTTCAAACCAATTTGAGAACTGTCAAAACAACTAATAATTATTAGGAGCGCCGTCGTCTTTCCAATGCTGATAATCTGGGGGGTGGGGGGGTGGAATTAAATTCTGCCATTCATGTTTTAAAACAGATAGTGGGATGTTTTACTATGCAGGTAAATCGTTCCACTTTGACTCTCTAATCTTAGAAGGCAGCTGGATGAAGTAATCTACCTATGGATTTCAGATTTTTTACATCTGTCTCTGGAGCTGAGCCCCACCATGGCACCAGCCTTATCTGGAGTTGGTTATATGAGCATTAGTACCTGCAGGGAGTTGGATTTGTCCGTATCAGGGTTTAGATTGCCAGAGAAATAAATCATGTTAAAGGTAACCCACCCTCCATTCATACCATTTTTTAGAATTATTGAAAGAGCACAATTGAGTTTTCTCCTGAATAGATATCTAGGTTTTCTTCACAAGACAGGGGCTAAAAGCATGCTTTCAGAGCAAACATTCAGACTCTCTGCCACCCTGTTGACAGCACGACAGGGATCAGGGTAATTCCTTTCTGTGACTAATAGGAATTGTGTTCCTGTTACTTCTTTTGAGCTTTTTAAATGGAAATATGTCCTAATGGGAGCAACAGGATTTACTAGTTTCAAAAAGTTAAAATGAAATTTTAAAGTAGCATGCCAATATTTATTCGTAGTTTCCTCCTATTGATTGATTGAGTCAGACTTGCATTTCAGCGTGTGCCAGTAGTTGCCAGAAGCTGCCAGGAATTGCATACACTCATCAGAAGAGGTGCCCTCCTGTGCCACCTCCTAGGAGACAAGTAAGATTCTGAGGAAGAGGCTAGTAAAATTTGTGCATTTATTTCCAAGATTGGATTGAGAGAGATTTGGTCTCCTGCTCAGCTGGAGAGTTCCTGAGTTGCAAAAGTTCTAGAGACCCAGTGGATATTACAGTGTTTTAATGACTGTGGAAGCTGGCAGCCAGTTTTAAGGCTATGCTAGTAAAGGATTCTAATGAAATGCACTTAATATACCCACTTGAAAGGGGTAGACTTCCTCCTGAGGTTTGGGTTGTTTTTTTTTTTTTTTAATGCTGGCTCAGAAAAGTTAGCCTAAGGTTGCTGTGGCCTGCATTTCCTCCACCTTGGGCATTTATTTGAGGAAATCGTTGTTGCTGGATCATTTCTCAGAAGAACCAATGTGGGGAAGAGGTTGCAAGGTGAACAACTTTCACGCTCTCCCTTCAAAGGCATTTCCGACCTCCCTAATACCTGAGAGCGTTCCAGTATGGTGTGTTCAAAATGATGGGGTATTTACTCTCTCTTCCCCCTTTTCCAAGCTGCCAATGTGAGGAAACTGGGGGCAGGGCGCCATTACGAACCTGGAAAGTGGTTGCTGAATGAAGGGCTGACCTCACTGACTTCTGCAACTTCTTTCCAGCACCCTTGAACCGTAAATGATCTGGCACCATGTGGTCTCCTAAACGGAACTCAAGCTTTAAGGGGTGGAATCACAACCAGGCCGCTCTGATTTTGCGCTTGCGAGAGCAGTGGTGTGGAACTCATGTTGTTCTTTTTTTCTGTTTGTTGCTTCACTGATGTGTTGTTTTCAAACAAACAGGGAAGGTGGTAGATAGACAGAATATTTTCTAGAAAAATTTCCCCTCCTCTAGGGCATAGTTGAGTGTAGTATTCAGCAAAGGAATTGTATGTTGACCTAGCCTTGAACTCAAGCGAGCCTCTAGAAATTATCTTAGCATATAACGTTTTGGGTTAACTCTTCAGTCATCTGCAAGTCTAGAATCAGTAATGGGAAACGGAAGGAAACTATTCTGTAGGACTCTTTGCAGTCGCTAAAGTAAGCCGGAGCAAAATGAACCATAAACAACCACATTTGCTTTGGGCAGTTGTATGATCATCTTCCATGTTATATGCTAACAGTTCAGTTTTTTCCCAGGTTTTGGAAAGGTTTGGAAGTGCCTTTAAGGGTTTAGTAGTTCTGAAATGCTTAGAGGTGGTTTAATTGCTCCTGCTGCCCTCATTTTCTGGGGCAACCTATGCCAGTATGTGAGTGAGTGCTCTGCACAGAATTCTACTGCTGAAAAATCTGTGATTGCTGGTAGCGTTTTGCATAGGGCAGAGACAGACTATGGAATTGGTAACCAAGCTGCATTCACGGTGCCCAAGAAATGCAGTTTTAAAAGGTAATTTTTACAATTTGTGTGGAAAATTGGTTACAGTTTTCCTATACTACAAAATAAGGTTACAGGCCTATTATGACAGCTCTGCATAATCTCCAGGACCTATTGCTGGAGAACAAACATTTTAAAAGTGCTGTTGCCCTCAAGGCAGACTCGAGGCTGTCTTAGGTACCTCTCTTTGGCTGTAGTAGGCCTTTGCCCCCACCTAAGGGACTCTGCAAGGAATCTATGGCCGATTCTGGTCCTCTGGCATAATAGCTGCAAATATTCTGGGCTTCTTGGATGGCATGCAGTGAGGAATCCAAGAGTTCCTTCCCTTCTCAGAGCAATCCAGGCTTTCTGGAATTACCTTTAGAAACAGATGATGATGATGATGATGATGATGATGATGATGATGATGATGTTGATGTTTGTGTTTTTCAGGCACTTCCACCTCCAGCCCATCCATGAGCCAGACTTCCTTTTTTTAAGAAATGGATGACAAGGCCTCGGTGGGCAAAATCAGTGTGTCTTCAGACTCAGTATCGACTCTCAACAGTGAAGATTTTGTCTTGATTTCCAGGCAGGGAGACGAAACACCTTCCACCAATAATGGTAGCGATGATGAAAAAACAGGACTGAAGGTATGACCTTGGAACGTGCCGTCCCAATCTTGGTGCCTTTTAGATGTGTTGGGACTGTAGCATTCTGAAACGCGGATGGGCTGGGTCCTGTTTCCTTTCTGAGCAGCTCTTTGCTAAAGCTTCTGGTGTTGAGAATGAAGAAAGCTTTTTCTGCTTGGAGATTGGCCAACTTTGGCTAAATCAGTGCTCTCTGGAACGCTAGGAATGTCAGCAAAAGTCCATCAAAGGGCTGGGAGGGAGAATGAAATGGGGCTGGTCCACCTGATTCTCAGCTTGAGAATTTTCCCGGGAAGGAGATGCATAAAAGATGCAGGCTGGTTAATGGGACAAAGAATCCAAGCCGGTCAGAAACAGTTCTGGTGCTGGTCACTGGCTGTGCTTGCATGTCACAGTAAGCCAGAATTGTGAAAAACTCTGGCATATCATAGCATGCGAATGGAACCCTTGTCAGTTTTGGAGTGATTTAAATCTAGAGGTTGTGCTTCCGCTTTGTGCTAAGCCATAATTTTGTTTGATTTTTGGCTTATCAAACAGGGTAGACCCAGCCAGTGATTGCTTATTTGACAAACCCTGGCAAGTAAAACCATGGTTTAGAGTTCTGTATGAGCTCAGTTTCCTACCCTTTCCTCCCCCCCCCCCCCCCCCCCCCCCCCCCCCGTTTTGGCTGTCCTGGAGTTCAGCCTCCACACATCTCACCTCCCTGTGGGGGAGCTCTAATTTTCATGGCCTGCAGTTCCCTCCAACCATCTCCATTTAGGTCATGTGGCCTCTCCTCCTGCCACATGCTTGACTCGAGACTGCACTAAACAATACCAGGGACCGGATATGGCTGGGGCGTGTTATCATCATGTTAGAAGTGTCAGAAATCCTTGTTTGTTGTCCAACCGGTTTGAGAACTGCAAATAAACATTTGGTTGACCTGCTTAGTCGATGTATGCTTGCAGCCTTGCTAGTTTGCTGCGAGAGTTTTTGGCTCCTCTCGTTCCGCAAACCTCTGACCTTGAAGGAATCATGGCGATGGTGAGCCCCTTTTGCCTGTTTGCTTCGATGTTTCCTGTTTCCCAGGTTCCTTCCGGTCCCCAAACAACAGTCCTTTTCAAAAGGAACTGAGTTTGCTGTTGAGGCAGGAGGGGCTTGGCCTGATGGCACTCGGAGCAGACCTTTTGAAAGCCGTTGCGGGGAAGGGCGGTTGCCAAACCAAGCTCTCTGCTTCTCTTCTGGAGCACCCAAGACGAGCGTGTCTTTCTGCTCTGCTTCCAGGATGAAGCCTCAGCCTACGGGGTGGGCCAGGGCTGAACACATCCTTTGGAATGCGTGCGTACCCTGGGGCTGTTTTTGCAGCTGATCTGGGGCAACTGAAGAGCAGTTTTCTGGGTTTTGATCATGCTGGTCACCACAGCCCATGGTTGTGCCCCCTTGGTTTGCTTCTGGGGTCAAGGTGATACTCCCTACTCCCGGGCCTTGTTCGAGAGAGTGATTGCTCCAAAGCATTTGACGCCCAGGCTGTTTCTGCCGGCCTAAGGCCAAATCCCTAGGCTTAAAGACTTCCTTAATGGTGGCAGCCTCCCATGAGGCCGCTGGGTGGGGTCCATCTTTGCAGGGGGAATGCAGTCACACAAAGCCTCTCCAGCGAGCTCCGCATAGTGCTTCCCACAGCTTGGCTTCCTAACGTCTTTCGTGACCCCTGCGAAAGTTGGAGGACTGCCAGTTGCCCCTCCTTGCCGGTGCTTTTTCCATCAAACTGCGTCGAGGGCAGCGTCTCCCTTGCTGCAGGTCAACCCAGAGTTGTTTCCCCTTGCCCTGCCCTGCCCTGCCCCAAATGCAAATGCTTCCTGCTTCTCTTTGAGCCTTTCTCCAGTCTTAAGGCATTTGTGCTGCTGTTGCTGTCTAGGAGAGAGGAATTTAACTCCCCAGACCTGCCGGAAGATATCTTTATAGGACCCGTCTGTGGCTTTAGAAACTAGCAGATCCTTCTTGCTTGAAACGTCTTGTGCTCTGTGATCCGGCCTATGCTTGAGGCTAGTGTTTTGTGTAAACCTGGCCCAACGGTGCTGGTTCAGCCAACCTTCCTTATGCATGACCCAACCGCTGTTTCAGACAGAGGGGAGCCATGGATCCAGATGATATAAAGGCCACCTTGTTTACTCAACCTCACGTTCTTTAGCCTCTTGGAACCTGTAACAGGAGATGTTTGGGGCTGCCTCTGCAGGCAGAGCACAAGAACTGCCAGTGACGAGGCAATGCGGCCTCTCAGTTCAACAAGCTTGACTTGACTTCAAGTGGCCATGGTTCCTCCCTATACCTGTGCGTGAAAGGAGCTAATGAGGGAGAAGGCACCTTATGAATATTTGACCTGTTGGTCTGGCATTTGAATGGGGCTTCTGATCGATGGCTGCTCCTCTTATCGGCGTCCAGATTGAGAAGGAAATGGCTGCCCAGTAAGGAAGAGATGGAATTATTTCTCCCAAGGAGGATGGGAGCCTTTATGTTCTTTGAAACCTTCTTCCCCGCCATTTCCATTTCCACTTCAAATATCCAAGGAGAATCAGCTGTTTCCCATGGACCCCACAGAGTCTGCTGAGGGCATGGGAGACATTATATGGCCTCAGCGGCATTGTGATGGTTTTGCTGACATCAGTTACTCCTTACCCTCCCGGTCACCCTGAGATGCAGATTCAGCCGAGAAGTTCATCCATTCATGGTTGCATCCAGATGGGAATCTTGGTCCCGGTCCCGTATGACAGGCTTCTATGGCGCCTTATGTGGCTGGGTCAGGAAGCCAACTTCTCAGCGGGCTTTGTTTTCTACTTCTTAATAAACTGCACACTATTCCCCTATTGGGGACGAGGTTCTTTGATGTGGGTATAAACTGTGAGACTCAAGCAGGGACTAGAAAGTTCTGGCATGAAGCGGAACGCGTCTGATGCTCGCACCCGGCCATGGAGATGTCAGAGACAGCTTGCCTCCATCTGTGTCTGCCCACGCCGCCTCCACTTCACCCCGTCTCTGGCTCCTCCGGGCCAGAATTTTAGTGTGGCTCCTCATTTTAGCTGTGCCCCTTTTGGCTGCTCCCTGTCCACAACCCCAGCTCTGTGTGGCGGAGGAAGCCGGCCTCTCAGCACAAGTCCTTCTTGTCTGGACCTGTTGCGTCTTCCAGGAGGCAGCAATCTTAATGTAGCAGCCTTTTGTTTCCATCAGCACGGCAAGTCTGGGGCTACAGCTTCCAGAGACGTTCTTTGTTGACCGCGAACGTGCCGCCTGCGAGGGCTGAGGAGATGCCATTTTCCTGGCTGCCTCGCGAGCCCCCTATTCTCTCGGCGGGTCTGGCTGAGGTCGGTTTGTCCTGCTGGCCTGAGCGAGTGCCGCTTCTTTCCACAGATCATAGGAAATGGGAGTGAGCAGCAGCTGCAGAAAGAGCTGGAGGATGTCCTAATGGATCCCCCCATGGAAGACCACAATGACCGGGAGGAGGGGGAGGAAGAGAGCACCACCCAGGACGGAGAGGGGGACGAGCCAGTTCTCCTCGAGGCCTCCGCGTCCTCCACCATTAACCCTGTGTCCGTGACGGGGCCCTCAAAGCCAGAAATGAGGCTCCCCGTGAAGCCAGCCCAGGGAGGTGAGCTGATGAGCAAGGCTAATAAGTGGGGCGGGGGGGCCGGTCTTGGATTAGAGCTGAGTTTCCAGGCTTTGTTTGGTCACTCGATTTTAACAGTCCATCAGATGCATTTCTTTTCCTCCTCTTCTCTGCTGACTCCTTGCTTTTTGGTCTGGTAGATTCTGAGGAGTCCAGCCCTTTCACCCCAGTGGCCGACGAGGACAGCGTGGTCTTCAGCAAACTCACCTACTTGGGCTGCGCCTCCGTCAACGCCCCCCGGAGTGAGGTGGAAGCCCTGCGGATGATGGCCATCCTGAGGAGCCAGGGCCAGATTTCCGTGGACGTGACCCTTTCCGTGCCAAACGTATCCGAGGGCACCGTGAGGTACCTGGCTTCTGCAGGACTTGGGGCTTGGCCATCGGAGGTGTCTCGCGTCTCTGTCTCTGGAGGAGGGCTTTGTCACTTCAGAACAAGTGGTTCTTAGAGAACCCAGAAGTGGCGCTCTCTTTAGGGAGAAAGGACCAAGAAGGGTGGCCGGTCCTGGCTTTCTCAGCTGGGCCTGCGTGTAAATGCCACAGCAGGTGCAGTGATTTTAAGGAGGGATTCTCTGTTGCGAGAATCAAAAGGACGATCTTGTGGCTACCCACCTCCTTTGTACATACAGATATATTACACACGATCACTTGCTTTAGTGTATCGCTAGACCAGTGTTTCTCACCTTTGGCAACTTTAAGATGAGTGGACTTCAACTCCCAGAATCCCCCAGCCAGCATGAATTCTGGGAGTTGAAGTCCACTCATCTTAAAGTTGCCAAAGTTGAGAAGCACTGCACTGGACTAATTGGGGTGCCTCTGTAGTTTAAGACTTGTGTTTGGGGAAATGAACTGATTTATTGATGAAAGAAGGCTGAGGTCCCAGGGGAGGTTGAAGGATCTGCAAAGTTGGCCCTTCTCTCGCCCTCACCCCACACATTGTTTTTCATCCAACAGGTTGTTGGAGCCTCCAGCAAACACCGAAATAGCCAACTATCCCATTTACAAGATCCTGTTCTGCGTGCGAGGTCACGACGGGACTCCGGAGAGCGACTGTTTTGCTTTCACCGAAAGCCATTACAACTCCGAGCTCTTCAGAATTCACGTCTTCCGATGTGAAATCCAGGAAGCCGTAAGTTCAGTGGGCTGAACTGTGCGAGACGTGTCCTGCCCAGGCCTGTCTTCCCTGAGACGGGACGTAAAGATGGACGTACTTGGACTTCCACTTTCTCCAGCTTAACTCTCTGTTCTTCTCTGGGCCTCAGGTGAGCCGGATCCTGTACAGTTTTGCCACAGCTTTCCGCCGTTCTGCCAAACAAGCCCCACTCGCAGCCCCTGTTACTCCAGAGATGCCAGACAGCGACATCTTCACTTTTTCGGTGTCTCTGGAAATAAAGGAGGATGACGGGAAAGGCTATTTCAGGTACCAGCTTCTAATTGGGTGGGACTTCTAATTTTACAAGTCTGTGGACAAGCTTCTTGTCCAGATCCAGGTTCAAGGGTTTAATGTGCAGTTATGTCTGGCTGTACTTTTAGTGTTCTTCTTGCAAAAATTTTATCAGTCATCAGTCTTGGAAGGAAGGAATTAAATTCTCATTGCTGCTGGCCATTATTTGAAAGCATCTTCTTGAAAATTGAAGCTATGTCCCTATCTTACTCTCTCAAGTTTGGTCTGATCAGTCAGTTTCATGCTGCCTGACTTAGCAAAAGAAATGTAGATTGTCCTGCAGGCCCAGCCGGGGGACCCTGCACTGCAACTACCCAGCAAAGGGAGCTGTGGTTAAGAAACCCGAGGGGATTTTTAATAAGCCCAACATGAAGAGGGCTGGTTCTTCATTCTTGGTAAAGGTTTTTAGTGAACAAATTAATTCTTTTCCTTGCTGCTTTTAATTGCCCTAGTTCAGAGAATTGGTATGGAGGGTGGCAGATCTTGACATGTTTTCTCTCACTGAGAAGCTGGCATTGCAGTTCGGGGGCACTTGGCTGCGGAAGGTGGTTTGATCAATCAGCCTGCCTCGTTTTCCTTTTCTCTGAGCTGAGGTGTCACCTGACGCTCAGCCTCATCGTAACAGCCCAGCGGGAGCTAAACCGGTGGTGATTTAAGGACTTGTTGAATTAAATGGGTGTCCCTTTTTAAAAATTAGTTGGGTAACAAGGAGGAGCCATTGCTGGAAGTAATCTGGGGCGTCTCAGCTTTTGGGAGACTTTGAACTTGATCGATCAAGGGCAACCGTCAGGTGACCCATTTTCTTGCCTTTCCTTCCCACCCCAGTGCCGTTCCAAAAGACAAAGACAGGCAGTGCTTCAAGTTACGGCAAGGAATCGACAAGAAGATTGTCATCTATGTGCAACAGACCACCAACAAAGAACTGGCCATCGAGAGGTAACGCGGCATCTATCGGGACTTGGCCCCTGACCCTTAAGGCCTGGCTAGGTGGGAGGAATATCTCCTTGTTCCTCTTTGTCCCCTTTGGCGCTAAATATTTTGTTCTCTGCTGGGTTTTCCTTCAAACTCCCCTGGGAATTCCTTTTTTTGGAAAGCTGTTTGGGAATCCTAGTGCCCTTTTCCGAATCAAGGGTCAGGCTGAAACACGAGGAATCGTCTTCAGAATAGAGCCTCAAAGGGGGGGTGGGCTCGCTTTGCTGCTTCTGGATTTGATCACGGCCCAGGGGGAGCTGCCAGGGGCGGACCGGCTTGGCAACTTTTTTCTTGATGATTGCAGATGTTTCGGACTTCTCCTCAGTCCGGGGAAAGACGTGCAGAGTGGAGATATGCATTTGCTGGATCTGGTAAAGAGCGCTCCCTTTAATAACCCCGCCATCCATATTCTCCGAAAACGCCGTCCCTCCCCACCGCACTTTCTGGGGTGTCCCAGCGAGGCACGTGCTGTGTTTCATCGCACTCTCGCTTCCGTGTTTAGGAGTCTATGGGCAAAAGCTCCGACGGGAAATCTTACGTCATCACCGGGAGCTGGAACACGAAGTCTCCGCACTTCCAAATCGTCAACGAGGAAACGCCAAAAGGTTTGTGGTTCGCGGTGGCATGCGGGGCCGTACGGCAGAGATGAAACATGTCCCCAGATCCTCCGATTGCCTTAGTAGAGCACCAGAACCTGGCTTACATAGGCCAGAGATCCATCCACCCCGTGGGACGATTCTGGGTTGGGTTCAGGGGTGTTCCTGCCAACCCAAAGATGCTACTGGGGACGGAGCCTTCCCTGTGCTTCGCTGTCCAGCTGCAGCCCGTTCTCTGATCGTTTTGGCTTGCTCTGCTCCTCTTCGGCAGACAAGGTGCTCTTCCTGACCACAGCTGTGGATTTGGTGATCACGGAGGTGCAAGAGCCAGTCCGCTTCCTCCTGGAGACCAAAGTCCGAGTGTGCCCCCCTAACGAGAGGCTGTACTGGCCTTTCAGCAAGAGAAGCTCCACCGAGAACTTCTTCCTGAAGCTGAAGCAGGTGAGACTTCTGCACTTGGCTCTGAGAGAGAAAAGAAAAAAAAAGGTGGCCCACTCCTGCCATAAAGGGAATTTGTAGTCTTTAGATCTGTAAGGCGTTCCTGTTAAGCTTTTGACCAAACCCCACGTGCATCGTGTCGCTCAGATCAAGCAGAAGGACCGAAAGAACAGCACAGACACCCTCTACGAAGTCGTGTGTCTGGAGAGCGAATCCGAAAGGGAGAGGAGGAAAACCACTGCCAGCCCCGCCCTCCGCCTCCCGCAGTCCGGGTCCCAGGGCTCTATGATCCCATCCCCCCCTGAGGATGATGAAGAGGAAGGTAAGGCAAGCCCGGAAGGGTGGCTTTTCCAGGACTCTCTCCTGCTAGGTGTGGTTGACAGACAGAACTGGCTGCTGGCTGGCTGCAGCCAAGCCCAGACGTGTCTTCATGAGCCAGCCAGTCAAGAGGTAGTTCGGGGCACGCTATCTCTGTGCTTCCCTTTCTGCAAGATATCTCAGTCGAGGCCCGCTTGGCCTTCCTATACCAGTCTGCCCCCAGATGTGCCAGATTCTGCCCAGTTTCGTAATTGGAGTAAATATTGAGCCCTGGTGAAAGCTGCCCAGCTCCAACGGAGGCCACCAATTATGTTGGAAGGGCCCCGTGTGCCCTGTCCATTGGATTCGTGCAGCAGAGCGGGCTCTGGGCAGGAGCCAGTGGGAGGAACGGCTTCCTGCTTCACGGCAGTGGGGCACGTTCTGACCTGTGCTTGGCACCTTCCCCGAGCCTCTCTCTGTATTTTGCAGATAACGACGAACCTCTTCTGAGCGGCTCAGGAGACGTTTCTAAAGAGTGTGCAGAAAAGATCTTGGAGACGTGGGGAGATCTCCTCTCCAAGTGGTAAGCGCCCTGCTTCCTGTATCCCAAATTCCTCGTTCAGGGAATGGTCCTCGTCCAGATAAACCGGTCAGGAGAAGGGAAGCTGCCCCCAAGCCTTGTTGATCGATCCTTATTCCTCGTCACCTGCAGAAGGGGGCTGCCATCACAACCCTCTTGCTGTTCAGCCTCTTGCATACATGGCCCAGCTGCCGTCCTCCATGAAGCCACTGATTTGCCTCCTCTCTTTGCCCTTAAAAAGAGGCCTGCTGAGCATCTTAGCGTTAGGCGAGAAGGAACAGGCCCCCTCCTGCCTCAGGGTATGGCTGCTGTTCTGCCAAGCCCTGGTTGAAGTCTGCTTCCTATCTTCCAGGCACTTGAATCTGAGCGTGCGGCCCAAAGCCTTGTCCGCGTTGGTAAGAAGCGGTGTTCCTGAAGCTCTCAGAGGAGAGGTTTGGCAGCTTCTGGCAGGATGTCACAACAATGACCATCTAGTGGAAAAGTATCGGATTCTCATCACAAAGGTGGGTTTGTCTATGAACGGTTGCACTGGGAGGAAGAGACTGGGCAGCAAATGGCTGTGGCGGTGGCTTTGGGCTGGCTTCTCTGGATGACAGGCCTCTGAAACTTCTCGGAGATGTCTTAGCAAGAAGACTGGTCGTGGGGCAGTTGCACTGAAAAGCAGGCGGCCTACCACCCACGGCTGCCGTTCTGCAGAGTAGGACAATTTTGGATCGTTTTAAGGCAGAATGTTAATGCGATGGAGACGGTTCTGCTGAGCATCAGTGCTCTTTAATGGTTGAACTGACAGTCTCTCACCCTCACTCATCAAGGGGCTTGTTCTCCCGGCCCCTCCCTTCCCATCCGTGGAAAGCGGTCTCCAACTCAGAAGGCTTCTCAAGTGGTCTGTTTCCCAGGGACATTTCTCACGACACTGGTAAAATCCAGTTGATAGAATGACCTGCTTGCGCTCTCTGGTTTTACTTGAACGTGCTGTTGAATCCGAGGTCCGGGAGCTCTCGAGGCATGCGTTTTGAATTTTTCGATAAGGCGGATCCTGTGTCAAAGGTAGCAAAAGCAATAATACAGGAAGGTAAAAGGTGTCAAATCTGCCTTGTCTGAGTGTGTGGCATTTGGAAGAAGCATATGTCATAGGCCCACTGTGTGTGTCTGTGTGTATTTTGAATGATTGCATGCCTGCATTTTCTTCCACAATCTGATATTTCAGATTTAGGGCATGTAGCAAGTTCAAGGAAGACACCAGCCTCTCCTCACCTCTATAGGCAGGTTTATCTCTTAGTAATTCAAGAGGAATCTGATTCGGTTTTGGTAAATTGTGAGAAAGTACCTGCAGATCCCCCAGTATCCTTGTGTGTGTCGAAAGTCACTATTCGCCCGTTTGCTCCCTTCCCTTTTCTTGCATACGTTTATTCAGCTGTGCGTGTATTTATTTAATGTGATGTGTTAAAAAATGATGTCAAGACAATTCTGCATAAAATGTATGGTTTTAAGATCTGCGGCCGGTGGGAGAATGCAAAAATGGGTTCAGTTTCTAGCCAGTGCCACGGCCGAGAGCCTTGCTGAAGTTGAGCCTCTGACGCGTGAAGTGGTGGCCCTTCAGGGCCTAGGCCTTAAAGCCATCCAGGAAGCTCTTCCAGGAATCACAGCAGAAGGGGGACGAGGAGGGGCGTGCAGGATCCCCCTTTTGTGATTGACAACAGGGAGAAGAAAGCTCTCCTACTTTGGCTCTGGTGGCAGTTGATTTTCCACAGGAAGGGAGGATGAAATACCCCTTCACAAAGGCCTGAACTTCAGGGGCTCCCCGACTAGGCTGAGCATCAGTGAGCATCATTTGCAAGGAGGAATCTCTTAGTGTTCTCACGCCGCTCAGGCAGCCTACAGATCTAGACACACACAAACCTGATGAGGTTTGTGCTGCAACAGGCTGTTCCATCCTCAGTTCTGGCCGGCCAGCCAACCTGCTCCCCACCCCAGGCCCAGTTCCTGCTGCCTTGGCTTGCATGGCTGGGCCCGGCAGCTCTCACTGAGGACTCAGCTGGCTGTATTGATCCAGCTGCCGGGGGCTTCCTGTTGTGGCTGCTCTGCAGCGTGGCATGGTGCAACCTGCTGGGCTGCCTGGCAGCTTCTCTCTCTCCGTGGTCGCCATTGATTCTGATCATAATGTCACCCCCAGGCGGGAGTCATCCTCGGAGCACTTCTCTGCCCCAAATGCCACTGGACAGGCGAGGAGGTGAGCCGACAGGCAACAGAGATGCAAAGCCAGGAATGGTTTTGATCCCCACCCCTGGTGCTTCTCCTCCCCCTGAATTTACTGCTGCTGCCAAACTCAGTTGCAACCTTGAACTGTCTCTCTTCCTCCCCTCTCCCACCCTCCGTGCTGTGCTTTCTGAAATCCTACCAGGTAAAGGTTAAAATTTCAGCAAGGCCAATGTATCCCGGGAAAGCTCACTTGTTGGCCGTGCTGGATGGCCAGGCGAGTGGATCGTTGCTGGTGAGGCCTGCGTGGTGGCGGGTGCTCGACTCACGCATGGCACTGGGAGGTTTGGTGCCGTCTGCTGCAGAAGCATTGATTTTGCTGCCCGGCAGGTGGGAAGCTGAACTCTGCTCAGTTTTCTCTGTGTTTCCTCGTCTTGGAGCTGAAGGGGCTCTGTTGGGTGTTTAGTGCTCAAGAGCCAAAAACCAGACCACGGAGCAAGCTCGTTTTAACCACCAAATTCAGGAGTGATGATGTTCCAAAAGGAATCAGTGCAGTGCCACGGAGAGATTGGCCATGGAAATACTTCTGCCAGTTAGCTTCCTTTTCCACTGGGACTGGTGCTTTTTGTTTAAAAAGCTGTCCTTCCCTATTTCCCCCTTGACAGAAGGGCCTTTGTGTGAACACGCTCCTCTGCCCTGACAGCTGTTGCTTGCTCAGAGCCTCGTCCAGCCGTTTCCCAGCAGTTGCTCCCGGGACTGACGGCATGGCACACGCAGGAGCGCCCAGGAATCCTGGAAGTGGCCTTGCCCCAGCTCCGAAATGGTTCTCAAGCTGGCGTTGCCTTTGTGCCTGACTCTAGACTTTCCATTTAACCAGCTCACAAGTCCAAGGAAAGAACCCGTGCCTGAGACCCTATCAGATTAGCCCAGGAGCCTTCTCATGGCCGTGGGGAGATCTCCCAGCCTCGGGTCCTCCAGAGGGAGGCGGCTGTAGGGCTGTCATCCAGCTCAAAGAAGTCTTCGTTGATCAGTTGTGCAAGTGCTGAGTGAGGATGCAGTGAGAGCCCCTGGCTTTTGAAAGAGAAGGACACGTTGACTCATTCCTGACCCTGATCGGGGACTTCCAAAAGGCGTCTTCTGACGTCCATTGCGGACATGGGATGCTGGTCTGTCAGTGAGTCAAGTATCTGTAAAAACAATTTGGCAAGTAGTTGCTTCCTTGGTCTTTGGTTACCTGCTGTGGGAGAGGCAGGTGGTAGATCTGCAGGTGTCTTGTGTCCTGTCCATAAAGATTTGGGGCTCTGCAGTGTGTGTAGCCACAATGGCTGGAACGCTCCCTTTCCGTCTTCTAAAGCATCTGGCTCCTTCTGAGATGAAAGACAAGCGTGTGCGTGCGGATGACAAGCAGAGATAGAGTGAGTTTAAGTCTAGTCTGAGGAACTGTACAGAGTACCCTTGCTTCTTCCTTTCTAATAGAGGTGAATATGAATATCTTCCTTTCTAAGCATACACTCATTTGGTAGTACCTGGCTCAGGAGTACGGACCTCGGTGGCACTAAGACTAAACCAAAAGTAGGTCCCGTTAGCTAGAAATGTGTCTCCTTCACACCGGACTAAATAGGGGATGGGATCTATCTTTTGGCAAGGACGCTTCCCCTGCAGATTTTTTAGGAGAGCTTTCTTGAATTGTAAACCTGCTGCTTGATCGGGAACGCCATTTACATCGATTTAAGGCTTTTGAGCAGTTTAATTGAATCAATTAAGGGCTGCAGCTTGGAAGGCTGTAGCAGCATCTGGTTCAAGAAGTCACAGTGAGGATTTCTGCACAGAAGAGCGGCGAAATCAGGCAGCCTTCCCGTTTTTCAGATCCAAGTTTTCAAGGCTCTGGTCTTAAAGGGGGGGAAGAGAGAGCCAGTTTCTATGGTAACTGAAGGAGCAAGATGGAGTGGAGATGCTGGCGATCAGGAGGAGGAGGAGTCCTCTCCCCAGGTTCTAAGTTATCACCTGTGCTTCCTGCACCATCTTTCCCACGGGGAGCCTGTTCTCACAAAAGGCGTCGGGCAGAAATATGAAACAGGAACGCAAATTGTTGTGGCCGAAGGAGTTTGGAAATAGGGGTGACTCGGTTGTGCCACGAGGGGAGCCCAGGAGAGCCAAGGGCCACCACCTTTGCCAGGAGAGCGTCAGCGGGCGTTCCCAGCTGGCCAAAGACCTGAACCCCGTATTTGATCCAGAGCCTCCGCTGGGAGAGGAGGGCAGGCTCCTGCTTTTCCTTCGGCAAAGCCAGGCTGGGCCTTTGGAGGGGAGCCGCCCCGCAGACCCTCTCGGATTCCAGTCCTTTGAATTCCGTGGGCCATCCTGATGGGCCTCAGTCGCAAGCACGCCGTCGGCTTTGCGGAATCCTTGGGGAAGGGAGCGCCGTCTTCCAGCTTCTCCCCTGGCGGCATCCTTGAGGGCTTTTCGGAAGAGGGTCGGTCTCATCTTGGGCCTCCGCTGCAGGTTCCCCGGGTTGGCCATGTGGAATCCTCTCTGGCCAGGATACCCCCGAGAGGGCTGCTAAACTGCAGCAGGGAGAGGGACAGGCCCTCCTCCCGGCAGCCCAGCCCGGGGGGATGTTGGGGCTGAATACCATGGGGCTCGGCCGCCCCCCTCCCCAGCCCCCTGCCTGCGCTCGGCCATTTTCACCTGAGACGAGTGGGCTTTCTTTGACTGCTGGCAGGAGTCTCGCCAGCCGGGCTGCCTCCAGCTGCTTCTGTAGCTCCCGCTGGTCTGGGCAGAGCTGAGGGCAGGGAGGGGGCTTGGCGGATCCTCCCCCCCACGCCAGAGAAACTTTCTGTAGGGCGGTGGGACCCTGCGCCTCGCCACCCAGGCTTGGCGGTGCAGAGGAGCGCGAGCAAGGAGGAGTCGGGCGCAGGCACGCGCCCACCGAGTCTGCGGAGCCGGGCGGAGGGAACCGGCCCTCGGCTGCGCCCGTCCTCCCCTCCTGGACCTGCAGCGGGCAGCTGCCCGCCTCTCCCGGGCGCCCCGAGGCAGACGCCTGTCTCAGCTGGCCGGCCGGCGGGCTGGCTGGCGAGTGCCGGCCTTTGTCCTCTGAGCTGCAGGTAGGCGGGGGAGGGGCTCCCGGCTCGGGAGCATCCCTCCTCCAGCCGGATCCCGGGGAGCTGGTGGGCGGCTGGCCCCCTCTCCCGCAGTGTTGGGGGCGGGGAGGCCGCCTGGCGCATCCGGGGAGGAAGGGAGGGGTGCTGTAAAACGCCCCCTTCTTTCTTCCTCCCTCGCCTGCCTTCGAGGAGCCGCCCCCACGTGGCTCCGGCTGGCACTCCTCTAGTCCCCCCTCCCCTCCCCTCCCCTCCCACACCAGCCAGCCTCCTCTCAGCCGAGGCAGCGCAGCGCAGCGCACCTCTGCTCCCCCCCAGCGGCAGCGTACTGCTGCGAGCCAGCCAGCCAGCCAGCCAGCCAGCCAGCACAGCTGGAGGAGGGGGCGGCGGCTGGAACCGGCAAGCCGAGAGGGAGCATTGCGGACAATGCCCGGGCGCCCGCCACACTCCTCCTCGCCTTCCCCGGAGCAGCCGCGCACGCAGAAGCCGCCGCAATGACAGCCACTGCAGCAGCCGGGCAGCAGCCGCCGGCGTGAGGGGGCCGTGGGCGCCATTGCAAGATGAACACCTCCCTGGACGGCGGCAGCCCCGGCAATGGGAGCGGCGGTGGCGGGAGGCCCTTCTGCCTCCTGGCCGCCGGCTATCCGGACAGCCTGGATGTCTGCCTGCTGGAAGTGATTGTCGTCGTCTTCCTCACCGTCCTCATCATCTCGGGCAACCTGGTCGTCATCTTCGTCTTCCACTGTGCGCCGCTGCTGAACCACCACACCACCAGCTACTTCATCCAGACCATGGCCTACGCCGATCTGCTGGTTGGGGTGAGTTGCTTGGTGCCCTCGCTCTCCCTCCTGCACTACCCGGTTGCCTTCCTGCCCGAGTCCCTGGTCTGCAAGGTCTTTGGCTACGTCGTCTCAGTGCTGAAGAGCGTCTCCATGACCTCGCTGGCGTGCATCAGCCTGGACCGCTACATCGCCATCACCAAACCCCTCACCTACAGCACCCTGGTCACCCCCTGCCGCCTCCGCGCCTGCATCCTGCTGCTCTGGCTGTACTCGGGCGCCGTCTTCCTGCCCGCCTTCTTCGAGTGGGGGAAACCCGGCTACCACGGAGACATCTTCCAGTGGTGCGCTGACTTCTGGGACACCCGGGCCATCTTCACCCTGTTCATCGTGGTCATGCTGTACGCACCGGCCGCCTTCGTTGTCTGCTTCACGTACTTCAGCATCTTCCGCATCTGTCAGCAGCACACCAGGGAGATCAACGAGCGGCGGGTGCGCTTCAGTTCCCAGGAGGGGGAGGCGGCCGAGGCCCAGCCTTGCCCGGACAAGCGCTACGCCATGGTTCTCCTGCGCATCACCAGCGTCTTCTACATCCTGTGGCTCCCCTACATCATCTACTTTCTCCTGGAGAGCTCCTCTGTTTACCACAACCGCTTGGCCTCCTTCTTGACCACCTGGCTGGCCATCAGCAATAGCTTTTGCAACTGTGTCATCTACAGCTTGTCCAACAGTGTCTTTCAGAAGGGGTTGAAGCACCTCTCGGGCGCCCTTTGCACGCCTTGCACCAGGCACCGGGCAGCCAAGGACTCCTCTGCCTCCCGGAGCAAAAGACCTTCCAACGGGTGTCACGCCTGACACGCAGGTTGTTCCCACAAACTCAGCCCATTAAAAGACGTCCAGATTTGCAAAAAGAGAGACAAACAGAAACGCTGCTGATCTCAAAAGGACTGAGGATTTCCACCAGCACGTGCTGTCGGTTCCCGTGTTTCGCTTTAGAAAGGTCCTGGTGGGAAGCGGGGAGCGTCCGTTTTGACCAGGAGGGTCTCCTCCGTGGAGTGACATGGGGATGTATTACAGTGCCAGCAAAAGACCCTTGTGTTCTTCCTTACCACTTTGCTCTGGTGTTTGGAGATCTGTGCTCTGTGTGTCAGTGCGGGAGTGTGTAAATGGTTTAATAGTGTATTCTTTGATTTGTCCGTGCATATGCCAAAGTATATTTCAAAATCTTATGGGTCCAAATAATGATTGTCCCTCTTCCTCCCCCCCACCCCCACCCCATTTCCCCCCTTACGCCTGTAGCCAATAATGTCAACACTTGAACGTTGGATTCCAGCGTGCCGTGAGCCAGCGGTGCCCTTTTCTCTCTAGGCTTTTTATAACCGTGGTTATTCCTCCTCCCTGTCCCCTTTTTGCCACCTCTGTCTCTCCAGGTTGTTCATTTGTGATTTAAAGTACCGTATTTGCATTTTTCTTAAAAAATGAAATGTCTGTGTAGTAAACAGATGACTTTGGAGCAGACCAAATTAGAAGATGAATAAAGTGTTTCCTTTTTTCCCGTTTTTTTTTTTTTTAAGTAAGCGGAGAAAAAAATATTTATTTTGTCCTTTCCTTGATTTGGATTTTGTAGGCAACAGCTTGGGGATGTAGTCATGCATTCCACAGGATGGTTTGGAAACGATGTCACCGGCTTCTTTTTTTTTGTTTTGAGGAAGTTTCTCAAAACAAATTCTCTTTAAAAAGAAGATTTCTAAATTACCGATCGCTTTAATAGGGAAAGGAGGGAGAAAGGATTTCTGAAAAGCTGAACGAGGAGATGTTTATGCTGAGATCCTGATCGAGACCTTGGAAGTTTGAAGTCTGTTGAAAATGCTTCAGGCACCTCCACATTTTGAAATGCAAAGAGGAGGGGGGTGCGCTTGCCTGCCCACCTGCAAGAAAGTGGCAAGGTGTTCAACCTGATTCACATTCTAGTAGGATGCTTCTTAGGGATGGCCTGTGTTGGGGGGAAAAAGTGTATTTTGCACTCAGGCCACATTGCTGTGGTTAATCAACCTAGCCGCATCTTTGTAAAACACCAGCTTTTGGTCTGGAGGAAGCTGGCCCAGTTCTGGGGCAGAAGAACTGATGCTGGATCTGGCTAAGGGAGGACAGATGCGGGAATGGCCGAAGCTTAGAGAAGTTCACAGAGGGGGAGGCAAAGCTATTCGTGGCTGCTAGTCCTTAGGGTTATACGGAACTGCTTTGTATAGAGGCAGCCTACCTTTGAATACCGATTGCTGCGGGGAAGCAACTGTTCTCGTGACCTGATTGTGGGTTTTTTCTCTTTGCCTGCCCATTGTTGGGAACAGGATGCTGTGCCAAACAGGAGTTTCAGTTTAAACAAGGCTTCCTTTTTTTTTTCTTTCTTTATTTTAACTTGACATTTTGAGGGCCAACTCTGGAAGTTCCCCCCCCGGCTGCGAGCAAACTTAGCGTCACCCCCCTCCCCCCCCGCATCTGCAGGCCAGCTACTAAGATTCTGCTAGTCATTTTCGAAGCAAATGTGATCCTCTCTGCAGAAAGGATAGATTTTTTAATTCATTTGTTTACCAGTGGGCTTTAATTCACATGGTTATTGACAAGCTTGTCCATGTATCTCATACTATATTATCGTGAGATGGGCGATTGTCCTTTTGTCGCGAGGAGGAATGGAAACTTCGGTTTGGCTGGAAGTAAGAAACTTTACATGGCTGTGAAGGTGGCAACGGGCTGGACCAGGGTCATGGAGAAACCACATAATGGCCAGGTTCACATAACATTCTAGATTACAGGTAGTTCTCAACTTATGACCATTTGAAGTTATGACACTGCTAAAAAAAGTGACTTACGACCGGTCCTTGCACTCGCGACCATCACAGCATCCCCGTAGTCATGTGATCAAAATTCAGGCCCTTGGCAGCTGGCATGTATTTATGATGGTTGCAGCATCCCGGGGTCACCCGATCGCCATTTGCGACCTTCCCAGCCAGCTTCTGACAAGCACAATGGGGAAACCGCATGATTCACTTAACGACCGCCACAAAAAATGTAACATTGGGTGTGGTCACGTGATGCCTCGCTTAATGACTGCACCACTTAACAACAAATGTTCTGGTCCCTATTGTGGTTCTAAGTCGAGGACTACCTGTAACGGTGCTGTGCAATGCATGGTTTCATCCTATTGTTGGGAACCCAGTTTCTGTCTTTGCATCTTGCATTAACTCAGCCTTAACTTTGTCTGTCTGCCTGTTACACGAACACATCAGTTGCGCTTTTTTAACCTGGATTTTGGCACGATCCAGGGCTGTGCTGCGTCTAACACCATGAGGCTAGCCTGTGCTTACCGCAGGCACGGGAGGAACACTCTCCCTGCTCCTGGATCTGGAGGCTTCCTAATATCCCTGTTAACTCTCCTGGCTGCCTTGTTGGGCAGAGCAGAGACACGGAGCTGGGAGGACCCCTTAAGGTCCAAAAGTGACCCTCCCATCTGCAGCGTACCCGTGTTAAAACCAGCACGGGCCAGGAGAGGCTGACGTAACTTGGGTTTGATTGATCGATTAGTATTCCAAGAAATAAGCAATAGCATCTCAACCTTTTTGTGGGAAGTGCGGATGCCCAGAGGGCCGGCTTCAAGCTCGGGGTATAACTCTCAGCTGTGGCGATGCTCCCTTGGCGGGAGGGGGGGGGCAGGGAAATCGAAGCTTCTGCAAGCAAGGCCGAAATATCCCTCTGAGTTTCAGAGGTAGGAATTGGGGCAGAATCCCCAAACACGCAGCAGCTTCTGACTTAAGGCCAGGCTGATCCAGAGCGAAGGCAGAGGGAGAAGACACGGGGTTGGGGGCTGGTGGTGGTTCGTACGGGGAATGCAGCGAATCAGCGCTTGGGGGCACAGGCCAAACGGCTGGAACTATAAACGGCAGCCTCAGATACGGGTCTCCAAATGTGTGTGTGTTTTTTTTGGGGGGGGTGAGAGGTTAACAAGGATTGGTGCATATTTAAAGCCAGCAATATTTAGTGGTGCAAAAGAATAACCCATGCAGTCCGGGGTGTGCTGTTTTGTACGTGTCATGACAGCTTGAGCATCCGGCATTCTTTGTTTTAATCTGTAAGTTTATCTATTTCAGGGAAAATAAAAAGCAGAGCTATTCTTCTGGGCAGAAGGTGGGGAAACAATTTCAACAATCTATCATCATCTTTATTCCAAGAGGGACTTCTCTTCACTGTGTTGGTACAAGCGAAAGGGCAAAAGCAAGAAAAATAAACCTAATTTGTGTATTTATAGAGTAGGAACTTCTACACGTAGATCTTTTGAGCCGTTGACAATAATTGTACATTGCTGATTTTTGCTGCCTCTCAATGTCCGGCTAGCAGGAATTGGGAGGTTTCAGTGTAAAAGCAAATATCAGCTTTATCCCCCCCCCCCCCCCAAGCTCACAGCACCCTGGAGACTTCTCTTAAATGCCACCCGCTCTTATTGGCAGGAAAGGATCTGGTGCTTTGTCCCCAAAAGTACTTGTGTGTTTTGCTTGGCGGAGACGTCCGCAAGTGCGAAACGCCTGCACGGCTGTTTCACATCGGGAACAGCCAGGCTCTCTGGTAGCGTGTGGGATTCCTCGCTAGGTGCACAGCTTGAAACGTTTGGCTTCAAGCGCTCCGGCGTTTCGTCTGGGTCACAAGAAAAGAGTGCTTAGCCCACATTTGGGAGGGACAACTGAGAGAGGGGCTCCGTAGGTTCCTTCCCCCCCTTTCCATCTTTCCACTGCAGCCTTTCCCCTCCCGTCCTTCCTTAAGAGAATCCCCATATTGTGCTACTCATGTGCTTACGGCAGAAAAGGTCCCAAGACCGCAGGGAAAGGACGCAGCGACTTCACCCAGAGCCTTCTCAGGAGCAAGGAAGGCCTGGGGCCCTGAGTTATTGGTGCACTTCCATTTTTTAGTTGTCGGGCCAATTATGTGTAATTTAGTATTGCATGCACGTTCTTTATGGGTGGAAGAAATAGATACGGTTGCTGTTGCCACAAGACAGTAGCTGAAGAAGAACATAACTAACCTGCTGTTTATACATTTATACGTTTCAGGCCGTACCGTTAAGGAATATCCAGGAGCAATGCGTAAATGTCTTGGTAGGTCCAAGAGGCGAAGGATGCTGTTTAACCCAAGGAACACATTGTTGTAGTTATTATTGCTGTTTATTCTTCAAACACTGCTGCATATGGCATTTTTATCTATTTTTAGACTGTGTGCCCCTTGGGACAGGGAACTGCCAAACCTGTAAACCGGAGGGGAGGGGAGAGGGGGGGCCAGGTGAGAGAGCAGAAACCTAATGACTTCCATAATGCCTGTTTTGGCAAACTCCCTTTCCCGAGCGGAACGCAGCGGAACTCGCCAAATAATTGGCTTTTATGCCGAGGGTCCACGGAATAGCTCGTAGCTCACGCCTTGCTGGAGGTCAGTCACCTCTTGGGCCGGAAGATCGGATGTTTTAAAGAGCTTCTCCCATTGCGCTCTGTGTCAGAGCAAGAAGTGGGTCTGGAGCTCCCTCTGTAGGGGCTGGTGAGGATGGGGCACTTCCGGACACCCGGAGGGGCCCCAGTTTGCCCCCCATTAGAGGCCACCAAGGGCAGGGAGGGAGAGTTGCTGAGCGCGGAGAGGGGAATCCTTTACGGTTGACACGCAGCCCTGGCGCAGCTGGCCATCCCTGAGGGCATTTCCCAGGCCTTTCCTTATCCAGGCGCCCTTCGCCTCCCCAGGAGCCCCAAACAAGGGACCCTCGGCCACTGCACCCCAACCCCCCACTCGGTTCTTGGAGCTGGCTTGAGTCGAAAGAAGCCCCCAATGGATGTGGGTGGACGGCTGGCGCTGGTGCAAAGCAGAACCGGAGACTGGAGCCCCCGGGCCCGTTGTTCCAAGGACAGGCTGTCCCACCCGGGGCGGCCTCCATTTTTTCATTCCTCGGTTGCATTTTGTTTGCAGGGGTTCCCCTTTCCCTGCGTGCCCCTTGACTTAAAAGCGTTGGCCTTTCCTTTCTTTTCTCCCCCGCCTGCATAATTCTGTTTTTGGGTCCCTTGGCTCTGTGCCCCCCGAACGGGGTCTGGAGCATTCTGGGGGGTGACTTGTCCACGCTGCATTTATCTGTTTGACCTTCCACCTTTCTCACTCCCCCCCTGGTCCCCAGAAAGAGACACCTCGCGGCCACGCTTTCTCGGGCCCCAGCACCCACTTTCTTTCAAAGCGATGTTAAGATCCGCACGCGAGGCCGGAGGGCTTTTTGCAAAGTGCCTCTTTCTGATTTTTCTTGTGGGAAACTTGAGCCCTAAAAGGAACTAAGCACAGCTGAAGAGGCTGGGTATCACTTGGGGATTTACTCTTATTTTTAGAACGGGATTTATTGCCATATTTGGCCTGAAACAATGTCATATTGTGACTTTATTGTTTCCAACAACGCCTGGCTGGTCCGTCCCACCTGCTCTCACTTTTGTTGGGTGTATTCAGCGGAACGTGGGTGAAAGGGTTTTCGTTGGCGAACATTTCTTTCACTGTGACTAATTCCGTGGCTTAAGAATACTAAATTTCCTGTGTATAGTTCTTAAGGCGCAAGAGAGGAGAGGGGCTTGAGCTTTGCGAGATGAAATCTCTGAATTCCCAGGCGTCATACTTGGCAGGGCCACGTACTCCCCGTCAGGAGGAAGAAATACTTCCTTGATTGACAGCAGGGTCTTGTATCACTGTAAGGGCTAATAATTTCATCATGGAATAACCCTTTGTCATCTGTACCACTTCGTTAGAGGCCGGGATAAACACGTTCAACCTTCGGGTGCTACAAGACGGTTGCAATGGATTAAACGCCCAGGGGAGACTTTTTTGCTCCATCTCTTTCCCAACCGGATACTCGCCTGGTATTTTGGACTTCGGCATCTCATTTTAAAGGATGCTTTTAAAACCCGCTAGGGGTTGCTTTTAGGCCAAGCCTGTAAGCTTTGCTGAGCTAGCTGTAACACCGAGCTTGCAAATTAACCCCCGAAGAAGCTGCATTTTCAGAAAGCTACCCCTGAAAATTTCAGGGGAGAAAGAGGCCTCTGTTCAGCCAAGAGCCCAGATTGGCTCCTTATTGCAAACGTCCAGTTCCTGCTGGGAACCACTGGTTTTCCTCCCTCTGTTCTCTCAACCAGAAATCATACTGGGAATTATTCTGTATTGCTGGCTGCCTCCGCTCTCCCAGCCAGCGCCCACTCCTGCTTTTTCTCCTTCCCTCTCTTTTCCTGCCCTTTCTGTTTTGCATCCCAGATTGCACCAAGGAGTGCATTTCCAAGAGCTTTGCTTTCCATTTCTCCCCCACTTTAGCCCCGGAAACCTGAGCTGGTCTGGCGGGCCCATTCTCCCAGCGAGGTATAAAAATAGGATTCCTTCTCACACAATGGCTGGGCTGCGCTTGTTTGTACAACTAAATCCAGGCTGGCTTTTTTTAAAAGTTTATCATTTCCGGACACTTTCCCCTGCCACCAAACAGCGTGTTCCAGTAGCGAGAACGTTGGGGGATGGCATCGAAGCCCTGATGCCCGTTCCTAAGGCTGCCGCATACCCGAAAAAGGCAATGCTGTGTGGTGCCTCCGCGCTGCAAGGGTAGATGTTCCAACTCACCTTTCCGTCCTTGTCCTGGGTCGCTCAAAAAGTCGACGTTTGATTTGGTGGGCGTTTGGCGTTCTTGCCCAACCCTGGTGGGTCTGGTTCATAGCTGCGGAGTCTCTCTGCCCAGTGGAAGCCACCACGTGTGGCGGTTCAGCGGCGGATGCTGCAAAAAGAAAAGCACAGTGAGGTTCGGGGAGGTTTCATCACCTGTTCAGGCAGGGAGCCCTGCCGAGAGGGGGGCCTGTCCGCCTCTGCTGCTTTGAAGGGGTGACTCTCCCTGCTCAGGAGCGGAGCATCGGCTTCCCACGGGGGAGGTTTCCAAGTCAGCCTTCAGGGGCTAAAAGGATCAGGTCACGCTGACTAAGGAAGTTCTGCCTGTGAGAGCTGCCGTCACAGGAGCCGTGTGGAGCAGTTCTTCAGCTCAAGGCGCCCCCTCCCTCCTGGCCCCAAATTTTGCTCAGCTCCTTCCTGCTCCCTCGAGGCTTTGGTGGCTTATAACCTTGGGCGTGGGACTTCTGAAACCAGCAAGGCAGTGGTTGGCAGGTCTTCCAACCCGGCTGCCAACGGTGGGGCATTCTTTGGGGTGGGAGAGAGAAGGTCCGTCCGTGTTCCTTCTCCTGAGTCGTCAGGAGTGGAGCTGGCTCATCAGTGGCACGAACACCTTGTTTCCCTTCTCCCCCCACATTGCACCCGACTCAGCACAGGTATCAAGAGCTGCCCTTCCTTCCTTGCTGAATGCTTGTCTTGGCCAGCCTTTTGAAGTGGGGGGAGATCAGCATGGCCCCCTCCCCAGCCCTGGCTAAGCCATATTGCAGGGTGAAAAGTGGGGAGGGGCGTATGTGTTTTTCCCCCCCTTTCCTTCTAACAGGCCCCACAGAGTTGCCTCTCCCCCAGGTAGGAAGGAGCCAGGATGGTTTACGGGCCTTCACGTCTGCTCACCCTGGCGCCTGTGCTGTCTTAAACCTCGGACGAGGATCATGTGCCCTTGTTGGGAGCGGAGTTTGCAGGATCCTCAGGCCTTCAGGTTGTTCACAGCCATCTCCCCTTTCTCCTTCTCCCTCCCGGCTTTGCAGGAGTCTCCCCAGGACAGCGCCATCACCCGCGACATCAACCGAACATTCCCTGCCCACGATTACTTCAAGGATACCGGGGGAGATGGCCAGGACTCCTTGTATAAAATATGCAAGGTACCAACCTTTGGGAATGGCACCCTTCATCTGCACGGCTTGGGTTCAGGGACAGCCTAGTGGGGTGGGGGTCGGAGAGACTCTCACAAAAGCGGGGCCTGCTAACCCGGCCCCTCAGTCTGGCCCCTTCCAGGTGTCTTGGACTGCAGTTCCCAGAATCCCCAGCCAGCTTGGCTGGGGGTTGGGGTCTGGGTTTTGACCTGTCGAGAGGCTGCCGCAGAAAGGGCTTCTGGAAGAGCTCAGCTGTTGCTGGGGTGCCTCCCTCCATCCCCAGAGATAAATACTCAGTCCCTTGTTTGCATTATAAGGCAGAAGCCGGTTGGTAAAATGCGGGAGGTAATTAACAGGTAAAAAGCCAGGCTGGGTTCTCTTTTGATGGCTTTCCCTTGTTGACAGGAGGGTCTCTCCAGCTCTTTGAATCTGGCATTTAGAAAGCTGCCTCCTCGCCTTCACCAGAGATTGGGGGCAGCTTGGCTTCCTGGCCTCCCCCAAAGCACCCTGTCAAAATGTGCCATTAAAAAAGAGGAGCCCTGCCCAGGAAGCCGCTCCCCGGCCCTCTCTTCCCCGTCCTTCGTGTTTAATTCATACTCCAATCAAAGGCTGAATAGTGTAAAAGCTTTGCGCGGGGTTCCTGTCTCTGCATAAAGTGGCAGAGCCTTTTTTTGGAAGAGGGCATTGGGCGAGAGGCTCAAGTGCCCACCATCCTTCCCTGCGAAGGCTGAAACTCTGACTGCCAAGCGGGATTCAAGGCCAGAGCCTGGCTTCCTGAGAACCCCTCCCTCTTCTTCAGCCGAGTCAAGTCACAGACCCCTGGCCTAGTAGAATCACGGATGTTTCCCCATTCTGTTCCCAGGCCTATTCCGTCTACGACGAAGAGATCGGCTATTGCCAAGGGCAGTCTTTCCTGGCTGCCGTGCTGCTTCTACACGTGAGTCCCTCTTAGCTCTTTGACAAGGACCCCTTCAAGTACGGGGGGGGGCTTGCCTTCCAGGGACACCCCCAGGACTGCTTTGAGAAGAGGCCCCTTGAACCCTGAACTGGGGTGTAGGGAAACCAGCAGGCAGGAGTGCCCCAGCGTGACAGTGTTTCTCTGCCAGTTTGCACAAAATTGCAGCCAAAGCCCTAAAACAAGCTTAACGGGGTCTTTAAAAACAAGCAGGGGGAAAACCAGACAAAGGTCCCTGCCAAGTTCCAGGAAAAACAACAGACGAACCCAGCTTGCTCAAAGGTGGGTGGCAGCACTTTCCTGTTCTGCATTGCTGCCTGTCTGTTGCAAGTCCAGAGGTTGCCCTTCCTTGCAACAACTTATTTTTAAAATTTCCTTTTGATTTGATTAGTAGGGCTGCTTCTGAATCTTTCCTTCACTGTGCAGACAGAAGTTTAAGGTGATTCTGCTGATTTTTGCATAATTAAGAGCAGGATAGCAATTTAGCGCCTCGTTCCTTCCTTTTGTACCATTTTGAATCTTGATTAATAATTGGAGGCAGTCCCCCCAAAAAGGAAAAAAGTCTGTCTTTAAAAAAGGCTGGTGGACCAGTTTCCACCCCCCCCCAAAAGAAGTTGGCTTTGTAGGAGGCCTCCCGTGGAGGCTGTCCTCGGGGCAGCTAACAAGGGAGACCAAGAGATAGCGTCAGATGCCAGGGAACGGAGAACAAGGGTGACTGTCCCTCCTGTTAATGGATGTTTAATGGATGGAAGTTGCGTGTACGCGCACATCACATTTGCCAAGGGGTCAGATTTCCCCTGTTGCACCTGAAATGCATCCTCTGGATTGAACCCTTCACATGGGGCCAGCCTGGAATTTCTCTTCAAGTGGGTCCGTCAAGAGCCTCTCTCCCTGGAAAGGATGTCCGGTCCCTTCCTGCGCACAGAGGGCAGGCATTTGGCGCTGTATTTCCATTGGATTCCTGAGCTTTTTCCCCTGCCTTTGCAAAGTCATTTTTAAATGGTTTCACAGAGTTGGGTGGATTCCCCCCCCAACGCCCTCCTGTCTCTGCTGTCAGATACCAGATGACGCTTCCCAGAGCTTCCGGCTCATTCGTCACCCAGATCGATGACCTTCTTTTCTTTTTCTTTTAAATTCCTCATCCTTCAGCTCTTTTGAAGGATGGCCCTACCATCCTTGACAGCTAAATATAAAGAGACCCACTGCTTCTGTGAAAAACCAGACTTCCTGCTGGATTGACAGAAGCACATTATTTTTTCTTGCTCTAAACCCAAGAAGGATACATCAAGTTATTCCAAACACATGCAGAACTTGAGGGACTGGAAAACCGCCATGGACTTTGCACAGCTCAGCTCACTAGAGGCAAAGGCAGGTTCCGCAGCCAGTTTGAAAACCAGAAGAGATTTTGGGTCTCGGAACCCCTTTTAAGGCTGCTCTGGAAAGAAGGCAGGTCTTCGACGCTGCTTCTTCTCAAGACCCAACGGTTGCACAGCAACGCCTGTTGGTCTCCAGGCCAGCACAGGGGTCTTCGTTAAGGCTTCCTTGGGCTTTTTAACAGAAGCTGATCCCTTGATTCAAGCTGGAATCCGCACTTGATGCCTGTGCGAATAAATCTCTGGATGCCAAAGTCTGAAGAAAGGCTGCCCAATTTTTTTCCAGCCAATGGCAACCCTGTGGCTTGAGTGACATGCCAGGAGCCCCAAATATTTTAAATAACCTTTATTAAGTTGACGAAATGCTCTCTGTAGGTAATAATTTACACTTTCTGTCCTATAAAAACATCACCTTGGTGGAAATGCTGGAGGGACTTGGGCTGCACCCAACCTTTTGGGGGCCTGTGTAGCTGGGCATTCCTGCCCGGCGAAATAAGCCAGGTTTGGAGATGGCTCCTTGGCCTGCATTTCAGCCAAGATGGCCAGCTGTGGTTTCCCCTGTTGGCCAGCCAGTTCCCCTCCCTGGACCAGTCCACGGTGTCCGACTGTCTTTTTCTGGGAGAAGAAAGCGGAAGTGTTGGGATGCGATAAAAGGAGGCGGCTGTGACTGGTGAGGAGAAAAGCAGATTCTTCCCGGTCAGCATGGCTCTTGGTCTGCTCGGCACGTTTGTGGGTAGCCCCTCGGCCATCGCGACTTCTCCTTCCAGCCACGGATGAGCTCTTGCTCTCTTTGCTGGGCCGACTCCAGCCAACGGGGAGTCGAGCGGGTTGACGTGGCTGCTGGCAGGAAGGGCCAAAGGGAGCAGTTACAGATCGATGTTTAGATTTGGGGCCTGTTTGTTTAAAAATATGTGACAGCAGCTTTTGTTCTCTATTTTTTGACAGATGCCTGAAGAACAGGCCTTTAGTGTTCTGGTCAAAATCATGTTCGACTATGGACTCAGGGAACTTTTCAAACAGAACTTTGAGGACTTGCACTGCAAGTTTTATCAGCTGGAACGCCTCATGCAGGTAAGGCTGACGCAGCCACGTCTCCCCTTGAAGGGGCTGCCTGGTTTTACCAGAGAGGAGGGTGCAAGCAAACGCTGGCATCGCTGTTAATCCCAGTGGCTCCTCCAAAGATTGTCTTGCCATCCTCATAGCTGGGCATTTTCTGTGGCTGGCGAGCAGCTTCATGTAGGGTTTTTCTTAGCTGTGAACCCCAGGCGCCTCGACAGAATCTTCGTCCATTTATTTCTAAGTACTTTTACTCTTCTACTAGAAAGCAGCCAAGGACAGCCTAAACGCTGTTCAAACCACCAATAAAGAGGTTCTGAGGACAGATGTTAAAAAATAAAATTACAGCCAGCCCAAGGCCTTTGAAACGAAAGCATCTTCGCCGAACATCTAAGATTTGCCAGGGATATCACAAAGATGAAAGGGGTTATTTGGGCATATCCTGGAGATAATGGAGCAACTGATAATGCCTGTTTGTGAGTCAAGGATCCAATTTGGACCTGCTGCTGCTGAGATGTTTGTGTAAAACAACAGACGGGGTTTTTTTTGTGGGGCGGTGGTGTTGGTGAATGACATTATTCGAGATTGGGAAAAGGGGTAATTGGGTCAGACAGCTTAAGAACCACTGACTGAAGCCTGCTGCGAATCCTCAAATTGCCATTTTAAAGAGGAGAGTTTAGCCACGGAGAGCCCCAGGGTTAATCTGTCAGCATCTCCGTGGAGCTTGGCAGCGAAGGGTGTTTGAGGAGGAAGGTCTGGGCCTTGTGGATTTATCACAGCTAATCAAGGACTACAGTTAATCTCCCTTGTTCAGAAACTCCTCCAGCCTTCCATCTTACTCGGCTTCTTCCAGAGAAGAGAATGTTTCAGTAAGGCATTAAGCTTTTTTTCAGGACCAAAGATGGAAGGCCTCTCTCTCCCCCTCCCTCTCTCTTCCGTTTCTCTTTCAGGAGTACATTCCTGACCTCTACAACCACTTCCTAGATATCAGTTTAGAAGCTCACATGTATGCCTCCCAGTGGTTCCTCACCCTTTTTACAGCTAAATTTCCCCTCTACATGGTCTTCCACATCATTGACCTGCTGTTGTGCGAGGTACGTGGCGCTGCGGTGGTTTGTCCACCATAAACTCGGCCGAGGGTGGTCCTACCCCAAACGGGGTGCCTGAGAAAGGTTTCACGCTTCTGAATGAAAGAAAGACAGAAACCAGCTGCTTTTTCCCTATTTTCCACTTGTTTTGTAGACATGACATCATGGTTTCCGAGCATTTTTATGGTATTTATATTATTTTCTGCCTTTGAGATGTTAATCGCTTCATTTCTCAGAATCCCCTTATTGAGGGACTCTGTGATCCAAAGCGCCAGTTGCTGGCGAGGGAGGCCCGCTTTGTGTTTCGGCCTCTCTCAGAGGCTGTGCGTGAGCCATCTGAGTTGCAGGAAGGAAATGATTCAGCCAGCCCGGAAAGTTTTGAATGTCGGTCACTGGGCAGCTGGGGCAGAACCCGGGAAGCCGTTTCCAAATAAAAATGCCCCTGAGCAATTAGGGTTTAGCCACCCTCAGAGATCAAATCCTAACCACTATGAAGACAGCAAGGTGGGTCTTCATAGTTCTTCTGACAGGCCCTACTGCCGGGCATCTCCTTGCCAGCCTAACCCAGTAGAGCACCCCAGCCACCTTCAAACGGGGGCCCTTCCATTGCGTCGTACTGCAGGACCCCTCATTCCCAGCCAAACGGGAGTTGCAGTTTGACCCTTATGGAAAGCACTGAGTTAGGAAAGCCTGGGATCAAAATTGAAGCCTTTGAGCCTGTCTCAGTCCAGGAGCCGTTCCTGATAGGTAGGCTGACCAGGTTGTGCGTGAAGTCATCCAACCTCTTCTCTGAGTAGCTGCCTCCACTCTCAAGGCAAGAATCTGCCTTCTTGTCCCTTTTAAGACCGTTATTCCATTCCCTCTGCTTGGGGATACTGGCAAAGAGAATCTTGACCTTCTGCATGGGGTCCTTCCAGCCTTTACTCTCCCCTGCCCTTCACTCTGCTCTTCTCAAGACAGACGTCCCTTCCCTCAAGTTCTCTTCAAAGGACTTGGGGATGAGGGGACGCCTGAGTGCAACTTGAAAAAGCGTCCCTCTTGCAGGCTTCAAGGTCCAAAGGTTGACTTGCTTTTAAGTTCCCACGTAATAAACCCAGTAGAGTAAATCTTGCTATTCAGGAGAGTCAGGTTAAACAACGTGCCGGAGAAGAGAGCCAAGCAAAGACGACATTGGCCAAGTCGCAGTGCCCAGGAGGCAGCTTGAAAGTTCTTCACTTGCTAATTCTTGCAACATTTATTAATTCCCACTGGACCTTCCTTTTGCTAGCGCGAAACAGCATGTTTCCGCTCTGCCCCTTTCACGGAAAGATCGCTTTGTTCTCTTCCTCTCCCGGCTGGAGCTGCCTTCCCTGAGGGGGCGTTGGGTGTTACCCAGCCCTGCCTGGTGCTGAAGACAGCCGAGGAGAGCATGGGTGGGCCTTTGATTTGGCACCCAACTATTTCCAACCTCTTGGCTGACAAGAGTGAGGAAAAGGAACCTAAACAGGATCTGCATTCCTTGCCCAGAGCTGGTGCCTAGACCTTCCTCACCTCTTTGGGAATTTTTTTCTCAAGTGGTGTTGCCCACGCGTTGGGCGGGCACAGCTTGGGAGAAGCCGCAGCGTTGGGTCTCCCGGACGTCTGCGGCTTCTGTGACTTTTTCCAGCTCTTACAGAAATCTCAAGACACTGTAACCTTTAGGCATTTGTCCTTTTTTTCTTTCTTTCTTTTACAGGGCATCAGTGTTATTTTTAACGTTGCACTTGGATTGTTAAAAGTAAGTACTTCCTTTTCCGTGCCCAATCACCTCATTCCCGCTGAGCCCCACACCCATGAGGCAGGCAGAGCGGAGAAAGCTGGAATCTGAATTCCTTGGGGAGTGAAATCATTTCAGCCCCAAGCTGAAGTAGCTAACCAGAGGATGAGGGAGTTCAGGAAGCGTGAGCCGGCTAATATGCCTGGGATACTCAGGCCCTTCTCCCATGTGGGTTGCAGAAAAGAACTGGAATACCAAACCGAATCGGGAAAAAGGCTGGGGGGAACAGAGAGGCTGAGGTCCTTGTTCTCTAAATTGATTCAAGAATCTTCTGTAAGAGTTTTATCCTCCAAAGAAAAGGCCAGGGAGAAGTCAAATGCCTCCCTTCTTCCTCGGAAAGACGCTTCCACCTCTACCCATTGCAATTTTGCTATTTTCCTGGCTCCTCTTCTTGTGCGGCTCGTGCTCTGTAAGGTGGGAAAGATGTGCATGCTTTTAAAAGGGCAAAGCTAAATTGTTTTCTGAGTCCTCCCTTAAGGGAGGCAAAAGGCTGTTCCTTGCCTCGTTCCGGGGTGGAGGTGGGGGAGCCGAAGGACTTGCCAGCCCCACAACTTCTCCCCCCCCTGCATTTTCCTAGACAACCAAGGATGACTTGCTGCTGACAGACTTTGAGGGGGCTTTAAAATTCTTCCGGGTGCAACTGCCTAAGAGATACCGCTCGGAGGAGAACGCTAAGAAACTGATGGAGCTGGCGTGCAGCATGAAGGTAACTGGGTGGAACCGGCCAGCCCCGGAGGGGGCGGAAGATCTCCGTCTCTTCCGAGGAGGGGGCTGGAACTCCACCGCAGCATCTCGGTACTCTTGACAGCCTCTCTGTCTTGGAAGTGCTCCTTCCAACCTGGCTGTTCCGCGGCACAGCAGGCTGAGTCAGCCCTATCTGCCTTGGGTCGTGTCTGGAACTAAACCAAGATGGATGAGCCAAAGACAGGAACCTTCTCGCTTTCCCAACGGTTGAAACGCGTGTGAACGTGACCTCCCGTGGAACTGAGAAAGGAGGGCCGAGCACGCCTGGGGAAACCTCGATCTTTCGAGCAGGCCTATTTCGCCAGCCCCAGTTGAGGGTGCTTTCTCTCCTTCCTCCTCAGCCCCATCCTGCTGACTCCCGTGATGGGTACGCCATCCCTTTCGCCCTGATTTGATGGACTGTTAAAGAAAAAGCACTTAATGAGATCTTAACTTCTCTCCTTGGGAGTTGCTTGCCTTCCCTTCGCGGCTCGCTCTGATCAGTCCCCTTTGGCAGCGTTACACTGGAAGAGCAGGAGGAGGAATCCTACTGCCTCCTCCTCCCCTCTGTGTGCGTGCGCGTGCACACACACACACTCACGCACACCCTCCTGGGTAGCTCTTCTGCCTCAGGGTCACTAGAGGGAGCACCAGGACAACTTTCACACAACCCCTTTTCTGGCCCGGCTTCAGCATCTCTTCATGCAGGAGGCCTTGCGGTCCCTGGCACGGGCTCTGCCACCCTGGTTTGCCCTGTTCTGTGGCACAGCGGTGAAGGTATTGGACTAGGAGTCGGGAGACCTGGGTTCAGGAGCACCCTCAGCCCTGAAAGCTCCTCCAGTGAGAGGCCGCCCTCCAAAACCTCTGCAAGGGTTTGTGGCTGGCCTCTGAGGTGGTATCCGCAGCAAAAGCAACGTGCAAAGGCAGATTTTTGGGCTCAGATAGAGCAGAGTCTTGCACCGGGCAGAGCTTTCGAGGCACGAGGTTCCTCTTCTCAGGATAGCCTGTGTCTGCATCCCTTCCTGCTCAGGCTGAAATCTTTAGTGGAGGTTAGTGGCCTATATTTATGCTAAATTCTCAGGGTTGGTATCTTGGAAAAGCTCAGCTCTCCCCCGTGAGCCATAGCAAGCATTTCTCCCGAGCGTGCCGTTTACTGCTTATATTTTGCTAGTCTCCTGTCTCCGTTCTCATGTCCTCTCTAATTTGCTCTGCTTACTTTCAGATCTTCAGTAAATAAGTAAGTAAAAAAGATCTTGATAGAGTTCTAATATATCTTTTTTTAAGATTAGCCAAAAGAAGTTGAAGAAATATGAGCGAGAATATCACACGATGCGGGAGCAACAGGCTCAGCAGGAGGACCCCATCGAAAGGTTTGAGGTAATGCTCTCCTTCTTCAGGCATGCCCCTTCGAGGCTCTTCTAGGGGGTAGCAGAAAGACCGCAGATTGGGTCCAGCCCGGACCTAGTCCAAGGCCTTCCATTCCTGTTGCAAAATAAACCAGTTTCTTTGCAACAAAAACGTCAAGGTTCTGGCTAAGAATCTTGAAGGGCACCCGATTCAGCACTTTCCCAGTGATCTCTTGCCAGTAGACGGGGGAGGCCTTCTTCTCTATCTTTTTGACCTTGTTGTTCTCCTCCTCTGAAAACATTCGTGGGCCTCACTCATACGGCCTCCAAAATCAGAACAGGCCGAGAGCTGTTTCTGCATATTTGGGCACTCCTTAGTTGCCATGGCTGTTTTCAGCTGCTTTAATTTCCGAGAGATCCTTTTATTATGAAAGCAGGGACAGACAAACCCCGAGTGACGACTGGCTTGGAAACACACGTTCCGAAGAGCCCAAGTCTTAATTTAATTTATTGGATTTATTATGACTGCCCATTCCAGAAGAGACTGGTCAGCTTACAAAATCCTTGGGTGGAAGTCTGATGGAGCCACCGTGGATGCTGTTGCCAGCAACTGAGGTTGGGGATTCTGGTCTGGGAGTGAATAGCTGAGGGGAAGCCTTGGGGAGTTCATCATCTGCCCCCTCGAAGGAGACCACATACCCTGTTGGCTGAATTTGTATGCTGCACTCCTCCCAAAATGGCACTCAGCCTTGTCTTCTAGGAGACTGACTAGGTCACTGAATGTGAGCTGTTGATTCACACACACAACATCCTGGCCTCTGTGTGTGTGTGTGTGTGAGAGAGAGAAGAGTTTCTGCAAACAGCTCATCCAGGCAGAGTTTTCCCTCGACGTCTGGGGGGATTGTGCATTTGCATCCTTGTAAAGGGGGTGGCATCGGTTTGGGGTTAACGCCTGCCCCTTTCGGCATCCGTGCAGCGAGAAAACCGGCGCTTGCAGGAAGCAAACATGAGGCTGGAACAGGAGAACGACGACCTGGCCCACGAGCTGGTTACCAGCAAGATCGCCCTGCGGAAGGACTTGGACAACGTAAGAGTTTCTCTCTCCCCCCATCCCCGGGGCCATTGACATTTCCAGCACAGGAACAACTTTGCCTGTTGGGGAAGCAGAATTTTCCTGGGCATCTTCTTCGAACACGTGCATGTTCTAATCGTTTATTTTCCTTTCTTTCTGCCCATTCTGTTCTCCACTTTCTCTCCTCCTCTTCCGTGGCCTTACTTGGCTCTGAGACTGGTGCACGCACGCAGGAGGAGAGCTTCCAAGCTGGAGCCTCTGGGTTCAGCATCATCCACCTCTCCTTTTTTTCTTTTTTAAACTTTCTACCAGTTTGGCAGGAGGTTCTCGAAATTGGCTGAGCTCTTCCGGGGCCGCTTCCTAAATGCTTGTGCTGCCTTGGCTGGGCTGTTTAGACTGCCCCGGATGGCTGAGCCCTGCCATATTCATGTGCCAGGACATGCCAGGCAGCCCAGCCAGCATGGTGAGGGATCGATCCTCCCACCGAGGCTGAGGCTTCACCAAACGAGGCTGGGGAAGTGTTTGGAGCGCTCCTGGCTTGGGGGAGCAGGAACATCATCCTGGTTTACGATTCTGACATACAAAACCCCAGTCACAACCCTCTTCTAGGCCAAGATTCAGCTCAGGGTCTTGCCATTGTCTTCTCGCTAAATGCCCACAGAGCACCAGAACCGTAGGATTTGATGCCATTGTGACAGCCTTCTAGTTCGCTTCCTGGGGAGAAAACCCAAGAGACCTGTTCTGGCAGGAAGCCTTCCACATGAGCAAGCAGGCTCTCTTACCAGCCTGGCAGGGTGGTGGGCTAGAGGGTCTTGGCGACCCTGCGACACATGTGAGCCCCCTCCTTTTCTTCTCTAAGACTTGGGTCTGCAGCTTCCTTATTTTACCCTGCTCTCCATTATCTTGAAATCTCGGTTTGGAACATAGTGACACGAAACCCAAGCTCGACTCTCAGAGCGCCCCCCCCTCCTCTCTCGCTCAGTTTGGGGGGCAATGCCTGGCTAAGAGCCGAGCAGAGTTTCCCCTCTTCAAACTGGGCCTTGGCCTGGGTCATTGGGCTGGTGGTGTTTCCCATTCCAGGCAGAGGAAAAAGCTGACGCCCTGAACAAGGAGCTGCTGATGACCAAGCAGAAGCTGATAGATGCCGAGGATGAAAAAAGGCGGCTAGAGGAGGAATCAGCTCAGGTTAGGGCAGGATTGGGGTGGAGGGGAGCCGGACGGGCAGGACGCAGGAGGGGAGTGTGGTTGGTCCTGGTTTTCAGCGATCCATCCTGCCGTTCAGCATCCCAGAGCCACCCCAGCTGAAAATGGAAGCACCCTGAATCGGTGGCTTCGGCTTTTCCTTCCCAGAAAACCTCCACCAACTCTGGTCTGGGAGGGCTCTCTTGCAGCTGTTTTGTGTTACCCCCACTGCCACATTCCTGCATCCCCAATAGAGAGCGAGCAGTGGTGTCCCAGGATGGTATGTCCTTGCCCCAAGCTCTCCAGACCGCTGGACCTGGCGTTTCTGCTGCGTTCTTTTGTGACTCGCCCCCCCTCCCCAGTGGCTTTGGCGCTCGGAGGGGAAAGTGGTGCACTGGGAGGCCCTGGTGGAGGGGGTGACTGACCGGGCTTCCTGTCTTCCCCTGAAGCTGAAGGAGATGTGCCGCCGGGAACTGGACAAGGCCGAGTCGGAGATTAAGAAGAACAGCTCTATCATTGGAGACTATAAGCAGGTGTGCGGGAGAAAGCGGCCCCCAGGCTGCTGGGAGGAGGAGGAGGAGGAGGCTGGGATGAAGCTGAGCCCCTCCTGGGCCAGAACAGCTGCACCCACTGCCTGCTGCCTTGTTATACCAAGCCAAGGGGGGAGCGTCAGGGAGGGAGCCATCCTGCTGGTTCACCTCAAAAAGGGAAACAGAACGGGGTTGCTGCCAAAATGATTGAGGTTCACCCCCCGTTAGGAGGAGAAGCCAAAGCACTTGGGTTTCTTAGATTAAGAAGTAAAGCAACCCAGATTCCTGAAATTATGCCCCGGAAGGTTTGGGCCAGGCCGAAGGAACTGCAGCTCGTAGTTATGAATTCGCTGCCGCTAGATGTAGCGCAGGCCCTTGGGGCGCGAGAGCTTAGAAGCTAAGAGAGATTCAGGGGGACAGCCTACGAAGGGCAAGTGGCCAGCGTGGGCAGCAGGGCAAGGGGTCAGAGGCCCTACCTGGGTGGGTGGGGTGCTGCTGACCCTTCCGGACTGTCTTGCAGATCTGTTCCCAACTGAGTGAGAGGCTGGAGAAGCAGCAGGTGGCCAATAAAGCTGAAATCGAGAAAATTCGGGTAAGTAGAGGCAGAGCAAAGCGTGGGGTGGAGAGAAGTGGGGTGGTGAGCGCGAGGACAGCCTTCCGTGACAGGCTGGGGACGTCTTCCCGATTCCCTGCCTTTGGTGCCCATTTCAGACCCGCCTCTCTTGAACTCTGCATCATGCTGTTTGTCGGGAAGACCCCCTCTGCCCCTGCTTCGCTAAAGGAAGGCGGGGGGCTTCAGGTTGCAGAGAGAGACCTGCAAATCTTTGGCCTGGGGTGGAGCTGTTAGCTTCAGCCTCAACAGACCAGTCTTGCAGTTGGCTTTGGGGGGGCAGTGCCACACAAGCTTGAGGCCCTTTCTGCTGCTGCCAGCCACCTGGGCTGCACCAGCAGACGCCAGGGCGTCTGAGCGGAGGAGAGACACTCACAGTCCAGCGTTCTTGGCCACAGCAAAAAGTCGACGACTGCGAGCATTGCCGGGAGTTTTTCAACAAAGAGGGGCGGGTGAAGGTGGCCGGCATCGCCAGGGAGGGCTCCGACGAAGACACCGACGAGGAGAAGGAAGTGCTGAAGAACCAGCTGCGAGAAATGGAGCTGGAACTGGCCCAAACCAAGCTGCAGCTGGTGGAGGCCGAATGCAAAATCCAGGTGAGCGATGGGTTGCTTGGCCACCAGGGTTACGCTCAGCCAGAGCTTTCTGCCTCCACGGGAAATGTAGAAACAGGAGGACCGGATCTCTCTTTTCCGACATAATTCCTTAGTTGGGCCCTGAAGACAAAGGCTCACGGCTTCTCGGAATGGGCCATCGAGCTTTGGAGTCCTTTTCTTTCTGCTGCCCTTGAGGGCTTCCTGGACGCCCACTGAGGGACGCAGGCTGATCGAGGCAGCCCTTGCTCCGGCCTAGCACGTCTCTCTGGGCTTCTGCCATTCCAGTTTTACGCTTGGAAACCAGGCGCCTTTACGAATTCTTTACCATCTGGACCTCTTTAAAATCAACAGGAGGCTGGCCGCCTAGTGGCGAGTTTTGCGAAGGGGGTGGATGTTTGAGGATATTTACTTTACAGATGATCTGGGAGCGTGCAGGTTGCTTTCCTAACTGAGGGCGAGGCTGGTAGGGGTCCAGGGGCATGCCTGATCCATTTCCAGCTGGCTGGCAGCTAGGCTGGCAGACACCCCCCTCCCTTCCGCTTGTCGCTCATCCCACCTGGTTACCTTTCAGGACCTCGAGCACGATTTAGGGCAGGCGTTGAACGAGGTGCAGGCTTCTCGGAAGACTTGGTTCAACCGGACGCTGAGCTCCATAAAGACAGTGACCGGCGTCCAAGGGAAGGAGACGTGCTGAAGAGCTGGCTGGCCACCTCCTCGGGGGCTCCTGGGGCCCCCCCAGGACACCTTCTGCCTTCCAGAGCCCGCCTTGGCCGGCTGCCCCGCAGGACAGAGGACCAGAGTGTACATAGGACTCCAGAAACACCCCGCACGGCGGGCTTTTCCGCAGGTCAGCGACCCAAGGTGGACGCGAGGCTTGTAGCGAGACGCGGGATCTCCATACTACTGATTATTTAACCAGAGGGCGTAGCTGTAGTCCAATGCTTTTTCCCCCAGAGAAGAACAATATCCACTCCATTCTGCAGTCTGTTTGGAGGCACCTTGCAGGCCTAGGTACGAAAAATTTACCAAAATCTCTAACTTATTGAGTTTACAAACGAGCGTTTTGTTTTGTTTTGTTTTTTTACAGTTACAACTTTTTAAAAGATTTTATTTGAACAGAACAAAAGGAAACAAACAACGGAAAACCCCCTCCACCACTCTTTAACGAAAAGTTAACGGTAGCGTCAGGGAGTGAATGGTTTCCCACTCCTTCAGGCAGGGGCTTGCATGGTTCTCTTTTGGAAACGGGACTCACCCCCCTCCCAGATGTTTGTGCGTTCCCACCCTCGTCTCTCTCTCTCTCTGTCCGTCCCAGTGCTTAGTTCTCTGTCACTAATCAATTCTATGCAACTTGGCGGGGCGGGGGCTTTTTAAGACAACTCCTTCCGCTGGGGAGCCCTCTTCCTCCTGCACAAAAGCCGAGGAGAAACACCGTTTCATCAGGGTCTGTTTTTTACACGTGGCTCGTGCTCGTAAGCTGACAACGCCCCCCCCGAGCTTGCTCTGGCTCCACTCGGCTCCCGTCGAAGCCAAGACGGCCCGGCCCAAGCCACCGTTCCTTTGCCCACCGTTTTCGGGAAGGCTCCGCTTTGTCAGGATTCGGCCCAGCCTCCGTTCCGAAGCAGCACCTCGGCACGGGAATCCTTTACTTCTAGTTAGCCTCTCTCTGGTTTGGTCTGCGGTGAGTTTTTCTGCTTGCAGAACGCATTTGAAAGCAGACGGGAGAAATACAAGCGGGACGGGGGGAGAGACGGAGCTCCGTTTTGACCGCGGAGGGTGCTGCTAAACTCACCTTTCTGGGCCGACTCTCTCGCGGGGCAGGCACCGTTCCTCCTCTTCCCCCCGTCGTCACACCACGTTTTTCGTAACTACACTAGCAGGGATTAACGCTACTTAGATTTCTGAGTGCTTAGAGTATCCAAACTTCTCACCAGAAAAGCGGCAGAATGGAGGGGCGGGGTGGGGTGGGGTTTGCACCTTTTTAATTTATACTGGTTTGTTCTATGCTGAAAAAGCAGTTTTATCAGCAGATCAACTTACTGCGTGCAGCGCGTGAGCATAGGCTGGTAACAATAAGAGGCACTGGTTTGTATATAAAGATAATTTTTATTTCCGAGTTATTTTTCTCATTGACCAGACTAATGCTAGCTAACGCAAAACTGAGACGAGAGGTGAGGCCAGGCGATGCCCGAGCATTCATGATTTCTCTCCCCTTAACTGTATACATGAATACCTTTATTGTTTAATAATACAAAACAAAAAAAATTACTGTAACTCCATTGATAATAAAAACGTGTGGACGTCGTCGTAGAATAGTTGGAGTGTGTAGAATTTTGGATTGATATATAAACTAGTAAAATTGTATTGCTACCCGTGGTGGTCTTTATTTCACTTTATCGGCCTTCTCTGAGCGGACAGCAGGAGGCAGCCTTACCCTGAGTTAGAGGGCAGGTCCGGCTCGCACCATCTTGCCTGCGCCGGCTGGGCGGCGGCAGCCCTCGGGATGTCGGGGAGCCGGCCGTGAGCCCAGACGCCGCGGGTCAGGCCTTCCACGTGCAGAGAAGGCGCTCAGGCCCTCGGCTTCTGCAAGCAGGCCTCCAGCACGCCAGCCACGGGGAGAACAGGAGGGGTCAGAAGCCTCTCGCAAGGGGCACGCTCCCAGGTTTGCGCTGCACCGCGCAGCCCACGGGGGACGAGGCCCGGCCCGTGTCTAAAGTGGCGACCGACTCTTGGTACCGTTTTTCTTCCTTGGGGGTGGGTGGGAAATACAGCAGACCCAGGAATAGCTTGCCATACGTGCAGCGCAGGGAGGAAGGATCTGACATTGCGAGACAGCCCAGTGGCGGGAAGCTGGATGCTGTGCTGCTGGGAACAGGGGCTCCCAAAGCAAGGGGAGACCTGGAATGTCGCAGCGGGGCCGTTCTCTCTTTCCGGAACGGGCAGGCGAGACCTTGCACCAAGGGGGATTCCGCCTTCAGCGCCATACCTTCCCTCCACGAGTGTCTCTTTGCCCTTGCTCCCTTTTGCCTGCAGAAGAGGCTGTGCGAAAGGGGTGGCTGTTTTGGAAGCAACTCACCCGAACAAACTCCCAGTTCCTGGTGCTGAACCTTCTGCACTGCAGCAGACGCCGCCCCCCTCCCAGGCGAGCTTTCCCAATGGCCGCGCCAGGCTGGAGACGGTGGTGTTTGCCCAGCCCGGCGCGTGGCCACGCAGCCTGCCCCTTGGGAGTGCTGCCAGTTTGGGAGATGGGGGTGCTGTGGGTAGGGGGTGCTGAGTGTCTGTGGGTGCCGCAGGCAACGCGGCGGCCTACTGGCAGGAGCGTCTCTCTCTCACCAAGTGCCCAAACAGCTCTGCCCTGGTGTTCTGCAGGGCCCTGACCTTGCCAGGTGGCAGAGCCGGGGGAAATATTTTCAAGAAGCGGAACAGGATATTTGCAAAGCAAACATGATGTTACCCGACAGAGGAATTAATGAGGCCTCTGGCCCAGCGCACTGATTCCATTAAGAACTAGGCAGCAACCGTAATAGCACGCAGATGCCTAATAGAACATCATTGTTACTACCACTATTACGCTTTTCGCCTGTGCCAATTACAAACACCGCTGTGGAATTCACTGGAAAAAGTGGAATTCTAGCACGACTTCGCGAGATGGGAGAAACAGCTGGGAAAACTGGCCCCCGAGGTCCTCTTTAGCCTAGAACAGTCTATTTCACACAGGTGGCAAGGCAGGGAACTTTTCCAACCCCACAAGGGAAGGCTGTGCAACACACTTTGAGCTCACACCACTCCTAACCCAGGCTGAGGTGCATGGAAAGATTTGTGGTTGCTTCCTTCCAGGCCAACGGTGACTTAAAACGGGGATTTTCTTTTAAACATGAGATGCCTAGCCATGCTGAGTCTACCTCTGAGCACTCCACATTTTTCTCGGGGGAAAAAAGTATCTGCCAGGGATAAACATGGTGGAACTGATCCTGGCGTGGTCTCACCTGCAGCTTGGCTCTGGGACCGTGGCGTAAGCCTGTTCCCCCGTGGAACTGAAACGGAAACATAACCCGTTTCCTTTATCACCTGCCCACTGGCTTTTTCAACTCCAAAGGCACCTTGCTCTTCGTCTCTCTCTGCAGGGAGCTTCCACAAGAAGGGGTGAACTGTCGATATTGAAACCCGGAGCGATTCCTTCTGGTTTGAGACCCCGCCATCCTTTCTGGCAGCCGTTCCTGCTTGGCTTGCCTGGCACCGCTGAGAATGGAAAGCCTACCGCCTCTTTTTCCTCTTCCTTTTCCAACGCGGGGCTCCGAACAGCAAAAATATTTCCCTCTTTGTCTTTCACAAAGGGAGGGGGAAGAAAAGCACTGCATCCAGGAACGCGAGCCCGTAACCGAGAAAGAAAAGCAGGCTTTGGAGCATGACGTGCTGGAGGAAAGAAAGGCCCTTTGTCGACCCTCAATCTTCCAGCCAAAGCAGGCGAGCCAAGGTTACAGCATGGCTCTTCTCGGGGAGATGCTCCAGGAACGGGTGTACGGGGGACGCTGCTTGAAAACTAGGCAGGCTTTTCCATTTCCTTCAAAGCCCTAACCCAAGCTCACGTCGGGGAAAAGCTTAGCTTTTTGCAGGACGCAACAAAGCAGCATCTCCTCAGCAGACGTCCAGAGGAGGGACAAGCCATTTGGACCACCCACAGTAGGTGATGGTCTTCCTTCTCAGTCTCTGGCAGATGTATACAGATGTTGCTCGTGGACATTGGGGAGCAAGGGGGTCCATTTTCAGTCATCTGAATGAGACCATCCATCTACTGCCAACCCCCCTGCGACTAGGAACTCACCTGTGTTTTTCTGGATCTAGAACTCTTCCAAGATGGAATTTTAAGCATAAACCCCAATGTGCGCCGCATGCCGGTTTCTCCCCTCCCACAGCGTGCTGGGATACTAAAACCCTTTGCCCACAGCTATTTCTCATCAGCCACCTCTTAATGTGGAGCTAAAGACTCATTCCAAGGGCCACCCTTTCAAATCAGCCATAAGAATTAATTTGTTCTATTCATAGCTGGGTGTCCATTAATTCTAAGCGTTAAGGTAGATCTTTAAAAGAAAGAAAAAGATCAATCCATCAGTTGAGAGATCAATTTTTAATCATCGATAGGAAAACATTAATGTCTTATTTGGAAGCATTAGAATAGGTTGTCCTCTTCTGTTCTTCAGGCTAACAATGTGTTGGTGTTCAGTCCCAGCTGGACAGCCGGGACCGTCGATGGCTTGTATATCCCACCACCAAGTCTGTGGAAAACCTGTTCTCCCTCCCACCCTCACTTCAATCCACGAAATGTGGCACCTAAACTTGAACCAAGAGCAAGAAGTAGACCTGGAGCAGCTGCTCCAAACTTGGCTCCCTGTTCGTGTCCCGAATTCTCAGCTCTCGGAAACCTCCACCAAGATGGCTGAGAATTCGGGGAGCTGTGTGCCGAGGCGCCAAGTTTGGAAAGTCAGTTTTGGGTGCTTTTCTGACGGCTTCGTCCTACCCTAACTCAACAAGACTCTTCAGGGAGAGCCTTCTGGAGCGCAGGCACCTGAATTTTACAGCACGCAAAGCCCAGATAGCCCTGTTAGGCTTGCTGATAAACTAAAGACAATGCACAACTTTTGGTTTTTAAATGTTCCCCAACCTTAGTTTTGCTGAGCTGGAAAGTGTCGACACAGCTTCCTTGGTCTTTAAGCCAATAAATATACTTCCCCCCCAAAGTCTGAGGAAGCCTTTTCAGAATCCAATGTGTCCCCCTAAATATTTACATCACATTGTATAGAGAAGGACATGAAGAAAAACTGGCATACGTACGAAGATGTTGCAAGATAGCGGCATGGTCTGAAAACGCAGCGACAGAAATATTCTCTAGGCTGAAAATAGACGTGCTTAGCTGCTCACCCCTTCCAGTCACCACGACCTCAGCTTACAGCTGCTACATTTCAGCTTATTTTACACACAAATGTCTCCGGATGCAGCTCTGGGGCGAATGGAAAACAGAATTGCTGCAAAAGGGTCACAGGCAGAAGGCCACCCGCCTTTGGGAGCAGAGGGCACAATCCATGGCATCTTCTCCCACACCGAGGGTCACCAAGGAGCCTTTCACAACTCTGCTCCCAGTTGGCCTCTGCCTTCCCCTCTTAGGTAGCTCTACCTTCGTGCTACGACTCTGCTGGTCCCAAGCCCACCCCTCCACAAAGTCGCCCGGGGCTCGGGGCCCGCTCTTCCGGGCCAAATCCTCCTCTCACCTTTTCTTGGCAGGGCTTCCTAAGAGCAGCTCCCGCTGGGCTTCATCCTACCATGGTCACTGAAAAAGCCCGCCTCATCGAGGGCACCCTTTCGGCAAGCAAGTCGCATGGTGCCATGCGCTCGGGCTGACTGTTAAAGCATTTCCACCAGCGGGATGTTGAGGTTATGGCTCGAATCCCAACATCGTCCTGCCCGTCTCAAACACGCCCAGCCACGTCTCCATGGGCTAAGAGCGGCGTTGAGCTAGCTACGTTCAACGGGATGGGGGGCTACTGCTGAAGTACGTTTCCGACGTCTGTTCCATAGTGCAAAGCAGGAGAGCCCCCGTGAAGACTCTACTGCACAATTATTGCTGTGGTTCCAAGAGCCGGGGTGGGGGTGAACGTTGCCTATTGCTTTTGGGGTGTTCGGGGAAGCTGAAGGGTTTTAAAATAGCCGTATAAACCACCCCTCCCTCCCTCCCTCCCTCCCTCCCTCCCTCCCCCCGAGTCTCAGTTAGCTCTTGCTTTGAAAATGCATTTGTGGAGAAAGCACCTTTCAAGCTGCACAACCCGTTTGCTCTAGAAGTCAGAGAAGAACTCTTGAGGCCCCAAGTGAATGACAAAAGGCGTGACGTCAAGTGGTTGGCAGTAAGGACTGTCAATGAAACAGCCACCTACAGCATGGGAAAGAGCAGAGAGGCGAGAGAAAGAAAAGGGCAGGTTAATTTTCAAAAACAGGAGAAGGCTGCTTAAATTTCTCTGCTCTTTCCAGCTGTGGGTGGAGTTTCCATTGCAAAAGGGGTGCACGGGGGGGACCAAGCAAAAGGTTCCTAGCCGCTTGCAAATGCACTCGCTCCTTTATCTTAATAGGCAAAGATTGATCTAGATATTGAAAGCAAAAACAGCTAAGAGAGCCGATTAACGTTTTTCAGTAAAGCAGAGAAATGTAAAATATGCAACAGGGCAAGGTTACGACGTGGTTAGTAACTCCCAACATGACAAAAATAAATGGAGAGGGGGGAAAATGACTTCATACCAATTATTGGAAATGAGTGCCATCGCGTTGGAAAAGAGCATCGCGCTCCAGAGAGCCGCTGGGGCCGCCACAAGAGGACCGCTCGGGGAAGTAACTCCCCCGTAACTTTGGGCTCGACAAGATATTTGACGTGGATTTAAAGAATTTCACGGCCTCCACAGAACCGCCACCCTGGACAATCGATCCAGCCGCCAATTGCACGGGACGAATTGATACGGATCCTCTGAGTGCTCCCCCCGCCATGCTTTTCCAAGCTCCATGATGGCTCCTTTTCATCCATAGGCCAATACTGTTCTCGAAGGGACGACAACGCCCCACGCAGCATCGGGGGGCCACCCTCCCGCCCCCTTTTAAGAAACAGACAGACGCAGGAATACACAGGACCGACAACAGTTGTGTGCTGCGCCGACCGACAAAGGGCCCCCAGGTTGGATTAAAGCATCACCACCCAGAACGGCAAGCGAGAGGGAGCTACGCCACCAAGGGAAACGGGCACAAACAACTGGAAACGCACATTCGAGAAGCACAGCGACCGCCGCTTTGCTGCGTCTTCCTTCCTCCTTTCCAAAACCAGCTGTGGTTCCTTGCTTTCGGGGCCCGCGTTCTCCGCCTGCTCGCCTGGCGCTCGGGCTCACCCTCCTCTCCCCATCTCCCCCTTTTGAGCAGCCCCCTCCCCGGGATCCCCGAAGGCCTCTCCAAAGCCTCCTCGGAGGGGCAGCGCTTGAAAGGAGAACCACAGGTGGGGGACTTTTGAAAAGAGCCACAGGGCCGCTTGCGTTGGGCGGGAGGTGATGCCTTAATCGCCAACCGTCGTCTCCTCGTTCACGTCCCCCATTTCTCAGGGGCGCCCCAGAACAGCGGGCGTGCCCCCGGCAGAGCCGAGGGAGGAAGAGGGACGTGCGGGTGCGCCCCACGGCGTGAACAACGGCCGTCCGGGTACGGAAATTCAGGAGGAGGGAAGATACCGGCCTATGGCTGAAACAGTGGACTACTCACAGCGGTGCTGGACGAGACCAGGACAAGTAAAGTAGCAAGTTTTTATGGGGGCTGTTGCTGCTTCAGATTCTTAGAATTAAGCAAGGCTGCCGAGAAGAGGAAGGTACTTTTTTAGCCCCGTTGGGTGGGTGGGGAGAAAGCGCATCAATGGGCTATGAAAAGGAGGCCACAAGAACCATCTGTGGGTCTGATCCGTTTACTGGAGGTTGGTTTCTTTTAAGAGCTTTGGAGTGAAGAAGACCTAATTTTTACAGGCTGAGCAACTGCACCTTCGTTGGGCTGCCTCGGCTTTGCCAGGTCTCCTTTAGGCGTGGCAAAAGATAACCGTCTGGGAGCACCCTGGTCCCTGCAAACCGTCTCAGCAAATATTCTGGCTGGCTTAGCACCAAAGAGGCGCCTCCTGCTTCTGTGGGGCGGGGGCCGAATGGACGGAAACCCTCGACAAACTCCAAGCCCTCGTACTGGGTTCCAGGTCAAAAGAAATCGTAACGGAGGAAGAAAACCTGCAGCTTGTGGAGGATCCAAAGTGAAAAATCCTGACGCCAGGTGCTCAGGAGAAGGGCACAGGCGCAGGACTGTGGGGGTCGCAAGGGGGCAGTCCTGCTATCCCCGTTATGGGCCCAGAGTCGTGGGAAGCACCCTGATCGGCAGGCACGGAACCTGGGAGGGGCCCCGCCAAGCCCTAATGCGCAGCTAACGTTAAGATGCATCTTTACAAGAATAAACTAGAACACAGAGACTTCCTAGGTTATAAAACTAACCCTTTCCATGTTCTGCTTCCTTTTTCTTAAATTTATTGGCACGTCCGGTCCTTAAAACAAAGAAAATCCTGAAACATGACACTACATCGCATGAGCCTAAAATGACAGATTGGGCCCAGGGCTTTGTATTAGGAAACAGGCAAAAACTCTCTATTACAACAAAAACTGGTTTTATTTTGCGATCAGCGTTTTATAGTCTATACATCCTTCACAAGTTTTAAGGTTTTACATAATTCGGATACTCCAGTTAAAAACAAAGCATCTAAGTTTCTTCCCTATAACAGAAGGTCGATATAAGTTATTTTGGGGTGGGGGGAAAAATGAGGTAACCATTTTCACAGACCATAGTTTCGTGTGTATTTTTGTCTTCAAGTTTTTAGAGAACTAAATTTGCATTTTGTTAAAATAAAAAAAGTGGGAAAAGATGGATCTTTACAAATGGTTTTTGCTCAAGTGTGTGTTCCAAGAAAACCAGGGTTAAAAAGTAGGCAGACTAGCTGTGTGTCTGTTCCTCACTTTCTTCTAACATCCTGTCCTGCATATGGAGGTCGCTCAAGAGGGGGTTGGTCTCAGCCGTGTGCTAAAAGAACGAGTAATGGGGCATTGGGAAGGTGGGAAATTTCATAACTGGCAACAGGAGCATTCTCTTGGGCAGACCTACGGAAGGAAGAAATCAAGAGGACTTGGATAAATCTAACAATCTGAAAAAGTAAGCTAGAAGAGGAAGAGGAGGAGGAAGAGGGGGAGGAGAGGAGGAGGAGGAGGTGGAGGAGAAGGAGGAGGAGGAAAGAAAAGCATATTGCTTTGGCCTCCTAGTTCTTTCCCAGCTTCAGAATATAGGGTGTGTTTGTGGGCCAAGACTAGTCCCCTGATCATTCCCCTCCGCCACCGTCCCCAGGATAACACCGGTCAGCTCCTTCCCCAACAGATTTCTCAAAATGGGCACGGGAAGATGTTATCGGGGAACTGGCTCAGCTCTTAGTGAGCTATGCCAGTTTAGAGGCTGGTATCAAGAGCTTGGCCCGTGCCACCGATCCCGGCTACCACCAGCGGTCTTGCAGATCTCGCACCGCGCTGCACGCAAGGGAAGCTGCACGGCGCAGCATGGCTTCAACCCCCGAGGGGATGATTGTTCCTGGATGACGGATCCTCTGGGGAGGGAATGGAGGGGAGGGCGTTTTGAAGGTCTCTCTTTGCCTAATTTTAAAAATTCTTGTGGCCTCGCAAAGAATCTGTGGGAGATGCTTCTGTTTTGTTTAAAAGAGAAATACCAAAACGGGAAGGGTTTCCTGTTGGACGCTCTCTCAATCGTTTCACCTACGCGTCCGTTTTGGAAATCAGAAAGCAGCAACAGCAGGTATTCCAAGAGGATCGACATGGTCAGAGTGAAACTTTTCCAACATGCAAACAGCTCCACGCAGGCAGAGAGAAGAGAGGAAGGAACAGGGGAGTCCGCACGGCCGGGAGCCAGGAGCAGCGCCTTCGTCCCCAGACTCGGCACCGCCACCAAGCGCCCAGCGACCAACCAACCAACCGACCAACCAACCAACCAACCAACCAGACATTTCCAAAAGACAGAAACGAACCAATGAAAGAACCGGTGAGAACTGTTTATGCAGAGAAAGAGGGCAGCATTTCTCTGCATAAGCTGTTGGAGTCAGCGATGGACCGCATTAGTCAGCAGCGGGACGGAAGCAGGGAAGGGAGGAGGCTGAAAGCTGCACATCGGCCCCAGGTTTGACTTCCGCCCAAGTTTCTGGACCTGCAACGCGTTTTCTCTTATCTTTGCACTGCTGGCTGCTGCTACCACAGTCTCCTGCCGCTTGAACGCACCATGGGAGGAGAGCCGTGTTGGGGCACCGTCGCCTAGACCGGGAGGGCGCCGGGAGCATCTTTTCTGACTCGGACGCCGGACTGATCTTGTTCAAAAGCAGCTGTTTTCATGAGCTGCAGCTCATTCTGCAGATGCATCCAACGAAGGGAGCGCTCCTTCACCAGAGCCGGCGCCTTTTAATACAACGTGCGAGTCGAAAAGGGTGCCAGATGCCGGCCCGTGCGTGAATGGCCTTGTGCTGGGGGTGGGCTCTACTTCAGAAGGCCTTCTCTAGGTGGGGGTGACCTGACCCCCTTTGAGAGTTTGCCTCTACAACTTAAGACCTACAGACCTACAGCCCCAATTTGGGGCGGGGGCTGGGGGAGAAAATGGGGAGAGCAGGCTCCATGGCCCCCCTCCTTTCCTAGACACGCGCAGCTTCTTCCAAATGCATGGACGAAGAGTGACCGCCGGCCGAAGAGAAGACTCTCAGCAAGGCACTTTGACTAAAACCTTCTCCCAGGTCAAAACCTGCACCGGCTCCATCGCCCTCAATTTACCTTCAGCCTCTCCAAGCAGAGGAACCCCTCGCGTCCCCGAAAAGCTGACCCTTCCTGTCCAAACTGGTTTATTTCTTCCCGAGGGAAGATGGCAAGATTAGAGCCAAGTCAAGGCCCAGGACTGGCAACTCCAGCTGGGAGCGGCTCTATTTAGCGCCTGAAATTCAGATCTGCTGCGTGCAAAGCAGGGGTCCTTCCGCTAACCTACAGGCTTCCCTGGGATTCGAAGGGAGCTGCCTCCACCGAGAGAGACTTCGGGGCTGGGCTTCCAGAAGAATCCAGCAACGCTGAGGGCACGAATCTGGCAGGATCTCCTGCGAAGGCTGGCTGGAAGTGGGCAAGTAAACCATGCAGAGACACAGCAGGCAGCCTCCAGCAGGAACGGCTCCCGTGGATCCACCAAAGCTTCCAGGGCAGAGGAGCTGATGCTGCAGCCATTGTTGACTCCAAAGGCCTTTCTGCATTTCCCCTCTTTGCTGCATAAAACTACATTCAAAGTCTTCAAAGAGCCAATTCTTTCTTTTTTTTTCTTCCCCAATCATTCAAAGTGAGGGGTTTTTTTGAGTTCGGGGCTGCGGGGAGGGGCACTCAAGGGTCTGAGGGGGTGGGGAGCAAAGCATAGACCTGAGCAGCTCCTGTGGGGAGCAAGACCACCCTGGCCTGTTGGTTTGGGGAGGGAAAGGTGATCTGGGGAGCTCCCAGTCATTCCAACGGGTGGGCCTTCCTTCAAGGTGCGGGGAACCACCGAGGCCATTTTGAGGAAGAAGAGTTGGGGTTCTTTTGCTGTTCGCACAAGGGCAAGGCTGCCAATGTCCCGTAGCTGAAATCTGGGGGTCTCGCCTCTGCAGGATCACGCAAAGGCAAGCCGAGGGTCCGCCCCCAGGCACCCTCTCCTCTCCACACCGAGTGGCCACGGAGACCAAGGACTGAGCTGGCCGTGTGGCTGCAGCCCCCTTCTCCCATCCGGGGCCCCTGGAGGCACGCGGGTGGACGGTTCCCATCGCCCCCAGCCAGCCTGGGGGCGATGGAAGTCGCAACGGAAGGCCCACCCCTGGAGGGGGCCCGGGGCGGGGACGGCAGCCCACGGGACCACGGGTCTCAGGGCCCTACCCAAGGAGGCGAGCAAGGGAGGAGAGCGGGGAGGAGCCGAGAGGCTCCGCTGCAATGAAGACTTGGCCCTTCGAGGTGCTTTGAATGGAGCACGAGACGGCTGTTCAGGAGGCGGGCGGGACGGGCTACCAGTTCCGGCGGGAGAGGGGAGCAGGCGGTTAGAACAAGCAGCCCTTTCGCAGTCAGGCAGAAGCAAACCAGGAGAGGCAGGTGACGGCAATGAGAGCGGCTCGGCTGATGGCCATCCAGGAGAGGCCAGAGGTGGCCCCCGGTTGCCTCCCCCCCAAAAAGCTGGCCTGAGATGTAGAGCTACACATGGCTGCACAGTAGACAAGGAAAAGGGCAGGACGTACCGTAAGCCGGCGCGGCCGCTGCTGCGTTGTATCCGTACGGTGCCGCGTACCCTGCAAGGGAAGCACACGGAAGCGGTGACGGGTCCTCCTGGGGGGCACGGGGGGCACGGGGTGGGGGAGCAGGCCTGCCCAAGATGCCTGCCCTTGGACCTCGGAAAGGGAACTCCCCTCTGCTGGGGGGACGGATCCTTTTCCCTCTCCCCTTTTTAAAACCGCTGAACGGGGTCAGCAGCAGAGCGGAAGTTTGTGATGCAACGGACAGCACTGCAGAATTGTGGGGCTGGAAGAGACCCCCCTCCGGAAGGTGTGGGACCACCCCAAGTCCTTCCGTTTACTGGTTTCTAGGACTGGGAGGGAGAGAAAGGGCCCCTTTCTTCTTCCCCGTATAATACTCCACCGGCTAGGTCTTAGCCAGCTCAACCCCAGGCCTTCAAAGGCGGCGGCGCGCGCGCAGAATCTTTCGGCTGGGGAGGGAGGAGGAAGAGATCCACCGAAGGTGAAACTCCCCCAGTTCTGGGTCTGACCAAGGGGCCTGTTCGGTTGAAACCGACGCATCTTTTCCTCTTAGGACGAGCTGCAAACCTGCACCACCTTCCCAGGAGGCATGGACTCTCTCACGTGAAAAGGGCAAAGGCCAAGGGCGTGATCCTTGCACAGAAGCGTGCACGCGCACTTCGGGATGGTGACCAGAGATGTCTGGGCACCACAATTTAACTGAAATCGGGATTTCCTCCCTCCAAAGGGCCTAAGCAGGACTCGGATGCTTTGGAGCACCCATGAGGAATCCTGAAGCTGTTCTCACGCCTGGAACGTCGGCCTCGTTCTTGTGTAGACCAAGCCGTGGCAGGGCTTGGTGCTCCCCCGTCACCACCACAGAACAACCCGGGCTGGTTCTACCTGGTGCCAGGTAACTGGTCGCTGCCGCTGCCCCGACAAACGCCCCGCGCATGGGGGCCCCTCGTCCTCTCCCTCGCGCTGCTGCAGACATGGCTGTGTTTACAATCCCTCCTTTGGTCTGTGGAGAGAGGCAGAGAGAGAGAGAGAGATGCAGCCGCTGTGGACTCCCGTCCTCCTATTCGGTCTGTTGCATCTTCAAAGCGGAATTCGGGTCATGGACTGTCACGACAGACTGAACGAGGGCCTGATCCGGTTACGAGAACGAGACTCTTAAGAGCAAGAGGCCAGCTCAACCCTGCACGGTAGCCGATATAAGTGGACCGGCGGACCAAGTTCTTGGCTCCTTCTGCAAGACACCTGCAAAGGGCTTTCTCTTCCCCAAGATGCTGTGTTGAAGGGCCCCCGTTTTCCCTCTCCTACTCTGCCAAAACCCCTTCCTCGATTCCCCCCAGCTGGATCTGCCTCCCCCCTTCTCCTCCGCCCCCAGTCCTGCCCTCCCAATCCTTCTGGGCTTCTGCTGGCTTCAGAAGCTTGCATGGGGCACAGACCCATCTGGGTCGCCCAGGCCGCAGCCCCCTCCCTCCCAAGCAGCCTCACCTGCGGCAGAATCTTTTTCTTCTTATTGGCAGCCGCGTTGGGGCCCGAAAAGAGTTTCTCGAGAGCCGCCAAGGCGGCACTCGCCTTGGCTACCTTCTTGTTGGGGCCGGCCCCTCGGAACCTCTGCCCGTCGACCTCTACCTGGAAGTGAGACCGGCAGTTTGCACCCTGGCTGGGCATCCCCCGGATGAAGCCCCGAGCGGGCGGGCGGGTGGGGGGCCCAGCGCCACCTCACCTCCATCACGAACCGCTTGTCGTGGCTTCCGCCTGTCTCGGAGATGAGCTCGTATTTCAGGCCTCGACGTTTTTCGTTGAGCTCCATCACCGGATTCTTGCCGCTGGCTGTGAGGATGGGACCCTGAGTTCTGACCTAGGAGAGGAGAGGCGAGGCAGGCTTGAGGGGCGGGGGGACCACCGGAGCCCTCGTCCTCGTCCCGGGCAGCGTCCAGCAATCCGCACGGACTGGCTTCTGGCAAGAAGGACTGTTCTCTTCTCCAGCAGTTGGTGCAGAAGGGAAGGGATGGATGGATGGATGGATGGATGGAAGAAGGGGAGGGGAGGGGAGGGGAGGGGAGGGAAGGATGATAGATAGATAGATAGACAGACAGACAGACAGACAGACAGACAGACAGATGATGGTTCAAAGGAAGGGAGGAAGGGGAAGGGGAAGGGGAAGGGGAAGGGGAAGGGGAAGGGGAAGGGGAGGGAAGGAGCAGCTCCAGTTTGGTATATCAGCAGATCAGATCAGTAATCTGGTCGAGCACAATTCACAGAAGCTAACAAGGGGACGCTGATAGCCCCTGTGCCCACTAGCGGTCTGATCCATGCAAATATTCTGCTCATTCGCACATTACTACCCCCGTGTATTTTTCAGGAAGTGGCAACAGGCACAGGGGCCCTTCCCGTCTGGGCCACCGGAATCAAACCCTGGGGAAACCTCTGCTCCTCCAAGGCTGCCGTCAACATTCCTGCACAACTTGGCGTCTCTGCGACGGTTCCCCCCTTCCGCCCTGCCTGGGACAGAAATACTCGGGAGGACTGCTTGCAGGACGAAGTTTCCAGTTACCCAGAGGCGCCTGCTCTGGTGCTGAGCAAGGGGAAGATCACCTTACGCGCCGTGTGCCCCAGGGACAGCGTCCCTCGGCCCACAGAAGCCGTCTCGAAAGGCTGTCCAACGCAAAGTCGGGGTAGATCAAATCAGTTCCTGAACGAACCCAAGGTGCTAATTAGCCCCCCAGCTTTAGCGTGTTTCTTCTTTTTTAGAAGACAGAGCCAAGGGAGAAAAAGAGAATGCCAAGGGAAAAGGGTTGAAGCAGAAAACGAACAATCCTCTGCACGCAGAAACTTCCCTGGGCTAACGGCTTTGCCTACGAAAAATAATACAATCTTGAGTTTAGATCATTGGAGCCTAAAGGGGCATAATGGTCTTTACGTGTCTTCTCTCCTGACCCAGAACCTGACATTCTGGAAACCTCACTTTTCATTTTAAAAAAGGAAATGCTTTTGGATCTCATAGAGAAAAAACAAGAAGGCAAGTTCTGAAGGACATTCGGACTAAGGGGAAGGAGGGAGGGAGGGAAGGAAGGAAGGAAAGAAAGAGAGAAAACAGGAAGGAAGGAAGGAAGGAAGGAAGGAAGGAAGGAAGGAAGGAAGGAAGGAAAGATGACGCACCTCTAAGGTTGCAGAGGTATCAACTGTGGAATTTCCATTATTATTGCTCGTGTTTGAAGACACCGTTTCGTTTTTGCCTTCTGTATCTGACTTCTCATCAGAGCTCGTACATTCCATGTCTGCATCAAAACCGGTGGGGTAACCCATCGCTTGCAGCACCTGTGGAAGTGGTGTGTCAGAAGACGCTCAGTTACGCGAGATGCTGGACCAGCCAAAGCGAAAACCCAGACCAACGGGCACACCTTCTGTTTACCTGTCCTCAGAAGAGCATGGCTTGACCTGCTCCAGAGAAGGAAGGGCAAAGGGGGAACGACTGTGTTGGTGGATCAGGGCAATCACCCCCACACTGCCGACTACAACTCCCAGTCACCACAACTCCACAGGCAAAATGAGACACACACACACACACACACACACACACACACACGCCCTCTAATTGAGGCTTTGCAAGGCAAAAGATTGATCTACTTCTGAGAGCGAGAAGCACTTTTGGATAGAAAGGGGCACGTCCCCAAGTGAAAAAAGAAGCAAGAAAGGAAAGGAAGGGGGGAAAAAGCTTGTCACAGACTTTGGGAACTTCCACACTGAAAGGGAGCAAGGCAAAGAAAAAATGTCTCAGATCCACATAGACAACAGCGTGAGGCAGATAATTTAAAAGCGACAACAGCTGCATCGTAATCCGACTGCAGGGCAGACATTTACCTATTGCGGCCATAACACAGTAACTTCCCTCTTATATGCCTGGAAGCAGATACTTCTAATTTCTAGCCTCCTCCTTCCCGCTACTCTATTCCAAAGGAAGGGGCTAGAAATTCAGCCCCCCGACCCCTCATCTCAACCGCAACCTTTACAAGAGATGTCCGGGATCCGTGGAGGCCTTGCTGCCTTACCTTCACGGCAACGTGAAGCTTGGCGGTCTTCTTGGAAGGTCCTGAGGCTTCGTAAGTTGTTCCATCCACGTCGACGGACATCGTGAAGACCGGGGCGTGGACGGGCCCTGACTGGGAGAGCAGCTTGTACTGCAAGCCGGGCCGTATCTGATTCAGCCGCATCAAGGCATTCATGAGATCTATTGCTTTGCTGTCGAGGACTGTCAAAGGAAGCCAAGAGAGAAGGGGAGAAGCCATGATGGCTACGGGGCCGGCAAGGCCGTGCTTTTCATGGAAACAAAACTGCTGGTCTTCACTCATCCAACTATTGGAGATTCTTGAAGATCTCTCCCTTGCCTATGAGAAACTAAGCAAGGGGGGAGACCATCAGGGGATCCTAGGGCTGAAGATCTGTCAGGAAAATTGGGGAAAAAAGCCCAGAAAAAGGAGAAAACAAACTGCTTCCATATTATCACCCCAAACCCCCTCTATGGAGACGTCCACTGAGTCAAGAGCCACGGCGTTTGACTCAACGCAGCATTTTCTAGATTCCGTAAAATTAACTGCATGAAAATAACGCAGTGCGTTTGCCCAGAGAACAGTAAGCCAGGGTTAAGGAAGATCTCAGATGGCAATAATGAACGTTAAGGAGAAGAAACAATCCTTACTTTTCCTCAAATTCCGCTTCATTTTCTTACTGGGGTCTTTCTCATCCCCCAACCCGTCTTCAAAAGGCCTCTTTAGGGCAGAGGAACCTGCACCTGGAGAGAGAAAATTATCTTTATGGCGTAAAGGGAAGGTACGAGCATCGTCGATGGGCGACGTCAGAACTGAGCCACGGAAAGAGCGTCCTGCGCTGAAGAGGAAGTTCTGCATCAAGAAAAGCTATTCTGCAACAGGCAGATTCTCGCTCGGCGCCCTCCGTTCCTATCCTGGGGCAAGAAAATCCGCGAGGAAGCTGAGTTGAGCAGAAGGGGACTGGATTTGATTGACAGGCTCTGGGATCTGGGGGTAAAACAGGCAGGAGGGCAGGAAGTCTCTCGGGCACCAAGCGATGCAGGTATTTGAGGGCATTTATTTTTTAACTGTTTGTGGCCTTTACTTTCACTGCGAGCCGCCCAGCGCCACCCACTGGGGGAGATGGGCGGCATACAAATTTAATAAATAACTAAACAAATAGACAGGCAAACTTCCCCACAACTGAGAGATCGATCTTCTCCATTTAAAAATAAATAGCCGGGGCGCTGTTGCCATTACGGCTGCCTCGGGGAGCCATTCCATCTTCCGCAGCGCCAGAAAGAGGCAATGTCACGGGCCAAGGGGAAAACGCCCTGCCTGGAGCCCCTCGCGCTTTGGAGCCGGACTGGGGAAGGACTCGAACCCGTGTCCTCCCAGTGGAGAGGTAACAAGAAGACCTGGCCTGCTTCAAGCCCATCACGCTTCCAGTTCTGTTTCGAAGAATACAGAATTGGCAGAGAGGCCGCTTGATAAATTCTCCCTTCCTTTTGCAAAAACGGGGTCTGCTGGAGGAGTAACGGTGGAGGGCTAATGACATCATAGGCATGATGACGTCATCACGGAAGGGCACCTTAGGTACTTGTATTAGGCCTTCCTTAGATGGAAGGACTCAATGGCGTTATTGGGGGGGTACTTCTATTAAATATATATAAAGAATCATAAAAAAAACCAAGGAGGAGGAATAAAAACTAAAATCCAAATGAACAAATAACTGTCACAGAAGTTATAATCTTCCAGTCCGTCATGAATTAGTTGCAGTGAACGAGTGCACGGTGACATCACTTCAACAGACTAAAAATCCCTTTTAAGAACTGTCGAGAAGACGGGGAGTTTTGCAGCAGCCCAACTCGTCCCACAACAACTACCTTCTTTGTCGGCCCCTGACCACGAATATTTCTGGAACGACTTATTGGAAGGGAGAGGATCCATTTCCAGCACCTTGTATATTTGGCCAAAAGCCGACAGTCTCAGTGCATGCTGTGAAAAAAAACAAAACGGGGAAAAATTGAGGAAGGGAGCAAATTATTCTGCAAGTCAGCACCACTCGGATACCGAAGACCATTTTCTGCTCCAGTGATTGGGTGGGTTTCAGCCCACCACCCCAGGCAATGTAGAGTTTGCTGTCTTTAATCCATGAAGGCACTTGTCCCCCATCGCTGGGGGAAAAGAGGGCCAATCCAGGTGGCTGGCACATCTTACCTGGGCACTATGGGTTATGGCTTCCCTTTGTTGAACAGTCAGGCTGGACAAGGCATCCGTTGGCTCTCGCTCACAGGGGTCGTGCACGCCAGGCCCACCTAGGCACAAGAAAGGAGCCAGGTGCCAGTCAATCCTCAACCCTCTCCTTTCTCCAACTGTCCTCTGAAAACATTGGTCATGAAGCCACAGAACAACAAAAAAGTACTTGGGGGTGGGGGAATGCAGAGGAAGAGGTTATTTAGCTAGTTCTAGCGATGGGTGTCTCTTATATAATTTTACCAATCAGATTGTATCAGTTTTGAATATGGGTTAAAAAGGAAGGCCCAGAGGGAAAAGCCATGGAGGCAGCTGGGGACGAAAGAAACGGGTCCTCCAACCTTCCTTGACTTGCACCAGCCAAGGTTCCCTGAGCCAACCCTAAACATGAAAGTTTATTTTTAGAAAGGTGAGCATCGACCAACCCATTAAAGACTGCACTGCATTTTATGTTAGTCTCACCAGCCATATTACTGAACTTCCTATAAGAAGACCTTTGCACTCTCTCAAGAAGGAAGAACAACTCATTTCATTCTCCTGCTTGGAGAACACGTCGGACAGATGACTTATAAACTCACAGGATGAGGAAGCCAGAAGACCACCATCCAGAAGGAGATGGGACAAGCTGGAACGGTGCACCAACCCATGACTGGTCAGCACACGAGAAGCAGCTTGGCAGATCTTACCTGGCAACAGGATGCCCGATGCCAAACACTCCATCACCCGCCGGAGAGCTTCCCCCGCCCCCAACGGCCTGTTGCAGGTACCAATGGCTTTCTCACACAACAGCTCCAGGGGCTGGAAGACAACGGGATGGTGTCAGTAGTAACTGTAGCAGTTTATTTATCTAACCAGCATAAAAATACCATAGAGACAGACAGACAGATCAATAGACAGACTCCCAGAATGATGTCAGGAAGGCACCCCATAATTTCTATCAGCCGTAGCTATTGTTAGAAATTTTGCAATCTTCTTGGAGGTATCTGAAAAGCAGAACGGTAACTTCATGATCATAAGGACCGTTAAATGTCCTGGCAACTGGTATTATGAGATCCATTCACCATTGAGTGGACAACGGGCACGGCAGCAGTACATGTGATACAGATTCAATCTTCCTATCAGAACATAAACAAGCACAACGTTTGTGGAGAATGTTGGTATATCTCCCTGTTGGCACCCTAACAAGCAGCACGTCGGTTTGGACCAGGGAGAAAAATCCCCCATGTGGAATATGTAAAATGTTAAAAAAATTCTAGGAATATTCCAGGATGCAGGGAGGAAGTTGCACTGTAGTGGAGATGGGTGTCAGTAAGAGTGCCCCTTGTATTGATGATGATGTTACCAAGTTGGGTAATGAAATGTCTGTAGGCAAACAACCAAGCTTGGAGGGCACCAAGAACTCCACAGTTCAACCCTGAGCTACAGATATTCTCCTCTTTTGGCACTGTTTGTGAGAAAAGCTAGGACTTCTGTACTGGACTCATCACTTCTTGGCCAGAGGGACCCTTGCAGGACAAGCCTGGGAACTACTATGTGGTCCTCTCCCCACAGTTGTGAAAACTTGGTTCTTCTTGCCCACCGAAAGGAATAGGAGTCGCACTGATGGCCTTTGTTTTCAATAGACTTGACGTACACCTTGGATGGACACAGACGGCTCTTGAGATGTTACTGAAGTGGGTGCTGTCGTCAACAGCATCTAAGGGAGTTTGCTTGCCCTGAAGATTATGTTTCATGAACAGGTAACCTAACCCAAGTCCCACAGAAGGTACTATAATCTGCAGTCAACAACCACCAAGGATTTTTTTTACAAAAGGAACTGGCTGGTTTTGAGGGCAGTTTCATCAGGCCCTTCACAAAGTCAGTTAAGTGCCCAAGAAGGAGAAATTATAAGAGGCAACATCAACTTTGTGCTGCATTCTCCTAATTCTTTGCTTCCCCAGCAAATTATGCAAACACGGACGAAGCAATACTCACCCAACCTTTCAAGGGCGCCCAAGTGGGAACTCTGTTGCACAAATCTCGCAGAATTCGCAGCACAATCACACAGGATTTTAGCCCATTCGCTCTGGCCTAAAACAAACAGAATTGTCCCATTCTTGTCTGCAGAGCGTCCAACCTAAACACTACGATTTGAAATATGTTTAAAAAGAACTTTGAAAGGCTACGATAGGTAAGAACAAAAGGCCCAACCTGGAACCATTTGGCGTGTCGCAGAGACGCCAAAGCTTCGAGGCATTTTTGCCTGTTGAGCAAATCCGAAGGATCTTTCATCGGGGCACTGTCTACTGGGAAAATGGGAATATGAGAAACAAAAACAGACATGCGGAGTTTGACCAAGCGGATTCTGTTGCCCAAAACACAGAACAAATGCCAGCGAGACAGAAGAGTTTTAATAAGACTCCCAGAATTGCACTGACTTTAATTTCCCCCCCTGTGGTTTTCCCCCATCCAGGATGCATAACATTCTTTTTTAAAAACATAACACACATGCCAGATTTTTTTTTTTTTTAAAAATAGCAGCAAATACGTGTGTATACAACAAGAGGCAAAACGTAGGCCGTTTTTCAACATTTGCAGTCAATCTGGGATCTTATTAGTTGGTTAAAAAGAGCCCTTCCTGGGGCAGACCATACAAAGTGTGGTGCTTTGCATCTCAGGTCAAAAGGAAAATAAAACCATCACAGACAGAGAGAGATTTTTGGACGTTCAGCAGCTTGAGGGCTGCTTTCCATAAAGGGGTTCTAAAAAAGCTTTGCGTTCGGTTATGCACGCTCCCTACTTTTTCACAAAGTGATCTTCTAGCAATGCTCAGAAACCCCCCGAGGCCAAGATGCCCTGGACAATCACAAATCTGCAGAGGGAGCTTAGTTATTTAAAATGTTCTCTCTGCTGGAGGCCTTCACAATTTGGGTAAGACAGCAACAGACCGCTGAAATTTACACTCTTTTTCTTGACTTTTTGCAGAAGGAAAGGAGAGTGACAGGAAGCCTTCTACTTAGGCGTGGCCCACAATGGTTTTAAGTAGGGACCACCTGTGGATTTAATCCATTCCCTGCCTTTTCAGCTAAAATGTGGGATGACTGCAGCAAACATCAAAATACTTGGCTGGTTCATTAGGTAGAAGGATCTGGGGGGAAGACTTATTGGCTGGGAGATCTGTGTACAAACTCTCGGATTCATCCCTGGGCATCCTTTCGAGGACTCTCTGGGTAAAACTCTCGCATCCCAAACTTTTCAGGAACTTTGCCTACCAGACATGCTGAACCAGCACAAATTCATTCAGGACACAGGCAGTTCACGTCTTCAGGACAAAAACGGATTGAGCTGTGGTGGGGACCAACCGCAGCGCCTTTTTTTTTAAAAAAGCGAGCCAATGTCGTATGTTGAACTTGCAATAGGGAATTACCACTTTTTCAAAGTTGCCGAGGACGGAAGGGAGGCCGCTTGCTCCAACTCTTGAGACAGAAGGAAGTGGGGTGGGAGGGGGCTGCGCGTGGGCTCTCCTGAAAAAGTTGCCCACAACAGTTGGTGCCTCTCCAGCTTGGTTAGACAGCAATTCTCCAGCCAGCTGAGCAAAGGGTGCAATTTATGGGTGTGACTGAACACGTGGAGGCTGCTGCCCGGGAAAAGCCTGTTCCCCAAGGTAGAAGTGCAAACTCTTGTTTGCGTAGGGAAAAAAGAAGGGATATTTATAGTTTTACCCAATGTGCTAGGTTCTCTTTCAAGTGGACCCCCCCAGTCTGTATTTTGAGCAACAGCTTTGCTAAACCGTGTTCCCACGGGGGCCTTAGAAGCCAGGAAAAGAGTATAAACTTCAGAAAGCTGTCTTGGGTTTGTGGTTCTTGCCTCGCTGAGGAATCACAAAGCCCCACACAGTGACCGTCAACCTCTATGAACTTTGCAGCATTGTTTTTGTATTACCCTTCTGGTGAGGATTACAGCCTAATCAGTCTGTAACACGCCCAATAAAAGCTGCAAAGTCATCAACAGGATTAGCCGCCGAGTGGTTTACAAGCACAACAAGGACACACTCTAGTTTAGCTTTTTTTTTCCCCCCAGAAAAAAAGGTAGTTAACTGTTGTTGTTTTTCTCTCCCCAACTTTAATCAGCAACAGTTCGTCCTGCTAGGAGGAAGGACGCCGCGAGCAACCTTCAACGGGTAACTGGGATCCTTTGGATCGTATAAAGCTTTTGGAGTGTTTGTAGTTCAGGGAAGGTGAATGAAATATCTGCTCACATCCATGTGTTGTATAGCAATCCATGAGTAAGCAAAGACTTTGTTTTAAAGGCATTAGGGGAAAAAAACAACTACAGATCGACCGTCTCCAAGGCCATCTCACCAACCACAAATGAACCTAGCACCTTCCTTAGCTAATCGTGCAATTGGGTAACCATTAACACAGAGGGAAGACAATGCAAATTGAAGGCATGGTGAACCAGACTATTTTATACCCGCACAATAGACTTCTTCTGCCTTAATGGTTTACCCGGAGGAAGATAACCCTCCCCCCAAAGTGCTGGTTAATGCTTCCTGAAGGAGCCATGCTGAAAAGGTGAGGGAAGACCTTTGAAAACAACAAGGGTTGGGAGAAGTTATGCCTGTGGTGTTTTCGAAAGGTGGTGCCTCTTGGTTGTAGAAGGCAATTGTGAGAGTGGAACTCTTGGAGGTGGGGGGAGAGAAGAATGGAAAGAGGAGCTGGGGTGGGGGAAGAGAGTGAAGATAACCATAGCTAGAAAGCTATCATCAGTTCATGCCTGTCCATCAATGGGGGTGAAATGTTAGTAAGGAGTCCCTAAGTAAGGTAGGGGAGATACAGTAGTTTATGATTTACTCAGTAGAGGAGACAGGGGTGAAGAAAGAAGGGGCACTGGTCTTGCAAACAAATACAGGGTGGAATCTGTGTCAACGTGGCATTTTCCTCTAAGGGTAATTGACCTCTTCTTCTCGTCTTCTTGCTCGTATTTCTTTCTTGGCCCAACAATGGCCAGTTAGAAATGCAACTTACACCAGTTCATTTTACCCAGAGACCAGGGTCTTCCCCTGAAGAATCCTCCTCTTTTTCTCCTGACTTCAACCCGTTGAGTCCATTAAACAACTGGGGGCAGAGTGAGGAGGCAAGAGACACTTTATCTAAGATAGCCCATAAGGGAGGGCATAGAAATTGGAGGCCGTAGCAAATCTACATCATAAACAGCCCCAGTTATTTGGAAATGGAATTTAAGAAGTGCTTTGAGGTTGGATCAGGCCAAGCTGAGAACTCATGAAGTCACAGAGTGACTCGGATGGGGGGTTTCCCGGGTTGGGGGGCTGTCACTCATTGCTCCCAGCAGCTGGTACAGGGTAGGGAGGGGGGGATTCACATTCCCCCCACCCCAAGGACAGGGAAGAAAAAAAAATGGACTAACAGAGGAGCCATTCAGCCAGATGGCAGACCATAAATAAAGATCCAATTTTACTACATCTAGAAACTGCCAGCAAATGGACAAAATTAATAAATGGACTTACAATAGAAAATGCTTTGTTTTAAAAAAACAACAATAAAGAGCGTGTTGAATCCTTCCTTTGTCTGAGTTCTCTGTGCTCACAGTTTTTGGAAGAGAAGAGCGCAGACTGACCAATCGTTTAAGTTTTCCTGCTGAACTGATTCAGTTGGCTGCGTTTCGGGCAGGAAAATCAGATTGTTCCTTTTGCGACAGAATTTGCGTGACGGCTGTATTTGTGTCAAACGTTTCCTTTTTAAAGGATGACAACAACAACAACAACAACAGAAATAAAATGTTGTCGATGGCCAGGACATGGAACAACTCTCAAACCTGCTCTGGCTCCTTTTGGGGTTGGTTGACCCACCAACCGAAACTGTAGGAAGTCCTGGCTGGTCTCACCGGTCTGCTCCAGAAAGCAGCAGATCCGAGCATCAAGGAAGCCCGACCAGTCCTTTCTACAGTGATGCTGGCTTGATATTGCATGGAGGACAGGCAATATCTCCTGAGGTTAGTTATGGGGTAAACTCAGAAAGGGGGAAAGAGCAACTGCGTGCAGTGGGGATTTTTCAACCACAGGGGAAGGGTGGGGACAGCCTCAGCCGTTACAACAGAAGCTGCCAGTTGGTCAAGTCTGGCCCTGCTCATTCTGGAGCAGGGAAGGGAAGACAGGGAAGGAAATGAAGGTGGAAACCCGTGGATTAACAAAGCAATCCTGCTTTTGTCGACGTATAAACCTTCCCACCAAGTTGCCTGGGCTTAATTCCAGGTAGGAGGGTCCCGCAGTCCCATTTTGGGGGACACGAGAAGACAGGGACTGTGAAATTATGCTTGGCTTCGCTGCTGTTCTCTCCTTAACGCTGAGGAAAGATCAGCCATCAATACTTTTTCTCATAGACCAACAGCCAAGGCAGAAAGAGTAACAGGAGAAGGGACACAGGGAGGAATTGATGAGGTAGAATTTCACAAATGACCGTGTACACCAGAGAACGTAATGTACGGCCATGTGAGTCTGCCGCAACTTCAACCGTGCCCTGTTTAGACCCATCTTTCCTTAAAGACCGGCAGGTCAGTACGTTTGTGGGAAGAGGAGAGAGGCAGGGAAAAGACAGACACGTTTTGCTTCATGGCAAAATGGTTTGGAGGGTGCCTTTTTGTAGCATAACCACCTCCTGTTAATCACTGGGCAGCACTTAAAGCAAATTGACTTGATATTGATTGTCGCCTCCAGAGACCAACCCCTTCTACTGTCAGGTTGTAGAGTTAGAAATTTTCTTCTAGCACTTAGCCCAAAATCCATCTTTTTTTAAAAAAAATCTGAATTGATTCAGAGCTGGAAGGGCACCAAAGCTCATCTACCTCAACCCCTTTGGCCTTGGACCACCAGATCATTGGTAGCCAGTCCCCACGTAAAACCTCTACACTCCAGAAACTGGCTTGGTTCACACCATGATGGCTTGCAGACCAAGGCTTATGGCTTAGCATGTTGTAGGAACTCAGCCCATTATGATTTATTCAATAAACCATTGATAAAACAAAGCTTGGCTTGGCATGACCTGTGATACCCGACATCTATACCTCCTTGAGTTCTTGGAGGAGAAGTAGAGATATCAACACGATAAGTTAATAATCCTCATCTTGTTATGAGCCAGCCTTGGCCGATCTGAGCAGCTTTTTCTCGCTCTTTCTTGCCCATGATCCCAATGGCTAAGGCCTTTTTCATTTCATCTCCCTTTCAGGGGGGAATCCAGATTCAAAACAGGTGTTATGGGCTCTGAGGGTTTTTGTGCATTTGGTTCTGCCTGATTTATAATCGGGGAATTCAAAGAGTTCTTTTGAAATCGAAACCACCTGGGATTTGCGTTGGGCCCTGCTGTAGAAACTCAGATATAAGAAAGAATGGCTGAATTATACACCCTGGCAGCTTTTTCCCACCATCCCACTCCATTGCTAGCCCCTGCTAGACGGCCAGCCACAATCTTACAAGCTCCGGGGTCAAATCTTGCTTCCTTTTTCTTTCAGGCCACCCACACCCACTTCCCAACGCCAAAGCCGTTGTAGCATCCCCACGAAACTCCAGCATCGCCCCTCAGCAAATGCCATCATAGCATCACCCCAAAGCTTATCAGCCCGCTATGGGGCTACGAGGAAACAATCCTTACGGTCCCACATAGTTTGCAGGCTGGAAGAAAGCGTCCTCCTGATCTAGGGAAGGATCTGGGCCCGTGCAAGAAATGCTTGCTGCAAATCCGCGCCAACTGAAATCCTGCAAGCCCTTTGGGATCTGTCGGGGTCCCAGGAGCCGGTTACAAATTTCTACACTTCTAGAAATTCAGGTGGCCCCTTCGGTGAACGGAGAATTGTCCGCCCCTTGGCTCTGCTCTGCGTCTACCGCCGAGTAGGGTAACCCGGGGGAGGCTAGCCGCTGCGCACCCTCTCCAAGTGAGTCCCCTCCAAGACCAGCCCTCTCTTCCAACTGCTCTCTTTACCTCCATCCTTCTTCTCGGCTTCATCCCGGATTAGCGGGGAGGTTAGGGTCACCTTGAGGGTTAGCGGGAGCCCCGTCGTGCTTCTGATCACAATGGCAGCTTCCCCGGGATGATGTTCTATGTGGTACTTCTCTTCTGTGAGTTTCTGAAACAGTTCAGAAATGGCTCGGTCAAGCCGCTGGCGGAAAGCCGGAGTCCAGCACGGAAACGCACGGCTCTTGCCTCTGCTGACCGGGGAAAGTGCACGGGTGCACTTAACTAACAGATCGTTTTGCAGGAACTGCGACTGCAGAAGGTAAACGGGACATTTAAACAACCGCAGCGGCGGCAAAGCGATCCTCTGAGTCTTCTTCTGGGGGAGCAAACGGTGGTTTTCGTTGTTTACGCCCTGCTAGAAATGCTGGCAGAGGGTTTCTGGAGCAGCCAAGAATTGTCAGGGAAACTGTGTGAAAAAGAAGTTAGCTAAGAATGACTGCAATGCAGGTACATTCCCGTTCCCTGGAGACTGCTCGAATAGCCTCCTGCAAGGGCTTTTATCGCTGGCCTGCAGGCAGCCCATCAAGACCGCTAAGATGACCCATGGCCTCGAGATCCACGGTCAGCTGGAAGGCAGGAGGCAAAAACGCAACCGGGTTCCACGTTGCTGGAGCAAATCCCGCTCTCTGAGAGGCTAAAGAGGAGCTGAAATAGCCACTGACTTCACTTTCCTTATATTATTCAACAACAACAACAACAACAAAGCGGGGGGGAATTCTCAAAATCTCTACGCTATGAGCCCTCCCCAAACATCATAACCAAAGCATCCCATTTTATACTCATGCCGGCTCTTCCCGATTCATACAATCGTCCAATTGGGAAGAGTTTGTTTTCACTGAATTAAACAATTTCATTGTAAACAAATTTAATATTGTTTTTAGACGGTTGCTATATTGAACTAACACTACTGCAGGAAAGATCATTTCCAGTCTTCTGCAGTGCAATTCCAGTGGCTCTTCCAATGAAAATAAAGCTTCTCTCTCAGTTATGCTTACTAGTGCTAACCAATTTTATTAGTATTTATTCCAAGCAAAAAGTGTCTCTCCTAATTATTTCTACGGCGGCTTATTTATTTTATTTTATAAGCTGCCCTAAAGTGAGCAGACAGTAATAATCATTAGGATTTAGAATTCTGAAAATGTATATGAGAGAATCACATTCTGAGGTTTAGCTACCAGCTTAGGGGATACCGGACACCACCGAGTAGATTTTGTCTACAGGCACAGTGTTGGGAGACACTCTCTGCATTTGAGCTGGAAGGGGCACCGTTAAAGTATTTCCTGGCTGGCCCAGGCTTTTTGGAGGGCATTTTTGAGTTAGTGGGCACCCCCCTCCTCGCTTGGCTCAGAAAGGGCACCTTGCCAAGAAAAATGTGCTTCAAAACAACTGGCAGAAGAAAAAAAGTGGATAGAAGCAAGGAATTTGCACCGTCACCTCTCACCTTCTCTGGAGGGTAACCTGCATTACCGAGAACAAATGATGCATTTTTAAACGGTTCCCATTTTTCCTTGGGAAAGAAAAAAAAAATACTGGGAAATATTTTCTTCTCTGCCCAGGATGACACCGATAACAAAGCAGGGGGCAGCAGGACCCAGATATTAATTACAAACATGGGCTTTCTCAGTTTTGCTGACCTGGATTTGGACAGGAAGATTGTCTTTGACGAGGGATAACAGCGTCTCTGTGGGCTTTTCTTTGCACATGAGGACCAGTTCCAAGTCCATATCATCTTTTATCAACAAGCCTTTGGCCACCAAACCAATCCTCATTACTCCACACAAGATCCGGCCACCTTGGTCCCTGGGGGGAGGGGGGAGAAAATTTTTATTATTATTATTATTATTATTATTATTATTATTATTATTATTATTATTATCAGTAGTAGTTTGTACATGCACGCCTCTGCTTTACTCTCCTACATGAAGAACATGTACAAGGGATGTGCAGCGCCTCGGATTCCATTCCAAAAAGATGCTTTGCAGCGTGCAGGAATGCGAAGGCCAGACTGTTAACTCATTAGAACAGCTGCGCTCGCTTCCAGAATGTAACACAACTCACACCAAGACTTGTGTCAACGGTTTCAGCGACGGGTGGCTCGGATTTTGGCCAACACCGGGCAGACGGTTGGACTCGCCCTCGCGCAGCCGAAGGGCAAGCAGAAGACGACAGAAGCCCTTACGCGGAGTAGCCTCTTCAGCTAGACAGCTGCTGCCTCCGAAAACCCGCATGTTTGTGTAGAGACGCTGCACAGCTGGCAAACATAATCGGCCGTGTCATGGGGCTTTACCACCCATATATTTTGCTTTTAAGGCCCAGAGCCATCCTTCTTCTAATCACCGTACGTTTTCTGCTCCAGAGAATCTGCGATACGTATTTTTCTTGTGCTCTTTGCGGCAAGAGAAGCTTGCAAGGAGGGTAGGGGGGAACAGACCTCTACTCACTGCAGGAGCTTAATGCATAATGTGTTCACTCTCTCTTTTTTTAAATGTGGGGAGTAGACAGGGAGAGCTGTGGCAAGGCTGGCAGCATGGGGAAGAAAAAAAATGTTAGACCCCAAGAGGCAGAACAGCATCACCACCACCGGGTTTCCATGCAAGCTTTCCTACAGCCAACCTGCTCCCTTTGGGGAACATCTGGACAAAGGCGTTTACCCACCCATCGATGCAGACACCGAGAGAAAACAGCACCCTAAATTTAGCACGAGCTCCTGTGAAAAATTCCAGCATAGGGAACCAGGAAAAAACAGGCTCCTGGAGTTTGCACCAGCAGGCAGCTGTTAAAAATGTAATCACGACTTCACTCATTCCCTGACAAGAAGAGGAGGTAAAAAAACCCAACCTCGGTGCAACTCAGGAGAGAGACTGCAAGTTCAATCAACAACCAACCAGCTCAACTTTTGCCCCCACTTTCATTTTTGCCCTTCCTTCCCAACCTCCTGTTAACATCTATTAAATGTTGTGCTAAAGCATGCATGGATTTACATTACTCATGCAGCTTCAACCCTCCCCAGACACCAGAGAGATCTCCTCATTAGCTCCTGATCTCATACATCTCTCCACTATGAGTCCTAAGAGTGGTGATCCCATGGGTGTTCCTCTGATCTGTTGGTATATTTGTCCCTCAAACTGAAAGTGAGGCAGAGGCTGATGAGGTCCATGATTCTGGGTGTTTCAATCTTAATGTACTTGGCTAGATCAGGTGTAGTACAGCTGCCTTGGATTCTTCGCTAGTTCTGGATCTATGGATGTAAAGAGTGCTGTGACATCGAATGAAACCATAATTTCATCTTCTATTTTTAGGTCTTTGGTTTTCTGGAGGCACTGTAGTGGGGGGTTGACAGAATATTCAACTGAACTGAATTCTCTTGAATTCTCTTCTATGAGCATTCAAGAAAACATGAATTCGCTTGAATTCTAAGAGAAAATGAATTCTCTTCTACCGGAAGACCAAACTCTCTGGAGAGGGTTCTAGTGCTGGGAAAGGTGGAAGGAAAGAGAAGAAGAGGATGACCAGCAGCAAGGTGGATGGACCCAGTTATGGTGGTGATGGGGGCACCATTGGAAGACCTGAAGGACCAAACAGTCATGGAGAAAATCTATCTATGTGGTCGTTAAGAGTTGACAATGACTTGATGGGATATAACCAATCAATAAACCTGTGCAACATGAAATAGTGCTCTATACACAGCACAGAGACTTAGCAGACACATTGCAGAATGCAGGAAACTCGATTAATATGATCCTTTGGGTGTGCGTCTGTCTCCGTAACCTTAATGTGCAGTTGTGAGCTCACCCTGTTTGCTTTAGCTTCTGATTCACCGTACTGCCTGAAGCCACAACATGGGCTAATCCAATAGCTAGATTAAGAGTGTTGGGCATCTGTGAGAGAGATTTCCTCCCCCAAAGGCAAGGACGCAGGATTCCCAAGAGGCCAAACCCATGGGGGTATGTCGGGAGAGGGAGAGAGAGAGAGAGACATCAATCCACATCAACCTAAAAAATCGGTCCCCACTCCTTTGCTCAGACAGCCTGGGCAAAAAGGAATCTCTGGATCGGATGGCATTTTAATAATTAAATACACAGTAGAGTGCAAGGAAATTCTACAAGTTCCTTCACTCTGTGGTACTTCTGAAAGTGATTTGAAAGCATTACTGCTCTCTCTCTTTTTTCCCCTCCAACTGCACAACTTTCAGAGGACTTTCCCAAGGAACATAAGAGGATGTTGTTCCCGAGCTGCAATGCTGCTAATGCGCAGAGCGAGACCCAGCCTTGCATCGTTGCAACCGCAGTTATTGATACGACTGCAGATCCTGCAGGGTTTCCCTGGACAAACGCCAGGCAAATGCTTCAGACCAGCAAGGGGGGAAACGCGTTTTCCAGCCCTGATGCCCGACCTCATTTTGACAATGTTACGTCAGCACCATTAATTACAAGTCAAACAGAAGGCGGGGGACAGGGGTGGGGAGAGGCAGCAAATCGGTGCTCTGAGACCCCTCAGACAGCCATTAGCAAATCAATCTTAAGCATAGATAATTTGTTTTGCCCAACTGACCTTCTCTCTCTCTACTATTTGTTTAGGCACGCATCAATGGCTTTACGCCGGAGTTCCGTCCAGCCTCCTTCCCCATCTATGGGCTTTTCAAAAAACGGAAGCCAGGAAAAAAAGAGTGGGGCGCCTGCTCCAGCCGTTTCCAACTGACCAGGGTGAGAACGCAAAGGCGGCCGCCCGTCCGCTCACAGGGAGCAGATGCAGACCCCAAAGAGGTCCACGTGTGGCTTCTTGTCCTAGCTGAACCAGGCAGAGATGTTCAGCCCCTCTGCCACCACTAGCCTAGCAGAGGCCCCCAAAGCCACGTTGAATTACAGCGTTGAGCTGCACTCGCTTGGAGCTGAGCAACAAATGCTACTCTGTGGCCCTCCCTCACCCGGCTCCCTCTCGGCCTGTGTGTCTCGCCTTATTTAACCCCGGCGACTCCTCGGCTGACAGCTGCACAAGGCCCTCTTGACAGATGCTCCGCGTCCTCAGAATGCATGGGGCAATGCCCCTCTCTGAAAGCCCTGCCCTGCCAACCCTCTTCTTTCCCCGATCCTGGGAGACGGGGTGGCTCGGCTCCTCTCCGTCCACAAACTCGGGCTGAGAAGATCTCAAGACTGCAGAAGGGGCTACAAGGTGAAACTTCCTTGCTGATTACTCGAACCCAACCCGTTGCTTTCCTGGCCACTGGGGAGGAGTGGTGAGGCCCTGTCTTCTGCCAGGAAAAGGACCTCCCAGTCCTTGCTGGTTGACGACTGCAATGAAGTTTGATTGCCTAGATCTCCAGGGGAGTTCCCATGCCAACTTCCCTTCAAGTCCAAGCAGATCACCTACTGAGGTGGGCATGGAGTAAATTTTTCCCCCAGCACTAGATGGTAGCAAAAATATAAAGTGGGTCCCATGGCACTGAAGCCTGCCAACTGCCAATATAAATGCTGACACTCTCCCAGAAAAGGAGAAGAGGTCGGCTTTGGGGGATTCCGTGCACCCCAAGTTTCAACCACTCACTTGCTGCTCCGGGCGTCTGCCAGTTCCTCTTTGTCCTCCGAGCTGCTCTCCACCCGAGTGGACTTGCTTGTCTCGTCCATCCAATCGGAGACCTGCTTAAGAGCACACTCGACTGTGGAAACCATGTTCTGGACAGCTTCAAGTTCCTCTGGAGACGGATAAATAGTTGAATGTTTCATCATCACGTGCCGGTCATCGTTAGCAAACGATCGGATTGATCTCTGTAGAGAGGGGCAGAAGGAACCAGGGTCAAGGCGGGCTTCCCAGAGATTACAGAGAAACTAATTAGGACAGATGGCAGGATCTATCATGACACAGTCATGATAACTCCACAGAACCCTCATGTTCAGAGCCAGCTTATCCCAGCATAAACAAGGCTGGAAGCAGCAAAGAGCTGCTGATGGGCATTTGGCTAACCATGGTTGGAAATAGTCTTGGTCCAGGAGAGTCCTTGGTCCAGGAGAGCAGGAATACAAAACCACTTGGTTTTCATCGAATTTCCTCCCAGCAGAAAGGAATAAGGAAGTGCTTCACTTTGACTGGTCCTCAGGAGAAGTAGGGCTAAGTTACTCACCACCTCTCCCCCCTCCAAAGGAAGAGGGACCCAGAGGGATGAGAAATGCTACCCTGATGGGAACAAAGTACCCCAAACTGTTTGGGGCTCAGTTCACTAGAACTGGGAGGAAACACTCCTGCCTCCTGCCCCAACTCCTCTGAGCCATAACATCTGGAAGACCCAGAGTTTGATTTTCTTGGCTGGCAGGACTGAATCAATGGCACACCCAAAGCCGCCCACCTCTTCAGCCGCTTTGGGAAGACACTGCAGAGCCCCTTCTGTGCCCTCTACCATCAAAGACGACTACAAAAGGGGTAAGCATCATGCCCAGGGTGGCTGGACGGCTACATACCACGAGGGAGAGAAAAAAATCCCCTCCAAATCACAGCCATGACCTCCTCTCGGAGAACCTCAGGGAAGAGGGCAGGCACCCGGGTGGACCCCATCAGTTCAGAGTTACAGCTCTCAAATGTCACTTTTATTAGAAAAGGTTATTTATGCACATCCTCCGCATCTGCACTTAATAATTCATGCGACGCAGCCTCCACACTGGGGTTTCTACAATGTCCCGGCTATAAATCAAGGTCTGTTTTTCACAGCTTAAGAGCAGTGCCAGTCCTTAACGCAGCACCGTTCTGCAAGCTCTGGGCTAGCTGTTTTAGCGAGCTGGTTACTGGGCTAGGAGAGAATCCAGCACGCTCCACCCTGGTTTCAAGCGACGGCCTCCTGCCCCCGCCAACCCCCAGGACGTACCATGGCGACAGTAGATTTCACCTCTGCTGCTCTTCCCTTTTCTCCTTTTCCCTCCTCCTGGGTATCTTGGCTAGGCACTGATACTTCAACCAGCAACTCCACATAAGCCTCTCAGTCTTGTCACGGCTCAGAGGGTCACCCAGGTGTGTCGCTCCCGGAGTCAGATTCCACCACGCACCTGCGAAGCACAGAGAGAACAGGAGAGACATTCAGCAACGGAACAGGTGGAAGCGACGAGAAGCCATCTGGACGGTGGAGTTTCCAGGGAAGAGGGCTGCAGCTCTGGCAGGAGAGGGAGGCTGCATATTTCCCGTCGAAGGCAGAAACGTCTCCGAAGGGGTTGGCAACTGGCCGCTTCTTAGCTCAAACTGCCCAAGGCTGCCTTCTCTCCTGCCACCGTGCATTTTTCACCAGATTCCTCTTCTCCCCCACAACCCGCTGCCTAAAATCAACAGACCCAGCACTGAGGAAAGAAGGAGTAGTTCATGCCATTCTTAAATACCTGACCAATTTTTGTGTCAACAATCAGTAACACATTAATTTTCAAAGAGGAAATCCACAAAATAATCGCAGCAAGGTTTAGCTCTTACATGCAGCCTAGTTCAGGATTGGGTTTCCAAGGTGAAGGTGGTGCTTTCAAGGGCCACAGGGACCCACCAGCATTTGGGGGTGGCAGGGAGGGTTAAAAGCCCAGATGGGAACCCAAAGCTTTGCAGGTACCCAAGGCACCTTAATTCCTTAAATTCCTTAAATTCCTTAAACTTCCGGAACAGCCCTCCAAAATGATCTCAGCCTCCTCACCTTTCAACACTTTCACGGATAGTTAGGAGCAACCCTAAAATTGGCAGAAAACAAGCCGCAAATATGGGTGTACTTGGAAAGAATTTAATACATTATTATTATTAAATAAAAAGTTGCAGATATACAGTCCGATAACCAGGCTCCTGTTGCATTATTTAGAGTTTTCAGAAAGGGGGGAACATCCACTCCTCTCCTGATTTTGGCTTGCCTGAAGTACTGCCGGCATAACTTTGATTTCTGCCAGCCATAAAGACTCAGGCCGGTTCACAGAAAAAAAGCATGCCGTAAAAAGAGCAGAGCAATAAAATAAAAGTAAGAAAAATTATGTTCTTCCTAAGAAATTACCTGGGGAGAATGTAATGACGACGCTGATTTTGGAGTTATGTTATTGCAGCCAACAGTCTCCCGCTTTGACACGCGTGGTAATACCTTATGTCATTTATTAATCATAATCTTCATCTCCCATGCGTTCACGTGGAAGGGCGGGAGATGTAAGGCCTTTTATTCAATGCACGAAACATTTCTCCAGTGTTTATGGAAAACTTGCATGCATGGAGCTGTTCTCTTGACAACCACGTCACCACATCTCTGTAAACCCATCCCAACCTGTGGAATTTCCTACCACTTGGCAATCCATGATTTTTTAGGAGAAAGTTGTTGAAGATTAGGGGGAGAGTCCCAGAAAATTGCCTACCACCATCTCAGTTTTTGGCTAGGCAGCCTTACTACAAAACCCTAACGTGTCTATACCCCGTCTCTCAAACTGTCCCTTCTTTTGTTGAGAGATTAAACTTTGGTTTGGCCAAAAATGCAGGTCAGGAAAAGGGAGGCAAATGCTGGCCAGATGCAATGGAGAATAATTACGCCCTTGTGCTCCATGGAAAGAGACAGACAGACCCACAAGCTAAGGAAACATTCCACCAAGCTTGTACTCCGATTAAGAAGGAAAACCCAATGGCACCAACACAATGCATCTGGCAGGCAAGAGCTTGAACCCAATACACTTTTCTGGGCACGTATACTAAAATGATATGAAATGAAGCTTTGGGATGGTCAGAAACATTGCCTCCAGAGATACACCTTGGACTTCAGAGATGGATTTATTTCATTTAGCGTATGGCATCTCATACATGGACTTGCATTAAATAGACAGATTAAATTAAAATTAAAATTAAAAAGATGGAGAAAGGCATAGATTCCTTCGCAGTGCAAAGGCTCTCACTGACCAAGAGCTGCCAACATCACAACCTGGGCAAGAGAGACACGACAGGAAATGACAAGCAGAAACTTGGGGGGAAATTCTCCTGGGATCTCCTGGGTCTGAAGAACCAGCCACAGAACAACAGCTGAGTACAGATTTGCACTGAACCAGCATGAGTTTAACCACAATTTGCTGAATGACCCATAATTGGCCAGGCGCACACAACACACAGAGCCACGTACCGTAGTATACCCACCATAGGAGCTGGCTTCACAGACAACCTGAAGCCAAGTCCAAAGCAGGCATTCAAAAGCTTAGATTGATGGGTGGGCTCAACTAGGACAGGTTTTCTTGACCAGGGACTTAAGGACAAACTAATCTTGCACTGAGATATAATGACCCAACTGAGGACTTCTGCTCACCATCTAGCCTGATAAACTCTGTTTCAGGTATTTAATAAAAAATACTAGACTTACAGTCTAGTCTTTACAGTCAACATCATTACCTGCTTTGCGGTAATGATGAGTGACCGGGGGGGAAACCAGAAACACCACAATCACTTCAGCAAGACAGTTAAAATCTGTTGAAATGGAGAGGCAGATACATTATATGATTTCCATGCAGATGAAATAGGTTGAATCGCATTTTAAAATGATTTGCTAACTCCTGTTTACATTAAACTGGCATGGATTACATTTTTTTTTCCTTTGCTTTGTGTACGATCTAGAAAAATTAAATAAGCTTGTTAAATTAGATCATACTCTATTTGGAGATAGACACATTTTCCAACACAAAATTCCGAAATGCAAACATTACATTGGGAAATATTTGACTAAAGGGTTGATTGGTAATACAATACTCAAGTGTTTATGTTTTAGAGGAATAAAGTTATTTGAGGGATATGTTGGGAAAGTTTCCATTTAAGTTCAGACCAGATTCAGTTCTAGTTAGGCTGAAGCACTCCTTGTAACAAGGGAGCCACCAAGAACTTTTCTATCCACAAAATGACTCGACCGAACAATTATTTTCAGTTCTATTCCCTTCTTCATCTCAGCAATGGCAATGTCAACTCTCAAATCTTCCTGTTTATCCTGCTCTTACTCAGAAATGCCTCCAGAAAAGTCAATGAAATGGAAAAAGTTCGTGTTAATTGTTTTCCTGGATTTTCAAATCAGCGGTCAAGGTATTGGACTAGGAATGAGAAGGCCCGTGTTCAAGTCTTCTTCAGACATGGAAGCTCACTGACTGGTCAATCTCCTCAAGCCCACTGTGCCTCACAGGGGGAAAACAAGATTTCATCTGCCACCTTGAGTCCTAGAGGAAAAGTGGGGGAGATTATCTATCTATCTATCTATCTATCTATCTATCTATCTATCTATCTATCTACCTACCTACCTACCTACCTACCTACCTACCTACCAACCATGTGACAAATTAAATGAATAAGCAACCATACAAAAAGCAGCCTTGGAAGCTTCCTGCCAGAGGACCACACATGGTGGACTTCCAGGTGCCTTACTCAATTTCACAGGAGGACAGACCCAGCCGTTGGCCTTCTCAAGTTCAAACATACCTCTGTTGAAGGTTCTGAATGCTGCAGGCACCAAGAGGCCTCTTCTAAAAACCCAGAACAACCTCTACCTAATCACAGGTATGCCTTCCAATTAATTTCAGAGATGAAAAGCTTCTAAGCAGCAAGGTGGACCTGTCTGACGAGAACTGCTGTTCCAAGCCTGCTCAACCGGCCTTTCTTCCCAACAGAAAGGAAGACAAATGAAAAAGGTGCTTAGAAATCTGCTTTTGAACCTGTTTGAGCAAATGTTTTTGAATCAGAGGCGCCTGAAGAAAGCTTTTTCCACTTCACAACAAACTCTTCTTTGAGTCCACAGTGGAAAGACGGGACCCAAATCAGGCCATCTGGAGTCGCCTTCCAGCCAAGGGGATGCTCCAGAGGCAGCGGTATCAAAACTGGACCGCAACAGTTTCGCCACATCAGGGCAGCCCAGGACTGACCTCGGACTATGCGTCTCCCTCCCAGCCTAACATGGCTGTTTTGCTTCTCTCCTGTTTCTCTAGCTGAACTTTGGACCGTCTCGTGGTTCTGCCTCTACTCGTTGCACAACTTGCGACTCAGTGTACAATTCCTACTCATGGTCACTGGCTATCTTAAATGGCTGCAATACCTGTGGATCGGCGCTCTTACTGGCTGGTCCAAAGCCCGCTCCCACAGGACGAGGTTGGATAGCAGCAGACCCGGGAAAGCTCAGCTTGAGTCTGGCATTCCTGGGCTAAATATATCCATGGAATAAGAGAAGCATTCCAGGCCATCACTGTCTCCAGTAGCAACTGAAGGGCATATTGAGACAGCCTTGGTCAACTCCTTATTTCCAGTGACCTCACTTCATAATAGCTGCGTTCCTCATCATTGCATCATTCAATCCACCCCTTCGCAAGTGACACATCAAGTAACTTGGCCAACCAATTAACAGTGCTGTAATACAGCTCAACAAAACACAAGCAATTGGAAAACCATGGTTGGGTGTAGCTGACACTTTAGAAACTCTGGGGAAGCAGTCTCTGCTTCAGCAGTTTTGGATCCCCAGACTACACCTTTGGGCTTGAGGTGTGCTCAACCTGGGCTTCTGAGTCATTCCTCTGACCAAAGGGGTTTCCAACATGGCAGTCTTGGGTTCCAAGATAGAGCCCACGGATACTTCTTTTAGCATCTGGTCAACTTCCTGACCCCTTGACTTTAATTTTTTAAGGGTTTCTTAACTAAAAATAAATAAATAGGAAGCTAGAATACTGCAAGGTACCAGTTCCAACCTCACTGTTGTGACCAAATGTGCATCTGTATGTGTTTCCTCAGAAAACAACAAAAAATGATGGGTGATTGGAAGCATATATCCTGTCTGCTGAGAAAAAAAACACACCCCAAGATAAAATATGAGATGATAAGAGATAACAAAGCATATACACCCCAGGTGACTCCCCTGGCACTTTGGTGTTTTGGGAATGGCCACGCCTGCCTTTTTGCAGGAACGTCCACAAAACGTTTGGAGCTTTCCAAACATGTCCACCAGCTCCCCAAAGTTGAGACCCTGATCACAGAGGAAGCCAACCAAAGCAGAAAGAGGGAAAACATCTCCTTTGGAGGGAATGCAGGTTCCACGTTGTTGTGGCACCACAGAATCAAGACAGCTTGTTTCAGGCAACCTCAACATCCCAGTGGGAAGACTTCAGAAGCAAACCGACCGCTCTTTCCATGCGGGAGTTGGATCCCAGGAAGTGTCACAATGGAGCACAGAAGCAACTGAGAGGGACCTGGTCCTCTGCCAGACGTTCCCAGCAGGCTTGGGCTGCCTGGACAGATGGTTTTCTACCGCAACCCTCAGAACCTGCTGGGTCCAAGACGTGATGGGGAAGGTCCCTCTCCATTTTGAAAAAAAGAGGGCCACCGCCTTTCCCCCACAGATGTTTAGAAAAGAGAACGCTAAAAGCAAGATGCTGGTTTTCATCCACGCCTCGCCAAACAGATGTTTCCTTTCTTCGTTTTGCAGGGAGCTTTTCCTACGGTACATGCGCACCAATGAAAAATGATGAAGCACCCCATGTTCCTACCGCACCGTAATTTTAATTTCTGGCCTCTGTTCAAAATTCTCTCCAGCAGCATCCGTCACAGTGGGGAAACTGAATCTGGGTCACAGTCACTCCGATGGGCATCTTGGCACTCAACGCTGACAGTAAAATCCTGTATTTTTTTGGGTGCTCTTGGACAAAGGCTGAACAAATCTGGGGGAACTGAACAAAGGGTGCATACAAAATATGAGGAGTAAAAAGAACAAACTACCTCCACATTTAATCCCCAAACTAGCCACAGAACACAGTTCAGCTGGTCCATAGCAAAGGGGCCTTATTCCTGGGTCAGGTGATCGGGCCCCGCAGCCAATTTGACAATACCTCTCCAAATTTTTAAGCAAATGCTCGGAGAAGCATCTTCTTTTACACAGATAGGAAGGGCCAGAAGCTTTGGGCATGGTGGTGCAATGGGGATTTCTTTTTAAACCAGCTTTTAGTTGTATTAACCCTAAACATGGCTTGCCACCAGTTTACGGGTGGGTTGTTCTCTCAGGCTTTAATGCGCTGCCTTTTTTTTTTACTGGATTTACTGTAACTGCCCCGACGCCAAAAGCTGTGTTATGAGGCAGTATGTAAATGCTGGTAATAACAAATTCCACCTCCATGTAGCTTTGGCTAGAGACAGTAATCAATGAGCATAAAGTAGCTGGAGAAAGAGTTTGCCTTTGACAAACATCATTTTGGCTGAAGAGTGCCTCTAGACAAACACATTTTGGAAACCATGGGGAAGGGAATATCGCTGATGGCATGTCCATATTCTGCACAAGAAGCTCTCTTAAGTGCATTTTCAAGGAGCAAGAAGCAGGAACAGATCTACGATTAGCCGGATGCACTAAAATATTTAACAAAAGAGCACGCAGGAAGATAAATTAAATCAGTAAACTGCATTCGACATGTTACCCAATCTTAGGATGTTCCAGCACCCTTGGAAGTATTGGGGGTCAGTTGGCAAGGCAAGAGGGGTATTTTCTGGGCCCTGCTTTAGACCTGGCATCTGATGCCAATTGTGTTTTGGAGCTCCCTGGCTCCTCTTTAACGTTTGCATCTTTTCGTGAAAAGGCATAAACCCAGAGGGGCAGCAAATGACAATCTGGCCCCGCCATTTAATGACGCTCCACTTCAGTCTTTAAATTAGCTAACGGAGCCAAGGAAGACCCCACCGGGCTGTCTGGAAAGCAGAGAAAGGGGAAGGCCCCGACTTCTTCAGGAGGAGCAAGACCATTGCATCAGGAAAGGAAACTGCTGTTTCAGATTTGGAATCAACTTTAAAAAACAGTGGATTTTAAAACTCCCCCCCCCCTTTTTTTAATACACCAGGAAAAAACTTCCAAAACGAAAATTTTAAACAACTGAATCCGCTTTAAAGACTCTAAAACACGGGACAAGGTCACCAAGTCAGACCACAAAACCAGGAGGAGTCCCGTGGCAGCTTTTCCAACTAATAAATTTGATTTCAAGACGCCAGCTTTTGTGAGCCACAGCTCACTTCACCAGAGCGGCTAGAGAAATGTATGTAAATCCTCCATTGGTTTAGCCACTCTGTTCAGCTGCTGCTCCCGAGATTCTGCCTTTTAATAAAAAGTGTTCGTTGGAAAAGATGTTATCAGATTCCTTTTGATGTTTTGCTCCTACAGGCTAACACTGCTCTCCTGCTTGAAAACCGGACCATGCTGGCACAGGAGTGCCACCTGAATTAAAATCCTGGGCGGACAGCTGCTGGTGGTGGAAGCTTTAAAGGTTTGGTAGCAGCCTTAATGAGCCAGGAAGAAACCCCACAATTGCAGCCCTTGAATTAAGAATATGCCCTTGCTCCAATCTCCAATGTCTTGGCTCAACATCCGTCTGTCCTCTGGAGTGTTTTCACTTCGCAAAGTCTCGTTCTCCATCACTTGTTTGCAAGATGCTGCACAGCCCCGTGGTACAAGCTGAGAATTAATCTAAGCAATGGACCATCTATGGTAAAACATGGGGGTAAGAAACCCAAACAAGTTTGTTTACAGCAGCAACTCCTTTTTGGGCTAGCAAAGCGATTCTGCACAGATCAGAGAAGGAAGATGTTGGGTTTGGCCACTGTTGTTGACACAACATATGAGCTGTTCGAAACAGCTTATTCCACAAACACTTCTTTGCAATGCCCCCACCAGCTATTGCCTGGATATTTGGATGATTACAGCTGTACCACGAGTCAGAGGGGAAGAGAAGCTGGACAATTGTTGACCAACCAACGAATGGGTCATCCCTGGTGCTGGGATTCTTGCAAAACACGGTTTTTGCTCGGAAGCAAAAATGCAGATTCGGGTTTGCTCCAAAGAGATGAGCCATACTGTTCACTGTTGGGTGGTGTTTCTTTTGCACTATAAATTGAAATGCACATCAGTGGTTCATAAAGATTCTAATTAGGAGAGGAGAAGAAACTGGGCTGCTAGTAAGCGAATAAATGATTGCTTTCTACAGCTGGGAAGATCAGAGCATCATCTTCTACGGCTGCAATCGCAAAACTCGTTTACATGGAGGGGAGGCCCCACCATACATCGGGCAACTTTCTTGTGAAACACCAGCCTGGGATTTCATTGCCACCCCATAATCTGCAGGCACTCCCTCTCCAGACAAAATATGTGTCAAGACAGGTTGCTCATCGAGAGACGCTGATTCTGCATTATATTTCACTGATTTCCCTCCACCCATAAGCAAGCGCACAGCTTTGTCATGGAAAAGTTTTCTGTCATTCCGTGCGAAGCTGGCATCTCTTCGCCGCACCAAAGGACAACTCCAAAATTGCATCCAGTTTTTCCGACCTTTTTCCCATCTCTACCACTTGCAAAACAGGAAGAAAAGGGTGTTGCTCGTGATCAAAGCTGGGGTGATAGGAATACCCAACAGGTACCCAAGATGGCAGGATTAGCTAAGCAGGAGACTAATTTCCAAGATAATCATAATAATATTAACAATAACAATGCAATTCTATGCCAAATATCTTGCCTACTGCTAGGTACAACCTGGCTCCCCCATGGACCTTTCTGTGGCCCCTTTCCAGAGGTAAAATAAAACACATCTGTAAGCCTAAAACACAATAGGCTTGTGTTAAACTCTGCAGTGCAGAGCTAAAAATAGTTACATGCTGTAAGATGCTTGCATATCCAGAAATAATTCCTGTGGGACCATTGCTGATGAACCAAACTAGGTTTGCTGAGGGAGGTTTTTCGGGAGGGGGGAAGGGGAGGTACGGTCAGGTGGGCAGAGAAAAGAACCTTCTTCTGCAATGCTTTTCCTCCAATTTAACTGCCAGCTTTTGGGAACTGTCCGAGGAGGACGGCTTGCAGCTTCTGAAATGCACAAAATGCCATTTGACACAGAATGAAACCGAAAACGAGTCCAAGGTTTTACACCCCCAAATGAAGTACGGAGAAAGGATAAAAGGAGAGCGAATTTCCAAGGCTGCTTGCAGAAAATGTAAAGAATTAGGACATCTATTTGTGGAAGAGAGCAGTAGATACCTCTGCACATCTTCTGCCCCAAGGTAGCTTGCAGATTTTCTCAGCACTTCCGGGGGGAGGCGTCTGTCGGACCTGGTTTTCATTCACTCAAGAGCGGCTTTGCACCAAAAGGGCTGGTCCTATTCTGGCCAGGAGCAACAAAGGGTCCAAACTTCTCCTGGGGAAAATGTTAAGGACGAACCTCGACCCCCAGATGTGGGAGATCACGTCTGAAGCCCTTTAAAATTCATGAGAAGAATAAGGAAATACTAAATAAGCTTGCCTTTTGGAAAAAAGCAGGAATATACCTGGGAAGAGAATGGCTAATAGCAAATCATGGACGTTCGAAGATCCTAAACCATTTCAGGCCTGCAATGTTTGGAGATCTTGAGAAAGGAAATGTTTTAGGTATGGGAACCGCTCATGCCCTGATACTTCCTAATGGGAACATTCATCCCCATGGAATAACGCAGATGCACTTGGATTTCCTAAAAAACCAAGATAAAAATCGTGGCAGTTCGGTTTCTCATTGCTTCTTCCAGCAGTGAACTGACAGAGAGCCTTCAAATTACTTTCAGATAGATGGGAAGCCTCTGCTGGCCCAGCGTGGCCCTCTCGGAAATGGCAAGTCTGTGGTAGGATTATGTTGGCCTCCTGGTCCTAAGGGGGGAGGTACTTTTTCTCTGCAGCACTCCTGTCTGTGGAGGGGGGTACCTTCAATGTCAGAAGCTTCCCAGATCTGTCTCACACCTATCTGCTGACCTGGATAAAACCCCAAACATTTGCTCTGTAAGAACTTGCAACATGGACACAAGGAGTCAAGGTGTTTCGTGGGCGAAATTTGGTACCAAGAGCTTCCTAAACTTCTGTGAGACCTACAGGATGCAACAGATGTGTAGGGGAAAGATACCACATACAGGAATCAGTTGGACCTCCAGCAAAATGTGGCAGTGTGGAGAACATCAGAGCACCAGTGAGTCATGTCCTTCTCCAGCTAACTCTGTTTCTATGACTTACTTCCATGTTCAGGCTTCACTGAGCTACCTGAGCCCCCCACCAAATTAGAGTTTATTCCCTAAAGTGCTTCTCCATTGCGGGGGGGGAATATTTTCACAACACTCCCAAACCACTGATATTACCATCTTCAGAGGCCCTCCCAAACCATTGACATTGCCACCTTCTGCATAAATGGTGCCGTTTGGACATGCCACCTATGGATTCTCCCTTACTGACGGGGGCATTGCAGAGTTGGTGCGCTATCCAGGCATGTTAGCCTTCCCATAATCCCACAGGCCATGCTGGCTGGGGATTAAGGGAACTGAAGTGCAACACGCATGGATGGCCTCAAGCTGGGGAAAGCTAGTTGGCATCAAGCAAGAAGCAGGAAGAGCCGCGTTCAAAAGCCATTCATCTTGAAGTTCACTCTATAACATGGACCCAGTCCTTCTCCTTTACAAATCACAAAGAAGTAACTCTAGTGTAAGTATCTATCTATCTATCTATCTATCTATCTATCTATCTATCTATCTATGCATGCTGATTAAACGATCATCCTGGTCACTGTGAGTCTTTGATGGCAGACCCTGCTGCTCTTCCTCAATTCTATTTTAAGCAGACTGGGCTAGAGATTCACACTTCCAGAAACAAAATACCAATAATAATAACTTAAAAACAGCATCCAGCAAGGCAGAGCCAATAGCTGGAGTGAATTACCGTCCCAGCCAAGTGCGGAGCAAACTGCATCCGTGGCCAAGCCAGGGGTGGGCGGGGGAACATTTCGGAACGGATGAGATCGTCCCGGGAATAAAAGGGGATGCTGGATGGAGAACTGGGCTTGGAAACGATTCCTCCATCTGCTGGTAAGGAGAAGGAATGACTTAGAAGACAGATTTCCCAGAAGTGGGGGTAGATAAAGCAATAATCTATTTCATTGGCCAAACTCCTCTACAACAGAAGCTGCCCAGAAATCCAGAAATGTACCCATGGTAGTGTAAACGCGTGTGCCTTGGATCCTCTCCTGTCCAATCCTGTGCTTCAGGATACCACACCAACTGGAGCCAAGGAGGGAAAACATTGCCTGTTCCCCACTTCCCCGCCTCCACCGTGGGTCATCAGCAATTCGCCGGCGGTGCTGCATTAATGCAAGAGAGGAAGGATGCGAGAGAGCGACGGGGGGGGGGGTAGAATAGAAGCCTTCTCTAAGCTAAGAATTGCATCCAGAGTATGGGGCTGCATACCAAGTTGGATAGGAAGTACAGGGAGTCCTTGTTTAGCAACCACAATTGGGACCAGCAACTCAGTGGTTAAGCAGAGAGGTCGCTAAGTGAAACCACAACTGTGCTTATGACCTTACTTCAGCTTTCCTTTTCCTTTACAGACCTGCGAAGGTCGTAAATGAGAGGATTGGTCATAAAGTTACTTTTTCATCACCGTTGTAACTGCAAATGGTCGCTAAACGAGGCAGACACTAAACAAGGACTACCTGTACCTGAGTTGATTTGATACCATTTTCACCTCTCCCTAAACCATCTTGTGGGTCCTTAGTTGGTGCAAATCTAACCCCAGAGGTGGTTGATGACTTAGGGTGATACTCTGAACCCAACCGTGGTTTATTCACTATAGACATTTTACAGACAATCTCTATCAAACAGCACAATGAGCAGATGGGAATGCGGGAAACTAATTCAAACATCCGTTGGGCGCTAAGCTTACACTCAGTTGCAAACCATACGCATTCGAGAAGTAAAGGAGGCACTTTCTCGCAAGAGGAGGGACCGACTGGATGAAATATGGAGGCCAACTCTTTCTCCTGAAACTTCCTGCCTCCCGAATTAAAACATTGCTTCATTTTCTCGATTAATTTCACATTCCTTTCCAGGGCCCCAGAGAAACTGAAAGAAACAAGAAGATGCTTCAGGGAGTCACTTAGTGACTTTCTTGATGCTCTATGCTCCAAATGAGATATCGGATAACAAATTGTACGCAAAATATCGTCCCTAAATATCCTCAAGATCTATTTTGAAGCCATTTGCCCCCCATCGCAGTTCGGGAAAGGGCATCTGAGAAAGACATCAGAATAGCTCTGAAAAATAAATCCAAGCGGTCCTTCCATAATCCAACATTGTTCCAATTATTTATTATTATTTTTGGAAGCCACTTGGATTTTGGGAGTCACCTCAAACAACCCCACGATGCACACACCACTCCCCGGGCTCAGCTCAACCAGGGGCTGTGCAGATCTCTCAGATTACAAATCCTACACAACACAACTAGCACAGGTATTCCTTTTGCTGGCTGGGGATGATGGGCGCAGTACTCAATGTATCTGGCAGGTACCCAACAGAGGCAGTTGAAACCAGATACAGAGAGCCTCCCATGGTCTGCTCACACTCTCTTATTTGAAATGAGCAATCTCGGCCTCTGAAACCATATCTCAACCCGATCACATTTTGCAAATGGTCCTCATTTTTATATACTGCTTTATTTGTTAACTGAGTGTCCTCCTCTTGAGTTTCATGCAGTGCGCAACGCGTCTTCCAGACCCAACATTAGCACAAACAGAATCCCAAGGTAATGGGGGGGAACCCTACTTAAATAAAACAAAGCAAAACATTTAACACTGATGACAAAGGGATCATCATTCAATGCCAAAATCACATCAGTCAAGCCAGTTAAACATTACTACACATAAGCCACCCTTCTACCTTTGGGAAAGAAATCCTTATTTTTTCCAAACTTTCTACGCAACGATCCATTTCAGAGGATCTGTGCCTTCCCAAAACATTTAAAAATTTATTTTTGATCTATCTGTGAGAGGGAAGACATTTCTCTTTCCATTTCAATTGTCCTAATTGGTTTTTCTTCCCTGAATCCTGAGCATCTGAAATTCAAGATACCGTTTCCCATCAGATGGAAGTCTTCAGAAACAGGACAGTCACCACAACCGTCACAGCCAAAGACTGCAGCTCTCTTAAGCCGCCATTGCTGAGCTCGCAGAGGGATTTAAGAACGATTTGTCCTGAGTGGAGCCTCATACATGCTTAACGTGTACAAGGAAGGACAGGTTGGACAGCTAGAATGTGTCTGGTTTGGTTCAATTTTAATTTCCTATGTGTGATCCATGGCATCGTTTCAAGGAAGAATAGGAAAGCTGACAGAAGTTTAAGTAGGAGTGAAATTTGAATCCTGGAACAGACGCTTTGAAGACCAACTTCTCAGTCTGGAGAACATCTTCAGTGAAGGTTGAAGATGCCTTGAATTGGCTGAAGTCTGCTTGCAAGCCCTAATCTGCTCCACCTCCTTCTTAAATTCCATCACCACCAAAATGATCCGGGGAAACACACAGCCGCTGGGCAAAGCAGGGCAGCTCAAGGGGGTGCCACCACATGGGGGTCTCCAATCCCTTCCTGCAAATCTAACCTGCAAGCTCAAAAGAGGGACGGTTTGCCTCCCCAAAACTCCATCCCCGTTGTTTCTAAAACAGAAACGGAGGCAGCCAAAGCAGAGAGGTGGGAACTTTTCTCCGTGGCTGAATTCTAAGGAGCTTCTTCCATCTTTTTGTATCCCACAGACACGAAGGGCTGAATTCACCATCCCAAAGGCGGTAAGCTGCACAGCCCTATTATGTTCAGAAATTCTTCATAATAATGACCTTGGAGGGGTGGGTGGGACACAATGCTCGCCTTGCCGGCACCTTAACTTCAGCAACACAACGGCAGCAAAGGTTGGTGACCCAACACCGGGGCTCCGACATCTGCAGGTGGGACCAGGAATCAAGGGTGGGGGGAGAGAAGTGTTTTAAGCAGCTGATGCTACAGAGGCCAAAACACAGAGCATGCTTTGCTCTCCCTGGGGAAGATATGAGCAGCCAAATTTCTGATGCCCAGCAGAGAAGGGCTTGGTGAAGAGGGGAAACGGCATCGTCAGCAGAGCAGCACAGGGCACGGGTGCCCGTAAGTTGCTCTGCACTGTTATAAACAGAGGTGGCTCGGTGGAATTAAAACATGGCGAAGCAGCTAGCGAAGAATTACCTCCACCTTTTAAAAGCCGTTTCGGTCCCTACTGCCTTGCAGAATAACCGGGTCACTGTGATGCAGCCTGCCCTTGCAACCCAACCCCGATAGCCCGTCTTTCCATGCCAAGCCTCTCATCCCACCCAAAGCAGCTGTGGCAGAAGGAACAGGACAGGATCACTCCCTTCTAGGCACAAGTTCATGTTTCAAAGGACGCCACCAGCAGCTCGTACCACGGCCACCCCGACGGTGACAAAAATTTTAAAAACCCAACCTACCCCGACTTCGACTTTTGAGACTGGCACGCAAGGCAGATTTTTTCTGCAAGAGAGCCAGATCTCCAAGTCAAATGGTTTCTCTCCAGCGGCAAATCAGGTGGGAAGAGAGTGAAACTGGTTCTGCGTCAGGAGAGAGGCAAAGAAGCTCTCCCTTTTTCTCTAAGTTTCTGGGCATCACAAAACAAAATTGCCTCCTGCATCCTCTTGAAATGGCAGTTCCCACCGGGAGGCCAGAAAGGATGACCCGAGATAACCGCCGTCCACCGCCAATGCCCGCCGGGGAACTCCAGAGACTGCCGATGGTGCAAGACCGCTGGGTTTCCCCGCACCTGACCCCCATAACACACAGCGCCAACAATGAACTGACCGTGATCTGTCTGTTTGGCAACCAGGAATCGCCAAGAGCGAAATTCAGGATCCTCATTCGCAGCTGCCAATAAACAGGGAAGAAGGGAGCGATAAATAGGATGGTTTGGCCAATCTGGCCTGATTGCAACACCTATAAATTCAGGGGCGCGTCAGGAAACGCTTACCCCCACGTAAGTTATTGCAGCCACGCGACGTTTGTGCACGCAAACACGTGCAGCCATTCAGTGACAATAAGAGCATTTCAAGAACTCAAGCAACACGGACGACAACCTTGTGGGGGAGACAGGATGCTCCCCACAGGGCGGGAAGGACAAAACAGAGGGTTTTCTTTGAAAGCCCACAGAAGGGAAGGGATTTCTCTAGGTTTAATAAACAACTGGCATGTATCTTTTTCCAATGGCTTAAAGTGGTTTACATCAAAACCGAAACATCTTTTAAAACTCCAAAGAAAAAGGAAGGCACGAAACAAAACTGTATCGAAGTGACAATAAATACCATTATTTTAAGGGTAGATAGGAATCTTAAGTTCAATGGGCAGATTGGTTAAAAATTAATATCCTAATTTTTAACCAACAATACAGTAAGGGGTAGCCTTATTCTGCCCTTTCTCCAAAGTTGTATTGCTGGAAAAAAAACAAAAAGAAAGAAGGAAGCTTTGCACAAGCTTTGTAAAAGACTGGGAACTTGGCTAAGTTATGGCCTACAAAGCATATTCTTGAATTATAGCTCTTTAATTTCAAACATGCTTTTCTTTCTTTTTTTTTTATGCTCCTTGTTCGATCTTAAGGCTCTAATGTTTAAAGCAAAGGAGATTACAAATGTGGGTAGGACCTCCTCAGTTCTGAATTTATCTTTTACTCCCAAATATACATCCCGGGCAATAGCGCCAGATATAATCGAGCTGCAGAATTCCTAGGAAAAAGAATGACTCAATACCGGTGTGGCAGAAACACCCAGGAATTTTTGGAAAAAGCCTCTGGCTGCGCTCACTGTACCCAGGAAAAAACAGCTAAATTTTTCCTTAAAGGGCATGATGACAACACAGCAGCGAAAACTCAAGTTGGGGGGAAAATATTTAGGAGTTAAACGTGGCACGAGTTCCCCCCCCCCCCGCAGTTCCACCCCATTTTTAAGAAATCACGCCATCTGACTCCCTCTGCACCAAAGGACAACATCTTGGGGAGACCAACCACCCCAACGCTGAGTCTCCCTGACACAGAAACCTCCCGTTGGATGACTTACTGCCTCATGAAGCAACCCAGAATTTGCATTTTGTCAATCAGCAGCCGGGACTTCAGCCTCTTTTATGACGAAGCAAGCCAAAACCACAGAATTCAAGAATTGCTCTAAATCATTTCCCCCGCATATTGAGAACTGTTAACAGTCAACATCTGAGAGGGCGAGGAGAACGAAGGAATCTCTTAAGATGAATGAGGCAGTTGGGTTTTCTGAGAAAAGGGTTTCCAGCCAAGGCTGCTGGAACAAGCCTCAGAAGGGCACACACATCTCACCCCAGCGATTCTCGAAGCTGTAAGTCAACCACATTCACAGGTGAACTGCAGCCACCCTGGTCCTTCTTGGGGGTTCTTGCTCACACACCAGAAGGGAGCTGCATTTTGGCACCCCCAGCTCTGCCCGTTCAGAAGCTCTGCCCAGAGAAGGGTGGGTATTCCTGGTGGACAGTGAGGTTAAGGGTATCAACACCAAGCAACACGTGTTTCTTAGAAGCTTTGGGAAAAGACTTGGCTACGGAGATGGGATGGAAAGGAAGATCTCAGCAGTGCGTTTTTTGTGGATAGGAGAGACCGGTGCCCGCCCGTGCCTTTGGTTAATAAGAAACCCAGAATCCAGACTTGGTGAACTCCATCGAAAACTTAAAAAAAAGGTGTTCATTTTCACTTTTTCGAGAGAGAGGATACTGAGCTATTATGCAAAAGTCTTGGATCTGCGCATCCTTTTTCCCTGGAGGTGGCTCAGGAAAAGCAAAGGCAACGATTCGCTTTCTCCAGGGCAGAAAATGTTGACTGGGGGGGCCCGTTCCAAGGCCCCTCCCCAGCAAGAGAAACTCGGATGGCAGCAACTTGTCCCCATCGTGGGAAGGATGTGAAGAGGAACAGCAGGAAGCAGTTCCAAGAACGGGCTGCGTGGACCTTGAAGGACCGGAGCCAAGGGGGAGGCAAAAACGCCGCTGCTGGAGAAGGCAGAGGAGCAGTTCAGGGAAAGAAAGGCGAAGGAGAGGCAGCGCGAGAGGAAATAACAAAAATTAAAGTGCAAAATTAACCAAGACTTTGTGGTAATACAATCTGAGAAGTTCTACTGTTTTTCTAGCGCTTCCCTTTTATCAATATCATTAACGGTCTCTGCTGGGGTCTGAGCGGAAGACGTGTATGCGCGGAGGGAGCAAGCGCACATCGTGAGTAGGGCTGGGAAGCATTTCGGAGGTCTCGATACTAAGGCGATCAGAGCACTGCAGCCAGTGACACACGAACGCTTGGGATGAGCCCAAACAGCTGCATTACAAGCCCAGAAACTCCCTGGTGAAAGGTTAAAACCCTTCCTTATGTATTCATTAGGTTCCCTCGTCCCCTGAAGCACTATTTAATTAGGGTTTGTGGAACAAGCCATAAAGCCTTCACTTGCATGTAATGTTAAGCCATAAACTATGCCTGACAATCTATAAGGGCTGCATTCAACCATCACACCAAGCTGAAGCCAAATGCTATAGCTTAGCAACGCACGTACCCCGTGACCTACCCAATATTCTTACTCCCCATCAACCACCGCTAAGTTCAAGCACCCATTTAAATCAAGGTTTGTTTTAAGCAGAACTCTTAAGCAAGCCACAGTGGGCTTGAGCCATGCATTTTACTAAGCCACCCCCCAGGGCTTACATGCCACCCCAGCCTGGTTCACACAAGGCCCTCAGATAAGCCCAAGCTATTGTAAGGTTTAGTGTAAGACACAATGATCCAGTTACTTCTGCTTCTCAGAAGAAGCAAAGTTTGTGGTCCTAAATCCCAGCCATGCATGTTAGAGCAAGGTTCAACTTTAAGAAGGACACGGAGCCCCAACGTTTGCCAGGTGACCACAAAGGGGCTGCGAGAGCAGAAAGGACCACAAATCCTGGACACTGGAAAAGACACGCATTGGGCTGGACAATGCTCATTCCCAGCCTTCGTGGCCAACGAAACATCTTTCTGATCTTCTCCATGCAAATATGGTTGCAGAAGCAACTTCAAGATCCAAACAGGCTGGAGAGGGGTGGGGCGGGAGAGACGTCTCCAGGGAAGCCCAACCTACCTACCTCCCCGCAAGCCTGAGAAAGATTAACTACGGGACTTCCTTGCTGGCCCTTTCCAGCAAGCTTCCTGTCCCTCCTCTCTCAACCACCTCCAGAAACAAACCTTCCCAGCACAGTTGGTTCTGCAGCGTATGGGGGGAAAATGTGTGGGTGCTTTTTAAAGCATTATTGCTATAAAAAGGATTACATTTTTCAAATCTGGCATACGGCGTCACACACACTTGCCAAAAGGGGCCGAGGGGAGGAGAAAGCTCTGAGCGCCCACCTGGCTAAGTCTCTGATTGTTCTCCTTGGAGCAGAAGAGAGAAAAGGTCCAAGTCCTCTCACAAAGAGGGGTGGGGGGGACCCTGGAAAGCTCCAGGTAAAGGACAAGCAGCTTCTCTACTACTTGGGACACTTTTTAACCAACAGCTCAAGAGGAAGAGGCACAATTTGCAAAGTTCTCCCAAGTGAAGGCCAGGCAATTCCACGCTGATCTCTTAAGCCAGCGTCAACCCACATCTACCTTCGCTTATCAAATGTCAAGTACCTGATGTTCTCCTACGGTCCTTATTTAGACACTAGCAAGACGGCTCGCATCCTCTCAGCGAAGATGCTAAGACCCAGGGGCCCAGCAGCACATGAGCCAATGTTATGGTTCTTGCAGGGAAAGGAAGGGAAGGAAACCAGCAACATCACCCAGGCGTAACATCTGCATGACTTCCACAACCTTCTCTCAAACATGAAGGAACAAAAGGGTGTTGTGAAACCCAGGTGTCTGCTCCCTTGCTGGTAACTCCTGGCTGGGTTGATATGTTGCAGCACGTCTAACCTAGCCAATGTGGGTTTCAAAAATGGAAGATGGCAAGGAATAAAAAAAGCGGTGAGTTTTTCATTAACTCTGCCAGTACAACATTGGATTAGATACAGGAACAATTTCAACCTTTTCCACAGTGCGTCACTTTAGCAAGAAAGCAGTGGAAAGTGAAAATTGGGAAGCGGGCATCCACCCGCAGGAGGGTGTGTTTGTGTGTCAAAAAAGTCAGGATGGCACCCATACGACTGAACCACCATCCTTTTTTTCCCAGGCATCCCACATGCAATACCCATAAAAAAAAGAGGAACTCGGTTTAGCTACCATCTTGACTTTTTTTGACCTTGCCCCTGTTAGGGGAATATAGAGCGGCTTACACACATATATGCAAACACAGTTTCATATCATGGGGTTTCCTTCACGCCCAAATCCCAGTTCTTGATCACAGGTTGATGGTTCCAACGCCATCCTTCAGCGACATGAAAAAAAACAAACCTGGTTGAAAGGCCTCAAACCAGTGTTTTTCAAACTTCTGGGAGTTGAAGTCCACACATCCTCAAGTTGCCACGTTTGACAAACACTGCCTTAAACCAGTCAATAGATAATGCACCCGCCTTGGGCAGACTCCACATTTCAGTATGAACGATTTTTAAGCTCCTCCACGTGGGCAAGGAGACCCACCGAGCAGGGTGGGAGGGAAGAACTGAAATTTCCTGTGACCCATCGCTGAAAGGTACGTCACGTGTGCTATTCGAGAGAGAGACCTAATTCCTCACCATCTGCCTTTCCTGCCTCATCAAAAGGAGCAGATGGGTATTTTCCTGTACCAAGCTTGTTAACTCAGCAGACGCCAAGATACCCTCCCAGACTTAAAAAAAAAAGTTAATTATTGACTGCATGCACCATACAATTAATGTATTCATCAATCCCATTCATTAATAATTGATCCTTTCTTCCTTTTCCCAGTTAATGCCCCATGACAGGAAAAGGAGGGAAGAATTCTGTGTATCCCCTTAAGCCTGCCAGCAATTCTACAGCAAACAGAAATGGTTTCGTTCAACGAAACCAGGCCCTCGACTTCATTGTACAAAGATCAGCAGCCATACGCAGGGAAAACCAGTTGTAACCAAGAATTATGAAATACTTTCATCTTCTCATGTTGACCTGTGGGAAGAAACCAGCAATGTGATGAGGTTCTGGTGCTTACAACACGCCATTAGAGCACACGGAGAAAAGGAATATTTTGTGCACTTTTTTGTAAAAGCTTTGTACTCTTCTGCTTTGGGGGTTAAATGCATAATTCCTAAAAGAAGGAAGGCTTTCCATCCACATTCTGCGTTTGTCGAACGGTCCCCACAAGACGAAATCCTCCAGGCTACCTTTTCCAGCCCTCTTAAGGGGACCCACCTCTCACCTCCAAGGGCCCAGGTGGTGCAACCCGCCATCTGCACACCGAAGCAACTTTCAGAGATCCAAAATGCACAGACCGATCCTTACGCATTTGGCAACCGCTCTCTGCCTTTGCAAAAGGAAACCCTCTTTGGCGGGGAGGGGAGTCAAAATAGCTGTTTTTGCTCTCCTTGTTCCATTAATTCCAGTCCTGCCTCCCAAAAGCTACAGGGATGATTGCAGCTGCCTCTGCTTAAACTCACCCGATGCCCTTGGTCTACAGCCCACCCCCTCCCCTTAACTAAACCCCAGAGCCCCTGAGAGGATACCCCACCCTGAATTTCATGGAGAAGGAATCTAGGTACTAAGTTAAATCTTGGTGCAATGAGGTTAGTTTAAAAATGAACGAAAGGACAATCTTATACACACAGAAGAAACAGCTAAGGTACATCTTGTAGGTGAGCAAGCTTCTTTATAATGCCAAAGGTATGTTTCTGTAGTTTTCTTGGCAGAAAGAGGAAAAGGGATTGGCACCCTGAGATTTTATTGCGGTCTCCCATCTAGCCACTAAACAGAACTGATTCCCTTCTTATGTCCTCTCTCTATGAGAAATGAGTCCAATTTCACGGAACAATCATGATGACCAAGTCAAATGCTACGTACATCTAACCTTCTCATTCCTGGTTCTTTTCAGCTGGGCCTGCTTATTATTTACACTCAAGGATTTAATTCTGAATAAACTAGATCCTGGATCAGAGCCTCTGATTGTTTGCAAAGTATGTTTCCCTCCCAGGAAAATAACCATCAGCCTGTCCAAGCATCTGACGCTGAGTTGTAATATTCTGGTTCAGAGAAAGCCACTTTCAGAACACATTTAAGAAACTTTTTTTTTTTTAAAAACCAGTACTTAACATATAGATAGTTTACATAAAGGAGAATTTTTCAAAGAACGATGGGAGAGAAGTGTTTGTACATTTAGTAAAAAAAAAAACTAAACGGAAACCATCTTTTCTGCAGCAGCCAGCAAAGCCATCCAGGTTAAGCGAAGAGACAACTTTCACGCAATTTGCATATTGTTGACATCTGATACCAGGAAGAGAATGAATTACATCTAGCAGACAGTTTTATGTGCCTGACTTAGTAGCTGGAAAACGTTCGCCAATTTCACATTCGCCAGTTTCACTGGGCTGCCCAGAAAGAGAGATAAATATTAACAGTATTAAATCTACTAGGACTTAGCTAGAAGTCACCCACCAGCTGCCCTGCCTAAGCAAACTTAGTTTGACTGCAACCTCACTGGGGCTAATCCATCTTTGTCTGTAAAACTGCAACTCGGGAGATGGGTCATAGCAACATTTGCACACTTTTCACTACATTATGGGCCTCCTCTGACGTTCCACAGGCATTGCTCCGCCGGCTTCTTCCTCATTGTCCACTCCAAGTCCTTGGGTAAATGTTTAACACTAAAAGGAGAAGGCAAAGCCAGAGAGAGAATATGGGTGTATTTGGGGGGTGGAGGGTGAGCAGAAGCAAAAGCAAAGCCTCAGTTGTTGCAATGAACCATACACAGGACTCTCACCCGATCTGGAACGGATGTCCAGGCGGATCGGAGTGTCCAGAAGCCATCCAAATTGCAAATGCTTCATTTTTAAAAAATCAGGTCAGGGCAAGAGACAACACGACTGTGCCACGCTAGTTGCACGGAGGCTGGATTTGGACAGCCTGGCCGCGGGGGGAGAAAGCGGGTCCCTTCGCGTTCCAATACCCCGCGCAAGATGATGCTGCCTGAAGACAACCCACCCTGCCCTACTAGATCTACCAGATCTCCTCGAGGACTGGCCAGTCCAAAGGCAGCAGGGTGTCTCCAGGCCCACTGCAGCTCGATCCCTGATCCCCACAAGTTCCCCTCAGAACTTGCAACACCGCAGGCTTTCATTAGCAGCCACCATCCTCACCACCAGCAGATCGAACCCCTACTAGTGAGATATTGCCATTACCATTAAGGCAAAACAAAACCCCCAACCCTATTACTGGGAACATAAAACGCTAGATCCAAATGTATGCGTCACACCGGCTCTCTCTTATATGAGATGGGGCTTAAACCTGTTTAAAGATATAATTGACAGAATCTTTGGACGAGGAACTCAGAGTAGCTACCTCCTCTCCCCCCCCCCCCCCAATGCAGACATGAGAAGCACACAGGATGCTCCTATGGTGGAAGGAAGGTTGGGAACCTGAAGGAGGACACTATTTTCTACAGAAGCTTGCAGCTGGTATCAGGACACTGAAATCCGTGGAAGTTTCCATCTCCATCTGCGCAGCGGCATTTAAAGCAGTCCGAAAAGAACCAAGAGGCTGAGAGAAATGTTCCCAAATGTACCTCCAGCCGGGCATGAATTCAGACTCCTTAAGACTTTGACCCCAGATCCAACTTGGTGGCTAACATATGCAATCCGCTGCTCAAGGGCTTCTTATCGCAGGAGGAACCGGTTCTCTCCAAAACGCAGGCCTGAATTTCTCAAGGACAACCCGGTGCAATCTGCCCCCCCCAACCCTATCGCAGCCCCCAACCCAACTTCCTATCTGCTTTCCCACAGACTCGCTGCCTCTGGACACCTGGAAGGCGCCTCCTCCTCCTCCTGCTCCCTCTGTTCGCCCAGGGGGAGCGCCCGGCACCCTCTTCGGATAGCCACAGCTTTGCATCCCCCCCCATATTCCCGCCCTCAGGGGAAACTGCCCTAGGCCACTTCTGCTTCCCTCTTCGGGGGTCCTTTCAACCCCGCTTGCCTGCCCTAACCGCCCCTCCCCAGGCACTCTCCTGCGGGATGCTTTTCCCTCCCGCTACTCCGAGGGACTCCGAGCCCCACGCCCGCATCTGCTTCCAAACCGAACCCGCTTCCGAAACGGCTCCGGAGCCGCCAAGGCGCGCCTCTGCCCCAGCGACCCTTGCTGCCCGCCCCCCGCCCAGCCCCGTTCAGCGCTGCAAGCCCTCGCTCGCACCGCGCGCCCGGCGCCGCCTCCAGCGCCCGGGCGCGTTTACTCGGGAGCAAGGCGCGCTCTGCCCAGCGAGCGGGATCCGGCTCCCTAAAGTCATCTTCCCCGACCTGGCGCCCTCCAGATGTGCCGCGATGCCGCTTCCCGCAAAACCCAGCTGGAGCGGCCTGGGCGGGGGGGGGGCGACGGCTGGGGATTGTGGGAACTGAACTCTCAGATTCCTGGAGGGCGCCAGGTTGGGGAGCTGCCCCGCGCGCCCGTGCGCGAGGAGCGCCGCCCCGCAGCCCCCGCCGGACCCCGCGGCCGCCCCGCGCCCCCCGCCGCCGTCCCCGCCGCATCGCCGGGTCCCCCTCCGCTCCGCCAGCCCCGCGGGATCGAGTCCCCGTCCCCGCTCGCCTCGCACTGCACCACCCCCTCCATCTTGCACGCCTCCCGCAGCACGCGTGGCCTCCCCGCCCCCGCCCCGCGCCCGCCCCGGCGCGCATCCCGCCCGCCCTACCGCGTCCCCCTCGGGAAAGGGTCCCCGTCCGCCTCCGCGCAGCCACGGCCACGGCCACGGCCCCGTCCCGGCTCGGTCCGACTCTTGCAAGCGCCGCAGCAGGCGGCTTCGGGGCTCGGGCCACGTGACGGCGCCCGGCGCCCCCATAGGCTGGGCCCGGACCAGGGCTGCCGGGCAACGGTGAGCCCGCCCCCTCCGCCTCCCCTGCACCTGAGAAGCGGAGCCGCCTTACGCTATCGGCGTAGCGCCGCCGCCTTGCCCCTCCGCCCGGGGGCGCCTCCGGCCGCGCCGACGCACTCGGCGTAAGCCGGCCCACCGCCCAGCCGGCTACCTGTGCGCCGGCCGGCCCGGCCCGCCTCGGCCGAGCGGCGCCTCCTCCCCGGCGCTGCGGAGGCCGCGCCGCTCCGTCCCGGGCGGGGGCGGGGGCGGGGGCGGGGGCGGGGGGTCCCTTCCCCTCCTCCCTTCGCAAAATACGTAAACCTCGCTCCGGAATCCGGAGGCGGCGCGGCCGCACCTGAGGGCAGCCCTTGCGCTGCGGGCGTAGAAGGAGCGCCTGCGTCCTCTGCGCAAAATGCGTAAGGGGGCCAGAGTGGCTTTTCCGCCGGAGTCCCCTGAAAAAGGAGGGTGCAATGCAAAAGGGGGCGAAACGAGCGGGGGGGTGGAGGAAAGAGGAGAAAGCCGGGGGGGGCTGCTGAAAAAAGGAAAGGAGAACGCAAAGGCGGGGGGGACGCCGGAGTCAAGGAAGGGAGCCAGCAGGTGAGGTGTCCGTGAATGGGACCTGCTGTAGCTGGAGGGAGGGAGGAGAGGAGAGGGAGAGGGAGAGGGAGAGGGAGGGGGCGGGAGGGAGGAAGGAAGGAAGGAAGGAAGGAAGGAGAGAGGTTGAAAAAAGGAAGGAAGGAAGGGAAGAAGGAAGGAAGGAAGGGAAGAAGGAAGGAAGGAAGGAAGGAAAAGATAAGGGAGGGAGGAAGAAAGGAAGGAAGGAAGGAAAGGAGAGGGAGATTGAAAAAGGAAGGAAGGAGGAGCAGGAGAGGAAGCAAGGAAGGAAGGAAAGAACAGGAAAGAGAAATGAGAGAAGGAAGGAAGGAAGGAAGGACCTGACTGTGCTGTAAGAGAATGGCGATGGTGAAAACCAAAGGAGTGAGGGGGAAAGCAAAGGAGAGGAAGAGGAGGAGTGGGGTAAATTAAGGGGGGTTGGAAATGGGCAGCTGGGAGCAAGGGCAGGGCGCCAGGCCAAAAGGAGAGGCCGAGGTAACCGGGGGCCCCTCCTGAGGAGCTGCTGGAGGCGGCAGATGTGGGGGCTCCATGGGTGCGCCAGACGAGCCTCCGGCTGCCCCAAGGCTCCCTGGGAGGCCTCCCTCCCCTCCCCGCAAAGGGGGGAAGCAAAGCTGCCAAGAGTCCCTCCCGAGGGGCCCGGGGTCCCCCTCCGCGCCCCAACACTCTTCCCGTCATTGCAGAGGAATGGATCCCCATCCACCGGCGAGCCTCAGAAGGCGATGCCAGGCTGGCCTCAGGCATGGGGCCAACAAGGCCTGCCTTTGGGAGATGGGGGCCCCGGAGAAAGCCGCCGTGCCCCCATTTTCCAGCCCTCTGCAAGGACACCCCCTTCCACAAAGCCGACCAATCAAGAGCCGAAGGAGGGGCGTGGGCGTTTGGGGCCAAGAGCAGCTTCGATGGCAGGACGTCCTGCCTTGGTGGGTCGACCCCAAACCACACGCGTCTCGGCCACTTCGAGCCTCTTTAACAGCCCCCTCCCCACTAAAGGGAATCCTTCCCACTAGCAGGATTTTGCTCCTCCAGCCGTGCTGGAGTCCAGCTCCCATCATTCCCAGCCAGCATGGGGGCTGCCGGGACACCTATGGATTTTTACTGCCTGGTCTATGGCTTGGGGGTGCAGTAATTAACGGCCCTGAATCTCCCATGTTGTGGCCTCTGCCGCCAGTTGGCACTGCCCAGCACCGTTGGCGGGCCTTGGTGAGAACAGCGCCTGAAGCCCAAAACCCTGGACCAAGTACCAGAGCAGATCTCTGCAAGAACGACTCCAGTTCCTTCCCTTTTATTCCTGTTTATTTAGCCAAAGAATTGTTGCACCAAAAAATCACACTGTAGCAGTTGCACTGGCTGTAAACAATAACAACAAAAAAAGATGCAAAAAGGCAGAATAGAAGGGCTAGGACATGCTAAGGTAAAAGCATATCTGCAATATAAAGGGTAATACGTTTGCAATCATGGCCTAATGTAGTAGCATAGTGGTTTATTTTCTTCACAGCTGGAGATGAAATTGACCAAGGGAGGACAACCCTGAGGGTTATTTCTTTCTTTAAATGTTTTTATACCACCTCTCCTGCTGTTATTATTACTTAATTAAATTTATATGCCACATGGCGCAAGACCAAGCAAAGTGCCAAGGATATGGGGGAGTAGGGAGAACCCTTAACTTGGGTTGGGTTAACCCTAACAAGGGATCACTAGGCCTTGAAAGACCGCTTTTAGGAAAAGGAGTGGAGAAGAAGCTACATCAAAGCAAAGGTTGGAACCATCCCAGCCTAAAACAACATGGCAGCCGTTGAAGCCTACAAGCTACAACCTACCGGGTGCCCCAAACACATGGCTTTCTTAGCATTCCTCCTCCCATAGTTACGGTGCATGATTCACGCGCATGGGCCAACACAGCTGCTATTAGGCATATTACCAAGAAGTATGGCACACGTGTCACAATTGTGCTTCCTCACACCCAAAAGAAGCCCCAGAGAAGTCTCTCCCTTAAGGTCAAGCTCTATCTTGTGCTATCTGTACAGGATGGGCACAGGGGTCTTTTCCCCCTGAATGCTGAACTTTCCCCCCGAATGCTGAACTTGCAACGGTGAAGATTTGGAACTGGGGTCCGTGTGTTTTGTGCCCTACAGCAACAGAGGGGATCTTCCCCTCCATTCCAGGATCAGCCCAACCCTCATCTCTGAAGGCTGGGAAGCTGCCGGGATCCCTCCATTTCCTCTGAAAGGAGATTACTGCAGATTTATGGCATTCTGTAATAACTGGCTTGAGTTTATTGTTCTCAGGCACAGATTGTCAAGTGTGCAGTAGGAGAAGCGATTCCTTTCGGGGTTTTGATAGCCCTCTAGAAGACTTGAGAAGATCCACCTACTCAGTAGGCTATTAGAGACAGGTTCCCTTTAAAAGTATTTTCTTTGCCAGAACTGTTAGGAGTATTCCCCAGTATTTTTGGCTCCAGCAAACATCTCCTGTACCAGTTCCCAATATCATAACAATATTAAGTGTCAAGAACTTTTCATCCAAGCCCACGTAACCCCAACCGACCTGAGATAGCTTCCAGTTATTATCATGTACTTCTGAGTTTAAAACAAATTTGCAGGTACAGACTTTATACCTCCTGCATTAGGCATGTAAGAAAGAGTGTCATTTTTATATGGAAAATAATGCTTTTTGAAATGGCTTTCACCCACAATTATTCTTCCTGGAACATCTGAACACGCAGGAGATGAAAACTTATCACTTGGAACCAATGGCATTATAAATATTACGACTATATTCTTTCTGCCAAGCCACAGTATATGCTGACTTCATATAATTCAAGAAATTTGCAATTTGATATCACAGAAAATCAATGGGACATCTAAGGGTATTTCTGAAGTAGATTTGTGTCTTATTGTGCAGAAGTACAGACCGGCCATCACCAAGCCTTCAAATAACTTTTTATAAGCTATATTCTTGGTCCCTGGTAGTCACATCAAATATAAATGTGTGTGGAAAAGAACATAAGAAGGTACAAAGGAATATAAAACTTTACTGTTAAACTCTGCAGTAGAAAGAAGGCAGACGGACATGTTTATCCTTCAGTAATACTGAAAATAAGTTTGAAGTAGTAATTCGGTGGTAGAAAAATGAAAGAATTTTATCTTATATATACAAAGTATGTGTGTTTGTGTGTGTGTTAATGTTATGGGGTATGTACTAGAAGTAAGTCCCATTGTACTTAGGATTTGCTCCCTGGTAACTGCCATTAAATTCTGTCTCTCAAGACTGCAGTTCTAAATACTGTATGACAGAACCATTCATTGGGTTTTAAAACATAAGGTACACCAGCGGTCAAAATCTGAATATCCAAAAACACCATTAGGGGAGATCGAGGGAAAAAAAGACGAATGGTCAATTTTCAAAAAGTAATTGCATTAAAAAACAAAAGATGGATGAATGAGAACGTGAAACTACGTATCCAAGGAAAAAACGTGGACCAACGTGAAGAAAGTAGGCGCTGAAAGTTAGTGGCGACACAATGACAGTTTCAAAGAAGTTGATAAAAGCCACAGAGAAAGTTGTAAAAGGAAGACATTTTAAGAGCTCTCACTAAGATTTCAAGAGTGTTTTCTTGCAAGGAGGAATCAAGGATGTGATGAGGTGGGTGAGCGAGGCAGCTAATGAAGCAGAGATCAAATAACTCATCAGAACTTTCTCTTGGGGGATCCTCTGCAGCATTTCTGACTTGGATTTTATGGCTGGGTAATTAGAGGACAGACGCTCTTTGTTCCCCCCTGCAGAAATACAGACCTCACGCACACAGGTTGCACGGCATAAAGATGGACTGTTCGCAGACCTGTTTTGCAAGTAATCTCACCACCATCCATCCAGAATACCCATTCTTCTCTAAAATCAAAATATCCTTCTATACCTTGAAGCACACAGTAGCGTTGGGAAGCACGGGTTTCTGCCCCCAAGAAATTTCATCCACATGTCTTTGTTGTAAACCGCCCAGAGTCGTTTCAACGAGACGGGCGGTGACAACTTTGATAAATAAATTTTAAAAAATAAATAGATTGCATGAATAAAGATTCCACATGTACTATACTGCATGGTACTAAGAGTACTACGCGGGCCTCAGATCAAAGGTGGTCTTACATACATTAATATTTGGACAGCTGTGAAAATGTCTAGAGAAGAATATAAAAGTTTGAGGAGCCGTAAGTGCACCTTTGGATGGACAAGCAATGGAAGGCAGAAATGTGATACGGTTGCTTTAAGTCACGACGATTTGGATCCGAGCAAGAGTCTGATGTCTGAAACAGCATTCCATATTCAACTGCACTTGGAAGTAAGTCTCGAAGAACACGGTGGGACTTTCCAAGGAAATATGCATTATTTTTAAACGTTGCATGGCTATTTTTCTTCGTTGCTTGTATGCCACCCAGTCCCTTAGAGTCGGGCGGCCCTACAAACTCGTGAAATAAGAGATGAAAAAGTAGCTTTTTTGCATTACGGATTTTGATTTACTTGAAGGAAGCATATACATTCCCTTTGTAACTAGTTTCCCTAAATGGATCTATCATTAGCTAATAAGTAAAGGAATTGTGTCTAATATGTTCTATTGACTAGAGATGCCCCTAAAAGCATTCCTCAGGTTAAAGACCCGATAAAGGAGCTTTGTAGATGCTGGAACAAAGCATGCGTCATCAAACTTCGCTAAAAAATAGGAAAAAGTGGTTTGAGGGGTTATGATGCTTACAAGACTACAAAAGGAAGGATGAGAGAAGATTGTTGGGGGGGGATGTCTTGTGACTCATTTTCTGTTTGGGAGTCAATGACCCAAATAACATTGGCAGACGATTAACTGAAGACACCCCATGCTTGAATGATATATTAGAAGTTATTTTGGCTATCAAGACGATAAAATGGCCATTAGCTATACTAAAGAGTGGGGGGGGGACCTATGTAAGTGAGCAAAGATGAAGTGTAACCTATCAAGCCCGAAAGATATTTAGTTTTGGGCAAACAATCTCAAGGATTAATCTGGGGTATGCATGAATGGAATTTGGGTAAGTTTTATATAACAAAACCCCTTGAAATCAATACTTGGTTCTTCCGTTTGGTTCTTCTGAGATTTTGAACGTTGCCTTCAGGACTTACCCACGATTCGCTTCTGGAGTTAATAGGATTTGTGTCACCTGTTCCTGGATGCAGAGTTAGCCTTTAAAAGCCACGGGGGACTCCGTTTCAAGGAGGCGCATAGCTTGTTCAGCCCATGACCAATCTTGCCGAAATTAATAATGCTTTACAGGTGGTTTGGTATAAACGGAACTGACTTGCATCGCCTGACACGTAGGCAGGCAATAACTCCCGTGTCTTAAAACAAGGAAAAGGTGTGGATTCACACAACCATGTCAATACTGAGCTTCACATTATGCTGCTGCTGCTCTTTCTTAAAAAAAACCCAACCTTTCAATGCAAGTCTATCCATGTGACATCATTCAGGAAAGTGTGCTCTACTTATTATAAAGGCACGGCTCTCTACCTTTGCTGTAAAGAATCATGACGGTTATTCATCCCATTTCACCTCTAAGGACTGAAAGGTTTTCAGCTGCTCTAATTACTTATTTAAGGCCTATTGATTTATTTTTTTCAGACTTCTGCCAGGACGAGCGCCTTTATGGCAACGTGTCATGCAGATGGCATTGCCTGCAAATTGGGGTGAGGAGGGAGATGGTGGCATCTTTGCCATAATAACCAAGCAAAACTTCTTTTTAGCCTGTGCTCCTGTTTCAAATATTTATGCAGTGGATTTTAAATACTAAAAAGTTAGTTCCCAGACTGAGAAAGAACACTGATCTTCCAATTCAAGGGTATCCTGTGATGGCTTTCTTGAATCAAGAATTAGGTTTAATCTCAGAGATTCCATGGCTTCGAAGTTGGGGGCGAAGGATAATACATTTGAATAACTTCTCTCTGTCCTGAACCTTTCTTGCAATAAAGGAAAACCAGCCCAGCCTGAGCAAAATAAAATTGATTCTTTTTCTTTGAGATACTTTTGTTTCTCACAAATCCAGAGCATCTCCAGACGGTAGCGATGCAGCCTCTGCTTCAAGAAACTTGCGGGAATGAGCAATCCACCCATCCACGTGTGTTGGAAGGAGATAGCATTCTGCAGACTTTGGGCAGACAGATAAGACAAGAATAAGGCTGGCCATAAATCAACAACTTGGTGACGTGAAGATGGGCAGTATGTTATAAAATAAACAAACCCTCAAAGAGACTTTCAAGGAACTGCCCCGTGGCTTTAGTACCGTAAAAGGGATTTCAGCAGCCAAGGGCAAGCAATCAGCCTGGCAAAATCAGGATTCGGAAGCACGTGGGGATGGATAGGGCTACATCAGTGTTTCTCAATCTGGGCAACGGTAAGATGGGTGGACTTCAATTTCATGCTGGCTAGGGAATTCTGGGAGTTGAAGTCCACCCATCTTCCCGTCGCGTGGACTTCCGATGCACCTCAAGCAGAAAAGACATATACCGATTGTAAAACATCACGTAAGATCTCATCATTAGAGGCAAACATCCAACTTTGAAAAATCAACAGCAAGCAGCAGACGTTATAAAACACGGGATAGAGCAAAGTGAAATAAACTGTTGCCTACAGGGTTTCAGCAGACAAAAATCAAGTGCTTTGTTCATTAAGAGTTTAAACAGATAAAATGCCTCATTATGGTACCCACTAAAGGGCATTTCCTCAGATGAGATTTGGGGCAGAGAACTTGGATCTATGGGGCTTTGCCACCATCTTGTTTGAAATCTGGTCCTAGGGTTTCTTAGATATTTGTGCTGAGAATACAGTGGTATTAATTCTCACACCACAGGTTCACAACCCTGTAATGTTATTTCTGCAATATCCTGTTAGAGAAACAACTGTGCAGGTCTTCATATTGTCCGTGGGCTAAGCCAAGAGGAATCTTGCTGCATTCTTTGTCAGAAGGCCAACTGATATCTGGTTTAACTGTGGCCTGCTCACCATAAGGTGGAAACAATCAATGGAAGCAAGTCAAATTATATAGATTTTCAGGTAGATTGAACACTTTTCAGAGGGCACCAAGGCCTTCCCCATCATCGTGTTTCTTCCGTGCATGAATCATCCCATTAATCCTGAAGCAAGCACCTCAGTGAGGGAAGTGAATCACATGGACAGAGATTGTGGACAAGCAAATGTTTAAGGTGCAACCATAATAGAAATTGCATATATCGTCCCACGCTATTTGTGCCACTGAAACGATCAAGCATGAATACGGGGGTGTTGTTGGGGGGGGGATCAAATCCTCTGGAGTCCTCCCTGAGCAAAACACTTCCTAGCAGAGATCCTTTTAATTGGAGTTGAGTACAATTCACGTTGAGGATCTCTTGTAAGTTTCCCTGAGAGACCAAGAAATGTTTGCTAACCATACAGCAAGAGATCTTCTCACAGAATTTCTCGGAGCGGATTGTACAGCTTGTCAGCAACTTTACAATGCTGTTTTAGAAATGTTAGTTCTGACCAAGATCATCATTTGGTAGCCCCACTGAGCATTTGGGCAGAAAGTATGAGAATTAACCTTCTACTTTTAGAACGTCTTGTTTCACTTCCACAAACGGTATTTCAACTGCACTCTATTACCCAGAGCGAGAAATATGGTTCTCAGAGTTTGCTAAAAACATTGATTTAATTATTTCTATCACCCATTTGGAGACCAGACTTCCAAAGTCCTACTTCTGGAACAGAAAGGCAGATGATCGGCAGGACTATTTGATGACATCAATCCATATGGCAGCGTCGGTTGGAAAGTAGGATTAGCCTAGAAATATGCAAACGTCCTTTTGTTGCACAATATATAGGAAAGGACAACCAGCTGGACTGCTACATTTGCTCCATAACAATGCAGGGAATTTTCACCCAGCCTCTCAGATCATTTGCAACCTTACTTGCCTCCTTTCAGGATTATAATTTTTTTTAAAAAATGTAGAAATAGCATGGGGTGTGATGTATATAGTTATGGAAAGAAAATAATTTAAAAAAATTTTTTAACCCTAAATACCATCTGCCTTCCCTAATGTAAACTCTGATCTCTGGAAATTAAGAGGTTATCCAGATCAAGCTTTCCTATTATATAACTTTAACTTATTATCATTGTTGTAAACTACATCTGAATTTTCTCTTTTGAGAAGTGCTGCAAGCATGCCTTAATAAATAAGATAAATGTGTCTGAGATCCTTTGTACACAGCAATCTAGCTATCCATACATAAAGTACTCTGTAATTTGAAAATCGATTTGTGAAGGCTCCGTTTGCTTTTCTCTGTTTTTATGCTGGACTTGCATCATTCATGTGACCAGGCCTGACCAGGAAGGCTCCTTATTGGCCATCATGGTAGGTAAAGCAAAAATAATAATGCAGAATTGCTGAGCAGAGAAGAAAAACATCCGAGTCTTGGCCAGCTGTGCTTCATTTGGCAGAAATGCGCATGCAGGAATTCAGAGGTTCCCGGTTTGGGCTGCTGGCATCCTGAGTTTTGGCATTTTTCCCCACGGGAGTCAAGCAATTCCACTTCTCAGCTGTACACTCTAGAATTGATGGGGCCGGGTTATTGGAGGGACCGCCTCTCCCCAATTACTTCTGCCATCCCATCAGGTCTGGCAGAGAAGGCATGTTGTGGGTCCTACCTGCATTTGGCAGGTCTTCTCTGCCACGGTGCCCGCCTTATGGGACATTCTCCCCCCATAAGTGAGGTTAGCCCCATCCTCTTAACGTTCCCCAAGGCCTGGCTATGTGATCAGGCCTGGGGGTCCCAGGGGACCGGGAAGATGTTGCAATGGGTCCCTTACTACAGTTAACATCACCCTCTCCTGTTGTGTTTTTATAGTTTTAATCACTGTTTTATATGCGTTTATGGGTTTTTTAATTGAGTGTTGTACATCACCCAGAGTCACTTTTTTGTGAGATGGGCGGCTATATAAATATGATCAATCAATCAATCGATCGATGGCTGCCCTGCCGACACTCCACACCAGGTCACCAAAGTGGCACCTCGAAACACAAAGCTGCAAAGCAAGGCTGGTCCTCAGGTCGCCCCCAATCTTTCACCCATTTTTCTTACACCTGAATTTAGGTCCTTCATCGAAAGGAAGGTCAAGGCTCAAAAACCTAATCTACTGGTCTCCAAATGCGAGGGCTATTTAAGAACATCCCTAACACGAGCAAGACATCTTTGGGAGTGGCATATCTTTTCAATGCCTCAGCCAAGTGCTCTAATAAAAGCAGATTTAAACGAGTGTGTAAAGAATATTAACTGCCTTCTTGACAAGTTATTTCTAGAATGATCTAGGACAGAAGTTTGCACGAAGAGAAGGGGAGAAGTCATCCATCTTAACTATGCTTCCTGGATGCAAACCAATTTTGTAATTTTCATTAACTAGTTAAGAACACCACCGTTTAGCGTGCAGGCAAAACACTAAACAGCATTTAGTGCTAAACAAAATATTTCTGTTCTCTTCTTTGGATTAGGGTTAGGAAGAGAATGGGAGAGACTGGGTGGTCCAAAACCAGAACAGATGAACGTTGCTTCATGGTGGCAACAGAATTACATTCCCCCCACCTCCCATGTCCAAAAGCACCACCGTAGCTCATAGCAAATTCTTCCAAAAATTCTCCAGCAGCTTCCACCCCTCAGGTCCACCATTTATGTGGCCATCAAGAATCGGCGTGAGGCTTTTGTGCATCACAAGACAGACCCAGGATGAGGGTGTCTGTGGAGTCCCCGGGGTTCTCTGAGCTTGGCTGCTTTCTTGCAAACGTTTCATTACCTGGCTAGGTAACATCTTCAGAGCACTGAAGATGTTACCTAGCCGGGTAATGAAATGTTTGCAAGAAAACAGCCAAGCTCAGAGAACTCCGGGGACTCCACAGTTCAACGCTGAGCTACACAGATTCTCTTCTCCAAGGGTGTCTGCCAGCCTCTTGGGCTCCTGCTAGACAAAAACCAACAGCATTGTGCAACCTCACATACCTGTAGCATTTCTTCCAGGATGACCTGTTTACAGAACATTTGCAATTTCAGGCAAGCTGCCTTTCGTCCCTGCTGACAACTCACCTCGCTGCCCGGGGGAAGTGCATGACAGCTTCTGCAGACCTGCCAGGCTGCTATTGAGATAGTAATAAAGCAGAGCAAAGGTTACTCTGCCAGCCCATGACCGTTTGGATATGAACGCCCCTTGCTAAAATATGGGGGGGGAGAGGTTAGACTCTCTTCTCTGGAAGAGGTGGGGGCCTTCAGGGGCAGCGCTACCGAATGACCTGTGCTTTGGAGCAGATGAGAAGAGCTTTCTGTTTTTCTTCTTCTGCTGCAGATGCAACACTGAGAAAAAGAAGACACACACGCACACACAGAGGCAGTCACCGGCCGCAGATTGGGAAAAGGGAAAAAACAGAAGTCTCAGTTCTGCTGCCTTTCAGGTCTGAAAGAACAAGAAGGGGCTGTTCTACGGCTTGGTCTTCCCTTTCCTTCAAGAGCTACATGCAACTCCTTGAAGGTTCCTGACTTGTGACCAAAACACTTTACCTCTGCAACGGTGCCAAGGATCCTCGCCTCTTTTCTAGGAGGGTGTGTTTTCCACCTGCTGTGGATCCCCACTGATTTGTACAGTAAATGCTTGATCAAAGATCACCTTCAGTCACCTCCGCTCTTCAACGCCAGAGCTAAGGCTGAAGAGATTTTGGCTGAAGTAACATCTCAAGCTCTGTGCTCCACCCCAGGTTTTGCAGAAGGCTTCTCCTTCTCTTGGGTATGGTAAACGGGATGCCCTGTAACTTAACTTTTCTAATTTCAGCCAGTTTGTGCAAGGAGCTTCCTCACTCATTTCACCTTCACTGCCGGGAATGAAGCTGAACGACCAAGAGCATCGATGGTAACCTGTGTGTTCTTTTTTCAATCCGCACCTCTGTCCTGCTGCAATTGTTTTAACGTTCAGTAAAAATTAAACCTACAATAACTTCCATTGGACAGGTCCAGTTACCAGACCCCCGTTTCACCACCTCCATTGCTTGCCTGGTACCAAAAGATGCAAACCAGAAGTAGAAGATTCATCATGCTGACAGATTTCAGCCCAACTCTTTGGATGACCTCTCCCTACAGCTTTCAATTATGCACGGCATCAAAGCTGTCCATTTTAGGGCTGAGATGTAGAGATAGATATATTAATCTTCCTCACCTCCAGCAAACATTAGTAGCGAATATGCATTCAGTGGGATCCCTTTATAGACTTTTGCAAAGCATATGACTCATTCCTTTAATGTAGGGAGAAGATTGTGGGGAGCCTAAATGTCCACAGAACATGGAGTGATTCAGGAGCACTGACTGTATTTATTCAGGATGGAGGCATATTAATAGGAGGACAAGCATCTCCTTGCATTTGTAAGCAGGCCTTGGTTCCCGGGTGGAAACTGTACACAGCATGAATGAAATTCTCCCTCCCTCTCTCTCTCTCTCTCTCTCTCAAAGGGGAAGCAGGATGAGAGTTGATAAAAGGCAGTTTCTGAATATTCATCAATGAATAAAAGATATCTCTAATATTCTTGGAAAAGTTGGGAGCTCTCTTCCCCAGTGAAAAGGAAGGGGAAATTATGCTGTGTTTTGTTTAGCAAGTGCGCTACCATCCATATGCCGAGGAAATCAAAGCCCTTCCCAAGCCTAACTTCCTACTGAGCAAGGCAAGTAGATAGGAAGCCCTAGAGGACACTCCAGATGGTGACTTCCTGTGCTCTTAATTCAGCATTATAACAGTCTTTTGGAAGGACAGAAAGCAGCTGAATCGTAAGAGCCGTGCAGTGTCGGAAAAAGAAAGGCTGTGCTGCCGAACTGTTATGTCTGACTTTCATTAGATGAACACCGCCAAAAATGAAGAAAGTCGTTATGAACGGGGAAGATAAGGGCTTCTTTACCATCACAGCATCTTCTCATTATTTCTAGGTGGGTGGGTTTGTGACTAGGAGGGCTCTCTTTGTAGAAATATGGGTTTATTCAATGCAGGAAGCCAGCCTTGTTGTGGAAATCAGGGCTTGTTATGAAGCCTCTCAGTTTAAGAAGAAATTTTAATGGAGTATTTTATAGTATTGACTTCCCTCCAAACAGTAGTGCAATAAATGTTAATCATTCATTAAAGCTATTGATAAACTGGAATACATCAGTCCTCTTTCTTTCTTTCTTTCTTTCTTTCTCTTTCTTTCTTTCTCTTTCTTTCTTTCTCTTTCTTTCTTTCTCTTTCTTTCTTTCTTTCTTTCTTTCTTTCTCTCTCTCTTTCTTTCTCTATCTATCTATCTATCTATCTATCTATCTATCATCTATCTATCTATCTACACATGCACACACTAGAATGAACACTTTATAGGTGACATTTATTGACCAACCTTGCCTCACTTCTTTTACTCTACACCTTTGGAGTTTGTGAAATGAAGGTAAGCTTCAACTGCCCCAGAACATCCTATTACTGTACCATATTTTAGATTTTAAGCTCCAGCTTTGGTGGGTAGTCTTGCTTCAAGGAGTACAAGGAGAGGGTTTGGGCACACAGTGCAAAAAGGACCATCTTACTTAGTCACCAAAACATCTTAAAGGCGGCTGTAATTCTGCGATTGCCCAATTTAGATTTGAGATACCCCAGAAATGCCTCCCTTAGTCTCTTGCTAATTAGAAAATGAGTATAAAACCAACAGATAAGTAATGAAGAGCGAATTGCAGACAGAACATTGTTCTGCACTTAGACCATCTGTTACGATCTTGATGTCTTTTCTACGTATACCCATTAGAGACAGAGGCTCTTCCCCTTGACCAGCTAAAAATCCCAAGGATTATTTGGAAGCCTTTGAAGATTGGGATGTAGGGTCAGGGACAGGGGAAGAGAAGATGTCTAATTTATTATGGTACTTAACCCCTGGGGTGAAATGAATCGTGAACCAGAAAACTCGTGCGACACTGTCTTGAATAACGATGCTTAGTTATTCTGCTCTCAATGAACAGCCATTTAAGCCTGGTTCAGTAGCTTGCTTATAAATATGTATAAAAATTAGAAGGGTGGGATAAGAGTTCTGGAGTCACCTTGAGCAACGACACAACTGTGTGCGATGGAAATGTAGCATCCAACTCTGCCACCAAGTGGTGGCTCACCATAATTGCCAATTGTCCTGGCAACTCGGCTGGTGTATTAACAAAGGAAGACACCACTAGTCTTGCGGGTGGAGAAGGTCATTTGGAAAACTCTTTGGAAAATGAAAAACAGACCTCCAAGAAAAGGTTACCCCAATTATCTGCTGGGCATGAGGTTCTGTATGCAGAAGACGTCATATTCTGCTCTAAACCCTTTTTGTCTCCACGGAACGGCTCCTTTAAACCGCTTGTGGAAGAAATAGATGTGCAACAGAAAGCAGAGTGAACGTACATGTGTGTTTGTATGCAGACGATCTTGGCGAGTTGCAGCAAATGTTCGATTTTACGGTTCAACAAAGAGCAGGTGTTGGACAAGGAAAATGGAATGCAATTTCTACCAAAGAGGTCAAAACTGGGCCTGGACATCTCTATTGTTCCCAGAAGTCCAATAAATCAAAGAGCAGGTCAGTGAGGCAATGCAAATGACCTCATCCGTGTCATTTGTGTGATGACATCATGACACGCATAACGCCGATTATATCATTTGCACCATTGCCTTGTGGGATCCTTATGTCCTTACTGTAACGTTGGAAGCTGCAACAGTTCCATGCAAAGACTGTTGAATCAACCACGGATGCTTTTAGCATGCAAAAGGGTTAATTGTGGTGCTTGCATGAACTCCCTAGGAACTGAGGACAGAGGCTTCTGGATGCTGCGGGACTTGATGCTACAGTCCTTGAATTAATTCTTAAAGAGCGGCCCATCCACAGCCTGCCCTCAGCCAAGCAGCATCATTATGCAGACTTCTTCCCTCCTCCAGAGTTCCCACTTGCCCCCATCAATGTATAATGCAAGGATCATGAATAATTAAGGCACTGTAAAGCTAGGAAGACTTTCAGATGGTTCAATTGTTGGTCAGGCAAGAGCATTTGTCCTCTGGCCTGTGCCAACCTGTAGCGTTTTCCCAAAGGCGGGTTGTTGAAGACTGAGATGCCAAGCAAGTTCTCCTCCTAAGAAGAAAACAAGGGCCACGTTCTCTTGGGTTGTCTGCCAAGAAGAAAATGGAGCCCCGAGCTACTGAGTAACCCTCCGGGCACCTGGCAAACTGGCACTTGTCCACTATCTGTGGTGTTGTGCTCACTTCGGTTCTGCCTACCCCATTGCCAGGGGCCAAGGGACTCCTGAAACAAAAACTTGTTTAGGGCAGGCAGAAGAATGAGCGACTCCCAACATCAGATTGCACTGAAACCTTGCAGAGAGAGAAGCTGGCACCAAGTCAGTTGCCTGAACTGAGTGTGAAAGAGTGACTGTACTTGCACAGAAATAGGACTCTCTACTCTAGTTCAGGATGCTCTGTCACTCAGCCTGAGTATGAAATATTTAACACTTAACTCATGACTGTGAAACTTGTTGTCTTCTTGATCAATTGCTTCCACTGCTCTTCCAAACTCAGTAAATAAATAAACCTTGGCAAATAATCACGTTGAGCTAATTTACTCTGTCTCATATCAAGAGGGCCGCTTGGAGTCTTTATCATGCTTTCTTTATGTATAATTTAGCATTTGGGTTACAATAAAAAAAGAATGTAGACATCATCTACTACACAATCAGACATCAATTCTGCCTTCTGCCGTATCATTTATTAAACACTACGCTTTTTAACTTGGACTCTGATATCAATAGTAGCTTGATATTGGGTTCTGGTTTGCAAACACATCAGAGGAGGATGCATTCTCCAAGGTCTCTTCCAACCCTATGATTCTATGATGTGCCAAGATTTGGGACTTCAGATATCATGGGTTAATTTAGGAAGAGAGTTTATGCTAGTTGTCTTAGCTATGGGTTGAATGGAACTCCATGTTGGAATTTGCAGAGAACCAAAATGAAAAGGGGCGGGTAGGGTGGGGGGAGATAATAGGAGATACATAATCTGCTCTGATTTCAGGCAATAGTATTGAGACTATATACGGAAAAACCAAAATGTTCAGAAAGTTCTTGAGAATTTCCTGTCTCCCAGCCCTGCTCAGTACCTCTTCCACTGGCAAAGGCCTTAATAGAATTTGATCAAGATCAGAACAGAATCTGGTCTCCAGATAAGTCACCTATGATCAATGGCTTGTTAGAAGGAGTATCTATTGTCTTTAAGGCTCAAGTGATTTTCACTTGAAAGACATAGCCTCAAAGTAAATAAGCACTCCCCTTCTCCTCCCACCCCTGCCCCAATTCCTAGTTTATATCAAGCAGACCTGAAGAGGATTTTGTAGTCTGGCATTTTTCATTGTGACACTATTTTCTGGTTCTTACTTTCCCAGAAGTACAAGAATTTGGGGACTATCATCCTGCGCATGAGGGAGGAATTCTTCCCTGGCCCTTCTGCTGACCTGCTTCTGAAGCTCATCCTTGGCTCAGACATTTCTATACTCAATATGCAGAAAGGAGAATGCATCTCGCTTGTACATTATAAGATAAATGACTTGGGCATGACCAAAGTAATTTTCATCCAAGTCAACACCGAAGGACATGCCTGCTTCACCTCAGAGTTGGCAATCTATCAAATACCTTTCAGAATTTCCTTTGGTTGGTGAGGATAACACCAATGATCAAACTTAGCCATCTGTAGCTAGTAGCAACATATCACATGGAGAAATAAGGCTTCCCCAAACTCATCTCCTCATGCTGTCAAGGCCAGTCATGATCAAGACCAGCTATAGAATTCACTGGGCAATTTCAGGGCCATTCTCTCTCAATCCAACTGACTTCACAGGGTTGTTGTTATGGGGGAAAATGGGAGGAGGAAATGATATTTATGCTGTTGAGCTCGGAAAAGGAAGGCATGATAACAAATATATTTCTACTAAGATCTGAAAGGCCAAGTAAGGGACAGACTGTCATGGAGAAAGTCTATACATGTGTCCACTAAGTGTTGACAACACCACGATGACATGTAATCAAATAAATCAATTCCAAGCTTAGTACCAGCTTCTTTAATTCCAAGGTGGGCCACAGCTGGCCACGTTGAACCCACCACACCACTTTGTACCACATCTTCATGGGAGAGCTGATTGGTCCTAGCAGCCTTTAATTCTGCATTAGGTTGCCCAATCCCATTTTTTAAAATAAGAAATGGATTTGTGCCATTTTTCAACAGCCCCCTGTTTAATTGCCAAAGAGCTATTCCTAGGTTGCCATGGGGGTCAACAGCCATGGCTTCGGTTCCTTTCAAGCTGTGAGAACTGGAGCAGCTTGTCACACTCAGATGTTTGTGCCAATAAAGGAAAAGGAGCCATGTTAGTTAGTCTGAGAGGATAAGACCCCAAACCAAAGCACGGTTCAGGATGAGAACAGATCAAGGATCATGACCAGGAGAGCAGAGGGTCGTGATCCATTGCAATTATCAAATGGCCTTCCCCGAATGGGTGACTGAAGACCTGCCTGTCTGGGCTCCCTATCTCCTGAGCACCGGTGGGCTGAGCTTTGGAGCAAAAGAAGACCTTGAAGTAGCACCTTAGAACTGATTGATATATCTTAGCAAACAGATTCGAACAACTCATCCTTGGCCATAGTGATAGGCGACAGTACAGGGACAGAAGGCTGCTGTGCATCGCAAAGAAACACAAGTGAAGTGTGAAAATGTTGGAGCTGCAGCTGAGGCAGGTAAAAATGGATGCCCATCCCTTGCTAAGGGCCTTGGGAATTGAATAACCCAACTCCAGAAGGCTCTACATTTTCCCAGGCTGCAGCTGCAACCACCTAGAATTTGCTGGAGCTCCCTGAAGGGAGAATCATGGCTTATTTATGACTGCAGGCTGCCCTCTGCCGGCTCACCCGCTAAAATAAGGAAAGGCGTGGAACCTCAAGCCTTTCTCCATTTCATAAAATAAAGTTGTTGGAGGAAAATGGGTCTAAACGCAACACAGAATTCCCAGTTGAGGTGATGTTCCCTGGCAAGGTCAAGACAAAGAAGAGATTGAATAAATAAAGGATCACATGCTGAATGCCAGTAAATGAACAGAAGCTAAAAGGGGAATGGAAAGAGGGGAAATCTGTAAGCCATCGATTGACTGACTATCCCAGAACAGGATAAGGGAAACTCATGGGCTGTATAAAAACAACCCGGAATGAATAAGGAGACACTCCCTGTTTTAGATATAATAAACATTGATCAAGATTCTTAACAGCCATCTGTTGCACTAACCTGAAAGCCAAACCACCTTTAACAGTTGAGCAAGTTCACACAGCAAGCCAATCCGGATTCATGCAGCAGGCTAACTAACCACCCAACCCCATTCATTGCTTGGAAGTCATACTTCCCGAATCTGAAGGCTTCAGTTGTAAGAATCCATCAGCCCAGCCTCAATGGGAAGAAATATATTCCTTCTTCTACCTCCTACAAACCTCCATAGAGAAACTGGGAGGAGGTTTATAAAGCAAACACCCAGCATTAGGGCCTCCTTCGTGCAGGTATTTCAATTTACCCAACTACCTTTCCATCAACAACTCTCTTAAAATTTATTCCAGTTGACATTCTTGTTTTTATTTTGCAGTGTTTCAGTGACCTTTTAGCTTTGGTTACTTATCCTCTTTGCTTCCCTGCTAGATCAGGCGGCTTGGAAAAAGGAAGTCGGTGAAGCAGAGCCTAAAAACACCACATTTCTTGGTGGGTGCACCAGACAGATTTTGGAGAGTCAAGAGGCAAGGTGGAAAGTAGGTAGAACAACTGCACCGTGACATCTTGCTTCAAAACAGATATTGCTCCTCCTTGCAGGAGCCTCTCAAAACAGCAATCCTTCGTATAAAAACAAGCCAGCGTGTCAAGCTAAAAAACCAGCATCAGACACATTTAGGACCAGCTCAGACCCAGCTAGCAATGTCACACGGCTGAAAACGCAGCACCACCAAAGGACCTACCTGAATGAAGCACCCAGCAGAGTCTTCGGCCAAACCGAGGCCGAAGCCCAGCAAGGACACAAACGCCATCAAGAAAAAGCCCAGAGACTCTGCAGTGCACTGATCCCAGAACTGGCTTCAGATTCCAAAAGCTGTGAGTTTTGCACCCTGCCCTGAAGACTCCAATCCCCACCCAGAAGCCAGCTGGACTTAATTCTCACTCTTCATGAGGTTCTTACACTCAAGAAGAGCTGTTACTCTTGAGTAGCCTTTTTACCTCCGAGGGAAAAAAAATCGACCCCTTAAATGGCATCTCTGAATTCCTTAGGATGCATTCTCTGATATTGGCATTTCCTGGGACTCAGATCCCCTTTCTGCATGAGACAGAGGACCCCCAGCCCTCCTCACAAGGGTCCTTCCAGACCATTGCCCCAAAACAGTTTTGCTAGAGTCTTCTTCATTAGCCTCCAACAGTCTCCCACTTTGAGCATTCAGAAGAAGAATCAGAGAGAAGAATCAGTAAGAGAGGGCATGACAACAATTAGTGAAAAACAGATTGATATTTAAAAATTACCTAGTAAGGTTGAAATCTCTTTAAAAGGACTGTATGAATTTAGGGGGGAGGAGGAGGAGATGTGCCTTTGAATATCTGAGGACAAAAGAGGAATCCTCTTCCTGGTCTTATTTTCTCAGAGACATCTTGTTAGGAACAAAGATGCAGCCCCAAATGGGACTTTTGACCTGATTTAACAGACGGTTCTCCTTAAATTCATATGTGTTTTGTACCACCAGGTGGTGTATGAAAGCTGTGTGTAGTATTTAGTTTTTAGTTAGGTAATTACTAATTAGTCTTGGGTAATTAGGTAATTAGTCTTAGGTAATTCCTGCAGAAGGCAGCATCGTGACTGATGTGCTAGGTTTTCTCCATCTGCATAACAACAAAAGCATGCTTTAGAACGTCAAGTGTAAAATCAAGAAAATACTAGACAGGATAACATCCACTGATAACTCAGTAATTATTCATTTATTATTGCACTTCAGACAATTTGTTCAGGAAAATATCAGCCGAAGAGAGAACTTCCAGGAGTTTGCAGATGTGAAAGGGGCCACGACAAAATGAAAATGCTGGGGAGGAAGAACCTGCCTGATCTGGGAGAAGAAAATTAACCAGGTCATATAGGATCTGGTTAACAACCCCCTTGCATGGAGCGGGATGTTACCTAGGATGCGTGAATCAGAAGTCAAATTACAAGCTATGTTTTGCTGATATGAAATGAGCAAGAGCAGCAAATGCCTGGAGTCATTGCATTCTTACAGGTTTCCGGCCTCCACTTGTTACAGAAATGCTGATTCCAACAGAGCCCAACCTGGAATTTTTAAAGTCAGCTGCACATCAGAGAACCTCAAATATGCTATAACATCCCAGCTGGGCTTCCTTTAAACCTGACCCTCCTGGTGGGCTGAATGCAGGACCCTATTTTCAGCCCAACAACATTTCCTCTATTTCAGTCAAGTTACCCAAATTTTGTTTCCATGCCTTTGGAGAAGACTAAGGAAAGGTAGCAGGGACACGCACCATAACAAGGGTTACGCTGGGGGACAGCTGTGTCCTCGTGCCTCTAATTAGGGATATGGAGGTGGTGCAAAGCAAGACCTGTCCAGAGATGTTTGAGCATGGACAACTCAGGGTTTGCACTCAGGCTGCATAAACTCTCCGTGCGCAGCCAAGGTCAGCCAATTTGAGCCCTTAATATCCTGCGTCGAGGTCCCTTAATTGGACTAAGCTGGTTAATTCACCATATGGGGTTCTGCTGGGCTGACTAACGGGCCGGAGATGGTGGACTGGCAAAGTGCCATTAGGCCCTTACTATTCCCACCGCTGAAAAGCCGGCAGTGCGCTGGGCAGCGGGATTAAAGCAGACCTGACTGTTAATGCTCTAATAAGGAGAGCAGATGGCTTGACCTGTGCAAGACTCATTAGTTTCGGCACCTGGGAGGCTTTGAAACAGCTAGCCGTCCCCAAAGCCTGGCGTAATCCCCTCTCTCTCTCTTTTCTGGTGGCTCTCCAACCATCTTTGGGGAATCCCACCTCCCGGCCCTGTCTTAATAAATATGCAAACCATCCACCCAGGGCGTGGTTAAAGAGAGGCAAGACCGTGGCCACCACGGTGCGATCAAAGCCCTGCTCCTTCGCCCATGCATTGACCCAGGTGAAAGAGAGGCAGGACATTGATCACACAGCGGTGGCCACGATCTTGACTTTTTGACATGTCCCTGCTCTGAGATCAACCTTCTTAGGTTCTGTAGCAGAGGGGGACAAGATGTGGCCCATGATCTCTGCTGACCAGCTCTGGTGGAAGTTAGAATTAAGTACCATTTGGAGGCCCAGAATTTCAGGATCAAGATGTGCAAGGACAACAGCTGGATGCTTCTGAAAGTTTCCCAAATAATGTACGCCCAACTGGAAGTTAGCTGCAGTAAAATGTACTGGTGGAGAAACAGCTGAGGGGGAAGAATAAATGGAGACCCCCCACTCAGGTTTTCCCTGAATGACCGGGTGAAAGAAGTTTGACTCGTTGGCTTTAGTTTAGCTAATTTTCAAAGTCCAAAACAAGCATATAGGAAAACAGAAAACCCCACTGCAGATAACTAAAAATGGTCATGTTAAAGATGATCGATCTCTGAGAATCTATCCCCAGATATGGATCACCAGTTTTCTGGACAAATGAGGAATGGCAAAGATGCCTTTGCCTGCTGTCAGGGCTTAAAATACAAAGGCAGGATATCTGCTTGGAGATGCCATTAAAAAACTCCTGTTTAGCCATCAGATGAGCTGTTAACATGGTTTATCTGCAAGAGCCCTCCTTGCTTATCTCACCCCCGTTATCTGTGCGAGGCCCCCGACTCTGCCTTCCAAGCAGCTCGGGGCACCAGGTGCCAGACAGGATCACCGTAAATGCCAGAGGGGAACAGTCTGAAACATCAAAAGGAAATTGATTCCATAAATCAGCCATCCTCAACATGCCTGCATGTTGTCCAGATTGGCATTCCACCATGCATTCTTCAACACGGTGGTTGTGCCTACAGAAGTGTCATCTTCTACCTCCGGTTGCTGGATTTCCTCCTCCCTCCAAAACAGCGATGGGAATACTGTCTGAATGGGCACTGAAGGAGTTCCTGGGTCTGCTCCCAAAAATATACATCTGGAATTGCCAAGATGCAGCGCTCTTTGCTCTCCAAGCATTGCTCACCAATTTTCCAGGTTGTCGCCTGGATTACTACATTAACGCATGTCAATCCCTTGAGTGGGTTTACAGAAGTGGGTGCTGATTTATCCTGGAGAGAGAATCCCAAAACTGGGAGAAAAGCTGTAGTGGAGCAGCTCTGGAGGCTTCAGCTGGGGCTTGGTGTCTCTGTCCCCAGGAGGATGAGTACGTGGGCCACCAATCCCTCTGAACCTTTGCTGAGGTGTGGGTGGGCAGTCCTGGCTCCTGTCACACTTTGGGATTTCATTTTCACCCTCTTCATCCATCAGTCTGCCCCCACTGCTTCTGTACACCCTCCCCATCCCTGTTAGTCTCCTTCTGATCATTGGAAAATGTGGAATGGATTTTATCTAGGAGAGACAGTTGCCCTTAGATGCTGCTGCGTTTGATTGCCTTGCCACCACGAGATATCCCACCCCAGAGAGTTGCTCAAAAAGTCATACTTACGTAAACTGAGACAAGCTCAGGGTTGCTGTGGACTAAGGGACTGGGGAGCCAGGCTGAAGGATAGACAACGTGTTCCAAAACGTTTCCACGTGGAGTTAGAAGCCCTGGGAATTTTGCTCCACTGCTTTAGAAGAGCTTACAGTTTGCTTCCAGTCAAATATCCCAAGTGCTCCAACTTTCATTCATATACAATATTCTGCACCGGTGTTCTTTATCTTGTTTCTCTCTTTTTCTCACAAGCTTGAAGCCCAAGAGTCGTGAACAGCGGAAGAAATTACTTTCAATGAAGCACGTGCCAAATTTCATTTATGTTTTGTTCCTTGAGATTTCTCCATCATTTGATGCTTCCAGGATGAAGAAATTGATCATCAATCCTTTTGAAACATTCTCCAATAAACATGAAATTTTTTTCCTGAATTAATCTCATTTTAGAATCATAGGAGACATCCTTAATATTCCTAAAGATCCTTAACCACTGGTGAATTTAGCTCTTTATTCCAAAGTTCTTGAGAATAACTGAGGTATACTATAAAAATATTCTCAGTTGTCTATTTAAAAAAAAGGTGTTGATTTGCCCGAAATGCATTTCAATATTGGTAACAACCCTGGATGTTTGGCTCCTGCTGATGTGCCTGGACCAAACTACGAAGTCACAAGATGCTTAACTCCATGGCGAGCCTCCAGTTGATGTCTGTGTCTCTCTCCCTCTCAGAAGCCCTCAGCTGGGCTCTGCTTGGAGATATAGCGTTGAAAATCCCCCCTCCCCTTGTTACTTTCTTTGCTTCTCAGACAAGGTAGTGAGTCTTACGAGCTGAGCTGGGCAATGCGACTCCCTTCTGCCCCTCCAGTCCACGTGATCCAGACCGAGTTTTTCTTTCGGTACAGCAGGGTGGCCGAGTGGACGGTGAGTTTGTCCAGCCTGCTAGTGCAACGCATGGTTTCAGCATCCCTGACCAGCGGGAGTGGGGTGGTCTTCTGGGCTGGGGATGGGGGCCAGGATCCCGCCTTGACGTTGCTTCCAGTCGGAGACTGAAACTGGTGGCCCTTCCAGCTTGCCATGGACTTTGGGGTGGCCCTGCTGATGCTTCCTGCTCTCTGGCTTTGGGGTGAGTACCTCTTGAAACTGCTCGGGTTCCTAGATAGCTAGATCTGACTTTGCTTTCTGTGGCTGTTTAGGGCATCATAAACTGCTGCTGCCCACCGCTTGCAATTGCCCCGAAACTTAAGCATGGCAAGTTCTCCTAAACTCTTACGGCACACACACGTTACACACATAGGCTCATTTCAAACTTCTGCGGGGAGGGGGGGAAAGTTCTTGCAGAGAATGTGGAAATGAAGAGATGGCTTGTAGGAGGGAAATCAGCAGCAGGTGATTTCCAGGGACTTCCTTCCAAGCTGGTTTCTGATACATGGGGGCCAGGGGTCCCTGGGTCCCTGCAGGTGACATTGCTTTGTGGGCAATTAATGATCTCCATGGATATAATTTGGAAGGGAAAGTCGTCTTCTTCCTCTTCCTCTTCCTCTTCCTCTTCTTCTTCATAGAAAAAGAGGGGTGGGTGTTTGGTGAGCAAAGCAACTTTATTTACTTGGCTTGGAGGCTGCCAAAGAGCTGCTGGGGGCAGCACCACCATTGCCCTTTGGGAGCCCCCCTCCTCCTCTCCTGAGCCCCCTTCTTTGTCTGGCATTCCACCGGTCAGAGGGACCCAGCAGGGCTGCTGCTGTGTCTAGTATCCATGGCTACTTATCCTGCCTGGGAAGCTGGGACGGGGCCTTTTGTAAGGCTTAGAAAGCCGCTCAGGCGGGGCCGACTTGCTCATGAATGGGCCCGGGCACTGTTGGGGGCAATAATTCTTCGGGACAATAGCGAGGGGAAGGTGGCCCTTCTGCTTTCTCACTGGCGAGTTGGAGATCACTCACGAAACGGGTATGTCTCGCAAAGGGGGGGCTCTCTGTCCGACAGACGCAGAGCATTCAACCCTTGTGATAATGGTGCAATTACAAGCACTCGCTGCCATTCCCACTTTACAGAACAGAGAAACTGAAATGGGTTGATGGGCTGCAAGCTGCGGTGAGTCAGTATTTAGTCACCGGTTCTAAAGATCAACCCTTAAGCCCTTATCTTTCTTACAGCTATTCTAAGATTGCTGGTTTAGGATCATCCCCCGCAGTGAAAATATAATGTCTAAACCAGAAAATCAGCTTCAGCCCCACTTGGTGTCCTTAGGGGTTGTGCTCAACAAGGGCCTCCTTAGTTGGACCTCTTAGCAGAAGTTCTGGAACTCCAACATCTGGAGATGACCTTTATTGTTGCATCTGGGGAGGAGGTGGTTTTTGTTTTTGTTTTAATCTAAACAAATACTTGTAGCTTGGTGGACTTGCCTGCACGGATGGGTTTCAGGATGAGTCACCTGGCCCATGACGATGATGACTTTCTTTGGGGAGACATTCAGAGGAATACATCCATTCCTCTTCTGGGTGGTGTTTGAGAAGCAGCGACCAGGAAGGTGCTACAGTGAAGGGCCCCACTCACATGGATGTCCTTGCAAGTTCACCATGAGGACAATTTGGGAGGTCAGAAGAAGTGGTTCTTAGCCTGTCCTGTGGCCTGGATTTCTCCCAGTCTCAAAAGAGGTCCCTTAACCTCTTTCACCTGCATGCTGCTTTCCCACGCAGAGCCGGGCGCGTGTTTCACAGCACAAGACCAGCGGTGGAGAGATAAGAACATAAATCATTGTGGCTATATATAAACAGTTTCACCCCACTGCCTTTCAGAGCAACCGAACCTGTAATTTGTTTCCAGGATATTCCCACTGTAACCTTCTAAAATCAATTTCAAAATAGGCAATGCTGATGTTTAAATTCAGAAGGGGTGGAAATTGCACTCAAGTGGTACTTTTGGGATCTATGTACAACCAGCCATTGTCTTAATTCAAGCTGGGGGGTGGATCTGGCTCTTGCCTGGCCCCGCGTCACACACGTCACCCAGACACCTTGGGTGGACCTCAGACAAGGGTCAGGCACAATCTTCCTAAGTGGCTGAGTTGCCTGTGTGAGTGGGTCGCGTATTTTGATCGGATTTAGAATTAAAGCTGGAGAGCCAAGATGGCTAACTAGAACACAAAAAATCTCTCTTCCCTGATCCCTGTTCAGTGTTTGATGTGTAGCAGTGTTTGGGAGATCAGAGGAGACAAGGGGGTGGGGGTAGGACATGAAGGTCACAGCAGAAGAGTGTTTATAAAGGGAGGATTCTGATGTGAGGAAGAGGACCACAATGAGAAGTGGAAGATCAAAGGGATTCTGGGCAGTTGAGGCAAGATGGCCATAAAACTGGGATAGATTTATGGGCTTTGCATTGCCTGCTTCGAAACCTGAGAACGGGAGCAGTTTCATCTCCAAAGCTGAATAAGAACAGGGGATGAACAATCAAATGCACACCTGGTGGGCTGTCCATTGATGGAGAGGGCGCTTCACACTTGACTTAATGATGCTGTTGATATTCAAGGCATACATTTCAGTAACAGCAGATCTGGGTGTGAAAAGGAGGCACTGGCAAAGGGAGGACTTGGGGGAAGTTAAGGTTGACACCTCCTCCCATGTTCCACTGCACCTGATTCTGGTCAACTATATCAGGGATAGATCCAGCGGGCAGTTTGGGGGGTTCACCTGCATTAGCTTCTTCCCTTTTCCTCTGAAAAGACCATATCACATCCGCACTGCACAAGATCTTTATCATATATGACTCTGATGTCACTAAAGCAACACCTACATGGGAAGAACGCCTGGTGATGTTTCACCTTCCATGTCCTTCACCTCCTGGCTTTATGTTTCTCTTGTAATGAGATTTGCACTTTTTGTGCTTATTTGCCTGGCTGAAGAACCAGGGCCTTTGGGTTTTCAACTGAAAAACACTTCTCTTGATTTGTAAGTGTCAAAGTGATATGAGGTTACACAGGAGGTGGAGAATAGGACATGTATATTCCAGGGACAAGGACTGGCAATGAAATAGACCTATTGATGAGTCATGGCTCCAGGGGAATCCTAGATAAATCCATCCCTCCTGCAAGGATCTTCAGCTGCACAGACCCAAGAGGAGGATGTATGCATGGTGAGAACAAGGATCATGTTGGCCCTGTTTGGGGCTGAAGTTAAGCAGTGTGTCAAAAGGCGAAATATGTTCCTATCCCCTTGACAACCACTTAGAACTCTCTTACTCTGTTCAGATGCTGGTTCCTGAATGCAAGTAGTACCAGCTAAGTAAAGTAGAAGGCTAAGCATTCCAATGGCCTTCCTCAAGAGATCTCAGGTTGGTCAAGAAGCCATCTTGTCCAGCTGAAAATGAAGCAAGAGCAGCCTCAGAGCAGGACGTGGCTCCCTCATCCTGACACATACCTAACCCTCTCCCTTGTCCATAGAGTTCTTCAAAATGGTCACTGTGAGTTGGGACTGCTGGAATGAGCAAGCACAAACAGTATTCACACATACATAGTGGATGTTCCAGGTCAGGGGCTCCTAGTCACACCAATCAAAAGCAATTGTGCAGTGATCCCATTTCCCCCTCCTTAAATACACATTATTTAGGAAGGAGAAAGATGGGAGCAGGCTGGGAAAAGTGCAGGAGAGTTATCAATGGAAGACAACCTCATTTGGTGAAGGGATTGAAAGATCCCTCGATCCCTTAAGACAACCTGCTGTCTTAAGATAGGAGATGCTGTTTGGCAACTTGGTGGAGCAGGGCCCCCAGTTCTTGCTGAGCCGTTCAATTCCTTCTTGGGAACATTTGGAGCAAAGGTCCTGATAATCCCACTGACTGACCAGGAATGGTGAGAGCAGCAGAGGTCACGGAGTTGCTAATCGAGTGCATGCCTTCCCATTACCATGGCAACCTAACTCTTTCCATCACTTCTTTCAAAGCTGCCTTCAAGTCTCTTAGGAGGCCAAGGGGCTTCTCCCTGTCATGTCTGAAGAGCAAGTGCTAGACAGATCAGCAGGGAGGGAGGAAGTCATGCTGAAACACCATTGCAGAGCAGTAAGGTGGACGGATGCAAAGTCATCTGAAAGGATCACGAAGGCAAAGGGCCTCAGATCCAGGACTTGATTCGAGCCATTTTAGCTTATCCCTGACACGCACCAAGGAAAAAAGAGAATTTGGAGCAAATGCCTGAGAATATGTAGGCGGCCTTCTCCTTCTCCTGAACAGTAACAATGAACTCAAAAACATCTCCATGTGAAACAACTTTTAGTTTCATAGGAGGTCTAAGAAGATCTCCACAGTTTTCAGCAACTGATCTGACTAGACTTGGATTGTACTAATGAAGCTGGATTTGAGCTGAACGCAGGGGTTACAACCCACCTTTTGTGGTGGTGTTCTTTTCAGCTGCTTTCTCCCAAAGCCCTGCAGTGCTGACTATTCCTGGAGACCCTACCTAGATTGGTCTCTCTTCTGCTTCTCAAAGGGAGTAAACACGATCCTGGAGAATTAAACCAGGAGAACCCAAGAATGGAACCTCCAAAACCAGAATAGGTGCATCTCCAAGCCTCACCCTGGCCTTTAGGAGTGTCCACTTTTCTGGGCTGAGCTCTAGCTTTAATGGAAGATGTAAAAATAGGCTATGTAGGAAGCAGACTGATAACCCCTGGGCTTGTGGTTCCCCCCATTGGAATTTTAAGTGCAGATCTGGGTCAGCTTGGAGGGAGCTTATCTGCAGGCTGTCTAAACGAATATAAGGAAACAGGTATGGGGTGTGCATGGCTAATGTTACTATGACATCTAAGGTGCCACTTGCACAGGGCTGGGGTGGGGAGGTCAGAACCTCTGAATGGCAGCTGGCGGTTGCATCACACGAGCGCTCTTCAGCCTAAAGAGGAACTTGGAAGAATCTAAATCTCTCTCTCAATGAAACTTTAAAAACTTACACATTAGAAATGGTCTAACGGTGGGGTCCAAAGGCTGAAGCTCAGCATGGTTTAGGATGGAGGATAAGAGCGATGAAAGAATTTCTCCAACCATGTTCAGAACAACAGAAAAATAGAAGAATTGGTAGAAGAGGAAAAGAGAAAAGGCTAGCAGGCAATACGCTATTCAGTGTCTATTTTTGGCTTCGTCTTCTCCAGCTGGAGAGTAGGTGTTCCACCTGATGCTGAAAAATAAATCAAAATATGCCCACCCTATTTATTACAAAAAACGTTGATGACACTGGAACAGATTTTCTTAATTCGGCCTCAGTGATAATTGATGGATACGTTTGGATTTGAATTAATCTGTATGTATCAACGTACTGGAAGAGCACCCCTTTTCCCCGTGATGTTTGGACGCTGCCTTGAGTTGTATATATAAAAGACAAGATGATGATGATGATGATGATGATGATGATGATGATGATGATGATGGAGATGGTGATGGTGATGGTGATGGTGATGGTGATGGTGATGGTGATGGTGATGACGACGATGATGCCACCACCGCTGGGACATTGGAAAGGTAGATGCTTGTTTTAGTGTTGGCATTTTAGGGAACAAACATGAGTTCCCCGGTTCACCGAGGAAGAAGAATGGAAAGTCTTCCTGGATTAGTTTAGATGCATTTTGCTTCCTTGTGAAATTTCGTATTTTCTTTTTTCAGGGCATCCATTTCTAATCTGGTCTAAGTGCTAATGTGCCTAACAGGTCCCTTTGCACTATCAGGATGAAGGTTTTTATGTGAACATTAAAGGGACAACATATGCTGGCCACTTTCACTAAGTGCTGTGTCTTTGGTAAGAGTAATTTTCTTACCAGGAAATCTGTAAATTAGAAGTCCAGATGTGCACTGCAGGGGGAACGGGGAGAGGGCTATTCCTGTCATGCTTGTGGTCGCTGGTGTCTCTGAGGCTTATGGCAACCTGTTCTCTGTCCTCATATGCGCTTAATCTTTCTGGAAAAAGTAGTGGGATTATATAATGCGTGTTTTTACGCTGGGATTCAGAGTTGTAACCACTTTGTGTCAGTTGGTCAAGAATGTTTTTTGTTTATTTTCTTAAAATATGCATTGTATTTCTATTGCATTTTAATTTCTGTTGGATGCCCAGAGTTGCATTCATGAGATGGCTGGCCATATCTATCAATCAATCAATCAATCAATCAATCAATCAATCAATGACTAATGTTTGCTGCATCCTTTAGAGAATTTCTAATCCCAAGTACCTATCATTTATTTAAACAGCTAAGTTGCTCTTCATGGAAATATATCCCACGATAGCTCAAAATAAGAAAAAATGTTTTCCAATAATTTTCAAATTCATCATCAATTCCAAAACCAATTCATTCAAAAGAGCCAGATACGTTAGTCCCTGGGTTTAAAATGTAGCTTCCTTTTCCATCCAATTTTTAAAACAGCAACGTGTGTTTTAGCATTTTGGCTCGGACGTATTAAACCAGACCCCTTTTGAACTTGAAATTCAATTCAGAATGGACCCATTTTGGAATACCCTCTGCAAGCAACGTCCTCTTTTCTTTCACTGAATTAAAGCCCAAGACATCTGAGAGTAGACCTTTCATTTCACGACTGTGTGAAATGGGTGGATGGACAGAGATGGTTGGACTTTTGCTCCAGCAACCCCCTTTCTAGAAAACTCAAGGAGGTCCAGCTCTTTCGTCTGGTGCCAAAGAGAGAGCCTCTCCCTTATTGTGCCAGCTGCAGCTTCCTGGCTGTTCCAGATGTTCCATTCCAAGAGATGCAGCTCAATTTCTACCCTGGGTAGCTTTCCTTGCGCAGCTGCATCTGCAGCCGTTGGAGCAATCAGAGGGCCCTGTGCTCCAGCCGTCCTAAGCCTTTGTAGAGGGAAGCAGAGAGGCTGCCCTGCTGGAAAACAGCCTCTTGGGTTACACACGCTAATTGCTCCACGCATACCAGGCCCATTCGGTCATCCCTCTTCTCCGCCTGAGTGGGGATTGGAGAATAAAAGCAGCAAGGGCAGAATAAAGGGGGTGCTGGGCAGGGCAAAGAGCAGAGCCTCTCCCCCTGTGCATGGTCCCATGAAGTGGGGAGGGGAGGGGGCATGTGGCTGAAACTTGCAACGCATGCTGGAAATGTTTCCCATCTAAGAAAGGCAAATGATCGAAAAGGAAGTCAAAGAGCAATCAGGGTGGAAGTCAGGGAGAAGCCAAGAACGGTGGAAAGAAAGCTGGTGATGGTGAAGACACCTCACTGGGAAGCACCTTCAGGCGGACGGTCAAACCATAAGGTTACTCTTGCAAAAAATGAGTTAGTACAGAGGTAGGAGAGCCAAGAAAGGTGAAGAGAAAGAGAAAGTTCATTCTGTTTGGCCAAGAAGATGCTGATAGAGTCTTAGAGAGGTCCTAGGGAAGCGACCAAGTTAGGGACAAATCATCATGGAGAACATCTATCTATTAGTCAATAGCCGTAGTATTATTCTTCCTTCAATTCTCCTCTTTTGATTGCACAGTTCTAGTGTTATTACTTTTTATTACTCCTTATTTTCTGATGCTATGCAAACACTGAGAGGTTTTTTTCCTGCACCGAAGTAAAATTCCTTGTATGTTTCATACTTGGCCAATAAAGTCCGTCCTTCCTTCCTTCCTTCCTTCCTTCCTTCCTTCCTTCCTTCTCTCTTTCTCTCTTTCTCTTTCTTTCATCTATCTATCTATCTATCTATCTATCTATCTATCTATCTATCTATCTATCTATCTAGTCTCTAAGAGTCAACAACAACTTCATCATCATTGTGATTCCTTAGGCAAACATCACCCAAGAAGCACAAACGTGTTGAGCGAAAATTCTACAGCACCCTCTTCAGACACAGTCCAAATCCTGCCTTAAAAATCATCTGGGTGCCCAAAAGAGGCAGAGCTGCCCTAGACCATGTACACACACTTACACTCACACTCATAGATGCCCATGACAACCCTCCTCTCAGCAGGAAGAGCAGCACAGGGCGAAATCCAACAAGTTGTGAACCTCGTATCCCTTCTAGGAGGTGCGAGTAACAGAAACAGCAAGCTAAAAATGAAGGACAGTTGGAATACAAAGCAGAGTTTGACTGCGGACATAAGAAACGTGGGATTCACAGCTACCAGTATCTACAGCTCTATTTCTGTCATTGGCTTCGGCCATTTCATCCCTTTTTGAAGGGACCGAGCTCTCATCTCAAACCAAAGCTTGCAAACCCACGTGCGAGCATTAATCTAACCCTATCGCTTTTTCCCCTCCAGGGCACGCAACTGCAGAACCAGCCAATTTTTGCTCCTCAGCCCCCTGTAAGAACGGAGGGACCTGCAGAGACCTGGAGGGCGGCTACAGGTGCCAGTGTGCCCAGAGTCCCATAGCTTATGTGGGAAGAGACTGCGGGTTGCTAGCTGAACCGTGCGATAGTCATCCTTGTCCACCTGATTGGATTTGCAGTGGGACACCTGGATACCTGAATTACACTTGCCACTGTAGATCAGGCTCGACAGATCTCCCTTGCAGACCCCGAGGGGATGAATGTAAGAGCAACCCTTGTCTTCAGCCTGATTTTGAGTGCGTCAAGATCCAGGATGGGTACGGCTGTCAATGTCAGAGCGGAAACAGCTGTCTGGCAAGGACTTCCATTTGTTCTAGTCAACCTTGCTACAACAACGGTACCTGTCTTGAGACCGCTGGGACGTACACGTGCCAGTGCCCACCTGGCCACAGTGGCACCCACTGCGAGGAGGAGGTGGATGAGTGTGCCTCCAGCCCCTGCCAGAACGGAGCCATCTGCCTCGACCGAGTCAACGAATACAGCTGCTTCTGTGTGCCCGGCTTTCAGGGGTACCGCTGTGAAATTGACATCAACGAATGCGCCTCCCAACCTTGTCAACACAACGGCACCTGCCACAACCAGATAGATCATTACGTTTGCCAGTGTCGGTCTGGCTACACAGGTACCGTGGACATTTCGTCTTTCTCAGATTCTGTGCGAGGACTTTTGGTGATTCACCAGCCTCCTGTCAATAAGGATTCAGTTGCCATCTAGCTTCTTAACTTGCTATGGTAGGTAGAATAGATGGTATTGGCATTTTCCAGAGAAGAGAGAGTAATTTGTGCCTTCTCATCAGCAAACGTTCAGCGCATCAGAACTGCATGGAATAACAGACTGAATATTTGTATTATTTTACATTTTAGAATTAAATTAAGAGCCATCGTAATCAAGCATTAGGTGGTCATGAAAGATCAGTCCAGGGTACTCACCCCAAAAGTCACAAACTTCTGTGCTATTGTAATTACAATTAGAAGATGATGGGCTTCACATGAATGGCTTTGACCCCAATTCTAATTCACTCTGATCCCCCCATCATGTACGTACATGGGTGTGTGAAGATATCTATCTATCTATCTATCTATCTATCTATCTACACACACACACATACACACACACACTGACACATACATCCTTCTTTCTCTCCTTTCCCTTTTAGCCTGTAATCAATTGTGAATAGCTTTCATGAGACCTGTGTTATGTTTTTCCCATTCATTTGTTGATCTATGATACAATAAATGAAGATATTCAAAGAATCATGGATGGGTTAGGTCCTGAAAATAATCTAATTAACTGCATACACAAAGACTCCTGCTCTCGCTGGAAAATGTTCCTGTTTGTTAGGAGGATTTGTGTGAGGCTACTGAATGCAGTTATATATACGCTGTATTTTAAGGAATAATACATTATATTATTTTCCCAATAAGAAATAAAGCTCCAGCAATGAAATGAAATGGCAACGTTATAATAAAAAGAGTAATAATCCAGTTCTACTCACAAGTGGCAGAAAGATGGCTGGGGTTATATTTTTCTATCTGGATGGTGGCTAAAGGTCCACCTTGGGGTCACTGCCTGGAATTATTGTGCTGGTCCCAAGTGCTTTAGATATTGAGTTATCTTGGATAGTCATCTTTTCCCCCATCTCCAAACGACAGAACTGAGGGCCAAATGATGACCAGAACCTGCTCATCCCTGGACCGCTGGAAAGTCAATGTTAAGGATGTGGACAGCCAGGCAGATGTGGTCCAGAAGGCCCAAGGGGATCACCTTGGGTAGACCCTTCAAAACAGCTTTGTGATCCTACTGCTCAGCCATGCATTGGTCAGTTGGCAAATCTGATCGCTACCTAGCTTCAAGGCACTCTTCCTTGCTCTGCAGAGTAGCCTGGTTGTTGAACGTACAATGCAGTGAAGATCAAACAGGGCCCGTTGCCAGCGTAATAATCTTAGTCCAGCCAGCGTCCCTGAGATGGGAGTGCCAAAAGGCTGAGTCCAGAGATTTCTCTCTTAGTTGCAACACAAGCTGTTTTTCTGGACCAAGCTGGCACTGACTCACCTCGGGCTTGCCAGCTCCCTGCTGAAGCAGCAGAAGCCACGAGGGTCTCTTTTCTGGTCTGGGGGCGGAATGTGGATGGCAGCGTGTCCTCCTCCACCTGGTACCAGCCGGCACGCAGACACCCTCTGGCCTTGCTCCTCCGTGAGAATTACATGGCCGCGAAGGAATGCGAGAGAGGGTGACTGGCTGAAGATTACCAGTTAGGTAGCGAGAGGAGTTGCAACACTGGATGCCCTTTCTGTGATTCTTGGCAGTGGAATTTCCTCTCTATCAAGAACAACAGAAGAGAGAAATCGGGGAAAGGGAAAGAACAGAAGGAAAGCAAAAATCTCCATTTCACTCCTCGCTCGGGAGATTCCAACATCCCTTGCAAAAACCCCCTCAGCTCAGGATGAGCGAATAACAGTTTGAAACCTCACAGGCAGGGCAAACGGTGTGGGAAACTTAGGTATGAACTTGGCAACGCCTTAAAATAACCTGCGGTCAGCCAGCCAAGCATCTCTGCTTGTCAAAGGTCGCAAATATCTTTGGCCAAATAAAGATGCAAGGCTGTGGGTTTTGCCACATCCCCACACAGAACCATCCTATTCCAATGAGTTAATTGGAGAATTTTTGTGTAAACTCGCAACCACCGCCTTCCTCCAGGCACTCCCTCACCCGTTTTGAGTTCCAGGTGTCCTCCAATAATGTCTTACGCATCTCCCTCCAACGTGGGGTTATGCTCATGGCCCTTTCCCCAACAGGGGACTGAGCATTTTTGAGCAGAAGGAGATGCACGAGAAAGCTCACTTAATGCTTGACATCTCTTAGCCTGCCAGATTAAGGGGCCCGCATTCCTGGTGGATTAGTGTGGTCGGGACTGCTGTGAAGCAGAGTTTTGCCAGAAAATTGGGATTAAGTGGATCGGCAGGTGCCAGTCCAGGGATATATGCTCAGAAGTGAGTGTAAACAGGAACAGATTGTGAAACAGAGGGTGAAGGCAACTTAAACTGCCATTACGCGTTCCTTTATGGACCTGCTGTAAACCTGCAAAGAGGCTGAAGATATATAATCCTACCCCTTAGAGAGAGATCTCTCCATTTTTGAACCTGGAAGAAACATGCTCCACTCCACTTGAGTTAAAACCATGGTAATCTTGGGCATTTCCCTCCCTCACAGCATCCATCTCCCATGGAAATCATAGTTTCCAGTCCCTCTCGCTGGATTGTTTAGCGAATACGCAGCCATTAGAAAGAACAGTATAAACACAAATCCATCTGTCTCTTTTTGTAACAAAGGTATGAACTGCGATGTGGAGATCAATGAATGTGAATCGGGTCCTTGCTGGCATGGTGGCACCTGCAGTGACCACATTGGGTTCTTCACCTGTTCCTGCCTGCCAGGCTACGCAGGAGCCCAGTGCGAAGTGGACATTGATGAGTGCCAGAGCCAGCCTTGTCTTCACGGAGGGATGTGCCATGACCTCGTCAATGGGTGAGAGGCTCAGTCTTCAGGACAATGTCAATGGCTTCTAGGAGATGACAACCCTGACCTTGCACAGATGGAGCCAGGGAGACAAGTCACAAAACGTTGCACTATGGAAGGCTCCTATTCAAGGTTTCAATCGGCCATCCATTCAGTCCTCACTAAGCTGTCTTCTAAATGGGTCTTTCTTTCCTCATTTAGGACTATTTTCCCCCAATGATTATTTTTTTGTGTTTCTCCAATCCTTGGGATTCTCCTCTTGTGAGAAGCCTTCAAGAAGGGAGACTGCTATTAATTAGCATAGATGATTACAGCTGATGGCTGCAGTGCATGTATTGTTGAGAGGACTAGGTTAGTTTAATGTTCATGCCATACATCAGAGTAACTTTGATTATTTACTCTGTTGAGGGCACAGTTGAGGAACAGTCAAGATGCACTGACCTAAAAACATGGAAGAAATTGACATGGGGCATTATAAGGCATTGACAATATCCATGGAAAAGAGAGGATGAGCTAAACTGATCAGTCCCACGGTCTTTTTTTCTCCTTAGCTACCAGTGTGACTGCCACAACACTGGCTTTGAAGGACAGCACTGTGAGGTGGACATCTTGGAATGTGCTTCACAACCTTGCCAGAATGGAGCTTCCTGCTTGGAAGGGGCTGGATTTTACAACTGTTCTTGCTGGCCAGGTAGGCACAATCACTCCTTCATCTTTCATAACCCAGTGTGGTGGGGAGAGAGCATTTAGCAGTGTTTTTCAAACTTGGCCACTTTAAGATGTGTGGACTTCAACTCCCACAATTCCCCATCCAGCATTGAAGTGGCCAAGTTTGACAAACCCTGACTTAGCACCTCCAGGCTCCATGCAAAAGATTTTCCAGGCTACACATTGCATTTTCAGGTCCAATTCTGAGTCTCATCTCAGCAGTCAACTCTGAATGATTTCTGAAGAAACAATATGCAGATTCTTCTGAATGTTTCCATCTCATAAGATCAGCAAGGTTGTGGGGTGGTGATCCTTTCCATGTGTTGGGTCTCGTGAAGTTCCAGACTCTCTTTCATTTAAGAGGTTTTTTTTTTCACAGTCAAATGTAGGACTATCATGAAGAAGGAAAGGATCAGAGAATGTCAGGCTGTTACAAACGGACTCCAACTTTTCCAGCCCTGAACTGAGCTTGTAATGGGGGAGTCAGATGGCTCCCTGCCCTTTCACCAGCTAAATAGCCTTTGTGTGTGTGTGTATGTGGTGGGGGGAGATGCTACAGAGAGATCATGGGAAAAAAGAACAAGGAAAGAGTTGAAATATTATACAGCCCAGATGCCCTTGGGGTACAATCTGGAACAAAGGTGCTGCAAAAGAGAAGCATTCCTGGGGGGGCCAGTGGGTTTTCCCCCTACTACTATTTCCAGCAGAAGGCATCAGTGGGTGCCAGTGGGAAGCCTTCTGCTTTGTCCTTGCGCCCAACTGGTGCACTAACCCAAACAAGAACCTAGTTCAACTGGGATGAAGTTGCCCCCAGCCCCACGTTCCCAGTTTAGCTCATGTGCTACATCTGCCCTGGCTGACACAGAAACTCTTCCTTTGCTCTCTGACATTAGGGTACACGGGCACACACTGCGAAGACGACATTGACGAGTGTGTGGCACACCCTTGTCTCAACGGCGGCCAGTGCCTTGAACGGTCCAATCAGAGCTACTATGGGAAGCACGTGGGTTTTCCGGAGCAGTTTGTCCACCAGGCAGCTGCGGGGTTCGTCTGCCGTTGCCAGCCCGGTTTTGAGGGTGCGTTCTATGGGGCCAAGGGGAGCGTCCTGTCCTTTTCCCTGGTTTTGGGATCCTGTGGGTGCTACAGTGGGTCAGGAAGTGGCTGAGAGATCAAGAAATCAGGCCTCTCCCCTCTCTGTTTCATAAGGGGGTTTAATGCCATAGACTCTGATTTTAGATCATTTTATACATTGATTTCCATTCCTGGGCACTTTTTATTTCTGTCACGGGATTGTTTTTGAAGGTTAAAACGTGCCCTAAATGTTGCAGATGCATTTGAAGAACAGCATCTGCTTTTCAATGGGTGTGTGTGTTCAGTTCATATATTCAAGCCTGCTCGCTGCATCCAGTTAATTACTGATCCTCAAAATCAGCGAGAAACACAAGTTTTAGCATGGTTTGCTTGCAATCCCTTTGAAGGAGAAACCTGTTCCATCAACATCGATGAATGCAAATCCCAACCATGTCAGAATGGAGGAAGCTGCGTAGATTTGGTGAACGGCTATCGATGTCACTGCTCGCCAGGATATTCAGGTAAATCGATGGACGCCTTATCGGGAACGGGGGAGCGCCTGACCAAAGTGTGGAAAGAGAGGTGTCTTGCAACTCACTGCACACTCTTATAGTGCCTTCATGTGACCCAAAGGGGGTATCCCCTATTGCTTCTTTCGCTCACCTCATTTAAGTTTCTAGCTGGGTGAAAACAAAATCCGGCAGATCGTTAACATCAAAGTCTGATTGCTGGCGACATTCCAGCGTCGGCTTTGGAATGGTTCATGCTGTGATACTTTGCTCAAGTAACGCTTGAGTTGTCCAGTTGGAGTTTACGCTTGGTTGGGGCAAACCTTCTTCTGCGGTTTCTCTGATCCTCAGCCATGTGGGGAGGGCGTCACCATTTCGGCTAGATTTCGCAGCACAGGTTTACAGAGACCAACCAGAATGCATTTTAAAAGTAGGATTTGTGCAAAAGCAGAGAATGCAAGGCCAGCTCCATGAACACCAAACTTCATCCACCTCTGTTTTCCCCAACTTAATGGAAGAGAGACCTTCTCTGGTTTAGCTGCGAGGTAGAGGTTAAACGCCTTGCTTCTAAGCTCATTAACGCTATTCAGTTTCGCCGCATCAGATAGCTCTGTAACACTGACTGTTGGGAATATTATTTCTAAAATATTATGCGACTGCCATCTTGTGGAAGGGAAGAGAAATCTGAAATATTAAGAAAACCTGGTGGTTAGCTTTCCTAAATAGAAAGGACTTAAGTCTCTTCCGTTCGAGTCCTGCTCAGTCTTGGAACATGCAAAACGATGAGATGAAACTAAATACCCAGATGGGATTCAGAACATATGCAGAACACAATTTCTACTTGCCAGTAAACTATTTCAGCCTGTCCCCGTACACTAGGAAGCAGTACAGGGAGTCCTTGTTTAGTGGCCACAGTTGGGACCAGCAACTCAGTTGCTGAGTGAAGTGGTCACTAAGTGAAACCTCAACTGTTTACCACCTTACTTCAGCTTTCTTTCGCTTGACAGGAAGGTCGTAAATGCAAGGATTGGCCGCAAAGTTACTTTTTCATCACCGTCATAACTGTGAATGGTTGCTAAATGAGGACTGCCTGTATTAGTGGAAGATCATGTCAGTAGCATCTTTTAGTGAACGCCACCAGGGGTGGAGATAGAATTGCATTGTTTCCACATTCAGTTAATTCTGAAGCATTCGTCAAGGAAGTGTATAGAGAGTCTGGACCAATCCTTGTGCGCTGTCAGGAGGTCATATGGCGGCAACTCTTCCGGTGGGAAAGGTGGTGCAAAGTTTGCACTTTCTGAGGGGAAGGGCCATTGTAGGGCCCAGTTCTGTGGCATGAAGGCAATCAAAGGGTCAATTTAGTTGGCCTTCCTATGCACTCCTAAGAGGATAGTTCTCCCAACCGGCTGGCTCCAGGAGGCCCATGTGCTGCCCTGCCACAGAAGCGGGCCTCCAGCCTCCAGCCTCCCCTCCCATTCCCACCAATAAGACGAGGGCAAAGCTTGCCTTTGAAGGGAGGGCACACAGGACCAGCAGGCTCTCCTGCGCAGGGCCGTCTCCCACTCCCCTTGCAGGGGAGGCGATAGGCAAACATCTTGTCAGCTGGGAGAGAAGCCAGCTGGGAAGATTTAGAGCCAAGATAGATTAGACCTAGCAGCCGCAGGAGGAGCAGAGCAACAGCCCTTGTTTTGAGCCTGGCTTCATCTCCAAGCCCCGTTGCGTGCCTGGCACCCAGGGGTGACACAAAGCGTGTTCCAGCCCAGCCCAGCCCATCGCCAGCCCCCACGTTTCCTCTTGGGACCACCACCCATGCCGGCAGGGGAGCAGCCATGAACCCCACGCTGGCTGGCATCTTCCTGGGTGGAATTTACCATCTCCTGGCAGGTAATGGCAGTCACCACAGCTCTTATTCTGTCTGTGTGTCTGTGGATTCCTGGTGTGTCTTCTGTAAGGATCGGTGGTCAATGATTCTTGTCTTGGGAAGGCTTTCTTGGGGGGGGGGGTGTCTCTGTTAACCCTTCTTGGAGTGCTGGGCCGGTTAGCTTCATGCTCAAATGCACTTTTGCCTTCCTCGTATGAAGCTGTTCTGGCCAGTCCTGGGAAAAGTCCAGATGGTGAAAATTGTGTGTGTCGGGGGCGGGGGGGATAAATCCATCATGTCCCCAAGAAGCAAGTTTTCTCTCCAGTTAGTAATGCCCATGGATGGTGGTCTCTTGTCTGTTCAAAGAAGAGGATGCACTAGGGAAGGGAGAGAGGTGATGGGCAAATGATCTTCCCCACTTCACATCTATCAGTCCTGCCGTTGCAATATATATTAGGCCAGGCTGTGCCCCACTAATGGGCTGATCCTTTCATCAGTAGAAGATGGATGGCCTTGAGAACAAGAACAAGGAGAGTGCCTTGCCAGGATGTTTAGTAAAGAGGGGGAAATGGATGGAGAAAGTTTAAGATGTGTAGAAGGGCAACAGTCCTTGCAAGCAATGAATACTTGCTAAAAGATGCAAAAATGGCTGCGTATGTTTTATGGAAGTGAGAGTTGGGCAGACAGGATAAATGATGCAAGTAAGTTGAAGGCAGTGGGCATCAGGTCCTTAAATGTGTTGGGTCAAATAAGAAGAGATCAGGTCAAGAATGAATGGGTGCTGGATGAAGGTGGACGGAACAGAAAAAGGACTGACCGGGACGACAGAAATAGGTTGGTCATATAGGGAGAATGAATAAGGATTGGCTCCTAAAATAAATAAAGGAAAAAAGAGTAAATTGGCTGAGAGGGAAGCAGGACACTGAGGAGGTCATGGTTGGGTGCATTGATGAGATCCTCAAAGATAAAGAGGTAAGAAGTTCAAGGAACCAAGGGCAACGTATGGAGCAGTAAATGAACTGGTAGAAGCAGGGATAGTTTGCCGGGAAAAGTGCAGAGCATTAAGGAAATGGCATTGGTGTAAATTAGTTTTAGCTGGGCTCCTTTTCCTCTTCTGGCTATTTCTTACTTCTTTTCTGCATTCTACCCAAGCCTGCTTGTCCCCAAAGGGAAGAGTGGGGTGGGGTGCATGCTGGTAGACCAAGATCTTCCGTCTGCCTGTTGGGCATCAAGGAAAGGAAGCTCCCGGATTTGCAGCCGAAGGACGCGTGCGCTGGCTTCACGACTCGCTTAAGGCAGCCACAGAGAGGGCTTCCCTTGGCGATCGCAGAGTGACTTGCAGGCTTCCTTTGATGAAGCTTTTCTGCGGCCCTTAAATCCTAACTACCCAACTAACTCCTTGCCAGCTGCAGGTCTTTCTGTATCTCCAACAAGGGAAAGGGAACGCTCCTTTAAAGCCCGCTGGCCTTCTGGAGAGAGTGGCATAAACACGCTGAGCCCTGCTGCCAGCGCGGCCTTTGTGTCCCTGAGCGAGCCTCTCCCCTTTCGAAGAAAAGATACTCCCTTCTCTCTAAGGACTCTCTGCTCCCCGAAGCGTCATCCCTCCCACAAAACTGGCGTGCAAGTTATTTCCTGGCACGTTTCAGCCGACTTCATTCCTGCTGACAGAAAACGCCTAAAGCAGATTCTTGTTATTTCCGTAAAAGGGGACCGCCTTCTCTGGATTCTTGGCTGAAGCAAAGACATATGTCCATGTAGATAAGTCCTTGCCCTCAGTGGAAGAATCCCAGAAATGGAACCCCTGGAACTCCCTCCTGGAATTGCGCAGCTGCTCCTCGGAGAGTTCTGCACGCTCCCAAACTCAAAACATTGGAAAAATGTCCTTCCCCCAAAGGGAACATACCTAATTCATGTATCCCTTGTGGTTGCCCACGTTTTATGGCCTTGTGCAAATCTTTACAGGCTGTGTTGAATGGGAGGAGGTTGCCGCTGCTCCCGCGAGGATGCTCCGGTGGTGGCATCCAGTAGATTCACGAGCAGGTTCTGAAATACCAGCCCTGTTTTCCCCCTCCTGCAGCTTCACGGGCTTAAGGTTGGCCCATTGCATTGTAGGAAGGAGCTCCTTCTCAGCCAATACCCATAATTCCATCTGCCAAAGAAGGCCATATGGGAAAGAGGAATGGCTGCTGATTCTATAGCCCCTTAGCACGCAGGGAGGAATGTTTAGACCAGTTGGCCACCCTAACTGTGATGGGGGATTATCCAAAAAGAGAAGACCTAAATACACAGGGCTACTCTTCCAACCCACTGGTTTCTATCCCTCCATGACCCTTCTGGCTGTGGAGGGCAGCCATGAAGAGACCTGATCGGGGCAGACTTGGTGCAACAGGTCTTCTCCACCACGGCAAACAAACAAGGGAGGAATCAAAACATGGCCTCCCAAGGGGGAGCTCCATCCTTAATTAGCCAGCAACATGGGGCCACGAGAGGGCCCTGAAGATTAATTTGCTGTTGGGCAGAATGTGCAGGGCCCAGAGGTAATAGTCCCCAAGCAAAGCACTGGCATCTTCAGGGAGAGCTATTTTGGCTCTGAAAGGAGAAGATCCACCGGGAACAGGAAGAGGTGCTTCTAGTTTTCCTTTACTCAACCTCTCGCTTCATTCCACCTGGGACTGAGATTTGGGGGCTAGAGGAACTTGGGGGAGGTGGACCTCTTCTCTAGCTGTTCCTGCTTTGCACTGCCATGGATTTAGCAACGCAATATCCCGTGTTTCTCAACCTCAGCAATTTTAAGATGCATGGACTTCAGCTCCCAGAATCCCCCAGCCCCCAGGGACCCCCATCTATGCATCTTAAAGTTGCTGAGATTGAGAAGCACTGCAGTATCCCACCCAGCTTTAGTTGGCTACAGACTGTCTCAGTGCAGGGGAGAGGAGGATGCAGATTTTGTTTCATTGTGCTCCAATTCCTCCTCGTGGGCTAGTGTAAGGCTATTAAGATAAATAATCCAGACGTGGTTTATCTGTGCAGCATTCTTGGGGATTAGTGAGAATCTGTGTGAGGGAGTTTGAAGGGGCAAGAGGCTGCTTAATCAGGGCTATTGTCTCTTAACAGTCCACAAATACTTCGGGATCCCCACCTCACTTTAGCCTGGCCTCTCTGTGGCCTTCAAGGGCTAACCGAAATCCAGTCCAGCTGAGCTCAAATTCCTCCCTACAGTCTGTGGAGAGGAACCTCACTGTGTGGAGTTGTGCAAAGCTCATTCCCATTTTCACTTGCCCATTACTTTTCTGTGTGCTAGGGATCGAATGTGCCAACGAGATCGACGAATGCGAAGGCCACCCCTGTGAAAATGGAGGCGTCTGTGAAGACGGCATTGCGGACTATATCTGCCATTGCTTCCTTAACCCAGATGGCATAGCCTGGGGTGGAAAGAACTGCTCAGTGGAGCTCACTGGGTGCAAGACTCACAACTGCCAAAATGAGGCTTTGTGCATTCCCATCTTCCAATCTGAGGCCCATAGCTATCTGTGCCAGTGCCACCCTGGATTTTATGGCCCCACCTGCTCTACACCAACCACCTTCTCGTTCACAGCTAATGCCTACCTCTTCATCAACACATCTGCAGATGGTGAGAACACAAGTGGTCATGGAGCCAGCGTAGCCCTCCGGTTCCGGACCACCCTTCCTGATGGCCTCCTTTTCTATCGCAGCCACCAAGCTGAGTACCTACTCCTGGAACTCTACACTGGCCTTCTACGGGTGGTGCTTTTGACTCAGGAGGCCAATGCATCTTTCACACTGGAGGCCCCACCGGTAAATGATGGCCTCTGGCACAAAGTGGAAGTCTTCCTGCAAGAGTCTCTTGAACTCAGGCTGTGGCACAAAGCTTGCAAAGCAGGCATCTGCCTGTACAGCCACCCCCTTGGCGAGACAACCCCAGTGTCCTTCTTGCCTTCGTTTCTGCAAATATATATTGGAGGCGTTGAAGAGAAACTAACGACCAACCACACAGGACACTTCACTGGGTGCTTGGAAGACTTGCAGATTGACTCCAAGATCATCCTACCACAGGAGGTAGATGGGCACCAGCCTTCTGGATTTCAGCTGGGCTGTGAGAGAACAGAGTGGTGTCAGTCTCAGCCTTGCTCACATGGCGGCCGATGCATTGACCTCTGGACGGACTTCCGCTGTCACTGTTCTCGGCCTTATGAAGGCCACACTTGTTCTTACGGTGAGTAGAATGACAGAGCTCCTATTAACCCTCTTGAGAGAGCAGAAAGTTGGATTAGAAATAAAAACCTTTTTGGAGACAATGATAGGAGCCTGTGGTAGGGAGGTAGTTCGTCGGTTTGATTTTGACAAAATAAAGGGAATATGTTTTGGGGTCCCGTTGCTCTACATCCCCATTTATCAAAGATCGAGGAAGACACAGAGAGAGGAAATTGCCACAATCATTCAAGGTCCTCATGTGGAGATTATGCCAAACATTTCTAGAGCCCAGGACTCCATGGTCTTCTGAGAATACTGTCCCACCCAATAGAAGCTATTCTGAAAGTTCCCCCAGGGAGGTGATGGTTGAACCCATAGCAGTTTCAGAGTAGTTTGGTTTCCTTGGCTTGGAACTGGAATGCATTTTTCTCTTTCCCAGAATCCCCTGCAGCGACCTTTGGCCAAGACAATTCTTCTAGCTTTGCCACCTTTGCAGTGCACAACAGTCTTGGGATGAACTTTAACCTCTCATTTTTCATCCGGACTCTGAAGCCCAGTGGCCTAATATTCCAGATCAGCAATGGAAGCGAAGTTTTCCTTACAGTATACTTGAAGGATGGGAAGCTCCAGATCGAGGCACCGTCGGCTGCTCCTGTTGGATCATCTGGAAATCTCGCCGATGGCACAAGACACTTTGTGATGCTTTCCTTCCATCAAGGACAGGCTCGGGTCAGCCTGTTAAACAGCGAGGAAGAACTGGGAGATCTGGCAGTAACCCTTCTTGCCACTTATTCTGAGATTCACGTGGGTGGACTCCCACACCAAGACAACCTTGACACCTGGGGAGGTCCTTTTAAAGGCTGTCTTCAAGATGTCCAACTCAATCATCACCAGATGCAGTTCTTCCCTCATCCAGATAATAACAGCATTCCACAAGACGTGTATGTGGGACAAAACCAGAACATTGTTCCAGAATGCATCTCAGATAATGCCTGCAAGGTAAGGATCATGCTAAAGGTGGCCCAAGATACTGCTGAATGTGGAGAAAACATCTCTGTGGGTGCTGTGCTGGGTGGACCAAAGGCCTGTTTACTTGTAGCATTGTATTTGTATCCTCAGACTGTGGAGGAATGTCAGACGGTTGATGGTTACAGGCAAAATAAGAGCTTAGCAGAATTTCTGCAGCCTGTCCAGGTGCTTGCCAGTGACTAAGCCTCACCTTCTGGCATGACTCCTGTGGGAAAGAGGGTGGCAAGAAAATTTGTCAGAGGAAGCGTTGTGCTGTGTAACAGTTCATATGTTCATGTTGAAAGGCTGCAGCACATGCACCTGTGGGGCACCTGTGGGGCACCTGTGGGGGTGGCAGCTTCGTAGTTGCTTCTGTCTTAAGCTGGCTTTGGAGAATGGCCTATGCCAAGAGGTTGATGGGACTGGCTTAGATGCTCTTAGAGATGTAGCATTTCCTTGCTGTGTTCTTGCTTCCCGTGCGGCCAGAGGAAGAGGTATCTGGAGAGCAAGACTAATGACATCCAGCAAGGTGAAGTATGGATTTTCTCTTATCCTCAAGATGTCCAGCATGTATTCATGCCCCCAAGCTGTGTTTGTAAAAAAGCATCTTCAGCTGCAAGGCCATTCCCTGCATGCATTGCGGCCTTTCAATCTTGCCATGGTTTGGATCTGGGGAACTAGAGGCAACAAGAGTGGGAATGCTAATGATCAAAGTTCTGAATCCTACCACCTGTACACATCGGATCAGGTTTCTTGCTCACTGCAGCCGTGCTGTGTGCATGGCCTGGATTCTAGTTTATTTATACAGCACCCGATTTAAGCGTCAAGAGAGGTTACTTCAGGTTGAGTCCAATCCCGCTACCTAATTAATCAGCATCAGACGTCACCCAAACACTCAACATCTTTTGCTGTAAGGCTGGTCTTCTTTGGAGAAAAAGGGAGCATGGGGTTGCAAGCAGAGTGTCTCACCAATGTCCAAAATTTTGTTTGGAGAAGAGGAGTTAAAAGAGACAGAACTGGATAGGTACTGGGGGTGGGCAGGTACAAATAGAAATTAAAAACTGGGGGTCCCCAGGAGTACAAGGAAGATGCTATGCCACCTATAATTCCACATCCACCAGCAGATACAGAATCCATCTTTTCTTCATAATTTGATCCACTTGCATTCAACTGCATGGCCCATTTCATTTCCACAGAGAACCTTTTTTCCACCATTTTCCTGATCATGCTTCTTTTGTCTTTCAGTCTTCCCCATGCCTCAATGGTGGCCTCTGTGCTGTCACCTGGAATGACTTTAACTGCAGTTGCCCACCCAGCTTTACTGGAAAGTGGTGTGAGGAGAGAGTCTGGTGCAAAAGCGATCTGTGTCCTCAACCTACCACTTGCGTTGATGTCCCCTCTGGTTATGTTTGTAAGTGTTCCTCCGGGAATGTTAGGCCACTGCAGAAATACCCATCTTTTACAGGGTCAAACAGGATCTGGAGACCCTTTTCCTCTGCTCTCAGCCTAGTACAAATCTATGGTAGACCTCACTACACTCAACCCACTAACTCTTTAAAAAGATGGCTTGGAGGGTATTAGGTAGTACTAATCCAAGTCACGGGGCCAGGCACAAACCCTGAACATTCTTCTCTGTAAGCCTCTGTAGAGTCCATTTTCCATTCCAGGAGAGCAACTTTTAGGGGACTCTTCTTTGAATTCAAACAGGAGCATTTCCACCACCCTCTGAAATGAAGTTCAAGAGGTATGACTCACGCCTTCCTGGTCAGTTCTGTTTTGGCCATCAGTTTTAGCTTCAAGGAACTTTCATAGGTCATGTCTACCTTTTCTTTTGTCTTCTTGATGAGCTCATTGATGACAGCTTAGGATCTCAGTCATCGTGATGGCCTCAGCTGGGCCTTTGACTGAAGCATTAGCCTTCCTTGCACATTTAGGGAGGATTGTTCCCAGAGCCCCCAAAACTCAGCTTCTGGTAGCGGTGCTTCTAGGGCAATCTTCCACTCATGATCTTCGATCACCATTTCATCTTCTTTCTTGCAGGTCTGGCCAACGCCACATTTTACGAGCATGATGCGATTGAATTCGCAGCAAACACGTCCATCGTCAGAGCTCTTCACAGCCTCCGCTTGGACTTCAGAACGCGGGACAACGATGCTGTCTTGATACAAGCAGCAGAGGAAGTGGATTCTCTTCTGGTGGCTATTCAGAACTCCTCCCTGCTGGTCGAAATCCGGAGTGGGAACGGAGTTGAGGGAGCAAACTTTCTCAGGCAGATGCCCGTCTCTGATGGCTCCTGGCACACCCTCTTATTGACCATGGAAGAGCCTTTGGCCCTTTCATCAAGGTGGCACCTCCATTTGGATGGATCCACCAATACAACCCTCCTGGGGAACGCTGGGAATCTGGATTTCTTAAAAAGCAACACATTCGTTGTCCTGGGTGAAAACTTCACTGGCTGCCTTGGACATGTAAACATCGGGGGGCTGTTTTTGCCTCTGGCTAGTCACCCAGTTTACCCACAGCCAGAACAATTTGTGCAGGTGACCAGCAGGCCGGTCCTTCTGGGCTGCCAAGGAGCAGACGTCTGTTCTTCTAATCCGTGTCATCACACAGGCTCCTGTCTGGATCTGTTCAATGCCTTCAGCTGTGCCTGCAGGCCTGGGTGGGAAGGGCCGCTGTGTGAGACCAACGTGGATGACTGCAAATCCAGCCCGTGTCTTCACGGGGAGTGTGTGGACCAGGAGGGAGACTTCCGGTGTGTGTGCAAGAAGGGCTTCATTGGGAAGCACTGCCATATCAACGTAGACGACTGCGTGAGGCACCAGTGCCAGAATGGAGGGAGCTGCGTGGATGAAGTCTACAGCTACTCCTGCAACTGCCCACCACAATACTCTGGCCCCCTCTGCGAGTAAGTCTGCAGGAGGGTGGTTGGCAAGAATGAGAATTCTGGGGGGGGGGGGCGTTCTTTCTTGCTCTTTTCTCTTGCTCTGTCTCGGAGCTGATGCATAGCTGAAGGTAGGAGCTGTGGGAATCCCACCTCAGATTTTCTTTCCAACCAGACCATAAGGAAGCTACTGCCATCTCAGTCTTAACCTCTAAACTGTGCAGGAAGACAATCACCTTGCTGATGGCATAGATCAGCAGGACAGCGATCTGGTGCAAGGACTGTGCGCCACACAGAAGCTTGACCTACACAGAGTCCTTGCTACCAGCTCAGAAGCCCGTGTTTTGTGTGCAAGAGACTTCTGTGAATGGCATGCACTTTCCAGGCATTCAGAGAGGAGACAGGACTTAGCAAGATACTACTCATCCCACTTTAGGTTCCTTCTTGTAAGCCCTAGATGAGAAGAGTGACTTCTCAACAGCAGAGCCCCTGCTTTCGGTGCAGAAAATCAACCTTAGGGATCTCTAGCATAGACCCCTACAATTTGCTAAAGAGCTGGTAGCTGGTGATGGGAAAGTTCTTTGCCCAAAGACATTGGAGCAGGTCATACGGGCTAGAGGGATGAACCCAGTTAGGCAGCTTCTAGCTTTCTTCTGCCTGCTGGAAACGCCCAGGGAGCACTTTTGCTGATATCCATCTTTCCATCAGTAGCTGCTGGTGTTAGAAGACTTGACCAGGACACAATCACCAACCTGAGTAAAGCCAATTGTCACATGGCTTGCCAAACGGCCTCATGCAGGAAGCCATTTCCTGAAGTCCTTATGAAGCCCCATGCCTTCTCTCCCACATTAGGCTGTAAGTCTGCAGAAGCAACTTCTGACGTGGGTATTCAGCTTCTTGAATGGCGCCTACAAATGTTTGACTTCTAAATAAAGATTCTTATCACTTATCTCTTCCTTCTTTTTTAATTTCAGGTGGCCCTTCCCACCTGAACAATGTGACCAAAACTTCACGTGTCTGAATGGCGGCAAATGTACGAGTGGCCCGTGGGGAGCCAACTGCAGCTGCAAGACTGGCTACACAGGGAAGAAGTACGATGGGTGGCCCTTGATCCACCATCTTGCCCAAATGGCTAGATTACTCTTTAAGCCCCCCTTTTACTCTTTGATCCTCACCCTGTTCCTTGTTCCTTGAAGGCCATGACTGATTCCTGCCTCGTTTTATTTCCAGATGCCAGATCAACATCAGTGACTGTGACCCCAACCCCTGCAAAAATGGGGGGACATGCCAGCACTCCATGAATCGGTTCCGATGCATATGTAGTGCAAGCTATGCTGGAGAATACTGCGATCTCGACGTAAGCAAATTTCTCTTTTCTTACCGGGATAACGGGTTTCCCCCTAGACTTGCCTGACCCAGAATGGAAGCAGTTAAAATCTTTCCAAAGATTAAGCCAAGATGGTTGTATTGTATTCCTCCTTCCCCGCCGATGCTTGGATGGAGGAAAGTCAACTTTTCGTCCAAAATTTGTCATAGGGACAGGTTCTTGATCTATCATCAAAACTCAATCAAGTAGTTTCATGCTGGAATGTTTGCAGTCTTCAAAACACTTTAGATAAATACTACAGGGGCACAGGGCAAGGAGAGTTTGAAAGATTAGGGGCTGGGGATTGTAGGAAGCCCAGGAAGGAAGGAGCTGTGGGGAGGAGAAAAAAAATATAATAAGGCAACTTCACAGGCTGCTGGAGCAAGCCCTTGCTTTAAAGGGCTCTTTAAGCAGATGACCTTGTTCAGGTACACGCTGTCTCAGATGCATCTAATTGTTTTGAGGCAGAGTTCAAAATCCACTTATTATCTACTTACAAATCTCCCTGTCCTGGTTTTGCTCTGAGGAGGCAGCAGTGCTGGGCTCGCAGGCATCTGGTATTTTTAGCGTGGCTTTCACCAACCTCCTATGGTTTGATGAGGAAGCTCTACCAGTTTGGAGAGAGCTTCTGCAGGTGAGGTCCCCAATGGAGGGTGCGTTTTGAGAAGGTCCTCAAGAGGGAATCTTGAACAGACATCTGGCATTTCCTCAATGACTCTGGCGGCTGGTAGTTATGTGAACTGGCAAAAATGTCTCTCTGAATGTTCTCTGCTCGCCTTTCCTCTTGGTTCGGCCTTCTCCCTTCTCTAGCACCCAAAGACCCCTGTGGCTTATGGTGGCAGATTTGATTTGGCAGGAGTTGCAAATGGAAGTGACAGTTTTGACCCTTGGCTCTTGATGAGGAACACCTGTTTAAGACTCCTGGGATTTGCTCCTGGTTTACATGGGGCGGAGGCTGCACGTAACCTCCCCTCCTTCTCCCCTTCAAGGACAATTGAGCGGCGCTTATCCAGACTCATCTTTTCTTCATGAATTTCTCTTGCAGAGGGGGGGTCTCCCAGGCGCTGTCTTCCCATTCCCCTTGGTTGAAGTCGCGGTGCCCGTGGTCTGCAGCTGTTTGTTTCTTCTTGTCATCATCCTGGTCCTGATGATCCTCACAGCCCGGAAGAGGCGCCAGTCCGAGGGAACCTACAGCCCAAGCCAGCAGGAAGTGGCCGGAGCCCGCCTGGAGATGGACAGTGTACTCAAAGTGCCACCAGAGGAGCGTTTAATATAGGCACTGCCGCCTTGGTGGGGCAACAAGGGGCCTTTGCCACGTTGGCACTGGAGCGCGGGCAGTGTAGGACTCCTTCCGCGCCCTCTGAAAGCCCAGGAGGGCAGTGGAGTTGCACGTACATTGAGTGGTTGACCACCTGTGCAGCTAGGAACTATGAGTGCCTACACATCTGCCTTGTGGGTTCCTCTCTGCTGCTGGCAGCAGCTAGCCTCTCAATCCCATGCCTTGGAACTGCTTTCTAATGCCACAGGCTGCCTTGGCGAGTTCCTCTGAGAAGGACAATCGCCCACAGATCTGGGAGCATCAACCAGCCTTCAAGAGAACAAGCACCAAATCCCTGCCTCTCTGTGGTTGAAGGGTGACTCTCAGAATCCACAGCAAGTGTTTGCAAAAACCAGTGTGGGTTAGTGGTCTTATTGGGTTGGATGGTCGTGACATTCTCACAGGTTCTACTTGCTTAAGAGGGTGGTGGCGATTCTGTTTTTGACGTGGGAGGAAAGATGCAGAGGCCTCATTTCTAGGAGCCAGGCATACGGCTTCCTAAATTGTCAGGACTGGATAAAACGAGAGGCCAGATTAGGGCACAGCGTCAGCAGCTGGGCAAATGCACCTCCTCACTTTTGCCACTCAAGAGTGAAGCCTATTGTTAGATCTGTGCATTGCCTACAGGACTGCTCCAGGGGGATCTTGCTAATGGCGCTCCCTTACAAATGACCAAGTTATGGACAAGGCTCACAAGGAACGTGCAGTTGTCTGAAATGCTGTTACAAATGGTCAAGGACATCTTGTCCCACCATGGGGATCAGCATGAGGCCATGTAACTGCTGGGGCTGTTTATCACCACCTCTGGCATCTCAGGGGTGGCCACGAAGAGGAGATGGACTGCTTGAGAAACCAACAAACCAAGCCACCAGGAGACAACGGGGTATGAGTTGAGATGCAGAAGGTCAACAGTACTGCTGCTGAGTTGAATGCCAATGGATAGGGAGCAGTGATGTCTCTGAACTCTCTTCCCCATCCATTGCAGTGACCAGTGTCGTCTGGGCCCTGCCTGCAGCCAGACCAGTTGGCCAGAAGGTCAGAACATTCACAGCTTCCTCGGGACCTTGGTGCTGCATGACAGTCCACCACTGTTGAACGGGAGCTAGCATCAGAGGCTACAAAGGAAAAAGGACCAGGACTGGAGGGGTGAAGCCTGTTGTGTTTGGACTGTGCAGCTCACCTGTTGAGGGTGAAAGGTTGAGCAGCTCATGGCTGAGAACCCAACACGAACTGCACACTGATCATTAGTCACACAGCAGCCAGGAGACCGAAGCGGGTAAGCAAAAAAAACCTGCTTAACCCAAATAACATGCCACAAAAAGTCCAAAATCCACTGAGCAAGACGCTTCCTCTCCCACAGAACAAAACATTATCTTATCATTACTGTAACGAACTGCCACCTGTTGATCCCAAATCCAGTAACTTTCCTTGCAACCAATATTGATTCAAAAGAAAGTTCATTTATTGAGAATAAGTGTACAGATCCAAAGCATTGCTAAGACTGAGCAAAAGCACGCCAAAAGCTGTTTTTCTTACTTCCCCCCCCACCCTTGCATCGCCCTTAGTTCTTGGTCTCCTGATTCCCTTGCTGGCATGGCCTTGATCATGCCAGAGCCCGTGATAAGGAGCCATCTGCTTTAAACAGTTTCTCATTCCTTCTCCCCCCCCACCTTTTTACAATGGCAGAACCGCAGCATGTAAAAAGCCATTTTTTAAACTAGCCATATAATAATCTATTATAAAATCTTGCGAGGATTCTGACATGCTGCCCCTCCACAAAAGAGGATGTCAGTCAGATGATTCCTCTTTTTCACTCTAAAAAAGAAAAAGCAAAGAGAAACATAATACAATAACCATTCTAATTGTTAAGGCTTTGTAGGATAAACATCATAAAATTTTTTAACTAAATGTGGAGCCTTTACATGTTTCTTGTCAACCCATTCAGCCATTGATTTGGGAAAATGTTTCTACTGAATTAAAAATTGAACCCCCCCCCCCCCGTGCTTTCTACTGTCCAGTATCTCTTTAACTTCAAAATGTTGTTCTCCTTCAACCATCATTGGTTTAGGAGGTACTGGGGAGGGATGCCATTGAGATGACTCTTTATAGGGTTTAAGCAGGTCGCAGTGGAACACTGGATGGATTCTTTTAAAGGTAGCAGGCATCTGTAATCGTAGTGAAACTGGATTAATTACTTTATCTATAACAAAAGGCCCTACGAATCTTGGAGCGAGCTTTCTGGAAGGTTGTAATGATTTAAGACGCTTGTATCTCCTACTTTCCAGTCTTTTTCTGGGGTTCTCTTAGCATCTGCAAATTTCTTGTACGTTGCTCTGGCCTCCTTCAACGACACAGCAATCTGAGGCCACACTTGTGTCATTTGTTGGACCCATTCATCAACTGAAGTGACTTGAGTGGATTGTTTAGGTAGTTCTGGGATGGGTAAAAAGTCCTGTCCTGTAGCTATTTTAAAAGGGGTGAGGCCAATGCTTTGGTGCACTGCATTATTATAAGCTACTTCAGCAAACGGTAACAGTTCATCCCAATTGTCTTGTTGGTAGTTAATGAAACATCTCAAATATTGTTCCAACACTGAGTTCAGACGTTCTCACGATCCCGCCATCTGGGGGTGGTACCCCGAGCTCAAGCCTTGCGATGCCCCCAGTAGTTTTAGGAACGCCCTCCAGAACTTGGCAGTAAAGTGGACCCCGCGATCCGAAATTATTCGTTCTGGGACACCATGAGCTCGGTAGACGTGTTGTATAAATAACTTAGCCAGTTTGGGGGCTGATGGAAGGGATTGGCATGTCACAAAATGTGCTTGTTTGGAAAAAAGGTCTGTAACTACCCAAATAACTGTCTTTTTGTTGCTTTCAGGCAGGTCTACAATAAAGTCCATGCAAATTTGCTTCCAAGGAGCCCCTGGGTTTGCTACTGTCTGTAGAAGCCCCATTGGTTTGCCCCCTCTCCTTTTGGCCACTGCACACGTGGGGCATGTAGCTACATATTCCCCTACATCTTTTCTCATTGTTGGCCACCAAAATTGCATAAACACCCCCGCCACTCCTTTTAATCCGAATGGCATTATTTCATAACGGAAGCACCCCAGGGGCGTGTTAAAGGCGGATTTCCATTGATCTCCTTCCCGGATTTGCACCCTGAAGTACGCCTCCCTTAAATCCAGCTTCGTGAAAATTTTCCCTTTGGATAAATGGGCCAACAGGTCTTTCATCAAGGGGAGTGGGTACCGGTTGTCAGCAGTAATGGCATTTAGCCCTCTATAATCTGTGCACAAACGTAGGGAGCCATCCTTCTTTTCTCTGAAAAGCACCAGTGGAGCAATTTGAGAATGCATAGGTACAATAAAGCCCCTCTTTAGATTCTTATCAATGAACTCCCGCAATGCTTCCAACTCTTTGGGTGTCATTGGATACATTTTCTTCCTTGGAAATTTAGCCCCAGGCTCAATCTCTATGGCACAGTCACTGGCACGATGGGGGGGTAGCTGATCTGACTCCCTTTCACTAAACACCTCCTGCAGGTCGCAGTATTGCTTGGGAATCTGGGTTGCAGCCTCCACTGCCTTTTCCCCACTCACAGCGCCCATCTCTCCATCTGACAACGTTTAGGTAATTCCTTCAACTTCCACTCCCCCCTCCTACGGGAAACGCAAGATCTTTTCCTCCCAGTTCACTTCTGGGTTCTTCCTTTTTAACCAGTTCATGCCCAGAAGCACTGGGTTGCATGCCATGGGAGTCACTAGGAATTGAATACTCTCTCTATGGTCCCCCATAGTTAGCTCAAGCTCTTCAGTACGATATTCCACCGGCCCTCCCCCCGCTGGGGATCCATCCAGCTGGGTAAAAATCACAGGGGTTTTGAGTCTCTTTAAGCGCAGTCCCAAACCCCGGGCAAGGGCGGGGTTAATCAGATTTCGGGAGCAGCCAGAGTCTATCGGCGCCCGTATCTCTGCCCTCCGATTTGTCCTTACCACCCTTAGTTCCACCCAAATTTTAATGGGACTCACCCCCATCTCTTCGCTCTCCGAGTCCTCCCGTGAGCTGCTTTCTTTCTCTGGAAGAGCAGCCGCCTGTCGGAGAGAGCGCGGAGCTAACAACTTCTGGGTTTTGCCGCCGCCGCGTGTTGCCGCTTTAGCCCCCGTCTCGCTGCCTGCTGCCGCTGACTCCTTCCTGCCAGGCTTCGAAGACTTCAGCCCCTTCTGCTCCGCCTTCTTGCCTCCTTGATCCATCTTCGCTTTAGGGCACGCAGCAGCAAAGTGCCCTGGCTCTCCGCAGTTGAAACAGACGCGCCGGCTCCGGCTACTTTCCGGCGCACTGGTCTTCGCCTTGGGCGCCGCTTTCTTTGTACCGGGTAAGGGCAGAAGTCGGGTTCTTGCTTCTATGGTGCGCCATTGCTCCTCCACTTCGCCGGCCATAGCGACCCATCCATTAAAGGTTTTGGGGAAACCCCGGCACACCACGCACTGCAACAATTCAGGTTGCAAGCCTCTCTGGAAGAACTTGATCAGGAGCTCCTCAGGCACATGAGGCAGCCTTTGAGCCAACCCCCGAAATTCGTAGGCATACTCTGATACCAACTTGGACCCCTGCTTCAGCCTTTCCAGGTCGCGTCGTGCTTTAAGTGCCATGCATGGGTCTTTAAAGCGCGCGCAGAGAGCCGCCATGAAATCCTCTAATCTCCTTAAAGCCCGGTCCTTCGCCCTATGCAGGCCAACCACCCATTCTGCAGCCGTACCTTCAAAAAAACTGGACACATAGGAGACCTTCTCCTCCTCGCTGCGGAACAGACCCCCATAGCCCTCCATGTAGATCCAAACCTGGGTGATAAAGCAAGCAAGCAAGCTGCTCAGCCTCTCCCCCGAATTTCATGGAGATGCCCCGCTGCTGCATCGGGCTCTTCTTGGCTCTGCTAGGTGTGAGATCCTCCTCCTCCTCGCTGGAGGTCTCACCTTCGGCTGACTGCTCTGCTGCCTCCGTACCTCCCAGTGTGGCCGCTGACTCTCGCGTGGGGGGCGTAAATCCCCCTCCAAGCAGTTGATCTACCGCTGCCTTTAGCGCTCACATATCATTGGATAGGGACCCCATCTGCCCTTCCAATTTCCCCATGCGATCTTTCATCGAAGGGCCCCGTCCCTTTGTCGCCGTTGCTTTCGCCCCCGCTCAGGCTTGGCATGATGATTGCACCGGCTCCTCCTGGGTTATCACCTTCACTTCCAATGGAGGAGGGACCAGTCTCTCTTCTTCTTCCTCAATTACATTGTCAGCCATCCCGCTGCTCGGTTGGTCCTGGTCAACGTGAGGCTTTGGACTCCCCGCAGGGCAATCTCCCTGGTGGAAGTCTGCACTGGGAGTCTTAGCAAAATGTAACTAGCTGCCACCTGTTGATCCCGAATCCAGTAACTTTCCTTGCAACCAATATTGATTCAAAAGAAAGTTCATTTATTGAGAATAAGTGTACAGATCCAAAGCATTGCTAAGACTGAGCAAAAGCGCGCCAAAAGCTGTTTTCTTACTTTCTCCCCCCTTACATCGCCCTTAGTTCTTGGTCTTCTGATTCCCTTGCTGGCATGGCCTTGATCATGCCAGAGCCTGTGATAAGGAGCCATCTGCTTTAAACGGTTTCTCATTCCTTCCCCCCCCCCCCCCCCCACTTTACAATGGCGAGGATTCTGACAATTACCCTTTTTGGGAGAGAGTCAAGTACCTACAATTTCTGTGACCCTCTTCATCCATTCATGTACAATACAGTATCCTAAAGTGCCTTGTAAACAAACCACTTGAAGCGGTATTAACAGAAAATCTCTTAGCTTCACTTCATCTCACCCTTCAATTATATTTTTTTGATACGTATAGAAATGGTCCCTCTCAAAGAATGCTATTTAAGAACCATCTTCTCTTGGAAAAGTTCAGGTTTCTGCACTAAAATGTAGCAGTTAGAAGTTTAACTCTTGCTAACGAGGATTTCTCCTGTTGCAGTGCAGGCTGAAATATAAGCCATTTACCCATTCCTTCCTTCCTCCTTGATGCAGCCACAAGCAGTCCAAGGAACCATGGACAGATGTGGTGGCAACTCTGCTCTCTTCCTCTCCTATCCTCCAAGAAGCAGCCACAGAACCCTGGTTGGGAGAAGGTACTTCTCTTCCCATGCTATGAACCAGACACCTGCATGCGTGGCCAACTGTGGCCTACAACCGTTGGCATTTCAGTGCAATGACTATGACGAACCGTGAGAAATATTTTCAGAAACACTACCTACTCCCCAAAATTCAAGCCTGGCTGAATCAGGGGAGGTGTGAGTTCCTACAGCAGAAGGAGAATGCTGCTGGGTTCCTGCTGATGCTGAGGAGAAGTAGCGTTGTGGGAGGACCGTTGTTAATATTTCAGAAGTGCAAATCAAGCAAAATTAAACCACTTTTCCCCCAAGAGGCTTATGTGGTACTTCAACCCATCTCTCAGACTTAGATGTACTTCCCTCCCTGAGTGTTAGCTACAGTAATCCCAATTCATCAAGAAAGGAAACTTGGCCACCACAGGAGTACTGGCTGAAAAATGTGCCATCAAGCTGGCCTCTTCCAACCAGCCATGAACAATCCCCCCTGCATGGTGAGCACAGGAGGGAAGAAACTCCGTATCTTCCTTCTCCCAAAGACAGGGAAGGTCAAGCCTAAAGACAGAGCCAAGAAAACCTGGGCCAGCTTGTGGATGCATCTTGCAAGGCTCCAGGTTCATTAGTCCAGCTTTTCCCCTTGAAGACCTCAGAGGTGTCCATTCAGGTGGTGAATTTCACGCAAGCTGGGTAAATGCAGACTAAGGAGAAGCCCAAGTAGATTATGCTTCCCTAACCTTGAGGAAGAAAGATCCTTCTCAGTTGCCAACCAGCCAACACACCAGAAACAATCACTTGACCAACTTCCTTTGAATCCCCTGTGATATCAGAGGGACAGATGGAAAATTGATGGGAAGGAACCAGATTCATCAGATACTTATGGAGACCCTCCAGCCTCTTTTAGCAAATGACCAAGCCCTCCTAAAAGAGATTTGTCTAGTGTTTGGATAGCTACAAATTACAAGTCATCTTGACTTATTGCAGGTGTTAATGTCGGCCTGAATCTCAGCTCTACCATCACTTGACTCACTTACCTGGACCTCGCAATGCACTGAAACCTTATGTCAGACTTATTCTGAAGATCAGTCATTATGCCAAAGGGGTCCAATTTTATTTCCCATCATACCACACAAAAATGGATGTGCTCCTCCTCTTCAAAGAAATAGCCATTCTGCCCTCTACTTGGTCTGAGCACCATTAGATCAACCACAGGTTTAACCCCTCTGCCATTTAATTTATTTTTTGTTTTCTAATGTGAACTTAACTGACTTTTGATATTTAATTCTGGATTTATTTTTTCACAAAACTTTGCTCCAGATAGAACATTTACATATATGTAAGAGAAAAAAAATCTGGTAATCCCTTTGTAATTAAAATTGTACAGAGACAAATGATCTGGGCTCTTTAACTCCAAGTGGGTCAAACTGGCAAGAGTTGGGGCCCCCAGTTGTCCAGGAGCCCAAAGTGGAAGGTAGGTCAACCGCCTTGTGGAAAATGAGAAACCAACTGATCAGAAGAGTTCGTTGGTCAAAAAGAATGGGGTTGGTGGCGGTCATGGGGGACTTACCAGAAAGTAGATGCTTCCTGATGCCAAGGTAGTCCTCAGTGTGCTGAGTCCCTCCAAGGTCCTCTCTCAGTTGCATCTGGTTTTCTGTCACCTGAACCGGTTTTCCAGAAAAACATACTGATATTGTTCTACCAAGTTCTATTTTGGTAACTTGTGCCAATGAGATTATGAATTATTCCAGCTCACAGCCTCAAAGGTTTAAATCTCTGCCTTATTCTAAAGCAGCAGATCTGTGTACAGTTTGCTCTAGGTGCACCTTTGTGAACATAACGTGATGTTAGACTGATCCTGAGCCCAGCCAGGATGGCTGTTCACAGACCCAGCCTGAAGATTGGCACGCTATTCCCACTCCATACACCAATCTTTTAAGAAGCAAACCAACACTCGCCTGTTTGGTGGACTTTAAATATTTTACTATCCGGAAGTAGGTAATATCAAAAACATAGTTTCCCCCCTCCCCCTCAGCAAAAGTGACCATACAAAACACAGAGAAAGCCTTGTAGAAGCAACGGTTTTGGACAGAGGCATGATGATGCTAACAGGTCTACAGGTTGTCCTCTGACAATCAGTATTTGGAGGAGTCAATCATGTTCTTGGACTCCACAGGCTTAGGCATGGAGATGGAAGCCAAAATAACACTTCAGCTGGTAGGAAAACTTCAAAAGGGTCAAAGAAATTGAAATGAAACCCATTGGAAAGAAAAAGAGGTGGCACAGAAGAGTGGCTTCTCACGTTTGTACATGGTGAGTTCTTGTGAATACAGAGAACTGGCTAGCCTAATTCCCACACAACAGTAATTAAAACAACCACAAACTGCCCCAATTTAAAAAAAAAAATCCCTCAAATTTAAGTGACGAAAAGAAACAGAGGCAGGTGTACCAACAGGTCCTTGAGCAGGTCTGAATTTCGGGGCATGGTGGGGGTTTCATCTTCCAAAACAGCCTGGAGGGAGAACCTGGCCTTCAGCAGGAGTTGAGAAACAAGAGAGAAGGCAGACTTCTTTCGGCTTTCAGGTTACGAAGACCAAAGGCAACCAGTCCACACTCAGGGTGAAAGTTGCTTTAAAGAAATTATGCCTGTCACCACAACCTGTGTTCCATCATGCAGCAGATTGGCGTTGATGCTGCAGGCCCTCCACACCTTTCATACTAGACAAGAACCTTCAGATATGGACTCCCACCAGGCTGGGGAAGGAAGCCACCTAGTAACACTTTTATATCTATACATATACAGGTTCATATAATATTAGCACGGCTAGAGAAGGATTTGGGGAAACCTTGGTAAAGGGATCATGTATCTTGCTCTAAAAAAGTAATGGCTGCTGGTAGGTCCAACTTTTTGATAGGTATGAAAAGACATTTCATTGCTTCCCTGAAAAATGGTGTGGTGCTACAACATGAATGCTAAACCTGGGATGTGAAAGGGGTTTCTCAGCATTGTGCGCAGAACTGGGGGGGATGGGGAAGGGACTCGGAGAACAGCACATGGCCTTGAACACATGTAACTGTATGAAGGAGAAGGCAAAAAAATTAATCCAAAAGGTTCAGAAGTCTCGTGATCCGTGTGGCTTGGGATGGGGCAACTGTGCTCAAAATGTGATCTGCAGCTAAGGAAAGGACAGAGTAGACTCTTAAAGTCAATACTGGTATGGAAGCAAATCCTCACCTGGGATGGATGGGAGTTGACCGGCTCATGATTCTGGGGACACAAATGAGGCCAAGAAGAGGCCAGGAGAGCAGCCGAACCTTCATCGATCCTCTACTTATCTTGAGGACAGGTGAAAGAACGGCAAGGTGCCAAGATCACCTTTCCGGGGATGGTGGTTGGCTAAAAGGGGAAGGGGGGTGGGGACACCTTGCTTCTATTCAGGGTTTAGCCAGGCCCTCCTCCTAATAGGCAGAAGGTGGCCCCTGGGTCGCTGTGTCAGCTGGGTGACCCTTCTTGCTTGGGGGAATACTGCTTTTTGTACTGACTCAACACACAGCCTAGGACGCAAGGAGCTACTGGAGTCACTCAAATGTTTCCCACTGCCTTCTCAGCTGTTCAACTTTACCGGGCGTGACTGAAACTTCCTGCTTGGTCTTATTTAACAAGTCTTCAAAGGGGTCTTTAGCCACCTGAGTCTTAGAAGGGCACAAGACGGACTCCGCAACCTTGGTCTTGGGGGAAACTAGCGGGAGATTGCTGGGCCTCGCAGCCAGCCTTGTCTTGACCGCAGAATGAGCAAGAGGCAATGTCCGGATCTTAGAGGGGCCACAGAGCTGTGCTGGCCGAGGAACACTGCTCTGGGGAAGAGGCTGAGTTGGTGGTGGGGCTGATGGAGACTTGGCAAAGAGGTTGGGCATGGAGAGTGTCAGAGGGTTGGGGGGAGGCCTCTGGGGCTGGAAGAAGCTAGAGTTAGAGGTGATGTAGCTGGAACTATAAGCGTGGCCCAGTGAGGGAGCAAATGGCCCCCCTGTGGGCCTGACCAGGGATAGCGGCAGAGGCGTTGGCACTGCCTGTACAAACGGGTTGAGAGACGGCTGTGCAAACGGTGTCCCAGAGGGAGGGTATCCCAGGAGCTGATGAAACGGCGCCGACGTGGATGGCATGAGGTCTTCTCCTGCCGACGGGAAGCTGCTTGCAGGGCTGAGAGACGAGGAACCGAGCTGGCCTCCGGAGCTTGGTGGAAAGCGAACCTCCTGAGCGTTCCCCGATTTCAGTGGATCTAGGAGGGCAAGGAGAGAGTCGCTGTCTTCGCTCACGCTGTCCGCATTGACCTTGACGGGCTGGAGCATTTCTGCTTCGCTGACGGCGTTGGACGAAAGCTGGGTTTGGTGAGGAATGAAGCCAGCCAGCTGCCGGAGGTCAGGGTCCAGAGAGAAGTTTCTGGGTGCAAACGTCTCCTGCAGGAGCTCGGAGGCCCGGCTGCCAGGCCCTGCAAGGCAAGGGGCAGCTTCTGGCGGGGCCTGCTGCTTGGCAAGTCGGGGTGCAGGGGGTGGCGGGACTATGCCCAGCTCTGGCGTCTTTCTTCCCTGTGGCCGTGGGATGGTAATATTCCCTTGGGCAGCAGGAGAGCTCCCAACTTCCTTCTCGGGAAGATCCAGGATGCTGTCTCTGCTCTGAGGCCTCCTTGGGACAGGAGGCACATTTCTCAATGGCCTCTCTGGAGATTTTGGGGAGTACTTCGTGGAGAGGGCCATATCGTCATGGCCTAGACCCCAGAGCTGCTTATAGGGGTGGGAAAGCTTCATCCCCGGGGTGGTCCAGCTCTTTTCGGAAAAACCAAAATCCATCCGCTGTCAGAAAACAGAGAGATCATTGGAACCTTTCTCCAAACTCTTCGCTGTTCCTCTCCTTTCTAACCGACTCCCCAGATCCGGAGCTTCCTCCCACTAGGAGGAACCATCTCTCCCTTCATGCCAAGTGAGAGACCTTCACCCCGTTTCCTCAAAATCCATTTGGGCAAAATGTTCCTGGAATCACCTTGAAGTTCCCCTTCTTCTGTCAGGGCCCTGCCCTGTCGAGACTTCAAAATGCCCGCTCATCGGTTCTGCACAACTTCCCACCCCAACCCCTGGTCTTGTCCATCTGGCTTCTCTTCAGCCAGGGACCAAAGATACTCATCTCTGAATCAGCCACCTTATTTCCTCCCAGGACCAGCAGCTCAGATGGCTTTTTCAGCCATCCCCACCCACCAAGTTCCATACCTGATAGCCAAAGGAACACTGCTCGTCCCCTTCCTCTTTGGAAATCCTCAGGTCTTCTAAGCTCCTAGCTTGGCTGAGGGGCTGTGGTTGTGACTCTACCTCCAGCCCTGTAAAAATGTCTTCCAGGAGACTAACTTCAGCAGGGCTTTCTGGAGTGGGTGGGTCAGCGTGGCTGTCATGTTGGAGTCTCCCAGGACTGAGGCCTTCCTCTCCGTCGGCACTGTCAGATTCCTTCAGAGCTCGATACGGCTGGGGCCTGCCAGGAGGAAAGCGATGGTCAATCCAGAGACAGGATTTCTCTAGAGAAATCCACCGACATCCTTCGCGCCAAGAGAAAGCCAGAAGGATCTGAGGGGTGTTTGATGGGCGACAGCTCCACATGACTTCCCAGACAGGAGTTTGTGCTCTTGTTTTCAACCCCAAGGACCGCTGGAAGCCCACAGCCGTGGGGCCAGCGTGCTCAGTTTGGCAAAGGCCACAAGCATGAAGACGGGGACAGCCCGCAAGGGCTCCACTCAAAACTGCACCGCTGGCGTGGTGTACCACTGGTGTTTTAAGTGCTTTCAGCAAAAAACAGGACACAGCCTAGCCCCAGCGGTATGATGTAAAGCATGCATTTCTCACAGCAAAGCCGATGAAACAATGAGGACCGCCGTAAAGGGAAAAGGGGGGAAATCTTAGCCAGCATAGAAGACACCAGGCATCTGAAGGCCCGGGGGGCCACAAGGACTCCCCGCTCCAATGTGCATAAGATCAGCTGAAGTAAGGATGTGACTACAGTGGGAAACGGACTTCTTGGATCCGAGGTGACAACCTACTGAGCAAGAAAGTCGTGCAGGGCCCCTGGAACCAGCTGAAGCACCATGAGGGAGGGTCTCCCTTGGGCTCCAGCTGACTCTGCACAGACCATCCCTGGTGGATCCCTGATGATTACAGCAGTGTCTCCACCATGGTCCGTCAAGAGGACTGAGCAGGAAGCAAACAGGCTTCCAACACTGTGATTCGCATGTCACTCCCACGTTAGGGAATGGCAGTGCAATGCACATCCAATTAACACCCCCAACTAACACCCATTTCCAGGGAGGTGTTTGACTGGCAATCAGCCTCCCCAAGCTCTTTAAACAAGACTTGAGATTGGAGGTGGTGGGGTGGGGTGGGGTGGGGGACACCAGAAAGGCAGCAGGAAAGAGAAGAGCCGGGCAGGAGCCTCGTCTGCCTCTGGTGCCTCGACAAATAGTCCCTTGATAGTTCATTAGCACAGGGCTGCTCCATCCTCTGTCTGAGGAGGAGACGTGGTTTGCTCAGACGGGGCAATAGTGAGCCTTTGGGCAGAACGGAGACTTGGGTCACACAACAGTTTGGATTCCCACGTGCATTAGGAGCGGGTGTCCTACCAGAGCCAGGTGGGCACTGGCACTCGAGGGTCTAGAATTCTCTGCTGTACAGTTTCTCCTGGAGATGCTTCTGACCAGCCTGGAGCGATGCCCCAAACCCTCCTTCAACCCACCTGACTCCACTCAGGCCAACCCCCGCCAAGGTTGACTCCCTTCCATGCAGAGTTGACGAGACCTGTTTTCCTCATCCCTTCTCCCTTGTTCCTTCCCATCGCTCTCCATGCCTCACCCCAGGTCATCTCCTAGTTGCTTTCTGCTTGCGGCTGGTTATTCACCTTAGGGGTGCTGGGGAGTGGCAAGAGAGTCGGGAAGATGCAGGAAAATCAAGCGCCAATCCAAGCCAGCGTAGGAGAAGAGCGGATCTTGGCCGTCCTTGGCAGAAACCAGAATGCGGTTGCTTGTGGCCAGGGGTATATGCGGGGAGCATGCGTGCACACAGACATGACACTTGCCACAGAAGCCTCTAAGCAAGGGGAAGACTTATGCATCAGCAAATTGGGGAGCAGTGCTAGCGATAGGGTTGGTATAGCGAGAGTCAAGGTAGAGACCATTCAAAAGGAGCAGAGAACAGGAAGCTGTCAGAGAAGGCAGAGACAGGCTCATCTTCCTGAGGAAGCTCATCGCCGGAAGAATCCTCCAAGAGGAAGACTGTATAGTGGCGCGTGGGCTTTACCAGGCTGAAGGAGACAGGGAAAGGAGAGAGAAAGGTTATATTACTCAACCAAATCTGCAGCGGGACTAGGAAGCCAAACCACAGAAGTCAACATTCCAGGAACGGGGACCGGGCATCTTGGAACAGGGGCGTCTGAGAAGAAAGAGGGGTTCTGGAGCTTCCTGGGGTGTGGGGTTGGATGGAGGACCCTGAAGCCTTCTCCAGAAACACACGCCACCCCCCAGCCCCATTTGCAAAGGCAAGAGGAGAGATAAGGAAAGGGCAGGAGCTGAAGCAGGGGGGAAGACAATGACGTTCCCACAAAGATCCACAAAGAAGACTGTGGAGAGAGACGGCCTTCGTCCATTTCCATTTCTTGTAGGGGTTTTGCAGCCGCCGCCACCACCACGGGAGTAGCTGCAGACCACAGCCAAATCCCGCTCAGCTCACACCGACACGTTTATGCCATCCCACGGAGTGTGCGTATGTGGGCAACAAAGGCAGGACCTGCGTCCCCAGCATCCCGCAAGTAGTCTGCTGGAGATGGGCCTGAAAAATGTATCCTTGAACTCAAATGGCCTTTCCAGCTGTGGTTAAAATATATATTTTTATAAAAATATGTATCTGCTTTGTCAGTAGGTCCTCCAAATTCTATCAAATGCTGCAACCCACATCTCTGGATATTTCGAGAGAACATAACGTCTGGACTTCTCTCTCACACTTATGTAGAAGTTGGGGAGGGAGGTTAGGCACCATTGGTGAAGTTCAAGGGTGCATTTTGCAGCCGATCACAGACAAAAAACCAAACAGTCCTCCCTCCTTTGGGAGACCATGACTAAGGGCACCTCCAGAAGGTGTAATGGGGCTAGAGGTGCCAACAGTCCCATTCATTTCCATGAAGGAGCAACTCTTCCTGAGGATATGCTTCAACGGGAGCTGATGCAACTTCTCGCGAATGTCCACCTGGGATACACTACCTTCTAAAAAAAACCAATGCAGGAAAGCCACAAAGGTTGTGAAGAACATCAACGGAGGGTCCGTCTAAATCCATGGAGCCATGGCTCCAGCATTCTTCCGAGCAGATGGATCAAGCAAATCTTAAGCAAGGCTTGGTAGAAAACTTTCTCCTATGTAACAGGAGCTGGTGATTAGTTTCAGTTTGATTCTTTAATTTACTTATGAAAAGCTTGTCCTGCTTTTTCCTCATTACACAACCCAGAGCAGGGTTTGGCTAGACTCAGTTCAAGAGGGACCTCTTCTTTCACTCCATCGAGTAAAGCGGAAATAGCTTCTCCTAATTCAGGACGTGGAGTTAACTACGGTTGGGCCTTCCCTCCCTGACCCCCTGCGGAAGAAGGTCTAAAGGACCGAGAAACACACCCCGCTCTGGAGTCCCTTGGCCGGCCCTGCAGCCTGACCCGAAGAATCCCGGTTAAAACAGGTCGTGCCTTTCTGATTTAGGGAGAGGCTGGTTTCGTGCCGAAAGACAAAGGAGCAAACGGTGTGCAGGGTATATTTTAAGACCTGCAATGTGCAGATTCTCAGGGGCACGAGCCAATCCGTTAACAATCAAAAAAAGTGCCAGCCAAGCTGTCTGATTCTCCTTTCCCTGAAGATCAATCCATACCCCTCCATCCAACGGGCACCCCTCCCGACGAACGGCGATGCCCCCGACAACTGGTTTGGGGCCGGGCAACCACCCCGTTCTGCTTAACAGCCGAAGGGAGCCGTGCTGGAAGACCGCGCAGGGGCAAATCTTTTCTTAGCTCGAGGCAGCCGAACCCAACGCCAGCCTCTTCCCTCATTAACCCAGCTCAGCTCCTTTCTCCCAGCGGCTGCCACCCACGGCCGGCTCGCATTCTGCACACAAAGAGCTGTCTCGGGAAAGGTGGGCTGGCCGGGAGCTGAGCAGCGCTGCCTGTCCGTCAAGCCCCCAGCCTCTGCATCTCGCAGGAATGCACGGCCCCCGTCCCCCTCGTCTTTCCCCCGGCTCCCGTGCAGATGGCTTGCTGATCTCCTTCTAATGTTTAGTTTAACGTGTCTCCGGTTAGTGCCGGCGTCTGACAGCAGTGACAGCCGTAGCTGTTCCTTTTTAAATATCATGTCAGAAACACGGCACGATAAAGCTTCGGATGTGTTCCACAGCTCTGCCTCCCGTTAGGAGGATCGGTGCTTCGGTTTTAATGAGGACAATCTGCATTTCGGGGGCTTCCAGCCCCCCCGCCCCCCCCATATGTCAGGATGCCTGGACAAATCCACAGCATCTCACGCTGGCCAAAAACCAAGAGCTGACAAATGTAGATATTTCAAATTTAATTGACACCTAAATGTACTTAAGACAGATAAACGAAAGGAAGACGTGGGGGGGGGGGGGGGGAGAAAAGGGGAAAAAATAGCGAGGAAATAGTGGGTGAACAGTTGGGGTAGGCATTAAATGACAATCAGGAAGAGGCTGCCTCTGCGAAACGGGGCTGTTTTTAAGCGAGCATTTGGTGGATACCGGCAGTCACCTTTTGCGACCTTCCGTGGTTTGAGCAGCTGGAAAAAATCTGGTCACGTTCCTAGGAAAACGGGGCTGTGCTGAAGCAGAAGCCAGCCCTCTCCCTTTTGACCTGAGCCCCCACGCAGCACCCCTTGCCCAGCCCGCCCGCCCCGAGAGAGAAGAGCAGAAAACAGAGAGCAGAAGAGATGGCTCCTGCAGGTGAGCCAAGCCACGCGCTGGAGGGACAGGAATCCTTCCTCCTAGCAACTCTTGACGTGGGGAAAAACTCTGCTAAGGCTAGGGAAAGGGGAATGCGCTGCCAAACCCTCCTGCAGAAACGGTATGGGGCAGACCGCCAATCCTTGGGCTCCTGAGCCGAGATCTTGGGAGAAGGGGCGCACCCAAGAGGGGCGCTGATAGGGTGTTCCCCCCCCCCCCCGCACCAAGAAACAGGGGAAATAGCCCAGCAGGCAGCCTTGAAAGAAGGGTGGGGAGATGCCTCTAGGTCCACTGGGTAGAGCTGTGAATTTCTCCCCTTCTGCCCCTTCACTGGTCTTCCAGTCTGCAGACCGAAAGGAAGAACCGTTTGCCTCTAAAGCGGCCAAAGGCCTCAGCTCTCTTCTGGGAGACAGAAGCAAGAAAAGGACGTTCTGGGTGCATGCCGACGTCCAGAAATAGGCGATGCACCTTCCGCCCACGCCTGTCAAACTCCAGAGGAGCAACCACTAGAAGCGTCCATTGCAACAAGGCAGAAAAGTCTCCCCGCTTCCCAGACCAAAGGGACAGGACCTCCCCGGCCGCCTTGAAATCAAGAACTAGACGGGGAGCGGGCACTGTGTGGAATCCAAGCCCCCCCCCCGGAAGGGCCTGCTTGCTGCCCTTGGCCATCCGGAGAGGGCTCCTCTTCACCCCGTGCCATTAAAAATACAACGGGAGGGAAGGAGGAACAAGCCGATCTGGATCCTACCCGGGGCGGCCCAAGGGGCTGTGAGGGTTCCTGTAGCTGCAGTGTTTGTAAATCGTTTTGATTTTTGAGCACGTGGGCGTATTAAGATCGTTCAGAGCCGTTTAACCGCCTCGATGTTTTAACCGATGTGGTTATGCCTTGTTTTTCTTTTTAAAACACGGAACAGCCTTAACGGCAAGCCCCCAGAGAGGGAATCGCAGCGAGGAGCCTCCGCCTCTCCCTCCCCAAGGTCTCCATCACCCAAAAAGGAAGCCCAGAGAGAAGACGCCTTGTTTGCCGCATCGTTCCCTGGGGCTAACCTTGTTTGTTTCACTCTGGAGGAACCGGCGGCAACTTTCCGCACGTCCCTTGTTACACGGGACAAGGAACGTGGAGCCTGGACGCTTCACCCTCTTAGGAAGGTCTGCAGAGAGGCAAAAAGGGGGCCTTGGATCTGCAGGGCGTGGGTGGTCCAGGAAGCATCCAATACAAGCCACAAAGAAGCCCCCAAAGAGATCTGAGTTTTTCCCACCATCCCCCTAATCGTGGGCTTTCACCATCCCTCCCAACACAAATACTGTTGGAATTGACTTTCTCCATGGCTGCCTCCTCCCTAAGATCATGAGTTACCAACAGGAAATTGGGGGAATTGCTGACATGTTTATAACGGTACGTTCAAATCTTCTGTTTGGACACATGGCTACAGCTTCCCATTAAGAGCTCTCCCACCTGTTTCTCTGCACTCTCTAAGGAGGAGACGGCGACTGGCAATTGGCGATTGGTTGGCATCGCATCTGCGGGCACCATAGTGTGGGGAAAGGCTGACTCACACAATATTCTCCTTTCTGGAGTTTATTTTCAAGCAAGAGATGGTGGGGGAGAAGCTCACTACTCCAACCTTTCTTGCTCTTCTTTTTTAGTTTTCATCTTCGGAGCAGAACCACCTTCTGCAACCTTTCCCATCACGAAAAAAAACTGAAAGGAGAAATAATCCAGCCGAAAACTGACAGCAAAATAAATCCAAGGGGACGCAAGACACCAAGAATGGACACAAACTGGACTCAGAAAAGTCCAGGAATGTTGTACTGTTGGGCTCGTAAGCTGCATGTTAGACAAAGCGCTGACCTGTTAGGGCAAAATAGGACATTTTCCTTCTTGTTTATCATTATTCTTTTTCGTGCATGGGGATTTCTCAATCTTAACTCCACCTCAGAACTCTATCTAAGATCTGCCTTAAAGATCTCTCTCCCGAGGCTGCTGGTGTTGGGCATTTGTTCGCATTCAACAAGTGCAACGTTCAGGACAGAAGTCTAGGGACCGGACGCCAGGAGGCACAGGACAAAGGGTCTCCATGCTTCTTCCACAAGAGGGCAATCATGTTCCACCAACCCTTTTCGAAGGAGGACTCCGAGACACAGATACTCACTGTTCTGGGCTGGGGACAGATGTCCTTCTACCGTCCACAGCCACGCTGCCTTTGGGTCTTCTGACAACTTGGGGTCTGGGTGGCCGAACCTGTTTGACAGCAAGCGGAGAGGCTGCAGTGGTTGTGTTAATGAGCTGGAGAAGCAACACGAGCCCCCTTCCCCCATCAAAGGTCCCACTGCAACACTTCTGCAAATTGCACGGCCCCTTGCTAAACCCACCAAGCATCTTCCTGGGCAAGAGACCTCACCGGACAGTCCAGACAGAGCCATGGGACCAGGGAGTTTCTGCTTTTTTTAAAGCAAACAGCAAGCCTGCCTCTATCTAGAGGCGTTCAGAGGGGAGACGTGGCTCAAGAAAGATATGCGCTGGCCAGGCAATGCCAGCCGCAGGTGGCTTTGTGACATTTGGAGAAGGAACATCTGCAGGGCAGGGCAAAAATGTCGAGACGGCAGCCAGCACACACCGGCAGCCGCCGTCTCGACTTTTGGGGCCATTCCTTGAAGACAGCTCTGCGAGTGGAATTTTGGCTGGAGCTATGGAAAAGCATTTCAACCCCCTAAATGCCACAACCAATATTTAAGAGCCAGCCCGAAATGTCTTCAAGCAGTAGGGAAAGGCCAATGTTCTCCCTTGCCCCAGGGTTCAGAGCCTTCACCCGTTTGGAGGAAAGTGTTTTCACGTTAGAAGAGAGCACTGCAGAGCCCAGCAGAGTGTCCTTCTACCCATTCAGAATGAATCCACCCCGTGACTCTCAGCGCTTTATCCAAGCAAAGTATGACTTTGGCAACATTGACCAGGCTTGTGCATTTTAGTCAGTTCAGGCCAGCGACTTCCACTTCCCTGCGGCTAACAGACACATCTGGAGCCTCCTTTCAAATCCAGGTTGTGAGAAGCAACGTCCACCGTACTCTGCATCCCACTTCAGGCAGGACACCCCAAACAGGAAAGGAAAGGAGAAACACAGGAAAGGTGTCCCACCCAGGCGTGAATCAAGGGGCGCGTGCCACTGTACAGAGCTAAGCAAGGAGAAACAGAAAGGAGTCTGTGCCTCAAGGATTACAAAGATGAATCTTGTTCATCTTTGAGGGGCAGAAGAAGCTCCTTGTCAGTTTGAGCAGCTCGTTCGAACCATCAAGTGAGATGAAGCGGGTCAGTGCTCCCCTCTTACCACATCCTGGTGGCTTCTTCAAGATGGGCTGCTCTTGGACTCATCAACGCTCCCCACCTGCTCACAAGAGCGCTTTCTGCCTACTTGCATGTAAATATAGACATCCTGTCGCACCCCCCCCATCCCCATCACCACTTTGGGGTCTTTGCTTGGGGGCTCCACAAAGTGTGGCTAAGCAGAGGGAGCAGGGGCCCGAGACCCAAATCCAGAGATGACACGGGTTTGCCTTCCCAAGTGGGGAGAATTCTGTGGGCATCTTAGCGGGTGACCCTTATGGCACCATGGGCTTAAGCCAACCTCACGATTTTTGCAAAACAAAAAGATAGGTCCAGATTTTGGCCAAATGAGAAGTTGCCCAGATTTCTGCAAAACCAGAAAACATGCCCAGATTTTTGCAAAACGCCCATGCTTTTGTCCTCAGAACAGATAAAGCCACGGGTGCCTTTTGAAGGGTTTTCAGCTCCTCCAAAGTAGGGCATCCTGATTCGCGAGAGGCAAACTGTTGACCCCCCCCTTAATCCTGCCTCTCACCTGGGGTGGGGGATTCTCGGAGACTAACAGCCGAGTCTCAGAAGTCCTTGGCCAAAGGACGGGTGACCCCCTCGGCTTGCCCTGCGAGACCCCCAATGGCCTGCCTATGCAGGCTTGGAAACTCTCCTCTTGCGCCTGGAATTTCTCTCCGAGGGGACCCCAGGCCCACTGATGAGGGCTGGGGGGGAGGCGGGCATGCCGAACAGGTCCTCGGAGGGACCGAATGTCATGCGCCCCACGGGAAGAAAGGGGTCAGATGCCAGAGGCCTCAGAGCCCGGCGGCGGCACACAAGGCTGATTCTCTCCCCGCAACCCAGACGGCTTAAAGCGGCGAATTTATAGCAAGAATGGAAGGATGCTAATTAGAAGAGCTCGGCTGTCAGAGCACGGCTGCATGGCTGAGTGCCAGCAAACAAAGGAGAAGGCTTGGCAATCAGCAGGATCGATGGAAAAGACTGCTTCATTAGGGATGATAAAACACAGGGAGGGAGGGAAAGGGGAGAGGGGGAAGCTGGCGGGAGGGGGAGAGTGAGCACGCCGGGGAGGGAGGGGGAGACTGTTTAATTAAGCCTAAAGCTGGCTTGTCACTTGCTGCGAACACTTTCACCTTAGGGGCGGCCCTCTCAGAGAGGGGACCGCTCTGCCAGAGATAGCAATTCCACTGCTCTGGTGAAGGGTGTGTGTGTGCGTGTGTGCACGTGTGTGTGTGCGCGCACGCCAGATCCCTTGGAGGACCTATGGAAGGAGGGCGAGTGACAAGAAGGTCAAGTCCCAGCGGGATTTTGAATGCTACCTGAGAAAGAAGGTTAAAACCTATCCATGGAACACAAGCGTGCCACAGCTCATGCCAGCCTCCCGGCAGGCTAAACAGGGGCTAAGGGGCCCTCGGCCCACCTGGAAACACGAGCCCACCTTGATGGGGGGTGGCCCTTGCCAGCTTCCCAAAATTCCAGAAAAGGAAGGTTTATCACAGGCTGGGTGGCAGTTCTGGAGTTGGGTCTTTGTGCCAAGAACTGCCCGTTCAATCAAACCAATCGAGGTGAAATGGGGGATGCAGCTGGGTAGCGAGAGCTGGGGGCACCTGAGAACACCCCATCCGGAAGCCCACAGGGGCCACGCTCTACAAGGTGCGAGCGGCGCAAGCCCCGTGGGAAGGCAGCCTAAATCTCCCTTCCCTTCTCCGTGAAGGGGGACCCCCTACCTCTTGGCTTGGAGCCCCGCTCAGTACGGACATCCCTTCCGGCTGACTCTCTCCCTAACTTCGGATGGTCAAGGATGAAGATCTGCTTCCACAGTCTTTGGGTTGAGGTCAACACTTCCTGATTGTCAGTGCGTCGCTTTGTTCCTGCTGAATTTTGTTCCTTCTTTCTAAACGGGCCAGACTCGTTTATGCCTAGTAAACAGCCTTGGGGCTAGATATGGGTGGAAAGGTGGGGCAAATTTATTTTTCTTTTTGAGAATTAAACAAATTTTCCACCACTGCATGGGGAAAGCAGATCCCACAGAGGCAAGAACGAACCTTCGTGTCTTGAGAGTCAGAGACAGATCCGTGCACAACACGGAATCTGACTCTTCCCATCAAATGAACTTCACAACAGGTAATCTGATTTTTCCCCCCTAAAAAGCTACACTGAGATTCTGCAAGTAACCCATAGCCGTGTTTCTCAACTGGCAACGGGGATTGCTGGGCCTGGCGACGTAGGGGCTCCCTGTCTCACCAATTCTTTCAACCCTCCTTTCTGTAGGTGCATTCATGGTCTCAGACTGCATCAAACCACATGCCAGAGTATTAAGAGGTGATTCACTAGAGCAGAACAGGTCAATCTTCTCCTTTGTGGTTCTATTTCCCACCGTTTCCGTATCTGCGGTTCCTAAGTAAAATGGTAGAAAGCTGCATTAGCAATGCATGCTTTTTCCAGTTATCTGCAGTTTCGTTATCCACGATGGCTGGAAGAGAACCTCTGCGACTAATGAGGACCATCTAGATCTTGGTTCTAGACTGGTGCAGGGTTACCTTTTCAGAAACTAGAATTCTCGCGTGGACAAAGGCAATCTGCTCAGGGGACTTGGTTAACCCAAGCATATAACAGCTCCTTCTACCATCCCAGGGCTCGCTCTTAACCGTCGGATCCATCCTGTTGAATACAAGGCCAAATGACCCATCCCATGTCAAGAATACTAGGGCAGCAAAGCTGAGGGATGAAACCAGCTTGGTAAAGCAGACTTCAGTGCAACGTGGAGCAAGGTCGCTCAAAAACATTTTATCTGAAAAACAGAATCGCTTGGGGGAGATCTGCTGGGTGGGAAACAAGGCAAACGTGATGCAAGGTTGTTGGGTTTCTTGTTAGAGTGAGGTAAAGCACACAGAAAAACGGGGCGTTTTGGAGAGGGAATCCAAAGGGTTCTGAACAACTGAGGCCAACGTGATCAGCACCACCTTCGACACATGTAGGAAGGGAAATTATCAATGCATAAATCCATAACAATGACTCACGAAGCTAAACACCCACTGTTAATCAGGCATGCACTCTTCACTGGAACTTGGCAAACACACCCCGGAAGTTAAGAGCGAGCGGCCCAACGCAGGAGCCCTGGATAGCAGAGGGCAAGGAAGCTGAGAGCGCTGAAACGCCCCACGCTACTCACAGCTGGACAGGCCAGCAACTTGTCTGTGGTTTTTCTCCATCTCGCTTTTAAGGGATGAATCAGATTATGGAAAGAAAGAGATTGGGTTCCAGTTCCCTCCCTTGGCAAAGAGAACAAGTAAAAGAGGGGGAAAAAACAATGATTCTGGGAAGGGGGGAATTTTTGCCCAGTGAAGATCCTGGACAAATATTATAATGAGTATTTTTTAAAGACCGGGTTGCATTCAGTGGTATGAGGATTATCAGCAGGAATAATTAACTCAGCCTTCTTTCAGCCGCTTCAGTACTTTGCTACCATCTCATCTGTTCACATTCTCATGCTGTTGGAATCTTTGCGGAAATCTTTTCCACCTTGTTCCCTCTCCAGATGTGCTGGGATGATCACGCTTATAATTTGGGGCCCTGTTGTTCCAACATATCTGGAGGGCACCAGGTTGGCCCTGTCCCAAGGTGGGCCTACTATAAGCTAAGGCGGACCTTGGCAACACCTAATTTCAGGTCCTGTGAATAGCAGCCGAGAGGGAAACAATAATGGGCACTCTGCAAGTCTCCAGCAGCTACAGATGTTGCCACAGATGTTAGCCAGTCAGTGCCTCTCTATGGGACATCTTTCAAGCAACTCCCCACCAGTTAAATGGGGTCCCAATGGGTTGTATCCTTCAGCAATGTGTGTGAAAGGAACAGTTAATTGCTTTAAATCGAGCATGACCATCTTCTCTTGTAGCTCAATATTCTGCCTGGCACCAGGAGAGAAATGCTTCCCCCAATTTAGAGATGTTGGGGACTAAAAACAGGCCTTGGTGCCTGGCTAAAGTTTCCATCAAAATAAAGAAGAAAGGCAACACGGTCAACCCAAGACCCTTTCTATCAAGAGTATCTTCTTCTTCTTCTTGCAACAAATCCCAACTGGTAAAGATGTTTTAAGTTTGGGAAGACTTTGAAAGTCGACTAGCTAAAATTGCTGAGTCTGGAGCAGCTTTTGCAGAAAAGAATAATCCAGAGCGAGGAAAAGATGTCAAAAGACCCACAGGAGTAAGAGGAGGCTCCGATGAAGAAAAGCAGAGCCTAGGACCTGCTCAGTTTGACCAAGAAAAAGGCCACTGTCCCTGTTCTGCTTCATGTGAGTTTGCCAAAGCCCAACCAGCAGTATTTAGTAAGATTAAGGAGTGTGCAGGGTTAGAGACAGGCAAGTGGCCATTTACTCACGGGCCTGGTGGAGCGATGGATCTTGGGAGGTGGTGGTCTCACCGGTCGTGCGCTTGGCTGCAGCAAAGCGGAAACTTCAGTCATTAGCCCTATGGAGCAGCTGTCACCCCAACACAGCACACCCTTGACCTTCCAGCATGCCCCCCTTACTGGAGCAAACCCCTTGTGAGGGGAGGAACCCCAAATCTCTTGCCCTTGGTGGGCTTAACCACCGTAGAGGAAGACAGGGAGTGAAGGAGACACGGCTCAGCCCGACATTTTTATGAAGTCTATTTCAGGATCTTTTGCGATAGTTAGACAAAAGTGGAGGAAGAGACTCCTGGCTCAGTGATGGCTCCTGCGCAGCAGCAGCCTTGGGCAACCTCAGGAGAGGAGTGCAACCCTTCTTGGGGGGCACCACCTGGTCAGCGAAAGCAGGACGCTGGACTCAAGCAGTCTGGTCTTAATGCTGTATTGCTGAAATGCAAAGCCTCAGACATCTCAACGTCCTTTGTGCGGACCCCTCTGTTTGTTTCTTAAAAATGCAGACCTACATCTTGTTGCACCGTTGCACTGGTCTTCCTCCATTCTGTTTTATGCAACAGGTACAAATGCTGCATTAGTATATGCCACACCATCCTCGAGAAACCCCAAATGCGTTTTTATCTACTCCTGCTCACCAAGTCAAAAAGAGGCACGCACATTGGTCTTAGAATATCACCATCTCTCCTAGGTTTCTCTTGGCAAAGCTAAGGGTGAGACGCCTGATTTTCCTCCCCTGTTTCTCTGAGTGCCAGACCCTGCGTTAAATACCAAACTCCTTTTCTGCCTGGCGTAACTGTTCAAGATTTCCATCCTCAGATCAATATAGAGCCCGGGACTGGATGCCTCTAAACGTCCCTGCATTGGTGCCTCTCTGGCTCAACAGTGGGTGAGAAGCCCCCCTATTTATCTGCCAAAATCAGCAATGAAAGAGAGAAGGCGGCACGGGTGGTATCCAGGGGGTTTCTTCTCTGAATCCTGGGCCTCTCCCCTCTCACGCTCAAAAGCAGATTCGTGAGACGTGAACATTATACGGAAACCAGCATCTGATTTGCAGTTAATTTGTTGATGCAGCAAAACACATTGTTTCCAAAAGGTCAGGATGGGAAGCTGTGGTACAACATCAGCTTAATTACCTGCGCTGCATCGAGAACGCCACGGATGCCCAAACTGGAGCTGGCGAAGGTGGCTTAAATTACTGCAGCAGGCCTGTGGTTAGAGGACCAGCCGCAGAGGCGCATGAGGGGAAGAATGATTAAGCAACCACTTCAGCAGCTCTTTTAGTGGACTACTGGTCCGAGGAGGACTCAGGCCCAGGGTGAGGAGGAGGTGTCCAGCATGTGAACGAGTTCCTGGTTTGGGTAACGGATAGGGTGGACGAATGCAAAACCCACAGCCACACCACCTCCAGAACACACTAGATGGGGAGTCCACAGAATGCGGGGCCGGAAGTCCACTGATGAGCGCTGGGTTCTCAACCACCCCAATCCTGGCTGAGTCAGCTGTTAGGAATGGCCACAGCGCCATGATGTTGCCTGTCAGCCATGCGGGCTTCCTCATGCTAGGCTTAGCCCACATCTTGACCTTTTTTTCCTTTGCTATTTGGGCTCAGCTCTCTCCTGGGGACCTTTCTGAGATGAGAAGAAGGATGGAGGTGGCTTCAAGGCCCTATTACTGATCAGCGCACACAACTCTTGAAAAGCCAACTCATGACAACATAATTCTTGAAACCTTCCTGCCTCTGCTGCTCCTCCAAAGGGCATCCCAGCTGAAGGGGCATCATGGGTACAGAACCAGAGTTCGCCTCCTTTGCAAGAAAAACCAGGCCATAAGACGGCCGGGAGAGTCCTTGCAAGCTCCCCCAGTGAGGAAAACCGGGCCCCCTGCAGGAACGTCCCTCCGCGAGACCCCCCGAGACCAAGCGGGCAGGAGGGTCTCCCAGAACCCGGGGTGCCGGGAAGAGGCTCAGCCCCGAACGTGCAGGAAACCTGTCTGCGCCTGGCTTCAGCGGAGTTTAAAATCACAGCTAATAGGTTAACAACTGTTTTTTCTTCTGCTTCAAATGAAGAATATCAGGAAGCTGGGGGAATATTCGGCTTTCCAATTTGTACCAACTGCTCGGTGCTCCCTGCAACGTGTGTTTGACAGAGCTGACATTTTGTACTGCTGCGAGACGGGAGGAGCGCGTGTGACATTTTTATTCATGCTCGCGTACGCCCTTGTAATGATCAGCCCTGGTCGATGCACTGACTGCAGCAGCTCCAAGCCCTCGGAGAACAAACAGGAGTCGAAGGTACCGGCAGCTCGGCTGCCTTGTTAGACAGCGCCAGGATCCTAACGAACAGCCACGGCTGGAAAATTTCACTGTCAAATCCTCAAGGACACTGTCAGCCAAGAACTAACTGCATACATTTCCCACGGAAAACGCAGAAAATTCACCCCACGTGCATGAAGCAAAAGGCATAAAGCGGGGCCAGTTTTTAAAACTTCCGCTTCTTTTTTTTAAAAAACTGGTCGCTCTCAACGCTTCCCCTCGTGGGGCCAGTTCCTGAGCTCGACGTTGCACTCCGTATCTACAAATTCCAAGCCGACCAGCCGCTGTAAGGTGAATACCAACAGCCATGTATTTGATTGTCTGGAGGGAAGAACTGCCTCTCTCCTGAAGATCGTGTGTGCATGTAAAAAATGTTTCCGGCATCCATGGCTGCAAACAACCCTTCTAGAAATACATTAGTATGTGGTGCTCTTAGCTAGGTGAACTTAGCAACCACAGGAATCTCTTGTGAGCTTCCCAGCACAGCCCCGTCAGTGTAATAGAAGCAGCAGATGGAAACCTACGAGAAGTGGGACCAGGGAGAAAGAGGCTAGGGGAAGGCTATCTGGACATTTATGGACAACAGATGAAGTTCTCGTGGCTTCTGGAGGGGTTCCTGCAGAGGCCCAGCTCCTCCCCAGTTCTGCCTTCTTCAAGCAGCCCACTTGTCCAGGAGAAGACATGTCCTCTGGAAGACCAAGGATTCTGGAAAGAATCCATTCAATTCTTCTACATCCTCCCAGCTGAGGCTGAGAACAGAAGGGATATAGACCCCTCTCTGCACCATCATGACTCCCCAGAAAGAAGCTAGGGGGTAAATGTTATAGTCAGTCAATCGATCGATCAAGATCCAAGGACCACTGGACAGTTTCTACAAACTAGCCATGAAAAAACTGTTTTTCCTTTCTGCAGAAGAGTCTCAATGAGCTTCCATGAATCCCAGGCACTGGTCAGTATCCATATGAGGCAGAAATGACCACATTGAGGTCTCACCTACCATTTTAGTCCCCCTAAAAGGGATGGTTTGGTAGAACCCTTTTTACCTCTCTCCTTTGACATTAAGGATTTTAAGAGTAGATTGCTCTACTGATAATCACACCAGAGAAGACATCTGTGAGAAATAGCCTCAATTTCCTTCCTTCCTTCCTTCCTTCCTTCCTTCCTTCCTTCCTTCCTTCCTTCCTTCCTTCCTTCCTTCCTTCCTTCCCTCCCTCCCTCCCTCCCTCCCTCCCTCTCTCTCTCTCTCTCTCTCTCTCTTTATTTCTTTCAAAAAAGGAATGGTAAGAGATGAATTATTCCTTGAATATGAAGCAAGAGTCTAGAGTGACAGCTCTAGGCCTGTTGCATGAAAGGCCTCCCTGAACCAGTTAAATCCGAAAAGAAAATCAGAACTGGTGGATTCAAAATATTTAGGCAGAAAATACTCTCCTGGCTCCTTGAAGTGACACGCAGAATGGTAAGGCATAAAGAGGCAAATGCTTTCAACAGGGAATTTGCTTCCACGCACCATTCATGGTCCAGCATTCCAGCGGTTCCCGTTTTCAGCTGGGGCACCCAGAGTTATGCTTTCGAGGAAAGACCTAGAGGGGTGGAGAAGGGACAACGTCCAATCTCCGGAGCAGACCGCACTGCGAGAAAGGGACTGCGTTAAGCAGGAAAACACCTCCTGGAAGGATCCGTGTTCAAGAAGGAATTACAGAAGGGATTTAGCTCGTCCTAAGCAGAACAGGGAGACCCACAAATAGGGGCCTCTCCCCTCTTTCATCCCAACTGCAAAAGCCGCCCAGCTGCCCCATCAGGAACGCAGGCAGCTCGTCACCTCTCTGAAGGGAAGCCGTGCCACGACACCCTTATTTTGGCAGGCTGCCTGCGAACCCAGGGCAAAATCGGGAGCAGGCTTCCCAACCCCATGGAGCGAGGGGAAAAAAGTCAACTGAGTACAGCCGAAAGGTGTTCATGCTGTTGTCGCTTCAGCCGGCAGGCGGTTCAGCTGGATCCGGCCTCTTTGTGAGCAGATTAATGACGGCGGCTGGTGGGGAACAACACACCCATGACCAACTGCCAACTCCAGTTGGGTGAGCCCTAATGAGTTAAAATTAAATGTTGCAGTTAGGCTGAGCAACCCACCCCCCTCGTCCCCTTCAGCTAATCTGTCACTTAATGAAGAAAAGCACCTCGTCTCGGACAGCCAGAGCGAGCTGCCGGCTGACTTTCAGCAAGCTGATTAAGGATGTTCCAACAGCAGCCAGTGGACTTCTCCGGCAAAATAAATAGACTGTATGCAAATGTGTTTGTCACTCTGACAGCACATCTCAATTAGGGACCTGTGCCGGGGCTGGTGGGCTGCAAGCTTGCAGCCACCGCTGCAAGGAGTCAGCGCTGCTGAAACTGGGGGGCTCGGCCGCCACTGGGTCCGTGCATCAGATCTGAATGCCGCATCTTGGGAGGGGCAGAAAGAGCAGAAGAAGCAGGCCCCTTAATCGTCTGTGCGAAGCAGGAGAATCTCGCCTGCGTGTTCTTTTCATTTGCTATGTGAAGGACTGAAAAGAGTAGTCCGGTGTCTCCTCTTCGATGCTCCCTGTTTAAAGACTGGGTCTCCCCCTCATGCCAGTCTGTGCCCGAGATGACATTGCCCACACAGAGGCTTCCAGAGGAATTTTTGCTGCAAACGCCCAGGAAGATGGGTGGAAGGGCCTTTACCACAAACATTTCTTGAAGAGCCTGGCCAGGCCTATGGCTTGGTCAAAAGCCACACGGGCTGAGGACCTGACTGTGCCACGAGGAGGACGGGATGGAGAGAGTCAAGCCTGTCTCAGCCAGAGATTGCCCGGGAGATGTACCAGTTAAACAGTCATCAGAATAAAACCTGTAGGTGCGTTCCCGTGAACAAAGACAGTCCCTTAAGGTGTTAACACCTAGGATTGCTATTTTAAACATGCAATGTTTTTAAATATGACCAAGAGTGCCCTGCCAAGATCACTCTGAATTCGAATCAGTCCTATTTCCTCCCCAAGAACGTGCTCCTTCACCCTTTCAACATTTCCACTCCGCGGATTAAAGAGTCACCAAATGAAGAGTAAAATCAGGGTTGGCGAAGCTACCGATGACATATTCCTCTCCCCCCGCCGACCCCCAAGCCTACCAAAAAGCAGCACTTGGAAAGTTAAATTCATTTTTGTAATTATTAGTCACTCCAGTCCTGGCTGGTTTTCACAAACGTGTTGCCAGAGCCCATAATAAAAAGAACCAGCTTGCAGAACAGGAGAGTCAATACAGAAATATGAAGCACGCTATTAAAGAGCCATTAATTGATTTTCCAACCTCTGTTCATTGCTTTTTCTGTTCAAAGTGTGCTGCGGTGTTTATTATCCTAAGATCCTGGCAGCTGACACTATGACTGGGCTAGGGAACAGAAGACACCTGAAACAGAGGCAGAGGGAAGGGAGAACCCAGGACTGGAAGCTGGGAGAGGTTTCCTTCTGCAGGAGGGGAGATGCAGCACTCAGAGGTGCGAGAAGACTCTTGGAAATACCTCGTGGACAAGATACATCCCCAAAACTTCAGACTGGTGTCTACTGCAGCTCCTGCAGCACCATGTGCCACTTAGGTGCATTGGCAGGTGCTGTGCATTGCTGAACCTTTGGTGGTTTGCACAGGCTCCGATTATGAGTGTCTGCCCAGTCAGAGCTCTCGTGAATTCTTCCCTTGGCCTCGAGAGAACTGCGGGGTGTTATCATAGACCCACAGTGGCTTCCTTTGAAGACTGGGGTCTTGGGCGTGCCTCTACCCAGGGTAGAGAAATAGGAAGCCATGATAGGCAACACAGCCCATCATTCTGACATCTGCAAAGGGCCTTCCAATGATATCACCAGAAGAGGTGGGACCAGAACTTTGGGGATTATTTTTTCACTCAATTTTGGGAGTTGGAGTAGAGTTAAGACTGAAAATGGCAAAGGGCCTTACACTGTTCTTCTGGGCTTTATCCCCCACTCCAATCAAGTAAAAAAAATTAAAATCACCCTACTAAAATGGGGTCATTTTGGTCTTCTAAATTTAGCAGCACAAAATGGGAGTGCTTCCAGAGCATAGAGGAGGTCCTGGAAGCTGCAATGCGGGTCCACCATCCCAACCAGCATGTCTTGCTGGAGAAGATATTCCTGCTACAGAGGAAGGTCCAAGTCACCTCCACAGCTTACCTGGCCAGAGCGAACAGCGATTGGTCGCTTGTCATCTTGGAGTTTGGGGTCTCTCTTTTCAGGCAGGGGAGATGGAGCTGGCCTTGGGACGGAGTCTTCAGGCATGGTGGAGCAGCCATTTTCACTGATGTCCTGCACAGGAGGGAAAGGTGAATCACATCGCCAGGAACACCCTTGTTTTTAAGGGTGAGGGATACAAAGGAGGTGGGGATAAAGTGAATAGTACAGTTTTGAAGCCAGGAATGACAACAATAAAAAAAAAACAGTTAAAAACATTAGCATATCAAGAGTTCCTGTATCCTGTACGTCACCCGTTGGGGGAGATGGGCAGCATACAAGGTGAATAAATAAATAAATAAATAAATAGTTAAATCTCAGCACCACGTCATTAAACAATACCGAGTTCCAACTGTGGTGGTCCAAGGTAAGCAGATAAAAGCCAAACACTTAGAATGTTAAACTTGGCTAATTTCAACCCCAGTGAAGAAACATCGCAAAGACAAGTTGGGTAAAAGGCAAAAGAGTTGATTTGAATTGTGGAGTGATGGGGCTGGAATATTACTAATAAACTTCCAGCTCCCTGCGCTTGATTAAGGCTGGGGAGATCCACCAAATTCACTTGGGTGGCTGTGAGGCTAAATGAACTTTGCCCCAGTAAGATCCCTAAAGAAAAGGGAGGATTCAGTGTCATCAAATCTTTAATGATTCCAACAGAATTGGACCACCAACCCAATCATGGCCTGTCTGTGGAAAGTAAGAGCAAATTTTATCAGCAGGCATCTTAGACCACCTCCATTTAGCTATGGCTAGAAAAAGGTTCCAGGGAAGATCCTTAACATGCCATTAGACACATCAGGGGGGACGTTAAACGCAAAGCCAAGGCCAGAAGTACCAGGGTCCGTGCTGGAAGGATGCTCTTGGAAGACCTGTGCTAGAGACTGGGAAAAGTTCAATCCTTAGTGCGCAGGAGATACAAGTGCAGAACGTTGACCTTGAAGTAGTTGCGCATATCAACTGGCCGCCTGTCTCTCAGCTTTGCGCTTGGTTGCTTTCGTACCCCACTTCCTTCCCAAAAACACATCTGCTGAAAAGGCCTTATGGATGTCCCCGCGTTCTCCTACACCTGCATGCCAAATCTGATGAAAACTAAAATAGCAGGTCTTCATTCTAACTGGTTCCCAAGGAGAGTTGAAAACTACATCTGAACATCTCCTCAAACTCTAGAACTTGCCAATATATTGTCTGGTTGAACTCGGACCTCACTGAACCTGGTTAGGCTACGTGTCAATCTAGCTAGTCCTGCCTGATCATACCGGATTTGCTTTCTCGGGGTTCCCCACACAACAGGATCTTGCTCACCATCTCTTTTTTTTCTGGCGATTCAGGGGACCCACGTGTGGGCATTTTGCATGGAAAGCATTGCGTTCTTCCCTTTTTAATTCTGGAAGCCACCTCAGATCTCGCACACAATCGTAACCAGGAACAGCTTATTTTTCCAAATTTGACTCAAGGTATTAATGTTCAGTGAGGCTCTATTAAGGATGCTCACTGAGGCTTCTGGAGTTTTGCTGAAATGTGTAACAGTGTTTACATGTCATTAATCAGTGGGTTAAAAGGCAGGTGATTTTATGAGAGAGCCGGTGGCTCGTGCACACGAAGGATGGAACGTATGTGGGACATTGTATAATGAAATGCGTTAGACACAGCAAAGTTGAGGAACAGAGATGGCAGCTACACGATGTCCTCAAAGATTAGAAATAATGGAAAGGCTTCTGCAATCTGCCACGCAACAAAGCCAGCTGTGGATGAAGCCTCAACTTTAAAACTTCTTTGTGACAATGTCAGGGCACTAATGCCTCGTAAGTATAGAGACAGCACTGTACACATATGTGACCTCAAGGCCAGCTGCTTTGATGGGTGACCTCTGACATGTCCCTCAAGTTCTACTCTTGCTCAAATACTCTAATGAGACCTGTAAGCTGATAGCCAATTAGAAGGCATTCTTTTGGGCAAAGGATGACCTAAAGCCCTCTGGTCCAACACAACAAAGCTTGGATGGACCACGTTCCAGGCAGAAAAGCAAAGGACCTTTTCAGATCCAGCCGATCGAGCCAAGGTTCTCCGAGAGGGACAAAAAGTGTGTCAGAGAAAATTAAGAACTTGTAATAAAAAATAAAAAAAAAAGAGGAACCCTCTGGGAAGAAACTTTATATGAACAGGAGACCTCCGTCTTGCCTTTGCAGAACTCAGCTAACTAAGCAAAGGCCACAGACAAAGGGGAGGCCATTTTTTTCTCAAAGTTGGAAGCCGTATCTGGTTAGAATGAAAAATAAGTCAGAAAAAGGAGGCCAACGCCAGTGCTGAATGCCTTGGGAGATGTCTCCAAGACCACTGTTGGACATGGCAAATAGGTCAGTATGCAACCACCTGCCAGGTGGATAGGAGCACTCATTGTGTCCTTTTGCTCTTGCCCTTGACCTGGCTAACTCTACGAGCTGAGCTTTCAACAGAGGCAGAGCTGGGAATGGGCTGGCCGTGGCCATTTTCTTTGACCTCTAAAATCAAGCTGCCGCACCATACTCTGTTAGCCATCCACTGCGGACAGTCAGGATGAGGCTGCGCGAATCAATACAGATGCTTTTAGCATCCCAGCCCCCAAATGAAGACAGGATAGGAAGGGAGCGCCATTTAATCTCCATGATCGCATTAGAGGAGGACCTTCAAGACACCAGGCTGACCTTTCTGGAATTCAACCCAGTGTTTCCCATTTGCAATTCAAAGCCAACGTTGGAGCAAACCAAGGGCAGAGAGAGACTCTTGATTATACCAAGGGGTCATCATTGCTATGCGCAGTCAAAGAAAACAGGCTTTCCTGTCTTTGGTGCATTTTAAAATTTCTCCTGCTGCTGTACAGAACAGTCACTCCTATTTGGCAAGTGAAGCCTCAGAGGTGAAATGTAAGGATTAGTTCCACTCCCCCAAAAGCTGGGAGGTTTTTCATGTTAATGCTGGGAAATATAGAGTGGCAGTGAGGTTAGATCCTCAAATTAGTCAGCCAGAAGATGGGGGAATGCCAACCAGTCTGGGGGCAGAGAGAGGAAGAAGCTCTCTTCCTATTCTCCCTCTCCTTCCTGCTGGTTGAATTCCACTTATAAAAGGAAAACCTGTCATTAATGACTAAAGTCAGGGGCTGTATCTGCAGAAGAGAAACGGGAAATGGCTGGCAACGGAGGTGTCACCAGCTTGGGCTTGAAGGTGTTCCTAAGAAACGAAGGTGGTTCTTGGAGAAAACGTGTGGTGGATCTCAAGCTCCAAGATAATTTCTTCATCATGGTGGCTTTGACAGAGAGAAACGGAGGAGAAAAACCGAAGACAGGAACCAAAGGAAAGCGAGGGGTTGAAGAACAGCCGCTGGCGTTTCATTTCCAACATGGGGCCTGCTGGGTTGAGGAACCATTTCAACCATGGCTGAAGCAGTTATGGAAAATGCCCTGCTAGATAAGACCATGGAAGTGGAAAGGCACTGACTTGCCTCCCCACTGCTGAAAATAATCTGATTCAACCTGAATTAAGAGTCTTGTTAGTGTGTGTGGCCGACTCCCTACTTTCGTGTGGGAAAAAAGGTGTCCGAATGTGTAAGATGACCCCCTACGTTGGGCTGTCCGATCAGCGTGTACCAGAAAGTGCAAAAAATGCAGGCACGTGCTTCGCCTCGGGAGCAACCACGAGATCTGCGTGCTCCTTTGGCGCAGGGTCACAACAATACGGCAACCAGACGCCTTCCGCTTGCTCGCAGGGGAGAAAGCCAGAAAGAGCATTTCGACGGCACCCTTGCAAGCCAGAAGCGGGCAGCCTCCATTCACTCAGCCGTATCCCCTTTTGGGGAGAGAAGGAGCAGAAATCCCACGTCAGACCTTAATGTGTTTGGTTTTGTCTGTGAATATTCATAACAGTGGGAAAAATCCGGGACAGCTGGTAATGCATTTTGAAGTGTGTTAACAACACAGCCCCAAACAGCTCTCTATTGATCACGTAATGCCTTTTTTTCCCCGGCCAAGCATTTCTTCTGTTTTTTTTTTAAATACATACTTCAAGTACCTTTTGCTTCAAGCGATTTTTCACCTCCTTTATTCCCATTTTTGCATGATCTTTTGCCTGCATGAAAAAAACCAGGGGGGGGGTTATTAGTTTAAGAGAGAAATCCCTATCTGGCTCCAGAGGCAACAGGGTTCCCAGCCCGCCGAGGTCCACCTTCTCTGATTACTGAGAATAGGAGTGGGGAGTGGGGCGGGGGGGAAAGGACCATCAAGCTGAAGACATAATGGGCATAAAAACAAATACGGAGACAAAAGGTTAAAAAAACAATCTTTAATGAGAGGAAGAGATTTTGTGGGTGGAGAATACCCCAGTTTTAAAGCCTAGGTTTCTTATTTTATCCTCTAATTATTTTTTATCTCTGCTGCACGGTCTCGGTAAGGGTAAGAGACCCAGTTTCTTCTCACCTGAGTGGGATCCGACCTTCTACATCTCCGGCGAAAGGCTCCTAGCCTGCTATTAAACAGACACAGCTCATCGGAGAAGGTCTGAGGGAGAAGACACCAGCTTTGGGACCTCTTTAGGCCACCCCAGAGATAGCACCTGGGAGCCTTTCCCATTGGCTGCACAACATGAGAAAGGAGACCAGAGGGAAGCTCCAGAGCCAACAGACAAGGAACTACCAATGATTCTTGCTCCAGGAGGTAAACGTCACACTTTTCCCTGAAATCTCGCAAGCGTCTTCCTTGCAGAGAAACATCATTGACGATCATCTCTGTGTATTTGTATCCTGCTCTTTGGGCCACGCTGACAAACTGCCTACAGAGGTGTTGAGTTGATGGACTTTCAGAGAAGGCCCCATGGGTTCTCCACAGACTCAGAAGCACCCTTCACCCAGAATCATCTCCCGAGACTCGCCTTGGACACTTACAAATTTGTAGACTGTCTTCATGGCAGGGTTTGCCTTTGTCTTCACTGTGTTTAAGAGGGCCCCGCTTCCTTTCTACACGGACAAAGGGAAAATAAGGCATCAGGCTGGTAGAGCAACAGAGCTGAGATGCCGTGACTCCCAATACCCCAAACACCAGGTATGGGTTAGGGTGTTTGAAGCCAATGAATTCCCATTAACTCCGGCAGGCCCATTGCCACAATGGAGTGGCCTCATTCGCAGGAAGAAACAGGGTGGGAATATTTTTGTTCTGAAAGTCAGACAGCCCTTCCTTCATTTTCAGATTAACAGTCGAATGAATTGTTCGATTTATATGCCATCGCCGGGCTAAACCCGAAAGAATTGCTTTACTTTCAAAGCTCACGATCGGGGCCTTTGAATTAGACGGCCGAACCGTTGTAGCTTTTTTAACAACAAGGTTTAGCTCCTTGCCCAAGTCAGAAACAGTCCTTCCCCTGCTCCCTCTCCCAGGTCTGCGACTGAGAGAAGGATGAATGCCGAGAAAATTTCATCAGGGCTGAACTTCACATCTGATGGCACCTCCAGAGAAGTCTGCAAGAGCCTGACCTCTCAGACAGAATACTTAAGCAGTGCAGTTTCTGCTTTATTTATTTGGCCGGGCAAGTGGACTTGAGTTGCATAATGCATTATTTTGATAAATAAAATCTGGGATGCACAAAGGAGGGGAACCTCCATCCCCTTCACACCCACACTCACACAATGCTGAGCTGGGGGGAGCCATCCTTTTAAAGCAACAATTAACTTCACTCTGTACTTGCTACTCATCAACAACAGACCTTCCTTCCTTCCTTCCTTCCTTCCTTCCTTCCTTCCTTCCTTCCTTCCTTCCTTCCTTCCTTCCTTCCTTCCTTCCTTCCTTCCTTCCTTCTTCTTCTTTTCTCTCTCTCTTTCACTTCAAAGCATTTCTTTCTTTCAGCACAATCCTTGAAACTCTGTCACTCTTTCAGAATATCACAGAAGCCAGACTCTATGACTTTCAGCCTCCCTAATAATCAAGGATGCCATCATTTTTTACTGTTCAGAAACTTGGTTTGGAACAAAGTTTGGGGCTCTGGCAGAAAATAGCTTTGATTCTGCTCATTTATTATTTCCTCTGAATATGTCAAGAGATCATTTAAAATGCCAACCCCCAGGATTCTAAGTCGGGTCTGCTGTTCAGAAATCGTTATCAGGGGCACAGCTAATCGGCATATGCAGCCTCTGAAGCAGAAATAAGGACTCGGGTCCTGGGTAGAAGTCCAGTTCTCGAGCACAGTTGAGGAATGCCAGCTCTGCCCGGGACCCTGGGCTGCAGGCAGGCATGGGAGCGCTTGAAGGAACCCAAGAAGAAAGCGATGAAGAGGAAGCATCTACTGTAGATTTCAACTTACCCTAACAGTTGACAGCCACTGGTGGTAAAGCTTGTCACTGCCTGCCACAAGAGAACAAGATAAGTGAGATCTTGCTGGACACAATACCAACATCATCCATTTCTGCCACCTGCTACCCCAGTCAACAGCCTTAAAACAATTTGTGAGCGAGGTATCCATGCCTTCTGAATCTGACTCTTTAAATAAGGCAAGAGAACCATTTTTTTACGTTCTCCTAGAAGTTATGTGAGTTGTTGGTATCACCTCTGTGCCACCCTCGCTCCCCATCAACACGACTGTTGTTCTCTCTCGTTGTTGGTCTGCATGGAGACATGGTGGGACATCAATGGAGAAGATGGTGGGAAAAGGAATACATGGGTAGGCATCTGACACCACTTGTTGACCTGTTATCTTGGCAGTAGCCACGTTGCTATAAGAATTATACTCACTATAATTCTGATTTCCGCTGAATCAGTACACAGCGGTACTTGATTTTTTAAAATCAGCTTTGTTAAGAGATGGTTTTACCTTCTGCGTTTCAAACTATATGGAGAACACTGATAATATGAAACAGAGCATTACAGAATTGCTCAATCTGAGGCTCGCCCACCCTCCCTTCAAAAAAACATTGCGGCTTGCCCACTGGTTTTATTGCAACTTAAAATCTCACCAGAACAATGAGCCCAGAAGTTAATTCACGGTCGGGATTCCAAAATCGGAGTGCCAGACCATACATTTTGAGGGGGGAAAGTCTAATACTTTCACTTTTAACCTTCTTTAAAAATTAGGACAACGTTATCTTGGCCTTGAAGAATGAGCAGTACCAAAAACAAATGGCATCTTATTTGCATTTCCAACAAAGGATAGACATCTCCTCACCAGCATATTCGCCCAGGTTGATCTCTTCTTCAAAAACATCACTGAACCCTTCTCCAGAGTTGAGAAGATCAAGACGACCATCGATGAACTTCAGGAGAGAGAAAGAAAAAGGCATTATCTGCTGATGCTTGCTCTCTTTTTCGAATGGGACATCTAGAACAATCTAATTTCTTGTTCTCAGAAGGCTGGGGGCCCATTTGATGGGGACCCCATTATCTAATTCCTTTGCCATGAAGACCCAGGGAGACAGAGAGAGGAAGAATACACCAACATAGTCTATTATGGACCATATAATAGGAAGAACACACAATGCTCTTAAAAATAGCTTATGAGCTTGCCTGGGGAAAAAAAAAACACAGAAAACACCCCATTCTGACCCATAAATTACACTAATTAGGGAACAAAGTGGCCAGCCGTATTTCACAGCACGTTGCAAAACAGTGATTGTTCTTAACAACCCCCAGTACCTGCTTGAAAAGCTGCAGCTGGATGGCATTCTGCAAGAATTGTCGCATGGTGGCGGATCGGTGGGAAACAAACGTTTCTTCGCAGAACGTGATGGGCTCCTCCTGGAAATATGAAAATCAGGGGAGGGGGTGAATGGATGTCTTGCCCAGGGCTCTCGAGGGAGGGCCCTCCCTAACAATGGATTGTGGAAACCTGGATTAACCATCAGGAGGAACGTGCTGTGGAGCAAGGCTTTCTGAATGAGGGAAGCAGGGATCCCACTTCATAGACCTCAACCCCCATCAGCTGCACGAGGAAGAGTTGGTGGGTACTTGGGGGGGGGGGAGAGCAGCCCTTCAGATCACTTCTACCACCATCCCTCACTCACGGAATGCTCCCGGATTAAAGAAAAGCAGCAAGTAAATTAACAAAAAAGATCAAAACCTTAGCACAAATGTTTGCAACTCAGCATTTACTGAACAGATGGAATGGAATGGAATGAACATGCTAGCATTTACTTGGAATGGGCCCAAAGGAATAAGGGTTCTTGCTTGACCCTTGCAAAGAGATGCCTTTTTTTCTCGGAAATGAGCCTCAAATTTACTACTTGGGGATACCCAGTTTTCCCCATAGCCTGTGCCCTGCCACACCTCAATTTAAGTCTACAAACAATTCAAAATGCCCCACGCTCATAAAACACTTTGAGGGATGTCAAAGCCCCCCAGAACTCTCCTTTTTGCGTGCAGGAAATGTAATTGCAACACATAACCGGGCAGAAAGGGCGGGAAGAGTGATCGCCGCAATTTATTTAAGCAGTGGCACCGTGTCTGCTGATCTCAGACAGGATTATAAATTCTGCTTATAAATTCTATTAAGTGGAAGGAAAGAGCAGCTGGGAAGAGGAGGATTTCGGCCGTGGAAAGAGCCACGAATACCGGTGGCCAAGAGATCAGGCTATCAAATGTTTAATTAGGCTGAGCAGACTCTCCTTCTCTCTTTTAGACCCAACTTATGACAGAGTTTAGGACGTAGGTTACTGTGCCTGCCTTCAATTCATGGATCTTCCCATGATCCACAAAGGCACTGGGGCAGTTCCAGGATCCCCAGGCCTTCCGGCTTGTATAATACGCCCTGTAAGGCTTCTGGGACATCTGTGCCTATTTAGCCAGATTAACATCACATTTCTCCAAGAAGTGAATTCTGTACTTCCGGGACCACTGTGACAAGCTTTAGTATTTACAAAACTTGGCTCTCGAGGTGAACGTTCCTTGGAGTTGCTGTGGGGGGTATTGAGCCTTTAGTCCAGTTAAACTGTTTTTGGGGCAGGACTTCACAGGATGAAATCCCTAACAAGTCGCGGTTTGCTGGCTGGAAATGCCAAGGATTGCAACATGGATCTTTGGTCTGCCATGCCTGCAGAGTTGACCAGGGAGGCTGGAAAAGCAACCGCTTTCTCTGGAAGAAATGTTCATCGCGTTGCAGCAAATGTTTTCTGAGGGCTGCAGGGGGAGGGGGAGAGAATAAACGGTTGTGTGTCCCAAACCACAGAAGCTAAAACAAAGAAGGCACAATTGGGAGAGAAAAATGAAATCAGCTGGAAATTTTGATTGGGAAGCCCTTGGACCTAAGCTTTCCAGGGCCTCCCGCATGCTCCTTGCACCCAGAAAGGGAATGAAGGGAAATGCAACGTTTCTACAAAAAGGAAAAGAAAAGAAGGGGACATTGATGTTCTCCAGTTTCTCCGCTGGGCGTGAGCCACTGCTGTTAGGATCTCACCAGCAAGGAATCCCCCTTCAAAGCAAGTTTATTTCCCCCCCAATGCAGAGACTCTCCATCGCCAATTGTTTCCTTCTGCTCTCCAACCAGGGCCAACAAAACACCGGATGAATCCTGCCATTCTTCAAGATCTCAGCACCACATCTCAAGCAGGTCTGCAAATTTTGCGGATCAGGGGCCTGCAGTCCCAGCGTGGGGCTTTTCGGCAAGGGGGCTAATACAGAGCGGAGCCACGTGACCGCTGCCATCCACGCTGCTACGGCTTCCTTTCACACCTCAGTCGTGGAAAGAGCCACCCCCATGCCTTTCATCCCAACAGGAGGGGGAAGGAGGGGAGAAGTGACCGTCTAATTAGATCACGTGAGCCGGGAAGCATCTGGCTCGGAGCATGGCAGTTTACACATCTCCTTGAGTAGTCGTGGAGACAAGCACATGACCAGCTCAGCACCAAAACTCTGGGGCAGCAGTCCAAGTGCACTCTTAACACGTTCTGACAGAGAGCAGATGGGCAACTAGTCGTGAGGCCAAAAGACACGGAGGAAGCCTCCTGGCTCCGGCAAACCTAAATGGGCATCACCATCCTTTCCCTTCTGGAATGACATACCCCTTTGATGTCGGCCCCGCCATCCAACACAAGGGATCCATTTCCCAGCACAGCCGTGCCTGACACACTCCAGCCTCCAACACTTGTGAATCAGGTTGCGTTGAGTAGGCCTTGGAAGAGCTGCTCTTCTCATTACACATCCCACGTGCCAGGTTTGTTGAGCAAACACTGGCAAAAACACGCACAGGTCTCAGAGACATGCCCAGAACTTAGCATCTTCAGAAGGGATGTTGCAAAAATGTGACTCTTTGCCCCCAGTTTCATGGTGTGGGCTACTTCCCCCTCATTGCAAAGGTCTAGATTCCTTTCATTTTTGCTTGTCCTCTGCAAGGATGAGCCAGAATCGATAGGCAAAACCCATAACAGGCAGACTGGCATCCAAGGGGACTTGATAAAAAGATTCCCATCTTATTTATCCAAGCAGGTTGACTTGTTCTGCCTGTGATGGATCGTGTGGCTTTTCCTTATTGGGCAGAACATTTTCTGAAACAACCCTAAAGTCTGTTTCCTTGGACCACCCAGGAAAGGAAATCTTCTCACTCCAGTCGGATAATTTTGCCTGAGTCAAGAAACTCCACACTGTCCAGATCTTCTCTTTCATATCATGACCAACCAGCTGAGTTGCAGCTATTGAAAAAGGGGAATAAAAGCTCGCCCTGAAATTCCCAGCAAGGAATGCCATGCCGTGATGCAACGAGGCTCCATTCGGACCCTTCAATGCTCTTTCAAGGAAGTCCAATCCTCTCTCTACCTTGCAAGCACACACATGCGCGCACCCCATTTCTCAAAGGCCAAATGATCTCAAAGGACCTGTTTTGTCTCACGGTTTCGTGCTACACCTCTTTAAAGAGCATCCCAAGGAATTTTAAGAGTTAACAAGTCTCAGATAGGTAACAGCCATTGTAAACAACCACAATTCCGGTTAAACTCTCTTGCCATCCTCACCTGACCAAGAGTCAGATGAGATCCATAATTAAGGGGGCTCAGCGAACATCTACCTGGGAGAGGCATTTCTGCCTGCTATTCCGGGGAGAACGCCCTCTCCGTGGAGAGCAGAAGACTCATTAATGAGGCTAATTAGGTGTAAAGGGGGAAGGGCCTGGCATCAGCTGCAGTTTATTGCAGCTCATCATTAATCTCTGTAATCTTTACTCCAGAACAGCCGCTGACCTGGCTCCTCCATGACTGAGACTGACATGGCCAAGAAGCTTTGCAAGCGAACACCTGTGTACCTGGCCACGCACCTTCTGGGAGGCTTAACCCCGCAGCTTCCGGGCACCAGACGATCAGAAGCAGGATTGTACAAAGGCTGCTGGGTCCTCTGGGGGTTCCTCGGGGAACCAGCCTCTCACACGATATGGAAATGTAGCCTTGGAGATCTGGCATCAACATGCTGCTTGCTGAGAGGAGGGACCTGGTGGGAAGGTGGATTTAAAACAGCTCCCCTCCAGTGGAACATGAAATCTTGGCTTCGTGCTTTTTGGTCAAGGCTGATCTCGGGGATGTGCATGGGCCAAATACAATAAATAAATAAATCAGAGCAGGGGGCGATTCATCACGTTACCTACGTGACTAGTTTCCCTGTGGCTCCAAGATTTTAATAAAGGGATCACTTTGGAGATCCGCCATCGCTGATCCACCATCTTCCTATTCATTGCCAGTCTGCATTTGCACTTGACAGATCCTATTTTTGCATTTGAAACAGCCAAGCTCTTGTGGCTTTTGAGATAAAAGTTCAAGGCTTATTTAAACTTTAATTCCTTTCATTCAGTTTCGATTGTGGTACTCCTGCACGATGTTTACAGGTTCAGCTCCATGCACCCCGTTTTATCTTTTCTGCATTATTGCACGTTATCATGTCTTTGATAGTATATGGATAAGGATACGTTGAAACGTTTTTCATGATTATTCATGATTAGTTGGTAGTACACCAGGGTGGTGTAGCATAGCGGTTATGGCACTGGAAATGGAGCGGGTTGAAGACCCCATTCAGCTATGGAGTTTCTTTTCAAGAGTTACTTCCAGCCCCACCAACCTTACAAGGGCTGCAGTTGTGGGGATAAAATTAGGAGATGTTCTACTACGAATGGTGCCTTGAACTTGCAGAGAAAAAAGCAGGATGTAAAGGCAACAATTAATACATTATTTTGAGACGTTCCTCATCCAGCATTAAAAAGGCAATCCACAATAATGAAACCTCAGTCTGGTATGGCTGTGTACCCGAGAAGACATACATTTATACAACCAAGGCAAAGATTTTATGCATCCAATCCAAGATGTGTCTTAGGTGCCAAGCTCCTTGGCAGGAATTTTGTTTCCATACTGCATCTGTTTTCCACCAAAAGGTATGCATTAGCCTTAAATCAAATCTTCAAGGCCAATCAAGTCTGATTTGGGCGATCGAGTTCACTCTTGTTCAGAGGGGTACTTCACCAGGTTCTGGCTGTGTTATGGTCCATTAATGGACAATGCTGTTACAAGATGTGATGCCTAACTTATGGAACTGGTTTTGTCCATGCAGCTTTGCAACAGGGGTCAACTTCTGTTGGTGGTTTACTAAGGGGGGTTGGCTGATTTGGCCAGGAGTTCAAGGACGCATGACTTATTTTTCTTGTTGGTGATGATGATTACCGGCCCAGATAAAGTCTCCATGAAGTCAAGACTGATTTAATGGACAAGTCCATCTAGCTTTCTTGGCAACAATTCAGAAGTAGCTTGCCTTCTTCCTTCTTCTGGCATATTTTCTCAGTTTTCTAGTCTAGCTAACACCCTTGGAATTTTGGGGAGTTCTCCTATCCAAGTATTGACCACATCCGACTCTGTTTAGCTTTGCCAGATCAGTCAAGACCATCTGAACAGGCTCATTAATGTAAGGTGGGTGTTCCTTTTGCCTGTCCAGTAGCCTTTCTATCCCACTGGCGACTTCATTTATTTGGAACTCACAGGGTTCAGCCAAAGCATTCACACAATCTGCTCTATGCATGGAATATCAATCTGCATTGACTTCAGACCGTGAAAGCAACCAGCCTTGGTAAACAGAAAGCGAATTTCAACTTTTTCCTTTGTTTTCAAGGAAGGGAGAGAGTAATTGGTGACCGCAAGGCCAGCTCCAGCCTTCCTCTTTCCTTCTAACACCTCTGCACAAAGCTACGAAAATAGTTACAGCTCTACAGGGAGATGAACCTTGTTAACACTTATGTAAGAATATAGGCGACACTGCATTCATCTAATTCAGATTGAGAGAAGAAGGACATTAGCTCCATGGAGACCAGAACAGCTGATGGCCAAACTCTTTCTATGGTTAATCCTCTAAAAAGAACTACACAGAGTTCTGGCACCTTGTAAGAGATGAAGAATTAAGCCATCAGAGATGCCACCTTGGCTGTCAGTGTGCAAGCTCTTAGATAGCTTCCCCATCTAGAAAAAGACCATCTGAGGTTTTTCATCTGAATCCATGTCATTCCTAGGGGAATACCCATTGCTTATTAGAACTGTTGGTTCCATGAGACACTACGCTGGCTATCCAACTGGCATTCTTAGCCTCTCTTACATTAAATACCTCCCAGATGGCATTCTTTACTCAGCTTCATTTGATGCCCCCTTGTTTGGATAGAACAAGGAATGGCTTCTAGATTCATTTCCTGTGCTGGGCCAGAGATACATGTGATGGAGATGTGTGCTGGGTTGGGCTGGCCATCAGGAACACGCAAAATGGACTTTCACAGAGGTGGTTGTCTTCCATGTTTCACACACTTTCTCAGCTCTCAAGGCAGCTATTTACAGTAGTGCTACTGCCTACTCCACACAAGACGTCCTTCTGAAAATCAAGGATGTTCCTCCCATTTCAAGGATGTGTCAGAACCTGCATCACCCATCTGTTGTTGTTCTCCATTATATTGCAGTCGTTGGGAGTTGGAGTGATTTGTTTCTGCCACTTGTAACTGGTGGGAGGGATTGCTGTTAATGGTTGTAATGGGAGCTGGGAAGCAGCTTAACCATATATGGGCAATTTAGACTGGCTTGATTGCCGGCAAGGAAGCTGGGGCCCAAAGAGCCAGGAAGGAGCTCTGGGTGGAGGGGGAGGAAGGAAAGAGGTTACCACCAGGTGGAGAAGACTCGAGACGCCAGGCAATAAGGGGAGGGGGGATAAATAGAGGGAAGTTTACCCAAGGCTTTAGTTTTAGCAATGTTCTGTTTACAAGCTACATGTACCACGTAATAAAGAAGTATTTTTCTGAACCAAGCCTGGTTGCATGAGAATACTTCAGAACTGGGAGTTGGACGGTGTGGACTTGACAGGATGGTTTGGCTGAATCCTGGGGTGGATAAAGAAGGACAATCAGCAGAGCCTAAAGTGTGTGGGGGGGTGGGCAGGCAACCTATGGCTGATGTGGCTAGAAGTAATTATGGGGCAGAATGGAGAGCAAGCAAAATCAGAAGGCATATGGGGATTCGTTCTTTTTGAAAAACTTCAAGTGGACTTTTTGAGAGCTATTCATGGCCTAGATGGGCTTCAGCTTTGGGCAAAGGTTGCTCAGCCACATGAAAGGAGCTGCTTTTGCCAAAGTTCAAAATCCTAGCCATAACATTGGCTGTCTCTGCTTTAGCAGGGGCCCTTAAAGGATTTGACCACACCACTGAATCATATAATGTTGGCCGAGGGAGGAATTATATTCTGTGGTATTTTGGGTACAGAACTAATGGATGAAGGATGAGAAGCAGGGCCCAGAAACATTAGGGCAGATCCAGAACCTTTTCTCAAGGAGAGGCACCCTGATCTCAGAATTATCACTTATGAAGATAGAGAAGGCTAGCTGCATCTTTATAGTGAGGGAAGTCATAGAAAGAATGAGGTTGAGGCTGGAAGAGCCCCACTATGCTCTCTACAGAAAAAAATAATATTGCGGAGATCACAATTTAGAGACAACAAGCATCCATTGTGAAGAAACCTAGAACGGGGACACTGCCCAACAGAAAGGCGTTACAACCTATGGTATCTAATGCCTCCCCCAGGGTCACCTGCAGAGATCTGGATCTTCTTCACTCAGAATGGCTTAACCCAATAATGATGGAGGTGAGACGTGATGGACTAATGAAGTAAAGAGCTCATGACCTAACTGGAACTTGCTCAAAGACAATAAGATGACCTGGCCTACCAGAAGTGTTTTGTTTTTTTAAATGGAGTCTTTTTTGGCCCTCTGCTTCATACAGCTGAAGCTTACACCTGAAACCACATTGCCTTCTGAGCTGAAATGTGGGATTCATGAAACCAAAAGTATTAAGGATTTGCCAGCCACTGTTTCATCAGAAAGAATGATGGATTTGGGTTAAGGAATCACAAGTGCAAGTCATGTCCACCGATGTACAAAGAGAGGAGTTCGGGGACGGGAATTTATAACCCCCCACTTTATAGAAGGGCTGAAGAATGAAGCTGGACTCACCAGGGCACAGCCACACGCATGGAGAGAGGTGTTTTTTTGTCCACATTACACATGCTTACAGTGTAAAGAGTGGTGCAATCTTCGGTACCCCTGGTTTCTTCTCCTCCCTATCTCAGTAGCAACAATGCCAAAATGATGTACCAATTTACAAGGAAGCTTAAAGGATGCTGTGTGTGTCAGCTTATCTTCCTTATGTTGTTTGCAGGAGACAAACCCACCACAATTGCATCCATGATTTATGCACGGATTTTTTAGACTTGTCATCTTGGAGTACAAGGCTTCCTTTTCAAAACTTTCTTGGCATCCTTTTCCCTTCCAGGAGCTTCATTTTACTGGATTCTGATTCTAAAATCCACACACCAACTCTTCTCGCGGAGAATTCTCGCTCTGAACAATCAGGGAAGGACAAACTCCCTTCCATATGCACATTTTTTCCCCCAACAAACCACGCTAACCATACCTTTTTAATACAAAATCTGCTTACTGTCTGCGCTGCTGCTAACAAAGTTCAAAGCAGAGAAACAAACAACATCTAAACATCACGGAAGTGTCAGAGACCAAGTGGGGCCTCCGTGACGTGCTAATTGTCTTGCAAATAATAATAATAACAACAACAACAGCGATAATAATATGGAGTGAAGACAGAAATGGAGCATCCAATTATCATAAAAGCATTTACTCCATAATGCACCTTCAGTGACTTAAGGAATTCCTGCACCCACTGGAATTTGAAGAGGCTTTCCACTTGCTCTCTGCATAAATCCCCAGGCTGAACCGACAGGAGCTTATTTAAGTAGCAAGCGAAGTTCCAATTTACAAAATGCGTATTTCAGTCCGGGCAAAACTCTGCCAGTTCGTTGCGGAAGAGAAAGCAATTCAATTAGTGTTTCTCCTCCCACCTTCTCTACTAGATTAACGCAGCTCCTTTAAGGAGCACGATTCAGACAATCTGGCAATGGGGGAGTCTTCCCGCCCACACCAGTCCTTCACTAACCCTCACCCGTTGAAGATGTCCCCTATCATTAGGTAGCCTCTCACAACCTCTGGATGACAATTATGGCACACCCAGCACAGTCCCAACATATCTGGATCTGAAGTTGTGGGAAAGGAGTTGTGCATCATGTTTCATGGGCCTGTTGAGAGAGATTCATCTCCCCCCTTGGGTGCCCCCGTTCATTCAGGGTCACATCTGACCAGTTCCGCGCCTCGGTTTGTCAAGAGCCCTCCAGAGCTGAAGGAATATGTTCAGAAGAATAAAATCTTGCCTTCCCTCCCACCTCCAGAGCAACTTACTGGTTTAAATTTTGCCTCTCCCATCAATTCACTAAATGGCTTAGAGGAAATCACTTGAAATAAGGGATGCTAAGCAGACCTGCATCCCTTATCTGAGGTCACAGAAAGCCATCTACTGCATTGCAGATAAACAACCTTCAGGATTCAACTAAATTTCAAAAGCTGAGAAATATAAACTATGACTGAGCAGGAATATCATACCTTGCTTGGTTTAACATAGAAATGAAGCAAGGCAAGTTTGTTCATTGCTTCATCAAGCCATAGACCTCACTGGTCTTGAAGAACACAGGAGAATGCCAGTTCTTAGGGGCAGGAGAGGTGGAAAGGCTTGGTAGCATCAGTAAAGACATGGGGTCCTCCTTTTGTTGGCAAGCTACAGGTCTGGGTGCCCAATTCCCAAGAAAAAAATTTAAAGTTCTGCCTAGAAACAGAATAGGAAGCATTCTGGGCTCAGAAGTGGGTCTTATGACATCAGCTGAGACAGGATGGGTAGCAATGCCCAAAGAGAGATTTCTCCTCATCTCCAATGTTATGTCCAGTTCTGGGTGCCCACTTTAAAGAAGCCACGCTCTGTTGGAAGAGTTGGGCAAACCTAGCCTTGAGGGAGAGAAGATCATGGTGGGATATGATAGCAAAGACATGAAAGGTGATTAGACAGAAGAAGACTAAGACCTCTTCTGTTCCTAAGTGTGGGAAGCGCACTTAACCAATGACCCAGAGACTGGGAGGTGTTTGGGCAGAGGCTGGATGGCCGTCTCTCAGAGATGCTCAGTCTGGATTCTGTGCTGCACACGCCCCTCATCTGCCATCAGGGGCTCCCTAGGTCGCCTTCCATATTGGTCTCCAAGGCAGAGAAGTCAGAGGGGAGGACAGGGGTGCATGTCTATTGAGGGGGGCAAGAAAGCACAAACAGGGATAGATGAGCAGAGATTTGGGGCTACCAACGAAAGCAACCTTAACCATGGTCAGAAAGCAGAACATTTGAAACACGTTACTGTAAAAAATGGAGGGCGGCTGAGTTCCCTCATCCACAGGAGGTCAAACCATGACATCAAATAGACTTCCATAACCCTCGCCCCTTCTGCCCCGTTACAAGCCAGTGTGTAAATTATTTTTTCATGCCCATTTTTTTCTTTGTTGCTCATGACCCACACTGGGCAGAGGCAAGTCGCAGGAGTCTGAAAAGGAGCACCCGCCCAACTTGGAGAGAGCAAGGCTGAATTGTTCCCCCACTTGGCTATTTGTGCGCAGTTAATCTTTCGCTGAGCAGACTCTAAAGGATTCAGACAAGAGGTTCTGCACCTGGAGAATGATAATTCACCCACTTGAAGTGATGCTTTGGGGGAGCTAAACATAAACACCCAGTAGCCTTACGGGGTTCTAGCAAATCAGCAATTAAGGTCATAAAGGAGGGAGAGAGCATAATGCGCACAGAAGCAAAAAGGGGCAGCTGCCTTGTCCCACTCCGAGATGCCCCCTTCTTTCAACCGGAGCAGATTTTAACCGAAGTGAAAGAAAGCTCAGAACTTAAAACAGTCACAGAATCAGCCGTATACACATTAACAGCACGCTGCCTTAATTTTGCCTTCTTAAAATGAAATAGGAAGAATAACCCTAAGGAATAATAAGAAGGAATGCTGCTAATAGTGGGGATGATGAAAAATAAGGAGAGGGAGAGGAAGAAGAGAAGGAGAAGGGGAAGGGGAAGGGGAAGGGGAAGAAGAAGAAGGAGAAAAAGAAGGAGGAGGAGGAGGAGGAGGAGAGGGAGAGGGAGAGGGAGAGGGAGAGGGAGAAGGAGAAGGAGAAGGAGAAGGAGAAGGGGAAGGGGAAGGGGGAGGAGGAGGAGGAGGAGGAGGAGGAGGAGGAGGAGAAGGAGGAGAAGGAGAAGGAGAAGGAGAAAGAAGAAGGAGAAAAAAAGAGGAGGAGGAGGAGGAGAAAGAAGAAGGAGAAGGAGAAAAAGGAGGAGGAGGAGAAAAAAGAGGAGGAGGAGGAAAAGAAAGAAGGAGAAGGCGTGAGAAGGAGAAGAGGGAGAAGAAGGAGAAGGAGAAAGGAGGAGAAGGAGTGAGAAGGAGAAGAGGGAGAAGGAGGAGAAGCAAAAGGAGGAGAAGGAGAAGGAGAAGGAGAAAGGAGGAGAAGGAGAAGGAGAAGGAATTAGGACTTTTTGGCAATGTCTGCCCTCTGCAATAGTTACAGAAACGAAACTAAAAGCAAAGGAAAATGCATCTGGTTGCCATTATGAGAAGGACGAGGCAGGCTGCATGCTCTAGGCCTGTTGGGAAGAGTCGCACAGCACCGGAGCCACCCTGACAGAAGCCGTCTTTGGAGCTGTGCACATCCAGCACGTGCCATAAAAATGGCACAGACGCTAAAGCTCACTGACTTAACAGCCAAAGTGGGATCCTGTGGAGAGAGAGGAATAAAATTGCTAGGATCAAAGAATTATAACCGTCATTTTAAAGTCAAATTAGCCCCATAAGATAAAAGCTTGAACACGGTTGCGCTTTTAAACAACGGCCAAGACCCTGAACGACTGCAACCTTTTGCAGTAGTCAAGCCTGCCAGTTACCGGATTGTGGACCAAGGCAGAGAGACCGCCCTATCCCCAAACGGGAAAAGACTTGGCAACGCGGGACAGCGAGTCTCCAGAGGCTTCATCAACCCTCGCTGGAGAGCGCTTCCGGGGACGGCAACAGAAAGAACTCAGCAAAACCCTGCATCCCGGGAGAAGGCGTATTCTTGCAGTGTATAAAGATAGCTGAAACTTAGATATAGCAGGGTGGGGAGTGATTAGGGTTTCTGGATAAGCCAGGATGATATCTTATCCCTTCGTCTGAATTTATTAGCCAAACTTTTGTCTGGGTTGGTCCGCTGTACTGCGGGAAGGGAAGGGAAGGGAAGGGAAGGGGAATGACCAAGCTCAGAGGACCCCAAGGACTCCACAGTGCCACGACTCCAAGACTGCAGAGTCCTGCTCGTTTCCAAAACAGCTGCCTGGGTCCGAACGCAAGGAAGACCCCCGCCTTTGCTGAAACCCCCGAGCCGGGGGCGCTTCTGGCCACGAGGTGGCACTCGAGGCAAGTACAATGGGCACTTCCTCGACAGGGGAAAAGTTTCGAGTTGCCCGCTGCCTCTTTCTTCCACCGCCAGCATGTGATATGGCTATAAATATTTAAAATGCCACAATATTAAGCAATTAAAATGACTATTTGTGAGGAAGAATGCTTGAAAGATCTTTTTAACCTTTAGCATTTCACGGGGAAAAAAAGGAAGGAGGAACGCTACAAAATGCGCAAAGTTGTATTTGCCGAGTGGCCCTTTTGCGTTCCCTCGCCTGCAGCCACGAAGGGTGGATTCTGCCCGAGTTCGGGAAAGCAGGAGCCAAAGGCCAGCTGGGCGGGTGGGGAGGCAGGGCTTTACCTCCCCCCCGGAAAAAAACTCTGAAAGTTGAGCAAATGTACGCACAGGGCCCAATTCTCTTGCGCAAGCACTGCCCTCTCCTTCTCAGGGCCCATTCATTCATCGCAACCACGTGGACTCCTGAGCAACTTCCCTCCTTCAATGTCCAGGAGATTTGAAGGGGGGGCCCACCCTTCCCCACCCTTCCCCACCCTTCCCCACCCTTCCCCACCCCACAACCGGAACACCACACAAGGTCCTCTTGCCAGCTGCAAGGCAAATTGAAGGCAACCGTCTCTGTCTTTCACTTCAGGTCAACCATTCAGCCTCTGCGCCCGCCACCCCCTTTGACGATTTCTTATTTTATTTATTAAGTCAACTGATATCGTGGCCATCTTGCAACGGTGATGCCGGGTGGCCCACAGAGGATTCAAAGCCAGCAGAACCAAGAGAACAAACAAGAACAGCAAACCACCATGTTACCCAAGAGTGGTGCCACGGCACCCAAGGGCAATTGAACCCCAGCCACAGAACCAGAGTCGCATCAAGAAGGGGGAAAACCCCCCCCACAGTGACGGGCTCACCCAACCTGCAGGCCCGATGGGCACCCTGAGGGGCACCCTCGTCCCACAGGGTGCCGAGTCGCCAGCAGGAGGGCCTGCAGAAGAGAAAGAGGTTGGTTTCTGCCTGCCTCGGACCAGGTTGCCGAAGACACGGGCAGCCGGCTGGTGCCCAGAGTCCTTGTTTACATGACTGGGAATCCAAGCTACAGCAGGGATTTGAAAAGGACGATGCTCACACCTGACGTTTTATTTTTAATGAGCCGTATAGAAACACACACACACCCCTGCTCTTCTCCTCAGTGTCAAGAGATCTATCCTGCGCTATCCTGGAAAAAAACTAAACCCCCCACATCCTGCTGATTCAACAGCATTTTATTCTAGCAATTAAGAGGCGGCGAGAGCCACGTACCCTCCCCGGAGAGGGCCAGGCAGTGGCTTCGCCCTCTTTGGTTTCCGAAGCGTGCAAATGATGCGCTGGGTGCCAACGCAGGGTCACAGGCGGACCCCGGTTCTCGGTCTGTTCCCTTAGACACAGGCGAAGAGACAGACCTCCTGAGACAGTCAGGCTGACTTCTTGGTCCTCCAACCGCACGGGGGGGCGGGGGGAGCCTTCAGACGCTACCCTCAGCCAAAGTGATTCTCTGCTCTCTCGTGCACATGCTGCTGGCTGGGCCACTTGTTAGTGTTCATTAAGCCCAGCCTGGGAAGCATGGCCTTCCCCATCTCTCCCCCCCTCGAGAGGGTCTTTGGGAGATCTATCACTGCCCGTTGCATTGCGTTCTCCCCTCCTTTGTGCCTCGCCCACCCCCCAGTGGGGCCAAGCATGGGTGCTATGTCAACATGCACGGTTGCATTTCTTTGTCTGCACACATGTGCACTCGAGGCCGTGCCAATGTCACCACAGCGACCTCAAACAGCTGAACGCACACATTACAAGCCCGACGGCAGAAAAGAACGCCATGGCATTTCAGCAAACGCCCGATACTTACAGGCTCAATCTTCAGGGCATTTCGGTAGCTCCCAAAAAAGGCGGCTTGGGCTTTCAAGAACGCTCGTGCAACACCATCTCCTGTGGTCATGGAGACCTTCTTCAACCTGTTCTTCAGCGCAGAGATCTGGGAGATGAACAAGAGGGAGAAGTTTCTATCTGGAAGGTCCTCAGAGGACATCGTGCCCTGGAGCATGGGTTATGGGGTTTTCTTGCAAGGATTGATGGGAAGAACAGGAAAGAGGGGCATGCCATTTTGCCCTAGTTGGGAATTCTCGAAGCTCAAATCCTATCACATCTGTAGACCTTCAGGATGAGGAACGCTGGTACGGGCTGGATCAGGAGAGATGCATATGGTACTGGCTTTCAACTCTAAACATGTTTACTCAGGAGCAGGTCCTACTGAACTGCCTGGGATCCACCAATGAGCAACACACTTTGGACTGCACTTTTAAGGCAGACAAGGAAGAACGGCTTTGGGTTTACCCTTCCGTATATTTAACTCCTTGCAGTTCTTTTTACATTTTGCCTATTTCACGTTTTCTTCTAGATACGCCAACTCCCCGGGAAGGAAGGAAAACCACGTTCAAGGCAAAGAAAGGATTACTTCTAAGAAAGCAAATGGCCCGTGGCAGACCAGAAAGCGTTTTGGCAATTCTCTCGTCACTGACCTTTGCAGCACGGCCAAAGCCGAGGCATGGAAATTGCCCCACACCAACTGCATGGAAGCTGGAGCAGATACAGCTTGACAGAGTCTCCACGTCTGTCTTCCCAAAAGGGAAACGTGCCCCCAATGAACCCTTTTCTTTAAGCAAAGCAGGATGGAGTTTAGTAATGATGTCACAGGACACTTTTCCAACGCTATTCCCCCTCGTCTCATTAAAGCAGACGGGTTAACTTGCCACAACCCAGAGGCCAACAGCGCCCACCTGTCAACAGGTGCCACCCCTCATTCCTCCGCATCCTCAAGGCTTCTCAGAAGCTCTTGGCATCTGTGCTTCAGATTATGTCCCACTTAACCTTCACTGCCCCTTCCCTTTCATCCTGGAGGTGTTTAATTGCCTCTGATTCACAGAGCTGCGCTTCAGGTGGACACGGCTCTGATGGCCTTATTATCATCTACGCAAAAGAATGGCCCATGGCAAGAACTGAGCAACTCCGTGACAAGAACTGAGCAAATCTCAGCTCACACGTTATCCTACTTGGGCAAATTCTCAAAAATGAACACAAGGATCCGGATTCTAAGGGTGTGCCTCAGGTCCTCTGGACCAGTGTTCCTCAACCTTGGCAACTTTAAGATGTCTGGACTTCAACTCCCAGAATTCCCGAGCCGGGGAATTCTGGGAATTGAAGTCCAGACATCTTAAAGTTGCCAAGGCTGAGGAACGCTGGTCTAGATATTGCCATATCCTGCGGTCTAAGACTAGTATATCGCAATATCTTTTCCATTCCACCTTCATACACCTAGACATGGTAGCTAAACACCATTTCTCTTCTCTTTTATGGGGTCTCATCCTTCTTTTCCGTGAAATGCACCGTGCACGCACTCTAATGCAACATGCTCGAGCTGCACAAGTTCCCATTGTGCTGGTTAACAACCGCCATAAAGTTTTTCAGCTTCAGTGCAAGTTCCCAGAATGAGGAAGGCAGGGGAAAACCACCGGAAGCAAACGACTCCCCCAACACTAAGTGAATAAATTAAAAGACCCAAGAAGCAAGGCCAGAAAAAAATTCCATTAAAAAAACCAACCAACCAAGTTATGGTTTAAGAAAAAAAGGAGGCATGGAATGACATCTCAAGAAATCTGAGACTTAACTCCATAATATATTTTTATGTATGTTCCCAAACGTTGCTCTCTCTTCCTTCCAGGTGGGAAACCTGCCTATTTTGGGGAACACCCCTTCCTATTTCCTCTTATCTGCAAGTTATTTCCAGCTCAGGAGGTAAAGATCGAGGACAGAAAGATGCGGGAGACATAATAAGGCCAGGGAAGAAACTGTAACAGCTTCGCAGAGAAAACACCCAAGTCTTAGCACCCAGGTTATTAAAATTAAAATGGTTTTACAGATGAACAGAATGCCAAGAGAGATGAGGAGATTGCACAGACAGATGAAGGATTTGGGATAACTTTCTCTGGCTATGCAAGAAGAGGGCTTTTTGTTTTTTTTTAAAGGGAGGGAATTACTGCTGGTCCCGGACTTTAAAAACTACCCTCTTGGGCAGAAGCAGGATTTTCCCCTAAATCTTACTGTTCTTTCCTCTTCTACCTTGGACATTCCCATCCAAATTGAAAGGACCTTAAGATATTCTTTGTTTCTGCGAGGACGCCTCCATCAGATATGAGCGGAACGCCATATCTTCAGCAAAGCAACTTTTTCCCAATTGCTTCCCTCTTGTATCGGGTGCACTGCAAGGATCACTTGGAAAGCCCCCCACAGACCAAGATAAGGATGAAGACTGTTTGGACCATCCTACATGCGCACGGTGGTGCTTTGGACGTCCTGGCTTTGCAACGGACAAGAAATATGATCTGCTCCATGTTTCCTTGCCACTGTTTGACACGGAAGAGGCCTGAAATGAGCTTCTGGGCTGAAATTAAGCTTTTTATCCTGAGAATAGAGCAAGTGTCAAAAGCACCCTGTTCTACGCTCTTGGGAAAAGCTGCCCACCAGTCAGCACGTTCAGCGGCTTTGCCTGGAAGATGGCAGGGTCCCCCACGCCCCCCGCCCCCAACTCGGACGAAAGCCTCCCTGGGAAGGACAGCTTCTTCCCAGAGCAGTCGCAGAAACACACAGCCAATCCTGGGAGTGTTTTTAAAGAACATTTTTATACTCTTGGCAGCTCAGGATAAAGGTCGGATTTAAACTATCACCATGTTTCGAAATGCAATCTGTGCAGTGCAGCATAATGAAATGGTTCAGTAAAGGTGCGAGAGGAAATTCTTTTAATTAGATCCATGGCTTTTGAGTTGTCAACATGAATAAAAGCAAGGAAAAAACACATAACTTGCAAAACACGGCATCAGAAAAAAAAAGGGGGGGAGTCTCCTTCAAGGCAAGCAACTTTTTAAAAAGGTGGCCGAACACCACCCGAATAAAAATTACAAACTTCATGCTCAGGTGCCCCACTCAACCAATTTAAAGGCCACGAGGGATGGGCCAAAGTAACTATCTTTTATGGTTTCCTTCTCCGAAGAACACGCAAATCAGCGAGAAGCGAAGCGATGCTTCACAAGGCAGGATGAAACCATCACAAGCCAATTAGCTTTTTCGCAAGACGTGATCGCTGAACATTGGGATGTGCTGAAATAATGCTGTCTTGAAGGGGCTGGTGGCTTTGACACAGTTCTACCAATAAAGTGAACCTCTTGTCATAATCTTCTCCAAAAAGGGCAACCACGGTAGGTTCGGAGTGACAGACGCTGTCCACTCAAGCTGGATTCCCCTTGAGAATTAGTACAACCCTTTATCAACACATGGAAGAAACAGCCAAGAAGAATTCCCATGCAGATAAAAAGCTGTTGGGCTGCCAAGAAGGACGGGGACTTTTTTCTAGAGGCACCCCAACTGTGGGATTCCCTCCAAAGTAGAAGAGGAGATTTGAAGGGACAGTCCTAACTCCACCAAGTCTGGCAAAGTCTACTTTATTAACTTTAAGAAGCAGGCCACTGTTTTATTCTCCCGAGCTCTTAATGGGTGCCATTTTAATTTCATCCTTGGTGTTTGCTCTTTGATTGCTAAAGACTCTTGGGTGGGTCCTGCTGATTTGTTCTATTTTACTGACATCTCTGAAGTACTTGCTGGCTTTAATTTTTGCTAGCTAGCGTTCACATACTATTTCTGAAAGGAGGGGTGAAAATAATTTAACTCTCAAAGGTTCAGGAGCCCAGGACAAGCCCTTGTCTCATCAGATCCTGGGAAGTCACTTTTACAACCCCAACTCATGGATGTTCACAGGCACGGGGTGTGAGCCCTGCCAAGTGCATCTTGCACATGCTAGAAATTAAGGAACGATTCGATGTTTCTATTAGTTGACTGCAAATTTAGTCTTAAGAGAGATTTGTTCCGATGGCAGGCTTTGTTAGGCATACATTTCCACGGACCTTAAGGGTGGGCATAGGTTCACCAAACACTGCTGTTCCCCAAATGTTCAGAATAAACAACCCCCCCCATTTAAATAAATTTCCCAGTCATTCTGACCGGTTCTATTTCCAATTTTTATTTTCAGAGGCACGCAACCCTGTTACTCAATGCGTAGCTAAATTTTGCGGCCCTACGCCAAACGGGCAGCCAGCGGATTGATGCATCCAGTTAATGTTAGGATTTGCAATTACCCATGTAGGTGTAACCTGTTCTATATCACTCAGTTTTATTACGTGCTGCTCATTGACCGCAATGAAGATTTTTTCCCCCTGCTGCTGCTCTTCTCCCACAACTCCCCCAGGGGAGAATGTAACATGGAAGATCGGCTTTCAACATCACCCTGCAGCCAGGAATGACGTGATCCATGCAGAGCTCCAAACGCACGAAGCATGAAAGGATTCGACAGAAACTTGTCATAGCAAAAAGCACAGAATGCTCTCCAGTGGTCAAAGCCATAATGGGGAGCAGAGGAGAAAGTTTTGTGATCCAGATACCCGAGGATAAGATCTGTGTTGGAAGACATTAATTACTTGATGTAATAGACGGGGTGGGGGGAGAGGAAAACTACGTCATACAGATTTTTGTTGCAGGAAAACTTGCTAATTGACTGCTGGCAGACTCACCTACGACGCTCCAATCATACCTTTAAACAGATTATTAGTAGTAGTATTAGAACTGTTGTTGTTTACTACTGTACTGCTATTATTATGAAGGAAGAGGAGAAAGAGCATTGCTTTTAAGGAGGCCCGTCACTCTCTTTTGTTATGAAAGGAAATTATGAATGGAAGAAAGTCTCTTAAAGTGTGTAATATTCCAAAGGCTTCTCTTTATTTGGCAATGCCTCTTCTGACGTAGGCACAATGGCTCCTTTCAGGAGAACCCATACATTCAAACGTCATACTTGATAATTGACAAATGCTACCCTTACAGGTTCTATGAACTTTACAAGAGTGTTCATTGTTCAAGGCTGAAGAGAATCAGAAGCCTGAACCGGAGAAATAAGAAAGAGATTCATGAGCCAAAAGGCCAAAGAGCCATCTTGGTGTCAACCCTGATGTCTCCTGAAGCACCTACGGTTGCTCTGCAGGTATTGCAGACACATCCAGCATACAGCAGTGACCACAGGTGAGGTTTCGAATCCTTGTTCACCCACAAACATCATTTGGTTGCTCTGGAGGAAAGTCACTATCTTGGCTTATTCCACTGACATTTGGAGGATAAAATTGGACAAAACTCTCAAGCAACAACTAGAAATAACTTAATGTTCAAAGCTAGGACCTCTTAGCTACATTTCTCCCTCCATGGGAACGACTCCCATGGCCTCATTTTACAAAGAGGACAGTCACACACAAAAGGGACCCTCAAAAGGTGTTGGCCTACTCCCTCAAGGTATATTCCACTGTGCCTTGAGAAATAATTTTTTTAAGGAGTTGCTTATGGGTTGAAATGCAGGATCTAGAAGATGGATCAGTTCAGAGCATTCTGAGTTCCATAACTCACCCCAACCTTAACTCTAGCTAGGACTGAATCTTTTCAAGCCTCAGTTCTAGAAGCATCAAATCTTGAGGTGCTTCCTCAAAAAGACTATCTCAAATCCCTCTATACTCAAGACTCTGGGCAGACCCTTTCCCTTCTGGATGATTTTTTAGGATGACCAGTGGAAAATCCTTTGAGTATAAGAGAAAAAGAAGCAGGAAGAAATCTAATTCTACTCACCACATCATTTGGAAGGCTCTGTAGATCATGAAAAGGTGTTTCCAGTGTGTTAGTGTCCACATTAAGGATGACCACATCTTCCAGAGAAATATTTCTAACTTTCTGAAAAAGATATGGGGAGGAGCAAAAAATGACTGCTTATGCCCAAAACACAGACTTCCCATACATGTTCAGTTGTTGCCAGAATTGGATTGCCTCAAACTTTCCCATTGTACCTTCTCACCCCAAATATACGAAGAATCCTTCAAACCACCTGACCTGGGGATTATCAGCTTAATGTTCAGTTAGTTACATTTTTTAAGATTCTGAACAAGCAACCAAGTGGTTTCCCTTTCTTCTAATCATGCTAGGCTAGATATGTCCCCAAAAGGGCTTTGTTCTCTCTCCTTGCTGGATGGCAAATTCATGACGACTTCTCAATCTGCCACAGAAGTTTAACACTCAATGTTGCACCTAGAATTAGGACCTCAAGTGCTATTAGGGTAGGCCTAAAATGGGTCCTTACTTGTGAATAATCAACAGGTTAAATTTAACAGACTAAAATAATAATCTTGGCTCTTAAATTGTTATCAAAAAGTTCAGAGAAGTGTCCCCAGCAGAGAAGACCCAGCATGTAATCTGAGTTGTCAAATTCTATGCCATTTGGAGGATAATGGCAGATCTGAAATAAACCAATTGCTCTTCGCTCAAGAATGTCTTCCAGAGAACAGGACTCCAGACTTACTTTATTCATGACAAGATTTAAATAAATGTTCACTGAGTCTCTCTCAAAGTAGATAATGGTACTTAAATTGACACCAGTAATATAGCTTTCTTTGACAAAGTGATAAAACATGTCTTTGGCCCTCAGGGCCATCAGTGAGAATGTGTCCCCTTTGTCTAAAAAGTGGCACCCTCAATTAATCAACCCAACCTGAGTTCATCGATTGTCCCGAGTCCGCTATCCTTTTTATCCCACAGAGGGACAGTTTCCATCTTGAGCAGTTATGCCAAACATCTTGACAATTAAGCGTTTCTGCAAAACTCCTTTGATGAGTGCATCAGCCTCCATATGAAGCTGCACGATCTGGAAAATGTTCCAAGCGGGCTATGGAAACCTGCAGGTCACCGGAAAGCTGCAAACGGCAGCATATTAATTTGGTAGTTAAGGAAGGGATGCAAACCGGACATCTCCTTTTACGATTCTGTAGCCCAGTGCAGGAGGAAAGCTTTAATTAAAATCACCCTCTGATTTACAATCTGAAATAGCGACTCCGCAGACTGGTATGGTTAAGCTCCACATGTCCTTTGACTCTGAACCCTTTGATCCATGCGCAAGTGGCCTCTGTCTTCCACCCGCCCACCCCCACTCCTCTCACGCGTCTTCCACCAGCCAACCAATTTTGATAGGTAGAAGGTACCATTATTTGCAGATGATCCCCCAAATCCTTATTGGTGGCTAACAAAGAGACACACTTCCTTTAAGTTGATCTAAAGTCATGAATGGCACTGAAGGACATCTTAGAAACTGCCTCCTCCAAGATTACAGCCTTGGTCTATAGACTCTATAAGCTGGCAGCAATCTCCAAGGAGAAGTGTTTTCAGCTGAAGCACTGAAGATGAAATCTTAGCCATTTTTTCACACAACGTATCAGGTGTGGACAATTGAAAAATGTTTGAAAACTGGGGGCACTGTTGTTGGACCCTTCTAGAGCTCAGTTCTGATCCATGGAAAATGTCTCGGATTCTGATGGTGTTGGTTGATAACCCCAAAGAACTTAGGACCTATGTATCGGCCTTCTCCAAAACGGTAACCCAGATGTGTAGAAACTGCATCTCCTGCTAATTCTGGAGGCCGTATTCTCAACACATCTGGAGGATGTGCACTGCTGATCTATGTGAGCCCGTGCTTGTCCCACAAGGACAAGAACATCCTTTCTAGATGTTCTCAACCTGAACATCTTCTAAAGCAGTGACAGTCAAAAACATTACAGTGCCACAAATGCTCTAAAAGAATGCTTGTTGCTCAGCCCTGGAGATTCATACCACAACCAGCTGTTAGTTGGTCTCTCACTTAGGTCTGAATCTCCATCAGACGTTCAGCAGGTCCTCAATTATGGGAAGCCAAGTGGGAATCTACTGAAAGGTCTTCTGAGGTCCAAGGTCAAGATAACGATAAGATTTCCATCAATAAGGATGCCAAGCAAAATCTTTATTTCTTGAGGCCAACAAAGAACAATGCTGAACGGTTCCAAATGTGACTGGTGTGAACATAAGACAGATTTTGGTTTCGGCCATGAAAACTGCGAAGCGGGAGGATCAGGGGGACATGGTCTGATTATCTTATCTGCTGGCAATTTATCAGAGCTTATCCCTCTCCTTCCTGAATATGAATGGTTAGTGCTGTAAAAAGTCTTCCATTATTCATGCGACAGAACCCAGTCTGGCTTGTACAGCGGCTTATAAACTTTCTCGCTCCTTTGAAGTTGCTTTAAGGATGGCTAAATAGAAATCTTACACTGAATGAGTGATTAGGTGATGATAGAAAACTTGAGAAGAAGGGAATCGTCAAAAGTTCTGCGGATTCCACTTTGGGGAAACAGAGGTGGGCTTCTAAATCAGAAACAGGCTTTTGGATCCCCCCCCCCCAAAAAGAGATCACTTGATCTCAGAGAAGAGCTTTCCAGTCATAGCAAATTAGACCAAACAAGCTATGTTTGATGTTTGATATTTTAAATCTCAAGGAGCCCTCAGTCTGTCACAGGCAAACCACTACATTTTGCTGCAGCCTCGTACAATTTCTGGTGTCTTTTTTCCCTCCCCAAATAGCTGAAATTGTTTACAGCTTAAAAGGGAAAAGAAACTTTGCACATAGCTTAGGGGTGCGGGAGAGTTACTGAAAGAGTTTCTGCCAGGGATCTTTGAACCAAATGGCTTGTTTGAGAGGGAAAGTTGATGACTAATGCAACCCCGTTTCCAGGCTGCACCTGCCAAAGCGACTTACCTCTATCAGGCTTAAATGAACTCCTATGAGGTAGGGCATCGGAGCGCTGGGAGGAAATAAGAAAAAAGGTGGTTGAATTTGGTGAAGACAGAAATGAGAGTATTAGAAGCTGGAAGTCAGGCTGACCAAGAGGACTGATCTAGAAACAGGCACAGCAGAAGCCCCTTGATTCCCAGAGCTGCAGTCAAATATGGATAAACCAACGGAGCCAGGTCCCTGCAGGTTTTTAAGAGTCAAAGAAGAGCTGTGGTTCCATATCAAATTTGACTTTTAACATTCTTTGAAGGGTGTTATGTATGTCTTTAGGGGTTTTTGGCATGTCCACCACATCGGTTCCTTCTGTCTCGTGGCATTTCCAGCATTTATGGCTCCATGATTTGTCTATTTTGGCAATTACTGGTGGAGCTGTATGCCAGCTATACCAGTTTTCTCTTAAATTATGAGTTGGGAATCAAGAGCAGACAAAAGATGCTGCAGAGACAGGTCCTCGGGGGCTTAAGCTCTTGGAAAGCAACTGCTTCATGCTTGGTAGCATATGGACTTATAAAACCATGTTAATGCCAAATCAAACTGTCCCCCAACCCAGAAGCCTGTCTGACGATGCCACCCAAATCAATAAAGTAAAACTCAATTCTAGACATCAATGGCGCATAGCAGATAAAATCCAGATTCAGGGTTTCACATATGTTGCCTGGAAGGTGAAAGATATAGAAGGAAACCATGTTAAAATCCCATCTCTTCCTCCACTCCAAACATTTTGTGCAACCTGCAACAGTAAAAAACTGGGGAGCAGGATCCAGCAGGAGGGTCCATAGTGCAAATCTCATGCAAGCAAAGCACGCCGCCTGCCCCGTCTTCCCCCTAGGCCTTGCCCCATGTCCTTTCTTACCCCAACCACGAGAGTTCATCTAACAAAATAGCAAACACATGCAAGAAAGACAGACTTGGGTTGGCTCCGCAAATGTTTGGAGAGGTTGCTCCCTTTGAGGTTAGCTTCTTCAGGACCTGCAGGTAAGATCTCAGCCTGGTAACATACTTTGCACCAGGAAATTTCACCCATTATCAGAGGAATTCGGCGAGGAGGAGAACCGCTAACTAAGGCTGGAGAAGTGCTTTGAGGAAAGGAAGCCCACAGCTCCCCTTTGCAAAGAGCGAGGCAGAATCTTTCTTTCTGTTGGTTTGCATCTGCCCGCACCCTCTCCCCAACATTTTAATGATCAGAACTAGACGGCACCTTTAAGTGCACTGCGTCTCAGGTATAAAGCCACGCCAGATCAATGGGGACTGAGAGCTGTAAGCCATTTGTTTAGCTGCACAAAACTTCAGGCTCCTCGGAGCAAGCCGCTGACTAGGACATCGGCCTTCCTCCAGGAGCCGCCGCGGACGTGTTCCTAATTAAGTAGATTCGGCAAAATGACAGCTTTGGTGTCAAGAATACAAGGTCTAAAACTCGGCAGGAAGTCTTAAGGCTGCAAATGTCTCGTCTCGTGAACCGCGGCAAGCATGATGAAAAAGAGCAGGAAGGGCTCACGGTTGCATAAAACCTGCCCTTTGCTGCGGCGTCCAGAAGAACAGCCTGTCATAAAGAGGCGGGGGAAAGTCAGAAGAACTGTAAAACTTAATTAACTGCTTTGTGTTGATCTGTCAGTCTTCTCAATTAATCAAGGAGCACGATTGGGGACCACGAAATATTTAATAGGGATGTCAGAATCAAAAGCATCTAAAATATTGCAAAACACCCAAGGGCGCGGAGGGATGGGGGAAGAACTGAATCCCAATCCCCAGCCCAGATTTTCTAGTGACGGGAAGAGGGAATATTGCCGTTGTGGAAGGCGTATGCTCCTAGCATCAGTCCGGCTCCCAGCCTCACACCCTGGCAGATTCAGGACGACACGAGCTCTCGTGCAGCGGCTCTCGAATCCTGCAGCGCTCTTCCCGTTAACCTGCACTTAGCCCCGTCAGTTGTTCTGGCATTCAAGATCCTGAGGATCCTTCTCCGTTGACCATCTTTGCTTCTATAGATTTGTTATTTGGGTTTTAATCGGGGGGTGTTTACATTTTTCTTGCTTTTATTGTCTTGGTTTTTAACTGTAAGCCACTCAGAGTCACCCTCTGGGGGAGATGGGTGGCATATAAATTTAATAATAAATACATACATACATAAATCTTGCTTTTCTTGAAGTCAGCCCAACCCAGCCTGGGGTCAGATGAAGTTGGAAGGCATCGGGGTTGGGGAAACCTGACATCAATGACTGTGGTCCTGGCTTACAAGTTTTGGCTGAAGCTCCCTGGTTTGCTTTGAGGGGCCACTGATCATCAACCATGGCTCTCTCCAACCCAGAAAAAAGGAAGAGTTTGAGGCGAGAGAGTGAAGGAGCCTAGACTCAGAAACATTGGTTTGGCACTCCGTCCGAATGCCAAACAAGAGAGAGGGCAAACTTTCCTCAAGTCTCAAAATATAAGCATTTGGGAAACATTTGTGGGTCTATGTGGTGTTTTCCTGGTGATCTAATGTCTCAAATTATCCCAAGAGTATCCAGTGACCGTTAAGAAGTATCACCAGGAGCTTCCAAAACTGGAGGGGTAAAAAACAGCAGAAGTCTAGCTGGAAAACAATCACAAATTTTTCCTCTTTGCCGTCTGCTTCCTCTCTGGTGCTTCACTATCTACTGTATCACAGCTGCAAGACCCCCCCCCCAATACCCACTCAATGTTTACATTTTAAACTCAAAGGCAAATTAAAAAAACCAAAATCCGGGAACATGATCCCCCATCTCTTTCCCTTCAGCCCCCCTCCCCAAAATCTCAGCCAGATGAAAGCAGAAGGGAGCCCCCCCCGAAGGACGTTCTGGGGCCCAAAAGGCCTTTCCGGAGTTCACCCACCGTTTCAAAAACGGAGGCAGCTATTTGGGGGGAAGAGGCATGCATTTACGGCACACAAATTAGGGCTAAATTGATTTATCCGGGCGAGTATCGTGTACGATGGCTGTTCTAATTAAAGTTCACATCAGCCTACCGTAATCAGCTACATTGGCAAAAGTACAATTGGACTCTTCCCGCTAATTATGGGGTAGCTTTTTGGCATTTTTCTGAACTGCATTTCTAAACTGATCTGCCCGTTTTGGTTCTTCCCCCTCCCTCCCTCCCTGGGGTCTCCCCCCTTCCCGAAAGGTTTTCCGGGACAAAGCTCATCCTGAAGGAAATTCTAGGGCTGGTCCTTGTGCCCCTGGAGAAGAGGCTCCCTGCCTGCTAAAACACTGGCCAGCTTTTTCCAAGGCCCCTTCCGACCCTGCAGAGCCCCCTCTGTGTGGCAGGGACTCGACCCAGCAGCCTCTTGCAACAAATACCCGAAGACTCGGCTCTCGGGAGCCGCTTCCCTCCCCGCATTCATTATGAAAGCACGAGGGCATCCTATTAGACAGGGAAAGGCCCACACTGGTCTTGCAAATGACTGGGAACCAGCCTTTTCTGGTTGCAAAGCGAGACGTTTTTTCCCTGTCTCTCCAACCGGGGAAGGTACTTAGCCTTTAAATCATCTGCCAAGGAACAAAACGCCTTGAAATTTACATGTTTCAAGCAAGTTCTGACACTTCACTTCGAATGCTAGTTAGATCCCTGCTGCTTCCTTGCGCTGAAGACCCCGGAGATCCGTTCTCATCCCCCAGTGCTGTTTTCCCCCTTTTTAAACTCAAAAGCCGGGGAATGGATTATCTACCCGATGCCAGTTTCGGGGCCTTTGAGGATAATGATGGAAGCAACTTTGAAGAGCAAAAGAGCAAGGTGTTCTCCTGCAAGGATGGGTTTTCTGATGGCACCGCCAGGGCCTCCTCCCTCCCCATATTTCGTTTAAAAGGACCCCAAAGATATGTCCAACTAGGGGTCACAGGAAAGGAACAGAGAGCACGTGCTTATGGGGCTGTGGTGACAGCATCAGACCAGCTCCAGGCCCCCCTCAGCCCCAGAAGCTCAACAGGTCCTTCTCACTCGGCTAGGTAAATAAGACTGGAATTCTTCCAGCCTAGGTCATAAAGTAAGAGTAAGGAAAAGAACAAAGCAACACTTCTTTGTTTGCAGAGAGCAACTAACAAAAAAATACTTTGTCCTCTCAAAGCCAACACACACGCGCTTTCTCACACAGACCCTATAGAATTAAATCTATTTATTTAAAAAAAACTCTCCAGAAGGCCAAAAGCGTGCTTTCAAATCACAGACATGAATGACCTCTAGACCCGCTGTTGAGTATGTACACATGCAAGTTTGATAAGAGACCTTTTAAAGAAAACTAACATGGGTCTTGAAGTCATTGGAACCCCTAAAACCCTCAGGCAGATCCCCAAGAAAAGGCAAACATTCTTACCTGCAATAGTCCAAGAGGTGCGGAGGCAGAACAGGGATGTAGACGTGTTGCCAGAACATTGGGTAGAGCAAAGCAGCTGAACCGTGGACACAGGCAGTTAACTGAAAGCACAAAAGTGCCAAAGATCAGCTCATCTGGGCTTAACAGGCTTCCACCCCACGACTATCCCAACAGGATTCCCCAGCTTGGGGGCCTCCAGATGGAGAATGGGAGCTGAAATCCAGCCCATCTGGGAAAGGCGGTTTTTTGGAATGGGGACGGACCATCATGGGTGATACAAAGCCCACAGACTATTAAACCATCTTACAAGCTTTGCTACATAAAGTAAAAGGCAGGGGGTAAGTGAAGACAGACCACAACAAAGCCGTCTTTGGAAGGAGTTCCACCACGAAGCCCGGGGAGACCCACCAACCACCGCTGTGATTGTGTTTGCTCACAATCCCAGTACTTTCACTAGTTAAGGGTTATGGGATGTTTGGTGCAGCAGTAGGAGGGCCAAACTTGGTATGTTAGAAAGAGCTTGGTCAGAGGTCCTGGAATGGAGCATGGGATTCTGAGTACCTGATGCAGGAAGACAGCCATTAAACCACCCCTAAAAATAATGCAGATGTTGTCATTTGCTCCTTCAACAGCAGATCCGTCTCCTTTCCTGTCCTCCCGCTCTTCTCAACAATTACACCCAAGGAAAAGACAGACGTCCCAAGTATAGTCCCTCAGTGGGTTTTATGGCCAAGATACAAGCTTTTTAATGGAAAATCCAGAATTTTATCTTGTATAATACTGGTGGTGTGCTCATAATTCGGAATCCCTGTCTGAATTCCAGTGAACTTCTAGGTAAACTCTGCACAGACATAGGGGTGGATGCGTGGATCCAATTTTTGCTTGCTAAACTTATTTTTATGCCTTTCTACACAGAAAAATGCTGTTTAGTAGCAGTTCACAATAATCTTCACCTGAAGAACAAGAGACTTAGCAATGCAAATTCCCCAGTGAGGAAAAACAGGGCAGGGGGCCCAGAATGGAAAAATGAGATCAATCAGCTAATAGCCCACGTATTGAATTTATTTCCAAATTCACCATTTTCCATCCCACACTCCTTTGTGACAATAAATACTGGCTTCCTGAACATACTAGAAAATTAATCCATTTGAATAACAAAAAGCCTGTGTTCGTTTATTCTTTACTCCGTTTGACAGCTCGGTAAACTCAACAAAAGGTTGTGGCTGGAATCAAAACCAAGCTAATGAGATCAAAAATCCAGCTTCCAGGAAAAAAAGGACACCAATCTTACTACAAATTCATATGAAGGTACTGAAGCACCAGCCCTTTGAACGACTGCGAGGAAACTGAACACGTGAGCAGCCAAGCCACTCTCATGGACACTGAGTCCTGAAATGCCATTTATGAAACTACAACATTCACTTAATTTTATCCATCTACCGATCTTCCATTTTAGGGTTTTGGCAGTGGTTCCATGGGAAAGCTGCAAATGGAGATGAAATAAGTGGAAAGAAATGGAAATAAAAATGAATTATGCAAAACAAAACAAAACATGAGTTTGCAAATAAACCGGGGAAGTGGTTGGCCTACAAATTACGAAAAGAAAAGAAAAGAAAAATGAAGTTATGATCTATGGTTTTGACAGTTAGGATAGATTATAAAAAGAAGAGAGTCACAATGTAATTTTAGAGAAAGAGGTAAATGTACAATTACACTTACACTTCCTCTCTCAACGTAGAGAGTCAAAGCTAGAAACACTGTCCTCATTTTGAATCATTTGCTTCACAAAGCCAATTCAGAGGGAGGGCAACGTATCCCACTTTCCCTTTGAATTGGTCTCCTGCATTCATCCCGTTCATTGTGGGACTAAAGAGTTTTCATTTTGCTTTGTTTGGAGTGGCAGGCAGGGTTATCATAAAAGGAACACATGCAGAAAACAAAAATATTTTTCACCGCCAGTTTTGCTAGAAGTCAGTTCAACAGTCATAGAATCAAGATCAGGCTGTAGGATGCGGAGTCTCTCCAGATCCAGATAATAGCATATGACTATTTAAGTCAACAGCATTAGGGAGAAAAAAATCATTTGCCATTTATTAAGGGGAAAGCAAAGCAAAATGAAATGGGTAGACAGGCTCCCTCCCCAATCAATATCTATTCGCTGAGCAAACAGCTAGAAAAACTTAACATTTTCTTCTTCTTTTTTTAAAAAAAAACCCAGCAACCTATTGCTACTGCTAAAACCTTGAAATGCACAGATCTAAACTTTGAACTAAATCAAACTGGAACGTTGCGGGATAGTAGCTTTTTTTAAAGTAATGCAATGGGCCATTTTTAGAGCGACCTTAAGTGCGTGTGGCTTTCATCTCTCGTGTACTGATGGACTCTAAGTAGCATTAAGCCAGCATCCTTATCAAACAAGATTGCGGAAAAACACGACTCATGTCATCCCCGTCCGAGTTCACCACGAGGTCACGAGAAGATCCATCTGAAAGCATCGTTTATCCATTCTTTCTGTCCTACCTCTTTTTTCCCCCAGAAAACAAACAAACAAACGCCCCATAAATGTTACTACAAAGCGCCCACATCAAGAGGGGAAAGTTGGCACTTTCCAGTGCAAAGAAGTGAGTTAGTTCAAGCTGCCCTGGGCTGCCGTGGTTTATCCTGGACCATCACGGCTGTACAGGAAAAAAACTACAGTTAATCATAAAAGCACCAATCCTGTTGTTTCGAGCAGGCTGAAAAACCATCTCCCAGATGCATGTGGATGAACCGATCATTCTGTCCAACGCATTTTCAGGGCGGTATCTTGCATTTTCTCCAGGGAAGAATGCACAGGATTCATCCTTGGTTAGTCCAAGAGGATTGTTACCCCAGGAGGTAGAGCTGAGCAAACTTCTTGCAGGGCCTAGCCCATGTGGATTAGTCCATTAGGGTCCATTGCTAATATCTCCCTCCCCAACCTACCGTGCTCAGTTTACTGCAGCAAATGAGGATCCGGCGCTCGTAGAGCATGCTAGCGTACAAATGCAACATGTTGTTGACGTCCACGGCTACGAAGTACTCGGTCAGATTTCTCTAGGGAGGAAAAGAAATGGAGGATGTTTAAGAAGTTGTCTTCAGCCAAGGGGGGAGTGGGACTCACCAGGGTTACTATCACGCTAGCATCTAAGGTGGCCCCGTCATGGTGGCTAACAATGATATGGGACAAACCCTGCAGAGAACTGAAACTTTTTAATAGGGGATCCATTCCCATCATGTCTGCCCACTGTCTGAAAGGAGCTCTCCCTTAAAAGGCATTGCTTAGCAAAGGACCAGATTTGAACTTGGATGGGAGATACGACTTAGACCTGGGGCATCCTTGCTGACTTCCAGGCTCCCAGTGCTTTTCCCCCTCTTAAAAATTATTTTAATTTAAGAATTAAATAGGAACCTTGCATGCTCTACAACTAAGTGCCTTTATTATCCCCTTTATTATCTTTTAATTATATATGGTTGATATTTTTTAATTTCATGTTTATTTTGCTGGACGCTGTCCAGAGGCACATTGGTTGAGTAGGGGGCAGCTAAATAAATGCTTGGAAAATAAATAAATGTTCAATGCCTCTAAGTGCTCAGATATTTCTGGGGGATAAAAAGCCACATGTCCACAAACCTTACACCCCACCAGCTGGGAGCTTCTGTCCCCTACTGTGTTTTGTTATTTTTTTTAATTGAAACCGCAGTACATGCACCGAGGTTTATTCAAAGGACATTCATTCGTTTACAGTCATAAAGCAACATTTCATACAGTGTAATAACAACACAACAATATGAAAAGGTAAAATAAAGGCAGGATATAATTCTTAGTAATAATAATAACAACAGACAACAACATTTGCCTATCCCAGGTCCTTGGGAAGGACTTGATAGGTGGATAAAAATGCCAAATCCAGTCTAAACATCTGGCTGACAGTGCGACCAACCATAATAGACGTATTGCCTTATAACATGGAAAATAATCTATGATATCTTACTTACACCCAAACAATCAGTATTTTATGACCTTTCTTTGAGATTTCTGCAGATTTTTGTACAAATACATTATTTTCCACAAAGCAGCCAGTGATTAGCACAGAGGGGTGATACGAACTCAGAAGTGCCCAGTTCAGGACCACGGACAGCAAAACAGAAGGGGCGAGGTTGGTTGGTTTCATCCAAGCCTCAGTGGGCAGCCAGGAGTGGGAGTCATCCAGGTAGAAGATGCCGGGAGAAGAACATTGATTCTGTTTTAAAATAAACCTGTTCAACTAGCATGCAGCTCCTCCCTCCCCACGGTTCTTATTCCATCTGTGCTGATTAGCAAGATGTTTGTGTCTAAACAGAAACTGTTTGGAAGTGGTGGCCACTTCCTGCCACAGTGATGCAGATACAACAGCAGCGCATGGAGGTAACTTGGCAGGCCTGTCCCTGCTACCTGGTCTTGGGGTCAGGCTGTCTCCATTCTGCTACCATATGCGACTCAGAAGAACAACATGGTCTACGATGGGATGGCCGTGAATCCACTCCATTTGTGGTGAGCAGAAACAAAGAGACCTCACCACCAAAAAGGGGGTGGAGCACTCTTTCACGTTGCCTGTGCTGAATGAGCTACACCAAGGTGGGAAACAGAGCAGAAGGAAAAAGAAATTGACCCCTCCCCAAAAAATACCAGAAAGGAACTTGACGGTTTAATGTGGATTTGATGAGCTTTCTGAAAATTGCTGAAGTGTGACGGCCTTTCTCTGATACCTTGATGGAGCAACGTGTAGGGAGGGCTCATGAAGGTTATTTCCCTTTCATAAAAGCTTTGGGCTCCTGAAGGACTGGGGATTATCCTGAGAACACAAGGGGAACAGGCAGGACCACAGGAAGGAAAACACAAATGGGCTTTTCGGAAAATCAAATGCCTCTCCCTGCTTTGCAAGACGGACAGGGGCAAGGGTGCCAAGCTGCAAGAGGTGGGTCCAAGCTATTCTGGTGCTTTTGTGATTATGCCCAAGGCAAAGAATGCCCTTCGAAGCAGAGGATTCCAAGCTGCCATCCGAAAAAGGGGGGCAAGGAGGAATTGGGGGTCAGGTGCATCCGTCAAACACAAAACGTAACAGTCCCTGTGGAAAATGTATGGAGGGTGTCAGCATGAAGCCACCAAGGAGAAAGATAAGATCTCTCCACTGAATTCTGAAGCCAAATCAAGGGTGGGGCCCTTGGGGTCATAGTTTCAGACTTACTCTGTAGCAACTAGCTGTTTCTGCACTTGAAGTACCCAAAACTAGGCCTGATTTAACCACAATGGAGCCTAATCTAACTAGGCTGTCGATTTAGGTCTAACAGGAAGGTTAAAGCTTGGTGCAGATTGAATCTATAATGAACTTGGAAGGGTTAACACAGGGATGGGAAACCTTCTGAGCCAGAAAAGGGACCAGCCTGTTCTTTGCTTTTCTGGAGCTATCAAAGCCCCCACCAAAAAAACACAAAGGGGCAGCTTTATTCCAAAGAGATTCAGGTGACACAATTCCATTTCCTCGGCTGTAGCACTGGGAGCTGAGTCCTGAATATTTTATGCAAGTTTTCCTCATGCAGAATATTGTCGCAGTTAATGAACATATTTTTATGAATGGTATGCAAGGGGCTTAAATCAGATGCACATCCAAAACATAACGTGGGTAGAATTCAGAGCCAGAAAGGGGAGGAAGGACCGACTGCAAATGGCAAAAATGCCCAGCCTCTGCAAAAAATTCGCATTTGTTTTCCTTTGCTCCAACATTCACACACCAAAGCTGAATCAAAGTGTCCAGATCTGTGGTTTCTTACCACATCCGTTGTTCCCCCTTGCCCCAAATGCCCTTGATTTCTATGACAATTTAAATTAAGATACCTTCCAGCACCACCAGCCACACCCTTATCGCAGAGGGAACACGCAAGACTGAAAGCCTTTCCAAGTCTTTCCGGCACAAAGCCTTCAGTTTTTATAAAATCCTTTGATTCACAAGCACTCAGAGTGTGGGGTGCTCAAATGCTATGGGAAGTTGTCTCATACAGTAGGAATTCTTCCAACAAACACTGCCAGATAGGAAAGACGGTGGCGAAGAAGAAAGGAACCAACACGTGTGATCACACACAGAGCACGGAGTGCAACCAGCCACAAGAACTAGAGCAGAAAACTGAGATGGGTGCCTGATCTTCTCTGCTCCAAAGTCAACACACACCCAAAGATGTCCATCGATGGAAAGAGAAGAGGTCAGTCTCCTACAAAAGATTTTCTGGGAGTGGTCAACCGTGAAAACTTATCCAGGCAGGCTCAGAGCAAACACCCAGAAGATTATATGAATTAAGCATTGGGGCAGATAACCTTGTTGAGGCCAGGGGTCACAGCTGGCTTTTGCTTGCTGGCCCCCCCTACAAAAAAGTGGGTGGGACAGAAACTGGTGGGGCAACAATAAAAATATAATTTTCATCCCATTCAGTGCAAAGGAGATGATTCAAGCACTTGCCGCTATAAGAGTAATAGGTTGAGTAATTCTCCCAAAATAACACCCCAAATGCAATCTGTCGTACTGTCCAGATGCTGTCCCAAACTTATGAGGTGGAAATTCATAAAAAATTAACTCACAAATGGTTATTTGGTGGCCCAAACTAAAACTGGACAGCAAGCCTTCTATTTTGATCTACAAGGACTTCCACACATCTTCAGTTCTCCTGATGTTTCTTCCCTATGCCTAATGTAGGATTTCTGGAATCCTGTCTGTTCTTACATCATTTGCGAAGAGCGACAGATACTTACGCTTTCAGGTATGCTGGGAAGTTCTCTGGTGTCAGGCACCGTAAAGTAAGAGTGCTGAAGGGAAGGATGGAGAGAAAGAAAAAAAATTGCACCCAAGATCTCCATTTATTCTGACATATTTACACTCTTGCTTGAACAAAAGAACTTCGAACATGCACCGCTGATGTCGTAACCACAATGGAACACAACCCAACAGTCCAAAATACAGCGATGCTAAATACAAGCTATGGATTTGTTAATAGCCCAAACCCTTTTCAGGCAAGTAGGCTTGGTGCTGTTTCAAATCATGGGTGTCTCGGGACACGTCCATCAGGGCCTATGCCAAGCAAATGTTGGGGGTTAAGAGTGGGAAAAGATCACTCTTCTCCTTCTGCTCCTGGGACTCCTGTGGTGCTTCCCCCTCTCTCCAAGGCAAGAGCTGCAACCTTTTCCAAATAACACCCCCCACACACGTTTCCCATTTTAGGAATGCTTACCACACTGAGATGAACAGAAGTGGCCGGCTCAGGAATCGGTAGTCTATAAAGTGTCTGCAGAAGTTCACATCTTTGGCTGTCCTGAAAAAAGAAGAAATGAGGTGGTTTTAGTAAGGTTGCTAGGTTCTTTGGGAGAGGACCATCTGTCTCCCTCCCTCTCTTATTAACAAGAGATAGAAGACGGCTTGGCTTTCTCCATGTCGACCTCAGCAGGAGCAAGACAGAGGTCCATCTTACTTCTATCAACAAGGGAACCCCTATATTTTTCCCTTCTGGGACAAATGACCACTTGTCAAGCTATTTAAGGCAACAGCCAAGACAAAGATGGCCTCTTCTGACAGAACTTGCACAATGGGGTTCTCACAAGTCTCAGAGACCCATTGCATCCATTCAGAAGCCCTTTCTCCATACACGTCCATCTCCACCAATTTGATGACCAGCAGATGCTTTGAATTTCAATTCCTATTATTCCCAATCATCGTGAAATTCTGGGAGATGAACCACCACTCAGTTGGATGACAACAAACTCGGACTGGCCATTTTACCAGTAACAATGGCAGGCATTTTGCCAGCCAGGATAAGACAGCTTATGTATCAGGAGCTAAGGTCCATCAAGGGATACCTTCTAAAGGCAAGAGATCTGCTGAAGAATGAATGATCCTGCAGATTCAGTAAATCTGAACATAAAATAAGGCAGTTTCTGAAACCTAATACATAGGAACCAACTCAGAGAAGTAAAGTTCTGAGAAACTTACTCATGTCTCCTTATTTAGCATATTCTAATCTGAAATGCCTGTGAACCATTATCATCTCTATATTTCAACAGGGGATACCAAAACAACAATGAACAGAATCAAATATTATTTGGCTTTACTGAGGGATAGGGAAAGAAGTCCACAGCAATGTTTTCTTCCTCTCTTCCCTATGCATTGGATACTCTTACTTTATAAAAACTTGTCCTGGAGACGCTAGTGAAATAATCTGGAATTGTCTTCAAAAGCTGAACCAAAGATGGGTTACGTCACCTCTGATGTTGGCAAATGGTAAAACTTTACATTTTAATACACACACTCTGGATCTCTCTCAAATATACACACATATTCAAATGCTCGAGACACGTGGCAAGTCACCCAGAAGAGTGACCTAGATATTTACCTGGCCCTTCATTGTGTAGTCTGCCAGAACATTGAGCAGTTTATAAAAGACTTCAAACCATGGGAGATAACTAAAAAGAGAGAAGAGCACATGTTCACAAATTAATGTTATGAAAAACACTTCCTGCTGCAAAATGTATATAAAAAGGGCGAGCAAATGGAGCTTTTTTGGAAGGGGGGAGCAGATGTCCAGCATCTCACCACTCCTTGTATGCCCCAATCCCTGAGATAAAATGAGAACATATCGGTGGTGGATGAAGGCTCCCTATGTTCTGCCAGGTGCTGATCTGCATTCCAGGAAAACACGGACTCCCTGCATGGAGGAGAACCATCTTGAAGACGGCCATCATGAAGTCTTGCATTGGACTTTCACAGCATGGTTTTTAGGCGATTAAAAAAGATCAGCCAGGAATGCCTTTAAAATCATGGGGAAGTGTTCAGGGGAGAAAAGGGGAGTGTTTGCTCCTACGGCGAAGAGCAATGGTTCTAACTTGAGACCGATGGCTTGGACCCTGGGAGAAAATGTTGGCTCCAAGGGCCAGGCCACAGCGATAAATGAAGCGAGATACAACAAATGACCAGATCATGGATGAACAGTGCTACCATCAACAGCCGCCTCCCGCTTGGGAAGACTTTGGATAAAACTGAGGAAACCGGTCAAGCCGATGCTGATAAAGTCTTTCACTTTTCACATTCTGGGACAGGGTTATCCCATCTATTAATACACCCCGAACCTTATCAAGAAACCACTGGCCAGTGGTTGGCTGGGAGAAATGTACTGATTTGAAACAGGGGGTTGGCCTCAGAATATAAACATTCCAGAGAGAGGAGGGGAATTTCAGGGATGAATAAAATTCTGATTTCCTCATTAAAGTTGTACAAATCACCCCAAGCATCCTTGGAGAGAAAAAGGGCCTCTTGGGAAGCTCGCTCAGAGATTAAAAGGCAATCTGGCAAAGACCCAGGGAGGCGAAGAGGCACTGAGAAGGAAAGGCAGGGGTTCAACTTCTTCACACATTCGATTTTGTCGCTGTTGAGTTATCTCAAGGGAAATCCTACAGAATTATGCTACAACTGTAGTTAGGGCACTACATCACAAGCTTCCTTTCCTTCTCTCTTTCCCAGCTCCTAACTTTGGATTTTAAAGGAAAACCTGCTCCATGCAATTAGGGAGGCACTACTAGAATTATTGGCACCCAAATGTTACAGACAGACCGGACGGCTGTTAGCTTAGCTTTGGGGCTACCACCTTTTTCATAAAAGTGCCATTACTTTAAAACGATCCTACCCCACTATTAAAACTTAGCGTTTTGGATTGCTTTCAGAATGTATAGGGCTCATTAAAGCAGCTGTGTCAGCCACAAGAGAGAACATGAAATTTTGTAGGCCAGGAAGAGATTCCCGTTTAAATTCCCACCCACCCTAAATCCCAATAAAATAATCTCAATTCTTAGTAGAAGATGACTGCAGTGACCCAAGGACTCAAGACCGGAAAAGAATATAATTTCCCTCCATTTAACCCACTTCCAGGTTATTTTCCTTGTGTGTGGAACGTAACCAGCTTCATCCCATTCCTAGCGTGGTTCCCGGTGCAACATGATAGTCAGAATATAAGATCCTGCCAGATGAAGCTTTCTGGTTGCAGCAAAAAGCACCTCTCCCTGTGCTTATTTTTTTTCTATTGTCTGGAAGCCACATCGGAGGGGAGGAAATATCCCTCACCTACAGAAAAAGCCTAGATCTTGCACAAATGGGGAACGTTAAAACTTCATGAAAAATGGAGATTTCGGCATTTCAAACGGCGGTTGTTAACCGAGCAGCCGACAAGCACCGCGACATGCAGTGGCTGGCCTAAACAGCCAGCACATCTGATGTAAGCTTCGGGTTTTCTCTAAGGCTTAAATATCAAGCCAGGCTCTGCCTTAGGGAGCTGGGCTCCCTTTGCTAAGCAACCACGGACCAACTTCCTTGGCTCCAAACAGGCGCTGACAACTCCCGGAGAGCTCCCAGGAGTCCTGCTTGTCTTTTCACCTGGGGAAAAAACTTGGCAGGTGTTCTCCTTTCAGGTATAAGGGGAGACTTGGGCCAATTTCAAAGCCCTGGGAAATCCCACAGGGAAAGAGGGAGGGGGGAAAGAAGGCGTTCTGCTGGCTTCTTTGTGCTCGATCAGAACCCACAAAGACCCCAATGAACCTTTTCGGCTCTATCTTGGACTTGTGAGTCATGCCCAAAGGTGCGTTGGGTTCATGGCTTTGATCCCGTCCAAGCACAGCCGCCCGACACACGGGATTCCTTCTTTCTTTCGCACTCTTCTTCCCAGTTCATTTAAGTTCTACCAGCGGAGCCGAAGAAAGCAGAACAAGGGAGGGGAGAATTTATCTCGGGAGTCTCTGCTTTCTCCGTTTTATCTGCGATTCTCCTTCAAAAGACGGGCTGGATGTGTCCACCCAATGCCCTTCTCCGGCCGGAGCTGACAGACCGGGAAACTGGTAGCCCGCTTGGGGATTTATGAGCATGGCTCCTATTTCATTTGCAGCCCAGCACTTCCTCTTCCTCTTTGCTCCTTCAGGGCCTTTGATTAATTCCTGCACTCACAGGTCAGAGGTTAAACAAAGGAAGGGAACTGCTTGCTGACATTGCCCGCAGCCCTGCTGCAAAAATTAAAAAAAAAAAGCATTAAGTCCAGGGGTGAGGGGCTGGAAGAGCAACTCTACTGAAAGGCCACTGAAGGAATAGGCGGAAGATTGCTCCCAGCAGCTCCTGTTCGGTGCCCAGTTACACCATCCTCTCTCCTACACTGGACTCAACTTCGCCTGCTGAGACTGCTGCATTTTCTGTCTCCGGTAGCAACCTCCCATAGCTGGAGGAGCAAGCTTTCTTGCTTCCTCCGACCTCACGGAGACTGCACTTTCTCCTCTGTGTATTTTTCATGTTATTAATAGCACTCTGCGGAGGTTTGAACGTATTGGGGGATCCTGCAAGTTGCCAGCCGTCTTCGGATCGTGGCAGGTAACAAACCTAAAAAAATAAGAAAGGTGGTGAAGCCGCTCAGGGGGTGTCTTCCTCCACCTCCTCGCCCTGCCCGTCACCTTTGCACCCTCCTGGCTAAGCTTACTCCACAGGAGTAACGATTCCTGCTTTATCAAGGCCACCGGCTTCCAGGAAGGTGAGGCAGACACATGGGGGAAGAAGAATCCAGGTAAAGGAGGTATGGATAACAGCACCATCCTGAGAAAAAACATGGAACAAGGTGGCCACAGAGTGGTACCCTAAGAACAGCCTGATCCAAACCACCACGCGCAGCCTTTTCCTCCCAACTTAACATATTCTAACATATTCCGCAACCATCTTGGACTGCTAAATGTATTTTATCTGCTGCCGACAGGACTATGCGGGTTTCGGGTGTCTTGCTGTGGCTTCCTTTCCCTTTAGGGATTGTCCTCCTGAAGAAGCTGGTGGTGACAGTCCTGTTGGCCAATTACTGTGACTCTTGGGGGCTCCAGCTAACCCCCTCTGGGTCCGCTGTCTGGCCTAATTAATTGGGTTAGGGGGTTTGCACGACACGCAACCCTTCTTAATCCATTTAAGCATCTCGTACCAGTAGGGCCGTAAGATCTGCAACGCAATCCTCGCGGAGTTAATTTTTTTTTTAATTGCTAGCGTGGGGGAAGGGGGGTTTAAACCGTTGCAACCAGTCCACGTCTAATTGGAACCCCATCTTCCCCGGTGCAATGGGAACTAAGCCCCATTAGTACCCCTGGACGATTCCGTTTGCTTGCAAAGAGCTGAACAACTTTGCATTGCTCCTCTCCCTCGCATACTGCAGTCTCGATCGAAACCCTCTGCGTACATGGGCTATTTGCAGAAACCCAACTGGAACCGGGCAAATGACCCTGAAGCAGCTGGGAAAAAAGGAGGAGAGGAGGAGAATACATGCTCTGCTCCTGCGAAAGGGTGTAAATTTAGCAATTACCTTTAGAATCACTCCAGCCGCATGCAATGACCCCAGGGAGGTTAATAGAAATGTTTTTATAATTACCCACACACACTTATGAGGCGAGCTTTGGAAGGGGTTGGGGGGAAATGGTGCACCATTTCAAAGAGCAAAAGGAAAAAAAGTCAAAAAAAACTCTGTGGATCATAAATGTGTCAGCAGCATTTTAAGCCGTCCTTCCCGAATGCCACTTCCAAGCTGAAAACGTCACATAATTCCTTATGCTTTGCTGGGGGAAGGTAGGCGATCCTTTGTTTTTTGTTAACTAATTGGATTGGCCTTCATCACCGAAATGCAGCACACACGAATAATAATAATAATTAAAAAGAGTTTGCTGCCGTAACGAGACTCCAACATGCTGGAAGCGACGCTTTATCTGCAAGCAGCGTCCGAGAGTAAATTCTGGCGGAATAAAGCGCGGCGTCTCCCAGCAAGCCCAAATTAACAAGCTCTAAGTGCTCGCAAATCAGATACAGAAGCCCACAAGCCGAGGAGGGATCAGCGTGCCAGGGCGTCCCGGGGGTCGACAAACCGTAGAGCCCTCTCCGAGGAGATAAGCAGGCGCAGCCAGATGTGTTCCTCCTGGCTCAAATACCGCCTGGGCTGACACAACACGCCACCCCGGAGCAGCACAGGAATCACTCCAGCCAAAGCAAGGCGCTGCCCGGAGAACGTCGCCCATTGGCTTGCCACGGTGGCCTACGGAGCACCCTGACGTCCAGAGGCGTGCGACGCAAGTGGAACCGCCCGGTCGTCTGCTGAAGACCAGACGTGGGGAAAAACAGGGGAGCCTGTCACCTCTGTGCCCCCGGGGGCCCCTGACTGACCACAGCCAGAGACCAAGGACTGCTCTAGAGGGGCCTCTGGTCCGACCCAGCAACAGGTCATTATACGCAAAGTTTAAACTGAGTCAGAGTTCACCGTGGGAATGTTTCGATGTGACATGAAACAGCTGCTTTGGGTTTCAAGGAAGACAGAAACACACATCTTTCTGCATCCTCCCCTTCAGGGATGAGGGACAGATCCATTCCCTTTCCAGGCTGTTCCACACTAGCTGAGAGGAAGAGCGAGGCATCCATGTCAGAGGACGCTCTGTAGCCATGCCTTGTTTGGGTCTGGGTCCACCCTAACGCCACCACACACATGTCCCGGCACACCAGACTTTGCATTTATTCTGACCCCCTTGGTCTGAAACGCGTAAACCTGCTTGTGAAGTGAATGGCGGCAACTCTGCTTCAGATGGGGGCCATCACCTCTTCATAGGTCATGAGCGCCACCGCAAGGGAACACAACGCAACCGAGAAAGCCATGGAGAAACACTTCCTATCAGCCCCTCCCAAGAGTTAGTTTCAATGGGTTACCTGGGGCTGGATTTCAAAGCTTCAGATCCACTTAGGAGACCAGAGGAAGCGTATGAATAAAGCCCTATAAATGATAGATGGGCCAGACCTTGTACCAACAGAAGGTGCCGGACTTTCGGTCGCCCTTCTCTGATCAACAGTGCAGGATCAAGCTTCGCCTGGACTGAGATTCAAGCAGGGGAGGAGCGCAGCCCAACAATAAACATTTGCTCTGGGTGCAAAAGGTCTTCAGGTTTTCCAGTAGACCTGGAGAAAATGCGGGAGGGTAGTTGCTCAATGATCGTTCTCATCAACAATGCTGGACAGAAAGGACCAAAGTTCTGAGTGTAGACAACTCCTGACACTCCCCTGTACAAGAAGCCAAGACTGTGTTTTAGCCAGATTTCTCCACGCTAAATGCCCTGAAAATTGAGAGAGACCCTTCCTCCGTAAAATGAGATTTCTCAATATAAAGGAACCCAGGTAACAAAGGAAGGGGGGGTGGAGATCATTTTGGAGAACCTCTACTATTACCTCAAAAATTCTTGACTGGATGGACCCAAGGCCAAAACCAGAAGGGAGTGGATCGGTGTATTCATCTAAGCCACATATCGTAGGCTATACAGATGTACAAGGGGAGAGTGGGTGGGTGGGTGGGAAGCAGGGAGCGCCCTTGACTTTTCAACCACGTGCCAGGGACCTCTCTCCAAAATGTAGTTAGGATTAAGACAAAGAGATGGGTGTGGCCAAGAGAAACATCAATACTGTACATATAATTAAAATGGCCTTAAATGTATTCCATGTAGTTCATATCACCATTCCTCGTGCTTTAATAATATTCCCCTCTGGGGCATTAAGAGGTACATGATGTGGAGGCTCCTTGAGGGTTTCACCCAAGGCTTTTGCTGGCTGGAGTCTCAGACCTGTACAGTTTTGTGGTGGGGAACCCTTCTGACTTCTTAATTTGCACAACACAACCAAACAGCAGAAAATATCCAGAAGGGTTGCCACACAGTGCGGTGAGAAACACCATTTAAATATCAGATGATCTCTCCTCATCTTTGAAGGAGCGAGCTGTGGCGGGGAGGGAGAAGGGGAGAAAAATTCTCCCTCCCCACACCCCAAAGCTGAAACAGCTGTTTCTTTTCACATCAAGACATGCTTAATGAGTTGGAAGTTTGTATAATAAATATCCTTCCCTTTGAAATGTGAAGATTCCACCATTAACATGCCTTTGATTTTTCTTCTTCTTTTAAAAGAGCTCATTAGAATGGCAGAGAGAGAGGCCTGAGATCTCCTAAATCACAGTAGCTCTCTTCCAAGGAGCCAGATCCCAAGGTCAGGTGCCAGGAAGAGTGGGTGCAAGAGTGCCCGGGGGCAGGAGACAGAGGCTGCCTCACAACTGGGTGAGTTGAGGAACACCAGGTTATCCATGTTGCTGGCCTGGGAATGAACAGGCCAAGCGCCCAGCCATTGGCAGGCAAGGAGGAGGAGGAGGAGGAGGAGAAGGAGCTCATTTAATGAGCTTACTACTCATATTACTCATATCTGAGTACTGTATTGCCCTCTAAAAATGAGCAGGATCAGGGACGAGAGGGAGTTTCAGTACTTTTAAGGGATGAAACGTTGCCTTAAGCATACACAAGGCAGAGAGCAACTGGTCTACTCTAAAAACCTTCCAAATGGCAATAGATGGAGAAAGGTCTCAATTTAAGCCCCCTCTGGGGACCACAAAGATGTTCTTTGCGTCCTGGATCCACGTCCTCTAATAGAAAAACCACGGCAATTCTTCATCCTTGCGTCAAACGGCCCTGGAAGACGTTCCCCCCGTGTTCCTCTGCAGGCATGGCATTTGGGGAGAGGGCTGGGGAAAAGAGGCAACATCTACCATTTTCTTTGGCACTTGCTGGAAAATGACTCGCTAATTCTCAGGTCAGCCACACCCGGTGAGCAGATTCCCGTTTCGTCAACCTTCCCACCCACCCCAACGCACAGGTCTCTCTCTCTCTCTCTCTCTCTCTCTCTGCTAAGCCTATTGTTAATTCCCTGTTCTGTCCTTACCGACGGTCTGCCCATTACAGGGAGACATTTTCACACTTGCAAGCTTAAGGAACACACACGCACACACGTCACCATAGCAACAATCATGCATATTGATGAGTTACTGGTATGACTGCCACAGAACGGACGGCGTATCTTGAAACATCAGTCCTTCCTCTCCGGTTTAGAATGCGGGGAATTCAACCGTGCTCACAGAGTTGGACCCGGATTCATTAGAGGCTGGGGAGGGGAGAACTCATCCTTCAGCCAGCCCCCCCTTGAAGAAGAATCCCCCTCTCCTCAATTTCCTTCAGTAAGGCCCTTCTGAGGACGGGCCGTTGATCTCTATTGTCTCCTCCCCTTGGTCAAAAGGGCTGCTTCAAATCCTCGAGTCACGTGGCCCCAAAGTCTGCCCCAAAATGAGGAGTGACCCCAGATTTTAAAAGGACAAGGTTTGGAACAAGCTGTCCCCAATCTCATTTTGAGTGCCCCGTTTGAATTTCTTAAGACAGCGATGCCCTCCTATCAGGATGAAAACCCTGGAGTGCATATTGATGACAACATGAAGATAGCACATGAGAAAACACTAGCAAAAAAATAAAATAAAATCTGATTGCGAAGGAAAAAATAAAGTTTGGGATTCTTAAAGTAACTGACTGTGACTCTACGGTGCTAGAGAAATGTGCATTTTTAAAAATGTAGGGCTGAATTGAAATGACATTAACTCCCACCCCCCTTCACCATCTGCAAAAGTAGTGGGGGAATTTTAGGGGACAAAGAGAAATCCTTGGCAGTCCCGTCTTCCCGCCACTCCTCTTGAAATCAACAATATGGGGTGATGTAGACCTGTTCCAAGGAGAACTGGGGAGGATGGTGCTGCCTAGCAAGTTGTCAAGGAAAGGATCATGGGTTTGGAAGAGAGACCTTGGCACAATAGGGTGAAAACAGGGAGACCTGACTGGGAGAAGTCACCCCAACCCCATTCAACTCTCAAAATTCATGCCAAACACTGGCATAGCGTTTGGCCAAGCAGGCTGGGAATCGTAGGGGTTGAAGTCCAAGACACCTGCAGATTAGCCTATGGAATGAGAAAGCTCTTCAGGTTTTCAGACCAGTAAGGGTCCTTCCCAGCGGAAGTGGTGAGATGTCAAAAACAAATCCTTTTTGTAGGCAAAGCAGGGACCCTCCTCTATGCCATTCTCCTTCTCCTGAAGAACAGAAGGTTCTTCTCATGGACCTTCAGTTGCATGTGCTCAGCCTGAACTGTAACCCTACCACTGTTCCAAGCAGCAGCATGAAGAGGACCCATGAAGCAGAGTGGAAAAGCTTCTACAAATGCTATGGCCCACTCATCCTATAGAGAAAAGCATTTTTTTCATAAAAGGAGCATGAAGACCATGTGCACCCCAACCAAAAGAGGGCTGGGCAGAGTTCAAGAGAGGAAGACTGCCCTGTGTGGGGACACAAAACCAGAAACAACAACAACAACCCAACAGTGACAACTTTTGGCCAAGCAAGCACAAGAGGCATCAATTCAAAGCTGTCCCCCATCAGTTGCTTGATGGACAAATGCACCTCACTGAAATGGGAGCACTTGGAGCTGGTGAGCAAATTCAAGGAAACGCATCTAATTTGTGCAGGAGAAGTTAAGTTCTTTGCATAACATTATTGGATTCAAATGAGCTGAACTGTGCCCCCATCTCAGCCCAGCTCCTGCAAGCTTTCTTCAGGAAACAAACTGCCCGGATGTAAAACTCCAACTCTATGTAAAGCTTTCCCCTTCCTGGGCTTAAAAAGCCAGTGGTCTTTGGCCTTCCTTCGCTTGGTCTCTTTTATTCCATGTAAAGTCAACGTCCTTCTTGGCACAACCATCCACCCTGACAGCCAGCTATCATCTGATTCTTCCTTCCTGGAATTTCCTAAACAGATGAAGGAAATCTGGAAGGGGAGGAAGGGAGAGGCTTTCCTATCTGCTGGGACTTTCCCTTAAAGACCCCACAAAATGTATCCGGCTTTGCGGGCAGGGCCAAGATCGGTCATGAGTTGAGAAGGACCTTCAGGGAAACTAGATCCTTCTTGAAGATGCGATGCTGCTGTTTCAGATCAAGCCCAGGAAATGACTCCTGAGGCTGGGACTCAGCAGAAGGGAGAACCTGAACATGGTGGCCAATTAGCTGGTGGAACAGTTGGGCCAAAGGAGAACAGAGTCTGGAGCAGGGCACGTGGTTTTATAGCTCCTCTGAGTTCCGCTGGGGGATGTCAAAATAAATTCCCAATAAGCCCCAATGAATTCCAGATCCCAGTAGGGCTGCCTAGACAGAGCTGTAAAACCCCTTTTAATTTTCTTGGCTTGAAGAGTTAAAAAAAGAGGCTGTTCTCAAGCAACCACGGAGGAGGAAATTAGTGTTTGTTGGAGTCCAACAAACCAGCTTTCTTTACAAGGCTCATTTGATGGGCAGACCCCAGTGCTGCGGGCATCTCGTGCAATCACTTCCAGATGAGATGCTCTACAGTTTAGCTGGACTGAAGTTAAAATGAGAGAGAGAGAGCAGGTAAGAATGGCCGTTCAGCAGAATTGATGACTTTAAGGAAAATGCATCCCATCTTTGTGGGTCTGAGGAACAACAATGCCCAGAATGAATGACAAGTAACTTAAATTTTCACGTGGAATAATTCATGCCACTCCATCAAACAGTCAGGGAACTTCTGTGCTGTCAGCTCACTGTGATCGGCAAGCATTCGCAACAAGACGCCATGTTGCTGCCATCATTTTAAAAAACAAATGGCACTTGTTGGGGGGGGGAGGCACCTTGTGTTAATTTTAATTTTGGGGGTGGGGAGGCAAAGGAGGAAGAGCAAAAGGTGTATGCAATTTATGAAGAGAGTGACCAGTTCTTGAACGCTCAAGGTCCATGTTGGAAGATGGAGAGCCATAGGGCAGTTGTCAAGACAGGAATTCACACCCAGAAATCCTACACCGGGTTCAGGGCAGTGAGGAGGAGGGAGAAAGAAGAGGCGTCAGAAGAGGAAAAGCAGAAGGAACTGTTGGGGAAGAGAAAAGAGAGGGACTGAATAGGTCAATGCCATTCCTTAAGACCCAGCTACAGTGGAGAATATGGATTCCAGGTTTAGCTCAAGCTTCGATAGAAGAGAGGATTTGAAGGGGGAAAGTGGGGGGCAAATTCAGGCTGAAAAGTCCATTCAGAAGCTGTCATCTAGTCTGGACCTAGATTCTTATTTGAAGTATTGATTTGCTCCCAATTACACTCTCTGTTCATTATTGCTCATTAGCATTGGTTAGCTTTATACTCCAGCTGTTACCTTTCTGTAAACTGTTGATGTTCCATGCCTTCTGAAGCACCACATACAAATAAAAATATTTACCACAAAAAGGAGCTGCAGTGAGTCCATGGCAAATATTTAGGGTAGCCCATTCCTACAGAAGGAAGAACGATCTCAACCCTTAGCAGCAAGTCTTTAAGACCGTTCTGAATTCAACCTAGGTTGTTCTAAGCTCCAGAGAAAGACCGCCTGCTCCTTCTCCAATCTACCTGACACCAGACTCTGACACCACCTAACCCTTCAGCCAACAGACATGCTTTGAAGCAGAGATGAAGTTTGCACCGCTGGATTTCCTGTGATCCACCAGTTGCAAAACATCTCCTTCTAGAGAGAGGCTGGACTATGTCAGCCCAGCAACCTCAAGCATATCTACTCAACCACTTTCTGGAGGACAATGCCCTTCAAAGATGCTCCAAGAACGCCATGGTGGCAAAGTGGGGCCTTCCCAGCCTCCACATGTGGTTCTCCTCCTCTCACACCTCCTCTGCCCCCACTTCTTCTCATTATCAGCTGAGGCCTCCCGGGAATCTTGCTGGTTCTTGTTTTTAGAAGGAGGAAGTTGGTTTTTAATCTCTCTTGCCTGCTTCTGTCAGCAGTGGAGAGATCTTTGCCCCCTGACAGATGTCTTCTGGCCTCCTTGAAGCAAGCCCAAACGGAAGCAGTGACTAAATCCTGCAAGTGAAAGACAGGTTGCCCTGTCTCTTCAGTGCCATCCCCACCCCCATATCCCTTTTCCCTCTTTGAAGGGGGGGATCTGGGTTTCCCCAAGTGATGTGCTAATGCATTTTGCATTAGTGCTAAAAGAGGAACTTCCAACTTACCCAGGGCCAAAGGGTTAATAAAAAGTGGCAGGATTTAACAACTACTATTACAGTTGCTTGGCAACTAGAGAAGGTGCCTTAGGAAGACCTAATTAATGAATGGGGAGGAAAAGGGGTTCCTGGTAAATAAGGCAGGCTCCCTGCTTTCCCTTGCGCAGTTCCCAGAACTTTGGTTTTCTCATTCCATCCAGAGGCACAAGATAGTGGGGGAGAGAGCTTTCCCCAAAATACCTTGAGATCCTTCTCCTCTCACTTTGGTTGGGCTTCTGCCCCAGCCTGGCCTTCTTTGAAAGAGCTGCCTCTTCAAGAAACACAAAAGCCCCTGAAATTTACACCCAAGAGTTGCAGCTAGGAAATCTTCCTAAATTTAGGACAGATGGTTCTGTCTCTCGCAGGACAAGTGGTAAGACCACGACCCAAATGCAAAGCCACGCCAGCATGTGCTTTCAAGGGCATGGATTCCGTCAGAAGACGCCTCTCCTCCCCTCAAGTGTCCATCTGTCCTGTAATTGCCCTTTTTTGCAGACAAGTTTAGGAAGCGTCACTTCCTGAAAAACTAGCCACGAATTCTGCCTAGCATTTGTTCTTCTCAAGAGCGTGGCTGGACCATTCCGTGTTTGCTGGATTTTTTGGAAAGGAAGAAAGGGGCTCGGATGGGTGAATTATAGGATGGGCGAAATCATCCTCAACACGGTGCTGAGGGCAGCTTGGAAATGCTATGTCCTAAGGGACTGCTGTCCTTCCCATTTTCTTCACTACAAAACTTTCCTCTTCCCCCCACCCAAGTTGCAGAGGGAAACTTGCAATCCCCTTTTCGATCACGGTTCTCCCAACTCCGTTTTGGATGTGCCGTTCAGGGTCACCACTGGCCCGACGGAGAACTTGGAGGAGAACCGACTGCAAGCTGAATCAGCCAGTTGAAAGGGGCTGCCAAGATGTTGCCCCCGCCCCCCCTGCACATACAAAGCTGACAACAAGCAGATTTCCAGGCAGAGCTCTACTGCAGTGGCCTATCTGGCACCTCCTCTGCTGAGGGGGGCAAGGGGCCAGCCAAGAGTGGCTACTGTGCCAGACACCCTGCACAGGTCTCGCCTGCCTGAATGCTTCTGGAGAAAGGAAGAGAATCGATGGGCGCTTTGTAAAACTCCTTTTCACGGCGAGAGGAGGGAGGGGTGAGGGAAAAAAGCAGCTTCGTAACTTAATCCTGGGGCAAAAAGCATTGTGGCCTCAAGCTACCCGCCCCCCCATCCCCCCAACCCGCCACAAAGCCTGGGGAAAAACACAGAAGCCAGCCAGAGACCCTTCAAAGCTCTGACCAGAGAAGAGAAAAGGACGCAAAGGGAGGACAGAATGAAGTCTGTGTAATGAAGCCTCTCCAGGAGGCCACCGGAGGCCCTTGCCGGCCACCCAATGGCGAGGTAAGGGCGGATCGGAAGCCCCAAGTCATCTCTCAGGAAGCATCCGGTTCAAGGCTCCCCGGGGGAGCGCAGCAGGCATCTCTCCGAAGGGCCAGGCAGAGCGAGCGAGCGAGCAAGCAGATTCGGGGTCCTCGTGAGCCCCTTTCCGATGGACTTGTCCACCTCCCCCTTCTGCATGGCCTCCAGGGCAGTCCACCACGCCTTCCACCACAGAGGGGGGTTGCGGGCAGACGTCTCAACATCCCGCTCGCAGGAGCTGGCATCTGCAGCTGGTAGAGGGGAGCCCAAGCCACTCCAAGGGTAGGCTATGCTATGAACCGCAGCACGGAAAGTTAGGGAGGGGGTGCTCTCCTGCCCCCCCCCGGGAAGCACAGGGAAGTTTTCAGGGGTGTAGGAAGCCACAAAGGCGACCGCACGACTCCGAGACAGGCGCTCCCCAAAAGGACGCTGCCAACAGAGAAGACAGTTCCCCAAGGACTGCTGGGTCATCTTTGCACTATTGTATTTTAGGCCACTGCACCGTAAGCAGCCTCGAGGGTCCCCTTGGTTCAGATGGGGAGGACCGAAACACAAAGGGATAAATAAGAACTAAAACTCCACCATCACTTGGCTTTTAGAACACATTCAGTGCCTGAAGGGGGTCCACAACCTGTGGCATTCTCTTCTTGTCCAAGCTTAATCATCTTTCTTTTACCCATTTGCTAACCCAATAAAGATTAACAGGGCTCTCATGTGGCTGTCCAGACCACATTTGATCTCCAATAAGCCATTCAGACATCTAGGAGAGAGAAAAGGAGGGGGGCTGGTGCACTGGACTGGATATAGATTGAGAACGGTGGAATCTTAGCCTGGTGCATAATTCCTATAAAAGGGAAACGCTGACAGAGCTCAACTCTTCTCCAGCATTCCCTTCACCTGGACTTTTTACCAGAGATGGACCAGAACAACGGTGCTCCCTTAATAAACCCAACAATCGCTTCCATCAGGTTGGGTGACTTCAATATATTTCCATGTTGCCTCACTGGGCTGAATATCCAGTTATGAGCTGTACTTTTGCAAGCCTTACAACCACCCTCTAAAGAAGATTAGCAGAGTTATTGGAGGCTGAATGAATAACGAATGACTCACTCAAAGGCTCTGATTCACAACAGAGAGCAAAAGATTGCAGGCATCTACCTCCCTTTTGCAATAAATAAAACCACAACTATGGAGTCTGGCAGTTTTCACCAGGGGGCCTACAGTTCCATTTTTACACACACACACACACACTGCAAAAGAACCTGAGATGGTCCTGGTGTGATCTGCCCCCAGATCCATAATTGACGCGCCCCTGTTTGGAAGTAAATGTTTTTTGCTAATGTTGCGCCTGAGCAAAAACCTGAGAAAGCTGACTTGAGATGAGTCAGTGGAGGAACACGAAAGCTCTGGGAGGAAAAGTTGGTTAAGAACTGGGTGACTGCTGGAAGATCGATGCAGCAACGTCCAGTTTTTAGGAACCTAACAGTAGGGGGTATTTTTCCAGCTCTGGAACTGAAATTTTCCATGCCAATCTCTCTGTTCCTCCATCTGAAGCACGCCTGACAAACATTTGGTGGGAGAGCTATTAAAATGAAAGCAGCCCACTCTATCTAATTTCTGCAATAAACGTGTGAAGCTCTCCTGCTTGTCCATCTAATAGGCGTTTGGGGAGTGGGGAAACGGCCAAAGGAAGAGGGGACTGAGCCGAGGGGTTTAAAGGACGCCAGCCATCTGCTGCTCCCTCAACTATTAAAAACGTCTGCGATACAACTCCTCCTCCTTTTCGCAAAAAAGCTCCAAAATGGGAACAGGACTGTTTTGGAGCAGAGGGATCTTGCAATGCTGGGGAAGGACTGTTCTTCTCTGCATAGATGCACAGCCAAACACCCTGGGCAGCCCCCCCAGCGGCCTGCACCCCCATGCCTCAACGCCCAGCCCGTTGTCAGGTCCAAGCCAGGAAGCTGTCAGTTCCTATTGCGTTCGGGCCGCGGAGTCCTATTAAAATCGTCTTTCCGGGGAAATGGGGTCCACTGTTTCCAAAGCATGGGAAAAAGAGAACTCTGCTTCTCCTCCCTTTGAGTTGGACCCTTGCACTGGCTGGGACTTTCAAGAAGCCAAACAAAAGAATTCTGTGGATAGTTTCTGGCTGAAATCCATGTCAACCGTTTGGAAGGTCACAGGTCACGCTAACTCACATTTATTCTCAGCAGAACCTGCTCTGAGTACAAGCTGTAAGAAGTACGGATTCAGAATGTGTTCCTCCTCTAATCCCTCCAGATATTCCTGATCCTTCCACGTGTTTCTGCTTAATTAATTTTTTTTTTTAAAAAGGGACTGTGCTTGTCCTGGGAAGGAGGACTTCTCTCTGCTCAATTGCCAGGGATATTAACTCCTTAAGACTGAATGACAAAAGGCAGAGATTGAGGAGGAGAAACAGGGTTGCAAAGAGGATCCTGCCAAGCCCCTCCAGACGACCACGCAAAGAACCAGCTTCAGACCTTTAAGCCCTCCTCCCTTGGTTAGGCACTACTGCAAACCAGTTCTTTTCCAGCCCCAGATGATGCTAAATCCAGCTTCCAGAGGCTCTGCAAACCTACGCGTTGCGTTCCATGGACTGTAGATATGCTTACTAGCCTCCCTTCAGGGGCCAGATCGGCATTTAAACTTTGGAAATCGCTTTCAAGAGGTAAAAGCCATGATTTATGCACCTCTTCTGAACTCCTACCACCCCCACCACACCAGCCTCTGCACCACTTGCCACTTCAGACCATGGTTTCTATTCTCAACCCCACCTGGGCTAAAATCTGAAACTCAGCAAACAGCACCTGGCTTCAGCGTGAAGCAGGGCAAGGTTCCTTCTCCATCAAGGGCCTCCTACCATTATCCTAAGGTGAAATTCCAGAGGCCCCTGGACAATTTTGCAATGCTCCTCTTCGGTCCCCAAAGATGCCTGTTGGCAGCTTTACAGGACTAACAAATTTAAACCGGGCTCTGAGTAAAACAGAGAAATGTTTGAACGAAGAGAATAGAAACTTAAGGATTGCTAAGTGCAAGAGTGAAGCTGCCGTCCACACGGCTATAGCAAGGAGTTTGGATTTAGTGGACTGGAAGGAAGGAGCAAGGAGAACCTGTGGCTTTTCATATCCATCATTCTGTAGGATCTCAAATTCAACTCCTAACAAGAGATGAAAGGGTGCAGAAGCAGGAAAATAAGAGGCCCAAATGACTTTCCGGCACTTCCTGTTTAGGGCGTAAGAACCCAAACCAGGCTTCAAGCAGATGGAGATCCTCAAGTCTTGGGTGTCTTGGCCTTCATTATCTCGGCAAACTATAAAAAGAATGTGGTTCTGAGCAGCAGGAATGAACAAATAAAGCAAAAATTAAGGCACAAATGGCCTAATCTGCAATAGACTAGGAACAGGCTCTGCAACAGACTAACTTCAGCCAAGGTTAAGTCGATGCTACCTGGGCTGAAGAATGGTTGAACATCTCCTGCTTTCTCAGGAGAACCTCCAAGATGTTGCAGCAACGTGGCAGCCCCTCCTTAACCATGGTCGATCTCAAAAAGCTAAGCAAGTTCAATCGTGGTTATGGTTTGAGTGAGAGAGGCAGGCGAGAAATCCAGAGCTGAGAAGCTGGAAAAAGTCCCAGGAGAAGGCTGGGCCAAACCGCTTCCGTGAAAGTGGTTCCAGGGCCCCCAATGCTAAGAAAACAGCACCGTCATCTCATTCACGTAGTCATCGGGAAAATCTACCCGTGAATCGTCCCCAGGAAAACGTTGCCATGAGCCAACCATTCGATGTGTCAAATAATGACTGCTTTGTTGACCCACCGCCGGATTTAGATGCGCACGGTCCTCCGAGTTCAATGCCCCATCTTCCTTAGCCATGGAGTTCAGCGTAAAAGGGGAACCGTTGCAACAAAGAATACATCAGCTGAGCACTGATAAGGCTTTGTATCTTGGAGAGGCCTCTGAGAAGCAACAGCTGCAGACATTATTCAGAAGCCCAGGCGAGAGACCCATTTCGATTTGTACGCTACCTGACATCATGTCTCAGCCCACCTCAGCATTTCACATTGCCGTTTTTTGGAGCCGGTGCTGGCGTGCGTTTGGGATCTGCTCCAAGGAACGCTGGGAAATTACAAGGAGCAAGCCATACCAAAGGAACTAGTTGAAGAGAAAAACACCCGTTTGTAATCCTAGATGCATTTCTTTGGGCAAAGACAGGGAAGGGAGGAGGAGGATGGTGATGGTGGTTTGGAGAACTTCTTGCTATCCAGAGATAACATGTCGCAGGGGAAGACTGGAGGACGTAACACGATCTATGCTGCCTCGATTTCCCAAAGAAGAGGCAACATCTCAAGCCAATAAATAAATGAATATATCAGTCATAAAGCAAATTATGAATCCAGTCATATACAACTTTGCATGTAAGCTGTTGAGTTTGCTTGAAACGTTAAAGCTCTCTGTGTGACGCAGAAATTAGAACTGCGCTATTCTGGGAGAAAAGGAGATTCTTGTCAAGTTATCGCCCTTATAAGTCAAGATCAAAGAAAGCGTGAAGCATGCAATGGATCTGTGAGGGGCTACCGTTTCTCTCTCCCTTGTCCAGATAAATCAGGCTGTGGGGTGGGGAGACGATTGGAAATTAACAAGACTCTATTAAAAATGCCAGATGGACTAAGCGAGCTGTGGAGTAAATCTCAAGGACTTCAAAACTTGGAGGAGTTGACTTCACAGTCAAGCCACAGCATGGATGAAAACTCATAAATTATCGCGAATTGGTTAACAAAACTTCTCTTCTGCATCAAGAACAGCAACAGATTTGGAATCAGACTTGGGGGGCTCAGCAGCCACTTCCAGCAAGTAGAAAATAAAAGCAAAACGTGTCCTTTTTGTTTTCGCCCAGCGCCATACACCAGATTTAACACACAGCCGTGCTCATTCCTAACTGCTCCCCTACAGTACATATTTTTTAACCTACCCTTGATTTTCCTGCACAGATTGAGCAAGCCCAACTCCAAAGCTAAGATGGAAGCACATTTATACCCTCAAATACTTATTCCGAAGCGTTTGCTTCCTTTAATTTATCTTACGCGTTCTTGTATGTTTTCAAAGTCGGCATCAATATTTAAATACAGCACCCGGGTGCCCTTTCTGGCTTCATGCCTCCAAATATTTCAGAGCTGTGTATTTTCACAAACACGTCCCTTCCAGGAAGAATCATCAAAACAAAACCATCTTAGTTTGAAGTTCACTTGCAAAGCTCTTTTTTTTAAAAAAAAGCAAAAAGCAAAGGGTTGTCCGGATCACTATCAATGCCCAACTGCTGTTTGGGAAAGAGAAAAAGAGTGGAAATGCTTTTGAAGATAAAATAAAACAGTTTTTATTTGAGGGAGGGGTGGGCTGGGGGCTGACTGGCTTCGTTATAGAGGTCGCAAGAGGCGTTTAAGGGAGATGAAACTACAGAAACTGGGGTTTACAGCCGCAACTCGGAGATTTTCTACTTTCATGAACCGAAACAGCTGGCTTTTTCTAAAGTGGCCCAGGGACAAATGAATTTTCCCTAAAGCAAACTGTCACAGAAAAGCCCTTTAGGGCAGACAAGTTTACTTCCACGTAGTGCGCGTTGGGGCACAGAGCCAGTACCAAATAAACTAGCCATCCATCTCGCATGAAAACGTTCAGCTGACGCAGCCCCCGGGTTCCTGCTTGCGTTCGACCCGTCAGCCTCAGTTTACCTACTCCGGCACTCTGCACGGCACCCTGCAGCTCAGTCCCGACCTTCACGGAGGGAAAACGAGCTATAGCCCACCCCGGTCTGCAGATCTTCCTTTCCATCCGGTCCTCCGTCCTGCACGTTCCTCGCAGTGCCAAAATGGGATCCATCAACCGATGGACCTCCCATCTCAGTTGGACCTCATTATGTGCTTCCATGAGCGGCAAAGAGGTAGCCAACCCCCCCGCCCCCCAGCTGGTTTCACCCACTGGGCTGTCAGGCCATCATGGAGTTGACTTGGGCTGGGCTCAGTTGCACGTCTGGGCCGTGCTGCTGGGCTTCGTAATCCGAGCTTTAAAGCTTAGGGTGATGTGCGAACCAGGCCTCCGAGGGCTTCAATGATGCGGCTCATTTTGCATTTCAGAAGCACAACTGGGCAGGGAGAGTTATGCCCGATTCCAAGCACTTCCAGAAAGAAAGCTACCTGCGTTCAGAAGGCATTTAAAATCCTGGTGTTCTAAAACCACTTTTCAATTCAGTTTCTCCCTCTCCTTCCATCGTCTGCTACCTGGGATAGCTCACTTACCCACGTGCTCCCACTCCACCCATAACATGCAGCCCTTCTCCCCTCCAAAAAAAAGTCCTTTTAATTTTAGAGATGCCTGCACTACAACTCACACAACATTGTTCAATGTTGATAGCTTTCCCAGGGCAGTTTACATCAAAAATTACAGAATTATGAAACCAGTAAAACAGCACCTAAAAGAGTAACACGCAACATACACAAATTTTCACCCAGGATCCAATGAAATTTCAAAAATCTGGGTTCATCCAAACCCTCATGATTTACAGTATTCTCATGATAAGAGAAGCAGACCCATTTTTTACTACTGGGAGAAAGGGCTAACGAGGAATTGGGGGGGATGGCGGTGGAGGGAACGTGTGGAAAAGGTTCCTAAACTCAGACACTGAAAAAAGAACACTGAAGAAATTAGATAAATGAATTGAAGAAGGCATAAATGATGTCCTGTCCAGGCTCGCTCCTGGAGATGCGTTTGGTTCAATCAGACTTTGGACTGATTGAACCACGCAAGAAGAGATGGTCATTTTCTAGCCTTTTCTGAGAAACAAAAAAGGATCAAGTTAGAAAAAAATAACTTCTCCAGACGTAGAAGTTGGGAGCCATGCAAGTTTGATCCATTTGATTGGATGTGCGCTTTAAAATAACCATCATTATTCAAAGAACATCTAATGAGAGTCCCAAAACTTGCATGAAGTGGCTTAAAACCTAAGCACCGGGATCAAAACGGACAGATGAAAATAGGCACGCTGTAAGAAAAAGAAAGTGTAAAGACATTTAAGAAAACAAAGAAACTCATTTTAAGAACAGATCAAAGGAATACAAGTTATATAGAGCTATTCTCGTAAGTTGTCCTGTATCAAAATGCTCAGGAGAAGTCATTGTTTTAATGTCCAGAGTAATGCCTCATATTCAGTCCTCAATTTCACAGTGCCAACAGCTCCCGTGTTTCAAAAGCCACTTGCCCGTGGACCATTTCTTTAAATTAACACAGAAGTGGGAATAACCTGACAGAGGGGTATTAGAAATACTGCAGGTATTAGACAGAGAGATTTCACAAGGTGGTTCTCCCAACCACTGCAGACAAGTTGAATACGAAGAGCAGATGATCCATTGGGCGTTCTCCCATGCCCTCTGCTGATAGGAAAGGAAAGAAATGTTCTTCCCAAGCTGATAAGAAACATGTTAGTCAGCTGGGCACAAACTAAGCGAGCCACCGAAAGAGTTTCAAGACTCATTAGATACAAGACGTTGAGGAAAAGCGGAACTGTAGTTTGAGAAAGACGATTAGTGCTCTTCATTACATAATCACAGTTACAAATGATCTCATTTCTTGTCCAGGCTCTGTTAAGAGGAAACACCCACCAGGTCCTCCAGGATAAAATAGGAACATAATGACTTTGCCTTAATTCCCTCCCTCCCTCCCTTTCCAGAACCCTCCAATGTTGGGTGTCATCCAACATCTCTACTTGCTGAAGCCCCTGTAGAAGGGTGCCATTCTTGTTCGGTGTAAAAGGCGCCTTTAAGAATAACAAATAGGAGGAGTTTTGTCCCAGGAGTTCTGCAATGAGGTCATTATAACACGGTTGCACTCATTGGGAAATTTCATTCACGCCCCCTTTAAAACCAATGGGAAAACGGTTGGACCAACGTAGGGTCTAGATGCAATTGTCTGAAAAGCCATCCTGACTCTAGCAAAGGAGAAGGAATTTTGTCTTCTATCTGAGCACCAAGCTTTGGAAGGACCTATTCTTAGTACAACTCATGGATGCATTTTCTGTTTTTAATACAACCACCCGTATGAGAATAACATGTGGGAGAAGAAACTCTGCTGGGTTTAGCGCCTGTCGAACCCAGGAACATGCAAAGGAATAAACCATACCACTGCAGCTGGTTGGTTCAAGTTGTGCTGGTCTGTGACTATAATAAAGATTTGATTTAATTTGGTTGGTTCTGGGGAGGGAGAACTTGGCTCCTCGCTCTTCCTAGGTTGCCTCAGTGCCTTCTAAAGAGGCCAAGTTCCTATCTCATCTTGGTAGCAAAATAATTTGCATTCTGCAAAACAAGGCACGTGTGAAGGATCAGAAAGAAATCAGCTTTCCTTCCAACTAGCTAACATGGTCTTTCCTTTCTTCACATCATGCCTGAGAGAGATAAAGGTCTCCACCCAGACACTTGAGGGCACCTGAAAATAACAGCAACTATCTCCTTTCTTTGAAACGGGGCTGATCCCCAGAACAACGGGGCGATCCTCACATCCTGTTAGAAGCCAAGGAGACAAATTCTTCCATGCGGATAGCGGGAGAGAAGAGTCGCGGAGTGCGAGAAGGTTTCCGGCATGACACCAAGTCTCCGGGAGCACAGGGAATTCCCAAGGAACAGACAGGTGAGTGCCTGCCTCAACAACTGGGAGGTGTTCACACAAGCCACCAAAGCAGAACATCAACATGGCTTCCCAGAGGGAGGAGGAAGAACGGCAGAAGGTGAGGCGGCCTCTGACTTACCTTAGGATACAGAAGCAGGTCTTGGCCCCCGACGATAAACGGCAGAAGCCAAACCTCTGTTTGCTGTCGATATCCGTGAGCACAAATGTGAAGTTCTGCCCGACCTGTCCCACCGTGAGGCTGGAAATGGAAGGAACAAAGGAGTCGATTAACAGCCTGTTGCCTTCAACCTCTGAAACTTCTGGAGTTTCAAACAGCTGGACGAGCGGCAGAGGGAGACCCACTCACCCTCCTTGGAAAGACCCCATTCGTCCCACAGAAACCACCCAACCGCAAACTCTTCACTCAAGCAACCCTTCTAGTTCAGATTGTACTCCTTGGACTGAGCTACAAGTTCTGCTTTGCCTTAGTCAGACACTTTTCCTCCCAATTCAACAGCCTCTTCCCGGGTGACCTGTTTTTATGGCACAGGAGCACTTCTGTGATTCGATCATTACCCGCAGCTACAGCCCAAACATGTTTGATTCAGATCCACAAAAAAGCTATGGAAAAACAACGGATTCCATCAGACCAGTCCTTACAACCTTGCAGAACGTAAGTTAGCTAAGAGAGGTTTTCATTCTCATCTGACACTACCATTAAGCCCCCGTTCAAGACGTGGAGAATCTCAGGTTAGGAAATACGGCTGAGTTTGCCATCTCGCACCTTTTGCAAGGAGCGATAACCCGTAGGACCAGTAACCTAACACCCAGCAAGGAAATAAATATCATCAGCTTTCAGACCATAAAAGGTGCCCGAAAAAGAAAAGAAAAATTAAGACTCCATTATTTACACAGATCAGAAAAGAAATATTTGAGTTATCAGAAGAAATGGGATCCGAACTTCTCTTGGCTTCCTTTCTAAAAATTAAAAATAAAAAAACTTGGCACAAAAGAAGTATTTCATATTCAGGTTCAGTCAACATCTCCCAGTCTAATTGTATCGCGTGTTGAACATTTTAGTCTCATTTCTCAAGTTTATTCAACTGCTATGGGTTCCCCTGACATTCATTTAAAGGGATATTTAATAGGAATAATAATAATAATAATAATAATAATAATAATAATAATAATAATAATACAGGATTACAAGTCTGAAAAGCCTCGCTTTCTATTGAATCACGGTTGAACATCAACCGCTTTGGAGAACGTTTTCCTTTCTACCAGTGCAATTATTCCGGAACAGCCCCCACCACCAGGAGCGAGGCTGATGACCAGGTTCTTCTTGGAGACTTTTCTGAAATCCACAATCACATTGCCCTCTGCCCCAAAAGGTTCGTTTCCCGCTCCTGCAACGTGCAAACAAAGTGCCTGAGCCATGCTGGGTCCCCTCCTCCTTTGCAAAGGGAAAGACTCCAGCGAGCAACGGGTGCAGAGCGATGGGAGAGCGAGCCACGAATGGATAAAAGCAGTGTACGTACATGAAAGCACTGTAATTAGTAAAGGATATAACTCCTAGCAGCTTGATTCCGCTCTCCTAAATAACAGTTTGTTTTATACCATAGGTGGAACCGATTACTTACAGCCGGAATTTCCCGAGTGGCACGCAGAGGGAGAAACGCATAATGTGTGTTTTAATGTCTTTTACGCTTTGCCAGGTCTTTCTGTCAATGCCGTGCCCCACACACGGGAAAATTGCAGCCTTGAGTTACCCCCGGGAGATCCCCACCTTGCGCCCCGCAGAACAGCAGAGGGTGATTCAGAAGACAATGCGCCGGAGAGGAGCGGGATGCTCGAGAAAGCTTGAAAGCCAACTGCATGAAGCCTCCTCTCCTCCATGGGGGTCTTTCCAGCAGCCGAACCCCTCACTCGCTAGCCACCCTCATCACAACTCTTGAACTTTCTCCCAAGGCGACACGGGGGACTGGAGCTGAGCAAGTCCACCCAGCTAACAGCTTTGAGAAGCTTCCCCAAGACCAAGTGCGCCTTTTTCACCATGATGTCATAGCAGCCTGACGCCTGATGTTCTTCTAAGGAAAACCACCTTTATCGCGTGCTGCAGATGCTCTTCATCCCCCCCCAAAGGTGCAAAGGTTTAGCCTGGACATCGGGGAGTCCAATTTCAGAAGGGTCTCCCCATCCCTGGCACCCGGGCATGCCATTTCTCCAAGGCGTGGGCTGCAGAGCGCCTCAACTCCCTGCTTGGGAGGGGCAACCTCTGTCAGAAGCTAAAAAACTCTGGCAAAACTTTTAGATCAAGCGGGCAGAGGTTTCAGGGCACCTTACACAGCTTTCCAAATATGGACCTCTGGTGAGAAGCCCCCTTTGCCTTACCACCATTTTCAGAAAAGGATCCTTGGGAACTGGATGGAGATCTGGGAAATACGCCCCAGGTCCCTGCCATTTTAGTAAACGTAGCACCTTACTGCCCTCGCTTGTCCTGGGTTTTTGGGTGTGCAAATAATAGAACAGCTGCAAGGGGATAGAAATTCCAGCTGGGCCACTCCAAAAGAGAGGAGAGGAGAGGAGAGGAGGCAATGGATAAAAAAAAAAATCTAAAAAAAGAAAAGAAGAAGAAGAAGAAGGAGGAGGAGGAGGAGCAGCAGCAGCAGCAGCAGCAGCAGCAGCACTTGCGATCCACAGAGACTAAGAGAAAATGCTTCAGCAGAAGGGAGAACATTCCTTTTCCCTGCCAGCACACAAATGTTTATTTCCACCCAACTTTCCTCCAGATAACCCCTGACAGCAAAGCCGCATTGCTTCCGAGTTAGAAGAAGCTTCTATCAACAAGATCCATGAGGGGTCACTGAGGACACCCAAACCTTCCCAAGGAGGCCTCTTCTCTTGCACCTGAAGAAATCTCCCAGAAAGAGATTAACTCAACCAGAGGAATAAAACTGGGAATCTTCCAATCTCAGCTCTATTATAAATTGGGAAATGTGCCACAGGAAATGGCTTTGTGCAGAAGCTGGTGGACACTTTCATGCATGTGATTTTCTTTTGTCTAGCTGGTCCTTCAAACCATCTGGTGGAATCAAATCGTAATCCTATCCCTGCCACAAACATCCTGAAGAAGCTTCCTGACCCTGAGTCTCCAACCCACACCTATTTATTTAAAAAGTCATACAGATGTACTGTACAAAACCCATTTCTGGTCCATTTCTAAATTAGCAGAAGCAGGTGGCGGATACCAAACTTACTTTGAACGTACCACGTCCACCCCTGTGGTGGAGATCTCTTGTGGCAAAGAACTCTGCATATCATCAGAGACCCTCTTGGGTTCATCCATTTTATGTGTTCTGTAAGCCCAGCACCTAGAACGGGCTAGCAGATGTACGTATAAGAATTCTCTGTGTGAGTTATGCAAAATTGGAAAGCGAGAGACTCAGAATTTTTAAACAACAGTATTAAATTACCCATCTCCTACATTTACCTTCATGCTGAGAGAGAGATTGAGAGACTCTGTTTATGTGTGTGTATGTGTGTGTATATATATATATGAATGAGACATTGATTGATTTATCTCCTGCATACATATTCAGCCTGGCCTGTGGGGTAAAAATGATAGGTGAACAAATGCTTAGAGGAAAATATAAGTATGAATTGCAAATAATCATGATTTATTCGGGAGTACCTTCCTTACTCCAGATGCCATGCAAATTCCACCAAAATGAGAAAAACATGTTTCTGGAGCGATTCTGATTAAGATCTGTCTCCACTTACAGTCCAAAATAGCCCTCGCTGTGAGGTTCTGCAGGTCTGAGCGGGTGACAGAAATTGGTGGGCACCACTCCACACCATGGGAGTACTGACCCTGGCGTTGGGAAAAAAGGCCCACCTTCAAAATCTGCTAATGCCATGATTCGATACTTGTTTCAGAATGAAGACCAGCCATGATCGGATTGCTCATCTACCATGTCTGCATGGTCCATCTGAGCAGAGAATGGCGTTCTTATACCGAAGCACCATTCTATCATTTCTTCAACCTCTTCTTATCCAGGCAAGGAGTTAACCTCCTGGGTTAAACACTTCTGAGTCCATTTTAATATTCGTTGGCCAACGGAAATGTTTCATGGAGGACTTACTGTCCATTGTGCTGACCCAACCTATCAAGCCATCTCAGAGGGGAAAGATTTACGTTGGAATAATGAGGGTACACTGGCATAATAAACCAGAAGGATCTAGGAAGCTATGAAACCAAGTTAAATTGACCCATCCAGCTGGAGAAGCAGCAGAACGTTTTCTCCCCTTGATCCTTCCAACTGGAGGTTACAGGACTGAACCCAGAGCTTCCTGTAGGAAAAAGCAGGGCTGCGCTACAGAATTTAGCCCTGTGCTGCATGAATATTGCATGGACCCTAACCCCAAATTAGCACATTTGATGCCGTCAGACAATCTGCACAAAACAAATAGTACTCCAAGCTATTCAGAGCTCCTTTGTGCCACCAGAGGCGGTGAGGGGTGCAGTTATTCCTCCTGTCTCGCTCTTATTGACTCACCCTGCCCCACACTGACACTTAACCCCAGTGCTTGCAACAACCCACACAATTTTGACATAACACATTGCAGTGGGACATCAATGTCTCACAATAATGAAGAGAAGTCAACAGGAGATGGACAATAAGCAGGACAGATAAGAAATGATGGCGCTGAGGGTTGCTGGAAATCACCCACCGTTTGGGCAATGCTAACGTCTGATGTTTGCAAGGGGCAAGTTCAAAACTATACACTCGTCACAATCCATTCGACTTGCAGAATTACCCACAAAGTTGTAAAACCTGCATGGTGTCAACAGCAGAATGCAAATAACTACTAGATCAGCAAAAGTTTAACTCTGGCATTAAAAACGTCATTGGAAGCAAAAAGAAAACTGACTTGGCTGCTGCTGTAAGATTAAAACTTTTTTCCCCCCCAACTTCCCTCTAAAGAGCATTTCCTCAACAGGGAAAAGGCACTGTTTTAAAACAGGTTTAGCCAAAGCATTAAGAATGGTATGATCTATATTACCCACCACCATTTTATTGAGAGAAGGTTATCTTTTTTCTCTTCCTTATAATGTTTAGCAACCCAACACTACCTGTCCACGTAGAAAGGGAAACAGAACTTGGCCACCGTCTGCAGGATTTCCTGTGGAGAGAACAGAAGGGGAGGGGAGGAGGAGAAGAGAGATAATTTAATCATCTAATGGGACCAATAAATCTAATGTTAACCACAGAACACAATCTTGCAACTTTGCCCCGAAGAAACAAGAGACAGATGAAGAGAAATGTGCTTTATCAATTACATGGAAGAAGTACTAACCAGTCAATCATGTGAAAGAACAAACATGATCAAACTTCATTAAAAATGAAAAATTAATCAAGATTCACACATCGGCAAGCAGCAGGGGCCTTGCAGCAGCCCTCAGAAGGGAGGGAGGGAGGGAGGCGGTGGGTCTGGTCTAGCGCTAACTCGCCTCCGGGGAGACTCTCCGACCTGACCATATGGATACCAGCAACACCACCAGGACGAGCGGGATCTCTGGCCTGGCAGAGTGCCCCTCCTAGCGCCACGTGGGCCCGTCTCCTAGGAACAAGGTTCGCTGGGAGTGGAAAAAGCTTTTCCCACAAACCAGAATGTGCATTGAGACCAGGAGCTTTCTCGAGAGTTGCTCTCACCAGCCTGGCCCGCATGATGCCCGGGCACGGTGGGGAAGTCCACGGAAGGACGCTGGCTTTCTCTGTACAAAAAAAGTCCCTGGAATGGGGCAATGAGTAAGACTTGGCATTCAAGAAGGTATGTGGGCTTGAGGTTGACTTTAATCGGCAGGCATCATTTAAAGGCGGTCTCTACTCTTACTTGTGCCTTCTGAGTAACACTTTAGAAGGCACTTCTGTCTTCAAACATCTTTCAGTAGGGAAGTTTTAGACAAAGTGTTCTCAACAAGCTGGGGAACTATTATCTAAAAAAGTTGCAGAAGTGGGAAGCCTTGATCCATAGAAGGATTGTCTGCCTATAGAAACAAAGTTGGCCATTTCCTTCCTTCCTTCCTTCCTTCCTTCCTTCCTTCCTTCCTTCCTTCCTTCCTTCCTTCCTTCCTTCCTCCACCTTTCTCCCTCCATCCTTCCTTCTGAATTATATGAAACAAACCTTAGCACACTTGATAAAATTAAACGTTGATTAACATAATAGAGCACTTTCCAGACCAGTAATAATAAATTATGCGTTAGTCGAATGGATGCTCCATGCTTCATTTATTTTTAAAACCACTTCCATTATTTAACAAATAAGCCACATCAATCTAATTGTCCATTCAATGGAGCAGAAAACATATTGATTCTCTTGGCAACCCCACTCCCCAAACAATTCAACTGAGTATGTCCCATTCCTTCATACTGGCAAGGTCAAATGCTCAGTCTTGGATCCTCTTTGGGGTTTCGGAGGCAGAGCGGGAAATTGGCCACGTTGAAGGGCTCTAAAGAGCTATAAAAAATAGGCAAACAAGAAAGGGCTGGAGGAGAAACGGGTGCACTTCCTAAGAAAACTGACAGTTGCAGAGTTTATAATTCCTCCTTAGAAAAACATGAAGCGGTTGGTTGGATAGCAGAAGGGTTAAGGGTTGCTTACTCCTACTTGCAAAGCTCATGGGATCAAGCAAACCAAATTTATCACCAGGCATTCAGTGAGAGTTGGGTCTCTATGATACTCTCCCCAAAACTCTCTGCCACTGGAAGTTCACCACAATTTCAGGATTCATGGGAAAAGCTGCAAGATATATTTTGCTAGGGTATGAACTCTGGCCATTAAGTTTTCAGAGCATTCTCATGTTCAATACTTTCTATTTCAGCCATTTTAGAGCTGGTTTTGGATAGGACGCATCTCACGAAAAAGCTGGGGCCCAAATATATTTTTGTTTTAACTACTGGGGAGTAAAGAGAACTACTATCCTGATGTTTTGTGAGATGGGAGGTGTTACTGAGCTTATAAACTATGCAGGACACAAAACGTATGTATCTTTGAAAGGAAGGAGTCTCCTTCAAGTCAATTTCACCTCCTGGTTAGCTTTATGAACATGTCCACCTAGTCTTCTAGGAAATGATTTTGTTACTGCCTTTTTTCAGGATTTCTTAAAAACGTTTTCTTCTAGCCTACACCTTGGGACACCCTGGTGACCTCCCATACAAGTCCAAACCATGTGTAAACCTGCTTAGCCAGGGTTTAACCAGATCAACCAGATCGTTCTGTGCTTCCACCAAGCCGTATGTAGAATGGGGCAAAATCCACAACTTTATGCCAAAAGAACACCAGAAGCCATTGAAACAAGTCCAGCCAGAAGCTCCAGCCTCCGTGACTGGGTGCCAGCTCTACTTTCTCATGTGGAGCTGTTCTCGGTGGCTGAGAACGATTCCATATGGGGTAACACAACGGATTTGCAAGATCCTGTAACCATCTCTGATTGCGTCCAGCCAGCATGCAGAGTTCACACCTGGTTAGAAGAGCTCTAACTGATGCTAACTTGTTCCCCTTCAACGCAGACTTAACATGGCAGATGTTCCCATCATGGAAGGCCAGAAATTTGAAGACCCGCAAACCCAACCGGGGCTCTCTATTGCGCAATGTCATGGCTCCGTGATGTCCCTCCTCCCTGCACACCATTATCCCTCCCTGTGTTGGGGATGGAGGAAGGGCTATCCCTCCTTGAGACAATCGTGTTTTCTCAACTGGGGCCTTGCACGAATCCAACAAAACACCAAGTTTGTGTTTTGATGATTGTTTTTTTACACACGGTTTCACGTTTAACGGTTTAATGAACTCTGGGTTCATGTCTGCGAGGGAGAAAGAGAAATCTATACCCGGCAGTCACAGCAGTTGAAGTACAAAGCAGGAACCGCTGTCCCCCAGGATCCAACACCCCCGTCTCACCCCTGGCTCTGAGATATTTGCCACCTGGTTCCAACGCTGTCACCCCACCCCACCTGCTGCCCCTTCTCTGGTTCCCATTCTTTTCATAATCAAAACACCGCTGACATTCTAATCCCCCCGTGGGTTTTCTGAAATCCCCTCTCATCGATCCTGCGGACGCGGAAATGTATCGGAGACAGCGCAGCAGCCATTGATTGCGTTCGGTTTCAGCACCAAAGTTTTCAAAATAAATGAGCCTCGGAGACACGAAGGCCGCTCCCTGGAGGCCCAGCGCAACCGAGAGGAGGCGGCTGCTTTGGAAAGAGGCTGTGGCCCGCTTGCTTCGCTGCTGGGGGGGTTCCAGTGCAGATGGGAGGGAAGGTCTGCAGACAATCCCAATCTTACGTCTGTAGCTCAACGAACTGCTTTATTACTAGGAGAGGGTGAGAAGCAGGCCGTGCCCAGCGAAGCAGATAATATCAGAAGAGACTAGGAAGTTGAGCCAAGAGTGGCTTGTTCAGGCTTAACCTTCTACGCTAGTGTTTCTCAACCTTGGCGCCTTGAAGACGTGTGGACTTCAACTCCCAGAATTCCCCAGACTCCTCTTCTTTAGGTCAAACATACTGGCTCTTTTAACCATTCTTCATAGAATGGTTAAAGCTTCAAGCTCCCTACCACCTTTATCCATCTTCTCTACACTTGTCCCAGTTCCTTGGCATCCTTCTTGAACTGGGAGACCAGAACTGGACACAGCATTCCAGGTGCTGTTTGATCAATACACCCCAGAGCAGAATGATCACTTCCTATGACTTAAGACATTATACCTCTGATAGTGCAGCCCAAGATTGCATAGGCTCTTTTGGCAGCTGCAGCAAATTTCTAGGTCATGTTTAATGTGTAGTCTACCAGGACACCCAGATTTTTCTCACAAGTACGACTGTCAAGCTAGGTACCACCTATCTTGTACCCGTGCCTCTGGTTTTTCTTACATTTCTCATCCCTGAACTCCACATGGTGGGACAGGACCAGATATCCAAGTCTACCAAGATCCTGTTGAACCTTAAGCCTATCTTCTGAGGTGTCCCCAGCTTTGATAACTGCACATTTGAGAAGTATCCCTTCTAACTCCTTGTCGAAGTCATTGAGGACGATGTTGAAGAGCACTGGGTCCAGGGCAGAACCCTGAGGTGCCCCACTGCATAGCTCCCTCCATATAGACAGATCCATCAAGGAGCACATGCTGGGCATGGTTGCTCAGCCAGCTACAAACCCATCTGGTAGGAGGACCATCTACTGCACTTCGTTGCATTTCATCAAGGCAGTGGCTATGGTCAACTTTAGCAAATGCCTTACTGAATTCAATATACACGACACCCCAGCATTCCCTTGGTCTACTAATCTAGTCACGTTGTCTCCCAAAAAGCAGTCAGTTTTGTCCAACATGACTTATTTTTAATAAACCCAAGCTGGCTTCTAGTGATCACCTTGTTCTTTTCTAAGCACATGCAAACCCACCTCTGGGATTTTCCCGGGCACTAATGTCCAGCTGATTGGTTGGAGTTTCCTGGGCCACTTTCCCCCCTTTTTAAAAGATTGGAGCAGTTTTAGCCGTCCCCTCTGTTCCAAAACTTCTCAAAGATTATTGTCGGCGGTTCTGACATCACATTTGCCAGTTCCTTTAGCACCCTAGGAAGTAATCCATCCGGTCTTGGAACACAGTTTTTCAACAAGCAGAAGACATTTCAATTTTTTAAAAAAAATGCACTTCACAAATAGTATGCAGATGGACAACTTACTGTTCCCACTTGGAGCTGGGGTGTGTGTGTGTGTGTGTGTGTGTGTGTGTGTGTGTGTGTGGAACCCTTGTTCATTACCAGTTTTGACAATCCTTGAATTTTTAAATTTAATTGGGTCTGTTCCTTCAAATCGACCCCCCCAAGGCCACCCGTCCTTCCAATCTGGCTTGGGCATTACTCAGCGGAAACACTCCGTCTCCCTAAGGTTTCGTCCCCGATACGACATAAGCAAAAGCAGAAATAATGGGTCTGCCTTGAATTCAGTGCTCCGTGGCCCTCCTCCTGGGACACAGAGCGAGCAGATGCGGCCTCAGAAATCCATGCCGGAGCAAAGAAAGGGATGAGAAAGATCTGCCCGGGCCTCCCGCGCAGCACCGTGGCATCAAAACGTAAAAAGCAAAATGTTAAGAGTCTCTCTCTCTCTTTCCTCTGTGTGTGTGTGTTAAACTCGTTCTGAAAGGCAGGCCAGACTTTCTCTGCAAGGGTGGCCACACTTGGCAACCTCCCGAAGACAAAAACGTATGCCACAATTAGCACACACTGACCTTTGCAACTGCCACAAGACTTCGCTGCCTTCCCTGCAACAGAGGAATTGGGAAGCTCTCCTCTGAAAGGTGTTCTTGCAAACTGCCTTCGCAGGTGGGCAGGGTCCCCTAAACAAAATACACCCCTGTTGTGTGCAAAGCGAAAGCGAAGATCCACCCACTCTGACTTCCACATCTGGAGCTCCCTGGCAAAGCCTCTCTGAAAGCTGGTGCTTGAAATGCGTTCCCTCCCGTCCCAATGGCTTCCAGCCTCCATAAAAGATCGAATGCATTTGAAGAGCTGAGTTCAGCTTCACCTGCATAGCATTTGCAACCTCAACAAAAAAAGAAAAACAGGATGCCCCCTATCTAGTATGCATGAAGACAGTTTACTTCTGGAAGACACTCACTTCCTATGAGAAACCATGGGCTGTCTACAGTTAAAACAAAATTTTTGGATGATCCTTCATCCTTGTCACAGCCAGTCCACTAAAGGCCATTGTCTTAATTAGCAGCCTCTCTCTCTTAAAAGGTACTTGGATCATTTTCAAAAAATTCAACTTACCAATCCCCACCCCCCACCAGCAGAAGAAGTGGGTCCTTCTCAACCTAAACACCGAACGGATGCAAACCATTTTATAAACATCCACCAACATTTATTTAAGCTTTTGAGAAGTTGGCCTCTTTGGAAAGCATGAAATTGGGGGGGGGGGGGGGGGGGGGTTGGAGGAAAAGTGGAACGGTAGTGGGGTGGGGATGTGAAGGACAGCTTAGAGGCTGCCCCCCCCTGCATAAATATTCAGAAGGAAGATTATAGGATCCCTGTTCGTCTGTCTTCGGTTTCTCAAAAGTCCACATAGAATTGGTAAGAACAAAACTACCGAGAAGGAGAGCAGATGTTAGACAATGCAGCAGACCCCCCTCTCCTCTCCCCCAGCCACCTCCCGCCCACCTCTCGGCTGGGCTAAGGCGCTTTCATCCCCCCCCCTTTTCTGCACGGTTAGGTCATTCAAGGATTCTCCTATAGACTTCTCATTGTAGATGACAATTATAAGCCAGCGTTCTGTCAAGCTTCCAAAGTTCCCAATCAAAAGGCTTTATGCAAATTCTCCTTCTCTCCAGCCCTCTCTCCGAAGCCAAAAAACAGGAGTGAAAGCTGAAAAGACCTCCACTAAGCAGACATGGGAGCACTGCAAGTCCCAGCCTTCATTTCTGCAGGACTGGATTTGCCTCAGGGCCATGCTGGTTGTTTTGACAGTGGGTCCCCCCAGATAGTTGGGATTAGTCGAGGTTGTTTAGATAAACTCAGAAATCAAGGCCTTCTCGAGGAAGACAGCTAGATGTAGCCACCGAGTTTCCAGCTGCTGCTTTCTTTCATCCCCAAACAACTGCAAGGCCCATGGAAGCTAACACAGCCACAGGCCATCTCCCATCCCTAAGTCCAAAATTAAAGGCTGCTAAAAAGGAGACTTTGTAAGCCTTAGTGCTAAAATAAGGGAACTGTAGCGTACGGTTTAGACGGGTTATCCAAGCACCACGCGGCACGGGTTTGCCAAAGACAGCCAGTTTGCATGGCTTACGTGCAAGTTTTCCACAGGGAAGGGTTCCAAAGGGGTGTTTCAGCACCAAAACCTTCAGAACAGACTGATGGTCTTTGTGGTCCATATGATGACGTGTAGACCATACCCCAGTTTCTCCATGCTCCACCGCTTCTCAGAACTGGGATCCCGCTGGTGTGGAGAAGCATTGGAGCATGGAGCAATTGGGGTATGGTGTACACGTCATCATATGGACCACAAAGACCATCATCAAAATTCTGGGAGTTGAAGTCCACACATCTTCAAGCAGCCAAGGCTGAGAAACCCTGGTCTACGCTATTTGTCTGGAATGGACCGAGGTCTGGGTCAGAGTTGCTGTTCACAGTAAAGGCATTCACAAGATGAGGTTCACCTGTCCAAGGATGAAGTTCACCAAGAAGCCAGCAAGGGGAGTGAGCTCAGGAAATGACTGAAGTCAGTGTAAACATCTAGTAACTGGTAGAGCAGCAAACTGAGAAATGAAACCCAACTTTTGGTCACAGGAGAGGAAATAGTTTAATTCTTCCTTTTGCATCCAGACAAGTGGATTCAATCAGGAAAGATGACTGAATGGACACCATAACTTGGGGAGTCAATGGATGCTATCAAGAATAATATCAATGGTGTGACTGGAGGAAAAAATGGATGAGAACATCATAGAAGTCTAACAGGAGACACTAGGATTAAAAGTCTAGGTACAGAAGCAAAAGATTGGGAAGAAAATATTCATAGACATCCATATCAAAGCAAAAAAAGGTCCTTCTCTGGAGAAATGTGGGTCGTACCCACACAGAGCTTGTTAAGAAAGCTCCAAGCCCCATCTCTTCTAAAGGAAGGCTTACAAGAACCAGAGGAAGTTCATACAAGTGGGGCAGAATGGAAATTAATCACCTTGAATAAGGCGCCCAAAAGTTTATCCAATAAAAGAGAAGCATTACTTCTACGTTAAAAACTAGATGTGTGCTAGAAGTGACACCAGTCTGAATTCAAGGATTGGTAGGTGAACTTTTATTTTTATGAGCAACATGGATTTTCTGGTAGCTCCCGTGGAAAATTAAGAACAATCCATAAACATTTGATCTGCACATGGCTGTCTTGTTTGATTCAGGGCTTTTTAAACTCTGTTTTCATTGAAATAGAATATAATAATTACAACGTAACGGATGAGTCCCCCGGACTCTGTTGTACTAGGCTTGATGTAGAAATTACAGGTGGCAGTGCTGATTAATCTATATAAAGGATTCACATCAATGCAGGATTACAGGTTTGGAGAAAATAGCATTATATACCCACCTCCATGAGTGGCCATGCATATATTCTTTTGGGGGGTAAAGAGGAAAGGGGAATGTCTCTTGCTAGCTATGGTTTTAAAAAGAATATTCAATTACTGAAAAAAATGTTTGTCAAACTAGCACGGCCACCCCCTGAAATTTATTTTCAAAGCGTTGCACCGCACGCGTGGAACAACTCATCAAGTGCTTAATCCATTATCTTAATGGTGTAATCCATTAAACTCTGCCAAAGGGCCAAGTTGCTTCTTGGATTTACTTTCTGGTTGGTGCCAGCAAAGTCCTACAAAGTTTGGGCAAACACTGATGTAAAGTGTGTGTGTGTGTGTGTGTGTGTGTGTGTGTGTGTTACAACATTGTTTCAAGATACTTCTAAACTCTAATCTCTACGATCTGCTAGATACTCACCCCGTGAACCGGTCTATTAAATACCAGAGTCTTTTGGAGTGAGTAGCTATCATAAATCTTAAATAATAATAATAATAATAATAATAATAATAATAATAATAATAATAGGCAGCTTTACTTGGAACAGCTTATAACCTGCAACACCATAAAACAACATTTGCTTATCCCAGATCCTTGGGAAGGACTCGACAGGTGGATAAAAATGCCAAATCCAGTCTAAACATTTCACTGACTGTGCCACCGACCGTTAATAATAATAATAATAGTAATAATAGTAGTAGTAGTAGTAATAATAATAATATCATCATCATCATCACCCCAGTCAACGCTCTGGGAAATTGATCTCAGTCTGTTGATCAAGTCTCTGTACTCATACTTTGCTTCTGAGCCTTTTCTTATGAATGTATGAACCTCAACAAAACACATACTTGACATGTTGAGATTCCTAAATGCTTACTTTATGGCAAGCCTACTAGGAATGGCAAAGCAAAGCTGGGTTGCATGTTTAATAACCATTCCCTGCCCAGCTTCCCACCCTGTTTAACCAAGGTCACTTCCAAAACAGTGGGGCTGTTGGCTCTACTATTAGAATCTTAATGCTACTAATTTATGGAAACTTCTCTACCATTCTGGTTGGGAAAGACACACTGCTTCAAATCAGTTGATGTATTTGCTCTGGTCGGCTTCCATGCACAGAGGCAGCTCAGGCTGCTCAAATTAGAAAAACCAAACCCTCGAAACAAAGCATTTAGGGGGTTTTGAGTTCAGGATCTGCTCTCCCTCTTCAAATTCTGGAGTTGCATTTCCAGAAAGTGCCAGAAGACTCCGATGGGCTGATGTCACCAAACTTCCCAACTCTTTGCTTTTATTTCATCAATAATGCAAGTGGGTGGAAGCAACGCAATTGCTCCTCGAGCGATGTTATGCTGCATTCCCAGAAATTTCAGACTAGATCAGAGAGAGAACTAGACCTTCAGCTATCCTGAAACTAGGAAAAGTATCTGCAGTTACAACAGTATGATGTCCATGCTGAACATCAGTATTAAAGCTATTAAAAGCCACCCCGGGACGCATGTCAAAGCAGAAAACAATAAATGAATAAAAAGATGCTTCTTTCGGTTAAGTATCACGGCATGCCTCAGCTGAACAAAAATACACTTGTTCCTTTTATCTTAATTTGAACTTACCTAATCATGACAGATGGTTTACAGCCCACCTTTCTAATGATAGATCAAGTTTGCTCAATAACAAACATGTAAAGTCGTCATTGGACAAAGACCTTTTGAGAAAGAGATCCTCTGATGACTTTCTGTAAGTAACCAGAGATTCTTCTAACCAAGTTGGAAGGCAAGGCCAGCTTGAACAGTTGAGGAAATATCCATTCCTCAAAACAATAAGATCCAGGGGCGAGCAGCTTTAGGGTTTTGGGATCCCAAGGGGCCAGGCTGAAGACTGTGAAAAGTTTTGGGCTGGAAAGGATCCCGCTTCTCCCCAGTATGGGGGAAATGTTGCGTGCTCCTGTTCGATATCGACATTTGATCTCGCTAATTAACAATTAGACATCTGATTACATTAAATACGCTGAAGAACAAAACTTCAGCTGTAAGCAGATGGTGCCTCTTAAGGGCGTTCCAATCGGATCGACCAAAACTGTCCCTTCTTTAGAAGGAAAGGACGTTGCTTTCATACCTCCCTTATTTTTAAGGTCTGGAAGTCATTTTTTTTCCATGTCAGAACCAAAAAATAAGCTTAAAAAAATCTTTTAAAAGAATAAGCTCAAATCCCATCAGTGTTACGCAAGGCTGAGTTTTTGAAGACAAAGAACTTACTGAGGTTCCAACAAGTTCACTAACCATGGAGTTCTTATAGTTATTAGGAAAACTCCTGTAGCTCTGCTCAGATGAGAAAGAGTCTCTCTCTTCAGAGACATACTGGGAAGGAGGAGGAGGAGGAGGAGGAGGAGGAGGAGGAGGAGGAGGAAGAGGAAGAGGAAGAGGAAGAAGAAGAAGAAGAGGAGGAAGAAGAAGAGGAGGAAGAAGAGGAAGAGGAAGAGGAAGAGGAAGAGGAAGAGGAAGAGGAAGAAGAAGAAGAAGAAGAAGAAGAAGAAGAAGACATTGCTTGCCCATCAAATCTGGTCCAGCAAGAGGGGTTTCGTCCCAGCCACTCCAAATGTATGCCTGTCCAATATTCAAATTGCCAAGTCAACCTGCAGAAGATGAACCCACCACTCAGTTAAAACTGGTAGCTCTGTTCTGAACTAGATGGTATAAAAGAATATCTGGGATGTTCACCGTTATTGGTTAAATCTTGCAAGCTATCTAGGAGGGGGGGGAAATCAGCTGGGCTCCTGCCAAAACTGGCTTTTTGGCAGCTTTATCACGATGGAATTATGCAGCACTTACTTGTAGCCTGTTTAAAATTCCTTAATTATGCCAATTACAACTTTAAACTGGATTTTATTTCTGAATAATTTAATTAGCCTTTTGAGATGCAAAGTACCTTTTCCGGTGTATATCTGAAATGCGTTTTTTTTTGGTTTGTTTTTGCTGGGTGTGTGTAGCGTGCATTTTAGCAGGTCCCCATCAGAGCCCTTAGGCTTTTAAAACACATAAGCGTGCACGCGCACGCACACTCCCTAAATGTTTGTCTTTTGGGAGATGGCTCGATGCAAACTCTAGGTAAGGTGGAAGCTGATCTGATAGCTATCAACAGTCATCCATGTTTGCATCCTGCATGCACACGTGTGTGTGTGTGTGTGTGTGAGGGGGAAATTCAACAGTGTGGACCGAGGGAAACGCAGACAAGTTATTCAGAAGAGAATTTGGAATAGGAAGACAAAGCCGAGGGAAGTGCACAGAAGCTGCATGTGCTGTGAGAGCTATTCACAGAACTGTTTTCCCTTATTTATTTATTTTCAGAGGAACAGAAAATCAAGAACGCAATTGAGTAGCGGGTCTTAAAAAAGGATGCTCCAGATGATCAGCAAAAGCCCCAGTTAATCAGCAGATAAAAGGGAAATACGGTTTTGAAAGACAACGTGCCGGGAGTGAGGTGAAGTAGGGAACGTTCAAAGCCTTCTCAATTAGGTATGTAAAATCTATAAAGGGCTTTAAAAAGCACTAATGAAATATAGTCCATGTTAAAAATATATGAACGACCAGACCAAAGTCAATAGGTCCTTTGAGAACGTCATTCCTTTCTCTCTTCAGTGGACGAATGCAAAGAAAATAAAAACAGATTCTCTTTTATTCCCCCCCCCTTTTTTTTCCTTTCTTTTTTGGGGGAATGAAGGTTACGTAAAATTAATAGAAGAATTGGGTCCCTGGAAAGAGGAAAAGGAGATCAGTCCCTTTTCTTTTCTTAGAGGAAAAGATCACGGGATCTAGAGTCCAAATTAGTTCCTTGTTAAAGCGATGAACAAAAAGAACCTCAAGAGAGGCTCCGTCAAGGTTCAGCAAATATGGGCAGGATGGACATTTTGGAGAGTTCATACTGACAAACCCCTTTTCCAGAAGGGACAACTAGTTTTTCTACACTCTGATAATCATAATGAACAAACCTCTAAGGGCAAGAAGCTAATCTTTGTGTGTGACTGTCAGTGTTCTGTCTTGGGCCATAAAGAGGAGACCAGGGTGAGGAGTAAGCTGAAAAATCAGCTACCTACGAAGAAGTGGTGTTGAAGTTTAGCCTGGTGCAGCCTTCAATGAAATAACAATTGTGTATGGAAACTGCGGGAGGGACTGCTGTAGATTTCAGAATTAACCATCTCTGGGCAGGGAGCAGGAGAGGAAGAGGTGGCTCTGGTCTTCTCCTCGTTTCCTCCTGTCCCAGCAGCCATCTTCTGAGAGACCCTCCCAGGAAATGAGATCTCCATCTCCTTTCAAAGGAGGTTTGGGAAGCCAAGAACAAACTTTCTGCCCAGTTTGAGCTACTGATAATTCAGCTGTGGGTTCATCCCTCCCTCTCCCACCTCCCGGCTTCTATAGGTGAAGAACGGGCCATCTTCAGCCGTCTCAGGAGGCCTCTGTTCAGCCAAAAACCTCCCTTTTCCACAGAAGGGGCCAATTCGTTCAACTTTCCCCAATTCACAAATTTTCAATCCAGGTGGGACATTCTGGCCCCATGCAGCAAACTTCAAATAATCCAAACACCCAACCCACAAGCAAATTGTCTCAAGAAAATCTTGCTGAAATGAAGAATCCCCTTCATTTCAGCAGGTCTTGAGAGCTCAATCTTCCTCCTTACTTTGCAGAATCTCCCAACCCCTAAAACCTGCCAACACACAGGGAGATACAGAGGCATGTTTAATACTGCACATTTCCAAGCAACCAGGCATAAATATTCCCAAATAATAGATTGTTACCCAGAAACAAATGAATGGAGCTTCCTCTTTTTAAAATCTCCCCCTTCCCTCTGTGCTCCATTTTTAGGTGCCTTATGGAGTTTCTCCCCAAAAAGAAAAGATGGTGTCTACATAAAGTCCAGCTATAAAATGTTTACGGTGGATGTATAAATGTAAAAGAAGCTGGGGTCTGTTGCAGTCTGTATTTTAGGGCCTGCAGAAAAAGGGTGGGGTGGTGGAAATCGCTGGGCAAAGTGCAGAAACAGGAATGCCTAAGAAGTCTACAATAGTTGATCATACTATATATTGGCAGGCTGTCACTGTGTAGCAACTAAGCAGATGGAGGATATATAAATCAATGCTTCACGCATATGAAAAGAGGAACCAATAAAAGAATTGGAGGAGAAAAAAGGAAAAAATGCTACAGAATCCGTTGGAGGTTTACTGCAACGTACAATAATTCCTGTTCTATCCTATGTTCCTTAAATTAATTCCTTCCTTCCTTCCTTCCTTCCTTCCTTCCCTTCCTTCCTTCCTCTTCTCCTTCTCCTTCTCCTTCTCCTTCTCCTTCTCCTTCTCCTTCTCCTTCTCCTTCTCCTACCATACCCATATCTCCTTCTCCTTTCTCCTTCTCCTTCTCCAGTCCTGCACGATTAAGTTGGGATAAAGTACAATGGGAGAAGTTTCAAAATTCAGGACCCAAACAGGTATACTTCAAATAACGTTAGTTTGGGGAAGGGGACATTTAAGCCCATTTTTCCCTAATGAAGTCAATGAGGCAACAGGATTAGATTGGTCTCAAAAAAGTCCACCGCACAGGAGAAGGGAACCAACCCTCATTAAAACCCAAGGGTGGCTGTTTATCCACTTCTTGAATCGATCCCATACAAGTGGAGTTATTAAAGCCTCAAATTAAAGTCACGGGAGAAAATGAGACCAAATTCATCTGGCTCTTTCACAGTACACTTTCTTTCTTTCTTTTGGCCTTTTCTCAAGCTTTGAATGTTCCTGGCGATAAGAGGGGCTGAAAATTATTTTCAGCTTTTCATCTGCCTGAACGTTTGAAGGCAACACCGCATAAAGGACTTGCAGAATTACAAAATTGTAATTTAAATAATTTCAGTGGGTTGAACTCAGGTATTATGATACTGCGTTCGAGGGGGCTCTAACCATAGTAATAATCATACGTGGCTCACGTGGAACCTTTGTGTACACATATTTTGCATTTATACCTTGGAAGAGAAAAAGAGCTGTATTTATATAAGGGACTAGCGACTCAGTTTCCATTTTGAATGCATTACAAATGTTCCGTGTTGAAATAAATCTCCTGTACTTCTCTTGAATTCTCTCTTCAACAGCCTGCATTTGATTTTAAACCCTTAAAAAATATAATGAAATGAAATGAATGAGAGTTGCTTTTAATAAGGCAACCTGACTATTTTGTAGTCTGACCACCACAAATACATTTTTCAAGGGGGGGAAGAGACTGGGGAAGGGGGCTGCAATTCCAATCAAGATTCCAGCAATGAAGTTGTCCATCTCATTACCTTCCCCGCCCGTATCTCGCCCCTTATTTACATTTCAGATTGCATTTTTTTCATAGAAACAGGACGCTTGATCGAAGCGGGGAAGACTGAAATAATGAGAGGGAAACATTTTCATAAAAACAGGCTGGGGTCCCGCATTTCTGCCCGTGCTGGAAAAGAAAGGATTTCTTTCTGGGGAGGGGGGCATCATTTATTCTTCCTCTAAATGAGAGGCAAAACAGACAGAGGGGAAAAGATGAAACTGATGAACTTTTATTGCGCGTTTATCTTTCGCAGACAATTAAGACCGGAGATCAAAACGGATTATCCTGCCACGTAGACAACTGGCCCATCAGTGAGACATCTCTGGGACCGCGTATTTCTAGCCCCCTTTCATCCATCACCTCTTTCTTCTTGCTCGCCTCCCCCCCCAAAGGCAATACTAGCTTTGTGGCTTAAGGGGAGCCAAGACGCGACCAATCATTACCCAATCACAGATGTCAGTCTAACCTCCCTTTTTTCTCGGGTTTTTAAAGCTAGGAGGCACAATAATTTGTGACAGACTCTTTTAGGGCGAGATACAAAGGGCGTCCAGAATGAAACACCCAGCGCCTGCGAGAACCCTGATCAGAAGAACAGTCTACATGGGAAACACGTTGTATGTAAAAACAACCGCCAAGAATTTAGGCCGGGAAAAGGAGGAGAACGGGGGGCGGGGGGCTTTGCCACTAATGAGTGAATCGCCTTGTACTGACTTAATTCTCCATGTTCCTTTGGGACTGAGGTCCCCTCTCGGGACGCAGAGGCAAACCTTGAGCCATTTGCAAGAGGACACGTTGCTTTCTCTCTTGCACGCTCTCTCTCTCTCTCTCTCTATATATATATATAAATGATTATCCTAAAAGCTAAAATGTCACCTTTCCTGCCACGGCAAACCGAGATCAGCTTCCCACCAAGGCTTTTTCCCCACCTTCTGATAGCCACGAAAGATCATCTTGACCCAAAAGAGCACGCCTGAATTTTTGACGGCTTGGCGAGATGGAGAGGAGAAAAATCCACGCGGCTTCCATGATCATATCCTAAGCTGACCTTTCCCGTTTTAAAAGGAAATTATTTCAGGAGGAAAAGCTTCTTCTTGGGGGTAAACGCAGTGGGTCCTCCGATCTCTCAGACAAGGCAGTTGGGCTTGCCCCAAGTCTTTTAAAGTAAAGTAAAGTAAAGTAAAGTAAAGTAAAGTAAAGTAAAGAAAAAACCCACGTTTGGTTCAAAGAGGACTGCCCTCTGCAGCTTCCCAACTCCAAGAGCAAGACCCAGAAACTAATTCTGAGGGTCACAATCTACCAGCTTGCTCACCCCATCTCCTTCTGCCTACTCCTGGTTTAAAAGCAGCATTTGCATTCCTACAGCCTCTCGAGGGGAGGCAGACCCTGGAAATCCATGAGAAATAGAAGTTCAAGAAGATGACTTCTGCAGCTGACAGCCCGCTCAGATTTTATTTGCAAATAAATGCACGAAAAGTTGCGTGTCACAGTGCATCGCTGTGGCATCCCGGGCTTTGGAGGGCTTGCTTTGTTGAGGTCTGCGGCAGGACAAAATTTCTCTTGCTCTCTCTGTCTCGTGTGTGGTTTTACCAAAGGAAAAATATTTTATGCGCGAGACAGGCCTATAATCCATAGATCACAGGCACTCCAGACAGCAACAGCTCGGAGGGACCTTTAATCTGGCTGCGTTGCACGCAAAAGACTCCCAGCTCTTTCAGACACACTCTGGCCCGATGCTAGTGAGTGCACTTGGGGAGCTATTTATTAACAGATTATTGGCACGAGAGAGTGGCGGGCGAGGAGGACCTTGTGTGTTTACCAAAGCGTGCTTTGCGGCTCAACCCCGACTCCGCACCGTAAGCCCCGGAAAGGGGGCTCCTGTAAGCCTAGCAAGGAAGAAAAACCCAACAGCCAAGCGGCCTGCTGCTTCCAAAGAAGAAAATTAATATTAATAGTGCAGGAGCTCTCCAGAAGTGTGGGCATCGGGCAAACATTGTCCTGCCCAAGAATGTACCCGGAGGGTCATACGCTGAGAGGTTCCCAGCAGGGAAGGAGAAACGCGCTGCCTTCTGCCGAACAGAAACCCTTCTAAAGAGGGCGCGGACCAGCACCGAGCAGGAAACCGTAATGAAAACTTGGCACAGACGACGGGAGCCTCTCCTTTCAATATTCCGCACCAGCGTCGCCCTGCAGAAGAAGGGAGCTTTTTTTCCTTCCGAGGAGCTAACAATTAAAAGAATTTTCCCGAGAGATCAAGTTTCAGCCCCGGCGTTTGCTAGTTGCCATGGCTGGCCGGAGCAAAACCCCATTCCCCCAGGTAGCGCTTCCCTAGAGAAACGGGGAGAGAGTGGGGCTCAGCCCACGAGCAGTGGGAAAATAAACCCCCCCTCGCCCCCCCCAGCGCTGCTCTATAATGAGGAAGCAGCCAAGGGAAGTGGCTTTGAGGTTTTGCAAGCATCTCGTGGACCCGCTGAGCAAGGCGCAGTTCTTTTCACCCCTCCTGCAAACACTAATTGTACAATTCCCACGGCATTTTACACGGTCAGGCGCTCCCTTCTCCCCTCCTTCCTTTTACTATGCCTTTCCTTTGCAAGTTTTGGAAGGGGGGGGGGGTGGAAAACAGCAGCCAGGCCAACTGAATCCATCAGCCTCAGCTCCGCATCTCCTTGTCTGAAGACCAGTGACGCCAAACACACCGACGTGGAATTCACACCCCCGGCAGGTTCCTTACATCACAAAGGTTTCACCAAGACCCACAACCTTCTCCACAAGCTTTTGCGTCCACACGTGGCGGGGGGGATGATTCTCTCCTAAAAATTAATTTCCGTTGCTCGGATTTCTCCCCCCCCCCCCCAAAAAAAAGGTGGTGGTGGGGAGAAGGACTGTAATAATAGGTCAAACAACCCTGAAATGAATTTTGTCGTGTAAAAAATTAATTACGCATTCCAAACCTGGTCACTGTAGTCCTCGGGGAATTGTCTCCACACCTCCGGATCTGTAAATAATTGACAGATAATATTAATTGGCTTTGGACTGGTGAGCAAGCCAAGAATCACACATTAATATTTGATCAGAAGATGATAGCGGCTCTGGCAAGGGATGCAAAGCAGGGCAGCTGAAGCAAACGGCTGATAACAGGAACGCGGGGCTTCCCTTTTACTCCCCTTCCGAAAGACCGAGACAGAAATTAAGGTCAGGGATACCACGCTGAACGTGGAGCCGTCCTCGTGCAAAAGCCGAGCTCGGCTGCAGATTGCCAGCGACGCGTTTTCCAAGGGAACAGTGCCTGAATTGTGCTTCAACTCGTTCTATTATTATTATTATTATTTTTATCACTACTTTCCTTTGGTTGATGACAGGAGCAGACTTTATCATCAGAAGGGGGGGAACTACCGAACAATTGCATTCACGGGGGCCAGATTACAGCTCTCCTAAAATGGGTGGAAAGAAAAATGGGCTACGTTAAAATGCTGATTAAAAAAAGGCTGGGGTGGGGAGAGAGAGAAAGAGAGTGAGCAAAAATCTATCGATAAAGAACGCAGAAAAGTTACTTGGGATCACTTGCTAATATTAAGCCTTTTTTGCTCCCAGCGCTTTCATCCCCATTTCTCAGGATAAACAACGTGGCGACGCGAACGCCACCAGCCACAATGCCGAACAAGTTTAATTGTATTAAACAGAACAGAAGCAGCAAAAAACAAAACGCAGACAGAAATAATTTTTATGACAAATCATCTCAAAACAACTCTGTCGCGACCATCTGCTTTCCTGAAGCAAACTTCTAAGACTGCCAGGTTCCGTATTACGGGTGTAATTTTTAATTACAGTAATAATAGATTAGAAACTGGATGTCTTGCATTTTGCAAAAGAAGTTGTCATTTATAGAAGGAGCGCTGTCAGACCAACATTTGGGCACTATGGTGAACATCGTGAGTTCTGTAGGCTTCCTGGGCAGGACGCATTGTTAACCAGATGCTTTCCCTTTTGCAAAAGATTAGAATTAAAAAAAATGTTCCTGCGAGTTTTGATTGTTATGGAAAAAGTGGGGATGTGTAAACAGTCTTCGCTGCTCAATTACTGTTCTCCTCTCCTTGAATCGAAGCTGGTGGGGGGATGAATCATTTTACGATGCGTGTAATATATACTTTTTTTTAAAAAAAGTCCCACCCTAGCTCCCTCGTAGGCAAAGTGAGTTTTGCTAATAAACTGGTTAAGTGACAGGTCCAATTTTTAGCAGATGTAGAATTCCCACCCATCATTTGAACAAGGAATTCAAAACACACGATGCCTGCTTAAGAAAAGCTAAGCCATGGAACCAGCAATTACATTTTCCACGAGGACGGTCGTCCTTCGGCTGTTCATTGGCCATGAAAGGGATTGTTTAAAAAGCAGGAGGGGGGATTTCAGACCCTTGGAGAAGAGAAAGAAACAACCAGAATAATAGCAAAAAAGAAAGATTCCGTCCATGTGAACGTTTGACGGATCGATGGACCGCTTGATGCGATTTGCCTTGTTTTCCACACTGAAGACCAAAAGTTCAGAGTTACCAACAGAGCAATCCTGTATGTTTCGTCTCCTCAAAAGTAACCCTCTCTGAGTCCAGGGAGACTTACTTCCACGGGAAAGCGGAACGGATTAACACCCTAAACTTCTCTCTGCCTTGCTTGAGTCTCGTGAACAGCCTCATCCGCACGGAGAGACCCACCAACCTGGGGACTTGAGTTCCCACCCATGCAGAAGCCTGAACCCCTTAGAAACAGCCTCCCCAGCAGATTCCAACAGATCTTGGAATGCCAAGGTAACCAACTGCCCAGATTCCGACAATGTCACGCTAAGCAAACTTCCTTTTTTCGAGCTTCTAGAGCTGCAAGGAGCCACGTGGGAAAAGATGGGTTAGGTTCACGTTGCTCACCCCATTGCTCGCCATACGAAGTACCTCGTGGACCCCGGGAGGATACAGGAAGGGTTCAAACTAAAGACCTGCAGAGAGGGGGCTTTTATAACGGGAGCCTCCCTTGTGCCGTTTCATGAAAATTACTTTGCACGCTCACCCGCTAGATAAGCTTTCTTCAATTTAGAGAGTGATTGGGAAGGTATCTTATAGGGAGAGCTTAAATGGTGCTCCCAGAGCAGATCTTCCCACGGCCTTCATCTCCACTCAGGAATGAACTGGGGCCTCCACGTGCAGGGCAGCCCACCCCTCTCCTCAACCAGCGCCCCAAAGCCTGCTTTTCCTTCACTCCCAGAAACATCTCCCAATGTTGAAAAAGGCTAGCCTGTTCCACCTTGCCTCCTGGACAACCTCCAAGCAGAAGAGTCTCTCACACCCCTCTTTGAGCCAGAGGACACCCCCCAGAGTCACCTGCCCTTCCGTGGACAGACCAGAACATCTTGGCATGCCCGTATGAAAAATGCCAAGAGGTATGCTGCAATTCTGGGGTGCGCTGGAGAACAAGCACCACCTCGGTCAGCTCCTATCTGCCAACAGCCACGTTCTTTCCCTTTAGATAAAAAATCAGACCTTTCCCAAGCTGGTGCTTTCCATCTGTCGTGGCAAACTGGGAATTTGGAGAAGCGCAGACCCAACCCTTTGGAGAAGGCTGAACTATGCGCTGCGCCCACGACCCACCACGGCCCATCCTCTCTCTCTATCTCTTTTCACAAATTGCTGGATTCTTCCTAGTTCCCCCAGAGTTGGTGCACCCTAGTTTTACCTGCCCAGATGCAGGCTGCATTCCCCTAACCTGCCCTTCTGGGCCTTTCGGTCATACATCTGGGGCTCCCCCCCAGGACTGGAACACCAGCAAGTCCCCAGCCAGACTGGGGGCCCCAACGAAGGCCCACGGGCAGGGAGCTAGGCTGCCACGCAACTCAGTTCAGCCCAGCTGCGCCATCGCGTTCGCGTTTCCAACTCTCCCAGTTTCCACCGGCAGCGAGAGCAGGGCATACGGACGCATCCTGGAACCCCGCAGTTTGCAAAAATGCCTTTAAATTGTCCATCTGGCAGGCATCCCCTGGCACGCCTCTACAAATTTTAACACTCTTCAGCGGTCTGCGTGGCATCCGCTTCACTGCTTCGGGGATTAAACCGTCTGGGGGCATTTTCTGAAGCATTAAAAAAAAAAAAAACTCGCATTTTATGCAGGGGGAAATTTATTTTATTTATCAAGACCTGCCCCACCTCCCAGCCTTTTCTCTGTAAAAAAGACTTGAAGGCAGGGAACGCTTCATTTTATTCTTAGACTGTGTTGGGCGAAAGCATTACCTACTTCAGGTTCCTGTTTGCAAAGGAGCTTAGCCAAGGGAGGCCTGGGAGAAAAAGGCCAGGCTTGAAAGCAATGCTCTTCTCCCACTGCTGATCTCTCCAGCGGCTGGTATTCAGCAGACAGACTGCACCTAAATGAGGAAGTTTCATCCAGCTATCCTAACTCCTTGTTATTAGCATTATGGCAATCCTTTTCTCTCTCCTGAATCAATTGCCCATCAGTTTCTTGGGTGATGTTAAGTTGTCAGAAGTCCTGAAAAGGTCTAGGAAAAATAATAATGGGTAATCGTAGGTAAGATAGATCAGAAAGTAGAAGTACAGGAAAACAGCAGAAAAAATCCAGCGCCTACCTAAAATCCTGCTACCGTTCCAGTTTGTTTTTTTAATTAAAGGAGAGTTTGGGTGCTCTGCAAAATGCAGGAAGATACAAGGTAGTCCTTGTTTAGCTACCACAATAGGGACTGGCAACTCGGTTGTTAAGTGAGACCACAACTGTGTTTGTGATCTTATGTCAGCTTTCCTTTGCTCCACAGACCCGCAAAGGTCGCAAACACGAGGACTTTTTCATCACCCTTGTAACTGCGAACGGTCACTAAACGAGGCAGTCCCTAAATGAGGACAACCGGTATGCGGATCAGCCTAAATCCAGATTGGGCCACGGTTACCCTGGTCGGCCTGTGATGATTTCATTCTGCCATAGGGCATGGAGATCCTTTTTTGAAAGGCCTATGAAAATATTCACGTGTTGTGGCGGGCAACCTGGCCTAAGGTGCATTTTGCACACCTCCCCTCGGCAGCATGCCCTAACAAACAGACTAGTGCAAACACTCCCACCCGCCACACTGCCAGGGCAGGCAGGCGACCCACCAAACACTCCTCTTTGTGCACGATCCTTGCACTGGGCTGCTTCCCAAGGAAAGATACTTTGGACCCCATCTTATGGCTTTTTCTGGCGTGCTGCTTTCCCCTATATTCGGCGAGGGGGGAGGCTGCGTGAATTTCTGAGCAGAGAACAACAGATGGTTGCACACTCTGTGCATTATTTCCACCCCTCCTGCTATACGGCTCCTAAAAACATAAATTCGTGGCGAGTATCTTTTCCCCCCGTCCTTATGAACAGAAATGACAGTCTTTCTCTTCCAAGCAGGCAGCCAGAGACAGAACCAGAACCAGAACCGGTCCTAATCCCCTGCCGTTTTCTCCTCCCTCGCCTGGCAATGGAACCTGTGCGGCTGGGGATGATGGGAGCTGAAGTCCAACATTCCTGGAGAGGCCAGGGGAGTTTGTCTGCTTTTAAGAATTTAAATAAGGACCCAGTTTTTTTCTCTTCTTTATCTTTCCTAAATAAATATTCAGCCCAATGCCATACTTTGAAAACCAAGAGTCCCGTGGCTCTTCATATAAGAGAGCGGCCCCTGTGAATCCAGCTTGGCTTCCGACGGTTACACATCTGTGCGGATTTCTTGGCAGCAATATGGAAGGGGCTTGCTATCACCTTCATGCAATAAAGTTTTCTTTTTTTCTTTCTTTACTCTGAAGTCTAGCCTGCAGCCCTGTGATTTCCTGGCGGTGGTCTATCCAGGTACAAAATAGGTCCTGCTGAGCTAATGGAGAACCTCTGACAGATATTTGTTATAATGCAAGCTTTTGCATGGCCTCAAAGATTCTCAGCTGTTTTCCTGCAAAGGACTGATACAGCCAAGTCTTTGGAAACCGGACTGAAATACTGTAGGCATTTTAAAAAAATGGAGCGTGTCTTGTGATCTGGGGCGGCCCCATTTTGCCTCCTAATGCCCAGTTTGCCAACTCCCCCTTTACACTTCAGCAACTAACATCACCCCTTTTAAATGAAACGCATGGAGGGCTGGGAAAGACGGGAAAGATTTTGGAACGCTTCTGCTGAGACAATTAAAAAAAAAAGAGGGACAGAGTATCTGAAGGTTGCCAATCCAGAGTTAGATCTCCAGAAGATCTGGAGAAGCCCCCTTAAAAAATTTTTTAAAAATCCATCTTCTTTTCAAGCACCCCTGAACAGAGAAATCGAACACAGAACCACCTGCAATACAACCCCTCTGCTCCTATTTTGTTTGCAGAGATGGAAAAAAAGAATGTCCTGCAAGAGGAACCCACCATCCACAAGGGCACGACTTGGCCACGTACCGTGGACTTCTCTGAGCGGCAGCAGGGCACGTTAAGGCAGAAGACTAAGGGAGTCACGCCACCCAATTTGGCGACCGGGGCTGTAACAAGGACGGAACGACGGGAGCCGAAGTTTGCCGTGCACCCACTTTCTGGACCCCCGTCCCTTTCAGAGCTGTTGGCTTTAAAAGGCCACCAGTCAAAAGATCCTTCGGTGCAGAGTTGTAAAAGGGAAGCATAAAAGCCGCACATAAAAAAATTAACAAACAGAATTCACCAAACTCTGTCCGAAGGCCGTCCTATTTATGAAGCGACGAGGAACGCTGCAACATGATGGGGCCAAGGCTTTTTCGATGGAAATTATTTGTGGATCCATCTTCCTACGTCTCATGGGTTCGGCATTGGTATTTATAGGAACTTCCATATTTAAGGGGAAAAGAGAGAACCATTTTCTCCTTGGACTACGAAGGTTCGTGTGTAGACGCCGAGTGTTTGTCAAATTTACATCTCCCCCGTCTGTCGAGGAACTCAGATGAGTCGCCGTCCACATCTGATCACCACACTGTGAAACAGACTAGCTTGGGTTCACACATCATGCCAAGCTATGGTTACAAGACATCATGACTGTGTTTCAGATTGAACCAAAACCCAACAAATCACATTCTGGCTTGATGCAATACGCAAACCCAACCAGTAACTTGCTTGACTCCACAATGGGATGTGGCCTTCAAGCCAGATTTCCCAGGTCCATTACTCCAACACAGCCTCCCCCAACGTTTGTAGTCTCTAACTCCCAGGATTCTCAGCAAATGGCCCTCCTGGCTGGGGAATTCTGGGAAGTTAATGCCTCCCATCGGCTGGTACTAAGAGAGGGAAAGCTGCAGTGCACCATAGTTCCTCCTAAAGATCCCCAGAGGTCCCTCAGATGGGGCTCCCAAAGGTCCCCAAACAGCTGGTTGAAAGAGTGTAGATGAAGATAAGCTATGACCACCTCTCGTTAGATGCTTTTATTGGCTCTGTGAGGGTCATTAAAAAAATTAATAACAACCAGTTCAGCTAATAGTAGAAACCAGGTTAGGAAGAAAGGCAAGGAAGCACTTGGAATAGAAAGTTATTTTAGGGACAGACCCTTTCCAAACATAACATTCTGGATGTTGGATATGCATCAAGTTTATGATGGTGGAGTTGGCTTCCACCACTCAGTTGCCCCTGTTCCTTTTAGCATGAGAAACTTAACAGTCAAGCCATCCACCACCATCGCCACCCCACCAAAATCTAGCAAAGTTGGTTTCCTGCAGCGGCTTCTCTAAGACCGGAGTGATCAACATCACCCCTTTGAGTTGAAGCCGCACCTCAACCGTCAACAGATATCGGATGGAGGGAACACCAGCCCCCAAAATCTGGGTCACGTTTTCTGCCAAACCACACGCCCTGGGAATTCTGCATGGGGAGAGTCAAGCTAGTGAGGAAACACCACGTTGACTTGTGCCCTAACCGTGCCAGCCCTTCCAAGTGCCACAAGACGACATCATGGCATTGGCACAGGTAAGTGATAAAACTGCTCTCACTGCCCCACCCCCAATTTAAGGCTCTTCCTCAGGTCCTCGAAAGGTTGCCCACCACAGTTCCACACAAAATATTTACGTAATGCTTCTACTGAAACTTCTATTTTCAGTTTTATACCAGCTCTAAAGAGATATCAAGATGATGTCTCATGAATAAGAGATAGCATCGCTCAGCTGATAGTTCGGTGTTCAACCATGTGCAACTGTGGCACAAACACAGCTGTTTTGCTATGAGCTAGGCTGCACACCTGAGGAACTGGAAGAGCGAAGAGAACAGCCTTGGAAATTATGACATTTAGGAACCGCCGAAGGAAAAAAGAGATTGTTCCAAAGCACGGTGGTTGCACCGATCAAACAGGTATAAATTGGCTAAGAAGGCCATCTACCTTTTAAACACAATTTATGCCCCCATTAAAAGCTTTGTTTTCTTATGCTGTAAAACACGAATTAGATGCTTCATCCTGCTAAGCACGTAGACCCAAGAGGAAATTCCAAAATGTCACTGTTTTTCAGTTTTGTTTGGGGGGAAGAGGAAGAAAATTCTCCCTGCATTACCCCCCAAAGTGTCTCTATGCTAATATTTTAGTAGGATTGATGCAAACTTAGCCATGGCTCTGCTTTGTTGGGGGCAATTCATAGCAAGGCATTGTCAGAGGTCTGGTTTCAGAATAATCAGTTTCTGTCCAAACTGGTAGTATAACTTCATTCAGTTGATTGCAGTCGGATCTAAATCTGTTTTCAAATGAATATAGCCCAACCAGTTGCAAACAGGAGCCTTCTAACATGTTGTTTCTCACTGTCCTTTTATTTTCCTATCACATAATTCAAGTTCCAAGTAAGGAAGTAAAGAAATAAGGTTCTTTTTCTTTTTCTTGCTGGTTTGACGTTTGCACAGCTTACCTTTCCTAACTGGGTAATACCTCCAGGCCCAACCACGAGAATACAAAAAGGTACAAGCTTCTCCATTTGCAAGGCAGAATCTTGCAAAACATAAACAGGGGATAAGGGAGCACAATTCTGGATAACTCTAAAACTTTTGGATAAGAAGAATCCCCCAGTTACGGATTTATCCTTGCAGACTAACATGTCCATGATTGTTTTTCACGACTTCTTCACGCAGGTCAACTAAGTAGAAGTCTCCGCTTGGGGCTGGTTTAGAAGATTTATCTACCCGTTTTTAGAAGGGGCTGTACACCACTTAGGATATGGTCCAACTTAAAAAAAATATATATATATTCCATCTCAGACAGAACCAGACTCCTGCAAAAGATAAAGCTTTTGACAATACTCAGTTGAACTAACCTAGTTCATTATTTATTGCCTGTCCCATAGAGTTTTAAACTCAAAATGAAATGAATATATCCGTTAATGGAGAACATCATTAATGCCCAGAAATAAGGGAAGTTTCTTAACAAAGACCTGAAAGCAAGACTTAAAAGGAAAAAAAAATCTCATTCTGCAATTTCATGCCGTTTAAGAGACCATGCTCCTTTCTCCTTCAGCCTCAGTTTAATCCCATGCTGGAACCTGATTTAATTTTCCAGCTGACAGGGTGGGAATCTGCTCTGCATTACGGATGCTCTTTTCTTTGAGCATTTCAATGTCGCTTGAATACCAAAATGCTGCAAGTGAAAAGACCTTCTGCTTCCTTTCACTCACCCATCGTTCATAGGCCCACCGTTTCAAAAACTGGACGATGTTTATAGACTAATTCATAGGAAGGAAGACATGTTTCCTCCACCCACTTTGGAAACGCGCCTTTGAAACAGAGATGGTAACCCTACCCGAGTCAAGATACAGCGTACAAATAAATTAAAATAAAATATGCAAACCTGTGGAGTCATTTTAATTTGTCCTGGGCTGAAAAAACACCAAGAGATGCTCATCTGTTGTCATCTTTTCACCCACCCCAAACTTTGGGGATCGGGCTGGTCAATTAGACAAACCCCAGCATGCCATTTCTCCAAGCCACTGAGGTCTCCTCCATGTCTTCACAGGATGACCCCCCCCAATCTCTCCCCCCCCCCCCAACGCAGCAGCTGTAATCCGTGCAGCCTCGTCTAAGACATGCTACCAGTTGGGGTGCTTCACGAAAAGGAGATCTGCTTTCTCTCCAAATGCAGCTCTAGGAAAATTTCCTCCTAAGAAAGGAGAAACTAACCAAGAGGGGTGGTTGGGAAGATCTACTCTTTTTTTTTGAGGGGAAAAAAGGAGGAGGAGGAGGAAAGCTCTAGCTATGACTGTACTTACATAGAAAACTATTGCCTTTTCTTCATTCCGCTGAACACGGTGCAACCTAGAACTTCCGAGAGAGACAGCCTCCATGCGTATTTTACAATCCACAGCCTGATTGTATCTCGAAGCAACAGCAGGCCATGGACAGAAAGCTAACTCTCTTCCTGGCTACAAGCATCTCAGCCAGCAAGCTCAAGACCGGACAAGGAACAGCCCAACCACCTTCAGCTGGTCAGCCAAGCTTCCAGTTCATCAGGAGGAGGAAACTCCAGAGGAAGACCAGCCTGAACTCCGTGCCTCCAACTATTTATGCATCAAAGAACAGACGCGGAACAATTGCCTTCCCTCGCCAACTACTCTGTTAATAGCAGTTACCCATTAAAGGAATCCAGAACAAGAACGAAATGCATCAGCTGTTGCAGAAGAATTTACTGTCATTAAAGGAGGGGAAAAAGGGGGGGGGGAGGGAGATTTGTTCGTGCAAATGTTAGCTTCCACCCCCGCCAGTGTTTAAAAATGCAACTCGGGTGCCAGAAGTGTGCCAATAAGTTGGGAAATGCTTTTTTCATCCTCCCTAAAATTAACTCATAAACCGGTTCAGAGGGAGTTTGTAGCTGTGCAGTCAGCTTTTGACTCTGCTCTTCCTCCCCAGGGCAGGGGGGATCCCGCACAGCCCTCCTCCCATTCCATTCTCACACCCCCAATTTTATTCTACCTTGGAAGTTGGGGGGGGGGAATTAAGCCGCTCTAACAAGAGGAAGGAGAAGACGGTGGACTCCAAGGTGTCCAGATTTATCAGGCCAGATCTTCGTATGCCATCCAGTTCCGTGTGGTGAACGGCCCCCCCAGGGGTTTACCAGTGCAGTGCTGTACAGTGAACCCCCATGTTGGCAACCTCAACGCAAGCTGCATATTCAAAACCACTGTAAGCGAATAGAGGTCCTGTGCCGTTTTGCCAATAGAGAGCCACAGGGCCCTAACACAGGCTCCATTGGAAAGCTGGCACAGAGAAATGGGGAAAACTGCCAAACCTTATCCCACTCCACATTCCTTAACCCAAGACAACCCTCAGCATCTCTCGCTTCTTCCAATTAACAGCCCAGCAGAAAGCTTGTTAACGCTTACGATGCTTCGCTTTCTTCTGGTTTCCCTCCTCAGAAGAAAGGGCCGTGACTTGGCTGATCCGGCCATATTTCATTCCAATATTCTCCTCTCTGTGCAAATAGGGTGGCTGGAGAGGACAGGAATCCCGCATCACCAACCTGGCCTGGGTGGTGGGCGCATTTAGACTACACCATGAGATCCACTGATGGCTTAGCCGTGAATGGATTTGCAGTTCCCATACCCCAGGCGTGCTGTTGCAAGCCACCAGTGTGGGCTTCATTGTAAGCTCGCTGACCATGATTTGGTGAATTCTTTCAGCTGGAACCACCCGAAGAACAGATGTTCTGCTCCTCTGATACCTGTCTCTTTGGCCTGTTCTGGCCAGAGCTTGAAAGGCAACCCAGGGGCAGGGGTTGACTGCTGAACCTTCGCAGGGAGCCACCTCTGGAGACACTGGTGGTTAAATATAAGCAGGCTTACTATGGGGCCTGAATGGGGTCACTGAGCACAACAGATGCGGGAGCTTTATGTTTTATCAATACACCCATTACAAGACCTTGGATGGCCTACAAGATTTCATAGCACTGTTCCTCCCTCCAGTTAAATACCCTTTATGCACTGAATTGCAAATATGCCCCACTTAAGGACACGAGTGATGTCTGTGCAAATGGAGGAGCATAGCATCTCAAGACGAGCTTGCAATTTTCATCGACTTTTTATGGCAAATCTATCAAAGTCGTTTTTGATCCGTTTCTCGCCTTGCCAATAATTAGTTTGTTTCTGCCCATTTTCACATCCATTTGCCTTTTCTTTCCTTTTTTTTAAAGTCTGTCAGCCTTTAGGCAACACTTACACCATTACGGTGTACTCGTTTCCATAATGCAGGCCTCTGCCGTGCACTTTTTGCACCGTGAACTCTGTTCCAAAAATTGGAAAAGATCTCTGAGTAGAAGTGCCTGGTGGTTGCCAAAAGGTTTTCAGAAGTCCCAGTGAAAGACGTTTGTATCAAAAGGCATCTCTGTTTATGACCAACAGTAGCAGAACAAAAGAGAAAGCACCTTAGCCGAGTTTAAAAAGTAACCTTATTTTCAAAACACAGACACAAAACACAACCTAAACAGGGATTTCTAAAATAGGCATGTTAACCAGGGCATAACAAATAAACATAAAGCCCATAAAATCTGCAACATGGTGCTAAATAGACAATGTAGCAAAGATGAACTGAAATTATACAGGAAAAGGAGGGAAAGGCCCCAGAAACAAAAATAGGAAAAGATACAGAATTAAAACCACAACGTAAAGGTTGCAACAATTCCCTTGATATTTAATCCCTGATCCCAGAATACCTTTTAAAATGACACTTCTCTAAATGAAGGAATCTTCTCTCTCTCTGTTGCAACGTAAACTAAGCCGGCCAAAATCAAAATTTTAAAAACTGTTGCTCGGTTTGTAGATTGGGTGGACCCACAGAGCCTGGGTGCCTTCGGTATTCACGGTATTAAGCGGGATGGCCAGGAACTTATATTTTTACATTCTGCACGTTTTTCAGCCCACGTGGATGGGTGTCCCCCCCCCCCCCCATGCGAAGGCTGCAATTGTTATGCCAAGCTCAGCCTGGAAAACAACCCCCTCAAAACCTGAACAGCCTTACAATGAAAAGAAAGGGAACCTTTGAAAATACAAGCGATCCTTCTAACCCGCCAACAAGCATATGGTTACGGGTGGTTTGTGGACCCCTTGAATTTCCAGAACAACCCTGGAGAACTATTTTGGCGCAGGCTCTCAGGAAGTTAAGTGGAAGACAGAGGATGAAAAAGGGGGGTCTCTTCATGGATCAGCAACTGGCGAAAAGATACGGAAACAAAGGACAGGAATAAATGCCCAATTTTCTCAACGGAGAGAGGAAACCAGCAGGGCGCCCGAGAATTTGTTCTGGACCCTGCGTGTCCTTTTAGAGACTCATTAATGATCTTGGAAGGGGGTGAACTCTGAAGTGGCCAAATTGGTAGAAACACAGCCATGTTTCTCGAGCACAAAGCCCACTGTTAGGGAGAGACATTCCCAGGCCAAGCCGTGCGACGTGGATAGACCTATGCACGAGGCAAGGGCTTCATTCATACTAACGCACACTTGTGGTAGGGGCTGACACAGGGGAGAGGAAAACCAGTTGGAATCCAGGACATCAGTTTCTGCTATCAAAAGTAAGTCTCCACACGGGCGCAACTCTACGCGCATCGCTGGATGGCACTACTCAGCCGAGCAACCGAATGTTAGTTACCAACAAGAAAGGCAGAAGAATGAAGCGTCCTAAAATCTTTGAAGAAATCCACTGTGGATGGAGGCTTCCAAGGAACTACCACATGTATCAAAAGCGGTTATAGAAAAGGCTGGCCTCTCTTCCAGTCAAAGTTTGGGGCTTGTCTACTTTCATTCAGCCTCCTTCTCCACCCTGTTAGGACCTCCCCTTGTTTATTTGTTCATTCCTCACATTTATATAGCTGCCCATCTCCCAAACATGATTCTGGGCAGCGTACACTAAACATGAGCCATAAAAGGTAAACGTGTGCTTTGTTTCTGCAACTTCCATGGCAGTTTTACCCTGGTCTGGATCTACAGGTCCTATTCTTTTCCTGTTCCATTAAACCTGTGTTTCTCAGCCTTGGGAACAACTCCATGAATTCCCCACCAGCATATTCAGGTTGAAGTCCACACATCTTCAAGTGGCTGAGGTTGAGAAACACTCGTCTAGGCCATACATTGACAGAAATCATCTTCATTTTTCCTGCTAGCAAAGATTTGGAGTCACCAAAGCGAGCACAGAAAATTGTTTCCCACCATACCCTCTCTCCCCAACAGTCCTGCTTCCTCCCACAAGGCTACTCAGCCCAGTCTTTTCAACAGAATTCCCATTTGTTATGCAATCTGGACATTTATTTATTCACCATAATTATTTATATCCCACCTTTTTAGAAGAAGAAAAAAACCCCCGAAGCATTTGTTCTGCTCTCCCAGGCAACCAACAGGTTATTACTGTTTCCTTGTAGATGCTAAACATATCAATCCAAGAAAGACGTTATTTCAGCCTCTTCCCTATAAAGGTTGAACTTAGGACCAGTGAAAATGCTCACTGCATTCCTATTTTTCCCAGTACACCAATGGGGCACCTGGCTGGCCACACAATGAAGTCTCATGCGTGGTCTTCCCAGTGAAAATGGGCTCCTCGTGTAGATCTTGGGTATGGTCTTCTCAATGAATGTACCCATATACCAACTGCTACTGGCATTCCCACATCCACCCCCTTCTTAAAACCAAGGCAAGAGCTTTGGAACAATTATAATTTCTCATTAAATACAATTACAGAGTTTCAGATTCTTGTAGGAGGAAGAGCACACGTCTTACCAGCCAGTTGCTTACTTCTTTTGTGTAGCTCCTTCTTCAAAAAGGAAGTGGGCAGACGTTGCCAAACTTCCTCCAATCCCATAAATACGCCTGCTTGGATGCAAACCCCTCTTTCATAAGCAATATGGATTAACACTGATGCAACTACCAGCACACCTTCCAACACAGGCGTCAACACATTCACCCAACCTCATTTCTCCATCATTGGAGTAGGAAATGGTGAACCGCCAGATGTTGTTAAACAACAACTCCTGGATGGGGAACGTCTATGGTCCAGAGTAGGCCTATGGTCTGGACCACATACCCTGACAGACCACACAAGCTGGTTAATGGCTTAGCATGATTTGTGAATCCGGCCAGTATGATTTATTTAATAAACCGCAGCTGTTTACAAGAAGCTAATGCATCAGAAGCAACATCGTGAAACGTTGTTGGAGGCAATCCTCTCACTCAGTTGGGCTTCCTTTCATTTTGTAGACTGGCATGCCCATCAAACGTAAGACCCAAGATGTCCAGTTCAGTCCCCTGGTCACTTTGGCTCCTTCAAGAGTGCCTATGAACAGGAAAGGCACTTCCACCCTGTTATGCCATCGCATAACTCATCGCCTTCAAAATCCATAATGTGCAGGTTATAAAATAAAAATGACACGCACATGTGCCCAGCTCTTCATAAAAGACAAATAAATAAAATGGCATTCACATCTGCCACGCACACACATACACGATCTTCCTTAAAGATTCCAGATTTCCTCTAAACCCAGAATGAGTTTTAAATTATGGAAGCTAAGCGAAGAGACTAAGGCCTACAAAGAATTAACTGGATTAATCAGCAAGGGGATTTGAGAAGCAGTTTGAAGCTAGGAAACCAGAACACTAAATTGTTTAAATACTTTGACAGCAGATCAAGGTTTCCAAGCAGCCCTAACGTTACATCCACTTCTTTCAGCTCAATGTTTTAACACATTTAACCTGACGGAGGTACTTTATCACAAGATCTGAATGACGCTGTCAAAATACTAAAAAAAAAGACGCTAGTTTTAAAAAATGCCACAAGCTGTTAGCAATTTTGCCAATATGCATCAGCCTAGGCAACATTAATTAAAAATCAATAGCTTGGGACATAAATAGCTCTTACTTGTGGTTTCTCTAGAGTAACTTCCTTGAATGTGAACATGCGGGGGGGGGGAGAAACAGACCCACACAAATGTCTTCCCCATTATGCAAGACAAAGCTTCAGAAATAAAGCAAAAAGAGAGGGTGATGCTGAGCGCACGAAGCTGGGAGAAAGAAACCTAGGCGCATGAATGCAAGGAATCTTTCTTCTATCCACTATCATTAACCCATAACTAGGTGGAAAGCGCCAGATGAGAAGCATTTGGCCAATAAGTCTCAATAAGCATTCCTTTTTTTTTTTTATGATGATGATTATTATTACCAACTGCATGCCAGGGAAGAACAGAGGACCAGAAATTCTCAATGCGTCTTTTTTCCTTTCAAGTAGACCTCACCATTATCTCAGCCTGTCTACGTAGCTTTGCAAAGTGGAATGCGAAATACTGTTGATAATTAGAAGTTAACAATAAAGAACAGAAAGCAGGAAATGGGGTGGAAAAGAAAGGCGGACAGGATCTGAACAGACCAGGGGCAGAAGGAACAGAACTGGGCCATAAACAGCAAGGCTGCCAACTAGTAAGAAGAGAGGGGAGCAAAGGAAGTAAACTTGCATGGGGGTGGGGGGCTCCAGTGGGAAGCCAATATGCCCCTCTCGTTGATGAAGGTGGCTCATAGATCAAGGTGGTTGTCCTGCTATGGCCCTAGGATTTGAGTTTGACCAATCTTCATGGGAGATGAGAAGACCAAGAGATGGAAGATCGACTCTACTAATGGTCCATGGATGTTTACATACTACAATTCTCTTTTCCTTCTCCATTCTTATATTGTGAATGCATTTTACACATGGATTCTAGTCCCATGAGCTCACACAGCAGGCCCAGACACCGTTCTCCATGAGAGTAATAGCTCATGTAAAAAAATTAACATGAGGAATATGATGAGGTGCCTCATCTCAGCATGAGATCAGAAGATCTGGAAAGTAAAGCTTCAAGAATAGCTGTCTTCTGGCATTGCAGCTAGACCAAGCTGGGTCTAGCAAACGGACCACTGCTGCAGACAGGCCCATGTTCTGAACATGCATGGCTGAAATGGGTTGAAACAGCACAGCCCATGGACCAAAACATACTATCACTTGTGTCCACTCTGCCATAAGTTGCACTTTGAACAGGAAGAAGAGCTGTTGATGAGCCTAACCCCTCCAACAGGCTTCAGGAGCTGTGTGTAGTACCCTCAAGGCACAGCAAGAAGATACTTGCTGTAAGTTCTAGATGCTTTAACTTCCAGCGGAGCAGAGGACAGAGACACCGGTCAAATTAATGAGTCAGTAACCCTAACTGGTACATACTTTCACTTCAAGCCATAATCTGCTCCAGACTAGACTCATGAGTTTCCTAAAAGGACAACTACTGCCTTGACTTGGGAGTGCTAGAGGCTGAGCCCTATATGAAACTTGGACCAACTACAAACATAAACAAGAACCAAGCATCTAACCTGGCTTTGGAGGTTGCAGCTGAACAAGAACATTGCCATCTGAGGACGATTTTACACTACCCTCTATGACTCTGTCCAGCATCTTCACACTCAATCTGCACATTTCAGTCTGCAGTACTGTGTAGGTGTTCACATAATACCTTCGGATGTCTATGTGTGCAAAAAGATTGTGAGGAGCAGGGGAAGGCGCTGTAGGCAACAGGTATCAAATTTGAGGGCCCTCAACATCCCAAGGTCCTGCCCCCAAAATTCATGTCAAAACAGCCAATTGTGGATAGCACTGGCCATGTCTCTTTTAGCAGCTTTAGCTGCAGCTGGGAAACACTGTGGACCCTGATTGTAGCAAAGCATCTGCTCCTTCTTCAGCCAGGGGACAGTCTTGCAAACCAACCTTCTGCAACCTGGTGCCCTCCCGATCGGTCAGGTCAGTTATGGCCAAGCCACTGGGGAATGCCATATCCCATAAAGGCTGCTATATTCCAGCAATACTAGAATCTTGATTTTTCAGTTAAGGTCATGAAACCTAAAATGTAGGCAAGGGGTATTATGGTTATCCCCCGCCACCACAAATTAAAAACCTGAACTGGCAAGCAATGTGGGTGGAGGGAGGGAGATCATTCATGAACCGTTTTAGAGAACATCATTGCAGCACAAAAAAGATATGCATGATTTTATAATTATGTTAAAATTAGGATGAAAGATAAGGGGGGAAAAAAGAAATAGTATGGGAAAAATGTTTCTACAGGATAGCATTTAGGCATTTAAAAAAAAACCTATAGCCTACCATTATTTATAATACAGTTAAAAAGGTGTCCTCTAATCTTCCCTTTAAGCTATGTGCTATATAATAGAACGTTTTTTTTCTGGACATCATTAAAATGTAAAGTTAATGAGGATTCAACGGCAAACAGAAGAAATATAACCTATTTTTCAGGCAAGAGTTCTAACACAGCAATCAGAAGGAAAGCCTCTTTCATGTCCCTTTCTCTCTTCTCATTAATTTCCTTTTGGTTGTGTGGTGTTTTTTTTAAACAAAGGCTGTTTAAACTAAAAAAAAATGCACAGGAGTTTAAACACGGTAATTACAGAGAAGCTGCAATGAGGTCATTAGCTTTTTAAAAAGCTGAAATAAACAAGAGCAAGATATGATTCTTTTAAAAGGTGTCAATTCTCCCATCTGACTTGTCCACGGGAGACCCACTGTGCCCCCTTTCCTCTACTCCAGGTGCCAAATTTTGACTCACCAGAATCAGATGCCAACTGCAGTAACATTGGCAGTTTTATTTATAAGACGACCCTCACATCACAAACTCATTGGCTGGTTCAACGGTGCTTCGCTTGCTAAGATCTACATCGGTTAAACCAACAGGGAACCCGTGTTCATAGTTTTCTGAAGGTACCTCCACCCCAGATCTTAATCTGCTCCCCTTAACTAGCCTGGATCATCAGCCAGAGTTCTCAGGCCAAATTCTGGTTTGCTGGGAAAGCCAACAAAGATGAGATCCCTGCTTGGATGAAATGCTCTAGAAGCCACAGGGAGGTTTCTTGGGGGGTTTAGCCATTCCATGGGCAAGTGAAAGAAAGCGACTGGACAGTACGAACCACAATACTTATTTGATGCCAGGAAGCCAGCGAGGAGACCCACTTATTCAAATCAATTCCAGTGTTGCACGCTAAAAGGTCTAGTAGGGAAAAATTGGGATATGGCTTCTGGTTGACACAGAAGATAGCAGTACAAGTTCCAAAGGATTGTACAAATGTATGCATACATACAATTTTCTCACTTCTAGACAGAGAGAACACCCTGTTTCTAGCATTGTCCAGGGGAAAAATATTCAAAAAAGGTTGTTGGTGGATTATTTGAAGCCTCCCTGAACAAAGGTCCCCTCAAAACACTCCCATGGGTGTATATCTGTCTCTCAAACAAGGACCAGCAATATACAGGGGAAAGTTCTCCTTGTTTCCTTGAACGTTTTTCAGGAGCTGCAGTGGTCCTTAATTCTTAAAATTAAGAACTCGTACCTATCTTTGCTTTCTTTCCCCTTCCCTGCCCACAGGCCCAAATTTTGTCCTGCGTCAGGCCTTTTAGATTGCAATCCGGAGGACAAGGACCCCTTGTTAGAAAACTTTGTAAGCCATTGTAGGAGCCTCTGAAAAAAATCGAATCTATTCCAATCCTACTGGAAATGACAACAAGGTTTAGTGTTAGGAGGAGGAGGAGGAGGAGGAGGAGGAAAGACAGACAGACAGACAGACAGAAAGAAAGAAAACGAACTTAGAGCTGTGAGCCACCGAACGAGAGCATTTCGTGTTGTGCAAATAAAATCGTAATCTTTGTGCACCGAGGCTATTTACAGTGCAATCCAGAAATCAAAAGGGAACCAAGAATGAAAATGTGATTTCTTAAATACAGGAGGCCCAAGACTAATCCTAAACTCACACATCTTAAGTACACCAGGAGACAAAAAGGTTTACGGGAGCAGACACTCCGTCTAATACTTTTTACGCTGGCTTAGCTTTGAAGTTAAAACAACCGATACACACACACACAGTAGTCTGAAGTAGATTATTGCAGGATTACAACAAAACCTAATCCCTAGTATTCTGTTTCAGTTAACATTTCCGTAATTAGCCGAGGCTGTAATCTGTGCATTTTGCCCAAACTGAATTCGCTGCTGCTTTCAAAAGCTTGCATATTTTGGGGACCTTAAAATGCCCTTTGTGTGAATAGCTAGCATTGGGTATTATTTTTCTGAACGTCCCCCACAAATATGGCATCAACCTGAGCTTGCAGACCTCCAGAAATATCCATCCCGCTGCATCGGGGAGAACCTCCATTCCAAACTGCGGACATGCGAGTCAACAGCCGAATATGGTTGTACAAAATAAACAGCTTAATCGTTGTCATTACTCTATGGGGAATCTACTTTAAAGTCATTAGTTGTTCCCTCTTAATCTTAATGACTCCCTAATTAAAGTTCTTGCCCCAGTCTCAGAATTCAGGATGGTGAGATATAACAGCTAACCTCACGTGCATTAAGCTTAAAGCAAAAATTAACACTCATTAACAAGATTACCTGTTGAATAAAATAAGCACAAACACAGAAAACTGTTTGCAAATTTTGTGAATGGAAAGATCAGAGTTTAAAACCATACTTCTTGCATTAAACCTTTTTTTTCCTTTGCTAGAAGCAAAAAATCTACCGACTATTCAAAAAGTGGGGAGGGGGTGGGGGGACCCTACTTATTTCAATGCAACTCCCAAATCTTAACAAGCCCATTCACAAACACTCAGTTGCAAAGAGGGCTTCCCAAATACTCAACAATATCTGAAGTGGAGTCTCTCCGTTTTATTTGCAGATGCAAACCTGTCCCAATGCATGGGAAAGCACTTTTAAAGACAAAAAAAGGGGGGGGGGGAGGATTTGGGAAAAAAAACTTTTTTAAAAACACCATTAAAAAAATATATATTTTTTTCCCAACGAAGAAGTTTCAACCTTAACGGTGAAATTTCAGCTAAGGCGGCATTGTCTGATTTCTAGTCTGTCTCTGTTGTGAAAAGAAAAACTGACAGATTACAGGAGTTTGCCTTTGTAAACCAATTCAGGAACTTTCATGCTTCGTATTTGTTAGGCCAAAGGTTAAATTGCTGACCTGTAACCTCCTGCTTAGCGGCCTGTCCCCTTTCCCTGTAAAGCTTTATTTCAACTCTGTATTTACATGGATTAGTCTCTTTTCACACTAAGAAGAAATCTGTTCAAAACTAAAGACTTGGTTCTCCTTGCGCTAAAAGCGGCCACAATTATTCGACCCCAGACAATGGCCATATTGTGGGAGAAAGAAAGAAAGAAAGAAAGAAAGAAAGAAAGAAAGAAAGAAAGAAAGAAAGAAAGAAAGAAAGAAAGAATCAGCCCGTTACTGCTTTACTGAAACAATGGAAGGGGGGTGTCCCATACAACATTTAGCAAACAAAGCTGGCCCGCTGTGAACTTGATGAAGACGTCAAACTCTGTTAAAAATATAAAAATCAACAAAAGGAGATTTTCCCCCTTTGCAAAAGTCCTGTGACCAAGACCAGAGAGACAAGAGCAGAGAGATTTCCTGTTTGGGATTAAACATGCCAGGAAAAACGGTTTGCTACGCCAAGTGGCACCAAGAACTTGCCATGGTGGATTTAAAAAACACCACGTAAACGCGCAAACCGTTTCCAGCACCATTTCAAGCAGACACACACCCCTCTTCATCCCAGACTTCCCCGTCTGATTTCTGAGCCGGAAGAGCACCGAGAAATCCTCGCTTGCTTGCCTGATGGCCAGACATGAAGGGCTTTTCCACCGGGCAGCCGAGCGGGCGTGCAAAATGTTGAAGGGGCATCCAGCAAGGAGGAGTCAGAATATGATTAAAATCCTCAGCTTTATCCGCCCAGATTCCTTCCATAAAGACCACCGGCTGGGGTGCAGAACCTCTTTGGAACCCCAAAAAGCAAACGGGCTCCAGAGAAACCTGTGGGGAGGTACACGTCATGGCAATGAACTTGTGTCCCTGACCCACAAGAGACAATCCTGCCCCTTGAATCAAGGGCTCTGAGTTTTAGGATCAGCAGGAGCCCAGAGAGTGGCCTTCCGCTGAGCAGAGCCTCTCGGGTGTTGATTCAAGCTGCTTTGTTGGGGCCGCAGAACAGAAGAAATCTGTTCCTGCTTTCTTGGGTTTTAGACGATTATTTTTTCACCCAAGTTTCGGGAGCCATGATTCTGGCACTCCACTGCTTGAAACAGAGAACAACTCAGGCTGCCCCAAAATCTGACTCTGGGGACACCCTGTGTTAGAAGCAAGATGCTTTTCTTTTTTTTAAGGGTTTCTTGGATTCAGTCACTTGTTGATTATGTTTTCGCCCCACCGTTTCAGCAAGGATGCTCAAGGCCACTCCAGATAAAGCACGCCTTGTTTAAACGGCATCCGTGGCTTTATGGCGTGGCGTTCTGCGCCTTCAAGAGGACCAACGTTGGACATGCCTGCTGAGAGCTTCAAACTTCCAGACTTGTAATGCCCCAAGACGCAGAGGTGTCCAAGTGGCCAGACGAGTTTTAGAAAGGCAAGGAGGCCCCTGATTCTCAAAGTGTCAAAGTCCACATTTTTGGAAGTCCAATGCAACACCACATTTATACTTTTAACCCCAAGCAAAGATGAATCCCTCCGTCTTATGTTTCACGCCACCCCAAAAGAGCGTGACGTTGAAAGCCCTTCGGATGTCATCCAGAGCCAGGAACTGGGTTCCTCCCATTTCTCCACACCAAAATCTGCCCAATTCCACCCATGGTGGTCCCTTGGGCAAGCCCTACCTTCTTTATTTCTCTGCTGAGCCCAAAGCTTGGGTAGTTTTACGACAGAACTCTTGTGATCTACCAAGGCAAGAAAGATGTTATTGCGAAGAGGTCAGAAGCTGGAGTAGGGAGTTCTGAGTTCCACCAAGTACACCTCCATCTGCCAGCAGGAACCAGATTAAGTCTAAGAGTTAGACTGAGAACCAGTTCAAATGCAAATGGGCCCATTCTTTCAAACAATGATCAACTCCCTCAGAGTTAATAATTTCCTGGGGAAGATTCATCTCCCTATTCAACGGAGTGTTGTGTTTAGCCGAAGAAACACCCAGAGAAACTTTGCTGCCAGTCTCTTTAAATGCCTTTGTTATAGACCAGGCGGCTGAATGCCGCTTCCTTTATGAATCCTGGGGGACATTTGTCAAAAAAGAAGAAGAAAAACCTGTAACAGCTTTATCCCAGCGCTGTAGAACACATTCTAACTCGAGCGGTGGTGTGTGCAGGTTTTTCTGTTGTTATCATTTTAAAGAGGGGGACAAAAAATGAAAGGAACACTTTATCTGCACTAAACCATTTTAGCTCTTCCTTGAAGACACAGCGAGAGTTTTGTGCGGCTCGCACAAAAAGATAAAAGCCCAGGTCCTTGCATGGCAACGCTGAAGATCCAACACCCCTTTCTGATGTCTTCTTTGCGAGCGTCCGTGCGCGCACACACCCCTAGCACACAACCCTCATACAAAAGCCCCCTGTGCAGGGGGAGAAAGAGAAAAAACAGTTTTCAGAGGTTTTCTTCTTTCAAATATTCCCGGCTTTGGTCACTTGTTTTGATCAGTTGCTTTAGACTAACAAATGCACTTTTTCCCCTGTGCTATTAGTCACCGCGGTACCAAAACCTCTCCTCTCCGCCTTCTAACAAGGCAGACCCTTTGCAGGGGTCTCGGAGATCGGCGGATTCAGATCGGAGCTCATTTTGGGCCCGTGGCACCAGACAGCTTTCTTTCAGAAAACAGAACAGGCCATTAGAAAGTGGAGGGCAGTGGAAGAGGACCCAGACGGGAGCGTCCTGTTTGTTCCTCTCGCGTGTGCTTTTTCTGGAAGGTTACCTTCACTTTTTCTCTGTAACGATGAGTCTGTTTATTAGGAGAATATACGAGAGAACTTATTCAGGGCTGCAGAATCGAAACTAACAAGGCCAAAGTTTGGTGGGGGGGTGCAAAAGAGAGAGAAAATTGAACACGCTCCCGGTTTTAGACACACACACACAACTTTGCCCTGGGTTCCTTAGGAACAGAGCCCCCGAATGGGTTACCCCCTATATTCTAATAATAATAATAACAATAATAATATCATCATCATCATCATCATCATCATCATCACACTGTATCTTGTAAATGCTTCCTGTTCCTGGCCATCAAGGCAGCTCCCTTTCAGCGCTAAGGTCAATCCTCACAAATTGTGATGGAATAGAATTAGGCCAGGCTCAGGGAGATAAGCATTTTCTTAGCTCACCGGAGGAGCGCGGGAGATACAAGACGATGAGGCTGGCACCTCCCTGAGGAATTCACACTGTTGTGGCTGGCTGACTTGGGAGCTGGGGTTTCAGTCCGGGAAGATTCTTGCTAGAGGTTGTAGCTAATCAACATAGCTGGACTGAATTTGCATGGTCTCTTGGAGTTCCTTGGGCTAGGCCTGACATCAGTCTTCCCAGACTGAAACCCCAGCTCCCAAGTAATGCCAGCCACAACAGTGTGAATTCCTCAGGGAGGTGCCAGTCTCATCCTCTTACCTCTCCCTCTCGCCTCAGGAGATGAAAGAAAATGCTTATCTCCCTGAGCCTGGCCTTCATACTTCCATTCCATCACACAAATAGCCACGTGGGGGCCAAATCTGGTGAGCTGTAGTCAGTATGGGGAGGCCAGACTGGTGGCACAGCAAAGCCCCTATTGCTGAATGAGGCCTCTTTCCAGTCCCTGCACTGGTTCCCAGTAGACTCTGGGCTGAATTCGAAGTGCTGGGCATCATTCTAAAGCTCTGGCTGGTTCAGCGCTGCTGGCACAGGGGACCCCCTTGCCTGCTATGTTTCTGCTGCCCGGTGAGGACACCCAGCAAAGGTTAACGACCGTCCCACCTTGGCAGGTGATGAGCGGAGAACTGAACAGCCTATTTGGTGGGTGCCCCCATTTCATGCCCCTCAAAACGCCTCCTCGTTGCTGCATCGAGAGGACGGCAAGAACCTTCCCTCTTTAAATGGGGCTTCTGACAGCAAGTGGCATTACAGGGCCACGTGCTGATGCTATTGTACTTGGTGGGCACCTGCCCAGAATCGCTGTTTTTCCTTTTTACGCATCATTTTTATTAACACTTTTTAAAAAGACGACGAAAACTAACGCAAAGTAACATAAAGAAGAAAAGAGAAAAGGAAATCTAACAGAAAACAAAAAGTAGAAGAAAAGAAAAATGTGAGAGAAAAATAGAAGAAAGATACTTCCGACATCCTCCACAGCGGTTATAAGTGCAATTCTATTTTAACCTCTCTCTGTCTCTCAAGTTACGTCATACTCCTCTTCTTTCTATACTCTCTCCTGTCTCATCATCCAAACTATAAATCACAAGTTCATTTTTTCTCATTTTTACGCAAAAAGTCCTTATGAGGTTTCTGGTCATCAATAAATAGAAAGTGTCTTTTCTTTAATCAGCCTGTCCAAAATCTTTGGGTCGGGTGTTATTAAACATGATCGCAATAGCGAAATAAATGAATCAAACCACCTGAGGAAGAAGGTCACAGAGCGCAACCGTCCTAATCCAAGACATTTCTACCGCTGATTCAAGCCACAAACTCTAAGGACAATGACTTCCTTCCAGAACAAGGAGGTCCACCTTCTGAGCTCCCCCACCAGAAATGACCCATATCTAAAGTAGCTGCTTATGTTTCTGTGGTTTCAGTTACAAGCTAGTTAAAAAACACACACACACAAGGATGATTTCACTGCTGAAAACCTCAGCTTGGCTAAAGACTCATCCGCAGAACGAAGAGACCCCAAATGTGAAATTCCCATAGCATCTCTGGCGTTTGCCAAGCAAAACGTTGGCCAAGCTCTTCGGTGAAAAGCCTGCCAAGATTTCAGAACTTTGTAACCTACCTTCACCCAGTGGGGAATTCAATCCTCCAGGGATGCACAAATTTCAAAGGAAAGTTTACTAGGAGACTCTAAATTCACTTTAGGATTATATTTCCTCTGCGTGTGTGTGTGTGTTAAGCTTGGGGAATATAAGGTTCTTCAGCCCATTATTGACTTCAGATCGTAGAAGCAAGACAGCTGCTGGTTGGCTACCTCTATCCCCCAAAGTTATCATAAAATCAGGAGTAGAGATGAGGTTGATCCCCATGAAAAGCAGTCAACTGAAATCAGATCTTTGCAACTGAATCAACCTGGTTCTTCAAGCCAACGTTTGGAGCAAGGATTGTTTTAAGGACGGCCTTCCAATCTGGATAGGCTCGTGCAAAATATCCATTTTCCTCACTGGAGCTAACCGTACTGGCACCCTCTCCAGCTGGCACCCTCCCGACACGTGGGGCTGCCATTCCCATTCTAGGAGCTGTAGGGACCAGGCTAGAAATGCAGGCATTTCCAGCTCAGCTCAGAGGCACTCTCGGCAACCGCGGAGTCCTTCCGCCTCCCCTGCTCCCAAGCAAAACCCCTTAGGCGTGATTCAGCCAAGGTACGTTACCTGTGCCCACCACCAAAGGACAGGTCACTTCAACGTAGACTTCAAACGTGGTCCCTGGGTTTTGCCTGAAAAAGAACAAAAGGTAAGCAGCACTCTTTAGACAGGTTCATCGGATACGGGGCTCTTAAAAGTATGCAGATGAAAACAGAAAATAATTTTAATTAGGGTCCAAGAGACTAACTCCTGTCTTCCCCAAAGAGGAGTTGTCCAACAGGGCTGAGCATCACCCCGAAAGCCTATGTGAGCTGCTTTTCTTTGGACACAGGGGGTCCTTGGTGACCAGTTTAAGATGTGGGTCTACCCAACTTTTCTCTCCAACCCTATAAGATAAGCCCCAGTCCAGGTCTCTGAGCTTCCTTCAATCTCCTTCCTTCCTTCCTTCCTCCCTCCCTTCCCTTTTCATAAAACTTTGGAGCATTCCCCAAAAGAACCTCTTTCTAAAATTTCCCCACCGACCAAGGTCAGGCACCTCTCCTGCCAGTCAGCATTCAGCCCCACTATCTAGAGTTCCATTGATTTGTTCTAGCCCCCTTCATATGAGATCCAAACCTGGGTTTGGCACAGATGATTATAAAAGGCCCTTTTTAATGCAGTCTATACTTTTCGATCTGACACTTCATTAAGTTCCTCTCCATCACTCGGAGAGCGTAAGAAGTCTCATAAAGCGCTTTTAAGTCTAAGAGCCAGCGCTGCGAGATGCCCACAGCCACGGCCCTGCCTCAGCACGGCCCTTGGAGAACTGCCAGGCCTCTGCCAACTGTGATCACCATCAGGTAAAACCCAGACCCACCGCCCTTGGAGGCACAAGACCAGTTCGCGTCCAGGAGTCGTTAAATTAAAAAGAGAAAGACAGAAAATGCAACGCTTTTATCCTTTTACGTAAGGCAAACAGGGCGATGGCAATTTTTCTGGAAGCCCCGAGTCCAACAGGAAAAGAAAAACCCCGCGAACAATCACAGTCTTGAAGGAAGGAACAGACGCAGTAAAACCGTCTGCTGGGGTTGCTGATACGTTTGCTGGTTCCCCCTTCTCCTATAAGCAGAGAGTTGACGATTAATTATTGCAACACATTATTTAACAGTAGCTATAATTAAACCAAGGCAGCCTTTCAACACCTCCTGGAGTAGTTTTAAAAATGGGCCCACAGTGCACGAGTCCTGTTTTCATTTTAGCTAAACGCGGGCACTTGGCTATTCCCAGCCTCCTGCCAAAGGCACCGGAGGGTGCGCAAAATGGGCTGGTGGGTCAGGACGCCTCCGCACCCAACACTCAGGAGCAGGCGTGGGGCAACCCTTCCCCAGATCCTGAGCCCCCTTCCTCCCCATTTGTTGCCCCCCAGATGGTTCACAAGCACGACTCCCTTAACTCCAAGGCAAAACACCGAGCGCCAGGCCGAAAAAGCCCGCATTTGGAAGATTCTAAGCAGACATAGCCCAGTTCAGCCCGAAGGAATGAGTGCAATCTCTTCTAAGGCACCAGAACGAAGTAAATATTAGACCGCAATATCGATCCAGCAAATATATAAAATTGGAAGTCAGGCAGAGAGTGACCAGAGGGATCGCCCTCTTTGCTTGTAGTACCCAAAATTTGGAATAGTCTTCCTCCCACTAAGAACTTAACACTGACCACAGGATTTTTCTGATTTACAACCCAGGACACGGGCAGCTGCAAAGTCCCAGGAAGCTGACAAGCTTGTCTTGTAGTAGTAGTAGTAATAATAGTAATAGTAAGAAGAAGAGGAAGAAGAGGAGGAGGAGGAGGAGGAGGAGGAGGAGGAGGAGGAGGAGAAGGAGAAGAAGGAGAAGAAGAAAAAGAAGAAGAAGAAAAAGAAGAAGAAAAAGAAGAAGAAGAAGAAAGGACTTGAATTATTAAGTTTCCACCAGTCTTCAACTGTGAATCTAATTGTAGATTACCCATATAATAATAATAATAATAATAATAATAATAATAATAATAATAATAGTGATAATAATAAAACATTTATATGCCACCCAACTCCCAGTGACTCTGGGCAGTTTACCATTGTTAAAACATTTAAAAACAAAGACCGAGGCAAAAAACACAAAAACCACAGAAAAAGGAAGGACGGCAAAGAAAATAAGCCCAGAGGGGGACCGAAAGGGTTAAGGGCATCCACCGTGGTTGGTGAGGTGACACTTTCTGCTGGGCCCTGCGGCAACTGAGCACACACTATCTGTGTGTGTTCTATTTGTGCCCGTGTTTAAGTTTATATTCTGTATGGTGTTTATTTTTCTTTTAGCTACTTATTTTTTCATGGGGAACGGCGCCCTTCAGACTGACAAGCAGCTTCGAAATGTATCAGATACACACACACCGTATACAAATGGTAATTAGGTCGTGACTCAGCAAGCTACAAGACATTAAACATGGTTAATTTGAACCCTAAAAGGTGTTCCCCTATAAAGCCAGCGCCCATCAAATATTGCGGGAATCAACCCATTTCCAAGCAAACAGTTAATAATTTACTTGATTTCCAAACCACCATTCTGCAGGAGAAAGCAATGTCAGCCTATCTTGGACTCGAGCGTGTGATTGCTCAAAGGCAGTTTTGATTTCCAGTTTCCTGGCTCCGAGAATTTCTCAGCCCAGTGAGATTGACAGAGAAGTCTGAAATCTCATTTTGTTTCCTTTCGAATTTAGAGCGCCACCAGGAAGAGGATGAACGTTCCCGCAGAAGCCCACCTGGCCCGTTCCACATTGACCCATAACGCTTACGAAATTCTGGGTTCGGGCACACTCGGGCCTGCCTCAAAACGTTTGAAAAGAGATCCCCAACCCACGAAGATAAGTTGCTTAGGGACGGCAGCCTGGATTTCCATCAGCCTCAACTACCAGCTTGGTAGATTCAAGCCGTCCGATGCTACAATTCTCCCACAAACCTTGTTCGTTTTGATAAGTGCTGGAGTAAAAGCAGGCTTTCAAAAGCCTAGAACACAAGATTTAAAAAAAACAGTCTCAGCCTGGAGAAGCTAACACTTCAGCAGAGAATTTGTTAACTCCTTTTGAAGCCTCTCATAATATTGAGGGTGGTGGGGAGACAGGAGGAAGGAAGGAAGGAAGGAAGGAAGGAAGGAAGGAAGGAAGGAAGGAAGGAAGGAAGGAAGGAAGGAAGGAAGGAAGGAAGGAAGGAAGGAAGGAAGGAAGGAAGGGGTTTCCGACACCCAGCAAATGCGTACGCAGATACCAGCTTTACTAAAATGCTGTTCTTTGGAGGCAAAAATAACAAGTTACATCTCAGCAGAACTAAGTCCAAATGTGGCCTCTGGGCTTTGTAGGTCCAATACAGCCTCCTGGTATCTTTGCAGTAATTCTCAAGTCCTTCTTCTCCTTCCGCCTTGAAATTTCAAGTAGCCATCCAGGTTCCCCCATTGACCTACATGGTCATTTCTCTCCTGCAATGTTTTATCGCTAGAGACTTGTAGCACAACTGGTTGCTTTGAGTTTCTGTAACATCTCTCTTCAACTTCTATATTTCCCTCTTTCTTTTGCTGTCGGGCCAGGCTAACCCCTCATCTTGCCTCAGGAACCATTGCTAATCTACGGTTAATAGGGATCATCAAGCCGACATCCCGCTTCTCTTGCACCAACCATCCATGTTCTTGTGATGGACCTTCTCCCTTGATGATCTGAACCCTCAACATCATGGCTGGGAAGCCTCAGAGCTAAACCACTGACACCATAATGCAAACCCTTTGAGTAAATGCCAGGCGAGACAGAGCCAGCCCATGGATCTACGACATGCAGATGAGCCATTATCCAATATTTGGTTTATTATACCCAGCCAGGATATCCCTACTGCTTGCCATCTTCTTCTGGGTTTCTGTACCACAGGGGAGTCAAGAGTTTGGTTAACCTCAGAAAAGCTTGACCGGTACTTGGACGGGAGACCAAATGAAACCCAGCAAGAATTGCTTAGGTAGAGCCGCTGCAGGAAAAAAAGCCAGATAATATGTTCATTTCAAGCTTTCAAACACAAGGTGTTAGGGAATAGGGGAGGCCTTTTCAAAGCCACCATGAAACGTTTGGCTGGGCTGGCATTTATCCCACCCTAATGGGAGGCTCTGACATCCAACCTACGGCTTGCTCCTTGCATGTACACCAGAGTTTGAAATCCAGGAAAGGTAAGAATTAAAGCAGGATGGCCTCCCCAGGAAGAGAAGGCAGGCATCTTTTCAACATCATTTATCTTTTCCCGTTGAGGACCTTCCTGGGTGACAGTTGGAGCAAAACAACTGGGTCATTTCCTTCCACTGCTGCCAGTACAGCCTGAAGTGACCTACCTCAGTTACTTATCAAAGACAGATAAAGATGTTTTTTTGGTGGGGGAAAGGAGGGAGTGCTGAGAGAGGACCACCCTCCCAACCCCCTGGGGAAGAAGGGAACTCAGCATTGTTTTCCAGCAGTACAATCTTCAGGATGGCTGTGCTCACATACAATCCAGAGTCTCTTCAATTAACCCCATATTCTGGCTTCACACGGCACAGGGTTCCCCTAAACTAATGAGCGAGGTTCTTGAAACACATTGGACAAAATGCGTTTGGAGAGTCTGTGCACTTCAAAGCGCATATGAACACAACCAGCATCTTCTTGCTCAAAAACTAAAGAAGGATGATTCAGGTCAACCTTCCAAGGTAGCTTTCACGATGAATATTTCAGGGCCTAAAACATCCTCCAGACGCGTAGGAGCTCGGCAGACCCACCTGCAGAATCCAGCAGCATTACTCACTTTGAATGTCTTCAGCGGGTTGCCTTCAATCGCCTTAACCATCCCAACATTTTATTTGCTTATTCATCATATTTATATAGCCACCCATCTCACAAAACGTGACTCTGGGTGGTGCACCATAAAAACATTAATCTCTGTTGTTCAGAGCTAGCCACAAGTCCATCCTCAATCTGGCCCAGCCAGTTCCTTCCCATCTCCAGGAAGCATGGCCAAAGCGTCAATGATGGATCTTGAAGATGCTAGGGCAGTGTTTCTCAACCTTAGCAACTTTAAGATGCGTGGCTGGCTGGGGAATTCTGGGACTTGAAGTCCACACATCTTAACGTTGCTAAGGTTGAGAAACACTGCCCTAGGAGGACAACTGAGTGAACATGGGGTTCAAGCAGCCTTCACTCCCCCCAACCTGGCATGGAAGGAGATGTCCCTGAAGCCAGGTTTGGCTTGACAAACCCAACTTCCATTTTCTCAGCAGTTTAGCACAATCCTCGACCAGGCGAAGCTACCCACTCCACTTCTGGAGAGAAAAGCAGCTTTCTTGATTGTCAATTTCTAGATTCCCAAGGCCAAACCGAGAGGGCCTTTCTCCTCCTTCCAGCTCAGAAGGCTTCAAGTGACCACCTTCTCTCCTCTTTAGTTACTCCAGCCATTGCCTGCCCAACACCACCTCATTGACTTTAATACACTTTGGCTCTTTAAGGCCACACTGTCAGAAATGTTGGGGAACAGCTGAGTTTGTTGTTCTCCAGTTTTTAATAGCTTTTATGACTCCAACCCCTGGTCCATTCTGGATTCCAGCTGTGCTCCCGATCAGTCCGCCGTGCCTCCTTTGAATCGGACACCAGTTAGGCTGCGCACCCGGGCCTCTGACACCTGAGTTGCATCATTGTCTGCCCTCTCGAGTACAAGGTGCCCTCTTAAACAAAGACTCTGCTTGCAAGCTCAGTGGCTCTCTTGAAGACAGAGGTGGGCAGGCTCCAGGCTGCAACCCTACTTTGTTTTCCACAAGGCCCTTCGGATCTTTGCAACAGAAGCAACATCAACCCCCAAAGGCATTGAGGGAGAGAGATGTAAACCTGCTCGCAAATTTCCACAGGCAAAACGTCCTAGCCCATCAGTCTAACGTCAGTGCGCGGGGCTGGGCATATTTAGAACTATTTCACCCTTGTGGAAAGCTGAGGCTGAGAGATGAGCAGCGACGGCTTATCACCTTGTTAAAACTGGAAAGCTTTAGAGATTAGGAGTGAACCTGCCAGAGATCTGAAGCTTTGGACAAGACAGTCACCCTTTTTGCACTCTTTTTCCCCATCCAGGGGACGGGGAAATCGCTCAGGCTGGAATTAACAGAACAGACTCAGCCCCCAGCAATGGCCACGTAGTTTGGCCTCAGGCCCCGCACAAATTCAAAATCTTTTCAGTAGTTTCTTCTGGTTCAGTCAATCCCTATATAGCTCCACGCTTTGCTAAGGTTCTGCTTTAAGCACCATCTCCAAGCTATTTATCTGGAGTTAAACCCCACGCTGAAAATCAATGCCGCTCGCTCCTGAACACGCTTCAGTTATGGCGTTTTCGACCGGAGTTCGTTTTCAGGACCCACATTCCAGCCCGTCTCCTAGCAATTTCACACCGTGAAGATGCCACAAACAAGCATCGTCTCCTACAGTCGTGTTTCCAAGCTACTCCCCACTACAAGGGAAGAATTCACACTCGCTTTGTTGCTAAACAACCTTCTGCTCGATTATCACCCAGGCAATATTTTACATTACCACCCTGATCTGGCAGTTTCCTTCCTTCGCTGAAATGCAGCGACCAGACTGAAAGCGTAAGAGGAAAAGGAAAAAGGGGGGGGGGGGGGGGAAAGCAGAGGATAAATTAGGCAATGGAATTCTTTAAAACTTTGTCAAAAAGTAAAGTCTTCATTACCCCTGGAAGGAAGGAAGGAAGGAAGGAAGGAAGGAGGGAGGGAGGGAGGGAGGGAGGGAAGGAAGGAAGGAAGGAAGGAAGGAAGGAAGGAAGGAAGGAAGGAAGGAAGGAAGGAAGGAAGGAAGGAAGGGGGAAAGGAAGGGGGGAAAGGAAGGAAGGAAGGAAGGAAGGAAGGAAGGAAGGAAGGAAGGAAGGAAGGGGGGAAAGGAAGGGGGAAAGGAAGGAAGGAAGGAAGAGGGGGAAGGAAGGAAGAGGGGGAAGGAAGGAAGGAAGGAAGGAAGGAAGGAAGGAAGGAAGGAAGGAAGGAAGGAAGGAAGGAAGGAAGAGGGGGAAGGAAGGAAGGAAGGAAGGAAGGAAGGAAGGAAGGAAGGAAGGAAGGAAGGAAGGAAGGAAGGAAGGAAGGAAGGGAATTAACTTCGTAGGGCAAGGAATTTCATATAAAGAAGTAACACTGCTGTGATTTTCTGCATGGATAATGAGAAAGGGATTCTCCGGCCCTATTTCTCAAATAATAATTCTAGCTCTCATGCCCTCCCTTGGCCACAGATGGCGCACTTCCAACTGATTTCTTTTTAACTGATGAATGTTGCAGATCCAGAGCATGTTCCAAAAATCTGTAAAATCTTTGCTTTATCTATTCACGCCCCCAATTTACAAATGCTTTCCACCTCCTAAGACCATACCTGCAGTAAAGGGGGGGGGGGGAGGAGCAGGAGGAGGAGGAGGAGGAGGAGGAGGAGGAGGAGGAGGAAGAGGAGGAGACTCCATGCCAAAGATGAAGATGTAACACAGGTGAAAAGGACTGAGTGCAAATTCTGTGGCAAGTGGCCAACGTCATACAGCAGGTATGCAAGGAGGAAAGTCACAGGTCAAACGAGAGATCAGATTTAAGCTGACAAGTTTTTAAAAAATGACATAATGAGAGCTCACAAATCTGCCTGCAAATTTCTCTGCAGGAAAGCTAAAAGTCATGGCTAACGTCAGCTGGGACAAGTCCGGGTTCCCTTGAGTGTCTCGAGCTCACATCCTTCCCATTGCGTTGGGTGACTCAGCACCCGAAGATGAAAAGAGGATCTTGAAACTGAGGAAACTTAAACTGGAATCCTCCTCTGATTCAAGAAAGGGCCCCCATTAGCAGCCGTCCGAGAGGGGACCGGGAGAACTCTGAGCTAACAGCCGCGGGGTCCAGCTTGCTCCAAGAAAACTTCCTAGATTCCTCACTTTTCTCTCAAATTTTGGCTCTCCTCAAGACAGTCGGCTGAAGCTTCCTTGGATGATTTCTTGAGAAAGGAAGGCAGGACATCAATCAAATCAATCAAACTCTAAGTGGGGAACTTGCTGTAAACTTTAAAATTGCTGAGCGACCGATGCTTATTGGATTCCAGAGAAAAACACACTTCAGACAGCAGGAGAGAGGAAAAAAGGCAGGAACAGGTTTAACAACTGGCTGGATTATTTCAAAATAGTGCTCCAACACAGGACCACTTGTAGAAAATGTTTCACCCCTGACAAGGCCCTGATTCACACTGATTGCCCATTAATTTCGCCATCTTGAAAACAATTCATCACAATTAATTGCAGGCAAATTAATCTGAATGGCTAGGCCTTAGCTATACCCCCATTTATTGCCCTGGAAATCTCATAACAGGATATAATCCATACAGTACATAGGATAAAACGCTACTGCGAAATAAAAATAAACTATTCTTTAAAAGATTAGAATAGCGAGGACTACAATTTAATAGAAAAGCACAGGTTTTTATGTGGGACAATGGAACACAGCCAAATTTTGATTGTAAAGTTCCAGACACCAGAGTAAAACAATGTTTTTTACCTGGTGCTAAAAAGTAATGATGTTGGTGCCCCCAAGAGGAAAGGTGTTCCAACACCAGGGAGCCAGAAGACAGAAAACCCCTCTCCCCCCCCCCCCCTTTGCAGATCTAGTATTATGGGAAGGTGCATAATTGGGAATTATGGAAAAGCAGTTCACTCACTCAAGCACTGGGGTCCTGAATTTTTCAGAGCCTTAATCATTCTTATTAAAAGTCTTATTACGAGTCCACCGGAGTTGGGTAGCCAATACATTTAAAATAATAATAAGTCCGTTGCAAAAGGCAGCTTTACTTGGAACAGCTTATATCCTGCAACGATGCCTCTAACACCATCCAACAAGAGGGTGAGGGTTAGGGTTAGGGTTAGGACTTGCCTACCCCAAGTCCTTGGGAAGGATTCAAGGATAAAAATGCCAGATCCAGTCTAAACATCTGGCTGACTGCATGGCCAACCATAATTATAATATCTTGAGAGTTCTGGCTGGTAGTGCATCAACAACTACCTAAGGGCAGTGCTATTTCTGCAGGTTATTCAAAGCAACCTATACCATCAGCAACTCCCAAGCGGTCTTCAAGGGCAGACCCACAAAGAGTACTTTACAGCAATCTAACCACGACGCTCCTGAGACCAAGCCTTTCCTGGCAAGGAAAGGTTGCAGGACCACCCCAGCTACCCTTCCCAACCCACTGACATCTCAAGGGGCAGAAATGAATACAGCTGCTGAGCCCTGAATTGAATTCAGCTGCTGGCTAAGCGAAGGCACTGATGTTCAGGGTTCCTCTAGCAGTTTCTCAGACTTTGGGTTAGGAGCACCAGCCCAATTAAATACACTATTTTGAAAACACACATGCCTAAAACGAGCTCTTAAGGAGGCTGAGCCAAGGACACCCGGGCTTTGCACCCAGCAGACTAAACAAGGATTAAAAATGAATCCCTAGAAAAGCATTTAGGAGAAACCAAGGTTAAAACAAACAACTGAAAGAGACAGTTCCCCAAAACGGCTTTTGCTCGGGTTCCAAGGGTGACAACTCGGGGCCCCTCTGCACATTTTTCTCACAGGGGAAGAAAAAGAGTTCACACCTATTTCCCGCACAGGTAAGAAATGCAGGCGTACCTTTCCACGCACCCACTCGCATTCCTCCACTCGGGCTCCTCTTCTTCCCCCAGACACCTCCGGCCACAAGCACGCCTCGGACCGTTTTCCCCCGGCCCGCCCCCCTTGCACGGCCCAGGCCTACCGTTTGCCAGCCAGCCAGCCAGCCCACCCTTTCCATCCTCCACGGGCGAGCCCAGAGAGAGGCTGCAGACGCCCCCAGCCCGCGCCTCCGCAGGGGCCGTCTGCCGAGGGGAAACCCGATCTGCTTCTGCCCCGGCCCGAGCGACGCGTTTCCCGGGCGCGTCTCCCCGAAGGGCATCTGCGGCGCGCGCCCCACAAAGAGGCGCGGGCTACCTGCTGCTGTGCTGCTGCCGAGGAGCCCCGCCACAGTGCAGCGAGGCGGGCAAACGCACCCCGGAGCCGCCGTGGCAGGAAGGGCCCGGAGCCGCCCGGCTTCCCCCGCCGCGCAGAGAGACCCATCATCCCACGGATGAGGCGGGGGTCTGGGCCAGCCATCCACGCGGCAGAACAAAGAGGCAAGGAGCCATCAGTCCCAGCCCGCCGCCCGCCCCCATCGTCCCCAGCCAGCGGGGGCTGGGAGTGATGGGGCTGCAATCCGCCCCGCCCGGGCTCCGCGAGGGGCAGCCTGGCCGGCGCTCCTTCCCCGACGCCCCCTCCCCGCGGGCGCACATGCATGCATGCATGCATGCACGCGCACCCCCGCGCGCACCCCGCCCCAAACTCACTTAATGCGGGACCCCATGGCGGCGGAGGGCCCCGCATGGGCCCCGGGCGGGCGGCGGCGGGCTGGCGGGCGGGGCTCCGGCTGGGGGAGGGTCACTCCATGCCCGTCCGGAGGACTCAGCAGGCAGCGGCGCGACCGACAGACGGACAAGCCAGCGGGCAGCAGCGGACCGGAACCGCGCGCGGGGACGGCTGGGAAACGTAGTCTCGCCGCCGGAAGTCGCTCCCCACACGCTGCCGCCCCGCCCGCGGGAGGGTCGCCGCAGCCCCCAGCCCCCCCGGCCGAGGAGGGGGCGGGCGTTCCCCTCAGGGCGCGCAGAGCGCCCTCCGCTCCCCAAAGGGGAGGCCGCCTCTTCGCGGCGCGGTGCTCCAGCTCGGAGCTTTCCAGGTGTTGTGGACTACAACTCCCGCCATCCCCAGCCAACGGGGTCGAGAGCTGGGCTCGATGGGAGTTGCAGTCCGGCGCGTCCTGCGAGCGCCGGGCGAAGAGGAGGGAAGGCGGCCTAGGTCGGGGATCATGGGAACTGTAGTCTGCAGGCCCGGGGAGGGGGCGGCAAGTGGGGAAGGCTGGCTGGGGAGGATGAGTGCTGTAGTGCGAGAGCCGCGGCTCGGATCCCCCTTTTACAGCTACAATGTAGCCAAACCGCAGCGGATACAGAGTAGCCGCCGGATTGTTTCCAGTCTGAATGTAACAACGCAGGGCGGATGGCAACATTTCCTTTGTGCCGGAAGACACCCCCCGCCCCCGGGAAGGGCCTGATCGGGCGGCAGGGACCCGAGCATGCACAGAGCGCCTCCCCCTGCCCGCCGCACCCTCCCACCAGCAGCGCTCCGGGGCGCGCCCCCCAAGTAACCCTCCCCCAGTTAAACAGGGACTCCGGCAGCGGCGCGGGAAGCCGAAAGGCCGCTCAGCGCCGCTTCCCCGCATTCCTTCCGCAACTCCGTAGAGGAAGAAACCGCGTTTTCTTCTTGCGGGGGAGGCCCTTCGAGCAACCCTCCTTCTCCCCCCCATCCGTAATTAGCTCCACGGCTCCTGCGCTGCCATGTGCTAATTAAGACGAGTTTCTACGCATCATTTCTCCTCGAGCAGCTTTTGTTAGCAAGGTCCCCCCCGCCCCCGGTAGAAAGGCTGGCGAGGCGGCCGCCTCCACCAGCAGCCTGGAAAAAGGAGCAACGGGGGGTGCCGCGGGGCTGCAGGCACCCCGCCCAGGAAGCCAGCGTGCGGCTCCAGGGCCGTGGTTCCGACCCAGCTCGGAGGAGACCGTGGCCGAGGGCAGAGCGGGGACCTCGGAGGCCCGGGGCAGAGTGCGTGCGTGGAGCAGGGGGCCCGTTGGCGGCAGAGAAGCGCACCGGGGCGGCGGTGCTCCAGGGGAGTCAGGCTCCGTTGCTGGGGGAGCTGAGCAGCGGGGGCTGGCCCCTGCCCGGGCTGAGCACCGAGCCTCGCACAAAAGGAGGCCCCTCCAAGCAGAAACACACAATGTGGGATTGTGCGTGACGCGGAAGCCCCCAACCCTGTCCAGAGAGAGTTTGGAGGGGTGGACGGAGAGTCTTGGCTCAGTGCTCGAGGCGCTCGGAGAGAAAGGAAATTACAGGCTCCTTGCAAATGCGTTTGCCGATTTATTTTAAGCAGCGTTTTTCTTTACCCCACCTAGTAGGAAGAAAAGCACCCGTAGCTCGTACAGTGGAGTAGTAAAACTGGCTTATGAGCTAAGAGAAGAGGGAGGAAGAGTAGGAAAACATCCAGGCTGGAATAAAAAATATGCGTTTCGTTTCAGACCCTGAGGAGGAAGGAAATGGATCCCTGTTCCATGTGGGTGACTGATCTGAGATTCCCCTCCTTAACGGGTGTTACACACACACGGCCATCCACACCACCCTTTCTCTGCTGATAGAAAACCATCTGCCCAGTAATCTCTCATTTTGAATGCCCCCCCTGGGTTTGGGCCAAACAGCAGCCGGGAATCCTGGGAGTTGTAGTCCAAAAACATCTGGAGGCAACCAACTTGGGAAAGTTATTCCTTTTCAGATGTTACAGAGAACCCAGAAAAGGATAAGAAATAGAAACTAGAGAAACTAAAAGCTTAAAGTAAACATAGGCAAAAGGTTTTTTCCCCCACCAGATGGGCCCCTATCTCTAGGCCTTCCATCCTAACTGTGGCCAGTCAAGGTTTTCACATAAACCTTTTTTCTTTAAGCATAAGAGAAGGTGCAAAGAAGCCCTCAGCTTTGGTGGGGTACATGCCCTGCTAACAGTAATGGCAACATCAGTTTAGACACAGCTTGGCCAGTTTATTGCAAACCTAACCAAAGCCCAATTCCACCCCAGATGTGCTCTCACTACCCTGTGCAAACCAGGATCTCTAATCTAGACCCAACACCCACTACTCACATCCCACAAGCTTGGAGGAACACGTAATACACGGGGAGAGTTGAATCAAGAGAGGGAACGGAGTATCAACAGGCTGCAGCTGAAGAAAGAGAGTTCAGGAAGTCCTGAACTGGTTCCCATTCCAGTTTTAGAGGCTGGAAGCTCAGAATTCCTTGGCAGAGAACCAGATAGCAGCAAAGGCAAGGCAGGGCAGTGATCAGGCGTATGGGCTTGGTAGTCCTTGAGCACAGGGAGCAGAGCTAAGGAAAGGTGTTGCATGCAAAAGAGAGGAAATGCAGTGAGCCCGCTTATATCTGCTAGCTGGGAGTCTCCCTGCAGCTGTTGCTAGTTTAAACTTGGCCGGCTTGTTCTCTCTTCCTCCAATGTCCTCCCTTCTCCAGCTGTTTGCCTCTGGCTCCTCCCAGAGGTCCTGGTCCTGCAAAGCCTTAACATTCCTCCAACCGCTGTGCTAAAGCAGCCCCTTTGATTTGCCCACTACATGGTGCACAGACTCAGACCTGCCCCCTTTTAAATGGCTTTGTGGCCTGGCATGCTGGGCAAAGTCAGCCAGTTGTGGTTTGTTTTAAAAGACATGGGGAAGAAAATTATGGCTTAGCATGTGTGAATCCAGGCCTTGTCCCTCCCTGTTGCAGCCACGGTAGCCAAAGGCTGCAGGGTGGGAAAATTTAACACAGCGGCTCCAATTTCCTTTTCTTTCTTTTGATGATGCCTGTTAATTAGATCGATGGCTCCGTTGTCATCCCCTGGGATTTCCAACAGCATCTTCCACCCTGAGCTGGGTGGACCGCTGAGGCCAAACTGGGGACCTTCTGTGTGCAAAGCAGGGTGGTGTCTTTGAACTAAAGGTGTCTTGAAAGAGAGAGAGAGAGAGAGAGAGAAAAAACTGGGACAGTTTCTGTTGGAAGACAAAATGCTCCCTACTCCAGTGGTGAGATCCTGATTCGTCTTGCCCAATTCCCCTTCAGTGGCTGCATTCACACCTTTGATTCCTCCCTCAACCCGTTTTCCAGGTTCAGTAAGTGAGATCAGCAACTAAAAGACGCGAACCATGGTTAGCATTGACTGGGTTTAGCGTGTTGCATGGAAGCGGACTCTTTCTCTCTTCTTCCCACCTTGCCTCTTTCCCTGTCCAATCTCAGCTTTTCTTGATGGGAGCCTTTCTCCAAAGCCAGCTGCCTTCCTACCCTACCGCTCCCCTCCATGCGCCACTGCATGTCCCCTCTCCATGTTTGGTTTCCCCTTCTCATGGGCAGAAGGCCACTAAGTCTGCCGGCGTTCTGAATTGTCCCCAGCCCCAAGCCACGCACCCGCCCTCTGCCCTTTCGCCTGGCACCCACGCAACCCTCCAGCTTGTTTTTTCCACCCATCGCTAACAAGCCCCTGGCGTCCATAAGATAATATATTTCCCTTGAAGCATTGTACGCCGCGTGACCTTTCCATGCTTCATTCACAAAGGGGGAAGAAATAACCACCCCCTTCCCCCCCCCACCCCGCTTCTCAGGCCTATCATTGTCTGGATAGCAATAACTCACCTCCATAAAATCCCCTTATCCAGGATACAAAGTCAGCCCCCCACCAAAGAAAAGAGCGCTGGATAATTGACCTAAAATGAACCCTCCACTTTACAGCAGAAGGAGATTTAAATACGGGCAAACATACCCAAGAGTTACTGCCTCTTCATAGACCCTTCTGCCTGTCTGCAAAACCTTTATGATTAACAACAACCCCAGATTTATAAACACAGAGACAGGAACAGCCTTTCCTCCGCCATCATTTCTCAGTGTTTACCAACTTTCCAATTCTTTCTTCCCCATCTCATTATATCACAATTTCCTCAAGAATGTTATCCCAGCGTGCAGCTTCTGGATTTGGCTTCCCATAAATCATTGGTGGGTTGAATTTCTCAGCTCGCCACCCGTGATCACGGGGGAGGGCAGGTACTAAAACCTCAGGTGTTGGAATGAATACATGAATGAGGCTATATTCCCCCCCCCACCCCCCACCCAGCCTCCCAAACCTTGCGACAAAATATTATTAAAATTTAAATCACCTCCTCCCTCCACAAACTTCAGGCAGCAGAAACAGAATGGCCACTTCAGTGAGGCTAACCCCATTTCTGAAATTTGCCAATAGCTGATGAAGCACACTTCTGAAATGTTAAAATAGCACTGGAGTTATTCTCTGGTATAACGTACAAGATCCCAACGCATTATCATGGCGCGTGCACGCACACATATATAGAAATATGCGCTCTCATTGTATATATAGGAAGCATATTTCATTAACACTTTAGTTGCGGTCTTAATGTAATCCCAGTTCCTAAAGGAGGTAAAACATTCTTGAAGGTGGAGAAGGAAGAAAAGCAGGCAACTAGATTGTGTTCAGATGACATGCAGAGCCCCTTTTAAGATGCAATGCATCTTTGGGATTGAAATTCTAAATTCTGCATACCAGAGATGGTGGCATTCTGTATGTGCATAATGCATGTCCTCAGGTAACCCTGCATTCCTGGTTAAAAAGTTCCACGTGACAGGGCTGAGATAGGGGGTCGTACATGCTTGTTAAAGGTGAATGACCAAACATGAGCTGAATTTACTGATCCCCTAAGAGCAAATGGGGTCTGCTTGTTTATGGTTGAGTGTGTGACCCTGCAGTTCGTAAGTCATGATTCGTGGCAGAGCAGTGTTTTGAGAAAGCAAGGCCTTGCTGAAGCAGGAGTGTTCAGTGGTCTAGTTAAAAATACATCTTCAGCTAGAAAGCTCAGCCAGAAATCTCAAGACGGTGCCGCTGAGCGTAGTAAGAAAACAGCCTCAAGTGGGGACATAGAAGTCTGTCTTGTTCCAGTAGGCCTCCTGGATGTAAACCTGGATCAGCTAAACCGACATGCTCAGAATCAGAACTGGGGAGTTACGTGGGTCCATGTTCCAGCTCCACCCAAGTCTTGGAGACCTCAAGAACTTTCTCCTGGTGATCCCTTGGGACCCTTGTGGGAACGGGCACGGAGCCTTCCACCGTTGGATCTTCTCAGCGTGTTTCCACAGCCTGGTGCCCTCCGTCTTTCCCAGGGAGGCCAGCGTTCGAGAAAGATGGGTGCTGTGCTTCAAAGAACCTGGAAGGACCCCATGGGAGGGCAGCCCTTCTGCAGTTACTACACCTTTGCTTAAAAGCTTCCTGCAGGGCCGGGACAGCCCTGACAGGACCCCCCAGCGCTGCTATTCTATCCCTCTCTCTGCTTCCACCGCCTTCCTCGTGTCCACCTTCGCCTCCTGCCAGGCCCCTCAGTGACCCTGGTTCAATGTTCCTCCTCTAATAGGATGCCCAGAACGGTGGTTCGCCTTCGGGTGCCAGCATGTCTCCACCAACCTCAGCATGCCGTTGCCTGGCAACCTCACGCTTGCGCCCACTCCCCAAAGCTTCCTCGGCAGCGTGTTTCCTACCAGAGCTCAATTAAGCGAGACCTTTTGGGTGGTGACTCTTTGGCGTGGCTGGCTTTCCCAACTGGAGGCATTTCCCCATTGGATGTCTTCAGAGCCGAAGCAAGGCTGTTTTTCTCTGCTGGGGGAGATGCGCTCTGCTTTGCTTTGCAGATGTTTGCCCCTCCCCGCCAGATGATAGTGCTGGGCGGAAGCGGCTGCCTCTGCTCCATCTGGACAGAATCTCCCCCCTTCATTGCAAGGAGGGGTCTGTATTCATATTTGGTTTGGAAATCCTCCTCCTCCTCCTCCTCCTCCTCCTCCTCCAGCAAGTCCTGTCCCGGGTTGGAATCCTGCGGGCAACACACCCGGGTTGCAGCGTTCACCCCACTTTTCTCGTGGCAAGAATGTTTGGGGAGACAGCGTTGGTCTTCCAGTCAAAGGATACTGACGGTGTTTTGATGGTGCCTGTGGTTATTATTCAGAAATATCCTAGTTCAGCTAAGTTGCAAGAACAGAGTTCAATGCTCCAAGAGGTCCCCCCCCAAAAAACTTGTGGTTCCCACATCTGATTTTGAATGGAACAAGAAGCTGAAGATCTTCCGGTAAACATCTCAGCTCTTTTAACTTCTTTCAGTAGGATAGCCATTCATGGCAACATTTTAATAGAAGAACCTCCAGTTTCAGAGGCTGTCTACCTCCAGGTTATACTGGCCAGGGGAGGGAGCCAACAGCAGGGAAGGCCAACACATTGGTGCCAGCTGGTGGGGATAGGAGGAGCCTCCGAGCTTGATTAGCAGCAGAACCAGTGGTAAGAACCTTTAGCTTGCCAGATTTGTTAAACTACCACTCCCAGCATCCCTCACTGCCCAGGCAAAGAATTCTGGGAGTTGAAGTCCCACATGCCTGGAGGGTACCCAGGTGGGGGAGGCTGAAGGACTAAGTAACTGATCAGCCTTTGCTGGACCGCATGAGAGATGGAGTCAATGTCTAACCTTGGGGGGAAATGCTGTGCTGGGTTTTTCTCTGCCAATTAGAAGCAAATTATTTATTTTCTGCGGCTGCCAGATGAGGAAGGATGGGGCTGCAGGTGAAAAAAAAACAGGGCTTTCCTCGGACTAGACTGGAGACAGAATTTCTTTGGCTGTGCCCTGTCCCTAAGCCACAAGAGAAGGAAATTGATCCGTCCACCACCGCCACTTCCTTGCAATACTGCAGAAGCCGTCCAAAACCCTTTCAGGACAGCATCTGGTGAAATGCAGAGGGAAGCCCCCTCTAATGGGGAGAAGACATGAAGAGGGGTTTCAGTGGGTGGCACCTCCAGGAAGAAAGAGGAGGGACAAAAACATAGGAAAAACCTTGAGATGTTGGTCAGAGGGACAACATTGCTGGAGAAGTTAGGGCAGTGTTTCGCAGCCTCGGGAACTTTAAGATGAGTGGACTTCAGCTCCCAGAATTCATGCTGGCTGGGGAATTCTGGAAGTTGAAGTCCACATGTCTTAAAGTTGCCAAGGTTGAGAAACACTGGGCTAAGGGAATGAAAATCATCACGGAGGCTATCCTGGTCAAACAGATGACACCTGCTTGGGTGAGAGCTGGAGGTCAAATGTGGCCACCTTGTTTTAGAAAGGCAACCTCATAAAACTGGCCGCAACTATCTCGGAAGTGCATTTAGTTTCCTCCCGTGAGTCTGTCTCCTGCCCGCTTTTCTGTAGCGCACAGCTACCGTTCGTCCATCAGACGGAGTGGATTCTGGATCCACGGCCCCTCTACCACCAGTGATGTTCTCACTTCCACGGAGCTCTGGGCCCCCATCTGGGCTGGGGGATGCTCTTCTCCCTGTCCAGGACAGGCTCAGGCGCTGCCAGGTCAGTGCTGCAGAAAGCATTCCTGGGTTTCTAGACACCTCCTCTAAATCGCCCCAGGCTGAACCATGTGGGCATTTTTGGGGTGAGAAAAGGCTCCCTCGGAGGGCAGGCTGGCGTAGGCAGCCTCAGGGACTCTGGCTGAATGTGCCTTTATTTAATGAATGCAGTTTTGCTGACAGATTCATTATTTGTGTTTCGTTGCTTCAAGTCAAAACTGATTAGTTACACTTACGGCTGCAAAGATGTAATGATTTTATTGTTTATCTTCAATTTATTTTGATTAACATCTTAGTTTGTTTCATTGCCAGCGCAATTAGGTGTAGTGTAACAGTGATGACTTTAATTTTGTTGAAATTAAGATGAATAAGTGATGGAGTATGGCACTTTGTTTAACAAATAAATCACAGTTAAGAGGATTGTATTAGTAATAAATGAAAGAGCGAGAGAGGGAGGGAGGGAGCATGTCTAATTTAAGTGCCTGGATCTGTTCACTTGAAGCATGCCAAAAAGCATGGGAGGGAGTGGGGGGCGGGCTGTAGTTTTTAAAAGGAACCCCATTTGAGGGCTGCAATTTTGGCCAGAAGGTTAAAAAGGGGAGGGGCTTTTTAAAAAATAAGCATCAGTCCACAATTGATAAAGAAACTGAAATAGAAGGGAAGGACAGGTTGAACTTAATCATAGGATGGGACTGTATTTGTCAGATGAAGCAGCAGGAAAAGAGGGGTGGGGGGGAAGGAGTCCAGGTGAGAAAGCAAATGCAAGAAGGAAGGAAGGGAGGGAGGGAGGGAGGGAGGGAGGATTCAATGTCTGCATCTTCTCTTAATTCTCAACTATTTACACAGATCCCCCAAATCATTTGATTTCACTGTTTTGATCCAGAAAACACCTTTCAGATTTGAGGAGGCTGTCCCTGCCCTTGTTCTCCCCAAACCCTAGAAGATACATAGATTGGAAGAGTTCGGGGTGAAGGTAGTGAGGGAAAACTACCACACCTAAGATGATAACTTTGGCCTCCAAGTCAAATGGGAAGGGATATCTCCCGGTGAGTCAGGGGAGATGAATCTTCCACCTCCTCAAAGAATTCTACAAAACTGTACAATTTGGGGGTGTCCTTCAAATCAATCCAGAGTTCCTAACAGGGCCAAACAAGTCTCTATTTTATGCTGGCAGAGAAATTGGACATAGAAGATGTGTTCAGAAATATTTGCCCTGGAAACTTGTAGGGATTGGATGGAGTTTGGCGAACTGCAGTCCCATCGTATCCTCAGGCCTCCAAGTTCCTACATTTTGGGACTCCTTAAACTCAGTGCGACACATTTGTTGGGACATGAATGTGTGTGTGTGGGAGGGCTCCTTCATTTTATGCCCGCCTCACCCACCAGGCATGGTTTGGCCCCAAAATGAGCAAATAAAGTGGAGCAGCCCCAGTCCTCCTTCAGCAACCTACTTTCTCTGGAGAACAAGCTCCAGTGGACAGCTGTTCCCTTGCTCTGTCTCTAGATTCCGATGATGAGATAGACTGCCTCTAATTACGGAGGCTCACTAGCTGATAATGTGTGACCTCCATGAATTGAAACGATGATGATGATGATGTAAACCCTTAAACCCATCCTAATTAAGCCCACTATTTTGGGGGAAGAAAAAGCTTTGCACGTTGAAATCCGCCTGCCTGCCTGCCTGCCTGCCTGCCTGCCTGCCTGCCTGCCTGCCTGCCAGAAGGAGGGAGGGAGGGAGGGAGGGAGGGAGGAAGGAAGGAAGGAAGGAAGGAAGGAAGGAAGGAAGGAAGGAAGGAAGGAAGGAAGGAAGGAAGGATTCCCCTCTCTTCCTTGTTTCCCCACCTCGCCTGCTGTTCGGGGGCCGAAATGGAGACTTGGAAGCCGGCCGAGAGGCTCAGCTTCCCGACGGGGCTTCTCTACTGCCCCGGCCCGGCCCGGCCCGGCTCAGCCGGCCACCCGGCGCAACTTCCACGGCGCGTCTCCAGAGGCGCCGGCGGGGGGCAGGCTTGCGCGCCTCCGTCCGGAGCCTCCGCGCGTCCCCTCGCCAGCGCGCCGTGCCCGGGCGCAGGGGCACCGCTCCTCCTTGGTCGAGCTGGGCGGCTCCGCGGAGCGGGAGGCAGGTAAGGGGGGGCGGGGGCGGCCAGGTGAGCGCCGGCTTCGGATGCGGGCGAAGGGGCGGGGAAGTGGGGCGGGGGCGCCTCGGCCGCCGCCCCAACGGCTTCTCCGCGCAGGGAGCCCGACCGAGGCGACGAGCGGCGGAACTCCGCGCCTCCTCCCGGGTAGGTCTCGGCGCGGGGTCTGGCTTCGCTCGCTCGCTCGCTCGCTCGGCCTCCGACTCCCTCCTCCGCTTCCTCTTCTCTCCTCCTGGCGGCGGGGGCGGCGGCGGGGGGGGGGGTCCGGTTTGGCGAGATTAGTCGTGGATTCTTCATTCCTATTGTCATTATTCGCGGGGCGCCTCTCTCTGAACATCAGCGCCGGTTACGGGATCCGGGATGTTACCGGCGGAGCAGATTTCGGTTATTCGGAGTTTCGGTGCGGTTAGGAGCTCGACCAAGAACCGTCATATTCTCTAGAGAGCATTCTGGCTCCGCTTCTTTCGTGGCTGCGCGAGAAGGGTTGGGGGAAGCCGACCCCACCTCGCGCCCTCCGATCCCTGCGGAACGGGGCTGGGGGGGGGGGTAGTGAAGGATCGAGATTTTCTCTGCGCCCGTTGCGTCCCTGCGTTTGAATCCCTCCTTTTATTTGGAGCTGTATTAAATTCTGGTTCCGGCCGCAAAACCACTTCTCGCTTTTTTAAAAAACCCTTTCCCCGCTCTCTTCTCCTTCGGATTATTTTTCCGGAAGGGGTCCCCCTCTCCAATTTCCCTTCCCTAACATTGTGGGAGGGAGCGTATTTCTGCCCTCAACGAAGACCTAAGTAAATCTCCTTTTTGGCGGCTGGCTTCTCTTCCAACCCTTGCCCGCGAATTCGCATCAATCGCTCCCCTCCCCTGGCCACCCGCTCTTTCTTCAGCCCACCCCCCCATCCATCCACTCCTCGACGTGTTTTTCACCGTTGAAAGGACTGAACTGTAACGAGGCAGCGAGTTCTGCAGGCTTCCGCTTGGTCTCCGCGGGGGCTCAAGATTTGCTTTTGAGGTGCTCAAGCGCTTTGGGTCCCTGGAGGGGCCGTGAGAGGGGAACCAATGATCCGCGAGCTGCCCTTGGGTTTTCCGGAAGAGTTTTGGCCCCTCCCGGTCTTACTGTCTGAATGACGGTTATCCCCCCTCCCCCCCACCCCCCGCTTTGTCCGCAGCTTCGGAGAAAGCCACTTTCCTATTGAGGCATCTCGCCGGAGAAAAGTGGCGTGGGGGGGGGGGGCGGCGGGAGACAAAGACGGGGTTCTTCTCAACATCCGAGGAAAAAACAGAGCGGGGACCGGCTTTGGGGGCCCGGACTTTGCCTGGCTGCCCTCTGTTAGAAACAGGAAGCTGGGGCGCTCTGGAATCGCCGCCACCCCTAGCAGGTGGGCTGTCGAGGTGCGCCTTTGGCAGATATCGAGAGGGACGCGGCAGGATACAGAGCTCCGCCGAGAGGCCCGGGGAGGGGACGGAGGGGGGGGCAAGAAAGCCGGCCTGGAATCTCTGGAACCCGAGGGGTGTGAAAGTCGCGGGGGAAGACCTGCCGGGGAGGCGAAGGGGAGGAATCAGAGAGGAAAAAGGGCCGGCGGGGAGGGGGCAACTTTCCTTCTGTCCTTTCCTCCCTTCCCCACCTGAAACTTGTCACGCCGCGCCGGGGGTTGCAGCCGAGACCCACCCCTCGCTTTCTCCAGCCCCCCCCCCCCCCATGGAGCACTCGCAGCCAGACCGTTGTGGGTCCAGGCCCGACGCTCGGGGGCGGGAGGTTCGTAGCGCCTTTGCGCGCAGCGCTCTCTTTTCTTCCGCCGGAGCCGCAGCTAACACCGGGCAGGGTGGGCAGCAGGCAGGGGCTGCGGTTCCTCCGGCTCCCGAGCGGCACTGCGGGGTGGGGGTCTGATTCAGGGCGAAAGAGAAAGTGCTTCCCCCTCCATTCCGGCCCGACGTCCGCTTTGGCCCACCGCGGCAGAATGGCGAGCGCAAACACTGGTTCGGGGCATGAAAAAAGCAGGGGAGGGGGGTTGATCCTATGCCCCCTCTCCTAGTAAGTCGCAAAGCCCTGGCGTGGGTTTTTTTTCCCCCCCGCGGATGCTGTTTTGGGGCGCAGAAATACCCACGGGCGTCCCGGGATCAGAGACGGAAAACCCCAAATCCGATCGGCGGTCGGTGCTTGCGCTTGCAGGCTCGGGGAGCGGGGAAAGGGCAGGCCGCTCGCCTTCTCGCGAGGAGGTGTAGCAAACGCTGCCCGGCCCGGATCCCCGAAAGTTGGGCGTCTCTCCTTCGTGTTCCCGGTGGGTATTCCGTCGGGGGAGAGAAAGAGCTGCATCTCCCTGCGTTCGGGGTCTCTTCCCGCCCCCCTGCGAGGACCCGCCTGACCGCCAGAAGCCCCTCGTCCGGACGCCCGCCAGCCTGCGCCCCGCAGTCGGGTTGCAAAGGCCCCGTTTCACCCCAGCCGCGCGGAAAGGCCCGGGGGTGGGGGCCCCGCCGGTTCTTTTAGTCAGCGGCCTTTGTCCTCCCTGCTCTGGCTTCTTCTGTGGCGCCGCAAAAGTTGTCTCGGCTTCCTTTCCCCGGTTCGGCCTTTGGCCTCCTTCCGTGGACAAAGGACGCAGGACCCTGAATCGCCACTCTCTAATTGCTGCTCGTCTCGGCCGGAGCGCGCGGTGGGCCCCGCGGGGTGGGGTGGGGGGGACGGGCGGCGGTCACGGGAAAGAAACTCCTGGAGCAATCCCATCCTGTGTGTGTGAGAGAGAGGGTTTGGAGAGGTAGAAAACCCGTATCTAATGCCCAACTCCTTTGATGATGATGGCGGTGGCACCGGGCGATCCACTGGTCACACTTGTCCCAGAGCAGCGACTCTCTCCTTTCACCGCCCCCCCCCCCACACTTCTGGGACTTCCAGGAAAGGGGTTAAGCTTTTGGGTCCTCCAACCGGAGGAGATGGAAGTGAATATGGATGGGGAGATGGGGCGCGGGTGGGGGGAGGGGAGACAGGAAATCCAATCCAAAGTCCTTGGAAAAATAAAGCAAGAATAATAGGCTAATACTAATAATCTGGCGCGACGCACAAGGGAAAAATCTCTCTCTAAAAAGCGTGAGAAAAGAAAAGGGGGGGGGAGGAGGGACTATGCTGCGCTCCACTTTTTCGGGAGGGGGCCCACGGGCAAGGCAGCTCCCGGCCTTTCCTCGTTGCCCCACCCCTACCCTGGCGAAAGTCTCCCTTGAGCCAAGAGCTCCGGAGAAGTCCTTCCATGGGGAAAAATAATCACAGTATCACCCCAGCCTTCCTCTGAGTTGGGGCGGGACTACAACTCCCAGCATCCCCTGGAAGGCTGGGAGTTGTCCCGCCCCATCTGGAGGAAGGCAGAGCAGCCGGCGCCCCCACCCTCTCCACGGTCGGAGCGCACAGCGGGGGAAGGGTCTTGTCCATCTTCCCGGACGCCCCATTTTCCTAGCATCCCTGAGATTTATCCAGCCTCCCCCCCCCCATCCCCAAAACCTGGCTCCTGTCCGGGGTTACCAAACTGCTCCTTCGGGCTATCCGAGAGGGGAGAACGAGGGAGGGCGCGCCTCTTTTTTGCTTCCCTGCACTGGCGCTTGCGCGGGATCCTAAGCTCTGAAACCCCGCAAGACCCCCTCACCCCCGATGCCGAAATGGGATCCGGCTAGTGGACTTACAGGGGCAGTTTACTTGCTTTGCCAACCACCACCCCCGCCACAGAACAAAAGAAAGAACCCGACCATCCCCCCCCCCCGCTTTCATTAAGACCCGGGGGGGGCTGGAACCCAGCCCGGAGCAGAAGAGGCCCTTGGGTCCAAGCCTAGTCGCCCCCCCTTTCTCTTGACCTGCTGGCCCGCTCTTCCAGTGGCATTTAATCCTGGGTGAAAATAGCTTTTCCAGACAAAAGCAATTCGGTTTCAGGCATTTGGTCCTGCTTAAGAGGAGGGCTTTTCACAGGGCGCGGGGGGGGGGGGGGGTTGGTGGTGAAAGGAATTGTCTGTTAGCCTGTTCTCCAAATACTCTGGAACCCTTTGAGAGAAACAGCACCTCCCCTGGAAAACCCTTTCTTTGCCCAACGTGCCCAGCTCTCCTACCGAACAGCTAATTTGCTCTCTCTGCCGGCCCTTGGTCAAAGGCCTATTCCCCCCCCCCCACCATTTGGGGTTCCTGTCCTTAAGCCAAAGGCTTCTAGGGCATCCTCAAGCAGCTAGAAATCCCCTTCCCCTTTTCAAACTGTCTAAAAACCAAGGGAGGGGAGATTGCCCTCACATCCAGTGGCAGGGAGTTCCACAGCTGCGCTCTGCCCTGCAGCCCCTCCCTTCGGCTTCCGCCCAGGTCATTCGGGCCTGAGCCTGGGCCCCCAGCCTCTAATGCTTCCTGCATGCCTGGGGAAGGGGGCTGGCCAAGAAGGAAATCCAGGGGAGAGGGGGCCGGGAAAGGTTTATGATTTAGTACTTTTTCTGTAACGGGTGGACTAATTAAAAGGATGATTTTAAATGATTCCGACGTCGTCGAGTTCTCCAGCCGTGCAGAGTTAGTCAAGAGGTGATCCGAAGGCAGCTTTAGCTAGTGATTTACAAATAAAACACAAATAAATGGAAAGTAGGGAAAAAAGGGGGGGGGGGGGAGAAGCCACCAATTCTTAGCTCATCTCCCGTTCCTGAGAGTGAATGAACAGACAGGGGAAGGGGGAAACACCTTCATCCCCCTCCCTTACCAAATGAGCTCTTTTCAGTGAGGAGGGGGTGAGAGGAGGTGAAATGAATGACCCGTCCCTACAAGGAGCCTCTTTTCAAAAAAGGCTTCCCTCAAGGGTCTCCGTTGATCTATGGCAATATTGTGGTTATGTTTGATTGGGGAGCACAACAATTCTGGTCCTGGGCAGGAACTGGGGCCAGCCCCTTCCCATCCCTGCTCCTCGACTGGGGCTGGGGGTGCAAAGGTGTCCCCCCGAAGCCCGACCTTCGAGGGTGGGAGTGGGGGGTCCTTCTCCGGGACAGACTCACGGGAGACAAAGGGGCTGGGCGGCGGAGAGTGGCGGTCCCTTCCAGCTGGGGACCCCCTGGAGCGTCCCTGGCCCCTCCTCCTGGGCCTCGAAGCTCCTGCCCGGACGGGCGGGGAGCGGCCCTCGCCCTCCACTCGCCCAGGGCGGCGGGTTTCTCCCGTTGGCCCAGAACAGACGGAGGGGCATCTGAAACCTCGCAATTAGCCGGCCCGCTGCCTCCCTCGCGAGCGCTCCTTTTGTCTGGCTTGGCTCGGAGGAGAGCGGCTCCCGGTTTGTGGGCCGCCGGGCGGCAGATGGTCGTGGCCCGACGCTCACCTGTCGCCTCCCAGAGGGGCAGGTGGGTGGGAGGGGGCGCCTCCTTCTGGGAAGGGGGAGCCCTCCCTCCCTGGAAGGAAGACCCCAGAAGAGGCGGTTGGTGGAAGAATTTGCCATTGTTGAGGCCCAGGTGGGTATGGTGGCTTTGGGTCTTGTTTCCAGCGCTCTGCCCCTTCTTTCCTGCCCAACTCGCCGGACGAGGCCAGGGGGCCTTGCCCCGCAGGGGGCCCCGTAGCGCTTCTGTTGTTCCGGAGGGGGGCCGGCCTGGAGAGGGGAACCGGAGCGGCCGGCCTTCGCCTCCTGCCTCGGATAAATTATAGCCCTGACGCGGCTGTTGCCAGCCGTTAAATCAATCTAATTAGCGGCCACAGAGACTCCAGGCCGGGCGAGATCATTAGCCCAGCCGAAACCCGGGACGGGGCCAAGCGGAGGAGCGGCTTCGTCGGGCGTCCCAGAGCGCCTGACCCGTCGGGGCTGCCACCGCGGATTACGCACAGTCCTGGCACGTGCTCTAGGAAGCCCTGGGGGGTCCGAGTGAAGGGGGGTCGGGAGGACGCTGTGCATGAGCCCCCCCCTCCAGGCAGCTCCGGCCTTGCCCTGCCCTGCTAGCCCCCACTCTTCCTCAGCTGTCTGGTGCCCCGGAGCAAGAGAACAGCTCTCCAGCCCGAGGGGGGCACTTCCCCACGGGAGGTGGGTCACTGCGCTCACCTCCCAACCCCCGGATCCACAGCGATTCAATGGAGGTGCAAAGGCTTCCGCGAGGCAAAATCCCCCAGATTTGACGGCAGCCCCTCGGGGGCGCTCAGAAAGCCGCCGGTGGCACTGGGAGAAAGCTGGGAGAAAGCTGGCATCGCTCCGGTGCCCGGTGCGGCGGTGATCTTTACAAGGAGCGCGGGGTGGGGTCGAGGGAGCAGGAGCTGATCAGAGATCATGGCTAGGAGGCTCCGGGTCGCCCCTTCCCCGCCGATGGGCTCTCCCAGGGAGCTCCGATGACCCTCCCTGGAATGACAGCAAGGCAACCCCAGGAAGGTCCCCCAACGCTCAGAGTTCTGCTTCCTTCCTTCCCGCTCTCTCTCCATCCAGCTCGACGTAAGGTCCGCCCAGTGCGAAGGGGGGAGGGGCTTCCCTCAACGGGCTGGGGGTCATCACTCTTCAGAGGAAGCAGTCGCTGGGTCTCCCTGGATTGGAACGGGACTCGCGCGGTCTGCTTGCCTCCCTCCCGCCCTGTCGCCCCCGCCAGCGGATCTGGGTGGCGGTTTCGTAGTGAATGTGTGCACCTGGGGGGGAAGGGGGCACTGACCCATTCCCTAAGGGTACAGCAGGCGGGAAAGAGGGGAAGGAAGAACCCCTGAGATTTGCAAAAGGGGCTTTAGAAGGCAAAGAGGAACGAACCAGCCGATCCTGCCTCCCCCTGAATCGGGCTTCAAATATGCGCCCTTGTGAGAAATCGGGGGGGGGGGGCGAGGGGTGAATCTCTTTGCCTCCCGCTCAGGGTACTCAAACGGTTCAGCCTGGCCCCTGAATGAACCCTGGGGGGGGGGTTCCCGGGCAGGTCCACGCCCTCTTCTCGGTAGCCTTTTAGAACTGGTTTGCCACCCATAAGAGCTGGCCCGAAGTCCCCATCTGGCTTTCTCGCCTGAGGAAGGACTGGAACTCGGGCCTCCCGCCGCCCACCCAGCCTGTGCTCGGTCCGAACCATTAGGCGAAATCAGACTGTAGATCTAAGGCCCGGTTCCCCCAAAGCTGCACAGTGCAGGGCCAGATTTCTGAGGAACGCGCTTAGGTGAGCGCAGCCCCTGAGGATGGGAGGAACAGGAGCTGTCCCGCGCCAAAGGCTCTGAGTCGCAGCCTTGGAAAGGCAGAACGAGGCCTCGCGCTCAGCTCTTCTGACGGCCACGCCCCCTTCACTTCAGGGGCTTTGGCCCTCCTTCCTTCCTTCCCTCCTTCCCTATTTCCGAGGATCCACTTGTTCCCCCTCCCCCCCAGCACACTCTTCTGCCCTGACTTAATCTCCAAAGGAGGGGAGAAGGCGCCTTTCCCACGCGACGCGGACGGGGTCTGGCTCGTTCCTTCGCGGGGCAGAAAGGAGGCACAGGCGCTCACCTCCCGGGAAGCAAAAGCGGGGTGGGGGTCGGGCAGGGGCCAAGGAACCCCCCGGGCACTTTGGGGGAGGTCGGGGGAGGACTCTGAGGGCAAGGCGTCCCTACTCGGCCCTTTCCTGGCTGGCGATGCCCAGCTGGTGGAGGAGCCGGCGGCGGCGGTAGGAAAGCCGCTGCCTGGACGGCGCGGCCAGGCCGGCGAGGGCGAGGGCGCTCTCCGGGCGGGCCGCGGGCCTTCGCCCTTCCCGGGCTGCGCCGGCCGCCGGCGAGCACATGGTGGACGGACCCGGGCGGGTGGGGAGCAGCCAATGGGCGCCGCGCCCGACGTGATGTCAGAGCGGCGCTAGAAAAGGCGCGGAGCCTTGCGCGGGCTGGGACTGCGGCGGCTCCTGCCCGGAACGCGGCTCCTCCTCCCGGTCCTCCCCCTCCTCCAGCCTCGCGTTCCCGCCCCCCGTGCCTCGGTCCCCGAAGCGGCAGCCCGGCTCAGCAGCCGCCGCCGCCGCCGCCACAGCCGCCGCCACAGCCGCGCCTGCCCGCCTGCCTGCCGGAGAAGGCGCAGAGGCCGGCCCTGCTCCCCGCCTGCCTCCCTTCTTGCGCGGATCCGGCCCTCTCGGCCGCGCCCTCCGCCCGCCCGCCGCAGCGCCTAGGCCTCTTCCAGCGCCGGAGCCGTCCCAAGCGCCACCGGAGGAAGCAGAGGCAGCCGGCCAGTGCTCGCCGCGCCCGCCGTCCGTGCGCCCCGGTCCGGCGGCCGGGCCTGGAGGCCCGCGATGCTTTGAGACCGCCCAGCCGGAGCTCCGCCCGTCCCACCCCTCTTTTCTCCGCCGGCCTGGCCGGGGCGGCCTCCCCCGGCGGGCGGACTGAAGGCAGCCCGGGTGGAAGAGGAGGCGAGACGGGGCGGCCGGCCGGGCCGGGGCATGGCGCCGCCTCGCCGCGCGTAACCGGAGCGCCCAGAGCCAAGAGCGGCGGTCGCGGGGAGAAGCGGAGAGGCGCGGGGCCTCCGGCGCGGCCATGCTCTTCCACAGCCTGGCCGGCTCCGAGATGCACGGCGTCATCGACGAGATGGACCGGCGAACCAAGGGAGAGGCGCCCGCCATCACTTCAGCCATCGACCGCGGCGAGACCGAAACGGTAGGGCCCGCGGCGGCGGCGGCGGCAGGCCCGGCGCTCCTGTTTAGGGAGGGAAGGATTCGGGGCGAGGCCGGCGCGGGGGGCTGAGCCCAAGCGCCTCGGTTTCTCAGCGCCCGGTTGCGCTCTAGTCTCCCGAAAGGCCCCGCCGCGGAGAAGCCCCGGAACGAAGGGCGGAGGAAGAGTGAAGCGCTGCGGAACTTGGTTCGGCGGGGAAAGGGGTCGCGGGGCCGCGGAACCGGGAGAGGCTTAATCGCTAGAAACGGGGGCAGGAAAGTGCCGGCTAAAGCGAAGCCGTAGTTCTGCACCGACTTTAAGCAGAGGAAGAGGGGTTTGTAACCAAAAATCACTTCAGCCTTCGACAATACAAAAATCACTTTCTTTTTGTAAACAAGTACATTTGTCTGTTCCTCACTCTAGTATCTCCCCTCCTTAAATAAATAAAAATAAATAAAATCAGTTTTAACAATAGATATTAAAAGCAAGGTTAGCCCACCTTCTTAAATCAACACAGAAAAGTGACTTTGGGGGGCTTTATTTTAATTATGATGGTTTAGACTTTCCATTTACAATTCCCCCCTCCCCAAATCTAACTCTCTTGCCTATCTATTGCCTTACCCCCCTCCCTTTTCTTTTAATGTGTTTGCTTAACCAAGTGGCCTCGGTCGGCAACATTTTAATCGGGGATTAGCGTTTATGGTTTTTGCAATCGTTCGTTTTTCTTTCTCGCAACCGTTTGCTTTCATCGGCCAACTAGAAAATAAACATTTCCCGTAGCTCCTTCCAGTTATAACAAAAATAACAATAGCATTAATAATAATCTGTTTATAAATTGACTGTGCAAAATGCTATTTATTCGGGAATATTATTTTAAATTTAAACGAAACTGTCCTTTCAAAATATTTTTCATCCATGTTGTCCTATTTTTCTGCAAAATTTCCTGGTGCTTTGGAGTCGGGGAACAGAAGAGAAACTTCTATAATAATTTTTTTCCCTCCCCCACCCCTTTTTTTCTTGTTTACTATTATTATTATTATTATTATTATTATTATTATTATTATTATTATTAATTTCTATGATGAGCCTGCTTTTTTGTACTTAGAATTATTTTCTGCAGAGGCACTTTGAAGAGAGAATTCAAGAAATGAATTAACTTATTTTACAGAGTTTCAGGTTTGGGCTTCTAACAATTCTGGGAGGAATTAAATAATAGAATGGAATCATTTCCTTGCTCCCAAATATTAAACGGATTTTTCAAAGGTTCCAGACAATTTCTCTGCCTTCTCATTCCCACGGCCCAATTAGGGGAACAAATTCTTCACCAAGAGAAAGAAAATTAATCTGATTTCAACATGCATGTGCATATCTATAAAAGAATGTCCGCTTCCTCCATTTCTAATTAAGATAATTATTTGTCCCGTTTAAAAAGAAAGGCACGAGAAGAAGGGAATTTTCGTCTCCGAATACCAGCGGAAAGGAGGTTGAATAAATATTTTACATTTTAAAATGTATTGAGGAGGAAGAAGAAGGAAAGAAATGGGACCCTATGGCCAGCTTGGTTAGTCAGGCAGACGGGGGAAAAACGGCTTGGTTCAATCTGAGCTCGTCGTCCACGGAGGCGGCCCAAACCTCGCCTGAGCTCCGCTGAGCTCGCTTGGGGCACGTTTCCGCGTGAAACCCGTTAGGATCTCAGGGCTGGCCGCGTTCAGACGCCTTTCGCTTACTCCGAGGTGGCTGCCCTGGACCGACCCTGCCCAGTCCCCGTGCCCGTGCCCGGCTTTCGTGGCAACGCGAAAGAGCTCGGGGTTTGCTCTGGACGCACCGCCCTCCTCTTCTCTTCTCCCCACCTCGCTTTCATTTCCCTCATTTCTTCTTCTTTTAAAACGGAAGGATCTCGGAGGAGCCACGGTAGCGGCTGTTAGGTTGTCAGCAGGAGAATACGCGTTGGACTCGTGTTGTTATTGTTGGGGGCACAGCCTGTTGTTTAGGGTGGATTTGGCATTTTTATCCACCTATCGAGTCCTTCCAAGGACCCGGGATAGGCAGATGTTGTTGGACGGTGGTAAAGGTTTATTATTATTATTATTATTATTATTATTATTATTATTATTATTACTATTATTGTTTATTTTGCAACCCGCAAGGAGTTGAGAAGGTCGCTGAGCCCCTGCACTCCGCGGTGGGACTAAACATTTGTTTCTTTAGGGCTTCCACCTGTATTTATTTTACCGTATTCCCCCCCTCCCCCGCACAGGCCTCCGCTTTGCTATTCCCATCCCCCCCCCCCTTTTCCGGTGGCACAGTCCATACTGAGAGACGGGGAGAGAGCGGGAGGCTGGGGGGGGTTCGGACCGCACGGCTCACTCGAGCCCTGAATTAACCCCCGCTTGGGGTTCGCACAAGAGCGGGAGGGAGACGCGAAGCGGAGGGCTGGATTCACCCAAGCGTGAGCGGGGAATCGCGCTCATCGGGGTTAACCCCGGCAAAACGTGGCCTGTTACGCCTGCCCTGGCGGCGCGGGTCGTGGGAAGGCAGCCAGGCAGGTGGAGGAAGCGCTGCGGGGCTCGGCCGCGGGTCCCCTCTCCCGCCTGCGCTTGCGGGCGGGGCGGAGGCGCTTCGATTCCGCTCCGGTTTCGCTGCGGAGGCGGGCCGGGCCTCCGTTCCCTGCCCGCCCCGGCTTTGGGCAGCGGCCCGCCCGCGTCTTCCTGGCTGGCTTTAGGCGAAGCGCCGGCGTTGCCCAGCCAGGCCGGGGCCGGGGCCGGGGCGGGGGGCGGGCCGCTGGGTCTCCCGGTAAGCGCCGCTCTGCTCCCGCAGCACGCCATGCCGTCGGTCAGCAGCGAGCGGGCCGCCCTGTGCGCCGGCTGCGGGGGGAAGATCTCGGACCGCTACTACCTCCTGGCGGTGGACAAGCAGTGGCACATGCGCTGCCTGAAGTGCTGCGAGTGCAAGCTGAACCTGGAGTCGGAGCTCACCTGCTTCAGCAAGGACGGCAGCATCTACTGCAAGGAGGACTATTACAGGTACGGAGCGCGGCGAGGTGGCGGGCAGGTCAGGCCGGTGGCCCCGCGGGGCTGAAAGCTCCCGCCCGGCGCTTCGGGCTCCCTTGCCGCGGCAGCCGTCCGCCCCGGGCGCGCCGCTCCTCCCCTGCCAAACGCCTAGGAGAGACGAGGGCAGGGTCCTTCCCCTTCCCCGCGGGGATCCGAGGTCGAGGGCGCTTGCCTTTGCTCCCGCCGCCCGCCATCACAGAGCAAGAGGGACGGCGAGGAAGGGGGTGAAGGAGTCCGGAGGGCGCGCCGTGGAGGAGCTCTGCACCTGCTCACGGGAAGACGCGGCCTCAAAGATCTCCCCTTCCTCCTCTCTCTCTCTCTCTCTCTCTCTCTCTCTCCCCCCCCCCCCCCGCCCCGCGCTCGCAGGAGATTCTCGGTCCAGCGCTGCGCCCGCTGCCACCTGGGCATCTCGGCCTCGGAGATGGTGATGCGCGCCCGGGACTCGGTTTACCACCTGAACTGCTTCACCTGCTCCACCTGCGCCAAGATGCTGACCACCGGCGACCACTTCGGGATGAAGGACGGCCTGGTCTACTGCCGGCTGCACTTCGAGGCGCTGCTCCGGGACGAGTACCAGCTGCACTTCAACCACGCTGAAGGGGTGGCCGGCAAGGGCCCCGCGCTGGGCGCCGCGGCCCCGCTGGGCCTGCCCTACTACAACGGCGTGGGCACCGTCCAGAAGGGGCGACCCAGGAAGCGGAAGAGCCCGGGCCCCGGTGCCGAGCTGGCCGCCTACAACGCAGGTAAAGGCCGAGCGAGGCCGCGGAAGGAACGCGCGGGGCGCTGTCCCGGTTTTGCAAAGGGACCTGCTGCGTGGGACCCGCGCCTCGGGTGCGCGGCGCTCGGCTGGGCTGGGCTGGGCTGCTCTCTCCAGAGCTCCGTCTCGGGCTGCGTTTGGGGCCCCTCTCCTGGCGGGTCCCTTGGCTTCTGCCCTGTCTTGGTGGCACCCTCGTTTGTGGACTTGGCGGAGGAGACGCGACGCTTTTGGGAAACGGGCTTGCTTGGGGTTTGCGGCGCGGCGGTTTCTTGGGAACCCGCGCACCTCCTCGTCCCCGGCGCCGGGTACCTTTGCTCGTCCTGAGACTGGGGCTTGGAAAACCGCGCCGGGCCATCCCACCGCTAGGAATAGCGGCTCGCCGCTGCCAGGCAGGGGAGGCGAGGGAGCCTTGCGGGCGGATTTTCTTAGCCTCGGCGCTGGAGCCGGGAAGCTGCGGGGTTTTCGCCTCCGGGGGCTTAAGAGGCTGGCTTGGCCGGCGGGTCCCGGGCTCCAGCGAGCGTGGGGGTCGCGTTTCCTGCGGGCCAGGATCGGGTTGAAGTTGGCCGCCCAGCGTCGCGTGTTGCTGCCTGCTTTCCCGGGGAGGTTCGCCGGAAAAGGGGTCTTTGAGCGACTGGGGCCAAGAGGCGCGCTTTCCCCGCGCTGAACTGGGCCGGCCGTGGAGAGGCGCGGAAAACCGGGGAAAAGGTGTGTGTGTGTGTGTGTGGAGGGGGGGAATAGTCCTGCAAGGCGGGGGCGTTATTCCGGATTAGCTGCCAGCGCGCTAAGAAAGGAACGATGTTTGCGCTCTCTCTCTCCCGGGCCTGGGACGGTTTAGCTCTGCGTCGGGACCTCGGCCAGACACTCGTGACCTCTGGCGGAGCGAATGTACGGGGTGGGACGGGTGGGGAAGCCCCCGCAAGAAAGCGCCAGGCAGCATCACGGGGAGGGAGAAGGAAAGACTCGCCCTCCCACCGCCGCGCCGCGTCCTTCCTTCCTTCCCTCGGAATCGCTCGTTTTCCAAGCACCCCGACCGGCCCTGGGAAACTTTTATTTTTCAGCAACCGGGCGGCCCGCAATAACGTAGCTGCTGTAAGGTCGGGTGGGAGGTGAGGAGCAGAGAGCTGCTTGCTGGTTTGCCGAAAGCCCCCATTGCAAGCGGGAAACATACCCGGGACGGGGGGGAGAAACCTTTCCTTCGTTGCGCCCGAGTCCAAACGCGATTCGCATCTTGGTTCGCGTTCCATTTCCCCGTAAATGTTGGGCCCCGGAACGGGGGGGGGGGGGCGGCAGGAGGAGGAGGAGGAGGAAGAAGAAGAAAGAGAGGAGAGGAGAGGAAAGGTTGACCCGAAGGCGCCGCCGCCGCCGCCGCCGCCGCCGCCGCCGCATCTTGGCTGAACGACGGGAGACAAGCCGGGCGGCCCGGCCGTTTTGCTCGCGAGGTGGGACGCGCGCGGCAGCCGCTTGCCTGGACCCGGATGGAGTCAGACAAGCGGAAAACGGCTTCGGAGGGGGTCGGGATTTCAAAGAGATCCCCCCCCCCGCCCGAAACGATTTGCGCGGGTGCTCCCTCTCCCCCTTCCCGCAACTGTTAATCCCTCTCTTTCCTTCTTTCCTTCCTTCCTTCTTTCTTTCTTTCTTTCTTTCTTTCTTTCTTTCTTTCTTTCTTTCTTTCTTTCTTTCTTTCTTTCTTTCTTTCTTTCTCGCTCGGGGGAGATCGCAGAGCTTTGAGGGTGCTGCATAGAACCAAACTCAAAGCCGTCTCTTCTCTTCTTCCCTCTTTAAAATAAAAAAAATCCTCAGAATTCCCCCTCTCAGATCTGCAAGAAGCTACCCAGGCAGCATGGGGGAAGAATGAGGACAGAAATGGGGACTATTGTTCAGCCCCCTCCCCTATTTCCTTGCCCAATGGAAAGTGGCCTTCCTTGCCGCCCCCCCCCCCCACTTTTCTAGCATTGCACACCTTTCAGGGCAGGGGAATTTCCCCCCTCCTGGGCTTCTTTTTTGGGGGAAAAGAAGAATTACCTATTGAGAAGCAGCCCCCTCCCCTTTATTCAGGAAGGAAAAGGGGGAGAAAAGCTGCCCCCCCATCCATGATTTCACTGAGTTCATTCTCTCCTTGTTATTTCTCATTTAGTTTGTGCCCCCCCCCCCCAGCAAACTTGGCAGGGGGAATATTCAAGCTGGGTGAAGGAACTCTGGGCTAAGGGAAGAGTAGGGAAGGCTGAGCATTCCTTCAAAAATGCTCTTTCTCACTCTTCTGTGGTACATTGTTGCACGGCGGTTCCAGCCCGCTCCTCTACAGAGATTCTGGGGGCCACAAAGGAGTCATGGTAGGCCACGTAAGGCCCATGTGGGCATCACGCTTAGCACCCCCGGGGTAAAGATTCTGAGCAAGAAATCCCTTTATTGGGTTGGCTCAGACTTGGGCAAGCTTTAGCCCCAAGGAGGCATTCTTTGGCTGGAGGGGAAGAAAGAGGCCACCATGGTGTTTCAATGGCTGATGGATCCTTGGGAGGGACTCTTTCCAGAGCTGGGGGGGGGGGGCTTGCTGAGTGCCTCAGGTCACTTTTCCCCAATAGTTCCAGATGCTGCCACAATAGAGTGAGCGGGGAAGAGTTGGGGGTGTTTCTTAGACCCCATTAAGGCTCAGGTGATTGAAAGTTACACCTAGATCGTTCAGTGCTTGAGGGCAAATCCCTTTTCCACATGCGCTTCTGGCTCTGAGAGTAGAAGAACCCCCTAGAAGACCCTGATCCACACATCGCAGGCACGTTGGTCAGGATAAATCTACAGCCAGGCTAGGAATGTCCAGGTGGGGTGGGGTGCTGGCTGCATAAAAAGAGTAGCGCCATTTGCAGAGAAGGGGGGTTTTTCCACACCGACTGGTTGACTGTGGGTCTGACCTTCATGGTCAAGGAGAACCCTGGCTGGTGGGAGAGACTATCTGGGAACCTTATGCCCAAGCACTCTGTAAAGGTCTGGGCCAGGCTGCAGTACTGCACGGATTGTGCAATTGTTAACATGCGTGTGGCATTCTGAATATTTCCCCCCCTTTTATGGCCTCTGCTCTCTCCCGCCTGCAACATGCAAGTGGCCATTCTTCTTCTGGCCATCTTCTTCAACCCAATCTTTCTGGGACTGTCCAAGGAGGCTCTCCCATTTTCCTCGGTGGGGCAACCCTCCACCGAACAGGCACACACGGGCCCCTCTTGGCGGTCATAGCCCATTCACTTGGCACGTGGTTCCTTTGGGTTGAGGAGGGAGACGCGTTTGTGGGGATATGCTGGCAAGTGCTTAGGAGTGACCACGTAGGGTACCTTGGCTTTTGTGCGTTGGGCGGGAAGAGGAAGGACAGTGTTGATGGGTGTGAGATGGGTGTGCGCGCCAAGCGATGTTGCTGATTCCATGTCTGTTATGGCATCTGCTTTCTGATCGAAGAGATCTTCTCTCCTGCAAGGGTTGATGCCAACAGAAGAAGGCAAAATTGCCCTTCTTCTGCCCACCCCACCCCTCAGTTTTAGTGGAATGCTTCTATTTCGACTGCTAGGCCATCGCTTTTGTTTCATTGATCTTGACTCACAGGGTCTGGGCCAGGCAATGCCAGGAGCCCCTCCCCCTTAGGTCCTGCATGAGTTTTTCCTCCTTTCCTCCACCCCCCACCCCAAGAAAATCCACTGCTCCTCTCTCGTGCAACCGTCCCCAGGGAGTATTTATGAACATTCTGTGACACCGCGTCAGCTGCACCCACGGGCCAGAGAGGAGGGTGGATTTCAGCAGCGGATGAGGATCATCTTGGCTAATTCAGCTCAAAATCCGTGGGCACGTAGTCGCTGTCCTTGGGGTGGGCTGCCTTCTTCCTTCTAGCTCGTGCCTTCTGCCCAGCCAAACACATTCCTTCATCTCAGCTACAAGCAGGGTGCCCCAATGGAGAGTTTCTTGGGCCGGCTGAAAAAAAGGGGTTGTACTCTATTATGGATAACCATCTTCTCGCTTGAATTTTGTTAATGGCAAGCCAGTTACTCTGAGAAAACAAAGCAAAAGAAATACGAACTTTCATTTGGTCCGCTCTTTAATAAAGAGAGATGCCCCTGTGACCAGAGTCCTGCGAATTTATTCAAAGTTGTGGGATGCTAAGGGCCGTACAGAACGTGCAAACAATTTGCAAAGGACTTCTGGTCATTTATGGGGGGGGCAGGTTGGTTTAAGAGAGGCCACTTCCCCACCACGGCTGCAAGGCAGGATCGCCCCGTTCTTTTAATATCGCTGCTCCTGATATTTGCAAACTCTTTCCCCCAGGGAGTTCTGGGACTTGCAAGAAATCTGGGGTTCGCCTCTTGTATTAGCCGTGATTTCCTTCCTCACCCCTCTCTGTGGTGGGCCGAATATAGGTCCTGCTTCATCCCTCTCTCTTTTTTGTTGTTAAGCCAGCTTTTGAGCTACGTGGAGCCACTTCCAGCAAAAATTTGAGCACATTAAAAAGTGGTAGGCTGTCAGCTACCAGCTACTCTTGGCAAGCTGATAGAGATGGCTGTTTTGATTTCTGCCCGTTTTGGGGACTCCCCTGTATTTTTGTAGTGCTTGGACAACTGAGGGGCAACTGAGATGGATCAGCTAATTCTGATGTGTGAATCGGGGACCCAGATTTAATTCAGAATTTCCAAAAAGGCTTTTGAATCTGCACCTGACTTAACTGTATCCCCCCCCCCCCCCATTTCAGGTCCCTGTCAGAAGCTGATTGGATAATCTGATGAAGGACAATTTTAAAAGCCTGTGCAGATATGTTGAGACAGCTGGATCAATAATTCACACATTAGCACTCCCACGAGAGATATTTATCTCTCTCTTTTTTTTTCCTTCGGTTTTAGTCATTTTGGTAGAACGAGTAAATAATTATCAAGGGAGAGAATCAAATGAAGCTTTGCGTGGAGGTTTTCCCACATAGTGGCTTCAAAATTTGGAAAACGGAGAGGAAGTTGTAGAAATTTCCTCCTCATGTTTGCTCTCTGAAAGGAGACCGTGTGTGTGCCGTCCTTAAAAGCTGTACAGTATATCCTTTTTAAAATTAATCACTACATATTCATTTAAACTTGATTAATTATTGCAGATTGAAGTGGTTTTAGTGAAGGATTGACACTGTCCTTTAATTCTTTGCAAGGGTTTTGCTTGTTTGTGGGGGGGGGGGGGCGTTAAATTGTCTTTAGTTAGTTGGGGGGGTAATTTCAAACTCAGATTTTTCTTTATGGGGCTTGGATTTTTAATGGTCTGCAAATACAGAGAGTTACTTTTAAGCTTCTGTTTGGGCCTCGGATGCAGCTCAAACATCCGGGTCTATTCTTGCATCAAATTATAAGTCAGATTTTCAGTCAGGTGGGCACATCCTCCCCCCCCCCGCCCCCTCCCTCCCTTCCCTTAAGCAGTCTTTTAGTTAATGGCCTCCTTTTTCATTCTGCAAGTAATGCTGGATGGGAAGAACTCGGAGGTTTTGAATGAGATTTTCCTATTGAGGCTGGAGTGGACTGGCGAGTGTGCAGCTGTGCGATGCCGCCGAGCGATCTGAAGTGCGTTAAAACATTTTGCAAAGCGATTTCTTTCTTCTCCTGTCTGGAAAGGGAGTGCCAAGTGGAAGATTGGCATGGGTGTGTGTGTGTGTGTGTGTGTGGGTGTGTGTGTGTCTGTGGGGAACAGAAGATGCAAATGCATAAAACAGTGGCAGAAAGCAAGAGGCCTCCCCCTGCCCTCCCCCCCCCAGCTCATTTTGTAAAGGCAGTGAAAGTGAAGATGGGCTTCTTGCAAACTGACCATATGCAGGGCTGCTTAGATAAGGTTAGAACCTGGATTTCAACGCTGCTGCGTGATGCGATGGGGTGCGGTGGGGAGGGGAAAGGCGGCTTTGGAGAAGGAGCGTTATTATTTCACTGACTTTGAAATGGACCAGATCCACCACGCTGCTAAATCCGTCCTGCGCTGTGTTCTGGGTAGCTGAGCCCAAATCTTTCCTTGATGCCACCTTTGGTTGGCACGGGGGAGAAAACCTCAGGCAGGAGCCAAAGTGCCCAGCCAGACTCCCCCCCCCCCCCCCCCCGGCCGGTGCTGACCGTCTCATCTCCTGCTTTGTGCCCGTAGCGCTGAGCTGCAATGAGAATGACGGGAGCCCCCTGGACCGAGACCAGCATTACCCCAGCAATCAGAAGACCAAGCGCATGAGGACGTCCTTCAAGCACCACCAGTTGCGGACAATGAAATCCTATTTTGCTATTAATCACAACCCGGATGCCAAGGACTTGAAACAGCTCGCGCAAAAAACGGGTTTAACCAAAAGGGTGCTCCAGGTAAGCCAAGCTGAGGCTCAAACGGAGCAGCGGCTGCAGGGGGATGGCCGTTGGGTCCCCTGAGCCAGGGGTTATCCACAGCAAGGCGCAGAGACTGTCCAAGGCACGCCTTGTCCTGTTCTTTTGGCGAGCAGGGCTGCTGTGAGCCAAAGGCAGAAGGGTTTGCAGGAGGGTTGCAGCCTGGGCAACATTTTGAGCCTGATCCATGTGTCCGGCCATTTTAATCTTGAGGGCAAGCATGCCACAGGCCACCACGTCCACGGTCCCCATGAATGCAGCCCCTGGAGACTGCACATTTTCCTGAATTGCCCCACCGCGTCCAGGCCCTGTCCCAGGCAAAGGAAGAAAGCGTTTCCGGGGAGCAATTGGGGCCATTGACAATGATGGGGACAATTCACAACCTGTTTCTGCCTGTGCTGGAGTGACAGCTCCAAAGGGGTGGGTCCAAGGAACGTGATTTCGGGGTGGGGGGAGGTGAAATAACTCAAACCCAAGTTGGCTTCTGCTCTGAGACAGGTATGATGGTTCAGAGGAGCAAGGGTCTTTCATGAGGGCCCAATGAGGATATGATGGAAATCCCACCATTGCGTTCTCTCTGGTTGCATCATCTGGTTTCCAATTCTCTCCCCGCCCCCGACCTCCCCACCCCAGTGACCAGAGCAGGCCCTACCATTAGGCAGAGGGAAGCTGCTGCCTCAGCTGTCAAATGTTGGAGGGGGCAGACACCGCCACTGTCCTCACGGATGGAGCACCTGGTATTATGAGTAAGAGGTTGTCCTGCCTGTGGACTTTAGGTCTCCTCTGCTGTGGTCTTGGATGCTGTGCTGGCCATGGCAAAATAGTTTTGCTTTTGGGGGGCAACTTTTGCCAAGCTAGGACTTCCCTAATGCAACGTTGACCCACTTTGGCATTGGCTTCACATTGGACTCCACTGGAAAGCATCATCTTAAGAGCTTCTTCTGATGCACACCAATAGACTTGGCCTCCTAGAAACATGCTTGGGGTGTGCATGTGTGTGTGCACACATCTGTTTTACATACATTTCTCAGAACCAACCTCAAACTGGCTACATCTGCCCATTGCACTGAGCTCTGGTTCATTTAGCTGTGATTTGCTGAATGCCCTTTCATGACTGGGTCCACGTGGTTGATGACTCAAGCATGGTTTATAACTTAGATTGAGGTTTGTTTGGTAAGGGCTTAGCAGATTCTTTGAACCTAGCCCTGGTGGTTTATAAATCAGAATTTTGTGTTATGTGAACTCAGGCAGTTGTGGCTTGTTTGATCAACTGTGGTTAAACTGACTTCAGCTTAGTGTGAACCTAGTCACTAAATGATCAGCTGACCCTTGTTGCTGCTCTTAAAACAATGAAAGAAACTTACCGATTTGTAGAATTGTTCTGAGTTGTTCCAGATAACAGGACAAGGAACAATGGATTTAACGACAAGAAAGTCAATTTTGTTGGGCATCAGGAAGAACTTCCTAATGGTAAAAAGTTGTTCAGCAATGAAATGAACTACCTGGAAAAGGAATGGATTCTACTTTGCTGGAGATGTTGAAGCAGAAGCTGCCTTGTGAGGTCCTGTGACTGGTTTTGTCTAGCTTTTATTTTTGGGGGGGTGGGGTGGGGAGGTCCTCAACATATTATCAAAAGCCGAGTGTGGCTGTTGGCTCAAGAAACATTTTCTGCATCTTTGGCTAGCAGCTATGTTGATGGATGTGATGAAGTCATTTGGGAACAAGGGACCACTGGAGTAGAAACTGTAGGATGGACTTGCCAGAGTAGATATAACCTGTTGAATTCTGAGCCTGAAAGCTTTTGATGAACATCTGGCCAATGAAGATGAGTCCTGAAAAGCTGAGATCCTCAAAACATTAACAGAAAGCTGGTGGTGGAGAAATGGGGACTCTGCCCCGTGCCTTCTGCAAGTGATAATTTTGGAGAAAGTTCTACAAATATTGACCACTTTGACCAACAGGAGCCATTGTCTGTTCATTGGTAAAAATGTGAGCAGAATTCACAGGATTCTTGCCCTGCACTTCTTTGCTTCTCAGGCTGACTTTGAGAAGGACACTTTTTAAATATATGATAGGGCAACTTCTCCCAGTTGGAAGCTAATAGCTCCCATGATGGCCCAGGCAGGGCGCCCGTTGCCCATGCTGGTTAGTGATAGAGCAATACTCAAGCAATCCAGAATATCTGGAGGCCTCACACTGGGGAAAGTTGACATAAGCTGCCCCTTCAACAACCTATTAACTCTGGCTCTTATTTATTTTGCGTTCGCTGCCTTTTGACTTGACGCTTGAAAAATGATTTGCACCGTATAGAGGAACTCTCAAGCACTCACAACTGCCGAATGTAACGCCTCTGCATTCGCTCAGATGCTCTGTGGCCTCTTCTTCTTCCAAATGCTCCTGGGTGTAGAAAAGGGCTCATTCTGGGGCAGAGCCCCAGGGATTTCATGGCCCCAAAAGTAAACTTTGGAACATAGCCTGTCCTGAGTTTTGGCTGCTAGGCAATTCTACCTCCCTAACCTACTCTGCATGTATTTTATATGACTGACAGAGAATTTTGCTGTTGGAGGTGATGGTGGTGGAGGAAAAAGGTCGCTGGGTTTATTTGCAAAGTCCACAAGAGTCAGGTTAGGAAACAGCAGCTGCAGAAAGAGGTCTTTTGGATAACTCTGGATTTCAGCTCCCACAAGGACAGTGGTCAAGTGTGCAGAGACTTAAGGTCCTACCACTTCTTGGAGAGCCTCCAGCTTTCTACCCCCAATGTTCAAGAAAGGAGGAATTCCACAGGAGTGCAGAAAGGAGGACCTGTGCCAAATCCAATTTTCTCCAAATCCAAATCAATTTTTTAAGGCCATTTTCTAACCCTTATGCAGCCACGGCCAAAAGTTATTTATGCAGAACAGATTATGCCCATACTTTGGTATCTTTTTAGCTGCAGACTTTGGGAAATCTTTCTGGGGTTGTACCAGCCAAATTTCTTCACAGCTGCAAAAGGGACTGGCAGCAAAACCTTGCACCGTGAAGGTCATCTGTCCCGACCTTTTTATCTTTTGCAGGGTTCTTTTAAATGTACATTTTGGGGTATTTTTGGAAATGTCCAGGCTCCGTGAAACCTGCTGTGACTTCTCTCCTATGCAGAGAGAGCGATTTAGAGCAAGGAACCGCAAAGAGGACACACAGTGAAGGAACCCCGTACCCATCTGAGCTTAGTTCCTCAGTGATAAAGACTTCCAAATCCATTCTGACTTCAGCTACATAAGGAAGGAACCAACACATGGTTAAAGAAATATTACCACAATTTGGATTTTTTAAAAATAATTTCCTTTCTGCATTGTACAAATGAAGCTGTTTAATCTGAGTGTGCCTGTTAATCTGCCTAAATTAATCTACTTGCAAACTAGCCGTAAACTTCAAGAGTTTTTGGTAGAGAAACCCACTTGAGATCCTTTCCATAGGAAGCACATCCATACCTTGTGCTTAGCTAGAGTTTTGCTTAATCATGTTTGCGGACTAATCTGTTACCGTTGGCTGGGTTCCCATACTACGTGGACCAGACAAAGTTGAAGGCTTAGAACTTCATTCATGGGTGGCAGCAGCAGGGACCTTCGGCAGGCAAAGCACGTGGCCCCCTCTTTTGTAATGCCAGAATTCGGGATCTTCCAAGAAAGCTGGATCATGGGAGATCTGGGATTTCTCTGTAAGGTGCACCATTGATCTGGAGGGTTTAGAAGACAATAGACAACCGCAAGAAGAGGACGGCTATTGTGGCTACAGATCTCCTCCAGAATTGGAGGCAGTGTGTGTGCTACTGAGCAAAATGGGCAAGAAGGAAAAGATTTGTCGATGGTTCATTGTCCCAGGCCATTGGCCCTGATGGTCTGAAGGTGATGGAAGTTGGAGTTCTACCAACTGAAGAGTTGGGGTAGATCCCCTACATCTGCTTTTCTGCTGCGTATACTAGAATTTTCTTTTGCAGAAAGGCGGGGGGGGGGGGGGAAAAAGAGTTCAGTGAGTTCCTAGCAGTGAAATAATGTTCACTGGGCAACATGAAAGAAACATTCTGGATCTCCTCCAGCCATGGCTGTATTTACACTCTTCTGCCAGGACAATGTGTGAGCATTTGAGGAAGTGGACCCAAATTCCTCAAAGCTACGCTCCCATTAATTTGTTAGTCTTCAAGTTGCCACAGATTGTGTTGTAACTGACTCCATGGAACAACGATGGAATCTGGAACCATCTGCTCATAGCTGGGTCACCAGGAAGAGACTGAGGATTATAAATCGCCAGAGTGATGGAAGACCCTTTTGGAATATCATAAATAAAATTTTATGGAAGATTTTAGCAGTCAGCTAGAAATTGGAAAAAGAACAAAGTGGGGAATTGGGGGAGAGAGAGAAAAGCTGAATTGATTTACACATCACGCTAAAATAGAAGTGTCTTCTTTTGGCACAGGCTACTGTGTCAACTCAATCTCCAAGGCTTATTATCTTAGCTTGATGTGCAAATCTAACCAACTGGGGTTGACTCAATAAAGCAGGGTTACACAAACTGTGGTTTAGGGTGGTGAGTGAACCCAGTCACAGTGTCTGTACTCTTGGATTGGTGAACTTTCTGGATCAATTGGCGCCATCTGCAGAACTAGAATGTTTGGGTTCCGACCAGGAAGGTGGATCAGAGGATTAGCAACTGAAAGCTCAGAAAATATAACCAAACTAGTTGGCTTTAATATTTTTTCCATTTAGCTGGGGGGAAAAAAGCCATTTCCGAGGAAGTCAGATCCTGCAGTCTCCATTGAGGCCTGGTAGGCACCATTGTGTAAACCATGCAAAGTTGCATCGTTTGTTTCTGTGATGACATCATGGTAGGCGTGATGAGGTCACCTGTTTCCCCTTGCCCCTGCTAAATGCTCATGCCAGACCCCATATTTCTATTTAAGGTGCCTATTTATTGTTCAGGAGATGCCGTTGTGGGTTGTCATCATGATCCTACTCTTCTGCTTCTAATTTCTCAGGTCTCCGATAAACTTCCAGTTATCAGGCAAATGTACCCATGGTGGGAAGAACTCCAATTGCAAAATACTTGTCTGTCATGCTGAGGTTGAATGGAGAGGAGCAGAGCTGGGGGGGGAAGTTGGTAACCCTGAAATATTACGTTTAGGAGATTATTCTTTCAAGGCTGAAATATTTTTAAGGACTTCTCTTGCTGCGGTTCGGGGAGGCGAATAGCATCTTGCTGATCTATCAGAAGGTCCAGCTGCTTATAATTTGGTGCAAGCCCTTTCAGGCGTGTGTCCTGTAGGGAATGTTTGCATGCCACAGTGGGCATATGAGGACAAGGTTCACGTGTGACCGGTTCAAAGGCGGCTGCATCCTATGGTTTCCTAATTTTTTGGATCGTTCCAGATCTGGCAGTTAATTTTGTGCAGAGGCCTGCGCCAAAATGCGATCCGATTGTGCAAAGCCTGTTTGCAAATACAAACTCCCTTCCATTACTGTTTTTTTTTCCTTTTGTTTCCCTGCCTCAGTTTCTCCCTGAGGAAAACGGCATGAGATAATAATAACCTCTCTGGCTTTTTTTTCTCGTTACAATGGAAAGCCTTTGGGTGTGAGACAGATCTTTACGCTCTAGGTTAACCTGCTGCCTCCCACCCGTTCTCTCTTGCCACTGTGTGCCCATGTTCCACAGCTGCCGAGCATTATGAGAATCAAAGCCCAGCTCATCTAGAAGGTGTCTTCTGGAGGAAACCCTCCCAAAACATTGTTAGAAAAGAAAAACGTTGACAGCTTGGGGTTCAGTCTGCATTCCTCTTTTGAAGAGCTCTGAGGACTTTGGAAGTTTGTACACTGTGTAGTGACTTGGAGTTGGCTTTAAAAAAAAAGTTATTGCTATTACGTGTACCTTTTGGCTTGATGTTCTCCAGCCACCAAAAGGTCTCCGGGCTGGTAATCTCGACATTGGGCTGGTTGGGTTCCCAGTTCAGGAGCTGTGCTTTATCATCCATGCTCCTGCTTTTAAAGCACCCCACGTCAGTGGAATTCCACAGATCCAGGGTGAGGATTGCAGAGCGCACCAACTTTGCAACTCATCCGAGAGGCCTGCAAACATCTATTTGTGCTTTAGCTCGCTCAAAACTCTGCAGTCTGGATTCTCTCTGGGTGGAGAAAAACGTGATTTTAAAGGACTAGGTTGGGGTTGAAATGGCTTAGGGCTAACCTGAGCCTGCCCAAACATCTTTTCAGTAACTGCCAGGCATAACTCCTTTTGAACTTGGATAGTATTTTCTCTGTGTCTTCCCGTGGCATCGGTGGTCTCAACGTTGGCATTAACTTGAACCTGAAGGCAGGTTCCCTCTTGCAAAGAGAGACAGAGAGAGGGTTCTTGTTTCTTTAGAAAGGGATACTTCATTATGCTTTTTTCCAAACGTGAAAAGTTTGCACTGCACTCATCGCTGGAGAAGTATGCAATTTGTACAACTCCCTCCCTCCCCCTCCTGTAATCATTCTGCAGGAGAACTTCTGCATTCCCTTTTCTGCTGCAAAAAAAAATCAGGAAGAGTCTGGTAGCACCTTTTCCGACTAAAAAAAAAGTATGAAACGGCATGAACTTTGGTTCTGATTTTCTGCTGCCCTGGTCTTAACACGGCTCTCCTCCTACAATGTCTTCCTGCTGCAAAAAGTGGGACTTTCTGAACTCAAGAATTAATTCATCCCCTGAGATTGTTTTATTCCCCCCTGGCATGTGGATTGGAAAACAGAAAACCTGTTACAATATCCCTGCACACATCACTAGTCAAAGCAGGGTTCCCCCCCCCTCTATTTCGTTCCTTCCTGCCTTAGTCATGTATTTATTTAAAAATCCTTATCCCGGAGCAAGTCAATGCCCTCACAGAGACACAGTGAGTCTTTGCTCAACAGGATGCAACTTGGAGGACTTCTATTATTAATAATAACATATAATTAGATCCCTATCATACCATTCCTCTGAGCTGTTCAAGATGTTAAAAATGACTCTTTTCCCCATGTTATTATTTTAGAATGATTAATAATTTATCTTTGCATGTAATGCTGGCAGAACTTTTAAAATGATCTGATGCCTGATCTAAATGCCATCATAAAAATAAATATTAATATTTAAATATGGACTAACAACACAACAAGAAGGAGGGAAAACATTTTGCCTGAATGACATCCTGTTGGTATTACTGTTGTATCTACCCCCCCGCCCCACTGCCCCCCAAAAATGACTTCACACCATTTGGTTAGTTTACAAGGTCATAGGGTCACTTGCATAATATTTGATGGGAGACCACCAGCAGTCCCAGAGCTCTGGGCCAAACTGGGAAATAAGGAAGAAAATTCCTGAACAAGGGCAGTGAAAAACCATGTCTGTATCATTGACAAACAAAATTCATGAACGTGTCTTTGCAGTCACTAAGAGCTCATCTTGAGAAAGACTCTACCTTTAAGGGAGTCCAAAAGATTCAATGAGGTTCTCCAGAGATCCAGAAAATTCCACCATGTTAACTTGCTCGCTCATTGGGGTGTCCTCCAGGTGTTGGGGTGACATCTCCCAGAGTTCCCAATCAAGGTGGCCCCAGAGACATTGAGAAGTAGTTGCCCCGTCCTGTGCGGAGGTCCACCAGGTTGGAGAAGGCTTTTTTAAGGGTACCGATGAGACCATAATCGCTCAGGGCACTTGAGGGGTCGGTGCTATGAGGTTTTTCAAGAAGCGAAGACCTGAAAGTAATACATAAGTAAGTAATCTTGCACGTTGTCAGCTTAACTTGGCATTAACAAGTTTGGTATTTTGGTTTTAACCATGCTCCCATCTCGGTGCTCAGGACAACTCCAAGGCTGATCAATCGGTGATTGGAAAGGGGCGTGCTTTAGGCTGTTCTTGAAAGAGTGCACCCTCCCACGTTGTGTTCATTCTCTGTTTCCTTCCCTCCTTTACCTGGAACGGTTTCAGGTCTGGTTTCAGAACGCGCGAGCCAAGTTCCGACGGAACCTCTTACGCCAGGAGACCACGGGGGTGGACAAGGCCTCCGACTCGGCCCTCCAGGCAGGCCCCCCGTCAGGACCAGCTTCGGAGATCTCCAACACCTCCATGAGCCCGTCCAGGACCCCCACCACCCTAACAGACTTGACGAACCCTAGCATGCCCTCGGTGACCTCTGTCTTGAGCTCGGTGTCCGGCAGCTTGGACGTCCACGAATCCCGCAGCCCTTCACAGACAACGCTGACCAACCTTTTCTGATGACTCGATTCCATTGGTCGTCTTCTTTTTAGGGAAAGAAATTATTCTTAGTCAAATTCCAAATGTATTTTTTAACTCGGGAGGTTCTCACAGCTGGGCTGCAGCGTTACCGTCCATCGCGTCGAGTCCGGCCCCGTCTGAAAGCCACCGCGGATTTGAGGAGTGACTTGGAATCACAACTTGCCACACAACATTTGTGTCAATGTACAGTTTTATGGACTGGGCCAGGGAAATGGCAATTAATTTAAGTTGGCTAAAGCTTGTGTAATTTTCAAAGACTGCCACGTGCCTTATTTACTGTTCATTCCCTTTCTCTACCCCGGCCTTTTTCTCTCTGTATATTTATGACCACGGCAAAAAACAAGCAAACTACAAAATGGGGGGTGGGGGGGAAGAGAAATGAAAATGTTAATACGAGTTTTGCTACTTTGAATTAAGTCCTAAGCCCTTCACTGGTCGTTCTGATGTCTTAGAATTTAAAAAAGAAAAAAGTGACACGTCTGTTCAGCTATCAAAATTTGTAAAAATCTAACCAGTAATAAAGCCACTTACGGAAACTACCTCCACGTGAATTGCCCTTGCAATGAAAGATGGGAGAATCCTGATTTGGGGAAGGGGGCTGAGGAGGAGGAGAAAAAGATGGAGAAACAATCTAGAAGCTTTTTGTACCTCTCTCCATCATAAGAGAGTGAGATGAGAAGAGATCAGCGCCTTCCTCCTCTCTCAGTTCCCAAAGAAAGAGACCATAATGCTGATGAGAGGGTAACCCTTTTCCAACAACCTGATGCCCTTCAGATCACTGGACTACAACTCCCATCATGCTAGCCAGCCAGAACTGTTTTAACACCCAAAGCCACCTGTAAAAACAACACGGCCCTCCCCAATCCTTTAACACTTCTTCTAATAACAGAATTAAAAGATTAACAGCATTGAAAGAGATCAGGTTGATCTGCCAATGGAAGATATGCAGACCATGGCTGGGCTACATGCCGTGTTAAACTCTGGTTGGCTTATCTATGGCTTGTTGAACAAATCGTAGTAGACTGACTCTGAACACCAAGCCATAAGGCATGGTCTGCAATCATGATGGCCAATCTCTCTGGGCTCCCGTATCGCTGGATGAAGGTCTAAAGTTTAATTGTCAGGTTGTCCAAGTGGTGCTAGGGGAGCACCCAAAAATGTCTGCCGGTGCCATAGACCAACAGTCTGTCTCACTATGTCCTTCCCTTCCTGCTGCCTGGTAAGCAGACCTCACTTTATGGTCAAGGTCAGGAATAGAGAGGTCTGTGGTTCCTTTAAACTTGAAGCTGCAGGAAAACAGCCTCAGGAACCTTTATAGAAGTCAATTGTCTTTGTCTGGAGGTCTGGAAAAGAGACTATAGAACAAAATATTGATGAGTTAGAAATCAAACAAATGCCTCAAAAGGCATTTAAAACCTATAAAGGCTGAAATTCCAGTGTTGAGAAGGACCCAACTGATGGTTCCTTCAGATGATCTCTGACACACCTTGAAAGCCTTGTTGTGGACTAGGGTTGATTTACCTTGACTTAGTCATGGGCCAACTTGTGTCTGCTGGCCTCCAAAGATGAAGCAGTGTAGAAAGTCTTTGCTGAGACACCAGCCTACTCCTTTGGAGAAATCAGGTAACTCCAGCCAGCCAATTTACTGCTGCTTCCTGCTATAAAACCCTCAGATTGGTTGATTTTCCCCTCCTTCCCCCAGTTCGAACAACTTTGGGAGAAGACCTCAGTTCTCTTTAGTCTCTATTATTGGAAGCTTGGAGTCTCCGTGTTGGCCAACCTCTGGATGCAGATGACTCTTCTATGCTCTTATTGTGACTCCATGGTGATGCTGAAGAAGAGAAGGTATGTGTCTTGTCTGTGACGTCCTCGGAAGGGAACTGGGGTCCTTCTATTTCTCTGCTGGTGGGAAAAAGGGCCAGGAAGAAATCTAGTTTTCCAAAGGTATTCCTCAAGGTTTTTTCTCCTACCTAGTTCATCTTTTTCTTGGCAACTATGATACTTTCAGCTTCTTTTCATCTGTTCTGACCTAGAATCTATTATGGTGAGTGGCTTGAGTTGCAATATTAGTACAAGGGTACACTTTGGCATGGCCCTGAAAATGCATCCTTGATCAACATCTGAGGAAGTTCTTCCTCAAGGGAAGTTGCGGTGAATGTTGAAAAAGTTGCCCCAAAGCTGGAGTTTGGCCAAAGTTGCTGATCATGTTCTGAAGTGCCACGGCTACTTTAAGCGTGAGAAATCTATCTCATGGTCTGTAACCCTTTGCTGTGTGAATTACAGTGGTGGAAGAGTGTAGGAGAGTTTTCTCCACAAGCTGTAGCTCTTTGGGGCCTGGGCGAAGTGGCACCAGAAAGTGAGACTGGCTGAGATTCTGGCTGGTGAAATCGTAGGCAGGGCTGACTCTAGCTTGCTTTGCTTCTGGCCACGTGGGGTTGCATCCACTAATAATCCCTTGCCTCATTTTTAAATGCCACCTGCTTTCCCTTCTGACGTGGTCTGTTTCCTTATTCTCACTGTCTCATTTCTCTCCCTGGGGGCCAGGAGCTGCAGGAATATAATACCACCACCTCCCCGCCCAAAGCCCCAAAGGCTTTTCTAGTCAACGGACTGTTGAAATAACAGCTTTTGGTTGCATCAGTGTACACCCCACTCCCCACACCGTGCAACTCTTAAAACAAGAGCCAAAGGGGGGGAGAGAGAAGCCCCCTCCCCAGGTTGGAGATGAACTTCTCCAACTTGGTTCCTTCCAGATGCAGGGATACCCTCCCAACCAGTCCATTGTTCGAACAACCAGCAAGCAACCGGTTTAGGGGAATTTGATTTGGAGGTGTGGGCAGCCTCTTCCCCTGATTCTTCACTAGAAACAGATCTGGCCAGGCACGGTTTTTTTAATGGCAGCCGTTCCCAGAATTCTCTGCCATGGTTGTGCCGGCTGGGGAATTCTGGGTGTTGGAGTCCACACATCTGGAAGCAACCAAGCCTAGGAAATGTGGCTGTGGGATTTCCAGAAAGAGTAGGTCTGCGTAGGTCCGACAAAGGGGCTCGTCTGAGGGAGCGCTGCGTTTCTTGCATTTCCTGCAGGAACGGCACTGCGGCTGCAGAGTCCTGCGGAGGCGAATTCTGCAAGTTTGGGCTTTGAGCAAATATGGGAGAGGGAAGCTGAGCCCAGAAGGCTGATGGGTGGGGGGCTCCGTTGGTAAACAGCAATGGGGGAGGGGGAAATACACGTTTTGTGCCTGCTTTCCTGAATTCCTATACAGGAAGGGGCTGTCAAATGTCTGGGGAGCCTTTTTTGAAGTTCCTTGTTGCTTCCCATAAATATTGTATTTGCCCCCCAGGAGGAGGTCTGATGTATCTTAGAGATTTATTTTATCTATCTGTCTATCTATGGATCATCTATCTATATCTATTATCTATCATTATATCTATATTTATTTATCTATAGATATGATAGATAAGATAATAAATAGATATAGATAATAGATGATCTATTATCTATCAATCTATATCTATATCTATCTTATCATTTATCTATCATCTATCTATATGAGTGAATGAATGAACGAACATACAGGATTTAAAATAGAAATTCGGAGTGCCTAACCCAGTGTTTCTCAACCTTGGCCATTTTAAGCAGCGTGGACTTCGATTCCCAGACTCCCACAACCCTCCTGGGCTAAGAAGCTGTGCCTCTTGGCACAAAATGTGGGTGCCCGCTGCTGGAGCTTTCCAGCCCGCTAGGCATGCTGGGCTGAGCCCTGCTCTGAGAAAAACAGTCCGTTTCACACGTATCCGGGCATCCCGGGGAGACGGGGTCCTGCAGGAGTCGGCGAAGCTCTTGGCGCAGATGCTGGAAGCTGGAGTCGAAGCGGTCCCTTTGAAAGGTGCCATGCCGAGAAGGCTGGCGCACGCTCTCCTTCTCTGCTTCAGTGCCCTTGCCCCTGAAGGTTTGCATGGAGGCGGGAAGGGTTACGAGGTTTGGGGAATCTGCCGAAGGCATGTCTGTCGGGAAGGAGTGCAAAGCAATTAGCGGAAGGGCCCTGATGGAGTGCGAACGCTGCTGCTGCGAGGCCAACTCTCCTGAGCAGCAACTAGGGGCCCTTGGGCCAGATCCAGCCTGCTGGATTTATCGTAGCATTTCAAAGTGCTTGATTGCAGGCGAAAAGGAAAAAGAGGGAAAGGAAGTCATCAATGTACCTTCTTACACAGTGGTATTATGAACATTAAAATCCTTTTACGAATAAGGGGGAGAGGGAAACGAGGCATGCAAACTAGTAGATCCAGCATTTCTGAGCAGTTCCTTTTATGGAGTACTCTGATTATACAGCTGGCTACCAAAATTTCTGCATGTTACTTTCCATCTCTGTAGTTTCGCTGCTAGAAGCATCGGGGGAACCGGGCAAGGGGGCAAGAGAAGATGCATTTTCAGTTTTTAGATTTTTTTATCCCGCCATTATTATTTTTGTAAACGACTCAAGGCAGCGAACATACCTAATACTCCTTCCTCCTCCTGTTTCCCCCACAACCACAGCCCTGTGTTTTTTTTAACTCACCCCATGTGCTAATCCATGGTTTGTTGCGCACAAACCATGATTTACAAATGAGAACATCTAGACACTATTGTGGTTAGGGCCAAGAATGGCATTCGGCCAAGGTTTTTGGAAGGAAGCTGGAGCAAGTCAAGTTTTATCCCCTTTATTTATTTTTGGCCAACCTCTTTGGACACACCAGCCTGGTTTGGAAAAGGCCCGCACAATTGCAAACCAGGCCAAGCCAAGGGGCTGGTTCGGACATCCTCTTTTATGTCTTCCTATTTTTAGGGCAGCGGCCTTGAAGAACAAGGTTGCTTTGCATGCCATGGCGGTGCCCGACCTGCCAGATGGCCAGGGCAGCGCCTTCGGAAGCTGGCAGAAGAAGTTCCTGGCTGCAGCTGAGTTCCCGTAAGCCTCACCCCAGCACAGCATCCTTTAAATAGCATCTCACGGCCCCCCAGTCCCCCTTCCTCTCCTCTCCTAGCGAGGCTGCACCACAAAGCCGCTCCAATGGCAGCTGTCACTGGGAAGGTGGCATTTTTCTCTAGCTGTGCTGACAGCCGCTGTCCAGAGGAGGATGAATGGAACGAGAGTGACATCATGTTTATTCAGAAAAGACAGTCCCGGCTACGGATCAGTGTCAGCAATATTGTTGATACGTCGCAGAAAGGAGAGAGACTCCCCTGGTTTATGCCTTCGGTAGCGTGCCACACACCCGACGCGTGTTTAATTGAAGCCACGTGGGGCGGCAGAGCTGGCTTGTGGCTGGGAGACGCGGGGGCCAAATGCTGCTCTTCCCCCCATGTGCTAGCGGTCGCTGAGCAGGGAGGTCGCTGAAGCACACCAGTGTCCTCATCCATCCTGGCCTTGCAGGTGGGCGCCAGCCTGCTCCAGAGCTAGATTATTGCCCACCATGGAGGCTACGTTTAGCTTGCCACCCTGGGTGGAAGAAAAGCCCTGGCTGGATTGGGCCAAAGATGCTCCTGGTCCAGATTCCCCATTGAGGAACCCTAACCCTAACCCTAACCCTAACCCTCTGTGTGAAGTAGAAAAGCGAAGCCTCTCTCCAGTTGGTGGAGATAGGCTGCCTTTAATGCAGGAGGCTCCATTTAACCCAACAGCCTCATAAAAAAGTCCTTTCCCCAACCTGATTTTGCCCCCCGCCCCCGCTTTTTTAAAATGTCATTCAAGCCCTAGGCATCATCACACCTCTGGATAGATAATTATTGCCTAAAAGAACAATGCATTCTGGAAAAGAAAGCATGGCTTTGTTTGAAATCTGCTCTGTGTGTGTGTGTGTGTGTGTGTGTGTGTGTGTGAGATAGCCTGTGTAGCTCTACCCTGAGATCTGGTTGCACACAAATAGATCCCAAGAGAATTGCTCGGTGAAGGTGCACCAAGTTGGAAAATAAAAACCTTTTGTGTGTAAACCTGGCCAAACGTTACCTCCCCATCCCTCCCCTTCTGATGGGGGCTTCTATCACAGTCTTAAGTTACAAAAGGTCCCAAGGAAGTCTCAAGTGCCACGAAAGGGCTTATTTAAATATAACACCAGGAACTCCTGACTGCACAGTTCAAACTGTGAGTGGGTGTGAAAGTGCCAAGAGGGCAGGTGAAGGTTGACGTTGGCCAAGAACTTCATCCCTCCAATCCTTTGCCCACTTGGCCAGTTTTGGATGGATGGATGAATGGATGGACGGACAGACAGACAGATGATAGATAGATAGATAGATATCGCTGGAGCTCAGATTAAGACTGAGCTGTAGAACCTTGTTCACAGTAAGGCGAAAACTTAATCTGCATTTATTGACGCACTAGATTTATCTAGGAGTTCAACATAGTATGAATGTTCCCTCAGACAATTTGCATTTGCCCAACATGCTTAACTTGGTTCATTCCTGAGCTTAACCTGCGTTCTATTGACCAACCTGTGTTCTATTGACTGTTGACTCACGTGCAAGGATCTGGGTTTACATGACCCATCAAGCCACAGAACCTGTTTTACAAGCCATAACGGTTGTGCTCACATTGTAAACTCAACCCATGGCTTAGCACACTGTACAGTTTTGTTTGAATCTGGCTTGCTGCATGGTGCGGACAGGATGAATTGCAAGCCCTGAGTTCTGCTTAGTGGGTTGTGAGGAGCCAGCCAATTATGGCTTGTTCAAAAAACGATGGTTAAACCATGGCTTACATCGTGGGCTGTGTGAATCCAGTTGATGGCACTGGAGGACATCAATCTGCCTCTCTCTCCCTCTTCCAGAAATTCTCTATTCATCACACAGTTGGTCCAAAGAGGCAGCTTTACGTCGCTGATTTTTTTTTTTTCTGCTAGAAGTTTTGACATGTCATTTCACAACTGAGGATGCCAACATCTGTCACCATCAGAGTAAAGCAGAATTAACTTTCGACACTTTCAATATTTTCAGCACTGGGTGTCGGGTGGGAAGTTCCTCCCTTTTTTGGGGAATCCTGCGTAAACAAACATATATTTTCAGAAGAGAGTCTGCATGAGCCCTCTGCTCCCTTGTCCAGGCCACTGGCACCCAACTGCCCTGATGCTTCACAGGACACTGAACAAGATAATAGCAATTATCCTATGTGGATCCTTCCTCTTCAGAAAACCTGCTGGTTTCCCCGCTGACAAGGTGCCACAACAGGGTGTGAAAAGACCAAAGGGTGCCACCACCGTTTTCTGGAGAGATCTGTTGTGGTGCATAAGTAGGGATGTGTTTGGGGCAGGCGGGACTCTGTTCTCAGCCCTCTCCAAACACCAGAGGTTGAGTGATCCAAAGGGTGGGGTGCAAGTGACATCATCACACATAGCATATGTCATGGCACAAATGACATGAGTGACAGAAGTGGTGTCATTTGTACTATTAAGTCATGACTCCTGTGATGTCAGGTGGCTTCCAATGGACGTTTATGGGGACAAGGCTTTCGGTTAGCAAAAGCCAAAGGACGCAGGATGCTGGACACAGTCCAAGCACCCAGTGTGAGTCTCCCACTCCTTTTACTGGTCTCAAATGAGAAAAGCTTTCTTGAGAGAAAACCCTGATCAGCTGAAGTCATTGTTTGTTGAATCAAGTCTTTGTCGGTTCTGCGGTGGGTTCTTATATGCTTGACAGATCTGACTGAGCCCAGATGCATGAAGAACAGGGTCCTCTTACTCAAAGAGCAATCCTAACCTGGATTCTGCCCACAGAGAAAAGCCTTTTTTCCCCTTCTCATCCTACTTAAGAGCAGTTCAGACCCACTGTGGACAAGCTAAATAGCCCTTATCCCTAGAAGGCCCTTAGATTCTTCCAGCTGTCGGTTTATCGGCCTCTATTTTGTAGTTCTGGGTCCATCCTTACCAAAAATATCTCCTCTTCCTTCCCTGTTCCTTCCCCCACCCTGAAAATATTTCTTAAAACCAAACAAAAGTTGACTTCACAGCTCGGCAGTAAACATTTTATAAGTTTCAACTGCAAGTCACCCTCACGTGCTCCTGTCCCCACAGCTCTCCACGATCTGCGAAGCTCCACAGATCGTGTTTATAACACGTTTGTCTAAAATTATCTCAAGGCGCATGGCAAGCGCCTATAAAACAGATGCTCTATAACCCCCAGTTCTGTTTTGATCTCAAATCGGCGTGTTTAAGCTGCTTGTGTGAACTATAAATTGAAACGAAGCGGAGGGAAGGAAAATGTTGTGATATTCGCCACGGCTTTATATTCGGAGGCTGGGGGGGAATCTGGCAGAGGCTGACTTTATCGCCTGGGAGAAGAAGCATCTGTTTGTGTTGGTGAAAGATCTTGGGGGAGTCGGAGGGGGGGAATCCCTCCCGAGAAGTCATCATTTTCCTTAGCACTGCCAGTGGGGGATCTATCAAAAAAACCCTAGAAGCAGTTTGGGTCACCTTCTCTGCCACCCTGCCCCAGTATCCCCAGTTCCAAGATTCGCCGCCCTCGGTGTTGTCCACCCTCAATGAATTCCTGTCTTTTTTGGGCAGACAAAAAAGTTGCCCGGAAGGCAGGTCTTAGGATGGGACAGATCCTAAGAGAGGCCCAAGTCTTGCAGAGAAGAATGTCCAACATGTAGGGGGTGAGATAGTTGCAAAGTCGTTGAGAGCTGGGAAGCATACAAGTTTCATAAATTATTATTATTGTGGTTGGGAACAAGACTTGGGCACCAGGAGGAGAAGGAAGGAAGATCAGATGCATCTCCAGAATGGGAGCAACAGTTGTTTTCTTGGTGTTGGGTGATAGCTGCAACAGCTTAGCTTCTTTCTCTCTCTCACACGTGCACACACGACCCCTTTTTGTCATCCTGCACATGCAAAACGTGTGCATTCTGTGTGTATATGTGTGTCCTTGGAAGGAAAGGATAGAGATGGTCCTTCTCTTTCAAAGGAGTGTCTTTCTGCTGTTTCCCTTTTGTAGAAGACTTGACTTGCTTTCTTCTCCTCCGGCATACAAATTCACAAGTTACTTTTTCTTCTCCCCTCTCCTTGTCCAGGTGGGCGTCTGAGCGCTTGGAAAGGTGCGCTTGGAAGCGGCAAAGGACGAAGATTAAGTGGAGCCAGACCTGGGACAGCAAACCCTCATACATCATGTGCCCCTACAGTCAGGTGGGAGCCAGCCACAATGGCAAAAGCTTCCCCAATTGTGCAATGTGTGAAAAAAGCTGGCTTGGAAGCCACGCTCTTATCCACTTGAACAGAAAGCTTTTAAAATCTGGGCAGTGTTTTTCACGCTGAGTTTAAATTATGCAGTGGTTGCAGCTTAACACATGAAAATATGCAGATTCTCCCCCCCCCCCGCCCCCACCTCTTTTATCTTGCAGTTCCGGTGCTGTCTAAAAACAGATTGTAGAAGTCATCTTTGTTTGGAGGAATAAAAACAAACCAGCTTCCTTCCCACCAAAATAAGTAAATAATATCAAAGAGCTAAACCACCTGAACTGGGCTGTTTCCATTCTCTTGTGCCCAAGAATGGAGCTTGTTGTAGTTCATCTTGGTCAGCTGGAGATGTCAGGCTTGGGACTGGTACAAAAGTGATAAACCCAGGGAAGATGCGCACAGCAAATCTTTCCACAAAACAATGCACAGCCAGCTCCCTCTTTTACAGTGAATACAATCCAATTTTTATTTTGGCCATACACCAAGGCAAGAGAACATCAGCAGAAGGCCTTCTACTCTACCAGCTTTTGATATCACACCTTAAAGCACCTTCTCCATATGGTGCCTTCCAGATGTGTGGAACTTCAATTCCCAGCTTTTAATTGAGCTGGATGAGAATTTTGGGAGTTTAGCATCTCTGGAGGGCAAGCAGAGCCTGTCTGGTAGAAAACTTGAGTCCTGCTTTTCAGATTACCTTTCCTGAGCCAAATAATAGCAAGACCTCAAAGGCCAGCTCTGAGAAATCTGGTCTTCCACATGCCTGTGACAATCACGCTTCTGCTGAACGCTACCATGAAGGAAAGGAAAACCCACCACTTCCAGAAGCTGCATGTTCCACCCCTGAGTAGCTTCCTACCTGAAATCTCCTTTTCTCTTGTTTATGGAACCCATTGACTCAGGTGGATAATGTTTTCTGCATTATCCATGCAGCGGCTGATTAAAATATTTGAAGTGGCAGCTGGATCACGAAAGAAGGCATGGGACAACATGGAACAAGAGAGGTGATCTAACTGAAGATTGGCTGAATGGTCAAGACATCTCCTTTGTTTTCCATTTTCTTTGCCCACCATGTGTTATTTCCTGATGGTAAAGCTCCTTTAACACAGAGGGAACCTCTCCAGCATCTGAGGCCAACGTCAGCTGAGATGGTGGATAAGAAACTCAGGACCTCCTGAATTAAAGCAGGAACATGACTACCAAACCATAGACCAGCCCTGGAGCTGTCATGAACCTCTAGCCATTGAGTTTTCCTTCTCTCCAGTCCTCCTCTTTTTCTCCCTATACTTTGAAGCACTATTAGCTTGGGAAGGTGTGGCCTCTAATTTGGGTGTAGAAAATCTCATTATGGCTGAGAGCCTGACCTCTGGTGGTGGCTGGGATTTTTGTTTTTATGGTTTTGGATTGTCTTCTCCATCACAACCTTCTCCTCTAGATTGGTGTTTCTCAACCTTGGTCACTTGATGATGGCTGGACTTCAACTCCCAGAATTTCCCAGCCAGCCAGGGCAAATGCTTGCCCCAATCACCGTACATTAAAACAGAGAATGATGACCGCCCATCCCTTCTCCCCAAGAATGGATGAGTTTCATGTATAGGGTGGTCTAGACACGTTTTTCTCCTCGACGATTCAGAAGAGGGTAGCTGTGTCATATTTTTGTTCTCCTGTTCCTTGAGGATGCTGAAGGATGCTGTAGAGCTGGGTGACTTTCCCTGCCAACCACTTCTCTGAGTTTAGTTTTTCTGCCCCCGCAGCTGCTTTTAGGGCTGGCATCTGAAGCTGGGGAAGAGCTGCATTTCTCAACCAGAACCTCTCTCTGTCTTAGAAAGCACCTGTCATTGCCTTGTCCTTGTTCAGATTATTTGTCTATGGACCCTAGCATTCCTCCAGCTTCTTAAAATCAAAGCAGAGACCTTCATCAGACCCAACTGGTCATCTGCTCCTATCTAGGGATCTCTCTGCACGTTTTTTTCAGTCTGCAGCTGGAGTTCAGCCGATCACCAGATCTGAGTCAAGGTCCATCTTTGGGACTCCCTCTTCCCCCCCCCCCAAAGATGGGCATGATACGGCTCAGAGCTCAGCTCGTGTCCGCCCGCGGTCGCTGCGGCCACCTCCCCTTTCAAAGGCCTTTGATTCTTGCAGCTGCCTGGCCCTCGGCCTCCCTCTCCCACTGCAGAATGAGTGAACCTGGGTCACAGGCAACAAGAGGCTGTTGCAGATTTTCTCAACATCTCTTGCTAACTTTCTTCCCCCCCTTTTGGCCTTCATTCACTGTGTCTGTCCTGGTCTGCAAAGTTTGGAGTGTGGGTGTGTGTCAGGGAGGTAGGGGGGAGGAAGAGAAGGGGGGGATTTCTTCCCTGGTTGAACAATGGCAAGACCTCCCAGGTCCTGCAGCTGCGTCGGGGCTCCCAGTGCAACTGGGGATTGGGGGGGGGGTGGACGGCTGCTGTTGGAAAAATTGAGGCTGAGGAGAGCTGGTCCTTGGGAAACAGTGTTGTAATTCAGCTGTCACTCCGCGTTGGCCAAAGGGAGTTTTGAAAAGGCTGCTGCCAGACCAGCGAGCGACTCCTACCCCCTCCCCTCTGCTGGTGAATGTACCCCCCACCTTATTGTTCATCCTGTCCTGTCTATGGTCCTTTGGCAAGGGAACAATGAGCCGGTCAAAGGCTCCATGTTGAACAGGACTTGACTGGTGAGAAAATGCGCGCATGGCCTCTCCAGCAGCGAGGCAATCTTCCTTTGCTGGCGCCACTTCCTCTCTCTGGCCCCCAGTGTTCCCCTTGGGGTTGCCCCCTCTTCCCTTTCCCTTGGCCTCCCTGCCTGTCTTTTGTGCCTGGAATCACAGATGGCAAGTGCCCACCTCTCGGAAGGGAAGAGGGCTTGGGTGGGTCGTGCCTGCCCTGGCACAGCGAGGAGACCTTGGGGGCAGTTCTGCTGACGGGGATGTGGTTGAGCTGGCAGGAGCGCCTGGCTCACGTGCCCAGGATGACTCTGCCAGACGCAAGAACCCTCTTGAGTTGAGGCAGGCTCGGGAGTAAGACCCTTCTGTGGCTTGGTAGGCCAGATTTTGGTGCGTCTGACCAGGCCCCTGTTTCCACATTTACACGTCTCCTAAAGTTTGGCCAACTTTGTTAATTGAGCAGATAACCGACTGGGTTTGTAGCACATGGGAAGCTGAATCACACAAACCACAGCATTGCATTGCACAAACCTGGTCTATGCGCTTGATCCTTGGAGTTAGTTCCCATCGTCCAGGTACAATAAGTCGATCCTCCTGTCCATCTGCACTCCACGAAGCCAATTTCTTTCTTTTTCTTTTTTGCAGGTATTTGCACTTTGGGGGGGATGTTTAGGCTGCCTCAGACATTTTTAAAGAAGAGGTTTTGCAAGGGATTTCCAATCACCACCTCGAAAAAGATTCAGACGTTTCAAGCGTTTCTCAGATCTGTGTCTGACAAGTACTGCTTCGTGAAGCTGCTCGCATCTTCATTTCCTCTGCTTTCAACATCTGTCTCAGCAGCAAAGACGGCGGCTGTCTGCAAGCAACACCCTGAACCCCAAACTAGCCTGCTAGATTTTACCCTAACATGGGATACAAACCAGGTCTCTAGAGCTGGCTTGCACTTCAGGACCCAGAAAACCGGACAGAGCGAACCAATTGAAGCGATGACGGCTAAATCCGTTCACCGATATTGCTTTGAATAATGAGTCTTACTCTATTGCTGTTGGCTTGGTTTACACATCGGGTTAAGTGTTGTGTGGGCTCATCCTTTGTGGTTTGAAAATGATGGTTTGCTTATTCTGTAAACACAGCTAATTGCATGCGTCCAGCAAAACACGAATTAAAAAAAAAAGCTGTCTTATTGTCTTTCCTCTTTAAGTAGGAACATTACGGGAACCAAAATAGCTCGCATCTGAGGTTCTGGCCAATTGTTTTGATGTGTTTTCTCTCTCTTCCCTTGTCCCCTGTCTTTTGCGTGCCAAACCGATCAAGCAAGCAGGTTTGTGCTATTCTTACTCATCACAGCAAACTTTTGCCTTTCTCCATCCATACCACTACATCTGAATTTGCTGGGCCTGTAGGATGACCCAATTTGTACCCGGTTGGCAACTACCCGTGGCATCCATCAAGATTGCTGGGAAATTGAATTAAAGCTGTTGTTTGCTCCCCCCCCCCCTTCTTTTCTTTCTTTTCCTGCAGGTCCAAAGAGATCCAGCTTTCTGTTCCTGAAGGAAATTGCTTTGGAAGTTTCTGCCCTGCAATTCTCCACTTATTGAAACTGAATTTCAGGAAGCTAATCGGGCAGAGAATGCAAAAGACAAGAACATTAGAGATCAAATTAATGCCACCGAATCCCTGTTTTCTCCTGACCTAGAAGGCCATTAGGGTGCTCAGAATTAATTAGTTCTCCGTTAGGCCAGCCCTCCAGAGGGGGCAGGTGATCTGGGCCAGGGGAGTCGTGAACAGAGAATGCGATGTGACTCCCTGGAAATGTGTCACGAAAAGGCACAATTCCTGGATGAATCCCGGATTAAAGGCATTTCTGAACGCTCCTGACAAAAGAGGCCAGTCAAGGTTTTCCAGGGCCGCCTTGCTACCCAGAACTGATTCTTTCTCGCTTCCCAGAAGCATGGCAGGCTTTGGGTTCTCCTACAGCCTTGCCCCATCAGCTGGCGGGAGAGGTGCCCACCCACCAGCCCAAGCACATGGCGGCTCTGAACTCTGCACCGGACATTTGGAGAAGGGAGGACCAGGGCTGGCCGGTTCCTCTCGGGGATCTATGTTTGCTCTGTTGCTGACATGGTGGGAGGGAAAATATATATATATATGTAGGTAGGTAGGTATCTTACATGTTACTGATCATCAACATCTTGGAAGATAGTATTTGCATATGTCTTTGGTTTTATTCTATTTTTATGCTATTTTACATTTTAATTGTATTTTAATTAAGATTTATTGCTGTTTTATTGTGAACTGCCCAGAGTCACTTTTTCGTGAGACGGGCGGTATCTAAATTTGAAATACACACAACACACACACACACACATATTTTGTTGTTGTTCAGTCGTTAGGTCATGTCCGACTCTTCGTGACCCCATGAACCATATTGCGCCAGGCCTTCCTATCTTTCACTGCCTCCCTGAGTTTGCTCAATTTCATGCTCATTGCTTCAGTGATGCTATCTAGCCATCTCATCCTCTGCCGTCCTCTTCTCCTTTTGCCTTCCATCTTTCCCAGCATCAGGGTCTTTTCCAAAGAGTCCTCTCTTCGCATTAGGTGACCAAAGTATCTGAGCTTGAGCTTCAGTATCAATCCTTCCAATGAGCAATCGGTTGATTTCCTTTAAGATTGACTGGTTTGACCTCTTAGCGGTCCAGGGGACTCTTAAGAGTCTTCTCCAGCACCACAGTTCAAAGGCATCAATTCTTCGGCGTTCAGCCTTCTTTATGGTCCAGCTCTCACAGCCATACATTACTACTGGAAAAACCATAGCTTTGACTATGCGGATCTTTGTCGGCAAGGTGACGTCTCTGCTTTTTAACATGCTATCTAGGTTTGCCATAGCTTTCCTCCCAAGGAGCAAGCGTCTTTTAATTTCATGGCTGCAGTCTCCGTCTGCGGTGATCTTGGAGCCCAAATAAATGAAGTCTGTTACTGCTTCCATTTCTACCCCTTCTATTTGCCAGGGGTTGATGGGTCCAGATGCCATGATCTTAGTTTTTTTAATGTTGAGTTTCAAGCCAGCTTTCGCACTCTCCTCTTTCACCCTCATCAAGAGGCTCTTTAGTTCTTCTTCACTTTCTGCCATTAACACACACACATATATATATACACACACACATACACACACACACACATATATATGTGTGTGTATATGTGTGTGTGTGTGTGTGTGTGTGTGTGTGTGTGTATTCTTGTTCTTGTACAATGATCCTTGTATTTAATGATGCTGAGGGGGTTTTCCATGGCGGCTGCACCGAGAAGACCACACCACCAAAGAAAGATGATTTCCTGGGCTCCCGCTGGGAACAGGCAGGGTGGCAGCTGGGGCCCACGTGGCACCCCCTTCCACGTGCCCCCCCGACTCGTGAGGCACAGGCAGCGTTTCTCAAGGGGCCGGCCTGAAATGGACCCGAGGCCGCCGGCTGCCGGCCCGGGCTCTGGGAAGACCTTGTTTTCAGCAGCTCTTTCCACGTTTCAGGCTCTGTTCCTGAAAGCTCCTTTCTGCGGGGAAGTGAGTAAAGGCCCTTCCTCTCTTTTTCTTTCTCTTTCTTCGTTCAGACACAAGGATAAGCCCTGCTGGGTTCGACGGAGGCTTGCCAGTGAAACAGCGACAAATGGCTTGATTTTGTTTCATTTGTATTGTGTCCTTCCCTCCGGTGTCCTTGATTTTCAGATTATTTGTGTGTGTGTGTGTGTCCATGTTCACCCTCAAGGGCTGCTTATTCCAGACTCCTTTCATGTGCACGTCTGCAAGCCTTTGGGGTTCTTCTAAGCTCACCAACGCCTCTCCCTCTCCCTCCTGGGAGTCTTCAGGTGCTAGTCTGGAGACCGTCCGTCCACCGTTAGCATCGGGAGAGATTTTCATTTCTTGAACTGACCGAGAATTCCTTCTGGGAGAACCTGGTTCGGCCCCCCGCGTGCCGGGGCCCGACTGATCCTGAGCGACTGCCCCCTCGAAGTGGCCGTGCCTCGGTTTTCGGCGTTTCCAGAGATGAGTTGGGAGTCACGTCAATATAAAGCATTGCTTTTATCAGCAGGCAAACGCAGAGAAGCCCTTTTCAATGATCAGCCCATCTCCCAGCATTTTAATCTTCTTACTATCATAGGATCTAAGAAAGGTATTTTAGACGGAGTAGTAATGGGGGTCTCCGTGGGGTTCCCCCTCCCCTTTTGCTTCCTTTTAAAATAATACCGAGGAATTGGGTTCATTTTATAACCGATGCGCTGATGCCTCAGTTGGCACGCAGCTCTGCAAAGGTCACTATTGATATTTCCTGCAGCTGGATATGTGTGTGTGTGTTTTTTAATTAGTTGGGCCCCTCTCCCTGATCCTTTGCTAAAGGCTAAATAAGCACTGTTAAAATTTTCCTAATTGCCCATGTGCTTTATTGAGTGCATTAAATGGAATTGGAAGCCTCACTCCTTTTGCCAAGGAAGAAAGTACTGGGTGAGTTTATTTTTAGGGAACATGCAATGCTTGGTCACTAATTATACCTGGGGGAACCCTGTTAGGTGTTCCTTTGCTTCCGAGAGTTTAAAACCAAGTTAGGAGGAGGCTTCAGTTGTTATGAACAATGGAACAATCCTGGTTTGTCCACTTGGGTTTGGAAAAGCCAGGGAGCGCCATAATTTGGAATCAGGAGACCTCCCTCACTGGCCACACTGAGTGAAACTCTTCGAAGGATTTCGTGCTACTAACCCCCCGCCCCATATAACTGCAGATTCTGAGATTTAGGGCTGGGAACTGTAACTCCAGCCTGTGTGGAGGCCACGGGGTTGCCAAAGGGTGGCTTATGTTTCTCCTAAGGCCCCATCCATTATGGATGGAGAAATGGATGTTTTGGGTATTACCCTATTTCAACAGGGGGGGAGCACGTTGTGTTCATCATCATCATCTCTTTGAACCAGCCTGGTTTAACAGGCCTGCCAACCTGGCCTGTTAAGATCTAAAAAAGGAAGTGTTGAGAACTCTTCGTGCAAAAAGTGCGGTTCCCCCCTTTCCTTCTCGGCTGCTAATTTCTGTCTCGCAAAACAAGGGTCCTCCCAGCCGTCCGAAAGCTCCTGTTTGCAGAAATGCCCATGACAAGATCAGAGGCCTGCTTTCTCCCAAGTTCCTGAATTCCCCCCCCCCCCCCTTTCTCTCTGATGCAGGCTTGGGCCCTGGCTTCTTTTGAAATCCCCCCCCCCTCACCTGACTGCAGAGCTGGCTTCCCGCTGCTATAAAAATAACAAGGTCCCAGCAGACTCTTTTAGAAAGAACAATTTAGACCCGGGAATAAGTGTTGGGGGACTGAGATGAAAATAGAAAGCAAGAGTGCTAATGTGATATACAAGTGTGATTCGGGTATTTTATCAATGCAGGAGGGCTGCAAGCCCAGGATGACCAGCCTCTCTGGTTGGAGACAGATGGAATTGGTGACGGTGGCTTTCAAAGCCCAGCCTTGATAACGGGTCAGTGGAGAGCTGCTGGGGAGCTGTGGTAGGTCAGCTGGGCTCCCTCCTTGGGGATGGCAGGCATGGACTAACCCCTAAAGCGGTCCCTGGCAGGCCATGCTTGATGGACTTTGAGCCACGGCCATCTGCTAGCTGAGGAGCTTCAGAGCCTTCTCCTTGACCTCTGAATGGCGAGGCTCACACGTTGCCGTCCGTTGTATGGGTTGGTTTGATGAGCCCATCGTATGCTTCCAACCACTGTGATTTGCCAACCATGGTTTAGGGCTTGACATATTTTGCAAAGGCAGCCAACTGTGGTTGAGTCAGCCAACCATGATGGTTGCAACTGATGGCTTAGCGCCATGTGGGAACCCAAGGTTCAGAGAGCGAAGCTTGCCAAGGAGATGGCCTCACTTTCCTGCCACTCTGTCCCATTAATGGCTTGAAGCAAGGCTCTAACTTCACTGCCCCTTTTGCCCAGAAGGGTTCAGTGGGTTTTAATTCCTCGTAGTGGCACTGCAGCTTTGTCAAAGATCAGAAGACTGCCCTGGCGTCATTTCCCCGCAAAAAGCAGTGGGTGCCCATTGCAATGACTTATGGCTACTTGGGTTGGAGGTGGGGAGGGAAGAAGGGAGGAATACAGCTGTTGGCTATCCTTTTATGAAAACAAACAACACCCACGTTTTGGTTAGAAAGGGCTCCAAACTGACCGGAAGGCTAGATGTTTGGTTTTCTATTTATTTATACACCAGCCAAGCAAAAGCTTGAACTAAAAAGCCGTTGCATGATAGAATTTCTAGACTAACGTACCAGATCTTTTGCCTGTCCCATTTTCTTCCTGTCTGGATTGTTTGCTGGGTTCTGGAGGAAATGTCCAGTTAAAAAATGGAGCAGGAGAGAAAGGTCATGGCATATGGTGCTAGGTTCAAGAAAAGATCGGGGATGTTTCATAGGCAGGGAGCACTGTCATAGTCCCTTAGAAGCGTTGATGGATAAAATGTCCACCTGTCTTTGTGGCCTTGGTGTTTTCCAAACTCAGCTTTCTTTCTCTAGGTTCCCCCATTGCAGAAGAAATGGGAGGGTTGCTAACACAGTGTGTCAAGGGATGACCCATCCTCTCTGAAGAGAAGGACTACAGATTCCACGTCTAAATTACCTCCCCGCCTCTTGGATTTGGTTGTGCTGCAAAAGGATCGGGGTGATCCTCTTCGTGGAACACCCAAAGATCTCACCTCCTTCCATTCCCCCTTGGAACTCCATTGCAGAGAGTCAGGGGAAGAAATCCCAGAGTCTGCAGCCCAAAGCTTAGCAGACAATCCAAGCCTTCAGTTGGGGCTGGTTTCTTCAGGGTGCTCTATGCACACATTAGTTTGCACTGGAGCCCCATGGCGGTATTTTCTGCCCCCCACCGCCCCCCAGCTCTCGCTAGCCAGGACTGCATGAAGGAAGAAGCCTCCTCCCTCTGAAATCCTCTTCTAAATGCTTCTTCATCAAACTGTGACCGTTCATGGCAACCGCCGATTAGCAACCAGTGTTGCCATCTCGTCCCCATCCTGAGATTGCCGATGTGTTCATGACCGCACTGCACAGCCTCCAAGAATCTGGACAAGAATCCAGATAGGTGCATTAACGTCTTTGCTCCTGACACCGGCATTCAGGCTGTCGCGTGCTTCCGCCAGGCCAGCGAGCAACCGGTGAGGTCCTGCTCGAGGGAGTCGGATAGTTTCCAACTGTCCGTGCCCAAGACGACGCCCCCGCAGAAGATGCCAGTCAAAGCCACAGGACACAGGTCACTCGCCTATTCCTTTTAGGCTCCAGCCTGGCCCCACCCCCCAGGAACAGCCTATGCATTGCTGTTCAGTACGGTTTTTGAACCGCCCAACAGGTGAAGCTCTCTGGGCAACGGGAACAAATTGTAACAAAAAGGTACTATGGGAACAGAAACGTATCCAGTGAAAATCAAACAAACTGGAGGACCACGCAGGCTCGGCCACGGCCAGGCGGCCGTTCAAAATCTAGAACTGTAGAAATTATAATTTTAGAAGGCAATTCACTAGCCCAGGAAAAGGTCTTTGCTAGGGGCTGAAATGTGGGTGGGTTGGGCCTCTCTGGGGAGGGAGCTCCATAATTGTGGCCACCACAGAAGAAGCTCTTTCCCTTTTGGAGACCCACCTCAACTCTTTAATGGGAGGAGAACCTGGAGGAGGACATGGTTCTCCAACACCAGGCCTGGCCTGTGTCTTTGATCTAGGCCAGTGTTGTCCAAACTTGGCCACTTTAAGATGAGTGGACCAACTCCCAGAATTCCCCAGTCAGCCATGCATGGGAATTCTGGGAGTTGAAGTCCACTCATCTTAAAGTGGCCAAGTTTGGACAACACTGATCTAGGCGGTATTCTAGTCCACGTGGTGTCTTGCTGCCCTAGTCATCTCAGGGAATATTAGGCACGATTTGTCTTGCTTTGTCAAAGCAACATTACTGCTTGGTGACCTTGCAGGTGACTGTCAAAAGCGGAACGTTGTAGGAGGAATGGAGTTGCAGTAACCCTTTAATTGCTCTGGTGGCTTTAATTATCCCATTTTGGCCGCTAAAGAACAGCAGAGGGCGATGTTCAGAAGGACATTGGAGTAGTTCTCCTGCTCCAGGCATTTCTCCAGAAATTAGGTAAAGTTTTTGCAGCAAAATTATGAGAAAAGGTGACGTTCGACCCAATAGGAGAAATCTGGAATCAGAGGGGTCTGCTTCCTGTTTGGCCCTAGAAGAGTTGTTCTGCCTTGAATAAGCAATGTTTTCAATTTATTTCTGTTCTTCTGGTTTCTGTACATCAGATTTCTGCTTGTAAAGGACCCTCTCTCTCTCTTTTTTTAGATGATTAGCAGAAATACACGTGCTTTGCTCTCTTTCCAACTTGGTGACTTCTTATTGCCATGAACAGAATTTTAGGCCACGAACGCCCTCTTTGAGAAGGCTTTCAGGGCAACCTAACAAGCAGAACTGTTTCTTCAGGGTGGCGCAGACTGCAACCAGGGCCAGGAAACCTCTACAGCCTGCAAAACTGGGGTCCACCTTCCCCATTGTAGAAATTACCCTGTGTCCCACCCCTCCATCTGTCCCCTTCCCTGACCAATGGCTGATGCAGGGAAAGGTCGGAGGCCTGCATGTAAAACAGCAATTTTTGCCTGGCTACTGGGCAGTGTCAGAGTTTAGGGTCCTTGTGTTAGGACTCGGCTAGTCCACTCGGTATGATTTGGCGTTGTGCGGGAGTTCTGGCGAGCCATCCCTGGCATCAAACTTCCTAAAAAATGGATCTGCCACCTTTGGTCTCACCTGCCTCGCGGGAGAGGCAAACGTTACCCACCTATTGCTCAGGTCTCCAGGGTTTCGTTTGAGCCAAGGGGTGCCAAGGGGAGCCAAGGGGTGCCCTATTGCTCTCCCTTCGCAGCGCTATCAGGCTCAGTTGTTTCTCCCTGCCATTGTTCCCTTCCCAGCTCCATTTGGGGCATCTCTCGGCGCCTGATTCCAACTTTCCACGCCGCGCTCAGAATGCATAAATGCACGGCGCAGGACGAGGCTCCTCACAGAATTGTAATCGAGCCCAACAGCTCCCTGGTAATTAAGGACCTCAAAAGACAGGCATTTCTGTCCCTTGCTCACCGGCCCTGAGTCTCCAGGGGCCGGCGGTTTGCCGCCACGATGTGCTGTCTCTGCTTTTGGACATCACGCCGTTTATTACAGTAATTTATCACCCCATAAAGATGACTCTCTTGTAGGACCGGATAATTCAGAAAGAAATGTGTTTTAAAAATTAAGAATGCAGTCGGTGTGTGCAGTGTCAGGTCTGCGGGGATGCGTTTTCGCAACAACTGTAACAGCCTGGGTACTTTTTAATACCTCCTGCCTTCAATTATTCAAAATATGGTGGTTTTTTTGTGGTGGCAGTTCATACTCTTTTTGGGGCTCTGACAGTTCGAAATGAAACATTAATGCTGAATTGTGTAGGGTCCCAGAGCAAACCCTCCATCGCAGGGACTTAAAGGACCTGGAAAAAAGAGAGAAGGTGAGAACATCTCAGTTACACTGAACTCCTTCAACTTTCCTTTGGTGAGATATTATGTTCCTTTTCTCAGTTCTCTTTTCTTCCCATCTTCAAATCTCTCAATGGCAGAGATGGCCTTTTCCTTCTGTCCTTGCAGAGCCCATTCCATGTTCCATTGCAACTAGGTCATCTGCTCCTCTTGACATGGAACTGGCATGAGTTTTCATTCATTCATTCATTCATTCATTCATTCATTCATTCATTCATTCTGGATGCAAAACCATCAAGACCCAACAGATAGGCTTTGGGGCACGCTCTGCGTTCCAGCTACAATATTCCTGAAGAAAAATCTGGGATTGTAGGAGTTCTTGGGAAGTCTGCTTAAAATTCCTAACCTCCATGCTGAAGCAGGAACAGTTCTGAACTGGCATCCTCTAACTGACCTTGGATGGTTTCAGAAGTTCAGCAGAGTTGGAGTATTCTAGGGAATTCTAAAGCTGTTGGCTAATGGGGAAGTCAGAACAACCACCATTTCAGTAGCGTACCATGAAGCACTGGACTCGAGGCCATCGTTCCTTTCCGTTTGTTAGGCTTGGCTGGAAGTGGATCCATTAGGAACGTGGCATCAACCTTGCACAGAACCAGTCCCTCTGCTTCATACTGTCGACCCTGAATGGCCATGGCTTCCTGGAAACTGAACTTGGAGACATGTCTGCATTCAAGGTCGGGAGGGTCTCTCTTATTTCAGCAAAGAAAGGTGGTGCCAGGAAACTACCAATTAAATCACTCAGGTAAGACTACATCTTACACCTTCCTGTCCCAGTTCTTCAATCCCAGAAGAGCGTTTTCAGGCCAAGTGTGGCATTTTACAGACATTATTACAGGGGGCAACAGACGTTGTGGGGGTGGGAGTTGTCTTATTTCAGAGGACGGTTCTTCGCTCGAAGGCACTTTTTGTTTTTGAAATAATTTTTATTAAAAGAAGATTTTACATAGATTTAAAAAACGGAAACATAAAAGAAAAAGTAGGAAAAGAAAGAAAATATAAAAGGGTGAAAGAAAAAGTGAAAGATAATAGAAAGGGAAAAAAAGATATCTAAAGAAGCGACTTCTGATCCTCTTTGCAGCAGTTACCAACATAACAATTACCGTCTCCACCCTCCCAAACTACATAACATGGTTCCCTTCTTCCCACAGACAAACCTTTTTAATCAATATGGGCATTTCTGTGTTCTTCCATCTGTGTGCATATAATAACCTCGCTGCAGTTACCGTATATAAAACCCGTCATCCATAAGCCTTTTCTAGTTGACTGTCCATATGTGTTTAAAGCCGCTTTGGATTTGAAGCTTTATCTAAGTCTAACTTAAAGTTCAAGAACCATGAAGAAGAGGGAATGAAGGCCTCAAAGAGGCCCCTCAAGGATCCATAGCTGGACAAACAGCTAACCAACACAACCTTATCTATTCAGGGGAGATAGGCCCTCTCTCTCGCCGTGTGTTGTTTTAAGCATAATAATTTCGTGTCAGGTTTTACAAATGGGTATAGGCGAGTCTCTGACATTTCCTTTCTTTTGAATCCCATTTGGGATAATGCACTTCCTGTTTGGTTTGCTATTTTTAATTTTTTCATGCCGCTTGTTGTATATAAGGACAGGGGCTCATCGAACGACTGGATAATCTGCCCCAGCAAGAGGCGATCTGGGCTGAGGTGGGGAGTCTGTGAGCCAGCTTGCCCCCCAGCAAAGTCTCCTTTCCACCATGTGGCTCCTGCCTGTGCCTGAAATGAAGAATTCGTTGCGTGAGCGAGGAGTAGCGATGCCAGTCTGGGCTCTCCAGATACAGATGAGATGCAGTTCCAGGGATCTTCAGCCAAGGTGGCAAGGGAAGGTGGCGATGCTAGAGCGTTAAAAACAGCCCTGGGATTCGTGCTGGCACTTTGGGGCTCCCTCCCAGCCGGAGGAAGCGAGAGGGAGAGAAATAAGTCTGTGGCCGAGCAAATTTTTGCATGGAGAGAATCCCAGGGGCAAAAGAACAGGCTGGGTTGCGTGTAATGGGAAACGTGTTTGCTTGAAATGGAGCATCTTGCCAGAATAAATACTGCGCGGGGGTTGGACAGTCTCAGGCACCTTGAAGCAAGTCCTCGCTTCGCTTCATTCTGGCTGCTGCCTCGTTTGCATTCAGCCAGGCCTCCTGCACGGGTGTAGGGGAGACCAAAGGCCGTTGCCTTCTCCTTGTCGCTGCCCCGCTTTGATTTCTGCTTTCTTATTTAAAGTTGTCCATCAGCGGGGGCGGAGGGAGCTGGAAAGCTGCAAATTGCTTTCAAAACAAGAGAAGGGAAAGGAAATGTGAAATGAGCTGAAATGAACTGAGGGCCTCTTCTCAAAGTCCAAGAAATGGATGGGGTAAGGCGCATCTCGCACACCTGCAGCCCCCGATCGTCTTCTTTTTCCAAGCGTTCTTGCGGGATGAGAGAAAGTGTCAGTCACATATTCGGGGCCGATGGATGCAGAAGCCCCGAAGGAGGTTTTCAACCACCTCCTTGACATGGCAGCCGGCCACGTGGCTAAACTATTCAGTCTGCTGGCAGAAGGAAGAAAATGCAGGAGAAAGGCAAGTCTGTGATGACAAGGGGTCTACACGGACTAGACTTCACTGCAATTCACACAACCCGTTGGAAACCAGCTCTGTGACCGGAATGGAGTTTGTATGCAGGAGAGTCCATCTGACTTGGGTTGGGGTAAACGTCTGTTGGAGAATGAGGGATGAGTCAGTATATATCATGGCTTCCCATGTTTCTAGGCCCTGAAGTTGATGGGTTTCAGAAGCATTCTGGCCATAGGGAAAATCCCCACATCCACAGGGGGGCAACAGACCCATGTGTGTTCCCAAGCTGGCAGTTGAACAATTCCAGTGAAGGACATCTGGGACAGATGTCCACAAATCTTCTGTACTCTGGAAGAAGGCACAGTTTTTCAAATACGTTTTATTTTCATTTTATAAAAAACAAAACAAAACCCTTCCAGCCCTCTTCATACATAAGTTTGTTCAAAAACAGATAGTCTAAAGTTAAATGTCTATTTAAAGGAGAGAACAACATAAAGACAACAGAACCTTCTATTAACCTGTTTGGAGTAGTTAGCTACCAAAAATGTCCTTGTTTTTGTGGTGTTTTTCCAGGAAATAAGACGTTCTGTGCATGGGACATTCATTCAAGTTTGGCTCCCTTTGTAATGTTTGTCGTAAGTGCAATATCTGGGTGTAAACCTGGGGCACAACATCAACATACCCAACAGACGGCCGAAGCTCACACCGGATCTCCTAAGAGCTGCACAGAACTCAATTCTCTTCCCTTTTATGTGTCGTTTTGGGGACAAATGTCAGAACTGCCATCTTTTGCTTCCTCCATGAAAACTGAGATGACATCAACCTTAGTTGGAGTACAGAAGGGGCGAGAAAAAAAGACAACGTGCTATCTGAAGTTTAAGGAAGAGGTGCCCAAATGCCCTTGTGATTATTCCAGACTTATTCTTCTGTCCCAGCTCTAACCCGTGTCACAGCTTCCCGTTTCTGATGTATTTCTACCTGTGGCTTTTCTTCTAGATCCAGAGTTCCTATCCTTTGCACAAACTTTGGGCTTAGCGAGGACTTTGGATGGAAGGGAACCACGCAGGTCCTGATCTTGGAAGATCTTCAGGCTATTATAACTGGTACAGGGCAGAGCTCTGCAGGGTGGGTGCTGGTTGACCTGTTTAAGGCATGGGCTTTTGAAAAGGTCCGCAGGCTTTTCTGTCACTCCAGACAAGTTGTCCTGACATCTGTTCTTTTTTTATAAGTCAGAAGCAAAATGAACAAATCCGCCATCGACCGTCCCTCCCGGGCTTCATCGATGCAATTGCAGGTAGAAAGGAGAGGTAGGATAACTGGAGGGAATCGGTGCCAGACGATTCCTGGGAACTCTGCATTATGTCCTCTAGGGCTGGCAAAATAAAGAGGTTTTCTCCCCACATTTAGAAAATCAACATGACAACTTCATATACAATTGGAAATAATTAGGCGAGTCCCCTTTGCTCTGCGCACCGTACCTTACGCCTTAAGGGATGGGCAGGGAGAGAAACAGAAATAATTAAAATGGCAGTGGGGAGGAGACGGGATAGCGATGCGCCACAGAAGCTTCCAGCTGTGGTGCTCCAGAGGCTGGCCAGCAAGGCCAGGGCCCATCAGCTAGGTCAGTGTGGGGAGGAGGCGACCCAGGGCGAAAAGAGGGAGACAAGGCGGGTTTCTGGAGTCTGGGGAAGGTGAAGCACAAAATGGAGGAGAGGAGAAAGAAGGTGAAATAATGAGATAGGAAGTTGTGAGAAGTAACCAGACTTCTCCTCCTGGAGTTGGAAGGGTTCTGTTGCACGATCTAAAATAGCCTGCTTCAAAAATGTCGCTCAACACTGACGAAGCTGAGGGGCCAGATTTCAAAATTGGAGTCGTATTGCTGCCAAGGCAAGGACTTGTGGGTGGAGGTCACCCACCCACCCCCTGTGAAATGATCAGCAGGTCCCTCAGTGTTGACATTCCCCATTTTACTTACAAAGGCCAAGACTCTGAAGTTCAGAATCTCAAAGTATCTAAGCCCTGAATAAACATGGGTGCTAAACTGAGGCGAACAACCTAATCCTAATCTGAATTAGCAGAAGGGGAGGTACCTTGGGTGACCATTTATGCAAGGAGAGTCCTGACGTGCCTCCTTTGCTATTCCAAATCATTGGCTCTGGTGAGAGTTCCTGGATGAAATTATTTTGATCTGTCTCTTTGGAAAAAGGACCTTGGCTCTTTCCAGCTTGGATGGGTTGAGGACTTTGGCAGTCCCAGCAATCAATGTTGATTTTTCCATCCCCTTCAGTGTGGACCAAGCTTTGGATGTCAGACTGGCAGCAGAGGGAAAGGAAGGCATGCTGGGGTCACCAGAGTTTATTCCTTCAGGGAAAGGTTGCAATTGAATCACTATTATTAATATGGCGATTTGAAGGATATCTCGACCCCAACGAGACTCTGCTGTTCTGTGGCTTCAGCATCCCTTTGGTTTCATTGCCTTGAGTGATTCTCCAACCCTGCCTATCAAATGTATGTGTGAAAGGATTTCCTGTTGATCTGTTAGCAACGTTAGATCATGCCGTTGCAGCAAAGCTGGCTTTGGGGGCGGGGGGACAAAGCGGGTGGATGGAGCTCTCCTCCTCAGCTCTCGGGCCAGAGAGACCAATTTCCTTCTTCCTGATGTCCGTCCCTGCTACCCTGCAGCCCTGGCACGGCCGCTGCTGTTTTGTCAGAATTAGGGACCCACATGGCGGAGTGTAACGATCTATTTATTCTAGTGCTGCTTCCGCGAAGGCGACATCTCTGATAGGACTTTGCTTATACGTGCAGGCCGTTGTTTGGAGTTCGTGCAAAAATGAATGCAATTGGGGGACGGGGGGCAGGGTTGGGAAGAGAGGGGAGCTGGGTGCTAGGAGCAGACGGAAGGAGAATTCATGTTCCTTTGGGACTGCCATGGGATAAAGAAAGAAATGGCCTGGGGAAGGGGGGTTGGAAGGTGAGGACAGGAAGGCAGAGCAACAGCCGAGATGGTTTGGGAAGAGACCAAGCGAGGGTGACTTTAGAAGCATCGTAGCCCGCCGGGAAGCCTGGGGACAGGAAAGCAGAGGCTGGGAGAGGTTTTATTTGCCTCCATCTTCTTGGACAGGACTGGGTAGCCGCTAAACAAATCTTTGGATTTTTTTTTTCAAGCAGCAGAGGCGACGTTTCTGCTGAAATGCAGCACCAGCCCAGACTGTTCTGGTACCCGATGATCATTATCCTTCTCAGCTTTAGCACAATTTCCTCCTTAATGCTCACCCTCTTCCGCTGGACTTCTGCTTTATTTCTGACAGCTCCTGCCTGGGTTTGACTGTCCTTCCTGCCTGCCTTCCTGTTGCGCCTCCTCATACCCACCTCATGGGTTTCTTCTTCTTTTAATCAACCCACGAGTAATTTCTGGATGGTTGGGGGTGGTTTATCACCAAGAAAATCAGACCGTTCTGGGGAAAGGAAAAAAAAAAATGGAGATCACGAAGAGGTTGCCGTCTTCAGCATCTGGAGTTTCTAAATTAAATTAACTAGATTAATTAGAGAGCCAGTTCGGCGCTGTGGTGAACGTGCTGGGCTAGAAACCAGGAGACGGTGAGGTGACTTTGGGCATTAGGCAGGGTGGGTGACTTTGGGCCAGTCCCTCTCTCTCAGCCCAGCCCACCCCACAGGGTTATTGTTGTGGGGGAAATAGGAGGCGGGAGGATTAGATATGTTCACCACCTTGAGATAGATAGATAGATTTTAAAAAGTGGGGTAAAAATGTAATAATAATAAGCTGCACGCAAAAGCCCCATTCTTGTTTCAGAATGCTAAACCCAGATTTCAGCACTGTGGTTTCACGTTCCTAGCCCCTAAGGTGCAAAAGACAGGGCGGTGCCCTTTCAAAACATTCTAGCCCGATGATACAGTGCAGGGGCAAAGATGACATTCCTGTTTTTCTTCCCCCCACCCTCAGAGCCTGTGTCTGATGGGAGCCTCGGTAGGACAATTTTATAGCATGCCTTTTGCAAGCTTACAAACTCTGCCTGCCTTCGGCGGAGCAGGAACAACTGCGGCCGGGAGTCAGTCCCTGCCCAGGCTGTGACGAATACTCAGCAGGGAAGTTTACGAGCAGGCAGACCTCCAGGGGACTCAGGCCAGTGAGTCAAGATGCACGTTGCAGCAAAGAAAAGTTAGTCACCGAGTGAAAACTTCTGGATATTACATATTGCAGTTAGCCAACCCGCAGTCGGCTGTCGGCTCTGTGATTGCAACCTGCCAGCCCGTGGGCGCAGAGAATTCCTGTCCGAAAACAGGCGGAGGGGCACCCGGTTGGGGAAGGGGCGGTTGCTATTAAAAAATGATCAGACCCAGCACTGCCGCCCGTCCCTGAGGCCCTTTCAACCAGGATTCATGCAGAGGGGTTGCGGGTGTAATTCCACTCGCCCTGAACTAAGCCAGAAAGGTAATTTGTTGCTCAAGAAATGCCTGAGCGCTGCTCTGGGTTAAACCTGGTCCCCTATGCTTGATGAGGGGGGAAAGACCCTTGCAGTTGCTGGGGGGCTCCTCCGGAGAGCAAGGGATAACCCTGGCGAGCTTGCTCTCCAAGCGGGTCCCGTGTGCCTTGGATTTCAGTTGCTGGCTCCCTGCACGGAGCCACATGCCAAGGCATGTGTGGCATCTCTGCCTGGCCTTCCAAAGCCCCCCTGAATACCAGAAGCATGAAGGCTGCTCAAGGGAAGCCCCCAGTCACGTGCTTTCCTGAACGATCATGAACCTGTCTCGGTGCTGGTAGCAGAAATGGGCTGCCCTCTCCAGCAATATTGTAGAGGGATTGAGGGCGGGCGTGCACGTTCGTGGGTGTGGGCCCCTACCCTCTGAGGTCCTTCAATGACAACTGTTCTCCTGCCCCACAGCAGCAGCTGAACATCTGGCACCGGAGGCCGTGTGGCTGAAGTGCCACAGCAGGACGCTGGGTTGTTGACGGCGCCCGCACCAACCGACCGGGATCACAGCACCCCTTTGGAACCCGGCCCTGCCAGGAATTACCTCGCACCGCTCCCCAGTGAGAACGGTGCACAAGCGTGCCCGCGTGCGCATGCGCACCACGCGCCACGGATGGATTCAATTCGCTTTCTCTCCGAGCAAAGCTCTGCCCCGCCCAGTTCTGAATATTGACGATCAACACCCGAAGGGAGCCCCGTGCCAGAGCTGGGGAGTGGTGGAGAACTTGTGCGGACACGGCCTTGGTGCTCGGATGGAAGTGCTGCGGCTTGCTTCTGGCTCCCCCCAGGCCCCCTCCTCTCCTTCAGCCCCTTTTTCTTAATGTTATGCGACCGGGTGCAAGCCTGGGGTGGCCTTTCGGGGTGCCCCATCCCTTTTCTGCCTCTTCCTGCTGCTAATGAAGCAGTGCTCCCTGGTTTCACCCCCCCCCCCCGCCCTGCCAGCCGCCAGTAAGATCAAGAGAGAGGCCTTAATGATGCGCCTGGCATCCAGCCCCACAGTGACCAGCTCAAGGGGTCTTTGGCACGCCCGTAATTCCCACTCAGCTTTTCTTCCATCTTGGAGGGGCTAAGGGCCCCCCTCACTTACAACAAACCGAGTTGATGATAGCAAGGGACATCCAGCCTCAGCTGCCAACATCGTGTGGCATGAGCAAGGTTTTTCCTGGGCGTGACAGGACATCACGCTCTCCCCTGATGCCCACCGATCATGCCCACTGCCTAGGTCCAGAATATTGTCCATTGGCTCGTGGTTCTGGGTCCCTGGGAAATCCAGATGTGTAACTGGGAGGCGTTTACATTATTAGGAGCAAAATAATCCTGGTCTTCTTGCTACTGATGTGTTCCTTGAGGAGGGGGGAAGCATTGCTTAGTTTACTACTATTAAGTTGCAGTGGAGAAGAGCTGCGTTGATCGATGGCAGTGTTTCTCAACCTTGGCCACTTGAAGATGTGTGGACTTTCAACTCCCAGAATTCCCCAGCCAGCCGTGGGGAATTCTGGGAGCTGAAAGTCCACACATCTTCAAGTGGCCAGGGTTGAGAAACACTGGTCTGTGGCCTCCAAAAATCAGAATGGTGGCACCTTTTCAGACCAACACATTTAACCAAAAGGCCTATGCTTTTGTGAAGTGCACCTTATACCTTTTAATAAAACATACTGGTCTGAACAGGAGCTAGTCAGCTGGCGATCAGTCCACTTCTGGGCTAAGCCAAAGATACCTATTTTTGCTGCTGAAGAGTTAAACTCCTCTTTCGATCGGAAAGTGCTGAAAATACTAAACTTTTCAGGGGCCACACACTCGGGCATCTCTTCTGCAGAATCTTCGTGGAGGTTATCATCCTCTTTGGTGGAGCTGCAGAAAAGCTATGCCTTTTGTTCTCTTTTGCTCTGCTCGGTTTTTTTTTTTTAAAACACACACCCACAACCCTGGCCAGTAAAGCTCACTTCTGAATTCCATAGCTGAGGTTGCAATCCTGCAAAATGTTGGGCTTGGAATGAGAAGAGGGGCCCGCTGTAGCTGCTGGACGGGGAACATCTGGCCGTGAAGAAGGGAAGCTGGGCCAATTTGCTCCGAACGCTAGCCGCTACGGATACGGGAACTGCAGCCAACTGGAGCATTCCAGAAAAATTAGCTTGGAAAAAAAAGTAAAAAAACTTGGCAGTGTGTGTGTGTGTGTGTGTGTGTGTAAGAAATAAAGGGAGGGAGGGCTGTGTTGTTAGTCGCAACTGGTGAATTTGGCTTCAGTTTCAGGAGGAGGGAGAAAAGGCAAAATAAAACAAAAGGCAGTTCAGCTGCCAAGCCCCCTCCCCAAATGTCTTGCATTCCCCCCTCCCCAAAAAGTTACAGTGAAGAATTCCACATTTTACAATGAGTGGAAGTGTGACGCTTCAAGCAGCTGAAACAAAGGGGAAGGTGGGATAAAGTTGGAAGGAAGGAAGGAAGGAAAGAGGGGGAGAGAGAGAGGTTGGGAGAAGGAAGGAAGGAAGGAAGGAAGGAAGGAAGGAAGGAAGGAAGGAAGGAAGGAAGGAAGGAAGGAAGGAAGGAAGGAAGGAAGGAAGGAAGGAAGGAAGGAAGGAAGGAAGGTCTGAGAAGCAGATCCAGAAAGTCCGGAATGATTGAAAGTTAGAAGTGGTTATGCTAGTCTATGACCATAATAAAGATCTGATTTGGTTTAGAAGTGGTAAGATTGGGGATCTCTTCATACACACACCTCCGTTCAGGTTAAAGAGCTACAGTCAATAACTTTAGATTATAGAACTTAATTATTCCATTGTTGAGGTTCCCTTCTTTATCCGAATAGTAGAATTGAAAATGAAGGTGGCCTAGGACTTTCCCCCCAGCCCCCCTCCATGGCACAACCTTCCTCTTCTTCCAAGCCCCCCACACCTTTCCTGTATCTCATTCCCAACCCCCAAGTGAGATGGTTGCAAAGTTATTTTCTTTATTTTTATATTATTATTATTGTTGTTATTATTATTATTTACTTCTATTAAAATTGCAATCTGAATTTCCCTGCATGTCGTGGAGATGTTGTCTGTGCGAAAACAACAGCATGACCCCAGGATTCCCCCCACCCAAAAAATCCCCCAAAGCTATTTATTATTAAAACCCACTGGACAAACCCCAGACGGTAACATTTGGGCTGGAGAGGAGAGAAACGAGAGCGGTGTTAACTGAGAACTGAGCATCAAAGACGGGCTTTCTCAACCTAATGCTTCTCCAGATGTTCTGGGACTCCAATTCCCAAATTTTTGCAGCCAGTCATACTAAAGGGGAGTATACTTCATGGAGGGTAAGGACGTTTTCCTGGAGTCACGGAATGCCCGTTTCAGAAATCAGAAAGTGGGGCCCTGGCCGATTCTCCTCGCCTTTTTCCTGCTGCACACCCATTTCCCAGTTTCAGATCACATAATGCCGAAACCACTTTTGTGTTTTTCCCCCCTTTCTTTGAAATGGGCATGGGTGGCACACTTCCTGACCAGACAGTCAGCCAGCCGTAGACCCAGATGACTCTGCTAGATCCTGTGATCTGTTTAGGCTGCTGATCTCGCTACAGGCCTGAAGCTTCTCCCTCCCTCTTTCGATTCAGATCCCCAAACCTTAAAGCGAGAGGGGGCTTCCTGCCATGGCTCTGAGCACTAGAGTTTTCCTTCCACCACTTCCTTTCCGAGAAGTCACATGCTGGCATGCATTCCTGCACATTAATGCTTCCTTTGGGACTCAGACATTATGGAAATTTGAGAACGGAGCTCACATGGAGGGGAGCTTCTGAGAAAGCCAGCTGTGTGCTTGCTCCATGTCCATGGAAAGGCCCTGCAGAAAAGCAAAATCTCCCCCCCCCCCGAAGATCCAGCTGACCCAGAGTCTTGGAGGCTGGTTTTACACGTTACTTTCAGGAAAGTGAGGTTTTGCTCCTTGGAGAGTCCGAGAGACAAACAAGACCAGCCCTTCTGATTTGCTAAGGAAGAAAATCTAGGCTTAAAAATGGTGGCTCCGAAGGGGGCAGTTTACGCCATTAGAAATGGTCACATGAAAAGTGCGTGGACTTCATCAGTTTTGCCAAGAAGAACAGACAGATGGTAAAGTCTCGTTGAAGAATTCCTGGTGACTTTTTGCCCAAGTGCCTGCATTCTCTTAAAAACAGTACAAACATGCTTTGCCACCCTATTGGGAGGTTTTTCAACTTCTCAGCCTAGCCCATAGAGTTCCGGCTGGTCTCCCATCCAAGCACTAATCCAACCCTAGGCTGCTTAGTTTTTCAAAATCAACCAGGACTAGCGGATTTCCCTCATGTGGGGGGTGGGGGATGGGGAGGAAACTGGTTAATGGTGATTCAGGACTTCAGCTGACCAGTTCAAACCATTTTTTTTTCTTCTACACCCCAGAAAGTTACACAGATGTTCAAAACTTGGCTCATGCTGGCATTTATTTTCTAGATCGTTCGGAATGTTCTGGCTTAAAATGGAATATTTTGCTTCCAGGGATGGTGCTGAGTTTTCAGTGAACTCACCCTCACTCACCTCTGGGGGTTTTTCCTCCCTCGGACACACACGGTCCTTTCTTAGCAATCGGATTCCTCTTATGAAGGAGACATGAATTTCAAAATGACATAATCTATCTCATCGCAAGCTTTCGTGATTACTGAAAAGGCTGCTGGAAATGTATTAGCACCCAACTTTCTGCTAATTCTGAAAGGCGCAACCACAGAGACGCCTCCTTGATACAACTGTGGTGTGTTCCTTTTTTCAAAATCCTGTGATTTTCAGCCTGGTGTAACTCTGACATTTTGCCATGCCAGCATTTCCTCAGCCTTATTTAATAAAGTTGCATTCACCATCTGTCAGTATCGGTTTTAATGCGATCGTCTGCTCTGCTTTACCACGATACTTAAACCGGGGCCTGCTTAGCCAGGGTTAATGGCAGAGCTACCATTAGCAAGGAGGGCACGGCGTAATCAGCCATAAACCGGGGCTTACAAAACCTCAGCGGCTGTTCGCAGAGCCAAACCCAAACAAAGGATATTATGACTTAGCATGAATACTTAATGCAGTAATTGCAGGAGAATTAATTTGTGTGCATTTCCCAGCTCAGCCACTGTACAATTAGCAAGAGATCAACTGGAATGCAAAAATTATAGGCCTCTCGCTCTGATGAATGCTGATTCAAAGACTCTGGTTGCCTGAGCTCAGCGTCAGTACAGCGACTTCCCATTTTCCTACGGCAGGATGTGCGCTGAAGCCAAACAGGATTAATTTTGCATTGTTAGGGCTCCACCCGATCTGCCTTCCCCCAGATCCTGTATAGCTGCAGAAATCCCGGCTGGTCGCCTTGTTCAAGGTGAAGGAAGGTAGAAGGGGGGTTTACAACCCCATAAAATAAAGTAAAATAAAGTAAAACTTCCACCAAGACATACGACGAACCTGGAGAGAATAGCAGCGTTCGAGTAGCTGTCGGCCCGGCCTGCAAAAGCAGGATTGGAAGACAAATAATGGGAATAATGATAATCGGCATAGTTGGCTTTGGGCAAGTGGCGCTCGACCCTCCCGGGGTGCCTTTCTGAGCTCCAGGGACAGCGCCAGCGCCAGCGCGGAAGAGACGCGAGGAATGCCCGCAACGGTGCGCCAGCGAGCGCTCGAGCGGAAACCCTTCCGGAAGCCCGAAAGGCTACATTTGTTGCGGCCAAAGTAACAGGAGCCTCGTCGGAAGTCCCGGGAATACTCTGTTGCTCTCAGCGGAAACTTTCGCCCGAGCGGAGAGCCGCCCTTTCGCGCCGCGTCTCCCGCGATCGGCGCCCCGGGCACCGGCGCGTCGCCAGAAGCGCGCTCGCTCGGCCGCCCGGCTCCCGGAGCCAGCGCCGGCCCGCCCGCGGGGCCCCCGGCGGCTCCCCCGGCCACAAGGGCGGCCCCCGCGCCCGCAGCCGCGGAAAGCCAGCCGGGCCGCGGAAGGGGCCGCGCCGCGCCGCCGAGCGGGCGCGCAAGCGAGCCCCGCGCCAACCGCCGAGGCCGGCGGGCGGGAGCGCGCGCGCACGGCTCCCCCGCGGCCCGCCCCGCGGCCCGCCCCCTCGGGCCCTCCCCCCCGGATCCTGGCGCGTGCGCGCTCGTTCCCGAGGAGAGCGGCGGCGGCGGCGGCCTGCGTGGCAGCTGGGGGCCGGAGAGCCGTCGGGGGCGCGCGCGGCGTGGCGTGCGAGCCGGAGGCGCCCGGCCCCTCCGTCGTGCGGGGGCGGGAGCGCGCGGCCGGCGGGACGGACGGAGGAGCCAGCCAGCGCGGGGACGCGCGCGGGAGTGGGGCGAACTTGCGTCCGGCAGCCGCTAGCCCGCCTGCTGGAGCGACCCGGCCGGAGCCGCAGCCGCAGCCGCAGCCGCAGCCGCCGCAGAGGCGCGGGGCGAGCGGGCAGCGCCGTCGCCGGAGGGGCCCGGAGGGCGCCCGCCTGGCAGGTAAGCGCGGGCGGGGGGCGCGAGGCCCGGGGGGCCCGCGGAGGCGGGCGGGGTCTGGCCACGCCCCCTCCCCGGCATCCCGGGGGGCCGCCCCGCCCTCCCCGGGCCCCGCTCGCCGCCCCGGGCGCGGCGAAGTTCCTCGAGTGAACGTTACTCCTCCCCGGGGCTTCGCGCGGCCATTGGCGTCGGTGGCCGCGGGACCAGTAGCCGGACCCCGCTCGTCCCCGCCGGGCTCCCCCCGGGAGTAACGTCGCCGCCGGGCCTCGGGGGTCAGCGCCGCGCTCCCCGGAGGCGCTTCCGCGTGACTTTCCCCCTCTTCTTCTGTCAGTCATGCCTCTTCTGCTGCTTCTCCCGACCCTGAAATGCCTTTTCCTTCTCCAGCCCATTGTTTTCAAGGACTTGACGCGCTGATCTGATCTGATCTGATCTAAGGTGGGTTGTCTTATTGCCCCCCCATCGCTTTGCGGTCCTGGGGAGGATGGCTTGGCATCGCCCTGATACTTTTCGTTGGGGTAACCGGGGGGCCGGCTGGGGGGTTGACCAGGCTGTGGTTTAGCCTCCTTTAACTGCTTCGTGCCCACTTTTCTCAGCCGGCCGTGCCAAGGAAAGCACCCCCGAATCAAGATCTCACCAATTTGCGTCTTGGGTGGAATAATCGGGTGGGAAAGTCGGCGTGGTAGGGAGAGTGGGAGCGTGTGGCTGGGCTGGTGGCCGTGGTCCAGCCCGGCCAATGCAGCACAGATGGGACCTCTTGGTGTTGGAGGGGTGTTGGTGTGATCGTGCCCCCATTTCCTCCCTGGGGAGGATCCGCTTCCTCTGCAGCAGCCCTCTGGCCCTGCCGCCCCACCTTCTCCCAGCCGGGTCACCCACGGATCAGCAGGCGGAAAGGGGAGATGATTTCGTCCAAAGCAGGTCGCCTCGTGGCTGTAGAGCTGAGCCTGCAGTGAGTTTCCGCTGGGAGATGTGGCCCTGTTGCATTTGGTCCAGAAGTTTCCAAGGTTAATTCCATATGGCTGGCGTGTCGCTGGAGGCCTCTGGCCTCACCTGTACGTTGTTTGGGGCAGGTTTCTCTTCATTCCTGTCACCCGAGGTTGGGGTGGGATTCCTTTCCTATGGCTTGATTTATGTATATATGACATGGCAGAGAGATCTGTTTACACACCTGTTTTTTTCTGGAGGAGGCTAGTACAGGAAGAAACTCTCTGGTTAAATTGCTGTAAACATCCCTCTCTCTCTCCATCTATCACGTCCTCTCTATCCATTGACTGTCCACACAGGCCTCTGCTGACTAACAGGATTTCTCCAGCACCATCCCATAGTGAAACCCCGTACTTCTAAGCCAGTAAACTTCAGTTTAATATGAGGTTTAGGAATGTGGTTACTCACAATAATCCTTCCAGAACTTTTATGCCAACCAGTTTCAAATGGATCTTGCCAGTAGGATGATCGTTTAAAACCAGAAATGATAGGGGGAAGAAAGGGAATAGGTCTCCAAAGATGTGTGGGCAATTAACTCTAGAGTTTAAATAAAATAATTAAAATGAAATAACTGACGACACCACCTCTTTGTCCCAGCTGTTCTTCCCCATTGAGGGAGGTTAGATAGATTTGCATGGACCCATCTTCATAATGATGATTCTCAGTTTGAATAGCAGTGGGACTAATGGGTGTTTTCTCTTTGCATACATTCTTGAAATAGATAAATATATTTGTCCAATACGTGCATCTGTATGTTTTTTCTCCAGATGGTATAAACCTTATCCACAGGGGTTCTTCTTAATCCTGGGCTAAAATGTGAATGAGGCAATATCATTTAGGAGATAATTCTGCACCTCTGAAGATAGTTGGCTGTGCTGTGGGCCCGTGTGAATAATGCCTTGCCGTCCCCAGCAAGTTTCTAGGAGTTAAAGGCAATAGAATCAGATATGAGAGTTTTGCCTTCTAAAATCTCATTCTTGGAAGAGCAACGAAGCCTCTTTTGCCCTGTCCCAGGCAGGTCCCGTTTCCAGGGTTGTTCTGCGAAGATAGAAAAAAGTCTAAGAGTTGAGAAGGAGATTGATCTATGCTGTAAAGAGTTGTGGTATCAAATGGGGGCTTTCTAATAAACAGGTTCATTATTAGACTTTCAGAAAGATTAGCTGGGAACAGAAATGATCCAGCAGAAAGAACAGCTTAGCTCAGACATGACGTTTGCCAGACCTACTTAAAAAAAACCTAACCATTCTTTCAAAACTGAGTCAGATCCAGCAGAAGGATTCTGGGGTCCTGGAGCTGAACACGGCCCCCGATGAATCCCAGGATCCAGAAGTGGGAAGCCTACCTTTGAATGAGGTTTGAAGAGCTGAACGGTGAGGGTCGGAAAAGGGAACCTTGGGGTTGTTCATGCCCCCTGAACTGGGAATTGGGAACTTTGGCTTCGTGGTGGCTAATCATTTATTCCTCTACTAGAAGGTTTCAAGCTACCTTTTGGCTTAGATCAGAGCAGGCCAGTCTGGACTGAGGATGTGTCTCTGAGACCACGTCAATATCTCCTTATCCTCTAATGCTCTTGGAAAGGGTGCCACATGAGCGATGAATCTCATTGTCTCCTGTTCTTTGATTAACGGGGCTAGAGGAAGGAGATTGCTATAAACTGTGAGGCAATCTTCTCTTTGTACCCCTCTGCCGTTGCTGGCCAACCCTCGCTCGTGGCAGTCTGTATGAGTTGTTTCAGGACCGGGGCGCGCTTGAAATTTTGCTAACGTTTGGGTAACTTGTGTGGTTTAGTATCAGCATTTTCTTTTTTTAAGTTGGAATTGGTGCCTGTGCCTCCACTTCCGAAAGACCTTAGAATAGGAGATGGCTCTAAGAGAAAAGCAAAGCCTTTAGATCCTCCTGCAGGTTTTTTTATCTGTCTATCTCACTTTCCGGCTAACGGGACTCTACAGATCCTGGGTAAGATGGCACATTTTTGCACATGGGTGTGAGGTGTTGTGGTTGCTTGGGGCTGTCCCCGTTTCTCTCCCTGGCTGAGCCACAGATAAGTAGATGGTGGGACCTGTGTGCTGGTGCAAGCAGAGTAAAAGGCCATCCTGGATCTGATTGTTCTCTCCCTGGGATTGCGCTTCTCTGTAGGACCCTTATCTTCATCTCCAAGGCCTGGACTGTTTGTTAGTCATCCTGTTCTTATTTTAGAAAGGGCCCAGAAAGCCCGTCTGTGTTAATTAAACCTGCCTTGAAACATCTGTTCCGCCTGGGTGTTTTAGTTTCTCCTTGCACTAGCGTTGCCCTTAAAAAGAAAAAGGCTGACTCTTGTGAATCCATGCGAGGAATTATCTGGCCGAGGACAAATCCAGTCTTCCACCACCTGCTTGCACGGCCCTGCCTCTGAATATATGTTGCCCCGATCAAAATCTAGAGTAACTCCATCGCAGGCCGGGCAGGAAAGTAAGCCAGCCCTGAGGGGGTCCCCTTGGAAATCAGCTGACTGGGTCACACCTTCAGGGAATGGCTGGGTCAGTTTGAATCGCCCTTCCTGGATTTCTCGCGGAAGTCTCTCTTGGTTGTCAGGCCATTGGAGAAAAGGCCATGGTTGTGCCATGAAGGTCTTTGGAGAAGCTGAGCTGGTGAAGTTTTAGCTTCATCACTTTAAGTTCCTGTAGCGACTATGGCTACATTTCATTTCATTTTAAAAAGCACCTGACCTCGTCTGCTTCCTCCCTGTTTTTTTGTTTAACAAATGCGCTCAGTTGGAAATGCAAGTTGATTTACGCTGTTTTTATAGCTGGAGGGTGATTTCATCCATATGTTCGACTGCAAGGTACATGGGGTACGCTGCTAAAGGAAATTAAACCCACGAACGCAGTAGCAATTCCTCAACTTCTGAAATAGACAACCAAAGGGATCTGACAGATCTTTCCCAGTTTGGGAAGCAGATTTCCTTTTGGCAGGATGAATGACACCCTTTGTTGTTCTTCTGCAGAACGACTTTCTCATGTAGTTCCTCAACCCAAAGTCACAGATGTTATGCCAATTTGTTTTAGGATTAAGAGGGCTGTGGATTCTATTTCTGGTTATTTGAAATTAAAGCTGGTGTTTTGCTGTAATCTGCAGGGTTTCATGCAGAGCATAAGGGGGTGGAGGGGGGCAGGGGTGGGAAGGGAAATGGAAAAGAAACAATTAGGGGGAAATGAGATTTTTAACTAAGTGAAGATGACCTTCCTGTGATTGCTAATTGCCCAAATTGGAACAGTAACAATGACTCCCATTCCTACCTGGGCAATTACAGTAAGTCCCAGCAATTTATCTCCCCCCTAAATAATGTTTTTATGCACATTTGAGGAAGAAGCTTTCTTTAGCCCCATGGTATGTGTAAAGTAGAAAGGAAATGGTATCGCTCTTTCTGTATTCAGAATAAAGTAACTGAAAGGTGCAATGACAATAGCATTAATTTTCATGCTTTTTAAAAAATGTTAATCGTCACAGTACTGACAGTTTGAAGGCTCTAATATGCCAATGAAAGCTAATATTTTTAAGGAAACAATGCTTGAAACTGCTAATGAAAAGGATGCTGTTTTTTCCTGGCACGTGTGTTGGGTCAGAATCACTAGCAAAGTTATTGCATTCTCCAGCATGTTAGATTCTCCAAGTTTACTTATTTGGTCAGTACACTCGTGGAAGGTGCTCCGAAATTTTACTTGGTTGCTAATGAGGCCAAGTGTAGGATAATGATCAATGAAATTGATCACTAAGGTTTCTCTTATAGTTGTGTCCGTCCAGTTTGAAATAACGTAAGTAAGACTGTAGCGTCGTACAATATGTCATTTTCTGAAACAGGATTTGTCAGTTTTGGAAATTCACGTAGACCTTGGAATGATGCTTAGTGGAAGGCAGAATATGTCAGATTTATATGGATTACCCTTACAAGTCTGTTGATAGAACAGATTACTTTGCGTGCCCAGTAAAACAATATCACTGTTTAAACCATGGTTACATCTCTTTCACGTATGCATTGTCGAGAGAGGCATCGAAGATTCGTATAAAGTGCGCAGCATCTCAGTTTAAAATACACACCAAACCATGCGCATCAAGAGTTTTCAAGGGCTCAGATCAACTGGAAACTTCTGCTGAGAAGTGATTCTTTAAAAATTGCCGCTTTGAGGATATTCCTGATCTTCGTGCTTGGTCCTCTTAAAACTGGCTCACGTTCAGATTAACTTCTGTTTACAGAGTTTGTGCAATGCAGCTGTTATTTCGTGCATCCTCCAAGGTGAGAAGCTATCCACGCATCCGTGTCCCTCTTAATGGAGAGAAGGAATCTGACGAGCCGCGGTTATTCTGAACACAAGGGCTCAAAAAACGAAGGCGTTCCTCTTCCATTGGATGTTTTTTAGTTTTCAGTCTTCCCACCCACTTGAGGAGTTTTCTCTCCTGGGTTTTGTTGGGGAGCCGAGGGGTGAGCACTGGTACGTGTGTAATTGCTTGTGAAAAGAATCTCTGGAGGTAACAGACCGTTTTATATTTACTTCTCAGCCTTCCCAACAGCAGTAGAGAGGTGAAGCGTGTGTTAAATTTTGCACGTTCTTGCAGAGCACAGACGTGAACAAAAAAGGTTTCCAATGTTACGTGCGCTAAGCCATCTGATCGTGGAGATTCCTGCCAGTGAAAGTATGCGTCTTGTAGAGGGGGGTCAGGAGAATTTTTTTTCTCTGTTGGATAGCACAGAGGGAAGTATTATTTTTGCAAGAACAAAAACCCTAGCAAAATGGAAGAATTTTTTCCCCTAACCCTTTGTGCCGAAGAGTGGCTCTGATTTTGACCATTCGAAGCACGCCATCAGAGGCTATCTGCAACCGGTTCGTTTCTGCAATATATTTCTCCAATTCTCGAGGTCTGGCTTTGTCCAATTGGAGACCACCCTTTGCAGCCTTCTAAACATTGCAGCTAAACCTTAAAGGTGTGTGACACAATGCAAGACACACACAACTATTTCTAAGTCAAGAGGCTGAGCGCACAGTTTATAGCTCTTTTTTTTAAAGCGTGGATTTAGCAGATCACTTTGCTAAATGTGGATTTTGCAGGTAACATACCACACCTTGTTAAAAATTCCTCTTGCTTAGATTTTTAAAAACCATTTCATCTAAATAAGCCTGTTCACTTTCTGTTCATGCTTGTACTGAACAAAAACTGTACGGAAGTTTTAAAGAAGCTTAAATAATAGCCGGCCTCTTTCCTTGTCTTGTAATTACTTGTCTTGTAAACATTCAGAAGGAGCAAATCTAACATCCATTTTATCGAAGGGGAGACTTCTGCACAGGCCAGCGTGTTGACACCATACGAAATCCCAGTTAGCAAAGTTCTTGTTGTTGTTTCGGTAGTGAAATCACAGAGAGTTAATGGTGCTATGAACTTCAAAGGGCCCTTTTAGCTGGACAGTGAAAGGGAAGAAATAGCCCCTTTTGGTTACAAGTAGTCCCCGGGTTAAGAACGCCCAGTTCAGTTTACGGACGACCCATAATTAAGAACGGAGCCAGTTGTAGCAAAATTCGAGTTAAATCCACAGTGGTTCAAGTTCATCGCACAATACTACTTATACAGTATCTTCCAATAATCCTGTTCCAGCTTACACACAAATTTGACTTGTGGACAGACCTTGGGAATGGAACTCGGTCTTAAATTGGGAACTCCTTGTATGTAAAAGCAGGGGCAGGCAGAGGAGGGTGCACCTCTTTGCCTGCCCACAAAATGATATGTTTGGGTGGCTTTGTATGGCAGAGGTGAAGGGCCTCTTAGCTGAGCCCAGGGTGCGTTTGAGCAGGTAGAAGCCTCCCGCCCACCCCGAGGGCTGCGGGCGTTCCCTTTTCCAGAGGGCTGTGCCGTGTGCCATTCTCTAATTATTTTTGTTTTGGCCTCTTGGTTTATTTGGTGAGAAACGACCATCAGCGTTTGGAGCAGCCAGCCTCTGTGTGTTTCCAAGAGGGAAAGGCGTTTGGAAGAGCTTGGGTTGCTCCGGCAGATGCCATCGTGCAGCTGTAGATCTTTCACGAGACACGCCAGAGACGGGAACTGAGGTTCTGCTTGTCGGTGCGTGTCTCTGAGTCAGCCGCCTTCCTCTGGCCCAGGTGGCGGAGGATTGCTCAAGTTCCAAATTTCCCCTTTTCCACCGCTGCTCGGATTCGTACCGAAGAGTGACTCTGAGCGTGCCCTGAGTATCTGCGTGCCAAGGGGAAGGAATATTTAAAGAGGAAGGAAGGCTTTACAGGGGGAAAAAAATGAAAACATGGGGCTTGTGGCAAGACCTTGCAAATGACTACATCTAGGTACTTTGGGGCGGGGGGGAGGGCTGGAAAACCTGACAGCAACATGCCAGTTTGCAGAGGTAGGTAGACAAAAGGGGACTTGCTTATGGGGCTGAAAAATACGGCTTTTGATTTTAGGGTGGGTCTTTGCTTGATCAGAAGTCATCAGTGTTGACGAGGCTCAGACCTCCTTGAGGAGAAGGAGGCACTTCAAGCGAGAGTCTGTAAACTGGTGGCATGACCCAGGAGGAGGGACAGGAGGGCGGCATTTTAAAACGTTTCCCCAAAGTGCCCAGGGCAGTCTTCTGATGAATGAGGCCCCAAAAGTGGGGCAGGGTGGATTTGTAAAACATCTCAGACTCTTGAGTTCCCTTCGAAGAGTGTTGTCGGGGCCCCCCTCCCCAAATCCAAGGAAAATATGTTTCTTCTTCAGCGGTCTGCAGACAGTTGGAATGACGCCAGAGACCTGGATCTCAAAGAAGGGTGATCTGTCCTGCTTTTCGTCCACAGGGACCAGCCAGATGTTTCCAGCCCAGCGCAATGATGGGAGAGCAGTCGAGTAATCCTTGAAAAACACCCCTAAATTTGTAGCTTCTTATTTATTTGGACACGTTCTTTGCTCAAAGAGAGTGGTTTGCCCAACATTCTCATCAATGCGGAGGCCGCTCACATCTTAAGGCACAGGCTTCGCGTTGCCTCCAATCTTTGTCCACCATGCAGATTAATTCAAGATTCAGTTTCTCAGAAAAACCCCCCTCTTCCTTCTGCTCATTGCGGTCTGCCAAGTCCCTGACCAGTTTCCTGCTTCTGCTGGTTTTCTCGGTGTCCTAATTTTTAATCGCATTTAGTTATTTATTTATTTATTTTTCAGATTTGCATATGCCGCCGATCTCACCATACAAGTGATTCTAGGCATGTTCCTAAGAAGTCTTTAAAAAAAACAAAACCTGGTTGCCTTCTGGTCAACTTACTTTTATTTATATATCACATCAGCCCATCCCATTTTGCCAGGGTTGGTAGTTTTAAGTCCAGAAAACCCAGGGGCCGGGGGGGGGATCTCTTTGCTGTTCAACCGTGTGTGCTTTGAGATCGGTTGCAAGAAAATAAAAGATGGGGGTAGAACGTCCTTCTGGTCCTCCTTTTGCCCATTGGGAGCAGCCAGATGTTCAGGACTTCTTTTCCTCGAAGGGTGCCTTCTTGGCTTCCGTGGTTCCTCTCCTTTCTTCTTCTCTGCCACTTGGCATCTGCAGCTGGCATGAGCTGTGGCAGCCAGGCTGCTGGTGAGACCACCCCACCACTGCAGAATGACACCAGTGTTAAGGTTGCTGCCCCGATGGCCAGTTTCCTTCTGGGTGCAAGCTGGAGTGCTGGTCAAGAGCTATTAAGCTGTATGTGGCGTAGCATCTTGGTACATTATACACCATCTTGCTCTCGACCACCGTCTTGCTACACTTGGATCTGCCTGAACTTCTAGAAGGGGTCTGCTGGGAGTCCCCACGCATCAAGAGGTACATGGGATGTGAGCTAGGCAGCAGGACTTTTAGTAGTAACCCCCATGCTTAGAAACAGGTACTCCTGGTCCCATCCCTCCTTGGACTTTGTTAAACCTACTGTGCCCACATGCCTTTGGTCCTAGCTGACGGTGGGTGCCATCCTTGTCTTTCTGTTAACATTAAGTTGGGCGGTTGCTTCATGATTGCGGCTGTTTCGCTCTGTGTTGTTCCCAGCCTGGAGCCTTAATTGATTGGGATGAGTTAAGAAGATTGTAATCTTCTCTGCATACTTGCAAGCTCATACCCTGTTCACTTCTTATTTTTGCTGGAGGCATCTTCTCTTCCTTTCCCTTCTGGTTGATCACAACGTGTGAACATGGCCATTCTTTAGCTCTTGAGGCATCGCTAGGAGAAGTGACCTCATGGCGGAAGCTGGAGAACCCAGTCGTAAAACCCAGAGGTTGCTTTTCACAATGTCCTGCCTTGGGCTCATTCAGATAGAGCAACCGGCCCAGAAAATCCATCAAGAACTCCCCCCACCACCCCAATTTGGCAATCCGTGTTTCAGAGTCTTACAAGAAAAGAAGGATCTGTTAGCATAAGATGTGGAAATGGGTTAAGGGGGATCTTTCAAAACCTCATTTGGCTGGAAAGCGAAGGCAGAAAAATACAGCCGAAAGAGTGAGAGATGCCTTCTCCCCGTCCCTCACAGACTGTATTTAATCAGTCTGGAAAATCTAAGTGATGATTTTCAGCTTTTTGGAGGATTAAGAATGATAATGCTTTCAGCACAAGCTGTATATGCTAACGGCATTCCTGCCCGGTAAATATTCTGTGCTGCCACAATCATTCTCCTAGCGAAAGAGCTTCTTGGGTGGATAGTAAAGATCTCTTAATCTTTATGATATTTATAGAATAATGTTTTAACTCATTTACGCTTCTAACTGTTTTCAGGGGTCAGTTACTCCAATTAATAACATCTTGTCAGCTGTAGGGATATTAGAACGATCTAATAATCACAATGTGGAGATTTAAAAAAAAAACAAAACCAGATTTGATTCTTTGGGTTTGCTTCTTTGTCAACAAAGATGTATATATGCTTATTGGCTGATGTCCTCAAACAGGGCATAAACTGATAGGGGGTTTTGCCATCGCCTGGTTATTTTTGGAATATCGGTAACTTTTTTCTGGGGTTGTCAGGTATCTTGAGCAGAATTTGCCTTCAGTTTTGTTCTTGGGGACTTTTAGGATTCTTTAAATTATTATTTTGCTGTAACGGGTGTGAATATCACTGTGGAGATTTCTTTCGGCCCCTACCGTTTAGCATTTCTCACCCAACTATGGATCTATTCTTCACTGAAGATAAATGCTTCATGCATCTGATGAAGAGGTCTACAAAAGTTGGTGGTAGGGTGTTGTTGTTGTTGTTTTTGATGCAGTGCAACAAGGTTGTTCATTGTTTTAGAGCAATGGCTGGTCTCTTCCAAGGGTTCAGGTGGAAGCATCACGAGCACGAACGTTGCTCAGTCCCACCCCACCACAAGTGGGTAGCCAAGGGAAGCCCAGCAGCAGAAGTCATCCATCAATCTACAACCTCAGACGTAGGGCTTGAAGGTCCATCTGAAGGTCCTGAACAGGTATGGATCGTTCAACACATCCACAAGGATCATGGCGGTGGTGCCGATATGATTCAGAGTGCTATTTCCTCGGTGCAGACTTGAGAGAAGGAAAAATCAAGAAACTTTTCTACTAAGTAGCCACTGTGAAGGGGAAAAAAAGTGAAATTGTGTGTGAATGCAGTCTTGTCACACAGAATGCTGTGGCTGCAGTAATCTTTCCCTCCTCTGTTCCCGAGTAAAAGTTTATTATGTGGGAGTGTGGGAATCTGGGAAACTAGCAGGAATTTCACTGTCCTGCCCTGGAGAATGTTGTATAAGTTTTCTGCCTGCATCCTGTTTGGACAACAATCGTTTTCAAAACTCAGTAGAAGGTCTTTTGCAGTTTGGAATCTCTCCCCTTGTTTTCCCTTGTGGTGAAATTTTATTTTAAGAAAAGACAGCTATGGTGGAAGAACACCTCCTCTTCTCCTCCTTTGGAAGAAGTTTGCTTCCTTTGTAGCATCTCAGTTGTAAGCTCAGAGGAAAGGAAACCTGAAGCTTGATTCAGCATGCTGACCGTGAACGTCAGGATAGAACCACATGCAAAGGGGAATTATGCCATTCATCCCATCCGGCGGTAGCAAGTTTTAAGAAAAAGTCTAATGCAGCAAAATTATGAGCAGGCTAAGTATTCGCTACTAAGATGCATTTCTTCAATTATCTGAGAACGTTGAAGTCTAATCTTCGGGGTCTTCCTCTCTCCTGGCAGTACTTTGTATCCATGTAAGATGAATCTTCTGCTGGCAAAAGCAGGTTTCAGGCATCACCGTGGCTCTTCAAGGATCTAATAAGTTCCCCCAGGATTTGCTGCTCTAGTTCCTTTCTTTTCCATGGAAAACAGATTCTTTCTCATGGAGCAACTTCTGTAACATTCTTAGAGACTGTTGCGTTGGCTGACAGAACAGCATTTATAACTCAAAGTCATCCTTGTTCCTTCAGCATCAAGGGTGGTATAAGCACGTTCTCATGAAGGAGAAGCCTTGTGTTTGTTTTCCCACAAATCTTTGATGCTTGTTCGTCTTTCTTTTCCTTTTCCTTCCTGAACTTCAGATAGACAGGAGTAACCAGGTGCGATATTTTTCACTTTTGTACTGTCAACAGCCAGTAAAGAATGGGAGACTTCTCTTCTGCGTTGGGGTGTCCTTTCTACCCTATATAAACTTGAAGGTGATGGGGTTGGCCAGTGTTTCTGGGCTTGTAGTTCTGAAATATATAATATAGATTCTTTGGTTTCTGCTATAGCACTCAGTTGAAGCTTCATTGTTTGCATTTCTGTGCAATAATGCACCCAACCTGCTCCATAAAACATTATTGCAAAATCACTTTTAAGACCTTTCAAGACTGAGGATGGTGGAATCCAACTTTAGCCCATCACAAACAAAGACTTAAAGCCGAATGTGTAGAGATAACCTCCTGGTTCCACCATTTCCTCGAGCTAGTAAAGGGTTAAAAATGCGCTGAAGTCTCTTTGATGCTTAATCTGGGTTTCCTTTATGGGAGAAAGGATTTTCAAAAGTCCGAGATGTGATTTGGCACACACCAAATGAGATTAGGGAGTGCTTTTGGTTCTAGAAAAGGAGCATATCCCACCTTTATTTCAAAGAAATGAGACATTGCATGCAGGATCTATATCTGAGTGGAATCTCAGATGCATTATTTTTCTGTTTCAGGACCATGCAAATGCTGACATGTGAACTAAAAGACATTTTAAGGGTTCCTGTCAACCTCATTCTTCTAGAGGAATTTGTGGAGAATGATTGGGGCTGTCTCATGGACATAGTCAAGAGTTATATTAATAGAATTACTGAATCATAAATGGTGTAACATGTAAGGTGAGATGTAGTGGTAATGACATAAAGTCTGCATTTTTAAGTACCTTTTGTTTGAAGGTAGAGTTATGGTTGCTTTTCATAAGTTATTGTGGAGGAGTTGAATTGCGTAAACATTTAGTCTATCAAGGAAGACAACTGAGCATTACAACAGCAATTCCCAAGTTCCTGTTCAGATTTTGGGGCTCCCTTTGAAATGTGATGTTATGCCACGTTGGTTCATTTATTTCTAGTACTGTGGTAAGAGGTTCTCCAAGACATCAGAGGAAAGTTTTCCCAGACTTTCCCCTTAGCAGCTGGGGTCTGCATTGGGATACTCTCACAGACAAAGTGGTTATTGAAAGAATAGAAAGTGCCATTTGTAGGGTCTGATGGCAAACAGTAATTTGTGCAACTAAGCAGCCCCACCAGATGAATTTTTGGTCTGATATCGAGGCCAAAGTGCACAGCAGCCTTCTTTAATGGGAAAAGGTGTGGCATGTGAAAAGCATTGCTCCTTTTTACAGTGGTAATTTGATGGATACAAATGAGCGAGCACCTAGTTAAATTATAACTTGCATTCCAATTGGACTTGCATTGGGAAGCTTAGAAGCCAATAAGGAATCTATCCAAACTGATTAACAAACAGTGAAACCATGACTAATACTAGAACAACAGTAACAGGCGAAACCCCCAGCAGATCCCACAGATAACCACATTTAGAAACACAGTGGACGCCATAAACGTTTGCTCGTTAGATCCTTGTAGACTTCCTTGTTGACAGAGAAGAAAGTGGGATTCCTGAGGGGGAGGGCAGCAGATTTCAGGAGCAGGCATTAGAAGAAAGGGCACATAAAAACCCTTGGATCCAGATCCCATCCATGTCCACAGACAATCCTTGGAGCGTATTCCAGCAAAACTGATTTTTCTGGACTAGGTGACCCTCTGGAAGGCCTTGCGAATGGTTGTGCTGTTGGATCTAGATCTTGGTCAGTGAGTTAATCAGCCTCCTCTCCTCCCCTCCCCCCAAAATGCTGATTTAAAACCTCTCCTTGATTTAAGCTCCCCAAATATGTATGGATGGCATGTCTTGGCAGCTTGAAGTTAGGCTAGGGAGATTTACAGCACACCCACCAAGTCACTGTCTGAAAAGAAGTGGAATTCGCTGGAGTTTTGTTTTTTTTTATGAATGAACACAGTGTGGAAACATCTTACTGTATTTCTGTTGGAAGATTAATCTTGCTGACTAAAGGCAGGAACGTAAACATGAGCTGAGTGGGGAATTTATTTCAAACAGAATGGGAAGCTTGCCACGAATACTTAAATATAGGCTAGTTGCATTTGTTTTATTGACAGCTGCGAGCTAGTTATGAGCCACATTACATTGGTTGATCCATTGTGGTAGCTTCCAGGTATGGAGCAGAGAATTCAAACCACCTTGGATCAACATCAGTTGTGGTTATGAGCCATGAGGAAGTAAGCGGGAGCGTTGAGGCCATCTCTACTGCATCATTCTGAGTAGAATTCAGAGTTGAATAAAAAGGTTTAGTTCTTTGTCATGGTTTCGCTCCCCATTATCTAACTGAGATCAAGCTTGCCTATGCAAACACTGAGGCAAGGGCTTGTATATAAGCAGAGTGAGGGTGCAAAGCGTGTGCCTGTTAAGGTTTGTCTGAGTCAAGAAGACTTAAACCCTGCAACCTCACTCTGGATCCTGGAAAGGCTTCCATGTTCAACAGTTCTGCACGCTGCAGCACTGAAAAATGTTACCGCAAGTTGGGAAAGATGCAAACTTTTCATTTGTTTTTTGTTCAGCTTTATATCTGGATTTGGTACCCGTTACCCACTCCAGAGATTTTAGAAGGTTAATGAGCCTATTGTAACCATGGGGTTAAGCTTTCAGGGATGAATAATGTTTGCCATCTTATCCACGTCTTAGCATTTTGCTTTGGAGAGATATGGCGAAACAGGCTGAGATAAGGCGCCACAAAATGCCCCAGATAACTGTCTTTCCTGTTAGAAGAACTGAGGCACTATTCTTGATTTTTGGCCAGCCATTTCCCACTTCTAAACAGTTAAGAAGATTTTAGAACGTAGGGTTTATCGTTTGTTTCTAAGGCGTCCGATACTTCCTTAAAATGGGGCTCATTCAAGGAGATTCAAGCTTGTCTCTGTTCAAGAAGTTTGCACTTCTTGAAGCCCAACTGGATAATTAGGGAGGAGGAGGAGGGAGGATGTGAACAAGCCTTTGAATATTTCTGAACTTCTGCATCTCAAGTCCCAAAACTCCATCTCTCTCTACCACAATACAGACAGACAGCTGAAGCAAAATTAGTTGAAGGCCGTTCTCTGGTCTGGACGAGTCTTGCCCAACTTTTCAAGACTAATACCTTACACTTCTCCCCGACGTGCAATATACCTGAGGTCTCTACTGCTTTTCTCTGCTTCATTTCTTAAAGGGATGTGCGATTGCCTTACTTTTGCACATTCTTCCTGTTAAACTACTTTCTTTGCAGCAGTTTTGAGTCATCTTGCGATGACTTCCGAGAAAGGCACACAGAAGACTTCAGACTTGTCAGGCGTTTACAGTAAATACTCGCTGCTTTTGAAAGGACTGTCAGGCGCTTAATTGTTCGGTTCAGGCATATTTGCCAAGTGCTGGACAGTGTCTGTCTGCCTCCAGTGACCAGGTTAGGTAGACGTGAGAGACTAAAGGCTGGTTCTGTCTTGACTGTTTGCTTGTGTTACAAGGGGAAGGGAGAAAGGCAGGGTTGTTTAACGTAGCTGGTAATTAGGTTCTACGGAGGAAGCGTATATTAGAATTGCTTTCATTGTCAGAGTTCTTTAGTGTGATGGATGGGATTTAAAGGTTGAGCCAACTAAATTGCAGTGAGAATGCTAACGACAAAGCTTTTGGGGGGTGAAATATTCCTACAAGATCTCATGGCATAAATGCGGTAAGATGACAGGCCGTAAAAGTCGCTCAGAAATAAGATGCCCAGGGTAGGGTGGGTGCCTTGTGATCCTCATCCACAGCTCGGAGATGATGCAGAGTCAAGTTGGGGCCACGATTTAAAAATATTGGAGAGCTTGCATAGCGTCTCAACAGATGATGGCTTATGAGCAGATGAGAAAACATTATCAGATCGCAATGGGAAGAGAGAAGCCTTGTTGTTTTGATGCTTCTGGTTTCAAAATCCAGTGGTACCTCGGGTTACGAACGCCCCCCCTTACGAATTTTTCGAGATACGACCAGCTCCGGCCCCAGAAATTTACCTCGACATGCGAACTCCGCCTCGAGCTACGAACCGGATCCGCGGCCATTTGCCCTGCTGCCACGCGGCCGCGGCTTCCTGTGGGCGAGATCGCGGTAGCAAGGAGACGTTCGGTGAGGCTTGTGGTGTGTTTTGTGGCGTTTGGAAGGTTTTTGGTGTGCTTGTCAGCATGGCTCCAAAGAAAATGCAGAGCAGGCTTGGCAAGAATGTGTTTACATTGAACCTTATGGGGAAATTTGCCTCTTGGTGCGACCAAATTCGGAGGGCGGATTAGCCGTATTTACATTGAACCTTATGGGGAAATTTGCCTCGTGGTGTGACCAAATTCGGAGGGCGGAACGGATTAACCGTATTTACATTGAACCTTATGGGGAAATTTGCCTCGAGTTGAGACCAACTCGAGTTGCGATCAGAGTCACGGAACGGATTAAGTTCGTAACTCGAGGTACCACTGTACTTTGAATCTTTTTCATGGAGCCCTCAGTAAATGGGGATTAGGCTATTTTGCCCTAATCCTGAACAAGTTTTTTTTAATAAAAAAGCGGGGGTGGTGGAATCAAGGCATGGTCTTTAGCAGAGGTTTAGAAGGTGCGGATCACTGATCACCATCACAGTAAAGTGGTGAGTCTTGGGTTCTTGGGGCAAAATCTTAACACATGAGAGGTCAGGGTCAATCCTGCCAAATTGCAAGAGGAATGTTTTCATTCTCATGAGCTGTTCTTTCTTTCTGGTTGACCCCATCCAGTAATGACCCCACATGCACACACACTAGTAATGTTCCCATACATGTTCTGTTGATGCTAGGCTTCCATGTCACCACAGGAATAGAGCGACAGTTTGTTTACAGGACTAACTGAAGCTGTTCTTATGAACTGAACTGCAGTGGGCCCTAGTTCACCACCCTGGCACCATACTCAACTTTCCAGGGAGACGTCAGGAGAACCATTGGAGGAGCCATGTTGAATGCATCTGACTTCTCTGCAGTTCCGCGTGTCTCCTCAGAGACATGTTCTTCTACCCTCTTAATATGGAGTCCTTAGCGCGCTCTGAGGTGGGTGGTTTGCTTGCAGATGTTTCAGTACCCAACTAGGTAGCATCATCGGGCAAACCGCCTGGTTCAGAGAGCACCAAGGACTCCACCGTTCAACCCTGAGCTACAGAGGTTCTCCTCTGTTGGAACCGTCTGAATAGATTCCCTTTTGTAGAGGTGGGTTGGGGGCCCAGAGAGTGTGCATTTAGTGGGGTGGTGACTAACTGGATTCTTTCCCCACCCTGCATCAAGGTTAAGGAGATGTGGAGTGCAGCTCGGTTTGGCATTCGTCCACACATTCTGGGGAATAGCTGTGATCCTTGACTCTTGAGGTTGTTTGCACCGTCCCTAATCCCACTTTTGCTCCAGATTATATTCCTGCCCCCTCATCCCGCCCGTTGCTTGTGTGGGACATGAGGATGTTTTTTTAATGAGCTTGCGAAGCTGCATTTTTTCTAACATGGTGCGCAACAGGCAGAGTCCAGTGATCTGGCCTTTGATGTGCTCATAAAGATATCTGAAAGACTTGTTAACGAGCCGCCCCCGCACAAAGGATCCCATTTTTCTTGCCCCACCTCCCATGCAAAAAGCAGATAGTGGGGGAATGTGAGTGGGCGGGGGGGTGTGTATGTGTGTGCGTGTCTATTGATCATACCTTTCCCCTCCCAGATTCTCTTGTTTGAATGTGCCACGGGTGAACCTTCTGCTGGGGCTCTGTTGCACAACATTTTCCTGAAATGTTCTGAAACTCGGCTTTTTTTTTGGCCTGCACTGCGTAATAGCTTTGAGTTGCCTTATCTTTGGACTCGGATTATGGTGTGGTTAGACCAGCTGCCTGCCAGGTATGCTGCGCGGTTCATGCCTTGAGCCCCGGCACGGCTGGGGCACCTCAGATTCTCAGATCCAGATTTCAGGATCGATAGTGCCCACGCGGGCCCTCCGTCCCCGACTCTCTTGCTGTGTTGGTTGAGCTTTCCCCCAGCATCGCGGAAGCTAAAGAAGGAATGGTGGAGGATAGCGTTATTGAGCGTGGAGTCCTTGGTGCTCTTTCAGCGGGGTTGTTGGCCTGCAGGCATTTCATTACCCAACTAGGCAACATCATCAGTGTGAACAACCCAACTCAGAGAGCGCCGAGGACTTCTTAGTTCACTCAGCCCCGAGCTACAGATATTCTCTTCTGTTGGAGCATTATGGAGATCCATTGCGACTTTTGTGTCCCCAGCCCACAGAGGGCTTAAAAAGAAGGTTGTGCGCGAAGGACTAGGAAAAGGCCTTCCCCATTAAACAGCCGATTAATTAAAGAAAAGGAGCATTTTCAGTGCGCGCTGATTCTCGATGGCCCAAATGCTTGTTCAATCAGCTTTCCTCTTGTTCAGTTGCGTGGCCGGCCCCGGAGAGCCGAGTGCCAGCCATATGGAAAACAGGTGGGTGTATGTAGCAAAAAGGTAGGCGTCTTGGCAGAGGGAAGCAAGGCACGTGGGCACCGAGCGCACTGCTGTGTTTTCTGCTTGGAAGGTATTTCTTGCTGTCTGATCATCAGGGAGAATAATTTGGCCTGTGGATTTGATCCGAGCACCCAAAGGTAGATGTTTATATCCGATTAAGCTGATCCCAGCTGTTACCGAGCATGATTTGGGAAGAAAATGCAGCGTGGGCATTCATCACGATGCATCAGATACGAATGGAAGCTGTTTCCCTTGATGGGTATCCGTAACGGATGATCCTGGGCTTGACTTCCAACCGCCTTGGGCCTTTCTAATTTCCATAGCACACCTGTCAGGCTCCTGCAGGGGGTGGCAAAAGATTTACTTGGCCTTGTTCCCTGCAATATTTACTTTGAAGGAAAATTGGTGTGTCTGCGTCAGTCAGACGGTAGACGTTCCAAAAACCCTACTAGCATGAGTATTGTGAAAGGGAGCAACGTCCAGATTCAGGGAAGCAAATGGGCGGATCGGTTTTAAAAGAACAAACTGCTCTATTTGAAAGATCAGCCTTCTTTCTAGCAAGTAGAAAGAGCAGACCCCTTACCTGCAACTCCTTAGGGAAGAAATAGTTCTCTAAAAGATGATGTGTTCAGTCCAGTTTGCTTTTTGCAAAAGGCTTGGTTACAGGAAAATGCCACCGTTAAAAATAAAGAGTTGGCTGCTAACATAGACTGATTGCACTCAACCCTGTAAAGAAATGTCTGCCCCCTGATTAGGGGAGTTACGACCAAATTGTAACCCCCCAGTTTGTTGAAGTTTAAACTAGGTTAATGAAATATAATGATTTTATTTTCAGGTGGTAGTAAACAATCATACTTTTTGTCAGGCTAGATGTTTTCACTATTTATTTCTGTCCTGAACTTTGGGGACAGAAATAAGTTGCTGAAACATCAGGTTTGTCAAAGGCATGATTGTTTACTAACCTCTGGAAAATAAAAATATAAATTACTGAGTGCCGTTCCAGTTTAACTGAGGTCAGGAACACGTTCAGCTTTTCTGGGTTTGCACAAATATATACAAGTCACTTTAAGACATAGTCAGACTTCCATGTGCCATGATGGCAGATGGCTTAAAACTAAGTTAGCACAATATATACAGAGTTTTCCTGGGTATCAAAGGACCTGGCACTTGCTAAGCACCTACCTAGAGCAGGTTTGCCCACAACATCCCAGAACAGCTGCCAGGTTTGAACTGGACCGTGTGTCAGTGAGGACCAACACCAGGGCTGTGCCACGAAGGTGCCAGAGTCATCCTTAGCAAAGGAGTTTCCACACCCAACCTCACCAAAGCAGAATGTTTCTGGAGCTTTTCTGAAATGGGTACTTTTTCTTGCAAACTTGGGGGCTTTCCCAAGCAGAAGAATCAAGTCTCCCCAAATCCGGTGCAAAGCAATGGCGTGGATGGCGAAACGTTGGCCACTCCAGGGGAAATGACAAAGTAGGAATTTTGGTTTTGTTTCTGAGTTTCTTTAAATCCAGTTCATTCTCTCATCTTTGCCCTTCACGATAGACTTTGGGGGCATTGGAGCATTTCTGAAAAAGGAGTCGATTTAGTGGCGTTGTTGACTCAAGAGGTTGGTATGTGCCATCGATCTAATCTGGTTTATAAAACTGGTTGGTATTTGGGCTTTAGGGAGATTTTATGCTGTAACCATGACATCATTTCCTGTAGTGAGTAAGCCAAGGAGTGTATTTATTTGTTCAGTTCAATAACGTGCAGTTTGCTTGCTTCGGAGGCTGTATTTTTTGGCCAACCCGTTGTGTTCCCCACACTTTCCCTTTTTCACAGAAAGTTTAATGTTGGACTATGTATCTCCATGCTTCCCAGCCAAACATTCTGACCAGTGTCCAGCATTCAACCACCCAGATGTGGGCCCTGGGCCATTTCTGGCTGTTCCATGTCCACGTGGTTTTTTTTTAACGATGAAGACAACTTCCCCTCTCTAAGCAGCTTCAGACCGTTCTCCGGATCATGTCTGGGAGATGCGTTTGAAAGTGGAAAGGCCTCATATGTGCACAGACGGATAATTGTGTCATCACAAAATATTTTGACTTCAGGAAAGTTGGAGAGATTTCCTGCCAGTGGCATATACTTGTCAGAAAAGCCAGAGACATGGACCAAGAGCAGCCAGATGCGTTTAGTTTGTGTTGCGAGCTCCATTTCCCTTCCCAAAGCTTTCAGATTTATTGTTTTGGTTCATGGACATGGTTGGGGTAATAGCTGTAATGCTGTGTTTCATGTTGGAAAGTTACCTTGCTGATCTGCTTGGGGAAATGCTTTCTTCCTTAGCTAGCTGTCATCCTATAAGTGAGAAATTATTTATTTCTGTTTTGCTACTCGCGCGATTCTCCATCTTGCTCCATCCCGCCCACCCTTGACTTAAGCTCTGTGAGGTTCTTAATGGGTGGCTGTTATTAACCACCAGCAAATTACAAGGGAACAGCACTAAGAGAAGAAGGGACCAGGGTTCCTGTTACTGCATTTTAGGATGTTGAGTTTATGTGCTCATCAGAGCTTCCAGCGGTAGAAAAGAGACGGTTTTCAAAGGTTGAACTGTTGGGTTCTTGGTGTTTTCCAAGCTTGGTTGTTTTCCTGCTGGCGTTTCCTGTTCTCCCACAGACATTTCTTCGGTGGTTTTCTTTCAGATGTTTTCCGGCAGATGTTTCTTTACCAGCTAGGTAACATCATCACTGCATAGATGATGTTCCCGAGGCTGGCAAGGAACCATCTGCAGGAAAGCAACCAAGCTCTGAGAACACCAAGAACTCAACCTCCGAGGTCTGCCTGTGGAGGAGGAAGGAAAGGACTTCTGTTTCCAGTCCTTACTTGAAGGAAGTGACAGCTTTGACGCTTCCCTTCAGTCCACTTGTATCCAGCCTTGTGAGTCTCTTTCCTTTGACATCACGATGTTCTTGTTTCAGTGCAGCTTAAAGACACAGCTTGGCATGTTACAATGGAAGGACAACACAACCATCCGCACCATCTGGGGGACCAGAACCTGCTCTGCAAAGTGACAAGCCAAGAATATCAGCATGACACGCAAGTAAGTGCCCGCTCTGAACTCTCTTTCGGGCTGATGAGTTTGGAGACTAAAGCAAAAAGATCCCCAGAATTAGGTTCGAAGTGCCTACATCTTTTTCCCTCCCTCCCTCCCCCCAAATTTAGGGAAGGATGGCCAGTTTCCCAAATTGTACTTGAAGCAAGAATTCCTACATCATACATCCCATTGACTCTATCTTAGCACCTTATGTGACTAAGCTCCAACCCCATTGTTCACGGAAACGGCGACGTGTTCCCAGAAGGAGTTCAGCTCATCTTTTCTGACTTCCTTTCCTCCTCATTCTTGGCCAAGCTCATTGAGTTGAAAACATGGAGTTGCCACCATGTTTTCGTCATGGCTCTGAGTTCAGTTCTTCTCCTCTGTACTTCATTTGCAGCTCTTTGGATGCTGGTGGTCATAACATGTGTAATTACGTCTTTCTGGGCTGAAAAGCCACACCCCCATTCTTTGTCTATTGATTGATTGATTATGGGCCATCAAGTTGTTGTATAGTAAGACAATTATTCACTCACGCCCAAGAAGCAGCGCTGGGTTCCTTTCAGAGCTGAGCTGGCAGCCTGTCAGTGCCGAGGAGTGGTGGGAGAGCGACGTACCCACCGAGAGAGTTTGGTGCCGAGCGACTTCATTAAGACAGCAAAACCCAAGCGTGGCTGTGGAATTTGCACAAACAGTTGCCTGTAAAGGCGGGTGCTCAGTGCACGGCCCCTTCTCTAATGCAGCAATTTGTCTTATTAAGTCATTTAATAGTAATTGATCTCCTTGAATTAGCCAAGTTACGTTTTGAGCAATTAGGGTTAATTACAGTCTCATTTGGCAGAATGGAGCCCATGTAATTATTCCATGAACAAGATTAGGATGTGTTCTTACACAGCATACACACACATGGTATTGTAGAGGGCATGCTGTTAATTGTAATAACATGGTTAAGGGTAATTATTGGTTGATAATTCTGGGTTCTTGTTGGCTTGACCCTAGGATATCTCATTGTCAGACGTGGCTATTTTTGAATGAAATTTTGGCTGTTCTCCTTCCCTGTTTAAATCTGTAACTCTAGGATTTGTGAAAGGAAGGCAGCAAAAATAATTAAAACATTGGAAGGTGTTTCTTTAAGGAACTATTGGGAAGCAGTGTGTGAGTCTTAAGGAGGCTGTTATTAAGGAGAAAAAAATGAGGACAGAAGACAACGCATTTGAGAGTAGATTTAGACTGGATGCTAAGAACATCCTTTACCGCAACAAAAATTGGTCCCAGCATGGACTGAGAAGTTCACCAGGGGCCATCAAGTTCGTTTTATTTATTTAGCCAAGTCGCATAGTTTGGGGACAATGTGCCCCAAGACTTGAAAAGGGAATTAAGACTCACTCCTTCCTCCTCTCCTGTTTATATGTAATGTTTTAGTCAGTCTATTATTTGTGACAACAGAATTTTCTAATTAGAGAAAATGAGGACATAGCTATGTAAGGATCTGCATGCAGTCTCTGCCAATGTCCTGTCAGCCCAGCACTGCTTTGGTTTAAGAAGACAGATATTTTACTGGTTGTCAGTAACTCAGATGAGAAACGTTATTTAATCTGCATTTTATTATTTTTGCTGCAAAAGGATTTAGGTTTGTTTCTTTTAGCCTATCGGTTTGTTTGTTTTTTAGTGCTTGCAGTTAATCGACCAAATTGATTTTGGTTCATGTTGACTTGAGTTAGATTTATAGTAGTAGAGCAATAAAACAGCCAAGGCCTGTTCAAATAATCGTGGTTAAACAGACCTGGATTAGTGTGGGGTGTGAACCCATCTGATGTGTGCTGGTCTATACTTGCTGTTCTTCATTGGGGAGTATTTGGCCGAAGAAGGTTTAAAGATCATCGCTTTTGTTCTTGGTCTGTTCAGCTGAGAATTAAACGCAGGTTCAATTTTGTGCCTTGATACTAAATTAAAACTGAATCCCAAAACCACCATCATATGGTGTATAAAATTCTTATCAGAGGCACTGCTTCTCTTGCCCAGGAACTGGACTTTTTAATTCATGTGTTTCTGCCCATATTGTTCTTCTACAAACCATGTTTGCATCATGGCTTTGAGGATTCTCACGTGCTTAAAGCCACGGGAGAATGTGGAAAGGCTTTTGGTGGGAGCTGTCTGTGGCATGGGCTATGTATTAAAATGCTTTAAATGATATTAACAGATAGATCGGCCGTTATGCTGGGAGTGTCTCACGTGTAGTTGTGTATCTCAAAATCAACCCCAAAAGAAAAAAATATCCAGCCCCTTTTTCTCCGCTCTGCTTTGCCCACGCACCTAGATAGGCATCTGATCCAATCACAAAGCGGGTTAGGCTGTCGTGAATTCATCCTCTGCAAGAGCATGCAAGTTAAAACTTCCCAAAATACTCTTGAACTCTGTAAATGCCATACAGATAACATCTGGTCTTTAAGAGCATAGAAGCAGTTGCCTAAAAATGAATGTCACATTCTGGAGGAGCAAGGTTGGGAAGAGAACCTTGCACGCGACGAAAACAACGAATATTCCGGTCGAGTTGAGGTAGCTCTGTTTGTTCAGAAACATACAACTGGATTTAGAAATATGAGCGGAACAAAGGGTTCTTTGCTGCTGTTTAAGAACCCCATGCATGTCTACAGGAAATGTATTCGCGTTACTAGCCAAAAACATTATGGTTCAGTTTGTTATGTGGTTGACTAATGAGTCATTTGTTTTGAATGATGACCTGGATGTCCTGTGGCCGAAGGAATCATCACTTCTTGGGGGTGAACAAAAGAGCAGATGGGTACTTGGTCACGTTAGTTGGCCTTGAAGGTACCGTGTGAACGTAAAATGTGGTTTCCCACCTCCACTTTACCTTCAGTTATTCCAGAGAAAGGATGGTAGAGCTCAGTTTGCCTTGAGCCTGCCAAGGTATGCTTATCCAAGGCAAGTCGTGGCCTATACACAAACCCCACTATCACCATTCCTACTCAGGCACGTGCCTACATCCTGTTCTCAGCTCCCAGTAGAATCTTCTAGCAATAGAAGGCTGTGGAGAAGTAGCTTCGGCTGCAGAAAGTACATTGGTGGCCCAGCACTTTTTAATGTTCTTCCTCCCCCTCTTGAGACATTCGCTATATAAACCCATGTTAACAGTATGTATCTAAAAGCAGCCAGAACATGGATTATCCTAATCCCCAGGGACGTTTTTGCATGTTTTGGCCTGACCCTGATTTGTTCCTTTGTTCGGGCTGTAGCACAAGTTCCTCTCTGTGGCTGCATGGGTTTAATTAAGGCTTTGTCAGCCAGAGCGCTCAGTCATCACCCGATATGAATGGGGCTAGACAAGCCAACTTCTTTTGTTGAGCCATATTTCAAGGAATCAGAACCACCGTGCAGGAAATACAATTCTGCCATTGTGATTTATTTTTCAGACAGAGAAGTTGTTCAGAGAGCACGTTGTTCGTTTAGAAGCTGACTTGCATCAGAATGTTGGCATTAGGTGTGATGTACTGTACTCCAGACGATTTATGCTCCATCATCCACCTACCGCTATATTAGATGGCTGGGGGGGGGGCGTTGATGGCTGCGTGATAGACCACCGTGCATTTTGTTTTAAGAAGCCATCCCTGCCTTCTGTTATGATCCACTGGAACCCAGGAAACACGACCCAGAACTGCTTTGTTTCCCTGGACTTTTCCGTAGTAGCTTCACAGTTTTCTGGTCGTGGTGATGGGACTTCAGATGTTCTTCTCAACGCCTATCAACCAGTTGAGGAGAGGGCCTTCTGTGGAAGATTGCTTCCATAAATTCACCCCCCCCTCAAAAAAACCCACAATTTGAGATACAGAAAATGCACCCAAGAATATTTCCTTCTATATTACAGAAACAGGACCCCGCATCAGAGAAATGTTCCTTTCTTTCTGCAATGGGAAAGCCACACTAACGAACGGTACAAAATATGAACCGTGAACAGTTAACCTTTGTGGCCGTTTTAAGACTTCACCCTGAATTAATTTGGAGATCGGAATGAGGAAAGCTTTGTGTCTTTGCAGACTGAGGAATAATATTTTTCACGGGGTTGTTGGAAAAATTTTGTTGGAAATTGTAAATTTCGAGTTTTATAACTTTTATAATTTTTAAACTTTTTATAGTTTAAAAATTATAATTTATAATTTATTATAATTTATAATTTTATAGTTTATAGTTTTTATTGTGATTTTAGTGACTGTAAGCCGCCCAGAGTCCCCCATTGTAGGGGAGATGGGCGGGGACAAATCAAATCAAATCAATAAATAAATAAATAAAAAGAAAAACCAGAATGCAGACGACAGCGTAAGGTTGATCTGGCATAATGCCTTCTCCTTGACATGTCCTGTATCAAATATGTGTGGATTTAATCCGGTTGTTTGCTCATTTTCCTCTCTCAAGCAGAGACACCTGTATCGCTGCACTTTAGCAGATTTTCAGATCGAGAAGAAAATTGGGCGAGGACAATTCAGCGAAGTCTACAGAGCTACGTGTCTTCTGGACAGAAAACCGGTGGCATTAAAAAAAGTACAGGTAATTCGTCCTTGCTGAGCAGGAATTCGTCACGATCCGTGCCATTGGCCGAAATGGGCTGGCCTGTCTCCTTGTTAGTCTGGATTCTTTAAAGCCTATTTAGCCATTTTTCTTACCCCCTCCACATAGCCTCCAGCCACCACGTGGCCCTCAATCTCATCTCAACCCTCAGTGTGCCTTTTTTCCATCCGCGGCCGCAATTCTGCTGATAGAAAGGTTCAGCTCAAAAGATCATCCCATTTTTTCCCCCAAATCACCTTTAAACCCAACGATGGAAGCCAATGGCTATCAAAAGAGCAAAAATTGTATACTTAAAGAAAGCCTGTTTAAGCATTAACATTATTTAGCCCATTTAACATTAGATAAATTATTTTGGTTTCCATTAAAAGCATTCTCACCCTAGCCTATTTGAAAGCCAACAGAAAACTCTCCCTTGGTGGAATTTCCAGCAAATCTGTGAAGTTTTATTTCTGTATTTGGTGGACCATATTGCCTTCGTGATGTAAGTTTTAGATCTACCTGGGTCTGAATCTATTTAGTGTGGTTCATCTACTTTCATAGGAAATAGTCAATTGAGCTCTCAAAATGGCTCTCGGTGTTAAGAGTTTTTGTTTCCAATTAGGACCTGTTATATGCAGAAGAAGGCAATTTATTTTGTCAATAGAAAAGCATAGTAATGTAAGAAGTGGTGCTAGGTCATTATTTGTAAATGTTTTCCCGGTACTTTTCAGCATGTTCTCAAAATTTGCATTTATTTATGGACTGTAGTTCCTTTGGATTTGCATGTTTTTGTTTTTTGGGTCGAGAAATTAGCGAATTGCATGTTGCATTTGTAGATCTTATTTAAACCTGAGGAGTTGGGGGGCAGGCAGGTTTTAAAATGAAGGAAGGTTAGAGATCTTCGAGAACGCTGAGACTCTGCTTCGTGTTTGTCCTTAAACTTTGCAACTTTCTTTTTCCTCCCTCTTTTTGAAGATATTTGAGATGATGGATGCAAAGGCCAGACAAGATTGCATCAAAGAAATAGACCTTTTGAAGGTAAGAATCCCTCCAGACTTTGAGTGCTTGTTTTCCACTGTCACCTGAGACAGTGGGGAGGTCTGGTTAGGACTAATTTCTGAATCCATCTTTCACTTCATGCCTGTTCGTGAAGCAGTTGCAAAAATAAAGAGTGGTGATTGATGCTCATTTGTTTGCTCCAGTAGAGTTTGGTCAAAGATCAGTGGATTTTTGCATGATTTGGGAGTTAATTTCAGGATGGTCAAGAGAATCAGACGCCCTGATAAACTTTCTAATCACTTTAGACACCTATCCACCTTCTGTTTTGGGGCAGTCAAGAGGTAAAGGGTGGATTATGCTCCTAACCTATTATTGTAAAAGGGTTAGTTCCTTTATGTGATTGCTCATTGCATACATCTCTCAGCAAGCAGGAAATGAGGTCCACTGAAGTGTATCTCCAAGACAGCATCCCTCCTCTATTGTTGTTGTTTGGACCAGGGGAACCACAGGTCCTTTTTCTCCACTGGAAGCTGGAACAGACCCATATCTCCAATAGTAGAGAAGAAATACAGCTCATGGTTACGTAGTTGGGTTCTTGGTGTTCTCGAAGCTTGATGGTTCTCCTGCAGATGTTTTGTTACCAGGCTGGGCAACCTCATCAGGGCACTGTAGGAAAACCACCAAGCTCAGAGAACACCAAGAACCCAACAGACCCATATCTGTTCTGAAAATACCCACCTGAACTGGTGAGTTTGCTGCTTTCCTGCTTCTCTTCCCAGATGGAAGCCCTGACTCAGCGCTGCAACCTTCCCTTCGCACTGGCACACATTTCCCACTGAGGTGACATCTGAGCTGGTTTCTGAGAGCCACTAAGTAGAGAGTGAGGGGAAAGTGAAGGTTGCCAGATCAAACAAGGGGATGATGGTCTGCAGCATGATGGTGATAATCCTCTGCAAAATAAAGCTGGAGAGGGGAGGCTTCCCCAGATGGTATGGGATGGAGCCAAGCCAGTATGTCTGCCTAAGTTAGAATCAAGGGTGAGTGAAACCAAAGGGCTCAGGGTGACAAAGGGAATCAAGATCTTCCCACCCGTGTAAGATGCCTAAAGGCAGCTACAGATCTTCCCATGTCAACCTCACCAGGAAACCAGATGTTAAGCTGTGAATATTGCATTAGCTGGGCTGTGAAGGGAAAAATGTAAGGAGATGATATGTGGGGATAATTAGCACATTCCTCTCCGATGCCTTGTACAGCTTCTAATGGGATTTTTCTCCGTTTTCTGATTTAATTAATTCCGTTGCATATCTCAACATTGACCTTGCTTGGCCAAAGCAAAGACTTGACCTAGATCTCTGTGAACAAAGGGAGAGCTGGGGCAGGCTGAAAATCTTACCAAGGTTTGTCTTGTTGAGTCAAGACAGACTGGGATGAACTGAGAGAAGCAAGAGGTGAATGTTTGTTTGGGAACTAAGTTGCTCGTTGTCCATGGCTTAACCATAGATGTATCCAAGCTTGTAGCCTGTGCGAACGTTGGCCATGTTAGCTGATGAATGAGAGAGAGGACACTTGTGGAGGACATGTGGGAGATCTGGGGGGCAGATTAAGATGACGAAAAGGCATGAGGCAGTCAGTCACTTTGGATGAGCATCTTGGGACCTTGTATGGCAGGTGACTAATTAGAAGGTTTGTGTTTCATGTCTGGACGTTTGCTGAAATGGCAACTGGGAGAAAACCAGTTTGGCCTAGAGAAGGCAGGCGAAGAACCTGACTAAGCAAGTAAGGCACCCATCTGACCTCCAAATTTGAAGATCCCACAAAAGACCTGTGGAGTTGCCTGACAAGATCTTTCCGGGTTGGGCCGCCTGCCAACCAGCCTGTTTCAGTGGCTCACCCAATTTGTTAGAAAGAATTATAGAGAGTCATCTCTGCCGGTCAAATCCTTGTATAGCTGTTGCTCAACCCACAGCGGGAAGTCATATTGTGTTACAAATGTTCCCGGGATCTATTAGTAAATTCTGCCCATTGGGCATTTCTTTCAAATTCATCCAAGTTTCTGAACGAAAGGCCCAATCAGAGATGACAGATTTTGCCCAAGATGCATGTAATTCCTCTTCCAAGGGCCAAGCACATCAGAGCAAAGATCTTAATGTCAAGTTGGGAAACCATTTTTAATGATGTGTTGCAGGTCAGCATTTTCTAATAATTTGATGCAGGTGCCAGGGTTTTCCCATAGGGCCTAAGAGGGCAAGGCTATTCAAGGTTTTACTTAGAGGCAAGGGAGGTTTTTAAGTGGATGGCTTGGTCTGTCTGCATCAGCAACTGACCTGCGCGCTCTACAGTCCTGCAGAGCTAATAGCTTGTCAAATCAATATCTGTAACTCATCTCTCGCTAATTGAAGGCCCCTTGGCAAAAGCTCCTACGCCTATATGCAGATTTGCAGGTATAAATAAACCTCTCGCTATCCTGTTCTGAAGCAGAGATGAAGGACAGACATGCTTAACTCCCACCAAAGCTTCAGGCACATTCCGCGTATTCAAGACGGATGAGTTACCATGATGTTCTGAGGCCTTCTGGAATTAGAGTGGAAACGTGACCGGAGAAGAAGCGAAGTTCAGAACCTCGGTTCCCAGCCCGGCTGTTGCTCCTCAGTGCACCACCCTCATCTGTGGACATCTGCAACTGCTTCTTAGTTTAATCCAGTGGACAAATCATGAATAGTGTTTTTCTGCTATCAGCGTCATTCGCGGTATTTGGTCCACAGGCCCAAAGCCACCCCATCTTGGGGGGATTCAGTCCGAGCCTGTTCCTGATGGCCTCCAGGCCCTTCCACCACCTTGCCTGCTGAGATGTCTAGCTGGGGAGTCATCAACCCATGGTTGACACCAGATGCCACGCTCTCCCAGCGGGGAAGTGGAGGTGGCACCAGGTCCATTATTAAGCACAACACAGTCCACTTGGGTGGAGTTGGTTCCAATATGGGTTTTTTTTCCCCTCTCTCAAATCCTGTTTTGTAACACGCCGTTTCTAATTTTAGAAAGGGAGGAAATGAAATTGCATCAGGACATTATGTCTCTCGGGTGCCGAAGACCTTCCTTGAGCAGATGTCTCATTTGGAGAGTAGCTGAAGCTCCCGAGAATGTGGAAAGTGGCGCTTTCTGAACCCAAGGGAAAGGGGAAGCTGTAATGGGGCTGTAATCAACAGCCTGCCTATAAGCATCGGGGCTTTCATTTAGCGACTGCCGGCTTTTTGCATGCTTCGCCACGGGCACATTCCTTGCATACAAATCACGCATTCCTGTCCATCAGATTTTCAGATGGCATTAAAAAGAAGAAGGCAGTTGGTCATCTAAGCCAGTGTGTGTGTGTGCGTGCGTGCATGGTGGGTTTATCTGCATTTAAGATGGAGCCGATGCAAAGGTCGCACCGAGCTTCCTTCCGTGCAAAGGGAGCTGCCCGTGTACGAAGGGGCACAGGCTGGGACTGCCATTATTTTCCTTGGAGATGTCAGTAGAACAGGTGAAGGGCAGCCGAGAGAAGAGCTTTTTGGCCGGGCTGGTGGCATTTAGGACAGCAGCAAAGACATGGAGGCACAGCTCAGCTTGTTCTTGAAGTAGAACCACCGATTAATTTCCACAGGCTTTCAGTCCCCAAGGCACTCCAAGGCAGAATGCAAAAGAGCATAAAACAGCGGCCGTCCGTTCATCATTAAATCATTGGCCAACCCCTCAGAAGGCCTGGCTGACGAGGATGGTTTTGATCCATAAATGCAATCGTTGAAGGAAAGCAGTATGGAAAATTTGTTACTGGGGAGGTGATAGCACACGGATGTGCCCTGCGTAGCTGGACCTTTAATACCTTGGCTAGGATTTGGGGCATTCTAACCCAGTTGCTGGAGCCCTCCAGACTGCAGGCCCCAGAGTCGCCCCTTGTCCCCCAGCAGGACCAAAGGACGTCTGTTGCTCCCCCTTGATTCTCGTTAGCAAGAATTCTTCATTCTCCGAGTCTGTATCTCGCCATGAGTGACTCAGCTGGTGGGTCATAAGGACGATGATGTCAGCTCAGTTAACCTGGGAAAGAGGCACGCGGAAGAAGCTGCGGCTGAGGGCAAGAGCAAAGTCGGTTTATTTCAGGCGTCGCTCTTCCCAGATCTGTTTTGGTTGGGTTTTAAGCAGAAAAGAGGAGGGAAGCTGAGAGGAGAGGCTGCTTCTTAGCTCCAAAATGAAACACAGCAATTGCACCAGCAATGCAATCGCATAAATGCATTTTATTTTCATGTGCTTTTCTCAGTAGGGTTGCCTGAGAGCAAGATTAGCGCATTTTGAAAGTGAGGCACGTCTCGTATTTTGCATATTGCGAGGGAGAGAGATTTTTACTCAGGAGTAAAATTTCTCAGGGGACATGAGATTATCAGCTGCTGTTTCCAATGCCTCTGATTCTGTCTTGGGAATAATGGCAAAATCTCAAAAGTTAAGGAGAAAAGTCATTGCAAACGATAAGTCTCCTTTTTCTTGGGAAAACGAAGATTTGCAGAGAAATCTCCTTTCCTTGCTTGCATTTTACACCTAGAAGTGCATATTGGGGTCGGTGGCAGATCTGATTTTCCAGATCATCTTGGAAAAAGGCTTTCCCTCGGTTGAGGTAATTGGTGACAATTGTGTCCTTGGGATATAGGTTTTTTCTTACCTTTGATGGTTACCGAGAAATGGTTTGAGAACAGCAGCAAAATTTAACGGAGACAAATGCTAAGTTGCACACTTAGAGAACAGCAGCTGAATAGAGGAATACGTGTCTTGGCAGTGGCACTTGTGAAAAAAAAAAAGTCTTAGAATAGTAGGAGATGACAAATGAGTCAGCAGCATGGCACGATTACCAAAACAGAAATGCAAATTTAAGCTGCATCAACCGGGGTGCTGCTTTTGCATTACAGGAAGCCACCATTCCGCTTTATTCTGCTTTGACCAAACCCCTCCTCCAGGCCTGGCATCTACTCTTTGAGAGATGCCAACCAGAGCAGGTTTCTAGCCTGGCAACCAGGTGCTAGACATGAAGCCCTATCAAGAGAGGTGGAAGGCCCTGGGCATGGTTTGCTTCCTCAGGAGAAGGCTGGTAGGGGTGACAGCAGTCTTCAGACCCTAGAAAGATGTCTCCCTGGACGTTAGGAAAGGCTTCCTAAGAGTTAGAGCAGCTGGACAGCGGAATCAGTGACCCAGAGAGGTGGTGAGGTCCCTTCATTGGGTTGGTGGGAGGAGAGGCTGGACAACCGTCTGTCAAGGATGCTTAATTTGGGACCCCATCGCCTGAACCGTCTCTTCCACCTGAAGGATTCTCCTTATGTTATGTCTTATATTCTTGAGTTCTTCGGTGCATCTTGGGTTCCTTTCATTCAGGCAACGATTGCTTCTTCCTTGTGCTTTTGACAGCAATTGAACCACCCCAACATAATCAAGTATTTGGATTCATTTATCGAAGACAATGAACTGAACATTGTACTGGAGCTCGCAGATGCTGGCGACCTTTCTCAGATGATTAAGGTGAGATCAGTTTGAAGGTTTCGGATCCCTCCCTCCCTCCCTCCCTCTGTCCTTCCGTCCTTCCTTCCTTCCAAATTAGACTAAGCATCAAGTTTGGGTGCAGAACAAAAGATGCTCGTGCAGCACTTTCTGGGATGAAGCTAAAAGATCGAAACAAGAACCAAGGCGATGGGAGGAAATGGAAAGTCACACCACAAAGGCACTGGCTTATTTTACAGACTGTAGGGTAGGGTGTCCCGGGGGGGTGGGGATCAAAAAAGTCAGGAGGATGGCCATAATTGTGCAATCATCATCTTGACGTTTTTGAGCACCCCCCTCCCAGATGTCCCTGCTGTTGGAAAGGCTGCCCTACAACGCTTTATGAAAAGAACAAAATGAGATCATTCGTGGGGACATGCTAAACGTGTCTGCTTTTAACTTGAGGATTTGTTAGCACTACAGCTTCACATTTTGGGGTGGAATTAGAGTGAACTGGGTGGTTTTAACAGGGGCTTAGGGCGTTAGTCTGCTTCAGCATGGCTGCTTTTGAAGTGTTGTGAACAACTCACCAGATGCTGGTATGAGTAGAAGGAAGTTAATATAGAAACGAAAGGAGAACCAATCTAGAAGAGGAGGAGATGCCTCTCTAAGGTGGTGATTTTCAGCTTTACAAGACAGTTGGGAAGTGCCACCAGTTTCCCATGCTTTTTGTATGTTCTTGGATAGGTGGCAAGCAAAAATGTTCAGAAGATGTTGAGAGCAGCTGAAAAACACATCCACATAGTCTCAAAACCCAGGCCCTGTTTGGCTGTGGCCCTGTCGTTGTCCTTATTTATGAGCATTATAAAGCTGATGTAACTGGGAGTTGCTAACTATACTACCCACTGGAGAACGTTGGCTTACTGTTAAATGTCAAGAAAATCTTTTTGGACATGACATTTAAGAAGATTGCTAATTGTGGTCTAGCGTCTTCTTCTCCAGATACTTCAGCAAGAGCAAACCCATGATTTTTAGTAAATAATGCGTAGCCCGTCTGCTCGTCCAACAGGATCACGGACTGGGTTGGCAATGTCTGCGAGGTCTTGCACCGCCTACCCTCTGCTGATGACCCTCTGCTGGAAACCTCAGGCATAGTTTGGCCTCTTCGTTGGAGAGCTTCTAAAAAAACAAATCCATACACCTCCCTCTGAGCTGGCTCTCCTCAGAGACATGAATAAAAACAGCAGAGAATTGTGTTGTGGCTTAACATTAAAATAGATACGAACTGGAGATGGCTTTTTGGTTTGGCCCCGAGTCTCTGACCATAAAAGAAGGAGGCTATTTTGAAAACATCTTAAAATAAATGCTAGGTGAATGAGCACCGTTGGCAGGATTCCTGTATATAATAGGGAACGCTTGCTCTTGCTCTTGTATTAAGAAATACAAAGACGAAATGAACGTGCCCAAGGAGGAGGCCATTTCCATGATCTTGGATCCTCTAAATGCTAGACCCGTGAATCTTCTGCCACTTCAGCTTTCCATCCCATTGCTTTAGGACTGCTGCTTCTCCTCTGCACTCCCTATTGATCTGATAAAACCTTTGTTCAGCCTGGGGTTTCTTTTTTTGGAAGCCCTCCCCGCCCCCCAGCTCAATGTTGTTCCTTCAAAAGCTGCTCAGGGAAGAGAGAAGATGGGCTGCACCATTAGGGCCCCGCCAACTCCTTCCGTTGTCGATAAATCGGACTGAGCTGATTCAACAAGAAAGAGAAGACTGCAAAGGGTCCTTCTGCTATGGATCCATCTGCAAAATTGCATGTCGCCGGGTATAATGAACACCTTTGATTGGCACGGCCAAGGGGGCTTTGAGCTCCATGGCCATTTAAGCTTCCTTCCACTCATTCACCACCTGTTAGGCAGGCGTGCAATTCCTTCCAACGTCCCTTATCCTGCACCAAATAATAATGCAGACTTGCATTTACTTGGTTTTAGAGAACACTTCCAAACAGATTGTGAGGATTGGTGGTTCACCCCAGAAATCTTGTGTTGTACAAGAGCAGCAAATTCCATAGTGTAAAACATGCTGGCTGGGGAATTCTGGGAGCTGAAGGCCACACATCTTACAGATGCCAAGGTTGAGAAACACTGGTGCCAAAGCTTCACGCTCCATTTTCAACCCAGTTTGTGCGGCACCACGGTTGGAAAAATATCTGGAAAATAGCAGGGGTGGGGTTGGAGTTCAGCCAGTCAGTCTGTGCCCTCCCTAAGCTCCATCGTCAGTGCTGCAGAAATATCTATGTAGCTTGGACGCACGTCGATGGCTACATGAATCTGCACATTTTAAAGAGCAGAATTCTGGGTTTTTGTGTGGTTTGGGATTAAGGTCAGCAGCAGACAGACAGGCTGAGATTCGGTTAATGCAGTGCAATATTCAAGCTCCCTTGCAGCCTGCAGCCCCTGGGATCTTGCACCCTGTGTGCGTGCTCAGTCCAAGGGCCTTCCCAAATGCGAGGGGAAGGGATCTTAATTGGAACAACCTGCTTGCTTGCAAACAGACAAGATTCTTGGGGACGCCAATAACCACGGTGGAGATCTCGGAGACAGTTTTCCTCCACGCGCACAGGCACACATCCCATCCTTTGTTCCTTCAGGCACCGCTCTACAGACGTTTGTTGTTTTCAGGCATTAAATATGTTCTGCAAGGTAATTAACAAGATGAATGCTAATTATAATTAGTGTCCATTCAAAAATGTCAAACCTATTGAAGCCTATTTTTCATAATGCTCTTAATGAGCAAATTGCACTTGAGGTATAGAAACACGCAAGGGGTTAAATCTGAAATGGACGGAAATCTCTCTCTCATGTATTCTAGTGCTGTTTCTTTCATCTGGTGCCTCTGTGTTTGTTTTCTCTCCTTTCCCCAGTATTTTAAAAAGCAGAAACGGCTAATCCCAGAACGAACAGTTTGGAAATACTTTGTGCAGTTGTGCAGCGCGGTTGAACACATGCATTCCCGCAGGGTGATGCACAGAGGTAACATTAATTCAGTTGCTTTTCGTTGAATAATAGTATAATGTTCCAATTAGTAAGCGTCTACATTCAGAAACAATTATCCTGATGTTCATTCAGTGGAGGCTTTTGGGGCGGTGGCGCTGATGAAATGCATCTTCCCTTGTGCCCGAGTGCAAAGCATCCGGTCTGAACAGGCCACGAGGAGGAGGAAGATGAACTTTCTCCAGCTGTCAGTCCGACAATTCAGGGGAAGCCCCACTGCGCCCATTGGCGTGGAGTTGGGGGTCTTGCGCTGAGGACGGTGGGGAGCCTTTCCCCACAGATGGGTCTTCAAGGCTTTGGACAAAAGAGGTTGGAAAAGAGGTACTTGGGGAAGACACCAACGTGCCAGGGTGCAAGAAAAGCCTGCCCCGTTCTCCACTGTCCTTCTGGCATTGCAGATAAAGCAGGAGGTTTAATATCCTCCAACTTCCAAAAAGTTAAGAGGCCGGGGGAGATGAAACCGGTTGTCAGAACGTTCTAACGCTTGGTGGCCTTGCAATATTTTAAGCCAAGCTTTAAATCATTGAGTTCTTCATCGCCCTTCTCCCCAACCTTCCCACCCACCAGGGCGTGGAAAACAGGCTAAGAACAGCCCGTTTTAAATCAGCAAGAGCACCCCGTCTGGTGCGTTTCCGTTGAGATCAAAGCATGCTCCCTGCACAAAGGATAGGTTGACCCCCGAAGAATAAGCTGAAGGCTGTTGGATCCAGAAATCCCTTTGTGTGGTGTTGACTTTTTCTCTCTTCTTCTCTCCTCTTCCAGACATCAAGCCAGCCAATGTGTTTATAACAGCTACTGGAGTCGTGAAGTTAGGCGATCTCGGACTGGGGCGTTTCTTCAGCTCTAAGACGACCGCTGCACATTCCTTAGGTAACCCAGGTCTCTTGTCATGTAGGGAAGGTGGGACTCCTTAACACTTGATTTTGCCTGCATTAGCATGTTCCCAAGCTCTAACTCGATTCCACGAGAACATGTTCTCTGCCAGGCCGGTGTCTTTCCTTGTCTTTCCTTGTCTTTCCTTGTCTTTCCTTGTCTTTCCTTGTCTTTCCTTGTCTTTCCTTGTCTTTCCTTTCCTTTCCTTTCCTTTCCTTTCCTTTCCTTTCCTTTCCTTTCCTCCCTCTTTTTCTTTCTTTCTTTCTTTCTTTCTTTCTTTCTTTCTTTCTTTCTTTCTTTCTTTCTTTCTTTCTTTCTTTCTTCTTTCTTTCTTTCTTTCTTTTTCTTTCTTTTTCTTTCTCTCTCTCTCTCTGTCTCTCTTTCTTTTTCTTTCTCAATCCCAGCAGGATTTCACCTTGCTGTGTCAAGTTGTCCTCCGGGAGATGAGCTGCTCCCCCAGTGACCTGCTGTTGCAACATTGCCAAACAGGAGGGAAGGGGCAGGGGGGTGGTTTGGTAGGAATCAGCTTGGGACATTCTTGAAAATTCTGCCCTAAATGACCCCCCTTTTTCATTCCTTCGTGAGCAGGTGACGGTCAAGCTGAGTTGCCAAGAGTCCCTTGATTGCGGTGGGGTACAAATGTAATCAGTAATAGCGGCCAAGGAAGTAAAAAGTGGGCGACAGCGCCTGGCTGATTTTTCTCAGCTTGGAAGCTAAGCAGGGCCCGGCTACTTGGCTAGGTAACTGATACAAGGAAAGAAGGGCCATGAAATTCACGCTCTGGAGGCCAGAGGAAGCCAGCGACAAGCCCACCTCTGCACTGCTGCTAAACGGCCCCGGTGTTTCTGGGGAGTCGCCTGCAGCCGCGCCAAAGGATTCCGTACCGTGATGGGAAAAAAGCGGGCCACGTGCAACGCTTTGATTTCCTTTCCTTTCTTGGCTGCCCTTACAAAGCAGCCTAAAACCTAGCTTTCAGGAGCTGGCGGTGAAGCGGAAGGCCAGCGATCAATGCAAGCAGAGATCAATCGATGCGCGAGGGCTTCTGAGGACAAACCTGCCCGAACCGCCCCCTTCTGGTGCTCGAGGAATTATCGCCAGCCAGCCAAAGCAAGGAGCGGCCAAGGTGCCCACGCTGGCCCTCGCCACAACAGGCACGCGGGCGGCTTTCCCTCAGGAAGAGCCCCCGTTGCTCCAGAAGCCAAACGGCTTCGGCACCCTGCCTGTTTTAAGCCATTTCACTCGCTTCCTGGCGGTGCAATCTTGCAGGATTAGGTTAATCTGGGAATTTTACAGGTTGGTAACCGGCAACAGGAAATGCATGCGTGCCACGCTTTTGCGTGTGACACCGGTTCCTGTCTATTTCATGGTTGCCTTGGCAACCCTCCTGAACTCTCATACCGAAGGCTGGTGACCCATGAACCGAGCACGGAGCTTATGCAAATAGATGCACCTATTTCGCCCCCCCCCCCTTATTTGCTAACATCAGACCGGCATAAAAGGGCATTAGGCAACCCCGCCACTTGTCTGACAGGTGTAGTCTCAGCTCCGGCAGGGCAGACGCCTCCGTGTCAGAAACGGAAGCCATAATTAGAGCAAGGAACAGAATGAACGTCAAACGCATTACCTGGCGGCGGATCACGTTTGTCAGGAGGGATTGCATACATAAAAATTAAGTGACAGTACATGCCGGGGTAATGAAAGAAAAAGGGAAGATTTGCCCGTGCGCTCCTTGCCGGAGACGGGGGGCGGGGGGACGTCTCCGCTCTGCACGGCAAATTATGCGGATGGGCTGGGAGGGTCCTGGGCCACCCGTCCGTCTTCGTAAGGCAAGACAGGGCGAGGCCCGCTTAAGCCGGCAGCAGAAACGTAGGGGCGCATCCTTAAAACCCTTGTCAACTGAGGCTTATTCAAAGGCGGAAGGGCAGAGCCCAAAGGGCAAAGGGGTCTGCAAGATTGTCTTTTTTGCAGGTGATCAAGACCCTCTAACTGGCCTCTCTCATCCTGCTCCCCTTTCGCCCACCTGTCCGTTGCTGGAGAAGATGCCGTCCCCGGTTGGCTCGGGTTGGGGCCAAATGGGCTGGGAGGGAGCAGAAGACCTCCAGCTTAGGGCCCTTCAGCCGTCCTCAGTGGGAACTGACTTGCGTGTTCTCTGCAAGGGGAGGGGAATCCTTTCGCCGCCCAACCTTTCCAAACAAAAGATCTCATGCCCTTCAGTATTTCCTCTCTTCACAGCCCACGTTGAGTCATTGACCCAAGTTTTACGCAAGGAGCGTTGAATTAATAAAAGGAAGGCGATTGCGTCAGCATGTCTGGATTTGCTCAAGTCGAGCGGCTTTTCAAGAACCACTTTGGGGATTTGTCCGCTGCTGAAATGTATAAAAAGTCATCGCTTACATGAAGTGACCAACTCAAGCTGTAGCAGCTGTAGTTTTTTGTCGGTGGGGGAAGAAATCCTCCTGCTTTGCTTGGAGGAAACTCTTATTCCCAGTTACAAAGACTGGGATTTTGCAGGATGCTGAATATAAATTTTGTGCCTGGTATTTGCCCAGGGGCTGGTGCTTATCCAGCCAGGCCCTGGTTCAGACTCCAGGTTGACTTGGCTCAGAATTCAACATTTGGACCATCTGGGTTCAGAGCTTTCTGCAAGGAGTTGCAATAAGGAACGATTTTTGCAGCTGGGGAGTTTTAGCAGGAGGAACTGGGGGGAGACCCGCCCCAGGCATCTCATTCCAAGCAAATGCAATCTTGGGAGGAAAAAACGACAGGGTTGCTGACTCCAAAGCCTCTTTTTGGAAGTAAGCTTAAAGGGAAGGGTCTTTTTTAAAAGGCGAGGTTCAGTCCTATTTGCTTTTAGCGTCTCTCCATCCTGCCTTGAGTCACTCTGTACAGTTCATTGCACAAAACGCTGGTTCATGCGCCTCCTCCCACACCGGCTTCTGCACTACGCAGCCAGGGCAGGCCGGGATCAAGGGCCGTGTTGCAACAGATCTTGGCTGGGTGTTTTATCTTGCTGGGAATAATGGGGCGGGCAGGTTTTCGTTCTCCTAAGGAGAAAACTCCCTCCATTGGCACAATTCAGCACCAGAAGGGGCGCCCCTCGAAATCACACAACCTGGCTTGGCAGCAGATGCCCTTCGAGAGCTAGGAGGTGGATGATGGGCTCTCTGCCGCTGCCAGAAGCAAATTCCAGGGAACAGAGGAATAGCAGAGCTGTAGGAAATCCTTGTTCTCCCGACCGGGATGTGCTTGTCCATCCCAGCTTTCGAAAGCTCAGCTTGGCTACTTGGCGTATTCTTTCTCTGTGCCCCCCATCACACTCAGGGTTGTGAATCTCGCGTTCGTCCTCCAAATCCATCCGCGACGTTTCCTCCCATGTTACTAGGTTTGCTGCGCAAGATCTCCAACCTCTCCCAGAAGTTCACAAGGTCTTCTGCTTAGTATTGGAAAGGCTTTGTAAGATCTACTCTTCAGTCCTGCTCCCTTCTCTGCCCGTCCTTTGCCACATCTACTCTTTGTGAGATTGGTGTTGGCTGGGCCAAGAACAAGCTGGGCCTCATCTGGCACTTTTCTGCTCACCAAATGCACCTCTTTAGGGGATTGGATGAGTGCTGGAGAAGAGATGTCGGTGGCTTCCACACTGCTGCCATAGAAGGGGACAATTGATTTTAAGATGTCTTAACGCGCTCGAGTAGAAAGTCATTCTTGATCATGAGATACATTTTTTAAATTTTTTCTTTTTTTAAATGGTGCTTTTGTATTCAAGCCTCCAGGCTCTGTTTCCTGACCTTTGGTTTCTGAGCATCGTTCCTCGGCACAATGCGTTGTATGCCCTTCCTTGCTCTTCTCTGCAGATCATTCCAACGAATTATCCCATTGTGGGGACAGGCTAATCTAATCTCCTTGTCTCGGCTTCTCTCTTACAGTGGGAACACCGTATTATATGTCCCCAGAAAGAATACACGAAAACGGCTATAATTTTAAATCTGATATCTGGTCTTTGGGCTGTTTACTGTATGAGGTAAGCATCTGTTCTGCTTTTGTCTAATATGGAACCACAGACATGAAGGGCGAGTAAATTGGTTCCAGAAAAAGCTGGACCGCTTTGCTCTGGGCTCATAAGTTCATCTCTAGGGACCAACTGGGGCAAAATGTCCATCCGCTACTTAGCCCTGGTTGATCTTGTCAAAAAAAGTAGGCAAGGTTGAAGCCGAACAATGCTGTCTGCTGCGTAAATCCAGAATTGTATGATCCTCAGTATTGATTCAGGGATCCTATCCAGGTTTTAGAATCTTTAGCATCCAGAGCTGGGCATTTTCACAACTTGACTTATTTGGGTCCTTAGCAGGTAACAAAGCAACAATATTCTGCCCACACCCTTGAGTTATCACTGGATTGTTTCTAAATTTGATATGAGATCCACGCTGCTGGAACATAATTCATTTTTTTTTTTTAAAGGAAGGGCTTGGCGCTAGATACACACCATGTTGCAAGGGTGGAATTTAAGCCATGTTAAGGTTTAATCCAAAGATTGCAACACTGTGGGGCTGTTCTGTTCCTGAGCAGAGGTGTCTGTAAGCAAAGGTACACAAACACACAGGGAATGTCAGTTCCTGGTTGCTCTTCAGCAGATGTTTGTGATGGGTCTTAATTTTGGAGAGATGTTGCATCTCTCTGAGAGCCTTTTGTTCTAGCCTTGGCCCAAATGGCTGCGATTATGTTTGCCTTTTTCTACTGGCGCATGGAATGAGAACGAAGGACAGACGTGTAAGAACAACAGATCTGTCCAGAAAAAACAGACCTTTCCATGCTGGGTTTTGAGAAGGGCAGTCTCGCAGATGTTCCCAGGAGGATGCTCCTTGATGCAGAAAGAAGTCCCAGGTGTAACAGATGCTTGTTTAACAAGGCAATGTGCTGCCGTTGCGAGTTTCAGACCCAAATCATCCAGCAGTTCAATAGGTGCTGATTAATTTGTTGGCAGTACACCAAAGCCTCGTGCACGTTTCAGTGAGAAGGAGAGGAGTATTGGAGCAGATAAGTCAATACACAAAATCAATGAGACAAGGCTGTAGGGATTAAGGGAGAGCAGCACAGCGTGACACTAATAGTCCTCCACTCGTCTGGTGAGAGGTCCAGTACGGTGACTTCCTTTTCCAAAAAGATGCAACCAAAGCCAGCTATAGGTTTCTCCTAACATGGCCAGCGCCATCGCTCAGTCAGATGTGCCCTTGAAGAATGGGCCCCAGGAAGGACGTCATATGGAACCTCTCTCTGCTGGACTTGGGCTTCGCATTGGCCAATGTTGGCTTGGGGATCACGTAGAATTTGGAGCAATTCCTTGGCTGGTGCTCCAGCCTCAACATAGTCCAGGAAAAGAATTGATCCTGTTGTTGATCAAGGAAGGGCCTTGTTGCTGCCAACTCCGCCCTGTTGGAGAGCATCAGTTCTCAACCCCAACTAGAGCTGAAGCCCTGATCTATGAGTCCCACTTAATGGGGAAATCTTCATGACCTTGCTTCCACAAGAAAGGCTTTTGCAATGACTTCGTCAGCTGTATTTAAAAGAGTTTATTTTTTCACAATGTTTTTACTATTCTAGAATATGTCACAAGCTATGTCGGCTGGTTGTGAAACAGAAAAGTATCTCATAATTTTTCAACTTGAAGTTGCCATGCCCCAAAACCCATAGGATTCTCATGTAAAGAAAACTGTGTCATCCTGTCCAAAACCTTTAGGATGGAGAAAAATGAGCGTGTTTTGATTTCCCATGTAAGATGCAAAGTGCCACCACAGCTCTTAGCCAGAGATGTAGCACAACAGCTGTTCAGAAGCGTGTTTCCTTGTTCAACATATTTTCTATATGAAGAACAGCACAGCTGGATGCTAATTTACTGTTCATCTTCAGTGCTGTTGTCCAAAGCATCCCACCCCCACCTGTAGTAAATTTTTGCCACTCCATGTTGGCTGGAACTGCCAGTTCCCTGATCTTAGAAAAAATATAACTAAGATGGTTGTTTTTCCACAAACGCCAGGCAATGTATGGAATTATCCTGAGTGTGCCTGAGAGGTTCTTTCAAAACTACCTTAGACCTCCCAAAGCACGGCTAGTTCTCCCTCCCCCATTATCCCTTGGCACGAAAGGTGGCTGTTTGCCCACAAGAAGGCACACACAGTCATCTGGTAAGGTTATCCCTTGTTTTTATGTCTTTATCCTGCTTTTCCCTTGCCTTGTGGCCAAGGTATAATGAGCCGTAGCCTCCCATTCTGCTGCCTCTGGTTTCAGCTTGGTAGAAATGCGTTCCCAATTTGGGGCCTGCTCCAGAATTTGCCCTGTCCTCCCTGGGTGCTCTCTCGACTTTCCAATGATGATGGGGGTAATTCACATCTTGCTAATGAACCTCCAGTCCTACCTGCCCCCAGAAAGGGGTCAGCGCCAATGCCCCCTTCTCGTTCTTGAATCTGCATTCTGGCTTTGTTAAGAACGAGAAGAACCATTATTGGGTAGTTGAACGTTGCTTTTCCTGTTCTGCTTTCTCTTCTCTCCCCCCATCCCCATATGAAACTGATAAACTGGAGAGATTTTTGTCTGCAGATCGCTTGGAGGCAGGCTTGCCAGTCAGAATTCCCTTTCCTATTATTTCACACTGGAGGGTGCGTATGCACGGTTTCAAATGATGCCACCTTAACTTGACATTTATGATCCCGCGTTGATGTACGACGCATCTGATCAAAATAGGGGAAGCTTTCCCCCTCTCTCGGAGATGTGTCATCCCGATAACTTGCAGGAGATCAAAGTTAGTTCTCTCACTTCTCAAAAAAATAGCTGGGAGCGTCAGCAGCTTTAGCCAGTCTAACAAGATAATCCATTTCAACGCAGAGAGCCCGCTTGGGTGCTTGTAGGCCACCCCGGTGGTTGGTTCGAAAGGGAGATCTGGCAACTCTTCTCCGATTGTTCTAATCCAAACGTCAGATCACACCTGAGAACGTTTTTGGGGGTCTCCGCCCTGATCCCGCACAGTAGCCTCCTGACAGTGCTTGAGGGGTCTACCTAGAAGGCAAGAGCAGGACAGCGATGCCAAAGGTTCTGCTGGGCCTCTCCACCAGCCCATGTTTAGGAGGCAGCTGGCTGGGGCCTGTTTTTTTTGGAGGGTGGGGTCCACATTTGGAGGGCCTTGACTAAAACAGCGGCGTCCTTGAGTCAACACGTTTGCCTTGAGAGCTTCTCTCTAAATCGTAGGCAAGGAAAATTGGCCACCTGTCCCTTGAGAAGTTGGAGAACCAGTATAGACCAACGGTGACCCGTCTGCTAAGCCTTCATGGGTTCCCCCCCCCCCCATCTTTTCCTGGACACGGAACCATGCCTGAAGCAAATATCAGCAAAGGCTTTGCAGGGCTGAAAATGGGACTCCGTTTCTCCCAAATATTAGCCTTTCGGTAGCGAGGACCATTTCTAGGTTCCCAGAGGTCGTGATCGTTTCCTCTGCCTGTGAGAATGTCTTCCTTAAGCTCTGAGATGGGCAGCAGGAGTGCCTGGGAGTGAATCTTTCTCTCTGCTTTTCTTAAAGTGGAAAACAAGGGCGCTTGCTGATCGAAGAGAAAGCTTTCCCTGTGCATGATAATGAGCCGATGACTTAACCATTTTCAAACTCCTTGTTAAAGCAGGGAGGGCGAAGGGGCAGGTTCCCCCAGCACAAAAACAAAAAAGCTCGCTTCAAAACGGGTTGAAAAAGATGATCTGGCCAGAGTGGATAATACCCACAATTATCCAATAGGGCTTCATTAGAAGGAGGTGCCTTTCATTGTTGGGGGGGGCTGGGGGGCAGCCTGGGACAGCAAGAGTGACAGGAAGCCCTTGAATAGCATTATGGATTAATAAGCAGCTGAGCCTCCATGCAGGCTGCGCGCCGAGGAGTCCGGGGGCGGGGGGAGGCCCCCTTGCCCACCGAGCTCGGTGTGGCTCGCTTGCGGCATTCCCTTTGAACACAGACCTAACTCAGGCTGGGGCAGGGAAGATACTGGCCCCCTTGCTGGGGTGGCGGTGAAGAGGGGCTGCTTTTAATCCTCCGGGCAGGTTTGGCTGGAATCTGAGCCCCCAAGACTGGAGAGGAGCCCAGGGGCTTCACTGGCTTCTGTTTGCCCATTAGGCTTTCTTCGAAGTTTGGGCATGGCCAAGCGGAGTCCTCCACTTCTGGAGTCAATATTATGGTCCCTGGGAGGGTTATCTCCAGTCAAGGGGGGTTTTGCACACTCTTTCTTGTTCTGTTCACCTTCTTTGATTCTTCTGGATGGGCTTGGGGTGGGTAGCCAGGCCCATGGCTTCTATTTTGTGAAATGTGGGGGTGAAAGGAGAAAGCCAAAGTTCTTGAAAGGCCCCAGAGCTAGATGTCCACAGCCAGACCCGATATCCAGCTCGGTTGTCCTGTACGCCACCCCGGATGTCACGGCCCTGGGCGGTGATCTTCCTCTTGGTCGTAGAGATGCTGGCAATAGTTAGGTGGTGTTTCTGAGAAGCCAGCATGAGACTATTCATGGAAACAAAGCAGGGTGTTTCTCCTGCAACTGGAAAATATCTGCAAAGGGGCCACACCTCTATGTTAAGTATCTCCAGATCTTCCTGGAGGATAAAATGCACAGACATCTAAAAGCTGAGATCAGAGCGCAGCAGAAGGGGCTCCTGTGGTAGGAGAAGTCTTGTCATTCTTCTCCCAGACCAAAACCACTGCGCAGGGATGTCTACGAAGGCCAGTCTGCCTCTGTGGCCTTTTGAAAGAAAATTAAGAGAGAGGTAGAAAAGTGTCCTGGTGGGGGATCTGATATCTGGAGTAAGAGTTACCTCCTGGCCTCACCACCGCGCTTTCTGATGGTTTTCTCGGACAAAGCAGCTATAAATTATGCTCTTTGAAGAGAGAATTCCTGCAATATCTTTCACCAAATAACAGCTAGTTTGTGGTTTCCTGCTTCAGTCTGTTTATTGGGCGCTGAAGGGGCAGCAGCAACGTGGGGTGGGTTGAAAGGGGTGGGTTGTTCCTAGTGCAGATGCCAGCAGGGGGTCCCCTCCAGAAAGTCTTTGAAACTTAGAGGTCTTGTTAGCCAAACGTCCAGTGCGAACCGTCCCTAGATATGAGCACAATTTGATGCCTCCTCCCGAGACCTCTTCTGCATTCCTCCCTCTTCAAATCTTTTTTTTCCAGATGGCAGCCCTCCAGAGTCCCTTCTACGGTGATAAAATGAACCTTTTTTCCCTCTGCCAAAAGATAGAGCAGTGTGATTACCCACCTCTCCCAGCTGAGCATTACTCCGAAAAGGTAAGAAGCTTGCAGAGGCGCAGATCGCGCTCTGGTGCCTGCTGCAGAAGCCTTTATGGGAGAGACGCTTACAAGTCACGCAGGGAAAAAAGCTTTTCCCATTAAGTACGTCAAGCTGGATGCCCACTAGGGCCTGGTGGGCATCCAGCTTGACATATGTCTGCTTTCTGTTTGAAAACAGAAGGGGATTGAAGATGGAAGGGAGAGATGCTGTTGGGGACTTCCAGACGTCCCTTTCCCAGTCCAGATGTGCTGCATACTGTGGCTGGACCCAGCCATGTTACGGGGTCTTTTGATACCTGATTAAGTTTTGGGCCACTTAAAGCCAAGAACGGCTTTTAGGGAAGTACGGAGAATACACGCTTTGCTTGATTCTGATCCCTTGTGAAATGGACCGGGTTAAAAACGAATGTGAGGGCATGCTTGGAAGGTGGCCTTCTGTGTCCGCCCCCCCCCCCCCGCCCAACAAATATAGAACGGTTTAGAAATGGCAAGCCGATAATGAAATCAAAGCAGCTGAAATATCGGCTTCTTCAAAGTCCACCACTGCCCTCCATGAATGCAGGTGTGTTCTGGAGGGTTTTCAGGATCCTCTTCCCACCATTCCTCGTAGCCTGTTAGGAAAACCCCGAGCTGCAAGCACAGCTTGGGCAGAATCCAGGCTGTCTCTGCCGAAGAAGCCAACTCACTCTCCACAAGTTGGCTTGCTCACCCCTGGCCAAGAAGTGCAAGCATCTTTACTGTAAAGCACGCTCAGCTTTATGTGCAGGTTTACTGATTTTTTTCAGACAGAAGATTTGCGTTTTTGCTGACTGAATCATAATTTAGTGTTACTAAATAGCGCGGGTCACGCCCGTAACTTCTCTTCTGCTTGGAATGCCCAAAGCGTTTGATTGCTGATGGGCAAAGTGCAGGTGGCCCGTAGACCTGAGTGTGGGTCCTCTCTTGCAGGCCACTCCCGTGGCAACAAATGCCATGCCCTGTCTTTGCCCACGCGATTATTCCAGCTCTTTGGAACCTGCCTTGTGGCGGGAGGAATTAGTTCAGGTTGACAGATGTGACTTCCTGCTTCTCCAATTACTATCCGTTTGCTTCCCTCTGGCACTGCTAAACACGAAGGCACATGGCGATCTAATGATCCGACCCAGGGTGAGAAGAATGGTTGGAAGCCCAAAGTAGCAAGTCTCTGAATTCGGTTCCAGATGGGACTTTAGCGAGAGGCTGCAGGGAGCAGCTCGCCTGAGCGTTGCTGCTCTTGAGCGGCTGTGCTCCAAGGCCGACGTGCTGAAGAACGTCCATGCGCGTCTGAGGTGGCTTCCGTCAGTAGAACAATTCCCTGCAATTTGGCTGCAGAAGCAGAACAAGCCACCGGGCTGTACCTCTTCCCACCTCAAGCCCCCATCCAGATTGGCCTGGATCAAGCCCCCCGCCACGCCACGCCACGCCAGCCCTCCTGTGCCATTGACCCTCTGCCTGGAGAGCATTGCTGATCCACAGGACCTAGATGTGGGACAGTCGTCCCCTTAATTACCATTAAAATAATTACCCCCGGGGCTGCTGAGAGGGTGGGAGAAGATCAAGCAGCCCACGGCTGTTTCTCTCGGTACCACAGGGTATATACGCTGCTTCCCGGGCCTGCGTAATTAAAAGCTTCCAGCCTTTCAAGTGCAAAATGAAAAGAGCCAAGGGGTGGGCGCCTGGGCTGTTCTCCTCTGCTGATTACGCAAGCGGGAGCAAGTGGGTCACCGCCAGGGCAGGTTGTCCATCTCAAGTATCTTCGCAGGCCAAAAGCAGGCTCGTTGCAGGACGGAGCTGCTGGAGAAGGACTCCTTCTCTGGGTCTGTCACCTCTTCGGCCCCACTTCTCTCTCTTCCTCCGGCGATCCAACCGCACAGCTCCAGCGCCATTATGTCGGCGGTCCCTTTCGAACCCCAGCGTCCCTTAGGCTGAAGCGCCAAACGCACTAGGCTCGCTTCTGGAATCCCCAGGTGTTGGGGGCCCCACATCTGGACGACCCGGAGGTCCCGGCGGGCGGGCTCTGCTCACCGCCCTCTTTTCTTCCTCGCAGTTGCGGGAGCTGGTGAGCACGTGCATCTACCCGGATCCCGACCAGAGGCCGGACATCGGCTACGTGCACCAGCTGGCGAAACAGATGCACGTGTGGACGTCCAGCACTTGAAGAGCCGGCTTGCGCGCCGCAAGGAAGAACCGTCTCAGCTTAGTCTTACTTGAACCTTCTGTCTCAGACGAAACCAAGAGGTGCCTCGCCAAACTCAACAGTGGGAGTTGAGCCTTCCTCGGAAGACCCTTCATGATTTCTGTACAGGTGCCCACCGGGTGGATCTGCTCTAAGCGAAGGCCTCTTCAAAAGCCGATTAACATGTTACAGATGTAGATCTCTTAAAAGATCCTTTCTTCAAACTGTTGTGTGTAATCTAGGTTAGTCTCTATAGGAAGGGTTTCTCATTGGTGTATTGGACACACCCCTTGTATCTTAACTAATGTGAAATATTGAGAAAAATAATTCCTTTGGTGAAATCACTTTATCCTAATGTAAGAATTACCATAGTTTTTTTTTTTTTGGTGTAATTTGTATAACTGCTACTTTGCTTCTCCTAGCAGTGGTTAATAGCACGTTCAGTTTCTAGTTCTTGTATTTTTTAACAGAAAACAAGCATCCAACCTTTTTTTTTTTCTTTTGGTATTTCCCTCCCTTGAGAGGAGTTATGGAGGAGGCTGAAATTTTCTTTTGTAAGCAAACCGTAGAATGACTTTTTTGCAGTGCAAGTTGTCACCCTGGCTGCTGAGGCCAGCGTGGGCTTCGAACCAGAGGAGTGTTGTTGTGTTTGTCGTTTTCCTGGTCCAAGACTGGCACAGACGCCGCGAGGCTCGGTAGCCATTCTTACACGGCCGGCGTTCCTACAGGCGCTCTGAGCAGGCAAAGCCCCTTTCTGCAAAGCCCACCTCTAGCCATCTCAAAGCGGGGGTTGAATCCCTAAAGCCAAGCCATGAAACAAAGTCAGTCCAAAGAAATGACTTTTTTTTAAAAACTCCAACACGATCACCTGCTTATTTACTGTGAAGACTCGTTTACGAATGTGAATATTTTAAGCAAGCTGATCTGAAGGAAATGTTAAGACTTAAGCTTTCCCTTATGCGGGTGTAAGGCTTAAGTTTTCATTTGACGTAGCCGTGGCTCGAGTCCGCCACTTCGGTTCCTTAAGGGGGGGGGGGTGTCCGTTTCCACAGAAGGCCGTCCCTTTGCAAGCAGGGGGGAACCAAACAGGATTTTCGGCATCTGCCCCTGGGAGAGGAGCAGTAGCCGTCAGCTTCTTTCCGTAGGGCAGTTTTTAGAGGGGGGAATAGCGAGATTCGGGCTTTTAGAGCAAAGTTACTTTTTCCTGGAAGTAAAGATTAAAGATACCTCCTATCCGCAAGGTTCTGCATCTCACTGCCTTTGAAAAACGGTGCTACTCAGTAATCAGTTTTGAACAAAGGTTTTAAGATCCCTCTTTAATGGCTGCCCAAGAGAATGGCAGGGAGGTGGGATGGAAGATGGCGCCCTGCTCCAACTCTGGAGGTTTCCACGGCTCTGCAGGCGTTTTTTGGGGGGGGGGACACAACCTGGTCTTGGGGTACAACTTTGAGAAAGTTTTGGGCTGTTTGGGGAATTTCAAACGACAGATGGGTCTGCTCCACCTGATCGCTCTCTCGCACGTGCCATAAGGCCTCTTAGTGCTTAAGTCAATGTACTTTCAAAGAAGAATATGGCAATGGTGCGTTTTTAGGTAAGATTTAAATGATTTACAAAATAAAGTTTCCTTTGTAAAAAGAAAAGGGTCCTTAGCATTGTGTACTGTCGGCGGAACGCTGAGCTGGCGAGGAGAAGCGGCCGTGAGGATGTCAGTGGGGTTCTTACGCTAGCAGGCCATCCGAATCCCGCTTCCCAGGGCTGCAGGGTTAAATATTTAAACCTGTCAAGGTCCCTTACCTCGCAGCAGGGAGAGCACGATGGGTCCTGCTTGGCGGAAAGGGGACCTGGAGACACTTCCCTGCCCTCCAGAGTCATGAAATGAGCAACCTGGCCCGTTCCCATTATTGGTTTATTAATTTGGTTCACTGCAACATTTGAAAAGCATTGCAACTTAAAAGGAATACTCTCGGTCCCCAATCGGTGCCCTGGCATCTCCGCTGGAAATCAGGATGTATCCATGGTCTGCACCGCCTCCTCTGCCACTTCGAGCTCCAGGCGTGTAACCTTTTCAGACAGGATGCCCGTGGTTCCCTTCTCACACCGGTATTTTCCTTGCCTGTGGGGAAAGAGAGGCCGTCACCTCCCCAATCCTGCTGTCTGAGTCACTCGGCCACGCCGGAGCCCCACGTCCCACACAAGCTAGACCGAGCGTCTTTTCCCAGAGATTTGGGGACTGCAACCTAAAGACTGGAAAGACACACACAGACACACACACAGACACACACACACACACACATCTCCTTTGGAAGCCTCCATTTTGAGCCTGAGCAAGTTGGAGCCCGCCTCTCATCCAAACATTTCTGGCCGTTCACGATCATTTCTGCAAAAAGCCTACCCAGCCTGAATTATCCATCAGCGCCGTGGGAGGAAAGGTTAACCCCCTGCAGGAAGACGGTGGCAACGAAGCCTTTGTAAGACTGGTCAGGAAGAGGGCAGGTTTACACATGCCACTGTTTTCAGCCTGTGCCCTGGACCGAAGCTGAAAACTTGACCCGGTCAGCGCAGCCTCGCATCCCCCAGCTAGAATTCCCTCGCAGTGGCCTTGATCATTTAAGACAACACGGTGGTTAACTACCTACAGGCTGCCTTATAGCTACCACCTCACACAGGTTTTTCCCCATCTCGAAGGCTTCCGAGCCGCCCTCCCCAAGCTGGAGTTTGCCAGATCCGTGGCAATCTCAATGCCTCTCCTAGGAAAACCGGCTGGTTCACACACGCTCACCTTTCCCCCTTCTTGTTGGGCGTGTTGTATGGACGGAGGAAGTCCAGCTTGCTCTTGCTGATGACGCAGAGATCAATATTACTGCCAGAGCCCAGGTCATTAAATATGCCAGCTGCAATAGCGTCTCTCACAAGCTGTTTGGCTTCCTCTTCCTGGGGAGGGGGGGGGAGAAGGAGGGAGGGAAAAATCCAAGCAAAAATATAAGAAATCCAGCGTCCCTCGTCTTTTAAAGCCAATGTAGGGAGAGTGAGCCCTTGAACCCAGATCATCTCTAAAGAAGAGAAAACGACAAAGATATGTGGGTTGGGGGGAGGATTACTATAGAGGTAGATTCTTCTACAGCCACACATAGCTGGAAATCATGCTGTGACTCTTCCAGTGGGTTGGGGGGGGGCACCCTGTTACAATCTACCTAAAAAAGGAAATAATCTGTATGCGTTTAAATAACTACAAAGTTCAAATGAAGGAGGAGGAGCTCTTTTCTGTGGTGAAGAAAACAATAATTAGCAAATTTGGTATCGCTCACCCGTAAAATTATTTTTTTCACGTGTGCAGAAAAGCACCATCACCTGGACTCACACTACTCTTCCATTAACAGGCAGATCATCATAAGGCGGTACAAAAATTACAGGAACACCCCCCCCCCCCAAAAACAGCACTTGACTTGGTATTTTTCCGGGAGAGAACGCGGACTGTAATAACAGAATATAAAAGCAATTCCCATTACATCAGCACCCTCTACAGGGCCACCAGAGAAAGGGGCACAGTATTTCCAAGGCTGTTCTGGACAATCCTCTCTGGAGTAAAAAAAAAAAGGGGGGGGGCAGGTATTGACAAATAGGTTAACGTTTTGAGGCCCTGTCCGCAAACCAAATCATCGCCCAGATGATCAAGCCTTCCTTTTCCAGGATAATAGGCAGCAGGAAGGTGTGGGGTGGTGGGATTCCCAAGTGGACTTCCAAGGTTGGCTTCTTCTTGGGGGCAGGAGAAGGCCTCAACTGCTACATATACTCAACTGGGGTTAGCATCAGGGTTTCTTCTTCAACTATAGCGAGGAAGCCACTTCCAACAGGCAAACAAAGTCTCCGTTTGGACAGAGGGGGGACTGTGCATGCATGTAAATCTGCATCAGACGCGAGGTGGAAGATCAAAACCCAACGCCAAGGACCAGCATCTGGAAGAGCTGTGTAATTTCAGTATCTTTTGCAAGCTTTCCCCCAGCAAATCTGCTTCTCTTCCTGCACAGGCCCCACCTAGACCGCCCAACCCACACCAAGGCCCCTCCCAATACAAGGCTGAGCTACTGCCCAAGGGCAAACACCAACCTCACATCCTCAGGGGTGAAGATTCAAGCCCTCACACAGGAAGGGGGGAAAAGATGCAGGCCGCGTGGCCCTCTTCAACCCAAAAGGGCCCTGTTCTTCCAGCAGCAGCTGCCACGCGTATCGCTGAAGAGGGCCCCAAGGGGCAACTGCGCCTGTTCCCAGCACACGTTCAGGGCTCTCCAGAGACCCTCCGCACGAGAGGTGCCCCCTGCGCAGGCCCAGATTCACAGCTCAATTATTCTGGCTCCGATCTCCACACAAAGGGCGGGTGCCTGCCTGCTTCCGTGTTGTTCCCTTGCAAGGGTCTTATCATGGCAAAGCGTTCAGCGGAGCGCCTCGCGATCACAAGATTGCTCTCCGCGCTGGCTCATTTCAACACTCCCTGGCTGGCTCTCAGTGGCGATTCATGGCTTGGTTTGTCAGACCGACAAACCAAACCTGATGGTGCTAAGCCCGTGTTTTCCAACCTTGGCAACTTGTGGACTTGCACTCCCAGAATTCCCCAGCCAGCATAGCATGCTGGCTGGGGAATTCTGGGAGTGGAAGTCCACACGTCTTAAAGGGGCCAAGTTTGAAAAACATGGTGCTAAGCCAAGTCCTAGTGGGATTCAGACAGCCCCCAAACGCCAACTACCCGCCATAGGGCCGTGCAGCATTTCAACCATCTGCTTTCTTAAATCCTTCCTGCAGATTCATACAGCAGCTGCCTGGGACAGGAACGTCCCCTAAATCTGGAATGACTCAGATGTCCCTGCCAACCCTGTGGAGGAAAAACGGGTCTGGTGGATAAGCCTTCGAGGCCACCAACCAAGGGCCTTAAGTTCGGCAAGAAGCAGCTTCATCAGGAAAATGCTGACAGCCTGTCTATAAAACTTAAAAATACACATTTAACGATGGGGCTGCCAGGGAGGCAGCCTATAACCATTAATTGGAAAAAGTCCCCTAAAAGTTTGGGGTATATAAAAGGAGCAGGTCCTCCTTTACGGCTGGAGGGTCGACGCTAACTGGGAATATTCTCCCCAGCCCAGAGCTGCGCCGTAAATGAGATTACAGTAAGAGTGAAGTACCGGACCGCAAGTCAGCTGCGACAAGCATCTCTTTCTGGGGCACACGGCTCGCGCTCCGCAGCTCCATCGCGTAATGTGTCCCAGGGCTCCGATGTGCTCCTCCATTTACCACCGCAAGACAAATGGGCAGCGCTTGTAAAAGGCGCAAAGAGGTCCGGGCCAGCCGCGTAATGGTCACCACAGCTGTGCCAAACTGCTGGAGGAGGCCGCGGCAGACCCCCAAGTTCATTAAACTGACCAGTAATGGATCTCTCAAAACGCGTCGGAGGAATTGAACAGTAAAGGCTAAAATAAATAACTCAGCATGGAGAGCTCATCCGAAATGGTGTTTGATAAATTATTTATCACGGAGGAGATCGCCTGCATTTAATTTTGGAGCTACTGCTAGCATCTTTAAAAGATGATTTATGTGTTGTAATGCCATTAAACTCTATATTGGCCCTCTGCTGGCTATAAAGTCTGCTGAGATTTAAAGAACGAGTTTTAAACTGTCACTGCAACATCATAGTAGAGAGACTGTATTAAATCTTGACTTTAAACCTGTTATCTGGGGAGTTGCATTCTGTACACGCTCCAAAACTGATATATTACCTCCTTCCAACTGTAATGACAAGAGCCCAAACACTTGGAGCCTTTTCCTTCCCTCTCCCCAGCCAACACTTCTGCCTTCGTCTTGCAAACGTTGGGTCAACTTTGCGAGGAAGGAGGACAGAAGTACGGCCAACTCAACCTGGGCTCGGAAAAAAATCTGCGAGGGAAAAGCTAGGCCGAGCGGGCGGCAAACCTGACCCCAGCTCATTGAAAGGCCACGGCTCCTTCAAATCGAGGTCAAGTCTTGCCAACTCTGGGTCCAACGTCCACATGGTTTCCCTGGACACAATACAGAAGTGGCTGGCCACCAACTTCTTCCAGATGTTTTTCCAACCGACCAGTTGGGCCAACAAACCTGGAATTTTCTGGCAGTCTCCCATCCAAGTGCTAACCAGATCTGGCCCAGCTTCACTTCTAAGCTGACCAGACCAAGTCAGGAACTGTCCTCTTCCTATTTCATTACCCCAACACTTTAAAACCAGAATCTCTTGGCTTCTACTTCTACGTAGCCGTTTCCTTACGTGAAATCCTTTGCACCTCTTTGAGAATGCATTCTATTCTTCTTTTTTTTAATGTGGAGGCTTTGCAAACTTATTGTAAACCGGTGCAGGCAATTCTGGCTTCTGAAAGGGGGCCTCTAAATTCACCGGCTGGGATATGGACTGTATCTACATCTTGATAAAAAATATCCTATTTATGACACTTTCCAAGCAGATCAGTTCCACTGGGTAAGAATGGAATATCTTCCAAGTTCTTACAAAACCAGAAAAGGAAAAAAGAAAAAGAAAAAAAAAGGTAAAAGGACAGATAAAAAGACAAATTACTTTAAGCAAGAATCTGAAAGAAATAACTGGGCTGGGGAAAGGGCAGCGTTAGGGAGGTCAGACCAGCTGTAAAAATCTATATGGAAGTGTTGGGGATTTGGGACTAGGGAAATGATCGCTCTTGAAGGAAACCTAAACCCAGGGCAGCATAATTAAAGCATGGAAGAATAATGCGGATACACCCGTCTTCTGGGAGAAATTGTGCGGAGATCAATATGTAACTGAGAGCAGTGCTAAATCTGCTGGGAAGTTCAGAGAGACCTGACCCAACACAGACACTAAAAATCAAAACAATTTCACTTCTTTCTCCTGCTTTCCCTTTTTGCCAAAAAAAAAAAAAAAAGGATAAAATGGGCCAGAAAGGGGAACGCAGGAAGTCAACCCCTTTGCCTGCCCAAATGCTCTTTCTACCTTTCTGAGGAAGGTAGAATCAAAGAAAGTTACCCAAAGGTTACCCTAAGAGCCAAGTTTCTTTCTGCTAAACCGAACGAGAGGCCCACCAAGAGGCACTTTGAAGTCTACACGGGCTATGCTTTTCTTTTTGAGCTAATCAAGACCCTTCCGGAGACCCTTAGTAGCCCAAAAGACTCACAGGGTCCATCTGAAGAAGACTTTACCTTCTCAAGTCCCACTCTCCTATCTGGACTGCAGTGAGAAAGCGTTTCCGAGATCATCATCCGCTAACTTCAAAAGGGGGGAATCCTGCCCTCTCATATTCATTTAGTAAACATTTTTATTACGTTGGGAGGGTTCCAGACAAACAAAAACGTTGGGCAAAGAAACTGTTTCGTGACCCAAGGCAGCTGAGGAGTCATATCAACACATGTTGACCTCTCCCTTGAGAAGATGAAATGCCTATTGTTCTACATCCACGGACTAGATTTAATTTTGCCCTCGCCTTCGCACTTTTGGGGCTCTGCCTGCCGATACCGTGGGTCGTCTACTGCTATGGCGGGCTCGCCATACAGACATGGCGGCCTCCTCTCCCTCCACACTGGGCTGACTTGTCTCCTACTAGAGCAGTCCTTCAGACAGGCCTGTTAACTGTGGTCTTCCTAGAATCTATGGGCTGCTAACAGCAGGCAGATGCTCTACAGCTCACGTCAGCCTGAGACACCACCTTACTGGCCAACTTGAACCGAGAAAACGCCTTCCCTAATTCTTCCCAGTACTTCTCATTCAAGGCCAAAACTAACATTTCACCCCACATGCAAAACAATCCGAGATTCTAGGCCCAGCATCCTTTCCTTCAAGCACCGTGGAAGAAAGCTGCCTAACGTGTTTCATCTTGCGCCTGTTTTAAAACCTCTAAGGGAAAGGAAAGAGGGAAGTGCTCCTGGCATTCTCCCTTAAATACCCATCTTCTAAAGCCCTCGCTCACCGCTGGCGGAAACTCTGCTATTTTCAAAAGATGTAAACGCGAGCAACCTCAGCCTCTCCTTTCTCATATTCTCCAATACTAGTATAATAAACCATGTTAATATTTCATACCGGTGTAAAATATGCTGGAGTATCAATTCAACATCTGCTGTCTTTAGGGTTCTGGAGCCCCACAGTGGGTCTTTCAATTTGTAATTGAGTTCTATACTGAATTAATCAGCAGTTTATCTTTTTTGGGGGGGGGTGGAAAAGAAAAAAAAATCCTCTGTACTAACCTGAATTTACATTAACAATTTATAGCAAATTACCTGCCAAGGCAGGAACATATGATTCTGGAATTCCTGTTCAGTCCCGCTAGCTCCTTTGATCCCATCTCTCACACTCTTTTGGGCAAAACTCTGCCAGAGAGCTTCGTTTTCAGTGGGGCGGGCGGTCCCTACATGAGACCGATGTACGTTTCATTTGTTCCTTGTTATTTTCTGAAAACGCTCAGACTTTCCCAGGGCAGACGGTCACAGAAACGACCAAGGCTGAGCTGGAAGTGCAATTCCAATGATGCAAATATCAGAAGCGAGTGGGGGGAACACACTTCCTTCATCTCCTTAGCCTGTTATCTCCCAGCTAAGAGTGATCTCAGGGTCCGCGTGAAAAGAACAAGGGGGTGAGTCAAGAGCAGGGGTCAACGTGCAGAAGTGAGAGGAGAAACAGCATCTAGAAGGTGACCGGTCTACTGAGCATGAAGGTGAATTTGCTTTTGTTTTACTGTCAACAGGGGGAAAAAAAAATCTGGGGACAAACAGACCAGAATCCAAAGACCCCACCATTAAAGGATTCTGGAAAACCATTCTCCAATGTTCTCGCCAGTATTTTCCATTCTCTCCAGAACTTTTTCTAGAAAGATACGGATTTTTTGGTTCCTTGTGGATAAAATGAATTTGGCTTGCCACCAGGAACTGCGTAATGCAAAATACGTTGAAGTCCAACCTTCGGCAGCCCCCTTCTATGTTCTCCAGTCACAGGAAGGGAGAATGTGGGCTTGAACATCGGTTCCTAATACACTAAAACCATATAACCAGGCCTGCCTGCCTGTCTGTCTGTCTGCTATGAGAAGTGAAAGCAATTACGCGAATATGATTAAACCTCAAAGGATACACAGTGAAATGGAATTAACTTATGCCTTTCAAGTTCGGGTGAAGAGGTCCCTTTCAGCCACGCAATGGAGGGACTAAACCCAGCCAGGATATTTTAGCAGATCATGCATTTTCAGATTATGCAGGATGACAAAGCAGCTAGGGAGGGGCTGTCCTTGCAGAGCTCAAATAAATCACCTTCCATCAACTTTTACAATTTCCTTGCAGGGAGAACAAAGATGAAAACGGCTGAGGCCAGCCAACATGGGGGGGGGGAGCCCTTTTTTTTTTAAAAAGAGCAACCTAACTTACTCCTTCTTTCCTCAGCGTCCTAGTGTGGCATTTGGACTTCACGACAAAGTGTCCGCGGGGAGAGAAAGGGGGAAAAAAATCCTGTTGAGGAGAAATGGGGACAGGCCGGGCTGCTCCCACGCTTGGAAAATTTGGAGAGCAACCTGCCCCAGAAAAGCTAGGAAAAGCAGGCCAGAGGAAGAGTCGATGCAGAGGCACGAAAACCCCCGGGCGCGTCTTTGGACAAAGGGGCCTTGCGGTGTGTCCCCCGCCCCCCGCCCGCCCCCCCACAGCATTCGCTTAAGCTCTGCACACTGCCAACGGCGGCGGCAAGTTACCGAGCCAGCTCCCCAGCTTAAGGCAGGCCGTCTCCCTTGATCTAGGTTGTTGCTGGCAGGCTTCCCAGCAAGTCGCCACCTTCCCGCGGAGTCATTAAAACGCGAGTGTCAGCTGCAGAGATTAGGCCGAGGACAGTCACACCTGCGCCCGGTGGCAGGGACCGGGCATTTTGATCAGCCCCGCTAATGAAGGCAGGATCCATATGCAGCTCATCACCGCTCCCGAATGTCGCTTGGCAGCCCGGACGGCCTAAATGAGACTGATGAACTGACAGGCCTCGATCGGGACTGAAGCCGCGGCGGTTCTCAAAAGACAAGCCGGCCTTCCAAAAACCGTTTTTTTTCCCCAGTTAAAAAAGATGGCTGCTACACCCTGGCTTTCCTTTCCAGCCGCTTGAGCTGGCATGGACTTCGGGGCGGCCGGGGGAAGCAGTTCCCCGTCTCCTCTGAGCTGAGGGCTGCCGGGGAGCCCCCGAAGCCGAGTCTAACCTAACAAGCCTCAAAGGCTTAGAGGCTGGCCCAGCGCAGGGGTGGGGGGAAAAGAACCGATATTTGGGGCCACGGTTTCTCCCGCCAGCAGTGCATCCGGCAAGACGCAAAGAGAAGCCAAACACCCCTTTTCCTCCGAAAGCTGAAGCTCAGATCTCTCGCCGCCGCGATTCCGGAGAAGTTTGCGTCTCTCGTAGGCAGCGCTTTCTGCCTGAGAGCAACCAGGTGCTCAGCCTCCTGTCGGAAGCCTCGCAGAGCCCTGGGGAGAAAGCCGTTGCCATTTTTGGCAACACGTAACCGTCCTGCTGGAGATGCACGCTTCTCCATCGTCTTAGGAAGAAAGCTGCTGGAAAGAGATGGTTCCTCTGCCTCATAGCCTGAGGAAGCGTGGCTGTCATGCCTGGCACCAGCAAAGTCACTTGCTACTAAAACTCCAGACTTGGTGGGAGGAGTGGGGGGAGAACGGGCCCTGCTGGTGTGAGGTTGCCCAAGGCAGAAGCAGAAACTCCAACAACTTCTCTTCCAACGGCAGAGAGCCAAGGCCGGAGAAACCGGCAAGAATTGGCTAAGCCCACGGCCCTGCACGTCTTGAAGTCGAGCGTCTTCAAAGTCTGCTCTTCCCACTGCAGGCCACAACAGCTGCCAGGCCAGGTTTGATCCTCTCAGCTCTTGGCAGCCCTCAACTTGAAATTCCAGCAAAAGAAATTTTTCAAGTTGCTATTATTGCCTGTCACAGATTTATAAATATTGTGCACTCTGTGCTGTGGCGCAGCTCCCTGGGGATGCCGGCACATGCCAAAAGCATAGCAAAGCGGGGTGGGGAACAGTTCCTCGCCTTCAAATAAATGCTAATTTCTTTAACAGCGCTCACACAAGCCTTTTGGTGAGCAGCTTCAGTAGTACGGAATATATATGGCGGGGGGGGAACGGCTGATTGTCTTTTCCAGCAATATTCAGCTGCTGCTTTCATTAAGTTTTTTTAATTAGATTCCAGATGCTAATTTGCAAGTGGAAACCAGAGGGTGCAGGACAGTGTGCCTTTGAATTGCTTCCCTGTGATGTGATGTGACTTTAGAAGAAACCGCTGCCCTTTCTGAGCGCCATCAAAATCGCCTGACAATTAGCACGGAAAGGCCCGTCTTCATCTTGACCGAATTTATGGAGGTGGTTTTGCATCTATTTTAATGGAGGCAGGACTCAATTTCTCCCCTGGTGACAAATTTCACACTGCGCGCTGGGGGGGGGGTGGCAAGGGGTGGCGATCAAAATCTGCCCGGGTTGCTCAGCCCTTTCAACCCAAGGGGTTCTGCAGGAACAGATAAGGATTGTGGCAAAGAACGGACGGGAGGAAAGGGCCAGGCGCTGTTCAGAAACACACCCGTGGCTCAGAAGATGCTCCCTCCAATATTTTAACGAACACTGGGAAATTCCCCCTCTCCTATTACTGCAAACTGGCCATACACCATCATGAAGGACCGAAGGGCTGCTCCAGTTACGCAACAAAATGTTTGGGGTGTGGGAGGGGTGAGAGTTACCTCCATGTCAGGTTTGAACTTGTCCTCGAAGACGGCCATGGCTGCCAGCGCTCCAGAACCTGAAATCCACCAAGAGAAGAGGAGAGCTGAGAGTCTGGAGAGGTTTTCCCCCCCTTACTCTCCTATATATATATTTATATTTAAAAGAAGGAATGATGGCAACACAGAACCACATAACACACATTTTCAAAGAAGTATCCTACTGCTTATTTAAAGGCAGGAGCAAGGTGTTTCAACTGGAGAGGGCGAGTAACACGCAGCCTTGCTCTGGAGTGGTGCTGCTAACAAGGGCGCCCCAAGCATTTTCCAGAAGTCCAAGAATTATGAAGCCCAAGAAAAAGGTGCGGGAATCTACTTGGCCAACATCGGCGAGCCCAAAACGAACAGACTCCCAAACCCCAACTGAGCTAGGCTGGGGGTCCTCCAAAGGAAGGGAGTCAAAATCCCATAGGGAGCAGCCGAGCCCTCCAGCACATCTACGGCAGATCTTTAAATCCTGCTTTAGGCTCTTAGTGGGTCAGGATCTGTGGTTTGATAGCGTTAAGGCAGCCATTGCTAGTGGCTTTTGAGGGAAAGCAAGCAAGAGCTTTAAACCCATTTAAGCCAGCAGAAGAAACACGCAGTTTGTTTATTAAATTTATATGCCACCCATCTCCCCCAGAGGGTGACTCCGGGCAGCTCACAATTAAAATCAAGCCTCAAAAACGGTTAAAAATATAATGTTCAATTTAAAGTTAAATTTCGTTAAATCAAAGTTTATGAGGATCCCAGTGGAGATGGCTTCGCCTTTTGTCCTCTGAGCAACAAAGCCGAACAGGCGCAAAGGGTGAGGGTGGGCTACGCGTGAGGCTCTCCCCATCGTGTCTCTGCCTGCTTCAAGGAACGTTCCAAAATGGCACCAACAGAGGCCTCCCCTCTCCCAAAGTCACCCCGAGGTGCACATGTTCACGCACCCCGTCAGCAAGCAGACATTTTAAAAAATTGGTAAAGAATCGTTCAGCCACCTTAATCCTGCTTCATTCAAAAAAAAAAAAAAGAGCTAATCTGCCTTGCATGCAGGCCCCCCCAGCCATATTTCATCCCACTCTGTTTTTGGAGGTAAAACAAAGTTGCCCACAATTTTTTATACCAATTAGAAGATTTTTTTGGCATTTATTACTTTTTAACTTGTTTTGCATACCACTATCTATTTAACTGGGTCACCTAGCAAGCGTCTTTTCCATTTAAAATGATTTGTGTACATCGCTTGACCACCTCAATGGTTTCGTAAAAGAAAAAGACGGCGATTAAACCGTTTCAAATGAGGTGTCCTGCTGATTTTATCAAGTCTGCTGAATGTATAATGAAAAGGGAGACGTTGACAGTGACACTGCTGAGAAAATGCAGACTATCTTATCTGAACCATTTAAGGGGGTCCAATTATAGATCAAGTTTAAAAGGGTAGAGGCAGCAGATTTACAGACACAAATCGATGAACATGGTAATCCCAGGAAATGTGACAGATACTCCTATTACAGAACGCTGCTGTGGTTGAGGATCATTACCTTTACAGTACCAAATACTCCACATTTATAAGCAGAGGGCACTCAAAGCATCTTCTTACCCTCTTGGCACTGACTGTTCAGTTCGGCCACACACGGATTCGTGGAAAAGGAAAAGGTTAAATAATAAGAAGGCATTCTTTTTGGCCCAAGAAAGGAGACAGCAAAATCCCGTTAGCAGGAATAAAAAAAAAAAAAAATGGGGGGGGCAGAAATGGCAAGATGTGCTAGAGTTTTAGCTAATGAGGGAAGCAACATTATTGGGGCAGAAGTCAAACTTCACGTCCATTGCTTTTCCATTCACATACGAGCAACATTTCTACCATTATTTGTGTTGGGAACAATACAAGAGGTCACTGGGCAGATAGAAAACTGTAACTCGGCCCAGCTACCCTGGACCCTGTATTTATGAGCGCTCTTGTCTTCTATAGGACAAGAGAGGGGAGGTGGCCTAGGGGGTCCCACCCATTAATGCCCAAAACATTAATGGGCGGAGATGGCCTAGGGCGTCCAACCTCTTAATGCCCTTAAAATGCTGCACTGGAGACGGGACCATCTGTAGCTCTGACCTGGTCAAGTGCAGATGAGATCTGAAGCCACTGATCACAGGCCCCTCCGCCCATGTCCGAAAGTCGCAGGAACTACTCACAAGGTCATCAGATAAGGCAACCAAGTTTGAAAGGGCCATCCTTGTGGCTAACAGTCTAGAAGCACCGGCACATGGAACCCAAAAACTGTCTTGGATCCAGCAGCAGAGAAAGGAACCCTCAAGTCAAGGTATCTACATTCCAGAGACACGATATGGCTCTCTACAACCCTAAGGCCCAAGAAGGTTTCTTTGATCCTTCTGCTGCCCTACCTTAAACCAATCCTGAAATCTCCACTGCTCCTAGCAAAATCATACTTTGAGTGAGAAGTGGGCTTCCTTGTCCCCCAACAGACGCCCCTGCCCTGAGCAGGGCAGAACCTGTTTGCGGCAGCGTCCACTCGCTGCGCGCTGGGATCACAGCCGTGTGGAAAGAGTAACACTCAGATTCGTCTAATCCATCAGTGTCAGCAGCATCTGACAAGGCACTTCTTCACCAATCCTCATTGTTATTCAATTTTCTGCTCTTCCTCGATACAAATCCAGTGCTCTCTGCAGACCCATTGATCGGCATCATTTTTCATTCGGGTTGCTGGATGAGAGGCCCGGTCTCCTGGTGGCACCGCCTGCGCTGCAGACAGCCATTGCCAATGGAGGAAGAGGAGATTTATGAATATGAAACAACACGAGTGCCCAGAGACCAGGCTGAGCCACCAGAGAGCATCTCGCTGCTTCCCAGGGCCTGAACTCCAGACTTCAAGCGCTGTAATTTTATGCATGCATTTCATTATATAGCCACGGCCAGAAGCTTTTCTAGACAACCCGCAATCAGACAATCTTGCCTTGTTTGCGGAAATCCACATTTGTCCTTTGTCAGCATAAACCCTTTAATTTGATGTTTTCGCTCTTGAGTAAGCACTGAGTAGGTTTTCAACTCCTTCTGAGAAAGGACACAGCACAGAATTTGGACTCCCATCTGCCCTGCCTAGTGTGAGGGGTGAAATACAGGCCTTCCTGCTGGATGCCGGACGATTTGCAACAACGCAGGGCAGGGACAGTTAGCATCCTGCTTCTAAGGCGCTGGAAAATCATTAGCAGCTGCAGTATCAGAGATCTGTACATGTTGCATTTAGCGTCTCATCGGATATAGCGCACTTATCAATGCTGTAACGTTTAAGCTTTCCAGGTTTCTGCAGAAGCACCCCCTTTGAGCCATCAATGGTGACCGTTGCTGCTTCTGTGTCAACAGAAGATGGGAGTCTTCCACGCAGCTTGCTAAGGATTTCACAAAATGTTGGTTGTGCGTTTTGGCACACAAGAGATCTGTCAGCACCCAGGCCCAACAGCTGACAACAACAGTATTCAGCCTCCTTCTCTTGTGGACTCAACACTTTTCCCCACAGTTCTGGAATCCCACAAGTTCTAGGGAGGTGCCACTGCCTTTTTAAGAACAAAAAAACTGACCTGGCACATTTTCTACCAAGATCCCTGGTTCCTCCCACTTTGCCATCCTCTGAAGGAGCTAAAGAAACTGACACCAACGCTGGGGGTAGAAGGATTCTCCTGGGACAGACTCAAAAACTCTGCCCATGTTGAGATTACGAGTCTTTCAATTTCACTGCAAGATTGCTCTCCGTGGTACTGAATTTTCTGCAAATACTGGAAATAAATAGCCAGATTTCTATGTGTGCAAACCTTTGTTTCTCTCATCTGTTTCATGTTGCCTCCTTGTATGGGAAACCCCGTGGGTCATACCAAGGCCAGTCTTCCAGAAACTCTAAAGCTCAAGACTATTTTCGACACTCCAGCATATCAATTTAAAATGGACTGTGATGAGCTTCAGTGAATCATTTAAAACTTCATGTTTAAAGTAACGTTCCACCTATCCTCATTGGCGTTCAAGTCAACTTTCTGTAAAACAAAACCACTAGAAACTTAAACTAAGGATATACAATGCAAATCAGATCAAATTAGTTATAGTCAAAGACCAGCATAAACAACACAGTTTCAATCTCAACTCTTAACAAAGTACACTTTAGAACAGAACAATACCAGCGCAACACAGTGCAAATGCTTGGGAGCATTTTAAAAACTCAGAAACAAGTTTAAAAAATCAAGTCAGACTTGAATACTACGTGTTTTTGCTTAGAAAAAGGAACATTTTTCATCATCTTCCAGAAGGTCAGCAATGAGAAAGTGAAAAGGGATCCCAGAATGTAGGTTCAGATAAGAACCTATAATTCCCAACCTGTAATCCTCCAGGAATTCTGCACCAATTTCGAGAATTCCCTAGCTTGGTTGGAGATTGTTCGATTACGACAAGCTAAACCCACCACTGGGGTTGTCGGAGGATACAAAAGAGTTTTCCTGGTTGATCTCAACCTCTTTTGCATGTGCTGAGATTAAACTGTTTAATCTCTACCAGTCCTGAAACAGTTTAAACACCCTAGCATGGCAAACATTTCCTGTTCACTTGTACACAATTCCTCCTCTCGGGCTGCTAGATCCTAGTCTTATCAAAGTTTCCAAATAGCGTCAAAGGCATCACAGAGAGAACGCACGCACTAACAAGGGAACTGTTAGCAAACCATTTTCAGCTGGTGGAGATGTCCAGAGTTTTGCACAAATCTGAGTTTTGCACAAAGCGATCAATGGAGATTTAACAAACTGATCCTGAACATATTTACCCAAAAGTCAGAAGGAATTCAGAGCCCTCACTTGCTTTCTTTAACCAAAAAAAAAAAAAAAGATTCGCATAGCTGGATAAAAAGAGGCACAATAACACAACTGGAATTCTTAGGAGAAGATGCTCAGAATAGTTTGTTTTCTCTCACTACGTTCAGCGAAGAGTATTCATAAGATAGCCACGCTTCTGAGCAAACAAGAGCATTCACGTGACATCGAGTGCAAAGTGGAGAAGAACTCTGCTGTTTTGGTTCATTGATCACTTACTAGGTACACTCCCCACACACACACACACACACACACACACAGAGCAAGGTAATTTATGGTTCAGCGGTTTAATAATTTATATGTTTCGGGGCACATTTATAAATATTAATCCAATTTCATCTTTTATGCTAATTCATATAAGAGCCTGAATAGAATATTACATCATAAATCCTATAATAGCATTCTTTCAAAAACAAGAACAACAACAAAAAAAGATTTCATGCACAGAATAAATAATGCAATAGTTTGTAGGGTGCCCTGGCACCATCTATTGGCCTGAAAAGGGTCTCGCTCGATTAAACCTCAACACATTTGTTCAGATCTGGCGACGCCCGCCGTTCCTACGGATCCCAGCGCTTGTATGAAAGATCGCACACAAAAACATAACGTATCCAGGCAGTCATCCCCCAATTATCATTTCTATTTATAAAAGGGGTATTATTCTGATTATACGATGTGTTTTTCTAGGGTTTTTCTTTTTCTTTCTTTTTTTTTTTTTGCAACTTGGATAATGCATTTTAAAGAACTTAAGGATGATTACTCAGCCCTGCCAAGGATAGAGGGAGTTGAATTCCGGGGACCGAGCTCACAGAAACACAATCCTCAGTAAATGACTCTATCATCATTCATCCAGCCGTCTCCTGCGTCAATTCAATTCAGGGCAAAGCAAAAAGCCATTAAAGCAAAGCTTCTCCAGCTCGGGAGTCTACTAAGGGCCCTACTCAGGAAACTGAAATGCTCTTTCAGAAATTCTTTCTCTTTCTCTCTTTAGAACATTTTAGAACATTCACAACTCTAGGATGCGTGGGTCCTTTCGCAGAGAATCCCTCTTTCATCCAATTCCTTTTAAGAGTCCTGAGAGATGATCCCAGCACCATTAAAGCAGGAAGGAATTTCACTTTCTTTTTCTGCCCTATTAGCCGCATTATCGGAACAACACAGGATGAAAAATTCAGTGCTCTGGGTCCCCACTAGCGGGCAGTGCAGACACCTCGCTCGGCTATTCCAAGGGCCGTGACTCACCCATCGTGACGTAAGGCAGCTTGTCAGTCGATCCGTGGGGGTAAATGCTGTAGAGGTGAGGCCCAGTCACATCAACCCCACCGAGAACCAAGGCTGCCCCAATGTATCCCTGGTACCTGGAACACAGCAGCATGGATTATCGCAAGAGGGACAAAACAGGACGGATGAGCAAGTCTTTCATTTTTGCATTTCCTTTCTCCAACCGTCTGCAAACGCCTCGGTTTAAAGACAAGGACAGCTGCCTTGGTTTTCCACAGGGAGCTCTGAGGAGCACGAACCCTCTGCTTTTGTAGGCAAACCTTACCTACCCTTCTGGTGCATAAAGAGAGCCACGCATTCTTGCGAATGGTTTTAAAGACCCCCACAAATTCCACATCTTGACCCGCTTTGGATGCCTAATAGTGGCAAGTCAGAATCATTCCGTCTACCAGAGATTTGCAGCGTGCAGGTTTGGCTCCCCCATTCCAAACAGAAAACCTCATTTTTAAAACTTCCCCGCATCTCACGCAATCCCGTAGGGTGGTTCAACGTGTATTTGTTTTTGAACACCCACCTCAACTGCCTTCCGATCAAGATGGGGGCCGTGACCACGCAACTGAAACCCTGCCTCTGTTTTATATGTGTGAATTGGGGCCACAGCTGCCATCTTGATGTTTGGACTCCTACCCGTGGAGGCCTCTGAAAGGGGGGCACGGAAGACTTCTCTCCCCATAACAATCCTGCCCAGCCCAAGATTTCTTACCTGAAAAGCATCTGCTTCAGCATCCGATTGGCTGTCACAACTCTCGGCAGCCGCCCGGTTGAAAGGGAATGAAGCTCCATGTTGGAAGAAATCATCTGCGTCGTCATCTCGGTGTCCGCGGCTGTTCCTGCCCCACAGCAGCTGCAAAGAAGCGGGCACCGCCGAGGTTATACCTCTCCAAGCCCCGCTGAATCGAATCAGCCTCTTCCACCCCAGGAAACGCACAGGAGGGCGGCGAGGGGAGCAGGGGCTTGGCTCGGGGGATTGCCCGCGATCCACGCGCGTCTCCCCTTCGGAAGGGGGGCTCGCCGCCAAGCGACGGCCCCTCCCCGCCCTGCCCCAGCGCCACGCGCACTTACTAGATGTTGGGCGCGATGAAGTGGATCTTGGAGCAGTTCTTGTCGGCGACCACCATCCCCTCGGTGGCCCGGGTGTCTGCCCCGAGCACGATCCCCTCCTGGGGAAAGAGGGAGCGTTTGACGGGGCTGCGCGGGGGGGGGGCGCGGCGCGTCTCCCGGGCGCGGCGGCCTTACCTTGTACACGACCCCCGCTATGGTGGTGCCCGTCTTGCGAGGCGTGGGCAGCCGCAGGCCTCCCTGGGCGCCCTCGGCTTCCAGCTGGGCGTTCCTGCAGCGGGAGAGGCGGCCGGTGAGTCCGGGCGGCGCCGGGGCACCCTCGCCCCCGGGGCGGGATCCAGGGGCGCGAGGGCGGGCGCAGTCAGGGATCGGCTCCAAGGGCCCCGGCTGGTTAGGGGAGGGGGTCCTTGCGTCCCCCCACCAGGCCCCGGCCCCGGCCCCGCCGGCTGCACGGAGGCGCCCCTTCCCTTCCCTTCCCTTCCCCGCAGGCCCGCCGGGCTTCCCGGGGCGCCGGACTCCAACTCCCAGCATGCCTCAGCGTGGCCCCGGCGGCCGGGGCCTCTGGGAAGAGCAGTTCCGGGCGGCCCGGGACGCGCGCCGGCCGACCCGCCGCCGCGATCCGGCACGGCCCGCCGCGGGGAGGTTTCCCGGGAGGGCAGGAAGTGGATCCCCGCCGCCCGCCCCGCTGCGCGTCTGCCTCGCCGGGGAAGGCCGCGGAGGGCCCGGCTCCTGAGTCACGCCCGGCCGGCCGCGCTCCCCGCCGTGGCCCGCGGGGCCCCGCCGCCGCCAGGCCCGCCGCCGCCCGCGGCCCGCCCGCCGCCGCCCGCGCCGCCCCCGGGCCCCACCGGGCGCAGTTGTGGAAGGAGAAGCCGCCGATCGCCGGCGCCGCGGCCTGCTGCAGCGAGAGCGTCGCCATCTTGCCCGACTGAGGCGGAGGCGGGGCGAGCGCGGCCACGCCCCGCGCCGGCCACGCCCCCCGCGCACGTGGCCCGGTCGGAGCGGGTCTGTCCGCGGGCGCCTCCCGCGCCGCTGGGTCACGGCTCCCATCGTCCCCGGCCGGAGCGGAGGCAGCTGAGCAGTCCCACCACCCCGTCAAGGGGAAGGGGCCCATCATCCCCAGCTGCTGGGCGCTCCAGAGCTTAAGACCTTGCTGCCCCAGGATGCCAGCGGGGGAGAGGGAGATCGGGGCCCCCATCATCCCCATCCACAACAGAGGGGGTTGTGCGGTCGGGTGGCTCCATGGTGCTGTGGTATCCGGCTCCCATCCTCCCCAGCCACAGCGGAGGGAGCTGTGCTCGCACGCAACCCCAGGTGCCAATGGAGGGGAAGGGTCTAGGGTCCCATCATCCCCAGCCCCAAGAGAGGGAGACCGTGGGAGATTGCGGAGAGCCCTGGCAGAGCTTGGTAGGGATTGTAGTCCTGCCCAGAGACAGGACTCCAGCTCCCCTAAGCTCCTGCCCAAATATGTCCTGGCTGGGGAGGGCGGACCTTGTAGTCCCACCCTAAGGGAAGGCAGCAGGTTGGGAGGAGGAGTTAAACCACGATGCCCATCCTGGCCAAGGAGCCCCACTTCTGAAGAAGGCCAGGCTGGGAGAAGGGATGAGAGCGTGGCTCCCATCATCCCCAGCCACAGGCCCACTTTCCTATTCCTGGGAGAAGCTGCATCGGTTGGAATTCTCACCTTCTGGGCCGTGTCCTGCGGATAATAAAGAGGGGAAGGAAACAGCGTAATGCTGGTGTGAAAATGAAGTGCAAATTACAGAGGCTCTTGGACCAAAGACGAGGTGGGGGGGGGGAGAACTCACTTGGGCTGCAGAACCCTTCGGAGCTAACTTTGCAAGCGCTTTCGCACTTCCAGTTTATTTCTGGACACCCTCCTCCTCCTCCTCCTCCTCCTCCTCCTCCTCCTCCTCCTCCTCCTCCTCCCGGGAGCCTTGTTGGCTGGGGAAATTATCCAGTGAGCATTTAATTCGAGCAAACAACTCAGCCGGCAGCGAGAGTTTCAGTCTGACGGGGACATTTAGTTCCAAAATAGGAGCTTGTGAACATTTTCCACTTTGCCTGGAAATTTGCCATACCCGACTGAAACCGAAAGCTGCTGATCTCATTTGCTGCAACCGAGGCGTGGCGGGTGCAAGTTCTGGTATCGTGTGACGAAAGCTCGGTGCCGAGAACCGTCTTGCTGCAGAAGTGGTGCTTCTGGATCCCCCCATCCTTTTCTGAGAATAAATGGGCCCATTTTATGTGTGCCATTTTGGGAAAAAATGGGGTTCAAGTGTCCATACTGCATTAAAAAATGGGTGGGCAATGGATTTTTATTTATTTTGGATTGGGCTGGCCATCTCTGATGAAAAGATTCCACAGACATTGAACGCTTCTTTCAGCTACGGTCTTTACGACCTACCGTCGTTCGCTGTGGATTAAATGTCTTCCCTTGAGGGTTTCTTCCTGCCCTCCTAATTCGAGTGTTTTTACAAGGTCCAAATATTGCAAAAGTTCCGATCCAAAGAAGAGAGGCCTTGCGTGGGGCAGCCTGGCCCCACCGTCTTCTCACTTTGGATGACCCCAAGATTGTCAGACGTGGAAGCTGACGCCTGGCTAGGTCTCGTGGAAATCCGGTTGCTTCAGCATCAGCCGAGGGACCTGGCAGTTTGCAACCTTAGTGAGATGTCTAAGTTGGCAAAACTACCTTGACTGTTACATCTGATGAAGTTATGCATAATCTTTAATGCCCCGGCGTGAGTGACAGTTGCTTCTTCAGGCGGAAATGGGAGCATAAATCTTGCATGGGGGCCCAGCCTCGTCGCTCAGCCGAACACACTTGAAGTCTTCTTACCTGAGGAATGGCTACGAGCACAAATGGGGAGCCAGCCTCTAATTGGCTGAATTGGACCTCCAGCGAGGGGTATGCGGTAACCGAGCCTCATCTGGCGTGAACTGGCGCTTTTCCGCACTGACCTCCCCTTCCCTTTGGGATTTGACTCCTTGTGCACGGCAAAAGTTGGGAACAATTGTCAGGCTCCCTGAGAAATCTATTAGAGCAGGGGAAAAAAGGGGATTAGTTCAGGCTTAAGTCCTAAGGGAATGTCCATATCCTCCAGTACGGTCTGGAGCTAACAGTGGGGAAAGTTTCCATGGCTTTTTTTAAAAAAAAAAGATTTGTAGCTGATTTACCCTTTTTTGCCTAAACTCTCACACTAGCGTGGGTCGTGTTATTTGCAGGTGGGCCGTTGAACTGGAGACAGATGTTTCCATAAATGGAGTTTATGTTTAAAATAAGAGTTTAAAGCTAATTCTCCCTCATTCTTTCCACCCAGCAAGGTGTTTTATGGCAATTAAGGCAACGTTCTCTCCCTTTTAGATCCAGCATCTTGGACTCGTTTTCTTGACAGAAGTACATCTGTTTCACTTTTTTTCATCCCTGAACAATTGAACCTCGAAAACGGTTGTTTGCCCCTTGATGTTGCTCATGTTTTCTGTGGTTCAAAAGTAGAATTTTTAATCCGTTTGCCTCGGTTTAAATGCAATCTTGAACATAAGGTACATGTGAAAATTGGAATAAACAATGCTGAGATGCAAAGGTGTGAATGTGGGTTGGGCGACACTCAGAAATTTAGGCGTACAAGAGTTTTTCTCTTGGAACAACTTCCTCGTTTGGGATTTTTGTTCAGCAGCAAGGGAAAAAAAAACACTTTAGGATCACCCCAGCAGACATCTTTTCCCCCCCAGTTACAAGCTTGCTTCTGTCCTCACCAAAAAAAACCAAAAGACCACTTAAATATTGAAAGAGAAGTTAGCATTATGATCGTTTTCTTGGCTGCTGTACCTATTTATTTTTGCATTTTTTTAAATTGTTTTTATTGTTTTAGAATTGTTCACTGGCCAGAGTCGCTTGGTTGAGATGGGGGGGGGGGGGCTGTAGAAATTAAATAAATAAATCTGTGCGCATCACCCAGGATCACGAGCCCTCGTGTTTTGGCTAAGTCAGATCTCTGCATCTCACGCTGAGGAATGAAATGCTGCTTTGCCATGGCAAATGAGGAAGCCGATGCTGGCTGAGCCTTAAAGGGGCTGAATTTGATTTTATTCGGATTAAAATTAAAAGGTGTTTGTTGGAAAAGGTGCTCCCAGACTCCTGATTGAGTTCTTCAGGCCTTCTTTGATGTCATGGGGAAATAAAGTCTTTTTTGAGTCAGGTTCTGCTCCTGGTAACGTTATAGACACATCCAGAGAAGGGGTTTGCAGGTCCCACTTTCCACCATGCATTTGCTGGCTTTGCAGTCCAGGCCTTGGGACGTTTTGGTGATCCAAGCACTGAGCTTGCCGGCTTAGCTAATCTGGCCACTTTTAAATAAGAGCGTTATTTTAGACGTTGCTTTAGACAGGGAAGAGTCTCTGCAAGCGTCACCCTTTGTGCGTAAGAAGTGCAGGCTTGGGCAGGGGTGCAGCTGGCACACTCCGGCCCGGGCCTTTGCTTTGACAGGTGGGGAAGTGCCGCTGAAGCCTCAGAGGTTGAACAAGTGCCTTTCAGCTATTCGCAGGGAAGAGCTGGCGCGGGTGCAAAACCAGCAGGTTCTCCGCTAAATTAGTTGCCCAAGGCTCAGAGCCTTGGAAACCTCAGCTTATTACGGAGCAACGTCTCCCTAATTCGCTGGAGATGAAGGTCTTCTGGCCACAGGGACCGGAGGCACTGAGTCTTAGCGACGTGCAGCAACTCTGGGGATCTTTGCACCTGGCTAGCTCTCCCGGCACGATGGGATGTCTTTCGGAGAGGCGGCGTTGGAGGAGGGGAGGCCAAACCCTGCTCCAGATCTGCTGGGGCGGCCCCCAACTCAGAATCACAGGAAGCTCTTGGATGGGTATATGGGTAACGCAGCAAGGGGGATCCAGAGGCCCCCACCCCATTCCTTGAGGGCAGGCTGTCAGCAACTCCAGAGTCGCCAAGGGTGCACCCCAGGCCCCAGAAATAGGGGGCCACCAAGGCAGCCCTTAGAAGCTGCAGAAGGTTGAACCCAGGGCCTTCTCGAAGCCAGAACAGGCCGCTTCACTTCCTGAAAAGAGGAAGCCAGTCCTGGTGCATTTGCTGCTCTGACTCTCTGCTGGATGGGGCTCTGGATTTCTGTCTCCCCCAGTTCTCCCTTGACAGCCCCACTGATTATGCACTCCCCCCACACTTACCTCCCCCCCCAAGTGAAGGTAACTTGGACAGGCTTTGCTTCCTCCGTTCGTTTTGGCCCCGACGATAGACAAGTGGCCGTGCGTCCTGCCGCCTTGCTGGCAGACGATCGTGAGCAGCCGAGGATGCAGCTGTCAGACGCTCTCCTGTTCTAACCCGGTTTTATTCTTGTTGCGCTGCTGCCTGTGTTTCCCTGCCGCCGCCCCCCCCCCGCTTTCCCTTTTTCACTTGATGAAGTTAAACTCCCGTCTCCAGGGCGAGCGAGGGGCACCAGAAACGGCTTGGCATTCAAATGGCTGAGCAGTTGGTGGTTGAGAGTCTGGGGAAAACGAAACAGCAGGTTTTAGCTAGAAGGGACAACAGTTTTATTTCCCTCTTGGTCCTTGACAACGAAGCAGATGTCCTCCGATTATTATTTTACCTCCCAATAATGGTGCTGCTTCTCTTCTTATCCTCCCAGGTATGTTGCTTTTCTCCTGCAGATGTGCAGGTAAAGCTGTGGTCCCTGGCTGTGCACGAGCGCCACCTGCTGCCACCGCCCGGGACCAGAGCTCATTCTTGGCGTCCATGAAATTTGTGAACCAAGAAAGGACCGTTTTCTAGCTCTGCATTTAGAAGGAAGGCAGAAGCAGGAGCCCTAAACAGGCAGCCTAAACTCTTCGTTCAACGGGCTAAGGTGAGCTTGGCAGTTCCGGCCGGCCAAAGCCCAAACCAGCTGTTTAAACAACGGTGTCGCTGCAGCTCATGGAATACTTGGCTAGTTGACCGTTGCATTCATTTGGACATCCCTCAGTCATCTCCACAACAGCCGACGAACTCCCTGCCTGATTTTCTTGGTGGGGTTCTTCCTTAGTAGCATCCCAGAGATAAGTCTGATGGTTGCACCGTTTTGAAAGAGGCTGAGCTCCACGGCGTGCAAAAGCTATTCCCTGCACAAAAAGTGTCAGATCTTTTTTCAAAGCAGGGAGGCCAAACTGGGTCAGGAGATGCCGCCAGTGGTAGGTGCACCACAAAAATGAGGCCATGGTCCCCCTGACGTGGTCATGTTTGACCTGTGTAGTCCTACCACAAACTCTCAAAAACACAGTTCCAAGTTGTCTTCGTAGGAGTTGTCTTCATTGCCACCAACCCTAAAATGTTGAGAACCCCAAAAGAAAGGAAAGGGGGGTTTCTTCCATCTAACCAATAGGAGAGGATGAAGCATTCCTTTTCCCTTCTATGGTTTCTTGCTTGTTAAGATAGATAGATAGATAGATAGATAGATAGATAGATAGATAGATAGATAGATAGATAGATGATGGATGGATAGATGATGGATGGATGGATGGATGGATGGATGGATGGATAGATGGGTAGATGATAGATATTTGTCACAGGAAATCTGAGCAACAGATGCTGCCAAGTTTTCCATTCCAAAGGATCCATTCTTAGCCAGCTTTGGCTGATCTCCAAAAACTCTGCAAGATCAGACCTGGTTAATGCTTGGACGGGAAACTACCAGGAGATCCCAAGGTTGTAAGCTGGACCAGGAAGTTCGAAAAACAAAGGAAACATCTTAGAAGAACACAACGGCAAACTACTTCTGGATTGTTGCTAAGAAAACTATATGGATGTCAAGTCACCAACCAAGCCCAGCTTCAGGGAGGCTTGACTTTTACGTTACGGCAAAGATGGTTGGAGGAATGTCCTGCAGTTGGTGGAAAGCCAAGGGGAAGAGAGTGCCTGAAGGCCAGGAGATGGCGGTCTTGCTTTCTTCTGCAGCAGGGGAGAAAAACCAAAAAGTTTTTCCGCAGCTGGGCTACTGGGGGACGCAGTGCAAGAGTTTTGCGAGCGTCCTTCGGAAGCAATCAGAGGGTGCTTTATATTTTTACAGTGGCCAACAGTGCGCGGGACACATTTGAGAATATCAGAGGAAGGGTTTCTGCCCCCCAGATTTTACTTTGCCTAATTCCTTGTGGTGAAAGAGAGGAAGGAGCATGCTGGCTGGGGAATTCTGGGAGTTGAATTAATCTAAAGATGCCAAGGTTGAGAAACACTGCAATAAATAATAGATGACAGATGATGATAGATAGATAGATAGAGATAACCAAAGACAGTGGAAAAGCAAATAAACATTGCTTTTAAAATAGCTAATCTGCAGAATCAGCCAACTGCTTCCTCCTTTGTGGGCTTCCCACGTTCTTCAGATGAGAAATTATAAATTTGCCAAACGAACGGAATATGCTGCGAACTACATACAGCCCTTTAATAAGCGCTGGGTTGACATTTTAGCTTCCGGTTTGCTTATCAGTCCTGGCCAGTAGGACCGGCAGCTGATCATTAGAAGGCGCTTAATAATCCAGGCACGGGGTTGTCCGCAGGTGGCTTTTGCAGGCCAAAAAGACACCAAGGGAGCAGGACAGAAAAGATGATTATAATTATATAACGGCGTTCAGACCAAGGAGCAAAGTCACTGAATGCATGCATTCCAATATCACGCGGACTTTTTCCTTCCAAACAGGGAGTCTTCTGGAAACCGAGGCATAATTGCCAGTGTTAATTTAGGACCTGTACCATGAGGGATTTTCAGGGGTATTTTTGCTTGAACTTTCACAAGCAAGGCATTTCAAATTGTCATCTTCCTTTGAAAGCCTGATGGGATGATGAAGAATCTCTGCAAAGATCACGTAGATGCATTTATCAGCAGAAGTACTTGAATGGTTTTAATCTGATTTGATCTGATTCAGCACATTTCTGAAAGTGCTGAAAAGTGTGGCCTGGGCTGCATCTGTCACTCTGAGCAACCTTCCCGTATCTTTGAGACAGATTTGTGGGTGTTTAAGAATAACGACACTGTATTTGACCCTGTTTCTTATTTGCACGCCCCTTTTTGTTGACTTAAGGCAGGAAAAGGCAGTTTAGCAGATTGCAGATCAGTAAATATCGGTAATTACTTCCCAGAAGCCCACAACAACAAAAGAGGATTGTATTTACTTCTGGAAAATTCCAGTCTGGAGGGGATTTCGGTAATATTGGTGGTGCCTTAAAGAAACGACAGCTCTCTTGGCTTAGCTAGAGTAGATACCATAGTTAGAAGGAGCGAGTTAGTGTTCCAAATAAGGAGTCCATCCAAATGCTTCAAAATAGTTAATCTTCAGTTGCAGAATTTAAGGATATTCTCCCCTCATCTCCTTTGAGTTCCTCAAGGAACTAAACTCTATGGATTTGCTATCCATTCACGGGTTCTAGAATGCAAAATCTTTTCGAGCATTGGAAACCACCAAAGGAGCCTTCTCTGAGAGGATCTGGGATTTTCCACCGCTTTTTGAACCTGCCCCCAAGTTCTTTTGCTCCCCGCTGGCCAGCGTACAAGTCTCTCTCTTTTTTAGCCCGAGAGCAAGGCAACTGCCCAGGCGAAAGGCACGAATCGCACTTCTTGTGCCTGCCAGTTAGCAACCCAAAGTAGCAAGAATTTGCCCTCTTTTGAGACGAAGAAAGCGTCTTGCTCTGCTGTCAAGATTTATCGCGCGGAGGGGAGCTCCACCTGCCCTGGACTCAGGAGGACATTGTTGTGGATTCAAATCTTCAGTGCCATGTTAGAGGCATTTTTTCTCCCCGACGTTCTCTCTCCTCCGAAGAAGGTAGCATTAAAAATGGTCATGGAAACCTTGGCAGCTCTCCACATTCTCCCCTTCTTCCCCAAAAACACGATGCCTTCCCTGTAGCCTGTCTTTATCTTCAAGAGGCCAGCATCTTCTTTTCATTTCAAAGGAAAATGGCCATCAGCAGAAAGATCACAGATCCTGCCCTGGTCCAAGGTCTTCCAGGGAAGCAATGTTTCCCCCCTTCATGTCCATAACACATGTCTTTTCTTGCGCCTTCAGCACTGAATGGCAGACTTGTAAAAATCTAGCCAGCCTTTACTTCCATGATTACGCACGGCGTGCCAAAAGGAGGACTGGTACACCTCTCCTGGTCTCTAGCGCCAGTTGCTTTAAACATCATAATAATAATTAAAAGAAGAATTGTTGGAGAGGGAAAACAGGCTGGTGCTTCTTCCCTTGGGCACCACTGAGTGCCAGGAGAGAATGTGGGCAAGGAAAATAATTTTTCCTAGCCTTTGGAAAAACTCCTAGGTTACTCAGACTTCTTAGGCAAGATGGCACCAAAGAATTCAGCCTTGCCCACTCCTCCTGCTCCTGCTCCCCCCCCCCCCAAAGACCGAATCAACAGCTGGTGTCCCGCTGCACTGGCCCACAATGGGTCCTCTTCGGGCAGACAATATACTTGTCATGGGAAAACATAAAACCTGCAATTAATGGCGTGGTCTCAGCGCTGCTCTTTTCAGGCTGGACAATGGGAGGCATCTGGAAGAGAAAGATTAAACCCAGCGCTTCCCTGGAAGCTAGTTAAATGGCCCCTGGTGAGGTTTGTTTTTGCAAAAATAAAACTCCCCAACCGAACCTCATCATTCAGAGGGAGAGTGAAGGAGCTGGGTCTTTAGAGGAAGCTGGGCCTTTGGAAGGAGGCACAGATCTGTCCCCAAACCCCCAGGGCTCCGTGCCTAAGCATCGCTGTGTAATAGATCTAAATGGGCCGGATGTGGGGCTTCTTCTCGGCGGTACAATTAAGTCATTTTAGACTTAATTAGGCCAGCCAGGGCTGGCCTTCTCATTCTGCAAAGAGGGAGCCTCTTCCCTTTGGGGATCCAAGTTCTGCTTCAGCCCCTTCTCCTGCCAAAGTCCCGGATTGCTTTGTGTGCCCGGGTATATATTTAGCGGCGCTCAGCCATGCCTCTACCCGTTATGGTCAATGCTGGTTTGCAAAGACAGCCGTGCATCTTCCAGTGCAGCCAAGGGGTCTGTGTTCCCGAAGGACGTCAGAACTGGCTACAGCCCTCCTAGCTTGCAAACCAGCTTTGCCCGACGGGGAGCCTACTTTGCCCAAGTTGGAAATCCTTGGACGTTGGCTGCTGCGATTCCCAGCCCACCAGGGCTTCTGGGGGAGCGAAGAAGGCCTTCTCAGACAGGCTGCCCCACTTAGTCTGTGTCCTTTGGAGGGGCTGTTGCATCACAAACCAGCTGTGATGATTAAGGAGGCACCACTGCTGGAAAAGCATCGGTTTAGTCTCTCCCTTTGGGGACATTGATGGCAACTGGTGGAGATGCTAGATCCCAGTCACCGCCTCTGCCCTGGGACTGGGGTGCCACAGGACACAGCACGAGAATGTTTCCCACGTCAAGGGATCGGCTGTCACGGGGGCTGAGTTAGGCACCTCTGGAGCCCTTGTCTCCCCAGAGAGCAGGACAACGGGATGTGGCTGGGGGAGGTGACAGGAGTTTAGCACATCCATTCATCTTTATTAGCTGCCTTTGAAATGGCTGCTTGCAGGGAGCACCCAAACTGAAAGGAAAAGGGGACTGCAACATGTCGCCTTTCCTGAAAATCAAATTCCCCACTCAGCTCCAAAGCTCTCGAGGGCATCCAGTTTCGCATTATTTTAAATGGAAGAATTTTTCTTTCTTTTAATGCCTGGCAGTGATTTTTTTTCTTTTTAACCAAAGGCGCACAAGAAAGCTTGCCGGCTAGTCCAACTTTTTCAGACATTTCTGCTTCAGTGTATGCATGTATGTCCATGTGCGGGGGGGGGGGGGGGGGTATTCCCGCAAAGCCCTCTGTGTATTTGTCATGGGGTGGCTTTATATGGGTACAAAGGGAAGGCTTTGAACTAGAAGGGGATTCCCTCCCCAACTCCACTTCCTGGCTCCTGCAAGTCTTTTGGGAAAGCAAGGGTGCAGCAGAGGTGGGCTGATCGTACAATGGCTTGGTTTCCAGACCACTGTCCTGTTCTGGGTGGGGTTCCTGCTGGAAAGGAAGGGAGGGTCCAATCCCTCTCTCCCCCCCCCCCCCAGGCTGGCCAGCTCTACTTCAAAGGGACGCAGGCGGGTGGAAGAGCCAGCCAGCTCTTGTCTTCCAGAGAGCAAGGAGGGGGGTTGAGTTGCACCAGGCCTCAGCCCACATTTTGGGTTCTGTTACAGTTCTTGGGTGCCCTCCAGCTGCAGGGGGCATTCACCCCCCAGATCTTCTGACTTTTCGTCTCAAAGAGGCCTGGGAGGCACCACTCCGAAGAAAGCCAGTTATCCTGGGGTGTTGCCAGGTTTCCTGATGGACCCGCCGGGCGGCCGCCCTCCTGGGCTCCTCGATCTTTTTCAAGGCTGCTGGTTGCGCGGAGGGAGCTGGTCCAAAGATGCGCCCCCGATCTGAAGCCTGGGAACAGGCTGCTTTTTCCCTGCCAGTGAATCATCCGGGGGCGCCCCCCCTCGCTTGGGCCCTTGCCCGGGAGGGAGGGGGAGAGCCTTTTGTGCCCTCGCCTCTCCCGGCTCTCGTTGGCCAGGCTGCCGGGAAGAGGGGTGCGGAGGAGGAGGAGGAGGAGAGGAGGAGGGAGAGCAGAGCTGCCCGGCCCTCCCGCGGGCGCGCCCCCGCCGCTTCCTCTTGCCCACCGCCGGTGGGAGACGCCGCCGCCGCCGCCGCCGCGATGCTTGAGCGGAGCCGGCCCGGCCCCGAAGACTTGGGGCGTTGATCGTCCTCCTGCTCCCGGCCTGGAGAACCGACGGCGCGACTCTCCAGCGTGCGCCCTGGGCGCGTCGGTCTCCCTTCTCTCCAGGTCTCCTTCGACGGCCGGGCGCGAGGTTGGGGGGGCTTCTCGGAGCTTCGGCTGCCCCGGAGAGCCGAGACCTACTGGGGGAGCCGGAGCCCCATCCGTCACAGCCCTGGGGCGCCAGGAAAGGGTCGGCGCCCTCGGAGAGGTTGCGCGTAGCCTTGCTGGCACCCCGTCGGGGTCGGGGGTCGCCGCCGCTGCTCGCCCGTAAGGCGGGAGGGCGCTCCGCGATCGGCCCGGCGGTGGAGGTGGGGGGCGGCGGCCCCAGCGGGCGCGGAAGGCTGGAAGAAGCCGGCGGGACCTCTCCAGCGAGCCGAGCCCAGTCGTTCCGACGACGCAAGCGAGAGGTCGGGCTAAGGACGCCGCCGCGCCCTGACCGCCTTTCCCGGACTTGGGACTGGCTGAACGCCTCGCCCTCCCTCCACCCCAGGCAACAGCGGCCCCCAGAGCGGGAGGCAGCGCGGCCGGACCATCCTGCTCGCTTCGGAAGAGGCACTCCCTGCGGTGGGCCGGAGGATATGGCTCTGGGCCGGCGGCGGCTCTGCCTGGGCTGTGGGCCCAGGATGCTTCTGGGCCTCCTGGTGAGTTTGGCCGCTAGCCAGAGAAGCCACGACCCCCTTGGCTGGGGCTCTTTGCCGTTTCCAGTTGGGGGGCGGGTTCTGGGTGGCCAGGAGTGGCATTGTCCTCCGAAGACCTTCTTCCACCCTCCAGCTCTGTGGCATCCGTGGGAGCAGAATTGCAGGAAGGCTGGCCACAGGGCTGGCCACGGCTGGGATGGGCCAGTCTTGAAGGTGCCCCATGGCTGGTGGTCCGTTTGGGCTGAGAGTGCAATTAGGGAGGGCAACTAGTGCGTGCATGTGGGTACCTACGTTCCACGTTTCTTGTCGCCCAGAATTTTAATTTTATCCACATCAACCTCCCATGTGACACTGTGGCTTTTTGTAGAGGACAAAGGAGGGTGCCATTGTGAGCAGAGGCCATAGATGCTTAAAACTCTTAAGCAAACGCACCCACCCCAGAGTTGCAAGGGTTAATTTCAAACAGACATCCTAGCTAACTGCCCAAACATCATCTGAGCTGGCCTCAGGCTTGTCTAGTTTTGCCTAAAGGATGTAGCTGTGATTGCGGACAAAGACCTCAAAGAACTCTTTGCCCATGCTCAGAGGCACTTCCTGTCCAATTTGCTGCACTGGTTGTGGGGCTAATCACCTGCTTTGTTCCTCCATCAATTAGCACCCTGAATGAGATTTTAAAAAACAGCCTGCCCCCTCTTTCATTAAGTGGATGGTTTCAGGTTGGGAAAAATCCAGGATTTTGGGTTTGCACTTTGCCAGAGGGAGGGGTGATCTCATTTGGGAGAGGGGGTCTCAAAACCAGTTTCTTTTCCAGGTGGTCCTTCCCTGGAGGAAGACGCTGGCCTTCACCATACCTGCTGAACACCACATTACAAAAGGTTTGCGTCCTCTGGTCTCCTCTGACGCATTTCCATAAAGGCCAGTCGTCTCTTGGCTTGCAAACAGTTTAAGCCCCCCCTCCTTGGGGGAAAAAAATACCCCAACAAAACAAATATTTGGTCAGCTCTCCCTTCGGAGCTCTGCCAGGTGTTGTTTTTTTTTTGCTCCAAAGATGGCATAACCTTGATGAAAGAAGTTGGTGGTAAGTTTTAGAAAAGATTTTAGCAATCCTTCTCTCCTTCTCTACTGTGGCCGTTTGGATGACGGACAGCAGAAGCGTTCACTTTTAAAAACACACATGTTAGGATGGCTCTGGGGCGTCTTCTTCCATCTGGGTTCCAGGCAGGGGAGAATTTTTGCAGAGAAAATTGGGAGCCTCTGAGTTGTTCTGACCACGTCACTCTGGGGCTCAACCGCTGTCTAGGTTGAACCAGTTGCCTGAAGCAGGCGTGCCACATCTTCAACATCTGGGCAGGGGTGGGGCGAGAAGCCCCCTAGGCCACAAGTATGGGGTCAGGCAGAGCAATGGTTCTGCGTGGCAGATCCAGATCTTGGTCTGCATCACCTCTGCAACCAGCGCGAGGCTGCTGGACGATTTCCACTTGAAATGTCCCACAGGGCATCATTTCGGGCTATGGGTATTTAAATGTGGATCTGGCTCCTGATCAAGTTTTTCAAGGGGGACCCTGCAAGCCACTGAAGGTCAGGGGGGTGATAAAAGTGGTGGTGTTGCCCCAGGCTCAGAGGCGGCTGAGTGAGAAGAGGACCCACTGTGAGCTAGGGAGCAAAGAAGTGGAGACATTTCTGCCTCTCTCAAGAAGCAAGAAGATATGATGTTCTAATCTTCTCCTTCTCCTTCTCCTTCTCCTTCTCCTTCTCCTTCTCCTTCTCCTTCTCCTTCTCCTTCTCCTTCTCCTCCTCCTCCTCCTCCTCCTCCTCCTCCTTCTCCTCAAATGCCAATTTGCAGCTAGTTATTTGTAGAAGCTTCAGAGTTTGGGACATCTCTTGTTGATTTTCTCTCCAGGTTCTGATCCCTTCCCTCTGGTCATTGAGACCCCAACAGAGATCTATGAATATGTGTCTTCTCTGCTGGACTGGTGGCACGCTGACGGGTACTGCCAGCAGCGCTTCGCTCAGTTGCCCTCGGAGAGCCGGACGGATGAGCTGGTGTCTCTGGGCCAAAACCTGCTCTCCCATCGGCTCCAAAATACTATCTGGTTAAACAACGAGGAAGTGTTTCAGCGGAAGCCAAAGCAAAGGCGTGAGTAGAGCAGCTCCATCAAAGAGCTGCAACTCTGGGGTGGCCGGTAGTGCCTGAGGGAAGTCCTGAGATGGTCAGCATGATCCCCTTGATTTAATTCTCACCATAACCTAGGTGAGGTGGGTGAGGCAGAAGGAGCGAGAGGATTGGAACTTGCAACCAGAGTCTGCAAGAACCACCTGGGAATTCATCTCCTGTCCCATAATAGTCTTCTGAGTGTGATGCTCTGTTCTGAAGTTTTGCTCAGATGTCCCTTTCAGGGCCATTGTTTAAGCCTAAGGTCTGCTTCCTTGTTGGACTCCAACTCAGTCACTTCAAAACCGCAACAAGCCAATTAAATTACTGTCCAGGGATGGATCTGGCCTTAAATCCGTCTTGGAATCAGAGCTAATCGGTTATCAAAACTGGTTCAGAAGACCTTACAGTTCCTGAGCAGCAGCAGCAGCAGCAGCAGCTTCTCCTCCTCCTCCGAATTTTATCCTTCTATGGACCTCTTTCCCTGGAGGTCCTCCTAACCTTAATTTTTGCACCGTGTCTTTCTAGGCGTCCACTCAGCCTCAATCCTGATGTTCAGAAACAAAACAGACACCAAGTTTGTGAAGGTCTTGGCTGACTTCCCACCAATGGCAGCTGTGAGCACTTGTGCCCACATCCAGTGGGACCCCATGGCCACAGAGATCTCAACGGTCTTCTCCTATGCGGTCCCAGCCTTCATCAACGAATTTCAGCTCCGGGGCTTCGTTGACGAGGACGGCTTCGTCCGATTTGCCATCATCCTCCATGGACATCACTCCCCCTACCTGCCGGTCTTCCGCACTGACGGACGCTGGCACCATTTCTGCGTCACGTGGCAGCAGTCCAACGGCACTTGGGTCCTCTACGCCGACGGGAAGCAGCGGGCCGCAGCAGCTGGGCTTGCACCTTCCCAAGCCATTGATGGCCACGGGACGTTCATCATTGGGCAAGACCAGGACTCCCTGGGCGGTACTTTCAAGGAGAAAGAATCCTTCAGTGGGAATCTCACCGGCCTGCAGGTTTGGAGGAAGGTCCTCAGCCAGGAGCAGGTAGAGAAAGTCCGCTCCTGCGTGTCCATCAAGGAAGGCCTCATCTTTGGCTGGATGAGTGACATCTTAGAAGTGGAAGCGAGTGTTCAACAGGCCACTGTGCAGCTCACCTGTCCAGGTGAGTCTCTTGGGTGGTAACGCTGCTAAGCGGCCCAGCACTGCCTGTTTTAAACCTATTGAGCGACGGGCTGCTTTTTCCACCCGCGTGGTCTGGATTAGTCCGTGAAGGATAGAGAAGGACAATCCTTGAAGAGGAAAAGCTCTTCCAGCTCTTTGAGGATCCAATTCTCTTTCTATCTCGTGCTATCACTTCCTGTTCTTGCAAAGAGAACTCTTTGCACCCGCTTTTCTTCCACACGGGATTACAAACCATGCAGGCCAAACCAGGATCGTGAGTTTCAGTCGCCTGCAGTCGGAGAAATTGTAGTGCATGCCGAAAGAGCCACATCGGAAAACCCAGGCCACAGTTGTCTGAACCTTGACAAGGTTCGCGGAGTTATTAAACGTGTTTGCGTAAGGATGTCCAAAATCCTCTTTCCTGCTCCATGGCGTTCTCTGCTTTCTCCTTTTCTGTTCCGCATTTGAAGCTGCATTTCTCCAGAGTCTAACTTTGCGTCTCTTCGCCTCAAGGAGATTTCCTTGGCTCCCACTCCGCTTTCCTGTCTGGGGCCTCCCTGTTTTCCTCAGTAGCGTGCAACACGGGTGAGATCATGCCCGCCCGTTGCGTGACAGCAGTTGGATGCAATCGTAGGACGCTCATAAACATTCTGTGACCTCACAGCTGCCCAGCCAGTGGGATGGAGTGGGCATGGCCCAGAGATAGGAAGTGCCCGATGAGTATTTTAGCCAAGAAGATCAGCAAGTTCGTTATTTGTGCTTGGATCGAGATAAAACCCTTGGATGGTTTTTGGTTCCTCTTATAAGAAGTCTCTTGTGCCTCCACACAGGCCCCGTGGAAGAATGCCGTGTTTTTAAAGTCACCCATGGAAGCGATGCGTACGGTTCCTGCTCACAGCTGTTTCCCTTCGTCTGTCGCTACAGAAAAGGTATGGCCGTTTGGATCCCCTCCTCCTTCACAGGAGCACCACCTTTGGGGTTGGGTTGTTTGATGAAGCTTAAGGAGATCCGGGTTCAAACCCTTATTGAAACATGGGGTGACTTTGGACCAGCCATCGCTTCCTAGAAAACATACCACAATGTACATAAAATGGGGGAGTTCAAAGCGAGAAATCAAAGCAAGAATGAAAATAGCTTGGCGCTAAGAAAAGGTCCATGTCTATCTTTGTGGGCTCTTCACCCCCTCCAGATCTGTACTTCCAGCTGAAGAAAACCCAGTCAGAACCTGTCCCGCTGTTTATCGCTCGTGTGAATGCCCAGGCGAACGTGACAGTGGTAAGTCTAAGAGACCAACAGTGGTGCTACCTCTCCTAGATTCCTGGGGATCGATCCCAAGGTCCAGCAGAATCATGGCCTCTCCAGCCAGATGGCCCACTTTCCCAGCCATTCTTCAGTGAAGCCAGAAAGCAGCTAGATTCCTTGAGTGAACCTTTCTGTAGGATCTCCAGATTCCCTGGTGAACAGCCTCCCAGCCCATCTTCTGCAGTTCCAGGGAAAAAGGTGTAGAGACCGCACACCCAAATGTTTGGCATCAAGAACATGGCCTAAGCCCAGAGGATGCCTTGCTAAGTCAGAAGAAGAGGGACATTGGTCATAACTCTTGGTGCAACAGAGAGGACACAGTAACATTCCTTTGGATGCCTTGAATGTTCCCCTGTCAGCCCAAAACTAGGTTCAAGAAGACCATTCATTAAGATCCTCACTCAGGCTGATCACACCCATCTCTATGTAGCATTCTTTGCCTCGCTTGCCCAAGTCCTTCTCTAACTTCAGACTCTTTCTCTCCTGCAGATTCCCGAGAACATCTTCCAGGCAGATGTCCAAGGTGTGAATATTTCAGCAGCAGCTGATTTCCTGGGAGTCGTGGAGAGAGTCCTGTCGGAGGCCGAACCTCCCCCACTGGATGCCTCCTCTCTCCTGGGTGTCTTCCAGCTTTTGAAAGATGTGTCAGAGGTGGAGGTGGAAGAGCCAGGACAACTGGCCACACTGGAAGAGCTGGGCCAACACTATGTGGAGATTACAGGGAGAATTCTGGAAGAGAAGAATGCTGAGGACTGGTCTGAGATCAAGCCGGTAAAAATAATAGCATTGGAGGAGGGTCTTTGGGGGGCATCTAGTCTACTCCTACCAAAGAGGAGGTCCATAGCTACACAGACCCGACCTATCTGTCTAACCACTGATTGGGATCCTTCTCTGCTTGGAGTTTCAATCTGGCAACCACGATACAAAAGCTCAAGTGGTTGAGTCCCTTTCCAACTGTTCCTATCTTCTCCAGATCATCGGGGGACCCATGACAGTAGTGAAAAATGTGGACAAGATGGCTTCCAGCCTCCATCAGCTCCTGAGCCCCGACAGGTGGAAAGTCACCTTCCACAGTAAGAACATTGGTAAGTGAGACCAAACTCTATGCCATCTTGGTATGGGCCACATACTTGACCCTTGGAAATACTTGGGGGGAAGAGGCCCCACTGCCACCATTAAAATCTAGAGCAGCTTTTCCTAACCTGGGGTATCCGCCATAATCCCCATCATCTGCAGGGATCATCCCCAACACATCTGGAAGATGCACAGCTGGGAAGTCTGATGGAACATTTGGGGCAGTGGCCACAAGAGGGCGCTTCCTGTCAAGTTGCTCGGGAACCCTGCTCCCGTGTTGGTGCAAATGCTAATTTTCAAGGCTGAAAAATCTCAGCATTTAAAGCATTTCAGAATTAATTGAACCTAGACCTGCACCATTTCCGTGCGAGATGCAGCGTGCCCCTTAGTTTCCTCAGCGCAGAGAGAAACCTTTGCAAGGCAGCTCGAGAAACCCTGGGTGGAAATACTGGGGGAGTAACTCCTTGCGCCCCCAAGCGACGCCTGTCTGGTCTCTCTGCTTCCAGGGATCGAGGTGCATCGCGCAGAGCTGGGCGCAGAGAGAGCTGGCAGCGGGGCCTCCCTGGTGCTGAGCCAGCGTTGGGACCAGCTGGATGCGATCGAGGTCCCGGCCGAGGAAGTGGAGAGGCTGAGAATGAGAGGTAGGGAGCAGGGATCATCGCTGGTGGCAGGCTGGTCCTCAGAAGCTCCTTCCTTCTGTTTGGATCTACAAATCCTCCAAAGTCTATCTTCCAGAGGTCTAAAGGAGGAGGTTAGAACGGAAGGGCTCCAGAGAAACCAAAATGGAAGAAGCAGAAGGAAAGACAGGGTGGTCTTTGACGGAGACTCATTTGTCTGGGCCCACCTTCTCCGCCTTGAGCTCCTGCACAGCCAGCTCTTAATTCTCCGCCTCTGCCCTTCTCCAGGTCTGCGTCAGATCACCCTCACAAACACTTGGTACAGCTACGGGGCTCTCCAGCGCCTTCTCGCCAGCGGCAGCGCTGTGTTCAAAGATGCGGCTGTGTCGGACGGAGGCAGGAGGTGGGACCCTCACGGCACAGACTCCTTGACTTGGAAAGGGCCCAAGAGCTGCATTCAGACATTCGTGTTTTGCTTGCTGGCTTGCATACATGCCTTGATACAGCATCCGGGGGGGGGGGGGGGGGTCCATTCAAAGCATCCCAGCTCTGTGCAAGGGAGGTGGGCTGCAGCAACAAACGCCTTTCCCCAACTTCTTGGATTATCCACATGGGGTTGGGTTGTCTCACTAGCCAAATTCCACGCAAGAGGCCGTTGGGACCCAAATTGCAACGCAGCCCTTATGGTCGGCCTGTCTTTCTTGCTGTTGGGCACAAGGGGGTGCTGTTGCTTTTTTTTGAGCCCCCTCTCCCCACTTCCAAGGCAATTGCTGGGGAAAAAAAGGGGGCGGGGGGGGGGAGAGCATCCGTTTGTCCGAATGTGTCCATTTGGAGATCGGATTCAATCCAGGCTGAATCGAACTGACCTCACGAATCTGATTTACCCATTTAGTTTGCTTCTCGGCTGGATTTCCCAATCGTCCCCGATTGGGTCTATCTGAAAGATTCACTCTTGGGGTTAAATAGGCCAAAAAAGTAGATAAATTGGAGGACAACGGGCCTGCCTTGAGCGTGCTGTGGGAAAACTGGTTCCTTAGCAAAAAGATTAGCAGAAAAATTCCTTGGTGAATGTACGGCTCCGTCCCTTTTTACTTCAATCTCCTAAATCCACCAACAAATATAAAATAGATCAATGCTTGTTAGCGAAAAGACAAACGCAACGATGCGCCACAATGTCACGGAATCACAACAACATCACTGAAATGAGAAATACGCATTTCCTGAGCAGGGAGAGATGAAGCAAGGGCACAAAACAGGGCAGGTGGGCTTCCCCACAGTTGTGTCTCCTGGGTTAGGGGGTGGAATAGGGTGGTAGGAGTTGTCTGCACATATAATGGGGTCATCTGGATTTCTGGGGAGCTTCGTGTTGAATCCTGTGGGCCGGGTGGGTTGAGAAACGTTGGGCCCCTTCTCCAATTTTTTGTGAAAGTTCTTGGCCTTCAACTCTGTTCCTCCACCTCTCCTCTGTGGTGGGGCACAGATGCTGGCTTGGGGCATGCCACAAAGCCTGCCATGCTGGACTCTTCCTCCCTAGGCATCTGAGCACCCAGGTGGGCACTTCCATTATCTCCTCCAGCTTGGTCAGCGACTACGAGGAAGTCAGTACGTCTGTGCGGTACCGCCTCCGGCATCGGGTTCAGGTGAGGCTTCAGAGAGAAAGGAAGGAAGTTGGGGAAGGGAGGAGAATGGAGGGAGGGGACTCCTGAAGGACCTCAGGATGGACCATTTTATTCCATCAAGGTCTGTGTTTCCTTGAGGGAAACAGGTGGGGCAAATGTCCACCAGCAGATCATCATCTGCTGATCCTCAAACACCTAATGGGCTCCTCCTCTTCCCCTCTTTTCTTCCTCTCTCCTCCTTTCACCCCTTTTATTTTTTTTCTCTATTCATCATTAGATTTACCCCCACCTTTCCCCCATAAGGTCAAGACAGTTCCCCCCTCCCCATGTTTTGCTGCCCCACCTTTCCTCTCAGGACCAGAATGGTTCACCAAAGGTCTGAGATGACCATTTTCAACCCTGAAGCCAAAGATTCCCTGGGGCTTTGGGGCTGCGGTTGCACCATTGGGCAGCTGAAGATCAGCACATGCCGGGCCGGGCACTTGCATTTTTTAAATGAAACATAAAAGGCCTGTTCTGCAGGCCACCCCAACTTCAAGGAAAGGGAGCAACGGGCCTCAGTTTATGGCACGAGGGGATTGGCTACCTTCATAAATTAAACAAGGCCTTTCCTGAGATTTGGGGAAATCTGTTGCTGGTCCAATCCTGTCACGTTATCAATACGAACCCAAGACTTGCAAGAGTTGATAGCTGGAGGAAGCATTTCTGTGCCAGAGAACTTTCCCAGCCAGCATCTCCGTTATTTTTTCAAAAGAGGTACCATCTCTTTATCTCTTTTCTGACCTTCTTTCCCTGTAGGCTCTACCAGACCAACTTGTAGAACCAGTTTGTGCTTTCTGGAACTTCAGCAGAAGGTAGGCAGTTCCGGGCAGCCTCCCCAGTTGCATTTTTGGAAGAGGGCTGGCATGAGAGCAGGAGGAGAATTCAGCGCCATTGGGTAGAGCTTATGGGATCCCTGCTGGTTCCAGGGAGGGCTGGAGTACAGTCTCTTGAAAGTGGCAGCTGTGAGGACAGATGGGCACTTGATGGACAGATATCTGCCCTAAAGTCCACTGCGGATTCCCACACTGCTTCCTGGCCCATCCCGTCAGGGCAAACCTTCTTCAAGAAGACTAAGCCCAGTGTTCAGCTATGTCCACACAGGACGCTTCACTTGGGGACCAAATTCACCCCTTTTTGTAGAAGACCTTGCTAACTGGGTGGGCTGAGGTTGCCCAACATGGACCAACAAGAGTCAAGATCAACCCAGCCATCTCTGAGCATGCTTTACAAACTACACTGCCCCATAAATGTGTAATGCGACTTAATTTACCAGGCGGTGAACCCAGTGGTTGGGTTTTGTCTGAAGTACATGAACCAGGGAAGCCCTCCTTTAGGAAAGGAGACTGAGAGACCTTCATTGCAGAGGGCTAAATGCCTCTGGAGGTTGGCATCAGCCCCTTCTGATGAGAGGCTTCCCCCATGCGGCCTCCCTGGGGTGGGAGGATCTGGTGTCCCGGACATGAGCATCTGGGCCAGAAGGTTTTCCTGCTCTTTAGTCCTGAAGGTGCTGGAGGCTGGTCCACCAAAGGCTGCTCGGTGTCTTCCTCCCAGGAGGAACTAACCACCTGTGCCTGTAACCACACCACCAACTTTGCAGTCCTGCTGCAGGTCTACGAAGTGCAGGTCAGAAATGGGGGCGGGAGGCCTTCATTCCCTGTGGAGGAAGGTACTTTCTGGGGGGCTTTGCTGGAAGGGTTGCAGCCAGCCATGGGGAGAGGCCGTGGAGAGCGGATCAGGCCCTCCCTCCTTATTTGGTTGGTGCAGAATCCTCCCTGGTCTCTTCTCCAGATCCCCCTCCGGCATTTGACCCTTTCCCTTCCCACCCCCACCCAAAACATGGCCAGGAAAGGGGCAGATTGCCTGAGGGCTGAACTGGCCGGTCACAAGGGGGCTTTTGAGCTGGGCCCTCAGGGGCCACCCCGCCCCTTCCTTACCTTCAACAGGTTGTCTCTGTTTCACTCAGAGGAGCCTGCAGGAAGAGTCCACACTGAAAACCCTGACCTTCGTTGGCTGCGGCGTGTCCTTCTGTGCCTTGATAGTCACCTTTGTGCTGTTCTTAGCTGTCGGGTAAGACTGAAGTAACACAAATGCACATGTACACAGCCTGCTTATGGAGTCAGCTCATTTCCTGGGTCCACGCAGCGTCTTGGAGCCAACCATCCAAGGGAGCTCAGTTCACACAACCCTCTAAAACGCCTAACCAAGATGAACACAAAGCAAGCTGGACATGCCATGTGAACACATCCACAAGGCCTCTCCTTGGCCTGGATAAACCAGTTGCACAAACCTAGCTTTAGAGCAGGAAGGGATCCCCTCCCCTAACCCTAACCTCACAAAGTCCCATTTAGGAAACTAGTAGTGGAGGGGTTCTTCTTGGGCCCTTAGCCTTTCCCTTGAATCTTTCTACCTGTGGCTGCAGGAAGATCCTGCTTCTTCAGGAAGACACCTGGAAGCCATAGTAGAGTTTGTGTTTGCATTGTTACCACTCCCAGGCATAGATCCGCACACAAGCATGGGAAAAAGCTGGTGGCCAATGCTGAGAACTCTGGGAGATGAGGTTCACCCATCTGAAGGCTGCTTGGGTTGGGCAAAGGGATCCAAGCCAAACGCACGCGAAAACTTTGCTCTTCCTCTCAACAGGGTTCCCAAAAGTGAGCGAACCACAGTGCATAAAAACTTGATCTTTGCCCTGGCTGCTGCAGAGGCCCTGCTGATGTTCAGTGAACTGGCCAAGATCAATCAGGTCAGGAGAAGAGCTGTGAAACAGGAGGGGAATCATCTGGGGCTATCCCATCTGTGCCAGCTGGATGGACCACAGAGGATCAGCTAAGAACCCCAATTCTTGTCCTCCTTCCCCAAGACAACTAACAACAGGACCCACCGTTTCTCCCCAGGGCATTTGCTTTGCTGTCACAGCCTTTTTGCACCTCTTCTTCATGGCAGCCTTTGCTTGGATGTTGGTGGAAGGCCTTCTGCTCTGGAGCAAAGTGGTGGCCGTCAACATGAGTGAGGATCGGAGGATGCGTTTCTACTATGTGACTGGCTGGGGTCTGTATCTCAGAGGCCGAGAAGGGGCAATGAGGAGGCCAGGCTAGATTTCCACTTCATTTGACCCAGTTGAACAAACCTGTTCAAACCTCAAATTGGAGTAGATCAGAGGTTATGCTATGAGCTTTACAATGTTCTCGCCACTCATCATACCAGCAGGGAAGGAAGGAAGTTGATGTCCAGTAGGAAGGACCATGTTGGGGAAAGACCAGTCAAGTCCATTTGGTGGAGATCAGGCACCTGGCCAACTCCTTATGGAGATTGCATGAGACATTGAACCACAAATAAGCCAACGAGCTTGTAGATATCCTTACTGGACAAACCCAACCTGTTTGATTAGTATATGGTTGAATAAGCTATGCAGATGCGTAAAAACGGTTTGAGGAAAACATGATTCATTTAACCACGTAGCTACTATGAGTATACATGTTATTTGAAACTCAGAGAAGACAAAGTGGGTGGGCTTCATATAATGGGCCAGGAAGGGAGATGCCTGTGCTTGTTGGACACAGCGAGCCACCAAATGCTCAAGCAGAGGTCAACTTTGGCTCTTCCCCAGTGGTCAGGTGGACCTCCAAAGATGGGATAAGGACACTGACCTGCCAATTTCTGCCTTCCTTCTAGGGCTTCCTGTGGTGATTGTTGGTGTAACCTTGGCTACTTCGTTCAACAAATATGTGGCAGATAATCACTGTTGGCTGAATGTGCAGACAGAGGTCATCTGGGCTTTCGTTGGGCCTGTCCTCTTTGTCCTAACAGTAAGAGCCAAAGTCTTTGGTTGAACTCCTGGCCTTCCTTATTCAGCCTTTGCGTGGGTTTTGAAGGCACAGAAACCAGGGCCTTTAATGTCCACCAATAACGAACTTGTTTGCAACATGGATTGAATTCCCCTCCCCCCTTGCTTTTAATTCCTTTAACCCTATTGGGTTAACTCTATCGTTTTTCTGTGTTTTTTCTCCCTCAACAAGGTTGTAAACCTCTCCGCACCACCCATCCATTTCTCATTGCAGGTTACCTCTCCTTAGCCTCCCCCAGTATCTCCAACATCTAGAGGGGCTTACCATAAGTACAGACAAGAATTTTCCCCAGCCCCATCTAGCAATATTGAGATTGAACCTGGAACCCTCTGCATGCAAAGCTATTATATTTGCAAACTGCCCCCCACACCCCAACCCTAAGATTTCAGTCCTCATAATTTTGAGTAAAGGGCTGAATTAAGCAGAATCTTAGATAGAAGCTGTGTGCAATGTCAGTACATGAATTGGGAGCAAGTTCACCAAACCTTAAGACAAGACATTCTGGCTCTGCCTGTTGGGTCTGAACTGAACTTGTCCTACCCTGAGCTGGAAAATTTCCTTAAAGGTCTGACTTGTCTAGGTGATAGTTCTGCGTTCTCTGGAGGGGAAAATTTGGGGACGCATCTTCACAACCCCTGGAAGCCTTACTGATGCCAATGCCACCTTAGGTGAACACCTTCGTGCTGTTCCGGGTGGTGATGGTGACAGTCTCCAGCGCGCGGCGACGATCACGGATGTTGACCCCCAACAGCAGCCTAGAGAAGCAGATTGGAGTCCAGATCTGGTGAGTCAGAAGGGGGGGGTGTGTTCCTCCTAGTGGGTGCCAAGCTAGACATCTGGGCACCGTTTGTCAGTCCTCCAGATCACATTGCTGTGGTTCTGTCTCCCAGCGGGAAGGACAGACAGACAGTATTTTCCTCCTTACTGTCCACTGAATTAGGACTGGGGCAGGGCAGAGTTTTGATCCGAAGGGTCGATTGATAAGTCAGAGGCAATTTGATCATGTCTCCAAATGCATTCCAAACACAGTGGCTTCTGCACAGACATATCCCTCAGGTCAAAATATTTTCAAGTTGGCACACAGACCTGACTCAGAAGAAAGACCAGTTGCGTCTCCCTTGTTAAAATCGTGCCAATTTGGGAAAGCATTTTAGCTTCCGCAAACGATTCAGCACCTGACACATCGAAAGAAGGTCAAAAGGTTGCTTGTCCCCCCACCCTGCCCTCTCTGGCTTCTCCCATTTACAATTCCTGTCCAATGTTTCTTAACTGCAGAAGGCCAGTTAGGAATCGGACCAGTAGAAGAAAGCATCTTATTTTCCACATCTCCGGGCAACGCAGCCGCACCTCTCTCCAACCAGTTCCTCAAAACCCCCTCTTGATCCCACCATGCTTGCAGCCACCCCACCCACCTTCCTCTCTTTTGCTCATCGCGGTCCCGCTCAGGGTCATAAGAGCATCTCCCCGAGCCTCCGATAAGGCCAGCGGACGAGAATCTCTTGTTGCTGTTTCCCTGGCGCCGCTTTGCAGCCACCAGACACACACTGTTCCTGCGGTGCTGTAAATATCCTCAACTCTGTTTGCAGCCCTGAAGGTGGAGGCCGGGGCTGGAGGGCGCGATGACATCTCCGGAGTCGGGGGCTTGGAGGCGTCTTCCCCGGGGGGGGGATGACTTATAAGAGCCATCCCTGACTGAAGCTGGTTTGCGAGCCAAAGTCTGGAGGGGCCCAAGCTGGAATTGTTTGTTTCCACAGGAGCCCGGTGCAGCTTGTTGCAAAAACCCTGATTAAGAAGTCATAATAAAAAGCCACTCACAAAACATGCAGTTCCTTTCGTTGGGCTCCACTTCCTGGGTTGTGGGCTGTCTCCACAGCTCCCTGAAATGGCGACTGGGGAGGCAGGGGGTCTCTGTCTTGGGATGGGACAAAAAGGGGGAACGCTTTGTTCAGCTTGTTCAGCGGTAATTTGGGAATACCTGCAGGGAAGGACCCATTTCTTCTGGCAGAGCTCTCCGTCTGCAGTGCTGAATCTCCCCTCTGTCGCACCCGCTTTCACCTTTCCTTGAAGAGTCATTCCAGGTTTTGCAATTAAAAAAACCCAGAGCAGAAGATGACAACGTGAGCATCTTTCCACCAAACATGGAGAGTTGAGAAGTTGCACCCGATAAATCATCTCTGGCTCACGGAGCCCAGCTCTGGGGCTTGGCTGCAAAAGGCCAACTGTTCTCCCTTCTACTCCCTTCTGCAGGGCCACCACCAAGCCCATCTTAGTGCTGCTACCTGTCCTGGGCCTTACCTGGGTGTGTGGCATCCTCGTCCACCTTAGCATCACCTGGGCTTATATCTTCATCATGCTGAACTCCCTGCAGGTGAGTTTGTGCGAACCAAAGCATCTCTCTGAACATCAACGGAAGCTTGTCCAGCCCCATGCAACGTCCCCTGAGCCCCAAGGCGTGGCGAGGAAGCAAAACCTTTGCATCTGAGGGCTGCAGGCAAGGACGCCTTGGCCAACCCCAACTTGAGCCTCACCCAGAAATTCTTGCTAAAAGGGATGGAGGGAAGAGGTGGGCAGATTGGCGCTTCCTTTGCGCAACACACAAATCCATAAGGTATTTGGTGGAATTGGGCTCAGCAGGGTGCAAGCGTGGCCTACCGTGGTTTATCCAGTTCAGCTTCTTGTTTAAGCAAACCATAGTTTAGCCAATCCAACTTTTACCTCCTCCCTCTCCTCCTCTGAGGCTAATCCCCAGCATCGAATTCTTTTGCGGCTGGCTAATTAAATATTATACTTGGGAAAGTCTTCCTTCCTCCTTCCCCCCCCAACTAGCTAGTCATCTCTCTCTCATCTCCCCCCCACCCATGGAAACCCTGTTATCTTCCTGTGATCCAAAGTGAAATGCACAACTCAGCCCAGGAATGAGAAACCAGCAAGAACCGTTGAGTGTTTCCTCAACCGCCAGGGAAAGGTTGTTTGGAACAAAACAGGAGTTAATTGCTGCAACTTTGCACAAGGAGGTAATTGCTCCTGGAAAAGACAGACCAATATTTATAGGCCCTAGGATGCCCGCCTGCCTCCCCCTTAAGACCCCACTGTATAAGACCCAGGTGGATGCAAACGGGCTGAACCAACCAGAGGCAGGAGAGGGGGAGAGAGCGTGCGTCCGGTTTCCCCACCCGTGACGCCTCTTTCCATCTGCAGAGAGTGCAACGGGGCGCGCGGCCCCTTCCCCCACCTGTGTGGGAGCCCTGCGGCTTGCAGTGATGCCAGCTGCAATTAATGCGTCGGCTGCAAAGTTTTGTGAACGCCGAACGAGAGGGAACTTGGGGAAGCGAAGCCCAATCAGATTAAAAAAAACTCAGAGCCAACTATTGGAGGAAGATGCTCGGAGGGTAAAGCAGGGTTGATTTATAGCTGGGAAATGAAATTCTGAACAAAGGGGGTGCAAGGCCCCACCCTGAGCAAGCACAAAGACTCGAGGGCACGGGGGTGAGCCAACAGGGAGGGAGCGCGGTGGTAGAGGTCCATCAGCTTCGAAAAGGGAGTCATTTCTCGTTCCAAAAAGCAGAACTCACAGATCTCCAAAGCAATTAAGAGGGATCACCTGGCAGGGAGTTTTCAACAAGAACTCATTGCATAAATATATGAAAAATGGGCATATCATTCGATCTCAAGCTCAGAGGATATAAGCTGCCATGACGAGAGTTTTGCAGTTTTCCTGAGCTTCTGTCATGGACTTCGTATGTCCTGCTCAGCTTCAGTTCCCTCTCTGGAAAATGGGCAGTTTTAAAACAATTCCCTTCCGTTTGAAACAGAAGGATTTCTGTGTGAAGTCCATACCAAGCTAGCACTAAATCTGTGAAGGCTTTCCATGACAGCGACCCTGTTTTCTTGGGAAAAATAAAGGATCAACCTGAGAAAGGGACAAAGCTGAAAGAATTCACGAGGGGGGAAAAGAAATTGTTTCTGGTTAGAATTTTGCTTTACAAAGAAAAATTCAGGAGCAAAACCAAGAAAGTAATTAAGTAAATCTAAAGGCCCGTTTTCTGAAATAAAGGACTGTTGTTTATAATAAAAGAAAATAACCTCTTAGAAGTAAGTCCTCGACAGTTAATAATAAAACACCACAGAATTAATCAACGCTCTTAACTCTAGCCTGCTTTTCCTGACCGAATGGCAACCAGCAAAATTTCAGCTTTTTTTTTCTTCAGAAGAATATAAGACAAACTACTTCTGTCACTGACTTCTTAAATACTTATCTCCAGAGGACCAAGGACAAGCTTTCCAAATTGTATAAAATATTTTTCGGAGGGGGGGATAAAAAATGGGTTCTAAGGAAACGTGCTTAGTTTCAGCTGCATTCAAAACGGTTGTACGATTCCTTTGAATGCAATTTTTGGGTGGAAATAAAAAAGAGAGAAAAGGACGTAGGAAATGCAAGAGAGTTACAAGTGATCTGGACCCCTAGTAAAATTCCAGGAATGAGGCATAGCAATTGCACAATAAAACCCTCATCTACTCTACCCTTGGCCTATAAACTTTGTGCAGCTTTTAGCCTCTAGATGGAGACGTTTCTAGCTTCATCAGAGGCGCTTGTCTGAAAACCGTTGCAAGCCAGCTTGGGGAAGTGAAGATTTGGGGGTTGCATTTCGGCTACAGTTTCTGGCTTCCCCGTCTGAATCCGTGGAAAGCAGCAGATTTCAGCTAGAATCTGCCTTTCAAAGGCGTGAAGCCACCCTCTACCTGAGTCTCACCCAAAAGCCGAGATTTTTTTGAAACCGTCCCAAAGGTGTGTGCGCAGCAGCTGAAGACGAGCACTCTGCAAGAAAAGAGCAATAGAACCACTCGCTTTTAAAAGGGTACAAGATATATTTCACGTCTCCTCCCATCACCCCAGAATATGTCACTTAGGTTGCAAAGCGTTATTATTTCGCTTTCAAACGGAGGTTTTCTGTCTTCCAAACACGACCTGCAAGCACGGGGGTGTCACAAGAAAAGCAGCCCCTGATTCTTCGGTTAATATGATGCCAAGCTGTGATTCTGTCACGCAGACCAAGACCGTTGATCTTTTCATCCTGGGCAGCCGGAATGGGAACCTTTCAAAAGGAAGAAGAGGCAGAAATCATCAGCTTATCGGCTGAGCTTTCCATCTTTCTCCAGCTGCAGCCTAATGGAATGGCTGTTGGGGAGAAGAGAAAAAACTCACAGCGTTTGCAGCAGCTAAAACAATAACCTTTCCACATCAATACCTCTTTAGTTTGTCTTTGTTTCTGTTTTTTCTTTTATTTACAGGGCCTCTACATATTCCTGGTCTATGCAATCTATAACAGTGAGGTAAGACTGGGCTTAGAAATGCAGCATCTTGTTAAAAAAAAACAACAACCCTCCCCAAGTTTCTAGTCCTTAAGATTTTAAACAAACTCAGGAAGGTGTGGGAATGGCTGGGGAAGCCTGATCTGAGGGAGGGTGCTGAAGCTTAGCTTGCTTTTTCAGCTTTTTGTTTAAATTGTAAAAAAAAAAAAAAGCTTGGTCCCCAAGATTAGGAGAATCTTGCATCACTTATACCATGGTTTGAAGAACTTCTGACTTTCTCTGGAATTAAAACAAGCATGGCAAATTTGGAGGGCATGTACTAATCCGTATGATTAATTTCACTTTTTTGCTTGTTGCTGCTTGCAAAACTTAAGTAGCAAAAATTCAACTGTATTGAATACAGATTAGGAATACAAACTCAAGACTAGCATTGATCAATATGAGAATTTTTTTCTTTTCTCCTTATGTGTAAAAGGGAGAAAAACTATGGCCATAAAGCCTACAGGATTCCAGATGTTGATAAAAAGCATCTACCGGCAGCCCCGTCCCACGTGGCAGGCAGTGAGGGATGCTGGGTGATGTAGTTTAGCATCACCTAGAGATGTCATTCAAGGATGCCCCCTCCCCCAGTTCTCAAGGAGAAAGTCTTGAGAAGTCTTCCCCAGCTCCCTGCTCTTTCAGTATGGAATGGGGAGATTTCTCCCTCCCTCCATGAGGAAACCTCACAGAACATGAGTCTGATCTGGACTCCACACATGGGGCCCTCCTGTGTCCAGGAGAACATCGGTGTGGACGCTCTGGACCAAGGGGCCAACCTCTGTTTGTGTTCCATATCTAGGTGCGGAATGCCATCCAGCGGATGAGGGAGAAGAAGAAAGCCCTCTCATTCACGGTAGGTCTGAAGAAACCAGAAGGCTATCTTTCATCCTTCTCCACCTTCAATTCCATTTTGGCCAATGTATTCCAACTTGGCCTCCTCCGTATGTGCTGGGGCTGTCCTCCCCAGAATTCCACCTGGTGTGGCCAAAGGGAATTATGGGGGTTGGAGTCCCACCACATCTGGGGCACCAGGTTGGAAAAGGTTTTCCTACAGTGGTGGCCCATTTGTCTGTACTCACAGTCTACTCCTTGCCATTTGATTTGTCATTTTCTGAACTGTCTGGGGCCCCAAGACTTTTCTAGCTGCAGAGACAAGCCATTGAGGGTTGCAATGACATTCCTTTCAGGGCTCCAAGGACAGGCCAGCCAAGGGGCACCATCACCATTCTTTCCTTTCCATGTATCAATAAATCACACAGTGCAGAATTTCTAAGCAAAACCATAAGAAGAGTCTCACCTCAAGCCTTTCAGATACCACCTCAGTCAAGGCAGAAGTACTGGGTTCCACCTGAGCAAGCTGCACCTGAGGGGGGTAGATTCACACAGTGAATTAGTTAGCCCTGTGCTACACCCCTCTTGGTTCCTTTTGCAGAAGGAGGCAAAGATGTGCTTCCTCTTGTGTTATTCAAGCGTTGGTGTTCTATCTAGAAAGGCTTGCTCCATAGACTTGAAGAAGAAGAGCCAAGAACTCTGGTGAGCAGAGCCTTTTCTGAAGCCAACATCCAGGAGTTAGCTCTGATGTGAACCTGGACCAGGAGGTTAGGATCAGAGAGAAGTCCAGGAAAGAAAAGGCAGGGGAACAAAACCACATAATGGCAGAAACATGGGTTAGATACCACCACTGCAGAAACCAGCAAGTCTGAACTGCAAGGTGTTATAACCTAGGCTCTATGTAACGAACTGCCACCTGTTGATCCCAAATCCAGTAACTTTCCTTGCAACCAATATTGATTCAAAAGAAAGTTCATTTATTGAGAATAAGTGTACAGATCCAAAGCATTGCTAAGACTGAGCAAAAGCACGCCAAAAGCTGTTTTTCTTACTTCCCCCCCCACCCTTGCATCGCCCTTAGTTCTTGGTCTCCTGATTCCCTTGCTGGCATGGCCTTGATCATGCCAGAGCCCGTGATAAGGAGCCATCTGCTTTAAACAGTTTCTCATTCCTTCTCCCCCCCCACCTTTTTACAATGGCAGAACCGCAGCATGTAAAAAGCCATTTTTTAAACTAGCCATATAATAATCTATTATAAAATCTTGCGAGGATTCTGACATGCTGCCCCTCCACAAAAGAGGATGTCAGTCAGATGATTCCTCTTTTTCACTCTAAAAAAGAAAAAGCAAAGAGAAACATAATACAATAACCATTCTAATTGTTAAGGCTTTGTAGGATAAACATCATAAAATTTTTTAACTAAATGTGGAGCCTTTACATGTTTCTTGTCAACCCATTCAGCCATTGATTTGGGAAAATGTTTCTACTGAATTAAAAATTGAACCCCCCCCCCCCGTGCTTTCTATTGTCCAGTATCTCTTTAACTTCAAAATGTTGTTCTCCTTCAACCATCATTGGTTTAGGAGGTACTGGGGAGGGATGCCATTGAGATGACTCTTTATAGGGTTTAAGCAGGTCGCAGTGGAACACTGGATGGATTCTTTTAAAGGTAGCAGGCATCTGTAATCGTAGTGAAACTGGATTAATTACTTTATCTATAACAAAAGGCCCTACGAATCTTGGAGCGAGCTTTCTGGAAGGTTGTAATGATTTAAGACGCTTGTATCTCCTACTTTCCAGTCTTTTTCTGGGGTTCTCTTAGCATCTGCAAATTTCTTGTACGTTGCTCTGGCCTCCTTCAACGACACAGCAATCTGAGGCCACACTTGTGTCATTTGTTGGACCCATTCATCAACTGAAGTGACTTGAGTGGATTGTTTAGGTAGTTCTGGGATGGGTAAAAAGTCCTGTCCTGTAGCTATTTTAAAAGGGGTGAGGCCAATGCTTTGGTGCACTGCATTATTATAAGCTACTTCAGCAAACGGTAACAGTTCATCCCAATTGTCTTGTTGGTAGTTAATGAAACATCTTAAATATTGTTCCAACACTGAGTTCAGACGTTCGCACGATCCCGCCATCTGGGGGTGGTACCCCGAGCTCAAGCCTTGCGATGCCCCCAGTAGTTTTAGGAACGCCCTCCAGAACTTGGCAGTAAACTGGACCCCGCAATCTGAAATTATTCGTTCTGGGACACCATTAGCTCGGTAGACGTGTTGTATAAATAACTTAGCCAGTTTGGGGGCTGATGGAAGGGATTGGCATGCCACAAAATGTGCTTGTTTGGAAAAAAGGTCTGTAACTACCCAAATAACTGTCTTTTTGTTGCTTTCAGGCAGGTCTACAATAAAGTCCATGCAAATTTGCTTCCAAGGAGCCCCTGGGTTTGCTACTGTCTGTAGAAGCCCCATTGGTTTGCCCCCTCTCCTTTTGGCCATTGCACACATGGGGCATGTAGCTACATATTCCCCTACATCTTTTCTCATTGTTGGCCACCAAAATTGACGCCTGAGTAAATGTAATGTTTTCACAAAGCCAAAGTGCCCAGCTGTTCTGCTGTCGTGACTTCTTTGCAAGACCCACTTTCTAGCGTCTGCAGGGACATACAGCTTATCTTGCCACCACCATGCCCCTTGTTTGTTCACTAGCAATTGGCTGTTGCTTTTAAACCAATCATCCTGAGCAATCTGGGCATTTAATTTTTTCAACAACTCTCCTTCTGATTGTTCTTCACCCCTTTTTTTCTGAGCTCTAGTGACCACTCTTGGGGCTGCTTGGGTACATGGAATTACAGGAGCGACTACTTCCTCCCGCTTGCTATTGTGTTGAGGCAATCGAGACAGGGTATCTGTCAGAAAATTTCCCCCCCCCCAGGAATATACTTCAGGGAGAAGTTAAATCGATGAAAATATTGTGCCCATCTCATTTGCTTGGGTGACAGCTTCCTCGGTGCAGTCAAAGCTTCTAGATTTTTGTGATCAGTCCAAATTTCAAAGGGATGGGGTGATCCCTCTAATAAGTGTCTCCAGCAAACTAACGCCCAGCGCACTGCGAACACTTCCTTTTCCCACACCAACCAGCGTCTCTCAGTTTCTGAAAATTTCCGGGATATGTATGCACATGGAAACAGCTCCCCCCCTGCCCCCTTCTGTAACAACACAGCTCCCACTGCCACATCCGAAGCGTCTGCCTGTATGACAAATGGCTGTTCTGAATCGGGGTGCTTTAAGATCGGTTCAGCCGTAAACAGACGCTTTAAACTTAGAAAAGCTTCCTGGCACTCCTTAGTCCAGGCCAAGGGGGCTCCAGGTTTTGATGCCTTCGCTTTGTCTTTGCCCTTGGTTTTCAACAAATTGGTGAGTGGGAGTGCTACTTGGGCAAAGTTAGGTATGAATCGCCGATAGAAGTTAGCAAAGTCCAGGAAACTTTGAAGCTGACGCCTGGTTTTGGGAGCCTCCCAACCCAGGACGTCCCTCACCTTGACCAGGTCCATTTCAATTCCCTGATGTGAAATTCTATACCCCAAATAGTCAATTTGCTGTTTATGAAATTCACATTTGGAGAGCTTGGCGTACAATTGAGCCTCCAGTAGCTTTTTTAGTACCTTCCTGACCAATTGTACATGTTGCTCCATGGTCTCGGTGTAAATCAGGATATCGTCCAGATAAACCAACAACCCCTGGTATAAATGCTCTTGTAACGCCTCATTTATAAGTTGCATAAACACCCCCGCCGCTCCTTTTAATCCGAATGGCATTATTTCATAACGGAAGCACCCCAGGGGCGTGTTAAAGGCGGATTTCCATTGATCTCCTTCCCGGATTCGCACCCTGAAGTACACCTCCCTTAAATCCAGCTTCGTGAAAATTTTCCCTTTGGATAAATGGGCCAACAGGTCTTTCATCAAGGGGAGTGGGTACCGGTTGTCAGCAGAAATGGCATTTAGCCCTCTATAATCTGTGCACAAACGTAGGGAGCCATCCTTCTTTTCCTTAAATAGCACCGGTGCAGCAATTTGAGAATGCGTAGGTACAATAAAGCCCCTCTTTAGATTCTTATCAATGAATTCCCGCAATGCTTCCAACTCTTTGGGTGTCATTGGATACATTTTCTTCCTTGGAAATTTAGCCCCAGGCTCAATCTCTATGGCACAGTCACTGGCACAATGGGGGGGTAGCTGATCTGACTCCCTTTCGCTAAACACCTCCTGCAGGTCGCAGTATTGCTTGGGAATCTGGGTTGCAGCCTCCACTGCCTTTTCCCCACTCCCTTTTACAATGGCAGAACCGCAGCATGTAAAAAGCCATTTTTTAAACTAGCCATATAATAATCTATTATAAAATCTTGCGAGGATTCTGACATAACCACATAATGAAGAAGAAGAGCCAAGAACTCTGGTGAGCACAGCCTTTTCTGAAGCCAACATCCAGGAGTTAGCTCTGATGTGAACCTGGACCAGGAGGTTAGGATCAGAGAGAAATCCAGGAAAGAAAAGGCAGGGGAACAAAACCACATAATGGCAGAAACATGGGTTAGATACCACTACTGCAGAAACAAGCAAGTCTGAACTGCAAGGTGTTATAACCTAGGCTCTAATTGAAGCCCAGCTGCAAGTGAGCCCTCTGCATTCCTGTTTTACTCACAAGGAGAGTTCTTACTCTGAAGTAGCCCTTTTTACTCCCATGAAGGTCTATCTACTAGGCCATCTGGGCTTTCTGAAAATTCAGGGGTGCCTTGGTGCTCTGTCCATCAGTCTTTATTGTCCACCATTCCAAGAAGGCCTTTCCAGATCCTTCCATCAATAGACTGGAAAAAATGGGTTGGCCAATATGAGGCAGCAACATGCTGGAGCTGTCTGTGTCCCTTGGCTGCCATCTAGTGAACATGTGGATTTCTGCTGCCCAGATAAGAAAGGCCTCTTCTGAGGCTGGTCCAGTAGAATTTCTCTTTGGGAATCTGCACATTCCCTCTCTAAAGAAAGCTAGCATCTACAGGAGACACGCCTAGTCTAGCCTTCTCCCAGAGGTACTAACTTCCTGCCTTCAAAGCGGTGGGAGGTTGGATCCAATGATAGAACAGACCCTTCTCTCCTACCCCTGAGGTCAGATTAGTCAAAACTAACTTCCTGCACAAGGCACCCTATGGATGCCCACCTGCCTTTTGAGCATCTCAGGAGGCTTTTTCTGCCTCTTTCAGACTTCGGGGAAGGTCCTCTTCCTCCAGATTTTCTGTTCTCCTGTTGTTCCAGAACTGCTCCCACCCGATCAATTATCTTTCAAGCCCCAGGAACACGTCCTGGGAAATGGCCAGATTCAACCCAACCACGCCGGAAAACACAACCTGTTCCACCAAGAAGGACACCGCAGCCAAGAGCAAAGGTAGGGAGAGCGGCTTTTCCTTCCAGCCAGTGGGAAGAAACGCGCTGCGCTCGGATGTTTTTCCATTGCATCCAACTGATGTCCCTTTCCCTAATATAGGGAACTTCAGTGCCAAAATCCCACGGAGTGTTTCATCAATTATGTCACCAGAGAAGCCGGTAAGTTTCCCCCCAGAGGATGCCATAAATGATCAAGTCCCCCTTGGTGTCGAGCCACGTTGTCAGTATGTCGTAATGTATTGAGCCAACTCAACTCAACTCTTGTGTAAAACAGGTGTTATAGCTAAGTGTGGGGTGTACAGCCCCTGGTCAGTCAAGCACCCTGTGGTCCGTGTTGGATTGCTCCACAACTCCTCTTTGGGCCCCAAACAGTTGCAGGGCACCATCTTGTAGAAGAAAGCGTTAGACTGGCTAAGGGGAACAACTTGTGAGACTAACGTCCCATTGTCTCAGGGCAGGGTGTGTGGCCAGTTGATGGAGGGGTGTCCCTGTTGAGCATACAGGGGACAATCAGTGATGGTAGCAGCATCCTGGAGGTCCTTCCACATGGAAGGAAGAGATGCTTCTCCCAAGATCTGCCTCTCCTCCTCTTCTCAATGCCCACCTGCAGGAATGAGACAAAACCTGCTCTTTGTCCTACCTAACTCCCATTCCCCCAGTTGCATTACCCCTGAAGAATCTAGGGCTGTAACGAATCCCCCGTATGACCCACGCTGGAGATCCTACTGAATCTCCTGGGTCTTCCTACATTTCTCCTCCATCGCTCGGGCGTGGAAGGATCCCACCTCCATCCTGCAGACTCTCCCTGCCATCTACCTAGGAAAGAAGCCACGTTGTAGGTTAGGTGCCCACCCAAGCTATTAGAGGTGACAACCACCCATGCCCCCGAGGTCCAGGGAAGAGGCTGGGCCTCTCCATCCTCCCAGGGCATGTCCACCACTCCTTCTCCACGCCTGCGGTTTGTGGAAAGATATCGGCCCTTTCTGGAGCTCCGTCGGACTCTGCTCTAGGAGGACACCCGGGCTCCGTTGTCCCCCCTTGCCCATCGGTTGGCAGCAGCAACCTCCCGGCCGCACACAGTGTTCTAGAAAGGCAAAGCCAGATTATGTGGGTGTGAGCATACATATATTACATTTCTGCCACGCTATTGAAAAGGATTATGCGGTGTTCTACCACTTGATATCCAAGGGCGCCAAACGCCTCTCCGCCAAATAAACAGCTTTTTTTTCCTTTTCCTTTTCCTTGCCTTCCCTCCCCGCCCCTTTTAATCAGCAAAATGCGTGTGCCAAGCGGCGTTCTCTGGAGTCTGGTTTTGAGCCGAGGGGACGGTTGCCATTGGCTTAGCCCTGGGCATAACAAAAGCAACGTGGCGGTCATCTTCCAGGTGTCAGATCAAGGGAGCGATGTCATTGCCAACCTAATGGGCACCTCGTCTTAAGCACAGGCTAAAGCAATTAAGCCATGCAGGGCGGTCAGCACTTAAGCACGGCTGATAATTTTTAAATGCCAAGGCCACCGCTGGCCTTAAGAGGCGAGAGAAAGCGTTGCGTCTGGTTTCCCATCTCCTTCCTGAGCTGGAGAGACAAGAACGGGTTGGGAGTGGGCTCTGCGCAGGGCAAAGCTTGTGCCTTTCCAGCATTTCGTATACTCCTCTCAAGGGGGACGGAAAGACCCGGATTGTTGGTTTGTTAGACTGAAAGCCCACCCTTATTGTGTGCAGTTCAAGACAGGAGAAGTGATCCCACTGACCTCTGGAAGCGGGGAGAATCGCAAAGGTTGGCTCTCCTCCGTTCCAGTTCGACTTCCTGATCATAAGGTCTAGAAACTTGGCTTAAAAAAAAAGACCTTTTCAGCATGGTGCACAGAGGAGCTCTGTGGGTGCGTGTGTAGATGTATATTCATGGAGAATATCTGTGCAGTCACTCTGAGTCAACAGGGACTTGATGACGCATTGTACACACACACACGCACACTCACACCTACACGTCTCACTGGGTTCAAACAGTATTTCGTCCATGATAAAACTGTAACAGGGTTTCCGCAGGCTGCTGATAAGCGTGAGTTGAACCACAGTTGTTGCACTGGGCTGGGGTGAGAAACGGAGCACAGTAATTCCGAAGTTCAACTCCGGCTTGTGTAACACGCTTAGCCCGGTTCCTGGATTAACCCTTTCTTGGATTTGCCCGATCCAGGCAATCCCAAACTCGTCAACAGGTTGGTTGATGCCGCATTTTAAGAACACCCCCTGCAGCCCCCCCCCAAAAAAACACGGTTAACATTCTCTCCAAATGCACTTGACCATGAACTGACCTGGGTACCTCTGCTGTGTGGACGCAGCCTCTGTACAGGACCAGTTTGATCCAAGATTTATGATTTTAAACGATCTTTAAAAGACGGGACAGCCATTTGTCCAGAATAGTATGAAAATCCTTGCACTGGGCAGGGGGTAGGACTGGAACACCCCAACGTCCCTCCCCACCCTAGAATTCTATGACAATGGAGCTGCTTGGTTCCTTCCGGACATACGGACCACAAATCACATCATCCGTTAGGGCTCCAGCTTGAAAGAAGAATCAAGGATGCTGCGCCCCTGGGAGCTAGAACGGACTAGAATAGTTTTTACAACCGGCACGTTGTAAAGAAACGATACGCCTCTTTTTCACAATGGCATCTCCAGTTCTGAATGGAGTGGAGGTTTGCAAAAGCGAGTGACTCAGAAGGGAATTGGAAAGAAACTGACCTGGAATTTGATCACGACCTCTTGGCGATGCAGAATAGAAAGGCAGAAGACAGAACCTTGGTTTGGGCCGATAAGCAAATTAAAAAGGCCTTTGGGTCATCCGAGACTGGATTTTCAGCTATTTGATACGATCAAGGTGTAGGCTGCTTGCTTACGCCAACCTTTGCAAACTAGGGGTCTGATGAAAGTTTGGTTAGCGAAGTTTAGTTGGAAACTGTCTTCTTGGAAAATGTTTTGCTAGGAGGTTGAAGACAAATGGTGGTTTCCTGCAGAGGCTTTGGGGGATCAGCTTCTCTCTCTCTCTCTCTATTTCCCCCCCCCCAGGCTGTACAACTGACTGCATTCAAATCATCAGGTAATGTCTTCCGTCGGTTCTTGTGAGTTGGCCTTGCTGAATTTTCGTGCTTCGGGGCCTGAGGAAAACCTCCGTCTTTTTCATTAGAGCCACGCTGCTTCACATTCCACTAGCTGTGAGCGTCGTCACGCTCAGAATCTGTGTAAATGAACTAGGACTGGGGGGGGTCGTCCGTGTGGCTGCTGTTTTTCCCACTGTGTTTTAAGAGGGTCTTCCCAACCTGATTCAGCCCCCGAACGAACACAGCTCTCCTCCCCTGTTGCTAAACGTGTCAGTCCTACCTTTGGCTTTAGGGCCACCACCCTGCAAGAACCAGGTTTGTTTAAGTTCGGGCTTGCGTTGATTCCATCCAGTGGCAATGAGTTCCCTGGCTTGTGAGGAAGAAGGGCTGTGCGTTGCATTCCCACGTGCAATGGTCAAGCCCTTGCAGGATGCTGGCAGGTGGGCTGCTTCGTAAGAGGCATCTCTTTCCCACTTCCTGCCCCTTGTCTCCTGTTTGCCCCCTTTGCCATCTTACTTCTAGCCTGGGGGAGAGCGTGGAAGCCTCTGAAATGTTGCATTCTTGTGGGGGCCGGAGATGGGCCTTCTCCCTCCAGCTGAGACCTCCTGGAAAGTGGGGGGGGGGGCACTGAATCTCCTTTCTCACTAGATGGGCTCTTTCCAAGGTCGCAGGGCTGGAGACGGAGAAGCCGCGCTTAAGTGGCTGAAGCTGGGGGAGCAAGTCCCTGGACAGCCGTCGACAAAGACACCTCCCTGCTTGTGGATGTGCTGCTGCTGAAGCCCATTTTCCCCCCTTCTTAACAGTCTGCAACCCCCACCCCCTTTTTCCCCCTCTTCTGGAAGCTGTCTGAATCTGTGGCCCCTTAACAGAGTGGGGGACTCTGCCGTGGCAAGCCCCAGCCCAGGAGACGTGGCCTTTTCAGTTACGGCAGCCCAGTGCCAGGGCGTGCCGTTGCACACTTCCTGTGCAAGTCCCCTGTCCGTGCAGAATTGGGTGCAGGAGGGCAGCGAAGGAAGAAATGAAGGCCGGGTGCAGACATGCAGAGGTCTGTTCCCAGCAGAGCTTCTCCCCGCCCCACCTCCCACCCCAAGGTTTTATGCCTGCTAAACAGCAATCCCGCTCTCTCTTAAGTGGTAGGTTTGAATTAATCCTATTTTCTGCTGGGGGGTGGCTGCTCATAGACCCCCACTTCAGCCTTCTTCCATGCAATGCACGGTTGGTCTACCCAAGGTGTTCTGCCTCTCTCACCTCTCTTACGCTGCCCACCTTTTGCCAGCTCTACCTACCCCTTCAGCTGAAGATAGCAAAGGGAAGGAAAAACACCAAATGCAAATCTATTCCTATTCCTATTCCTATTATTATTATTATTTAGCTTCATTGGGGACTCCAGTAGAATTGGTTACTAGGCTGCTGTGGGATACCTCCCTGAGATGCAAGGCCATTCAGGGGCCGTTCCAGTTTGGCAAACAGGCTTTGCGTTCCTGTTTCACAAGCGGGGCAGCCTCGGGATGCCGTTGCACCCACAGACTGGGGAGGGGGCTTTTGCCGAAAAATGTGGGGCCATGTTAAGCTTTGCAACGGGTGCCTTCTCGACGTGCAGCCCAGAGGGGCAGCCCGGGACGGACCTGAGCATTCCTTCCATGCAGAACGATTGCCGAGAAAGTTGCAAAGACGAAAGGATCGGGCAGGCTGCAGCGGTGGGCATCGCTGACCGATTTGCACTCTATTATTTGCAAGCTTATTTTAAGTCAACTTTTCAAACCGGGAGGGAGGGGAACCCAACCGTAATTTGCATTGTATTCCTCAGGTCCCGGGGATATAAAGAGAATTATATTATTAAATAGAGACAGGATGCGAAGCGCTGATGGTAAGGAGAAGGTTGTTCTCTTGCTTCACACGCAGCCCCCCCCCCCCATTAAAAGCCTCTGGACCATATTCGCTTGACAAGAGGCCACATGTTTCTTTCCCCCAAACATAACCCCCCCTAATGAGTTTCTGGCTGGCTTTATAGAGGTATGATCTGGTGATATTCATTTCCCTCCATTATGTGGGGAGGTGAGGGCCCTGGAAAACAGGGCTGGGTTGTGCGGGGCGGGTGGGGGGGGAGAATATTGTCATATATTTACCCACACAATGAGGCCCATCTTTTGTTCCGTCTTGGCAAAGGAGAGATCGCCTCAGCCTCTGTCTCCTCAAGTGTCACTCCATTGTTTCCCTGCGATAATTTCATTATTGTTTTTGAATACATCTTGCATGTTGCTAAGCCGCGCATAGCAACATGTGCCTCCTTGTCCCTGCAGCTGGGCACCGACAGGATCAGGAGGTGGGCGCCATTCCAGCAAGCGGGAGCTGCTGCAGGCAAGCGAGGATCCCCCACCCCCAGCCCGTTCAATGCAAGCCAAGCGGCTTGGAAAACGGGGTACCGTTGACCCAAGACTGGGGCTGAGCGTCCGAGGCATGGGCCCCAACCACGGTGCCCGGTGCCCAAAGCCAAGCGCATTCCTTTGGCCAGGGGGCAGAAAGTGAGTGCCCCCGGCCCTCTGCCGTGAAAACACGAGGGTGACAGTGAAGCTGGGGGCTTGGATCTCACTTGCTGGAGAGCGACCCCTCCAGTGGTGGGAGAAGGCAACGTCTGCGGCTTGGGCCAAGGGCGATGACTTGGCAGCGGGTCCTGTTGACGGTGGGTCCTTAATCTAACGGCCAGCAAACAAATTCCAGTTTACTTTTCATCCCTCTTTGTCTGGCCCCCAGCTACATTTTAGACTAGAAAAATAGGCAAACGCCAAACGAAGCTAAAACACGATCTCTTGTCCTGCAGCCTTATGAGCGGAGCTGTCCCGGGAGACGTGTCTCCATCCCATGAATGTTGACGGCTGGAAACCCAGGAGATGGAGGGGCGGAGGGCCTCGCCCGCCCGGTTCTTCTCCAGCCTCTTCCAGATCTGGCCCTGAAGTTAGAATTTACTAACCAAGATGCTTTCTCACGACTTCCCACTCTGCCTCTTTCCCCTGCCATGGATTGTGGGTTACTTGGGTCTTTGTGGGGAGGGGGTACTGATTCCTAGAATGGCAAACTTGGTAGGAAAGCAGCTGTTCCCCCCTTCCTCCCTGTGACTTGCTTGGAGCTTCTGCCCAGAAGCCAAGGAGGACAGACAGAAGACCGGGCTATGTGACAAGCCACCTTAATTGTGCACCTCTGGTGAGCACCACTACTTGGATATGTTACACTGGAGTAAATGAAACGCAGCCATAGTGAATGCTATCCAGTCACCCCGAAGGACAGTGTTGAGTAGAGGACCAGCCTGGTGGGTGACATCTCTTCATTACTACTTCCTTTCCTCCTCAACGTCTTCTGGTGTGGCTGGTCACCAACCTTAGGCAGTCCTTCAGACTGGGGCCTTCGGCTGTAGCTGCCCCCAGAAGGGAGGTCTTATCTCTGGAAGCCATCTCCTGCCTGCCAAGAAGGCGGATCAGCTTTCTGTCTCCCGTTTTTTCATCACTGCCCCCACACTGTCATGCCAACAATCTCTGCAATGGCTTTTCCCAACCAGCCACCCCCCAAGAAGCCCCCAGAGATGCCATCTCCACCCTGTTTTCAGCAGGAAGAAGCGAGGGACATCAAGCTGGGACAGATGAGGTCAAAGAGGGCTGGTGAGAAGGTGCCAACAGGGGCTTTTCACTCGCACCATCCTCAGCTTGAGAAAATGGCCACAGGTGCCAATGGAAGCCTTTTGACTGGCCCGTTTTCAGCATGAAAAAGCTTCCATGGGCACCAATGGAACATTTTCCGTGCACTATTTTTGTTATGATTAGGAAGCTTCTGGGAACCCTTGGGAGTTTTCTCCTCTCCCAGTTTTCAGCAGGACAGTGACTTTGTGGGTGCCAGCAATATTTGGATAGCGGTTGTTGAAAGATTCCTATTTTTCATCCCATCTCATTCTGGATGCAACGCTTGGATGTCTCTATGTGTGTCCTCCCTGCAACGTTTGCTCCAAGTTTTGGAATGGCTGATCTGCTTTGAATTCAAGACGGTTTGAAAGAATGTTTTGAAGAGGCATAAAGACAAAGGTACAGACAAGCATTATGGGTGTTGTCATCCAGAGATAGCAACATTTGGGGAAAGGTGGCTTGTAACTTTTGGATGTACGTGCACTTCGTAGACGTTCATTATTTTAAGAATTCGGTCAACGGGGTTGGGGGGAAAATGACTGTTTCAATGTTTAAAGTAACTCCTAGAGTTGTTTCTTTTACGAAAACAGGATAACGGGACCTTTGTTGTCATTGCCGAGTATCAAAATTTGGCTACATATTTTGAAACCCAAGCAGTGAGATAAACCCTGTATCTTTTGAGGGATTCTTCAACCGAAACAAAATAAAACTTGGAACTCATCCTTCCATCCTGTTTTCTGGCAAACCTTTACATGTGGTCAGACGTATCTGCCGCGATTTTAGAAGAGGGCAGGGAAGGGGGAGAAAAGGTGTGTGAAAAATCTGGGCTCTCCGAACAATTAAATTATTTTAAGACTCCGCCGCTGAATCGCCGGAGCCATTCGCTTTGCCTTGAGAAGCTGGTGTTGAACCTTCCCTTTCAAATCCTAATTCTCAGGTTGCCCCACACCAGCGGCCTCCAGATACCCTCAGCCATGTGGGCTGAGGATGATGGCCACCCAGGTCTCGCACATCTGGAACAATCACCAGCTTGGGGAAGGCTGCTGCTATCTGATCAGTTAGCCAGAAATCCGAGTTAAAGGTTTAAGAACAAAAAAACCCTAAGGAGAAAAGCAGAGGTGTCCCCTAGCAATGCCAGAACCTCAGACTCTTCAGCGGGAGCCCTCATGTCTGAATACGCAGCTACGCCTAGAAGTCAGCCTCTGAAAATCATCCTCCACATCTGCTTTTGGGTCCCTCGGAAAAACCACTTCGCAGGGTAGGACCTTTGCAACTGTGGCTGGTTTGCTTTGACTCTTGGCGTGGTTCCTGGGCTCTGTGCTCCTCCCTCCGTCCTCCTCCAGGCCAACTTCTCAACACAAATTTTTCTCCCAGCCATTTCACAGGAGGAACGGGCCACCCCCTCTGAGCCACCCCCACGCCTCCAGCTGGATTTGGGCCTGGCGTCTTATCACAACTGGCCAGGCTCCAGCCACGCTTGCTCTCCAGGAAGGATTTTCAGAGTAGGGCCACCTCAGCCTTGCAGCGAGGAGGACATCTCCCTTCAATTCCTTTTAGAACCAAAATGGCCTCACTTTTGCGGGCTGGGGAAAGGGGGCTGAAACAGCTTTCTGTCTAGGGCTCCCTCCCACCCTACCATCCATGGGGTGCTGGGGCCAGCTCCTCCATACAAGTCCCGTGGGGTCCCTTCTGCCCCACCCGTTTGCTGCATCTCTTGCAGTTCTCGATTGCAAGGAAGGACAAGCGTGGCCATCGAAGGCCAAGAAGTTTTGGAGACGGGCTGTAGAGGAATTGCAAAATTTATTGGAATGTCTGGATTTGGCAAGGTGGACCTCCATAAAGATTTCTGAAGGAGGACAGGAAAGAGGACAGTAGACACTTAAGAGCACTTTTCATTTTTGGGAACTGGGGGGAAGACACCCAGCTCCTCTCACAGACCAAGGAAGCAACATCTCTCCCAACATCCTTCACCTCTCTCACACCGCAACACATCCACACGTGCACAGAGACACACAGAGGGTCATCCCAAGTCACATCCAAAGCAGAAAGGCGTCATCAAAACACAGGAACAAGCCATCACAATACCACTGTTGCAGCGTCCAGGGTGGGGGCGGGGGGCGGCAGAGTTGGGACCATTGCAGAGACCTGGGTGGGAAGGCACTCAATAGCTCCAAAGGTTTCTTGGGTCAAACTGATTCTGGGGGGTGGATGAGGACAAGGGTGGGAAAACACGCCCGCCGTGGCAGCTTTGCCCGGTGGGGGGATTTGCCTCTTGACCATCCCACTCAAGAGGAAGGTCCCTCGTAGTCCCAAGCTTGCCTGCCAAAGGACCGGCCCCGGAGCTCAGCTGAAATTGCGGTTCTGTCATCCATGCAACCCCGGACGTTCCCCGGGAATCTCTCTGCGCTGTGAGTGAGACTCCAACGGGCCTTCCCTGTTTCGGCAGTGGGGCGAGCGGCGAGAAAGGGGTCAGGAAGATGTTCGACCTTCGTGGGCGGGGTGGTGGGAGGCCCAACGGGAGTTTGACTCTGAGAAATACTTAAACACACACACACACCCCGTACAGGAACACACCTACAAGCAAGTAAGTCGGTCTTCGTGATTGGCAAATTCTCGCAAGCTGGAGCTAAGGATGGTTTTTAAGGAATGGCTCGAGAGCTGCAGGACACTCCAGAGAGAAGCTCACTCAGACTTTGGCCCAGACAGATCGTGGCTTGTCACCCAGATCTGGCCTTTCCTGGGCAGGGCTGCCCAGACGAAAGCCTTTCTCACTAGAAGGGGGAATACGGGCAGTGACCTATGACTCTGGGAAGTGCCTCCCTCGGGACACGGCAGCGGTTTTCTTCACGTGATCCAGGCAGTTGGAAACGATCCACTTCTTGCTGGACAGAGCAAAAAAAAAAAAATTGCTAGGCAGAGAAAGAAAGAAAGAAAGAATAAGGCAACCTTTTAATGGGCTCCAGAGGTCCTGCTCCACAGGCCTCCAGAGGGGAAACTACTGATTTAGGACACAGCCGCCACCTATGAGTCACCGTACCCCAGCACGGACCGAACACACACTCGGGGGGCGGAACGGGACCTAAAAGGAAAATCAAAGTAGCAAGTCTGTTCAACTTCCACCAGAACAAGATCTCTTGGCTCCCCACTGCAAGATATGGGAGGGGGGGAACGCTCCTGTGCCATTTCCCAAAGTTGCTCAGATCTCTGGACATCCCAAAACCAAGTTCCCTGCGTTTTAGGCACACAGGCTGCAAAATGCAACACGCAGGTATCGCAGGGAACCTCCCTCGCCAGTCACTTCCATCAGCCTTCGAAGGATGCAAAGCGAGGGGATTCTGCCAGATTTCTCCTGCAGGCCTTTCGGATCCACACCGCTCCGGGGCCGGGGGGGGAGCTGGACCAAGAGGCCGTGGAAAGGCAGGGCAGCCCCCCTCTCTACCCCCACCCCCACCCCCCATTTGGGATCTCACCACCCAGAACGCCGCCGCAGATTCAGCCTCCAAACAGTCTCCGAGAGCTGCCCTGCAGAGTTGAGCGTTGCTCTTCCAGATGTCCAAAACCACACCACCACCCCCATCTCCCTCTTTTGACGATCGGGACAAAGGAAACACCCGGCGGACAGAGGGCCCCTGGGTGGAATCGGCCGGATTCAAGCACGCCAGGGCGATGGAAGGACGCGGGGGGCACACTGGGCTCCTGCCTGCTTGCCAACCCCCCCGGCCCGCCTCTCTCCCACCGCCCCAGCCTCCGTCGCGCGCCTTGGAGCACGGGGACCCCTCAAGTCCGCTTAGCATGCAACATTTCAATCAGCAAGTTGTTGCAAGGGACCTCCCCGCTCAGGTGCTTGTGGTAGAGGTATTCTTCAGCCTGCACGCTGAGGGCCCGGATGTCAGCCAGCTGGATCAGCAGCTGCCGGAATTTGTCCGTGGCCTGCGGGTAATGGCAGACGGTGTACTCCAGCAGGGCGGCGTTGGCTTTCTCCTGGGCGTCCTTCACAAGGCTGGAATTCTCCACGTACTTCACATCTGCAGCAAAAAATGAGGAAGCGGGGAGGGGGTCAGCCCAGCCTCCTCCCGGCCAGGACCTCCTTCGGAGCTCTGCCCGGGGCCGCTCTGGCGTGCCCATCGGCGGCGTTCTAGCCAGAAGCAGGGAAAACGCCACAGCCCGTAAACAAGGCACCGGCCCTCGCCCGGACGGCCACTCGCCCGCCTCCCTGCCAGACAATGGCTAGGTCACCAGATTGTGTCCCTCTCCGAGAGCTGGGTGGCGGAGAGGTTGCCTTAATCTGCTTGGCCTCCAGAAAGCTGCGACGCGGCTCAGCCGACATGGAAACCGTGATCCCCGCTGCCTGGCACAGCTTCTCCCCCATGGGTATATTGTGGGCAAGAGGGCTTTAGGAAGACAAGAGGCAACGTCTCTCCCTCTGCAGGAAGGCAAGGGAGGTAGCGGGTAGGTGCGGAAGCAAAGCGATGACCAGGCTGTTTGGTTCCCATCCCCGTTAGACCCTGGGGGACACACGAGACAGAGAAGCCGTGCGCGGCGAGGGTCAGGAAACCACAGCCGAGGGGCAACCACAGAGGGACCATTTGAAGATGCCCACGACCTTCCTGCTTCCTCCTGTCCGGGGAAGACTCCCTTCCCCACACAGAGATGCTCATTCCCTGTGCTTTTCAGAGCTCCTGAACCCACCCTAGATGGTTCCCAATTTGCAGAGGTGTCTGTGCTGAGCGGGACTCGGATATCACGCTTAGCGAGGGGGCCCGGCTGTTGGGTGAAAAATATAGCGCTCTGCTAGGAAACCCTGCCCTTCTCTGCCCAGTCTTCAGCCCCCTCGCCAGGGTGCCACGGAGGAGTCTGGGAAACACACAAATCTTCCAAGCAGCTCCCGAAGGAGGCGAACGCTTCGGTCGGCTCAACTCTGCTTCCAGAGTCCTGAAATTCTTTATGCCCAGGGAAGACAGGAAGAAGCAAATAAGTAAAAACAAGGTGCCCCATAAAAAAGAAAGGGGGGGCTCAAGGAAGGGCGGGCACACGATTTATGGGCACTGCTCGTGCAGGTACCCCTGGGTGGTGCTTGCCAAGTTTCAACAGCAAGTTACGGACCTTCTATGATCAGAAGAAAGAAGAAAAAGTTGGCAAATGAAAATGAATGAATATCTCCCCAGATGGAAGATATTTAAGACTTACAGATGATTTTTTAGACAGAGTTAAACTTCAGGGATATTTTAGCACTGATCTGTTTTCCTTTCTTCTTTTCTTTCGGTGTTGAAAGGGGTGCGGAGCGTGCTGGTTTCCTATGCAAAGAACTGGGATAGTTTATCGTTCGGAAGAAGAAAAAAGTATCGGGCAAGAGTAACAAACGTATTTCTGTCCTGTTGGCTAAGATGTCGAGGCAGCCGCCCAGAGTCACCCGCTGGGGGGAGATACAAATTTAAATTTGGCGGCATACAAATGTAATAATAAATAAAAATAATAAATAAATCTCTTGGCTGGTCATTGCTGGAGGCATAATATTGCACTATTTCTTGCATTTAATGGAATGAGCATCAACTAGATTGGGGGGGGGCTTGGCTCTACCCACTTTCTAAGGCCCCCCACTGCACGCCCCCAAATTGCACCTATCTGAGATGCTTTGGAAAGCCGATTTTTTTTATTCTCAGAAGGCACTAGAAAAGTTGCCTCCCCGCATCGTGCAAACCATGGTTTGCATTACGGAGCAAGCCATAAAGGACTGGGCTCAGGTAATGGTGAATCTGGCGCCGTGGTTTAAAAACTAGAGGGCTTGGGCTCACCCCAAAATTTAGCAACGGAAATTGGTTCTGCAGCTATCCATTAGATGATGTGCCGTCCCATCGGCGTCGACTCTTAGCTGCTACAAAGATGGATTTCCTCCAGGACAATGACCCTTACTGCAATCTTATTAATACTAGGTCATGTCTCCAGGAGCCCACCCCAAACGAGCCGCTGCCCACCCGGCTCCCTGAAAGGCCCTCGGCTGGAGATCCCCCCAAGGAAAAGCCAGCCACGTCCCGCTCGATTCCAGCCCGGCCAGCAGACCCCCTTTGCCTTCTCCTCTGCTGAGCGCAACTGGCTGCGATTTTTGCCCGGGGAAGGGAAAGAACGGGAGGGCGGGAGGGGCGCAAACCGACCGCCTTCCCCCATGCCAGAAATTACGTTGCTAAATGTCAAATCTCTCTCCCCTGCACCGGCGTGACAATAGCAGGTTCATCTTGATGAACTCACCTGGTTTGGAGAAGAAACCCTATTCACAGTTTAATTGAATATTTGAATAATCTTTTCATTCTTGCAAGGCATAAAGAATGTCGGCCCCATCCTTACATCAGCTCCCTCCATTGAGAGGCCCTGCAGCGGCTGCGAAGTCTTCATCCTGCGACAAAGCCATCCCTTGCGCGGAGGGAGCCGCTGGGGGGGGGACATTATTTCTATGCCCTCAAGTGTTCTTCCCATTCACGGCTCCTTTTGTTTGCCAGAGGCTTCTGATAAATTGCAATCGCTTATGGGAATGCAGCCGCAATAAAAGCCGTTGTTGCTCCCCTCCCTTGGAGTGGCTGTTCGGAGAATGGAAGTCAGTCTACCGTACGAGATGGAGGGTAGGTCAATCCATTAAGGCTCTATTAAACCCTTCAGGAGAACAAAGCTAACCTGTGCCATCCTCATAAATATTGCTGTTTGGAGAAGCCCTAATTTTAATTAAACCTCCTTAGCTACTCAGGAGAAAAAGAGAGAGAGAGAAAGAGAGAAATCTATTTACAATCCGAAATGGCGGTCCTCTTGTGCACACGTGTGCATGGAGGCACTCGGATTGTGCCACAGCCCGGCCGGTGGGGGGGAGGAAATGTGAAAATTCTCCGGCTGAGTGCAATCACAGCCGCCACATAATAGGGGAGGTGGCTGGGTGCAGCTGAGCCTACGGAAGGCGAAAAAGTGCCGGGAACTGGCACTGCCAAGCCGAAACCCAAACCCAGGGCCGTGGCGAGAGACGGGCACGGGTAACCTTTTGTCTCCAGCTCCGGAAGTTTTAACGCAATGCGGAAAAAAAAGGGGGGTGACCATTCCGTGCTGTGGAAAAGCAGCGCGTTGATGCTGCCTCGAGAGGAGGGAAGGATGCCAGAACGGCCTTGAGGCTGGATCGGGCCAAGAGGCTGTCACAAGAGGTCGGCCACGCTGACAGGGGCCTGCCCGCCTCCGGACCCCTTCTGGGAAGTCCGCAGTGTCTGCGAGAGGGTGGCTGTTGACCACCACTCCCCGCCAGCCTGCCTTTAAGGTCTGCTCGCTGCGATCCCGGTGGTGGCCATCAATAAGTCGCCATCGGAGCTGGGAGCCATAGCCGGCTCCTCCCTTTGCAAATTAGCTCCTCTGTTTACGGCTGTCTAAACTGGCGGACGCCGCCCCGATTGGCGACAAGTCCGTACCGCAAGGCAGGAAAGGAAATAAAAGCAGCAAACCGCGGTTGGCTTAGGTGAGAACAGCCGTCTCAAGTCCCGAAGGCTCAGCCCTGCTATGATTGGAGCAAAGGCAAGTAAGGCTGGATCAGGCCCGAGCTGCTTTTCCTTCATCCACGATGTCGTGCTTCCCAAGCTCACCCTGACAGTTTTGGGGGTTCCTTGCGCTTCTATTTAAAGATGAAGATCGGTCCTTCGGAAAGATCTTCAGGCATTCAAAGCCAAATATGCCACTTCTAAGCGAGGCAAGGTCCAGGATGCCCCACCAAATTTGGAAACTTTTGCAGAATTTAGATCCATCAGAATACCCACTGAGGCTTTGCTTGTTTTTAAGGGAAACGCCCAACCCTCCTGATTCAGAAGACCCTTTCTGATACTTTGAAAATCAAGTACGTTTTTCAGATATGGGAGGGAGGGAGGGAGGGAGGGAAGCCAGCGTCCCACGGAACAAAAGAGGGACAAGGGCAACGGGCAACATTTTTGCACACCGTTTCCCAAACCCACAAAGAGGTTGCGTGTGGAACGCAAAAGGTGATGGGGCCGCCACACTCCCTGCTTGGAAAACAGAATCCGATTCCTATCCCACTTTTCTGTAGACAACTGCCTAAATTTCTACACAGGAAGGGGAGCCCGAGAAGATCCCCTCCAAAGGTTGGGCCCCCAAGTGAGCAGACCTCGCCAAGAGGTCCTACGCAAAGGCTAGCCCAGTCTATCGTTGGTGCAGTTTAGAGGCAGGCATGCAGCCTCCTTGCACGGCCCGAATGGTCTGACTCGATGGTGATCGCCTTTAAAGGTGTGTCCATCGGAACGATGCTGGGGAGAAGGAACGCTTTAGAGATTGTGTGAATGGGGACTGGACATCCACAGGTCCAACTTTTCAGCAGGACGTGTGGGTGACAGGAGGGGGCAGTGAACAGCTGGGCAACTCAAGCGAGATCTTCCTCGGTTTCCCCGACCCTTGTATTTATTATGTCTAGGTGAGATGTGAATGCGGGAGCTTCTCCTGCTCCGCACTTCGCTGTAATCTCAGGGAACCTACATCTGCTGAACACCAACCAACCGCCCCTGAATTCCTCTGACGCAAATCTCCCCAGATAGTGCCTGAACTGGCCCACAACAAGGCGCTGTCAACAGCCCTGTTTTGCAAAGACCCTATCTAGATGTTTGGGCAAAAATTCTTCCATGTGCAAAACAGAGGATCCAATCCAGGTCCAGCGGCAAGAGATTCTCCCCCCCATAGCATGGAGTGGCAAGCTGAACTTTCGAAGTGTAAAGGAGGCAGTGGCGGAGACCAGAAATAATATCAAGAAAGGCGTGATGCTCAAGGAAAGGAAGATGCCCCTTCTTGTCCAGGGAAGAACATCTGGAGCACCAGCAATGCAGGTGGAACTGAGTCCACAAATCTACTGAAAGTTTGACTTTGGCACCAGAGAAGCTGGGCAGGGCAGCTTCTCCCAAAATTTTGGAGGAGCCTGGCCTCTTCCGCAGATATTCCAGCTGAGTGGGGAGGTGGCCATGTTTAAGAGCAGATGTGCAGAGGCCTGGACAGGAATGGGGAGGGGGGCTTTTTCACCAGATCAGCCCATGGATAATGGTGGTGGAGGATGATACGGATCATGCTCACCCCGGTTCCTCCTTGTGCTTCATGAGTATCTGCTCTGTAGAGGTTTCCCACCCTGCTCCCCCATCCCCTTCCTTGTCCTCCCCAACCTGCCACTTACCGAGGCTAAAGAGAATCAGGAATTTCAGGCAGACGAATTCTTGCCTATCCACCTGGAGGGAATGCAAGTTCAGCACCAGCTCCTGGGCTCTCAGCACCAAGTTGTTCAGGATGGATCCCGCCTGGGTGGCAACGGTTGACATGTCCACCTGGAAGGGGGAGATGGGGTCATTTTCACCGGCTGCCCCCAGGTACAAAGGGTACGATCAGTGGGCAGGAGCCTCGGTTTCCCGGTCGTACCTCCTGGCCGGTCACAAGCACCATGCTGTGCTCCTTCCCGTACTGGACTTGGCGGAAGATGTGGTCAAACACCAGCAGCTCGCTCCAGCAATTCTGCAGCAGCTTCATCTGATCTCCAACCTGGAAGAAGGAGAAGCAGAACCAGAAGCTGACAGCCCCGCCAGCCCCCTCCCGATCCTTCGGGGCTAAAATGGCCCTGGGTGGCTCTCCGGGGCCTAGTTCGTCCTATGCTAAATCCATGGACTGCAACTTCCATCTCCCTTTAGTTCCCCTGCAGACGCAGATCGAGCTGGGCAGTTTTGCCCATCCCGGAGAGGCAGACCAGCGGGCCAGAAGCTGAATGCCACTGAAACCACTGTGTTATCAGGAATCAAACAAAAACAGCCGTAAGCTAAATTTGACGTCCTAAATCTGATTTCCTAGTGGTCTCCCATCCAAGAGCATACGACTGGCCGCCTGCTCCTTCCCAGTGTCCCAGTCCAGCTAACCACACTGGGATTTCCAAATATGAACACAGCTTCGTGCTGCTACCTGCCGAGGCAACACCAACGGGGACTGTTGCTTTCCCCACGACATCCCAACCGGATTTTATTCTTATCCCTTATGTCTCTTTCAACCTTCTTCTTCCTCTTCTTTCTTTTAAGTCACCATTTATTCTGTTCCTTTCAACGTTTAAAGAAATCATATATAACCCCAAAAGAAGGAAAAACGGTCCTCTCACAAGGGTCAAGCCAGCTGCGGTTGAGTTTTTCCCCTGCACTTTCATCAGGGGCTGAACCCGTTTCTCCAGCCCCAGGGCAGCTGTACCCCCGGGGCACCAAACTCTTTCTAAACGGCATGCCCCAAATTGCAAAAGGCACCTCCCAAAAAACACACAAAAGAGAATTCAGGTCTAATTTTTGCAGAGGGAGGTGCTTTCCTTCCATCGCCTCGGAAATGCCCAGAACTCTGGTGGCTTTGGGGGAGCCCAGGGCAGGTCTGGTCCTTGCTCCCTGCCTTCCGCCCAATTGGCACGCTGGCCGGAACCAACGTTCCCTGGTGCCGGTATCGGCTCTTAATTGGCTGGCGCTCAGAGGAAAAGGGCACCTTTGCCAAGGGACAATAAAGATCCCAGAATGTTCTGGATAATAAAGATGCCTCCCCCCCCCCGCCCTCCACCCTGCCGCCGTACCCAGCTTTTATCCTTCTTGTGCAAAGCTCTTCCCACTGAAAGCCAGATGTGGCTACAGCCATATGGGAAAAAATAGCAATAAAGCAACACTTGGAGAGAAGAAACAAAGGAGGGGGGGGCTGGGGGGCTGGTAGCACGGTGAGGAGCCAGACGTGTTTGCTGCCTTGGAAATAATTCCGGGTCCATCTCAGGAGAATCTGCTCTTAACAGCGACTTCTGTGCTATGGCAGGTGTTTGCAAATTCTCACTTGCCCAGGGGAGCCATCTGGACGGGGGAGGGATAACCGCTGTTCCCATTTTACAGGTGAGGCAACTGAGGCCAAGCCAAGGCAAGCTGGCCCAGGCCTCGACTCTACATTTGCAATTCCAGATCGACCTATTTTTTTGAAGTCCAGCAAGGCATCAGCCTCATTCCAAGGAGCAAAAGCAGGTTCGTGAACTGGGTTGTCATCTCCACGCCTGGGGACGGCCCCTCACAATTTGCTGCCAGCAATCTGCTTCAGCCCCAGGCTAAGGGAACCCAAACACGCGGAAGATCTCAATCCTCAGATTACGTATCATCTTCCACTGACGTTTGTTTTCTGAATGCAGGCAATGAACCCTAATCTTGCATTGTTTGCTAAAGGGCTGTGCGAGAAGAAGAGGAATGCTGACTAAGCAATGATCTGAACGGAAGCTGGTTTGATCCTGCAACTCCAAACCAACCCCAGCGTTAATCCTACCGTTAACAAAGGAGAGGGGGTAAACGCTATTGTTTGCTCAAAAGCTTTAGTTTTTACTTCAACTCTGGTATGTATTTCCTAGAAGACCTCTGTATACTTTTGTAGGTAAACAAATAACATCTCTGAGCCCTGGGATCTCGTGACACTGCAGAAAAGTACCGTGGTTATAGGAAAAGGGCCTTTTTTCTGCATTAAAGCTGAGTTTTACGTTTGCCTGGAAAGGTGAAGGAGACTCACGCTGGGGGTCTCTCCAGCAAGCTTCAGCAGACAAAGACAGCCACGGCAGAAGCCGTTTCCACCCTTCCTAAGACAGTCGCCAACAGCCCAGAGGGGCTATTTAGAGGTGAAAATTGTTTTCAGGCTGGCTAATAGGGCCATTTCAGTGGAGGGGGGAGGTGGGGGAGGGATTTCCCAGGATTTCGAAGAGAAGAAGGAAGGAAGGCCGTAAGTCACAAGAAAAGATCCGGTTTGCCCGAAAGTTGGGGGCGCATCCATTTCACCTCTTAAGCACTAGGGTTCGCTTTGGATTTCCGGTCTTGGATAAAAGGCTGAGTTTGGGTCCTTTGGGGTCCCCCACCTACCACCCCGCCACCCAGATGTTCCCAAATGCAGAGCCTGGGACGCAGGGCACCCAAATATCCCGTAGGATCCCCGGGGATGAAGGTCGGTGGTAGTTTCCTCCAGAATGCAACAATTGCCGCACAGGGCTGCAGCGAAAGGGGGAGGTTAGGTGTGCACGCAATTATTTGGTGAAGATTGAAGATGTCACTTGGACAATTGAGAAGGGGGGAAAGAGGCAGACAATCACATTTTTTCACAAGTCGGAGGTGTTAATAACAGGCTAAGGCCCTTCAAATGCCAGGGTGATGGACACCCTCCTCCCCACCCCGCCCCCAAGCCCTGCCTCACACCGGAAACCTAGCACAAGGGAGCCGGGCGAAGGAGACGAAGAAGCTTAATTGCCTGCCTGACTGGCTCGTTCAGCACCCAAAGCTGCAACTTTCTAGCTGCATTTAAGGGGGGGGGGGTTCTCCTCCAGAACCAAATTGCTCCCAGCATTCCCTATGCAGTTAGCACCGGGAGCGGGGGTCACCATGACCCAGATCAAACAGGGCAGACGTGTGCCGAGGAGGCCAAGAGCAGCGAGGAGGACCCAAATCCCCCAGCCCAAGGCCTGCTGTGCAACATGGAGAGTGGGGGCTCTTGCCTCCTAAGCCAGCCTTAAGCATCCCTCTCCCCTAGTCAAATGGGGTCTTGAATGAGGGGCAGGGCAGCCCAGAAGGGACCTGGATCAATGCTGCAAGGGTTGCAACAGGAACAGAGCAAAAGAGGGCAGGGGGTCTTCTCTGGATGCCCCCCAAGCAGAGGGCTGCAGGCATGACCGGTGTTAAGAGACAGCAGCCAGGTTCACACAACACAGGAAGGAGTTGTCTGCGTGGAAGCCCAGCAGGTATGAACGGGGCCTTAATGTTAACCCGTTGCCTGGTTTATTTGTCCGGGCACTGCCAGTGAAGTCAACACGCAGCCTTAGTTCAGCGAGTTGTCAGAACGGGGTGCCTGTGTCTCTATTCCGTCCTTCCTCCAGCCCAAGGATTGCTTCCCCCCTCCCTGGGAAAAAATGAAAGAGAGAGAGAAATAGATGAGAAATAGAAAGCAACAGGGCTAGCCAGGCAGTCGTGCGCAGAAAGCCTCAGACAGACACCAGGGCCGATCGCTCCCAGCCAGCTCGGGCAGAGGGCAAAGAGGGTCTCAGAGTCCGCCAAGGGACCGCTCGAGGTTACAAGCTGCGGCATTTCCCAGCAATCCCCAGAACGTCTGTATGCAAAGTTGACGGTCTGCCTCTAGTGCCAACTGCTCTCTCCCCCCCCATTGTTGTCCCAGAAGTCCTCCAGCCACCCCCCACCCTCCCCAGCAATCTCAGGGCGGGGGAAGGACCCTTGTTCTGAAGGACGCCCTGCAGGGAGGAGAAGCACGTGTCTTGACACAATCTGTGCCCCACGACTCCCATATTCTGGAAAAGCACCCCAGAGGGTCAGGGCAGGCCCCTTGCCCCCCCTCCCCATTCATATTCCTTCCAGCCACGCTTAGTTCTCTCCCCCAGTTGCACAATTTGGGGCTCAGGGGTCACCCGGGAAGACTGGGATTCCTCAGTCGAGACCCCCCTTTTCCCCATTTTCAATAAGGCAAAGGGGGGACCCCACTGTCCACCGACGTCGACCCTGGCTTGCTGTTCTACAGGAGTGACGGATGCATGCTCAGCTCAGCGGCCCTGTATTAAATTACACGTTAAGGGTGGCGGGGAAAGGCCGGTGTTGCAGCACCAGGCCCGTGTTCCCCAGCCTGCCCGCCCAGGCTGCGTCCCCGCAAATCTTCCCCGAGCCTTGACACCTCATCTCAGCTCACTTAGAGCGGGTATTTATGGGCATCGAGTTTGACCTCTCGCCGGCTGCTTCCCCTCCATAAACAAGCATTCCCAAATCCCTCCTCGGCCCGGCGGCGTTATTACTCTGGCCTCCGAAGGCCAGCCGAGCCAGTAACTCTCCGGCGGGTGACACGGCGGGGACGGCGGTGCATCACTCTGGCCGGCAGATTGGCAGGCGGGGGGCTCTCGTTTGTCAACGCCCGGCTGACAGAATTACGGGCCCTTAAATGAAACGATATATCTGGGGGAAGTCAAATCTTTTTCCAGTCCAGAGGCGCTGAGGGAAGGGGCAGAATATTGCCTGTGACCCCGATGTCAAGAGGGTAATTAGACCCACAGCAACGCAATCGTCCCTCGTCCTTCGCTGTAAGGCGCCAACTCCCCCCCCCCCCGCCGCCACCCAGGGACCTTGAAGCCATTGTGGGGCGGGGAGGGGGAAGAGGGTCCTGCCACATCTCCCTGTTCTGTTTTTTTTTTTTTAATTTAGCTTGGCAGTCTGCTCCCTTGGGACAGAGACAATGGGTGGCTTTCAAAGAAGGGAACCCCCCCAGGTAAAGCAAACCATCAAAGGTGGCCGTAAGGACTGCAAAACCTGCCCTCTAAGGGCCAAAGGTAGAATCTCTCTGAAAACCAGCCGTTCTGCTCTCTGGTTTCAGAGCTTCTGCCCCAAGGGCCTGACCCAGGATAGCTTGGTTTCGCATCCCTTGTCCCCCTTCCCCATGGTGTTTTCCAAAGGCCAGCACTTTTTCCCTCCCTCTGGCCTGGGGGTGGGCAACCTACAGCCCTCAGCCACTTGCAGCCCTTGGCCCAATATCTAAAGTCCTCTAGGGGAGAGCAGGCCAGGTGTCTGCCAAAGACTCTGTGACCCTATGGCTCGGGGGCTTGAGAGGAGAAGGTAGCCAAAGAAGGACTATGACTATGACTCCCGGTCCCATAGATAATAATAATAAAAAAAAAACTCAGATTATCCATTATCCTTCTTGCAGGGTTACTGTTCTCTGCATCCTTTGCCATTCATTCAAGATCATTTCCAAGTTGGTTTTTTGCTTTCTGAAACCGAGTGGCCTTCTCTCCCCCCCCCCCCCCAGCAGCACCCACCGATTTTGGTGGGCAGAAGATGCTTCAAAGCAGGAGAATAAACTTCATCTCTTCGTAGGGAGAGGAGCAGGCGGCCAGCATTGTAAAAGCAGCCGCTATCCATTAACTTAATTATGATGTTGCTATGATTATGAAGATTTCAGTTTGTAGCTCTCACCCACCCACAAGACACTTGGGGAAGCTCACAGAAGCACCACGTTAACACAAACACTTGAAAATCAGCAACGGTTAAAATCATAATAAACTTACCCAGGAATATTATACCTCTGTCTAAGCCTTTTTAATCCCGTTTCAAAGTTACAGGGATGAGCACTGGCCTTGAAAACAGGTGTTGGAGCTGAATCCTCCCCTCCCCACAGCTGTTCTGAGCTACCCACTTTGTTCACACTACAGAGCAGCATGTATTGTCCAAAAATGCGCCCACTAGGGAGAACTGCTCGCAACATTGCACGCTTGGAAACAGGATGTGCAGAAAAGCAAGGACAACCTGGAAAACGCAGCTCCAAATCTGTAGGAGTTTTGAGGGAGGAAGAAGACGAGGACAAAACAGAGGGAGTGCAAGCGATCGGTGATTGCAAAACTTTTACCCGCATTCTCGAAAGCTAAGCAACTCTGCAGTGACGCTACCCAGAGAAGGGTCTTACTAGCCCCTGGCCATATTCCAGACCAGCCTTCGAGCAGTTGGCTCGAATGCCAGGCACAGGGTTTCTATTCTGCCAGTGGGTTTAGTACGGTGACGTAAAACGCACTCTGGTGAAAAGTTTGTTTCAACCTCTTCACGGGGAAAGGGCAGGGGAAGGAAGGAAAGAGAGGGAGATTTCAACGGGTGCACAACGCTTGCTAATAGAAATGGCGCACACACCTACTGGCATCTTTTGCAAGAAGGGGCAGGGATGGCAGGCTGGAGGAACGGCCTGCCAGAAGACGGGGTGACCAGCACAATGTTGGATGCTTGGCTAAAGGGGAGCGAGGGAGAGGGCTGGATCGGGTGGCCTGTCGGCCGATGAAGCCTCCATGTGCACGCGTAGTCTACCCCCAAATAGGGAAAGGGATGCAGAGGAAAAGGAGGGGAGGGCCACCGGGCTTGTGGCTCTACCACCGGGTGAGAACAGAATGGAGGCAGGACTTTGGGGTAGATGGGACAGACTCCTCCCCAGGCCATAAAGTGCAGACTCAGTTAGCTGGTCCAAGGTGCGAAGTCCTGCTTTGCTCTGAGTGACTGTGGGGAGGGGGACAGGCACCCCCTGCCATTTCAGCTAGTCCCAAGCTCAGCCCCATTCAACCAGAGTTGAGAGGCCAACAACGCCCTCTTCCCGCCTCTTCCGGTGAGACACAGTTTTGTAGGGTCAGTCCTTCCTTGGACCGCAGCCTGTCCTGGAGTTGGACATGCTTGCTGCCAACCCCCCCCCCCTTTAATTTCCCCTTCCTGTCCTACCAGCAAAGCAACTACAACCGAGGGCCAACACCAGCCATCTCCAGCTGGAATTCTCCAAGTGTGTGGCAACAGCTGGGTTTCCCTGCACAGCTGTCTGGAAAGACGCCCCAGGGGCGTCTCGGATCCCATCCCTGAATTCTGTTCATGGTGCAAACTTTGCTGCTGCCCTGCGCCCAGCTCCTGGACCCTCGACTGCCGAGCCCAGGCAATGGGCCCCCGCATGGCAGCCCCCAGCCCACAGTTATGCATCTCAGCCTTGGCCGTGTTGACTTCACTGTCTGAGGCACATAAAGCGCGGGGACCAGCTGGCGCAGAAAGTACACCTGCTAAATGTTCCCATTCACGCAAGTGGGGCAAATAGCAGGCACACCCCATATCAGCAAGGAAAGGGGCACCCTGGTTCCCCAGATGTGTTCTCTTGAGGTTCCCTTAGAAAGAAAAACCGGCCAGTGATGGTCCCAGTTCCACCTCCCAGCGTTGGAACCAACCAATGGCCCTCCCAGTGGCACCCCAGGGGAAAACTCCCTCTGGACCCCCTTCTCAGACCAGCCCTGCAATATTGCCTTGGGCAGGAGGGGGGTCCTCTCCCGTTCACCCCTGCCCGGGCACTCACCTCCAGCTCCTTGAAGAAGATGCAGCTGCGCGCCCACTCCACGATGGCGAAGAGCGTCTGGTCTGCCATCTTGCACAGGAGGCCGAAGGCGCTCAGCTTCTCGGGGCGGCCTTTGCCCTGCTCCTGCTGCAGGCAGGCCAGGATGCGGCCCTTCAGCTGCGCCTCGTCGGGCTCCAGCTGCAGCAGCTTCAGGATCACCTCGGGCATGTCCAGAGCCGTCACGGGGGACCCTCCACTGCCACCACCAGGATAGGCCTCTGGGAACGGGTACGCTGGGGCAGCCTCATGGGGATGCGCGGCGTAGGGCTCCGGGAACTCGGACTTGATGGCCCGGCTGGCGAAGGGAGGGTAGTGGTAGCCGGAGAGCGGCCCGGGCCCCGCCGGCCCCGGCCCCGCCAGCGCGGGCGTTCCGTAGGGGCTGCGCTCGTAGTCGACGGGTGTCATAGCGGCGGCGCTGGGCGGCGGCAGCCCCTTGGCCGCGCCAGCGGGGTGCTGGTGGTGGGCCAGGCTGTGCAGGGAGGGCGGCAGGCCGCCGTAGTCCGCCACCTGCACGGGTGAGACGATGGGAGGTGGCGGAGGCGCCGCCGGGGCCGTCTCCAGCTTGAAGCCGTTGGCGCGGATCAGCGCCTTCTTCTGCTGCTTCAGCGCCCGGTCGCGCTTGTACATCGGGCCGAACTTGTTCCTCCCCCCGCGCATCCGGTCGGCGCGCACGGCTGCAAGGAGCGAGCACCGAGGCGGCGTCAGCGGCGGGGAGGGCGCCAGCAAACCACCACCACCCCCGGCCTCCACCGGCACACCTTTCGACCTCCCCTGCACGCCCCGTCGGGGGGGGGGGGGTTGGAGTGGAGAAGGTCCGGCTGCGCGGCTGGTGGCGCCGAAAGGAGAAATGCAGAAATGGGCGGAGAAGTAACGGGCAGCCCCAGAGGGAGAGGTCCCGGGGAAAGGGGAGCGTCCGTTGCGCTCCGGGGCTTTCCCAGGTGTCGCCTGCGGTAGGTGCCCCTCGCAGGCTCCTCTGCCCCTCCTTCCTGCTTCCCGGCCTCTCCTTCCCCCTCCGCCCCGGTTTGTTCTCAAGGGCGCAGCTGCCTTGCAAAGGGGCCCCGGCAGACGGGCCGCCTCACCCAACAAGGGGATTCTGGAGCGCTTCCGGCTCCCCACCGCCACCAAGATCCATGAAGACGAGAGACACCGGAGGGGCGGGGAGAGAGCCGGGAAGCGGTTCCAGCTGGAGGGGGGAAGCCAGACCGGGCACCGTCTATTTAAAGAGGAGTTTCCTCTCCCGAGTTCCTCCAGCGTAAGGAGGCAGGGAAGGAAGGGGGAAGCGGTGGCGGCCGGACGCAGAGTCTCGGCTAAAGTTTCGCCGCGGCCCCCCCCCCCCCGTCCTCCCCCGCGCAGGTGAAGGGCCCAAGGAACCCCCACTCCTTCAGCTGGGCGCCCCGATCTAGGCGCTGCCTCCCTCCCCCTCCCCCCTCCCCATCGCTTCTTCTCCCGGGGAGGGGCAGCAGACCACTCCAACCCACTTCCAGACTTCTGTTCACACGAGGCGCTTTCCTGGGCTCCTCCGAAACGTGGTTTTTCCCGGGGGTCAACGTTCAAGGTGCCCCCGACCTGGCTTGGCGCCAGGGGCCGTGCTCAAAGGCGCTCAACTACTTTCTGGTCTCGCGGGATGGGACGGGCCACACCTAAAAGGAGCTCGTGAATTGTTTTTGGGCCCGGAGAAAGCTGCCCCCCACGTTTTTGTCCTGAAGCCAGAAACGGGGCTAAGTAAACCACGATTCGGTGAGCCGGAGGGAAGCTTGTCCCGCGAGAAGCATCTCGCTGCCCCGACGGGACTTGCCGGGGCAGGTCTCTCTATCCGGCGGGGGGAGAACCCTTCCTTACCGCCCGCTGCTTTTAAAGAGAGGACGGCAGAGGGTCGGGCGTCAATCCCGCGCCTTCCAGGCACGTAGCCCGGGCAAGAGGGAGGGGCCGTTCGTTGGGGGGCACGCAGGCCAGCGTCTCTCGGGGGCCTCGGGCTCCTTTCGGCAGGAGGGGCGCGCGCTCTGCAACCTGAGCTTGGTGTCCTGAACCATGTACGGGTCCTGCACATGGGCAGAGCGCCTCGCCTCCCTCACTGCGGGCTCGTCCCCAAACACCTCCCGGTCTCTGTGGGCGACTGTTGACGATTCTCTGCCTTTCGTCCCCTAACCCCGTTTTCTTCCGCCCGAGGAAGAGCTTTCGTTTTCTCTAGATCTCAAGGCCGCCCGCCCGCTGGCGACCTCGGCTTCTGGCCACCCTTGTCCGCCCGGGCGCAGAGGAGGAACCCCCCCGCCGGCCGAGGCTGCCAGCATCGGAGGCAAAGCTAGAGGGGCGCGCCCTCCCTCCCCCACTCCCCCCCCCCCCCCCAGCAAAGGCCCTTCCGCCGCGCAAGGAGTCCCAAGCCGGGCCCGGAGCGCTCACCTTCCAGCCGCATTCCCACGGCCAGGCACTTCTGAAAGCGGCAGTAAGGGCACCGCTTCCGCTGCGTCTTGTCGATCTTGCAGCTCTGGCTCTCGGTACACGTGTAGTGCTTGTTGTTCTGCACCGTCCGCTTGAAGAAGCCCTGGGCGAGGAGAGAGGGGCTGAGAGAGGCGGAAGGAAAGAGAAAAGGAGTGCAGGAAAACGCGCAGGGACTGCAACTCCCAGAATTCCCCGGCCCGCCCGAGTTGGGGGATTCTGGGAGTTGGTTCAACCCACCGGGAGGAGAGGGTCCAGAGAGGGGCTGCATGACACGGTTAATCTGTGGATGGAATCCACCCCTTTTCTGGGTTCACACAATACGCAGGCCGGTGAGTCCGGCCCTGGATGCGAGTCGTGATGGCCGAGAACCGCAGCTCACCATATAATCTGCTGTCTTGGCTCACAGAAAATGTCCCCCGATTTTCTCGGCCTTTCCCTCTCCCCATATTATCCTCACCACAGCCCCGTGAGGTAGGTTAGTCTGAAAGCATAGCTAAGCATCAGCCCCGGCCGGAGAGAGGACGCGGGTCGCCCCTCCCTGCCAGAACTCAGCATTTCATCCTGACCCTCCAGCTCTCAGCCTCAGCGCCCCTCCGCAAAATGGGGTTAACCCTGACCTAAGTTGAAGGAATGGCTGAACAGGATGCGCAATCCGAACGTAATAACTAGTGGCTGGTTAATAATTACAATTATTTAAAATAATGTTATCAATATCAGTGCGAGGGCTCTTATTGAAATAGGACTCGAAGCAAGATTCCACATGTTAATAATAATAACAACAACAACAACAACGTCTTTAACGCTAACATGAGGATTCCTATTTTCATACGACTCCACGCTTCGCAAAAACTCATTCCTTCTCGGGTCCTGCTTTCCCTCGTACACCCTCAAGTCCAGGGAATGGGGCGAGGGTCCTCTCCCGACCCGGGGCTACCCTTTTCACACCCCTCCCAGCTAGAGGATCAATCGGCCCCTCTCCAAAATAACAGGAAAAAAAATCCAGAGGAAGAAGAATAAGCTATTTTTGAAAAGGCCACACCTTGATTTTAATAAGTCGGAGTTCTGAAGACCCTTTCTCAGAAGTCCGCTCTTAAGGTGACGGCGGGATGGGGGTGGGGGGTCGTTTGGGAGACTGGCTTGATAGAAGGACACAGGAATCAGCCTTGTCTCCGCCCCCCCCAAGAAATCAATACAATTATGCACGCGCGCGGTCAGGAATAACCAAGAAAGGGGGAGAAATTCCGGATTCCGCCCCGCCCTCAAAGTCCCTCTCCTCCTTTCCCTGAGGCCGACAGAAGCCAAAGGAGACTCTACCGCGCCCCAGTTCGGCCCTGGGAGCGCCGCCCCACAACTGACCACTGGGCCTGCGACCCTTCCGGGGGAAGAGGGGGCGCGGAAGCCCAGGAAGGGGGCCGATAGCCCGCCGAGGCGTCTTCGAGGTGCTTTCGTTTCTAGCCACTGCCGCCATTTCGCTTTTTCGTTTCCGATCTAAAATATTTCTTCCTGTTGAGAATGAAAAAGACACACACACCCCGCCCCTTTCAAGTTCAGCCCGGGTACGAAATCAAACTCGCGGGGTTTAATCCCCCCCCGGGGGGGGGGGGGAATTGACTGGCCTCATTTCGGTCCGCGTTCCTGGGATGCCGTTTTCCTTCCAGAATGCGGATCCAGACCCGAACGAGTCTGATTCTGACGGTTTCACGCTCCGGTTTCTTCCCAGGTCCCTACCTCTCTCCTATTCCTTCTATTCTTCTTTCGATTTCTCTTTCGGTATAATCTGACTTTTAATCATTCTCGCTCTCTCGGTCTGCCCAGAAATCTTTCGGAAGAAAACGACTGCATGAGAAAAGAGGGCCGAAGCGACGCCGGATTGAGCTTCCCTACTACTTTTTAACCGACCCGAGCACGACGCCCTAAAAGAGACCGATTTTAACACCTGGATTTCCAAGCAATGGACCGTTTTCCTGCGGGTGTTCGGTCCAACGGACGCCGGGTTAAAAATCAAGCAGAAAACCCGAAATTCGTTCGGCACTAAACCGCCTTCGCCCAATTAATTTCGCTCCGTTCCTAAATTAACCTACTGCTCTGGGTTCGCGCAATACGCTGGACCTGGAAGGATCCAAAAGGCTCACTTCGCACAACGCGCGGAATCCCGTAGGCGCAGAAATGAAATTAAATGATCTAGATGATACCAAATAAAATATTTCCGTGCAGGTTCAACCGAACCGCTGAAGCCTCTGCTAGAAAACCCACCGAGTGTCCGGGGTGGGTGGGTGGGGGGTTCTGCTCCAGTCGTGCAACCGTTTTCTCTCCCTCGAAGAATTGGATCAGCAAATGCGACGGAATTGTAGAAGAGGAAGCCTGCCACGAAGCCAAAGGCCGCAGCGAACAGCCGAAATTCGATTATTATTATTATTAATTATTATTATCATTATTAATATTCGTTGCCGCCAAGACGGAAAGCGTGACCAGATCCGAACCGTAAATGGCTCCGGAGGTTACAGCTTGGCGCTGTTTTTTTTCTTTCTTCGCCAGCCTCTTTTCCCGTCCGGGGGTTGAAAAGCTCCAGGCCCCCAAACCGTCTTCCTCTCCGCCGTCCCGAGCGCAGAAGCCGCCAGAGCCCCGAAGGCGGGTCTGTTCTGGGGCGCGCCGCCGCCGCCGCCGCCGCCGCCGCCGCCACGGCATCTTGCGATCCTCCTCCCCGTTTTCGTTGGCAACATTAATTATGATAATTCCGGCGGCGCCGGCGTTCTGGGGGCTGGCCGTCTCCCCAGGCACCCTGGTCGCCCCCAGTTTTCGGGGTGCCCTCTCTCCCGCAGGCCCAGGGCTGCGCTGCTGAGCGCCGAGGGCCAGGCCTTTGACGCGCGCCCCCCCCCTCCCCGCCGCCCCAGCGAGCGCGGCGCCTACCTTGCAACTTTCGCAGGTCAGAAGCCCGTAGTGGTAGCCCGAGACTTTATCCCCGCAGACGGGACACAGCTCGTCCAGGTCTTCGTCGTAGGAGTAATCCATCACCCTCGCCGGGCCTGCGGGAAGGAGAAGAGCCGGGCAGCGCCTGGGAGCTCCCCCGGGGAGGGGGGAGGGAGGAGGGAGGGAGGGGGCGCGGCGGGCGGGCGGGCGGGCGGTGCGGGAGCCGAGGGCGGCAACAGCCCCGGCGAGTGGCGGGCACGGGAGTTGGGCAACGGGCAGCGGCCACCTTTATAGCCGCGGGGACGTGTGCGCCGCTGCGCCTCCGCACCGCTCTCTGCGGGCGGGGACGCAAAGGACCCCCCCGCGCCGCCGGGGAAGGAGGGCACTGGAGGGGGCTTCGCTCTCTGCTCTGTCCCCGGGGGGGGGGGCGGGCTCGGCCAGAGTCCACCCTCCCCCTGCCCGGCGGTGCTCCTCCCGCCCAGCCGCCCAACGGGATTCGCGGCCTCCGCCCTCTTCTTCCTGCCCCCATTTCCAGAGGAGGAAAGGTCCCGTCTGTCTCCCCGAGTCAGAGCCCCGACGGAGCGCACCGGTTGCTCCACGCAGCCGGGAGAGACGACGGATCTGGCTTCGGCAGGAGACTGGAAGGCTGCGGTGTGTCCCTTCGGCTTTCCGGCAAGCAAAAAGTTCCCCAAGACGCACACCAGGCCAGCCGCGGCCGAAGAGCCCAGCCGCCCTGACTCCCCATCACAGCAAGGCCGCTGCCGGGCGCGCGGCTCCCCTCCTCCCTGGGTTGATGGGACCTGCCCTCCGAGACCCGAGGGCTGTCCACACCACACGGTTTCCCCATCCTTAAGGGACCCTGATTTCTTCCACTGACCCAGTTTCTGGGTCCACACGGTGCAATGAGCCTTCAGCCATCCCATAGCTGGACTGGCACAGGAGTCTATTAAAATGCGTCTGGTGCTTTTGTGGCTCGGGGTATGGTCGTGTGAATGAAGTCTTAAATTCTCTCCCTTCTCCTCACCTCCCTCGGGGATTTCCCCCACCTACGAGCTGGAGACACACACACACACACACACACACACACACACCGCCAGTCTCTTTCTGTGGGTAAACTTCCCTGATCACCTGTGTTCCTGGGGTGTTGGGACACAGCTCCCATCCTCCCTGCCAGCAGCAGGAGTCAAGAGGGAAATTGTAGTCCCAGCCCTTGGCTTAGGGAACGCAGCGCAACGCGCAGGAAGAACACGGGCGATTTCTCCGCCGAGCTGCGGCGCGTGAAAGTTGGAGGGCGGTCTGTCTCTTCCCACCACCCCCTTCCCACGGCGCCGGGTTTTCGGAAGCCTTGCTCGCTTCTTCCCGATTGAATACAAGTCCGTCAGACCTGGGGCATCTCGAGGGCAGGGCGGTGGGTACAAAAGATGGGGAAGGAAGGAAGGAAGGAGGGAAGGATCTATCTATAACCTTCCCCTCCCGTAAAAGAGAGAGAGAGAAAGAAGGGAAGGGAAGGGGAAAAAAACGCGCGCACCCACGCCCTCCCTAAACCGCTTGCTCCCTAACGGCAGCGGCTCTGGCGTTCTGCGTTCATTTTACCACACCTGGCGAGAAATCGCGAACTCCGCGCTGCAGGTCTGAGCCGGCGATACAGAGAACAGGGAGGGAGGAGGGCGCTTCCTCTCCTCCCCCCCCCCCCCGACGACCGGGAGCGGCGGAACTTCCCGGGGGGGAGCGCTCCGAGGCGCAGGACAGCGCGAGGCCCCCTCGGAATCTGGGAAGGGCTGGAGAAAGGGGATTGCCGCGGACTTACGGGGGGCACGCAGGGGACGATTCCTTTTTTCTTCACACACACACCCGCTGCCCATGTCCTTCCCTACTGGCCTAGGGAAACTCCTCGCTTCCCTGACAGTAGCAGGGGTGGGGGGGCATGAACTTCGGGGACTGCGTCCTCCCCGCCCCTTGAGCTTCTGGAGACCTGCCGGGTGCCATTGCCTGACGCCTTCAGCCTTACCTATCCCCGGGCAAAGGGCCTCGACTCTCTCCGTCTCTAACCTCCAGGGCAAAAAGCTTCTACCAGAATCAAAACCCGCCACAAAACCCTGAGGGGCTCTTGCTGAGACAGAGGGCGATTTTCGTGTAATTGGCACGCAGGGGCTGCAATGTTTTGCCCTTCCTTCCTTGTCTTGCCCGAAGCTCCTTTTTAACCTCCCCACCATGGTCGGAAGGGCTGGGGCGGCAACAGACGGTCCCAGCCCAGCCCGCAAACGGGAGCGGGCAGCGCTGCAGCCGGAGGAGGAAAAACAAACCCGAAAGGAATGGTCAAGTGGAACCGAAAGAAAATCCAGAGCGAGCAAGCAGGGCCCGCTACGGCCAGAGAGCCTTGGCATGGGCGCCCCTCTTCTCTCCGCCCGACCGGCCAGCCGCGGGTTGGGCAGTGCCTCCCGCCTGCCCGCCCACTGCCTCTGTGGAGGTCAAAAGAGCCAGAACCAGCAGGAGCAGCCGCACACTTCGCCCGGCCTTCCCTCCCCACCCACAAGGCAGCCAGCCTGAAGTCTGAGCGCCTGGAAATCTAGCCTCTCAAGGAGTAGGCTGGGCCGATGGAGATCTCCCTGCAAGGAGCTGGATTGCACTGCAGGAACGAAGGTCCTCTCCCCCCACCCCGCACGGCAGGAGCACGCGCCCCCCCACATTGACACACACACGTCCACACACTTGCACAAATCCATTTTCCTCATTCTACCCCCAATCCAGGCGAAGCTGCCTTTGCCCCGTGCCTTCCTGTGGGGAGGGGTGCGGGGGCCCTGCCTCGTCTCGCTGGGTCTCCCCTCCAGCAGCGTTCCTGGAAGGAAGCATTTCCTGAGAACAGAGTCAGCCTCAGCTGGATGGGAAATGGCGGCCCAGAGTTGCCTGCGGTAGAGAGTCGGAGGCCTGAAGCCGGCATTCTCTTGCAGAGGAATGCCTGCTAATCCAGGGAACAATATTATCCCGAGAGCCAGAGTGCCCCTAAGATTAGGCAGAGTGTCCCTTCCCTCCAGGCCAGGGCTGAACTGGAAGAGGCAGACATCTTTGGGCTGTTGAGGTTTCAATCTGGGAAAGGCGAGCTTGTCTGTCCAGATGTACAACTGGTGGGAAGGATGCTAGGATGGCAACACAACATCTTGAAGGTCACATGCCGCCGCCACCACCACCCAGCTTAGTCAAAAGGATGGAGTGGCCATCAACCCAACTTCGTAGCTAACACAGACGCTAATCCCTTTTAAGCGGGGAATAAATTTCAACAGGGCATTAGAAGAATGGGACGAGAAGGTCCAACCTAACCAACGTTGTCCTCTTTATTCCATTTATATCCCCTGTGGCACGGGATTCAATAGAGACACAGGCAAAGTCCCCCATCTTCCTTTTGACAATCCCAAATCAAATGCAAAGACAGAGGAAGAGGATGCCAAGCCCTACTGAAACTGACCGGCCGTGTTTAGCTGAAGACAGACAAGATTGAGCAGGACGCAGAAGCAGAGAAGGGCCATCTCACAGAAGACTTGTTCTCTGATGCCCATGGGAATATGATTAAACATAATGGGCCTCCTTTGAAGGAGCCTGGATTTCATGGGAACATTTGGAGAACCTGGACAAGTAAACAATAGACCTAGTTTCTGGAAGGTTGGTTGGATTCTCTCTTTACATGTCTCCAAACTTAGATCAGTAAGCATTGGTTGGGAATTCTCTTATGCTGGGCATCCTGGACCAAAGAGCAGGCTAGATGACCTCCAAGCCTCCTCCGGTTCTTCCGTCCTAGAAGACTAAAAGAGCTTCTTCCCTCTTACAAGGGCCTTCCTCTCTTTTGGACTCTGGAATGTGTGATGGAATGAAGGAAGCATAACAAAGCAACTTTCCCAGCCTCATCCATTTCTAGCAGGCCATCTTGTCCCCCCCCCACCTGGACCGTTTCTGTTTGCGATCCCTCACGCGCGCATTTACAAATCAAGCCGGATCCCCCTTCCCACCCACTGAGCCCAAAGTCCTGCTTTCTAACTCCAAACCCGAGAGGAGAACTTTTTGCGGACCGAGAATCCGCCATTCAAGGGCAGCATCACATTTTTTCTTTAGGAGGAAGAGAAGGAAAGGAGGGGCAAACGTCTGAGAAAGGTTCCCGTGCAACCAGCATCATCCCCCAGTTTTAATGGGGGAACAGAGGTTCCTGAAAAGGAACCTTTTCTCCACCCAAAATGGAGGTTTTAAACCATTATTCACTTTCCATGCTAAGATGTGGCTTGGCTCAGTTTCTATATTTTTGGGGAAGGCGGGTTGGTGTTATCAACTAATGGAGCAAAGACACCATGGCCTGCTCGTGTGCAAGTTCTCAATCTGGGCCTAGCATCCTCTCTTCCAAAACAAAGCCATCCCCCCCCCCCATCAAAGCAGCCTGATTGGTCCCACCATGGAAACTGCCTCAAGTTATGACCTCCTGGAAGTTCCTCCTGATTTTTTGCAGAAGCAAAGTGGCACAGCTGGCACAGTGGGGAAGGATAGCCCTATGAGGGACTGGCACATTCACCAGCAGGTCTGGGCAAACAACAAACCCTGATGAGGTAAGAAAGGTGCCATCAAAGATTCTACTTCCAGTTCAACGTATTCCGGAGTTGAGATCTTGCAGGCCACGCCGGCATAAATGGAGAGATTGGCAGACAATCTCATCCCACCTCATCCCTAGCCGGAGACAAGGAATTATTGCAGAAGTAGATAAAAGTACAATTGTTTAAATGACCTTGGCAGTGGCTGTTAACAGTCACTTACTTGGAAAGTAGCCCTCTGTCTCCTTCTCTGCCCGCGCGACTCCAGAAGTGAAGATGGCAAAGGCCAAACCCTTGGACTCTGGTCTTAATCCGGATGGAACCACATGGAGCCCACTTTGCGACCACGGGTCCTGCTTCCAGGTGGAACTGTGGGCGCGCTTGTCCTGGGAAGTGCAGCCTTTGCCGGACACTCAGCCAGTCCCCGCCTCCAAATGGTGGCCACGATGGGCTCGAAATGCTTGCCTCATTGGCTTTCTCCACGGCACGTGACAGCGTTAGCGAAAAAAAAAGAAGAAGAAACGAAATTAAGATACAAAACACTGTTCCTAAACCAGCATCAGAATGTGGCAGCTGAGAAGATAAAGGAGGACCTTTGCCATAGATAAAGCAACAGGAGAAGGAAACTTGTTAAAGATGGTTTAGGGAGGGGCCCTGTGTGGACAGAGAACAGGCTCATTAAAAAATATGAGGGAAGGAGGGAGGGGAGCTCCGATGGATTTATTGCTCTGGTCCTGCTGGCCTGAACGATTTTATTTTTCTGTGCTCACCAGTCCACGGTTGGAAGATGAAGGCTGGTGCCATCCTGGTTCAACCTCAACCGCAGGCCATGGAAAAGCCAGACTTCCATTTGGGCTGCTGCGAGCGGCTTCGGGGGTTGCTTTGTTTTGCTTCAGACCTGCCTCACTTTTAAATTGTGTCAAGCGAAAACCCCTCTGCTTTCATGCGCAAAGGCAGCTTGGATGCCTAGTTGGAGGACAAATGCATTTGGACCATATTTGTATCCAAATGTTTCCAAGCCGTATCTGCGTTGGAGGGACAGAGGCGCTGGTGTGCCCTGGCTTGCCAAGGCTTGCCCTTTGCAGAACATCTCAGTGGGGCTTGCAGATTCAAATAATAATTTTTTAAAAATGTGCAAAGAATGGCTTGCCCACAGCGAACACCCTAGAAAAATCTGCCCCAGATGGAGATGTGGCCAGAATGTCCACCAAAATGCATCCAGATAGGGTGGGGAAATGGCACTTGCGATGGGGAAAATGGGAAACTGAGCCAAGTCAAGGCTTGCAGGTCTTCTCATCCTTCTCATCGGATATGGAGAAGGCTCTACTAGCTGGGAAGACCAAGTAGAATGGTGGCGATCTTCCAGAAGATCAGGGTGAACCCACCATCCCCACGAGAGCATGAGGTGTGACTTCATGATGTCAGAAAACTCAAGGATTTCTGCCTGAGATGAATGTAGGCTAATACAGAGTGAGTTCTGCCTCTTCCCAAAGCCATCACAATGCTTAGGAGAACCTCAAAGGTCACTCAATCTAACTTCAGCTCTCCAGCCGTCATCCTCTTCTGAGACAGCTTGTTTCGCCACCACGGTTTTAATAACCAAGAAAGCTGTTCCAAACATTTCACGGACGTTCTTTTTCTTCTACCTTGAATTGTCTGGTCCCATTCCTGTTTCCTAAAATGACATTAACCCCCCACCCCAATGTTTCTGTGTGGATTAAAAAGAAAACAATCTAGTTCAGAATGAAGTCTAGGCACGCCATATTTCTTTTTCAGCTGGTGAAAAGGCTAAGTGTTCACTTCTTTTCTAGGCTAAACCCTCCCATCACCTCTCTTTCTTCCTCACCATCTTCACAAAGACATTTGGCGCGTCAATGTCCTTAGACTACGATGCTCAAAAACGGATAGTAGGAAGAAAAGAGACTAGTCTTAATTTACTCAGCCAAAAGCATCACTTCAAGGCTGCTTCTTGGAGAAGCATCTTGTGATATGGCTGATGGATTGATTTTTTTTTTATCAGTTTTGGGGTGGGGAGAGTGTGAGGAGATGACACAAAAGAATTAAAATGTCAGGAAATCCCACGAGCGCCACAATATTGTCGTAATGCAGACAAGCAACTTAAGAATGGTGGTGGGAATTTTTGCAGCAATCCAGCAGCAGCAAAACAACATGGGGGGGTTATTTTGGAAGGGATCAGGGGCTGGGGGTTTTAATAAGGGGGGGGTTCCTTGAAGGGAGGTCCTGTGATGACAGGAGGAAAAGATTGGCTTCCCAAAGCATGATGAAAAATCAGTGGGATCTGCACTGTTGCGGTTGGTGCCCCCCCATTTGTAAAGTATCCTTCTAAAAACCCACAAGGTGTATTTCTGAGCGGCTTGATCTGCAGATGCTGCTGTGGCAACGATGTCCTATTTCTGTTCAAGAGGAAGAACAAGAAAGGGAGTTTGGACTTCTGAATGCTCTCTCTCTCTCTCTAACTTTTAGGGTTTCTTCTCTCGGAAGCGACGTCTTTTCTGCACCGTCCCCACGCTCAAGCTGCCTCGTGTGCTTGTTCTGTGCCGGTCAAGAAGGCGTGATGCTTCCAGATCCTGAATCTTGCAGCCCAGCTACCCCAGCACTCTCTCTCTCTCTCTCTCTCTCTCTCTCTCTCTCATTGGCTGGGCTGCTGAGCAGAATGCCTGCAGCCATCCAATCAGAGAAAGAAGTCACAGAACCTCTGCAAAAAAGGGGTGCTTCTCTTTTGGGGGGTGGGCCTGACAACGAAAGCGTTGTGCTCTTTGTACAACTGTTCAAGATGGGTAGATTTGTGGGGCTCGAAATGTTGCAAAGGGGACGGGGGGGGGGGGGCGGGTGGAAGAAGACTCCAGGAAGTTTTGGAAACGGAGGGACCCTCTGCTGCAAAAGGAGACCTCCCTCAAAAGCCGAAGGGGCAGAAGAGCAGGCCGCCCGCGCTGGGCTCCGGCTTCCTATCACGCACAGCCAGTTGGGGAAGGTTGGAAAAGATGGAGATGGGGAAGCAGGGGCTGAAGAGAGGGAGAAGACAGGGGGCCTGGTGAAGAGAAGGAGATGATCTCAAGGAGAGGCAGAGGGAACGCAGGGAAAAGGGTCAGGCAAAGGCTCTCTGGTGGATAGGTTGGAGACGGTCAGCCAATTGAGCTAATATCTCTCTCCAGGGCTCTAAGCAATGCCAGCTTTGAGACTATGCAGGTGGAGGGGCAGAGGGTTTCCCCATAGATCCCTCCCCACCAGCAAAGGAACCAGGAGCTAGCAAGGTTTGGGTGCCATCTGCACAAAGCGCTGCTCACCGCTCTCCTGCCCCCGGCTGCCCTTGGACCTTCTTTCAGGCCCGTCTTCTCCCATCGTGCCTGGGGCCCTGCCTTCACCCCTCAAGGGATATTGCCAAAATCTGCCATGGTAGTTTTGTTTGGGAACTTCAGACCGGCAAGTGCAGGCGTTGGCCCTCAATCTGGACCCGGTGGGGTTGGATCTTGTGTCCCCCACGGAGGTGGGTGCCACGGGTCCCTGAGGGCCTGCAGAGTGCCGCAGGCCGGGCTGCCTGCACCCCAACCTGGTCTAGCCCCGGCCCCCGCCCCCTCCTAGGCCTCTTCCCTGCCTCCCAGCTGAAAGCAGCAGTGGAGCAAGCGAGAAGAGAGCGGGTTTCCGGCTGCATCAGAGGCAATTATCAGCAAAATGCCAGATGTTCCGAGCCGGTGCCAATGTCATGAGAAATAAATCTCAGGAAGGTTCAAGGCCTCGGCTGGGTGGGTAGGGCGGCTTAGCTGCTCGGCCAAGAGCACAAGAGCAGAAATGGCTCCCGAGTAGAGTGGCGACTTCCTTGGCAGGCCGGGAATGGCCAGCTATTTTGGACAATGGGGGTCTTCGGGGGGGGAGCCAGCCACATCCTTGCCAACCTTGGGCTTTCTGCCCTATTCCCAAGTCCTTCTCTGGCCATTCAAATGTTGAAAAAGCCTCTGCTGTCGCAGGGGTTCAAGGCTGGTGGGGGGCCTTGCCTGGAAGCCCCCTTTCTTGCCACGGAGGGGGCAAAAGGGTGGCGCGCTGCTTCCATGTTCAGAGGGACGCTGCTGACAACTAGCCTCACGGTTCTTCCGAGGCTGGCTCTTCAAGTTTTGCGGACTAGATCTGAGCCTCTTTTGGGGCTCCACTGCCAGGTCCCCCGGGGAGGAGACATCCTTCAGGGGCTGTTCATGTTTGGAGAAGGCTTTGATGCCTCCTTCCAGCCCCTGGGCTGGCTAGTTCAGCCTCACCTTGGCTCTGCTTAGGTAGAAGAGGGCAGAAGACCAGCACCTGCTGTTGGACTGGAGACTGGGAGAGTTCTGGAAATCCTAGATGGGGCTTTATATTGTTCTTCGGAGGGGAGGGGGACAGCGGAGGGAAGACCCACTGAGTCTACAAATGACTGGGAAGGGTTAGCCAAAATGGCTAAGCCAAGAGATGCAAGCTGGGTGTCTGGGGCATCAGCTCTGTGGAGCAACTTCAACTCAGTACCCAAGCCCACAAGGCCGGGAAGGCCTTCTTTCTAACGCAGGTGGCGGTCTTACTCTGAGCACCCAGATCCTTCCTCTGGGCCAGTGCTGTCTTCCCTGAGTGGCACCAGCACCCCTTTTGGGGAGAGGCCTTTCCCAGTCCTTCCTGGGAGACAAGGGATCAGCACCGGGGCCTTCCACGTGCCGTGCAGAGACTCTGCGTGCTCCTTTTCCCCCAACTTATCGGGGGGAGGTGGAGGAGGACCCTTTGTGAAGTTCGGCAGGCCTTGCAGCAAGCCGTCTGCTGCGGATCTGAAACAGGCGGCCGGGAACAGACATGCGCCTGGCAGGATGTGCTCAGGGCAGCCTTGATATTTCATGGAGACCAAGAGGGAGATAGATAAGACCAGTATCTTCATCCTTTCCTGGTTATCTGCAGCAGGGTTCAGCCTCTTGCCTCTGCCACGTTCCTGGAACGTGCCTGGAACAGGTGTGGCCTGCCCCACAGGATGCAAGAGCCTCCCCTCTCCCCACTGCTTGCCAGGGGCCGAGTCCCTGACTCCGGTGATAACTCCTGGACTGCGCAAGCACAGGCACGCCAGATGCCCCAGCCTTGGGCTTCGCACATGCTCTGCTGGGCTGCAGTTGGTGGTCTCTGCAAGGGAGCGCAGCTCTGCCAGCAGGCCCGGCCCGGCCCATTGCGGCTCGCTTCCCCTTGGCAACTGCCAGGAGCACAAAGCCAGTGGGAGGTCAAAGCGACAGGCTTGTGTTGCCTCTGGAGATGCTGCCCGCCAAGGTCTGAGGCGACGGCTTGGACATCTCTCCAACGGGAGCAAACGCTAAGGATGTAGCATAGCCTCCAGCCACAGTCCTACAGCCAGATGTGGCTCATGGCGATCGTAGGTACCCCACTTCAAAAGCCTTCTGCAAGAGATAAATTGGGACAGCCCCCCCCCCCCCGGTGGTAACCCAAGATTATTCCAGCCTGCTCTGCCAAAGGGATGGGGAGGAAAAAAAGGCCGGTCCTACCCATTCATTTTGCCCCCTGCATTGATGGCGTGTGGCCTTCAAGAGATGTTCCAGGGGACCAGTTCCCTCCATTGTTGTGTATTCACCCTCCTAAGTTGCTAACGAAGTGAGCTGGCCCCTGGCCCTGCTTCTCGCCGGAGTCAGAGGAAGCTCAACTGGGGAATAGATTCAAAAGCAAACCTGGTTAAGCGAGGCTTTGAATCCAGGGTAATCTCCCCTTTTGCATGCAGGAGTTTGCATCTTGAGTCCTCCACCTCACACTGAAGGGTTTGGCTTCCAAGAATTTGTTCCTCGATATTGCTGGGGGACCGCATCTGCTGAGGGTCCCCAACTGGAGGCTTCTTCCACCCCTGCCTGGTTCAACACATCTGGACGACAGGGGGGTAAGCCATAGGCCTATCATTGGGCTTAAAACAAACCTTGCAGGATGGGGAGCCTGGACATAGGGCTTGGCCAAAGAAGGCCCCCCACCAGCTGGTCTGCCTCTCCTGCTCTGAAGGTCGCTAGAAGAACCAGTGACAAGACAGTCTGACAAGCAGAGTCCTTGAGCCCCATAATGGATGTTCCAGGCAATGCTGACATTTGTGATCCACCAAAAGATCAGGTTAATGAGAATGACGCTGGCGACAGCGTGATGTTTGCCCTCCGGCTTGCGATCGCAGGCCAGGTGGCCTTCGGCAGTGACTGATGGTGCCCGTGATTTCCCCAGCGCAAAAACTGCTGCCGCTGCCCAAGATGACAAGGAAAAGGTCTACCCGGCGGCAGAGGGAGAGATTAGGAGCTGAACATGTGCCCTGTCGCTAGGCCGCCTGGAAAGCAGGAAGACGCTTGGCTTGATTAAAGACCCATCTGCTGGGAACGCTTCAGGACTCACTTGTTGATCGGTGGACACTTAGGGCATCTTTTTAGCCATGGACGTTTCACTGTATTATTGTTGCGCCCCAGTGAGAGTCTGTGAAGGTGGTGGAGACCCACCAAGTGAGAAAAAAACTAAATGTTGCATCAGGATGTGTGGCAAACCAGCAGAGACAGGTGGGTTGAGTTCATAGGACAAGCTACATCCGCAGGAGTGACTTCAACCTTGCTTGCTTGAAGTCTCCACCCAGGAAAGCAGGCCTCCAACCCTAACCCAAGGACCATCTGGATGGCCTTCTTGTCAGTGATATGGAAGGAAGGTGCCACTGCCTTTTTCAGAATGTTTTCTCAACTTTCCTGCCTGGACCAAAAACAGGGATTTCCTAGTCTTAGTGTTTCTATCATCCAAGGTCAACTAGCTGGAGTCACCTGCTGAGACTAAACCTGGATGTAACAAAACCCAACTGCCACTACCCTGTAACAGGCTCAGCTGAGGTGTGTGCATGTAGTTCAGGAGTTGCCCACTTCATGGCCCAGAAGACACACAACAGATCACCACAAAGGCTGGGTGTAGAAGAGTCTAGGGAGCTGTGAGAACCCAACTGTGGTGCTGGGCTTCCTTCCCACTGTTCCATGGTTTCTCAGAGGGGGAATCTAACTGAACAGAGGCAGTGAACGATGTCTGTCCAGATGTTGTCAAGCCGCTCAATGCTGACACAAGAGGGTACTTGGTGTTGTAGTTCAGCAACATTGGGAGGGTTATGGCCTTCTGCCCCAGCCCTAGTGGGAGGTGACAGAGAGGGATGTGGGAAAAAATTGGAGTTATACTGAAGTTTCACTGGAGTTCAAGCTGGGGACTAAAGGCTTGTTGGAAAAGGAAGAAGGGAATCTGAAGGAGATTTCAAGGTTAAGTGGGAACAAGGGAATATGTAGGAAGGCCTTTTAATGGAGAGCAGTGTACAAGTCTTCACGTACTGAACCCCTAGTCAGCCTGGCCAACGGGGAAGGGGACAGGGACGGGCATCAGAAGATGCAATTCTACCACATCTGCAAAGGGGCAGGAACAGCATTGTGTTTGTCAAGAACATCAGACAGAAGTGGCTGGATGCAGGCTGCGGAGCAGAGCCCACCCTGAGGCTCGTGGAGCAGAGCACGAGAGCTTCCCTCCACCCGCCCCCCCAGGCCAACCTCAGAGCATCTGGACTGTCTTTGCTTTTGTTCAGCATTTCAACACAGCTGACCCAAAGCAACAGCAGCTCTCTACTGGGGCAAGGACGGGCTACATCTCAATGCCCTTTCCTCCTCTCCTGGGTCCAAGGAGGTGGCACTCCATTGGACGGGGAAAGGCACCAGCTTCTTCTCCTTAGGAGAGCGGCCAGCCACTCGCAAGTCACCGGAAGAGAACGAAGAGGAGGAGGAGGAGGAGGACTGGCATCTCCATGGAAATAGCTTGAACAGGGGACTTTGTTGTCAGGGGAACCGACTGTCAGGGGTCTGGTTTTGTGGAATGTCAGCTCTGCAGAGAAGTCAAGAGCTGGTCCCCGCACCAGAAAGTCACTCTGGATGCGGAAGGCGCATAACACGAGATCTGCTTCCATCCGGGTTCCTTGGCCAGCTGGGCTCGGCTTCTCCTGGAGATCCCAATCCTACTCCGGGGACCCAGCCACATCCATCCAGCTGCGGTCCTGGTCCTGCAGCTGGACTGGCCCTTGCAAGACTGAGGTCCATCTTCTTTTGGAGAGAGGCTCCCTGGCGAGATGCCCTTTGCCTCCTCTGGCCATGCTGGGTGCGGCTTCCCCCCCAGGAAAATAATGGCCCAGAAAGGTTGAGAAGGCGGCACCAGGTTAGCAAGAGAAGGCCAGCCTGATTTATGGGCCAACGAAATACGGGCTGGGGAGTGAGAAGGACTGATTGGTGCATCACCCGGACTGTCACTGACCGCGTTGTAACGTCCCTGCTTCGTGTTTCGAGCCGTTCAGTAGATCTGCCTAGAGAAGTTGGACAGCAGGGGGGTCAGAGACGGAATTGCCATGGCTGAGTTGGGAGAAAGAAACCCAGAGGGGCGTTTGCTGACCACTCAGCCCGTTCCAAAGCGGGTTTGGAGTTTAGGAGAGCAGAGATGGAGGCGGTGGAAGCCACAGAGGGCGGCAAGCATCTGCTTGCTTGGGCGTGGCTAGAGCCATCTCTGCTCGGTGTGCGCATGCCCAGACATGCGGGCACTCCTCCCGGGGGCTGCACAGCTCACGCCGGGCAGAGCGGGCTCGCAGGGCGCCTCCGCCGCCTGCCATTCAACCTGACCCGGGGCGGACTTTAATTGATTCGCCGCTTCCCTTCGTGGTGCACCAGTCAAGGCTGCCTTTTATCTGAGCTCCCTTGTGCGTGGGGTCTTTTCTTGTTCTTGCTGTGATTGTTCCTCACTGCGCAGCAGCCATTCAGCTGAGAGAGACTCGTCCCGCAGCGGCTAAAAGGACACCTGATGCCTTCTCCTCAACAACACCCAGCCGGAGCCCTCCAGCAGGAAGACAAGGGATCGGGACCCACCCCAGCCTGGGGACCCTTCCTTTCCCTCCCCTCCCTGCTGATGGATCAGCAGAGTGAAGAGGGGAGGGAGGGGAGAAATCCTAGGCTTTGACCCCCCCACCGAATGCTTCACTGCAGTCTGTGCCAACGGTGGCCCGCTGCCCAACCCTCGACCCCTTTCCGAAGCGCAAGGCCAGGTTCACCAATGCCAAAACCAAGTCCGCCCCATGAGACAACACGCCAAGCCACCTTCCAGCAGGAAAACAGGACGGCCGAGAGCCAGGTGGTGCAGAACTGTTCACATTTATTAGTTTCAAATATCTAACACTCACTAAACATGCGCTTAACACTTATTGGTCACATTTCCAAAGGTAGTCAAGTCAAAGGGGAGCTGGGGAACCAAGCAGCCCCATGCCACTGGGGAGCCCGGCCACTTCCAGTTGTTCGGGGCACCGCCAGGCTCTGATGGGCAGGGGCACCAACCCTCCTTCGAAGAGCATGCCCGGTGCCCATTCCTGCCCGGTCGAACTCCAGCTCCGAGCAGGCGAAAAAACATAACAGCTAAACACTCACTAGTTGTGATGTTGTGCTGACATCCTGCTGCCCTGATTTGTTACAAGGGGTTATGGGGAAAACGCCTTGGGGACCAGTTGATTTGAAGGGCTGCCATCTCTCCTACCTTACTGGGGGCGGGAGGGAGGGGAGCGTCCCAGAAGGACCCAGGAGGCCCAAGGAGAAACAGAAGCAGGGCGGGCACAGAGAGGCTGCTTTGCGGCAGAGGACCAAACTGCACATGTGTTGGGAAATGGTGCATGTGCACCAGCCGAAGCCTGGTGGGAAGAAATGGTGTCCACTCTACTTCCAGCTTCACAGCCTTGACACGTAATGCCCCTTCCCACGCAGAGCCACTGTCGGTTGTCACGACTGCAGCTTCTCCCTGAGCTGGCAGAGTGCTTGGGGTGTGCATGCCCTTGCCACGAGCGCATGGGGCATGCGAGTGGCACCCCTCCCTGGCACATCAGAGCCCAGGGCTACCTGCAAAGGTTACCCTAAAGTAGGGAGAAAGGAGGGGGAGAGCAACCCCCCCCCCCCATTGCTTTGATGACTGCATTTGCAGCAAAATCTTAAGGCAGTTGTCCCAGTTTGCATTTAAGTTACTTGGAGGCTGGGAGGGAAACCTTTTTGGGCAAATAGAGTATTTGAAAGGAAAATGTGCACGTCTGAATTATAATCACCTTGTGCTAGGAGAGCACTTTCTTGGCGGGGGGCGGGGCTCAGAAGGAAGACTTGCCTTTAGGGACGAATGTGGATTCATCCTGGGGACAGACAACTTTCTGCCCCCTGCAATGTTTTGGACTACCACCTCCATCAGCCCCAGCCAGAATGTATTTATTTATTTATTTATATTTCAAATTTGTCACTGCCCATCTCACTGTGGGGTAACAAGCCGAAAGGTGCACCCTGTTTCTTATAAGCCAGCAGCTCTGGTGACGTTCAGGGGTGTCACACCCCCATTAAGCCCTTGGTACCCCCTGGCGATGCCTTGCCGGGCCAAGATGTGGCGAGAAAGCCCTGAAACGTGGATGGGACAGTGGGAGAGATGGACACAGCCCTCTGCCAAGGGTTCTTCTGGCTGGCATTTCCCCTGCAGGCAGTGTTTAAAACAGAAAAAGAAAAGGCCTTGCTTTTCTCTTTCCCCATGTAATCCCTTTTGAGATGCTCAGCAGGATGTCACGCAAGAGGTAGTTTTGTTATGGAAATCGAGTCAATAATGTTAACAACTAGAACAAGACATTTTTCATACATAGGAAAGGAAAAAAAATAAAAATAATAAAGCGTCCTATCCCGAAGGCGGCTCAGTTGAGGTTCGCAGGTGCCCACGGGGGCGATTCGAGGTCAGCCAGCAGCTTCTTGCCCAGGCTGGGGTCGGGGGGGGGGTTGACCTCTAGGCTATCTAAAGCCGTGGCCAAGAGGCCAGGAAAGAAACCGCGGGGGTGGCAGCAGCGTGGGTGCCCTGGGTTCTGTTTAAATACACATCCCTGAGTTTCGGTGGGCTCAGCCCATGCGGCCCACCTGTTGAACCCAGAGCCCCTGCGCCGATCGCCACCGGCACGCCAAAGGGAGCCCCACCTTGTCATCTACGATACCACAAGAATAAAAAAGCTCATTGACTTTGTAGTCCACTAGCCCCGTCTTCTCCGACCCTCCCCTCCCTCCTGCCTCCCCAGGCAGGGCCTGATTGCCGCTTTGAAGCCTGAGCCGGGGACCCCCGTCTTGGTCTCTGCAGACTTGGGGTGCTGTGGATGATGGGCTTGAAGGCGGGGGGCAGCTAAAGAAGGGTAGGGACTGGCAGGGCAGACAGCTCTCCGCCCTCCTGCGTTTTTTGGGGGGGGCTTTTCTCCTTTTAGAAATAAAATAAGGTTTAAAAAAAGGGGGGGTTCAAGTTTAGAAAACAGCAACGATGAAAAGGAGAGAAAGAGGTTGGTTTGAACGACGGGAAAGGGAACGTCAAGCCTCAATCCTGGGAATTTGAGGATATACATCCATGAAATTTTCTTGGCAACAGTTCAGAAGTGGCTTGCATGACTGAAGGGCAAAATAAAAATTAAAAAAGGAGTGGGGAGGGGATTCCCTGCTTCTGAAACAGAGCGGAGGGGCAGGCAGAGAGGTCTGCTCTGGTCCAAAGTCGCTCGGATTCTGGGCCGAGATGCTCGAAAGCAGCATTTCTCAACCTCGGCCGCCGGAAGGTGGGTGGACTTGCATGCCCAGGATCCCCCCAGCCAGCATGCCCCCCAAAAGTAAAAAAAAGCTCCAGTCACCAGGGGCCAGTTCCCCTGCCCCAATTACAAACGCCTGCCGCGAGAGCGACGGCGCAGAGAGAACCCCAACCTTTCGTAGGGCGTCCTTCAAACCGAACCCGCCGATCCATCTACGGGGGAACCGACCTACAGTCGCTCTACACCTCTAGCTACGTTCCTACTTTTCTTCACCTAATACCTGAGTCCGCAACACCTTACATTCACTTTACCCTGTTTTACACCCCTCTGCCGAGCCGTTCGGCGGGCTCGGCTGAAGGCGGTGTTACCGAGAAGGCCAACGGTGGCCTTCTGGCTTCTGGCATCCCCCTCTCTGGCCCAGGTCGGGCTCAGCGGGCCCTTCCCACGCTTGGGTTTCCAACAGCTGAGGGGGACCGGCAAACCACCCGCAAGCGAAAAGGTAACGCGCGGTCTCGTGTGGACAGCTCTTTGCGAAAAGAAACCGTAACCCAGATTTCCAAAAAGGGGGTGGGGGGAGAAAAAAGAAAAAAGGACAATAAAACCAAAGAAACCTAAGTTTTGCCACGCCAATGAAGTGGCCGTGGGCAGAGGAGGTGGAGGACGTGTGGGGGTCGCTCCGCTGCCCGCTGAGGTATCTCGTTTGGAAGGAAGGGGGGGATTTTCCTGAGAAAAAATGTAGCTGGGATAACAGACGGCCAAGGGGACCGCCGCGCCGGCTCGGGAGACCCACGGAGCCGCGGAAAGGCCCGTCGATCCCAGCCACGGACTTTTACCCGTTCTGCCTTGCTGGCATCTGTCAGCAACCGTCAAGTGGGGAAGGTGAGCCAAGCCCAGCTGCAGGCATCATCCCGGGGACAGGTCCCTGCCCCCCCAAGGCAAGAGGCCAAGGAGCCTGTAACCAGGTGGGGAGATGCAAGATCTTGGGGTGCTGAAGCCAAAGGGGCCTTTCGCCAGCCGTCGAGTTGTGTTCTGGCTGCTGGTCGGCGAGCAGGCCTATTCGCCTGCATTCCCCGGGTCGATCTGAGCCAGCCGCTCGCCTAGAGATGAGCCAAGCCTTGGGGGTGGGGGTGGCGGTGGGGGGTGACTTCAAACTGGTTTGTGGCGGCTTCAGAGGCCTGCGCAGATGCGTGTGGAGAAGAGATGGGGTGAACTAAGACACTTTTACAGGTCTGTGCTATTCGTCCGTGTGTGAGTAGGAGTCAAAATCAGTGGGTGGTTTGCTCTGGATCTGAAATAGTTTAGGAAGCTGGAAAAAGCCGGGGACCCTCCCCCAACCCCCCCAACTGGAGAAGCACCACCAACATTAGCAACGCCAGAGCTGAGCCCCTAGAAGGAAAGGACCAACCCGCCCCACGCCTGCCCGGCTTTTCTGTGGGGCCCAGCATCCCAAATGGGGGAGGGGGCAGCCCATCCACCGCATCCCCTGCAGCCTCTGTGCGTGCGAAGAAACTGGGAGTTGTGAGCAACGGAGAAGAAACTGGGAGTTGTGAGCAACGGAGCAGGGAGTGCCTGCGCGGATCTGCGCTGAGTGAGCAGAGGAGGCCCCTGGGCGCTCCGCAGGCTTTGGATGGGGGGAAGCGAGGGAGACGCTGCCCACCTCTGCCCTCCGGCTTGGCACTTCTCTAGGGGAGCTGGATCTGGCTGGGGAGGGCAGGCGACTGCCCGCCGGGATGTGCCCTTGGGGTGTGAGCTACAGAGAATTGTGGGCAGCACCTTCTCCTTGAGGTAGTCTTAGTCATCAGCCCAGACCCCACCCCGCTCCCACCCCTCCCTCCCCAGTACAAAAAGGTCTACCCCCCTAAACACTGTAACAAACATCTTCACATTCTGTAAACTGCAAGAGGACGCCGAAGCGGTGCTTTGGGGCAGAAAGCCGTGCACGGGGTTGAAGATCATACATTCAACTCTGTCGTGAAATAAATATTAGAGAAAATGAGTAAAAACGAAACGAAACGAAACGAAAAAGAAAACCCACAACGACAAACACCCAGACGAAGGAACAACCCCGCCCCACGGATTCCTGCTACGACGGCAAGGCTACCCACTGCCCTGCCAGAGGCTGGGAGACGTCCCCGCTGGCCGGATCGCGGGGTGGCTGCTCCTTCCTCTGCTGGGGAGGCCTCGGATCTCCCGGCCGGCTTCATTCCTTGTTCGGGGAGGCTTTGCAAGAGTGCAGGACGGCCTTAAACAGGAGCGGGAGCTGCTCCAGAGGGACGTTCACCATTTTTCCTGACAAGGCAAGACCCCCGCGGTGAGTGGCTGCTCCCTGCCTTGGGGTCCCAGGCCTGTCTCCTGCCTCGTAACCAGGAAGGTGGCCGGAGAGGGGAGAAGGGAAGGGAAGCTGGAGAACCTGAGGGCAAGCGGAAGGAGCAACGGCAACACCCGGGCTTGGTTTAGGACTCTTGGCGCTATCGGCCTCCAGAAGCGAGCCAAGCCTAGGCACTCCGCAGCCTCATCCCAGGAGAGCAGCTGGGCTGCCTGGAAGACTCTGAGCTTTGGAAGACCCCCCAGCTTCCAGGAGACTGCCCGGGGAGGCTCTGCCCTGCTCGCTTCGCGCTGGACCGGTGGCTCACCTGCAATGTATCGGATCTCTGGCAGACACATCATCAGGTCTGGAAACCGGTTTGGCTGATGCGGGTATTTGAACTCCATGAAGTCCTGGCAGACGTACCAGTACCGCTTGTTCAGCTGCTCCAGCTGGGAGGCGTTGGTCAGGCCCCGAATGTCTGGAGGGAAGACGGCACGTGAGGAGCAGGAGGCGGGGAAGGAACAGCCTCACCCGCAGCTGCCCCCGCCCAGCTGGATATAAGGCAACCCAAGAGGGGAGAACAGAGGAGGAAGGATAGCAAAAATTGGATCTTCGCTCCAAGGGCCAGCTCTGTCGTTTGACGTTAAGAGCCTCCTAACCGAGGGCAAGGGGAGCCGGAGAATTTTCTCGGAGAAGGCCAACCCTGGGCCGTAAGTCAACATCCAAACTTTCAGAGCTTCCGGTTCCGTCTCCAAGCAAACTGGCTCCCGGAAGGGAGACAGCAGCAGTGAAAGAAAGCGAGAGGATGTGTTCCACCCACCTCCTGGATCTCAAGAACTCATGGCTGCACCCAACAGGTTGTCACAGTTACATAAGAGTTTGCCTGTCGTACAGCCTGTCTCACTGTTGGAAGGTGAGCCCAGCTTAAAGTACCTTCCTTGCTGGGTCTCCCACAAAGGATGCAATGAAGTTGGGGGGCCCAGTTATATTTTTTAAGGGCTCTTTTTCCTTGATCCCATTTCACTGGCCTTTTCAGTCAGCTCCTGTGGGCTCAGGACGGAAAACTGGAGATCTTCTAGAAGTTGCCAACGGGAACTCCTAGCTTTCCTTGTCACTGGGCCACTGGAGTGAGGCTGGTGGGACATGGCAACCTCTGGAGGATCCCAGGTTGCCTGACTGCCCGCCACGGGACCATGTGGCTCGTGCCTTCTCCAACCACAATGAGATCACCAGAAGAACAGGACCATCAGAGCTACTGGGTGATAAGGAGAAAGGCTCGTCCTCCTGGCCACTCACCTTGGTTGAGGAAATTAATGGCTTTCATGCAGGCATATTCCTCGTTGCTCACTTTCAACTGGCTGAACTTGCGATACAGGTAGATCAGTCTTTCCATGACTTCCATCCCCTCTTCACTAAACCTTCAGAAAAAGGAGAAAAGGAGGTCCGAGTTATTTGGTTCCCGAACTTCTCATCTCTCTGCCAAAGCGAGGCTCCTCTGATGATCGATCCACCCAGATTCCCAGCATCCTTCTCCAGACACACTGGGACAAAGCATGGTGCAAATCAGCTTTCTAGGGGTGCAGCTTCTGTCTTGGGGAACCAATAGAGGATGATCCAAGTGGCAGAAGACCCAAGAGCGGAGGGCTTGTTTGAGCATCCGAATGGTTATATCCTTCTTCCACAACTGCCTTCCACTGGGTCGGAGGCCATTTTCTTATAAAGTCCCAGGCTCAGATTGTGGGCCCGTTTAACTGTCTCCTCCTGGGTCGGAGGCAGGAAAGGATCCTCCCCCATCATTCACAGCAAGATTCTTTGAACCAGAAGGTCTAGGAATCAACGCATGGAAAAGAGACCCAGGAGGTCACCCTGTTGGCCAGTCCATTAGCGCCATTACAGAGCCCTTTCTGCCAACGGCCCTTTCGCGCCCTCGGAGACCCTTTTCAAGCAGCCTGGTGCCCTCTGGCACTCTGGACCACAATTTCCATCAGCTTGGGGGTTCACCTACAGAACGCTCTGCCTGCTGAAGACGCAGTCTGCCAGAGACAGGCCGGCAAAGGATTCAGCAGAAGACAGGAGCGGGAATTCTGGTGGTCTTAATCATTCTTCCACACCAGCCTTGAAATGGCTTGGGAAGAAGGGGGAAGAACCACAAACACACACACCAGTCACGGGGTATCTACATTTCTCCTTTTGGGGCTTTTGAGATGCCAGGCCTCCCTCCTCCCCTGCCACCCAGCCCTGGGCCAAAAGCTATTCTTTGGTGACCAAAGCAGGATGCCTTTTCCAAATCCTTGCAAAGCCAGCACTGCTCCTTCCGGTCAGGACCGGACCCAAGTTTCTTCTGAAATTGCTGGCTGAAGTGCCCTGGCTGTTCGAACTGCAAGGTCAGCCATGGCAGAAAGCAATTTGGAAGGTGCTGAACAGCTGTTGGGTTGGCCAAGCCAAGGGCTGCCCCGGGCCCCTGGTCGAAAAGCAACGTGGAGCGCTGGGCCCTGCAGTAACAGGAGGCCTGCTCCCTCTCTGCGCCCTCGGGAAAAGCACCACGGGAAAGATCTCGGGGTCAGCCCAGATTCTTCAGCTCTTCTGCACTGGCCTGCTTCTGGAGAGGTCCGCCCCGCTCATTACAGCGCCCCCCCGATTCCCCAGAGAACCAATCTGCGGCTGGTGCAACTATCTGGCGTTAACTACAGCTCCTGATAAGGGAACGATTAGATGAAAAAGATGCTATAAATTTTGCTCGGCGTTGCAAACATGCAGCTGGGCGGGGGGAGAGCGCGAGCGAGCGAACAAGGATGAGAGGACCGACAAGGTTTGATTTAAAGGGAGGGTAGGAGTTTCAAGGCAGCTGAAACTCACACGGGTCAAGGATTCCCAAGGAAGACCGCAAAAGTGGGAGAGGCGAGACAGATGTGCGCAGAGGGGGCAGTTAAGCCCCACACTCCAGAGCACCCCAGGAAACTCAAGGGTGCCTGGCTAGAGGCACAAACGTTGGAATTCACATCTGGAAAGGGACTGCCTCCCTTTATCTGGGTTTTGCACTAGGGGGACATTTTCAAAGCTGATCCCGGGGAAGGGGAACCTGGGCAGAGGAGGAGAGGAAGGGAAGGAGGCTCGTCGGATTAAGGGAAACGCTCAGCTGGGCCAGGAAGTATTCGCACTCAGCATCTGCTGCCTGATAAGGGGACTGCAGAGGTGGCTGGTGGAGCTGGAAAGGCTCGGAGCGCAGAGGATACTTGGGGACGGAGGGGGACCCCTGGCCTAATCTACCCTGTGTGGCTCTTCAAACACCACACCTCCCTCATCCCCGCCTTGCGATGTCCTCTTCCCGGCCTGATTCATGAGCACCAGGGTCACGGAGAGCAACTGCCCGCCATGTGTCTCAGCTGGTGTCAGCCGTTGCGCCGGACAGGGCAAATTTATGCCCGAGAAAACAACCCTTGCCTCCGACCCAGGCGGGGGTAGGCGAAAGGTGCTTTGAGGTTACAATCCAGACCTTCACACTGGAAAGCCCGGGGACAGACAGGGGACAGGCAGGCAGGCAGGCAAGGATACCTTCCCAGAATGCCGGCTAGTTGCCCTGCCCAGCAACTTAGAAAAGTCTCCCTCCTGGCCCAGCTCTGCAAAAGGTAGGAAATTCCCCAAATGAGGCAAAGGGGGCAAAGCCTCTGGCAGTGGCCTTCCTCTGGAGTAGCACTGCTGGGTGAAATTTAAGAATCGGCCTCCTCCAACTCTGCCCTGTGCATAAAGGGACGCGTGTTTGAGGTCCGGCTGGTGTTTAAAGCATCTGTCCCCAACACACTCCAATGTGGGTTTAATGAGATTGGTCCGCTCTACAAAACTGTTCTGGCAAGGTGCCAGGTTTACAGGGCTCATGCTGGATCAGTTACTCCTTGGGACTAAAGGTCCTGGTCTTCCTGCCTGGACAAGGGAGCGCTGCGTGGTGCCCCGTTTCCCCCAGAGGGGGACTGGGAGACGTTTCTAGCCTGCCCTATTAAGAGGGTGCCCCATCTGGGTCTCCCCTTTGACACTCAGGCCCGTCCTGGCAAAATTCGCTAGAGGGAATGCCGGAGGGGAGAATTAGGCTGCCTGAAAGGGTCTTGCTGCCCGCCCCGACCCCTGGCCAAAGCCGAAAGCCTCCCTCGGAGTCCTCTTCCAGGGCCCTCACCTGTGGAGTTCGTCGTCGGAGGGGGAGTACTTTGCGGTCACGTCCGCCAGGTCTCCAAAGATCTGCTTGCTGTAGACGGTGAGGGAGGAGAGCAGGATCAGCTCCTGCCAGGTGGAGCTCAGCAGGCAGGTGTAGTCTTTGATGGAGAGCTCGCAGAAGAATGGCAGCTTCTTGATCCAGGCGATCTGCCGGAAGAGCAGCTCGTCCGCCAGCCGACAGAGCAGGGCAAACAGCTCGGCCTGGGTCACTCTGTACCTGTGGCAGCCGGGAGCAGGAAAGGCGTTGGGGTGGGATAGCTCCGGTCACTGCTTCCCCTAAGTCTGTGACCCCCCCCAGGTGGCTGACACATAGGTGGCCATGCGGAAAAGGCCCCCCACCGCCCCGCCTGGGCCTCCCCGGGCCCATTTTAGCTCACTGCCTGGAACGGCCAGCCCGCCCACTCGCCCCAGGGGGAGCTCTTTTCCACACAGCCCCCCGGGCGGGAGTATGACCCTGGCAGCACTTTGGTCTCAGCCCAGAGGCTTCATCTCATCTCCTGGGCTTGAAACTGGAGGGCGGGGAAGCAGCTTCTCACTCCGGCGGTGCCAGGGGGTCCTGACTCTGCCCGAGGACTGCGGTGCCAAGAGAGGGAGAGCGAGCCTGAGCACTCACCCGTCTTCAATCAGCATCGGGGTGCCCAAGGGCTCCAGGTCCTCGGCAGACACCAGCTGGCTGATGAGGAGGCCGTGGGACTGGGGGTCGAGGCTACGGGGCTGGGGAGGCAGCAGGGCTGTGTGAGCTGGGCAGCTTAGAAGGTGCGGGAGGTACTGGTAGGGGGCGGACACCGGTGCCCCCACGTATTGATCCCTGAGAACAGTAAATCCGTTCAGCTCCACAGACCTACTGGAAGAGGCAAAGCTGGGCTGAGAAGACGGGGGGGAGACCCTTGTTCAACTTTAATGCCTCCCCTCCCCCCCGCACCAAAGGCTTGGCTGCCCTCCCCAAAGTCCCACCTTGAAGACGGAGTCGAGACCGGGGAGGGCTGGTTGCTTTCGGACACCCCATTGCCAGGGGAGCTGTTGTCGCTGTCCCCGTTGTTGCACCAGGAGAGGTTGGCCTCCCCCTCGAATTCCTGCCCAGACATGATCCGCTCGATCTCTTCCTCGGAGATCTGCCCCGGGAAAAGAAAACCAGCAAGGGAGAGGGCGGTTAAATCAGTCGCTTTGCTTCGATGGTCGGGATTCATGGCTTGGCCCACCCGTGGCCCATTCCACAAGCTGTAGAGACCCAAAAGCCACTGCCTGGGGGCCACATAGGAATCCAGCAGCAGGAGGAAAGCCACAGCATGTCCAATCTCACCAGCCAAAGAGGCCAGAAGGGGGAGTTCAGTTTTGCCCCATGGAGCCTGAAGGTGCCTATCAATGAATTTAAGGTTCCCCTGTTCTATCAAGCCAATTTTCTAACTAGTTCCTGGTGATCTGACAGTTGTTGACAGATGTTTTTCACCCGACAGCCTATTGATGTAGGGTCTTGCTATTTACTGTCCTCGTGGTGGTGCGCAAGCCCTGAGGCCTTCAATGCACCCAGAAAACTAGAAAATACCCTTGGTCCGTTTGACCTGATATATGAAAAGAGTACCGACTTCTCACCCCAAAGGCACAGACTAAGTTCCATCGAATATGCTGCTCTTACAAAAAGGAAGGGACAGAAAACACTCCCTCGGGATCCTTGTCCAGGAAGAGCAGATGTTACGGAAGCAAGCTGGTTCTTGCCTCCCAGGAGGAAGGAGTGCAAGAGACGTGGGCCCTTTTCCTGGCCAAATGCCTCGGGAAGCCTCATCCCGTAAGGCCCCTTGAGCACAATGCTGCCATCCTATAATAAAACCCACCGCCAAAGGTCCTCCCTCTTCCATTCCAAGCAACTCTTTAAAAATTGGCCTCATTTCTCATTGGGATGGTGGAAGCGATCAGGCTGAATTACCTGCCCCTTTTACTAGACGTCCCCAGGCAAGCGGGCCCATCCATCATCCCTGTGTTTACAGGACACCCTTGCCAGAAATGACTCCAGGAACGGTGCTGAGATTGCTGGAAGATGGACAGAGAGCCTGGCAGGGGCTGAAAGGCTCGTGCTGGCTTAGAGGAGGTAGAAAGGTGGTCTCTACAGTTGTCAGCAAGCCTTCAAAGCCAGCCCAGAACAGCTAAGCTGACACATGGGGGTCTCTGGTCCCAAAAGGTGGAGGTGGGCTGAACCCCAGGCTGTTGTAAGGCACAGCCAGAAAAATATTCTCCAAAGGCACATCACTTTGTATTGATAAAGGTGTCTTTGACATTGCAGGAAAAGCACCCCAGTGGGGGTATTTTCTTTCCTTGGGAAGTCCGCCTAGCAGGAAGGAGCTGCTTGGTAAAGGAACCCCACCACCCCCGTCAAATCCCTTCAACAAATCTCAATCCTATCAATATTTGGCCTTTCTGGCTGCTGGCAGAAATCACAGGATTGGCTCTCAACCCTCCTTGTGTCTAGCGAAAAGCTCTCCAAAGGTCACCACCCCCCAATCCCCGGCTAGCAGAGACCAGAAAAAGATAGCAGGGTACTCACCTGGACAGGTCCAATGCTCTTGTTCCTGCCTCCGGGCATGCCGTCTTCACGGATGGCTGGAAGGGAAAGAAAAGGAGCAGGTCAGGAACTCTGCCAAGGTGCCCCAGTGACTGCTAACGGGCCTCTTCCTGTAGAAACTATGCACGTACGCCTACCTTTTTTCCTACATGCTTGCATAGTTGAGTTTTTGGGGGATTTGTAAATTGGTCTGGGGCTCCCGCTAGAGGCCTCAAGTCCACCTCCCCTTTGCTGTAGATGTTATATTAGCTCCTGACCAGTAGGAGGCACTACACAACCGGATTTGTGCTTACTAGGAGTCTTCAGGCGATGGTGTTCTCCATCCTCCTGTTATCCAGGGCTGCTGCGCCAAGAGCAAACGCCTGCCTTCTCCTCCAATGGAGAAGGTGGAAGAGCACCTAGGGCTACCTTCTGGATTGAGAGCTCCACTTTTGCCAACAGAATCAACCAACAGTTCTGGAACATCTCAGCTGCCCCAGAAGCTTAGCTGGAACCAGTTTACACCAGACACATTGCTCCTGGTGAGATTCAGGGATCCAGAAGGAAGCATGGCCTGGCCTTTTCTCCACTGGAGAGGTTCTACGCAACCAGGGAACAGGGAAAAGGGAAAAGCAAGAGGCCCTGCCAGTTCGATTTGAAGATGGAGCCTGCCTGAAGCATGAGAAGGACAAAGGCAGAGGGGGGAAGATGCAGGCAAGCAAGGATGTGCAGAGGGCAGATGGGAAGGAGAAGGAACAGAAGTCCACCAACTCCTGGCCAAACCTGATCAGCAGAGAGCTGGATCTGCACAGCTCAACCTCCTCCTCCTAGACAACAGCTGTCCAACAGCGCTGCTGGCCAGGGAAAATGGAGGGCCCTATGCTGGGGGTTGTGGGTGGAAAGAGTTGGCTGACTTTTGTTTGTTTGTTTGTTTGTTTAGGCAGGACTGCAGCCATGGAACATGAGAAGGTTTCCAGAGACTCCCGTTGCATTCTTGGGCCACCGCTGGGCATAGACCTTCAGGCTCCCTCTGGTGGCCACACACCAGACCAGCTGCCGCCCCTCTTGGAAAACTTTTGGTTCCCGCTCTTCAGGTTGTCCAAAGCAGATGGAAAGTAAAGACCCAGGTGCCAACCAGATGCAGGCAAAAAAACAGCCCATTTCTGAAGTGAGGAGTGATGGCCTGAAGGCCCTGTCCAGAACCTAGACGGCAGCTTCTGAAGCTTCTCTAAAGTCATGTAACTTCCACCGTAGTAGGAGAAAGAGAAGGTTGCTCAGGTAGGGGTAAATCATGGCCAACCTCTCTCTCTCTCTCCAAATGCCCAAGACACACAGATCTCCAACAACACAGCTAAATCTGAGCCGAACTGATCCTGAAGGGAGAATTCCACCTCTCAGCTTTGATGACTTATCCATCCACAGGATCTCCCTTTGGACTGAGGTTCTACCCTTCCCTGATCTTCTCCCAACCAGGTCCCTCCCCAGGCCGTTCACAGAGTTTCAAAAGTCTCCCAAGGGGACCAAAAGTAGACTCCACTGTTGGGCAGGAGAACTATCCCCTGCTCGAAGGCAGATCCAACGCAAAAGGAGAACCTGATCTCTTGTTGCAGCCGAGGAACTATAAAAAGATTTTCTGGGGCAGCAATCTCATGAACACAACGCCCCGGTGTCAGCTGGTCATCTCCAAACTGTGTGAGCCACTTGGAAAGAGGGCAGTACCTGCTTCCCATCAGGCTTTCTCAGGTCCATCAGGAAAGGAGAGGGGTCCAGAACTAGAAAGCAAAGCACTGCTGGAAGTCTTCATTGGCATAACCTATGTCAATGAAGCATGCCCAGTTCTGACCCAAACCAATGCTTCCAATTTATTACAGGGACACAAAATAAGCCTGTAATGGCACACTCTATTTGGGAACAAATCCAAGCTTCAAGTCCTTTAATCTTCTTCTCCCAAAAATTTGGAAGAAGTTGACAGTGATATCAAGTGTAACCGGAGCGTTAGGTGCAATATCACAAGGACTTAGAATGTGCCTATGGCAGCAGGCAGCTATAATAAATCTAAAATAAATAAATACTTTGGGTTGCCTACATTTGGAACCAATGACAGCCCAACTACAAACAGCACCACTGCTGGACACCCGTCATTATAATTCTCAAGCCTTAAAACATGGCTTGAATCCTGAAGAAGCCAAAATTGGCTATGACACACCATTGGTGGAATTGGGACGACGACGACGATGATGGAAGAGGAAAACCAAGGCAAAAATGCATTGTTTCCCATGCAAGGGGTCTCAGCCTGCATTTTTCATTAGATACCAGAAGGGGTCTCTCTCTCTCTTTCTTCCTTCTAAGCAACAGGACCATGAAGATGTACCACCACCCTTTCCCTGGACTAAGGGAAGGAACCAGGGTGGGCAACCTCAAGAGCCTGAAGGATGCCAATTGTCTTTTAGGTTTTTGCTGGCTAGCTAAAACAACAGCTCCTTTGCTCTGAGAACTGCACACTGGTTTTCAGGTTGCTGCCCCATCAAATATGGCTTCGTCAAGCTTCTGGGGTAGCTAAGCTTAGAAGATCCCAAACCAGGGCGCTTCAAGCTGCAAGCCAATTCCACAGTGCAACAAGAGAAAAGGCTGATCAAGAATGGAACCCTGCTTAACTTCACCCCATCCCTGAAACAGGAACAGATTTTAGCCCCTTGCTAGCAAATAGCTACAGGCTTGGTTGGGTCCACCACAGAAAGCACAATATTGTGAATTTTATTTTGTTGGTCTGTCTTTTGCTCCATCTCCAGGCAAGCCCTCATCCATAGATGATGACAGATCGGAGAAGAACATTCACGACCTACAGCCCTCTGGAGGTGTGGCTGGAGATCCTGGGGGTTGAAATCCCAACCCAACTGGGGAGCATCAGAAGCGGTCCATGCTCAAGTCCGCAGTTGCACTCTTGCACCTTCTAAAAGCAGAAAAACATGACCCAAACAGGAAGGGATGGAAACCCAGCTAAGAAAGTTGGCCACCAGCTTCTGTTCTAGGTGAGTGAATCTGCTTGGCACGGCCTCCCATGGTACCCAACCAGGCAGAGCTAATCTAGGACTTGACTCTGCACTGGGTTCTTCGCCTTGGCTGGTTCAGTTGTGCTGGTTCAACGCGGACCAAGGAGACACCCTCCCACCCCTCTTGCGCTCGCCTCATTTGTACCTTTCCGATTCATCCCCATCTGGAGGCACTTCAGGAGCCTGCAGTACTGGCATCGGTTACGCTGCTTGCGGGACATGACACAGTTCTTGTCACGGCTGCATCGGTAGACCCGTCTGTTGCAGATGCTCCGCTTGAAGAAACCCTTGCAGCCCTCGCAGGAGATGATGCCGTAGTGCAGGCCCGTCGCTCGATCCCCGCAGATCAGACAGGTGCGCTGGTCCACCCGGTCATCTGCAGGAGGAAGGCAACAGCAACCACGTGAGGAAGGAAGGAAGGAAGGAAGGGAGGGAGGGAGGGAGGGAGGGAGGGAGGGAGGGAGGGAGGGAGGGAGAAAGAGACCAAAGCAGCACTGGATGGATGACTTTCGACAACCAGGCCTGGAGGGACTCAGAGCATGGCACTTTAGAAGGAGTTCTTGGGTCCACACGCAGTGGGGATCCTGAAGGTTCAGAGGGGGAAGTGAGACAGGGGCTGGCAAAGCAGAGAGAGCAAGCGCTTTGGCCTAGGAAGAGCAAAAACATCTGGACTCAAGCCAGCTTCCATAACTGCAGAAAGTGGGATGGGCCTCAGCTTCCTCGCCCAGAAGTGTGAACCCTGGTGGGTGTGAATGTTAACTCCTGCCACTTGTCTCCTTGTTTAAACTTTGAGAAGCATCAGCAGAACCTCAGCTGAAGAAGGAATCTCAAGAGGTCTCTGATGAGTAGGGTGATTAAGCAAAACTGGCAGCCGTGGACTTCTCCAAGCTCCCCACCACCCAACTTAATAAGGCGGCTCTGAGTGGAACACAGAGGCAAAGTGCCTCACTCTCCCGAGGAGCAGAGCTGTCACCTTCCACTAAGCAAAACTTTCCAACCCTTGCTGGGACAGAATGAGGCCAAGGCAGGGTCCTACCAGCCCCGGCGGGCATGCGCTAATTGTGGCTGAGATGGAGATGTCAAAACCCGACTCACGTGCCCTGCAACGCATGCACGGGTGCCTGAAGCATGCCACTTGGCGTGCCAACCCCCCCCCCTCATTATCCTGGATTCCTGGCTGACCCTGCTTCACATGGGAAGCTGGCCGTGTAGGGCAAGGATTGGTGGCCTTCCGTGGCTGACAGGAACCCGTGGCCAGCTAAGCCCACAAAGCTCTTCCATATAGCTTGGGACACTCCAAACCCAATTCCCAAAGGCTGCTTCCAATGCCACTGAAGAGGTGGCCCATTTGGGACAGAGGCAGTGGGGAGAGGCTTGCCAATGGCCCATCGGGGTGAAGCTGTGCTCTGCAATGGGGCAAGGAAACTAAGACGGAGTCTTTGGTTCAGCCAAAGGGGTGGTGGGAAGTTTATTTTCCAGGACTGAGAAGAAGCCCACAACAAACGGGCATTTTCAGCCAAGATGTTTGTTGCAGGGGCATACAAACATGGGAGAAAGCCCAAGATGACCACCAAGATGATCGGGAGGCTCCAGCAAGTGCCCCCCTCCTCCACCTCCAGGCCAGGATCTTATCTCAAGCAGAGTTGCTATACAGATTTTACAGGCACCCGGCATTATCTTGGTCTTTAGTTATCTGATGACTGGAGAAAAGAGGAGATTAACAGGGCTCCCTGGGTGGGTTTTAAGTTTTCAGCAGTCTCTTGCCTTCTCCCTCTCCCAATCAAAGCCACCACTCCTGGCCAGGCGGAGGCACAAGGATCATGATGTGCCCTTGGGACTGTCACAGAAGAGGCCAGCTTTGGGTTTTGCATCTGCTCCCTTCACCCACGTTCAGATGTGGAAAGGGTTTTTTGGGGGACGAGCGAGCGACATAGAAAGACCGGCTGGCAAGATGGGAAAAGGTTTGTGGGATGGTCCTGTGTGTCGTTCTCCATCCCAAGCAGCTACTGCTTCACACCTCACCAAGAAAGGGCTGCTGTTAACTCTTGACTACCCAAAACTCCAGCCTCAGAGCCAACCCTTCCACCTTCCTCACAAGTTGTATGAGTTTTCCCTTCAGTCCTTAAAAAAAAATAAATAAATAAATAAATAAATAAATAAAAAAAATAGAGAGAGAGAGCAAATCAGCACATACTGGTCTCGAATGCCTTTTCTCCGCTGTTCAAACTTCAGTGAAAAATTACGCCTGCAGAAACGGAGAGTTTTAGCCCAAGGTAGTGGCTCCCTTTCTTGGCATGCGCTAACTGCCTACCGCTTTTCCTGGCACGGTCAACCCAGATTAAATCAAGACTGAGGATGTATTTAAAGGGATGTGGGCTGAAATGCCAAGTCCCTTGGCCCGCTTGGCTGGACGCCCTAACACAACTGCCAGGGTCCATGCGCAAACATAAAGCCTACAAACGATTCTCATCAGAGGAGGGTTAAAAACCTGCTGTTAAAAACTGCGTGGCATTTTCCGGACGCAGGAGCAGAGGGGAGGTAGGGGTTGAGATGATGGGGGCAGAGAAGGAATTCAGAGGGGAGCAGCCAAGGTACACCTGTAGCCCTTGGAGACATCCCATGGTTTCTGCCCACAGATAATCCTCGCCCTTTGATGAAGCCAGATCTCTCCATCGTCTCCCATAACACCCATGCCTCACTCTTCCATGATTCGTCGAGGCAACGTTTATGGGTCCCACCATGGATGCGCTGAACTGCAATGAACAGGGCAGTCGGGGAAGACATCTGCGTTGGGAAAAAATGACCCGTGCTGTTAAAGCACGTTTTCTCCGTGACTGCAGTTTAGGAAAAGGCTTGATACGCACGTGTTTCATATTGGTTATTTTATTGGGGCGTTAACCATGTTGGTGCTACATCATGCAAGCTACCCAAAGTTGTTAAAGGAGTGGGTGGCATTGCATTTTGCTTTAAAGAAGGATCAGACTTGGAGAGCTGCTCAGGGAGGGAGGGAGGAAGGAAGGAGGGACCCTTCCTGAAAGGCCTCTTCTTGCAAATTGTTTTGGAAACTTCTTGTTATTGTTTAGAAACGCCAAAGATAAAATGCTTCCTTATTAAACTATTACCGAGCAACCTTTGGGAAGACAATCAGGCAAGCCGGTTAAAGCCGAGTGCCATGTGCTCTCATAGGAAACGCTTCTCCCCCCCAGCTCCCCAATGGCATCCCTGCCAGCCCACATGGGCTAGGAATGATGGGAGGAGAAGTCTGACCAGGCTGTTCTAAGATGAGGAAGGCCAGCCGGACCGAGGGGCATGCACCCCACTTTATGTGGGGCTGCATGGGCGACCTTCTTTTCCCTTTCACCAGCCCCGTGGTCCAGCAAGTCCCTTGGTGATCTGAGCCCCAGTCCTCATCCTGGAGGAGGGGAAGAGGAGCTTAAGACACACACACACAGACATTCGAGGTTTCCTGCTTGGTGAATGACAAGGCTGAAAAGCTGCACTGAGCCCGCTTGCACTGGGGCCAGCCCTCCAGCAAAGGAGAGAGCCCACGGAACATTAACCCCCTGGGCACCAAAACAAGGCCTCCATGGATTGGCAGAGGGAGCCCCAAATCTCAAGCAGAAGGCGCGGCCGGGGAGGCTTTAGGGTGGAAGGGAGCTGATGGGCGCTGACTCTGCAGAGGTTTGCAGGAGGGCTGTTTTGGGGGGCCTCTGCCCCAAAGCCTCAGCCCACAGGCCGGGGGGGGGGGAGCCTCTGTGGCTTGCCCTGCCTTGTTTGCAACCCCTCCGGCCCGGCCCTCCCTGGGTAGCTCATTGCTGCTCCCATCCCGGAGCAAAACCACACACCTCCGGCGACTTCCAAAAGTTCACACTCGCGAGTCATTCCCCCAGCCGTCCTCCTCTCTCTGGGAAGAGTTTGGCCGGCTTTGGAGCTTGGCCCTTTGATCTCGGGCATGGGGGTGGGCGAAGCGCCCACCCTTATTTGGGCCCATTTGGGAAGGGTTCCCTTTCCCTCCCTTTCACTGCAAGCAGGGCTGGAGGCAGAGCAAGAAATGAGTCGCCCAGAGACAAAATGGGGGGAGGCCCTAGTTTTGCAGCAGGGGGAAAGAAGAAAGCAAAGCGGGGGGGGGAAGGGGGGAGAGAGGCCCGAAGAAGCTCCGAGGCAGCCGGAAACCTCCAGCAGGGTCCAGGCACAAACAAAAGCAATTAATGTCACCCCCTCCTCCTCCTCCTCCTCCTCCTCCTCCGGGTCCCGAACCAGGGAGGGAAACAACTCCTGCCCCAGGGTTTGCTCCTGTTTCTCCAAGTCCCGCAGTTTCTTGGAGTTTGCCAACCTGTGGTCGGGTGAGCCTAAAGGAGGGGACCCCCTCGTAGGTTGTCCAAGAAACAAAAGCCGAACTAAAGACAACTTTCTGCAAACTGTCAAACTGGCCAGAGGAACTGGCCACATACGAAAGAGAGGCAGAAATCATCACCCCCTCACTCCCCCACGCACACTAAAGGCCATCTGGGAAGTGCTCAGGGCCGAGAAACAATAGACAAGCCCTTTTCCTGGCCTCGGGAGCATCCAACGTGGAGGCCTCCGCGCGTCCAGCCACCCCCTCCCCAAAGCTTTCCGCAAGAGCTGCCCCGGCCCCCCCCGTTGCCTTTACCTTCCCATGTCTCCATTTCACGCTCCGCCACGTTGGCTGGGGGGCTCGGGAGCAGCCATGGGGGGGTGAGGGGGGCCACGGCCTCGCTCTGCCTGCCCAGCGGTGCTCACTGCCCGGTGGCCATCAGGGATCCCTCGCTGCGCGGCCGCCACTGCCGCTCTGGACACAGGGGCAGCGGCCCACCCTCCTTCGCAGGTCAGCTTACAGGCCGGTCACGTGACCCCAAAGTTCAAGCCCTAAGGTCACAACTTGTGGGGACTCCACGGAGGAGGAGGAGGCGTGCCAGCACACAGCACAACACAGTACAACCCGCCCTCCCAGCCGCGCGGCTCCCTCGTGCTCTCACAGCTGGCCTCCTTTGGCACCAGTGCGCAGGTGCTCTTGCGCATGGCTTCCCAGAGCATCCATGGTGCCTGGGTTCCCGACAGCAGCTCTCCAGATACAGCCGGACTGGGCCCTGCCAGCCCCCATGTGCCAACAGAGCAGCACGCTCTTCCACTCCTCTGCACCCTTCGGCCCAGTTGCCTTGCATCAAGGCGGCCTCTGGGTTGGATTCAGCCCAGCTGTCTTCATGCACACAGTGGCCCGGGCCTGGGGGTGGACGGAGCCTGGGACCTCCGGGCCCAGCCGGCCGGTGGAAAGAGCCCCTCCGAAGCCCTGGGCCATGGAGGAGGACAGAGGGACCTGTTCAGATCCTGCAGGAACCCAGGAGGGTCCTCATTTCTCTGGCTGAGCCAAGCACGGCCAGAAAGGGCGGGGGGGGGAGCGGCCGACAGCACTAATTTATCAGGGAGGCGGCCCTGCCGTTGGGTGGCAAATATTTGCTAAGACACCCAACGGGACCGGAGCTCAGCTTACAAGCTGGGCCTCAACATCCGAGGCTGAGCAAACTATGGGAAAACCTCAAGGAGTACTTCTCCTGCTTACAAGGGCGGGCGGAAGCGGGGGCAGCGGCCTAGGAAAGGGGTCCCAGACTAACCCTGCTTCGTGCAGTCCAAGAGGGGAACATCTGCCCTTGCTTCCCGTTTCAATCCCTGGGAAATAATGGACTGGAAACAGGCCACCCCGAAAAGGGCGCGGAGAGACAGGGTACCAGCCTGGTGAGAATGGCACGGAAGGCAGTTCCTTTCCTGGTGCTGCACCAATTAATCTTGGGGAAAAGGGGGCTAGATACCAAGACTGCAATGAGGGAGGTTCAGTTGTGGGCCAGCTCATGCCACCCCTGGGATGGAAGTGTGCCCGCTCAGCCCGGCAGGTACCAAGAGAGACCCGTCTCTACTTCTGAAGGAGCTGAAGTCTCTACGGCAGGGAGCTTGGAGGCCACCTAGTCCGGCAGTGACATCTACCCCAGGGAGAGGCAATACTGACCTCTTAGCAGCTTTGGAGCGAGGGTTCAGCAACGTCCAGGGGCCAGATCCCTCGTCCCTTTCTTTGCCCCTGCGTTGCGGGGCACGAGAACTTCACAGACTTTCCCTCTTCTCTGTAAAATATGCACAGCTGTGCCTACAGGGACAACCGGTTGCCTTCCCTTTTACCCTGAGCTCCTTCTGAGGAGAGCCAGGCATTACGCAGCGGGAGGCAGATCTGCAGAGCTCCATTTGTTTTAGGACTTAATCCAAACCAATGATTAGGGGTTGGCTAGAAATCTCCACGACTGGAAAAGAATCATGCAGAGCTCCCTGGAAAGGGTTGCTGAGAACCAGCCGAGCATTACCTCCAACAGCCTATATTTGGGGGTGGGAGAACTGGCTAGAATTTGGCCTCCGTTGGCCAAGCATCGGGGGGTGCCCTGGACTCCCTGGCCCACGGAAGAGAAGCGCAAGAGGCATGGCTCTTGGATAACGAAGCCCATGGTGCTTGAGCAATGCGCTCAATCCGCTTTGCCAAATGGAGCCGGTCCTACGGCTTGCCGGCCGGCAGGGGGCCCCCGCGAACAGCGCAAGGTCAGCTCCTGGAAGTGCCCGGCCATCCCAAAGGGGCTTCTGCAGGAAGAGCCCGCCACTAAGATCCCACGCCATGTTCCCAAAGCCAGGAAGGGGAGCCAGTGAAACCCAGAGCCTTCTTCGGCTAAAACTGCTTTCGCACCAAGGAGCAGAAGGAACTAGACAGGCAGGAAGATCCCACACCGCAGGAGCTTGTCCTGCTGATCTGAGGGTCAGCCAAAGGCAGGCAATGGCAAACACTTCCGTAGGTGGAAAATGCCCCGGCCACCTTTTCCTAGGAGAAAGGACCCCCCAAATCCCAAAGGAAGCATTTCGGAAGATGAGCTGTTCGCTTTTCAAAGTAACGTTCCCCCCGCCCCCCAACTCTCTCTTTCCTGGGCTGTCAAATTACATTACATCAAGCCAGCATTTCACAGAGTGCCCCCTCTGGTCAAATCCTGCGTGTTTTCTCAACAATCCCCCACCCTCCCCATTTCTGCCACTTTGCATTAACACTTCTTCCCCTGGTCTGCCTGCAGAAATCGCAGCCTTTGATGTGTAAGAACAATCCATTTGTCCTGCTCTAATTACTTTCTGAAGAAGCATCTTTAGCCCACCCTCCCATCTTCCTGCTAATTTTTACAGGTACACACATGTGCGTGGTTTTTACCCACACACCCAGGCACACTCTGGACTCCTCCATAAAGCAGCAAATGCTTCTGGAGAGAGAGACACGCCCTGGTCCCCAGGCTGCCTCTTCTGCTTCATCTTGAGAGGGACTGCGCCACGTCCCTAGAGATTTTGAGAAGGTGCTGATACCAACCCTCCAAACCCAATTTCAGCCCAGCTTTGCACTTGGTGAGAATTCAAACATCTTCAAAAAGCGACAGGCAAAATTCCAAACAGGGATCCTCTGACCGGAGATGGTCAAGGCAGAAGAACCAGCTCCATGCATCACACCCCCACCATCTTGCTTGCCTAGCATGAAGCAATCTCCTGTTTACATCTTAAGAGCAAATGGGAATGGGGGATGCTCAGATCCAGCTCCTTGGCGAGGGAAGACCCTCTCCCTACTGCCCCTCACCTCCCGGCTTCTACATCTCAACGGACTGATTCCTGGTACATGGGAGGACCATTAGTGAAGCAGGGAGCCCAGAAGAATGGGGGTGTCAGAGGCTCTGATGTTGAGATCCCAAGGCTGGGATGTTGAGAGAAGAAGGTTGCTGGAATTCTGTAGGCTCAACCAGGGACTGGGGAAGTGCCTCAGCACCACACCAGAAGAGGTGCTCATGAACTTGTGGAACTTCCCTCTTTGCCTTCTAGTCATCCAAAAGATATCACTCTGCCCAGGACAGGACGGAGAGATGCAGTGAAACAGCAATGCAGTTTCAGGGACAGAGGTAGCCGGAGGGCGTCCGTAGACTCTCCACCCCTGGCTGAAACACCACCTCGCCTTCAAACTCAGTTCTTATCTCCTGACACCAAGGTTTAAAAAGAGGAGCTTCCACAAAGTGTGGGCCTGTGTCGGAGCGCCTTGTAAGCTAGAGTTAGGGCTCCTGATCCAAGACCCTGTGACCTTCTGTTCCATGCGTGTCTTCCCTTTAAATTACATTTTCTCCGGTCTAGCTGGACGAGCTGCGTTTCAGCTCAGTGACCCACTTTTGTGCTGCTGAGCAACGGAGGCCCTAATGAGGCAAGTATGGCTTTGTAGACCCCACTCCCCTTAGGAAGGTAAATGGAGGGACATCCTCCCCCCCCCAGTATGTGCAAGAGGCTATTGCAGAGTCCAGGGCACGGCAACGGGAAGGCTGCCAACCTGCAACACTCTGCCAAGGCAGAAAAGGTTCTCAGAATACCAAGGGCTTAGCCCAGAGTTGTCTGGGTAATGGTTGCCTTGCATCCAGGGAGACCCAAAGACTGATAAGCTCCTTTGCCCATTTCTGCAGCACCAGGTTTTTGACATCAAGAGATACGTTGAGCGAATCGTCCCGTATTTTGCATTGGAGACTTGGCACGTTGGGGAAGCTTAAATACAGAGGAGGCACACTTCCTTCTGCTCTTGGGGACCCGCTAGCCAAACTGCCTTGTGAGCCTCAAAGCCTAAACCAGGGAGACTCCAGACGGCCAAGGTTATCAGAGGGTGGCACCTTGCATTTCTTGTATAAAATAAGGCTTTCGTTCAGACTTCAGTTATGAGGAGGTTCAATTTTCTGGAGGTTTATGTACAGGAGGAATCGACGGTGCATGCGGCAGATTCTACAAAGGGAGAAGAAAGCAGAGGGAGGAGATATGATAGAGGAGATACCATCTTTGGATGTCTTCTTCCAAAGTCATGGCTCTGAGGACAGCCCCAGAGAGAATCCTCTCAGATTAAAGTCATACAGACCATAGAAACAGGTTCCTGGCAATGCCAGAGAGACGTGGAAGTGAAGACTGGGGTATTTTTTATTAAGACCTCCATCTTTGCTGGCCACTTGCTTGCAGATAAAGCTGCGTGCTTTTTTCATGGCTCCAGTGGACATCAGCCAGGCAGCTGCCAACAGACATGCGCCATCAAATGAACTGCTCATCAGAAATGTGCTGTCAACTAGATCTTCAGAGAAGAAACTTCCAGCAGTATCTTTTTGATAGTTGACTGGCAGGAAGGCTTGATGGCCCATTCTGTCCTTCCCCTGTCCAGGAGATGGTGATGTTCTGTGAAGTTCATCGACCAAAGCCAAAACCACGGACTTCATGGTTGAAGTCCAACATATAGAGGGATCCATTTGGAGAAGACTGGGTCCTACTCTTCACCCCCACCTGTACAACTCACAGCAGAAATATCCTTGCCTTACAGCAAGAGGCAAAGAGCAGGGAAGAAGGATAATTTGAAGGCAACAAAAATCTGTTTCTGCAAGATAGTAGCAGCTTGCTCCAGAGGAGTTAACTCCAAAGGGAAGAAATTAGGAATGGAACAAATTAACAGGAGGAAAAATCTACCTCCCATTAGCCAAGAACGGAAATTTGGCTTTTAAGGAAACCAGTTCTTTCGCTATTTCAGCAGCTTAAGGGAACAGTCTCCTCAAAAAGAGGGGAAAAGGTCCTGGCTACCAAAAACATCTTCCAAGTCTTCTCAAGCTGAAGAGAGGCAGGCGGCTATCCCAAGTCCTGTCCTCAGGTCCTTCACTCACACTCCTAGGGGGGCTGTAAGGGATCCCAGCTTTGCCAACTGGGGGAGAGTCTGAGGATGAGGTTTGAAGGGTTTCTTAGGAACTCAAGTGAACAAGACAATCACGGCACTCAACACACCTTTCCCTGGAGTTTCAAGGGGCGAATTTGGTCCCCCCAGAATGGACCAGGAGCATCTGATGCAAGTGGTGGAGATCAAGAGTTACTGTTCAAATGGAAGAACATCCAGGAACACCTCATGCCCTACTCTGGGTTCCAGGATGGAATAAAGGTGGGGTCTAAGTGCATTAAAAAGGCACGTTCCTGGGCCCAACAGCGAAGTTGGGTTTGCACCATAATGCATTTTCTGGTAGAAAGGGGCTGGATTCCACACAGCGACCAAGGGAGAGGACCCTCCCCTCGCAGCCCTTTCTTCACACTTCGATAATTCTGCCTCTTGTTTGCAAAATTTCCCTCGAGGGCAACCTCTGCATAGCTACAGACAGGGGGAGAGAAATCCCCGTCAACCACTGGATCCCACTTAATTCTGGGGGTATCTTCCAGCCTCGGCGAAGAACCGGGGGAAGGTATTTGGCCATCCTTGGGGAGGGAAAGGGGGAGACAGGTGTCACGGCTCAGACGGGCCAGGCCCAGCTAACAAAACAGGCGTGGGCTCTCCCCCCGCACTTATCCGGCAAAGACAATGAGACACCCCACTAGCCAGGCGAATTACAGCCTCTCAACAGTCACATTTCAGCACTCGACCTCTGGCCCAATCAGGAGGCGCACTCCGGCACTGCCTCGGCTCAGCAAATCGGCGCCTTTCCTACCCCGCACATGACGGGCTTTGCTTCTGTCCATCATCTGGGTCATATATAGTTCAATTCAAGTGGAGCAGACAGGACTGGGAAGAACGCCGGAGCGCACAATTGCCTGTCTGGCCTGCCTGCTGTATGCACGGCCGCCGGCTAGGGACAGACCCGCCGCTGGGTTTCCCCAGCGGATTCCAGCCCCGGATCTCCCCCCCCGACGGCGGGATCTCCACCTTCCTTCGGGCACAGCTGGCAAGGAAGGATCTCTCCCGCCCTTGACCCTCGCCCCGTCCTGCACCACCTGCAACTTTGGGAGGAACAAATCATCCAGCTGCCGAAAACAGCATGGCGGGCGTTCCGAGCGGGGTGCAGGTCACCTCCCGTTCCCCCCCCCCGGCCAGGTAAGCGTTTTGACCACCTCTCGAATCATGCTTCGAGCTAAACGGGGCTCGGGGAGCAACCGGGTACCCAGCGCCACTCTGCGCGCAACCAAACCCTGTCAGCGCGTTTTCTTCTGGACTCACTTCTGCACGTGCTCCTTTGTTCTCCACAACAGAAGCTTTTTATATACTTCTCATAATATGAGCCAGCTGGAGGGAGGCACAAACGGAGGGAAGGGTCGGAGGAAGTCCCCAACGCGCCGCCCAGAAAATACAGCTCGCCTTTCTTTGAGCTGGCAAAAGGGCTAGGGGAGCTCTTGAGAGAAGTCCGGGCTGGGCTGAAGTTGGCGGGCTGGGAAAGAAAGAAAGAAAAGAAAAGAAAAGAAAAGAAAGAAAGAAAGAAAGAAAGGGCAGAAGAACTCCATGGAAATGCTCGAGCCGGATGGAACCGAAGACGGGGAGCCTGAAGGGCGAGTGGAAGCACATCGAGAGGGGGACGGACTGAGCCAGCCGCCGACGGACAAAGAATGAACTCAGACTAGACAATCCAGGTTGCTCCGGCGGCCGGCCCCGGGCCAGACAGGTCAGCCAGCTGCTGTGGGGGGGGGGGCGGGCGAGGCGCTCGGGCTCCCGGCCACAGCCGGCTCTGGGACCTGCCAGCCATTTTTCCCCAGCGGTGTGGTGGCTTTGGGCTGTCTAAATGCATGGGCTGCTCTGAAGGTTATTTCTGAAGCTGGGGCAAACCTGGAGGAGACGGGGAGGGAAGGAAAGGGGGAAGATGCACGGGCTGGGGACAGGAAGTGCCCCAAGCGTGCGCGCGCTTGCTCGCTCCCCCATCCTCCCCCACCCCGCCAGTCGCGCCTGCTTTTGTCTAACCCCCCGTCATCCACGTACTGCTGCTTAGAAAGCTGTCAGAGTTTTCAGACGGGAGAGAAATGGCATGAAAGGGCCCCCCTGGGCCTACCTGTGATTTTGGGGGCAGAGTGGAGAGCTGGCATGCCCAGCTTCTGAAAAGCCAAAGATTCAACAGCCCCTCTGCACCAGAGGGGGAGAAGGGGGCTTATTTCAGGAGGGCCCACAAAGAGATTCCTTGCCAAGCCAGGAGCTTACAGGGGCACGCTCTCTCTATGGGCAAGTCGGGTGTCTGTGGCAGCATGGGCCCCATTACAGGTGACTGAATTCAACCCTTGGGTCACCGTGAGTCAGTCTTCTGGCTCCCCACCCCTTTTATACCACCCCTGAGAACACCGGGTGGAAAACCCACTTGCTGGCTTTCCTCTGCCAACAGTGCCCGTTGCTCCTCCAAACACGGGACACCAGAACAGGGCCCCTAAAAGGCCACAGCCCTCTTCACAGGGGCGGCAGGTGCAAAACTCAAGGGCGAGAAGATGCTTCGTGTAGACACAGATCACATCCGCAAAGGGTGGCTTCAGCAGGAAAAAGGGCATGCTTAAATGCTTGCTCTTTGGGGCAGCTGGGCACAAATTAGGGGAGAGGGCAAAGAGCACAGGAGTACACGAACTGTCATGGCTGGACGACCCCTTATTCTGGGTAGATAACCCCTACCCCACAAGTTTATTGTTAAGCAGTAATCTTCCCACTAATAGTCCCCGCCACTGGGTGTTTTACTCCACCCAAATCTTCGTTTTATGCCAAAATTCGCAATGATCCACTTTTGCTGCCGACCTTCCTTGCAATTTAGGTTCCGCCAGATCTAAACCGGACCACCCCTAATCCCCCAGGCTGCTCCGGTCGCACCCTTCCACACACCCTCAAACGTTTAAAAAAAAAAAACGCTTTTTTTTTAAAAAAAAGCATACTCCTTCACCCCTGTTGGACAGGGCTTGGATGCAAATTCAGGACACAGTGTAAGAAGCCGGTCTGCTAAATTCTGGAGGAAGGACAGCAAGAAGGGTGGCAGAAACGAAACGCTGGCCCCTACGAAGGCTGTTCGGCGTGCCGTCCGGCCTCTGAACTGAACGGGGGTGACGCACCCGGCCGTTTGAGTGCGTCCATTCATATCGCTGACTACCTGGATTTGAATAGAATCCAGACAGCAATCATTTCAGCTCAGCCACTCTTCAACCCACCGGACAATGGAGATTTGTTAGTTCTCAGGCGCAAGCCGTGACACACAAAGGGTACGGGGAGGCAGGAATGGGGCTCAGCAGACAGGAAATTGCACTGGGGAGCCTTTCCTCAATGCCCCCATGCCCAAAAGGCAGTGCTATCACCCACAGCCAAGAGGATCGAGAGCTTTATGGCCACCCCACCGTCAGGAGAAGGCCCTTCGCCAACGTCAGCCATCCCTCTGAGCGGGCTGCGGTTTACAGAGGGTACAAAGAACACAACATCCAAACCAGGGAAGTGTAACAGCTGCCCACCCTCTGCCCCCAGCATTGGCACGTTTGGCGCGGTTGCTATGACAGGCAGGAGGGAAAGGAAATCTCCAGACCGGACTGCAAAGCAAACTCTGGAAAGATCTAAGAGAGTATCCCTCATTAAATCTGTGCCTTGCGTTGCATCTCCATAGAAGAAGCCCCTGACTCCAGGTCTGCTTCTCTTTTTTCTCCCCCCAGGTCCAACTCTGTCTCCTAGGTAGCTAAAACTTCTAGTTCAACAAACAGGGCAAGGATGGCCTTTGTATGTCGGGGCCCTGATGGTGGCATATGGGCCTCTATCCAAGATATTAAGAGCCTCCCGGGGGGGTGTAAGTAATGGGTCGAATTCTTCTTCCATCATTGTCACTGCCCTCTTTGGAGAGAACCAGGTACAACTGGCAGTTCCCACCAGTGAAACCTTGCGCCCCAGACTTCAAGCCAATCTTGACTAGGACAACTCCCCCCCGCCCAAAACCAGTCAATCTAGTAAGAAAGATCACTTAATATGTGGAGTTGGGTTGAATTCTCTTGCTCTTCTCTGCTTGGATCTGGAGGTGGCTCTCATCTCTTGACGGCAGCAGCTTCTAGTGATGGGCTTTGACCATCGGAACCACCAGAGGTCACTGGGCTTTAAAGACAGCATGGCAAAATCTCATTCAGGGGCAAAGGCAAGCTCTTTCCTAAGACCATCTTGTGTTCCTGCATTGGGGACACTTCAATGCAAGAGATGGAACTGTTCAGAGAGGTGTCTCTGCCTGTTTCTAACCAGACAGCTGGACACTGGACAAGGAGGCTTCCTTTCCATTCGGCTTTTGTGTGTGATCTCTTTGTAGGAGATTACAAATTGGACCCTGGGCCAGCACTCCTGGGACCAAGCAGATAAGCCCAACATGTGCTAGAGAGACCTAGCAGGAAATTTCAGCTATTCTAACCATTAGAATAATAATGTCACCGCCGCCGCCACCAGAGGTTCTGAAAACATTTCTATCGTGCAGCCTTTGGCTTCCCTTTCCCTTCAGTGAATATTAAGGTCAATTAGGAATAATGTAAGGCGAGAGCTCACCAAGCAGATTAGGCATCCCCAAATGCTCGGGACCAGGCCAAGCTTGTCTGTCATTGTGACCTAGATTTCAGCAGAACCTGTTTCATTTGCTTTACTGAACATTTAAGCACAGTAGCATCTCCATGTTCCTCCCCACCACAGGGTTTCTCAGGCAAAATAATTGACATTTCTTAGGCCAAAAAGAACATCTTGTCAACAAAGAACACTGAAAACATGCAGAATGTGCTCTGTTCTCTCCCCATAGCAAATCCAAAAAACAGATCAACCTTCTACAAACAAGAACTTTACTTTCTAGAATCTCCATCCAGCTGGCTGTGCATTCTGGGAAGTGCAGTCCTGTTCCACATCTGGAGTCCATCAGTAAGGGCAGGGTGGAGCATCATCACGCAAGTTTGCAGAACTGACTGAACATCTAGTATACAGGATGGAAGTGTGACAAAGGAAGGTCTCTTCCCTCTGTGGATGCTCACACTTGCCAGGATTTGGCAAAGCAAGAGTGTCAAAATCTCAAATTTCAAATCCCAAGTTCTAAATACTAGACGATAAGTTGGCACTTTTAAAAGCAGGGCTAATAAACCACTATCAAAAGGAACCCTAAGCTGTATTATGGTGACACAGATAATCAGTCTGGCCACTTCCAGCCTTTTTAAACAACTACAACCCTAACCAAGTGGCCAACAGAGGTTATGGGAGCTACCACCCAAAACATCCCTGGGGCCAGGCTGTCCCCTTCTGCAATGAACCTCTTAGCAAGCCAAAACACGCATCGCTAGTGACCTTCCTAGGAATCCAAAATGTGTTATATTCACAGTTTTTGGCTATCTGATTTACTAACAACTGTATCTTCTTGCAGAAAGACCCTTTTGAGATGGATGTGTTCTGGAGGCTCAAAGGTGTGCGGAAGGAAGCCAGTTGGGTTGCCGGCTGATCATGGGATCCCTCAAAACTCAGCCCTCAGAAGGAAGCGTCAGACGTCTGCTCCTGGATGGACCTGCACCTTGGCTGCACTGACTGGGGAAGAACAGATGCTGAAACGGCGGTCTACAGAAACAGGGGACATGTTGGACTGTTCGCAACCTGTGGAAAGCTGGATTCTCTCCACCTTGCTAAGCTGAATAAAACCAAGGAAGAGAGATTCTAAGAAGGCTGACAGCAAAGAATCCTTCTTGATTCCTTCACAGCCCCATCCTTCTCGGTTCCTCCGCAGCCCAAAATCCTGAACTGCAACTGGCTTCCCAACTCATTTTCTTTCATGTTGGACCAGGAGCAGTAGTCCATCTTTCCTCGCGAGGAGAGCTTTTTCCGAGGATATAGTGCTATGGTGATCCTATCAAAGGTAGCACAAGAGGCTAGTCCTCTTGGTTAAGGAAGGTGAACATGTGGCGTGGAAAGGTAGGAGGGGATAAAGTGTGGCTTTACGAGACACAATGTCCCTTTGAAGCCTTTGTGCAAGCAACTGAACCATCAAATGTCCCAAGACTACTGCACAACAGAGGAGTCACCTGTATGGGAAGCCACCTGAGAAGCACAGCTGAGCCACAGGACACAAAAACATCTTTTGGAATATTCTTCACCTTCATTGATTCCCACCGGAATCCGGGGGCACGTTCTGGCTTCCCTGGAGTAGGAGACCATTTATTCAGTTTCTAAGGTGGGAGAACTCTGTTAGGTTCAGCTAGGTTGCCAATCTCCCTTCTTCCTCTTGCAGAAGAGCTTTGGGGCTACTAGTGGGGATGGGGGGCAAGCCCTTTATAGCCCATAATGAACCAGCCTCCCTCGGAGAGTGAGACATTGATCCCCTTGGAATTTCCAAATTTCAAAAAAACTTGTATTCTCAGAACACAGAGCTAAGGTGCTTTTGTGCCACATAGAAACTCAGTAGCCTAATTATGTCAAGACTGCAAAGAGATTGAAGAGAGTCACAGACTCCCTTGCTTTTACTACAACCACCATTAATTGAACGTATTCGATTTAGGCACTGCCCGACTCCCAACAAACCCCCACCCCATTTATTAGTTTCTAGGTAGGAGGGAAAAAGGTAGGGTCTGGCCCTCTATTTTTTTAAACAACAATGACCACTGTAGTTTCGGATTTAGACACATAATCCCTGGTTTATGCTCCTTCCCCAAAATTTTTGAAGACCATTAACCACACCAATAAAATTGACAAAGAGCTCACAGTACAGCTAGGATAAAACTACTGAAAAAAACCAGAATTGTTAGAAGAAATGCATGCCAATAATCCAATAAATGAGTGCCCAGAGCAAGCGTTTAGAGCAGGGTTCCTCAACCTTGGCAACTTTAACACGGGTGGTCTTCAACTCCCAGAATTCCCCAGCCAGCCTTGCTGAAGTTGAAGTCCACCCGTCTTAAAGTTGCCGAGGTTGAGGAACCCTGGTTAGAGAAACAGTCCCAAAATCTCTCTGCGCTGTGACCTCTTCCAAAGGTAGTCTTTCTAAAGAAAACCTGAAAACTGAGAAATCACTAATAAAATGGAAAGCCCCACTTCCAGGGAAATGGAATGAAGGAGGTACTTTCAGTTGGGCTTGTTTGTTTCACCTTGGATTTGTTTTGCAGAAAGCTACATCAGAATAATACAATAAATACATTTTAGTATCTGGTTGCTCTGACCCTAGCAAAATCTCGTAGCGGTTCCTCTCCCCTAACTGAAGGAAGGGAGAAACCCATATCCTGAAGTTGTTTTCAAAGGAGGAACGCCCAAAAAGACATCTTCACTTCCATGCAATCTTCCTTCTGCTCCTTGGAGACCTCTGGACTACCGTATAAGCTGAACAAACATTTTTACTATCGTTAGTGCATCGTTGCTTGGGAAGTGCCAAAACCCTTTGATTGCGTGGTGTCTACACGGAACAGGCCCAACCTTCTGAACTGACTGTTAGTTGGCACTCTCCAAACCAGGCAGCCTTCTTCAGGGGGTGTGCCTTCTGGACCTGTGGGGCTGCAGGCTGGCTGAGGACTGTGGGATTTGTGAGTGACATGGAGAGAGATTAGTTCTCCTTGGCTAATGCAGGTCTAGGACGCTTGCAGCAGGCGGCTTATGTGGGCAGGTGTCTGAAAAATCCACCTCCCTTTCAGAATCAGAAATAGTGCTTGGGCTCAGAAGCTGAGCGAGATCGGGTCCAGGCCAAACTGGATTGATATATGGCTGGGAGACCCACCTGGGCATGTGAGGATGGTGGGCTAGGCCGGGAAGACTGAAGCCATCCTGGAAGGAGGACTGGCAAGCGCTTCCAACTTGCTACCAAGGAAACATCTCTGCGAAATCAGCAGATGTCAAGCTTGACTTGAAGGCCACTGGTCTTACCTCCTTCCCAGCTAACACCGAGGTACGTGCTCTCCTATCCTGGTTAAGTCTCAGGCCCATGCACACCCACAACATCCCTATAATGACTGGCGGTAAGCCAGGCAGTCTGGTTCCCATTTCCATGGATCCAGTTCCTAAAATAAAGTTCTCCTTTGTCCTTCTCCCGGGCCAATCTGATAAAGACAGGCCGTTGGAATCTGGCATTTAAGGAGAAGTTCTTAAAACACCCAAACTGAGAGTGTTGGCAAAGAATGCGGCAGACGCTGGCACCCCCAAAGCCAGCAGACTAAACAGTGTGCTGTCCCTTCTGTAGGAATTCGGCACGAAGCTAGTGCGAACAGGGATCGACCAGTGTGTGTGTGTGCGCGTGTGTGTTTTTTCTCCTTGCTTTGATTTATTTAAGTTATTATTAAATTTGTATGCCGCCCACCTCCCCCAACGGGTGACTCTGGGTGGCTTTTCCATGCCATCTGGCTCCTGGACTCAGTCACTGCTATTTGCAGAAGGGGTCTCTTGCTCACTGCTCTTGAGTCCCGCAGCTGGTTCCAAGGTGCCAACCTACCTCTTCTCAACCAGAGGAGGCAAGAAAGAAAGAGTCAAGAGAAACCAGCACAACTCAACTGGCATGGAAAGAGCTGCTTGGGGACAACTGTTCGCTGCCACCTTAACCCTGGCTCACGTTGCTAGGAAATGCGTTAACCCCTTTTTTCTACCTTAAACTAAAGGAGCAAGTCAACTTTTTCATGGCCGAAATCGGAGCCAAGGTTTTTCTGGAGAGCCAAGAGCCACGCTGAGCAAGGAAAATGATGCCAAGAGGGTGGAGGGTGGGAAACGCACCGCACATCAGGAAGAAGAATGAGTTCCTCTTGGCTTGACTGGAGTTGTTTGCATCAGGGTTTCAAAGGACATGGAAGGGTAAACTTAGCTTCCCCCGGAAAACCCTCCAGGATTGCAAGTACTGTCCACCCCAGCTGTTATTCCAAAACATATTGTGCATTGTCGGAAGACAAGGGATGGGAGCAAACAGGCTCCAGTTCTACAGTTTGAACCAGGACCTTTTCTTGATACTTGCTAACACACCGGCCCACAAGGATGGGGCTTTCCTGTTTCACATGCCAGGGGTCAACAGCTACAAAAGAGGGGACCCAGCCCTTCTACCCCTGAACCTTTACAGATAGCCCTTTCCTGTGGAATTTTCTGTAGTGAGAACGAATGATTGAGACCTTTCTGGAGACAGTGAAGCACATTCATGGTGGCCAACCAGCTACCCCAGCCCCACCTTGCCTCAGATCCCTCTTCCGGATGGATCCCTGGCACGTGGGCTCCCCCTCTTCCAAAGCTTTTGGCATGATCAGAGCCAAGAGGAGGTTGCCCTGCCTTGCAATCTCCTGATGGAGCCATTACAATGGCTTTCCAGTTCACTCTAAACATCTCTGTTCAGTGAATTCAAGTGACTGCAGAGCAAGGAGAAAGCCAGGTCTTGCCGAGGACGGCATGAAATTAGGAAGGTGGAAAGCTGGGAGAAGAAACGGGATAGACTTCCAGAAAGAAAGAAAAAACAGTGAGATGAGAGAGACATCAGTCCTTCAGATCTACAGGTGTTATGTCCCAAGTTTATCTGGTGATAAACCTTTCCATGTGAGAATTGCCGTGCACCCGACCATATTCAGTTATAACAACATGGGGCTTCAAGACTTACTGGTTCAGGTTCTAACAAATGGGAATTCAGTGCTGCTTACAGATGCAACATGTTGCCTCTAATCAGCTCCATTTTATCTATTCTCTTCCTAGAATGGTCAGTCAGAAGAGGAGAGCTGTCCAACAGGTCAATGTTGGGCAGAAGGAGGGCTACTTTCAAGCATCTTCCCCAACAGACAGGGGAATGAAGAACTTCAACACAGTCCCTCTGGCAGTGCTTCCCTGGTACCAAGGAGACCTTTCCATCATCAAGTGCTGAGAGGGCCAACGAGTAATCGAAAGCTCCAGTACCAACTACCTTTCTCAAAAGATGGAATTACAAGGCTATGATCCCAAAAGCTATACAAACTTGCTTGATTAGAACATGGCATAGTTGCAAACCAAGGAGGGTTCAACATATTTTATATATGCCCCAATGCTTGCGATTACTGATTATATGGTTCCATATAAGCCAGCATCCTATCGCAAGCCAGCAGGGGTGCACACAGACACAGATCCCACGCCATCAGGACACAGCCTGCGCGGCTTACGATAGCTTCAGCGAACATTCAACGCTGTCGGTGAGTTTGACATGTCAGGATAAACCATCGACCGTTGACTGTACCTTGAGGTTTATCACGGTCCTCCAAAAATGCCTCCAGACATACAAACCACAAGGGCTGAACCCAATGCCAGAGTGCTATCAAGAGCAGCTCTCCTCAAATAATGGCTGCACTCAACATTCATTGCTGTCGGTGGGTTTCGGGTTCGGTCAGCCCTCTGGCCAATGAATGCAAACTGCGGATCAAGCAGCAGCAAGAGAGAGGCTGGACACCCTACCCAGATCCTAGATTTCCTCCTTCAAGGCTCCAAGCATCCCCTGCTTAGGCAAATGCACACACCCAGACACACACACAGAGTGTTCTGCTTCTACAACTTTTCTAACACAACGTAGCTCTTGTTTCATCGGAAGCGTTTCTGGGCACCCAAAAGACAGTTGGGGTGGGGAAATACTCAGGGGGTAGATGCCCTTCATGAGGTCAAAACCGTTAATTTACAGCAGAAGATGGAGGAGAAGGAAAGGGGAAACACTTTGCTATAGAAATGCTGGCTTGGGTGAGATTTTACAATAGCCCCCCATTTCAGTACAGGCAATGGAGTTTGGTTGACTTCTCAGAGGCCTGAGAACAGAAGGTCCCAGATTCCGTATGAAGAACGGTTTTGTTCATGGCCCAGTTATGCAGGAATGTGCCTCCAAGGACATTTGCTTGAAAACTTGCAATCCTGCAGGCCAGTCCACAGAAATGGAGAAGAGACCATATGTGCAAATGAGCTAAAGCCAGTTGCCTAATTACAGTTCAGGGAGCTACAGACATTTTGGTGGCCTGTGAAAACTGGCTGGGACTGAGCAGAAGACGACGAAGTCTTGAGCGCCTCATCTTTTCTGCAAATAACTAACCATCTCAGCACCACCAGGCCTTTTCGTAACTTCAGCTCCCTTTGCACAAAAAAAGGGCCTACGGGCTGTTGCATCACAGCTGGTCTTTACGTTCTTACAGCTGAAGGACGAAAGCAACTGGGAGCTCAGACTTGGTCACATTTTCCACCTGCACAACTTCCTTTGAGAAACAGGTAAAAGTGATCTTTGACTCAATACATGTATCAGTCCAGATCAGGTGGGTTTGGGGCTTGGTGAGAAAGGGAAGAAGTGACGGCAGAGCACCCCGACATTGAACAAGGGCTACAAATCACTGGCTGGAGTAGAGATGGCTATATTATATCATCATCATCACTGGAGGAAAAGCTTTGAAGGCAGCCAGTTCTCTCTAAAACTAACCCACAGTGAGACTACAGAACCTGTCCAAATGCTACCCAAATGCCTCAACCCCAGTTCTTCATAAGTGTAAAACTTGGCTCAGCCCAACCACCCTACACACCCTGTGGCTTGGCCATCTTGCATTGGGCAGGATCCCCTTCCCGCAAGATGCTTTTCTTCTTTCATCCTATTTCACTCTCGACCAGCATCTTCAGGACCGTACAAGCCTCCATGAGGCTCTCTACTCACTCTTGCCTACTTCTGGAAGGGAACTGGTGGCTTGCCAGGCATTTTTAGAACCCTCTAGAGAAGTCTAGGGGATTTTGGGGCACCTAATATGAGGTCATTCTCTGTCATTAACAAGACATCTTGAAACAAATCCTGAACCTTGTTTGACTCTAGGGAAGAACTACCAAAATCTGCAGACTCTGGATGCTGCCCTCTAGTGGGGAACCATGATTGAGCCATGGTCAAGCAAAGAAGGTGCCACCATCTCTGGATAGAGAGTGCGGATGACACCAAGGACAGGGTTTTAGCAACAGATTTGACCCAAGTCTATTCACAGGATCTTCATTCAAGGTTCCAGTGGGGATGACATGCCTCATCGCCATAGTGCAACACAGATGTGTACAGGGAGAAGGGGTAGGATCTCCCTGATTAGAGAGAAAAAGTAGTACTTACTGCCAGCATTCAAGAGAAGCACAGAAGAAGGGGCGTTCATCTGTTCAACATCTGCAGCTGGGAAGAGAAAGAAAAGAGAGTCTAAGATGTGCTTGAAAAAAATTAGCTATTTTGTTCAACTGGGAGAGAGAGCTACATCGTTTATATACGCTTGTTCTCCCAGAGGCAGTGTTAAGCCAGGAATCCTAGCTTAACAAGCCCTGACGTGAACAGAACTCTAACTGCTCCAACCTGCTTCTCCCATTCACCCAAATGAGAAATACAGTTTTGCAGAGGCTTCTCCCCCTCCAATGCCCTCCAGATGTGGCAAAGCCAGTGAGGCTGGAGCCAAAACCTCTGTTTGCAGCAGATGTTGGAATGGGAAATGTCTACAAGAAACTTTCTGGACACGTTGGGTGCACACAAGCATGACTCATCTAACATGGGGTTACTGACAAAATTACAACTGAGTGCGCTCCATCAAAACATAAAGACAAACTAGAAAGTGTTCTAGTATGGAAAAAGAACATTATCTGCTGCCTCTGGAACAGCACAAGCCGTCAAACGCTCCTTGGCACAAATGTGTTTTTATCTGCGGTCTTTTCTGACGGCTTTAACCGAAGTTCTATCTTGCTAAAAAGGCGTTTTATCCCACTTCCTCATTCCTTTCGATGCCCCACCCCCAGGACTCATCTTCCAGCTTTGGGTTCAGCTAGGCCTGCAGCTGCACCTTGCACCCCGCGCACAACTTTCAGCCCCGGCCTTTGCCGGTCACACCCGAGCAAAAAGGCCAGAAGAGCAGACCGAGGAGGACAGATGCCTGCCAAAGAACTTCATCAGGAGGAAATGCGTGCCCCAAACAACGGGAAAAGATTCAGGCAAAGAGCATCAGCTCCATTGCAAGGGAACACCAAGCTGCCAGGCTTAGCCCCAGAGAACAGCACATCATGGAGCCGGGGAGCTTGAAAACATACATGGGGTCTCCGCAGCCATGTACGAAAAGGTCTGTAGTCACCTTTTCCATTAATCTCCCTTGCCCAAATTCCAATTTAGAAGAAAACCCCTGGCCAGAGAGGTCCAAAACAAGCTAAGGAAAAATCAGTCCTGCATTCTGAGGGGCTATGTTGGACTTTGAGCCTCGGCCTGCTCAAATTCTTAACACATGGCCCGTGCTTCGTTGAAGACGACCCCAGACACCAAGCCCAAATCATGACAGAAGGACTGCCAGCTCGCCAAGCAATACCTGCCCCCATCTGTGAAGCCCAAAAAGAAAAGTACAATTCCGGGTCACAAATTACAAACTGCAGTTACAAAATGACCACCGGCATTTTGCACAACTGCTTCTCGGAAGCGCGGACCGTCCAAGACGACGTTGACAGAAGCCCTGCTGGTGCGGATCAACAGATGACCCTCCGAGAGTTTCTCTGCCCCGGTTTGAAAGGAAGCGGCTCAGCTGCTGGGGGGGTCTGGGGGTGGAAATCTGCCAGATGGTGCAAAAGGTCCCCAACCCCATCAAAGAACTATTCACGGGAAGAGTCGTGCATACCTGCAGATCTCTAGAATTTAGCAACTGCCACGCCACCTTTACGGAGGCACCCTTTTGCCCCAGAGCCCTTCAGCAGACCAAGCAAGGGCCTACAGAAATGGGGGGTGAGGGGTGGGGGGGGGATAGCCTGCCCTGAAAGGGGGGGAGGAAAGTACAACAAAACCAAAGTCTGCTTGATCGGAGGACCAGCTGTTGCTGGCCCAGCTTCTTGCCCTTTGCCCTCTCCTCCAGCCACGAAGTCAACGGTGGCAATTGTTGGCCCGCATTGTCTGCTTCGCAAGGCCTGAAAGGAATTAATAATTTAGCCCGCTGAGCTGATGACCTTTATTGGGGTGGCTCTTCGGGGCCGCAATCAAGCCGTGGGGTAGCTTTAACGGGTTTCCTCTTTTATAGCCTAATTGGGTGCCATAACATAAATCAATTATTTCTCCTGTTTTAAGGGACAATGCACGCCATTCTTCTCAAGGGCCGTGGCTCCCGCTCCCCTCGGACCAGCCTGGCTTGGTTCTTTGAATTTTACAGCTGTGCAGTCAACACAAGCAGAGGAGAAAAGTTTGGCCACCACTGCAAGGTTGGGGCTAGGGGGACACACCGCGGGGGGGAAGGTTGCCCCCGTCTGACCTTCTCCTGACCCACAGCTGGCCTTGTCCCCGTTGATGCTAATCAAAACGGGGTTGTGGGGAGAAAGAGGGTCCTTCCCCACAGAAATGAACTTAGCCTGAACCTGCGAGAGGGGAGTTGGTTTTGAAGGCACCATGGTCTGGTCACCTTATGGAGGAGGACAGCGTGCACCGCCCCTGTGGCACCCAAGAGACCACCTGCGCTAGTGTTTCAGGGAGGGACACATTGGAAATTCCCTCCAGGCGAAGGGCAGCCTCTTCAGAAGCCACGGGGGCCCTGATGCCATCGGCAAAGCAGACGAACCACCTGCCTTAAAACGGCTTTCCCTGCAGAGGTCGAAAGACTACAACTCCCAGCATCCTTAGCAAGCAGAATCTGGGAGAGGCCATCTCCAAGGACCAGCAGGGCATCGGGTTGCAGAGCGGGCACGAACCACCGTTTAGAAGAATGGCGTTCCTCCTTTAGGGGGCAAAGAGAAATGAGCAGCCCAGCCAGGGGAAAAAAAAGGAGGTGGGTTCATTTTGTTAAAATTCATGCTTCCAAACAGGGGAGGGGGGCAGGCTGGGAAGAAAGCATCTTCACACCTACCGAAGGGTGGATCATGCTCAGCTGAAGGTTCTTGCGGGAACCCTGGAAGAGAAAAGAAACAGCCTTACTACTATAAATTGGGACATTTTTTTTTGTTTTTAACGCTGGCACCAAAAGGTGGTGGCTTCTGCCCAGCTCATCACGGGAGACCACGCGCAAGACACCTCTGGTCACCTGAGGTCCAAGATGGTTCCCCTGCGACGCGGCTGTCTCCTCCCTGCGCCAGCAGCCAGTTCTCTTCTGCTTCCACCTTGAAGCTGCTTCCAAAGCTGGCCACCGCTTCAGGACGGGAGCAGATGCTTGACCGGGGCTGAGTGGAACCAAAGGCGGCTTTGGAACCCCACAGGGGCTCCCTTGCTAGGGGCTCTAGCAAGATGTGGCCCAGGCAAGAAGCAGAAAACTTGGGGGGGGGGACAAACCTTCAGGGACTTTTCTCGAGAGCTTGGTGTCTAAGAAGCCCGATCTGCCCTCCATGCTAGCTGAGATGCTGGGGCACCAATGCCAGGAAAATCCCGCCAGCTATATTTGCGGAGAGGGCATGAAAGCAATCAAGGCCCCCAGTCCAGAAGCAGCTCAGTCAGGAAGAAATCTGGAATTGGCCAACTCTTCAGAGTGCCACCCCCAGGAGCCACGAGGAGGTATCACAAGCACTGAAGACATTCTTCCCTCCTGCCCACAACCAACCCTTGTGAAGGAGGTTAGGGCACAGTTTCTCAACCTTGGGAACTTTTAGATGTGTGGACTTCTACTCCCAGAATTCCCCAGCCACCATGGGGAATTCTGGGAGTTGAAGTCCACACATCTAAACGGTCCCAAGGTTGAGAAGCACCGGGTTAGGGGCTATATCACAAGGCCACATCGTATCTCACAAGACCCCTGGATCTCACTCATCTTTCCTCCAAAATGCTCATTTTGGGAGATGAAACTGCTCTGACGCATACATTCAAGAAAGCCAGCGCTGGCCAGAAAACTGTAGCCCGGCTTGTCGGGCGCCAGCTTGGAGAAAGCAACCCTCCCCTGTGCAAGAACGAGACTGCGTCTTTCACCTTTCACCCGAGAAATTTCAGGGCAGAGATGCAGCTAGTTAATCAGATACACAGCATAATCCCTGGGGAGATTACACAGACTTTACAACCGCAGCCGAGTGTGGTGGTAGCAGCCAAACCAGGCACAACCGGATTTGGAAGGAATTTCCTTTGGGTGGGTGGGTGGGTGCAGAGAGAAAAGCAGGGAAGACTCCATCTGCCTCGCCTAATGCCGAAGTGGGGCCGGCCAGGTGCCACGGCCATTTCCACCTTGAGCCTCAAATGCTGAACCCCCGCCGGAAGGTGGTTGGGCAGAGCAACCTGAGCCAGGCTGCTGCTGCTGCTGCTGGCAGAGGCTGAAGACAAACCAGCACTAAGCCTGAAGCCTAGAATCCAGGTGTGAATTTCAGTTCTGAACACCAGCACTAAGCAGACACGGTCAGGGCCGTTCAGCGGATGGGTTTAGCTCGGCTCCCACCCACTCACCGCCAAGCACCATGTTCTGAAACCCTTCCCGCTGGGAAACTCCACGCCCCGGAAGGCAGGCTACAGAAAACCCCACCAATTGACTAGAGCTCAGTTGGCAAGCAAGGAGCAAATAACCTGACATTGCAAGGTTGCGCGTATCCCATAAACCCTTCAAAAGCTGCCTCCAGATTGTAAATTTTAACACAGCAGGAGAGAGAGAAAAAAAGTAAATGCATATAGAATTATCACTGTAGCTGCATTTCACTGCCTGAATGTCGCGGCCGTTGCTTTATTTTTAATTAGCGTTGTCCTAGTCCCTCCTCACTCTCCTGAAGACTGAATGTGTTCTTCTGCACCCCCGCCCGCAAAAAATCTGTGCAAGCCAGCTTTAAGTACTCCACGAAGCCACTCTCGACTCTAAAACGTACAATCTGATGCCACCACTTTTATTAAGACTTTAGGATGCATCTGCAACGGCCAAACTTTGGCGTTCTTTTGTAATCCCTATTCTTACTGCTTTGGCGGAGGCTGCCCTGGAAGAAAAAAAGAGAGATAGAGAAACGGACAGAGCCCTTTCAAATAGGGAAGTGGTAAACAGCTTCTCCACTTGGACCAGCTGTTTGCTCCAGCTTTGGAAACTCTTCCAGCTGCTGCTCTCGCACGTAGGCAGTGAGGAAAGCCTCATTAAATCATCACTCATATCTCCCCTCTTTACGAGGCAGCCACTGAAGAGTGACCTGCGGGTCAGGCCTGCATGCTCCAAGCTGGAGGTGGTGTGTGTGTGTGTGTGTGTGTGTGTGTGTGTGTGTGTGTGTAGAAACACCCAGCACCCTTGTTCACATCAAGCCCCCAAAGCAAGGAAGCTGAGATTCACCATCTTTCTCAAAGGGATCCCAAACCAGCAAAGTGTATAGAGTCGGAGGGCATGGAGGAAGCTCCAGAGCAGGCCTCACCCGTCTTTGAAAATTGGGATCCAGGCAAGCTCAGGTTTGTTCTGGAGAGGCTGGGGGAGCTGCCAAGGGCTGCTTCGGCGCGTCCCTCTCGCCTCCAGGTTGCCCCGTGGCTCTTCTGAAGCACCCGCCGTGGGCCAAGTTCCAGGAAAGGCCGCCGAGCCCAGCACCTCTGCTGACGTGCCGGACGAGCCTCCGCTCTGCAGGACGAGTGGCGCAACTAGAAAGGGCAGCAGCGTTGCGCTGGGCCTCCCTCAGGCCACACATCCTGTGGGCAGCGATCTGGACTTGCACGGCAGCCTTACGAAAGTGGCGGAGGCAGGAAGGAAGGGTGGCCCGGTCTGATTCTTCTCAGCACGGCTTGGAGGAGTAGGCAGAGGGGCGATCCTATGGCCGGCCCCTCATCCCGGGAGCTGCCAGGGATCTGGGGAAGTTTGCGGGGGTGCAAATCCCTTCACGCTCGAGAGAGTTCCCCGTGGAAGAACAAAACCGAGGGCTTCTGGCGCCCGCCACTCATCACAGGTGGCCTGAGTTCCGCTTGGCTGATGACGCGGAGCCGGACGCTGTCATCCGAGCACGCAGCCAACTGTCTGGGTGCCCCTTCCCTGATCGGGGGGCACCCAAACCAAGGGAAACTGGGACACCAAAGAACAAGGAGAAATGAGGATCTGATACTGCCCCGGTGCAAAGAGTCGGGGGAGAACGGGATGGCTAAAATGAGAGGGCAGCCGGCCTGTACCCCTCCAGAATAAAATAGGATTGAATTACTCTCCGTGGAACAAGCACATGGTTGTCCGAGATCCTGCACATCTCCTGGCTCTGTGTCCTGGGAGGGTGGGCTAGGGTAACGTTACAAGCCTCCAGAGATGCCTCCTTGCAAAAGCCAGCAGAGCTAATGGGGCTTGGCTAGTGCGGAACACAAGGGAGAAGGTGGCAGGTGAGTTTCACAAAGGCCTCTCCTTTGGCTGCCTCAAGGCCACCTTGATGACACACAGATGCGAGAACAAGGCCGGGGCTCCATATCAACCACTGGATTAGGAAGACCACAGAACTAACCGCTCTGCTAACGACCAGGTGGCTGTCTCTGAACAGGGTCCAAAGAAGGATTTGCTGGGCAGCCCAGTGGAATACTTAAAAGTGACCTTCTGCCCAACAGCCAGGAGGAAGACCGAAAACTCTGCTCACAGCATTCCACAGCTTTTAGTCTTTGAGCCAAATGTGGAAAGACACATCCAGCTTGGACTGAGGACCTGATGGGGCCACTCGGAGCCCAAGAGGTCCATCGCAAATTCAAGGTCCTTCTGAAATCCTGCTGCTGCTACATCAATTGGTACCTGTGTCAACTGACTAATTTCCGATCTGGAGTTTCCCCCCTTCTGCGTCCCATCGGACCCACTCCCCATCTTCCCCCAGCCAGCCGTTCCTGCAGTTTGACTCGCTCCAAGGCCGTTCTGGGGCTTTTCGCAACTCCGGAGTGGCGAGTTGGAATTTGCTCTTTGCACTGGCTGGAGAAGGGCCCATCCCCTAGTAATGTCTTCCTCGTCCTGGGAGCTGGCCACCAAGCCACAGTGCCCAGCAGCTGGGACCCCATCTGCAGTGCAGACCTAGATTAGCCACATAAACATCTGCAACCAAGCCTTTCTGCTCTCGGAGAACCGAATTCCAGAGGCAGATGCAACGCTGATGGAGGTCTCCGCGCCACCAGTTCCACAGGCTTACCCAGGAAATGCTCTGGCCCGCCGGAGAATTTTGGCCACAGGCTCAGCTCACCATCGATCCCAAGCAGTAAATAGCTGTGTGTCACGTCCCCATAGCTTTTATTATGTTTGCAAAGTAGGCCGTGATGATAAGGCCCTCTCTTGTTTGGACTTGCAACACACAAAGGGAAGGGGCATTCATTGAGGATATTTTCCCATTCCTTTCTGCCTTGGTCAGTATCTTAAGGCGGGGGGGGGGGGGCTCATCCAAGCAAAGGTCTATTCCAACCCCTTGTGGGTCATACCCCAGCTTCTGAGCCCCACTAAGCTCTTTTTCCAACCTCGTCACCCCCCGCACCCTATACCCCTGGGCAGCTTCCGATGGTCACTGCCCACATTCTTTTACAACAGGAACCCACAGAGGGCAGATCGAGATCTACCGATAGATCCTTAGGTGATTTGCAAACCATCAGCAAGGGTTCTTGTTCCCTATTGTTGAAAAGGAGCAACCCACATCTGAAAGGCCTGGTTAAAAAGTAACCAGGCTGCCAAGGGAAAATTGTGGATTTGCCCTCAAAAGGATGAAGGGCTCCGTTGAAAACAAACCCTTGCAATATTGTTTGAGGCTGCCTGTTTTCTCTCTAGCTCAAGATTTCAACAAAGCAAACGCTTGTGCAGCTTCCCCTAAAGATCAAGCTTTGCGGAGCGGCTTTGAATTACAGAAACAGTCTACCTGCTCGAACTCCAAAGCCCCCAAAAAAAGAAGAAAAGGGCGCCCACTCACAATTGGGGATCCCCGCTGCCCGTAAAAGTAGACCCCTTGAAACAGTTTCTCCTACTCATCCGCAACAAACCGTTCTCGTGGGCCGAAAAGATGCAGACCTCCGAAAAAACCCTTATTCCAAAGCCTGCACAAAGAGATTTCAAGAGGGAGACAATGAAAGGAAAACACACCAGCCAGCGAAAAGGGACGATTACTAACCCCTTCCAAAATGAGGAATGAAGCTTGTTGCATCTCAGGAACAAAAGAAAATGCATTTCTCTCTTCGACTTTGGCCTCCTTTTTCAATCAGCACTTAGCGCAAAAGAAGGGGATGGCAAGCGCATCTTTCCATAAGCCACAGCAGGAACCCTTGAAGACAGCTTTGCCCCAAGATAGGCCTAAAATATTCCTACAAAGATCAGCCGGTGATAGTAGCTTATTCTGGACAGCCATCTAGGATTGCGTTCACAAAGACTGAGCCTTATTTAAGGTCTCTTAATAGTTTGTTTTCCCTAGAGCGAGCAAGTACGCCGGCTAGAAATGGATTGCCACAGGAGCTGGCAGAATCTCGAGCAAGCCGTGTTTTGCAAGTCAACAAGATGAGTTACCTAAGTTAGCATTTTTTGTATGTAAGGAACAGGCCAGAATCTTGGGACTGAAGGACGTGGACAGAAAAACACTTGGGGCTTGCTTGTCCGCTCGTGGAAGTGGGCAGAGCGAGCAGAGGTTCATTGGTAGCGTACCTGGTTGCATTAGGATGCAACAATAAATCAGAATACGAGCTATCCCAGCTTACTTTTTTGCATGACTGCAACTCACATGCTGATTAGCGAGATATGTTGTTGGTTCCTTCTTTTACATAGTTGCAATCTTATGCTTGTTTTTCAGAGCCTGCAAAACGTTTGGAATCCCAAACATTTCAAACACTAAACATTTCAACTTTGAAACACTTTGGACAAGTTCAAAACGCTGAGCTGAGCTGGGCTGAGGGCCTTTCAGCCTCGCCGCAATTCTGTTCTGGGTTCAAAACGCGGGCTTTGAGTTCAAAATGGGGCGGTTTGGAGCTCAAAATCCTTCAAGGGGGTGGGGGGGCACGGAACAGCCTCTTTCAAAAGCAAGGCCGTTGTTTTAAAATGGGGGATATTTTACACGCCCTTGGTGTTTATCTAGAGGTAAATGGCATTGAATGGGGTGGGACCAACTTCAGATTCAGCCTCCACGGCTTTATTCTCCAAAGAGACTTGGCGCTTAATGGAAACATCACTTCTCTCAAACGTGGACTGGTACTGAGGGGGGTGTGATGGGTTCACACTCCACTTAACGAGGGGCAGAGCTACACAGTCCAACCCGCTGGCTCCTGTTCGGCCAAAGCAGCTCGTCTGTCCCACGTAACCCATCTGAGCACTCCCGCTGTTGGGCTTGATAGACTGTCCCTGCCCGGTGCAGTTCTGCAAACTGCATCAGGTCTCCCTCAACGCAGCACTCCTCTATTGGCAGGGATGGGCCAGAGTTGGGGCAGGGACGTACTGAGACCATAAACTGGCCTAAAGTGGCCATACTCCTGTATCTGGCCCTCAAGAGCCATCCCTCTGTTCTCCGGAGCAAGTCGACGCTTCCCTTCCCGCTGTGAGGGTTTTTCCAAGTCCAGAAGTTCAACAAAGCGTAGCCCAATATTCCATGTTCCCTGAGCATGTCCCGTTTTATGGCAAGGGAGAATGCAGAGGGGTGGTTACACCACCCTTCCAAGTTGGTTTCAAGCTTTGGGGGGAAACGCGGTTAAACACAGCCACACGGTTAGCCCGATCTTGAGACATCTAAATACGCACCTTCCTGAAGAGTATAAAACCTGAAGAGTGTATGTACCTCCTGAGAAAACTGGATGGAAATGACTGTTTTTAGAAGATGAAACTGGGCTCCAAAAGAGGGGAAACTGTAGAAGGAGAGCAGGGCAAAAAAATCAGCATCTTTTCTGACTAACAGATGTTATGAAAAGGCATAAGCTTTCGCTCAGGAAAGCTTACGTCTTTCCACAAGATCTGTTAGTCAGAAAGGGTGCTACCAAACTCCTGAAAAGCGGTGGGAAAGATCATTTGTAGGGCTCACCCTCCGAGCCACAAAGACCCGTAAAGCCAATTTCTTAGCTTTAAGAGTCAATGCAAAGCCCACGTTCCAATCATAAATCGACAACTTTAATTGATTTGAAGTCAGTGATGTTTTTTTTAAAACCCCAGTGAGCTTTAAGAGGGACCCCGGTGGCCACGTTTCTCCATAAAAAAAGAAATAACCTAAAGGCAGTTTAGGGCACGCAGGGATCTGAGTGTAAAATACAATAAGCCCTGAAAGAATACGCTCGCCGACCTTTTAAATACAGAACTGCACCGGCGACTACGTCAGCTCAGCTCAAAACACAAGACCAGCAATGCTACTTATTTTCTATGCTTTTACAGATAGATTTAGGGTTGCCGTCCTACACCCACTTAAGAAAAGACTGTGCCTTTCCGACACAGCAGAGGCAGCCTCTAAGCAAACTTTCAGTGGGGCTCTGCTGTGCTTGCAATTCAGACCTGGGGGTGGGGGGGGGTGGGAAAGAGCTGAACCCCCCCCCCCAAGTCAAGCCAAGGTTATATTCGACTTCAGACCTCAAGCGCAAATGTGACAGGCAAGGGAGAGAGAGAGACCCCCTCCTCTTTCTGATGGGTCGGCCTGCAGGGGGGGAAATAGTTCCAAAGGGGGGGAGGCCGCAAGGACCCCAAAGCAGCAGCAGCTTGGAGCGGGTAGGTGAAGTTTAACCAGCGGTCTTCGCTTTGTCAGTTTCAGTTTGCCGAGGGGGGAGGGCGGGAGGTGGGCCGCGGATCCTGGGGACCTCCCTCTTTAAAATCCAGCTTGAGCTGCATTACAACACAATGACCAGAGGCAGATAAGGGAGCTGGGACAAAACCCGGCCGCCTCCTCCTCCTCCTCCTCCTCCTCCTCCCGGGGTTGCAAAACAAGCCGCAAAAGCCCTGAAAACACATTCTGAAGTTGGGGGGGGGGGGAGGGGAGGGGGCCTGGCGTGTGTGTGGGGGGGGGCTGCTGCGGGCCGGGAGGGGGCGATTCTGCCCCCCCTCCCGCTGCCTCCGCAAAGTTTCCCATCACAATATAGCCCCCCCGGCGTTTCTATGGGGTTTATCGATCCCGGCCTTTCAAGCAGGATCCCGGTGCTATAAAATATTCACAACGCCATTGAGCCCGAGATTGATCACTGCCCGGAGAGGAAGCGGCCCGAGAGGAGGAGGAGGAGGAGGAGGAAGGCGGGCGAGGCGGGGGCGCGGAGGACCCCTCGCCGGGCCGGGGGAGCGCCCTGCCAGGGCCGCCGCGGACGAGAGGGGCTCCCCGAGCGCCCCACCTTCGGGGGCGGCTGTTCCAGCGCGGGCCGCCCGCCCGCGACTCCCCTCCCCCACCGCGCGCCCCTCCCATCATTCCCCACCTGCCCCGCTCGGGCCCGCCCGCTCCCCGGGGCCCACCCTCGGCCCGGGGGCCGCAGAGGCCGGGGGCGGGGGCGGGGGCCGCGGCACCTACCGTTGGGCGGCGGCGGCTCGGGCCTCCTCTCCCCGGCCGCGCCGGGCGGCGGCCCGGGCTCCAGCTCCATGGCGGTCAGGAGGGCGGCGGCGGCGGCGCAGCCAGGACCCCGCGCCCGCCGCCCCGAGGGCCCATCGCCGCCGCCGCCGCCGCCCCCCGCCCGCCCCTCGGCGGCCGCCGCGCGCGGAGGCGCCCCGCTCGCGGCCACGGCGGGCGCCGCTCTCCGACCCGTCGCTCCCGCTCGGCCGCCGCGTCCCGACTGAGCGGCCGGCCGGCACCGCGCGCGCCTCACGCCCCTCGCGCACGCGCGGGGGACGCCGGGAAGCGTAGTCCGCGGGACGGACCACCGGCCGCCGCCGCGCCGCCCCGCCCCCGCGGCGCAGCGTCCCGCTCCCCCCTCCTTCACCGCCCCCTTCCCGGAGCGAAATGGGCTCTCCCAAGCGGCGGGGCGGGGCGGGGCGCGGGGCGTGAATATTCCGCGCAGGGGAAGCGCTCTCCGGCGGCCCAGCGGGGGACGCGTTTTAGGGGATGGGGGCGTGGCCGAGGAGGAGGAGGGGGAGGAGGAGTCCCGGCCCTCGGCGGGACCTACCTCGGCGGGTTGTTGTGCGGACCAGCTGGGGGCGGGGGCGGGGGCGGGGGCGGGGCGGCAACCCCCGCGGCGTCGGAGACCGTGTCGTCGTCCGCCGAGCGACCCGGAGCGATGAGTTATTTTCCTTGCGGAAGCGAAGGGGGACGGAGGCCGCGGCTGGGCGCCAGATGTGGTCGCTCGGTGGACCGGAGAGCCGCATCTGCCCGTCCGTCGCCGCCGCTCCCGCGCTCTGTGGCGCCGGACGTGACGCCGCCGGGCGCGGCATCCCTGGGGCGCAGGGTCAGGCCTGCGGATTCCGCCGCCGGGGGGCTCAGCGTCCGTCGGGCGGCGTTAGCCGGGAAGGGCGGCTGCCCGGGAAAGAGCCACCGGTGGCGGCCTCGGACTCCTCCGGCACCGGGCCTCGGCACGGGCGGGCGGGGAAGCCGGAGTTCGAACGTGTTGCCACGCTGGGGGCCCCGCTTGGCCTTGGAGGGACCCCACGGGGCCCCCCTCGAAAACACCCCCCGAAGTCCGTTTCCTCTCCCTTCGACTAGCACCGAAGGCCATTCGCGCGATCCTCTCCGCCCTCAAGCCCGTTGGAGTCGCGTTTGGGACGGGAGCGACTCTGGGAGAGCTCTGGGGGCGGCTTTTGAGGACCCCCCCGTGCTTCACAGCCAGTGGTTCGAGTCCGCGCTCGCCACCCCCGGGAACAAGGAGCACTGTTCGTCTTCCGGGCCCAGACGAGCCGCAGGCCTCTCCGCCCGCCGCCCTCTGTCCCGGCCAGCTGTTCACACGCCCGCCCCTCCAGGCCCACTCGGGCAGATGTCCGCGCTCTGGCTGGCCGCGGACCGTTGGAGATCCATTGGCAGCACCTCACGGGGGCGCTGCCGAAGCCGATCCCTGATTCTCCCCGCTGCGCCCATCTGCTCTTCCTCCGCCCCGCGCGTTTCCCTTTTGCACGGTCACCCACCCGCCGGCCCTCGGGCGGGGAGGGCCGAAATCCAGGCCCTTTCGCAGGCTTCCTTAACTCACGGCCTGGCCCCGTCTCTCCTCCCGGACCCGCCGGCCAGACGCGAAGCGGACCCGTCCCCTCCTCTCCTCTCCCGTACGCCGCAGCAGGACGCAGGGACGGAATGCCGCGGGATATCCTGGCCAGCAGGTCCAGGCTGGGCGCGGGAAAACCCCAAGGGCTGGTTTCTGGCAGAAAACACGTGTCTGCAAACCGGGCTGTGTTTGGAGTTACAGCGATCACCGGGAACAAGGGTCCTGTTTAAATCCGGTGATTTCAAAATAAGTAACGAGGCAAATAAACCCTGCGTGAGTGTTTGTGTATAACGTGCAGCGCAGTGCAGAGTTTTCCAACCTGGCGGGCCACTTCGAGGAAGAGAGAGGAGAAGAAGCTGGTCCTCCGCCGGGGAGGGAAAATTGGACGGCGAAGACAGCTCCGTCCTCTTTCCGTTCCCGGCCAGGGTCTTCGGCAGCTGCTTTCCTAAAAAGATAAAGCCTGGGGACGGGAGAAAGGCTGCCCTGGGGGGCGTCTGGATTCATCCCGCTCGGAGACCACCTGGAGGGAGTGGGGGTCGTTCACCAGCAGCAGGAAAGATCCCCGGGAAGATAGGGAGGCGTCCGCTCGGCCTCGCTTTACCCCGTCTGCAAAATGGGCAGAATAACCGGCCGCGGCCCGACGGCGCTGCCCAGCGCTTCTCGCGCGCGCTCCAGAGCAGGTGCAGAGGACTCCGCTCCTCCGCTTGGCCGCCTCCCCCCCAAAGAACGGCGCGGGGCCCTTTGCCTCGGGGGCCGACTCAGCCAGAGCCGGGTGCTGGAGAGGCGGAGGAGGCGGGTCGCGCCCCTCCAGCTCAGCCCAGAGGCGGGGGCACCGGCCGGGAAGTCCCTCCTTCCCAGCCGGGCAGCCTCCCGCCCCCCGCGCCACCCTCGAGGGCGCCCAGAGCTTAGCAGACAGAGCCCGGCGCGCTCGCTTGGCGGAGGGTGCCCGCCCGGCGTTGCGCACCAGTCTGCCGCCCGTTGGCCGCCATGGAGCAGCGCCCGGGTGGCCGGAGAAGTCGCTGGCGCCTGGCCTGGGTCGCCGCTCTGCTGGTCCAGCTGCTCTTCTCCTCCGCCCCGGCGCAGGGGGCAGCGAAGGTAGGCGCCGCCGGGGGGGAGACGGGACGGGACGGGACGGGGCGGACGGGCCAGGCACGCGGGCCGACCGCTCTCTCCTGGTTGACAGCCGCTTCCCAGTCGAGGACCACCCCGTACAGTGAGGCTCCGGGTGGGGAGCCCACACCGGGACCTTGGCGGTCGCCAGCCGAAGCCTCCAGTGACCCCGGGGCCGGAGGGGCGCGATGGCGCTTTGCGCACCCCCTTGGGGAACCGGGGCGGCCTTTAACGGGGCGGGGAGGGGGGAGCCTGTGGGCTCACGCGCTCAGCGCCCCCCAAGCCCAGAGGTTCGCCTCGCTCGGCTTCGCGGGTGGTGCGGACCGGCGGTTGCTCCTATAAACCGGGATGAAGGCTTAGCGGAGGCCTGAACCCGCTCTTCCGGGCCCGCGCGCCTCTTGCAGCCGGGGAGCGAGAAACGGGCTGGTCCTCTAGTAACAAAACCGGAGCCGATGAACCCGAATCAGATGCCGCCGCCTCTGGGGAGCCCGGGCCGCTGGTGGCCGACCTCTTAGCGAGGAGAAAGGCAGTTCGAGTTAAAAATCCCTTCTCCATTTAAGGCAGTTTGGGAAAAGTAATTCTTGCCAGAAAGGAAAGAGGCTTTTCCTTTCCTTTCTGCTTGGCCCTCTGTGAACCAAGCTCTCCCCTTTCCGGAGGAATGGGGCGAGGCACCATTCACCAGGCGGGCTCCTGGAACCGGGAGATGATCGGTGGCTGCCTCTGAGCATGTGCAGAGGGACCCTCCTTTCCCAGACGTCTCCCGTTTGGCTTGGGAGACCACGGCTGCTTCTGGAGGCAAATCTGTCCATCACAGTGGGACCGTGGAGTCTTGGGACTGTGGTGGGCTTAAAAATTATGTGTAATACAAACATACATCAATGATAGGTCCCTGAGAGGGGAGGCAGGCAAAACCTGCAGCTGTTTTGGGATAGGCACCCCACACACACAAACACATATTTTCCATAAAAGAGCCTGAGCAACACCTCCGTAGAGCATAGATGCTTTATTGACCAGGCACTCCTTGGCCCTGGAAGTAATATCCACTGGAAAGAGTTTTCTCCCATGTGCTGGGCTGCTGAGTTTCCTCCCCTGGTCAATCCCGGCTTGCAAAAGAGGAGGGGGAGCCCCCCCAGTGCCGGAAGCGCCCCTCTCCCCAGCGCCCCCCTCCCTCCCCCTTCTCAATCCAATAAGGCTGACTCACCCAATGACTTCCTAGGGACCAATTAATGCCGAACGTGATCGACCAGCTGCCCAAAGTGATCAAGCACGAAATTCTGCCCGCCTCCCCCCTCCGACAGCCCTTAAATGCAGCCTTTATCCCTGTGCAAAGTGAAACTCCCCCCCCCCCCCCCGCAGCCGATGCAAGAGATAATGGCCCCCAATCGGGACTTAAGGATTTTGCTTCGAAAACGAGAAAGAAGGAGAGGCATTGGGTGCAACTAAGACCATCTTTGTTCTGCTTGCTCTCCTGCAAAAGTCCCCCCCTCCGGCTGTTGCACAAATATTTCTGCTCCGAGCAGTGGTGCCCTTGTGGCTTTGGTGTGCACAGACGTGAAGTGTGCCCAGGACCCAGGTTGCTAGCATTCCTCACCCTCCTGACGTATTTCACATCACCACGGTGCAAACATGGTTTATGCACCCAGTTGGAACCTTCTCTAAATCAAGAAAGTGCCATATTGCCGTTCAGGGCCTGGAGTTTTTTGCCTGGGGGACAGAAATGGGGCAAGCCAGGTGGAGCGGGGGATGACCGCTCAGCCTAATTTCTGATCTGGGCCTGGAAGAGATCTTCATCTACGCTCTGGCCAGAGGCAATTTCACAGCAAGACAGAGGCAGAGAAGAAGGACAGGGTGGGATGTCAAACGGTGCCAAATCCTACAGAACAGGTGGTTTCGCCTGGTTAGACTCTTGACCCAGAAGCATTACACAAAACCAGGAGGTCCCCAGGAGAAGAGGACGTGGACCTGTGCTGCTTCTCTGCGTGGCCCCTGCCTGGAGCTGCAGGACCCCGATTTGTTCTGGTGGATCTAATTTGGAGGAGGTGCTGAGCAAGGTGCAACGAATGGTGGCCCAACGCCCTTTACATTTCCCACAATGCCCTTAAGCTAGCGTTACTCCATTGCATTCTGGGAATGGGGGACCTGAATGCAACTGCCCTGTTCTGCTGGAATACAGGACAAGAAGGGAGAGGCCAGGCCTCAGCAATGAAGCCCTGTTGGATAACTGCCTCCTTGGTTGCCCAAGGAAACCAGCTGCTAGCCCCGGCAGTTGTTGCCTCTATAATATTATATTGCCTGTATAATCATCAGCCAGTATAATTTTTTGCCTGGCTGCGCGCCCTTTCTCTGTCACTCCCAGGCCGATGTCCTCCAGCAGAGAGGTGGAAAGGCAGCGTCCTCCTGCCTCTGTCAGCTGTCAACTCAGGCTGTCCAGGAGCTCTCAGAAATGGCATTCCTGGGAAAGAATCGTTAAATCATTTCTGAAGCGGCTTCCTCCATCAGAGAAATGCGGGAGAAGAACCCACGGCCCGAACGCTCCGGGCTGAACACTGGGCTAGAAACGTTGACCTCTCGGCTTTCTGCTCATGTCACCCTTAGGGGTTTTTAACGCCTGTTTGTGCTTTCAAATTTGCAAAAGTTTGCCCCCCCCAAACCACTGGGGAATGGAAATACTGAAGTCCAATGAATAAGTTGCACCAAATGGTATCTTTGTCCTTTCTCTGGTGCAACGGCATTAACCGCCTCCGACAGGGAGTTGCTGGCCACTGGGGAGGTGTTGAGCTTTGCAGAAAAAAGGAGAAACCCTAAAAATTAAAATCATAAATACATGATTAAAAGTGATAAAAGAACCACATTACAAAGATAAAAAAGAGCTTCTCGTTGCTCTCCCGCGAACGCTTACGGCTCTTTTCCTCCTCCTGCGAACGCAACGTCCACCAGTCTGCAAGTGGGCCGTGGGGCAACCGTGAGGCAATCTTTAAAAGGAATCGCAAAAGTCAGCCTCCTCCAAAAATAAATCGTTCTGTAAATTCATTTTGCATTTCTCACGCTTGTCCGGCCAGTTGGCAGCAGCAGCGGGGAATGTGCCCAACCCAGCTCGTGGCCATTTTCTGAACAACGCTTGTGACTTCACGTTGACGCCCTTCTCCGGGCACCTGCTTGCTGTTTTAATTCCAAGAGGGTTTTGCTTCCGGTGCTGTGGATTCCAAACTCAGGCAGAGCGGCTTCGGATGAAGTGGCAATCCCAGCTGCGCGCACGCCCTGGAGGGGGAAGAGAGGAGCTTCCTCAACCAGGGTTAATCGGCCTCCACACAGCAGCGCGAGCAGCTGGGTCCACTCAGAAAGCTATGCCAGGGCCTCGGGTGCCAAAGCCTGCTCTGAAATAAAGCTTCTGCTCTGCTGAGAGTTCCCTGCCTCCAGATTCCTGGCAGAACCCATATGGTTCCTGTTTAAGGAAGCCGTTTACAAAACAGGGGTTTAGTTTTCGGAAGGAATGGCCTCACCGTGTGGTGCTCAGCTATCATCGGCTTCGGGGCCTCCTGTCTGCACCCCATAGGTCTCCGGAGCAAAACAGCTCCCTTCACTTTTTTGGGCCCCTTAATGAGTTGCTCTTGGACTTCCCACAGGCTTCCCAGCCAGCATCAACCTGGTTATAGTGGGGAAAGGGGAAGGAGAGGGGAGTGGAAGGACCGAATTGCACCCTTCGGTGAGGCTTACCAAAATAAACTGTTGGAGCAAAAATGCATCTTCCTCTTCTAAGGCAACCTAGAGCATTATTGGTAATAAGATGAGCAAGGCCCTGCTGTTAAAACTGCATCTGAGCTTTGCTGTTTTTTCTCATCCCTCCCCTTCCCTTTCCCTTGTATGACATTGCCACTCAGGCTGCAAGAGAAGGAAACGCTCTGAAGCTGCCTGCCCTGCAAATGGATGGGATGGGAATTGGTGGGTGGGGGGGATGTAATTCAAGAGGTCAGGGGATCTGAGTAAAGGCCTTTATGGGAAATAACCTATCAGGAGGCTGGAAAGATGGGGTGGAATTGGCCAAGAGATTCTCCCCACCTTCCCCTGGCTTTCAGGGTTGGTGAGGGGATGAAAGAGGGCTGGTATCTGCACTAATCTCCTTGCACGAAGAGGGGAAAGGAAAGGAAAGGAAAGGAAAGGAAAGGAAAGGAAAGGAAAGGAGGAGAAGAAGGGGAAGGCTCTTTGGGAGGGGGTGGGAAGCCCTCCTCCTCGAATAAGGCTCCCCATTCTCTTCCCCTGGGCCATGAGGCCCGACCTCCAGCCCCCGCCGCCGCGGGCACAGCTGGAGGCGTTCCAGAGCCTTCCCCAACGCGCCACGGAGATTATCTTCATTTCAGGGCGCGCCTGCAAAGGCAGCCGAGAAGGGTGGGAAAACGCAAAGCCACAGCCTCGTCCTCGGGCAGAGAGGGGCACGGGCAGCGTGGCGTGAGCCTTTCCTTGGTGCGTCCGGCAGAGGAAGCTGCGGGGCAAGAGTGTTGTGTGAGCGCGGCCAGGGAGCGCGAGAGAGCCGCCTCGCTCCCCGCGGTCGGACTTCTGCACGCGCGGAGGGGGGCGTCTCTGGAAAAGGAAGTCAGCTTTGCTGGGAGGGGGAGGGGGAGGGGGAGGGGGAGACCCCCCCCGCCCCCCCGTCGCTTCCCTTCTCTTGGCGCCGACATCTGTGAGCACGCCGCCCTTTGATGCGGTGCCCGGACAGCTGCGCGGAGCTTCCAAGCCGGATGCAATCTTTTCCGACCTCTGGCTGTGCCGGACTACAACTCCCATCGTCTCTCAGCAAGGGTCTGGGAGCTGGAGCATCAGGCCGGAGAAAAGCAGAGGGCCAAACCTGGATGCTCCGAAGGAGACAGAGAAAAAGACGATTTTCTTTCCTCCTTCCTGTCTTTCGGAGAGTGGTGTGGGCCCAGGCACGTGGCTCCAGCAGGCATCAACTGTGGGGTCTCAAAGAGGGCCACGGGTTCTAGGGTTCTAGCAGCGGTGCAAACCGCTGGTTCCTCGGATTTTCCTTTTACTGCTAAGGGCCAAGTTTCCACCAGGTTTGTGCTACTGTGGGCCCCGTAGAACAGCTGGGGAGACAGTCCAGAGACATGTCTTCATCTTCTGCAGGGTTTAGGATCCCAACTGCCTCTGTGGGCCGGGTCTCTGGAGGGTCTCTGGAGCTACCCACCACTCGATTCTGGCCGGAGCCTGAGCTTGGCTGGCGCATTCTGGGCTGCATACAGGGCAGCCCCCCACTCAGCTTTTCTTCCCCAGAAATTCTGTGAATCTCACCTTCTCCCCTCCCTCCATCGAGGGATGGTGGAGAAGGTGGCATGAAGACCCCCCCTCCCATGAGCAACCCAGTGAGTCAGATGGTGGCTGGAGTCACATATTGCCCCCAACCACGATCTGCTTAGCCATGGTTTGTTGGATAAACCACAAGGGGTGGGTTGTGCTCTCATCCATGCTTTGCTAACAATGCTGCGGTCTGGGGCGTTTGGGGCAGGGTTAGTGGGAACGACCGTTGTGGGAGTGTGGAGCAGAGGTGTGAAACATGGACTCTCATCCCCAGAGGAGCGGACAAGAGATAAGAGAATGAGACTGGCCCCTCCCTGAGGAATGCTAAGGATGTTTGTAGTCTGACCCTGGGAACTGCTCTCAGTCTGAGAAGATTCTGTATCGGGAGTGCAGCCAATAAACCTTGCTGGATTGAATCTGTATTGTCTCCTGGAGTTCCCTGGGCTAAACCTGACAACCGTAGACGCAAGCAGAGGTCCCCAGGAGCTTGGGGGCTAGTTGGGGGGGCTGGATTCAAGTCTCACCCCACCCCTGCCTGCTTTCCACCCCCTGTAGGCCTTTGGGGACCCAGAGCAGGTGCGCATGACCTCCGAAGGGTCCGACTGCCGCTGCAAATGCATCTTGCGTCCGCTCAGCAAGGCCGCCTGCGTCCGTCTCCAGGAAGGGAGCAGGAGGGTGGAGGACTTTTACACCGTGGAGACGGTCAGCTCTGGGGCCGACTGTCGCTGCTCCTGCGCGGCCCCTCCAGCCTCGCTCAACCCCTGTGAGGACGAGTGGAAGATGGAGAAGCTGAAGAAACAGGCCCCTGAGCTCCACAAGGTGCGGGGCTGCGGGAGGGGGGTGCCCAGGTTGCAACGGCTGGCCCTGGAGAGGCACCCACTAGGTGCTTCGGCGCAAGGAGCCCAGCGTGCTGAAAGGAGCACCTGGTTGCACACAGGCTCTGCCCACTTCTGGCTTTGCCTCCCCAAGAACACAGCTGGAAGAAAGCAAGAGATTGACAGCCTGCTCTGAGCTGCCAACGAGGGGTATCATTTCGGGGGGTGGGGTCAGAGGGTCTCCCCCCAGCCCCCTGGGACCTCTTCTCTAGATGTCCAGGGGCTGCTCTGAGCAGACTTCCAGGGACACTGGGAGGGAAAAACCACAGCTGCAAAGAGGGAAGTGCACATCTGGGCTTTCTATGTTCCACTCAAACTCTGGATGTTCTTCTCCCCACGCCTTCCGCAGCTGCAGTCCGTCATTGACCTGCTGGAGGGGGCTCTGTACAGCATGGATTTGATGAAAGTCCATTCCTACATCAACAAGGTGGTGGCGCAGATGAACTCGCTGGAAGAGGTGACCTCAGACTTCTCGGCTCTCTCCCATTTTTGTTTCTCCTCCTTTAGCTGCAACTGGGTTGATTTTGCCTGCAGGAGAGCAGGTGGGGAGGGCTGGGGCAGCGAGGAAAGATCTCCAGCCCCAGAGAAGATGTCACCCTGAGGAAAGTCAAGATCCATCTTCCGTCATGCTATGGCAGATTCTGATCAAACTGTAGGGGAAAAAAAGAGCTGGTCGCTTGCGGAACCTCAGACCTGGAAGCGTGCCGAGGTCCCCTACGACGGATGCAGAAGCTGGACAGCCACGCTGGACCTGGGTTCCTGCCCTGGATGGCCTCTAGGACTCTCTGGGCTTCAGGCCAGAAGTCCAGAAGCCTCTCAGGAAAGGGGAAGGGGAGTCTTGCTGATAATGGATTGGGGGTGACCTTACTTATTCGATTTGCCTATTGTTAAGAGATGGGTTACGGGACGAGGAGTTTTACGTTTGCTAACTAAGAGGAGGTAAAGAGATTATGGACTTGGTTATACTTGTCACGATGAGGGTGGGAAGTCATTTTCTTGGGGGGGGGAGTGTTTTTTTTGCTTTCTTGCACTTTTTTTCTTTTCTTCTAGCGTGTGCTATTTTTTATCGCTCTTTTAAAAACTTTTAATACAATGATGTGAAAACAAAAGGGGAAGGGGAAGGACAGAAAGGAAGGTTGGCCAACATGGCTTGAAATAAATGCAGGAATGCACGTGACCGCCTTTGTCAATGCAGGGTGTTAACATCACTGCCCCCTCCCCGGTTCCTTCCACCCCCAGACAGTCAAAACCAACCTGAGCCGTGACAGCAGCGTGGTGAAGGAGAGTGTCATGCATTTGAGCAACCAGGTGAAACGCTACGAGAACTATTCGGACATCATGGTGGGCATCAAGAAAGAGCTCTCTAACCTGGGGTATCAGCTGCTGCAGAAAGACGCCGCCGCGGCCGCAGGTCCCGCACACAAGGTGCAGGTTGGTCCCCTGTCATCCTCGCTGGACTCCACCGGCCGCATCTCATTTAACGTCTGGGACCCATTCATCTGTAGCCATTTGTGTTCTCTGCTGCTGCCCTCCCAACTTCTTCCTTCCTGGTCATTCTGAAGTTTCTCGCTCCCCCTATGCCTGCCTTGAGTTTGCACTAGAGACTTTTTTCCTCTTCCCTCCCCTCCCCTTTATCCTTCTGTGCTATGTCTTTTAGCCTGCAAGCCCGAGTGAAAATGCTTTACAATAGCTTGGTTTGCAGACACAGATCCTAAGATGAGATGCCAAACTTGGATGTGCCTTACACTTTGACGATGCTCTTCCCCAGCGCTGAGCATTTCACAGCATCCTCTGACTGTGTCTTTCTCTCCCGATCTTAGGACACAGCTGGAACAGGAGACAAGGAGAGTGTCCAGAAGTATTCCAGCCCTCGGAAGAGCCTGGGGGACAAAGCGTCCCCAAGAATTCCCAAGGAGAAGCCCCCCAAGTCAGAAAAGCTGAGGAAGGAGAGTGCCAAGGGCCGGATGGGCCTGGCACAGGCCACTTCGAAACCTGGTTCCTCCGGGCAGCAAAATGTGATCCGGGGCCTCGTGTACTACAAAGCAGGCCATCGAGCGGAAGCAGAGGGGGCGGTGAGCAGCCGTGGTGAGTAGGAAGGCAAGGGTCAGGGAGCCGCCCCCGTGTCCCTGGAGCTTTGCACAACCGGTTGGTTCTACGGCACAGCGGGGCTGGGAAGATCACCAGCCTGGGGCTTACTAAGGATGATCCTTTCCTGCAGAAAACCCTGGAAAGGGAGCTGGATTCGTGCAGCCCAAACTGGAGATCCACGTAGACCAGGAGACCCTCCCAAGGGCAGGAGAAATTCCTCCTGTAGCTTCCCATGCCAACACCACCTCCTTGCCCCCCACTACCAGCACCACCAGCAGTACCACCACCCTTCGAAGTCTGCCCGGTGCCACTCTGCTCCCCCGGAGACATGGCCAGGTCACCGAGGCCCCTGCCCCTCCCAGCCACGGTACGTACGAATCCCGTTTCAACCGGGGATGGTGGCGTCGGAGGAGCCACAGCGACACTGGGCACCGGGCATGGGGTGGAACGAAGGGACAGACACGGAGCTGGCAAACTTGCCATCTGGCAGTTTCTGTTTGGGTAGACATGCTGGTCCTCCCCATGGAAGGGGGGCTGCAAGAGGGGGTGGGCCCGATCCCCCAAGGCGGCCCCAACTCCTCCCATCCTTTGCCCTGGACCCACAGCGCACGAGGCTGAGTGCGAAGGCACGTTGAAGGCGGTGGACCCCCCCGAGAAGCAGCACAGCTACGGCCGGAACGAGGGGGCGTGGATGAAGGACCCGGCGGCCAAGGACGGCCGCATCTACGTGGCCAACTATTACTACGGGAACAGTCTGGTGGAGTTTCGCAACTTGGAGAACTTCAAGCAAGGTGAGGAAGGGGCTTGCCTTATACAACTTCCACATTCGTAGCCTCCAAGCCCTCCATTCTTCGGCTTTTCTGCTCATTCTTCTCCTTTCTGGGTGATTGTCGCAATTTTAAAGCAAGGCCAGTTTTCAGAGCCTCAGGATCAGAACTCTTCGGTCTTGCTCTGTGCCTTTAACTCAGCTGGTTCTTCGCCAGCTCACTTGCCCGAAGAGTTTTCCGCGCATGGTTAAAACAACCCTGCAGCAAATTTAGGGAAGAGACTGCAGTTGTCGAGGGTGCTGAGAGCAGGCTGAGAAGCCTCTTCCTCGGCTGAAACCCAAGCATGGGCTGGCCCAGCCCTTTAAAATGCCCCTTTAGTTTAATTTAATTTTTTTTTAAAACCAACTTTGTAAATAGTCTGCTCTCGGCTCCCACTGGGATTTAAGTCACGCTGATCGCTCAACTTGCACAAACAATTATTTTGGTTGAGAATCAGATTTTCTAAACCGCCTGCAGCTCGACTGCTTTGGGGAGAAGCTACCCTTCCGAAAACAGTTCGGCACCAAGGGGGTGTCTAATGAACAGAGGAGTGATGGAGCAAGGGGGCCAATCTTTGGAAGCTACCCACGGCTTTCTGCGAATCTCTCTGCACTGCAAGGAAAGGCTGAATTTACAGCCTTCTGCAGCTTCTCCCAGCCAGAGCAGTTCCCAGGTGCATCTTCTCAGACCGCCAGCTGAAGCATCACTTGGGTTCGCTAGCCTCTTCCCAAAGACTTCTCTAGAAATCAATCAATCAATCAATCAATCAGATCTTTTACAGTCATACACCAGCATAAATCTAGAAAGGCTTTACAGTTATCATCTCACACTTGACCTGTAGATCCCACCCAATCTTCAACGGGGAGAAATATTTCCCCTTACAAAACCCCCTTGCTCAGCTTGGACTGCTGGGAGTTGTCGTCCTTGTGGTTACGGACACCCTGAGCAGCACCCAGTTCCCAGGAGAGCGTCTACAAGGCCCTCTCTCCCGCTTGCAAAGTTGGTGGCGGTGGGGTGGGAGGCTCCCAAGGTTGCCTTTCTCACCAGGAGCTCTTCCGTTTCTCCCAGGGCGCTGGAGCAATGTGTACAAACTCCCCTACAGCTGGATCGGGACCGGCCATGTGGTTTTCCAGGGAGCCTTTTACTACAACCGGGCCTTCACCCGGAACATCATCAAATACGACCTGCGTCAGCGCTTTGTAGCTGCCTGGTCCTTGCTGGACGATGTCGTCTACGAGGACACCACGCCGTGGAAGTGGCGGGGCCACTCCAACATCGACTTTGCCGTGGACGAGAGTGGACTGTGGGTGATCTACCCAGCAGTGGACTACAGCTATTCCCAGCAGGAGGTCATCGTGGTGAGCAAGCTGGACCCAGCAGATCTGTCCATGCAGAAGGACACTACCTGGAAGACGAGCCTGAGGCGCAATTCTTACTGGAACTGCTTCATTATCTGCGGTATCCTGTATGCCGTGGATGAGTGCAACGCCAAGGAAGGGCAGGTGACGTACGCCTACGACACCCACACCGCCACCGAAGCCAGCCCCAAGATGGTCTTCCTCAATGAGTTTGCCTTCACGACACAGATCGACTATAACCCGAAGGAGAAGATCCTTTATGGCTGGGACAACGGTCACCAGGTCACCTACAAACTGCACTTTGTTGCCTGAGGATCAGGACCCTGAAAGCTGGGACGGGCCCAGGAGGGCTTTGTCCGTGGCTCCAGGATGACCACAGCCGTGGGAGAGACCCAAATTTAGCGCGCGCGACCAAACGGGTCGAACAGAGCGCCAACGTCTTGCGGACAGGCACGCTCTCGCTTAGCAAAGCAGCTTCCCTATGGGAACTTCGGGGTGCCCAAAGCCATCAGCTGGCATGATTTGGGGGAGACGGGCAATTCAAAAGCGGTTCATTGCAGGGCGTCTTGTTAAGCTTCTTGCATATAGAACGCCCTGTTAAAGTACATGGTTTCTGCATTCCTGCAGCCTAAGGATCAGGCAGCATTTATACACTGCGTTAGTCTCCTGGACTTTTAACCGCTGTTTGCTGAATACGCCCCAACGGGAAGGTCCAGACATTGAGCTAAGCTAGTGTAGTTTGTTTTATTTTGTTTGTGTTGGCTTAGTGAGTTGCATGGAGCTGGAGAATATCCATGTTATTTGCAAATGCATAAAGGGTCCATGTGAAGGGGTGACGGAATTAGTGGCCAGTATTAAACCAGAGGGATTCTGACAGAGGTCGGTCGCGGGACAGTCCGATGGCGGATTGAGTCAGGGACCAACGTGAGACCGCTTGAAGCTTTGGGGTTTGTGGAAAGGCAAGAAAGCTGCTTGCTCCAACCTACTGGGTCAACATTTTTCCCAAGGGAAAATCCTCCGTTTGCATTCCCATCTTCGGGAGCAAATGTCCCAGATATTTCCCCCCCTTGCCATTTGCCCAGGCTCCAGCCTCATCCTTCACGCTTCTGCTTTCGACCGTTCTGTGAAAATCCTCACGTCTGGATCAGTTTCCCCGTCCAAGCTGACCAGAAATCCCAGCTGCTCCTCTCTCCTGTCCTGGGAATGTGCGCACACATCTTTTTCTGCTCTCCTGGCAAAGTTTTCACCAGCTTCCTGGGCAGTTTTTGGCAAGGGCATTTCACCGAAAGGCAGGTGTTCGGTTGCCCGAAGTTGAAAATACACAGAATTTTTCTCCCCCCGTGGCGGGCTGTGGCCCTCTCGGTGGGGGGGTCACCGTAGCATTTCCTGTCCCCTTTGGGGATTGGAAGCGGGGAGCTGGCATGGCTCAGAAGGGCTGGGGGCTTTAGGGGGCTTCTGTTTGCCTCCCCCCCCCGCGCCCGACACACAGGATCTTTCTGTTGCTGTGCTTGGAAGAAAGATGCCCCTTCTGCGGCTTTCTCTCCCAGGAAAAAGAAAATGCTGCGCACTGGCACGGGGACAGCGTTTGGCCATCAAGCGTATGGGAATCTGGCACGTCTTGGGTTTCTGCAGAAAGCTCTCTTCGAGCGAAAGATCTCTTCCAGAGCGGAAAAGAGGACAGAGCGCGCCGTTGACTTGGCATTAGCCAGCGAGAGAGATTTGGGCAGGTCCCGTTAGAAGCTTGGCCGCACGCAAACGGCCTTCTCACGGACGCATCTCACACAAAGCGAGCATTAATGCTTTTGGCTGTGTCATCATTTTCTGCCCCCCTTTGCTCCCTTGGTCTTTGCAGTCTCACGCCTCTGCCCATGAGGACTAGAAACTTGGAAACATCCGTGGCGGAGGAGGGTCCTCCAGATTTCTTTGCAAGCCAAGCTGAAGTATTTCAGTCCTGAGGTTCCCAAAGGTCCTCCCCTCCCTGGCAGCCCCCCTCTTGCTAATGCCAGAGGAATTGGGGCGGGGCAGCCAGCTTTGGCACGGCGGTACTAATCTGTGGGTTTCTGTGCGTTTGAGAACGAATTTCATTAAATAAAGAAAGCACACAACAAAGCTTTGCGTTTATGTTTTGTGATGAACTGCTGAGATCTGTCGTTTCTTTTCCCCCCCAAATCAGGAAGTGACATTTTAGCATTGAAAATGCGGGTAAGGGAGGATTTCGATAGCGGGGGGCCAGGGAAAGCTGGCTCCAGGATTCTGGAAAAAAGTCTGGCGTGACCGTCTTATTAGGAATTGTGGGGAACGGCGGCGTGGTTTGCTTTCACTGGTGCTCAGGGTGTACTGCAAGCCCCATGAGGCCCAGCGAGCTCCCTCTGAGGACGATGGGGCTGGAGTCCCACACTGCTGGGGAAGGAAGGCGACTTCGGGAGACTCAGGCTAACGCCAGGAGGGTGGCCGTGCCTTGCCGCAGGATCCCACGCGGACACCTGTCTCCCGGCCACCTCCATGCGCCAGTTGCTCCTTTGCATCCCCCGGGGTCTGCCCCCCGGCTCCACCGGCTCTCTGAACGCAGTTTCCTGCTGGGGTGCAGCTTCTCCGCCCCTCCGAGTCTGGAGAGGGCAGGCCCCCCCTCCTGGCCGCGAGGGACCTCGGAAGAAAGAGCCGGAGTGTCTGGCTCCAGATGAAGTCATTCCTTCCGCGGAAGAGAAACGCGCTTTCGACCTCTCCCGTCACCCGCGACGAGGGGGGCACTGAGAGTCAGGCAACCTTTGGCCCGGCGGCACCACGTCCCACAGGAGCCCTTTGTTATCTCCGGCACAGATGGTGCCAGTGGGCGTGAGACGGGCCTTGGGAAGCGCGTTCCAGCGGGGCACAATCGGCCCTTCTCATGGCAGCGCCAGGCCTGCACCCTTTGCCCCAGCAGCGTGCGTCTGCTGCTCTCTGAAGAATGCTCACAGGGGCACCTCCTTCGTGCCAGCCCCGTGCCCAGCAGCAGCAGCAGAAAGGAGGCAAAGAACGTCTCTCAAAGGCGTGCGGGATCCACTGTTTGCCCCCCTTACCTGGCCTCGGCACCCACATCGGACTCGCCAGGAAAGCCTGAGGCATCTGCCAGATGCCCCCGAAGCCCCTGGCTTGGAAAGCCTGCTGTTGTGGCTCCTTTGGGGCCGGAAGTGGCATCTTGCCAAGGGGGGGCCGGGCTGAGAAGACAACGAGAGTCCCGTGGGAACAGCAGCGCCAGCTTGGGGGGCTGGTGGCAGCTTGGCTTGCCCGTCCAGCCCAGAGGTGGGGCAGAGGGCCCTTAAACTGACATCTTTGTTTCCCTGGCAGATCTGAGCTGCGACCAACTTGTGCAGCAGATCTGGCTGACAGCGCAGCTCAGATTTTCCTTGCCGGCTCCAGCTTCGTGCCAGGCCCCCCCACCCCCCTCGTTGACGGGTCACCCAGAGTTAAGCTCCACTTTCCGCTCCTGCCCTCGATGCCTGCCTGCCATCAAAGCAAGGCTGGGAAGGGACAGGAAGCCCTTTCGTGAAAAGCAAACATTTCTGACAAATGCAAACCACACGTTCTTCGCTTTCCGCTCGCCCGGCCTCCCTCTACCAACAGAGCCGAGGCTGGAAGCTAAGAGGGGTGCAAGGGGGGGATCCTCTCTTCCCCCCCTCTGCCTTTGCAGAGTAGCTCTCAGCACAATACGCTCAAGGCTGGTTTATCAAACACCCCACCCTTGGATTCCCGCAACGTGCGAAGCCAAGAGAAGCCAACTTGGTCATGGTGGTGTGACAGCAAGCCAGGTTGCAGGAACTGGATTACTCAGGCCAGGTCACCCTTCCCTCCTGCCAGGCGCTTTTCAGAAGCTATGAAACTCTAAAATCATGTTGGAAAACTGGCTCATGGTCTATATCTGGGCTGAGATGGGCCAACTCCACCCTGGGGCTCGCAGCTCCACCGCCAGCGGTGCCGAAGGACTCCAACCCCCAAACATCTAAGGCCAGGCCATGTTGGGATTGTGGGAAGTGACGTCTGCCCATCTGGGAGGCACAGCTGGAACGGTCGGTGGCCCCCATTTTCTCTATTTCAGCAGCCGCAACTGCAAAGAAGCAGCCGTCGGTCCAAAAATGGGTCGGCACCGGGGGCGTTTTGAGCATCGAAGCTCCCTTTTGAGATGCGAGCCCTTTCAGGTCATGGATTTTAGCAAAATTGCCAACGACTGGATTCTTGCTGGGCATCAAGTCTGCCCAAAGCAAGCAAAGGGAAATGGGGGGCGGCGTTCACCCTCCCTCTGCTCAGATTACAGGCCAGTTTACTACCGGAGGGGGACCGGAAACTCAAAGGCGGCAGCTGGGATCCAGAGCGCACGGGGACACGCGCGTGTCCGAATATCTGGACCAGAAAGGCCTCGCCCCAGCTTTTAGGATGAGCAACGGGCCAGCTGGACTCGGCCAACCGCAGCCCCAACGGAAGCAAAGCTTTCAAGAGAGTTTTTCTCAAACCACGCGCCCGCAAAGGTCCACCCCGGTATTTACATTTTGTTCTGTTGTTTATCGTAGCTCTGTACTGTGTATATTGGATGCTCCTTTCCCCTTAAATCTTCTCCGTTAATGTTGGCACGAGTCTTTTTCTTTCTTCCTCTGACCGCATGTCAACAATCTGCAAATTCCGGTCCTTTGGCCACAAAAGGCCAGCAGAGACAAGAAGTTTGTTTTCCGGGGAGGGGGGGACGAAGACAAACATCTGTAGACCAGCCACTTGGGTCTGAACTCCCCCCCTCCCGATCCTGCTATGAGTTTAATGCTCTCCCAGACCTCTGAGCCATCCATCCCCAAGTCCATGCACAGCCGCGGCTTCTTGGGGCTCCCTCCCTTCCCACAAGATGGAAACCCATCTCCAAACAGCGCCAGGATGTTTAGGACCCGCCCGTGTCCGAAGAAGATGCCCCTCTCCGGAGCCGGCCTGCAGTGGAAAAGCACCAGGCGCCAAGCCGGGCTGGCCTGCAAGCGGGGTGGGCGGGTGGGGGCCTTCCGCCTTTGGCCTCCTCCCCGCACGGCGGGTCTCCTCCTCCGTGGTCCCTCCGCCTCCTGACGCTTACCTCAGCCAAGAGGGAGCCCTGAGAGAGGAGATGTGGGGAGAAGAGGCCTTCGGACGGAGTCGTTTCTTTATGCACCGTTTTTTTCTCGGCACTTTTTCTATTTTTCGTAGTTCGTGTTCGTTTTTCTCTCTGCGTTCTTAAACTTTAACAACAAATATTATATATAAAAAAAAGGCAGCCCACGAGATTGGCTCAGCTCATGCCCCCCCACGCGTTGCTGGAGGCCGCCAGCAGCAGGGGGTGGTCTTCCTCCTCCTCCTCCCTCCCCTCTTTGCACTTGCTTGCAGATCAGGACCTCGCCTCTGGAAATCCAGCTCTTCCATCCTGGGCGATCTCCTGAGCCCTTTCCGTGGGCCGGGGAACAGCCCCCTCCCTGCACGAGCCCTTCAAAAACACAAGGAGGGTCTCGGACCCACCCAAGCCCCATTCCTTTGGCATGCCCCATCGATCATCTGAGAGACCTTCTCAGACAAGGAAAGGGGGGCGAGCACCCACCCACAGGGTCCCACTGCCCCTTGCCAATGTTCTCCGCTTATTTTCTCACCGCAGTTGCCGCACAGCAGGGCTTCCATCAAGGGATCCGTGGCAAAGATCTAGGCTTTGCTCCGAGAGGCTGCTGTCTGGGTTAGCAGCCTCCCTGGATGCTCCAACCTCAATCTGGGCCTTTTCTCCTCTGCACCTTCCTCTTCCCTCCCCACCACCCTTTCCTCTTGTGTCATGCCGTTTTTGATTGTAACCCAGAGGGCAGGAACTTCAGGTCCTAGAACAACACGTGGGCCATCCTGAAGGTCTCGACAGCCAAAGGGTGAGGGAGAAATGCTCAAAAGGCCTTGGCAGACCCTCGTGTCTTTGGTGCAACAGCTCTTCCTCGAAGGGAGATCATAATTGAGGGTTAGGGAAAGGGGGAAGCCTGGCTGTTCTGCTGGCTCAGCTCCACGGTTGGCTAGAGGCTCTCTGCACCCCGGGGAAGGTCTTCACCCACACAGGCAGGTTTTGTCTCCTGCCCCCGCCTGTGGGGCGAGGGGGCCCACAACGTAACCCTGGGAAGCCGGTTGATGACTCAAGTCTTGGAGACCAGCCGTGGCTCCAGATAAATACAGCGTGGAGTTTGCGGCGCCGGAGCAGACAGACGCTTTCTCCAGGGAACGGTTGCAACGGGGCCACTATATTTGGGGACTGGCCCCTTACTGGATTTATGCCCCCCCGGCTCTTCTCTCCTTCCTCCCTCACCACACACATTTCCACACCGGGCTCTGGGGAGGCTTCACAGGACGAGACCCTCCACTTTTCCAAAGTCAACAACGCCCAGGATTTATTGCTCACTAGACGGAGCAGGGTTCCAAAACACGGGCACTGCCACCCCACGCAGGAAAGACGTGAAACATGAGCACGGATCCCAGCACCGTTTGCATGCCAGGCATCACTTCTTTTTAGAGAGGGCCTTTCCGAGCAAAACAGGGCTGGGCCAGAACGGGCACGGGGGGATCCCCAGCAGCACAGAAGGACAAAGTCACGGATAACGGATGGGCAAGAAGGAAGCCCACGGAGGAAGGAGTGGGTGGCTGTGCTTCTGGTGGAAAAGTTCACGATTCCCTCCGGGAGAGGCCCAAAGAGCGTGGGAGAATTCCCTGCCTTGGGATTACTTTTGGCCGAGTGAGGTTGGGGGGTACATAAAGGAGAGAATCGTCCAGTCCCCTATATGCCAGGTGAACTTTGCCACACAGAAAGAAAAGCAACCTCTTTTCCTGGTTCCAGATTAACCCTCCCGGGACAAGCCCTGGGCAGCCGCCCCCCCAAACAACGAGGGCTCCCCTCTTGCAGGAGAAGCCTCTCCTGGCGGAAAGCATTTATTTATTTACGCATCACATTTCCACCGCTGCCCGTCTCACAGAAACCAACTCGGGGCTTCCCCTTCTGTGTCGCAACCTGGCACGGGCAGTGGCATTGCCCAGACTAGGACAGGATCTGCTCCAGGGTTCCTCCCCCCAGCCCTGGGGGACGAGGGCGTGCCTCCTTCCGCCTCCCCTCTGGAGACCCAGAGCGGGAGAGACGGGGGAACCCCGCAGCTTAAACGTTCCTGCGGGTCTTCCCTTTTGGCATTCAAGCTTAAAAGCAATTCAGAGCAAAGCGCTGCCAGGAAAAGGCAGCGCGTCGTCAAATGCTGGTGCCTCCCAAGGTTAGGTTTGCCCGACGCCCAAGAAGTCTTTCAAGTTATCTGTGCAAATCACGATGGGCTGCAGTGAAAAGTGAAGAGCTGTTTAAAACAGTTGGCAGCTCTCCTGGTCATCCTGCCGGGTTGGTGGACGGACTCTCGGGACAGGAGGAGACTCGGAGGGCAGGTCGATCTGGGGAGCCGAGGATGACTTTTCAGTTCTGCAGGAACCACAAGGTTTCCCCAGAAAAAGAGCCGACTGCCAACTTCCCTCCTCTGCAGCATTCCAGCCTCTGCCCGACTCCCCAAGGGCCCTTTTTCCCACGATCGGAAAGTCAAAGCTTCTCTCCATGAGCTCAAATGGGAAAGGAAAGCTCGGCCTCCCCCCAAACACGTCAGAGGCCTTTTGTGGAGCAGCGCCTTCAGGCAGAGGAGCAAGGGGCTGGGGGCACGGGGGCAGAGAAATCAGGGCACGAAACCAGCCAGCCCTGGCTGCAGAAGGCAGAGACTCCATTCTCCGCTGGTCTATGCTTAGCGTAGGCTGCACGTTACACCCGTAACTCACTAACTCGAGGCGGCGTGCTCTCGCCCACCAGGGCACGGGTGCCTCGGTTTCCCTGGGAGCCACTCTCCAGGCCAACTGCCCGGCCTGCAATCCAGGGGCATGTTTTCCATTCTCCCCCTGCCCCACGCTGCAGCTTCTGGCAACAAGCGTGCAGTTATGAAAGCTCATCTCTCTTTGGGAATTGACCTCCAAGCCACAGAACGGCTTCGCTTACGGAGGGGAAAAGAAGCAGAAGTTTACTCCTGCCACGCCTGATGCGGGGTGGGCTATCCCTTGGCCATCGTCCCTTCGCTGCCTCAACGTCCGCTCCACGCAGCAATTTAAGGCCAACCGCTCAGTATCTCGGCCAGGCTTGTGCCCGAGGAAAAGCGATGGAGAGTGGGGGGATTTCAAGCTGAGACACGCCTTCTGCAACCCAACCACGGCGGCATTCTGGGAGGTTCAAAGTAATTCTCCTGGGAAAGACTTCGAAAAGAGCTTTCTCACCATTTGGCAGAGCGAAAAGGCGATTTGTTCTCCTTGCGAGGCCACGATGCTTTGACACCTGGGGCCAAACACCAAATGTTAACATTCCCCCACCCCTCCAGTTCGGTCCAGGTCAAGATGCATCACCCCGGAGGCCAAACCACTAAATGCCAGCCAGGCAAAGTCCATCACCCGCCCCCCCCCAGGCCCTCTTCCTCCAAATTAACTGGGGCAAAGATTAAGGGACGAAACTGGGGTGAACCAATGACCGGTGGAAAACTTCCAAAGTTGTGGCATTGGAGGAAGAGGGTGACCAAATGGGTCAGCTGCTCCGTTGCTGGAGCTCTCCTAGCAAAGGCCGAGGGTCCTTTGTCCAGAATGCTAAAGATGACTTTCTGGACAACCCTCGACAAACCGGGGTATGTATTTCTCCAAGTTCAATTGCCCCAATATTATCAAGGAAACGAAGTCTCTCCATTAAGGTCAGGCTGCAGCAGTAACATGGCAAGCTGGGTCCGGGCTTAAGAAAAGGCGTTTCTCCAACAAGTCATTCTCAATGGCTGCAACGATGGGACGTGTTATCCTGCCCGTTAATTGCAAACAGCCGCATCGTCAGAAAGAACGTTTCCCTGAAACACTAAAAAACTCAACGTATTTACTAACAAATGCAGAACTAGTTGGTAATATAGAACAGTTAACTCGCTGGATACCCTTCTCATGAGCAAACTCCCTTATTTCTCCTTCTTTTTCCCACACAGACAAAACAGGTCCCTCAAAGCTGTCCTCCTTCCAGAAAGGGGCATCTTGTTCTTCTGCCTCCCCAGCGACAACCCCACATCTCCAGCACCGTGGAGGCTTCGGATCCTCTCTGGTTTGTTACCCAAATCCCGTCCTCCGTCTTGGAGAGAGACTTGCCGGCCACGGCGAGCGAGCCTGGAAGAGCCCACGTCTCGAGAACTTCCCCGGACCAACTCTTTCCGCTGTACGCTTAACGTTTCTAGGGTGAGCTGCAGGATATCTTTATCGGGGTAGTAATAAAACTGATCGGAATGAAGGCAGAGTTTTTCTCCCGCCAGACCTTTCTCCTTGTAATACCTCAGTGCCTTAAAGTCTTCATAGACTTCCTTCACGGCCTCTTCCAACTTTATGAGGTCAAGGAGGCCCTCCTGGTCTTGAACGCTAGCCCAGATCATTCCTGCTTCGAGGGTCTTCCTCCTCGACCGGCTCTCGATGACTTCTGTGAGCTGCAACCTCCCGTTTCTGCTCGTCCACCTTCCACTCACTTCCATTTTCCCGACTCCTCCAGGCATCTCTTCAAATTCTCCAGGAGATTGGGGGAAATTAGCCATGGCTGCGCCTGGCTGTCGGGGCGGAAGGAGAAACGGGGTGGTTAGAATCAGGAGGCTGATTCTGCACGGACAAGGCAACAGCGTCCCCAGTGATTTTATTCATTCACTTAATCACGTTTACAGAGCTGCCCAGCTTGGTCCGGAGGGGGGCCTTCTGCTAAAAACAACCCATTTTTAAAAGGCACGAAAAGGCCAAAGCGGGATAGAAGTAACAGAAACCAACACGCAAAGGCCCAGCCCACCTCCAGAATTTGCACAGCACGTTGCACTGTTAACTAACCCAATCTGGGTTGCTGGACTGGTCCAGCCGGTTGCATCCCCAGCAAAGGAAATCAAGGCTCACGGGAGCCCAGCGCCGCAGGCCGCCTGAACGCAGCTGCTAAGCTGGGGGCCTGACCTGGGCAAGGGCGTCGTGCGAACGCAAGCGCAGCACGGGCGGGGGCTGGACGCCCAGCGGGCGCCTGGGTTTGCAAGAGGCGCCCGCGCGGGCGCTCCGCGGCGAAGGGCGCCGAAAGGCGTGGCGCTGCCGCCACCTAGCGGCGGCCGGGGGCGTCGCAGCCAGCCACAGCACGCCGCTGCCCGCGACTGCTAACCGGCGTGGAACCATGGTTAGGTTAGATATAGCGACGGGGGCACAATCCGGCACCGGGATCTTCTTGCGGGGGGCAGGAAAGGGAGCTTCGGGGAGGTTAATGCCAAAGTGCGCGGGGAGGAAGAGCCCAAGGGGGGGCAGGCGCGGTGGGGGCAACTGGGGTGGCTCGCCCGCAGCGGAGGGGGGCCCGGCTCCAGGGGCCCCGCCAGGCCCGGGCAGGGCGCCCCCGCAGTTGCACCGCCGCAGGGGTTGCAGCGCGGCTGCAGGCGCCGAAGGACGCGCGGGGAGCCGGAGGGAGGGAGGGAGGGAGGGGCGTCGCGCCTCTGCGGCAGCGGCCCGCCGCGCCGCCAGAGGGCGCTGGCGGGCTCGCCCGCGGCGCTCGGTGATGACGACGCCGGGCGGCGCCTCAGCCCGTTCCCGTGGCAACCGCCGCGGGTCGGCCCGCCGATGCGGGGGGGGCCCGGCGCGGCGCCGTTTCCCACGGGATGTTCGGGGACGCGGCGATCGGCGGCTTGGACCTGGAGTCGGTGTGGAGGAGGGACCATGGGACCCGCTGCGAGGAGGTGGGGCCGCCCTGCCCTCCGGGGCGCGGGACTACATCTCCCAACCTCCCCAGCCGCGTGCCCAGGGACCTCCCTGCCTCCGTTTGCGTTGGGGCGCGGCTCTCATCCTCCCCGGCTGGGGGCCGCGCGGGACGGCGATCGCCGCCCCTCCGTTCTGTTGTGGGGGGACTACAAATCTCATCGTGCGCGGCGGTGCACGCAGGGAGGCTTGCTTGGCGGGCGGGCGGCCGGCCGGCCACCCTGTGGCATCGCGGCCTTCCGCACTGCAAACGCCGGAGACGACCCTTCCCATCGCCCTCGGCTCGCCTTGGCTGTGGATGATGGGCCACGCTGCTGTGCCAGCACAAAAGGCGTCCAGGGGAGTGGTTGGAGGCCTCTCGCGCCCCAAAGGCGATGGGTCCTGCGTCCTTGCTCCCCAGCCGGAATGGCCATCTGCACTAGGGGCTGTGGATGATGGGGTTTGTATTCGGCCGGAGGCAGAGGACCCCCGGCTTCTGACCGCCCGCCGTCTTCCTTCCTGCAGAAGAGCACCCAGACCGGCCCTGTCCCCATGGCCGAAGGGGCGGCCCAGACCTGCCGCAGCCGGGAGGTCGGGGTCCAGGCGGACCCCGAGGCCGGCCCGGCCCGGCCCCTGGCCCTCCTGCCGCCGGCCCTGGTAGACTACGCCGGGCTGCGCGCCTTCCTGCAGCGGGTGGAAGAGCCGGTCATCCGGGAGCTGGACAAGAACTGGAAGAGCCACGCTTTCGACGGCTTCGAGGTGAACTGGGCGGACCCGAACGAAACGGTAAAGGCTTCTCGGCCGCCTCTTCCGTGCTCTCCGGCTGCTTTGCCCGGGCTAAGATCGCCACCCTGCTGCTGCGGCGGGGGGCCGCCCTCCCACCGCACAGCCCTGCGAAGGAGAACGGTCTGCTGCTGGCCTTGGGGGCTCCCCCATCCCGGGGAGGCCCCTCACCTTCTGCAGGGAGTCAGGCGGAGACAGGCAGGATCCGGGCCAAGGGGCTAAAGCCTTTCCAGGTCCCGAGAAACGAGATGACGTTCGGAAGTGGCCTGGGCAGACCCTCTCTGATTCAAATGAGTAGAAGAAGGGGAGGGGGTCCAGCACAGTCAGGCGGGCAAGATGCTGTTATCAGAGCCCGTCTCAATAAAAGGACTCCTAATCTTCCAGTGGAGCGGATTTCCTGGTCTGGCCCACCTAGCGGGGACTGACCCTGCCTGCTTTTCCCGTCCCCTCTTAAGCAGCAGGGGCTTCTCCTCTGCCAGGCTCCCCTCAGCCTCCCGCTTCCTTGCAGGTCTCTTGCGTGCACAGCCTGTCGTACCCGGAAGCCCAGGAGCGCAACCTGCAGGTCACCGGCGTCTCCTGGAACGCCACGGGGGCCGTCCTCGCTTGTTCCTATGGCAGGTGAGCAGGTGAGACGGGTGGTCCTCTCACAACCGGTGGCAGCCTCCCTCTTATCATTCAGCCGCACCTGCCCTCTCCTTCCTCCCAGGCTGGATGACGGAGACTGGAGCTCCGAAAAATCCTTCCTCTGCACTTGGAATCTCGACCGCCGAGCGCTGAATCCCCACCGGCCAGACCTCGTGGTGGAGGTCCCCAGCGCCATCATGTGTCTCGCTTTCCACCCACAACAGCCTTCGCTCATCGCTGGCAAGTGCTCCTCTTCTGTGCTTTCGACCTCCTGTTTCCAGCTCTGCCTTTCTCTGGGGCAGCCGCAGGGACTGAGGAGGACTGAACTTAGTGGCTGCGCATAATTCAGGTTCCATGCATGGTTCGGAAAGCACTTCTGGGTTATCCTGCCTAACCAGAAAATTAAATGGTGATTTCTGCAAGCCACTCTATGTGTCATGTGGGGAATATGATGATCTTTAACGTCTGTCGTACATGCATTTTCTCTCCTGGACCTGACGGGATGATTTTGATTAGGAAAATAGTGGATAATTAATTCCCACAACTCTAACCCTATGTGCTGCCTCTACCCAGTGTGCTGACAGCTTTACCCCAGAGCCTTGTGGCTTCTTTGAAGTAAAATCTGTTCCTCCTCCTCTCACCTTCCTTCTGGCGGGTAGCTTGGATTTTCTGCCGAGAAATGGCCAAACACTTTCACCGAACTTACTGCCAGCGTACAAGTTGTGTCTTGTATCTTCTCAGGAGGCCTGTTCAATGGAGAGGTCTTGATATGGGACACCAACAGGCAGGAAGACCCTTTGATCTGGAGAACAGGAATGACTGATGACACTCACACCGATCCTGTTTACGAGGTAAGAAGGGAAACGGGTGGGAAGGGGCCATAGCCCCGGGTCTCTTGCAAGTTCCTGGGGTCAGGCCCTCTGATCGCTCCTTTGGGCCTCAGGTCGGCTGGCTCCGAGACTCCAGGCAGGCCCACACCTTCCGCGTCCTGAGCGTCTCCACAGACGGGAAGATCCTAGTATGGCAGGAAGAGCGAGACGGCCTTCTCCGCCCTGCCAGCGGTTTTGCCTTGGTCCAGCAGCAGATTCCCAGGAGCACAAAGCTCAAGAAGGTGGGTTAGAAGTATCCTGATTGAAAGAACCTCCACAGCCCAGCATAGTATAAACAGCACTGAGCGAATATGGTGGAGGATCTGTTGTGAACTGCAAGGCGAGGGGACCAGCGGAGGAGACGTGTTGTAGCACTAGGCAAGCCCTGCTGGTTGCTTGGACTTGGGGGGTACGTGTCTGCTGAGGTTGCTTCTTATGCAGAAAGGTTCCACTGAGTATCCCCTCACCCCAAAAACGGGAGCACTATCAGACATGGATTTCTGTCTTGTGGGAATGTTGATCTCCCCCAGGTCCAGTAGGAGGCCTGAGGGAGGCTCTGGAATGGAGTTGTGGGTGACACGGTCATGCACTGTGGACAGGGGTATGCATTTCAAGTTGATAAAGTGGAGAGAGAGATGTGAGAGTCCAGAGCCAGACCCCCCTTGGCTTCCTTTGTGCCTTTTCCAGCGTCATGCTTTCGCTGCAGTGATGCGCGGCTTTTTCTCTTCTCCCCTCTCGACCCCCCCCCAGCATTATCGAGGAGACATGGCGGTGGGCGTGACGTCTCTCTCCTTTTCCCACTTCGAGCCCAGCATCTTCATCAGCGGCACGGAGGGCGGCTACTTGATGAAGTGCTCAACCGCAGCGGAAACGGTCGCCCTCTTGCAGAAGGGCAGCTCCGTCCCGCTCAGGGCCCCTGCCCAGTTCATCTTCTCCCCTCATGGAGGACCCATCTACAGCGTCAGCTGCTCACCTTTCCACAGGTAAGCCCTGACTGCTGCCGGCACTCCCGGCGGCTGCAGCATCTGGAGCACTCAACGATTTGGAGGAACCCACACCACAGCGTTGGGTGTATTTCTGTGTCTGACCAGGTTTGCACATTACCTGTAATTATCGTGCAATCTTGGGTTCGCCTGATGTGTGGCCCCAACCATAGTGGTTTGTAAACTGGGGGTTATAGTTTACTGTGTTGTAGTAATCCAGCCAAATGTGGCTTAAAGCGGTAGGTAGCCCCGGCTTGGGGTTTCTGCCCTGCCTTCCCAGCAGAAGGGGCAAAACTAAACCTACTTGTACATGTGTCTTTTTGAATGAGGGGGAAAGAATTCCGTTTTCAACCATAGAATTGAACTTCTGGCTCAAACGCAGCCACGGCATGAGATTTCTCTCGATTAAAGACCATCAGGCCTGTGATTGTGGGCTGCAAAAACGATCGGTTTCACTTTGGTTCTTTTAACGTGTCTTTATATTTCAGCAGAGTCTGAGCAATGACTAAGGAGCTGCCTTATGCATTATGGAGTTCCAGTTGAGCGCAAATGATGGCAGCCAGCTGAAAATGCTGCTCTCTCTTGGGATTTTGGATTTCCTTACCCCAAGTTCCTTGTTTTTTTCTCCCCAAGGAATCTGTTTTTGAGCGGAGGGACTGACGGGCACGTTCATTTACACTCCATGCTGCAAGCTCGTCCTCTTCTCTCCCTCCAGTTGTCGAAGAAATACATTTTCAGCGTGAGGTGGTCGCCGGTACGGCCCTTGGTGTTTGGAGCCGCTTCGGGGGAAGGTACGTTTGCTTTGGCTACTGGCAGGGGGTAGGATTTGCCCAAGCAAGGAAGCCACATGGGTCTGGCCTTGGTTCTGCTCGCAGCCTGGCAGATGGCTCACCTCATCCAAGTAAACCTGAAGGCTAGCAGGCTAGTGACTTTGGTATTTAACCCACAATTTTTCTTGCTAGCAGAGAAACCCTACAGGCTGGGACTGTTCCCACTTTTCAGTGACTCTATTTACCTAATTTCATTCTTTTGCAACCCTGCAACTAATTTTAAATTTTGGTACCAGCACTGAGTTATTGGAGAAGGAGAAAGGAGACGGGGATTCCTGGCAGTGCTAGTCTGCTTTCTTCTCCCAGAGTCCCAACTAAGGAGGCTGAAATTCACATGTCGGGGGGAGGCCCGGCTTGGGGAAAGCTGAGCTGGGCTCACACTGGCCTCTACGGGGCTGGGCTGTGAAGCACGTCATTGGAAACACGCCATGTTTCACGTTGGGTCTGTTTTCCAGGGGAAGTGCAGCTGTTTGATTTTGCAAAGAGCTCACAGAAGCCCTCGGTTTCGATCAGGCAGACGTCCAACCAGTCCCCCATCTACTGCTTGGAGTTCAACCCCCGGCAGCCTCAGCTTCTTGCCGCTGGTGACGGCAGCGGAACGGTGAAGGTCTGGCAGCTGAGTTCAGATTTCACCGAAGAGGGCCCGCGAGAGATGAGCCACCTCGACCAGTTAGCAAACGAGGTCACAGACTAATGCGCATTGGTGTTTCTTAATGCACAGATGCTTAAGGCGGGGTGAGAAGGTCCCTTTGCTAGGTGCCAACTATTCCAATCCCCCCACAGCAGCAGCGTGTCACAGTGTGATGGAAATGATTGCAAATAAGTAATAAAGCACCACTGTGACTAACCTTCCGTGAGAGTGGATGGCTTGGGCAGGGGAACGGCGTTTTCCTGATGGGGATTTTTCAACTATCTGCTCCAGAGACACGAATAAATCTTTGTGGGGTTCATTTGGACCAGTAACTTTTATTGGAGCACACTGTGACATGTTTTTGTTCCTTTTGCTACAGACAGAGGCTTAAGCGAAGTGTTTTTAAGGTTACACTGGGAAGGCAATGTGGATTATTTTCAAGCACAAGAGGGGAGACATGCAGAAAGCTAAGAGGCCAAAGACGCGAGCGCATTCTCGGAATTCTGGGGGGCGAGCGCCGGCTATCAATTCACAAAGAGGGAACGTGTAAATTCAATGTAGTCGTAGGCAGAGGGAAGTTCTCGGCCTTTGCTGTCCATGTACGGCTTCATGTGAGAGATGCAGTAGTCTGCCTGTTCCCGGGTCAGATTCTGAAAGGCAAGAGAGAGGGGCGCCGTGAGGGCTGCAGAAAGGGGGTTGGAGGGCCGAAGGGAGACAGAAGCGTTTTGGGGCAAGGAGCCTGAATTCAGACAACGGTTGCTCTTTCCTCCCTGCATGACTAATTCAAGGGCTAGAAAATGTCAGGCCTCTTAAGCAGGATGAAGGAACACAGGCACCCAAACAACATTGTTACGGAGTTGAGAGCATCAGAAATGGTAGGGTCTCTGCTGAGGGACATGTTCTTACTACAGCTTTTTAAAAAACTCCTTATCCAGGTTTTCTTTCATAACTTCTGTGGTGGGTCCCTCCAGACTCTGTGCCAGAGGTAGGCTACAACATTATCTGCATTACGTGGGGTTTCTAGCAAATTGTAAAATTACGTTACTGTTAAAGGGGCAGAAAGCACACTAAGTTCCTGGAGCGCAACTGTAATATTGTTCTATACTGGCAAACACCTGTGTTTGTAGCTGCTGCTGGTAGGGTGGGCTTGTGACTCTGCCTAAGGAAAATTGTGGGGCACTTAGGACGTTACAGACCCAAAGCAGCTTTCATGGCAGTTGAAATGAACAAGCCCTTACTTGGTAGAGTTCTTCCTTGGTCACGTAAGGCTTGCCCTCCGAGCTGAGGGCGCGGAAAGCACTTTCTATTTCCTCGCTGGACTTCACGTTCTCCGTCTCCCGGCTGATCATGAAGGCCATGTACTCCTGCAGGGAGACATGTCCGTCCCTGCCAGAAGAAGAAAAGCGTTGGAGGTGACCAGCGATGGGGGAATCTGGAGCAGCCAAGCGAGAGTCGTCTGCAGGAAAACCCACAGAGCTCTTTGGGGTGGAAAACAAAAAGGGTATCCTTCTGAATGCTCTTACCGGTTGGGATCAACCGTGTCAAGAATCGCCTCGAATTCTGGGTCAGGTTCTCCCTCCTCCACCATTGGCAAATCGTAACCAAGGGAACGCAGGCAGGATTTAAATTCTTGGTGGTTCAGGCGGCCAGATTTATCCTTGTCGAAGTGCCTAGAGTGAATGCAAAGGAGCTCATTATGTTTAAACTCCAGTTTAAAATAGGACAGAGCAGTCTGGCGCCCAGAAGAACGTTGGTCGGCCAGAAGGGCCACCCCAGAACCCCCGCAACTCACTTAAACATCATGCTGAATTCTTTGAGAGCTTCTTCGGTGACTCCAGTGGTGTTTCTGAAAAACGAGGAACGGGTTTGTGTTTAGCGCAACGTTGGCACTAAAACAGCACAGAGAGTTTCCCTCCAACTTTTCATCTGCCAGGCGGGCATCAGAAACGCCTCACGGGGATGCTCCTCACTCCCAAAGCAGCCCCCCGGGAAGAGTTTCTGACCCTCCGGCTTAGCAAGTTGCATCAATATCATTGCTGCGGTTTGGAAACCGTTTTTTAGTTTGCCGGAGGAAAACCTAAAAGATGTTTTTCCTCAAAGGGCATTTTTTTTTAAAAAAAAAAATTAAATAGTAAAGGAACGAAACACAAAATTATGATGCATTCTCAAGAAGAAGAAAAGGGCGCACACGTTGCAGATTTAAGTCTCGTTTTGCCAGGAACCTGGAATGGAGTTAGAATATCTGAGGAACTGTCAGAAACTTAAGGAAGCTTGACAGATACCTGCAGCTGCCCCGCGCCCACACCGCCGTGCCCCCATCTCAGGGTGTCTGCCCCACCTGGCCTGTATCTGCTGCTCCAAGTTGTGCTGCATTCTCATGCCAAGCTGGTCGAGCTGGTCCCACTGCTGCGCCAGCCCCACCGTGCTGTGCTCCGTGTACTTGTTGTCCAGGATCAGCGCTTCCTCCATAGCGGCTCCCAGGTCCTCGATCTTCTTCAGCTGGCTCCTCATGGCCCGGATCTCCTGGTGCTTGCGCTACAGGGAAGAGGCAGAACCGTCCACGAGTCTGTGTGCCCAGCAAGGCCCTCCCAAATGGGAACGGGTGCAAAGGCCTGACTGCAGCCGAAGGGAACGTCCTATTGTCCCCGACGGCTGCAAGCCACTCCTGCCTACAAACTGCAAAAAACGAATCTGAACCAAACTTAAAAGAGACTTCATATACCCAACGCCTGCTCTGTGGGGAAAAAATAGGTTTAGCTTTTCCCCAGGGCACAGCAAACGCTTTGGAACTCATTGAATCCCTTGGAACAAAATTAGGAAGCAAATTCCAGGTGATCTCCCCCATCACTCTTGCTTGAAACAATCTCAACCTTGACATGAATCTTCCCCAATATTTGGTTTCATCCCTGGGGGAGGCAGGGTGGGGGGAAATGCATACCTTAGTTGCTTCCAGCTGAGATTCCAGAGTTCCCGATTCTTCCACCATGCAAGACCTGAACGGAGATTTGGCATGAGAGAAGGTCCTCAACCAGTCAAAGAAATGGGGCTCAGAATTAACACTCTTGCCTAACGATGGATCGTGCACAAATCTTTTTTATTTAAATTAAGGCACTGATACACTGAGAACCAGCTTGGTATAATGGTTGCAGGCACCAGCCTAGAAACGGGAAGATTGCGAGTTCTAGTCCTGCCTTGGGCACGAAGCCAGTTGGGTGACCTTGAGCCAGTCCCTCTCTCTCAGCCCTAGGAAGGAGGCAACGGCAAACCACTTCCAAAGACTTTCAGGGACTGTCCAGGCAGTCGCCAGGAATCAAGGCTGCCTTGAAGGCGCACACACACAGAGACACTGTCTGTCTGTCTATCTGTCTGTCTATCAAATTTATGCCACCCAACTCCCAGCAACTCTGGGCAGTTTACAAAATGTAAAAAAAAAAAAATTAAAACAAGAAAACGTGAGACCAAAAAGAGAGAGTAAACACACGTGCACACACTCCACCCTCCATAGTATTTTTCCCAGGATAATTTAAGATGTTTATCACCAGCCTTTGGAAAATCATCTTGGGGGACAGTGAAGACCCCTATGAGCAGCTGTCGCTGATTACACACTAGATGGTGTGTGTGCATCCATGCTGACAAACGCACTACACGATCTAGAAAGTCAATCTTGCACTGAGAGCCACACAACCAATTTCTCCTTTCTAATTATTTCCGAAGATTCTTCTGTACGTTTCTATATGAATAAATGTTTGATGTTTGAGCAGGCTATTCAATAAACACAGAAAAGGTCATTTTCAAGACCAGGTTCCCAGCCTGCTGGGTGAAGAAACTTTGGACGGTTAATTTCAAGCCCCATTTCACAAACCACGTTAAGGAAAAAGAAAATCATGCAAACTCCAAAAAGCGCTAATTTCTTGAGGGTCTCAAGGAAAGGGGGGTGTCTCCTTGCAATGCGTCCTCAGCCGTCCACCCGGGCCCAACACACACAAGCCGCGAGTGATTGCTTGAGATGAGCATGGCTTGGCCAATGAGGGGCACAAACTCGAGCGAGGCTTTGCACAGCGAAACAGGCGTGGAAGACCTTTGCACAAACGACTGGCTCGGTTTGAACGCTTCCTGCTCATGTGGCAAGAGCTTTTCAAGCAGAGAAAAAAATGCCTCGGCATCAAAGGCGTAGCTGGTCAGAGCTGTCTTTAAAGTGATCCCAAAAGACCCATCTTCCTGTTACTCTAAGGAGGGTTCCGTGAGGCTCAACTGTAATTTAAGGATGCTTTGTTCTTCCCCCCCCACAAATGACTAGTAAACACATGGCTTGGTTTTAAACTTTGGAAATTAACAAAAGCCAAAATTGGGAGCGGGGACTCTCAAAATCCAGATTAAATCCCAAAGCATTAACTTGGCAAACAGACCGCTCTTATGTCACAGGGCAGCAAGTATTGGTTCAAGTTTTACTTAGAGCCTCTGCCCGGAAACATTCGCGGTGGAAGATCCCAACGGACACTTTGTGCACAAAAACACGTCTCGGCGAGCTTCACTTTCTTTGTGCCCCTGTGAAACCAGAGGATCTGGGTGGGGAAATGAGTTGGCATGCTCACCCCAACCGTACCTGCCCCTTCTACAACCTGCGGGCAGACTTTCCAGCCGTAAAATTCCTCTGGGTTCCAGAACGGATGCTAAATTTTATAGGTGAGTCTCGCTCGCAAAGGGTTAAGCTTCACAATCAGTGTGGTTGGTAAGAGGTCAAAAAGCAGTTACGTGGCGTAGTTCTGGGCAGCACATAGTGGGCGAACGGGCAAAATAACCCGCAACCCCACCCGCCTTTCTCCCCGCCGAAAGCATCTCACGGTAGTGATAGGTTAGTTAAAAGGAAAGTGAGCCTTTGGAATTAGGAGTGCGCGGTTAAAAAAAAAAAAAAAGGAAAAAGGGAAACGAAAGAAAAACACAGCGAGGTAAGAAAAGAAGAAAAACCTTCCAGACAGATCATCCCCAACTTCATACTGATAGACGCGAACGACACGGCGGTACGCTATGCTATGCAAAGAAAAGAAACTGTGTGAAATTCCAAAAGAGGGGAGGGGGAACATGGGGAGCAGACACGCACACACAGTGCACGGGAGCATGCGCCAACCCACGGTCAGGAGGGCCGGGAGCTGAGCCGGGCAGGGAGGGGGGTTGTTTCTGCCTCGTCTGCTGCGGCTGAGCTTACGCCACAGACACACGAGGAGGAAAATGAGACGTGCAACATCTCCAGGGGAGAGAAGGCAGAAAAATGGCTTTGGGATCAGAGCCACCCTGTTCCTCCCCCGTCACTTGCTCAGAGGCCCCTCTTGGGTACCCCAAAGCCTCTCAGGCGCAGCCCTTCCAAATCCACGCCGGTCTTTCCCTCTGGGTTCACTCAGTTATGGGTCCTCCTTTGGCACCCTGGGACACCCCCCTGCCCCTTCAACGGCTCCTACCCAAAGGCCCCACTCACACCTCTAGGCTAAACGTCTCGTATCAGTGGATCTAGGTGGAAGATGTAAGGTCAGGGGAGGTTTTCCATCGCTCCTCACCCACCGTCTCTGTAAGCTATGTAGGAATGACGGGGCCCAAAGATGCTGCCTAGGGAACGGTCAGATAAGAGACGGCATAGCCCGCAGCTGGACAGCAGGTAGGGCAAGAGGCTCAGAAGAGACCCTCCCTGATTTATCGGTGTATAAAGGAGACGGGGAGAGAATTGTGCACTTTCAGCCTTGCAAGATTCTGTTAATGTAGCCTTACAATAAAGAATTAGCTCATCTGGTCGTGTTTTCTGTCTGGTCTTCCTGGGAAGGCTGACAGTCTCAGGTCCTTGTCTAGCCTAGCTAAGCTTTCGAGAGAGAGGGAGGAAGCCTAGCCCTCTTCAGACTCAAAGCCATTCCCCCAAACAGAAAGAAACTTGGGGACAGGCATGACGGACATGGGGGACAAGATGTAATGAATTATTCAGTAACACCTTCTTCCTTCTGTTGTAACTGACAGCTGGAAACGCTGGCAGAGCTCTTATCCATCTCTTTACTAGATGAAACTACCTGGCAACCTGATCGGCCAAGCAACAGACTCCATCCCAGTGACTCCACTGAATCGATCAGGCACTGGGGATGCTTAGACTGGGATCATGGCCTATAACGCTTGTCCAAGATCAAGACTAAGTTAAAAAAAACACAGGAAACCATGGTTCCTTTATTTCCACTGGGGCAAAAAAAAAGAAAAGAAAAGTAAACAACTTAAGAGTCAAACCCACCACCCCATAGCAGATAGGGAAGCAAACTGGTCAGGACCACTGAGACACAGAAAATGAACTCTGAAATCAGGTGATGCTGCCAACTAGCAATTCAAAAAAGAGGACAGGTCTGAGGGTTTTGCTCAGCATGGGTTACTCCTCAAGGTGTCCACTCTGATTTGAATTGTACTAACAGGCAGGGAGTCAAGTGTCCGCTGAGGAAATAGAGGTCCTCAGTTCATCAAGAGGTATAAAATGGAGGGAGGAAGCTCCACCTGGCTAGTGTGAGCTGAGCGTATTATGACAGGTCAACAAGGAACAAACAGAAAACACCACTACACTACTGTGGACAAAAGAGCTTGTGCATGTGCAGAGAGGGGAGATGGAGAGTCAGGACCTTGAGGTCTGTTTCTCAGGGCCTGTGAACTATTCCCAAATGTCTGATGAGGCCTCATGCAGAATCCAGACATCGACGCCCAAACCAGATGGACTCTGATAACACAGCTGCCTCAAGCACAGCAGTGGCACCAAGAAACAGGAGCGGTTGAAAAAGGGAAATTTATACTAACCCATCGAGCAGGTAGGTTCTGTAGAGTGTGACCGTTCAATCGTGGCACCACGGGAGGAAATACGGAACGGGAGAGCAGAGAGGAAGACAATGAGGAGAACAGACGTTAGTAAAAGGAGAGACTGTTTACAATTCAGCAACTTCTTAATTAAATTTGGGACTTTGATCTCACCCCCAATTTCCAAGCACATGCCACCCCTCCAAATAACGTATCATTATTGGATGTCCATTCCACAACCACGCATGGAATTTAGCCTGAAGAAATCTAAATTAGGGAGATGTTTTTTCAAAGGCATCTCTAATCATTTTGGAAGTTCTGAAGATGATCACCAAATGGCTAAGGAAGAAGTTTCACATTTAGAAGAACAGCTATCAGCAAACCTCTCTCAGTCCTCTCCCTTAAGAAAACAAGAAGGGGCTTCCAGCAGAGGCTGAGGAACACCCAGTCATGCATGAAGACATTACACTGAGCCACAAGGTGGCTCCTTTGGCTTAGCGTGTTGTGTGAACCAGTCACCGAGGCCTGTCATTCCTAGTTTAAGGCAAACCCAGCTGATTAATTCCACAAGCCATGACTGGATGTGTTATGCCCTGGAAGCCCTGGAAGGCAGCACCTGGTCTCCTGAATCCACTGGTGGAAAGCGTTGGCGTGCTGAGCAAACTCCTGCCGCAGCTTGTCATTTTCCTCTTGCCTGCGCTGCTCCTTCTGGAGTTCTAATTCACGTTCCTGAAAAAGGACAGTGGAGCCACTGGGAGATTTCTGAAGGAAAGGTCTCTCCTAGACAGGCCGAGGAGACCGTCTGAGGGTGAGGGGAGTTCCCTCTCCCCAAAGGAGATCAGGAAGGGAGAATTACCTTGATTATTTTCTGCAGGTTCCTCCAGGTCTCCTCCAGGGCTTCCATCGTGAACCAGGTGTAAGGGTTGGAGGCCACGCGGAAGCTCTTGATCTGGCGGTCCAGCTCAGCCAGCTGGTTGAAGTCAGCCTGGGCAGAGCTGAGCGAGGAGCGGAAGGCGTCGTGAGCTTCCCGCAGGGCCTTGATCTCTTCCAGCGAGTTGCAGCGGACAGGGTCGGTCAGGTCCTCTTCAGCGTTCTCAAACCAGCTGTTGAAAGCTGAGGCCTTCTTAGCAAAGGTCAGGAAGAGGTCCTCCACCTACAGAAGAAGGCAACCCCCAAACATTCATTAAGGATCAGAGGCGAACAAACTAAGGACCCAGTTGTTCCATGCCAGACTATGGAAGAAGAAACACTTCAAGACTCGTTGAAAGTTTTCCCTGGTCTCAAAGGGTACAACAGCTCTTCACTTCACACAGCTGAGGCCCCCATGGTAGCCCCCAACCTGCCAGATACGCTGGCCTACTTCGCTCCCTGTTCCCTGAATCCGATCCCCCAAGCCTTTTGCCCGATGCAGCGAAAGAGAGATTGGCAGGGCCGAAGGGTTGATTTGGGCGTCCCCAAAGGCGTCCCCGCACCTTTCTGAAATGTTCCTGGGCCTCCAGGAGTTTTTTCTTCCGGGCTGCAGAGTTGGCCAGCAGCTGGTTCCAGCGCTTCATGAGCGAGGCGTGGCGAGCCTCGATAGCTTTGGACTGGATGTGTTTGGCGGCCAGCAGCTGGTCTTTCAGGGCCGTGATGTTGGCGATTCCTTCTTGCTGGAAGGCGTGGAGACCAGCATCAAAGGTTTCCTAGGATGCGAGGAGAGGGAAGGTAAGGCTTGGTGCAGGGAAAGAAACCTGACTTGTTACAACCTTGATGTGCCCTTGAGCCAAATACCCTCCCTCCGCTGCCACACACCTGTTTGGTGAGAAGGGTCTGCACAGAAGAGAGGTCTCGTCCATAGTCATCTGTCTTGAGGCTGTTCTCCTTCTCACCTAGGAGATGCACACACAGGCCCTGTTTTCACATCCCCACTTACATATCAGTAAAAAAAACAAACTCTTTCAATTCCCTGCAGACCTGGGTTTTCCTAATATGATGGCGAACTGCAGCTGGCGTTGAGAGAATCTGCCAGGACGCATCTTCCTTTCATCAGGTTTTCAACTGTTCCCACCCCTCTCCCAGGCCTGTCCCTCGCTTCTGTGGCAGAGCAGCTCGTACCTATCCAGGACTCCACCACGTCGGCTTTCCAGTTGAACTGGAGGAAGGCGGAGTTCTCATCTAATTTGGCCTTCCTCTGAGACGCTGCCCTCTCCAGGTCAGACACCTTGCCCTTCAGGCTCTTCATCTTGGCAGTGATGTTCTCCTCGTGGTGATTGTTCTGGGGGAAAAGGAGGAGAAACAGGGCCCGTTACTTGTGGCAAACTGGTTCATTTCCAGCCCGGTGGAAATTCTTTACCCAGTAAGGAAAGTGAAAGACATGTGGTGCCTGATCAAAAAAAAAAAAATCTGCTGGATTCGGCACAGAGTGTGGAAAGAGACGGGCAAGGAAAAGCCACTCTGCTCCACGTGACTTGGCAAAAGGAGAGGAAGTGGGAAGCTTCCGGCCACAAGCGACATCTCCTTGTCTTGGAACCCAAACCCCGAGGGATGGCGAGCACGTAAAGGGGCTGTTGAGTTCTTCTCACCTTCTTGATCAGGTCCTCGCCGTTGGCACAGACGTCATTCACTCGGTCCTTGTGCACGGTGAAATCGGTCTCAAACGCTTCGTGTTTCTTCAGCAGGCCCTGCAAAGAAAGGAAGTTGGCGAGACTGGACATCCAGCATTGAGTAATGGGAGACAATGCCGCCCCGAGTGAACGGTGTGTCGTCTACCACGCAGGGCTGCTGCCTGGAGAGAAAACCAGCTAGACAGCCTTGAATGTCTTGGGGAAGGGCGAGATGGAATTGTAAGCTTTTCATATATCCATTCACTGCATTTATGCCTTGCCTTCTCTCTGAGAGTTCAAGATGGCTTACGTGAGAATCTCTCTTTGTTTTACCCCCGTAACAACAAAACTGTCAGCTCTGGGATCAAGTCTCCGTTTGAACTGAGGTCCTCCTTACCCCAAGTCAACAATCCCACCACTGCATTACATTGATCTGGGGTTGCTCCAACAAACCTGGCATTTCTTGCTCACCTGAATGGCTGCAAGTGTATCGCCGTAGTCCTCGCTGGCCACAAGAGTCATCTTCTCATTAATCCAGGCCTCTTCTTCTTCCACATTTGCCACAAACTGTTGATATTCAAGAGATTCCTCTAGCCGCTGACCGCTGGAACAGAACAACGCAGGAAAAATTAAGGGCTGTCCTGAACATCTTCGTTCCGTATCTCAAAAAGAAGGCAGTGCCTCCCCTTCTCTCTCCTTCTTTGCTTTGGGTGTTTTCAAAGGCCGTGAGGCTCCCTGATTCTTCCTTTACTGCTTCTTGCCTTTTCAAATTCTGCCATGGGATGATTTGATTCCTAGCTCATGGAGGCCTGAAGGCCACAACATCTGGGCCTTACCGTGCAGCTGCCAGGCGCTTCAGCTCTTGCCAGTGTTCCACAAACTGAGCCAATCGCTGCTGGATTTCCTCTTTTCCAATTGTGTTGTCATCAGACAACTTCTTCCCAGTGTCCAACACGCCCTGTCCAAGAAGCAGAATCACACAGTGGGGAGATGCGAAATACAGAGTGGTTTTTTTCCTTGCGGAATGGTGGCTTCCAGATCCTTCATTTTAACACACTGTAATACTTTTTAAGAACTCATAGACTCGTAAGCTACTCTGCTGGCATTCTCAACATAGTGAAGTACTTGAGCGACATTTAAAACAAAAGAACAAGAACAATCAGGTTTCATTAAGAATGAGGTTCAAAGCCTCATGCTGGGAAAAATGAAGCCGATTCACTGAAGGCAAGATCTCAGTCTGAATGGGACTTCTTCATCTAGCCCAAGCCTTGGTCCTACAGTTTCATTTCTGTCCTCCAAGACTCACTAAATCTCCCCCCCCCCGGGGTCTTCTGGCCTGTGATAAAATTTCCAATTTTGCAAAGTGGAACAGATTTTCAGTCCCCTTTAGACTTCTGGGGATTGTTGGAATCCACAGCCAGTGGGGAAGACTGATAGGATTTTCATTCCAAGACAGCGTTCCCCTCGCCCTGATTTAAAAGCCGCCCCGCATGCCTCTACCTGGATCGCGGGTTCGTGTGCGGCTAATTCGGCTTCCAGGCGCTTGTGTTTCTTCCGCAGGTTCTGCACCCCGGTGAGGTCCCTGCCGTAATCTTCCGAGCTCACCAGCAATTTCTTCTCTCTGAGTATTGAAAGGGAAAAAGGAGGAGGTCAACAGAGGGTCCCCACAGGGATTGGGATTCTCTTAAGGGGCCAACGCAGGAAGTCCGTACTTGATCCAGGATTCCTCGTCATCCATGTCTCGGAAGAACTGGTGCAAACGATGGGATTCGTTCAGTTTTGCCCGACGGGCAGCCGCCATGTTCTTGATGCGCTGGAAACGCCCGTTGATGGTGTCACGCTTGTCCTTGACTTGGGAGGTGTCAAAAGCACTGCTGGTCATCAGGCTGTCGGCTTGGCTGTTGAGGTCCTTCAGACGATCCTAAAAACGGACAGAAAAGAGGACCACGCAAGATGTGAGGAACAATCCAGGAAGGGCTCAATTTTCATGGAAAATCGGATGTGGCCCTTGGCCAGACCCACATTATGCTGCGGTTAATCCATGGTTAATCAGCAGGCCTCGTTTTAGATCAGCAGCATATTATGCCCCTGGGGATACCCACCTCGTGGGCAGAGATGTCGGCTTCCAGCAACTGGTGCTTTTTCAGGAGATTGTTTACTGATGCCAGGTCCTTCCCGTAATCTTCGGACGCAAGGAGAGCTTCCACCTGCAAGAAGCACAACATGCAAACTGAAGGTGGGTCTCTTTGCCACCACATTTCTCCAGGGGCCTCAAATGTTCAAATGTGTCCCAGGCCTCGATGCCCCAGAGTCCCAAGAAGGGGACAAAAGGAACAGAGTTACCTCTGAAAGCCAGAAGTCAAAATCTTTGATCCCAGTGTTGAAATTCTGCTGCTTGTTGGCCTCCTTCAGCTTCTGACTCTTCTCTGCTGATTTCTGCACCAGGAACTCCCACTGGTCAGCCAAGGCAGCTAAACGAGCCTGCCAACAGAAAAAAGAAAGGAACCTGGGTTCGGGCTGGCTGGGGAATTCTGGGAGTTGAGGTCCACACATCTTAAAGTTAATGAGGTCGAGAAAGCCTGCGGTAATCAATTGCTGCTATTGGTTGGCAGAAGAGTGGCTTTTGGAAACAGACCTTCCTGGAGATGGCCAGTTCTCTGCTGGGCTTCCCATCCTAAAAAGCCATTTTCTCACCACCTAAATTCACCTAGGTGCTCCTAGCATAAAAGCACCAAGGGGCTGAGAGATCTGGTTTCTTAATTGCCCCTGCGGTTTCCTTGGATTTATATTTTTTGAAAGAGAAGAAACAGGGACATCCCTTTGCAGCCACACCAAGGAGCTCTCCAGAAGGACTGAGGATATGGCTTGAAAAGTCCAAATTAAGTTCCACTGGGCATAAAATCAAGGAAACCTCACGTTTCAAGTGAGATGCTTTGGTGGAAAAACCACCTTTTACTGAAAGAGTAAAAGCAGGGTGATCAAGGGCCCCAGAGGACAATTCCTACCTTCACGGCCTCTTCGCTGCCGGCACAGGCACCTCGGTCAATGAGGGAATTTCCGACATCGATGACGCCGCGGATCCGGTCTGCGTTGGCGTGCAGCTCGGCTTCGAAGGCCTGGTGCTTCTGATGCTTACTCTGAAGGCAGCAAAAGAGCAACTATGAACAACGGGACGATGGCTCCTTAAAGGGCTTTCAGAGGCAGGGAGAAGTTCAGTTGTTGATAGAACTGAGAGAGGATGAGGTTATTTCATCTGGAGTCACTCCAACTACAAACCTAAATCCCTGTCTATCTCCCCGAAGGGGGAAGCAGAGCAAGGTTTCTGCCTGCTCAGGAACAGGGGGAAAATTCACTTGCAAGGTATCGCTGAGCCTCTTGGTGTGGCAAGCGGCTGTGGTGCATGGACTCTGGAGCTCATGATATGCCAAGGATGAGGGGAATTGGAGGGCAACCCATCAGAGGGGCCCGGGGGGGGGGGGCAAAAGCTGCCTTGACTTCACATGTGAATAAAAGGAGGGTTTTCTGGTCATGAAAACCGAGGACAGCCGAGGGTCGCACATGGCAAAATGCGTTGCTTGGCAGAGCAAGAGGGAGTAGAATCAAAAATGCAGGACGTGGGAGGGCATTCAGCAGGATCTCCGCCGCTTTATACTGCAAAACGGCCTTTGCTGAACGCTATTGCCCCCCCATGCTCCCTGCCCCCTCATCGGCTACTTGGGCAAGGGAGAGTCACTCTGAGCACAGTGCTTGATGGGGATCAACAGACCAAGCCCCCCAGTTTTTCTGGGCAGCGGATGGTAACAAGATCCCCTTCACCCTTTACGGCAACACAAAAGGGAAAAATGGGAAAGGGGAAGGAAAGAGAAGAAGAACGAACGCAGTCATGGGCTGGGCTCACACGTCACAGTCCATAGAGTTCGGCTGTTTATGTGGCGCAAACGGGGCCACTGCCTTTTCTCCTGATTTGGTCTGTTATGGGAATGGAGCCGCTCTGTTTTGTTAAGTTGGGTTAAGAGCACTGCGTGAACCCAGCCACTAGGTCAGAGTTAAGTGGAGACATCTGGCCAGACATTAGCCTCCCCCAGACTGACCGAGACCAGGGGTTGAAGGCGAGCTTGGCTTTTAGACCCCAAGGCTGATAAGCAAGGAAGGGGACCCAGTTCCATGTTGCTTCCTCTCCCCACTCCCAAGGGTGGCTATTCATCTCTTTTCTCTCAACCCTCTCAACTTCTTGGCTGAATTAATGGGCCAACAGTTCTGGCCACCCTTCCCTAGTTCCCATCCTGGGCATGGCTGGCCTGCCTCCAGGGAAGCAGCAGCAACGGGCTAGTTCTGCCTCCCTGGCCCCCTGCCCTCCAGAAGGCTGATGACCGTGCCAGTTGAGGATGACGGGAGTTGAAATCCGACACCTCTGGAGGTGCCAGACTGGGGAGAGCCCGCTAAAAGAGGACTTTGAAAGACAGAGACAAGAGAAGGTTCAACTTGGTTCGCTCTCTGAAAAAAAACAAAACAGAAATGGGAGTGGGTGCAGGCAGGTCACCAACAAAATCAAGCACGTCATGCAGATTGTTGCTGCGAAATGAACAGGTTAATGGGGAGGAGGTACTACAAGAACAAAAAAAGACAGACGTCCATGTCACGGAGGGGAACGACGACAACAACCAAAAAAAAAAAAAACGAAAAGAAAAAATCACTGAGTGGTAAAAAAAAAACGGAAGAATGATTGAACGAACGAGCGGATGAGTGGATGAAACAGACTTCAACACAAATGAAGCCAAATCAAGCTGGACTATTTGAACTTACCAGGAGTTTGGAAAGCTATAAAACAGACGGGAGAGAGAAGAACAGATCAGTGCAACTTCTGCTGATCCTGGATGGCTACTTTAATTCTGAGTCACTGAAATGACTTAAAAACAACAACAACCCTGAAAAGCAGATTTAATTTCTGCATGTAGAGCTTGGCAGCAAGAAGGATTGGCAAAGAGGAGTGCATTACTTTGCCTGGGAGGGGGAAGGCCTTGAAAACGGGATCCTGAAGGCCAGGGCTGCTGAGTTGATTCCAGGCAATCGCACCTTGGTTTCTGATGCTCAGACAGCGAGTGTGAAAACTTGTTTGGAAGAATCCCAACGTTTGCCAAAGCATGCATATGCACACACAAACCCCTCTAGGAAACACAGGGGAAATGACCAGCTTCGTGGACATTACCCAGGAATGCTGATCCCTGGAGTGGGGGGGACAGAATGGAGTGGCATCACAAGCTGAGTGGGGAATTCTGGGAGTTGTAGTCCCAACACATATGCAGGGCTGACAAGGATGAACCATCAGGTCTCATGAGATCCCATCCAGTATTTTCAAAGCCCAAATATTTTAGGACTCGCAAACACCTCTACGACGTAAGGAAAGTCCTGCTCTTCTTAAATTTTCTCCCGCCTTGAGGCAGGAGTTCATTTCAGACACGTTCTGCCTCCTGGCTTATCCTAAGTCAGATTCTGAGAATCTCTCCTCGCCAGCAACAACCCACCCCACGTCTTCCTGTTCGGGGACCCATCAGGCTCACCTGAATATTGGTGGGGTCTTTGTACGATTCATCGCTCGCGGTCTGGAGTTTCTCACTGATCCAGGCCTCTATTTCGTCCACATCCCGGCTGAACTGCTGGAGGGTTTGGGATTCTCCAAGTTTGGACCTCTTTTCGATCATCTGAGCTTTCAGCCGACGCCACCTATGAAGAAAACATCGTTGTTTGCATCAGGAACCCTCAAGGGAACTGGCGACAAATCAAGGGCCCAATGAATGGTACAGAACCCCCCCAAGAAATCAACGGAGCCCACCAACCTGTCCAGCACCTCGTGGCGTCTGTTGGCAATGACCCCTTTGGCATAGTGATCGGCAGCAATCAGCTGGTCAGCAAAAGACTGGAGGGCCGCGATCTTTTCCTCCTAAAGAAAATTAAAATGACGTGTTGGAAATGTCAGTACTGCTTGGAACTGACTTCATACCGAAGCAGGGAGCAACCTTGCTTTGTGGAAGGGTCTGCATCGCTGCACTTCTCACGCCGCCTGGGGCAAAAGCTGAAAGCCGCCCCACGCATGGACAAACTGCCCTGGAAGTTGGCTCGGGAATATAAAGAAGAGCACAAAAGCTGTGTTATCCTGACCCAGCACCTCAGTTAGTCTAACTCAGGGGACTGGCACCAGCTTTTTAGGGTGTCTTTCTCGGCCCCGACTGGGCAGGCCGAGGACTGAACCGAGCAGGTCTGCCAGGCAAACCGGCGCTCTAGCCGTAAGCTACAGCTAATCCTAGGCTCCTTCTCCTACAGGTGAGCTTCTTGGGAGCATCCTGCTGATCCCTGCTGGACTAGAGGCTTTGTCCAATATCTGCAAAGTGCTTTTTCCTGCTACAGACTCGATTTTGCGAAAGGTGCTATCTGGATGCTCATCTATTCCTTGGCTGGTTCCCCTCCCACACAGCTGAGTAAATGACAGGCCATCCTTGCAAAGAAGCCCCTGCCCCTCTTTGAGGGGCAGGTGCGCATCCCACCTGAACATTGATGGCCTTGTCAAAGTCTTCGTGCTTCTTGATGAGGGCCTCCACGCTGTCCAGAGAATCCCCCTTATCTTCGGTGTTCAAGAAAGCCTCCCGCGCGGCCATCCAGTTCTCTGCCTGTTCACAGTCTCGGTGGAAGAGCTAAATTCAAGGGAGGAACAAACACGTAAGTGAAACGCGAATGACACGTACCCAGTTTAGCCCCAGTGGGTGTGCCAGTCCCTCGGGGTGACCGTTCTTCTCATCTTATTCCACAACTAGGTGGGGAGTGACATGCCAGGAACGTGAATCCTGCTTGGTCACTACTGCCACCCAGGGAGAGGGGCTGGGATTGAACCAACTGCACACCTGCAGTTCCAGACACTGGTCCAGCATCATTCGGCGCTGGACCCAGGCGTTTTCCAAGTCAGCCCTTTCCTGGTCGAGGATGTCCAGCTTCTCCTTGATCTCGGGGCTGGCGTAGTGGCCGCGGGCCAGGAGCTGCTGCCCAAACTGCTCGAAGGCCTGGAAGGTGCCAGCTCTGGCATCTATCTCGGTGCGGTGTTCCTGGAAGAAGGTGAGAGGAAGAGGGGCTCGGGTGAGGGAGCCTTGGAGTGCTTCACGGGGGGGGGGGGGTTGCGGGGGGCAGGCAGGTGCTTTGACTCAGGCGAGAGGCACTGAGAGCTTGGGGGGCAGATTTATGGCTTTCCGCCACTCTGGTCATCCACAGAGACCCATCCGCAGCCATGGACACTGAAGCATTTAGGGAACCGCAAGACAGGTTTCGAAGCTAATCCCCAAAGGCCTCTGGGAACGGCCAAAACGCTCGACCAAACGAAGGGAACCTGAATTTGTCCCCATCGGCCTTGTGCGGTTTCGGGCCAACGGCCCTCCCTTAGCCTACCCGCTAAGGGATCCGATTGCTCCCACGAATTCCTTGGTGGAAAAATGGAATTAAAGGTAAAGAAATAGAAGGCTAATCTACCTCTAAGAAGCTGCAGAAAACAGACCTCAGCTATCTCTGCATAGACTAAAAGTGGGTCTGGGGTCTTCCCCCTGCAAAGAACCTTCAGCCCCTCCCTGCCCGCCAAGAGTTCCGGACATACTTGGTGTCTCTCCAATAAAGCCTCGGCTCCCGTCACGTCCTTGGCCAGCTCGTCGGAAGACACGAGCCCTCGGATTCCATTGATCCAAGACATCAGGTCCCTGGGCGAACAGAGGCAGAGCAACCCCGGTTACGTAGGCAGGTCCATGAGGGGCAGGGAGGGCCCCCCGAGATGCTGCCCAAACCTAAGCCCACCTGAAGTCGCTGAGGAAGCGCTGCAGGTCGTGGGACTCCCCCAGCTTCTCCTTGCGCTGGTTGGCCCGTTTCCCAAGGCTGTTCCAAGCCTGGTTCAGTTCCGTGCATTTTTCCTGGAGATCTTCCGACGACTCAGGGTGGGACTGGATCAGCCGTTCCGCTGTTTCCCCAAGGGAGTTCACCTGATGCAGAGAGACAGGAGGAGACGTTCAGAAGGGACGGAATGTTTTTGGCCCTGAAAGAGAGTGGCCTCTCTACTCTGCCCTCTAACCTTGTCGCCGAGGGCTGCGAGGTCTCTCTCAAAGCCCTCGTGCTTGCGCTGCAGGGCCTGCACGCTTGCCAGGTCGTGCCCGTAGTTGTCCGTGTTGAGGGCTTGATTCTTTTCTTCAATCCATTCCTTTGTCTCGTCAGCATCTCTGGAAGGTCACCATAATACCAATAAAAACCCTGCTGCTCTGACCCGCCCTTGGGCAGGTATCCGGACAGCAAACCTACGTGCATGAACGTCAAGGCAAAACCGTTTCATCAGATCCGGTATCACCCCAAAACTCAACTGGCACCAATCATGCTCTGTCAATTCTGGCTTGGCAGCTGACCATCACCAAGGGGGATCTGGCAGTTCAAAAACTGAACCGACCACTAAAGTTACAAGGGGACGCAGGTACCAGAAGAAGCAGCGGCTGGAAGCAGTGGTTCTCCTCACCTGTGGAATCGCTGGACCTCGTGGGCACTTCCCAACAGCTGGCTTCTCTCTTCAGCCAGCTGCTGCAGAGAGCGCCAGCGCTCATTCAGTTCCTAGAGGACAGGAGAAATAAAGAACAGAATATATAAACCCAAGAATGTGCAGCAATGTCCTTTCCTAGGTCTTTAAAGGAATAATGCCTTAAGCCACAGGAAAAAAAAATTCCCAGAGGGCAATGTGCAATTATTGTAAATTGGATTCTTTCTAACTGGAAATTAGGATACTGAGTGCTCATCAAGTAAAATGGAGATGATCACAATCAATAAAATTACTATACAGAAGAAAGTAGTTTCTACATGCACTGTTGCTTCCAAATTAATTGACATGTTTTTAAAACCAAGAACTGCCTATGAGGTTTCAAAGTAGATGGAACTTTGAAGGAAGAGAGAAAAGAGGATTTTCGAACCATTTCCATTCAAATACAGTGATGGAGCAGAAGCTTACCTTGATGGAGTTGAATGTTGCTACTGAGTGTACCATCATTCTTGCGGACTGGAGGCAGATGAATTGAAAACAAGAATTACCGAAACATGATCACATCAACTGCACAAAAACAATTTTTTTTTTAAAAGTTCCAATTTTTAAAAAATCTAAATTCATGTTTTTCTAAATTAAAAGATATAAAGTTTACATATGAACTCCCACCCTTCCAATCCTCACAGTATAGAAAAAAAAATTAAGTAGTTTTAAAAATGCTTAAGAAAAAGATATTCACTGGTGCACACCCCAAAGTAACTTTGTTACCCTAAATTAGTGACTGCCATTCATAGTGAACACACAAAGCAGTCAATTCTTTCAAGCAGCCTGTAGTTCTTCAACATCATTTAAATCTTAACCGAAGCTTACATCCCCCCCACCCCCGTAAGAGAGTTTGTGTTTCATCTGAACTCAGTTTGGGACTGAACTGTTTTCCCCCATCCAAGAATTAAAATTTGGATGGTGTTTTAGGTAAAACCGGATGCATCCAAGAAAAACAAGGTTAAATAAGGAGATTCAGGCCCCACCCCAGTTAGAATTATTTTCAAAGGGGATCTACCTTCCAAGGAGATGCCGTCTTGGAATCAGTTTCATCCTGTTTGAGAGAATTATCAGAAAAAAACAAACCAACCTCAGAGCTCACCCAAATGAAGTCACAAACCTTGATTCTGAATTACTTTTTCAACATCGAGACTCAATTATGTAAAAAAACCCAACTTTTTTCTTCCTCTCTTAGGGACATAATCAAGGCTGGTTCCCACTGACTTCCAAATAAATGCAACTTAGGTTGTGCTGACTGTCTTTTTGTATTCTGGACACGCACGACAATGTACAGATAAGATGGAGAGGATATTAAGGGGAAGGATCCCTCAAGGCCAATCTCTATTCTTCTCCCCTCCCTTTGTTTCTCCAGACCCCAATTTCCCCCCTTTCAAAAGCAAAGGACTAAATGTTTGAGGAGATGCTTACCCGTGGCATCATTCCATAGACTTCCTAAAAAAGACAGACGCACACATAAGTATTTCTGAATGAAAGCATCTACATTCCACAGAAAAGGAAACCAAGGAGCATCATGCATTTCAAAAAATGAGATAGGTCACACAAGCCTATTTCAAAAAACCATTTTTCCCAAAACAATAAGAGCAGCAAACTGAAAGAAAAATCAGCTAATTCAACTTCTTTGGAATTCCTAAAAGCAAATGGGTCACGTCAGTGCTTCTGACAATTGTACTGACACAGCAAAAAAGGTGTAGCAGATTTAACAATCCTGCTTGTGAGAGGTTGTAAAAAAAATTAAGGAAATCCAGCTTCCAGTTTAAGGCTTCCCTGAGTGTGCTCCAAGATCAATGTGATAACTTTGCGCTGTGTTTTTATGGTGGATTCCACTTACACATGGAAAAGTCATTGACTTGTACTACCTTTTTTAGGTATGAAGACCCAGGGATCATATCCTAAGTATCTAAAATTAAGACCTGCTAGTCAGCAGGTCACATGAGATCTCTGGAGGAGATCTCTGGAGGAAACTGCATCAGAAGTGGTGCAAGGAGATTATGTAGATCCAAAAAAGTCTATCAGGGAAAAAAAACGACATCAAAGCTACTGAATGCATTTTCAAGAGTATCTAAACCACATTTCTTCAACTGGATCTCTGCCAAATGTGTTGGACTAGGATATTTGTGATATCAGGCAGCATAGCCGAGACGAGGAGAGTGATGGGAATTTCAGTCCAACACAACTGGGAGCCACCTGGTTGGAGAAACCAACCTAAACCCACTTGCAAATGGTAATACAGGGCAGGAGACCCGAGCACACCTGCTGTTGCACTGCTTGGACCTCCTCAGCCATCAGACCTTCTGACTCCAAGTCATTCGCCACCTTGTTAATGTCCTTCAGACGAGACTCATTTGCTTTCAGGTCCTGCACGGAGTAAACACACCCAGGGGATGAGCGTTCAGCCAGTGAGAAATACACTACCCTCAAAACGAGAGAAGCCCAGAAGTGGATCAGGTGGGTCCATCCCACAGGAGAGTTCAGGGTCCCCAGGATTAGAGGGCCAGTAATACTACTACTACTAATACATTTCTTAATTACAAGTTTGGTTTCATTTGTATGTGGAGGACTGAGTTAGTCCCTTCAAGTGCTAGCTCTTTTACCTTGCCTAAGAGTCACTACTACACCCTTTAAAGGAGGCCTCCCCTAAATTAGTTGGCTGTTCCCAAAGAGAGGAGAACATGCCCTGAATCTCAATGATCAGGTTCTTTGGGATGGACTTCCCTAAGAGGTCCCATCTTGCCATTCTTGTTTGCTTGGCACCTTCTCCATTTTGTTTCTGCATCGGAGACTGAGGGAAGGAATATGCTTCATGCCCCTCCACCCCCAGCTCTCACGCTGCCGCTGGGCAATTCATTACCCACCTTCTGGAAGTCATCAAACTTCTTCTGCAACACCTCCACCTGCTCGAGGTCGGCCCCCACCTCCTCGTTGGCGAGGGTGGCCTCCTTCTCATGGATCCACTGCTGCAGCTCATTGGCCTCCCGGAACAGCATGAACTTCTTGCAGCTCTTCTCCAGCATGTCTTTGCGTTTCTCTCCCAGTTCCAGAAGAGAGTGGTACCTGCAGGGCAGCAGGGAGGAAACCAACAGAGGGCCCGGTCAGAGGGCCCAACAGCAGGTGTCAGTGTCACAGCCACCCCACAGCCCCTCTGCCTGGGCTTGGGGCCTGTAGATGAGCTCCGCAACCCGAGAACCGCAACGTTTGAAGCCTCCACAATCACAGAAACCTCTAAATACGCACAGCAGACACAGCAACAAGATGCAGAAGCAGACTGCAGCTGAGAGAAAAGATGGGTTGGCGCAGCCCAGGTGCCCCAGACTCCTTCCGTACACGGCCTCATCCTCTGGCTCCGCTGCCCTGACCAGGTGGCCCCCAGATGTGACAGATCACCATGGTGGAGGGATTATGGAAATTGCATTCCAGCACATCTGGAGAGCACCGGGCTGGGGGAAGCCAGCCCAGACCTAAAAGAATCTGGGTCCATGAGATTGTTCTGCCGTTTTACACCGAAGCGGCGTTTGAGCCATTCAGAATTCTACGACAAATGGGAGACTGTCGTTTTTCAAGCCCGGCTTGAAGAGCCCTTGGATTCAAGAGTGTGCGTCCAGCCAAAGGGAGGCCATTTTGAACTCGTCTAAGGGTGCTGCCCCAGGCAGACAGAAAAGCAGAAAACAGGGAAAGAGTGATCAGGCAACGTTGGAGACAGTGTGGTTTAAGGAAGGCTAGGCCTACTCACAGTTCTTCGACCTGTTTCATACGCAGAGATACACTGCCGACCTCCTTAGTAATGAAAGTCCTGTACAGACAGAGAGGAATCACAGCAGAAAAAGCATGCACAAAATTAGTCTGATTAACAAAAACAAAGGAAGAGAAAGGTCCGTCTGACAAAACACAAAAGGGTCCGCTCGTGGCGGGTGACGGGAGAAGAGGACAGTTCAAGTGGGAAGAACGGGGGGTGGGGGAAGAAGATTGGGGCACGATTACAGAGACCCCACCGTACAGTTCGGTTCCAGTGAAGGGGCCGAGTCAAATTTATTTTACTTCTTTCCAATTTTGGTATATATGTTTCTCCTCCTACTCGTAAAATAGAAACCGCTTTGAAAAGTAACACAAATAGCTTAAATCGTTAGCGGTACAACTGTGGGGGCTTGGTAGAAAAGGAACATCTTAACCTCCTTTTTGAAAGTGTTAAGAGAAGAGAGGCTAAATGCTACTCCCAAAGGGAGGGGGTGCATGAGCTGCAGTCCTTCATTCTCTGGGAGACAGCAAAGCCCATGGTGCCAAATGACCAGGAGCAGATATGGGACCTCCTTTGGGCTTCAGACTCCTGCTGGTCCCTTCCCTACTCAGCTTCCTCGCCTGCCAGCAGCCTTGGAGAGTACAGGTAGTCCCCGGATTAAGAACGTCCGGTTTACAGACAACCCATAGTTAAGAACGGAGCCGACCGTAGCAAAAATTTGAGTTAAATACGTAATGGTTCAAGTTCATTGCACAATACTACTTACACAGTATCATACAATAATCCTGTTCTGGCTTACACATGAATTCGACTTATGGACAGACCTTGGAAACGGAACTCGGTCTTAAATTGGGAACTACCCGTACTGTTGAAAAGCTGAATACTGGTGGATGATCAATGGCTTTGCTCTGCCAGTTACACTTGGTTAGTTCCCCCAACCTCTCGTATATAAATGAGTATAAATTACATGTTCCGGCACTGAGCTCCGAAATACTAGCTTCGAGCATGCATTAGGAAGGGTGACTTATGGTAAAAGTGGATGACTTATGAGTCACTGGATAAGTGCGGTTGGGAGCAGCGTTTCTCAGCCTCAGCAACTCTAAGATGTGTGGGCTCCGGCTCCCAGAGTTCTCCAGCCGGCAAGGTGAGAAACACTGGTTTGGTGAATGAAGCAAGGAAGGTGGAGCCATTTCTTGGGGGGAAATACCAAAGCACAGCTCTACTCTGTCTTGTTACAATCCTGCCACAAGCACTGGTCTTCTCGGTGTCATGGGAAGGTTTGTCCAGACTTACTGCCTACCGCATATTCCCACGTGCTCAGAGACAGGAAGCTGATTCAGTTTCTTAGCTCACTTGTGTCGGAAGCTGGGTGCGTCTGTGTGGGTGCGTGTTGCATTTATTGATATCTGTTTCTCAACAGGTGCAAACCAGGTTTTTTCTGCAAGAGAACACCTCTCGCATCCCGGTAGCCCCACACAGGGACGGGACTGTACTTTGGGTGCTAGACTGAAGAAGAGGTCTCGATTCAGAAGAGCATGCTAAGAAAATGGGAGGCTGGGGGTACCAGAACAGACGCTGCTGAAAAGTGGCAACAACGCAGGCCACCAGGCAACACAAGAGAGGGTATGGTTTAAAAAAAAGATGCTTGTTGGCACAGCTAATGGACGAGAAGCAGTCAGATCTAAGGTTAGGAAGGAAAGGATTAAAAATAAAGCGGAACGCGGGTGCTTCTCAATGGAACCGACTGTGGAAAACAGCAGGAGCCAGCCATATAAACTAGGGAGCTGGTTAATCCTTCTCCAGCACTGTGGTCCATTCCTAATCTGGTTAGGCAATCTTACTGGTGGTCGATCTGCTCCTGGCGCAAGGCGATGCTGCCCTGCTCGTCCAAGAGATTCTCGCGGGATGCGGACTGCGTGGGGTCCAGCTTCTTCACGTAAGCAGCCGGCACAAAGCCCTGACGGTCGTTCACTTCCACTTTCCACCAATCCTGCAGGGGGGTAGAAGACATCAAAAGGAATCAGCCTTGGTTTCGTTCTCGACTGACGCCAAAGAGCTGTTTTTCTGCACTACGGCGGCCGCCATGGTCGTCACCAAGAACACAGAAAGGGCGAAAAGGAAGGAGCTGGAACTGCTGGACGGTTCCATGGCTGTTTTGGAATTCCATCGGGTACAATTCTTACCTTGTTGGTGCTGTTCAGAAGAGTCAGAATATCCCCCTTCTTCATGGTGACTTCCCGAGGACTCTTCTCTTGATAATCGTAGAGGGCCAGGACCAGCTCTTTGCCCGTTTCATCGTCTGTAGGAGCTACTTGTTGCTGGAAAGGAGAAACAGTTTCTCGGACCAGGTTCCAACTAAGAGCACTGTGAGATGGGTACCCTCTTCCCCTGGTGGCTGGAGCTACTGACCACCCCAGTTAAGAACTGGACCCTCAGAGTCAAGTCAGGGGCCTGCAAGGGATGTCAGCTTCTTACCCGACAGGCCTGGGCCTGCTCCCGCAGGGCCTGAATGCTACTGCCGTAGGCGGAGAGATCAGACATCAGAGCTTCGTGCTTCTTGAGAAGAGCCTGAAAGGGCAAGCGCAAATGCATCTTTGGCACATCTCTCTCGAGCCACTGTGGTCTACTGACCAAGGCAGAAGTTCTCACGCAACAGCTTCCTCACGTGCAGGGCTGCTGTCTCGGGACAAGGCTTAGGCAGGCCCAGGAACGTACCTCGGCAGAGTCCTCATCCTTTCCGTAGTCAGTGCTACCCACAATGGGCTCCTTCTCCCTCATCCAAGACTCAGCCTCGTTGGCATCAGCAAAGTATTGCTGGGCCTGCAGAGAGTCTTCCAAATCCTGCCGGCGCTGGGAAGCCTTCCCTTTCAAGGATTCCCATTTCTGGTTGAGGTCGCTCAGTTTAGCTTTCACATCTTCTGCCGCAAAATGCCCTAAGTCAGAAGAAATGCATTGTTCTGATAAGATTCGGAGATGGGAAGGCACGCGGCTCTCGGCCGCCAGCCTGGGCCAGAGAGGAGTTTCTCCGCGAGGAAGGTTCCAGCTGCCCCATTAGAAAATCAACTAAAATGAGGAGGGGGCATAGCTCTCTGCCAGGGATAAAGCAGGGATGACTGGAATGGAAAGGCAGTTTCCTCCCTTAAGACCCAGGAAGAGACGCACCTTCTTCCACCATGGAATTTCCTTTCTGAGTGACAGCTTTAATGCGGGGTTCGTGGCCAGCAATCTCAGCTTGCAAAGCTTGGTGCTTCTTTAGCAGGTTCTGGACCCCAATGAGGTCTTTGCCTGCAAAGAGAAGGGAGGGGCATTGTCATCATCAACCATTCCAATAAAAACGGTTACAGTCCCTAAATAAAAGGAAAGATATGGGCTGCCACAATTCACATCAGTTAGTAAATACTCCTCTTATCCCTCCGCAAGGGAAGCTGTATTCTTGCAGTGGGAAAAATGGCACTGGATTCTCCAACCGGTAACGCCGCGCACAACGCGGCATCGCCGATTAGCCACTCAAAACTAGCAACTGCTATCGATGTGTGTGGACAGGGAACACATCTTGCACTCTTCCAGGAGGGCCAACATGGCACCAACCTCGGTTGGTAGAAGCTGCAATTGGTTCCTTCTCTCTGATCCAGGTTTCTTCATCTTCAACGTCGCGGAACAGCTGCTGAAGGCGGAGGGAATCAGCCAGTTTCTGCTTGCGTGTCACCATGGGTTCCTTCAGAGCTTCATAGCGGGCCACCAAAGCCTCCTGCTTCTTCTTGATGTTGTCTGCATCGAAGTGCCCAGCCTCTTGGAATTGGCGAGCCTGGATGGTGATGCCGTCGATGCGGTCCTAAAAGAGGGGATTTGGCACGAGAGCTGAAGATCCACAGCGGCCACCTTGCAAGGACTCTATTTCAGTGCTAACTCCTGCTGCAGCCCTCCTGTTGCCCTCCAACCACAACTGCTCCACCTCAAGGGTTGGGCGGGGGGGGGGGGAAGGCTCAAGAAAGGGAGGGGCTGTACCTGGTGAGCAGCTACGTCTGCTTCCAGGAGGGCATGTTTCTTCTGCAGATTCTGAACGTTGGTCAGGTCTTTGCCGTAATCATCAGAAGCCAGGTGACCTTCCACTTCATACAGCCACAGCTCAATGTCTTCCACGTTGCGGTTGAACTGCTGCTGCTGGTTGGCTTCACACAGCTTGATCCCTGAAAGGGGGAAGGGGAGAGTTGAGAGCTCTTGCGCACTTTGGAAAGACTCCCAAGATGCCCTCGCGCTCTCTGTCCTTCTCTCCCTCCACTTGTACCTTTCAGTTCAGTAGCTTCCAGCAGCTTCTTCCACAAGCTGATGACTTCGTTCATGCGAATGGCCACTTCGTCTGAGGCGTAATGTTTGACATCCGTCAGGTTTTGCCCGGCTTTCTCGAGGGCATCGATGCGGCTCTGATTGGCCGAGAGCTCGGCTTCAAACGCCTGGTGTTTCTGGACCTTTCCTTGTAGGTTGGACGGGTCCTACAAAATGGAGGAGACCAAATCAACAGCAATTAGGTTAGCTGAACATTGGGTCCTGAGGGTCATGCGGTGATTGCAACGGTAAGAGGCCAGCAAAGCAGCGTTTCTGAATTGGTGGAAAGTTCCCATCTATTAACAGCAGGCAGCTTCTCTTGATACTATTGTTCTTGCAAAGAGAGAAGTGATTTGCTGCATGAAAGCTGGGGGAAGGGGCTACACTGTGGCTGACTGTAGAGAGGGGCTCTTGGGCAGATTGTGTAGGGTAGATCCAGAAATATAAAAGAAGCCTACCTTGGACTGGAAACCTCTCTCTCTCTCTCTCTCACACACACACACACACACAATATACGTCACACTGCAGCCATACCTTGTAAGCCTCATCCGTTGCAGTTTTCATCTTTTCATTGACCCAGCTTTTCAGCTCGTCAGAGTCTCTGAAAAACTGCTGCAGGTGGAAGGAGTCTGCAAGCTGCGCTCGACGAAGCATGGCCCGCTCGTGCAGCGCATTGCGACGGCTCAGCAGCTGGAGGAAGACAGGGCGAGGAACGTACAGGCTTGAATCAACAGCAAGGTCTTCAATTACATCTGCTTGCTTTCAGTTGCAGCATGCAGAAAAATTTCTCCCCCCCCACCCAAAAAAAGAAAGGAAACAAAGAAGCCCAACTAGAAAATACATGAAATGCAAAGTTGCACTTGGCACTTTGAAACTTACAGCATCTCTGCGGGTAGCCACGTCTTCCTTGGCATAATGGTTGTTCTGAATCAGCTTTGTAGCAAATTCATCCAGAGCCTATAAACAAAACAGTCTTTATTTACTCGGGAAACAGAATACTGACTGTAAGTCTTTTAAATGCCACCACTTATTTGAAACTCTGCAGAAATCAAACTCTCATCAGCATCAAGAGGTTGTGAAACAGAACTCCCAGCACGGACACAGTACAAAAATTAGGGTAGGGATCCTGTTTGAGTGGGGGGACATGGGTAGAATTTTTAGGTTACCACCAGAGGATGGCTATGAAGAGGGATAATAATCCATATCCCACATAATGGTCAAACACCATTTAAAAAAAACAAAAACCTTTGCAGATGTTATCTGTCAGTCTGAAGAGAAGTGCAACATGCAGCAGAACATCTGACAACCTCTCCCAGAATTCTAATTTTAACAGCATATACATCACTCTTCTTTCTCTTGGCCCAGCCCACCTCATAATGTTGTTGTTGTGGGAAAATAAAAGGAGGGAGCATCATCTATGCCGCCTTGAGCTGTACAAACCCAAAGCAGGGCATAAACCTAATACATACATAATCAAGTGTGTCCTGTTTGAAGAGCATCCAGGATTATCTTTCAGAACTGCCAAGTTGCAAGTTCTGATAAACCACTGAATGGTTTTAAGGACCTGGAACCAATGATAGAAGCTATCTTCTACTGGAGCTAACCAAGGGGCATGGAAATCTGGGGTGCGTCATAAGGGACAGCTTGGCTCAATTAGTGAACACTTAAAAAAAGTAATTTTGACAGTATAAGCTTTAACTCTAGAGAATTTGAATTGGATAGGTCCTCAAATAAGCGGCTGTAACTGCAGCAAACAGGGAAAAAAGGCTATATCGCTAAGTGCTTCTTTTATTTTTTTAAAGTAAGGTTTAAAGAGTCAAGTGGTATGAGGACCAGCTGTTGCTTTCCACTCCTGAGGCTGCTGTGTATTGTTTCCAGTTTTGTTTGTGAGGCTCTTCCATTTTCCCTTTCGCACACAAAGCCAGGGAAATAAGCAACTCCAAAAATGGCTTACAGTGATCTTCTCTTCTTGGGCGCTAAGTGACTTCTCAAAATCTTCATGCTTCTTCAGCAGGGCTTCCACGCTGTCCAGAGAGTCCCCAAGGTCTTCGTTTAGCAAGAAGGCCTTGAAAAGAAAGAGAGAAAAACAAAATGACATTAAAAAGGGCCAGATTTAATAAGCTACTTAGGCCATTGTTCGAGGCAGACCAAAGAAAGGCCATCTGTATAGAAGGCAGAATATCTTGGTGGAACAGGGCCACAAGATCTGGAGATGGCCACCAGCGCAGATGGCTTTGAAGAAGCTGGTGAGTCCAACCAACAGCTCTTCGTTTCAACGAAATCTGCAGTAAATCTCAGAAAACCATTCTGATGGGGAAGGGTCCCATAATAAACAACTTGAACATTCAGAAATCAGAAGGAGGCTGTTTCTTTTCCAATGAACAAATCTGATTAAAAATTCTCATTCAATGGATGAACATCCCTAGAGCACCTAACGGGACAACCCCCCGTTTCCTGAAAGACATGTTTGGAACGATGCCACTGACAGACCACAGAAAGCCACACGGAGCTACACAATCTGAATCAGGAGAGGAGTTCCTATTTCTGTGCACGTATTAACATTCCAAGATGGAATATATTCGTGCATCCATGTTAAAATGCTGTTTCTCCCTTGAATCCTGGGAATCTGCTTTGCCTTGGTTTGGAACTGAAAGGAAAAGTTCACCCAACTGCACAGGAAGCAATTCACTGGTCTAAAGATCATCAGTTGCCCACAGGAAGAAAACCTGATCCAGTGCAAAAGGCCCGCAAGCCATTAAAGGACACCACTGGGGGCTTCCTGCTGAACTAGAGCAAAGGCCACTGATGTCCATGCTATGTTCAGGGGAATGCACATAACACTCACCTCTTGCTTGCTCATCCAATTGTCCACCTGCTCTGTGTCCCGGTAGAAGAGCTGCAGATCCATGCATTGCTCGTACTGCTGCCGGCGGAGCTCCCACAGTTCCAGCAGGGCTGTTCTTTCCTCAGATAGGATAGTCAGCTGAGGGGCAAAGGAGAATCCATCTTGGCATCGGGAGCAGCAACCTCAAAGAGTCGACACTCTTGGGAAGGGGGGTGAGAAGAGCGACCAGAGAGAAGATGCTGCACCCTGCTTTTCCCTCCTGATTGGGCATTGCAACTTGAACCAGGTCAGGGAAAGACTTAGCGGCTGCATTCCCACAACTTACTAAACTTGTTTCTCTCAGCTCTTTTTGGGGGGGGGAGATTCTGGTTTAGCATGTTGTGTGAACCCCTCTCGTTTAAATAATTTGTGCTTCAATTGTGTAAAACAAGAATATAGATTAGTGCAGACTGAGACTGCCAGAGCTCTCTGGGGTTGAGAGGGTTGGGGAAAAGGCAGAATTAAAAGGTTCTCTGATACTAGACTGATGAAAGCAGGTTCACACATTCTGCTTTAGATGACGGCAGCAAAGAAATCTTCCATCATGCAAGTTTCTGTCTTACAAACTTGAACAAAGAAAATGGAAATTCAGCAACCAGTTTATTTCATATTTCTGCCTACTGCCGGCTTCCTTAGCAAAGTGGCAATTAAAATTGTAATACAGATCAAGCCAATTTAAGGAGGGGAAGCTGGTAAAAATGCTCCTGAGAGAAGAGGCAGAAATAACGTGGACCCTTAGGTTCTACACATCCCTTTCTCCTTCACTTTCTTGCTGGTTACCTTCTCCTTAACTTCATCAGAGGCATAATGTCCAGCAGCAAGCAGGGCCTGGCCAGAGTCATCAGCAGATTTAAAGCTGTCTTCGTGGGCATCAATTTCTCCCTGCAGAAAAACACAGCCAGTATGTGGTCACATCCCAAATCAGTCAAGCCACTATCAGAAACAAAATATATCCACAAATGCACCACAGGACTGCTTTTCAGTGGAGTGGATGAGGTGTCCAGGAGCAGGCAGGCAGGTTCTGGATGCCAAAACGTATCTCAAAGGACAGTGTCCTTGGTGGCCATCCATAAATTCCAATCAAGGCAAAATGCAGCAGCTGGACTTGGCACCCAGTCTGTACTTACTCAAGATTCTGGTTTTAAGGGACAGGGAGCTGGCACGCAGAGAGCTCCTGCCATCACCAGTAGGAAAGATTCTTGGGAAGCCACTGTCAGCTGCTCTCAAGCTTCTGCCCAGTTTCCCAGGGAGAGGCAAGATTCCACCGGGGGGGGGGGGGGGGGCTCTTACCTTATGTTCCTGGTGTCTATCCAGCAGGGCCTCCGCTCCTGCTACGTCGTTGGCAAGTTCATCCGCATTAATCAGAGCTTTCATTTCAGTCACCCAGCTCGTCAAATCCCGAAAATCTGCAAGGAATCGCTGTAGCCTTTGGGGGATGAGAGAGGGCAGAAGAACAAAGAAACACCATTGTACATTAATCCAAGAGTCCACTTCTTCAACTCATCGGTCACCCTGTGTTCAAGTTTCTTTATTGCCTCCCTGCTGAACTCTGCAACCATTGAAAACCTCCCCACTCCTTTCTGCTATTCCATGATAATCTTCATTCCCTGTGATGCCTGAACATCTCCTTTCAAACTGTCAAAGCCACCTCCCTCTTCCGCAAACTCCATGTAAGTGTCTCTAAGGAGACACAGAGAGAAGAGCTGGTGAAAGACACAGAGAGTGAAGAAGCTGAAGGAAAAAACACATATTTGGGGAATTATTTTACATAGAGGTCATGGACCAGGAAGCAGTGCTCAATTTCACACCTTGTTTGTACAATCCGGTCAAACCAATTGTTATAGTTTCAACTAGAACTGATTAGGCACTTAATATTTGGCCCCAAATACACATAAATTATGATAACACACAACCTGATTACTGAATCAACTAAGTTTCTAGAACCACACAATAGCTTAACCATAAAAGAGTGGGTCGGCACACTCGCAAAAAGGCTAAATCTAACCAAACTTGTCATGTTGTGCAAGCACAATGTCATGTCTTTCATTGACCTGATTAAATGAGTTATGGGAACCCAGTTACTATGCTCAATACCAGAGACACAAGCAAGTTCTCTCTCTGATGGGAACTATAAGCTAGGAGAGCTGGATAGGTCCACTTTCTGAGAGATTTATATCCTTAATAGCGGATTAAAGAAAGCTCACCACAGGAGATCACTAGAAAACCAGTCCTGCAGCAGATAAATTCTTTTCGGTCAGCCCTTGCAGTTCATGATAATATCTACTTTCTGGAAATAAAACCCAGGAGACCCGTGGAGCCTTGTGAATTACTACATGCAAACTTCTAAGAGATGTTTCTGCTCTTCTGGGGGGTGGAAGATTGTTTTTCTTGCTTGGAGTGGAAGAAAAAATGAATGTTTCTTTACAAGCATTACAGCATTCCTACCTGTAGGAGTCATTCAGGCGAGCATGTCTCTCAGCAGCCCGGGTGCGAATCTGCTCCCAGTTTGCAATCAGCTCCTCCCGCTTCACGTGGATCTGGGAGGCGTTGGGAGGGTGGGACTCCTGGAGACGATCAGCTTCCGCACACAGAGCCTTCACCTAAACACAGCAGAGAGAAACAGGTGAACGCCAGAGCTGTCTAAGCTGGGCTGGGAAAAAAAAGGAAGCATCAAATAAGGTTGAAACAAGAAGCATCTATCTAGTAAGCAGATTTTGTTAAACGCTTAAAACATGCACACGTTGTCCTATATTTTTTCGGTGTGTGTATATATATATATATATATATATATATATATATATATACATACATACATACATACATACATACATACATACACATACACACACACACACACACATACCGGAAGCAAACCAAGGTTACATCTCCAAATGAGCAAATATAATTAGGAATCTGACAGACATCTGGACATTTTGCTCTTTCTGTCACTGAAACAGATTAAACTGGATGCTGACAACTGCAGAAGGGGAATGAGTGAGAACTCTTTGTTGAAGATGGATGCAAATACTTGCAATTCTTTTGAGGGATCCTTTCATAGGACTAAAAACAAAAGCAAGGCTTAAAAAAAGAATCTGCTCGGCCACTCACAAGTCTGTGCCCAGCTGCACCCACCTTGTCTTCCAAAGCAGCAAGATCTCTCTCCAAGCCCTCGTGCTTGCGTAGCAAAGCCTGTACGCTCGCAAGGTCTCTTCCGAAATCGTCAGAAGCCATCAGCTGCTCTTTCTCTTTAATCCAACTTATGGTTTCATCCACATCCCTGTAAATACACACCTACGTAAATATATGCCTTTCACAGGCATCTCCGGTGTTGAGCGGGGGAGAGAAAGGGAAGGTTGCAGGCCCCAAAGTTAGATTCCTTTGGACTGGACTGAGACCGAAGAGGACAAACTGATCTGTGTTAAAGCCAATGGCCAGACATTGTCCTGTAAGGACTCCAACAGATTGCCATTTTTAACCGTGTCGACCAAACTGGTCCAGTCGATACCTGTTAAAACGCTGCACCTCGGCGGCTCCGAAGAGCTTCCCCTGTCTCTGAAGGGCCAGCCCTTTCAAGCGCTGCCAACCTGCGTTGACTTCATCTTGCTTGGACTTAATCAGCTCCTCTTCCGGGTGCTGCTCCTAGAGGGCGGAGAACCGAGACTCTTTGGACAGATCCCTCGGAGGATTTCAAGGCCACCGCTCTTCTTCTCCACCCACACCTCAATCATTCTATGAAGTGGCATTTTCCAGGGGATTCTACCAGAACCTGTTGCGTCTTCCATGTACTGGAAATGTTTTGGACTCACTATCAGCTCTGAAACAATCCTTCCTTCCCCAGTTTGTGTTCTCCAGATGTCTGGATTCAACCCCTGTAAATCCTTAGCCTAGCTGGAGAATGGAAGCCCAGCATGGGCCAAGCTGGGGAAAGCTGCCTTAAATCCCCCTCAGAGGTCTTATTTTTTTGAGAAAGGCAGTCCTAATGGACACAGAAGAATGGCCATGATCCAATGAAGTATTTCTGAAGCCCCTGGAGTAATAGCAAACAACAGCTAAGGACTTCCTTGTTCCTTAGGATTGATGGAAAACCGAGTGGATGGAAAATGTTGACTCAAGGCTTGGGCAGAGCAGGGTGGGGCGGGGCATGCTTTCTGGGCCAAAAACCCAGCCCAACTGGAATGAAGACTCTCTGCAGGGCTGCAGGTGGACCATAAATCTTTCACATTATGATGTCAGGGAGGTATGGCAAGCTCCAAAGTGAAAGCCACATGCCCAGTGCCATGGCATCTAAGCAGTCAATGCCATGAACCACCACAGCTGCTCAAGGTCCTGACCTGGATCAGCTTGCTGGCAAATTGGTTCACTTCGTTCACCCTCTCCTCGTGGGCCGCCAGGTCCGTCTGGAACTCTTCAAATTTCTTCTGCAACACCTCCACGTGCTCAAGATCCTGGCCGAGCTCCTCTGAGGTTACAATCGCCTCCTAGCAGCAAAAACAGCTTGGTCAGCAGGCTGAGAGATGGACAGAACCAGGAGAGCTGGTCCCTGTTCTGAAGCTCAGTGAGACTTAGCTCTTCTGCAAAAGAGCTGCACTTTGCGCAGTCATTCCTGAACTCATTTTTGGTACATCGATTCTAGATAGTTAGTAAGCTGGTGTGCTGCCAGCACATGAAGGGGCTATGTCACCTTCATAGGTCAGCTTCCCGCTTCCTTCCCAATCCCCCAATCCCAATTTTCCATTAAGGCTAGCGGATCTCCAAACCCTAGTATTCTTTGCTTCTTTAAGAACACAATTCTATATGGGGCTGCTTTGATATGCCCCCTCAAACAGCCTCCCCTCCCCTGAGCTCAATCTCCCACAAGGCCGCCAGCTTTCAAAGAGCCAATTACGGCCAGGAGGGGATCTCGATGCAGAGACCTTGTCGTTGATCCAGTCCATCACATCTTCGCATTCTCGTAAATACTGCACAAGCTTCTGAGCATGGAGCAGTTTGACTCCTTTCTCTCGCATCTTCTCCAGCAGCAGCTCCCACAGCCGGTGGAGCTCCTGCAGTCGGGTCTGGGAAATAATAACAATGATGAATCAACTTATTTTATTTCTATATGAAATCAAGGCTGACATTTCAACCCTAAAAGGCCCTATTGGTTGAACAAGAAAGAGCAAGATATGACACTAAACTAAAAAACCTTTCTTTTTTCATGTTGGGCAAAGACTAAAAAAGTTGCTCTGCTTCGTAGGAGGCCCTGATATGAACTGATTTAACTTTTTTTTTTTTTGCTTCTGGCTGAGCTGCATTGGGCTCCCCGTAAGCAAAACGCTACGAGCTACGAAGCAGCACTGCAGTCTGAATTCAGGACTTCAGCAAGGGAACCAAAATACTGGAAAAGTCTATATGCTCTAATGGAAGGTGAAAGAGGAGACAGAGCGGGGGAAAACACCATCCATCAAGCAAACTCTTGCAAATCAAGGCAACACCCATTCTACTCGGCAGCAGCTCTTGTTCTAGAATCATCAATAAAAGCCACGCTAGGGAGGTCTCTCTCTCGGACAGAAGCTTGTGGAAAGTATAGTTGTTGTGAGTTGCTCAAAGGGGAAAGGAAAAGAATGGATGGCTTGAGGGTCTAATTTCCTCTCGGAAAATCCACACAGAGCAAGAACAAAGGCCTCTTGCTGGAAAGCAATCGGCCACCAGAACGTGTTGGAAAACTTCCCCGCATTCTGGCATCGTATTTCTGGACTTTGGGGGTGGGGGACAAAATGTACAACACAAATAGCTTGGGACCCGGTTTGCAAAGAGATCAGAAACTTCCTTGTTGGGGCCCCTCCCTCCCACTCTGGCTAATATTCTGGCAAGGGTTAAAACAGCACCCACCCTGGACTATCTTGTTCTGCAGTAGCTTTTAAGCCATTTCGAACCCTTGCTGTGGCAAGGAAGCTTTCAAGCCATTCCACTGAAGCTTTCCTCGTTTTAACAGACAAACTGGGCGGAAGACATTCAAACGTCCATTAAATCAAGGAGTACATCATTATGGTGATTTGTGTAAAGATGCCCTTATGCAAATTGCTTGCATTGATTTATGTCATTTGCATAACTATGTCATATACAAATAGACTTGACACAAAAGGCATCACTTACCTAATGACACCATTAGGCAAACAACAGAAATCAGATGGAAATCTCTTCCATACAAAGTCTGCTGCACTGAAATTTCGCTGTTCTTAAACTTTACACACCACATTTTCCTCTTATCTTTGGGTTTTTAAATCTAGAAGGTCCCTTAGGAGTCTCTTTTTGGGGGAAGGGGAGCCAAGGGAGGGTACGAATGATCTTAAATAAAGAAAATAAATGTCAGGATGCGAGTCAGGGGCGTCACTCATGAACAGCGACATATTTTTGTACCATGCAGAGCAATTCTCCAACTGTAGGAGAAATAAGAGAGGCACAGCCAAATCCAAAGTGAAAAAGACAGAGGCATTCAAAGAACAACAGGGGTTCCAAAAAAAACACAACACACCACCCACAACACACCACCTACTCGTATGTGGGCCCCAACCTGGGTGGTGGTTACTATTGGGCGCTGGGCAGTCCTGTAGGGGGTGAAAGACTGAACACACAGGTTACCACAGCAGACAGAACAATAAATGTCCCCAGAGCCCGCCCCCATATCATACTTTGGGGAGAATTGGGCTTTGCTGACAGTCCCCTCAACGCAACTTGTGAATGACACCTTGAGACTGCCCCACTAAAGACAGCCCACGGACGACTCCATAATCACAGTCAGAAAGGAGAGGGCTTTCCCAGGAAGACCCCAGCGTTAGAATGCCTTCTGTAAAGGCAGCAGGTTAAGGCAGGATCGTTTTACTGTGTGGGTTTTCAACTATTCATCGGCTGCTTCAGCCTTGCTAGGCCAGGCTTATCCACCCTCCACGATCCAGATCAAAAAGGAAATGCTGGAGGACATCACGCTCACCCTTATGATTTCGCAGGCAAAATGCCCTTCGTTGATCATCTGGTTCCCCGTCTCATCCAGCTTAACAATTGCTCCCGAATTGGCCTGCACTTCAGCTTCAAACGCTTGATGCTTCTGCAATTTCCCCTGGAAAACACAACGCGTGCATCCTAAACCCTGCGTAGCGCCTTCCTAACGCCACCCGAGTATCTACTGTCTCATCAACCATTTTACCCAGGCCCTGCAGCATTTGTAATTTGAAAAACTTCCTTACCTGCAGATTTGAAGGGTCTTTGTAGCTTTCATCAGAGGCGATCTGTAGCTTCTCCTGGATCCACTTCTCCAACTCGTCCGCATCACGCTGGAAGAACTGGAACCTATAGGAATCTTCAAGCTTTTGGCGCCTCAACGTAGAGAGCTCCTTAAACCTGTGGTACCGGTCCAAAACCTGCTGACGTCTCTCCTGTATGTCCTCCGCTGTCTCCAGCACTTTTACACCAGTAGGATCCATCTTCTGAAAGTCAAAAGGCATCAGTGAGCACAAGGGAATAATGCACAAGGAGAATATTGAGCCTGGAAACTCAAAATAGGAACCCTCACACCCAGAGGCCAGTTGTGGAGCACGTGCTTGGCATGCAGAAGATCCCAAATTCCATTCAGCGTCTCCAAGCTTAAAAAGGATTTCAGCAGGCCTGGAATGGTTTTCCCACTGAGAGCACAACTACAGTTCCATGTAGACAACACCCCTCAAAATCAACACAACGAAGAAAAAGACTATCAGACCTATTGTCTCTTCTACTGGAAAAAAAAATCAGAACACCTCTGTCTGCAGTTCATGCTAAAACATCCAAAGGCTGGAAAGTATTTAGTACAGCTTTATTGGGCCTTTAAATTCCTGGCAACTGGAATGGATCAGACAGAATTTAACCTGTGCCATATGGGGGGGAATTCAAATATTCCACAGCTTTTGCTCAGAGCAATCACACTCTGTAGCAGTTCTAGCTACAGCAGTTGTCATCCCCTTGAACAACTGAAGGCCCCAACTGCATTGCAGTATTTTAAAAACATGCATGCATGAGGGAAGAGAGTAGCCGAATTCTGCTCTTTTAGTATTTCTTAAACTGCAAGTCACGTTTTTCAAACCTCGCCTGCCAGATCAAGCCATGACTGAAAAACCACCTTTGTGTACTTCTTTCATCCCCGCATTGTTATGTGGCAACCCTCAAAGCAGACCAAATTTGAAGCAGATGATCTAGCAATAAATCCAGTTTAGCATCATGCGAACAGTTATGACGTGTCTCCTACAAAAGATGCAATCATGTGCTTTTAAGCATATGGCTAATCCCTGTAAATGAATTTCTTAAGGGATCGCAATCATGCTAAATCCAGTCTTTTCAAAACTGTGCAAGCAGGACGGGGGCAGAGAAGTTGTTTCAAGCAGCACCTGTTTCCACTTGTACCCTCTTCCGGTTACCTTCGAATTTGATAACCTTCTGTTATCTCTTTAGAAAAGCAATCTTTGATCCCCATTTGCTGTAAACCTAGAGATGCCGAGAAACTCTCATCCTTACTGGTGTCCAACTCTGAGAAATCTGTACTGCGCACCCTTTCAGTTTTATACCAGGAGCTGCAAAGTTCAACAATTGCCCCTCTTGCTATTCAGGTCACACAACTTTGCTTGCCCTTCAGTTGGAACGTGGAGAAAGAAAAGGCTCTCTGTGTAAGTGTAGTACGAAAAGTAAGTCAATTGGAAATGAAGTGCTTTAGTCTGGTAATAATGGGCTGTTCTTTTCCACGGGAACAACACACAAAAAAGCACGCACGCTCGCTGACATCAGCAGGGCTCTGTCCTGCCAATGCTGGATCAGGGCTCCCTGGAGAGTCACAAGCAGAGACTGCCAGCCATCCATGGCGGGTGATGCTGCAGAGCGATGCAGTCTGCATTTCGCACTGCCCTTTGCTACCGCAGAGGCCCAGTTTATCAACTGGTTCTCTGCAGCGGCCCAGCCCGCTGCTGGAAGGAATCCATCCTTTGTCCCCTACTCCACCCCAAAATGGAGGCTGTTCTCACACTCCCTCAGTGTGATATGGAACAACAGACTTTGCTCTCAGACTCACACACAGGGTCATCACATTCCACACATTACTGTCACTGGCTGGTGCAGGACACAAATCAACTCCACCCAGTGCAACTGTGCTCTGCCGATAAGGTCCAAGGCAGGCAGAATGTCCAAGCTGCAGAGGAAAGCTGGATTCAATGGCTTAATTTGGTGTAACAAAGCCTTCCCCGTCTTGAAACCTGCTAGAGGTGCTGGACTTCCAACTCTCATCCCCCAGGGCCAACATGGAAATCCCCATGCTGGCTGTGGATAATGGGAGCTGGAGCCCTACACCACATGGTTGGAGAGGCCAGGAAAACAGCTACTGCTTCACGATTTTAAGACGGAAGCAATCTGAAATCAGGAAAGTGCTTGGAGAGGTCAAAAGAATTCACTTCCTTAAGAGGGTTTTGCTTTTTAATTTTGTTCGCTACTTGAGGCTTAAACTGAACAGCAGTGGGGCAGATCTGAGGCTGAAAGGTATCAAAGGAAGAGAAAAGGTCTGAGCATACTGTATTTCTCTGGACTGTGGCTGAACATCCCCGCAAAGCAATTAAAACACAGAGAATGCCAGGCATATCGCAGAGAATGCGGAACGTGATATTTTTAGACTCTGCAATGCAACAGCGATAATGCCAGCAACACCATTCAACAAAGAAAAAGCCACTGCAAATTGGTGGATTAAAGAGGTTTTAGAACCCTGCTTAAGCCACAGCCACATTGTGGGATTTTTCCTATACAGAAGCTATCTCTGCCCAAGGAAACCCTTAGCACATAGGAAGAGCTTAGCAAGGTCACACCAGAACTGCATCTTGCCCAGCCTTCTGTTTTAACCGCACTGGGCAAAGTGGTTTTGGTTCTACCTCTCCAGAGGCTCTGGCAACGTGCCCAATCCCTTTTCCAAGTTCTGAGTTTATGAGAGAGGAAGAAACCTTCATTATGGCATTTTCATGTTACCATGTTTCCTTAGACACATCTCTACCGTGCCCCTTGGTTTTCCTTTTTTGACTACATGAAATTCTCCCAACCATGGCTTCCAAGGGTAAGTATTGTGTGCAAATATGTCCTTGGACAGTACCTTTCCTCTTATATTATGTGCCAGGGAATTTAAACACTGGCTGTCCCTCCACTAACGTGAAGTATTTATTGCCAGTTACCATAAGCAAATTCCAATACCTCTGTCCGCACAAAGGAGCAAAATCGGCAGAGCGCCATTCAATCTACCTTGCCCCAGGGATCTCTGGAAGGCCTCTTGCCCAGCCTAAGGGTAGGCACTTAAAATGCCTTTTAATGACCCTCTAATCCAAACAATCAGAACTGAAATGCCAGCAGGCATTTCTCTGCATATCCATGCATTCCTCATTACTCCAGGAAAGCTGTGATCCACCTGGATTTGTGGCCTTCCACCAAAGGCCAGACTTGGTACTTGGATTCAACTGCATCAAAGTCCAGCTTTGTGAGAGCGTGAACAGTTCTCTATTGCAGAAGTGATGCAGCAGACCTGAAGCCTGGAGGGCCTATAGGTTGTTGTCCCAACCACCCCTTTGCCTTCTACATCTATCATGACTTCAGATGACAGCATCTTGAATGTTCTTCCCACAATCCTTGAAGGGGATCAGTCAGGCAAGTGTGAATCTCCATTTTAATGTCCTACCGTCTCAGCAGGAAGAAGGGCCAGCTTTGGTAGTATGCAGCAAAACACAAGGAATGATAAATCCACAAATATCATCCCCAAATTCTTGGCTTTCCTCTGTTTAAAACACACCCTTTTAACATTAGGCACTTTATAGAGAAATGGAACTGATATGTAAATCCCAATATAATGCCTGGGGGAGTATATTATTCCTTTTCATGTATAAGAAACACTCAAGCTGATCATTTTATGCTGGATTCCACCATTATTTTAGGGTAATGATTTTCAGTTAACACCTTATACTTTCAAATACTTTCAAGTAAAATAAAGTAGAATTAGATTGTACCTCTCTCAACTTTGAAATTATTTATGGTTTTAATTGAAAAATATAGAATATTTGAATTTACCTATGAAACAATTAACTGGCAATTTTATGTACATTTTTTAAACACTTCCCACCTCTAAATTAGTCATAGTCATGCAGAGGTTAGCAGAGACTGCATTCTGTGCTAAAGCATGCCAAGAAAAATCAGTGATTTTACATGGCATGGATAATCACATGCTAAACAAGCAGAATCTGGAATTCATAGAATTTGGAGCATTCACAAACATAATTTCTCTGGCATTATTTGTACCGATTGCCACACAATAATATTTTGTATCTCCCTCCTTCAGATCCCCATGACCATGTAGATGTTGCAAAATGTTAGTGAGAAGTACTGATAAATTGATTTAAAAAAACAAAACAAAAGCATATTAAAGCATTTTGATTCCACTCCATGCACCAAAGACAGAAATATTGGACATTGAAAATGCTCTTTGTTACAAAGGTAGAAAGGGCAAGAAACAGCAAACAAGAAAAACCGTGGCTTACATGCATATTTCAAAATACCTGGACTCTGACTTTGCGAAAGGATGACAACATGATGAAGGAACCCAGAGTCTAAAAGGGAGTATACCAAGATAACATTTCACTAATTCTACGGTAAGCCCAAAATAAAAGTGTTATATTATTTGGTCATAATATCAGCCATCTTTGAACATTACTTGCATGAAAATTAACCCTAACTCCTTCAAGTTGAAAATAGGCGCTGAAGAATGACGAGACAAAAATATTAAGTGCTTATTTATCGGCAAGTTGGGATTGCGATGGTTTTTGAAAATTGAATTGAAAATGTCAGTTTAAGTCGTTGGCAATGTGAAAACTGGGTGCAGATTTAAATATTACATGTTTCTCGTGGGCCAAACACTTTCTGTTCTGTTTCCTAGCTAGAGGCGTCTGTAAGATAAGATGATAGCTTTTACACTGGGGAGTAAACTTATGTTTGTAACCCTAACTTGAAGTCAACTTCACTGAACAGAGTGCGATTCACTTTGGAGTAAACGTGAGAGCAGGGCCACAGAGAATACCACTTGCATGTCCTTCTTGTGGAGAATCTTTAGTCTCTTTTCTCAGGCCAATCTTTAATTAGCACAGCTTGGTTTATTCTTCATTACAGAACCAGCTACAAGATTCGGGAAGTGAACTACGCTTGGCTATCAACCTCATATTATCTGCAATGGGCTCCACCCAACCCTCTTTGGGCATGTTCCAGAAATGTATAAGGGAAGAAAAAAAGAAAATTCGCTACCATCGCAAGAGAGAAAGCTTCCTGCTTATATATTATTTCACCCACAAACAAGCATATGCTTTGATTTTCAACATGCTACACCTGTTAAAAGAAATTATAATTAATTCTAATCCAAGGAATACTTTCAACAATACTTTTCTTGACTGGGAAGAATGTGGCTGGTCAATTTCAAGTGGAAATTGACAATACTTTCAATTAAGGACCTCAGAGGTGGTTAATTTCAAATGACACACTGGTTTAACAGTAACTTAAAAAAAATAAAATAAAACTAAAATAAAACTACTTTCAATTACTGTATTTTCATTAGCTCAACATTCTTCTTATCTTCTATTATTTCTGTCAATTCATTTATGGTTTCTTACCAATGTGACAGAACCTTCTTGCCACAGCCCAACTAAATGCAAAATAAATCCAAGTTTAATTCCTGCCCTGCGATTTAAAATAGACAAATATATCTTTAAAAAAAAAATCTTAAGGTAGATTTTACAGAACAGCTGTAAAATCTACCTTAATTTGGATTTATCATTTTGCCTGAGTATTTTATTCCAAACAAATGTTGCCTAGAATCTTCTGGTAGCTTCCTTCAAGCTCTTGTGCCATTAGAATATTCTAGACTATTGTTTGAATCACTACATACACTGAACCTTTCCTAGCTGGCTTTGCTTGAAACTGTAATTCTCACTGTCCAGGTACTCCCTAAAGTCTAAATAAAATTAACTAGCTGAATCGGATTCCATGTTTCAAAGCAAAAAAAAAGAAAAAAAAGAATGCAAGATTTAAAATAATTCTACAGATTACTGTAACAGAAATTTCACTGAATGTGAAAGCACTCTGTGTGGCTGCTAACAAGCTGTACGTTTTCAATATCGCACAAATATTAATGCAAATAAATAGTGCACACCTAGGCGCACAACCCACCTCAAATCCTGTCAGTTTATTCTGTGGATAAGGAGGCAATTAAGAGAATCAGACTCAATAATGATTTTAAAGGTACAGGGATTATATGCTCTGTGATAAGGCACAAAGGAAGGACAAAAGTCCTTCCTTTCTATATGTAAGAGATCTCAAAATATGGCAGATTGAACAATCATTAAAGAGATGATGGTATTTTAAGCATTATTAGCACTCTTCTACCGTGTGCTTAAAAAAAAATCCAGTTCATTTTCCAGGGTGCCTGATTCCTTGGAAATCATGCTTTTTGGAAAACTCTTTTGCTCAGAAACCCCCCCCCCCCAAAAAATCCCTCCTTCGCTTTACTGCTATTCCACACCTCCCAACCTAGGACAAAGCTGAGGATGTTAACACAGTGGGAAGCCATTGCTGCAAACAGAGGTTAGAGGAGTGTTCTCAGTGCTCATCAGCACATATTTTTCTGCTTTCTTAATCGAATGGATGACAAGTTTAGCCTCGCTTAAGCCTGGACAATGATCCTGCTTTGCTTTTGAAAAAGACAGATAACTTGAAAGGGCTACAGGCTGTTAATTTGCCAGCCATAATTGAATCACTTTCAACGCCTCTGAATGAAATTCCTGCTGTTGCACAGGGCGGATCCTGCTTCTCCCCCACTCCATGCATGCAAGGTTGGCTGCATATCCTTTCCAAGGGCGGAAGGAGCAACCAGTCCATCAGGGCCGAGAAAACAATGCAACGGCTACCACACCCAGCTCTCTTCCATCCTTGTCCTCTTTTATGCAGTCAAGCTGGGCAAATCAGGTTTTGAGCAAAATGTGCTGTGCTGTACGTGTTTTTTAAATGGCAAGCTAATGTGACAATAAACATGTAAGGTTTGTAAGCACCAAAGATGCAGTCACAGTACTGTACTAACGTATTATGGACAGAGTGATCTCTTACAAAGGACAACCGACTGAATGTCACATTCAGATTAATTTAAAATAACTATCATATCCTGGTTTAGCATTAAAATATATCAAATTACTTTTCCAAATTTACACAGGGTGAGGATTATCACATTCAATTTACTTGTCTATAGAAAGAAAAGCCTATCTGAAGATTTAAACTGTATAATGCCTACTCAGAAGTCAGCTGCACCAGTGGGATTGATTCCCAGATAATTGCATAGTGTCTTTGACACTCAACCCAACACACTGTATCCCTTTTATTTTATTGATTTTACAAATGTACATGCTACCTGCTCTATAATGGCTCCCGAGGCTTACAAAAATATAAATTATGAGCAAGTCTTGACAGATGCCAATACTCTGGGAAAGGCTGACAGATGAGAGGCAGGTGGTTAGCAGAAAGTGCAAAGAAGATCAAGTTTGGTGTGTGCATGACTGATAAGAGGGCGAAGGGTTAAGCAATTGGAAGGGTGTTCCAATAGCATTGGGAAAAATTGTGCAAGTTTCTCAGCAACATTTTTTTCAGGCAACTAGGCAGCCAAAAGGGCCTTGAGACACTGGATCTAATTCATCTGAAGAGTCACCATCTGTAGCAGCTGGTTAACTTTAATGTGCTGGGTTGTCATCCGGCTGGAATTAAATTGGGATTTTATTTTGGGCTTCATTCCCCCCCCACCTTATCAAATAATTTGTATGATTTATTTCTTTAAACAGTCTATGCAAAATGAAATGCTCACGCAAGGAGACAACAATCTGAAAAAACAAAATGAAACCTACAACTTTGGAAACAGAAATATACTGAGAAAGCTAATACGTGATACAGGAAAAACAAACAAACAGACCTGCAGTTGGTCCTGCTTTATTGTCAACTTCCTCTCAAGAATTGTTAACTGGAGATCAAAACATTCAAACAGCTACACAATTTCTCTTTGCTCCTTCTCTCAATAAGGTGTTTTTTTTTAAAAAAATGGGGAGATTGTTTTCCCATTTTGAAGATTTCTCTCAACAGTAGCTTCAATATACAAATTTACCAGGCTCACACTCAACTATATGCCAGGATCACAACTCCGGTGCCCCACCTACTTCTTCAGAGGCAAGTCTCGTTTGCTCAGAAGACCTTACTCCCAAGGTTGAAATATGTACTCCTCATTCCAGCCACCATGCAACCCGATCGCCGTAAATTCTAATTATGCTTTACTCCAAAGCCAAAATTCTTAGGATGGTGCAGCCGCACAACCCTCCCAAAGCATGCGTACCAAAAGGGGCCCCCGCTGGATTCAAGGGTGCTTAGGCGTAACTGAAGGCATATTGGCTCAAAAGTAAATTTACTGCTAAACGCTTATTCCCCTGCAAACTCCACTCACTAGGTTTTCAGAGGGGGCTACACCATAATGTAATTAAGTTCCCGTTTAACCGTGTGAAATCAGACCTGGACGTTTGAATTGAATGAAATCGGATGGATGAAATTGCAAGCCATGGTTTAATACCAGGCCATGAGAGGTTAGAGCCACTCAGTCATGGTTAAAACAAACCAGGCTTGCTATGCACCATGTAAAGCTACCACACTGAGGTCATGAGAATGGGGCCCTTAATACACAAGACAGGGTCCTTTCCCCCCTTTCTTTTCTGAACGCAGAAGAGCTGGACGAAATCAGTCCTTGGCTGAGCTTTCCAGCCTTCGGGTACGCTAGACTTCAACTCCCATCATCCCCTGCCCAGGGCAGCCGGACTGGGGCCAGGCTGGAAGGCAGCTGCAGGACTAGATGCTTCGAACACCTAGGGGCATCTTACCTGTCCACCCGCGCAGGCGCAGAAGGGGCGCGCTGTGAGGGCGCCTCGAGGGGGCGCTCTAAGGGCTCGCCATCTTTCCGCCCCGCGCTCGGCCCCGCGGCCCCTTCACGCAGCTCCCGCCATCCCCGTTCACCCCTCCGCGCCCTCCCGCTTCCTCCTCATCCTCACCGGGTCGGTTCGAAGGGCCCCGCGCCTCTCCTGAGTCCGCCACGCGTGGCTCCGCCCCTCCTCTCAGCCCCCTCAGACACCGACTGCGCTCCGCCGGCGCCGACGCCCCTATTTATAAGATGGCCCGCGATGATGTCACCGCTGCAGAGCGGGCCGCAAAAGCCGAAGCGCGCAGGGGCGGAGCTTAGGGGCGGCGAAAAGGCCCGAGCCGAAGGAACCGGCAGCCGATTGCGCCCGAGCGGGGCCGGAAAGGGCCGAGGGAAGGCGGAGGATGCAAGGGCAAACGTTTCGCATTTGTTGGCCCCTGCAAGGCTGCCCGTGCAAATCGGTTGCGCCTAAAAATCACGTCATTGTATTGCATTGCTCAGCCAGAACAATAAAAACTTAGCCTATTCGGGTTTCTAAGCCAGGTTCCTTCCACCCCGGCACCCTTCGCTTGAAGGCGACGGATGCTGTCGTACAGCGAATGAAAAGGACCCCACCTTTGGGTGCATGGAAGTCTCGCTAATTTGTCTTTTGGGGGGCCCTGCCTCCCACACCTACATGAGCAGAGCCTTCCTGCAACGAACAGGCCTGACGTTTCCAAGTCTTCTGCTCCTGCTTCAACATACACGTGGGTAGGATCCGAGGGCATTTCCATTTAAGACCGCAAACCTTTCAGTTCCTTCCCTTTTGGGCCCCAGAAGTCCAAAATTAATGAAAAGTCCGCTTTGCTACCTATTGTTCCACTCTGTATTTCTGCTGATCAATCGTACGCGGGTTTGATTCCAAAATAAGGCCCCCGGTGATAATGGGACTGACTCCCTGCACGCTCCGCTGGTGCGTTTAATGAGCAGCTTAAAATCTGTTCCCATTACTGCATTTCTATCTTGGCTAATCACCAATGTTTTCTTTCTCCACCTTTTATCCCCTCAACAGCCTTGTGCAGCAGGCTAAACTGAGGCACAGTCACTGGACCGAAGATCCCGTGAGCAAGTAGGAATTTGACACCAGCTCTTCAAATAGGGGTGTGTGCGTGTTAGGATGGGTGGGCTTTTAACTCTTATTACCAAGTTCCCAACTACAGGCTCTCAGGTGCAAACGCCCCAGTGTGTGCAGGGTTTATTCCCAAGCAAGCCCGCACACATTCCTCTCCAAAAAAGCAGCTTTTATATCCAGTGGATTTTGCTGGGGAGGGAATTACTGGCAATGCCCCCGCTCCCTCCCTTTCTCCATCCAATTGCCCAAATCAAGATCGCTGAATTAAATTAACCCCTGACGTCAACTTGGAATAGAGGCCAAGTTGGAGCCCAGCTTTGCTTCATTTGTTCTGCGGATCCACGAGGCTCTCTACGAAAAAGAAAGGACAAGCTGCGGGTTTGAACTGCAGCAGCAGCACCCACAGCAAGGAGGCTGCAACGACACCAGAACTGTCTGGAAGGAGCATGACTCAGAGCAATCAGGCGGGGAAGAGAGCCTGACAGCATTCTCCTCCCAGCCCTGCGTTGGCTCGACACAAAGGTGTGTACTATCATCCCAGCAATCTTTTGATGCAGCAAAATGCCTACTAACATCAACATCCCTCTGAGACTCTGAGATGCCAAGGAATGCCGATCAAGCTTTGCATTCTATACAGCTATTGACACATCTGAACCCATTCATTCGCATAGCCCTGACAATCGTGCGCCTGCCCCCTCAAAGGCGAATGAGCTATTCCCAGAAACACACGGACTGGGATGTAGGCTAAGTGCATCCAGCTCGCTGCAGGGGTTTTGAAAAGATCCAAGTCATATCCATAAATCTTATTTCCACTATGAACTATCGAATGAGGCTAAGATACAAATTGTTCTGAACCTCCAGCTCTGGAATTCAGTACTAGGTCCAAATTATAACATGAATTCCATCTTATTAAAAGCAAGAAATAAATCTTAGGGAAGAGGCGAAAGCAGAAAACCAACAATGCATTAAACAAACAAACAACAAAAAAAGAACGTGAGATTAGAAATTCCAAGTCTTTACTTTGAAAACAGGCATACGTAAACATTAAAAACAATTTATTCAACAAAGTCTTTAAAATAAACCTCCTTCAAGCTTCAGTGACATTCAAGGCAGCTTCTTCCAAAGACGTATTCACAGAATCATCACGGTAGCAAATTGGCACAAAAGTTCAACGTTTCATGCCTGGTCAAGCTGACACAATTGCTGTCCACTTACAAATCTCCCCCCGCGATTCAGAACATGTGAAAAGTCTATAGGTTATCAGAGTTACTTTACGGCTTGGCACCAACGCATAAAAATATAAATTCCCCCTCATTTTAGACTGATTGCTAAAACAAAAGCAGAAATCCCATGGCCCTATTGTTTGAATAATCATTGGCTTGGATTAAATGGGGCTTGGATCCGAGGTCTAGAAAACGATGGCTTCCAGACTGATTTTAAGCAGTCCCTCTTGATTTTATGAAAATTAAAGCAAACAGCCAGCGGGACCTTCCGCTTTCCCATTCACTGTTCTATTCTGAGAAAAAGATACTTCTTACGTCAACAAAATGCAAAGCTCTTTTTTTAAAAAAGTCCACAAATCAATTCATATTCTTTAAGCATTGCCTGGATGAGTCCAAATGCTTCCACTCTGCCTGCTTTTTAAAATAAAAGACGAGCGACTGCTGCCTTTGCTGCAAAGCACTGCAACATTTTAATTAAAAATTAGCCTCTCTTCCAGTTCAGTCTCAGTGTTGGAGACAGAGATGTGTTTTTTTTGGTGTGTGTTAAACTTCTGAAGTTAATAAACACAGGAGTCCCTGAAGGGCATTGAAACCAATTTGTTTCTGTGTCTTAGGAGGATGGGTGTGACACAGCAGGAAAACAGAATGACACACCAGTGTGCAGAACCTCCACTCAAGCTCAAAGATGTGAGTGCAAATAATGGCTTAAAACATTTGATAAAAGACATTTTGACAATCCTACAAAGCTGGCAAGTCATTTTAGGATTCTGTAGAGTCCAAAGGCTTAAAAAACCAGTAAAACTGCTTACAGACTTTTCTATGATGACAAAAACCGAAGAGGGCTATTCTTTCACCTTCTGCAAAAGTGCAAGGAATCTGAGGATCACGATTTCCAAAAGGATGGTGGTAAAAATCCTTTTGGCAGAGGAACTTTCTGTTGTTGTAAGCATTCCTGGGAGAGAAGAAAAGATATTTTAACGCCAGGACGTTCAAACCCCAAGATAACATCTGATCTGTACAGTCCCTGTGGACTGTAGGTCATGCAAATGCTCATACGTGCAACAATACTGTGATGAGGGGGTAAGAAGCAATTTTGTACTGCTCCATTTTGTGTTATGGGGGAAGCGATGTCTAAGGCTAAGGAAGGATATTGATTCAGCTGAGACCAATGGCTAGAAAATGTCTTTTCAACAACTCTGAGCAGATCGGACATTCTCGGCATGCCTCGGGATGGCTTAGAACGGAGAAGTTGGGATTTCTGATGAAGACAGCGAGACATAAATCAGCCTGGCAAGTTGTCTAGAAATAGCAAAGCAGATGAGGGTGGAGGCTGAGAAAGGCTCCATACAGAAGGTGGTGGTTGGTGGGGGGAGGTGATCTGCTGCTACTCTGCAGGTTGCTTCTCTCATGTTCTCGATGGGCAAGCGAGCCTCACATCCCTCCCATTGGTTGGTAATACTCTCACAAGGAACGAGACCCTGCAAGCTGTGCGCTCTGGAACTTTCTACCGGTTGGGGAAGCAGAGAGCTGAATGCATAAAAGGCTAAAGGACTGGGGGCAGCAGAAAGGGAAGGGCAACCAGCCAAATTCAGCCCTCCGTCTCTTAGCTAAACACCTCCATTGCCGCTCAGAGAGCATCAGGTTACCTCCAAGAACTGCCTGAATCTTATGAGTGAACCCATTTCCCCAGCGCTGGTAATTCCTTCGATCCTGGAGGAAGGAAGAGAAGAGCAATTAGGTCCGACAACCATTCAAAGGTTGAATCCATAATACTGTGGGGTCTTTGACTTCCTTGGTCCTCTCCCAGTCTGGCCCATAGTCAGGGCTGGGAAGAACATCCAGCAAAGAACCTTTGAGACACACAATGCATCCAAGAGGAGATTCTCTGTTGCGGCTTCTTCAAAGGTTTATAATTGAGGGAGCAGGGAAAATACAAACAAGCAAAAAATTGCGTAACAATTTCTTTCTCACAATCGGAAAGATTGTAAAGGATGTTGACGGTATTTCAGACGACCTCAAAAATCCATGCTGTACCTGGGGAAATACTCTTCCCGGATAAGGAGAAGCATCTTCCAAAACTGCATCTGATACTGTTTCATGAGGGCATTCCCACAGACCTGAGAAACACAAAACAGACGTATTTCAAGCCATGATTACAGAAAGAAGGATACACTCTACCTCAAACCAATCCAAGTTAAAACAAGCCAGCAATGCTAATACGAAAGCACAGCTACTTGTGGACTGGAAGGAAAAGGAAACAGCAACAGGCAGAAGATCAGGAGCACCGCTCACCTCCAGGAAGTCAAACAGAATGGTTGCTGTCACATCTGCCAGAGGCTCCATGTTCAACATCTGTGCCAGCCAACGCCAGGCATGGTTTAATCCATGTGGGTGAGTCTAGCAGACAAGAGAAGAGTCAGCTCTCTGAACAAAAAAGGCACTTTTTTTTTCAAGCTCTCTTTCACAGATGGTTTCCATCCGAAGTAACCTTAACTGAGACAACGAGATTTCTGAACAGATTCAGAAGCTGTAATGAAGCCCACAGCCCCCCACTATGGGACAGGTGATATGGCAAGGGGCTGCCAAAACAGTTCAAATATGGAAAGGAAAAATCCATATTTTAATCAGCAATGACAGAAGACCCACTTACCCCTTGCTTATCTCGATAAGGCCACTGAAGCTGGACGATGGCCGCATAGAGTCGGATCATTCCAGACATCCGTTTTAGAAAGTTATCCTGCGGCTCTACCTTTTCGTCTTTCACTTGGTAGCCGAGCGTCCTAAATAAGAAGACAGGGACGTGCTTACCCGCCCACCCAACCAGGGAGACCAGCTGGGGCCCTGGGATCAAAGCTTAACATGAACCACAGGACAGCTCTGTGACCTCAACGTCCAGGTTTAACGCCAGAACACCCACACTGGATTACGAGCACCAAAGCCCAAATCTGTTCACGGTTCTCCAACACAAAGCATCCCAAATCCCTGGGTGCCAGTTCTTACAGTCTCACCCAGCTTCCCAACCGCCCATTACCTTCAACTGAATGCAATTACCTCTGGTACTCTTCCAGGGAAGTGCCTTCCTTCAGCGCAGGGTAGAAGGGGACCGCATAAGGACACTTTTTGTGCAGGTGAGCCAAGATGAGAGTGCCCACCCTGGGGTGCAGCTCCAAGATGCCAGACGCCACCACAGCAATGGGGAAAGCAGCTTCGTGGTGAGAGGCCACTTCTTCCTCACCTTGTCTCTGAAAACCCCCCCCCAATGATCTTTTGGTCTCCTCTAAGCGGAAGAGAAGTGCCCAGAATCGACTTGCCTGTCATAAATGAGAACTGTTTCGAGGTAACCCGGGCGAGGGAAACTCCAAAGAATTCGGGACTTGTTCCCACTTGCCATGGGTGCCCCAGGATCCAGGGATCATTAGCAGATGGCACTTCCTGCAGGCCATCTCCAGTTAAAAAGTTATTTGACAGCACAGCCTCGTGCCATAATTACAAGACTGTTCACCCATCACTGTCACCAAACATGGGCTCAACATCGTTTGTAAATCCTGGTTTATGGGTAGGGCGGTGTATAAACCCAGCCTGTGCACATATTTTAATGCCAAGCACCTGCTAAATCCTGACTGTCTCTTCTTTTTCCAGCCAGAATCCTCCAGATTCCCTTAATTCCCAGACAGCAAAACTCTGTCTATTTATTAAGTCATTTCCAAGGCAGCTTAAAAGAAGCCCCTGTGGCAACTGACCATTTAAAACCCTAACCCTAACCCTAACCCAGACGTGCAGAGTCAAGTTTTGATCTGGGGATGGGAGGATGCAAACTTTCTGCCAATGCCACTTTCTTACCACAAACTTTTCTGCCAGCTTGAAATAAACAAACTCCAGGCCTTCAGGGTGCTGAGTGACAGATACTTTGTGGCCCCCGCAGTGCACGTATTTTCCTGAAAGGAGGCTATTGATCTTTTCAAATATCTCTCTCAGCTGGGAACCTGTAAAGACCAGCAGAAGAAAAAAATGGAAACAGGGAAAGCAGCTGGGGCATGGAGCCAGATTTATTCATTCAAAACAAATGACGTTATTACAGCAAAAGCAAGCAGTTGGTAGGAGAAAGTGGTCTTTGGGGGTTATATCTGACATGAACCGCTATTATTGTGACCGGAAGTCTTCCGAGGAATAATCGGGAGCCAGTGCTTACCTGCTATGGTAGAAATCTGGCTAACAGGGATGGTGGCAGCTTTCTGTAATTCCATTTTGATTTTTTTCTCCTGAAAGAGAGAGAAAAGTTCAGCACCTGAGCTCAGCCCAGTATTCAAAAGTTCAATTCCTGCAGCAGCGTGGTGTGTCTGCATGTTGTTTCTCTTTTAAACCAAGTGAGGATCAACTCTCTCTTATTTACGTGCCGGGCACTGTGCTCTGAAGGCTCTCCTTTCAAGTGGCAACGAAAACACAAGGCCGCGAACAGGAGCTTCTCTCGGTTGGAAACGCTGGGGAGAATTCACGATTGTAGCTTTGATTTTCAAACAATTACTGTTATTTCTTTCTGAACCACTTCAACTCAGTCTCCATCACGGGTTACAGAAGAGAAAAGGGGATGAAAACAAGCAAAATCTGCTTTCCCCACAAGTGCTAGAAACAGCGATGCTTATAGATCACACACTAAACCTTACACATCCTGGCCTCGGTATGTCCTATCAACCATTTTCTCCTGCCCAAATCACTCCAGGGTAAAGGTCAGCGGTCTCTGGCCCTGGGTGCAAACCCCAGCAGGCTCTAGGCATTCTTACCTGAGGGTCTTTGCTGTTAGCCAAGCGACTGAAGGAAGCCATGCACCGTTCAGATTCTTTCTGCAGCTCTTGGTACCATTGCATGGCCGACCTGTCTGCCTTTACCTGAAGTCCTAGAGAAGAATTGTAGCAAAGCACCATATGGGCACGAGAAACCAGCAATTTCTCTGCTTTCCCCACTAGGTGAACCTTGACAATAGACCCTTGCTCACGCAACTAGCTCCAACCTGCAGGACAGGAAGATGGAGCTGCGGATGCGGAAATTTCAAGAGCACAGAAAGAGCTGAAGGTCTGTTGGACTGTATCTAGGACTGAGTCATCAGCACTTCAGTCCCCCAGAACACACAATATATTATTATCGCTATTACTTTACCTTCCTGTCCCATCTTTTCCGCAGAATCAAGAGAGGCATATGCCTGTTTTACAAAAAAAGAACTACAGAGGCGCAGCACCGGACAAAACAGTAACAGGGATTGGGAGTAAGAGCCATTCTAATGGTTGTGAAGACTTCCCTGAGACTGAACACTGCCTGTAGGAAATATAAAGCCTGAAGAGGAAATAAAGCATTGGAAATATTGGGAGGGGGGGAACTACCCCTCAAAGCACATTTCCCAAGCTGACCCTGTCCAGAAGAGCCTGCCAGGAATCTTAAGATGCCTGGAGAGCATCACATTGGGAAAGGCTACTTCAAAAGAGGAACAAGATTTAAGGAAAACAACCACCATGGAGAGGATGATGGGAGCTGTAATCCAACACAACTGGAAGGCACCAGAAAAGCAGACAAACAGATGTAATGCTCCTTTGGGATTTTACCTCCAACAAGCTTTCCATGATCCGAAACCTGGGATTTCACCAGCTCCCGTTTCTGCAGCTCCTCCATTTCTTTTGCCTTGGCTGCTGCAACTGCAGCCAAGGCCATCTCCTCCTCCTGCCTCTTCTTCTCTTCCATGGCGAGGGCAATTTCTCGCTGCATGCCTGAAAGCAGCTGGTGCATTTCTAGCAGTACGTGATCAGCAGAAGACACGTCACCCTCGGTGGGGAAAGCCTGCTTTTGGAAAAAAGAGCAAAAATTAGAAAACGGTTTAGGGATACCAAACGCACTTGACTGTTACGCAGAACTTCTGGGCGTTATTTGCTGGGCTTCTGGAAGCAAACCAACTTGATCTGCACTTCCAGACTATTGAACTGATCAAAAGCCAATCTTCCTTCCTAAATGTTTATGAAACAACTCCAACAAATTAGATAGATGGATGGATGGACAGACAAACGTTCAAAATATCTTTCCATCTGCCCTTTTCAAAGGCATGCAGTATGAGACGCACCATTCTGATTTTGAAATGGGTTGTTCCAACCCGTTCCAAGTGTTCAGGAAGTGGATCATTCCAAGGTCAGAACGGCGCCTTTCAAGGCCAGGCTATACTACAGAATGATGGATTGAAACTCCATGAGCCCCAGCCCCCCGTTCTCTCTGTTCTGAAGCAGGCTTTGCTTGCTTTGTCCAAAAATACCCATGGAAAATTTGGGGAGCGGAGGGAGAACACGTTCCTCTTCACCTTTGTGTCTTAGATCAGGGCTCTCATTCTGAGGCATGCTAGCTGGGACGCACCAAAGGGGCTTCCGTCACTGCCACGTGATGTGGGGATGATGAGAGCGGTAATCTAACATAACTGAGGGGTGGGGGGGCAGTTGGAGAAAGTTGGGGAAAGATTAAAAGTAGGATACAATTTAAATATTGCGGGGAGGGTGACCCAAGATAAGGAGCTGATTCTCTTGAACCATGAATGGCTTTTTACCTCACTGGCCATACGGACTAACGCAGACACTTCCCCACAGATCTGATTGCCACGGTTGCTGTACAGCGAGAGGTCAATGGTGGGCAATGCTTTGTGTCTAGAACTGAGGCCAATCTGCTGGTTGATCTGCAAAACCTCCTCCTGGATGGCATACAGCCGACGCAGCCGTTCTTGGCTCTCCTCCCGCCGCTGACGCTCCAGCTCTTCCTGCCGCTGATGCCGCTGCTCAGCCTCACGCAGCTTCCGGCTTAAAAGCTTTGGGAGGGAAGAAGGAAGTTTCCATTTGGGAAAAGGGAACGACAACTAACAGCTAAGGATGGACCGCCCCTCCCCTCCAGCTAGCATCAAGCAGCATCAAGACAGACAGAACATCACTTGGCAGAAGGGATACAATTCCAACCACGAGAGGCTCTGTGGCTGGCCGAGGGCCCCACTTGCTGAAGAGATGGCATTTTCTCTGAGATTAATACTGGTAGCAGGACCCGCTTTTCATCCCCGACCCACAATCACTCTGTTGTTAGTTTGGTTCCATGACATACACCCATATCCTTCTCAATTCTTCCTTCTTTTCTCTCCCTCTTTCTGTCTCTCTCCCCTCTCTTTTCCATAGCTTAAAAAATGTCAAGAGCAAAGAAACAGGGGGAGTGGAACATTGATGGGGTGACCCTCTTCAGATCTGGGCAGGAAACCATCAGGAACCACTGCACCTGAAGAGTGGTGGGGATTTATTAGCTGGTGGCAAAAGAATGATCTCCAAGACCTTTCTTTTCCTGACTGACCCGTGCAACTCCCCTGGCTGCTTTGCGCACCTTGGCTCTGCGCCGGTGTTCCTCCTTCAGTTTCTCCTGTTGCCCTTCAGCTTCTTTGGAGCTGGAATGGAAAAGCACCCGGTGAGATCACAGCGGGCCCGGATCGGATAAAGGCTCGATCAATTCCCCAACAGGAGAGGCCCCCAGACGCTCACCTGTTCTCCATCTCTTGCTGCAGATTCTGGTACTCCTGATGCTGCTTCAGCTCCTTCAGCTCATCAAAACGCTTCAGCAACTCGCTTGCCTCTTCGGAGGCGGCCTTCACCACCTGCTCCTGCTGCTCCAAGCGCTGCTTCAGCTGCTCCTGCAGGGGGGAAAGGGAAATAAAAGAGAGGAACCTGCAGGCCCATGCTCTCACAAAAATTATAACGCAGGCAAGCACCTTTGTAATTTTGTGCAATGGCCCTTCTTGCTGGTTGTCGTGATCAAATCAGCTAGAAACAGAGAGGGAATATTGTTGCTTGACTTGGTAGCCTTGTGCCCAGGTTTTCTATCTATCCAAATACAAACTTTATCGGTGACTGGTGATACCCCAACAAATTTGGGCACGCACCAATCTCCAGAGCGTCCTCTCAACTAGGCTGACACCTTTGAGACCCCTAACCAGTTGCCAGCACTGAAATTTCACCTGCTGGTCCATGGAATAGAGGGACATCCGCCTTGTCCTTTCACTCAAGCAAAATGTCTTAGGCCAGTTGTGGTGACAAAATATGAGTCTAACCCTAATTATTCCTGGCCATTTTCAAGGCAAGAGTGTATAGTTAAATTAGCTTCTGCTGCCTCATTCAATCGTACCAGGATTGTCCTTCCAGCCTGGCCTTCGAGCTTACCTTTCCTTTCAACTTCTGGATTTCCTTGTGCAAACGTATGAGGCCTTCCACTCCTGTACTTTTTGATAGGGGAGTCAGAACGAAGGGCTCCTGGTTGCTTGCTGTGACAGTTCCCCATTTCTTCTTGGCCCGTGTGAAAAGAGGGAGAGAGAGCAAGTGAGCTGCTACGAAAACACAGGATTGGTGAAGACATGTGAGGTCCAATATCCTCAGATACAGCTTTCCCCAGCTTGGTGCCCCTTAGATATATGAGATCACAGCTCCCAAAATTCCTAGCCAACTTCTGGATAACACCAAGTCTATATCAGTAGATGGGACATCTCAGTATAACTCAAAAGTGAGCTAACAACTACAGGAATTAAATTAAAGCCTGCCCTTTTAGAACAAAAAAAGTTAACACTTCAAGATTGCATTTATAATTAACGTTAAGCAACACAACCTAAGATTATAAGACACTGCATAAAAAAAGATCATCAAATAAAAGCTGAGGAAAAAGGTTATTGCAAAAAAGCATTACCTGGACATCAGCTGGGGCTTCTGTTAACGAGGGCACGGAGATTAGCTGATTGGCAGGAGAGGCATCGACCTTCAAGGATAAACCATGGAAAAGGGCTGCCCCCTCAGGAGTGGAGTTTGCCGAGAGAAGAGGATCGGACTTTGGGGAAGGGGAGATGATTTTTTCAAGCACCCAGCCTGTGTAGGGAGACAACTCCGGAGGCGCTTTATCCTCTTCCAGAATGCCCTAAAAACAACACAATGACATGTAAGACATGCCATGATCAGACCTCTCTTGCTGCTCTCCAGGACGTGTAATCATTCAAGACATAGAGCATGGAAGATGAGCTGGACACGGATATGTAAACTTTGTTCCCAAAGCGACAGCAAAAACAGAATCTGCAATAAGCAGAAAATATGCAGAAGAGGCTTAGACAGACACCTCCCTGGTTCACACGAAGGGGAGGAAGTCCAGCACAATCCAGCTTGCAAAAGGCTGTTCTTAGAGCCAGCCTCAATCAAAGTAATTTTAGCCTTTCTGTGGGGTTGGTTCCTGGGCTGGTCTGTCTGGATGGACTGACCGAAAACAGTAATAATAATAATAATAATAATAATAATAATAATTATTATTATTATTATTATTATTATTATTATTATTTATTAAATTTATATGCCACTTGACTCTCCGCAACCCTGGGGGGAAGAAAAAATTGGCCCTAAATTCGGGGGGTACAAATAATCCCCTTTTGCAATTACAAGAAGAGGGGGAAGGGAAGGGAGTTAACGGCGTTCTCCTCCCTATAGGTCACCCCACATGCTGGACCACCCTGCCCATCATCCCCAGCTAGCACCGCAGCATCATTCCTCCCCGCCGCGCGGCGGTCCCGAGGCCGGCCGGAGCCGTCCCACAGACGGGGGGAATCACAGCCCCCATCACGCTCCCCCTCCAGGGGGAGGTCGATGGGAGTTGTAGTCCCCCCCCCCCCAGGAGGCGGCGCACAGGGGCGAGGGCGCCGCGCACCTCCCCGAGCGGGCTCCAGTCGCGGCAGTAGCGCAGCCGCCCTTTGCGGGTGCCCCGCAGGGCCTCCACGGTCTCCATGCAAAAGTGCTCGGACGGCATCGCGCCGAGACCAAACGTAGCTCGTCGCCACCGCCACCGCAAGTCGCCCCGAGTAACGCTGGGCCCGCCCCGCCTGACGCTACTTCCGCTTCCGGGGAGGGAGGGAAGGGGAAGGAGACGGCCGCGAGGCTGAAGAGGGCGCCCTAGAGCTACTGCTCTCGTTTCCGCTCGGAGGCGATGCACATAGACTCGCGAAAGCTTAGAGGGGCCTCGCCTTGAAAATCACGGCTCTCTTGTCCTGGATCTCTTCCGAATCCGATCTGATCGGATCTGTCTTTTGGAATCTCTGAGCGCATTAAGGATTACTGCAACTGGGATGAAGAAGTCTAACTCTGCAGAGGGGTTAGCGCCATTTCACGAAGAACGATGTATCCAGCCAGTCACTCAGAGTAGACAATGGACTTCATGGCCCATCATCTACAAGCCACGTTTCATTTCAAAGTGAATGGGAGGAAGCAGCAGCCGAGACTGCCCTGGGAGAATCACAGGTTGGAGACCGGGGCACTGCAATGAGGTGGCGATGGCGACGGTGTCCAGCGACCCTCCGATGTGCAGGCTCCTTTGGATCTCGACCCCCAGGAGGAGGGATTGCTCGGCCGTGGAGACCTGATCCAAGCGTCTGACCGTTTTGACCCTGGCTGGTGGAAAGGAGCCTGCCACGGAGAAACAGGCACGATTCCATGCAGCTACGAAGCAGAAAAGTGACTTTTGAGCCCCAGAAATGAGATGATAAACTGTAGTGGAATGTGGGAAAGACCTTGGGAGATGGGGCGAAGAGGCATTGCCCAGGGAATGGTCAGATAAGAGGGAGCACAGCCCTCAGCTGCATAACAAGCAGAAGAAGAAACTCAGAAAGGAACCTCCCTAACTTAGCAGGCTGTAAAAGAGGTGGCGGGAGATTTGCAAGACTGAAAGTACAAATTCTGTTCATTTGTAGCCTTACAATGAAGTAAAATTAGCTCATCTGGTGGTCTTTCCTGTCTGGTCTACCTGGGAAGGCTGACATAAACAGAGCCTGCAAATGCTTTCCTTGGTAGATTGATCCTCTTGTTATCCACACAACCCAATTCACAGGACTGTGTTCAGAGAAAAACACATCACAGAAAGGCTTTTCCACCTCTAGTGGAAAATTCGGAGGCACGGCCGAGAGCATCAGAGAAAAAGCCAGCAGTGTTTTAAGAACGTCTCATAATGGTAAACCCTGACCAAATTAAAGTTATGTAACACATTAAAGTTATGTACTCCAATGGCGTTGCTTTGCGCAAGTTCCCATTTACTCTCAATTCACATCAGCCAAGGGAGGCTAAAGGATATGCTATAATTCCTGACCTAAATTAAAGTTATCTTCCATATTCATTTTAACCCATAACAGGAAAAGAAAGTTACCAATAATCAGGACTGTCAGGTCCTGTAATCTTTGTTTTTAATTTGTTTGCATTACTCTATTAATTATGCTATTGCCAAGATGTTACAGTCAAACGGCTTACTCTGATATGAATTTCTGCAGCTGGGATTCATCGAGTTCAGCTAATCATCAGTTTTCAACATACTAATTTTTCAAACAACTTAAAAGCACTACTGAATAGTAGTATTGTCCTGCTCCATCCTTCATCTATGTCACCTGTCTTTTGTGCAAAGGGTCTTTTGGGTTTTTTTTGTAAAAAAGAATACACCTACAGATAAGAATAAAAACTAGGATATTTCAGGAGGAAAAAAAAAGCTTTGTCATAGCACCTTTTTCCATTTTAAAAAAGTCACACGTTAATTCAAATATTTAAAAATTTTCAAGTCAATTTTATGGTCTCACACATAAATATTAAAAATCAAAAACGTTGACTCAGTTGATTTCTTTCACACACACCCCTCCCACCCACACAACAAAGAACAAAATGTGAAAGCAGAAAACTGGGGAGTGATGGAAACACTGTGTTTTACATTCGGTAAAGCAAACTGGTTTCTCTAGGAGTTCAGTCAGGGAAGGATAAAGCCTGCTCCAGAATCAGACTCTCATGGTTAATAAAGCTAAGATATTATCCAGAACATTTGCAACTTCACCCTCCCACCCAGTTGGAGACAAATTGTTTAGAGGGATATTTAACAAACAGAATATCATTCTTTTATACGAAAGAAAATTTATGTGGCTCTGTAAGTGCAGATCCTAGTAATTCTTATGAAATAAAGCTAAGAGGAAGATAATAATTGTGCCATAAAACCAGAATATTTCACATATATATCTCTTATAACTGTGGTTCCAAATGTGTAATTACAACAGCACTCATATGAAATAAACTTGTGGGAAGAAATCGTTCGTTCTCTTTCTTTCTTTCTTTCTTTCTTTCTTTCTTTCTTTCTTTCTTTCTTTCTTTCTTCTCTCTCTCTCTCTCTCTCTCTCTCTCTCTCTCTCTCTCTCTCTCTCTCTCTCTCACACACACACACACACACACACACACACACATTGCATCTGGTTCAAGGAAGAAAAGCATGCACAATTGTTTACAAGTTGACACCACCAAATAAAAATCCCATTGGCTCAGTATCCTACAACATGATCTTTGAAATTTGACGGAACAGTGAATAAGGCATTCTCAAACATTAATACAAAACTTTAAAAAAGATAAAAGTTGATTAAAAACCATGCAGGGTACGGCAAATGATGTAACTTGGGCAAGGCACTAGGAGTCTTGGCAGAGCTGGGGGAACACAACGCTTGGGGCCCTTCCCCTCAGCCCACGAGCAAGATGCCTCTCTCGTTCCAACAGTCGGATGAGGATTCCGAGAGATGCAGATTCCAGAACCAGATTATGGCTTTGAAGTTGGTTACGTGCCCCTTCCCACCAACTGAGCCTCTTGCAAGGAACGATTGGGCAGGGAGGGCAAAGGTACTGCTACAGAGGAGACCGGGGACGAATGGGAGAGCTGGATAAAACACTGTCTCCAAAGACGTTGGCATAGGAAGACTTGAGGAACTGCACGTAGTTCTGCATGCTGCGGTTCGTGCTCTCGGACTGCTCGAGCCGATCTTTCAGGTCCTGAAGGCGGCTCTGATAGCGGCGCTCTGCCTGCGTAGAGACAGGGTGGAAGAAGCAAGCATTGCGGTCTCTATTCCTTTCCTCCACCAATGCTGCAAAGCATCCATTTCAAAAACGGATTGGCCAAAGTGATCCCCGTAACTCTCATCTTTCTCACAAAAGAATCACCCAGACATCTTTTGATACATGGACTAGGAGGACTTTGAAAGTCCTCTGCTCCATGATAGTCTGAACTACAATTCCCACAACCCTATGTCTACACTGGCTTTGGTCAACCCCAGCCCAAGTGGAGAACATCTTGAAGGCCTCAAGCTGCTACTCCCCGGCTCCAAGCAAAGCCATTGTGACAGGCAAGAAATTTAGCACTGGAACATGCCCAATGGAGGCCACCACTGAACCTATTTATCTTCCCCATGTAGAAACAGCCAGGTCAGGCTTCCTAATATGGAGGACATCTACTTACATCATCTTTACTCCGTCGTAGCTGATTCAACTCTGTCTTTGTCTTGCTCAGCTGCGTTTCCAAATCCAACATCTTCGACTGGGCTGTCCTTTCTCTTACTGCAGCACGATCCCTTGTTTGCTCCAGCTACAGGCAGAAAGAGAGCAATTAGGATTCTGTTTCAACAAGAACAGATACCTGGTCCCTTTTCATGTTCTTAAGTGTTCAAATTAGGAACCCCACTTAATTATAAGACTTAATAATTGACCGTGGAGTCATTGGCTTTTTCTCAAAGGCCAAAATTGCCATCAAAGGGGGTGGAAGAATCTAGGCTAAAGAATACTCAAGAGTGTTCTGGAAGGAAGATGGGATGGGATGGAATTATCACCACAGCCTTCTCCTCACGGAACTTCTGCAGTTGGCTCTTCAAGTGCCTTGGAAGAAGATCCAGCTATCCCACCCAACGTTCAGGGAGGGACCAACCTGCCTCTTGGCGTCATCAATGGCCATCTCCAGCTGGCGTGCCAAGGACCCACACTCCCTGGTCTTCTCCTCTAACCGGAGCTGGGACTGGTGGATAGACTCTTCCCTTTTTGCAATGATCTGGAGAAATTCTATGTTCTGCCCACTTGTTGCTTCAAGCTTCCTAAAGTGCAACCACATGTAATTTATGGGTACCTTTCAAACTAGAGCTCCAAATATTATTAGTAGATCAACACTTTACAGTATTATCTTCCCCCACCCTCAAATATTATCCCACGCTGCCTAACCTCTCCAGCTCCTCCAACTTGAGAGTCAACTGCTTATTCTCTTCCTGGGCTGACTGATACTTTTCCCTTGTCAATTCCATCTTGTCCCCCTGAAGCTCAATCTAAAATGAAAGGATTAAAAAAAAAAAGACAGAGAATTCAGGATACGGATGCGGCTCTTTTGTCACATCGAAGCCCCCCCCCGCTTTACAAACAGGAAGTGGCCGAGACGACAAAAGCAACTTGAGTGCAAAGCCATAGGAAAAGATATCAGACTTTTGTAGAAATACAGCTAATTGGAGTTGAGTGCCAGAATCTGTTTCAGGGCAGGATGAAGTTCTGGGACAGACGGAGTAGGAAGAGGAAGAAGCTTTGGGTCGTGATTATCTTTGTCCCACAATTAAACAACCATAACTAACATCCCCAACATTCTTGAATGGTGGTGGCTATCTGAAGAATGACTACAAAGCAGGAATGCACCCCAGTATCTTCCGTTTGACATATTAATCCCAGCACACATACTATATATAAACCCTTCCACCATTTTGGGTGGCCTTTTTAGAGTCTAGTTTGATTCGGCACAAAAAGGCTTCTCCTCGGCACCGCACCAGCGAACTGCCAGCTACCTGCAAGCAAAGCGAAGCACACAGATTGAGGCATTCTGGACAATCAGTGCAGGAAAACACACCCATGCAAACAGAGAGGGATAAGGGCTCAAGGAGCCAACTCTACACACACCCAGCTTAAAAGGAGACAGCACACAAATCAAACAAAGGCATGCCATGGGTCTGTTTATTCTGCCGTGCAGCTGTTTTAATCATTTCAAAAAGAGACAAGAGACAAAGATTGCACCTTCCTGATGCTAGAAGCTCATTTTGGTCCCCGGCTGGAGGTTCGCGTAGGTGCCTTCTGCCAGTCTCTTACCCGCTGACGGAGGTCTGCAATCATGGCGGACAGGTCCATATTTTTCTTCTCGTAACTCTTAAGCTGATCCTGACACTCAGCCAGCTTGGTCTCGGTCATTTTCAAGATCTCAGGAAGCTTCTCCAGCTCAGCAACTTGGCTCTGGAACTGTTTGCGAGCCTGCGGGCAGAAACAAGATGGTGGGAGTGAAAGAGATCCCTACAAGGAGATCAAGTTGTCAGCCCCCCCCCGGATGTTGAGGGACCCCACATCTAACTAAATGGTCCACTATCTTCTGGAGAGCCATCTTTGATCTAGCTGATTAACTATACAACAAAGTGGCCGTGGGTCTGCCCAGCCTAGAATAATGGAAGGCAGGCTAGAAAGAATGTGAGAAGCCAGCCATTCAGAGACTGGACGTACAATTTCCTGCATGATCCCACCTGAGCTACAGCATTACCCCAATCCGACTTGTTATTTGTCACTTATTTTTAAGTAGCAATTAGAAGTGCACTGCCAGCGGCTCTAATTCAGGCAGAACTTTTCACTTCAAATGAAAAAGACACAATGCAATGCGGGCTCCTGTTCTGTTCTTTACAAAAAAGAGGAACCGAATAGGCCTGGGGAGCTGCAAGATACTAAAGCCCCAGATTTGATGCTACGGCTCTAGCTCGAACCAGACACTTGCATTTTCAATCTCCTTGGCCATTTCTTCCTTCAGTGCTTTGTTCTCTTTGTCGCAGAGCTCCAATTTCACAGTCACCTCATCGGCTTCCATTCGGGTTTTCATCACCTGGATGCCAGAAATAAAGTTAAAAACAGGAAAGAAAGGCAACATCTGGTCAAAGCTAACACTTGCTTATTACAGCATCACTTTGGGTTAAGATAGCCATCTCTGAATGAAACAGGCTTATGCGGAATCCAGGAAGACTGAAATAACAAACAGAACTCAGTTCCATCCAAGTCCCAGATTGACAACACAATGGGACTTCTGGAGGAGGAAACAGGCTGACAAAAGGCACAGTTAAGTCTTGTACCTGATTCTTGTAGGTTTCAATCAGGCCTTCGTAATTCTTGAGGGAGGCCTTCAATTTCGCCACTTCCTGCTGAGCTTGGTTCAGCCGCTCCTCCACTGGAATCATGCTATTCTGTAGGGGTCAGAAAATAATTGGTTCATTCAGTATACAGGATTCTTTTGCTATCAAGTGCAAAATGTATATGCACCAGAAGTTTCAGCAGCTAAGCCAGGATTTCTTTTAGTCATAGTCTGGTCAATCCTGAAAAGCAGACACAGCTCATTCAAGCAATGCCTGGCTTGTTTTTAACATTACTTCTGTCACCTCCCACAGAAACAATCCAGAGTTCCAAACTTGTCTTAGGGTTATGTATGAACGAGGACATTCTCTCTTTTGAGCAAACTGTGAATAGCTCCTTGGTCAGCTCCAGTGAAATTAAGGGAAGTCGATTTGGGACAGATCAGATACATAGAAAATCTATCTATCTGGTCACTAAGAGTTGACACCAATTTGATGGCACAGGATCAATCAATCAAAATCAAATTCTGCTCTCGCAGGAAGTCTCCCTTAAGTCCAGTGGAGCTGCTCCAGCAGATGTTCTGGCCAGCTCAAAGCCACAACAGCTCCAGTCTTGTGACAGCTTCTCTACTGACCTTCAGCCTCTCGTTCTCCATTTTGAAAGAGGTGCTCTCTGTGACCTGTTTGTGCAGTTTATCCACCAAGGCATCGCGGTCTTCCCGCATTTTGTCTTCCATGGTGTTCTGCTGCTCCATCAGCTCTGAAATTCGGCTGCCGCGCAGCCAGGAGAATCAACCATTACCAACAGGGAAGAAAGCAGCGGCCTCATCATAACACAGAATTTCACGATGTGTGAAACGCTGCAAGCTTCCACCGTTCAGAGTGGCAGCGTGATGTCACCATCCTGCTCTGTGCACCAAGCTGCTGCTCCCTCTTACTGCTATTAGTCTAACAAGACTTACAATCCACTTTTCAGGCTAAAAAAACTACTCCAAGAGTGGATTGTAATTCAGATTTAATAATCAAATCCCAGCATACTCAATTCGTGCCTCGTCAAAGCAACCAAGAAGATATGAGCAGCAGACAAAATGCTAACTAAAAGCACAATATTCTGCAATTTGCTAAATGTAGCCTTGAATTGAAATCGCTGAAATCCACCCAAAGGGGGACCCATCGGGTGTATTTCTCAAGGGAGGGCATTCCAATAGGCTGGGGTTAGGGAAAGACCCTGTCCTTCAGAACCACATAGCCATCGTTGGTGGACCAGAGCACACGGTATTGCTTGCTGGAATTCATGCACTGAGATGTCACCACCAGGCTTATAGTTACTGCAGGAGCCAGCTCCTCTGCCATATACGTTGCACCTCTCACCTGTTCAGCATCACAATCTCCACCTCTAGGTCACTTTTGTCTTTGACGACTTGGTTGTAGCGTCCCCGCCAGGATTCCAAGGTGGACAATGCTTCAGACACGTAGGTGTCCTACCAAGCAAGGCAAGACACAGGGAAAGAGAAAGCTGAGGTTGAGAGCCAGTTATGGCTATGCTAAACCACAATTAATCGAGGACAGGGAAATTATACAGTAGAGAAAGAGAGAGGGAGTGGAGTGAAGAGGATGAAAGCCAGTGAACTCCCAAATGAAGTTTAGTCTTTGGGAAGCATCAGAGTCCCACCAACAGCCCCTCAGATACCACTGATTAGTGCTAGCTTCAAGCCTATTAAATACCATTTGGCTACCAGACAATCTTCTTTCGGCAACTCTGAAGGCGAGAGTTCTTCTTCAGAATGAACAGGACAACACTGACACGCCAAAGCTTGCCTGTTTTTTCTCCCTTTTCCCTACTCTGAATCGCATCTCTCAATAAAGCTTAGGACAGAAATGCCCCATTTTTCAAATGGCTTAAGGAGGTTGCTTCCCAGCTATGGCCCAACTTCGAGAAATGCCCAGCCATCACCTTTTCTGCTAACTGGACGTTCAGCTGGTCAGCATACTCCTCGCTCCGCTCCGCTCGCTCCTTCTGGGCCTTGATGGCTTTCTTCAGGGCCTCCTTGTCCCGATCTCCTTTGGCCTTCAGCTCCTTCAACTGTTCCATGATGTTGTCCACTTCGGCCTTATGCTGAGCCGCGACCCGCTCCAGATTCTGGGAGGAGGGAGGGAAAGAAATCAGGATGCCCAAAGGGATGCTTGGAGCTTCAGGCCCCCAAACCAGAGGCAGCAGAAACACAAGAATTATGCCTCACGGCCCTCCTTTTAACCAACTGATCAATGTTGAACCAAAGCAGGAAACAACAACTACAAAGCCACCAATGTTGCTGTGGTCATGATTGCTCCAAAGCTGTCCCCATAACAGCAACAGTTTGTTTTTTTTTAGCAGACTTAGGCCTCTCTGGAAAATATGCCTTGAAGGACATAGCTGACACTCCCCCAAATAGCAAGAGAGGTCAAATGCATGCCCTGTAAAAGCCACCATTTCTTGGACAGCCAGGATCCCAGACTTCCAGAGGAGGAGAGAGGCCGCAGAGGATGGCCAAAAGAAAAGTCCAGATCTAGGATATTATTTCTAGGCAGCGATTGGAGCTGGATCCCAATTCAACCACTTCTGAAATAAACAAACTCATCTTACTGGAAGACTACTCTGTATCCCAGATGCCCCAGAATCCTGCCCCCCTACAAAAAAGCAGCAATCTATTCAAAGGCTGGGAGCTGGTCTACACGTGCAGCAACTGGAATGGACCATACCTGTATGCGGAGGATGACTTTTCAACACTCCTCTAATCTCCCCAAGTGTCAAGCAAGCAGGGAGTTTCAGCACATCTTTGTCCTTATTATTTCAAATAAATACCCAGAGGAGCCTTTAAAACATACACCCTGCAGCCTGAACTGACGCAGTCCAGGGAGCCTCCCTATCTTGCTGCACGGGCATCACCCGGTCCCCTCTGTCCATCAGAAGTAGAAGGCTCTGTACCCGGATCTGGATACCCAGGCGGTGATTCTCGGCCTCCTTATTTCGCAGCTGTGCTTGCAGGTGACCCCTCACAGCTTCCATAGACTTTGAGAGTTCAGATGCTGTCTTGGCTTGATCCTGGAAAGCAAAATTGAAACGCAGAACACAAAGAACATGTAAAACGCTCCAATTTTCCACCCCATGGCACACAAGACCTCCTTTGTGCTACTTATCCCCTCTCTACACCCCCCCCCCAGGAAAAACATACCTTTTCGGTCTGTATCTGAACCAATAAATCATCAACTTCCTTTTCTTTTTCTTGTAGTTTCTTTAGCAATTGCTACAAAACATTACAAGAGATAAAATTGCAGGCATAAAGAAACAGAACCTCCAAAATAAAAAATACACAGGAGGGGGCTCAGAAAACTCAGGCATCTGTGTTCAGAGTGATACGTAGTGGTTCAGTGAGAAAGCAGCTATTGAAATACAGGTTACGCTCCTTTCAAAAGTGGACTAAAAAAATCTACAAATTATTCCCTGAGTGTTTTAAGCAGCAGGTGACTATTTCAATGTTACAGATCGGGTATGGAGGCGGGGCCTAAAGCACAACCTGCCACTTGCATTTCAAAGTCAAAAAATAGCCTTAACAGTTACCCAAAGCGTTATCAATACGCTGGTAGGAAAACTCACACGCACATAGGGAACTGGGGTAGTCTATATTTACCGCTTTCTCCGCGTCAGAATCAGTTAGCCTTTTCATCAGTGTAGCTTGCTGCTCTGCCAACTTTTGAGCATCTTTCTGTACAAGGAGAAGAAACCAGCACGATTCAGAACAAATGGCAAAGGTGGGACTGATTATCTGGCAGCCCAGAAGCTTTTCAGTGCTCACTCACCTCCCGGTTGTGCTGCTCTCTGAGCAGATCTCGGAGGGTCCGGTTGGTGTCTTCGAAAGTGCTCAGCTTCTGCAGCAACAACTCTTTCTGCCTAGTCAGTGTGTTGATGTCAGAAACCGTCATGTGTTTCTCCTGAGATTTGGGAAGCCGAGGGCAGGGGAGAAGAGAAGAGAACCAGGCCAAGCCCTTCAGATTTACTACATGACTGCTCTGTTTCATAAGACACCGTGTGAAGAAGCCATGTTAAAATGCCCCTATTGAGTTTTACACATTCATGGACCCACAGCCCATCTTGAAGCAACGTCTCTTCCAAGGACAACCACAAATACCTTCCCTTGTGCTCTCCAGAGTTACTGCATGTCCAGATGCAGCCTAAGGGGATTTGGGAGTCAGGACACCCAAATAAACCGCTCGGGAGGAGCGCTGGCTCCTGTGCAACAGAGAAACCGCCCCTCCGCACACCCAGCTCTGCACGTACAGTTTTCAGTTTCCCAATCACATCCTTCAAGGCCTGGATCTGTTTGGCAGCAGCTGCGCCATCCAGTTCTGCCTCCACCAACTTGGACATCAAACACTCCTTCTCGTGCAACAGATGCCGCTTCTGGAGTCTGAAAAGAAGACCACGTCAATCCCTGGAAAAGGGCGGGGAGGGGAAGGAGATGGGCTGCAAGACCCTAAAGAGACCCTCAACAGGCCGGTCTCTAGCAGAAAAGCCAGGCGTGGGCTGGGATTCTCAGGTGTGGTTCCCACCCAGATCTCCAGTGCCAAAGGCTTGGCAAACACAACTCATACATGCACAACTCATCGTCCCACTTCACACGGCAGCCACGCATTTGCTGTTTCACCCTTTTGCCTTTTAATAATAATAGTCACGTTTAAAAACAAAAATATATTCTCAGGGAGTAGGAATTGATCTGAAGAGAAAACTAAGCCAGAAGGTCCCTCCCTGATGTTTATGCCTTTCAGCAAAGGCGGACGAAAAGCTTCCATCGGCCGGGAATTCCAGGAACCCTGAACACAAAACGTGTCCCTGAAGTCTTCTTTCTTTGTCATTCTCCCCCTGTCCCCGAAGCACTGTGGGAGCCTGCCTACTCAAACCATGCCATGTCATGGAAAAACATCCCATTCAGCTGAGTGGGTTTGAGAGTTGGCAAAACACTCAGAGTTTAGGGTGTGAACAGTCTTTTGCTGAATGGACAGGACTACATACAGTGCCCTCCTTATATACAAAATAAGCAGTATTTTCTACCGAATTAAGACTTAAAGATCTAGACTTCAGCACAGACAGGAGAGGCAAATGGTTGCTCCTCCCCACCTCGACCATCACAAAAGACACAGAATTACAGCCAAACAGAATGGTCTATAACCCCTTGTTAAGAGAAGCCCGTGTTTAACGCTACTTTCCAACCCTCGCGTTACCCAGCAGCTGAATATTTAATTACATGGTAAGATCTTTCTCCTCCTTCATCCGCTCAATGTTGCGTCGGAGGACTGTGTTCTCATGCTCTGTCTCCACCAGCTCTTGAGTGACCTCGTCCAACTCGTCCTTCTGCTCTTCGAGAAGACGCTTGGCCACACATCGCGGTTCACTCTTCGGCATCTTGACCTGTGGATGGGGGGAACCGAGTCAGGACGTGGGCTTCATCCAGAGCACCCCAGAAGCTGGGACCATTACTTTAGATCACTGTCAGGAACACGGGAGGGAATCACAGGATGGGCTCTGGTCTAGTGGACCCCAATGTGGTGCCCCCTCCCCCAGTTGCCGAGCCTACAACTTCCGTAGCACCAACATCAAATGTTTGGGAAGGCCTCCAACATTTATTCCTGTCATGGTGCAGTGTGTGGATGTCATCAGTATGTATGCAAGCTGCATAAACAAGAGGACTTCCTCGAATATCCACATTAAGCTGTTTGCTTCGTATTTTTGGAAAGACAGGCACCAGCAGTTTATTCCTTCCTTGCTTTGCTCCTTTTTAGAGAAGGAGCTCCAGACAGACAGAAACAAAATCAAACAATGGAGATTCCCCCCTTTAATTCTTGCTAGATTATGCAATGAAGCCACCTAGCAGTAAATCAAAAACTTCCACATAGGAAACATAATTAACTTATTCATCTTACTGCTTTTCCTTTTTTTTTTTTTTTGGCAAAGAGCCACTTCGTTACATTTCTTTCAAAAGCTCTGTGGTGGGGGTGGGGAGACTGATGCAACTCAGACTTGGCTACCCCACCTCATTTTTCAATGTGCCCACGACATTGAGTAAGCTGTCAATCTTCTTCTCGTACTTGTTCATCTTGCAGTGAATGGCGTCTTCCTCGTCGGTTGAAAGATCACTCAAGCGAAGCACTGACAGTAACTTTTCGGAATCTGGAGGAGTGATTTCCAGGCGATGGGTCGGTCCCTGATTAAGGGTGGCAAGAGCGAAACAAGATACAGCCCCAACCCCAGAGCAGCCTTCCCCAGCGGGCTGCCCTCCAGAAGCGTTGGTGGGAATTTGAAAAGGAAAGTCTTCCAGGGAAGGCGAGGAAGCGCAACCAAAAAGATGCAGCTTCCACGGCTCTCCCCATCTGTGTAAGGCGTGCATAGCACAGGAGGGGCAATCGGGACGGAAATGCATAGCTCAATGTAAGCTTAGTGCCTGACCCACAAGCGTTTCTCCTTCCTCCCCGTTCTCCACAAGAGAAAGGTAACACCTCATCACAGTACCTATGTTTCCCCTGCTCTATTTGCATTTAAGACTCAGTACCTGAAAAAGATGTAAATAGCCCAAGTGGTTTACACGGACACAGTAACCCCGTTCATGCAAGATAATAATCCAAGAATCCGCTGAATCCTGGCCGGCCAGGACTCCAGCAAGCGACGGGCAGACATTGTTAGTGAACCAAGATTCGGCCCAGCTGCAGAGGCTCACCTACCTCCCACTTGTACGATGACTCTCTGCAAGATGTTTTGCCTGGGGGCATCCAGGGGACTTTAGTTTTTACTCGGACACTGCGGCGCACATTCACGGTATCCCCTTTCATTTTCTGCTTGTGCCTCTGCTGCAGGGAGAGAAGAGGAGCTTAGCCCCCGATCCCCTTCACGACCACCACCGCGGCAAGACTGTGCAAAAAAGCTGGTGCTCCCCCCTCCCGGAGGCATTCCAAGGAACAGTACCACAGGAAAAGCTCCACATTCTACATCACAGATCAGTCTCAGTAACCACGCTCAGGAAAAAGAAATATAGGTACCGCATAGCTAGGAGAGTATGGGGCCAGCCTGACAGGAGCATTGGCCTGGGTTAGCCAAGGTCATTATGACATCAGCCATGTCGCTTAGCCCCTTGTGATGCAAAGCAGGCCTTGGTTACCCTGGGAAGATTAGAGTGGGCCGATTTGGGATATGGCAAACTACAAAGCTGCAGTCCTGGCCTCTTCCTGCAGAGGCCTGAAGCAGCGGAAGGGGAAGGCCACCAGTAACTTTGAGGCAAGGCAGTGGCCCTTACTTCTGGGAGCAATAAGTCTGGGCCACACAGTGCCTTCCAAACAGCGCTGAAGGCAGCCAATTCAGCTAACCAGCACTACACAAACTGTGACTTAAGATAGACAAACCCAATGAGACAGTCTAGGACAGTGAGCACGGGAAACCCCTGAACTGGAAAGGAGATTCAAAACTACTCTTTCCTGACGACTTAATCAATCAGTTTTGAACCTCTTAACACGCTGAACTTTCTCTTCTAATTTTTTTTCCTCAATCCTCCAGGAACATGTGCTTATCTAACATTACTACTGAATCAGAACCACGAGCTAGCCTGTTAATATGAAATTCGCAGAACCCTGCTAAGAAATGTTACTGTTTCTCTTCCTCACACCCTCGTCATCTGTTTGGCCAACCCAGCAACAAACCTCCCCTGCCCGGGGGGGAGGAAGACACTGTATTTTATGACAGGAGACAGCAAGCCAAGATCTATCCTCCAGAGGAGCAGAACTGATTTGGAGCAAAAGTCCTACACAAGATATTTCTCATTGGGAAAGATGGGCGCCCACAACTACAAACACGATCCGCCACACGACCCCAATTTTCTATGGTTATGGGACAATTTCCATGTCTGCACCAAGAGTGAATAAGCTTCAAGCAGCAGCAGCAGCAGCAGCTGAGCGTGTTAAGCTGGCACCGATACCCAGAAGCGGCAGAAGCAGGCAGTGAGCTTTTGCTGGGCCTTGCGGGGAGCAGAGCTCCGGAAGGCAGCCAGCTGCACTCTCATACCTGGGTTTTTGCAGGTGGTGGTGTTTTCTGACCCTTTTTAATATGAACGTGGACAGGGGTATTTTCATCCACGTGGACGTGCAAGGGGGGAGTCGTGGAGCGGCTCTTCATGCTTCTTCTCCGACAAGCGGGAAAGGGCATTCAATAGAATGGAAAAAGGAACCTGTGAATAAGTAGACTGGAAATAACATGGGCCCCACCAAGTCAAAACAGGCCAGCAGCTCTCCCAGAAGGGAACATGCAACCACTTCCAGCCTGAATCCTCAGACTTATGGAACAGACCGGTCTTTACCATCCACGTTCCACAAAATTAGCCTGCCACAGAACAACATCCCATCAAGGAGGCAGCCAGATACACACTTCTAACACATTTTCTCCACCAAGTGTGGTGCCCTGAGGTCATCAAGCAACCGATGAGTGCGACAAGAACGAGTAGCAGAGAATTCCAGCCTTCCCAGGAGGAATTGGTAAACCTTTGCTTCCAGTTCTTATTAAGCATGGCTTAAGAACATTATTTGAATCCTACACGGCAGCTGATGTTGATTACAGTTGAAACAAGTTCAAATAAACCAGTTAAAATCAACGATAGTGTGCCACTCTGGATGATACCTCAGCTTCCAAATTCCTCCAAATAAAGGAAAGGCGTTCTCATCCAGCTAAAACTGTGACTTAGTGTTGCATCAGAAGATCGCGCTCTCTCTCTTATTGGCATATTACAATGATATACGCAGTGGAAATCCGAAACCATGTCAAATCAGCTCCTCCTCAATTTCAGGACACCCATATACTTCATAAAATACTCAGGAGCACCAAGATGACTCTAGATGAACAATGAGTTTGACAGGTTTACCTTGTATCATTTATTCTTATTTCTATTTCAAATGCATGCCCATCCCATAGACCTTTGGCAGTGCAATCCTGCCTTTGAAATCTACCATCCTTTGCTACCCTACTCAACCTAGATACACAACATATAAATACTCCTCCCTGCATCACTGGCTATCACCAAGCTTCTCGGCTACCATCCAACCTACAGCACCTGCGAACGATGCAACCTCACCCCATCGTGAAGCAACCCCATTAAAAAAAAAAAAGTGAGTGCTATATTTGAAATATCAAAAGGGACTTCACAAGGGCTGGTGCAGCAACCTACAGATAGAAGCGTATCGCTTCCTTGCGATGAGGCCTTCTGGGTTGTGATAATTATTCCACTCTTGATCGATGGGGACAACCTGGAAGCGGAGAGAGAGGGAAAAAGAAAGATGTTACCACTTTCCAAGGATACCCAGAGATTCTTCTTCCTGGGCAGAGCAAGGATGGAAACCTTCCACAGTAGAGATAGGGCAGAAGGATGGGCTGTTCTCTCTGCCCTTCCCCAGCCTGCAGTGTTTTTTGCGGGAGGGGGTGGGATAGAACAAGAACCATCTACACCAGTGTTTCTCAACCTCAGTGACTTTAAGGCGTGTAGAATTCTGGGAGCGGAAGTCCACCCATCTTAAAGTTGCTGAGGTTGAGAAACACTGATGTAGAGAGCCAGCCTTGTGCAATAGTTAAAGTGCTAGTCTAGAAACCAGAGGGGGTGAGCTCTTGGCCTCCCCTCAGGGCGAAAACCAGTTGGGTGACTTTGGGCCAGCCCCTCTCTCTCAGTCCGACCCACCTCATAGGGCTGCTGTTGTGGGGAAAACAGGAGGCAGGCAGGAGTATGACGTGCTGCATGTTCATTGCCTTGAGTTTTACGTACGTACGTACATACACACACACACACACACACACATATATATATATACGCGCGTGTGCATCTGTGTGTGCCTATATATATAAAATATAATATATACAGACACATACATGTACGTCAGACACGTTATGAACGTGTAATTCCATATATCTGTTTCTCAACCTCAGCAACTTTAAGCTGTGTGGACTTCAACTCCCAGAATTCTGGCTGGGGAACTCTGGGAGTTGAAGTCCACACAGCTTAAAGTTGCTGAGATTGAGAGACACTGCCCTGTGTGTGTGTGTGTGTGTGTGTGTGTGTGTGTAAATGATATATATGCATAGGCAGGATAGAAATATAGCGGTCGCCTTAATAATAGCCATCTGCGCCAGCCGCCCTGGGCTGTCCTGTCCTCTCCTCCGCTCCCCTGCCCACCCTTCCAGGCTTCAGAGCCGAGGGGACATTCGTACCTGACCCCAGCCCGAAAAGCCGCCTTGCAGAGGGGACCGCCGGCTTGGGAAGAGCGCCTCCCCGCGCAGCAGCAGCAGCAGCAGCGCCCCCGCCCCGCGGAAAGCGAAGGGCCGGTTTGGCCCAGCCGGCTTCCGTCGCCGCTCCCCCCCCCCCGCCCCTGCTCACCGTGAGGATCTGAGGTGGCCCCGGAGCCTCCGCCTCAGCACGTCTTCGAAGCCGTGGATGAGGCGGCGGTAGCTGTTCACGCTACCATGGAGACACGGAAGCCGGGGCACCGGCGGCCGCGGCCAGAAGCCGCCGCCGCCGCCGCCGCCGCCGTAGCACCGGCAGGACCCCGCCGCCGACGAACAGCCGCAGCTCCAAGACCCGCAGAGCGACTTCCGACTCCGCCTCCGGGACGCCGCCCGCCGCTCCCCCATTGGACGGTTCAAACCGACGCCAACGGCGCCCGCGCGCCCTCGTGACCTCCTCCCGCCGGCCCGCGCCCAGCGCCTGGAGTCCGCCGCCCGGCCCTCGGCCCTAGTCCCGCCCCCGTTGCCGGGAGACGGGGCGCGGCGCGTCACAAGGCACGCCCCGCGGACGCCGCCGCCCCGTTGCCAGGGAACGGGGGAAGGTGGAAAAGAGAGGCCTAGCTCTCCGGGGAGGGAGGCTGAGGTGAAAGATCCCGTCGCCCCAGCCTACCATCCCCTAGATCAGGTCAAGGGGGGACAGGTCCAGCACCAGCCCCCTTCCACCCAAGACGCACTTTAAATTGCTCTCACGTTGAAGAACGAATGTGAAATGTGTGTCACTTAAAACAAAGTCAGTGGATCTTTGTGTAGAGGCCCAAACAATAGCTGGCTTTGCCACACTCCTTCACGAGGGATTTGTAGCGGCTCATAGGGGTCATTTCAGTCAGGGTGGCGATCAAAAAGCCTCAATTCCTGTCAGGCCAGGGATGGGCAAGGCTACAATTCCCTTGTGAGGAAAACAGCCTCAAGTTCAAGTCTGATTGTTGTGGTTTGGGCTCAGCACGACATGCCAATACAACCCCAGCAGCCCAGGATCATGATTTACAGCTTGCCCTGTTCAGCTAGTTAACTATGGTTTAGTCAAGAAGCCACACAGAACCAGAAGCAATTTTAGTTCTAATGGCCATCTGTGAGGTACTACGGGAGTAGAACATTCCAGTAGACCCAGTTGCCGGCACCCTTTTATATGAAGTCTGAGGGTCGAACACTCGTCACTCTCAGCCAATGGGAACAGGCCTCAAGTCAGGGGGATATTGGTCTTTCTGTGGCATGAAGTGCCAACGGTCCGGCCAGAGAAAGAGCCAATGGGAGAGCTAAGCCTGAAGCTGGGCCACCAATCAGGTGAGAGCTGACTTAGGGGTATATAAAGGGGGTAACAGCACAGGAGCCAAATTTGCCCCTCAGAAGACCTGGAAGGCAGAAGAGGAAGGTGGAAGAGGAAGGCAGTCAGGCAGGCTGGCAGGCTGGCTAGAAGAGGAAGGAAGGCAGGCTGGCTGGCTAGAAGGCAGAAGAGGAAGGAAGGCTGGCTAGAAGGCAGAAGAGGAAAGAAGGCAGGCTGGCTGGAAGGCAGAAGAGGAAGGCTGGCTGGCTGGCTGGCTGGCAGAAGAGGAAGGAAGGCTGGCTGGCTGGCTGGCTGGCTGGCTGGCTGGCTGGCTGGCTGGTTGGCTGGCTGGCTGGCTGGCTGGCTGGCTGGCTGGCTGGCTGGCAGGCTGGCAGGCTGGCTGGCTGGCTGGCAGAAGAGGAAAGAAGGCAGGCTGGCTGGCTGGCTAGAAGGCAGAAGAGGAAGGAAGACTGGCTAGAAGGTAGAAGAGGAAGGAAGGCAGGCTGGCTGGCTGGCTGGCAGAAGAGGAAGGAAGGCTGGCTAGAAGGCAGAAGAGGAAAGAAGGCAGGCTGGCTGGCTGGCTAGAAGGCAGAAGAGGAAGGAAGGCTGGCTGGCTGGCTGGCTGGCTGGCTGGCAGAAGAGGAAAGAAGGCAGGCTGGCTGGCTGGCTAGAAGGCAGAAGAGGAAGGAAGGCTGGCTTGAAGGCAGAAGAGGAAAGAAGGCAGGCTGGCTGGAAGGCAGAAGAGGAAGGCTGGCTGGCTGGCTGGCTGGCTGGCTGGCTGGCTGGCTGGCTGGCAGAAGAGGAAGGAAGGCTGGCTAGAAGGCAGAAGAGGAAAGAAGGCAGGCTGGCTGGCTGGCTGGCAGAAGAGGAAGGAAGGCTGGCTAGAAGGTAGAAGAGGAAGGAAGGCAGGCTGGCTGGCTGGCTGGCAGAAGAGGAAGGAAGGCTGGCTAGAAGGCAGAAGAGGAAAGAAGGCAGGCTGGCTGGCTGGCTAGAAGGCAGAAGAGGAAGGAAGGCTGGCTGGCTGGCTGGCTGGCTGGCTGGCAGAAGAGGAAAGAAGGCAGGCTGGCTGGCTGGCTAGAAGGCAGAAGAGGAAGGAAGGCTGGCTTGAAGGCAGAAGAGGAAAGAAGGCAGGCTGGCTGGAAGGCAGAAGAGGAAGGCTGGCTGGCTGGCTGGCTGGCTGGCTGGCTGGCTGGCTGGCTGGCAGAAGAGGAAGGAAGGCTGGCTAGAAGGCAGAAGAGGAAAGAAGGCAGGCTGGCTGGCTAGCTAGAAGGCAGAAGAGGAAGGAAGGCTGGCTGGCTGGCTGGCTGGCTGGCTGGCTGGCTGGCTGGCTGGCTGGCAGAAGAGGAAGGAAGGCTGGCTAGAAGGCAGAAGAGAAAGGAAGGCTGGCTGGCTAGAAGGCAGAAGAGGAAAGAAGGCTGGCTGGCTAGAAGGCAGAAGAGGAAGGAAGGCTGGCTTGAAGGCAGAAGAGGAAAGAAGGCAGGCTGGCTGGAAGGCAGAAGAGGAAGGCTGGCTGGCTGGCTGGCTGGCAGAAGAGGAAGGAAGGCTGGCTAGAAGGCAGAAGAGGAAAGAAGGCAGGCTGGCTGGCTAGCTAGAAGGCAGAAGAGGAAGGAAGGCTGGCTGGCTGGCTGGCTGGCTGGCTGGCTGGCTGGCAGAAGAGGAAGGAAGGCTGGCTAGAAGGCAGAAGAGAAAGGAAGGCTGGCTGGCTAGAAGGCAGAAGAGGAAAGAAGGCTGGCTGGCTAGAAGGCAGAAGAGGCTGGCTGGCTGGCTGGCTGGCTGGCTGGCTGGCTGGCTGGCTGGCTGGCAGAAGAGGAAGGAAGGCTGGCTAGAAGGCAGAAGAGAAAGGAAGGCTGGCTGGCTAGAAGGCAGAAGAGGAAGGAAGGCTGGCTGGCTGGCTGGCTGGCTGGCTGGCTGGCAGAAGAGGAAGGAAGGCTGGCTAGAAGGCAGAAGAGAAAGGAAGGCTGGCTGGCTAGAAGGCAGAAGAGGAAAGAAGGCTGGCTGGCTAGAAGGCAGAAGAGGCTGGCTGGCTGGCTGGCTGGCTGGCTGGAAGGCAGAAGAGGAAGGCCGGCTGGCTGGCTGGCTGGCTGGCTGGCTGGCTGGAAGACAGAAGAGGAAGGCCGGCTGGCTGGCTGGCTGGCTAGAAGGCAGAAGAGGAAAGACTAGAAGCCTTTAAGAAGAGGAAGACCTCCAGATTTTCAAGAGGCCCCTGAGAAATCTAGGGCCAAGAGAGGAAGATCGGCAGGAACTGAAGAGATGAAGAAATGGCACCAGCAGGTTCAAGCCCTGAGGAAAAGGGAGCAGAAGCCATTGCAGGTATCAAGACAAGAGCTGAAGTCCTTCTAGGCCCAGGGGGGACCAAATAGAAGCCACTGCCCATTATGACTAGAAAGAAGCCCCCAGTTCTTGGGAAGCCCCAACTTAACTCAATCTCTGATGTGGGGCTTTCAAAGTCTCCACTAAATGCCTATTCCACCTTCCTCCTGGATCTCAAGGTGGCCTACATGGCATTCCTGCCTCCTGATCTTAACCCCAACAGCCCTGTGAGGCAGGATGATTGAGCCCAGCTAGCCCAAAGCCCTAAGCTTCCACAGTTAGGGGGATGGCTGGCTCCTGAGTCAATTGCGCTATGCCCCATGCTTTTAGGGCAGTAGATCCATGGGAGGGAAAATCTGATCCCCATTAGTGTTTCTGAGGTGGGGGAGAAGAAGAAAACTTTTACCAAGGAATTTGCTTCAGCTCCTTTTTTTGTATGAATGTGTGTGGCTGGGTGTGCAAGTTGAGATTAAAGTGGGAAGAACTATAGACAAGCTGTGACATTTTATATCTGCCTGGGATTTTCTGTGTGGGGAAGAAATTTACTGGATACTCAAAGGGATGATTTGGTTCTGGATCAGGTGGTGAATTTAGCACTGTTACAAGTAGGTGTAAAAGGGTCTCCCAAGGTGAACCTTTTGCTGGTCCCTTGCACACAATATGACCTTGAGTGCTGCCATAAAGCTCACCACGGTGCTATACTCTATAAAATATTAAATTTCCACACTTCACTGCAAAGGGTTTTGCAGTAGGAAACAACCCCAAGTCAAAGCAGCAAAGAAACATTTTATTATATTAACTTTTGCTTCTTGTAAGTCAGGAAAAGAACTTTCTGAAGGTCTTGCTCCTTAAGTTGAACATCACAGCGGGTTTAAGGAATCACTCAATTAAAAAAGGGCAGAGCGTTTGCCTCACAAAGTCTGCCTCTTAAAGTTACTGGCTTCTGCCAGGAATGAAGCTGGCAGAATAAAAAGCTGGCTTGAGAAATTAAAGTTTCCCATTTGTATTTTATATAGAAAGCAACCAGTCATTCCACCTGAACTGACTTCCCAAATGACAAATGTTATAGGCGGGTGCCAAGCAAAGGGACAGGGGCCCAAAACGCACAGCTTTTCTAAAACCACCAACAGGAGCAGCTTGGAAGCTGATAAGTAAATGCAAATCCTTCCGAGCAATGCATAAGATTTAATTTCATGGGAATTATTTTAGCTGGCAATTATATATGCCTGCATTAGCTTCTATTCAACAACTCTGAAATATAGAGCTACCTCCAGGCAGCAGGTTATTTCATCCCTGGTTAGCTCCATTGACATACCGTAGCCACAGAAAACAATTTATATACTAAATAGCACACAGGGATCACAACTGAGTTATTCTGGCACTGGCACCAAGGGCCCCGCTTTGGGTCTTGCTATGGCTTCAAAAACAAAAAACTCTAGTTCTGTCATAAAATATTAAGGTCTTGCTGGGCAGGATCTTACATTTCCCAGGTTCCCCTTTAATTTGAAAAGACAGATGTCCACCAAAAATTCAGGGCATCTGCCTAATCAGAAATCCCCTCCAAACAGAAAAGACTATTGCACACCTCAAGGCTGTAGAATCATAACATGTATGTAAAGCATAATATGTGCCAACAATTGCCCCCTGTAAGCAGCCCAGATGCTTTGAAAAAAAAAGAAAAAGATTGCATTTTGAAGAGAAATCCTGCTTACGTGCAAGTCAATCTCTCTGGCAGGTGGCAGGCAGGAAATGTGAGATGCACCCCAAAACATAACCATAGCAAAAATGGAAAGCAGCATTTCCTTCCATAGTCCTAAAACTACACAAATGCAAAAGGACTGTTTCAAATGTTTTCTGTCTGGAGCAGCAGCTGCAAGCATTAGCTTCCCTCCGTCCAGGGCTGAATTTCTTGCTTTTCAACAGAATCAGGAAGAGGCCCCAAATCCAACCTCCAGGGAGCGCAGCCTCCTGTTAGCGGCTTCCGCCCCCTTCCTAAAATCAGGATAGACCCACTGCAGGAGCAACTGCCCACACCTTTCTTCTGCTGCTCAGGTTCTCCCCATGGCTGTGGCTACTTCTACCCCGGGTGCTCCTTTTGCGCCCCTCCACTTTGCACAGCACCACCTCACTTTGAATCAAACTCCCCAGAATCAGCTTTTCTTGGGCCGGGTAGAACCACGACCCTGAGACTCAGCACTGCGTCCATCTGGCGGCTCCGACCTGGCCAACGGCGGCCTCCACGCGGCGGTACCAAGGTTGGATCCTGGTGTGCCCCATCATGTCGTCAAACGCCTCCAAGCCTTCCATCACGCGCAGGACCCCGTAGACCGCCTGCACGGGCAAAAAGCAGAGCGTCCACAAATGGGCAGGAAAATCCATGGCGCTTCCACCCCCCACAATAAAGGACGAGCGAAAACCAGCTGCCAAGAGTGACATGGAGAAGACCCATCTCATAAAGCCGCTTGCTCTTTGCAGCTTCTGGCCTGGTTTCAGACAGGCTGGAGCCTCCTCGCTGTCATCAGAGCCCTCAGCCAGAGGGCACTGCGCAGCTCTAGAACTGGGACCTTCCCGCTGCCCTGGAGTTCAACTGACATACTGCCCACCAGCGCAGCCTTTGGCCATCTTGAAAGGCCACCGTAAAGCTGCTGTCCAGCATCCAAAGGGGGAGGCGGAGGCTGCATCGCCTTAACAATTGGGCCGAGCGGAGGGCATGCGTGGAAGGGGAAGCCAGGCCACTTGCGTGTGCCCAGAGCCTCAAGGCGCCCTCAGCTTGAGGCAGCCGCGGCCCCATCTCTTACCAAATCTGCAAGGTTAGGCTGGTCTCCCCCCATGAACGTCCTGTGCTTGCCAACAGCTTTCACCCAATCGTTGACAGCTTGGTACAAGTCTTCCCGGACATCATCCCGCATATGGTGCCTGGATTAAAAGCAAAAGCCTAATGCATAATCCGTTCTCGTAGGCCCATATGGTTCAGCACGCAGAATCCGCCCTCAGTGCCAGCACCGTCCGACCTGTGTGCGCGTGCAGTTATCGGAGAGCACCAACCTCTTCTTTAACCTCTTGCTTACGAAGAACATTGCAGCGGCGCCCACGTATTTGGCGAAAAAACCTTCCACCAGGCCGAACTTCCCTTCGCGCACGATGTAATCGAACGATGCCAGGGCCTCTCCTGGCGTGCGGTAAACATTGGGAGAGATCAAGTGGACCAGCCAGTCGTCTGCCCACTTCCTCCACTTCATTTCTTCCCTGCAAAGAAAGCAGGAAAAGAGGTATTCCCCCTGGATTTCTTTTAACAGCCTGGGCCTAGGGACGCATCTAAAACCACGGTGGATTAGGGAGGGGATAACACTCACCCCCTCCCCAGTTTTGCCTTCCCTCCCCATAACTTTAAGGAGCTTTGCAGTGAAAGCTTCCACCGAAGCCGCCCCCATCATCCCAAGCTGCACCCACGCTCTTGCTTCCTCAATAGGATACACGCAGAGGGCCTCCTTGTCGTCCAACATCAGCCAGTACTTGTTCCCAAACTCGGTCACCTCCTTCCCTTCCTTATTTATGGCTTTCATAGCAGGGTAGTATGACACAATTTCTTCCAAGCTCTTCCTACGAGGGAAAATTATGCCCCCATCAACGCAGGTTCGGATGCCCCTTTTTCCCGGGCAGAGCAATAACGCACACAGAAACCCAGCCAGGATCGTCCACGGGTTTTAGTTTTAGCCAACGAATGCGTGGACTTTCTGTTACCCTTTTCTTTTCCAAACACCAAACGGGAAACTCCTACAACCCCAATCCACCACTAGCTGAAGAGAAAAAGAAGAGGACCGATAGACCAAACCAACCCCTTTACTAACTGCACCCTTTTTCCTCTTCCCACAACCTTCTCTTCTCCTGGAATAGCCACTGGGAGACCAGGAAGCACCCACAGGAGTTGCCAACTTCCTTAAAGTTTCTAAACGTGAAAATGGGGACCCAACCAGAGTTGGGGCAGGGAGAATCAAAGGCAAGGAACGGAAGGGTCCCCACCCCGAAGAGGCAAAAGGCCGTCTCTCACCTGGAAATAAGATGGCTTTTAACGGCGCTAATGATTACTGAAGAGTCGTTCAGTTGCTGTAAGAAGGAAACAGAATAACGGGAAGCATCAATAAGCTAGAACGCAAAGCCTCTTTCTCGTGTTCATCTCAGCTTTAACGTGGTTTCATTTTATTTATTTAAATGTATCGCCTGCCCGACTCCAGCGGACTCCAGGCGGTGTCCAGAACTAGAAAAGCCATCCAAACAGCTAAAACCATAAAACCGGACAGGCAACCCAGCCTAAAATGAGCCGGGAAACCGGTGAAGGCCAGGCGCCCCTCCGTGCCCAGAATGCTCTGTACGTTTGCCCCCTCAGGTTGGAAAGAAAACCCAACCCAAAGCAGTACCTCGGCCAGACCTGAACTCACCAGCGGGCTTCCCGCGTCGACCAGGAGGATGGGGACCTTTCTGTAGGCGGAGAACTTGATCTCCTTCCTCAGCACCGGGTTCACCTCCACAATTTCGTAGGGGAGCCCGTGATAGTCGAGGAAGGCGCGCACTTTGCTGCAGAACGGGCAGGTCTTGTACTGGTAGAGGGTCAGCTGGAGGCCGCCCGGCGGGCCCTGCAGGGGATGCAACGGGCAGCCTTGGGCCAGCGGCCCTCCCAAAGCCCGGTTCCCCGAGGCCGCTTTTCGGGGTCCCGAGGAAGAGACCCACCGACCCTAGCCCCTTCCGCCCCCCCCCCCGCGTTACCCCGGCCAGCGGCTCCTGCTCCGCCAGCTGGTGCTGGGCGCGGACGCGCTGCTGCAGCGCCCGCCACGCGCCCAGGGAGGCTCCCAGCGCGAGCGCGGCCCCCGCCAGGAGCCGCGACGGGGCCCGGCCCCAGCCCCGCGCGACGCTCCGGGTGGCGGCGGAGGAGACGCTCCGCGCCCGCCCCTGCGCCTCCCGCAAGCCGCCCGCGGGCAGCGGGGCCCGGCCCGGCGAGAGCCGCCAAGCGCCCCTGCCCAGGCAGCGCCAGCCGCCGCTCGCCGCCGCCAGCGCCAGCGCCATCTTCCCCCTGCAAAGCGAGCGGGCGGGCGGGCGCCCGGGCGGGCAGCTCCCGCAGCCCGCGTCGAGCCCCCGCGCGGCGTCTTCGGGGCAGCCCCGCAGGGTCTGCGAGCGGCAGCAGCCCCTGCCCGCAACGGCGCCCGGTTGCAGCCGGACGCGTCGTCTGCGCCGGGGGGTCCTCCCGCCTCCTGCGCTGCCACGCGCTGGCGGGCGCCCGGGGCTCACCTCGGCGGGGGGGCTCCTCCTGCAAGGCGCTCATTGCCGCGGCCCCCCCGCGCCCAACGCGGCGCTCCGCGTGTTGCACGGGCGCCGCGGGGGCGCTCAGCCTCCGGACCGACGGCGCGGTGCGAAGCCTGCAAAGCTCGGTCCTCCCTCCGGCGCTGCAGAGCCCCCGGGCGCCCGCGGAGGAGCCTCGGGGGGAGAAGCCGCCTTGACTTTCGCGTCTCCGAAAAAGAGGAATTTTTGCCTTTATCCTTCATCGCCTGCAGAACGAAACGGAACGGAGATGCAAACAGTCTCGCCCGCCCGCGCCGCTCCCGACGGCCGGGCTGCCTTAGAATCGTAGACTTTAAGCAGACGAAGGGGCGGGGCTTCTTAAAGGCACAGCGCTGACCTTCGAGGACTGTCTAGTCAATTTCACGCACCCGAACGAGGGTCTTCCATTGACAGTAGGAGGCCCCTTTGCCTTCTGAGCTCTCCTTCCCTAAATAAAGCCCCCCTTTTTTCCCAAGTGAGTTCTAGATATCGGTTATTGTGCGCCATCAATTATTATTATTGTCATTATTATTATTACTATTAGGGTACTAATGACGGAATACGTTGCAGTGCCCGAGAGGAAACAGACCCAACAGTACTTTGGAAATACCGGGGGCGGGGCGGGGGGCGCCGGGCAGGATCCCAGGAGGGGGCGTGGCTGAGCCCCCGCGGCCCCGCCCCCGCGTTCCATCCGGGAAGCGGGGGGCGTGGCCGGCCCTTTGCAACCTTGTCTCGCGTTCCATCCGGGGGCGGGGCCTCGCCGCTGCGCCCCCAGCTGATTCCGGACCGGGCGCCTTCCGAGACGCGCGGGCGCGATGTCGGGTCCGAACGGGGAGCCGCAGCCGAATCTGGGGCGGGGCGGCGAGGAGGACGAGGAGGAGGAGGGCGGCGGCTTCGGAGAGGCAGGTAACCTTGAGGCCCCTTCCAAGGGCAGGTCCCGAGCGGATCCCCGTGCGGCGGGGCGGGGCGGGCGGTCCGCGGGTTCCCCCGCTGGTCGCGGAGGATCAAGCCGGGGAGGGCTGCCCCGCAACGCGCGGGAGGCGCGCAGGGGACCGCTCCCCCTTAGGGTGATCCCCGCGAGGAGGAAGCCGGCGGATCCCGGCCGAGGAGCATCTGCTCGGTCCCTTTGCACCGGGGCCTCCGCCTCTTCCAGCCCTGGAGGGGCGGCGGGGGGCGGGCGGGGAGAAGGCCGCCTTGGGGACCGCAGCCAAGAGTCTTCGGTGTTTTATTTTTTTTTGCAATCCCCCCCAAGAAGAAATTCGCTAAGGCACGGGGGGAGTGGCGGGTGAGGCCCCCGGGGCCCCTTTGAAAGGACGTGGTTTTTCCCCTCTCGCCCCCCCCCCCGGGCAGAATACGCTGCCATCAACCTGATGCTGGATCAGATCAACTCCTGCCTGGACCACCTGGAGGAGAAGAACGACCACCTGAACACGCAGCTGAAGGAGCTGCTGGAATCCAACCGCCAGACCCGCCTGGAGTTCCAGCAGCAGCTGGGCCAAGACGGGGGCGCGCGGAAGGCCGAGCCGGGCTCTTAGGGCCCCTCCCGCGCCCAACGCCCCACGCGCCGGCTGCAGGTAAAGCCCCCAACGCTTCTGCAGGGCGCCCTCTAGCTGGCACGGGCACTGAGATCCCGCCTGGGCAAATACTTCCTGGGCTGTGTGGGCACGGGGCCCCAAGCTGCCAATCTTCCTTGGGAAGGAAGCCCAGCCCAGCCCAGCCCAGCCCAGCCCAGCCCAGGTTTAGTAAATCACAAATGACCGCAGCCCCTTGAGCGCCAGACCCCTCTGCCAAGAATTCCTGGTTCTGCAGCCTTGCGTGGCTCCCGAACGAACCCTCCGTATATTTTAACCTTCTGGTGAAAGATTACGCAGCAAATCGATAACCTCAAAACCCCCCAACATGCTGGCTTAGATTGTGGACATTTCGACTAAAGGACACTCCTCGGTAGCTGGTCTAGAACCACCCACGCCTCTCGTTTTCTTTCGCAGGGTTTTGGTGAGGCTCGTTCCAGGCTTCTGGATGACGATGACGACGTGAAGAATCGTTCGCTCCGTCTGGGAAATTCTACAGCGAGGCCGTACCTGCCCCCCACCCGGTTTCGTCTCCCTAAAAGCAAATCGGACTTAGAAAGGCTGTTAACCCCCGCTAATGGGTTTCGCGCCTGGCACGGCTGACATCTGCATGGATTCTCTTAAATCTGGCTCAAAATAAGAGTCTTGCGATTGAGTTCAGAGGTCCCCATGTTGTAAGATCTTGTTGGGGTTTCTAACGAAGGGACTTTTAATAAATGGGTGTGGTTGTGAGAAAAATCACAAGGGGGTGGTCTGTCAGCAGAGTCTGTTTTAACCGCGGGCCGCAAATCTCTTGCACGTCACTTGTGAACGGATACGGCCTGAAGATTTCTAGCGTTGCTGCGAACGTTCAGCCTGGGGTAGGCTAGGCCAGAGTGGGTCAGGTGAAGAGACCACCCGCTCAGTGGCCGTGTTTATTTGCTAAACAGGCTAAGCTGCCTTAACCCTGGTTCACCACTCCTGCCTTAGCCTGTTGCGCAAACCCCAGAAAACACGTTCTTACAGTAACTGAGTTATGCTGTTGCACAAACTTGGTCACTGTTTAAACCATGGAACGCCAAACGCCGCAGACCGTCTTTCCCGTTCAAATGGGATCTCTTCTTTCGCTGCCTTGAAGAATTACCTGGGGTAAATCCTGCACCGAAGACAGAAAAGCTGTAGGGTTTTTAATTTTTTCTTTTTTTTAAAACAACCAACTGCAGGAAAACTAGAGCATCTCTTTTTCTCTATAAGTAGAAGGCGAAGGAAGGGAGGGAGAAAGCTCTCAGAAAAATCTACAGATGAGGAAGCCCGCTTTTGCCATAACTCTCATCTCGCCCTGCGCCGGTTTGACCGCCGGGGGGCAGAGACAGTCTCTCCTTCAGCCGGTGTGGGAGGCCCCCCATCCCGGGCGCCCGCGCCTTTGCTCGGCTTGGCGTCCTCTTTGTTGGTTGATGCAGAATCTACAGCCGCCTGCTGCTGAATCTCCAGACTAGGCTGCTCTGCTGGGGGGTACAGTCCAGCCCCCTCCCCTGACACCCCAGCGTCTTGCCCCAAGGAACTGTCGCTCACCGGCGACGGGCTGCATTTCTCATCGATGACGGGAGCTCCGCAGATATCCTCCGTTTCAAAGTCTCCCGGGCATCTCTGGATTGCCCCGGGGGGCTCAGAAGGGGCCCCCAAGGTTGTAATTCTCTTGTATCCAGTAAGTGCCTCTTCAGGATCCTGCAGCTTTGTTGCAGCGGGAGCCTGTTGGTTGCTCAACCCCTGCAGGGGCTGCAGGGGGGCCTCCACATGTGCAGCTGTGGCCTGGAGCCGGGAGGCCCGGTATCGCTGCAGGCAGAAAAAAAGCCAGCCCTGAATCGTGAACCCCATCTATGCCATCACAATTTCACAGGAGCACGCTAGTCCTCATGGCAACAAAGCTATCTAGGGGCAGAAATTCAGCAGCCGAATAATTAAGGTTCTGCAATGAGCATTTTCAGGCACCGAGAAACTGCTTTTTTTTTGGGGGGGGGGTGTAAAGTAAAGCCAACTCCAAATGGCACCAACCACAGAAAGGTGCCCAAACAGTGTTCAGCTTTCCAGGGCAACAGAGAAGGAAGGTAGCTGGCACAGAATGGGTACTGAGCTCCAGGTTAAAGATCGACTTGATCCGAGCGGGCACGCTGGGGATGTTGCGGGATCCCCAGTGCCAGGATGAGAGAGGAGAGTTGAGTTAAAAGAACTAGCAGAGGGGATGAAGAAAAACGCGAGGCAGCGAGAAGGGCTAACCTGAAGGTTCTCAAAATGCATCAGGGACTTGCAGTGGGTCAGCCGCGTGGCTGAGTCGCTCGAGTAGAATTTGTGGCACAGCCGGCAGAGGAAACCTGCCACGGGAACCAGAAAGTCCAGGCCTGCAAAACAATGTGGAGAGGAGAAGGGCACGGATCAGGCCCAGCAGGAAAGAAATGGTAAAAGCCCCCGAGGAACACAACGGACGATGCGGTTCAGGAGGGAGACAGTCAAAGTAGTCCTGTTGTGTGGAGAGGAGGAAGGTGTTAATAAATTAAGGAAAGGGGAGACGGAGGAACGATCTGGGGAGGAGAGCGCGAACAGAAATAATTCAAAGACGACAGGGACAGGTGTGTTAACTACAGAAGAGGGAAGGCAATGAAATCACAAGGAGAGGCAGACGGCCACGAACCCCTCGTCAGAAAATTCTGCAGTCAGATCTTCCAATGTCCCAGAGGGAGGGGTGGTGGGAGCAATGCCCGGGGCACGGGGGTGAAAATGTGGGGGGGAAATCCCCAACAAGACAGGTCACTTGGCTTTTAAGAACTGTATTTCAAGTAAACCTTTCAGAGCCGTGGAGAGAGAGGGAGAGAAATGGTCATCCTCCGAGAACAGAAGGCCCTGGGGCTTAGGCTGGTCTTTGTGGGACCCCTGCCCGCTGCAAGCCAGTTAACATGGGGATGAGAGAAATGCACTCTGTATACGCTCAAGGAGCCGCCAATTGCTCTCGTTCATCCCTATTGACGGAAATAAACGCAGAATAACCCTCACGAGCCTATGAAAGGCACCAGTCTACATACGGCTGGCCCGTGGTCCGGGCTCCCCCGATTCAGGGCTGGGGCTGGGCATTATGGGAGTTTGAGGTTTAGCACCGCATTTGTTTAGCGTGTGCTGTGAGAAGGATGTGATCTTCCAGTTAGGATACGAAATGAACCAGGCCAAACCCAAAGCTATTGGTATAAAGGTGTCCTGGCAATGCCAGAAGGCGAGGGGGTCCCTTCTGCGGCGAAGGCGGTGGGGGAAATGGGGGCCTTTCAATCCAGGAGCAGGTTCTCACCCTGCTGAGCCTCTGCAGGTGGAAACAGAGACAGGAGGCAAGAAGAAGAAGGGGAAAAAAACACACATGCACGCAATGCCAACTAGGCTCCCTTACCGTAGACCGTGTCTGGACAATACTCAACATCTTCTCCTGGGTCTTCCACAGATGCTTCTCTGTGCCCAACCTGGAGGAGGAATGATCAGGAGAGGTGAGAAACTGAACTCCCGTTTGGCGCTGAAGTTGGAAAGTTGGTTCTCAGGTTTTGCAGACGAGTGTAAGGAGGAGGTTTCTAGGTCTGGGCTGACCGGTCGTCCCGCTCTCCCCCCATATCTACACTGTCCCCCTCTCCCCCCATATCTACACTGCAGCTTGGACCAGCCCACGAGGACTTGGGTACGTGCAGTCCCCAGCTCTTGGAGATGCCTCCTGGCTAGCCCTGGTGAAGAAACATCTGCAAATGCAGACGGCCTTGGAGGAAGCATTCCGGGGCCATTACAGAAACAAAGAGAGAAGCGTTGCTTAAGCCCTGAGAAAGGAGACCGTGAGAGGAAGCGGCAAGGCTTAGACCCCCTTAGACTCGAGGGGGTCGGAGAAGGAGGGGAGGAAAAACAGGCAGGCTGGCAAGATCCCGTTACGATGGCCTATCTCCATAAAGCTAAATTCTAAACTTCCCGGGGAGCCCCCTTTTGCTCCACTCCCCCACCCGGCAAGCAGAGCTGAGAAACCCCCACCTGCTGACTCGGCGCCTCTGCCGAATCCAGCTGGCTCGCCTCCCCGGCTTCCTCATCTTCCTCCTCGTCTTCCTCGTCCTGCTCTTCGAAGCATCCCACGGCGTCAACCGTGATCAGCTCCTCCGAGTCTTCCGGCCCGTCCAGCTCCTTCTCGGCCAGCCTCACCTGGCCACGCGCAGGAAAGGATGGGGTCAGGAGGGATGGACAGACAGGCAGGCAGCAAAAAGAGTTGGTTTGGGAAGAAGCCCAAGTTGCACACAATTCCTGGGGGTGGGGGGCTGCTGATGCCTTCAGGGCAGACCCATCAAGGGGATCTCAAATCCTTTCTTCTTGTCATCCTTTGGATATCGAAAACGGACCTCCTTCGTTTGCTCTCCTTCTTGACCGTGAAGCCAGTTGGCCAAACGATCCACTTGGGGCCACGGGGACTGTTTTCCACCCCTCTCCACGCCATGGGTCAAGGGGGCATGACCACCGTGTTGTATGGCGTGAGCCACAAAAAGGGGTGAATCCCAGAGGGTCAGATGAACCCCAACCAGACCACACTTCCACAAGCAGAGCCGTAGACCATCGAAACTCAGCCGGCGGTCCTTCCTCCCCCATTATTTTTAATGTTTTCATTTCTAACTACCTAGAGTCGGGTGGCATATCTGTTTAATAAACCCTCCTCCTCCTCCTACATGAAACAGAGCTGGGCAGAAACAGCAGAAAAATAACCCTTGTCATTTCAGAATTCTGACTGAACAACCCAAGTGTGCAAATGAGGCTGTTTTATGCAGGTGAGGCTTCACCGCTCACGCTGGAAAATCTCAGATTTTTTTTTTTTATCATTTACAGCTTTTCTCAAGGCCAACCGGCACCCTAAGCACAGCCCAGCCCCTTCCGTCGCTTAACGGACATTCAGGGCTGAAAAGTAAAGTTGACTGGAAGAGTTAAGGGCGTGATCGCTGGGTGGGGGGGACTCCCCTCCCCTTGGTACCCGAAGCAGGGGGCATTTTGCTTAATGGTTAATCCAGGGCTGGCTTTCCTGATTCCAAGTTTGCAGAGACAAGACTTCAGGGGATTGCCAACAAGCCAGGGGTTGGATCTGAAATAATATGGGATTTTCGCTGGGGAAGAAGTATTCTGCTCCAGCGTAGAGCGCCTGCTTGGCCCGCAGAAGAGCCAGATCTAATGCAAACAGAAATTAAGATGTGGGTAGACCCACAGCACCCCGACCAGCTTCTGCTCAGGCAGGTTCGACCCCCCGCCTGCCCCTTTCCGTTCTCCCTGAAAACAGGCCTCGGGGGCCCTTCTTCTCCTCTGACCTCTTGAGCCTTCTGCTTATGCTCCAGGGACTTCATGTGCTCCACAAACTTGCGGGGAGTTTTGAAGTAACGGCTGCAGACGGTGCAAAAGGGGCGGAGGAAACGTTTGGCCAGCTGGAACGAGAAGGGAAAGGGAGGGGGGATATTTACGCCGGCTGGACGGCGCTCTCCCGTCTTCCAAATCGGCCACGTGCCCGGCCGCCGTTACCTTGTGTTCTTGCGTCCGACGATGCTTGATCAGGTCACCCCTGAAGTTCAGCTGGCAGGTATTACACCAGCGTTGCTGGCTCTCCCTGCAAGAAGCAGGGCTTCTTAACGAAATTGGGAAACCCACAAGGATGTCTCGACCCTCTTCCAACCTCCCTCTTTCTCCCATCGCATATTCCTTGGGCCCCGAGACAGCAAACGACTCAATCCGGGGGAAACTGCTTGACTCCACTCACACCGCCCCGTTTGTGATTGTGATTCTCGCTGCAGTGCAAGGCAGGGGAGCACACAGTAACTGGGGGGGGGATGTTGAGGTTCCTTCAGGGCAAGGCTTTACCCCGCACGCCTACCCGTCTCTGTCTGCTGGCGGCGTTGGCTCCTTCGCCATAGGCAGCAGGGAGACAAGGCAAACGTTGCTCATCCGCTGGATGTCCTGCAGCCGCTGCTGATGCTGCGCTCCTGCCATGTGCGTCTGGAAATTCTGGAGCAAAACCAACCGGGGGGCAATCAATCAACCGGTTTACACTGTCAGTTAGCTGCCGCCTCGAACCAGCCCCTTCCTTTGAAACGGGACTTTTCCAAAGCGAGAAAAAAAACCCGAATCGGTACGTTCAGAAAACCGAGGGCTGAGCAGGGGAAGGCAAGATTTGGTGACCGGGGGCGGCCCGGGACTTTGCTGCCATGGGGGGGAGCCCCTGTGCCAGGCTACCAGGAGCCAGGATTGGTTGTTTTTTTCCTGTTTTTTCAGGGGCAAGCTGGCTTTGTTTTGAAACCATGTTTGCCTTCTCAAGGCCAGAGTTTCATTCTTCAGAGCATGAAACTGGGTCCTGGTTTTGTGAGACTAGGCTGAAGCTGCCATAACCTAAAGATGAAGCAGGCACGTAAGCAGAGAGGACAAAAGCCAGGAAACTTATCTATGGGATCCCTTCGGGGGAGGTAGATAAGAAGGAAGCAAGTCGTTAAGGGAAAAACAAAGGACCTGAACCAGAAAGAGGAAGTTGGGCCTGAGCACATGGAAACCCTCACCCCAATCCCATCAACTTGTACTTTTGGGGATAAAAGGGGTCCCAAAGCCCGCCCACTCTGAGTCGTCTGAGTCGTCTGAGTCATCTGAGCTGAGTCACCTGAGTCACCTTTGGATCAAGACTTGGCGGCTTCCGTCCCTCTAGCTAGTGCCTGGCAGCCTAGTTGGGAAGGACGTGGGTAAGTGTGGATGAGCGCGTGCGTGTGTGTATGAGAAAGAGCAAATGTACCTTGCAACCAGTAAAGTTTTGCTGTTACTTTAAATTCACTGGGTCTCCGTGTATTACAAAGAACCTCTTGTGCCTCAGTGTTCGGTTGGAAGTGATTTGTGTGTATCCCTAATTCTTTCCCAGCTGTTGACCAGGGCTGTGTGTCTGTCTGCTCCAGCCGCACCTATCTGGAAAACCCAGGTAGAAAGCAAGGGGGGCTGACAAGATCCGCGTGCCTCAACAGGCTGTGAGTGTGTGATTTGTGTGTATCCCCAATTATTTCCCGGCTGTTGACCAGGGCTGTGTGTTTTGTCTGCTCCAGCCGCACCTATCTGGAAAACCCAGGTAGAAAGCAAGGGGGGCTGACAAGATCCGCGTGCCTCAACAGGCTGTGAGTGTGTGAGTGAGTGACCATAAGCCGAACCTGGGAGCAGCGTTTGTAACAGTTTCCACAGACAGGCGTGCTCGGAGGAACCAAGACGCTTCAGCCTCACACCCCCCCCCTTGAAACGTCTTGCACCCGCGGCCCTTCGCGGCTCCGCACCTGCTGGTTGCAGCAGTTCGTTCTGCAGATGTAGCAGTAGAATTTCAAGGCGGCTCCGGGGCTGGCATGCAGGACGGGGTGAGACGGGCCCGGCTTGAGCGCCGGGGTGGTGCTGATCGCCCGGCTCTCGCTGCTCTGCTGGATCGTCACCTTCAGAGTGCCAGCGCTGCTCACCACCTGGTGCACAATTGCCAACGCGAGGGGCTCTGTTCAAGCTCTCTGGGGCTGGATGGCCCTTTCGCCAACGAGCAGCCCCCTCCTGCTCCCCCCCGCGGCCAAGACGGAAGGGAACAGCTTGCCACTCTGGCCACATCTGGACTGCTCCTTCACACCCCCTCGGGCATCTGGGTTTGGGCCGAGGAGCCGAAGAACTAACCGCGAGCCCGCCTTGATTTTTTCCCCCTTTTGGGGTTCGCCGGCTCACCTCTGGCGTTGTCGCCTCCTCTTCAAAGTTCTCCTCCAAAGCAGCGTCCGCGGCGTCTCCTTCCCCGGGATCAGCATCTAGGAAACAGAGGCGGTGGGGATGCACCAGGTTTGGAATCACCCCCGGCTCATCGGAGACAGAAGAAGCGGATTCTCCAAAGCCAAATCTGTCGGGGAGGCTTTCGGGGAGCAGCGGCTACACCGGATGACCACCGGGTCCCCCCTTACAGATCTTTACAGCTAATAGCTTGTACTCGTTTTTATTTTTTTTCTAATTGTAATCCTTCATAAAAATTATTTGAAAAACAAAAGACAGCTTTTCCAGAGGGTGCTTGGGGCACGCTGTAAGATGTTACGGCGTCTCAGGGCTTTAATGGGTGTTCTAATATTTTCTTGGGCTTGGGGTTACTGTGAGCTTCTGAGAGCCTGTTTTGGGTGACAGCGGGATAGACGTCTGATGAATAAAGAGACGGTCTTAGGGCCCTTACCCTCCAGCTGAGACACAGCGCCAGCCTCTTCTGCTTTTAGAAAGCCCGCTGCATCTTCCGAGTTGGAGATTTCTGCTTCGCTAGCAGAGGGAGGAAAAAGAGGGGGCCGTTAGAAGAAATTCGGAGCAGGGCCGACGGGCAACGTCAGGAGAAGCTCGGATCGTGTGGGGGAAGAGAGTAAAAAGAACTAGAAATCTATCGGCATTGAGGTGCCGGCGATGCTAAAAACGCCCGTTTTAACCACGCGCAGCTTCCTGTTCATCCTCACGCCTGCTCAGAACACAACAACGCAGTTGAGGCTTCGCTTCATCGTCTAAACCAGCGTTTCTCAAACTTGGCAATTCCCCAGAAGTCCCCCGGGCAGGCCAAGCCTCTCCCCTCCTTTCCAGAAGACGCTGGTGGGACGTGACGCATCTTTGGGGGACCCAACGGAGCAAGCCTCGTGTGGCCCTTCCGGGATCAATCACGCAGGAATCATTCTTACCTTCGGAGCTGCTTGGCCGCCGGCTCGCCATCCCGAGGGGACTCCAGCGGGGTCTCTGCAAGGCCAGGGAAGAAATCATCAGGCTTGCAAAAGCAGCGGCGGAGTCAATAACCCGTGGCTGGTTATGCTGCCCGTGGTACCACCCGTGGCGTCCGGCACTCATCCTCCTGAGCATCAGAAGCTTTCGCCAGCTTTCTGATCAAGCAATTACAGTCTGCAAGAATGAACCTGGACAGCCGTGAGAACGGTTGCCACGTTTCCAGCAACAGTGGCGGCCTGCAGAAACCGGACGGCAGCCCGTCCTTGTTTTCATGTTTCTTTCTTTTGTTTGTTTTTCTGTAGTCTACATTTTGTTCCTTTTTTTATTGCGGTTTCTGTATTTTAAACATTGTATTTTATGGCTGTGGGACGGTAAATAAACACACGGATCAGGCTTCCTCATTCTGGGCTGACGGGGTACCCTTCTAGAATAGGGTGGGCTACAGTACCAAACCACCACAAAGCAACATTCACACGGGCTGGACCAGATGGGTTTTGTAGTCCCCAAACTCTCAGGGTAATGTGGGTTTCTGGAATCCCTCCCGCCTTATTTGGTTTAGCCTATTCACGCAAAATCCTGGGCAGAAGACATTTATTTTTTTTAACGGGTTCGTTAAAAATTGTGAAACCACCCAATCGCTGAAGCCCTCTGGGCGGTGCGCAATGCCTGTCTGTTTTGGACCTGGCCCATTCCACAGAACCAGCTGTGGTGGGGTGTCAGTTATGGTTTATGGTCCAGCAGGTTGCGTGAACCCAACCCATGATGGCTTATTTAAAAAGTCCTAAGGAACAAACCCTCCCTTAGAGTGACAGGCGAGCCCAGGCGAAATGGGACCGAGTTATAAATCCAACTTTTTTTTAAAACAGGATGATTTTTCCTCTTTCCCCGCTCTGATCTGGGGCCCAAGATTTCCTTCCTTGTCAAACATCTGCCAGCCGAATCAGCCTCTGCAGACTCTCGCAAGGATCTGACCCCTTTTGCGCAACCGAGGGGTATGTTGCCCCACCTGAAGGCGGAGAGCCAGGCCGCTTTCCCACCGGTGCAGCCCCCTCCTCGCCTTGCCCTTGAGAGGAGGACGACGCGCCGTCTGCCTCTCGCTTCCTCTCGGCGACCCTTGGAAAGTCCTGCGGTTGAACGGGCAAGAAGAGATGTGAAAAAAACAGAATCGCAAGGCTGGCTTTTCGCTATTTCTTTTGCAGACCGCTGTCTTGAGTGAACCAGCTGCTCCAAGGGCTGGAGGGCAGCAGATAAACGGATAAAAGGACTGGGAAAGTATGGAAGCCGCCAGGGCTGTTGTTGAAGGACAATCGGCATCGTTATCACGACGACAACAGCAAGAAGCCGGCGTAGCTGAGCGGCTAAGATTGCTGGATTTGGGAGACGGAGGGTCCCTTCACCCCTTGACTGTGGAGCTTGCTGGCGGCTCTCTCTTGGTCCTGCCTACCCCGCAGGGGTGTTGTTCACACTAGGCGGATGGCTGCAAGAACCGCAGGGAAGCCGTCGAGCTCCGAGAACGAGCTCACCTTGCGAAAGGTCCGATTCTGGCGATGAAACGGGAGGGCCGAGAAAGCCAGGTGGGGGGGCTTGAGGGAGACCCCCACCGGCGGGGGGCCCAGCAGAGAGTGCCGTGTGGCCTGAGGGAAGAACTGCTGCAACACAGGAGCGGCGGCCACGTTGAAGCCTCTTAAGTTACCTGCGAAGGCCCCAAAAACAGCAGGGAAGGGAAGGGAAGGGAAGGGAAGGGAAGGGAAGGGAAGGGAAGGGAAGGGAAGGGAAGGGAAGGGAAGGGAAGGGAAGGGAAGGGAAGGGAAGGGAAGGGAAGGGAAGGGAAGGGAAGGGAAGGGAAAGATGCACATCAAGCGTCGGGGCCAGACATGGGCTACGCCCCACATGGCTGGAGGCTCCCCTCGACTCCTGCCATCCAAAGATCTTCCCAGGCCCTGTTTGCCAACCGCACTTCCAGGCAGACAAAGGCTTGCACGATATCCTGGATTCAAACGGGGTTGCGAGGGGGATCAGCGGCATGGCCCGCCGTTTCAGGGTGTGTTTTGAACCCCGGACCCTGCAGTTTGGGGAGTTCGGTTAACCAGGGCTCTGCGTCTTGGCCCAACAGCCTTTGGCAGGAACTCACTCTCCCGACCAGGATGAAGCAAGGCAAGAGGAGAGATTTCAGGAAGAATCAGGGGGCAATTCAGCCGGCAATGGAACAGGGGTGGGTGGTGGAAACAATCTGAGATGGACCGGGAGTAGATTCTGCCAGATGTGTCGGACTACAATTCGCCACCCGCCTAGGCACCGGGAGCCGATATCCAAGATGCCTGGAGGGCACCTGGTTGAGGGAAGGAGGAAACCGTGTTTCGTGGCTGGAACGGCCAGGAACGGAGCACCTGCTGAATTATTCACCGGCGTGCCTGTTCTCAAATGTCCTGGCATCAAGTTTTCTGAAATGTAAACCCGCAGCGACCAGAGGAGACTCAGGGTCCGGATCACTGTGGCAGAAAACTCGCCTCATAAACACCAACGACTGAACAAGATCTCCAGGATGGCTTTTTAATTTTTTATTTTCCCCAAAGCTTCCAAGTTACAGCGAGCCGTTGGTCTCTCATGCTCAGAGGAGCCAAGATCAAGAAAAACAAGATTACACAGATCTTATAGATCGGTGTTTCTCAGCCTTGGCAACTTGACGATGTGTGGATTTTGACTCCCAGAATCCTCCATCCCCCATGAAAATATATACAGGGAGTCCTCGTTTAGCAACCACAATGGGGACCGGCAACTCAGTTGTTAAGCAAAGTGGTTGCTAAGTGAAACCACAACTGTGCTTACGATCTGATTTCAGCCTTCCTTTGCTTTACGGACCTGTGAAGGTCGTAAACGCGAGGACTGGTTGAAAAGTTACTTTTTCATCACCGCCGTAACTGCAAATGGTCACTGTATGAGGCCGTTGCTAAACGAGGACTATCTGTATGCCGTACTGTATAAAAATTCGTTACAAAATCATTGATACAAATAATTATATAATAGTATAATTAAGTTGTGCTGTGTCGATCTGGGCTGAAGGAAGGGGAAAAAAGTGAGGAAGCAGGAGAAATTGTACCTTGCATCTGCTGGATGAGGAGGGCTCGCTGGAGCACAGGGTTGGCGTTGAGGAGTGAAGCTGGGTTGGCAGCCTGCAGGGTTAGCCTCGGCTGCTGAGACGCGGTCCCCGGTCTGAGCAAAAGAAAAAGCTAAATATTCGGAAACCTCTAACCCCAGAAAGAGAAATCATCTGATTCCAGCAATATTGGTTCAGAAAGCAAAGGGAACCTTGAACATCTCAAGTAAACCGTTTTTTTTTTGGGGGGGGAGCAGCCTTAGGGGTTGCAAGGTGACCCCTGAGCTGACACAGAAGCCCCCCCATGAATTACAGCCCTCCCCAGCAACTCCCAATGTGGGCCTTTAGGCAGGAGGAAACTCCCACAGGAGTGAAAAAGACGCCGTTGCATTGCACGTGTTTAAAATCAGAAGCCTAAGAAGGCTTCAGCTGCAATTATGGTGCCCATGCCAAACCAATCTTTGGCATCTATTCTTGTGAGTGGCAGTACAGACCCAGGTTCAGCGTTCCTACAGAATGCTGGATTCCCGACTCCGACTGCTTCTCAGAAGCAATGCTCCAAATCAGTGTTTCTCAACCTTGGCCACTTTAAGACGGGTGAAGCATGGACAGCCAGCTGGGGAATTCTGGGAGTCGAAGTCCACCCGTCTTAAAGTGGCCAAGGTTGAGAAACACTGCTCCAGATGATTGCTGGACATCCCCTCAAAGCAGAGCAGTAGGTTTTGCCAGATCCGGGTCAAATTCCTCTCGCAGTCCATGCTTCAGCGAGCAGGCACGCCAGGTATCTCAAATGTGTTTTTCTAGGCAACATGTGATAATCCACACAGCGTGTGCCCCTCCATCAGGGAAGGCCCACTGTGGGAGCTCCAGGACTGGATGATCAGATTCTAAGCAGACACCCGCCTTACGCAAACGGGACTGTCTGTCCTCCCAGTTCAATGGGTTCACCCTGGGGAGCAGCAATGCCCCCAAGAATTCTGGATGAGGTCCTTCCCGTGTCACCCGGAGACCCCCGGAATTGAGCCTGTGTGCCAAGCAACGGTCCCCGCCCTGGGCTAGAGCCCTTTCGATGCGGGGGCTCAGCATGAGACAGCCCACCGCCCCCCCACCTCACTGGAAGGGCGGCTGGAGGCTGTTTGTCCAAGGCTGGGAAGCATTGCTTATGTTGTCTCAACCTTCGGGGGTCAAAAGTCTGCCGGTTTAGAGATCATCTTAATTCAACGTGAGCGCAGCCCCTGCACACCCCCCCCCAGTGTGTTTCATCTTGAAGTTTGCTATGTTCCCCTCTTATGGAGGCCCCAATCCCTCCAAAAGTCCTTTTGACGTTGCTTCGGAAAGAGTTTGGCCCCCAAGGGTCTCGCCCAGTGCCGTGTCCAGAGGACCAGGGTGGGAACCTCCCTGTTGGAGAAACACCGCCTCTCCTGCTGGGGGAGCAGCAGAAGTTCTCCACACACACACACACACACACACACACACACACAATCCTCAGGTGTCTGCACCAGACTGGGGGAAAACAAAAAAACTTCCATCAACCTCAGCCAACTTCCTACCCCAGCTTCTTTGGGGGAGTGATGGGAACTGTAGTCCAAAGCCCCTGGAGAGCCGGTGAATGGGAACGCGTATCCCGTACTTTTTAGCGCTGGGGGTGTCGGAGATGGCACCCCAGGCTCTCAGCGCGGGACTGGTGGGGAATCCTACTTGGGGGCGCTCTACGCTGGCTGGGGAGGATGGGAATGGCAGTCTACGATAGTCCAGTCCTAGCGGCAGAAGCAAGTTGGGAGACCGGCCGTCCGCTCCGGCGGACGAGGCTGCTCTGCGCTGGGCAGCGCCGTCCAGCTGCCTGGGGGGGCGCCAGCCCGGCGGCAGAGGAGCCCCGTCTGCCCCCCAAAGCCGCGCCGGCTCCCCGGGCCCTGCCGCGGGCGCGCGCCAGCCCCGGGCACCCAACGCGCGCGGTTACGCACGGCCGGGGAGTCGGGCGCGGCGCCCGCAGGCTCGGGGCGCAGGGAGAGGGCGCGCCGGGCACCCCCCGGCCCGGCCCGGCCCAGGCCGCCCCCGGCCTCGAGTGCAGGGCTTACCGGCTCGGCGGCGGCGGCGGCTGGGGCGGCGGCGGCTGCTGCTGGAGGAGATGCTGCAGCCGGAGCAAGTGCTGCTGCCCGAACATGGCTGCGCGCCCGGCCGGGCGGAAGGCGCCGGAGAGCCGCGGGGAGGCGGACCAGGAGCGCCGGCCTCGGCTGGCGGCGGCGGCGGCGGCGGCGGTTCCTGGCTGGCCGGCTGGCTCGCGAGCGCGCCTCGGGGGCGGAACGAAGGGGCGCGTCCCCAGCTCCGCCGCGCCCGGCTCTGCGCGGAGAGCGCCCCGGCCGTGGCAGCGGGCAGCGCAGGCTGCCCAGCCGGCCGGGCGGGAGAGGCGCGGGCGGCCGTGTGGAAGCCCCCACCAAGCCTGCGCTGGCGGGGGGGGGGGAGGCCGGGGGCGAGGGCGGAGGGACCCTCTTGAAAACCGGTTGAGCGGACCCGGGAAGCCTCCCTGCCCGGCAACGCTGCCTGCAGCGGAAGCGAGTTTTGGCTAGGCGCGGGTGCGAAACGCTCAGCGAGGACTCCCCCGTTTCAGTTTCGGTTTTTAAGAGCCAGAGGGGCGGCGGCAAACGGTGGGGGGCAGCCCAGGGGGTTTGAGAAGAGACCCCAACTGCTGCGCCTTATTGGCCCAAGACCGCTCCCCCCCCCCCCGGTGCAGCTGCGGGCGGAGATAATCCGGTTGAAGGTTGGGGCCGTGTGCTAATCGCGACCAACCTGGGCATGCATGTGCTGTAATGAATGGAAAGAAAGTGGCATTGATTGACCAGGAGGCACATGAGAAGCTGCGTATACATGCCATAAATAACCCCGGTTTTTAAAATGGGAACTTGAGGAAAAGGGGGGTGAGCCAAGAGGCGTGTGGTTTGGGGGATCAATACCTGCATTGGCAGGTCCCCCCCCCCTGTTTTTTTAATCCCAGTTTTCTGTCTGCCAACCTACAGCGGTTCAGATCAACATTCCTTCATTCCTACTCAGTCAGTCAAACTCTTTCGGTCAAAAACCAGTATATATATTTTAAAAAAACAACTTTAAAAGCAGAGGAGGACGAAGCGAAAAACACAAGCTAAAAGAACGCTAAACACAGCATGTTATTGTCAGTATTGTCACCCCTGTAAGCCACATTCCTTCCTTCTTGTTCCTTGGAGGTCCCAAAGCGCTGAGCGCAGGGTCTGCAGCCTGTGATCTGTGAGTGTGGCGATCACCACCCCAAGGGAATTGAGCATTCATGTGCATCGACGCCACATACAGGAGGCGGTAAATTCCTTTGTTGAACAACAAAGAACCTCTGCAAAAGAGTAAGCTAAAATATACAGTCGTGCGTCACGGTCACTGTCACACATTCCCAAAGCTGGTGTCTTGGTGAAAAATGCTTGAAATCCTAGAGTCGTGTGAAGAAACCAATTTTTGGACCGCTTTTTCAAGAAAGTTTTCATGCTCCGATCCCTGCTTTCGGCCATTTTCCCTCTTCGACTCCATTTAAACGGGCAATTGTACATGTGCGCACATGTATCTATTCCAGAGAATTCTGTGCCCCCGCCCTTGCACTTATTCTAATTAAAAAAATAAACATGCTGATATTCTTTAACGATGTTGGCTGGATCCAGATAATGCTATCATTCCCTTTGTGGTGAATACAGGTTGCGCGGAGAATGATCTTGCTAAAAAAAATAAAAAATTCTACGGGATGCAACTTCATCGCTATGGTGACTGTGCACAGTTTTTTGAAAAAAGTCCTAGCCTTTTGGTCTCTTCAATAAATTGGTTGGTGGGAGGGGGTTTGTTCTCAAGAGGCTGCATAAATGCTTCTCCCCAGGCGGTGATGTTTTTACACCTTGAGAACTGAGTCTCCATCGCTCTGGGCTCACCAGCTCGCTTCCTTCTACCTACAGGAACAAATCAACACCGAAATTCTTTATTTAGCATTGCCTCGCCAGAAGGTAGAGATGCTGGGGGCCCACGCAGACCCTCACACCTCCACCTGGACTTCGCCAGCTGCCTCTAGCTGATGCATAGCCCGAGAGAAAGCAGAACAGCCTTGTCCCAATACCAAAAGTTAACACAAATTAAACATCCCGACCACTGTTGCCATGTCAACCAATCTTGCATCCTTCATTAGGGAAGCTGCTACAAAACAGGAAGCTCTGAGTGAGGCAAAACGTTGGGCCTTCTTGGCCCCTGCAGATCCGGCGCCGGCCAGACGGTTGGGCATGGCAAGATGGCCTTCTGTTCAGCGGACAAATCTTACACCCACTTATCCTGCCTTACATGAGCCAGCTGTGTTGGGGCACAAGAAGGACATTCCCCATGGTTGGTGAAAAAGGAAGATTCAGCCCTCCTTATAGCTGGTTTTCCCCTCCTTGCTGTTACTCCATTTTAAAAAGTCTGTCAACAAGATTGGTTATATTGGAGCGCTCTTGCTCCTGCGGGGGGCTTGCAATTCCCAAAATCTATGTTGGGGGACACGGCCCAGTATAAAACTCCCACTTACTAAAAGGCACACTGGGGAAGCCCCCTCCCCTCCTTACAGTTCCCGCCCAACAAACCCCTGTGTTCCAGGTTTCCCCCATCCTCTCTGGTCCAAAGGGGATGCGCTTTGCAACAAGCCGTCTTTGCCTTTATAACTGTTTCCGAACTCAACAAACCTTACAGAAGACAACAGGAAAGGCAGATGGGTCTGGGAACTCTGGAGCACCCAGGGAGGAATTTATAGGCACCAGAATGCAACCTCGGGCCACCCTTTTAGCAACAGAGAATGCAATATTGATCCTGGGCTAATCGGAATTGAAATCATCCACCTGGATGTCAAAGGAGGCTGTATAAGATCAGCTAGGGCAGTGTTTCTCAACCTCAGTGACTTTAAGATTTGTGGACTTCAACTCCCAGAATTCCCCAGCCAGCATGAAATTGAGAAACAGGGATCTGGGGTCTAACGTTACCAAACCACATGTCTGCTTCTGGAGTTGGCTGGTTTCTGATGGTGCTTAAAGGCCCTGAAACATGATGTCCAGATGCACGGTGTCCCTTCTGCTGATCCCAAAGCACCCCGTTTGCTTTCCTTCCAGCCGTGCGCTCCTTGCCTTCAACTTTTCTCAGCAGGACTCAGAGCGCTTCCCATCTGGGCTCCGCTTCCTAAGTTCATTTTTAACCACACAAAAGGACAGGACAATCCTGCCAGATGGCTGCCAGCGATGGGTGTCGAGGGAAGCTGAGCAAGGGTTTCATTCGAATGAGAAATCCCTCTCTGAGCTGGGAGGGGAGGGGGACTCTCAAATAGATAGGGTGACTCTTTCCAAAACAGATCTTTCCCGTCCAGAAGCCATGGATTGTTCCCCTTCAGCACAAACAAGGTGACCCCAAGGATGGAAAGACGGAAATCGAGGAAAAAAAATTGTACTTGGGAAGCGGATTAAAGCAAAAAAACAAAAATCAGGAGCAGTGTGCAATTTGGTAAACATGACCTTAAACCACTTGGGGGGACTTGCTTCCTTCTACAAGATACTGATAGTATGTAACCCATTCCAGTTTGTTTGTTTGTCTGGACATGTTTCTAGTCCCTTGCATTACACATATTCCATTTTAAACAAGCAACAAGTCCTGCGAGGCGGGAATACAAACAGGAGAATCAGAAATCAGGCTACGCTGGTGGCAGAACTGACATTTATCTCTTCCCATAAAGATTCCCGGGAAGCAGTTTGTTTTCCACTTGCCCTATTTCATTTTCACAACAGTCCGGTGAAATGGGGCAGGTCTGGCAATCATGACGAGGCCAAGAAGGCACCCTGAACGTCATGTCTGCAGGGAGCTTTGAACCCTTGGCAAGCCAAACCCTGCCAACGACGACAGAGTTTTGATTTGGAAAATGCACTTCTGTTTAATCATGCCCCTTTTTTGCCCCCGAGGCTTTCCGGTAAACAAGACCCGTTTCTGTCCTCCTGGCCGAGTTCACACGTGAGGGTTCCCCGCCTTCCCTAAATCCCCTGACTTCTCCCCAGGCGCTGGACCATAAACGAAGCACCCAACTGGGATTCCCTACCCTCAAACCCATCCTCCCCGCCCGCCCGCCCGCCAACCGGGCTGGCCGGCGCAGCCCCGGAGACCCCAGTTCGAATCCTCCCTCGTCCCGGCGCCGCAGGGGCGAACTGGGGTCGGGTCGCCCCTCGCCCACCGCGCCGGGGCGTCGCGCGGGGGACGCTTCGGGGAAAGGCGCGCCGGGCTTGGGGAGAGCCAGAACTACAACGCCCATGATGCTCTCCGGGGCTCGGCTCCTGCCTGCCCGCTAGCGGCCGCCGCGGGAACGCGCGCTCCCAGCCCGGCGAGGACCCAGGTAGCGGCGGAGCTGCCGGCCGGCGGTCGAGGCGCGCTCTTCGGCTGCCGCAGAGCGCCGGAGGCAGGCAGGCAGGCAGGCAGGCGGGGAGCGCAGCTGGCCGGCCGGCTCGGGGGCCGCGGAGGGGCGGACGGGAAGGGGCGCAGCACCGCCGGCGCGGCTTCTCCGGGGGGGCGCAGATCGCCCTCCGCCGATGAGCATCCCGGGCTCCCCTTGAGCCGCCGCCGCCGCCGCCGCCGCCGCCGCCGCCGCCGCTGCCCGAGCCGGAGAGGCGAGCGAGGAGCGCCGTCATGGGGAACCGAGGCATGGAAGACCTGATCCCGCTGGTCAACCGCCTGCAGGATGCCTTCTCCGCCATCGGCCAGAACGCCAACCTGGACTTGCCCCAGATCGCCGTGGTGGGGGGGCAGAGCGCCGGCAAGAGCTCCGTCCTGGAGAATTTCGTGGGGAGGTGAGCGAGCGGGCGCGCCTCGGCGGAGCGGCTCCGCTTCCAAAATCCCCCTCCGTTTCATTCTTCCCTTCTGCTTGGCGGGGTGGGGGGGTGGGGAGAAAGAAAGGCCTTGGGGAATGCGCATTTTGGGTCGGCGGCTTAATGGCTGATCCCCCCCCCCCAAAAAAAAACACTGGGATGATATATGGAGATGCATTGGGAAGCCGAGGCAGGGAGGGGGCGTTCTCCCCACAAAAGGATTCCATCTTTTCCACCCTCCCTCCCACTGACACATTGCAGATGCTTTGGGGGGCAGGGGGAGCTCGCCTTGCCAAAAAAAGGGGGGGCTTGATTGACAGCTGGCGTTCTCCCGGATCACCTTGATTCGGATGCTAGACAGCCCATACCCTTCCCCTATCTATACGAGATATCCATAGAGAGATATATAGATATATATGTGCAATCTGTATACAGGTCACTCGCAACCCTTAGATGGTGGAACAGAAAGGCTAAGCTCGGATTTATGCTGCGGAGAAATACAGGCTGATAATGGACTCCAATCCTGCACATTTCAGGAAATTGGCAAAGGGGGGGTGGCAGCTACAGCAATGCCCACCCCTCTCTTCTCCTGAGGGATTTGCCGTGCGCGCGCACAGACACACACGCGCACACACACGCACACAGAAAGGAGCCATTTGTCGGAGGCCGGCAGGCTGCGCCGTGTTCACGCCTACGCTATGTTGTCGCAAGAGATTTAACCGTTATAATCCTATCTGGAAGGAGTGGGGCGAAAGCCTGGGGCACACAGCTCTGCTGTAGTTCAGCAACTCTGCAAGAAAGCCCCTTTTCTGCCTCTGTTTTCCTCCTCCTTCCCTCCCTCCTGGTGCTGCTTTTTTTTGGGGGGGGGGAATGTGTTGGCCAGAGGACTGTTCCTTGGGATGGTGGGAAGGCACTATTAGAAGGAGAGACTCAGGCAAAAGGCCGCACAGAAACCTCCGTCTGTTTATGTCATCTCGAGAGTGCACTGAAATATTACTGGGGGGGCAACAGGAGGGGAAAACAGCCCCCGTTTTCATGTTTTCCCAATGTGGGCACCCGCCGTTCGCCTCCCGTTCCCCAAAATGGTGCAGTTGAAGCCTCGGCGGGCATCTGTCCATTTAGTAAGGTCTTCTCCAGGTGCTTGTGGGCTGGCAGAGGGACTTTGGGATAGCTGGAGCTGAACGTTGTCCGCGTCAAGAAATTCATCAGCCACGTCTGCTGTTCATTCCCTGCTCTCTCCCGCCCCCCCCCCCCCCAGAAGTGGAATTTGCTGTCTCTATTTACGTGCCTCACCTGGACACGGGTGAGACACCAGGCAAGGCCAGATGCCAGCCGTGCCTCCAGATTTTTACCTGGTACCCACCAAGATGGAGGTGATGGGTGAAGTGGGCAGAGGTAAAGACCTCTTGAAAATGAAAATGGAAGGGTCAGGGACTTCCTTGCCCCCTGGCTTGGAGCTCTGTAGTTGGGAACACCCCACCTTGCCAGAAAATGCCAGCAAAACTACAGTGAGTATATTTTCTTTTACATGACCTTCATATCCGCCTCTGCAAAGGGCAGATTCTGTGCGAGTTCTGAGTAGCCAGCCATACAGTTCCTGGGGAACCAGGCAGAGCCTGGGCTGAGCCCCTTTGCAGTGTCCCAAATGCTGCAAGGGGTGCCCACCGATTCCCCCTAGAGAAATAGACCTTTCAAAATGGAATTCTGCTTTCTTCTGTCCCCAAAAAGAGGACATGTGTCTGCACTGATGACCCATCCTTCCCGTCTCCTCCCTGGAGGCCACAAGATGATGTTACGACGTTCTTGGGAAAGAATTCAAAAGGGCCAACTCCAATCCGGTTTAAGAGCGGAGGAATTCCACTGAAGAGCAGGTTTTGAGATTTAGGCCCAGATGCAAGATGGTTCTGCTTTTGCAAGGGACCCAAACAGCAGAAATCGGAGGAGATGCTTACTGGTGTGAAAGGCTGTGGGGGAGCCAGGAATAATTCATGTTCTTCTTCCAACCTCTTACTTGATTAATTGGCTGTTGCTCACTCATCTTTTTAATCATCTAAAATAAAGCATGACTCTTTTGCTCAAAGTGCTAACATGGTTATGTAATCAGCAGAAAAAGGTAGAGAGAAAAGGGGATGGAGTGAGGAGGTTGGTCAGTCCTGATCAACTGGCCCTCACCTGATCCAAAAGGGAAGGAAGGAAGGAAGGAAGGAAGGAAGGAAGGAAGGAAGGAAGGAAGGAAGGAAGGAAGGAAGGAAGGAAGGAAGGAAGGACAATCCTGTTTTCTACAAACAGAAAAGGTCTCTTGAAATATGAGGGAGAGTGATTCAAGCATAAATGTCATCAGGCTCCACATGCCCGATCTTCTCAAACAGGTGGTCAAATGGTCCATTTATGGTCTGCCTTTGGGGTAGAAGAGAAATGAGGTGACCTTTGAGGGTTCTCCTTGTTTCATTGAGAGCAGAGAGGTTGGATGGGAGGGCAGCATTCTGGTTTCTGTTCCTCTTCTAATGGATTTCTTCCCAAGAGAGCCATTTCAGATGAGCTTTCACTGGGTTTCCTCCACTTCTCCATCATGGCTGCAAATTGCATTACTGTAGTTCAGGATCTAAGACTGAGATCATGACAACTTCCTTGCTGGATTTCAGGATGGAGAAAAAGTTGCACTGAGCCTTGATCCAAGGCAGCAAAGAAGCTGGCCCTGCAACTCCTAAGGGTTTAATGGCAGACGTTGGACCATAATGATTCTATTGACGTTACACAGAATACTCTCTGACGTCACTCATCATCCCTTGATAATTTATTCCATTACACACAGCTCTACTTACCCCCAGCCTTCTCCATCTTGAGAATAGAGCCTGTATTAGGCCAGGATGTTGGAAGATGAAGTCCAGCACATCTGGAAGCTGGGGAAAGCTACAGAACTGCTTCAACTATGTTGTGCTGAAGGGCAGACAAACCCTAACCCTTTAAAAATATGCTGGTTGGATTCCCTTGGCTTAGCATCTCATTCTGTGATACCCTCCCTTTTTTTTCATCGTATATGCATTCCAGATTTTAAGAAGAACAGAAGAACATGAGGTGTGCAGCCACTTTCAAATAAGATCAGAAGTTGGCTGCTAAGGCAAATTTTCTGATACACGTAATACCCAAATATTTTCTGCTTCACACCCAAAAGCACATGCATGAATTTCTTCATGCAGGCCTACAAGGAGAGTCAAGCTCGTTTTACATCTGCCTGTCTGGAGGCTGTAGATTGACCGGATTCTGCCTCACCCTTTAATTTCCGCCAACACTTACTTCTTGATGGATCAGTCAAGTTGCTAACTTACTCAGGCCTTGAAGAGAGAAGATCTCAAGGTCTCTCATAATCCAACCTCAATGTGGTCCTTGAATTTTATGGCAAGCCTTGCTATAAAAATTGGCTTCTTAAGGTCACTGGATTCCCAAGGCTGTCTTTTAATTTGCCTCTTACATTTCCTTCCTTCTTTTGATTTTTATATTGAGGCTGGTTGGTTATATGGTGATGACTTTACCGTATTTAAAACTGTTTTTCTCGTTCTCCTGTAAATTACTCTGCACTCCTTTGGGAAGACAGTAACATGTGACATTAGTGTTTTCTCACAAACTATTATAGCTGCTACTGTCTGAATGAACGCTCTGGGGTGCCGGGGGCAATGTGTGATTCAACTGGGCTCCCCACTTGACTGTGATAGTGCCTCAGTTTCCCTGTTGGGCTGTTTGGATTTGATTTACCATTTGAACCAATCACACTTTCTCTGAGACGGTGCTAGAGCAAAAAAAGTAATATATTGGGAGTGAGAAAGGCAAATAGCTCAGGGTGATAAGAGTTGTATTTAAATACATCTGGACAACGTCCAGTAGGAATTAATTTGCCTTTGTTTGTTCGCTGAACTCACGTTGACACCAATGTTCTTCGTGACTTTGTGTTTTCAAAAGGGTAAAATGGAAGGCGATGATGACGGATAAATATTTTAAAACAATCCAGTTGTGTTAGTGTAGGAGGCCCAGCTTTCTGGCAAGTCCAGAATTTAGTCTGGGGAGGTGGTGTAAGGGGACCCCCAACCACTTTGGGAAACAATGATTTTGAGAAGATGCAACACCTTTTAACGGCAGGAACTGAATCTGTCCTGCTGGGCTCAGCCAATAATTTCTCTGAGTTGCTTGCTCCCTTAAAAAAACATCCTGCTGGAGTTTGAAGTCTCAGGGCATTTGACTAAACTAGCAGCTGTTAAGTTAAGTCTCATGCATATATATGTGTATGTGTGGATCCTTGCAACTGCCACATCCTTAAAAGCAGACTTCCTTCTGGTCTGAACAATCCCACATAGCAAAACACATTAGTGGAGGGGGGTGGGAATATTGCGTCTTTGTCATTTACAAGATGAAGTTTTAGCTTGAAATTGGGTGGGGGGGAGAGAACAATTTTCCCCTGATTGCTTCAGTGCTTAGAAAGGCTGCTGATGCAAGCAAGCATCAATGGGGCCCCCGGATTCTTGTTTGTTTCGATGTCTTTCGGCACTCTTGCTGCAATGTCTAATGGGAAATGGAGTCTTTGCAATAAAATTCATGCCTCAAGAAAGCATTTGTAAATCTGGAGCTAGAAGAAACGATGGCCAGATGTCAGCCTAAAGGCAGAGCCCAGGGTGAGGGTGAATTCCATGTCTGTTATAAAACCATTGATGTTTTTCAATAACTATTCATGCATTCAGTGTTATATTAGATGAAGCTACATAAATGAACTCCTCCTGAGGACATTTGAGTTAGACTGGTTAGTTCATGGCTTGCGCAAGCCATGATTTGGTTAACTGCGATTGAATCAACCAAACTTGGTTGCATTATGCTAAAGCATAAAAGCTGGTTTGTAAATCCCAATACTTCGGCTCCCAGAACCTGTTAACCCAAACCTCAGTTTGGCAAAATCTCTACAGGGTTGGTCTTTGATTTATGGAATTCATCCCCCATCTTTCCACCCCAAAATGGTACTGAAGGCAGCTGGGGATAGAAAAAAGAAAAATAGAAATACATCATTGAGGAAATACACAGGTATGGCAAAAGAGATAAATTAGGAGCATCCAGTTGGTTAAAACCCAGCATGTTTTAACGCCTGTCAGATGTCTTTATCTGATGCAAGAAGGGCTAAAGAGAGAAGGTTGGCCTGACCTCCTGGGTCAAGGAGTTCCACAGACCTTGGAACAAAGATTGAAGAAAAGCAGGGGGATGTTAGCCAGTGCTAACCTGACTTTGCTGTTCTGCATCTTTTCACCTGCAAATATTCTGAAAATGGCAGTGCTGGTCTTCGGCTGCTCGATTCACACGGGACCGACCCCGGTCTTCGAATTTCCAGATCTTCTTCCCTGGCCAGCGTCCTCTTTTTCTGTTGTGGGGGCTCCCTTGATGTCTTCCCTTCTTCTCAAGGGAGAAGACAGATTAATAGGAACGCAGGGAGAGTGAGGGACTCGCACCCTTGACCACTCATGTGAGGATTCTGGGAACTTCACTGTGTTTTTCCCTTTGCAACAAGGAAACAGAAGCTGTTTCTCTTCTGGGAAATGGACGTATGGGGGCTCCAGAGGCTTTTCAGCAACGCCTGGCTTGGAAACCGGGGCTTTTTGCAAAGTCAGAGGTGCTCTTCCCAAGAAGATCTGGAGGGGGTCAAGAATTGATCTAAGGCAGCAGGTTCTCCCTGCCGGCTCCCTGCCCTCCCGCTAAGGACGCCAGTGCCGTGCGCCAAGTCTTCCCGCTTCAGAAGCAATTAAGATCATCCTGTGGTTACAAAGCTGTTACCCTGGGAAACGGAGGAGACTCGAGCCCTGGATCTGGCAGCTTGAGAAGATGCGGTGCTTCCCGAGGGTTAGGGTTGCCATCCTGATGCCAAGAGGCCTTCGAGGAGGAAGATTTTCTCCTCGGTCCAGCGTCATGCGCCAAACACTCTCAGCCTCATTAGTGACTAGCCAGAGATACGGTGAGTCACGGTCAGCTGCGTCCCAGCCAACTGCCGACCGGGCTGTGTGGAAGCGCTGCACGTTTGCAGACGCTGGCAGCAACAGCTTTCCCGGCCAGGCGAGGGGGCCACGAGTCCGGCCCCCAACCTTGGATTTGCAACACCTTGGCTTGTAGCAAGATCCACTTTGGCACCTCCCAGGGTACCTACCACCCTGAAGTGCAACTCTCAGCTGCCTGTCTTTCTATCTTCCTATTCCAAACTGCCCTTCATTGAGAACCATGAGGACTAGAATCTCACACAGGGCTAGGGAAAGTCCCATACCTCAGTGGTAAAGCCCACATTTTGGGACAAGGCAGATTCCCCCTGCTCTGCGCTCGCAGCCTTGCAGAGTGCTACTATTAAAAGTAAAAACGCAATCAGCTTAAGTAAATAGCCAGAGACAGATTTCTAAAGAGGTCACTTATGCTGGACATGGGGAATGAGAGAGAAACTTCCTTGAAAATCGCTGGAGATTGGAAGCACCAAACTGGAGGAAAAATGGATGGTCAGATGGGTTGGGGACCCAAAATATCATTCTGCATTTTTTATACCCTAATCTGAAATAAACTGAGATTGGCTGGCATGCAATTCAAGTCTTGCTTGGCTCGTGGTCTAAGCCTTCCATATTCTCACCTACTATTACAAATGGCACATGAATGCTTTAAATTTAAAGCATTGAATTTAAATGTTGAGCAGAGGAATACAATTGGGTAGGCAAAGAGTCAGCTTTCTCTCTTAGGTGTGCAGAACAGCGGAGACCATTAGCAACGTATTCTTTAAAGTCTAATAAACCATCATCGTCTTTATCATCATCCATGGTTTGCTCAATCATAATTTACTAAGCCATAATTGGGTAGTTTCATCCAACATGCTGAGCCATAAATGATAGCTGAGGAAACTCAACAGCTAAATGCATGCAACACTCTGTAAACAAACAGGCCAGTTTGTGGTTGAGGATGGAGGGTGAATCAGTTTAACTGCCTTTCCTTCTCTGTCTGCACAGGCTAAGGTCTGAATCCGTGTTTGGAATTGCTGTGGCTAAAATATTGCATTGCAAAGCTAAAAATCCCGTGTTCTCTTTCTGCATAAATCAGCCGTAGGAGTCGGGGTGGAGACAATCATTTTGTTTTGCCACATAGACTTCGCCTGCATGGATTCTCAGCTCAGGTTGAATACGAAGTTGCCAAGTCATAGAAAACCTGTGTGTCGTATAGAAGCTAGAATTAATATCTCAATGTAAGGATTTCAACGTTTTTTGCCTTCTCCAAATCCAAAACAAATCTGGATAGATTTCTTTCACCCAGGGTGGACAGTGGGAGGACATGGTCCTTCGGGGGAGAAGGAGGCTGCTTAAGAATCTGAGCAGAGGTTGATGAATTGATATGGAGCTGGGATAGGGAAGAGGGGGGAAATCCTGGTGGTTTCCATTCTCAACTTCTGAACCTTTTGAATTAAATACCCCAAGGGGGTTAGTGGGAGCTTCTCCGCTTGAAAAAGTCCTACTCCTTGTGTGGATCATTTATGTTCCCATTGCACTGATGACCTTGCCTTTCCTCCAAGATCTGAAAGCTTAATATCCTTCCTCCCATCTTATTATATTCAGCACAGGCGTGCTGAGAAGGACCTTGTGTCCCTCAACAAGCTCCATGATTGAGGGGGAATCGAACCTGCGTCTCTTCAGTCCTAAGCTAACCCTCTTAACCCCTCTGGAAGCAACTTCTGATGTGCAGTGGATGACCCCTCCTGACCCATCTGCCCCTTGTTACGAGCAAGGAGGAAATGGAGCAGGGAATGGCTCTGCTTGTTGTCCAGGCTCTTGACTAGCTGGGGACTGAGCGAGTGGCAATCCTACTCTGGCGATCCAGGTTGGGAAAATGTGCTTCTCGGGAATTTCTACAAGTCTTTGTGCTTCCTTCCTTCCAAATCTCATTCTGGCCACTGCAGTGGTTGTAGCCAGCACCAACATCCTATTGCGTGGTTGTCATGGAAACTGGTGATAACTCCCGGGCGATGGAGGGAGCAGGAAGGAAATGGCTTGGTGGAACTGCTGGAAAGATGAAATGGAGGGGCCGTAAACGGCAGTGCCTGGAAAGCATTGTGGATTTGGGATGAGGCCGAGTTGAGCCATGGCTGCATAGCATCTTGACTTGGAACTGGGTGTTATTCCTTTGCTTACTTGAAGCTGAGAGAAGCCTCCTTTGAAGAGTCTCACGTTCTCCTAACCTTCCAAGAGAGACCACTGTCCTGAGTCTCTCATTGGGATAAGGACTAAATCATGTAATTTCCCTCAATTAGAGTAGCCCCATATTACTATTCCAGGAAGGGCCAACTTTATACCCTTAATATAGGTAGCCCTCTGTTTTTTTCCGTTTCCCCTGTTAGAATCCTATTCAAGATGTCCCCAGTTTGGCCCCAAGACAAATGTAGCAGAATATTTACCATCCTGGCTTCCATACAGCTGTTCTTTGGATGGGCCTCCCCAGGGAAGGCTCTTTAAGAGGTCTGTAACAAGGCTGGAAGTCTCTCCTACTGCAGATCCTGGAGAACATCTTGCTAATGGGTGGTTCCTGGCTGTGTGTCTCAAGCTGTGATTCATCAGAAAATTTCACCTCCTGCTTTCAGGCTGGTCAGAAATCAACGGCTTCTTTGTAGATTTTCCAACTCCATTAGGTTTCCATTGAATGCCACGCCAAGGCTCCGTCAACCAGGAGATCCAAGTGGTGCTGTTGGGGGTTATCACTGTTGCCCCTCCAAAACTAAACCAGGCATGCTGTGAATGTGGAGGGCCAAGATTTCATTTTTGCTATGTGTGAAAATGAACATCAGCAGTCACTGTCTGATGGAAGCTGCCTCCAGGAAAAAGATAACCTGACTTCAAAGAAGATAGCGAAGTTGTGTGCTGTTGTTGATTATGATAACTTCCTTTGTGGGTGAACTTTTGAAAGTCTTGGGCTGCAGGGAGATGTAGTATTTTCGGATTGTGACAAATCAGATGCCTCTTCAGATGCATATCAAAGTAGGAAGTACAACTAGGTGGGGAAAGAAGTTAAAGCAGGAATAAATATTGATGGCAACATGCAACTGTTGGTTTCAACTTGATGGCTTCTAAACTGGTGCCGAGTGCCCCGTTTATGGAGAGATTTGTGGTCCAGGGTGACAAACAAAAGATAAGCCGAGGGCCACTGTATTTTTACAATGAGGAAAAAGTGAGGAGTAATGAGTAAACCAAGGGTATCCTTGTTTGCATTGGGATATTATACCTAGTATTGCTGCAATCCAGAAACAAGACTAAAGAATGGAAGAAAATAATTCATGAGGATTTTTTTTATTTTTAAATTTCAGGGACTTTCTGCCCCGTGGATCTGGAATTGTCACCAGACGCCCCTTGGTTCTGCAGCTGGTTAATGCCACAACTGGTACGTGAACTGTTTCTTATTCCCTCCCTTCATCATGACACAGACTCAGAGCTGTTCCTCCAATTCTTGGAGCCCTTCCTGTTTCCCACAACTTCTCCCATGTTTTTTCCCCTTCTAATAGAGAGTCCAGAAGGGGGACAAATCAGTCAACCCACGTTGTCCATCTTCCCAAAAGCACGTGTTTGGGAGAGACCCAAAGTAGGAGGCAAAACTAGGTGGGGAAAGACATTAAGGCAGGAGTAGATATTGACAGCAACACACAACTGTTGGTTTCACCTTGGCGGCTTCTAGTGCTCCCAGGAGTGTCCAGTATTTGCAGAGGTTTTGCTGTCCAGCGTAACAGATAAGAGATAAGCCAGGGTCAAGCTCTGAAGTCCAAGCTAGAGAAACCTGGCAGTGGTCCAAAGGGATGCCAAACAGCAAAAGGAATTCCAGGTCCAGGATGGGAGAGTAGAGCTGTTGGAGGTATTAACTGGTGTGTGATTTTCCTCCAGTGTAGCAGCACCTGTGTTCAGGCTACTTGCTTTGCCCACAAGGAGGAAAAGGGGGAAAATGAACTCATTCCAGGGGTAGATGGTCGTTGTCCCTTTCCCTGTTGAAAATCAACCTGCGGTTCTTGGTGGGTGAACAACGGTGGCCAACAGAAGTAGAACATCAACATGCCGATTTAAGATCTCCCCATCTGTGATCCGTGACTCCTTGTTTGCACAAAGGAGTTGCCACATCCTGTTGTGTTGTCCCTGTGCCCTTTTCTAACCCTCCCCTTCCTGGTCTAGAATATGGTGAGTTTCTACACTGCAAAGGGAAGAAGTTCACAGACTTCGATGAGATCCGTCAGGAGATCGAAGCCGAGACCGACAGAGTCACTGGCTCCAACAAGGGCATCTCCCCGGTCCCGATCAATCTGCGAGTTTATTCTCCACATGGTAAGTCATGGAAGCGTACAAGTATGGGGAGCAGAAGTCTACAACCCCATTTCATGTGATGGTGGAAAGCCCTTGGATCTGGGGAGCCCATATTTTAGGTGGAAAAAAAGCTTATAGGGAGAGAAACATAACATCGAAGCTTATAATAAGATGGCTGGCGTCATGTGGCATTCTTAATCGCAAACTAGCCAAACTGATTTTGACCTAGTGAGTTGTGCGAACCCAGCCTGTGATGTGAGACATGCAAATCCTCAATATTGGGTAAATTAAAAAAATGAGGGTTAAATCAACTAAAAGTAAGCTTATCACGTAACCCCAGATGATGGGCCGGGCTGAAATCTGGATAAAAATCCATCATCAGTCCCACTAGCAAACTCCGCTGGAAAAGAAGGGCGTTGAATTGATAAAAGGGTACGCAATATTTATGTCCTCAACCAAATGTCCAGTGTCCTTCAACAGAGGAAGAGCAGTGATTTTGCTTTAATGCCAAGCACGTTCTCTGCTATTTTTTCTGTCATCTGTCTGGAAAAAGCTTGCAGACAACATGGAATTTTAGCGCTATGGATACAGGTGAACCGAGTGTCAGATTTGAGTCTTTTCTCCTGTACTCGTCCCATACAGCCAAGTAAAGAAAAATACAGTTTTTTTTTTAACCATTTTAGGCTTGCAATTTTGTGCAAACCAGTCATCATAGTTGCAAATCGGTTTTAAGTCACCAATGGCAAACCAAGCCAAGTCGACTGCCAGCCAGGTGGACAACGCTGGATTGTTTTGCTCACTTGTTTACAACAAGCTAGAGCTGGTTTAAAACCACATAACAACAAACCAGCAGTTGGAGAAAGCCAGACGTGATTGATCCTTCCCTGTCTCGCAGGGTAGAATGAAAGAATTTGAACACAGAGATAGCTGTGGGTCTGCTTTTGCTTCTGCGCGTAAAAGATCAATCCTGGTTTAGCACAGTCTTCATGGCAAACCTGTCTGTCCAAATTTTGAGGGCCTGGAGTGAAGGTTCTCCTGACTCACCTTGATAGCAACTTTATTCCACTTGCAGTTCCTTTCAGGCTTCCAACAGCTGTACATCCATGAGTCCTTCTGGGTCCTGTAACTCCTTCTCTTCTTTCCCTAGTCCTAAGTCTGACGCTGGTGGACCTTCCTGGGATGACCAAGGTTCCAGTTGGAGACCAGCCCCCAGACATTGAATTCCAGATTCGTGACATGCTCATGCAGTTTGTCACCAAAGAGAACTGCCTCATCCTTGCTGTCTCTCCTGCCAACGCAGACCTGGCTAACTCCGATGCTCTTAAGATCGCAAAAGAAGTTGACCCTCAAGGTAAGGGCCATGCTTGTGGTTTTGGCCTTGTGTCTATTTGTTTCCACAAACCAGGTCTTTTTGTTTCCTGAATTATGGATTATTGCAAGGATCAGGCCAAAAAGAACGAGAAGAGGTTGGGTTCACGTTGAAGGAGTCATACCCTTGAGATGAAATGGAGCACGGGAGATTTAGGATGTACAAGAGAGAAGCACCACAGTGTCTGCAGGGAGAAGTGATGCCAGTGTTTCATGATGTCATTGTGCAGATTACACCATGATGCCTGTGACATCATTGTGGAGTCTAGAAGAAGGTGCAGGCTAGAAAGTGAGATTACAATGCTTCTAAATAGCACTAGACTAACTGGCACCAGTTATAAACACTAGAGAAACGTCACGTTTCTGTTGTTTCCAACAGGCAATGGAAGTATCCTACAGCAAAACATACTTTATATTAACTGGAGATTGTGCTAACCTTGAATGCTTTGTTTTCTTCATAATGGAAAAGTCCAGCCCCTAATTCTCTTGTTAGAAATTCAAAGGATGTCTGATTTACTTGCGACCTAACAGGCCAACGTACCATTGGAGTCATCACCAAGTTGGACCTCATGGATGAAGGAACTGATGCTCGAGATGTTCTGGAGAACAAGCTGCTTCCACTAAGGAGAGGTAAAGGTCCATTCCTTTTCATCTTCATGTGCCTTGCTTTCTTCTGAAATCCTTCTTTGCACAGTTCTCTGACCACATGTCTTAGCAATGCTATCACTCTTCTTGGAAAGACTTTTCTCCTTGGCTGAAGTAGGGATCCAGATGTAACCACTGAGGTTAGCCTCGAAAGCCCTAAACAGTTGACAGTTTCCATGTCTTGATGACCATCACCTTCCCTTGAGACACACTGAAAGTTGACACTGTGTTCTCCCTGTGGTTTTTTGCCTAAAAATAACGTGTGCTGAGATAATGTAAAATGCTGAAAAATACACTTTTTTTTGTAATGATGCTGGAATGATAATGTTGACCTTCTGAGACCCATCCTAGATGTCAAACTGCTAGATTCTTTTATCCGTTGCATTTCTAGGAACCTGGGTATTCCTTGATTAGCTGGCATCCTGTTATTTTGTGGAAGGAGCATATGTTCTTATTTTTCCCGGTAGAATTGAGATGGGTGAATGTAGCAGAACTTCCTGGATGGCTTCTATCTTGATTCTCTGGTACATGCCAAAAGGAAGGAATTAATTTTCAAGGCATCCTGTCCATTGTTAAAGAAAATTAGAAGGGAAACACACACAGTCATGCAGCTTGAAATTCCAGTTTCAAATACTCCAATTCCTCTTCTGCCTAGCCTTCCTGCTGCTAGTGTGTATACAATTTTAGCATTCCCCCATTTCCCTGTATGACTTCTTAGGTTTATGCAAATTTGGAGATGTTCTACTTTCCGCTGGAATGCATAGAACTTGATACCTAAAAGCTGGTGCTTGAGAGATTAAAACTCCTCTTAGAATCTTCTCCATCTTACAGTTTTAGAAGGTATAATTTCTAGTTCTTTGTCCCCTGATGTTTGGATTTGTCCTTCCTTAGGTTACATCGGGGTGGTTAACCGGAGCCAGAAAGATATCGATGGGAAAAAGGACATTCAGGCAGCCTTAGCTGCAGAACGCAAGTTCTTTCTCTCCCACCCAGCATACCGGCACATGGCGGATCGTATGGGCACTCCCTACCTGCAGAAAATACTAAACCAGGTAAGGTTTACCTCCAGAGCCGCCCGAGTCAAAGGCTAAGATAGAAATCTGCCCCTCTTGGATCTGCAGACCTCAACTGGATAACCGTTGTGTTATATATCTTTCAAAATGAAGACGAGAGGTTTTCACATTGAACTAAGCCATCAAGTGGTTGGGTTTGGCTTGGTTGAAAGCAGAGCACGAACTCATCCATTGCAGCTTGTGAACAATAGTTTTGGCTTAGGGTTCTTTGAGAACCCAGAAACGGCGGTTTATTCAGCAAACCACGTTTAAAACAAACCATGCCAATCCAGAGCCCAGCCTAGGTGCATGATTTCAAGGGACTGCAGATCATTTGCTATGCACTGTGCAAGATGACTGTGGAGTTGTTGATATGAGATGGACACCCATATAAATGATTGAAACAAATGCAAAATAAATTATTCAATCAGTTACTTGACTCCATTAACGCTTTTTAAATGGACTGAACATTTCCTGAATTAATACAGAGCCCTCCCCACCTCCAGTATGCAGCAAGGATGAGGCAGGACCAATCATAGGTTGCCTCCAGGCTACTTAGAAAATGATGGTGTGCAAAGATCAGCTAAGGTTGATCAGGACTTGGGCCACCATTTGTCCAAAGTGTGAAGCCGGTGAAGGAAGGGGGGCATAAAAGCACAATTTGGCCCATGGATGACCACCCTTTTGCCTCTGTTGTGCAGCAACTGACCAATCACATCCGAGACACGCTGCCAGGCCTGCGCAACAAGCTCCAGAGTCAGCTGCTCTCTATTGAGAAAGAAGTAGACGAATATAAGAATTTCCGCCCCGATGACCCTGCCCGCAAGACCAAAGCTTTGCTCCAGTAAGTCCCACATGGAGAGTTTGCTCTTCCGTTCAAAATGCTCTAAGGTGAAGTCTTTGGGGACTCCACTGATGTTCAGGGTGGCATCTCAGGAAATGCCACAAAATGTAGGCAGAGACAGGACAACCCCCCCTAAAAGTTGGGTCTAGGCCAAACCCAAATTTAACTTAATGTAAATGTCATTAAACATTCAGCCCACTTAACTAAATACTCTTAGTAAAGCTATAGCAATGGGACAACCCCTTCTATGCCTTTAATGATTTTCACCTGTAGTCATATTCAGAATTATAATTTGGAAGACTACACCCAGGCATTTTTTAAAAAATCATGATTCATCAGTGAAAATTCGAATGTGCCAATCAACAAGCAGGAATAGTGTTAGTGTCAACCGCTGGAGAAAGACTTTTATAAAAATTTAAAAGGATCATCAGCAATCAGTGAAAAATGAATCAGGAAGAAGTTAGGGAGTCTTGCGGAACAGAAAATGTCAACTGTGAACCTTAGAATGGAGAGAACTTACCTCCACCCGTGCTTGTTCTAAGAAGTAGGGCCAAGAGCAAAACTTTTTGTAAGCCACACAGTCAAGAATGTTCCATGAAGTTCGAGCAACCCTGACCATGGGCTGAAAGCAGGAGCACTTTGATCATTCTTGGAAACAAAGTGGAAGCCAGAGCAGATGTTTCCACCATAACAATCTTTTCCCCTTCGTGGCAGTGAATCTTTTTCCTCCCCCAATGCAGGATGGTTCAGCAGTTTGCTGTGGACTTTGAGAAACGCATCGAAGGTTCTGGAGATCAGATCGATACCTATGAGCTCTCTGGTGGTGCTCGGATCAATCGCATCTTCCACGAACGATTCCCTTTTGAGCTGGTGAAGGTAAGACTAAGCCTCCGATTACTGTTTAGGCACTTCCTTCATCCTCACATCTTGATGTCCCATCTTAATCTGTATCTCCCAGGCTGAGGTCATCTGTCTTAAACATGGGCCTGTAAGTCCAGAACTTCTAGGTTCTAACTAAATACATAACATGGTTTTCAGTTTTGATTTATGCCACTAACATTTAAGTAAAATCAAGGTGGAATACTTACAAATAGTCTCGAAATGGTTAACCCTCCAACTTCTAAGCAGTCGTAAGATCTCATCCATCTGGCAACAAAGGCACCAGTTCAGTTAAGACTGAGCTAGAATTTGATAAAGATTTGGGCAGCAGATATTGGTCAATGGAAGAAAGATGGTTCTAGGACAGCCATACAATTACGTTCTAGTTGCCAAGCTGCTTAGTCTTTCTCCACATCCCATAATGCCTTTCAATACAGTACGTAGCTTTGTTACAGCAGGATGTAGCCATCTCCCATGAGGATTAGAGCTGAACATCTGGAAGTTAATCAATGCGGTTACCCAACAGAGAAATAAAAGATGAGGTTATGTTTCTGAGAATACTGGGAGATGTTCTCCCATCATGTTTAGCAACTCCAGGTTAAAGAAGGTTGATCCATCTTCTCCATTACATAAAGTAGTTCTTCATTTGGCATGTTCCCCTCTTGGCGTTCCTGGTCGCACTCATGTCTCTTTCTCTTGGTGTAGATGGAATTTGATGAGAAGGAGCTCCGAAGAGAGATCAGCTATGCTATTAAGAACATCCACGGTATCAGGCACGTATTCCTGCCACAGAGGCATAGCCTCTACCACGTTCCTCTGACAGTATCTCTAGAATTCTCAGGTGTGAATCCAGAAGACTTCAGAGGTATGGTAGGTTGGCAGACTGACCCAAATACCTGCCCAGGCCACTGTCTTTGAAACATTTTGGTAGGTTCTACTATTAATTATTGGTGGCCTGCATGTTCTTTTTCCTGAGATGAAGTTTCCTCTCTATGTTGGGAAGATACGTTGTCTCGAAGAGGACAAGGAAGTGGGGAAGTTACACCCGCTTGCCCATGTATAGTTTTAGGTTGCTTTTCTGTATACCGACAAGAGCTCAGCTTCACAATCTAGTAGTGAAGTAATGTGTCTGAAGCTTTTTCAGATAGACCTACTAAAGGTCAGAACCAAATGAGTTAGACTCCCCACCGCCTGTAGGCTGGACAGCACAGCCAGCCCTATTATTGTAGGTGTTCCAGAAGGAGGGATGTTTTATAATTTGGTAGTGTTTGATCTTGGAGCTAAACGAAGTAGATTGGCCCTCTCCAGACTAATGTGCAAAAGGGGACCCAGGTTTTGGATTCCATGCTTCTCACAACCCTACCAGGTAGGGATCAGGTTAAATGCACACTTAAATGAATGTTAAGATGTGCTTTAATGTATATCATGTGCAAGAGTGCATCATTTAGCATAAGGTTTCTACAGAAGCTTACCAGAAAATATGCATACAGTATGAGATGCACAATGCTTAAGTATTTTTTTAAATTTCATCCTATGTTAGTGTAGGTAGAACTGAGATAGAGTGAGTTTAGGAATGAAAACGCACAAAACAGATGTTGATGGAGAATAGCCTGATTTGGCCATACCTATCTAAAGAGCTTTGCCATCAAAATTTGACTGGCTTGCAACATGCAGCTTTTACAGTGTAGACAGAGGTTAGCAGACCAGCTCCAGGATGACTTCCCACCCTCCCCCAGAGGACTTGATGATCCTCAGCCACAACTTTCCCACAAGGGACGGGCTCATGTTTGGACAGACTTCTTGGGTCACAGGCAAAGATGGAGAATCTCCATTCTCATACTGACCACCCAACAACATCTTATAAAATGGCCATACAATTCTGGAAAATAAGGTGTTCCAGAACTAGGAGAAGACCAGCAAGTCTTCTTGCTGCCTTTTGTAAATGGAGTTGGATCCCTGAAGGATGAAGGTCAGGAAGCTGGTTGGATAGACCTTAGGGAATTCTTGTTGACTCAAGGATTGTCTTTCTGGGTTTCACATTTCCACCCCAACAGGCCAGCTGGCTTTCTGCGCAATGAGTAACCCCTTTCAAACTTTAATGCAATGCAATGACGTTCTCCTTGCCCTATCTCCCTCCCACCTTGTCCTCTTGTCCTCTTCCACCACTATCCCGCGTGTTTAGAACTGGTCTCTTCACGCCTGACATGGCCTTTGAGACCATTGTGAAAAAGCAAGTGAAGAAGATTAAAGAGCCGTGCCTGAAATGCGTGGACATGGTCATTTCGGAGTTAATCAATACGGTTAGACAGTGCACCAAGAAGGTAAACCCGGGAAGGGGAGCATGGAGTCCTGACATGCTGGTGCCCGCCCCCCGCCAGCTGAAGCACAGCATTTGTGATCTAGGGTGCTGATCCTGCCTGGCCGCAAAACTCCTGTTGTTTTCTTCCGGTCTGCCCTTCTTCACAGCATGACTAGACCTGAGTGAATCCTGCCTGAAGCTTCCTAGCCAATCAGAAACAAATAGCAAAGCTTAAGTGGGTGACATGAGTGGTCAACATTTCTCCAATCAAAGCTTGGAGATGCTATTCTGGAATTCCGAAATTCCGCAACTACGAGCTCTTATAGAGAATATGGAATAATTGCTTTATATTCGCTTTAGAGTTGTGAGGTTTTTTAAAATAAAAAGCTACCGTCTTCTCTCATTGCTGTCCAACATCTCCATTTGATGCTCACGTAGAGCATGTCTGGGAGGCTTGCGATCTTCAGCAGTTTGAAGAAACCAAATTTATAAGGCGAAAACAGAGGTAGGATTCTAAGAGTGGTTTTATGAGATTTGATAAGAGCACGCATTACAAAATTACATTTGCTGATGCTTCCCTTCATCTGGGTTGGCTGTCTGATGCTTTCTTTCCTTTCTTCCTTTTTTCCAAATTGGGATATATTACTTCAAACCCATGGATGAGCCTTCCTTTTGCCAACTGTATTTGGAAATATTTTAAAAATGGTTGTAGAATTGATCCACAAGTTGGTGGTGGAAGGTGAAACGGTACAATCCCCAATATAGCTAGTTGGGTCTCACACATTTTTTCTTTTCCAGAATTCATCCCAAAACCAAAAAAATACACATTTTGGAACAATCTGTAATATTGAATAATATTGACTGTTGAACCAACTTTACCACTTTTAAAATCCTATGTCTGCCTTCACCTCTGAAATATGCGTGTGTGTTGAGTCTTCAGATCCTGAAGATACCAAAGATGGTATTGCATGGATCGGTTTTTACATCTCCAGAGCTTGGCATGTTTTCTGATTGGCTTGGTTTGGGTCCAGCTCCCAAAGAGCAATGAAGAGTTGAAGATCATCAATTTTAAAACATCTCCCTCTCTCAGTTGCTTATGACTGTCTCCCAGCCTCATGGAAAGGGCGACCCTGGAAGATACCAGCTTGCATATGTTAATGTTTTGATTGAGAGGAACACAGAGAGCGGTTCCGATCTCAGCTCTTCAGCTTATTTTCTGAAGCTGAACAAAAATAATAATGTGAGGGAGCAGGGGAAAGTCAGGAGACAGACCTGTATCTCAAGCATGGCTCCAGGTACTGGCAGTTTTATTTTCTTTCTTTAAAAAAAAAAGGCATTTGACTAAAAGTGTGGGAACCTGGAATGCTTGCTGTCTTGGACAAGCTGTTGGCCATTTGGGAGCAGGTAATGGGATGGGGGAGAGTTGGATAGAGCTTGAGAATGCTCTTGGTAGTAGACAGTCCAAGGAAAAGGAAAAATTCATGGCTGCTTTGGCAAGAAACCACAGTAAGACTGGTCAGAACCCTTTGACAAAACGGACGTACCTGCCGCAGGTTCCTCAAGGTTCTAGAATGCTGGGAGGAGTTTTTTCTTTCTCTGTCCTGCTGTCTTGGGGGGGTTCCTGTGTCTATGAGGAGCACCCAGAAATTTGCCATTCGCTCCTGGTAATCACTAGCTCTTGGGCTGCCAAGTATAGAGTGTCATCTGAACGATTGGATTGGAAGGGCCAATCCTCCTCACCCAGCCCCCTCTGTTAATTTTCCTATGAGTCAGTCCACATTCTCTACTTTTCCTTAAGCCCTTTTCTGCTTCTGAGTTTATTTCTTTGCTTATTTCCCTCCACATTCTTTCTCCTTTATGTTCTTTCTCTTCCCACCTCCCTCACCCACTCCCACGAGCAGAAGATCCATACCTCTAGTGAAAGCCTGTTTAAAGCTGATGTGTTCTGAGGGACAGGAGAAGGAAGAAGAACAAAAAAGAAAGGAAAAATAAATGAACGCTGATTATAGAGTAGGGATGGGGAGAACCAGGGATGGCAGGCTTGAGACACGATGTGATGGATCTAAACAGGGAGGAATTATGGGAGTTTGAAAGAGGAGAGAAGAAATGTCAGCGATTGGGTGGTGATGGCATAGTGACCCTGATGTTACTCAAAGAGGGCCAATATATAGAACCCTCTTTGCATAACATCAGCCTGTGATGCAGGAGCTCTGAATTGATCCATTTTTTTCAGCCCCTCAATAACCAAAGCAACCCTGGTGGGTGTACAAAAGAACAAAGATTAAAAACAGTTGGTGAATTATGGGTTCACCAACCTTCAGTTTATGCCCAGATGGTACTCACTGTAAAACAACAGTGATCACTAATTACTCCACACTAGGATAGTAGCTTGTCTGATTTTCTATTTCTCAGCAACTTCATTTCTGTAGCAGTTGTTTTCATGGGAGTCCCAAGATACACTAACTTGAGACAAGGTCAAAAGATGTAGGAAGTCATCTGAGTCCCACCATGAAGCCCAAACCACAGCTTTTCCCCTCCTCCCCCACACATCACCCTGGTTTGGGGTGATCCTCATTTCATTTCAGAAGTTTAAGGCAGGGAGGGATGCCTCAGAGAACTGAGCCTGGGAAGAAGATGCCTTCACCTCTTGGCCAGCCCTGAATTCGCTAGATGTGTGTGACAGTCTGTAAGCATGTATGCGCATGAGAGAGAAAGAAAGGAGGGAAGAAAGCTGAAGATAAAGGACTGGTCCTGCCACGAGACAGTGTGAGGCCGTTGACTCAAGCAATAAGTCCAGAAAGTGGTGGGCAAAGGTTGACCTGTTGACTTGCTGCTTTTGAGTGGAGGCAGCTGGTACTAAAGCAGTGGTCAGTCTGGTGGGCTTCTGTGGATATCAGCAGGAGCCTCAGACAAGCAGATTCCTTGGGCCAATCATAGAAAGTGCTTTTGATTAGCCCACAACATCTCTTTATTACTAACGCTGTGCATGGGTAAAAGAGATGCTGCAGTGCTGAACTGATTGCATTTCTGCAGAAGGTCATGGCAAGAGAGCATGGCATTAAGATGGTTGGGATGGCCTTTTTTCAACTGAACAGCGTGCAGGTGCTGTATGCTAGTGGAACAGTGGTGAGATCTCCTTGGCCAGAGGTCTTCAAAGAAAGGGTGGATGGTCATCTGTCAGAGAAGCTCTAGTAGATCTTGGACCGAGCAAGGTTTGGATTAGGTGACCTAGACATGCCTTGGTAACTCTATGATTCTAAGAAGATGGGACATTTTAACTTGGTTTCCAAAGTTAATGTCACACAGGGAGATTTGTGTGTTGCTAACACGTTCATTGCTACCTTCCCCAAGTTCTCAAGATTCCCTGTGCATTTCAGTGTCACCACGAGAGAGCCAGCAGTGCTCAGGAGAGAAGGAAATCCAGTCTGGATCCCAGCCTCAGTTTGAGAGAGGAAAGGAGGAGAGGAGCTGGAGAACCATCCCCATGTGTCCCCATTCATCATTTTTAAATATCACCCCTAGCTTGCCATTTCCCACCCTTTTTCTAACCTGCAGAATTCACTAGATGCTTGGCAGCACACGGAGTCCTAAAGTGATGCTCACCTGGGTAACATCTGCCTGTGGAGTGATCCGGAGAAAGTCTCACTTCTCTCTCTCTTTTTTTTTACCTTGTGTTTTTTCTCTTCCTCTCTCTCTGTCACTCTCTCCTCCCTCTGTCTGCTTCATGCCTTCCTTACCTCCTTGTTGCTTCTTGCCCCACCCACCCACCCACCCACCTTCCCTGCTCCTTTTCATCGTGCAGAACGGGTCTCTTCACGCCTGACCTCGCTTTTGAAGCCATAGTGAAAAAGCAGGTGCAGAAACTGAAGGAGCCCTGTCTGAAGTGTGTGGACATGGTAGTAAGTGAGCTCACGTCCACCATCAGAAAGTGTAGCAACAAGGTAAAGAAACTGCAAAAGAGAGAGAACTACTTCCCCCCCCCCATAAAAAAATGCCACTTTTTCGTGCACGCAGGCATACCCAGAGGAACGCACAAGATGTGCACATGGGACAGCCAAAGGAGAAAGAACAAGGAGACCCCATGTGGTGGTTTTCTCCATTAGAGTAGGACAATTGCCAGAGGTGATGTGCGTAGAGTAGGAGGTCTGATAGTTGTGAAGCAAGAGGGGTGATCAAGAGGTGGCAGGATGAAGATGCTTGTTGGACCATAAGAGGCACGTTCTACTTCTGAAACAGCAAAGGACAATGGCAGGAGATGGTGGGCTTCCATCTCCTGCTTGTGAGTGCTCCAAAGGTCTCTGTGTTGGCCTTTTCTCGAAGAAAGAGCATACGGGCATGAGATGGTCTTAACATTTCATCTTTGCCCTCTGGAGCAAAGTCTCTACCTGATCCAGCTGGAGCTTCACCCTGATGCCTGTGAAAGACAAAATCTGACTACCAGATGTCTTTCTATGGGCCCACAGCTGAATTTTATTTCCTTCAAAACTGCATTTCCAACATTTCTTCTCTTCACTGTGACATCCCATAAAAAAAAAAAGCAGTTTTTCTTGGTAACAGTAGAAAAGTAGCTTTCTATTCCCTTCCTCTTCTTTTTTTATTTTTATTTTCCAGTCTAGCTCTGGATATTTTTTAGTGGTCTCCCATCCAACATCTTAAAGTTGCCCATCTGGAGGCAGACAGGTAATTCAAGATGATCTCTGGCCCCTTAAAGATTTCCCTGCCCATCCTTCAGCTGAAGCGGAAGCCCACCTCTTTGAACATCTGCCTAAGACAGAGGATGAGCACCAGTTAGTGAGACCCCCTCATTATTCCAGCTCTTTATATTTCTTAACTTCCCTAGTTTGTAGTTGAAAACCTCTTTGAGGTCAACTACAAGTATTTCAAACCTTTTGAAAGGGAAGGCTTTGAGAAAGAATGGATTTCTTCTGCCCTTCCACCTCTTTTCCAAAAGATGCATTCTGAGTCCACCTTCTGGGGTATGTTTTTTGGACTCCTGGACGCCGTTAGATGGCGCCACGCACCTCTTTCATCTGGCATGCTTGCTCTTGACTACTACGTTGAAAGAACAACTGGCGTGAACTCCAGATTCTCAACTTCCCCCGTTTAGATAATCCGTTCAGAGTTGCAACGGCACAGCTCCTCGGACCGCATCTAGGAATGCAAAGAAAGACATTGGGGTAGAATCAAGGGAGGAGAAGAGGAAGGGAAATAACATCCTTATTTGAGGGCGTAACGTGGAGGCGAAAAAGGGATGTGTTTTCCAACGCAGGGGCAAAGGGCGTGTGTAGGAAAGGTTAGCCTTGTGGAAGGTTTGCTGGCTGGTTAAACCACAAGGGTCTTTCGAAGGACCTGCATGTTTCAAAGGCAGATGCAAGTAACGTCCTTAGAAGGAGGAGATGTCAGGCAGGGGTTCAATTTTCTGCTGGGCATTTCTGAAGCTCACCCTTCATTAGGCACCCAAAACAATGGCAAGCCAGGAGGATTTGTGAGCAATTAAGGCTCGCTTTCCCAGCTCCCCTCTCTGTCTTTTACCTTCGGATAAAATTCGGAGATTCCTTTCTATTGGCAACTTCCGCTGGACTGTGGAGCGAAGCCACCCTGTGGATTCTTGGTTTTTTCCCCCCTAATTTGGTTCGAAGAAGAGTTGTATTGTCCAGCCTCTCTTTGTTTGAAAACTCCAGCAGGCAGGGAGTTTCGCAGCTGCATATCCCCAACTCAGCTCCCGCAACCCAAAAGACACATGGGCGTTGGCCAGGATGAGGGGGGAAAGGAAAGGAAGGTGTCCTGCTGGTGGTATTTCAGTCCTTTGGCAGATGACAACCTTCCTTGGGAACCTGCATCAGATGTTTCGAAATGCTATCATCCCGTGGGCCCCTTTGGGTGGACGTGAACTTGAGACTTTGCACCTGGTGCCTCTTCTAAAACAACAGCTACGTGCATTTCTTTACCTGCTTCAGACCTTGAATTCCTGCTCCCAAATGTTCCGCAGCAGTGATCTCATTTCAGGCAGAAGCTGCAAGAAGCAAAAAGAAGCACGTTTTGAAAATCCTGCATCCTAGGCCATCCCTGAAAAATCATCACGAAGGGTTGCTAAACGGCACAGGAAGTGAATCCATCTGTTTTCCAAGAGCTGCTGTGTGGGTGTCAGCGAATGCTTGTGAAAGAATTGAGTTTGGAGAAGAGATGACAGATTTGAACCACTGCCGGAGAGAGAGATCAAAATTTTCAGAGCAGGGGAAAAGAGGCAAACGCGTACTTTAGCATGTCCTGGCCCTCTTGAAACGATAGGAAAAAATGTGGGGGGCTTGGGAAACAGGGTTTTCCCAGTGTTGGGTTTGGGAGATGATTGGGAAGGATGGGAAGTGTAGTCCAGCACGGTGAAGCACTAACTTGGGAAAGGGTGATCTATCCTGGTGGAGACTCATTCTCCAAGGTTTTCAGGGGTCACCGATTTCATTTGCCCGACATCCCAAACCAAACTGCCATTTTCTGCATTTGCGTAGGATATCAGACCATGAACTAACCCATAGGGCTGGACCAGGGCGCTTTTCCATCGCTTCCTTCGTGTGTGAGTCAGACTTGATGCTCCGCCAGAAAGCACAGCTTGTCAACATTCTGCTAGCCAACCATTAAATCTGAATTCCAGCTCAGGGCTAGGATATCCATTTGTCGTGACAAGGAGTAGAAACAGGGGCACTGGGCTCTGGGTGCGTCAACCCACGTGAAAGATTGACCCCTCCGGGGCATCGCGACACTGCAGATGTACAGGTTGAGTTGCCAGGCAAGGGGCCCCAAGGACAGAGGGAACCAAGGAGAGGGGCAGAGGGGGGCAAGGGTCCCGAAAGGCAGGGGAAGGGGCCAGGGCTGTTTACAGGAGGATGTCAGGCTAGCCATGTAGCGGGAGATGTACTGTAGTGGGTTACAGTGAGAGGCATCTGTTCTGGAGTCAAAGCCAGGAGCAGGAAACGGGGTTGCTGTTGGTGCTGAATTTGATGGCAGCCCATGTTCGTTGGGTAAACCAGCCCCCTCCTCCAGTTTGCCTGCTCTCTTGTTCAGAAGGATGGCATTTCTGGGTGCTGCTTGTGTGACAGCCCCCTTACCCCCCTCTGTGCACCCCAACGCATGGCCCTTTGGGGTGTGGTCGGCCTGCGACGTGACTTGCTCGATGCCCAGCCATGCCCTCTCTGTGCATGTCCTCTTCCCCCCACAATGCTGGATGCTTTTCCCGCATGACTTGTGCAAAATGTGACGGTGATGGAACAAACGGCGGGGAATTTTTTGCAGCTTGGCGAACTTTTTTTGTGGGGGAGGAGGGGAATGTGGTGGTGTATTCTTTGGATAAAAGAGCTGGGAAAGGTTTTCCAATTTCCAGGCTGGTTTTATTTATTCCTTTGACATGGTTCTTTCTGTCTCCAGCATGAAAGAAGAGGATCTCCAAAACAATAGGCATTAAAATGTCCTAGAGAAATAGTCTACCTAACCATTGTTTGAGAAGAGGAGCACAGGAATGATGGTGTCCCTGTTAAAGCCACTGAGGGTCTTCTGGACTGGGTGGCCATCAGTAACTAATATTCAATGCCACCCCCCTGGCAGGGAAGACATTGCCATTGGGGTTACACCAAGCCATGGTTTCTTGAAACATGGTTTGCTGGTGAAGTCACAATTGGCATGATTCACACCACATGCTGACACCCTAAGCCTTTTCACCACGATTTGCAAGCCACAATGGCTGGGTTTGTCCTCCGCTGAAAAGAAAGCCCACCATGATTGAATGCCCCTTTTCCCAAACGAAGAAAGTAGGGTTAAAGTGGGCCAGTCTGAAGAACATTGTTTGGATGCTGAAGAAGATGCTGAGGAAGAACCTCAAAGCTTGGCTGGAACTTGGAAAACATCTTTGCAGCTTTCTCTTTTTTCATATTCTTTCCTCTTGCTTTTTCATTCCCCAACAGCCCAGCCAGGTGATCCTGGGGGGTGGGGGGTATGTCTTCCACCTGTTTTTCTGTATAGACATTCTTCCCTCTCCCTTCTTTACACAGCTGAGCCAATATCCTCACCTGCGGGAGGAGATGGAGCGGATAGTGACCACTCACATCCGGGACAGGGAAGGAAAGACCAAAGACCAGGTATGGTCCACCTGGAGAAGGTTCCCATTTCTGCAGCAACCAAACTGCCACCCTTTCAAGGTGGACACCACGAGCCATTTTTCATTGGGAGATCAAGCTTCCCTTCAAACAAAACCCAGCCTTCTTCAACTGGGGAGCCTCCAGGCAGGCTGGGCTTCAACTCCCACAATCCCCTTGCCTGGGGATTATAAGAGCTGAAGACCAGCATTTTTGGAGGCTCCAGTTTCAGAGAGGGTGGAGGTCCAATGTTGCTCCTTTCTTTTTTCAAATTCATTCCCCTTGGATAAAAGGTCTCCAAGGGGGAAAACAGATAATTAAAACAGTCCATTAAAAACGCTGAAGTCTAATATTCCAATGTTGTTGTAGGAGCCTTTTCCCTAGTAAAAAAAAAAAAAGAGAGAGAGAGAGAGATCTTATAACAGCAAAGGGGATGTTGGAAAACCTTAAAAAAATCAGACAGATCTTAAGACCCTTTCCAAGTTGCAAGCTTCTTCCCATATCCAATCCTTTTCAATCAGCAAGTCCCAAAATCATCAACTTATTTCTATCCATGTTCAGCAAAAAATCCATAAAGGCTTTCCAATATTTTACAAAAGTACTTATTGTCTTATCCCTGATCAAACAGGTCAATTTTATATCCTTTTCTCTTATGCAGCATTCTAGCATTAGTAACTCTCAGCTTAGTGTTGAGATCTTGTTGAAGGTCACGTTGAGCGTTCTCAAGGGCTTCATCTCTCTTTGCACGGTTTGTTTCCCCAGGTCATGCTTCTGATAGACATTGAGCTGGCCTACATGAACACCAACCATGAAGATTTCATTGGATTTGCTAAGTAAGACTCCTGACCGAAACCTAGTCTGCAACTCAGTGCTGATGTTCACCCCTTCCTGTTGGGTGTCTAAGTTGTCCCTCTTGACAAATTTCACCCAGATGTAAACTATATATTATTATCTGCCTCCTGGGAAAAGTTGAAGTAGTGTTTTTGGTTTTAATGTATATCCTTACCCATTCGTAGCATTCTTGGGGTTTTTTCATAGTTATGAGCCACTGAGAGCCTACTTATGATTGTGGCAGGAGAACCATCTGATTAATAAATCAAATAAATAGGGTGGGGAAATGAAACGATCGTGAACACACCTTGCGGAAGGAGTAGGCAGTTTGTAACTTGTGGGCAGCATCCCCCATGAAATGCAGAATCACAGGGAGACCCCCTCCCCAGATTTCCCATCACTAACTGGTCTGAACATACTGGGAGGGAGATTTTAATGGCCCCAGAAGAACTGCAGACATTTCCAGCCGGCTTGAAAATTTAGAGTTTATATTTGTTTAGTTGCAGAGTGCCTGCACTATATTGGAATGAAAGCTTTTTATGTATGTTATAATCTATCTCTTGCTGCTGGGGTCTTCCAGAAGAAATATGCGATTATCGTACAAATGCTTCCTTTCTTTTCGCAGTGCTCAGCAGAGGAGTAGCCAGATGAATAAGAAAAAAACAGCCGGTAATCAGGTAAGAATCGCTCAATATTTGGAGGTTATGGGGCTCCGGTGTTATGAATGGATGTCAGTTTTGTTCCCCATTATTAATCATGATTTATTGTGGATGTCTGAATTAATGTCCATTGTGGATGTTGGACAATTTTGATCATGTCATCTACATTGTGGACGTGTAGAAATGTAACTGATCAATTGGTCGACTCCAGTTTGCACCCCATCTTTCAGCCACCAGATGGATAGATAGGCAGTCGGATTTCGCAGGCTGCAAGTGGAAGATTTGTTAGCAGTGTTGTGAAGATGGGAGAAATTTGGATGGCCTTCTTACCTTATCCCCACCCACCACATTCAAGGAGAACACTCCATATCCTTGGGAAGAGAAAAATTGAGGAATTAAATGAAATGAGCAGACAGATCGTAAAAACCTGGTGCTTTACCAATGGAGTGGGCTTCAGCTCCCGCCCTACCAGCCAACGTGCAGCTTCTCTGAAAGGCACCAAATTAAGGTGGCTAAACTAACCCTTGCTTTCCATGGGTTCATCGCTGGCCATATGCTTTTGAAGGCCCCTTCTGGATCAGGCCTTATTGTCTTGGGGTCTAGATGGCAGTGTCTCCATCTGTTTAAATTGTAAATTGAAAGTCCCTTAGGAGAAGTTTCCTGAACCCTCTGGCACAACGTTTCTCAACCTCGGCAACTTCAAGGTAGGTGGACTTCAACTCCCAGAATTTGGGAGTTGAAGTCCACCTACCTTAAAGTTCCCGAGGTTGAGAAACACTGCTCTGGCAAGTCAAAATGAGTAACACAAACGGGGGGACCTCCCCTTTCAATGTCAAGACTGCTGTGTTTCTCGTCATTCTCATTCCTCTTAAATCAGCCTTTTCCTACCTGCCCACCTCCATCAGTTTTGGCCAACATCTCCTAAATTGGGTAGGCTGGCTAAGCTGAGTTGGGAAACGCTGCATCCTCCAAGCTGGATGATCCATTTCATCCATGATCTCGGTTCCCCAAGACCAGCCAGGGCTTCATATTTTTCCCCCTTCTTCTTCTTTCTCCTTTTTACTTATGCAGATTTCCTTTGCAGCGTGAGCTTCTTAGTGTGTTTGGCTATTCAGGCGTTCATTTGAGCAAACATCTCTGGTAATCAATATTTGAGGGGGGCGGTGGTTGTATCTATCAGTCTTCCCTAACTTGGTGTCCCCCAAATGTGCTGAGACTACAGTTCCCAGAATTCCATTGGCCCCACGGGGGTGGAATTCTGCAAGTTTTTGTCTCCAGATTTGGTGGCATCAGACCGGGAAGGCTAGTGCATATGTGTGTATATACATCTAGGCATTTGTGTCTCTCTGTTGTATGTATATATATACATACACACACTTTTGGTGCACAGCTTCTTTCTCCAATTGCTTTTTTTGAGTAATGATTTTTCCTTTCTTTGCTCCTGTTGTCTCTGCTGGTGCTGCTCTGTTTTTTCAGGATGAGATCCTGGTGAGTAAGAGGGGAAAAATAGCCACTGTCTGTGGCATGGCTGACAAATACTAATTTTAGAACCTCTGGCAAGGGCGAGCCTCCTGCCCTCTGCTGCAGACAGAGCAGGGAGAAAGGAGTAAAATCGATCCCAAGTTTCTTGGAAATAGGAATTCAGGAGACAAAAGATCACAGCTGGACAGGGGTTTACCCACTTGGACAGAGAGGCTGCAGGCGGGTCAGAGAGACAAGGAGGAAGTTGTAGAAACAGGGTTCAGAATCCCAGCTTTCCATCTTCCCGGAAGACGAGCTGGCTGGTATTTCATGCTGCAAATGCGCCTATCCGGACTAGCTGGTGCTTTGGGGATGTGGTGACTACAGCTCCCATCATCCTCCAAGGGCATCTGGAAGGTGCTCCTTTAAGGCCACAGGACATAAGCTACAGACCAGATGTGAGCATTTTTAAACATGTTTGAAACTCAGCAGGCAGATTCCAAGCTGGGGACAGGAGCTGAGGGCCCAAGGGAGTCCGCTGAAAAAAGGACAATGAACATCAGTTGGCCAGATCTCAGGATGATAGACATTGCAAGCAATGGACCCCATTTCCAAAACGATGTTGTTGGCGTGCTGGCACGACACATTTGTGTCCTGATGTCATTGTGCGAAGGATGTAAGCAGATGCAAAGGAGGTTATGTGCGTTGTGTACATGAATTGGATCAACACTCAACTGATGTGAACCAGCACATTAAACTCTCCGATTTAATAGACAGGCCAGAATAACAAACACCCCTGACCCCTGAACCTATAATAGCTGAGGATGGGACTTCTGTAAGGTTCTCCAACCTGATGCAGTGGACAATTGTCACTCTCTCCAGAGAACATGGCCCATAGCCATGTTTTTGGGAACTAACCGTTGTTGAACTCCAACCTTTTTGGGGCCACCATCTTAGGAAAGTGGAACCCTCTAATTAGACCCTGTTCCAGGGATTTGTGGAGATTGTGCATTTTAAATAGAGATGGGAAAGTGGTGAACTTAACTTGTCATTCTTTAGATAGGTGGAGATTATGACTTTCAAAGGTCCTAATCTGGGGGATGTGGCTTCAACATGTCTTGTTGAAGGGTACAACAGTGAGGACGCTTGATACGTTCACACAGCACTTATACATACAGAGAGACCCTGGTTTCTCTGTTTCCCAGCACTGCTCTTGTTTAGTGTTTAAACGCTTATTAACTCATTTGTTTCTCATCTCTTCCTTCCCCTGCTTAATCAATAACCCTTACAAGGCAAACGAGCTGCATGCATAGTTTTACAAATAAATCCCCTTTTTAGACTTGGGGGTGGCGAAACCGCCAGGAAAAAAATATGTTATTTTCCCTTGAGGTTTTCCAGATTTTTTCCCCAAGACTTCACATCACTAATCCCAGATTGTTGGCTTGAGTTATCCTCCATGGAGAATGCTGGAACAGCTTTTCAGCCAATCCTGCTGCGTATTGTGTTCTGTGTGGTGCGGTTCTATCTGTATCCCCCGAGTCTGCTGTCAGCAGTCATCACTCTGATCTATTTTGATGACCTAGGTGATCCGCAAGGGCTGGCTTACTATCAACAATATTGGCATCATGAAGGGTGGCTCCAAAGAATACTGGTTTGTCCTGACAGCAGAGAACCTCTCATGGTACAAAGATGACGAGGTAAGGACACTGAGTTTATGCTCTTCATTTCTCCTTGGTGACTCTTCGCCATAAATGAAAAGAAATGCTAAAGCTTCTGAAATTGGTTTTTGGGATCCATAATTGTTCACGGAACCCATCAGATCACATGAATGGTTCTTGCTAATTATCTAATCCTCTAGCTCAGGGTAGGCAACCGGTGAACTGTGTGTAGATTTGGTCACCTCCAGGTGGCCAATCAGAGATGTAGCCTCCCTAGTCAGGGTCCTACAAACTCCTAAATTACAAGCTAATTTCAGACTGATTTTGCCATCAAACTGGCCTGGGGATCTCATTAAAATTCCTTTCCCTTCCTTATTTACTTACTGATGGCTTATTTCTGGAAGAAGCCAGTCTGTTGTTTGAGTTATGTCATGAATCACCACATAACCAAATGAACTTTGTTGGAATTGTGCATCTTAGAAATGAGCTATAATTTGCAAGGCGGATCATATACCAGGGAGTGGAAAGAGACCACTAGTGCCTAGAATATTGGGCATGACAATTGGTAAGTGGCATCTCCTCTTGCTTAAGGTATGGGTAACTTGGCATTTGACCTAGCTCAGTCTGGCACATGGGGTTCTGTGACTGTTTTCAGTGGCAAAAGGTAGTGTGATCTCCCTGTTGAGCTGAAAAAGACTCAAGGGACTCAGTTGTTGCTACATTCAAGGGTAAGGATGGACCAATTTTTCATGTTTGGTGGGTTAGGGTGAATTTCAGTTTTGAAAAGGCAGTTTCCAAGATCACGGTGTTGACTGGGAGGGTGGAGAAAGAGAGGCGGATTGCAACACAAGAGGGTTACAACTCCTTGCCCATTCTGTATTTGCATCAGACATCAGAGATAAGTCTGCAAGGGCAGCCATTTTGGTGATGACCTCTTTCCACTTGCATAGTTACCAGAGATGGGATTGCAGTGTTTCGTGTTTTTTGTTTTCAGTGGAGGTGATGTTTTGGAAGAAAACTTGAGCAAAACACGTGTGTGCAGGTTTAGCAGACCTATTTCAGTTTCCGCTTTTTCCCAAGAAAAATCACGCCACCCAACGCAAATTGCCCATCCCGGTTTCAGAAATGCCTCCCTCTTTAGAGTCGCTCTATGTGAAAAAGTTTCTCTGGGTGTGCAGCCTTCTCTGCATTTGTCTAAAAAAAAATGCACGGGCCATTTGCGATATTCAAGCTCACTAAGGATTCTGCTAGTTGGGAGGGAGAAAATAGAGTACTTCCTTCTCCGTGGCAAATTCCCTGGCCAGCATCTGGCTAATAAATCAAATCGCGTCGCCAATAAATCAGGGCCCAACCATGATTTCCTCTGCCTCGCCTGAAGCTTAGGCAGTTATGCAAAGTGTTTCCCTTCACCGTGAAGGCTTCATTTCCTTCCAGTAGGGCTTAAAAACACCCTTTCATGGTGGTTATCTTGCCTGCAACAGCTCCGTTGTCCGCCTGCCTGACTAGTTTTGCGCCTCAGCCTTTGTGGCAAAGGGAAGTGCCCTGCTCTTTGAAATTAACCAAAAGGATGATAAAGAGTTAGTGCTAGAAAGGATCTTTTGAGACTTGGAACAACTGAGTTTAAGGGAATAAATAAAAGTAAAAGTACCCACTAGAGGAGCACGGGGACAACTTCAAGGTATTTAATGGACAGATGTTCAGATTAGCCTAACTCTGGCCAGTATCCTTGTCATAACTTTTCCCGGATTATTCCATTCTGCTGGCTTGGAGAGATTTTTTTCCCCCCTGAGGGGGTAGTTGTAATTTGGAGCTGGGAATTCTGCAAGTTGGATGCCAAATCTTCTGGAGGGCACAAATGAGAAAAGGCCAGGCCAAGTCTTTGGGTTGGTTTGCACATTATGGTTTGGTGTTGATTTTAACCTCTGCAGAATAGTTCCAAAGGGTTTTCTGGGTTAAGAACTAGATTTCCAGATGTTTCTTCTCTCGGAGACCTCTGAAGACCATCCAAGATCTTGGAAGGGGACTCAATGCAATAGACAATTCCTAAGTTAACATAACTCCTTAGAAAACATACTGGTATCCCTGGTAGTTGTCACCCTTGGATCCTTGGGGCTGCCATATTATCAACTGTTCTCTGCCCCACCTTTGCTGCCCACCACAAAGTTGCCCGGTTGTCATCGCTCGCTAAAATTTCCTGGCTCGGCACTTTTCCCTCCGCCTTCTCTGAAGTGCCAGCGAAAAAGCAAACATACGTTTTGGATTTCAGATTAGCCTCAGCATCTGGATTCCAGAGGTGGCCCGAATCCCCCACCCCACCCTTGACTGCAGTTGCTCAAAGGTGCTGGGAATGACTACAGTTGAGCAGCGTAAGCTGTTTTAACCAGTTCCAGCTGCGGGGATTGGGGGAAAGAAGCGGAGGCGGGGGGGGGGGAATTGGGACTCCCTTTAATCCTGGGGCAAGAGCAGCCCGCTGGGGGAGCACCAGCTGTAGATGTCTTCAGCCTCCTCTCATGGGGAGAGCAAGCCTTGTCTAATGAAAGCTGCTACCTGCCAGTCGCCATCTCTTAAATAATAAATAATGGCACAGAGACCCCAGTGCTGGTAGAGCAGGAACTACCCCAAAGAAAGGAATCTTTGTTTCCACCAAGAAGAAGGGAAAGAGGGGGGGGGGGCTGTGTTTTTCTTTCCTCCCCTCCTCTTCCACATTTCCAGTAAACCCCCCTACAACAAACACAGGCACCCCACCCTTTTCATAAATCCCACTCCTTGAGCACCGGCCTCTGCAGAGGGAAAAAAGTAAAAAAAACTCCGCTCCGCTTGGGTGGGAGGCTCTCGCTTCTGTCCAAATTTTGAAAGCTTTTGGAATCTTCAGGCACGTTTATGCCTTTTTGAAAGTGGAAATCAGAACTTGGGGGTAAGAACCCTGACAATTTCATACCAGGCGGGGGCTGCACCATATCTCTCACCCCACAGTAGCCATGCGTTGCTCAGAGTACTTCTCTGTTCATTTAATGGGGTTAATTCCCAGTGAATTAAAAGCCAAGAAGGTGGCTGATAGACTAGAAAATCAATGTGGACCAAAAAAAAAAAAATCCTAAAAAATTATTTTATTACTAATTACTAAAATTACTAAATATCTAAATTTACTAAATTTACTAAAAATTTACTAAAATTACTAAATATACTAAATATTTAGTAATACTAAAATTACTAAATATCTGCCATCATCATGGTAATTCTCCTACATAGCAGAACATCTTTATACATGAAGCAAGTGCCCTGCAGCTTGTTAGTTTTTCTCCAGGCACAAAGCAAACAAAATTAGCGTTTTCTTGAGTTTTAAGTTCACCTTTTAATCTTTCTCTCTCATTCAGTGTTTTACCACCAATCAATAGGGACATTTTTCTCTGTTGACAGAAGTATCTTTTCAAACTCTGCCCACTGAGCTAGGATTGCTGTTTGTATTGGCCAATCTTGGCACTCTAATGAGGCAATTGGGGGAAATTAAAAGCATCGAGTCATCTTTCTTCTTTTGCTATCCCCGTTCCAACTCTCTTTCTGCCTGTATGCGGAGCAGGAATTTTGCACGGTCTTCCTGCATTCCCCAGAGGAACCTCAACATTCACATTGGCTCTTCTGCTCCCCAGTTGTATGCATCTACGAGCATGGATGGGATCCTTCACTCTGCTAGTCTAGTTTGCGCAACAGTTTTTTCCCCATCCACCCCTGACATAAAAGTAGGACTTTACTGAGGAATCCAGGGAGGAACTGCCTTTGGTAAGCATCGGGGTGGTGCTTTTTCAACCTCCTTTTTTTTAAAGGAGGTATCCTTCTTTGCCAAAAGCAAAACGATTACACCGAAGCACAGTGAAAGTAGGATTGGTGTAATGGCCTATTGTCTAAGCTGGCATGATGGGGAACAGCAGAATCCAACCAGCCTTGGAACCGAGCCCTTTGTCTGATTGGACCTCAACGTCTCCTGCTCGCCCCGTCACAGCCAAAGCTGGATTGGTAGGACTAGAAACATCTGGGGATCATTAGCAAAATACCAGCCATTTCCCACAAAAGCTGCCTTTTTTCCTCCTCTCTCCCCCTCCCCAACATTCATTCTTAAAAGACGAAATGAAATGCAAAAGGATCTTAAGGGGCCCTAGGCAGCACATGGAAGGGGTTTCTGGCCCCGTGGACGAGATGTTAGAACCAAGCGCGGGTGGAAAGCTGACTCCCCGCTCAGCCACACCCCCCCAGGCCAAAGCCATCTTCTTTTTGGAATTATTTCTGTTTTATTTGCCGCCTCCGGTTTCTCAAAGGGGATGGAAAGACGCTTGATTTGTGGAGAGCCGGTGGTAGGGTTGATTTGCCGCTGCCCGAAATCAAGGTTGTGACTTTAGGGGTTGCGATGAGGAATGGCTTCCTTGAGGCAGAACTTCCCAGCTGAAATTGGTTCATGGTTCGGTGATCTGGGGAGGGGGGTTCACACCCCCACCCTAGTGGCCTTACGTCTCATGGGACCTTGCTTGCAAGGTGAGGTCGTGCCCATTGCTACCATTGGACTTCCACAATGGTGTTTCAAACCATATCATTAAAAAACGGAGAGGTTTGCCAAAGCCTTCCACGCAAGGGGGATGAAAAAGAGGACTGAAAATCATAATCAACATTTCAAACTCACTAAAATAACAGGAACGCCCTTACATAGCAACTCCCTGTCAATGCCACATTAGGTTACCCGTGATTTGGTGGCCCCGTCTATGAAAATTGGATTTGGAGAGTTGGGAAAGGGCTGTCTCTCTGATGGCTATGGTTTGGTTTGGTCTTTTTAGTTTGGAAATAAATATATGTTTCCAAACTAGGAAGACCCTCCTTGCAGAGGGGTGTGCCTGGCGTGGGGAATACAGAGAAACATTTGGTATGTTAGTTGGTATCTAATGGAACGTGATCTATATGGGTTCGGTTGACATCTTTAACAAATAGAGCAGTAAAGCATGCCAGAGATTGGGGGGAGGAGAAAAAAAGTACAACCAGAAGTGATTTTGAGGAATTAAAATCAAGAGAGAAGCCAATCAAGATGGGCTGCATCTTCTCAGCGGCCGGGTCCTCTTGAAGAGCAGCTGCTGAGGCAGTTGGGCAGGAAGATGATTGTTCCACTGGTGGTTTTCTCATTTGGGGACCCAGAAGGTTGCACTGAAGAGGACTTTGGTATGATCCAGCACATCCCTTCTGGTGCTGACTTGAGAAGGAACCAACCTGTTTTCTTTGTGAGACTTTGTCATCCCCCATATAAGGGGTGCATCTTATCTTCTGAAATTATGCTCCACTGAATTAAAAGAGGCTTATTTCTGGATAGACCTGAACATGATTGTGATAGAAGAGGAGAAACGACTACGTTCTTGAGAGCACCAAGTTGGTGGCCTATTAAATATTTTGGACTTCATTTCCCCCTCTGCTCCAGCCAACACAGACATGAGTGAGGCACTGTAGTTCAAAACCTCTGAATGACCCCTGGTTGCATATTCCTTCCCTAACTAGGACTTTTAGTCATTCTAAATTAAAGAATGGGGATCACAAATGAATGAATCATGGAAAGTTTCAAGGTGTGCATCATTTGGAAGTCAGGATGTCAGACAAAGATGTCTCTTTTCATATACCGTTGGTGTTAGAAGAAGCAAAACGCAATCTATACTTGTTAAAGGATACCCAATCGCATTTAAAAAACTTGATGTCAAAATCCAATTTATTCCAAGAAATTAAAAAAAAAAAGCCAAACCAAGTTCATTCAAAAAATCCCATCTATCTTTCCCAGATTCTTAAGAACTTTTCAGCTGACACTGGTTCTGTTCTCCTGGGTGACATTATACAATATGGCTAGTTTGGAGGGTCAGCTTCTTTCAGGGTCAAAGAAGAGGAAATATATCATCTTGTTAAAAGGCAAAATATGCTGCTATAAATAAAATATGGACATATTTGCACATACAGATGCTCTTTTAGGAAGAGTTTTACCTACTGTGCATAAGCCACTGCAATATCCACGTTGTATTCCATCTTCAGCTTCTTAAATCTTTCAGCTTGGCTTGGAATGGGCTCTTGGACTTTTAATTGGGCATAGAGGAGATCCTTTCAAAGAGAGAAGACCTTTAAGAGAAGATTGGCCTCTTTAAATTAGAACAGGAAGATGCCTAATGGTTGTACGTACCTTGAAGATCCTAGATATGAGGTCCTCCTTGTAGGTAAAGGCCTGTATATAGGGGTGCCTTTATCTAATGATGTTGATCTCTAGCTTCAGTGACCTTGCATGAGAAGGACTTTCTAGAGGACAGTCTAGATGTTCTTTCAAGATATGCTAAGTCAGCTTGGTTGGACTTGGGGGCTCTCCTGGTCATCCTTCTAGGTGCCCCCCCAACTTCATTGTACCTTTCCAGGTGGATGCATTTGAAACTGCCCCCTCAAAAAAATTCTTGCAGTTCGCTATCAAGCTGGCACTTCTCTCCCCCCAAGGTGAAAAGAAGGGAGGCAGAAGAAGCGTGAGGGAGGCCATAGAGCAAAATGATCGCTGATTAAAATAACCTTTCAGTTATGGCCCCTCCCAATGGAAGAGAATTCTGCTTCCAAGGCTGAATCCTGCCCCACCAGCCTGCGTTCCTCGCTCAAGGCAGAACTCAAGTCAAGTCGATCGATAGCAGCACAGAACTCCCCTTAAAATTTCTCTCCTGGCCATCTTGCTCACTTTCTTTGTCCGCCCTGAAAAGCACCGTAGACGGACCCACGCAGGCAATCCAGCCCCTCCAATGATCGTGGCTTGGACTACGGCGTTGATGGTCTCCTTTGCCAGGCACATGACTCTGGGCGATGCAAGCCAGCTAACAGAACAGTCAACAAATCCGTTCTTTTCCGTAAGACAGGGCACATTCTTTGCTTTCTGCCCTTCTTCCCAGCCACGTTGATTATCCTCCATATCCTCCATGTCGTTGTACATTTTTTTCTCCCCCCCCCCATGTCTCTCAACGGTTGCTTCTCCCCTCACTCGCCTGTTTTCCCTTTGCCGTCCATCGATCAGAGCAACTCAGTCAAAGAGCAGCCGACGGTCAAATCTTTTCATGCTCAAATTTTGATAAAACGCTCGATCCTTTTCATCAACGTCGCCGTTCTCCCCACGGTGGGCTTCCCCCTCCCCAAAGGCCCCGGAATCTTTTGTCTCATCCCTCTGCTTATATCAGCACAAATAGCCAGAATATTATCTCATCCTGGATTATTATCTCAGCTTTGCATCTACGCTGCCAACCTGATCAGGGACACCTGGCTGCAACGGTGGAGAACTGAAGGCAGAAACCGAAAGCGGAGCAAATTTGAGACAGGGTGGAAATCTTTGGGGAGGTTGAGGCTGGCACTCATCTCTGCACTCCTGGGCCATGCAAAGATGCCCGTCCCGTCTTGGAAGCACCAGAACCTGCTGTGTATCCCAGCACAGCCTAACCAATGTGCAGACTACTGTACAATCTTGTAGTCCTGAACAGGTAGTCCGAACACTGGGAAGACGGAGTGGATTCTCTCAGTCCAGAATTTTGGAGAAGAGCGGAGCGCCGGATTCTCTCCGCTACCCCCCCCCCAGCCCTTTGCAAGGTAGCAAGGTGGGGGGGGAGAGAGAGAGAGGAGTCAAAATGGTCCTAGAGAGGTGGGAAAGGGCAGGGTTCAAGGGAGGGAAGGACCCAGTCCTGCATTCATGACTTACTTGGTCAGCGAAGCAGTCTAAGCGTGAACGCGTCCTTTCCATCTTCTCTAGAGACATCCAGCGCTCTTCCTTCTCTAGAACCGGCTCCGAGTAACATCTTCTTTTTCTTCAACCTTGCAGGCTCCTAAGGAGAAGGTTGGAAGGAGAGTGCCAAAATCAATAAATAAAATAAAATAGAAATCCTTAAAATTAAATAAGTAAATCAATTGCCCATTGGGGGCGGGGGGGGAGTCCTCTGGGAGATACAACCGTGTCCCAAAATACAGGCTGGGTCTTGGGCACCGGGGGATTCCTGGTCTCTGGCCAATTCTTTTGGGCCCCAAACCATCCACACCACGCTTCCACCCAGCCTTCGGGTGTTGGGGAGCCTTTGGGAGGAGGGGGGTTGTCCTGAGGAGCCCCATTTCATGTGGCCTCCTGAGCAGATGGGGAAGAGATCCCGCTGTTTGGTTCTCAAGCTGGCCACAAGGGTTTGTTGACCCACCTTGGCCACTCGCCTTTGCTGTTCGCCTCTGGCGACCACACGAGCGATCTGCCTCCCCCTCCTTTGTGGCCTCCCAAGGCCCCCCCAGCATCTGGCACTCGTGCCTCCTCCCTGCCTCCAGTCTTTGCACCCTCCCTCCCTCCCTCCCTCCTTCCCTCCCTCTTTTCTTGCTTCTCCTCGGCGCTTCTGCCTGAATTGACGTGGCAAAACTTACTTGCCTCAAAGGAGGAGCTTGTCAATCGCCGAGAAGGTCAGAGTTCGAGAAGAACCGAGCCGTCTGGTGGATAAGGTTGGTGGGAGGGGGAGAGGAAGCCTCCATACCTTGGATGGAGGCTTGAAGGATGTCATCCTCCCCTTTTGGTGCATAGCTTCCATGTAGCGATTCCAGATGTTCCTTGGGCCATGCACTCTGCTTCCTCTCTGATGCTGTCAGGGATAAAGAGGGCTTTATGCGTGATGCACAGACTCACCAACACACGCCAGAGAGAGAGAGAGGCCAGAAGGGGAGAAGGAGAGTGCGCCAATCAGCCAAAACGGAAAAGAAACCAAATAAATAGCGAGTCTGGAAAGATGCCGGTGACTCCCTTGCCCTCCGCCGGGGACTGCTGGCTGGCTTCGTCCTGACATTCTTTCTTAACGCTCCTTGACTCTGGAGGAGGTGGGATGGAAGATGTTTAGCATATTTAAGCACGCTGTAGGATTTGTTAGGAAGGATAGGAAGAAAGAGCGTGAAGCAGACGAGGCCAATCAGTTCAGAAAGATAGATCTGTCCCCATGCGCCTCAGCAAGGTCGACGTGCCTCAACGTTGGTCGCTCTGGGACCGTACATTAGCAACATCGGGGAGTCTACAAGTGTCCCACCCCAGTGAATATTTTGCGAGGAGGACCTTCCAGCAGATGGATAACCTTCCACAGCTTTCTTCATTGAACTTCCCAGTAGTTTTTTGTTAACTCATCAGAAGGAGGACGCACAACAGGAGAACATTGTAACTCACATCATCTCCTTATGCCCTTGGAAAGTCCAGCAACCAGATGAGAACTTTCTTTCTCCTCCCCAAATGGAAAGACATCAGATGCAAAATGGGAGCAGGCGAGGCATGTCCACCCAGGAATCCAGGACACTTAGAAGCCCTCTCTTTGGCGGGCCCCACAGTTGGGTTGGCCATCTGCAAGATGGCCAGCAGGAAAAGGGTCTGGCTCGCCTTCCCACAGGCATCTCGTCTGTTCTGGGCTAGGAACAGGTCCAGCATGCCAGTAGACACATTTTACTAGCAGATTCAGGGTCATACGTTCACCGGCTCTTCTCCCTGCAGAGAGGGCAAGGGGAAGAAAACCAGCCCGTTCTGAACAAACTAGCATCCAAGAATGAGATGGGCGGACATAGTTTTTTTTTTGTTTTTTAATGCTGTCATTCTGTTTCGCAACCTCCCATAAATCAGGGAGGAGGCAAAGTTGTCTTTTTCTCTTCCTCCTCCCCTTGCCAGGCCATCCTTCGGCCATAGAGTCACCCAGTCTCTTTTGTGGAATTTTACAGCAGATCCAGAGAAGCCATCTCCTTTGATGCAGGCTTCCTCGGGAGTCAGATGCCCCGGCTAGACTTCCAGAAAGGGAAATTGGGGAGTTTGGGATCCCCTGACTCTTTCTACCCTGGTTTAGCAGCTTTTCAAAAGACGAACAAAGGTCCGTATCCTTACTACATTCAGCTCTTGACTCTCCCACCAGCGCCTTCTGGAGACGGCAGCTAATGTCTTCTTAACTTGGCCTCTTTCTGCAATTTGTCAATAGTGGGAGGACGCCTAAAACTACAAAGAACTAGAAACTGGGCAGCAACGTGAGGTCCGGTGCCCTTCCTCACCCAGAACGTCTGGAGGTGTGAAATGCAGGATGGATGGAATTATATTTGGCCCGAGGAGCCCCCCTTGTGTCCCGCAGACGGCACAACGCAGCCCAGAAATCACATCCCTGCTTCCTTTTGCTCCCCCCGCCCCAAGCACACACCTCGTGGTCCTAGGAGACCCCACCTCCACAACCCAAGCCGTGTCTCCTGAAGCACCCACCCTGGGACACCATCCCGTGGCATGAAGGATGCAGGAATGGCTGTTTGGTCCTCGGCCAAGGAGCGTCTCCTCCCTTCTGGCTGGCCCTGATCCTGCCTGCGAACTCCCCCTCCACGCTTGGCGGGGCTGCCCCACCACACACACAGCCTGATTGCTAACACATGGGCAGGAGGCTCGCCGCCAGCCCACTTTGAAACCCCCCCGGCCCCCTTTGCTGGCTACGCTTTCTTGTCTCTGCTTCTAGGAAATGAAGTCAGAGCGTTGATATAAAACAGGCTGGGCTGAAAGGGGAGAATGGAGAGGCCAGGAGTTTGTGGAGGGGGCCCTCTGTGTGCCCAAGACCAGCGTGGCCGCCGGGGCTTAAAAGCAAAGATTGTGCACTTGGTCAGCCTCGAAGCTTCTAAAACCAATTCCCGCATCTCAGGGCTTGTCCTGGGCTGTGTGGTCCAGACTCCTCAGCAAAACCTGGGTGTCTTCGTGGAGGTTTTGAAGGCCACGTTCTTGTGATGGAGCACACTGAAGCCTTTGGAAACAGAGCCGCCGGGGTGGAACGTTGCAGGGAATCCGGTTGTGTGAATTCAGGCCGGGCGGTTGGAGCAGCTCCTTGCTTAGAAGGGTCACCATACCTGAACCAACCCCAATGATGCCATCAAACGATAAATGTTATCGTGAGAGGAGGGGAAAATATTTAATTCACTGAAAGAGAGTCACCTCTCAGTTCAGTTCACTCGAATTTGGGATTGCCTGTTCCTTGATCCTGCTCACTAATTTTTAGAGGTTGCCCCCCGTGAAGCACACCAAAGCCACATGCAACCCCCCCAAAACCCTTCCCCCAAAAACCCTGCATAAAATTCCTGTACAGTCTGACTTGTGGCATTTGTGTCTATGCCTAGATAGAAGTGAATTTCTTTTAAAAAAACCCAAAAAACATATGATCAGGATGAATTCTGTGGTGTCGTTCTAAGCTTAAGACTGCAAATTTGATTGTGTTGTTAAATATGTGCCCACTGCTTGCATCTAAAAACTCTCTCCTTCTCCTTCTCCTTCTCCTTCTCCTTCTCCTTCTCCTTCTCCTTCTCCTTCTCCTTCTCCTTCTCCTTCTCCTTCTCCTTCTCCTTCTCCTCCTCCTCCTCCTCCCCACTCCACACTATTCCAGGTATGGCCACCCTGAAATTGGCATCATTGGCAAATGCATTTCTTTTTAACACCTCCTGCAATACTTTGGTGATTCATCTATTTACTCATATTGTTCAGAGGCTGCCTGACTTCCCATGACTTTGGGCGGCTTACGGTTTTAAAGGCAGGAAACAATGAAATAGGAAAAGAGATCGTATGCATCCAGAAGGAAACCGCATATAGTAGATGAAAAATCTCAGAACCACCAGCCCACCCCAGGGCTTGGGAAAATAGCCATGTTTTCGGTGACTTTCTGACCACCAAAGGGATCTCAGGAGGGCGGGATATTCATCCAGAGGCCCAAGTCCCAATAGATGACATTGTTTACATTGCATACCCACTCTGCCCAATCTTGCAGAGTCTTACCCTAAAAGAGCTTCTGCATAGAGCAGGGAAGAAAAATATTCCAGTCGATTGAACTAAAAGCCACTCCTTGTCCGCGGCATCACAGATTGTCACATGGGGTCCTGCTAGTTGGACACTCAAGCCTCCGCTCAGGCAGGAGCGATGCTGCTAAAACCTTGGCTAAACTCTTTGAGCTCGCACGTTTTCTGGGAAGCAGCAATGAAGAGCAAAACGGCCTTTGGTTCTGGGAAAGGAAACCAGGAGGATGGCTCGAGAATCACCCCAGTCATCCCGCTCTAGGAATTTCTGCATTTCAAGTCCAACCCTCGGTCACCTCCTTTATGAAAGGAAGCAGCTTTTCGTGTCAAACCTCAGCTCTTTGAGATCTGTGCGTGGCCTTGAGGAGAAACGGGGCAAAAGCCCATCCTTGGGGGAGATTTTCACAGCTGGAGTCAGAAAGCCACCTGGCTGGCAGGTCGAAGCATGGACGGACCTTCCTCTCACTCTAGCAATTGGGTGTGATTCGCAGAGGCTGAGCGTAGCTTCTGTACCCAGTCAAGGGCAAAGATGGCATTTTGCTGTCTGCAGATCTCTCATTCAGGGCTTGACTTGTCAGAAGAAGTTCCTCAGATCGAAGAAGCTGAGTCTGACGCTACACGCGGGTGGTTGGGTGGGCAAGGTTGGAATTAACCAGCAACGTGATGTTTAGTTTGGAGGACAAAAAAAAAAATTCAAATGGGAAGTCGGCAGGCTGGAAAGCAGAAAACCAGCTTTGCTGTTATTTTGAAGAATGCCTCTGGGCCTCGAGAAAATGAAAAGCAGGGAGGGGGCTGCAGCCCAGAATTTGGTTTATGCCCTACCCCCATCCCATAAAAATGGCATAGCTGAGATGCTAAAAATTGGCAGCAGAGAGGACATTCCTCTGTTTGCCTTCTGGAAGATGGATGTTTTATGATGCCTTTCCCCCATCCAGGTTGGCGTGAGCCTCTAGCAAGGAGCAGGAGAAACTTGGTTTCCTTCAGAAGATCCCTTCCTTGTGGCACTCTAAACTCGCCTGCCAAACGAAAAGGACCTTGCTCAGAACAATGGGCTTGGTGGTGCAGGGCAGTCTTCCTTGACTCCCAGCTCCCGGATGATCAGGCTACAAGCCCCATGGTTGGTCCAGCAGCCCGGTTTGGTCACCCCACCCATGGGGTGGGGAAGCCCAAGAATTGTCAAGGCAGGGGTGAGACACAGCTGCCTGCCAAAAGAGCCATAACACTTCCCTCCCATCTGGACACATTTAGATGACCCATCGCTTTCTGCGAAATGAGTTTGTGACACCTTGGTTGGGTTCTTAATCATCAGGCTGATGCGCTGACAAAGTCAGAGCTGCCGGGGAGGGCTAGCAGCACATGTGGGTTTCTGGAGACTCTTCTGAGCAGAGTCACTTCCACCCGATTGCTCCTGGGGAGTGAAGACATAATCCCATCCCATCCCCTTGGGGATGAGGATGAATGGTCAGAGATAACCACGATCAAAGAAATCTGAAATCTTTCGAAGAAGCAAAACAGAGAAACAGATTTGAGCAAATACCTCTAGCAGGTTTCCCACTCTTCCTTCTGTTTCCAACCTCCAGTTCAATGCATTTGCCACTTAAAAAAAAAACAACATATGGATTTTTATTCAAGTCCTGTGTTCACTTTTATTTATATATTGTTTCTCTTTCTCCATCTTTCACTAATGCATTTTCCCCAGTAGATCCATTTGTGTTAGTCATTTCCATGGATATAAATATTTTAACATGCTTTTTGCCTCTTAGTGTTCATACACACCACAATGGCATAAACAGGTTGGTGCCCTCTAGGCATCTGGGGCTGCAACACCCATCAGCCCCATTTCAAAGATTTAAGGGATATAGTCATGGCCCCAAACATCTGGAAGTGACTTGGGAACCTGTCCTGGGGATGGCCAGAAAAACAAGGCTTCAATTTTTCCATGCTCACACTCCCCTTCTGGGCTTCTGTTGAAGCTGCATCTTCTGACTTCCTTTTCCAACTGCAGAAGGAAAGATTCAGCAAAACACGATAAAGGCAAATCAACACCCTCTTTTGATGCTGTCAGAGCAACCGTGGATTTGGAGGCTTTTTAATGGAGGAGTAGACAAACGCATGGCAAACAAGACTATCTTACGCTGGGGGCCACCATTCAAAACAAGTCTGCTGGGACTCATTTTTGAAATTTATGTGGTTTTCTTCTTAGTTACTAAGACCTGAGTCCAGCATTCTTGCATGTTTCATTCCCCTTCCTGCTGTGAGCAACCACAGTTCTTCATTTTTTCCAATCAAGGCTGACATGATGCAGAAAGCATCTCGCCAAGAGTTGAGTCCCGGAGTCCAGGATGGTCTTCTTAATTAGCAGAAGGCTTCTAGGAGTAAGACAAATGAGGGGCGGATTTGATTGCAGTCAAGGGTCCTTGTAACCACCTTGGTAAGGATGGGGCATGGAAGCCTCATCAAGACAAAGTCTTTACAATGTAGTACTTTACCCAAATCCAAAGTTGTTACTTTCTGTTTGTAGTCTTCGCAGTGTCTATCCCACCCCACTTAACAAAGTTTCCAGATTGTTGAGACCACAGCTGCCAGAATCATCAACAAAGAGATGATGGGAGCTGCAGAAAGTCTTGGTGGGTATAGCTTTGAGATGACTGACGGCCAATTGCTTTGCCTTCTAGGAGAAAGAGAAGAAGTACATGCTCCCGGTGGACAACTTGAAGGTGCGAGATGTTGAGAAAGGTTTCATGTCGAGCAAGCACATCTTCGCGCTCTTCAACACAGAGCAAAGGTATGGCCTTTCTCTGCCAGAGCCCAAGGAGACCCTTCTCTTTTTCCAAACCCAAGGGGACGACATCAGCAAGTAGATACGGTTACGTAACATTTCACCTTCTTTCGTTCCCCACCATCCAGGAATGTTTACAAAGATTATCGTCAACTGGAGCTGGCGTGTGAAACCCAGGAGGAGGTGGACAGTTGGAAGGCCTCCTTCTTGCGGGCTGGAGTTTACCCAGAGCGTGTTGGGGTGAGTTGAGCATCAGTGGAAGAGGACACATGAGCAAGAGTGAAAGTTGTAGGACGAACCATGTCACTGAGATGCCAGATAACCAGACGGTGACCTCTGTGTTTGTTTATATCATCTTGGTTTGGGTGTAAAGCAGGAAGAGGAGGAGGAATTCTAATCTTCTTACTCCTCCCCTCCTTTGTGCATTCTTTGCAAGACACAATCCATGTTTTCCCAAGACTTTCCCCCTCTTCTTTTCTTTCCACGAAAAATGCACCAAGGAAGGACAGATTGAAGAGACCCAGGAAGGTCTTTCGGTCCTGGCTGGTGGGCTGCCATGTTGCGTGGTCCAGCCCAATGACACCAGCGCCATCTGCTGGCGAGGCTCTGAAACGACAGCACCTTCGTTGGCTTGCTCTGCTCCGCCATAAATTGTGTTCTCCATTTAAGATTTCCATTCTTAACCAGTTCTCCCTTGTCTTCTTTTATCTTTCTTCTTGCTTTGCGCCCCCCTCTCCAGGGTTATATTTTATGGGTGCTAATGCCTCAGGTTTGGTCTGTTTGCTGCTAGATCCTATACCAATACTAAGAAAATAGATTTTAGTTTGGCTGGAAAATCACTTTTTCTAGGAAGCTCTGTTTGAGACTGACGGATTGATTACGCGCCTTCAAGTTGTTTTCAACTCCTAGTGACCGCATTGACAGATTTTCTCCATGATGATCTATCCTTCACCTGGTCTTTCAGCTCTTCTAACGGGGCACTCCAGCCAGTTTTATTTTTAATTTATTGCATTTTGGCCTTGTTGCGATCCCATTCCAAGGTTATCCTCTGTTTCCATGGGTACACTTAATACTTAGCCAGAAAGTATACATACATACATACTTTTTTAAAATCACATTTTTTCTTGTTTTTGCTTTTTGTGCTTAAACTGGCCTTGCAGGACAAAGACAAAGTAAGTGATGGCCCTGCTTTTCCTGTACCATCTCCCTTTCAATTACACATTTTTTTTTATTGGATCAGTTTTTTTAACTCCTTTTTATAATTTAACATTTTATCCCTGTATCCCAAGAGAGACTTTGTCCTTTGCCCTTTTTCTCTCCACTTCATGCCACGTTGCCTGCTTGATTTTATTTCTATTCTTTGTAGAATTTTTCTTTTTGCTTGTTTTCGCCTTCTCTGGAACATATTCCCCCATTTCCGAGCTACATTAGAAGGAAAAGATATACATTTTTATTTGTCATTTGTTTCCTTTTTTTAAAAAAAAAATAACACCCAGTTTCCCAATCTTTGCTCCTGGGGACCTTCAAGATATGTACATGATAATGTAAATATTAGATCTGGAGATTCAGCCCAAAGACAGCTCGACTGAGTCTCTGAACTGAATCACATTTGCACATCAGTCCTCATGCCAATTCGAATGAATTCATATAACCTGGAGACTTGTGAGCAGAAGCCTCTGCATCGATTCCTGGTTGGCAAATCAAAACAGAAGTCTGAACCCCAATTCCAATCTGAATTTGATTTCGCAGACCTTTAGTACAGAAGTGCTTTGGAACAGAAGTGTAAGCAGGGGGTGATGGTGGTAGGAAGAGACCTATGGTAAAATTCCTCCTTCTATGAAATCTGGTTTCATATCTCAGAAGAACAGCCTCTACTTTATTCCGTAAACCATTTGGATAAACTGCAAAAGAAGATGATGGCCCCGAAGTTGGAGTATCCAACATCTAGCCTTGGATCTGATATGAATCTCCTTCTGTTCTGTCCTTGTTATCAGGGGAACTAGATGGGGAATGGGAGATCATGGGCTTTGAAACACACTCCTTTTTGGCTTCTGGTTGTTAATGGCCTGCCTTGTCTCCCCATCGATCCTGCGCAGGGTGGGGAGTCAGAAGAGAATGGCTCCGACAGTTTGATGCATTCAATGGACCCCCAGCTGGAGAGGCAAGTGGAAACCATCAGGAACCTTGTTGACTCCTACATGGCCATCGTCAACAAAACCATCCGCGATCTCATGCCCAAGACAATCATGCACCTTATGATAAACAACGTACGTATGACCAGGGAAGGGTTACCAGATGGTGTGTGTGAGAGTTGTTTGGACCCATCTCTTCACTTAAAAGCTGCAAGTCCTGGAGTAGCATGTCAGCTTTTAGCCCTGGGCTTCCCATCTCAACAGACTTGGGAAACAAGGAAAGCAGATGAGGGAGGAAAAGAAAAACAAGAACATCTGAGATAGTGACCCACCAGCTGTAGAGCCTAGATGTTTGGCAGAAAAAGGAGCATATTGTAGGATGTTGGAATGGGATTGGAGAGAACTTCGTTCAGTCCTGGCTAGGAGATGTGGTGCAAGTCCCCTCTATCAGCCTAGTCTGCCTCGCAAAGATATCCCTATGCAGGGAGCATCTTTGCTCCATTGTGTTCCTTTACGCATTGGTTCAAAGCCTTTGTATCTGCTCTTACAATCAAGCTTCCAATCTAACACACACACACACACACACACAAAGAGATTCAGAAAGTGAAGAGAAAAGCAAGCTTCATGGACTGTTCTCAAAGTTGCCGGTGCATTTATGAAAAAGTGTTCTAAATTCTTGGATTTAAACCAAGAGTGGGTAACGGGTGAAGAATCCCAGGTTTCCAGTAATTTCTGACTGGGTAAGGATAATGAATGGCCCCCCAGAGATTACCCCCAGGGTGATCCTGAAATGCAGGGGATAGTCTTACTCGGATGGATAGTTCAGGTGGTTGGATGAGGGAGACCCCTCAATTCCACCACCACAACCCTGTAAGGTCCCTGGGTGATTGAGGGCCACCCACAATCTCTCAGGGTGATTATTTTGGGAAGTTGAAGGAAGATGCTCCTCAAGAAAAAGTCAGCTATGAATCTAACCCACAAAGGAACCGTTGCCGAGCTGTATGGATTAATGCGCATCCTTGTGTCCTCTTCCACCTCCCCTTTGGCAGACGAAGGAGTTCATCCACTCTGAGCTGCTCGCCAACCTCTATTCCTGTGGGGACCAGAACACCCTCATGGAGGAGTCGGCCGAACAAGCCCAGCGGCGCGACGAGATGCTGCGCATGTACCATGCCCTGAAAGAGGCCCTACACATCATCGGGGACATCAACACCACCACCATCAGCACCCCGCTGCCTCCGCCGGTGGACGACTCTTGGCTGCAGGTGCAGAGCATACCGTCCGGACGCAGGTACCCGAGGCGCAAGGGGAGGCCCCTGCTGACCTTCCTGGCGCCTCTGCTCAGCCAGATAGGTGGCCGCCCCCGGCAGAAACGGGAAGGAAGGGGGTTGGGTGTTCACGTTTCCTGCCCCAATCGCGGCGTCCGTGGGACCTGCAGGGAGGGGGCCTGGGGTGCCTTCAGAGGCCAAGTGGGGTACGGAAGGTTTCTGGCGTAAAGCCTAGCGGGCACAGCTGTCCTCCCAAATCCAGAGAGTTAAAGGTGGTTGGAAAGAAGGCGTGATCCAGGCAATATGCCCAAATTTCTCTCCCCTGTGAAAGCAGCTTCCGTTTTCCAGCTTGGTCACCCGAGGAGGAGCAGACAATGCGGTCTTCCTAATTTTGTTTCTTGGTTTGTGTGTGTGACCATTTGAACCCTCTATGGCTTTCAGCCTTCCCGCTCTGAAGGAGTGGGTCATTCCCTTGGCATTTAGGAATCCAGGAGCCTGCAGACCGCTGGAAAGAGTTTTCACCAAGGGAAGTGTGAAAATTCGAGAGCCCACCGAGGAAGCTGATGAATAGCACCTCCTTCTGCCATCAGCAGGACAGGAGGGAACCAGGGTTGGCAGGAGGGATTTTTGACATAGTATGCACACTCCACGTGCTCGTATAGGGGGTGAGCAGGACTTAATTTTGCTCCACTCTCCTGTTTGGCAAGATACGGTGGTAAATGAAAAGGAACTTGTGCCTCAACAGACACGGATGCCTGGCTCCAACTGCCTTCATCTCTCTTGAAAGCTCTTTGGTTTCTCCCCAAGGACTTCTCCAAGCTGACCTTTCTCTCCCTTGGGCAGGTCTCCCACCTCCAGCCCCACGCCGCAGAGAAGAGCACCGGCAGTCCCACCCACCAGGCCTGGATCGCGAGGACCGGCTCCTGGACCTCCGCCTGCTGGTGGTCCCAGCCTCGGTGGTGCTCCCCCTGTGCCTTCCAGGCCGGGGGCCTCTCCTGATCCTTTCGGGCCTCCCCCACAAGTTCCCTCTCGGCCCAACCGTGCACCCCCTGGGGTCCCAAGGTAGGTGAGATCGGGCCACGGGTGAAACGGGGAGATAAGCAGCATAGGGCTGGAAACCCAAGCCGACATTATGGGGAGTGAGGATTTGGAATTAGCATCTTTTTACAAAATCGTAGGTTGTATTGACCGGGTTGCAACATTCGATAACCACGGAGCCCATGCTTGCTATCCTGGGCACCTGCAGGATTCTTTTGGGGGGTTAACAACCCTCTTCTTTTGCATTGTTTAATTTAAAAAATCCAGAGGATTTCCCATTTGGCAAAACAGATCTGCTGTAAGATTTTAAGCGGAAGGCAGAATCAGTCTCGAGTGTGAGGATCTCATGTGGCCACCCCATCAGGGGCAGAAGACTCCCTTGACTGATGTTCTTGCAAACATCAGCCTGAAGAAGCAGAGCCCAAAGGTGTTATTGTAAGATGAAGTTCAGAAGAATTCTGTCCTTCAGAAACGGAATTACCTTGCACTAGCAAGGCACGTTTCTCGTGGGAACAGTCCTAAGTATGTAGATTTCGGGTACGTCCTACTGAATTAAAAACAGTACAGTACATAGTTGAGTAGAGCCAATCATTCTGAATCCGGTGGAAATAAGGCCTGTTTGCAGTGGGATTGTTGTCTTCATGCACGTCAAATAATTTTTGGCCTGCCGTTGAATTAGTAGGTTTTGGAGGTAGGGGTTGTACTTCCAGTCTTAACCTTCAGGGAAAAAGAGTTTTTTTCCTGCCTAGAATTATTCCTGAATATAGGTGTGTGAAAAACTTGAGAAAACCCACCCAGCTTATTCTAGGGAAGTTGGCTGGCCTCGTTTTCTGAATTAGAGAACTCTCTGGCCGAGCTTTTGACATGAACAAATGAAATATTTACAGCGATATTAAAATAGGATTTTTTTGGCTGGCGAACAAAAAGCCTTTGACCTGGAATTCCATTTTTGGCAGCTCCAAAAATTACACTTGAGGAAGACCCAAACATCCATAACTTGGATCAATCAATGGGCTGCCGTTCCTTATGCTGGTCTGTGACTCAAGCCACCATGCTCCCTGTTGTCATTTTGCCCAGTGAAAAGAAAAAGTCTGTTTCCCCAGCTCAGCGATTACAAATTGAATTATACTGGGGGGCTGAAACAAAGCAGGGCTCTGACTATTGCAGTATCTGTATAATGGGTACAAATGTTGCAAAGAAAAACGCCTAGAGGTAAGTGCAGAATTAAAGGCTTCCTAGGTTCCCAGGGGGAAACTCCATACCTCTTGCTTATTTCTCTCATGTAGGCACGGATTCTCCATGGTTTGTAAATGCCTCCGATATGCAATTTTAGAAAAGCAAGGGACAGAAGGCGTTGCACTGGCCAAAAAACTCCATTCTCCTCTCTGTATCAACTTACAAAGTTTTGGGTTATCTCAGGAGGTGCATCTCTCTGAGTGCTGCTTCTGGTCTCACATATATGATGACTACAGGTAGTCCTTGTTTCTAGTGACCACAATTGGGACCTGCAACTCGGTTGTTGAGCAAAGCGGCCGTTAAGTGAAACTGTGACTGTGCTTACCATTTGACTTCAGTTTTCCTTTGCTTTACAGACCTGCCAAGGTCGTAAATGCGAGGATTGGTCGTAAAGTTACTTTTTCATTACCATCATAACAGTGAATGGTCGCTAAACAAGGACTACCTGTGCTTTCAACTTTAAATTTAATACTCCAGCTGGCTTTGCAGAAGTCAGGCAAAATGTTCCAGTCATGACCAGGATGGGGCAGAGTTTCAAACAGTTCAGATTTTTTTTGGCGGGGGGGGGGAGGTAGAAAAGCTTGCAATATTTGCTAAGCTCTTTTCCCAAGTCTTCTGCTGAAAAAAGAAAATCCTAGCACAGGAGGGTATGAATTGGACAGGTCGGTCCATCACTACCCAAACCCTAGCCCACCTGAGAAAGAGCTTGCCTGATGGTCTGCAGCACAGCTCTCTGCTAAAAGCAGGAAGGGGTGAGTTGGGAAAGGTGCAGGATGCTGGTTTATAGTGTCTGTGCTCCCTGCAAAACAAGCCACGTTGTGTAGTGCAAATGATTGTTTCAACCCACAGCGCTGCCACTTGGTGCCTTCATTGTTTTCCAGATGTTTAGGATATTATCCATGGAGATTTCACTGTCCTGTTCCTTTCTTCTTTTGAACAGCTTACCATCTGTCAGTCCCTGTGGTTGTCTGCGTGTCCTGCTACTTCTGCACAAGCCTTGTTTTAATTTTTCCTCCATCCCACCCCATCTACTGGTTCCTTTTTCTCCTTTCTCGTGGATGATCCTTTACTTCCATTTCTCTTCTGCTCTTCTGAATTTCAGTGTTCATCCTTCCCAGGGCCTGTTTCCATTCTCGTCCTCAACTTCTCCACTATGTTTTTCATTCCTTCATTCAGATTATCTATTCTATATACAGGCAGGATACTCGAGGTGGGTTGAAATCAATGGGTTTTCCCTCTCTTCAGACTCATAGACATACTGCCCCCTTCCACAGCCCCAGAGCCCCCATGAAAGTTTGGATCCCATGTCAAAAGGTGCAGTTAGCTTGATCCCCTTCTCCCCAAGTGCTCCCACATACTGGGAAAGAGATGTAGGGATGACCGGTTCCTGTTCTGATTCTGGTTTGTGCTCTACAGGTGTTTCTAGGGCCCAACTCTACATTCCAGCTGCTATGGGGAAAAAATGTGGAGATCCCATCCCATATTTTTTTTTTCAAATGGTCAAATCACTCCTTGTAAGATATGTAGAACAACCTTCAAGAGGTAGCTAGCCACCAAGAGAGTGGGTCCCACCTTAAAGATTTCACCAGGGTAGGACACTCCATGAGAAGTAGAGTTGAGTCCATGAATATTGACATCAGTCTTTCTCAGCTGGAAGTCCTTCAGTTGCAGACAGTAGAGGTTCTGCTCTAATGTATCTCAAAGGGATCTAGCAAAAAGAAATTCACCTCTAAGATGGAGTTCCCAAATCAAGTGGGTGCAGAATCTCTCTCTCTCTCTCTCTCTCTCTTCCTCCCCCACTCCCCCTTTCCAGTTCCTCACCCTTTTCTGTAAGGTGCCCCTTCCCCCCCCGCCCCCCATGGCCCAATGGCTGAGATGGCACACCAAGTCTCCTTCGGCCATCTCTTGTATATAGAATAAGTTGGTTCACACTTGCCAGATGGCATCATCCTCTTGCCAGAAGTGAACAGGCAACCATCTTCATTTTGTCGTTGTTTGTTCTTCTTTCTCTCTCCCCCCTTATTTTTCTTCCCATTGGGTGGAAAAATGGGGCCCAGAGTGGGACTGAGAAGAAGCACATCAAATTTTGCAGTGTGTGTGGTTCTGTCTGTACCCGGGAGGGTTCATCTACCATCCTGTCTTGTAAGAGTGGAGTACTTTGAATGAGTATTTTGAAGGACTCATCCTGCCCTCATGTGCCCAATGGTAGAGCCGCTGTCTGCAGAATCAGTGCCCTCAGATTGCATTGGGCAATGCTGGCTGGCAACACTAGCTGTCACCCCGATGCCCAGCAACCACCAAACTGGGGGCAACTGCAAGAGACATAACATCCTAGACTGGGATGAGGCCATAGTTCAGCAGTGTTGCTGCATGCTTGTGTGCATTTACCCCCAACCCGATCCGTTGCTGAGGCTGGTGGCCTTGTTCTTGGCCTGGGTGTGCACTGTTGCAGCTGTCGAAGTGCCCCTGGGGTGTGAGTCCCTCGAGGTGTGTTAAATCCATTGTCTCTTTCAGTGTCCACTGCGCAGTTGTTGACAGCTGCGTCTTCCAGTTTCCACCCGCTTTTCTCCTCTGTGTGCTCGCGCGTCGTGGGGAATGCCAGCACGGGCTGCGCCTCGCTTTTGCTCACCAGCCTGTGTGGGGGAACGCAAGCCCGTGTGTTTTTCCAAGCTGTCTGGCCTTCTGCCTCAGTGTCTGTTGCTCTCGTGTTATCTTTTCAGAATCACTATCACTGACCCTTGAGGACTGGCAGAGACGGGTATGTTCTTCGCTGTTCTCCCCCCGGCCTCCGCTGATGCACAAGTTGGTGTGGTTAGCACTTCGGTCTCCTCGCCCCATTGCCTCTCCATCTCGTCCTCCCCTCCTGCCACTCGCCTCTCCTAGACCCGTACGGGGGTCCGTAGGGGATACCCGTTTTGTCTCCCTCCGGCCTGCAAACCTCTTGGCTGTTGGAGTCGCGTAGTCCAAAGGGGGAGAATCTTTGGCAGCAAAGATTTAAGAAACGTGGTAGTGGGCCTGTTAGACCCCACAGAATTGGGCAGTGGGACAGAGGGAAGTCTTCTCCATTGTCCATTCCTGTAAACATAGGTTAAGTCCCAGCTTTGATCCACCCATTATTGTCTCATCCTGGAGCAATGCTTTCTGGGGCCCCAGGCGCAAAACTGCAACCCAGGTCCCCCTGGCCTTGATTCCTGGTGTGTATTTTCATGTTTATCTAAAATTCCTTCCCAGCATTCGACTCCTAGTGTGCCTTCCAGATCCCAGTAGATTAGCAGCATCAGGTTAGGTATGTGTGTTTCAGTGACACTGGTGCAAGAACAGTACTTGGGAGATTGCACCCCAGGGCAGTGTGACTCTCGGCTCCTATTTTTAAGGAGGCTGGGGAGCCATGATCTCACCCCTTGAATGCCACTTTGGAGCAGAGCTTCAGAGCCATGGTGCCCTTCGCCAATCCTGCTTCTCTTCTCAATCTCTAAAACATCCAACCTGATGTTTCTCATGTCTTGTCCCATCAAGTCCACTTCTATCAGTCATGTGGCAAAGTGTGTAGAATGAGAAGCTGGCCAGACTAGCGTTTGTGCCCCACCAGCTCCAGGGACAGAGGGCTGGCAGGCAGGCTGGCAGGTCACAACGTGCCACTTCCCGAACAGAAGGGCTGGCCCCTGCCTTCCAGCTTTACGCTGAAGCACAAACTGCTCTAAGGGTTCAGTGCTAGCTCAGGTTTCCCCCGTCAGGTGCTGCCCGGTTGTATAATTCCCATCACCTCCATTCAGCACACAGAAGAAGGTGTAGACAATGCTTCCAGAGGAAGTTCCCATCATGGGTTTTCTTCTTCCTTCTGACATCTCCTCTACGCAATTTCCTTTCCTCCACAGTACAGAGCCTGCTCCAACTCTGCATCCATTCTTTTTTTCTGGGAATCCTTCTGGACAGACCGTCCTAGCACCCTCAGACAGTATCAAGCAACTATTGCACCTTCCCCACCTTAATTTGGGGGAAGGAGAAACAGATGGTGGGAAAACACTGAGTAGCCCCCGTAAAATTCTGTGAAATTAGGTAGAGCAGTTGCAAGAATCCAATATCTCAATGTTGTCATCTCTTGTCATCCTGTTGTTGACGCTGGGCATCCAACCTGGCACCTTTGCTGTACCTTTTCCCTGTTAAAAGCCCAACGACCAAGACTGCAGTTAAGGAACAGAGACTTAGAAAGGCTTGGGAAACGCCTGTTTTCCAGATGGTTGATGAACTTCAGCTCTTAGCGTGGCCCCGTCTCTGTTATGCTGGATGGAGCTTCTAGGAGCCATAGCCCACCAACATCTGGAGGAACATCAGCCCCTCATTTGCATAATAGGGAGGTCCAAAAGCATTGAAAAGTGAATATAGACCCACGCAGTCACTCAACAAGTCCAGTTATAGCATTTGCAGCCAAGAAGGTCAACATTTATGGCCAGCATAAATGTTATGCACTCAGGTTATTCACATATTTCTCCTTAGATTTGCATGAATGTATTCCTAAAATGGACATTTTTAGATTGCCAAGTCCCTCCCCAATCCTTTTGCGTATGTGTGTGTGTGTGTGTGTGTCTGTACATGTCTATGTGCCAGAAAAAAATACACAACAGGAAGGAATTTACCCAGTTTCCCCCTTCCCCAATAAGCACAGGTCCTTAACACACTTGCTTTTTATAGTTGCCCAGCGGGAGCAACCGCAATGGCTTCCTGGAAAAGAGAGAGAGAGAAAGAGAGAGAGATTGGAAAAGGAAGCAGTGGGCTTGAAATAAATAAAATAAAATAAGAAAACTCTTCAAGGAAACGCTTAGAAAGAGGCCCAGTCTTTACTAGGTGGACTCCAGAGCTTAATGGGGTATTTGCTGTGAGATCCTGTCATTGTGTACATAGAAAATGAGGGGGAGGCCAATGGTAAACAGGTGGTCACACTAATCTCCAACATATCTCATTCCACCACTCCAAACCTGTGGTTAGTTCCCTCTTTATTCTACATCAGAGGCCTGTAGCCCAACTGGCAACGTGGCGATCCACCATCACTTCCCTGCACCTACTCCGTCCAATTCAGTTCAGGCATGGCTATCCAGTTCTTGCTGGACTATTTACAAGAGCTGGCCTTTCTGTTGCCCTTTGCTTCCTTTTGGGACCTACTCTTAAGAACTATTGTCTGCCCCAAAGCTGGGATTACAGGAAGCGCTGAGAAAATAAGCTTGAAATGACTTGGAAAAGGCCACATGGTCTCCTTTACAAGTCAGCAGAGCTGCATGGGAAGATGTAACTGATAGAGTAAGTTATTGTTTGAACTCTTCATTTACCCCACTTGCCATCTCCCAAAGCAAATTGGGGTTGATGGAGCTCAGAAATGCCCACGTAGGTCACAGCCCCTAGTCAACCTTAAGAAGGATGGAAAACCAGGGTTGGAGCCTAGGCTGCGAAGTTGAAAAACAGACCAGAAGACCCTTTCATGTTATGGCCATGAAAATGACATGGACATAGCCATTAAGTTCTTGCAACTTTAGGAAATTGCCTCAGAGGCACTTTCTTAATGAAGATGGCCTTGCAAGCCTTTGGAGAAGGAGGTCAATGCTTGCTCGGTCAGATACCCCCAACTTTCTTCCACAATTCTTAAAAAAAAAAGCCTGTAGTAGCTAGGGTTTTCCAGCATTCACCTCGTACCGAAGCCGTTGGTTAATCCAATCAAGTCCTACTTGAGTTGAAAGCATCACCCAACGGTTGCTTCCCATTCCAGGAAAGATCTCACCGCATCCATCCCACTGGAATGGTCCTCACATCTAGGAAGACGGTGAGGGGAGTCGCCATTTGGGGCTGGGGCTCTCCATCACCTAGTCTGTGAGCAGACTAAAACCCTAGAGAGCTTTCTGAATGCGTTTTGCTCAGGAAGGTACAGATCAGCCCCCGCTTTGCCCTAAGCGCCCGGGGCTGACCGTTAGCTGGCAACTTCAGAAAAAGAACAGCCCTTCGCAGAGGGCATATTCATTTCAAATGACATTCTTCCTCATGCGCTTGGAAGAGCACCATCACCATCGTTGTGCTTCATGCTTCTCAACAGTCATCTGGGGGCCAGGACCACCTTCCACGGGGTGGGGCTTGGTTTCCCTGGAGAAAGCCCCGGGTGGATCCCATCTGGAACCCCAGCCACCAGATTCCACCCATCGGTCACGAGAGCTCCCTTTAAACAGTGATTTGGATTTAAGAAGGGTCAAAAAGCTGGTTAGGAGCTGCTCTTGGGGAAGTTTACATGATGCTATGGTACTGGCCGAGATGAGGTGGTGAAAAGCATGACTGATTGCAGTTGGCCACCATGCTAATCTCCGTATGCGTGTTTCTCTCTTGATTTTTTTTTATCTTTCTCTCTGCCTTCACAGCCGGAAAGGCCCTTCTTCACCTACTCGACCCACTATAATCCGACCAGCTGAACCTTCCCTCTTAGATCTATAACCCAAGGCCTGTAGACAGCTGGTGACAAGCCCCGTGCCTGGGTTCCCCCTCCTCCGCTAACCCAGTATCTGCCCGAGGCCTCCCCTCGGCTGCTCTGCCCCCTTCCTCCATGTGGTAAAAAATGCTCGTTTAGTGATTGAGCACTCGTCTTCTTTCGTGCGTCCGTATTGCTTTGTGAGCCTAGAATAGTCCTAGTTCAAGGGCATGAGATGTGAATGCCGTGAGCTCTCCGGAGCGTAGTGTTACAGGAGCATCAATGCCTCAATATGCCCAACTCGTCTTGGGTTCGGTGTCCTGCCTGCCTCGGTCAGCTGTAGCCCTAATCCGTAGCAACGTAGCCCCCCCCCCCCCTTTTTTTGCTTACTGTAGTAAAGACAAAAGAGACGTGGTCTTGTGTTGGCAACTCTGGATGAGGATCACACCCAGAAAGAGAACGTGGACAGAATGATTTCATGTTCTTGACCATGTCTGGAACGTGGGATTGATTCAAGGTGCAGCATTGGGGGGCCCGGTAGAGGCGGCTGATCCCTTTTCAAGCAGGGCCAACCTGTATGGTGGCCGGGGAGGGCTTACTGGATGACGCAGTCTTCCGGAGGAAAACGCCTGCGGTTCTTTCCCGATGGATGGAAATCGACGTTAACAGGTCACCCTCCGTTCTTGCAAATACCAAACGGGAGTTGAAAGAGAGACTGGTGGCTCCAGCTATAGCTTTGTGGTATGACCTCTTGCAGATGACTTTCTACCAAGAGACCGAGGCTAATCTAGTCCCTTCTCAGCCAAAACGGACCCGCTGATATTTCCAAAAGACAGTTTTGCTGTGTAAATGTTTCATGACCTTTGCTTCTGACAAAAAGCAAAACTAATAAGGACCTCTACAAAAACGTTTGATGTCTTGAGTATCCTGGTGGTTCCGTTCGCTTCCTTGCATGCAGGCGACACGTATTTCATTACACGGGGAAAATAGGATTGCCACCGCGAGCTTGGATTTCCCTCTGCCCCGGCTCCGTTACGTACGAGGCGAGGGATGGAGGTTAAAAAGAGTCCACTGCTATCCCATTCCTCTAAAACCAGTCTTGGCCATCTTCTCAGTACGCCTTTAAGTCATCCCCGCTTGCAATTTAAGTTCTCTGATCCGAACTTAATCCGTGGCTTTTGAGTTGAGTTGAGTTTTGACGTCTGTTCCTTTCTGTATTTTAACTATTGTTTTACTTCTTTTGTTCCTCCCCATTTCCTTCCTTCTTGTTTTGTTCTCGTCTCTTCCTTAAATTCCAGCCGGCCTGGCAAAGCTAGTCCCTCCCGCCCGGAGAGTCCAAAACCACCGTTTGACTTGTAATCCTGCTTTCTTGAGATCCATCCTTTCTCTGCCTCTTAGCTGTCCTGACCTGGAACGGTCGAACGCACATCTTAAAACCCACAGCTTTGTACTGTCGTAGCTTGTGACTCGCACATATCAGATGCAACTCTAGTGAAACTGTTTTTTTTTTCCCTTCCTTCTGGTTGCTTAAAAGGAACTTTAAACAAAGCCAATGAGTTATATTGTAGTAATGGAAAACATCTTTACTGTTATATAAATATCTATAAATATCTATATAAATATATATATATAAAGATCTAAATCTATATGGTGTCCAGATGTTTTAAGCCTTTAATGCCTCCGCTGTTGATTTTAGCAAATACTTGAGTAGGAAGAATGCGCATATATATATATATATATATATATATATATATATATATATATATTTACACATGTGCACCTAATAAAACATAACCCAAACTCAGTTGCTGCACTTGGGTTATTGCTCCCAAATTGTGGGTGATTTTTTGCAGTCCTGGTAGTATTCGTGATGCTGTGTATGACCTGTCAACTCCTGTTCACTGGCTGAAATAAATTATTTCTGTATGACAGAGACATCATGCCTACCACAAAATCCTCTCTCAGTTCTTTTGCATGTCATATTTGATGTTGAAAGTGTTTGCAGCAAGACATTTTAGGAATCTAACACAGATCGGTGGTCTTTGCACAACATGCTGAGTCAAGTCGATAAAGAGCTGTATTTGTACCAGAAGCCAAACATGATTGGTTTTAACTTGTTTGTAGGATTCAGGACATTCTGCAAACTTAGAAAGTGGTTTAAATGGGCAATTAGGCCAAGTTGGTTGTGGGAATGCAGTCACGGAGGTAGGAAACCTACATGCAACAAGCCACGTTGCAAAATAAAAGGAGCTTCTAAGACAGATCTTGATCAGCTCTTCTAAAGGCAGGTTCAGTACAGCTTACACTCCAGTGGGGTTAAACTAACAACTTTCTTTTCCGGTAGTTTTCTTGCCAAGGAATAACAGAACCCAAAACTATATTGGATCCAGTCTTGAGAAAAAATTTGCAGCATTTTGTACAACCCACACACAAAGAAGTTATTTCATAACCACGAGCACTTCCACTGAAACAGATCTGGCAGGTTTCGAACCATCAGCATGGCGCCCAACTGGGAAAATCTATGAACTCAAATACCATTTTTCTTCACATTTAAATTTCCCCCTTGGGTTTAAAAAAAAAAAAGCAAAGATAGATAAAGATGGGTAAGCGTAAACAGCAATAGGCAAAATGGTGCTCTGGAAGCCAACCCTTAGAAGTAGCCTGCTTAAACAGACAATTGTAGATATTTGTAGAGTGAACAGTGGGTAATCTTTTAATTGAGTAATTTTAATTATTTATATGGTATTATTTTTAATTGTTCATGGGTTTTGGGTTTTAAATGTGAGCCGCCCAGAATCACCCATTGGGGGAGATGGGTGGCATACAAATTTAGGTGGCATACAAATTAAATAAATAAATAGGTAACAATGTGAGTGTTTGCACCTTAGCTGTGCTGCAAGATTTAGAATGACAAAGCAAGAACATCCTGAAGAACAGGAATAACATTGTAGAAACGGCATCCACGCTTAGGAGAGAGCCAGGTCTGAAATGCAAAGGTCACCTTCTTGGAAGCATCTCCAGACAGCGGGTGGAGACAGACAGGTCTGTGTGGAGGAATCTAAGGCTGGAAAAAGAATAGCAAGTCAGCGGACCATGCCCTGTCCGAGCATTCAGTGGCCGGAAGCTTTTTTGGCGGGGAATGCGGCCCAGGATGCACCCCAGATGCCGGGGACAAAAACAGCGACAGGCAATGTGGGTGAAGTGGAACAGGTTTATTCAGAAAGAACAAAATTTGTAACAGGATAATTTATTTCGGCAACAGAATGCAAGAGTTCGCTCTCAGGGTTTGTTTCCGCTCCCCGCTTTTCACATTCCTGGAAACCCAACACCTAATAAATATTGAACAATGTTCTACAGTAAATCACATTCCTGCCCCGCTTCCCCCCAACCGAAGTGAATTATTTTTTAAATATCATACAAGGTTATGAGTAGCTTTCCAGCAGCCAGAAATGCTGCCAATGGACTCTTCTTTATTCAAGGTATATACAAAATGTTACACAGATACAGTATGTACACTCGTGCAAACGGGGGCTCACAAGCCCGCTTTTGCTAGCGTCCTGACCCAACACGCTGAGGGAGTGAGTAACACTGACACCCAAATCAAAGGCCGTGCCGATTTTGCGGGCGTTCTCTCCTTTTTGCAGTCAAGTTCCTTCTGCTTTGCCACCTGGAAGACTGCAGCAATTTAATGTACAATTTTGCTAGAAAAACTGGGGAGGAAGCTCCTGTCAAAAATGCAGTTGTATGAGCAGTTGGTGGAAGGCACAGCCACTAACTTCACCGGCGTCCTTCCCTCCGAGCAGAACCTGCGCTAAGCATTGGGCCGTATGTCACCTCCCAACCATTCTTGCTGCCTACCTACGCGCATCCTTCTAAAATGGGATTTGAGCAAAGCACACGACGTGTCCACCGATTTCATTCCAACAGGAGGCAAGGTACGCCTCTTTACACTCTCACAAAGAACTCTTCTGCCTAGTTCCACATTAGGGCTCACAGATGGGGGGAAAGAATAATAATCCTTTATTTCAAAATACTTAAAACTGTTCAAATAACCTTGGCCCAACCTGGAAGAAAGAGATCCAATAACGGAGAGCTGGAATCAACCCCCAAGTCTGTTTCTTTTTCCGTGATTTGCTTCTGCATCTTTAAGAATAAATAAAAAACCCCGCCCCAAATGAAAAAAATACATCATCTTTAAAAGTGCAGCTTTTATCCCACCCTCAAATCATCTGCTCCAAGGAGCCAGAAGCTCATCCAAGCATTGGAACTGAATGAGGGATCAAAAAGAGAAGATTTGGGGCAGGGGGAGAGACAGAGTTTTCCCAGAAAGACAGCCAGCTGACTGTTTGGAGGGAAAGGCCAGAGACGGCTTGGGATCCGGTCTGAAGGTGACCATGCAGAAAAGCAAAAGGGACAGAAGCGCAGAACCAGATCTAACTAAACCCAGAATAACCGAACGGGAAGACGCTGAGCAACCGTGATACGCAGAGTTAAAGTCACAGGCTGTGGGTGGAATCAACTGGTGGTTAGGAGCAAAAGTTAGCACTTCTGAGCTTCGCTGGATGACTCTGCATGATTCGTAACCAGCATGCTCAAAGTCTTCCCCTCAGCTTTACCCAGCGCACGCCCTTGAGGCAGCCAAGGCGTGTGAGACGGCCAGCACGGAGCACTCAGCGTCCCTCCCAGGTTACACCACCATGATCTTGACTTCGTCGTTTTCATCCACCCGATAGAAGAACGGAACACACGGGTTTTCCAAGAGGGAGCCCAGCCGGTCCCGAGGGTTTTGAATTTCACGGAGAAGCTGCAGGATCTGCTTGGCTGTGGGGTCCTGAGGAGCAGGCTGGGGGCCCCTGGCGTTGCTGTGAGATAGGTGGGATTGCAGAGCTACGGCTTCCTGTTCCGGCTCGTCCATCAGGTTCACTTCGCGCAGGCCTGGAAGGCACGGTGGGAAATGAGGCTTCGGTTGTGGAGTTACACACCCTAAACCAAAACTCCTGGGCTAAACTAGGTATGTTATGGCAGGATGGGGAAGGAGAGGGAGAAGAGTCCAATCATGTGGGCTACAGCAGGGCCTTTGGAGGGATGGCCCCTTAAAAAGAATGCTCCTCCCCGGTTTACTGCCTCTCACCTGCCACCTCAGAAGTGTTCAATTCCAAGAGCCCGTCAGCCTTAGCGCCAGCATCGCTCTCAGGTGCAGGCCGGGGCTCCACCGTCTGAGTCGCCACCATGTATTTTGTGTACCAATCATTCCGCTCGCTGACCAAGCGCATCACCAGTTCCTGGAGCTCCAGCAACTTCATCTGCAGCAAAATTAGAACCAAGGGGAAAATCAGAACCAGCAAGGACCCCCCAGCACATAAAACGCTGGCTTTGCCCTGCTTCTCTGCCAGGAACGTACCTTTTCCCTCTTCTCATGCTAGCTAAGCTACAAACTCAAGTGCCTAGTTCTTGCTGCTCTTCCACTTCACTGTCCATCTGTAATGTTTCTCTTGGCATCCTCTAAGTCACTTTAAAAGCTACTTGCAAAAGAAACAGAGGGCCTTTGTTCTTATTCAGAAGGTGTTTGGACTGGGGGCCAAAAACAGCAGTGACAAATACACACAAATACAAATGGAGGACACACTGCTTTAAATAAGGACTGACTGTGGCGAAACAAGGATGTAGTCCAGGTAACCTGGTGCCTGACTTAACAGGGTCCAAACCTGTTTTGAAGAGCCCTTTGCTAGGAAAGTGGAGTTTGCCTCACCTTCATGTCCTCCTTGTCCTGGGCCAGCCGACTGATATATTCTTCTTTCTCCCGATGACGCTGCTTTAGAATCGCTCTCTGACTCTGGTATAGGGCAATATATTCACCTGCAGCGTTAGGACAGGGGACCCCAGTGGAACGGATGTACTGGAAGACCAGCACTGAAAGCTACAGGATTCTCTTAATGGATTCAAACTTACACCCACACAGTAATAACTTTTTTTTTAAGTAATCCCCCCCCCCTTTTTTGTTACCTACAGACACATCCAAAGTTCTAGCCAAATTCATAATCTTAAAGAGAACTTTGGGAAGAATGGCAATTTCTGCCAACAGCCCATTTTTATTTCTTTCTCATGGCTTGATGGATTTTCGAAGCACCTTATTAAGGGCACCCCAAAGTTTAAATGAACACAGCTGAATGCCCAGATTAGGAAGCGCAGCGCTAGAGACCTAGAACTTCAGTCTAATATATAGGCTGGCTTGTTTTAAGCAGAAAACAAAGCAGCCAGCGAGGGGAAAGGAGAAGGAGATGTGAGTGACTTTAAACTTTTGATTCTTTACGGATGGAAACCCCGAAGTTAAAGCAAAGATCCTCTGAATTCTATGGGAATATCTCCGCCTTGGGACCATACTCAAATTTCATTAGGGGCTATTTTTTTGTGGGTGGTGTTGGACGCAGCCCTCTGGAACGTTTCTCCCACACAATACTAAAACAAAACGATGACACAATATTTAGTAACTAACACAACTGGGCAGATGGATCTGGGTTACCTATGGTGTCTGTTTCTCCAGACAGCTGGATGCAACGGTGCTCCAACTCTTCCACCCGCTCCCTCAGCTCCACCTTCTCACGCATCAGGTCCGTGAATCGGAACTACATCGGAGCAGACAAGGAGATTGTGTGGAAGAAGGGGGGGCAACAACCAGAACTCTCCCAACAAAACTGCCAAGAGGACTGTTCCCAAAACACCTTCACCCAAAAGGCAGATCCTGGCAGTTTGGCAAGAGAATGCTAGTCAGAGAAGCCCTTCTTGGAAGCTTCTCTGAACTTTCTTCCAGAAAGAGGGAGGCGCTTCCAGAAAGAGGGAGGCGCTTCTGTAGCTTCCCGTGAGAAACGGACGTGAGATTTTCAAAAAAGGGTATTCAAGCACGGAAACAGAGTCTCTTGAAATGTAACTGGGTACCTTATGATTACTGAGCTGTAGTTATTTAAAGTTTAAACATGGGGGGCTTCAGCTGGGCTTCCTTCGGGCGTGAGGAATTCACCCTGGCCGAGATGATTCAGTCGCCACACGTCCACTCTCATTTCAAGAGTTCCTGCCACCCTGAAACGCTCACCTGCAGCTTCTCCATGGCACTTTTTAACGCTTCGTGGACTTCTCCTGGCACAGAATCAGCAGCAGAACCTGGAAAGGTAGGGCAGCGGCGTGTGAGAGGAAGGCTGTCCGAGGAGAAGACTTTGGGCATGGTGTCCCTGCCAAGCCATGGCCCATGGAGCCAGGTCTGGGGGTACCCCTCTTAAGTCCAAGTCGCCTTACCTCCTGTGGATGCGAGTGGCAGTTGCTGCTCTTTCCTGAGCGCAGCTATCTGTTGCAACAGGCCCCTGCACTGCCTCTTCTTTTCTGCCAGCTGCTGCCTCATCTCTTCCCGCTCAGCCTCCGCTTGGGACATAGTGGAGGTCAAGAAGGCCACCTAGGATGGGACACCGTGTGATTTTAGCATAACTGCACGGCTAAATTTCAAACGCCACTCTCTGCTGCCACTCCGGAGCGGAAGGGTGATAGAAATTTAAGACAATGCTTCTTTACACCACAGTCACTGGGCAACCGCTCTGTCCTCCCCACGTTTAGAGCTCTTTGAGAGGCTCCTTACAGGTTTATTTGGAGGCCTACCAAAATCCCTCTGCTGACTGCCAACTGGGGGAGATATATCTGGGGAGCTCATGGTGCCAGATCTGGGTCATCAAAGGGCACAAACCCCCCCACAAAGAGAGACACACGAAGGACGTGTGATGTTAAGGATGCCAAAATATAAAACACTACGCAGGGAGCAAGAGAGGAGACCCTTAGATTACTCATCTTCCCTGCTAAGGACAGACTGTGAAGAGGTCTGACTGAAACAGAAACACGTGGAGAAATTCACCTCAACTGAAGCTAATGAAAAGACACCTTCAGAAAGATTCTGATCCTCAGGAGGTAGAGAAACTTCACAACAGGGTGCCTGTGGCCACAGGCTCTAAATTATTCCCCATCCGCTTTTCTGGGCTCCAGCCGAATTAGTGCTAATGGAAGGTGAGAAGAAGAAAGAGACCCACCATCTCCTCTTTACTTTCAAAATCCTCTGGAATGCTGAGCTGAGAAGTCCTCGGGTCCTCCAGAAGCTCCTCAGCTTCCACTCCATCTCCTGGAAAGCAACGAAAGACGTTAGGATGACACCTGGCACCTGGCAGGGATCCGCCACGCCACGCCCCCTCCAGTCCGAAGCTTACTCACCCTGGGCCCTCGGAAGCATCCCTTCGTCCAGTTCGGCCATGAGTTGGCTGACCTGAGCCTGGAGTTCCTTGTTCTCTTTGGAAAATGACTCCAAGCTTTCCTGTTGGGGGGAACAGGCAGGTCTTTTCAGCAGCCGCCCCGCTGTCCAACTTACGCAGATCCAAATTACTCCCACAATGCCTGTTAAAGAAATCTAGGAATCCCTAATCTTTCCGGTTTTCACCACAGCTAGCTTTTTCAACCTAGCAGCCCTTCCTCAGGTATTTCCTCTCCCCACTTGACTTCCTACACAAGGTTATGGCTGGCAAAGCCCAAATTATACCCCTGCCCTGATGAAAAGTTAAAGAGAGCCATGGGAAGACTTGTTAGCCTTTCCCAGTAATCAGCTTTCACTTGGTGCAGAATCTGGAAGATGCAGATGCTCTTGAAACTTAGGTCTAACCCTTTGCTTGCCAGCAACAGCATCCGGAGGGCCAACTGGCCACACAACAGGGCTCACCTTAGCTTGCTGAAGCTCCTTGAAGTGCATCTCGGCAGTCACCTTGCCTTGGACCTCCTCGTGCTGCAAACGGTCCATGAGCTGAGTCTGCAAGAGGTATTGTTTCTGCAGCTCCTCCTTCTCAGTGGCCAGTTGCTGATAGGCTGCTGTGTATTGCTGGAGGTGAGTAAAATACTGATCCCTCTGCTCCTGGAGGGCTTGAGCTTCGTGCGTCTTCTGGGCCACCTTGAATGGAACCAGCAGCCAGTGAACAAACCTCTAGTCCCGTAACATCCCTCCCCAGCCTCTCACATAACTAGGCACAGGATGAGAAGCCCGCCACCTGTCTTGAGAGCATGACTGAGGTCAAGCTTAAACATGATCAAGGATGCCATATTCCCCTTCCCAAGTTTCTCCCCCCTTCCCCAAAACCAATTCTCCCCAGCTTGAGGGCATCCTCACCCATGTTTTTATGTTTAAGAGTCGGATGGATGTGGCCTTCCCGAAAATCTAGACTGAGGATCAAAGTTGCAACCTAGCCCCTGGAGGCACTGGCGAGGAACTATCACAGCCTCCCACAAGCCAGGTGCTTTCCAAACCAACGGTTCAGTTCTGTGGTTTGACAGCAAGGAGGTGGGTTCCCGCTGAGTCAAGAAGCTCAGTTGTGCTACGCGGCCTAACTCAAAAACGAAGATTGCAGCGTCATCAAAGCCAGCCTTGAAAAACCCTCTGCTCCCTTGGTAAAAGCAGAGGAGACAGACTGGACTTCCTGCTTGGGATCTCGTAAGGGCAACACAGCCAGCGGACTCCTTTCTAGCCCCCCCCCAGAAAAGAGCATTACCGTCTCCTTGAAGTCCACCAGCTTCTCCTGAAGCTCCCCCAACTTCTTGGCCAGCTCCTTTTTCACGTGCTGCTCAGACTGCAAGGCACTCGTCACCTCCATGTTCTCATTGGTCTGCGAGGAGAGGAGAGGGGGACGGTCAAGGGAAATACAAACCCCTCCGGCACGGAATTGCATGTCCAGAATCAAGGTGAGAGGCGTTTAGTGGCTACCCTGAGGGGTTTTTTTGGGTGGGGAAGCAAAGAAAGTTGAAAAGGCAACGAGTTATAACATTCCCAAACAAGAATCTTTTTGACTTCCACTCTGAAAACATGGACAAGACCCTATAAAATAGAGTCCTTGGGACGCTCAAAATTTACCCCCCCTCTGCTGTCCAGATGTGTTCCATTCCCATAATGCCCCAACAAGGCGGATGGAGGACTACGGGAACTGGAGTCCAACGCAGACCGTTGGGACCCTCCCAAAGCAAAAGGAAATATCGAAAACGGAAGCAGGGTCACAACCGTCTCATGACCGAAAGGGATCAGAAGCAGTTGCTGAGCCCCCTACAAGGGTTGGGGATAGTTTACAAAGAATGTTTTGCCTAGTTGGAGAAGCCCCTAATATTAGAGGAGAGGGGTTTGGCTGTATCTCGCCAACAGCTGGATGCTGGCAGGCGTCACGGCCTCTCTTGTCACCTCAGATGGGGACGCACCAGTTTGACGAATCCGTTCTGCAGCTCGGCCAGCTGCTCCTTGAGCTCCCGGTTCTGGGTCAGGGCCCGGCTGATTGTCACTTTGTCGCTCTGCATGTCCTCCAGAATCTGCTGCCTGTCCACGGCCTCCTCGCTGTAGCGCTGCAGGGTCTTCTCCAGCTCCTGCAGCCGCTCCTCTTGCTCCCGGTTGAGGTGGCTCAGCTGCTCGTTGTCCCGCACTTGCGTCTGCCACTGCCCGAGCAGCTCCTTCTTCTCTTTCTCCAGCCGAGCGAGCTCCTCCTGCAGGCGCAGCTCCGTCTGCGAGGGCCCTGCCGCGGGGAGGGGCTGACTGTCCTGGGGCTTCACCACTAAGGAATCCATTGGGGGAGAGGGGCAGGTTATTCATGGCTAACGTCCTTGGATGAGACCAACCCTTCTCCAGAAACCCAGCGGCAAGTCCTGTGGCTGGAAATGTGGCCCTGCGGTCCTTCCCACCCGCCTGCCATCTTGGAGCACCCAACTTGCACACAGTAGAGGTGGGATTCCACCAAGCTATGGACTGACGAAGGGAAGGTCACTGGATCTAGAAGACCAGAGAGGACGGGTGGGGTGAATCGGCAGTTGCGAGCGCTGGCATTTACCTAGTTGGCTGCTGAGTAACTCTGAGAGGTTGGCTTCCAGCTCCTGAATTCGAGTCCCGCTGAGCTCTTTCTCGCTCGTCAGAGTCCGGACCTGCGGGAAGTCCAGTTTTGCCAGCCTGAGCTGCAACCTCCAAATCATTCAAAATCCCAGGAAAATCTCACAGCCGCAGTCCTTACCTGCTCGGAGAGGAGCTCGACTCGCTGCTGCCAGATGCCCCCTTCCTCCTTCAGCCGGAGGACGTATTGATCCCGTTCAGCCTGCAGCTGCTGGAAGGACTCTGACAGCTGCTCAACAAGGGAGGAGAAAAGAGAAGAGTCGGGCGAAGGTGCCAATCGGAGGCCACCTTTGTTCCCAAGCGAGGAGCTGAGGAAAACTGCCCTCCGGGCCAGATCCCCAGCCCACTCACAAAGGTTGCCCCTTTGGACACCCACCTTACCTGGGCAATTTGGGTTTCCAAGTTGGCTCTTTCCTCCAGTGCCATCTGCAGCTGCTGAGTAGCATCTGAGATCCCTGGCTGGCTTGAAAACTAGCGGGGGGAGGGGTCAAACCAACAGTTACTGGAGTCCTTGTTCCATCTTATTCCACCCCCTTATCCTGGGAAGACTTGCCAACGTGAGCTCCGAGGTGGTGTGGTGGTCAAAGCGTTGCACCAGAAGCAGGGAGACCCAGGGGGCTTAGCCCAGCCTACTTCACAAGGTTCTTGGGGGCTGGGGAAACATGAGTTACAAAAACACTAATTACTGATACCTGCTGAATCACCAGCTCTGCCATTTCCAGTTTCTTGTGCAAGTCCTCCACGTCCAGTTTCATGGCTGAATTTTCAGAGATCAGGCTGTGCAGCTTCTCAGACAACTCGGAATTCTGCTGTTTGAGTTCTTCGCTAGTTTTACTAGGGAAAGAGCAACGCAGGGAGTTAAGACAGGTAGGCCTCGGAGACATTGCGGGTTCGGCTCCAGACCACCACAATAAACCAAATACCGCAATAAAGTGAGCCATGTGAGTTTTTTGGTTTCCCAACGGGACTGATACTGGTAAAAAAAACTTTGTGCCAATACAAAACCAGCTGCTCAATATTGTGTGGGGTTCCCCCCCCCAATTTTCCCATTGTTCTTCAGAGAAGAAGAACCAAAGTAGGAAAAGGGGTCCTCTATTTTCCATAGGTACTATTTCCAGATGAAAAAAGTCTGCTATGCCCAGGAAAGTATACAGCGCGTGGCTTTTCTGTAGAACTAACAACCATGTCAGCTGGGTGGGGAAGACATCACCTTCTGACCCTCAAAGAGGCTGTTCCAGGCTTGAAACTAGCAATTCCAGGGGTTCAGGAAGCAGCCTGACCTCGAACCAGGCCTATTCAGATGTTTCCAAGATCAGCTGCTTATGGGACTTTTCAAAGTTTGGAACAACATGCGTTGGAATATTTGGCACACCTCTACAGGAAGTCCTTGTTTAGCAACCACAAGTGGGACCAGCAACTCGGTCGTTAAGTGAAGCAATCGCTAAGTGAAACTGTGACTGTGCTTACGATCTGACTTCAGCTTTCCTTTGCTTTACACACTGCTAAGGTCGTAAACGCGAGGACTGGTCGCAAAATTACTTTTTCTACCTGCGAACAGTCGCTGTATGAGGCAGTCGCTCAACGAGAACTACCTATAATCACAACCATCTAAACCGCTTCCCCACAACAATAAGGGAAGCCCTCCTTCATTTCTATAAATGCCGCAGACAATAATGCTGCAGTGAAAAGGACGAATCTCACCTTTGCTTATACACTTCCAGTTTAAGGTTATCTCGTTCCTTTGTTAGTTCTTTGTTTTGCTGCCAGCAAAAAAAGGAGGACACATCAAAACAGGCAATTTTCGAATAAGACAATATTTTGCTGTGAGAAATGTCCCTAAGTAAGAAACTGAGAAAGCCTGGGGGGTTTCTCTCTCCTGTGATGGACATTTCTGGTCCTTAATTGCCAGAATTAAGAATTCCGTATAACTCCACTGTTACCGGATGAAATAATTCAGATTGGCTAGCTAGGCCAATTCCCCTCCCTGCTTAAAAAAATATAAAAGGCACGGATGGGGAGTACTTTTAGGCAAAATCTCTTAGAGCTTGAGAGCAAGTTTGCCAGCTGAGTTCTGCTTCTGCCCTGGGCACCCGTCACCAATATTCACCACCCAGTGGAACTGCTTTGCCTTACATAGCCAGACCAGCTCCTTACAAAAGATGACAGCTCTATCTGTGCAAAATGACCCTTGGAGTTAAGCAAGGGGCTTAAGCTGGAGAAAAAAAAGCTTTTTGACCAAGACCCTTGCCCTTGGTCTGCTGCCAGACAACGTCTCTATTTGACAAGGACAACAGGGTTAGGGTTAGGTTTTTTTTCTTTTTCTCTGCTTGCTTTTCAAAAGAAAATGCCCACATTTCCCCATAACCCTAACTAAGATCATGCCAAAATTTGGGCAGGGAACTAGGCCTACTTCACCAAAAAGGAAGCAGCAATGCAAGAGGAGATAAGGAGGGCAAATAGGAACATGCTTACTTTCTCTGCCTGCTTCTGTTGGGTAGAGAGGGAGGAAAGGGTATATTCCACATCTGAGACCCTCTGCCGAGATGACTGCAACCGAGTGGCGAGGTCCTCAGCTTCCCCTGTCCCAGGAAAAACAAGGTTAGGGGCGTCTGGATCCCAGCACACTGAGCCAAAGGGCCTGAACCCTACAATGTCAACACGATGCAGAGGCGCTTGGTAGCTACTGCTGGGCTGCTACAAAAAGCAGAGGTGGATACGCTTTGGTGCCAATCCCAAGATTAAAAAGGCAAAGAAAGGGAGCTGGTATGAACCCATAAAACAAGTGGATTTCTTTGAAGATGGGACAAAGGGACTCGGGACAGTGGCAAGGGAGTAACAGGTCCCTAATGCCACCAGGTGATTAAATAATGAAGGGAACAAGAAGAGAAATCTGAAAGGGCACCCACCTGCCTTCTGCCGGGCAGCCTGCTGCGTGTGGGCAAGGGCTGTCTGCAGCTCTGATTTCTCGGAGACCAGGATGCCAATGGTTTGAATGTGGACCTTCAAAGGAAGCGTGGGAGAGCGGGATGAGCCGAGGGCCACTGCTCAGGACCCAGCAGGCACAGAACGTGCCTTCCCCCCAAAGACCAGAGTTGCCTCCTGTGGGTTGCAGAAAGCTCTCAGGGCAGTCACCAAAGGCTGAGACCAAAGGGGAACACCCACCTGTAACTGTTCTCGCAGTGCGGCTTGCTCCTTCGCAAACCTCTGCTCAAACCCCTTCTTCTCCTGCGGAAACACAACATAAATTCACCCATGCAGAAACTCTACCAGGTCAACACCCAAGTTATTTGACTGATACGCTGCATCTGTAGGCTAGAAGGATACGGAGAGGATGGCACAGCTGTCAACAGCAGCTTCCACAGAATGGAAATGTACACCAAGGCAAACAACTGGGCAACTGTACCTAATCAAAAGCCACAGAACAGTCAAGAACGGAAGAAAAACATGTGTTTTGTTCCATACACTACAAAGCCCCATTCAGATTTAGCTCTGGGAGGATTCATCAGTATAAACAGGAATCAGGTTGTAATTTCCATACAGCTACCCTGGGGGGTAACTCCCATTTAACAATCCATAGGATTAGGGTGTCTATAAATTAACTAAAGGTAAGACAGGTAAAACCCTCCCCCCCCCAAAAAAAAGTTCAAGAGAGAGAGAGAGAGAAAAAGCAAAATAATGCATTTTTGCACCCCTGAAATATACCTTTCTCCAAAGAACATTACCTTCTCCAGCCCATTCACCGCTTCTTGGTTCTGCTGTTTCTGCAGAAGGAACAAAATGGGTGCACAAGGAGGATCACTTCTGAAGCTGGGCAACGTCTGTAACGTTTTTGTGAGGATCGACACAGCTCGGTTTGTGACGTCTGGGCCAGCACCAGCACACTGAACTGGGTCCCCCAATCCCTGCTACGTTGCAACAGAAATGCTTCCGGAGTAAAAGCATTTTCCATCGTTACAATCAAAGCAGCTGCCCGAGTTAATCGAGAGTTGTTTAAGAAACAGCCACTCCAGCGTCCGGGTACTACCATCCTAGACAGCTCTGTGCAAAACAGTCTATAATGTTCATACAATGAACAGCTGGCTTAACTAAAAGGCAGTGGTCAAGGCCCCTCGCGTATCTCTATGACAGTGTTGTCCAAACTTGGCCACTTTAAGATGAGTGGACTTCAACTCCCAGAATAAATGTTCAGCCTTTAGGACAGTGTTGTCCAAACCTGGCCACTTTAAGATGAGTGGACTTCAACTCCCAGAATTCCCCAGCCAGCCATGCTGGCTGGGGAATTCTGGGAGTTGAAGTCCACTCATCTTAAAGTGGCCAAGTTTGGACAACACTGCTCTATAACGTGGCAAAAAGCTTCATTTCTGCAATCCATCACAACAGAAGCTCTATCAGCCCACCATGTTTTGCTGCCCAAGGTGGAAGAGCAAACAGGGCACCTTCTTCCTTGACAAAGTGAACTGGGTGCTCAATTTGTTTTATTTTATTTTATATATCAAACTTGTCACCGCCCATCTCATCGAAACTACTCTGGGCGGCTTACCAAGCAGTTAAAACCAATTAAAATTACAAAATTACAATCTAGTATTCATAAACAGAAAATAAATAGATCCAAGAATAATTGGCGGTCACTCGGGGAGCGTCATCAAGGCGCCAGCCACCCCGAGGGTTAGGGTATAATTCTGGCAGCAGGGCAGCATTCTCCACCAGACCTGAAAGCAGGACATTTTAGTTCATGAAGACCAGATGTACGGCCCTCCCTATCGCTGCCAACCCCCCGGAACTATGACCTGAATTTAACTGCCTCGTGCTGCCCGATGGTTGGGCCGGCCCTCCAGCCACCCCCGTTCCAGGAGCCTCTCTAGGATGGGAGCCCAGAGGCAGAAAAATAACAAGAAGGTGCCAGAAGCACAGCTGGTGTGCTTCTAGCATCCCAGGGAGGACAAAAGCTTGGGCCTATCAAATCCTACGGTGAAGCCCGGTGGAAACAGCAGGCGAATCGGAACGGGAGTTTCTGTTTTGACCTGGAAGCCATGCAGTTCCCCTGACCTGGCATTCGCAAGTTCTTCTGCTCCTGCTCTGCGCTCCAAGGATGAAACGCTTCCTCGGTTTTGGATAAGTCTGTTTATCCTTCAATGGTGGGAAACGGATTCAAAAGCAGCTAGTTGTTAAAACTAGCTTTTGTCCCCGGTTTGCCTAAGTCATCCGCGGTTCAACTAAACCACTTTTCCGTGATCCGGTACAATAATACAAACCCCCCTAGCTCCCCTCGTGGCTCTGTGAATCTCGTTTTTCCACCAGTAAAGGGGAATTTCCGTAAAGTCCTATTCAGAAACCAGCGGTTTTCGTTTCTTTGCCGCTGAATGTGGGTTTCCTTTTTTTTTTCAGAGAAGCATCCCAGATACCCCTTCCAACAGCTCTCCGTTTTCCTGTCTGTCCAGATAAAGGCAGCAGTCCAGTGTAAGGGAGTTCAATGACCCCCTAGAATGGGACAAGAAGGAAAACATGGGAATTCAAAGAAAAAAAAATGAGGAAAAAAAACAGTCCATGCAAACAAGCTGGGGAGGGTGAAATGAAGGAACATCTCAAACACTGCGAGGCACTGCGCTACCCGAAAACAGGCCTTAGTTGCATTTAAGGAGGCAAGGAGGGAGAGAAGCCGGAGTGAGCCATGCAACAAGGCGGCCAACCTGGGCTTGCTCACGGTGCCACAGTGGGGGAAAAGGTGGCTGCCCAATCTTTGTCTGAGCCTAGCGAGCTTTGCTCTTGCTGAAATAGTCAACATTGCGCAAGTGAGGAAAAATCAGGGGTGATCAGTTACCGTGTGGCGAGCCGCAGTTTCAGGATATCTCTTGGCTTGGACTGCCGTTTTCAACCCGTTTCGACTCCCCAGTGTACCCCGGACCCAACTTGGATTCAACATCCAATGCTCTTGTGTGTGCCTACAGCTTCTCCCTCTCCCCAGACAGAACCCCATGGCACCATCCTGGGGTCTCTTAAGTTATCTGACCGCTTCTATCCAGCCCGCCCCTGCTTACTTCTTGGCAAATATCCTCCTATTAGTGAGCGAATCCCTGCTCATCAAGTCATCCCTTTCTACCCGCTCTCCTGCAGCAAGGATGGGGATCTGGTTTCCATGGAAGATCTAACTCCTTCCAGGAAAACCTGTCAGGAATTTGAACACCGGCGGGGGGCAATTTAGGGCCAACCTTTTCTCCTCTTTTTGGACACGCTTCAACTTGATCCCCAACCAGTGGGCTGTTGGGAGACGGTCAGATCAGCCATGACAGGTCTGAACAAACGGCTTGCTGAGAACCATATAACATTAGGCCAGGGCTGCCTATGCTTACACAAGACCTATGGAGACATACTCAGTCGGCACTCTTCAGACAGAGGCTGGATGTGAAAACATAACATAAAACTGATCCATATTTTCACTGGGGTTCTGAATTCCAGGCAGAACAGAGACAACTGAATGATGCCAACCTACTAGTCCCTAGTTACACATAGGGCACCTTTTCCTGTGGCACAGTGAAGGAACGTAGGACCTTATAGCAACCCAGAGAGCACAGAGGAGCAGCAAGGCAAAGCCAAACCTGTTGATCTAGTTGGTTCTTACCAATTCCTCTATCTTTGCACTGAGTTGTTTGTTTGTTAAATTGCTGGAGTCAAGAGCTACTGCCAGCTCCTGGTAACGGGTCTGATGGGGCACATGCAGACAGCCAGAGGAGGAGGAGGAGGAGGAAGGAGGGAGAAGAAGAGGGAAGAAAAAAAGGCAAAACACTTTTTTAAAAAAGAGGAAAAAAAATCAGCACCGCTTTGGGGCGCTCCTCCCCAACAAAAGACCCAAACTCATCCTGCACCTTAAATGCTTTACCCCATCCAAGGTCAATGCCGCCCTCCGATTCAAGGTGCAGCCTTGAAGTCTCCCGTTTGAAAGACTTGGTTGGAACTCTGGTCCAAGTAAAAGAGCAAACCTTTTTTCCCAAGGGGATGCGTCTCTCGAACTCAAGGCCCTCCCCGACCCACAGTTATTCTAGTCGGGAAGGCAAAGCTCAGAATTCCCCCACCGGCATGCCGACAGGCATTGTGGGAGTTGTAGTCTGAGGGGGACAGATTGTGGAGGGATGCTTACAAAATACTGACTGACAGAGCGCCTGGAGGACCTACCGCCATCTCTTTCATGTCTGTGGATGGCAGGATGTTTTCTCCGTTCACGTAAGCTGTGGGCTGCAAAAGAGCAGTAACGGTCACAGTAAGGGCCTGGCTACACGAGCAATATTCTGTTCCCACAGGTCAGTAGGTATTTCAAGGTAATACAGAGCATCTACGGGTCCTTTAGCGAATCAAAGAATGAGAAAATAAGCTGAAGGACATTTTGGAGCCCTGAAGGCAGACTCTGTTTTATTGGGCCAACTCCCTTCTCCTTCCAACAATTATTCTTTTGCTTTTCTCAAACACATCAGCCTTCCAAGATTCAACTCTCTGCTTAGAAAGAGGGATTTTTTTTCCTGAAAAAGGATCATCCTTGAAAATATTTAATCCACCCCCACACATTTCCTATTGACCACACGGCACGACTGTTTTATTGTTTCCCTGTCAAACTGCACTAACTCTGGTTATCAAGAACTCCTACGTTTGTTCCTGAGCCCTCGCTTTGCATAAAAAATAACCCAGGAGACCAAGTTAGCCCCTTGCTTCTTACCTGGCTGACCATGCCGTTCAGCTGTTCAGAGAGCTGGCGGAGACTCTCTGTCAACGAGAGGGACCTAGAGGAGAGGCAAGACAAGGGATTAACATGGGAGGCTGGAAATACTCAGTGGCCAGCAAAAGGGAACCAGGAGAAAGAGATTCTATTACAGAAATTGAAACACAAAGATGTGTCTCTTACCTATTTTCCTCCAGCACATTGTTATGACCAGCATCGCAGATCTGTGGAGCAGAGAGATCCATGTCATGCCATAAAATTATGCTTCAAATAGCACTTAAAGCTCATTGACATGTACGCAGAGAAAGACATGCATTTCCTCCAACAGAGACTGGCACAGAGAGGCAACCGCTGGAGACCTTCCAGGGCGCAGAAAGGAAGGATGAAGTGTTTGTTCTCTGAAACGGGAGAGGACATGTGAGGGAAGGCTCCGTATCCCTGGGTCTTTGTGCAAGTACGTGCACAATCAGGTGTAAAACCATGCTAAGAAGGATGTGCCTTCTGCTCAAGAAACAGAGATGGAGAAAAGGAATTGCTGGTGCACCAACTCACATTCACACCCTCTCTGCCAACTGCAGAATTGCTTCCCTTTATCGAAGGAAACTGCAGAGGGACTCGCCAGCGACAACACGGTTAGTTCCCATGCTGGGAGGCCAACTTTGTACGTGTTTGTCCAGTTACTGGGCTTATAAGGTACTCAAAAGCAGCAACCCTGAGCAGAATACAGTGACGCAACAGGACGTTAAAACAAGCCAATCCTCCTGGCTTGTTGGAACAGCCAGGTTTTCACCCATTTTTCAAAAGCCAGGAGGAAAGGGCCAATTGCACATGGGGGTGAAGGCGATTCCAGGGAAGCGGGTGGCGACTGAGAAGGAATGCCTTTGAAGATAACAATTTCTAGTTGAAAGGCGGGTAATGCTTACAGGGAGAAGATGTTCCTGCAGCTACAAGGCCCTGAACTTTGAAGTGCTTTAAATGTGACAAGCAGCATCTTGAATTGCACCCAGAATCTAGCTGGCAACCCCCACAACTCTCAAAGTAGAGACGTTACATGGACACCCGCATTGTGGGTGCCCTGTCACTAGGTGGGCTGCATTCTGGACCAGCTACAGCTTCCGAATGCTCTTCAAGGACAGCTACGCACAAAGCACAGCGCCATAGCCCAATCGAGGGATGATTAAGGAACCAGCGACGCTGAGCCATGCCTGCTGTTCCAGGAAAGGTCACAACTGGCACCCAAGATGGGAGCTGTACAATGGCTCTCTTGGCCACCGTTCCCACCAGCTCCTTGAGCATGAGCTGTGAGTGCAAGAGGAACCCCAACGTCCAGCCAGGGGACTGCATTTGACAGCCCTGTGTTGACCCTGTAAGGGGAAAAAGCATCACTTGAAGAGTCCTGGGAGAAGTACAAACCAACCTCTGACAGCTGCACGCTGCCAGGACTTGAAGCAGCAGAGCCAGACAACTTGTTGCTGTTAGACAGCAGGGGGACGCCGGCAGTGAGTGATTCAGCTTTGTGAGCAGCGATTTCACCATCATAATGGGCCTGTCAGAAAACACACCCCAAGGATTAAACACACCAGGCAGGTGGGAAGGAAGCAGGCAGCTGAAGCTTCCATAGCGAAATTAAGCCTGCACTTCAGAGGGCTGCAAAGTTAGGCATGAGGGAGACAATGCTAAATTGCCCCTTTAACCAAAAAAAAAAAGGAAGAAAACTATGACAAGAAATATTGACTGTTACACCTAATTGTACTGGTTGTCACTAACTCCAGACCTGAATTTTATTAAAAAATAAAACAACTAAGGAAAATCACAGGAGGGGGAACTACATTCAGCCTGAATGAACTCACGAATGAAGCTCTACTTATATAAACAGAAGAAAGCGGTAGTGAATTTGGGAGGGACCTGGATGGAGAAGGTTTTCTTCCTCACAAGGCACGGAGGTCATGCTGATATTTGCCTTTAAAATAATTAAACACCTCTTCTGTGAGGGTTAGTTATCACATTTAATGTAGTTAAATACCAGGATTGTTAATCTTAGCAATGACTTTCAGCCTGCTTGATTAGATCTGGGCGCACGTTCCCAAGATCACAGAGTTTCCGATTTGAAAGCATTCATGTACTTCATGCTGTTTCTTCTACTCCGTGGCCAACAAACCAACAATGCAGGCAAGAAACAATCTCCAACAGAATGCCTGTGACATACAGCTCCCCGACAAAGACAAGATTGTACGTTGGCAACCTCAGATGCCCCGGCAAATCCAAATGGACGCTTTCCCCACTGTCTGTTTAGACAGGTCCCTGTTTAGCTTAGGCCTAATGCCAAGGGAAGAAGCAGGAGGCCTCTTCCTGTCAATGTCGTAAAACAAAACAAAAACCTTGCCAAGAGCATAAGATCAGACACCAGGGTTCAGTTCTCCTGCCCAACAGTGCCAAGCGTTCATAGTCAACATTTTCTGGAATCAGATTTTCCATCAATGAGGTGCTTGGGCAGCCTCCCTCTTCTCCTTAAGTGAGCGATGCTGTTAAAAGCTGTTCTGCAGCCAACACAGTCCTTAGGGGGCAGGCCCCCCTCTTGCAATTAATGTCTGCGTGGGGAATGAGTACCAGCTCTACCATAACAGAGGGGGCATCTCCTTATTGGTTCATAGCTCAGCTCCACCTTCTACAGTGGTTTCCTTCCTGAGCGATCGGACAGCGGAATCGTTTCGCCCGAGAACCAGACTTGGCTTCGCCCTTGGTAGAGTATAGCTGGCCCCGTTTCTTTTAATAAAAAGAGCAATGGGAAACAATAGACAAGCACACCCCAATCACAACAAGAAATTGCAAAACAAAAATACCCTTTTTTTCCACCCAAGATGGCTGCGCACGCAGATGCTGCGGCTGGTTGCTGTCCTTTTCAGTGCATGGTATGGATGATTTTGTATTTTTTTTTTTTTGGTGTTTTATGTGTGTTATGTGTTTTATATGCTCTATGGTTTTTATATTTTTAAAGCTGCACTGGGGTGGCATTTAATTTCGTTGTACAAGTAGTACAATGACAATAAAGATTTCTATTCTATTCTATAAAAACCTTCCACCACTGCAGCCAACTCAAGCTGGTGGCCTTCTATCAAAACTAGTATTTTGTTTTCATAAAAGTTTATTCCATACGTATACTGTTCCTGCGTGTGTGTGTGTACCCAGATTTATTATTATTATTTATTAAACCAATTTATATAAGATTAGACCACGCATGCAAATTTCATAACTTCTCAGAATAGGAGTAGGTATGAAAAACACACAGTTCCCTCCTCCCTCCCATGAATAATCTGATTCCAGATATGCAAGAACACACCCATGTTAGAGAGATGCTTCTGCAGGAAAACCAGAAACTGACAGGCAGACAAGAATCTCAACCGTCCAGCCCTGCTGGTGATTCACTGTGACCAATGCCACTTACTTATGCACCATCCTTTTGTAAAGAGAAGTTAATTGGAAAGGTGGGGGGGGGAGATATTTCCCTCCAGCCAATCCCTCCAGAGATGCCTGCCATTATTTCAAAGCAGCTGCTCAAAGGAGCTGCGCTTGTAATCTGAACCGAGTTAAGGAGCCATTGGCGAGAGTATCAGAAGAGGAAAGTGGGTTAAAAATAACTGCATATGAACAAGGGCCCCGACATCCACAGAGCTGGCCGCAAAGCCACCCCCATCACCATTGACAAAGGACTCCTCAACGGGCTTAGACCAGATCAGAAGCATGCGGTATGGACAGCAAGCCGGCCGGACAGATTCTGAAAGCTGCCTCACCTTCCACTTTTCCAGTGAAGGTATGGCTACCCCATTGGAGCGGTTAAAGTCTGACACCAGCACCTTCAGAAGGTTCTCAATCTACAGGAGCAAAAGAAAAGGGGGGAAGAGAAATAGCTGAGAAAAAGGGACAGAAGAGAACGTCGATCCCCAAAGCTAAAGGAACCAGACCAAGGAGCCTGGCCAAGATCCTAAGAGAGTTAAGAGGAAAAGCAAGCACCACTGAAGACGATGGCACATGGTTACGTTCAGGGTTAGGACGGAAAATTCAAAGGAAAGGCACTGGGCACTTTACTCCAAACTCCTAGAGTGCAACTGTACAGTCAAATGTTAATTCTTAGAGTTTTGTCTGCTGTTTCTTAGCACCAGAGACAGAGAGAGAAATACATACTCGGATCAATTACAATATTAAAAACTGCAACTTGAACAGGGCTAGGCTGGCGAGATCCGAAGGGCCAGGAGGTATCCATGACATGTAGAGGTTTCCCTGTGCCTTTGCTACAATAGAATGGCCATCTGGTAGCCCTACTTGAAGCAGAACCAGAATCCAGAAGTGACAGATGTTGGAGAAGGTGGCAAGAAGCAAACCACTTACATTTTCAGGAGACTCTGCTCCATCATTAATGGGAGTCTCTGGGCGGCTTCCTTCTTTACCTCTGCGTTTCTTCTTGGCTCCCACCGCTGACACGGGGCTGTTCTTCTGCTGATATTCTTTCAGCTGAGAAGAAGAAGAACAACTTGAAATTAAACTAACCTTAAGCTGGAGCCTTCTCCGTACAAAACTAAAATCTGGTAGAGAAAGAGCTAAAAGCAGGGTACAATCAGGAGAAGGAGGAGGAGAAAAAAGCTGTTGTGTTATTATTGAATTTACAGATTACTCAGCTGGTTTCCCTGAGTTCCTACTAGCTAAATCCATGTTCCCTACAGTGTGAAAAACTGCTTGGAATTTTAGACCCTGTAATCGGTTAGGTTCAGCTTCAAGTTAGGTGAAATTTTAACAGTTTTAATGATGTGGTTACTCTTTCACAAGGTCATTTCCTGTTATATCCGTAGCAAAAAAAGCAGGGGAAAAATGTCCACATAATCTTTGAAAAGCATAGACGGGTCTATAGAGGAGTCAACAGAGCCTTCAAATGGCCTTTTTTTCCCCTGCAACATGTGAAACTGATAATACCATTCAATCCAAATTTTGCAGACATTTGCTGTATCATTATCATATAGCCTGCCTAACTATTACTATTACTATTATTATTATTATTATTTGTTATGCCCATCCACTCCAAAAGATGGTAATATGTAGTTGGGACCAACAGTAACCTGTAAATGTCTACTGAAAATTGGATGAAACCCATACAACAACCTTTTAAAGAAGTATTTAAACAAACTATTAACTAAGTCCAGATATCTAGATGTTCAGGAATCTGCCATTTTTTCCAGTTCTATGTGCAATCTTTCTTTATGTGTAACTGCAAAAATTAATCAAAACCTACCCTTTTCTTCTTAAAACAATGAGGCAATCTCAACTTTCAATTGATTCAAAATTCGACTGAAATTCAAGTCCAAATGAAACATTCAACAGAAGATTTCTGCTGTTTACATATTTCCCATAGGTTGTTTGACTCTGCAAACATTGTAACGCGGCCACAGAAAACAAACACTACACTTAGTCTCCTAATAGTCTACCTTGTTTTCGTTTTGGCACGAGGGTTCCCTTGTACCAAATCTGTCCTTGAAATTTCTCTGAGACCAACATTTCAGCTCTTTCACTGATACAAGATAAAAGAGCAGGGCTCTTTCTGTCTATCACCAACTTCACCAGATGTAATTTAGCATTGTGCTAAGCTGCTACCCACCAAACGGAATGAAGTTCACCTCCTACATTCAGCAGACCAGCTTGGTCAAGACGAGCTCAAAAATTATCTGCCTTACAGAGAGTCAAGGAACTAATGTCAGTTACTCCATTTTCCTCACCTGCCACCTGCGAGATAAATATTCCAGCCTTTTGAGGTGGGGTTCTAGCCCTTCTGAGTAGGGGACAATCTAGAACCAGGCCAAAAATCCAGTATTTTCTCAGGATCCTCTGCCCTGCACAGGCAAGTCAGCCACCCATGTGTGGCACATATTAAACACATCCTCTGCTAGCAAGTGGGGAGCTGATCTTGGTTGATATTCATGCCAGGGGACAATTTCAGTATCTCAGTTTTATAATAACGAGTTTCAATGGCAAGTTTTTAGGACCGCCCATGACAGCTGATTTACAAGGCACTCAGCATGATCATGTCATTACTTGAGAAAACACTGCCCAACTGGTGTGCAACCACAGCACCCACTTGAAGGGAACGCTCTTCCCAAATGCCAGAAAATTAGCACATGCCATTGATGGGCGTATATTTTATCCAGGAGTTTGGACAAGTGCCTGGAGTTTTCTGCTTGCAAAGCTCACCCCTGACAGATGTTTCACCTGGCTTTGATGCTCTTAACATTTCAGGGTATGTGGATCTAGCCACAAACACATTCCAGAGATAAAACATCAGGAAGTCATTGTCTATATATGTAAGGGTATCCTTTGAAAGGAATAACTTCTGCCCCCCAAATTTACAATAAATAATTCAAAAGGGGAGGAGGGGAAAAATTGGTGACAGATTCTAAACTTTAGAATAATTTCCCAGCTACTGAAAGAAACAAGTTTACTATTCGTAAGAGTCATAGAAAAGGCATGTTTGGGAAAAGGGCGACAGAATTTCCCACCAGCGTATCAAAGGAGACGGGAAGGCAAACAGCTCTGTGTCAGGGAAAAATCGTTTCGTGTTTCTCTTTTTCTAATAATAAAAAGCAATCAATGTTTTTCTGCTTCCTGGAATGCTCCTGGAAAAAAAAATGTTTTTCTGCAATGTTTTTTGCTGTGGCATGCTTTGTTCTTCAAAAACAGACAATGTGCCTGAGAAAAGCTATTGTTTAAAATCATTAGAAGGTTTAAGAAGATGCAGGTCTTCTCTCTGCCCCATCCCCAAATCCTGACACCATAAAGGACTTAGGAAGTATTTTAAGCAAAAGAAGTCTTACCTCCTGCCCCCCAATCTATCTAGCCGAACCCCAGTCCCCTTCCACTAAACCATGAGGGGTACGCTTATGGTTTTTGTTCTCCTTCCTCACTATGGGGGAAACCCTCTTTTGAGCACGGGCCACATCTTTGCACAGAGGGTAACAGAGGGAGGGCGCGTGCCAATCCCCAAACTTTTAGCCACAGCATCCAAGAAGGCTTTGAAGAGGCTTTGCAAGAAAGGCCCCTCCTTTTGCACGCCGACGTGGGGGGGGGGCTTCTCTTCCGGGTTTGCAAAGGGGTCTTCTGGAGCCCAGAAGAGGAGGCTGATTTGGGGGGGTCTCCAGCACTGCAAGGCCCCCTTCCACCCCTGCAAGATAATGATAAGGATAGAGATGGGTCTCCACCCCTCACCCCATACCAAGAGCCCCCTTGCAGACAGCCACGAGGGCACCCAAAACAGCTCCCCCACCTTAGACTACAACTCCCATCAGCCTCCACCCACTCCAAAGGCCACGCTCTCCGTGGGGACCCTGGGAGCTGTTCCTCCAGCGCCCCCAGAAGGCCTGGGGGACAAGGGCGGGCGGGGACGATGGGCCTTGCACTCCCCTCGTCCCCGGAAGCGATTGTTAGAAGATTGGAACATGTACACATTTTAATCATTTAGACATTTTGTAAACATTTTATACATTTATACATTTACCTGCTTGTATAACCTGAAGTAAATGCAAGCCCAGCAATATGCCAATTGTATGGTTGACCTTACAGTGACTGGCCTCATTTTAGATTATCAACAGGTTGCATTCTTGAGGATGTGACCCTCAACACTTCTTAATACAATCAGGGATGTAAATCAGGACAGCGCTTGGTGGACAATCAGAGTGATAAAGGATAGTTTACATATGGTTATTAACACTCAAGGTGACAGAAATTAGTTTACATACAGAAAGGAAGAACCTTAATCACATCAGAGAAAGGGGTCCTGGGTAAGGGGAGGAGTATGGATCAAGGTAACTGGCTTTGATTGGACCAGAAAGATCATGGCATTTCAATGTGGATGTGAATGTAACAAAAGGTATATAAGGTACTGTATGAAGGGGGCCCAGCGCGGCCGCCCACCTAACAGCATGCTGTCCTTGTCTCTGCTCTTGGGTGAAGAATAAACCTCCTAACTTCATGCAATTAGTCAGTGTCTTTACTCCCGGCTCAGAAACGAACTTGGTAAGATAAACTTTTCTTCCAACACGATCCTGGCCGCGGGGAGGGATGGGAGTTGTAGTTCCACGCGATTGAACCGCGCTGCACTATCCCCCCCCCGGGCAGGGCCGGGAAGAGATCGAGGGGAGCTGCAGTCCCACGAGGCTGGAGGGCCCGCGGGGCTGGGGAGGATGGGGCTGGTTGTCCGGCGAGCGCAGGCCGGCTGCGGAGGATGGCCACCGCGCCCCCCGCAGGAAGAGGCGGTAAGGACGGTGCGCATCGGCCCCACGGATCCCCGGCGGCCAGGGCGGAGGGCGGCTGCCCGAGAGCCAGGCCCAGGCCCGACTAGGCCCCGCCGCCTCGGGCCTGCCGAGGCGCCCCGCCGCCCGCTTACCTTTTTCTTGGCCGCCGCCAGCTTGCTCTGCCTGCTCCCGTCTGCCATGTCCGCGCCGGGCCGGGCCACGTCAGCCCGGCAGGCGACGCGACGAGAGGCAGCTGGGCCGAAGGGAGGCTCCGCCCGCGGCCCGGCCAGCTCCACCAGGCCGTCCTGCGCATGCGCGGGCTTGACAGGCCGTGGGGGCGGGGCGGCGCAGGCGCCGCGCCGCAGGGGCGAGGGAGGCGGAGACGCTCCGCCCCCGCTCCGCCCGCCTCGGGCGGGGGTGACTGGCTCCCCTGCGCACGCGTGGTGGGAGGCGCGGCCCGCGCATGCGCCCGTCCCGTGCCCGCCCATAATGGCGGCGCCGCCGTGGCTTCTCCGCTGTTCCCCTTCGCTCTTTTGTCTTTAAACGTACGCGGATGTCTGGTTTTTCCTCTCGGGTCCAATGGTCACATCAGAACGGCAAAAAGAGGATGAAAAGACTAAAAGAGAAACGGGGGAGGTCCCACACGAGCCAGGCTGGGGATGATGGGGGCTGGGGTGGGGGGACCCGCAGCTACTCGGCGCCTGAGCCACCTTGTCCATCATCCGCTGCGCCGGGCTTGGCAGCCCCCCCACCCCCCGCTGCAGAGGAGCACTGCAAGCTTGGAGGCTCCACAGCTCCTCGTGGGGCCGGGGGATCTGTGGCCCCCCACTCCAGTCCCCATCATCCCCAGCCTGGCTCGGGGCGATGGGAGTTGGAGTCCCTTTGTCCTGGAGGGGGCCAATGTTGGGTGAGAGGGTTGCGGCTTTGCAACCACTCCCAGGAGCTTTTGTGAAGGAGCCGCTTGCTTAGCTTGAGGGATCCCCAAAAAAGGGACTCTCCCGTTTTTGGGGATCCCTCTGAACAATTTTAGGTCCAACCAGTTGGGCTGCTTTCGTCGCTGAGACAATGGCCGGCGGCTTTCCCTCGCCTTGCCCGCCCTGCTTTTCCCAGGGCTGCAGTTTTACAGGCTTTGCCAGCCGCCCCTTTTTGACTTTTCCCAGCAGGCTAGAAATCCCCTCTAAATATATATATTACATATATATGTATATAGTCTTTTTATATAGTATTATTTTTTAGCTAATTGAATGTGGATATTCATATATTTAACGTTTGATCTTAATTGTGAGCCGCCCAGAGTCACCCTCTGGGGGAGATGGGCGGCGTGTAAATTTAATAAATAAATTTAATAACTAAATAAGTAAATGAAACGTCTGTCAAGTGGCCATGGTTGAAGGTGGTCCTTCAGGTCCCTTCCCTCTGAGTCATTCTGTAATGAGGCTGGCTGGCAGAGGGCATGATTATAAAGGAACACGTTTTTCTCCTAGAGTCGAGCCGCTGCAGGCCTGCGACAACCCAGCCGGGGTTGCACCAGCCGCAGCTGGCATGTCGCAAAGGAGCATTACAGAATATTTGGGCTCTTGCAGGGTTGAACCCCCAAAGTGCTTTTCCAAATGCAGAGGAAACTCCCCACTTGGAAAAAAGAGATGGGTAGGGCCTCGAGCAAACAGGTGGGAGCCGGGCGGCATATAGATTTAATAAATCATCATCATTGTAAGGATGCAACATTTTACCTAAGAGTTGAGCAATCCGTAGTAAAGATTTAATCAGAGCTTAAATGCTCCAGCAGCAGTATTTTTAAGTACTAACCTATCATGGATGTTATTACTATTTCAAAACATCCCAGTTTGCTAACTCCTTTAATGAGGCCTCATTTCATTTTTCACGTGCTGCTTGCGTCGCATGCGGAATTTCTTGCAACTTGAATTATCGTGCAGGCTTGACTTGATGGTTTATAGTCTGTTTGTAGCCAGGCGGCATATAAATTTAATAAATCACCATTGATGGCCCCATTTCTCCATTATTTCTTAGTCCCTTGCACGTTGCCCATTGTTTCCTGACACTTTACTTTTACATCATTACGATTTTCACAAAATTGCAATCTTTTCTTTTTCATCACAGCCTTGGCAAAAAAGAGGGGATGGATCCCTGCAGGAAATAAGCTAAAACTCTCCGGCTTTTGGACTGCAAACCCAGCAAGCACGCTTGTGAATGATGCACACCCGTGAGCTGCAAAGCCCGTTTCTTCTTCCTCCTTCCTCTGACTGTTGTACGAATCCCAACATGGAAAAGGAAAAGGAAGTTGTTGGGGGTTGCAGTTCCACCTCTCTCTTGGAAGATATGCTGGCTAAGCAAGAACACGAATCTCCTTTGAATCAAGGGGGCAAGCAGAACCTGGGATTAAGGGGGAGAATCTCTCCTAAACCTTTAACATGGAGGTAAGGGTGGCTCACCTCTTTTGGCTAACCTGAGTATTCATGTTGGATGGAAAGGCGCTGGTATATCTTCCTTTGGGAACGTACAAGCCTCTTGTGTTCTTGTAGTTGAATGAATGGGTCAGATCCTAAAGTCATACAGGCTTCCTGTGGGGGGGCAGTAAAGTGTTTGAATAAAGGAGCACCTTGTGTGTTAGCCTTGTTCCTTTACTCGCTCGGCCATCAAATGACCAAGCACTAACATGCAAAGAGCTGGATTCACACAACCTATTAAACCAAAGAAGCTATCTTAAAGTGTGGTATGGTCTCAATCGTTGTCATATGTTCATCACGGTTTTCGGTAAATTGTTAGTGCCAAATCAGCAGACTCTGATTCTTAGCATGAGATTTCAATCTTGTTGGGGAAAAAAAATTCATTTAGAGAGTTGGCAACTGCTTGAATTACATACTCAAAAGTAAACCTTTCCCCAATATATATGTCAGTTAACCAGCTGATGGCCTAAAGAATGTCACGTTTGTGGTGGCTAATTTGAAGAACTTTCAAGTTCTTTTCTTCATCTTTTTTCTTTTTTAATTCAGGACGCCTCGAGCCGCTCGGAGAAGTTGTAATGCAAGCTTTAAGTCTCCTGTAAGTGTCTACAAGGCCAAATCTCTCACCCCTCTACAGAATATGCATTGATGGATATGTCTTATATTGTAGGAATGTAGGAAACAGTGTTGGAAACCACAGTTGTGGTCGGGATCCTATGGGTTATCCCTTGGCTGTAACCCAAGTAGGACTATAAGGGTTTCATTCAACAGGTTGAAACAAGATTATAAAGCATCGATTTGCTCTGTATTGCTTTATGTCCATAAAACCGAATCGTACTATTTTTTTTTAAAGGTAAATCAACACTTTGAGACTCTTGCCTTAAATTAATTTTCTTAGAAATTGCTAAACTGTAAACACATGAGATATTATTGGTTAAATTGGATTTTTAGCGAGGGGGGCACGTTGCAACCTAAGAATAGTTTTGAAGGATATGTACAAAATGTACATGTGTAGCCTTTTTTTGTAAACGGGATGGCTTGGAATCCCAACTTATTTTTTTTTATAAAATAAAAACTATTATTTTGGCAGTCCTGATATTGTCAGGAAAACTGGAGAGATGGTGGAATAAATAAAGATTATCTATTTTCTTGGCAATGGTTATAAACTTCATAGGACTGATTAGATTTTGGCTTTCTCTTCATGGTGTTCATTCCCTCCCTCCCTCACCCCCCCCCCAATAAGGGGCACTGAGAGCTCTGAAGTTATTTATTCTAATTCAGCTTCCAAGTGCTGGAATCATAAAAATGTTAATGTTGTCTGTGCTTCTCTGCTCAACAGGTTCTTCCTCCAAGGAGCTGTCAGCCTGCCGATAAGGACGTCTTGCAACACGAAATTGAAGAGCTAAAATGCAAGGAACTTGCTCTGGATCAGGAAATAGCACAGATCAAGGCTGAGTGTGTATTTATAAATGTTTCTATTTTAAATTGCTCTATCGTGTGGATGGGGAATTGCAGCTTGACTGCAGTAACTTTTTCAGGAGGAAAGAGCGTTAACTAACATGGACCAAACTCATGAGAGTCCAGAACCCTCCCTTTCTCCTGTAGACTGTGGTTTTCTAGAGGCTGTTTGCCACAAAGCTTCTGGAAAACCATTGGATGACCCCAGAACGGCCAGATTGCTACAGACTGGAGAAGAAGGTGGAATATTTTAGAATTCCAGTGCCTTCCATTCCCAGGGGAATAGGGTTGGCACATACGTATTATTAAGCAACGCTGGGGTTACTAGAGGACAGGGAAATATATATAAAAATAGAGAGTCATAAATATTTTTTCCTGAATCTGTTCTTCCTCAAGCAGCTCTTGAAAATCACCCATCTGGTTTGGCTTGACTTTCCTGCATTTGCTTTTCCAGGGGATACAGCTTGGAGGAACTGGAAAACCACATTACCCTGCTTCATGAATACAATGAGATCAAAGACGTCGGACAAATGCTTTTAGGCAAATTGGGTAAGCACGAATATAGGAACCATGCTGGGTGGGTGGAGGCACGTTTTTTACTTTAAACATTCTCCTTCGGAAGGTGCGTTTGGATAACTTGGTACATTCTTTCTCCACCTGGTGCCTCTAAGATGCACACCAACATCTGGAGTTGCAGCACTTGGGGAGAGTGACCTAAGACTGTGTAACTCTCAGTTGTTGTTGTTTTTTACTGCTCCAGGCCCACAGGGCAAATACAGGCAAGTTCAACGTCAGTGATGTACAGGATAGGATGAGAGAAAGGAAAGGAATCTGAGATGTGAAATTATAAAACTGGGTTGCTCAGGCACTGGTCTTAAAAAAAAATTGACTAAGGTCTAGGAGAAAGCCAGTTTGGTGTAGTGGTTAAAGGCATTGAGCTAGAAACCAAGAGACCATGAGTTTAGTCCCGCGTTAGGCATGAAGCCAGCTGGGGACTTTGGTCAGCCGCTCACTCTCAGCCCTAGGAAGAGACCACTTCCAAAACCAAGGAAACTCCATGGACTTATCCAGACAGTCACCAAGAGTCAAGATTGTTGTATTTTCCTTGCTTGTATTTTCTTTTTTGTAGCTCAGTTACTCTCTAGTTTGTGTGCTTTCTCTCCTAGCTGTGATCAGAGGCGTCACCACGAAAGAACTCTACCCTGAATTTGACCTAGACCTTAACGACTAGGAGGAATGTAGAAAATGACACTACGTAGACTATTGAAATATAATATATGGTGAAAAGGCAACCACTGTAAGTTCATTTCCCCCCCCCAACTATTGATGAAACAGTGGCTTTAATTCTTTAAAAAAAACCATTTAATGGATGGAGAAGCTGTTGGATTGTTACCAACCGCCTGGAGATGGACAGGAGAGAATTCCCCTGCCGTGCACAGATCTCTGCAGAATTGTAGGATGCTGTAGTGGACTGAATAACTACTAATGGTCCTATTCGTTGTGGAAGTCGACCAGGCTAAAATACAAGTCCAGTGTGATTTCCTATAAGAGTTGCAAAGGTCACTGATGGTCTCAATGGAAGTCCCTTCAGCCCTGCGTCCATTCACAGGTCAGCCCTGTTTTCTTTCTCACAAGAGGACTGAAGGTGGAATCCTCTCAGTCCAAATCATCCCCTTACCTACCTTTTTAACAATTTGCTGGAATACGGCCTCCTTCAAATGATGGCTGTTGATAAGACCATAGTTCAGAACACGTTGAGAGGAAAGCGAAAATGAAGTCATCTATAAAAGTGATGCGTAATTTGCTTGGCAATGAGTTTTAAAAGCATTTGTGAGGTGGTTCAGCTTTGACGCTGAAATTAAGGGGCCTGTTCTCTTGCACGGGGGACAAAAAACGAACGTGCATTGACTTAAAAGTGGTTTCCTTTCCTTCGTGCAAGGAGGTCAGAATCTCAACTAATTTATGTTGCGTTTGGGGGTGAAATATTAGCTCTCATTATCTTGCTAATATAGGCAATTCAAGGCTTTCAGCGCAGGTCTGCGGAGGTCTTGCATTCCAAAGTTATAACATTAAAGACAATTCTCAATTTTTAACGCAAGATGTCCTGGTTGTATGAGACTGTTATATATATATATATATTTACATTTCTCAATTTAAAGAGAGTTGCCTTTGAAATGACATCTCCATTCCCTACCTAGCTGCAACTATCAAAGACTACCTTTCAAGCACTGTTCAGATTCCTTTGTGTGACCATGTGCCTCATCAGTTAATTTATGTAGTGGCTGCGTGCACAGTGTCCCTCCATGTCTTCCTGCAGCGATGGGGAAAGGAGAATAATTCTGATGAAATCCAGACCTTGCTTTCCACAGACATGTGCATAAATTAAAAAAAAAAAATCAAACCTTTTGAGTTGCATTTAGTAACCAACAAAATTTTATCTCGGTGCTAGGAAGAGATCAAACAGCTTATCTTAACAGAAATTCAAGATGTTGGTGTTTGAAATACATTACTGTAGTAACAATCAATCTGTTACTTTGAAGTATCAAATTTCACCCACAGCGACTAATTTTATTGTGCTGGATCTGGGCACGGTGTCCGATTCATTGTCTTTCTCTCGTTCCTTCTGCGTCTCTCTCAAAAAAATTGCAACTATCTTTGACATATTGAATACAGTTTTCGAGGGGAACAAGCCAAGTTGGAACTTTCTAAAGATTGGAGTTCCAGGATGTTTTGTACGGCTTTTCCAGTATCCTCATTTTTTCCCTTGAGATTGCTGGCAAAGCATTTTCTTCTGTACTTTGTTGTCTGCCTTCTGCAGCTGGGTCAGATCCAGCCTCTTTTGTAATCAGCCCTGGGCTTCAGGTGTGCAAGACTGTTTTGAAGCTCAGCGTCTACTTTCTGCTTGGACTGTAGAATTGCACGCTGGATGTTCGGGAGAGTCCACTGGGTCCTCAGGAGGGCGTCCTCCAGCACAAACACGCCATCCCGTACCCGTCTCACTTGCGTGCACACAGCAGAAGACTTTAGTTCCAACCCTATTTCGTGAACTATCTTGCGGAGGTATTGTTGCGTCTCGTGCAAGCAGTGAATTTCTAAGAGGGGTTGGGAAAAAAAATGTCAGCAGGTAGGCAGCGTTTAAAGTTGTAATTAATAGTTGCAGCTTTCATAGTTAATCTGTCCCCGTGCCTCTAAAGCAGCATGTGTTCCTTTGCCCCCATTTATTAGAATAATCCAGGTTAGTTTAGCTGCGAAGGAATTACTAGTCTCTGAGCTGTTAGGTACCTAAGGGAAAACTTGATACCAGCTCCAGTTGTTTGTCTTTTTAACCCAATTCTGCCCACACTGATTGATCAAGTTTTTGCTAGGCTCTTGACTAAAGGCCATTCTTATCGGCCCGATTTTTTTTTTCTTAACTGGATACACCAGGAATTTTAGCAGAATACAGGCTCTTCTCTTCACTGCAGTGTTTTCACCATCCTTCAATGCTGCGGAAAACCAGTAGAGTGGACAAAGGGAAGAATCACCGGGTTCCAGTCATTTGAGTCTAACCCAGTGTTTTTCAACCTTGGCAACTTTAAGACACGTGGACTTCAGCTCCCAGAATTCCTCAGCCAGCCATGCTGGCTGGGGAATTCTGGGAGTTGAGGTCCACGTGTCTTAAAATCACCAAGGTTGAGAAACACTGCTCTAACCCAATGCTGAAGGGATGATTATTTTTAGAACACCCTGATATCCAACCACTAGATCATGCCTTCCAAAGCCACCTTTTCAAACGTGGAGTCGCAGGAACAAAGTCAGAGTGGAAGGATTTAAAGAGGGTTCCGGAGCTTAATTTCCTTTTCCCCTGTAAAACAATGCTGCAAGTCTGCCTTAATCTATGAGGTAGGGCCATACCCAGCTGGAATTCAGGTGGTGCAAAACGGAGACATTGCACTGCAGTAATCAAGGGTGGGCTTTTCTCCATGGGCCGAATTAATCCTTTCACGGCCAGCTCGTAAGATTCTTGAGTTTTCAGATCAAGGTTAGCACATCTGGAAGGGGATGAGGGTAGAAAATGGAACAGTGAGTGAGTGGTTTGGGAACGGATCAGTCAGGGATATGAGATCTGTAGCCTTTTACAGCTGCTTGTCCTTTTTCAGCTGTATCTTCGGTTGATGTTCATTTGAACTTTACTGCCCCAGTGTTCCAAACAGGTATTCATTCTTGTTATAATAGCATCCTGAGCAGCTCTACCAGTATTTAGAAAACAGGTTTCTGCCCATGGTGTTCTGGAGAAGTAGTTGTTTATTCTTAAGATAAAAACTTAGGCAAAATCAGGCAAGGGATCCACAGACAAGGATGTATTTTGCAGAGTGTGTGCGTGTCATTTGAATCTCCTTTGACAGAGAGATTTTGCCCCTCTCTGATGTGCCAAAAATCCCACAGCATCTGGCTCCAGGCCCAGTCTTTCACTGAAAATAGTTTTAAAACTATAAATACGGCCTGCCAACTCTTATTTCCAGAAGCAGCAGACACGAGGTTCTAAATTAGCATGCTAATAGAGGTGAATATGCATTTTCCCACCACCACCAGTTCCTACATTCCACATCCAGAGTACAACACAAAGCTGTGGCTATTTTAAAATTGGATTAGCTACTTCTGGAATTCTCTGCAAGAGAGCCAAGAGCTGTGTATGTAACGAGAAGCCAGTTTTCGCTAACCTGGCGTGCCCCAGATATGTTGGACTTCTGTTTCCTGTCACTCCTAGGCTGCGCATCTTGCTGGGAAGAAGCTGATTGCGGTAGCTACGATGGGCACACTGCTGCTAATTCAAATGATAAGTTACAGCAGATGTATAAAGACAGTGATTTGAGCAGTCTCAAGTGCTTCGCGGGCTACAACCTGGCCCCACACGTTGTTCTAACATAGTATTTTATTACTATGTGAAATTCAGTCAAACCCAGCTCTAAAACTGTACAGCTACACTCAAAGAGGGGACGTTTCGCTGCCCTTCAGCATCATCTCCCAAAGGAGAAACTTTGCAATTCGGGGGACCTATCTCATTTTCAGCGTTCTTTTTGTAAACGGGGGCCCGCTTCTGACCCGCAGGAGAAAGACCACTTCAGTTCACAGCCATCACTGACTTTATTTTAGACTAAGAACCTTCTCCCTTTTCTGAGGACAGCCTTCTAGTTCTGGGCAGCATCTCTTGATCGTTTTCCTCTTCTCTCCTGCAAACAGCCTGGCTGGGAGGAGTCGGAAACCCTGCCCAGTGTTGGTATCCCTTATGTCGTGGCTTTCTTATCCCCACACTCTGTTTAAGGCTTCTTTTCCTCTCTCGAGAAGAGGGGTGGCAGTTCCTGATCTGGAGTATCCCACTGCAGGAACTCTGCCGCTCGCCTGTCCATATCAGTCTCCGAGCGCAGCGCACACCACAGGAGAAAGAGCGCTAAGCTCAGGGTGATCAGCAGGGCCTTCCAGAGGGGCTGCTGCTTATGGCTGCCCATGGAATGCCCGGTGGTCCACACGCGGGGGTTGGCAGGGCTCTTGCTGAAGCACAGCGGCTGGGAGCTGTCTGGCTCCTTGCGCTGACCGTAGAAACGCCGTGGGAGGAAGCTGAGGGATGGAGGTGGCCTGTAAAGAAAGCAGAGGAGGGTGTTGGTGACAGCCCCCGGGCCACCTGACCATGCCCACATTCTTGCTCGCCTTCCAGGCCGGTTCTGTAGGTTTGTATCAGCCCAGCAAGCAGCTGGCAGCGGGGTCGGGAAGGGGTCTAAACCTTGCGCGCATGACGTAGCACTTTTGCTAAGAAACTCTCCAGGTTGTTAAATCTAGGGCATGGAATAACAGAAGTCCACCACACCTGAGGCATCAGTTTGGCAAGCTATCTGAGTCACTTTCTTTTGTGTAAGAACACTCGGTAAGAAGTGAGATGTCAAAGGAACATCTGGATCCAGATCCTTCCTCCTCCTGGATGTCCCTAACTGGCAGGATGCAGCCAGGCCCCTTCCCCACACACGGGACGTGGGGCGCCCCTGAGACACCATCACTGCAATTTGATACTTACTGCAGTAAAGCCTTGTGATGGGATCCCTGGATCACAGAAATAATCCGTTCCAGCTTCTCCCGGGTTATATGGTCTCAGAAGAAGAAGAAGAAGAGGACAAGCAATGTTAATGTCCATTCCTCTGGTCTCCCTATCTTTTCCCTAAGCACTCAGCTGTTTTTGAGGCTCTGATCCCATGGATCCCCCCTGTTTTGTTTGCTTCTGCAGACTTCGGTGCAAAGGGGGCCTTTGGGCCTACATTGTTATCACACTGAGAATCCTTGCTCTATTCAGATACAGCAGAGCTGGGGAGATGGACGCCTCTCTAAAGGTTGCTGGACTCAGCCTTCCATGCTGGGTGCAGTTCCTGTCCACCACTTGAGACACTGCACAACAGCCCTCTTGCACGCAGGGCAGAAAGGCATGTTGTCCAGATGGAATAAAGACTGTGCAACGGGGCACTTGTGCAACGGGGCACAGGAGAAGGTCAGTGTTTCATGGGGGAGGATGCAGCCTGCAGACAGAACGTTTCCTTCCCACCTCTCCAGTTCAAAAAAATCCAGTCCTGGAAAATCCCACCTGAGAGCAGACCAAATTAGGTCACCTGGACCAGCCACTTACCAAACGTGGTTTTCTCAATCAGTTTGCCTCTGTCTGAGAAATCATCGGTGGCTTTGCCGAACATGCCATTAACGGTGTATGTCTTTGAAAAGAAAAACATGGTGATATCGTGCACTGGGGATTTGAAACGCCTGGAGCAAAAACTTGGTCAAAACTTCCTAAAAGCATAATTGCAGCTCAAGATAATACAAAGACACCCAACCCAGTCTGTTGTCTTGGCCAAAAAGAACCAGTTGTCCTAGGAAACCTTTTTGTCAGAACAGGGCAGTTCCTGTAGCGTGTACTATAAATACAAGCGTAAAAGTTTCCTTCAACTCGGAAGGTAGAACTAAACTTGGGTCTCAACATTCCACACCGCTTGTGGGCTGTTTTGAGAGCCTCCCCAAGACCTTAGTTTATCTGCAAATTTAGGGATTTCCATAAACGTGCTGTCCCACCTCCACCCCCCTTAAATATGGGGGAGGTTTGGGCTATCAACAAATAGCACTCACTGCCAAGCATCAGAAACGGAGGGAACCCTTACCCTGGTCAGATGTGCATTATACCAGTCTATGAGCATCTTGGTGCCGTGACCCACGCCGAGCACTGGAGGAGAAAAACACACAAGACAGAATTAAAATTTCATTATTCCCTAACAGTAAGTTCCAGTACGCAGATCAAAGTGGGCCTTATGCCAACGTGGGCAGGAAGAATTGGATACTGACTGCCCTGGATGGTCACGGTGGGGGAAAAAAGGACCATGCGATGTTGTAATTCCGCCATCATAGAAGAATTCTGCATTAGTGCCTGGTTTCAAACAGAAGCTAAAAACGATCCAATGAGGCTGTAGGGCTCTTCTTACAAATTAACATTTCTGACAGCCTAGTGAATTACAGGAGAATATCGACGCTCTGCTGATATCCCAGCTAACGCTCCGTTAAACCTGGCTAGTAATTTTGATCAAGCCCCCGTAACGGGGGAATTAACGCCTACAGCATCTACTTACGAAACACTCCAGATGAATGGGTATCCAGCCGATGGCCAGCTCCAACTTTCAAGTGGGTAAATATCGGTCCTGAAACTGTGTAGAAAACCAAGGCGGACTTTAACAGTGGAAGGGCATTCCCGGTGCGCGTGTCAATTTCCCTGTTGCATCTGGTCGGCCAAAGAACCCTTGACGAGACGGGCCTTTGATGAGAGGCAGCAGACTGCCTTGTTCTTACACAGCAGTGGCAAAAATTTACTTTTAAAATATATATATTTTTAAGAAAAACGCCCAGCCCGGTATTTTTAAAGATGCTAGACGGCATCAGCCACGCCATTCAGCCTGAGAAGGGCAGATGTTTCACAAAGAAACCTAGAAAACTCCAAGCTGGGGGAAGGGTGATAAAGGCGCACAGCGAAAGAGTCACAGCAAAATGTTCAACAAAACGAACAGGAAAGGGGACGCCGCTCTTTCGGATTGACGGCACTCCTGATCCGGTCTGGTCTCTCCCAGGCACCCCGTTTCCACAAGTCCTCGGGGGAGACCTTAATGCCGCCTTACCTAGAGGATGGTCAACCAGCATCGGAACCTTGTTCACCGTCAGGGTCAAATCCTTCCCATCCTCCTCAGACACCGTCCGTTGAAAGCATATTTGCTGGCGGGGTTCTGGGCGCTTTAAGGAGTTCAAGCCTAAAAGCAAGGAAGACCACGATTTTCCCTCCTCTTTGCCCCCCACCCCCTGAACGGTACCACCTGCGTTTTTCAGGCATTTCGATTCCACCGCACGGGAATTTCTCTGGCAACTCATCCCCTATTGCTCGGTTCCTGTTTGGCTGGCGATCCAGCGAGACAACGCTCCCTTGACCATCTCTGCCTAAGTCTACAGCCACCCATTTCGCTCCTCTGGAGCCTCCAGATGTTTTGAAGGACAGGCTGGGAGAGAGCGGTTCTACATCCAGCGGGCTCCCTGAGCAAACCCACCCGGGACGGGCCCTTCGCAGCCGCCCAAGAGCCGCGGCGCCCTGGCCGTTTGGAAAGCCGCTAAGGCGAGCGCAGCCTCTCCCCCCAAAGCCGGGGGGGGGGCAGGGGGGCAAATCCAGCCCCGAGGAGGACGCAGCGGAGCAGATCCCGGCTTGCGCCCTCGGAAGCTTTCCGCCCCGCGCTCAGCCTCGGCGGAGAGCGCCAAAGGGAGCCCGGCGAAGCGCCCGCGCGGCGCCCCGGGAGGTCCGCAACGGGGGGGCGGCTGGGGCAGCCTTTGGCCAGGCGGGGCTGAGCCGCCCCCCCGGCGGGTGGGGGGAGACAGCCGCTCACCCTCTAGCAAGTGCAACTCCACCGTGTCCCTCGCCATCTTCCAGGGCATGCCCGGCGGCTTGTACACCGCGAACAGCCCTTGCAGCGCCGTGCCCGCCGCCGCCGCCGCCGCCCGCATGGTGCCCGCCCCGCCGCCCTCCGCCGGCGCAACGGCCTCTCCGGTCCCCCGCAGCACTGCCGGGTTGCGCCCGACCGCGAATAGAGTCCCGCCGGGAACAAGCACCGCCAAGCCTTCCCCGAGCCGAGGAGGCGCAGGGCGAGAGTGGCCGCGCGCAACGCCGGGCGCGCCCGGGCCGGGCCGGGCCGGGCCGGGCAAGGCAGACGCGGGCTGGCGGCTGCGAGGAAGGCCGTCTGCAAGCGGGGCTCTCCAACCCGGCGGCGGGCAGCTGCAAGCCCCTCGGACGCACGCCCAGGATACCCGGAGGTGAGCCGCTGGGGCAGAGGGGCGCGCGCCTTCCCGGTCCAGCGGGGCTCTCCTCGACCCGGGCTGACCCTCGTTGCGCTGCAGCTCCCGCGTCGCCCGAGCAGGCTGGGGCGCGTGGGCATCGGGGGGGGGGGCACGCTGCGGAGCTGCCCGCCCCCGCCGCCAAACGAGACCTGGAGCCGGCGGGGCTGGTCTGCAGAGATCCGGACGGAGCGGCCAGGAAGGCTCCGGCGGCCCGCGGGGCTTCTGCAGCCCAGGTCCGGTGGCTCTAACGAGACCTCGTTTCGCTGCTCAGAAGGAGCCTTCGGGGCCTTGGCGGTGCGTCGTATTCGGAATAAGTTAATTTCTGGCCGCGGTTCCCCCGTGGCCGCTTGGAACGGGGGATTACACCGCCCATCAACCCCAACCCGCAGCCGCTGGGGAAAGGCTTGTTCGTAAAAGCCCAGCCAAGCCTCTTCCTTGCACTCGAGATGCTGCCGTTCATACGTTTTGCGGGCGGCTCGTCCCTGCTTTGGGTTGCCACCAGACGGCGCTCTCCCGCGCTCTCTCTTGCTCTCCCGCGACGCGCGCGTTCCGGCCAGATAGCGGCGCTGCAGCGCGACCAAACACGGAAGCGTTTTCATCCCGTCCTTTGGTCCAAGCGCCTTTGCTGCTTAGCTTTCTCTGCTCTGAAAAATGCACCTTCTTAAACCTTTCTGCGTAGTTTCTCCTCGCAAAGGAAAATCCCAGCCATGTCCGTGCTGCTGTCGCGACGTGCTCCGAGATTCCTGTCTGGCATAGTGAACGTGGGAAGCGTTTTTGACTCCTGCGGGGTCACAGGCAAGTCTTCAGTCTCCCCCACGCCTCCCAAACTTTCCTCATTTTCTGATCCCTGTCAAAAAGCAAAGCCCTTTTGTTGCAGGAGAATGGATCATACAGTAGTCATGCTAATTTCCGTGCATTCTTACCAATACACTAACATTAGCAATGGCACGTTTTAATTCAATTTCATTTTCACTGATGAAACTTGTATGCTGCCCAACTCTCAAGGACTCTGGGTGGCTCACCACGATCAAAGAAAGAAATTACAATAAAATCAATAAAGCCTGACAACATTTTCTAGACCTAGCCAGAACAACAGCGCAATATTTTGTTGGTGATAACAGTGATGAAGATACACAGTGAGAAACAGATGGCTCTTTGTGGCTGGAATCTTTAATCAAATCCCAGGGCAAAGGAATACAAGTTAAGACCTCATCATGTCAGGGAGAAGTATTCTTGTAATCCCCAATTAAATTCAACATGTTTACTGTGTTGAAATGTAGCTTTCTTTGGTGGAGACAGATTTGAATAGAGGAAGAGGTCAAAGATGAGGATGCCCTTGTGCAAGTGTCACTCCTCCAGCTGGGAAGTAGGAAACTCTGTACAGGGGTCATTCGGTCATTAGAATGGCATTAATGTCAACCAATGTCAACCTTGGTGAAAGGGGCAAAAGAACAAAGGTTTCTGGCAATGTTCATATTTTGAAAGGAGACATAATCCAGAAGTGTTTATCATTAGGACCCCAATAGTCTACATACAGAATATCAGTAATAATAGATAACCCAGGAGAAATGGGATCCAGTAAATGTTGCTTGTGTTTTGACTACGCTCCAGGGTTTTGGGAGGTTAGGAAAAAAAACAAAAGTCTTGAAGTTTTTCTGATTCTCGAACCCTAACCCTTTCTCTTCCATACAGGACACGCAGTCTGCCATGCTGGCCACCTCTCAGCCACCAGGAGCCCCAGGGAAGAAGAGAGCAATTTTGTGCTATACCCAAACCATATCCCCACCAGTCTCTTGCAGAAATGCTTGCTGACAGCCGGCTCGGCCTTCATGGCTCTCTACAACCCCTATCGCCACGGTGAGCTGGGCGTCGGGGAGTTGTAGAAACGGCGAAGACCCACCAGCTGTATGCCCCGATGGCCTACAGCCTGGTCTAGGTTGGATCACAAATTCCGTAATTGTATCCCAAGCCCATGTATCTGGCTGGGTGCAGACTGGGGTTGGCTGTGCTGTGCTGTGCGAACACATGCATCTTCAAAGTTTCTGGGGCAGGAGGAAAAACCTAAGACTATAATGGCTACGTTGTACAAATATCTCCTCTTTTTCCTTCCTTCTTCCGTGCTTCTTCCAGATATGGTAGCTGTTCTTGGGGAGACCACAGGCCCCCTAGCTTTAAAGAATCTCTGGGAACAGATGAAGACTCATCCAGAAGGAAATCAGATCCTACAGTAAGTGAATCTGTATCTTTTTACCTGCAGCCTAGACAAGTTGATGGTGCATGGATGGGTAATCTCTGTGGTCAAAGCCACCTGTGCGAATTAGCAAATACTCTTTCGCTGTTGGGGGCATAAGGTCAGGAAGCTGTATGCATTAGAAGTCAGTCTAGTTGAATTCTAGCATGAGCAAGGCTGGTCTACTGATATTGGTAGACTTCACACGTGCCAGGGCTCTTTGAAAAAGCCACCATTGATCTAAAAAGGTGAATCTTGGTTTACGAACTACCATAGCTGGGTTGACAGATCCATTAAACCAATGGAACTTGAAATTCAGCTGGATTGGGGCCCGTGTGTCTAATTAAAGAGATGCCAACTGTCCTCTTCGCTAGGTATCCAACGTCCAGTTTCATGGGCTGAACTGCCTGTATTCCATTGATTTCCTTTGCAGAGAACGGCCTCAGATCCGTCTTTCCACCCTGGATGTAGCTGGACTTCGGGCACTTCCTGATGGGACTTTTGGCCGGGAATACATTCGGTTTTTGGATGATAATGTGGGTACCGTGCTAATGTGGGGACCTGCTTCTCATTCTTACGGAGCTGAGCAGGAGCTGAAGAAGCTACAAAGGAACGCTATCTTTTCTCAGCCCTCAGCCAGAAGATTGTCTGCATCTGAACAATTCTTACTGACTTGTCTTAACCTCTAGATCCCAGGGATTTAAATAATAATTTAAGTAGCAACAGATAGGAGTTAGTCTTTTACAAGAGTTCAAACATCACAGAGGCACGCAGGGGTGTGTGCGTGAGGCCTGCGCCTTCGCCCAAATCTCTGGCCCTTCCCAAATTCCACCTAGGGAATTAATATCTGCTTCCCCCCCCCCCCCCTTTTTTGTTTCTGACGGGCAGAGGGTTTCTCCAGACACAAGGATGCCAGCCCGGTTCGTCGATGACGAAGAACTGGCCTACGTCGTCCAGCGCTACCGTGAAGTCCATGATCTGATGCACACTCTCCTTAGCATGCCCACGAACATGCTTGGTGAGTGTCTTACGGTGGTCCCTCTTGCTCACCTGCGTCCCGCTGTTCTCCACCCCACGAGTGACTGTCAGGCCTTAGGCCCAGGGCAGGGAAAGGCAGGACTTGAGAAGGACCACATGTCAAAAGGGAAAATGGGTTCAGGTTCAAGGCTCGGTTAACATTCTCAATATGCTGGTATTTTCATTTGCATAAGCAGGAAGCAGTTTTCAGATGAGGCTTTTATTGTGTCATTGCTCTGAAAACACCAGTCGCCTGCTCTTTAAACACATACCTATGTGATGTTCTACTTTCCCCAATTCTTATAAAAATCTTTGGATCCCCATATCCCCTCCCCTCCCCTCCCCTCCTCTCTCTTTCTTTCTTTCTTTCTTTCTTTCTTTCTTTCTTTCTTTCTTTCCTTCCTTCCTTCCTTCCTTCCTTCCTTCCTTCCTTCCTTCCTTCCTTCCTTCCTTCCTTCCTTCCTTCCTTCCTTCCTCCTTTCTTTCTTTCTTTCTTTCTTTCTTTCTTTCTTTCTTTCTTTCTTTCGCTCTCTCTCTCTCTCTCTCTCTCTCTTTCTTTTTCTTTCTCTCTCTCTCTCCCTCCCTCCCTCCCAGTTTATTTTACAGTTTTTAGAGCCTGACAATTTATTTCTTCTTGAAACATCAGGTTGAGAAAGGCTAGCATGAGATCGCCAGGTTAGTCAACAACCTCTGTATTGTGTCCCTATGAAGCGACTTATCTTGTTGATTGCTTGGTGGTGATGTTCATCCTTCCTGTTTAAAAATTGCTGATCGATCATGTGTAATTGGTGCTAATTATGTTGAAATTAGGAGACAGCCACCTTTAGCCTACTTTCAGGCTCTGCTCCGGGTGGTGATTCACTGGGATTTGCGGAGGAAGAGGCCCTGTCTCTCTTCCAAATAGTTCTGAGCAATCCATGCTGAGCCTGAAGCAAGAATGCTTTTTGCTCCTAAGGTGGAGAGGATGAGTCACCCCAGTCTCTTTTTTTCTTTTCTGCTAGCAAGAGCCTGGCGGAGGGATGCTGACGTGCTGGAGAGTATTTTTAGGTCAATGGGGGCTGAGCCGCCTGACCTTCTAACCACGCTTCCTTCCCTCTTTCTGGCATTCTCCCTGACTCCCCTTTGGCTTCCTCCTGCCAGGAAAATTCAGCGGCTGAGAGGTAGAAGCTGCGAGACTCTCCTTTGCAGTTTCGGTGAATGAGTCCCTATTTTGGCCTGCTGGCCATTAACCAGGTTTGAGGAAGCTGGGGCCCTGGAGAAACTTTTAATGGTATCTCCCACCGGCTACACCGGTTGGGCCAAAGGGGAAGGCTGGGCGAGTTGAAGTTGACCAATGTTTGGGGAACCAACAGTTTCCCAAACTGGCAAGCTGGTGTCCTTCTTATGTTTTGGATTTCAACCCATAGCTAAAAGTTACAAGTGTTGTACTTATTCACCCACATGCTTCTTTGAGAGCTGGAGGATGGAGGGAAAACCCTGCCCCATCGAAATCCCGGTTTATACCACTCTTCTAGAGCCTACCCAACGGTGTGGCTATTTAATATCAGTCCTCCAAGCTAGGCTAGGTCAGGAAACCAACTCCACAAGAGATATTATGCCTCTCCTTTGCCGATCCCGGCCGTATTTTCCCTGCTTCTTACGTCCAAGAGAGATAAGGTGAAGCTAGTCTGAGTTTCTTCCTAATGTTTTCTCCCAGTCCTAGGCATAAAAGATGTTCTTCTAAGCGCCATTCTGTCGCTTCTCCGAGGTCATCTTGGTGGCTCTCTGCTCCTAACGATTTTCTTCCTTCTCTGATGCTGTTTCTTAGGGGAAGTTGTGGTGAAGTGGTTTGAGGCTGTCCAGACAGGTCTGCCCATGTGCATCCTGGGAGCACTTTTTGGCCCTTTACGTTTAAACGCCCGGTAGGTCGAGAACCTTGTTAAATGCATACTTGCTTACCAGCCCAACAGAAATCAGGGCTCAAACCCGCACTGATCCGTCCATTGTGTTATGGAGCTTGGGCGAAAATGCCAGTCCTTGATTGCTCAATTGATTTGCTAATTCCAAGTATTAATCAAGCCCAGCCTCGCCTTGCTTTTTTCAAGGGATCAACTAGGCGGTACCACCTGCCATAACTTCTAATTATGTTTTTTTTTTTTTTTGGTTTAATCTAAAAAACCCAAGAGGATTAAGGGGATCAAGGGGTTACACAAAAGATGGGATTCGTAAGTGTCACAAAGTCTCTCTGCAGTGAGTTGGGCGGTGACAAATTTGAAATATAAATAAATAAACAAGCAAAGACTGTCAAAAAGCCTTAAACCTTTCCCTTAATAAAGAAAAATATATTATTTTTTATATAAATAATATATTAGGAGCCTGGTTCTCTTGCCCCAGCATCTTTCACCTTGTTTTCCATTGGATTTTCTGCAGCTGCATTATTCATACAAAAAGCATAAGATTCAATCGTGCGCTGCTTTGTAGTGGATAAGAACAAGATCGTAACAGCTGTGAAGCCAATGGAAAAGGCCAGGTAAACAGAGAAGACAATATAGATTGAGCAAAGCATCCGATTTTTAAACAGTCCAGCCCTAAAAACATTCTGTGGAAACGGGCTGGACCAATAAAACCTTCATCCCTTGCCTAAATTTTAAGAGAGGACTCTGTTCATCGCTCGGAGAACATTGGATTAAGTAGGCGGCCACCTCTTGGAAGACTTTATCCTTGGTGACAGGTGATACGTGGAACAAAGGAGACTGAGTCAAAAATGTAGTGACTTCAACCTTTCTGTCTTCCCAACCATCTTCCTTCCTTCCCCCAGAAAGCGACACCTTCTGACCACCGAGCTCATCCCGTGGGCTGTTCAGAGTGGGCGAAACGCCACCTGCATCCTGAACTTCTATTATGAGAAGCGTTGGGAGCAAACCATACAGTCCCTTCGCCAGGAAATGGGCATCCCGACCCCTCCTGCTATTCAGGTTTGAGTTTCCACGTCTGAGACACGCGAACGCCTGATGGAGCCCACCGCCTTCGGGAAGCCACAGAATTAAATCTCGGCAACGAAATACGTGTCCTCTGGCAAAGCCTGGGGCATTTTGGGGGGCCGTCTTGTTAATCAGTTGGCATCCCCAACTTTTGTTTTTCCGTCCTGGAATGTTAAGAGGGGGAAAAAGCATCAAAACAAAAGCTACAAATGTTGAAACCCTGAATCCGTTCAACAATAAAAATGGAGAAACTATCGGTGGTCCAAATGAACGATGAAAACAGAAATTAGATCTCAGCTCCTAAGGTTTTGCGAAGGGTTTGTGGCCTCGCTGAGTCTTCGCGAGCCAAACCAAATCGTACTAGCATGTTCATTCTCACACGCAGCTTTTCTGGGTTCGGGCCTTTCAACATCCAGGATTCTCTTCAAAGCCTCACCATCCCATCAGTTCTGAACCTTTTCTAATGATCTTCATCTCTTCCTCCTCCTCCTCCACCTCTCACTCAGACCCCTGTGAAGTTGACTGTTCGATGCTTTTTGGCCCAGCCTGGAAGAAACTAGAGAAGGACAGAAGAAATACTAACTCCGACTTGAGTTGTTTACAAGAGATCCCCTTCTGTAAGGCAGAGCGAACCACTGTGAGAAATTGGATTGCACAACTGCTTGTATTGTAGGGCAAGCACAAAAATGCCGAGCTAATAACATCCTTCTGAGCCGAGGTTGAATACCAAAGTGCAGATTGTCTTTACGTTCACAACAGGATGATGATATTTCACAGATTCTATTTTCTGCTCTAGGGTTTCCGGTTCTGTAACATACCCGGTGCCCCAAACCTTCTCCTTAAATATCTTTGCGTTTGGTTTCTCATTCCAGCTTTCAAATTAAGTTTGCAAAATGATTGAATGATTCCGGTTGTACCTCTGTCCTGCTTCCTTTGGAAAGACTGGATTCCCAGGTTTCTGTGTTTGCAAACCACAATGGATACATCTCTGGTTCACACAACATACTGAAGCCAAAAAAACGGGGCTTGTTGTGCATCGAACCGTTCATGCTTGTTCAGCAAACTATGGTTAAATAAATAGCGCTTATCTGTGAACACAACCTCAGTTTTGTTATGAACACCTTGGCTGTTCGACTCTCCCCAAGAGGGAAATATATTTCTACAGCCTCTAAAGATTGGCCAGATTCAAGCACTGTGTTAAAACCCCACATCGTTTGCTTGGAAAACGCAGCCTCTTGTGGTCCATTCAGCAAGCCATGTTGAAACAAACCACGGCTTCGTGTGATGCCCCAACCCAGCCAAAGACAACTTTATTGCAATAAATATTTTGGTGAGCCTGAGTGAGTGACATTTTTTTCTTTTGTGGGCCGGGTACAACTTTGGGAAGCCGCTATTAGGTAGGACAGCCTGCCAGACATCCATTGTGTATTTATACCTTCGATATTGTCAAGAAATAACTACACAAACTATTTGTAAATAAGGCAGTGCTTATTCGGAGATAGATGTGAAACGATTCCCCCCTTCATTAAAGGAGCATATTATAACCCCCGTTGTCTCTCGGTGGAAAGCAAGATTTTTGAAGTCTTAATTCCCCCCCCCCCCCCCCCGTTATTATTTCTTTTTACACCGCCGGAGTGCAGAACCAGCAGCTTCCTGCGATCTGGTTCCAGATGCCCGCTGCCACGCGGTTTGGCCGTCGCCCCCCCCCCCCATGCCAGTCCTTCCGATTTCCTTCCTCCCACCCCACCTGCAGTTCGGGGTCTCTGCTCCTGAGCCCTTCCCCTTGTCTCGGTTCCTAAACGCCGCCCGCGCCCCGCGCTCGCTCCAGACTTTTCTGCGCCGAGAAGACGCGGCGCCCGCCGCTTTTCCACTCCCCGCTCGCCGTCGAGGCGGAGATCCGAAGCGGTTCCCCTTCGCTTTGGCGGTGCCCGCTGCGCCCGCGTGCGCCCCGCTGGCGTAAAACAGCCTCCGGGGCCTTTCCGTTCATTCATTCATTCATGCATTCATTCGTTTTTTCATTCATTCCGGGGAGAAGCGCTCGCGGGCCGCGCGGGCAGCGGGCGGGGCAGCAGGGGAAGGGGGTCGCCCCGCCCGCCCCGCCCCGCCCCGCCCCGCGGGACAGCGAGGGAGCCGCCGAGGGCAACTTCCCCAAAACTTTTCCCCCTTCCCTCTCCCCAAAGCGGCGGGGCTCGCTTTCTTTTTTTTCTTCCCACGCCGGGGCGCTCCAAAAGGCGACTCTGGTGGGACTCGAACCCACAACCTTTGAATGACTCCGTCCCGTCATCGATCTAGAAGTCCAATGCGCTATCCATTGCGCCACAGAGCCCCGTGCCTGCTCGCAGCGCAGCCTCCCCGCCCTTTGCTCCAGCCTCGCCCGGCGGCCGCCGCCGGAGCCGCCGCCGCCGCCGCGCCCCCTGCCCCTTTGCAGGCGGGAGAGCGCTCGCCCCCTCCCTTGCTTTCGCGTGCAGCTCGGGGTGGGGCAAACGGGGGCACGGCCGACTCGGCAGCCGGTGGGTGGCTTTCCTCCCCCCCCTCCCCGTGCAATTCCGGCGCTCTCCGCCACGCCGCGGCGATTCTGCAGAGAGCGAAGGAAACGGAGCGCGCCCCCTCCCCAGCCCCCCAGCCCCCCAGCCCCGCCACGACTACATCTCCCGCCGTGCCCCGCGAGGGGGGGCGAGGGCGCCGCCTGGAGGGTCCCTGCGGCGCTGCACGGCGGCCGCCGCAGCCGCAGCCTCAGCATCAGCATCAGCATCAGTCGGCGGCGCGGCTGCCGCGGAATTCCTCCTCCTCCTCCTCCTCCTCCTCCTCCTCCGCGTGGAGAAGGCAGGGCAAGGCAGGTGCAAGCCGGGAGGGGAAGGACACGCCGAGGCAGCCGGCGGTGGCTCAGCAGATTTGGGCTGGCGGCGGCGGCGGCGGCGGCAGGAGGAGGACGAGGCGCTCCGGGCTGGATCGGGGCAGGTGGCCCTCGCCTCCGGAGGATGCGGAGCGCGCCCGCGGCTGGCCCGAGGTGGGTGGGCGCGCGGAGGGGGGCCCTGCGGAGAGGAAGGATGCTGGTGGGAACAAAGCGGGGCCCTCCCCTCCCCTCCCCTCCCCTCTTCTCCACGCCCCCCACCCCAGGCCTGGACAGCAGCCCCTCTCGCCCCCCCTCCAATTCTGTATGCATGATCCGGAATGGGGGTCCGAGACCGGGGGAGAAGAGAAGCCGTCCCCCCACACCCGTTGGGATGGGGAGCAGCAGGGGGGCCTTCTCTGTGTAAAATGCCTGCCTTGATCTGCAGCTGGCTTTCCAGGAACTGGGTAGTGGGGTGGGAGACTACCGCTCCCCATCGGTGCCCCCACCGTGGGCTGTGGGGTCCCCCATACCCAGAGGGTGCCCCGTGAGCAGTGTACCCCCCTTTTCCAGGCACTGCAGCCAAATTCTTCCCTCCCTGCCCACCTGGCCCTACCCGCTCTACCCAGAAGTAAATCCTCACTGGGTGGACTAGGGTTCCTCCAAACAGAGGGGTTTGTGGCGTATATGAGCTGGCACCCGGCGTGTGCAGTTATGCACCCAAATATAATATGCAAGAGTGTGTTTGGGTGTGTTAATAACACTTGGCTGAAGCCCCATGGATTGATCTTTTACAACTGAGTCAGAATATTGGCAGAAGAGGAGGAATGGGATGAGAAAGGGGGACTGTCCCGGTGGGTTGAAATCATCTTTAAGGGTCAGATCATAAAACGCATGAGGAGGTATCTGGAAGAAGATTCAGAAACTCCTCTCTGCCCGCATAGTAGGAAATACGGGGTGAGGCAGCGAATTAGCCCCTTCTTTCCTGTCAGTTTGTGAACAGCAATGTTGGTTCAGCAGCCCAGGCGGTTCCTTCTAGACCGTTGCACTACAAGGTCCATCATCTTCCAGCCAGTCTGCTGGGATACATGGCTCACGGGGCCCCTCTTAGTGGATGTAAATATAAATGCTCGTGTGAATAAAATATATATGAGGGCAGAAATTTGCACTGACGTCTTCTATCTGGCTGGGAAGGGCATTTATCTCCAATTGTTTGGGCCCTTCACTTAAAGTGGGCATTTCCCCCCCCCCCCACAACAATTTCCTTTAAAAAATTTGCACCGGCTGGGGAGGGGGAAGGTCCTAGCCAACATGCCCCACGATTCTGAATCACGTTTTACCAGTCTGAGCGATTCCTTTCACCCTCCCGCCTTCCTTGATTTCTGCCTCTTTGAAGCTGAAACTTTCTTCAGTCTTTGCAAGGCCAAGGAGAGTTGTTTTATTCTGTTTTGTTTTCTTCCTCCTCGCCTGGAGATGTGATGGCAAGTAAAACTGTCAGACGTAAAGCCAGCTTAGATTCGAGGATGCGTCTTGGGAAATCCGTGGATAAGTCTAGATGGTTTTGGTGGTGTCCGAAGGACGTGGTGTGCTCTTCGCTCTGAGATCAGCCAAGGCTATGGTGGTCCATGAGTCTTATGGTAGCCCTGTCTGTGTGATAAATGTAGGGTTCATGGTGTATGGGGAAAACAGGCCGTTGGGTGAATTCAGTAAACTTTAGTTAAAGGGGTTAGGAGGTTGTGTGAATACACCCAGAGGCTGTTGATGGTAGAACGGTGGTCCAGAAGGTGGGGTGGGGGAAGGAAGGTAAATGAATCACGCTGGGTTGCCATTTTTAAAAGACATGCATTAAGAAGAATGAAGCTTGGTATTTTAAAGGGAGAAATCCATGAACCACGTGATTAACAGGCAGAAAATCCGGTTTAATTGCCAGTCATTGAAGAGAAGTAGGTACAAAGGTGGGAGGTGGGGTGGGGGGTGGGTGGGGGAGAGAAATGTTTTAAAAATTGTTTCCAGCAGAGAAAATTCACTTTGATGCCCCGGTGACTTGGCTCAATAGGAGAAACAGGGTGTCTCTATTCCATGCCAGCCCCTGCCGATGGGGTTGGCAAGCTGTGCGGAGGGCATAATTTTCCACTCAGCCACGTCGCGATTCTCATGGGGTAGGATTGCCCAAGAGTGAAAGCGGCGGTGGATTAGTGGGAAGTGGGGAAACAGAGCATCTTATCTGGAGATGAGGATGCAGGTGTTGAAAACCATCCTGGTGGGAAAAAAAGATGAGTCAGCTGAAAATTAGAAAGACTGGCTAGCATATGCAAAGGAAGGAAGGATCCGGCGTGCTTACCATCCCTGATCATATTTATAAGGGTAGAAACAAGGGTTACTATCTCCTGACTGTAGCTACTTATAGTCCTGACGTGGTCTCCAGAGTCAAGTTCTGGGCATCAAGAACCAGCCCAGGTGCCCCAGCTGGAGGGCACAGCAGAGCTCAGACACCCTGCCTTTGCAAGCAGGTGACAGAGAGAGGGAAGCAGCCCCACTGGTTTGGGGGCAGATCAAAGCCACCGTAACTAACTAGAGATAGTGGGTCCCTCCCTCGGGGAGAGATGGGTGGGTAGATAATGGAAGAAAAAGGAAGCTCTGGAATGAGGAAGAGCCATGTTGATGTGTCTCTTCCAGGAAGAGGAGACGTTACCTTTCCCTAGTGGCGAAGGGACTGGGGTCCTCAGTTTTGGGTTGGGACCTGAAGAGGAGGCATTCTTCCAAACATTGGATTTAGAGGGTCCTGGCACCAAGAGCCTTCTGCAGTGAGATCTAAAGCCAGAAGACCAGTCCGGGGAGAAGGCTTCTGCATGCCCCTTCCCACTCAATTCCAGCATGCCTAGGCTGGAATCTGTGGTTTCACCTGTGTTGCAAATCCTTCTCCCTGGGCCTCCAAGGTGCCTGGGGCAACCCGTGCTTTAATTATTATTATTATTATTATTATTTTGGTGGGGAGCAACCCAGTTTTGGCTGGTGTCTTCAGCCATGTGCCATCTTGACTTCCACAAATGCTTTTGGGTCCTGTATGACAGAGCGAGGTGAGGAAGGCGTCCTGAAAGAGGAATGAATGGCTGAGGGCCACGGATCTGGGAGGGTAGGGTGGCTCTCCAAAAAGATGCCCTCCCCGAGGCAAATTGTTTGAGAATGACTTTTCCAGAGGGATCCAAGGAACCGCTGTGGAAACGTGATACTTGGTCAGACTCTAGCATGTTTTTGCTTTCCTTTAAAACGCTTTGATCCTATTAAGAAACTTTGGACTTCCCTGTATGGTATGGTGAGAGATGAACCTGGGCTGTGTGTAACGTTTGTTAGCTTCAGGTTAAACTCTGCATTTATCCTGCCTTGACTTGTGGAAATAAGCCCTTTTTGCAGACTGCCCTTTTTGCAGACAATCCAAAGATTCATTGTTTGAAGACGTCTCCTTTGATTCCAACAGCCATGTTTCTTGGAGAGCGGGGTCTAAAGCACTTGATTGGATTGACCCTGAAACGTGGCTGCAAATACATGTAGCTAAAGTTACTTTTCTCCAGTCTTCATCATTTCAGTCACCTTGAAATGTTTAATTGGCTAGCGGCTGTCTTCTGCTGTAGTTAAACTAAAAGATTCTTCTGGCCTTGGCGAAGTCAATAATCCTCACGGGAGATGTGAATATCTGCTGTTCGGAGAATCAAACCCACCCAGGTTGGAGCAAAGGTATTACCGATGCTGTTGTCTGATGCTCCTGAGGTTGGAGATCAGACCATATCAGATCAAATCTTTATGACGGTCATAGGCCAGCATAAAGGTTGGAGATAAATTTGCAGATCTCAGAGGCGAGCAATCAAGAAAAACTTCTTGAATCCACCCTGATCAAAGTCCAGTAGACCGGAGCGACACAGTAATTGTCCCCTAGAATCATCCTTGGACTTCTTTCAGTCTAAACGCTTTTATGTCATTGCTCACCAGGTGATGGTCCTGACAGCATTCCCTCTCTTTGGAGAAAGTGAAGCGAAGAAGGAAGCAAAGGAAAAGTTATACTAATCGGGTGACGGAAGGGTTAACAAAGATCAAGAGCCTGCGTTTCCCACAGTACGTTGGAGCCAACTTACATATTTTTAAAAAGTATATAAATTATAAGTTATCGTACGATTTAGCAAAGGGAGGTGAATTCCTCCAGCTCAAAGAAATGTGTTTTTTTTCCCCCTGTGTTTCCCCCCCCCCCCTTTCTCCCCTCTTCTTTCAGGCCAATATGATGCGTTTGGTGGTCCTCCTTTCATTCTTCGTCATCTTCCGGCTATTCTTGGACCTGCCCTGGATTCAGGTGGTTCCAGCTCTCTTGATCTTCTACTTGGGCTCCGGTGGGTGGAAGTTCCTCCGCATCTTCGTCAAGACAATCAAACGGGATGCTACGTAAGTTGGGGTATTTCTTCCTTTCCTCACCTGCTGCCCTATGCAAAACCTTCGGCAGTGTTCATTCTGCGCCGGAAAATGAGTTTGTTTGATAACCAGGTTAAAGCAAATATGGGTATTGGGAGTTAGAAAGTGGGCAGAAATCTTTTAAGGAGCAAGGGGAAAAAAAAACCTTGATTTCACTTTGAAAAACAAATGAACCTGCTGGGGTTTTGGGAATTCCTTCCCCTGGCGGGTACCACCTCTCATTTTATCCTGCTTCGTTGTTCAAACTGGAAAGTAGCAAGGATGGGAAGACGGGCTTGGAAAGTTATTTATTTCTGTGTCTGCCTCAAAACAAGCATCGTGCCCTTTGGGGAGGGGGAAGCCAAGAGGAAAATAGAAGGCAGTTTCAGAAAACCGGCTGATGCAAACACTAACGGGTTACATCGGCCAACGGGGCACTGCCTGTGTGTTGAATGCCCTCACGTCTAGAGACGTCTTTATCGATTGGTAAAAGATGCCAGAGAGGCGGTCAGTCTGGCTTCCCGAGGCAGGGAGTTCCACAGGTTTGCAGCCACGAAGGAAGCCCTTTCCGGTGCCCGAAATGCAGGAAGAGCAGAAAAGTGGGAGCAATCCTACAACCGAGTTTGGGGCTGTAGGATGGTGCAAAAAAAGCAGACGGCTGTCTCTCTTTTGGCTAAAAATAAATTTAAAAAAACCACGGCTCGTGAATCATTCTCGAGACAGCTACCGAGCCTTCCCGGGGGGCCCACTCCTTCTCACGCCACGCTCGGACTCCAGTTCTAAAACCACCTGCCCTCTTTCTTTGCAACGCATCAGATTTCAGCCAACGACTCCCTTGACACCTCTTTCTGGCTGGACCGGTTCTTGCCGGGGGGTGTGTGGAAAATGGGGCTGAGGAGTCACAACTACGCGGAGCTCGAGCCTGGGACGGGCAGACGCCGCAGAAGGCATGCCAGGTCTTGTTGGGTGGCAGGGAAAGCCGACGAGCCAAGATCAGGTGTGCAGGGTGGGGATAGTTTTGTAAGAAGTTTAAATGCATCAGCAGCCGACGGCTGGACGCTTCGTGGCAGCTCCTCTGGGGCGGAGCGGGGTTGCTGGAGATCCACCTGCTTTCAACGTTGAACTGGGGGTGTGGGTTCGTGTGTTGGTGTGCGCGTTTGTGCAGCTGACCACCCAGCTGTTAAGCCATGCTGGGTGCACGTTTGGAGCACCCACCCAGAAGGTGGTGGATTATAAGGTGGTTTCCAGCATCTGGGGCCAATCTTGTCCACATCTGAGACTTGTGTTCATCGAATCCTAAATGCTGGAGGGGCTCCTTGAGGCTGTCTCATCTCAACCTCTGGCTAAGGCGAGAAATCCAGAAGGAGACCGTCTCTGGCCCGGCTTCTGTTGAAAGAGCTCTGGACCGTTCCTTCGTCTCAAATCTCCCTTTCTGTAATTGAAAAACTATTTTTTGCAGCTGTTGGTCGAAGAGACAATGGCGGGGGGGGGGGGGAGGCGGGCGGGAACCTGAGCCTTGAAAGTGGGGACAAGATGATTTTGAATTTGGGAAGTCTGCAGAACTCTCTTCTTCCCTGTGCCCCTGCCCCACAAATGAAAGAAAAATAGCAGTTTTTCTTTAATTTTAATTTTTAATTTTTGACCTGCAGTCTGGGGAGAAATGGTATTGATCTGCTTTCTCTCGAGCCATATTGCTTGCAATCTCTTCCCCCCAGCATAAGAAATGGAAATGGCCCTCCAATGCCACTTTCTTGGCCCCCAGGCTGTCTTTGCTGGTCACGGATGGTAAATCAGTACTGTTTCTTCCCTAGATTGCAGGTCAAGCACAAAAAATGACCCCCCTCCAACTACAAAGAACAGGCTGGGAAGATTTGCCTACCCCTCTGGTGCCCCCCTGCCCCCCCAAGCAGAAAAAGGCTAGAGGGAGTTTGGTCTCCCTTCCTTTGCTCATGTGATGGGCAGAAGGAATCACCTTGAGGAACAGAAGGAAGAGTCACAACTAAGACGATGGTTAGATAAAAGAAATCTGAGTCCAGGGCAGAAACGTAATCTAAGAAAGCGCCTGAGACATGCCTCTCCCTCCTTCTCACGAAGGTAAAAGGAGGGAGGGGGAAGCCCATTCAGACTTGCAAGATTCTCTTACTGTAGCCTTATAATAAAAGCGGCATTAGCTTGCACGTCTTCGTTTCCACGTTTGGTCTCCCTGAAGCTCCCGCATGTTGTCCTGCTCTTGTTAGGACCGCAGTGTGCGTCCTGTCGACCCGCATGAAGCTCTGGTGGTACATGAAACGCCGGTGGACCATCCCCAAGATCTTCCAGCGGACGGTGCAGAGGCATCCGGAGAAGGCGGCCCTCATCTTCCAAGGCACAGGAGAGACGTGGACCTTCCGCCACCTGGACGAATACTCCAACCAGGTGGCCAACTTCTTCCATGAACAAGGCTTCCGCTCGGGGGACGTCGTTGCCCTCTTCATGGAATCGTGCAACCGGTATGTCGGCCTCTGGCTTGGACTGGCCAAGATCGGGGTCGAGGCGGCGCTGCTGAACTCCAACGTGCGGCAGGAGTCCCTCATCCACTGCGTCAAAATCGCCCACGCAAAGGCGATGGTGTTTGGAGGAGATCTGGCCGAAGGTGAGGCGGACACAGGGTGGGGAGTGGGCTGGAGAGGAAACGAGGGGAGATTCAGAGGTTGGGCTGCCCCTGGCAGCGTGGAAAACCAGGGTTTGTTGACTCCGTTACAAGGGCTGAGTTCCCCACAGTGCTCAGCCATGGTTGGTTTTAACCCGGGTTGGCTGAATCACAGCAGCTGTAATGGTGCTAAGCTCTGCTTTGTTTTATCTGAGATCTGTTTCCTCAGCATGACGATGATTGCTCTGAAACATCAACCCTAAGTTGCAAAATGCAAGGGTCGGTTTTATGCTAAGCCATAACCCGCCATTGGCCAACCACGATTGCTCAGCTCCCCGGGAACGCTTGGGGCCAACTGCTCCCACTTACCCCAACCTCCCTCACAGGGTTGTTGTTAGGAGAATAAACCAAGCGAAGAGCCTCCGAGATGCCCCGTGAGCCCCCAAACCTGGCAAAAAACCCACCCTCCTTTTCTCTTCTTCTAGCCCTGCAGGAAGTGCAGCCCTTCCTGGAGAAATCCATCCGCCTCTTCTGCTCCAGCGACCGGCAAGCCGCCAACTCCCTGCCAGGGGTGGAAGATCTCGACTCTTTGGTGGAGAAGGCACCGCGCCAGCTGCCCAGTCCACCGGACAAAGGATTCCTAGGTGCCCACCTAAGCTGGGCAGAGCTGGTCTCTCTCTGTGCCCGTCTTCCAAGGGTGGCTCTGTCCCCCCGCGAGGGCTTAGCAATGCAGGGAGAGGAGAGCTGGTGGCCCCAAGATGGATCTCTCTCGTTGCAAAATGCAAACCCCTCTGAAGGTCTCCGTGTCCTTCTCTCTTTTCAGATAAACTCTTCTACATTTACACTTCCGGCACAACGGGGCTGCCCAAGGCGGCAATCATCCTCCATAGCAGGTCAGAGATGTTTCACACGGTTTGGATTTGATCCATTGACCTCCTGCCCATCCATCCATCCATCCATCCATCCATCCATCCATTCATATTTCAAATTAGTTCACCGCCCATCTCATGAGGAAGTGACTCTGGGCAGTTTACAACAAAAACAACAAATAAATTTTAATTCAAATACAATAAAAACAGTAGAAAAATACAGTAAAAATGCAATAAAAACCAAATACATGCATTCATAATAATATCTTCCAAGGTGCTGCTGATGGAAAAGATATTAACGTACAGGAGCATCTTCAAGGTGCCGGCCACCCCTGGGTTGGTTGCCCCTTTTTTCGCCCCAGGCAAGTTGGCAGAGCCAGGTCTTAACTGCTTTCCGGCAGGTCAAGAGAGTAGGGGCCAGCCATTTCCTCAAGAGCCCCATCTACACGGGCTAACCCCCCCCCAGCTTTTCTTCCCGCAACCATCCTGCGAGGTAGGCAACATCAGAAGAGAGCGATGCTCCCAAACCCGCTTCATGAAAGCATCACGGCCTTCCCAAATGCACCTCCCCTGGGCAAGTTGAAACATTGGGCTGGGGGGAGGCCTCCCCGAGGGTTTGGACTACAATTCCCATACTCTGCCAGTGGGAGGGAGTTATGGGTGTTGCAGTCAAAATATTTGAAAGCTGCGCAGCCCGCTGTAGAGCGTGGGCCACATCGATCCAGTTCAGGCGTCATGGTAAGCCACGCTTCACCCGTGTTTGTTGAAGAAAGCCACGTTTGCCCAACCCGCAGTGCCCGCTAAAGGGAGCCAGCCAGGAGGGTCCATCGCCGTTGACTTTTTTGACCCCACCCTGTAGATAACCTGGCAACCGAGCGAAGCCGGCTTCTGCGCACTCACCCGTCCGCCACATTATTTTCCGCAAAGCGCAAACGACAGAGAGCTTGAGGAAGGGTTACGGGGAAACGGGTACCCCGGCTTTTCGGCTTCAGGGCTCGACAAAACTGAGTTGGGCCTTTTCTCCCCCAGCGCAGGTATTTCCGGATGGCGACCCTGGTCTACAGTGGCTTTCGTATGAGGGCCGACGACGTGGTTTACAACAGCCTCCCTCTCTACCACGCGGCAGGTAACGCCGAAGCTCTGGGCTTCGGAATCCATTCCTTTTCGCCTCGCTGTTGCCCCAAAGTTTTGCCCCATCTCTTTGCTTCCGCCCGACCTAAAACAGCCCTCCCCAGCCTGTGCATCCACCGATAGCTGGGAAAAAATGCTACCCTGGGAGTTTTGCTTTACAGCCATCCGTCTCTTGCAACATTTCTCTACCTCCCTGGTGATCTTCCAAACAGCAGGAGAGTCAGGATTGCCTTGAGCTGGGGGACACAGGCGAAAAAGCAATGAAGTAGGGGCCACAAGGGGGAAGAAGCTGCCCCGTAACATCTCGAGGTCTCCATGCAGGGAGAGCTACCCGTCAAAAGGGAAGGGTTCAGTTGTAAGGTGGCTCCCTCTTTTTCAGCCTGAAGGACCACAGTCCAAAATCAATCCAAGTTTCTTCTCAGACTCTTTCTCCAAATCTTCCCTTTTGGGGGGATAACTCCCTCCTCCCCCATCTTTGTACCAGCTTTATCCTAGAAAAGAAACCTGCATTTCGCTGCCCCTTCCCACCTTCCAAGTTCGGGATGGGTCCCTTTGATCGGTTAAAACCATTTCCGTAAAGCTTCTTCCTTTCAAATCACCCCGCTGATAAAAGCTTGTGGGCTGCAAAGGGATAAAATTAAGAGTCCCCAAAGAATTTGGAAAGCACAAAAGCCCCCACCGGTCATTTGCGGACTTATATTTACCCTGTTGCATTCCGTCTTTAGGGAATATTGTCGGGGTCGGCCAGTGCCTCCTGCACGGAATGACGGTGGTGATCCGGAAGAAGTTTTCAGCGTCTCAGTTTTGGGATGATTGTGTCAAGTATAATTGTACGGTGAGGCAGTGGGGAGCCTCGGTGGGAGGGAAGGAGCTGAAATTGGTGTGGGAGAAAGTGCTACGCTTGCACATTTTAGCTAGCAGCAAAACTGCTTGTGCTGGATGGAGACAGCTGAGCACACAAGACTCCCGAATCTTCGAGCCCCTTTGGGAAACTGGAAGGGCTGCGTTGATGTAACGCGCTACGCCTAAGCCAGGAATCCTTGTTATGGCATCGTTTGATGGACTGATTCAAACAACAGGCTAAGGCAAGGACCGTCTTCCGACACCATGTCAAACCCCAAACAGTTCAACACCCTTTAATCAGCCCCCTTGCTGGCATGAAGTCAAATCTAGCCCTGTTGAACCTTGGTCACGAAGAAGAACGCTGTAATGATTTGGGATCGCCAATTCTTTGCATCTAATCTGTCTCAAATTGCCTTCGTTCAAGTCTGTTTGCCTTCGGTTATTCCCCCCCCCCCCCCCCATTTAATGGAAGTGCCAGAATAGGGAGTTTGTCAAATGCCACGTCAAATCTCTATTTGCCTTCAAGCTTAATGCTGGCCTTTATTCTGCTCCACTTTTAAATACCCCAGTTGTGTGTGCACCCGAAGGAGAGTAAACATTTAATAAACGGTCGCATTTCTTTCCTTCTGTATTTTTAAACTAAAAACAGAAGGAACGCGCGAGGGTGACCAGATATAAAATTGCACATCAGATAATTAATTAATCATTTGGCAGGATGGGAAATTCCCCCTTGGCTTGGACTGTTTTATGTATTCTGAACGTCTGAGTAGACGAAGGCGTTCAAAACAAACAAGGCATATAGGAAAAAAAAATTATTATTATTAACCTGTATTATTGCAAGACTCAAATGAGTTGAAGTGAAGACCGTGGTGGCGTCTACATCTGATCTCCAAAATTTATGCTCAAGGGATCGGTCTAGACCGCTGGTGTGGTTTCCCTAAAAGCACAATCTAAAAGTAAAACATAAATATCTATGACCAGAAAAGCAATATTTCAACGCACATAAACAAGGCCATGTGACCAAGCTATCTGAAAAGAAATTACTGTGAACTAACTTTACACACCAAGCTCAACACAGATCCTGCCCAAGGCCCTATTTCCAACCCGGATGGTTGATCTTCTTTCTGTAACCCTCTGGTGCTTTCTCACCACTTTTCCCATGATTTTCTTCTTATCCTCAAACCGAATCGAGCGCTGGATTCACCGCAAGCCCTCTGCTTCTTATCCCACGAGGGTTTTGTTCCAATTTTTCGTGAATGAAAATTCCCTCCGAGGCTTGTTTCTTTCAAGGATGAAATAGTCTATAGCTGCCAGATCTGTGTGTCCAACTGTTATATTCCCCGTCTTCCTTCCCCCCACCCCAAAAAGCTCCTTGACTTGTTTTTCTCCATCCGGTTACTTTTAGATTGTACAGTATATTGGAGAGATTTGTCGGTACTTGCTGAACCAGCCATCGAAAGAGGTGGAGCGTCAACACCGGGTTCGGATGGCCTTGGGGAACGGCCTGCGGGCATCCATTTGGAAGGAATTCACAGAACGCTTTGGCATTCCCCAGATTGCTGAGTTTTATGGCTCCACTGAGTGCAATTGCAGTGTTGGGAACTTTGACAACAAGGTACAAGAAAGGAGAACAGTGTCATCCAGAGCTCGAGGGGATCTCCCTGGTCTTCTTTTGAGCCCAAATTTCTCTCCTCTACAGCTTGGGGCTTGTGGGTTCAACAGCAGAATCCTTCCAAACGTTTACCCCATCAAGCTGGTCCAAGTCAACGAAGACACCATGGAGCTGATCCGGGGACCAGATGGGCTCTGCATTCGGTGTAAACCAGGTGAGACCGGGAAGTGGGCCAGAGTGGTGGTGGTGGGTGGAGAGAAGCTGGAGATCCTAAAAAACAAAGGAATGGGCCAACAGGGTAGCAAAAGGAGGAACCTCCATCCGTTCCATTGTTTTCCTTTCTGGCTGATGGTTGAAGGTTCTTAGATGCCTTCAAACTACGTTCTGCTACAAGCACCAGAAGGAGTCAGCACTCAAAACCTGTTTGGCCCCAAAATCCTGAAAAATCTCAGATCAAACAGCAAGTCAGGAGCAGAGCTACAGAACCAGCTTAGAATCTGAAGCATCAGCCAACTTAAACCCAAATTCTAGGGCTTTGCTACGCTTTGTTCCTCCAGTCGAGCTCAGAGATTAGATCCCTACATCTCCTCGCCCATTTGAGTAGGTGGATTTGGTTGGGAAATTCTGAAAACAAGAAAACAACATCTGGGTACAGCCATGGTTACTTCCACCAGCTCTTGCCATACGCACATCTTTTCCAGAGCTCTTGGTTGGGTCAACCCTTAAAGATCGTACTTGTGTAACTTACTTCACCTGGTAACTGAGCTGCCCCATTTGCAGATTCCACAGCCCACTGAAGTGCAAAGGAACCCAACGAACCAGGGTCACAAAATACACTCAAAAAACCCTCAACCCATCTTTGAACTTTGAGCTTCCCACAAAAGCTACAGATGGCAGGCCTGGGTCCGATCTCTCCAAAGTTTTCCTCTTGGAAAAGCAGCCAATCGGACGGGGTTCGTTTTGCAGAGTAATAATTGTGCTCGCTGTTCATGTTAGGGTTGGGCAGCTAGGGAAAGCTTCGAAGGGACGAAGCAAAAGGCATCTGGGGCTGCAGATGTTTCTTGCTTTGGTCTGGGTTGGCTTCCTTTGCACCAGAGTGATGGGATGCGAAATTGCCTTCCTCAACTGATATTTTATTTTGTTTATTTTATTGCAATCGATATATTATTGCAAGGATCTCACTGCTTTAGTAGATGGACTCTCTGATGAAAGAGACAACTTTCTGGCAATGCAACAAGCCCCCAGGATTCCCCCCATCTTCCTTCCTCTTTGTCCCCAGGGGAACTGGGTCAGCTAGTGGGGCGCATCGTCCAAACTGATCCGTTGCAGCGTTTCGATGGCTACTTGAACCACGAGGCCAACAGTAAGAAGATTGCCCGAGATGTCTTCACCAAAGGCGACTCTGCCTACCTCTCAGGTGAGCTTTGCAGGCCTCTCCTTTGTGTAATAATAATTCTCACCTGTAAGAAAGCACAAAGGCTGTCAGTCAGAGCCTGGAAGCTCTACATAAAGAAGGAGAGGACTGCCAGGAAATTTCACGGCAACCGTCTTTGCCACAGGTGATGTCCTCATCATGGATGAACTGGGCTACCTGTATTTCCGAGATCGCACCGGAGACACCTTCCGATGGAAAGGCGAGAACGTCTCTACGATGGAAGTGGAAGGGACCCTCAGCCAAATCCTCAACATGACGGACGTCGTGGTGTACGGAGTGGCGGTGCCGGGTCAGTGGGAAGGACGAAAGGACGGAGAAACCAAATGGATTCGGGAAGTCCACAAGCGGCGTCTTTCCTATTATGGGGAGCCCAACACTGACGACAGTTTTGCGTGTCGGTTTTTTAGGCACCGAAGGGAAAGCTGGAATGGCTGCCGTGGTGGACAAGGAGCACTTCTGCGACCTGGAGAGGTTTGCTGCAGACATGAAGAAAGCCCTCCCCGCCTACGCGCGCCCGGTTTTCCTGCGGCTGCTGAAGGAAGTCCACAAGACGAGTGAGTCTCTGGGAGGTTAAAACGAGCCTCTGCTTAAAGGCTCAGATTCCATTTGCATAGCGTGCATAATTATACCATCAGGCAGTTGTCATTGCTAATTTTATCCTAACACCCAGTTTGCATAAAAACGTTGCTTAATGCAACTGTGGCTTAACGGAATCCTGAGTGAGCTTTACTGCGAAACTGGCTTAGCCCGTTGGGAAAGTCCGCCCCTTGGATGTGCAAACCATGGTTAACGGCTTAGCATCCTGGAAAACCCTGCCGTAAACTGTGGCTTTGTCCAGCATCTGAGACTTGTCCTGCAAGAGCAGACCGATAAAACCGTGGGTCCGCTTCTTCAGCGGACCGAACTCCTGATGTTATTTGCAACTTACAAACAAGCCGCTTATAGACTAGAAGGGACGATTGCCACGAAATGGGGTCGTCTTTTACACTTTCTATCCATACAGACCTGCACAAGAAGCCCTTTTAGGGGCTACTTTGCTTTCTTTTTTTCCTTTCCTTCGTTTTCTGGTCTGCTCAATTAAATAATTAAAAGCCGAAGTCTTTTCTTTAAAACACGCACCCTGGCTTTGTTCAGGGAATCGATTTTCAGTTTAGTTCGTAGTTTCTTTCTATTACAAAAAGTGGAGGGAAGAACCACAGGGCGATACCCCTTACTATATGTTGCTTTCTTTTTCCTCCTCCCCCCACTCCCCAAACCCTCCACTTAGGCACCTTCAAATTCCAGAAAATGGATCTGCGCAAGGAAGGGTACGATCCCAGGGTGGTGAAAGACAAGCTGTTTTACCTGGAGCCTCGAGAATGCCGGTATTTCCCGTTAGACGAAGAGGTCTTCGAAAAGATCCAGTCGGGACAGGCAAAGCTGTAACAGGGAAATCAAAAGGACCCTTTTCCTCCTCGAAAAACCCCATCCGTCCTTCGGTGTAAGGACTGGGATTACGAGAGGTGTCGGAAAGCCGGAAACGGTCCAGCCACGTTCTTTGCTCTGGTTTCCGGCCTCGTGTCGCCAATCGCCTCCCGACGTGATGCCAGGCTAGGGGAAAAGTTAGGGTGAGGGGTTTCAGAAGAAGGCACAGCAAATCTTAACCCGGTTTTTATTTGACCACGTTTTTCCAGCCGCATGGATGGTTTTCCGTAGCGTTGGCTTTACCAAAGCACAGATATAGTCACATGGCTTTATTTTCTCCTGTGGGAACTGGTGGATCTCTTGGCAGGTTCAACGCGGATGAACGTTATTCGTCGCTTAGCCGAAACTCCAAAGCCCATCATCCTCCCTGTTTCGGGAGAGGGGGCTTCCTCCCCCCAAGGCAAGAGCTGCAGTGTTGTGAAATACCTCTAGGAGGCACCCTCGCGCTGTCTTTCTCTGCTCTTCGGACAGCTGAATCATTTCAGCTTCTATTTATTTCTGAGGTGGGAAGAGACGGCTTCCGAATCTTTCTTCCTCGTCTTGTTTTTATTGGCTGCTCAGATGCTGCCGCTCACTTGCAAAGGGCCAAAGAGCCAGCTCGGATGTCGAAGACGCTCCACAACTCTGCATTTTTTCGGGATTGCAATTTTTTTTTTTCACTTTCCTCATCAGCCTTTTATTTCTACGGGCGTATTTTCTTAATTGGCGGCAGGGATTTGCCTTCAAAAGGCAGACTCGTGGCACATTTCTGGTCACACCCAAGGAGCAAGCAGACCCCTTTTTTTCAGTCTAAGGCAACACACAACACAGGCACATACGCAACCCAGTTGCCCCGTGGTTTGGTTTCTAAGGCACAAACAGATGGGCTTATTCCTGTTCTTCCACCTTTGGAACAACAGGGAGGGCTTTAAAAAAAGAAATCAAAAGCAAGATGCTGTGACGGGCAATCTGTGCCCTGAGCAATTGGGTACCCATTAAAGCCTTGGCCCCTTCCAAGCGTTCCTTGGAGGTATTCATGCCCAGCTGGTTTTCAGAAGGGTGAGATCCATGACCTGTTTCTCGGTCCTGCTCTTAAGCGATTTGGAAGAAAAAAGACTCCTCATAAGGCACGTGTTGTGAACCTGTAGAAGCAACACATAAGGTGAATGGAGTCAATATCTCCCTTGCGTGGCCCCCTTGGAGAAACCCGTTGGTGCTCTGGCAGCATGACGCACATGGGGAGAGGGGTAGGATGCTACTGGATTCTCGCAACGTCCGGAAGCATAAAAGCATGTGCTCTGATTGACACCCACCTCCTAGGAGGAAAGTCCAGCTCAGACTAGGTTTTCAGTTGGAGCTCCGAGAACGAGAAGGCTCCTCTGAGGCTTCTGGTTGCTGGGGAAAGATGGTTCCAGTCTGGGGACAAAGAGGCTGTTTGTTGGGGTCTTTCTTTCGGGACTGCGGCGTCAACCTGAGGCTGGAAAGTAACATGCGGGTGTTCTCTGTCCCTCTCCCTTAACACCAGCCCACTGGGGTTTCTGTTGCGTGGCAAGATGCAAGTTGCCCCTGTATGTTGCGGGGGGCTGATACAGCCAAGGAAGAGGGGCCGCAGATCCTGATCTTGTCCAGAAAAATGTCTGCCCAAAATATTTTGCTGGTGGAAGTTGAATGTGTGATAAAAGCTTCCCTCTCTGTCCCATCTTTGTACTTCGCTCTTTATTCATTTTACTTTTAGCCTCCTGACCTGCTTGCTCTTCAGGGGGGTCCATGCAAGATCACTTCCTGTTGCCCCCAGGACCAGATCTATTTGTCTTCCTCCTGGCTTCGCTGTATAGGGTGGCCAGGATCCAACACCCATCATCCTCGCCTTGCCACAAACTTGAGTGGTGCCTGGAGCAGCAAAAAGGCCATTCGGGCAGCCTTTCCCCAACTTGGCCCTCTTGGTGCTGGACTGCAAATGCCGCCATCTCCAGCCACCATGCCTGTTTGAGGAGGATTGGGGCTGTAGTCCAATGTATATGGGAGGAGGAATTCTTCCAGCTTTGCCTCGGTCTGTTGGTGTGGTTCTTCTGAGCTCCCCCCCCCCCCTATGCCACTGAGTTCAGGACCACATCCTGGAGCCGCATGGAAACTGAAGGTGCCACTCTTATTTTTCATCGGACGTTTCAGAAAGTTCCGGGACTGGGGCTTTTTGCACAGAAACCTGCCATTTTTTAAACAAATGCAACTGGGCCTCTCTAACACTCACATGGGGGAGACTCAGAGCCATTGCAGAGTGACAGAGCACGCACCTTGCATGGAGAATGCCACAGGTACGATGCATCTGGAAACAGATGACAGGATGTCGACTCAAGTCCCTGCTAAACCCATGTTGGTCGCTCAGCAGGCTCACCTCCTGATGACTGTATAATTTAGAGGCATCTGCAGAACCACAGGTTCCCAAATGAAATCGATAAAGATAATTAGACATGTCGAAACCAGTTTCTAAGCTGTTGAAACTGTAGGTCTTCCCTGTATGTTACACCAGCTTACGATGTTCCTGGAAACTTGCCTGCAAGGTCAGCAGGGACCTTAAGAATCCCTCCCTGGGCCCATCCTCTGAACCATCCTTTGCAACCCAGCTCTTGTCAAACTGAATTTCCCACAATGCCTAGCCCCCGTGCATTGTGGGCTGTGTGATGGACACAGAAACACCTCCCTTGCTAAGGGTGCATTGTGTCTTTCTCCCCCCGCCCCCCCCAAAGAGGCAGTAATGGCTTTGGAGGACCTGCTTTGTGCTGATGACGCTGCTGTCTTTCAATGTGAATTTGTGTGTTGTGTGCTGGGCAAAGGATCTTCACTGTTGTTATTTTTTTGTTTTTAATGGGTGCTGCTTCAGCATCTACTCAGGGAATGTGGGCTCAGGAGGGCGCGTCTGGAGAAAGTTGCATTTGAAACACCATCCCTTTGGCCCAGACCTCACGGCTTGTAAATCCTGCACTGGAACGTGGGAAGAAAGTGGAATCTTCCCGTCCAATAAAAGATTTCGATTTTGCTGGCCAGCGTAGTTGCAATGCTTTTCTCTCCCCACCCCTGCTCCAAAATCGTCTTTCGGCTGCTAACTCTACGCAAGTGAGGATCGTAGCGACTTAGTAGATGTCTTTGCGCAACGACACAAGCGGGAAGCCATCTTGCCCGCACCGTTTCCCCTGCTTTTTCACAATTTTGCAGAGGGCCAAACTGGCAAGGTTGAGTACCAAGGGGTACTGTCCAGGGTCCTGACTTCCACGCCTTGCTACACAACCCTCTCTATTTCCCGCATTCAGAGTGTGTATATCCTTTGGTGTGTAGTCCAGATTGCATGCTGGAAGGGGAGGGGGCAGGAAATATTGGGGGAAGCTTTAAGAGGGGGCCTTTGACAGCAGCTATAGAAGAATTGGGGGGGGGGGGAAGCGGCTGTGGCTGATAATGACTCATAAAACGAGCGTGTCATACGGCGAGGTTTTCTTGCTGCTTTCCCTGTATCCTTGCCTTGCCCCCGAGTAGCTCCTCAAGCTGCTAATAGATCAGGATTGACTGTTATGGGAGAATGAAAGGACAGAGTGATATACTGGTGCGTTGCGTCCTTGCATGCAAATGCACAACTGTGCGGCTCAGAGCCTCTCGGCGCCACCCTGCGTGAGACGTACCGGGTGGCTGACACAGGGAGAGCTCTTGCGTGCCTCCGTGGCTGCCGTTGGCTTAGAGATGGCCTGACATCATCCTAAAAAGCCAGGCCGGAGAAATGGGGAGCGGGGCCCAGCAAGGAGGCGGCGAGACCTGCATCGGCGATCCGCAAAGGAAAAGTCACAACCCCGTTTGCGGCCGGGCCTCCGAAGGCCATTGGCACCTCCTGGCAAAGGCCTTTGCCCTCTGGAAGCCGCCCTGGGATCTGCTCAGACAAAATAAACCTGCTTTGGGTGAAAACCACGAAGCGCTTCTTCGCCCTCCCGCTTTGTTCTCCACTTTTGGGGGGCCAAGCGTTCTGGGGCCCGGGTTGGGGAGGCCCCGGAGTGGCCCCCCGGCGCGCCTTCCCCGGAGCTGCTGCAGCCAGCCAAGTGGCCTTTGGCGCGGCGGATAATGAGGGAGGCCCACGGCTTTTGAGGATCACTTTCAGCGACTCCGAAGGTTAAACGCCTGCTTAGAGCCCCCTATTGAAGGCTGAGGCGGGGGTCTGGCATTGTTTGAACACCCTCCGGCTTTGTCTGGCGGCTTTCAAGGCGCCCGCAAGTGTGTGAGTGGGTGTGTGTGGGTGTGCAGCGGGGTCTGCCCTCCTTGCAGGCCCAGGGAGCTGGAGGGTTTTCTCGCAAGCCAGGGATGACAGACAGGAGTCTGTCGCTGGGCGCTTGGCATTCTTTCCCGGTGGCAGTTTAACCCCGGCCCAGAGTCGGCCTCTGCCTCCCTGATCTCTGCGTGACACCCCATTACCACATGAATGGGGGAAAGAAAGCGTTCACTCCCTCTGACCTTTCTCCCCCTGCCCCGGCACCGGCTCGCCCTCCTCCCCCCCTCGCCAGGCCCTTGTTCTTGGCTGCAGAGGGGAGCTCGCTCGGATCGGAGGCTGGCAAAATCAAACAAAGCCCCCCGCCCCGGGGCCAGGAAGCCCCCATTGTCACGGTTGCTTCTGCAAGGGCTCTGGCAGCCTCCCCCTGCTCTCCGGCGCTCGCTCGGCTCGGCTCGGCTCGGCTCGCCAGGGTGAGCGCCCCAGCAGCTGCGGGCAGATGCCCCCAAAGCCTTGATTGGAAATTAATTGGGCCTTTTCTGAGCAGGCTCCCTGGTAAACTCTCTGAGCTTCTCTTTTCCCTTCCCTTTCCCTCCCTCCCTCCCTTATCTCCTTCCTTCCTTCCTTCCTTCCTTCCTTCCTTCTCCCCTCCCCTCCCCTCCCCTCTTTCTTGGGTTTTTAGTGCAGATGAGCCCTGAGCCGAGGCTGAACTGGATCTAAACCAGATCAGTTTAATCCAGGAACATCCACCGCATGTCATCGAGGCGCATCCTGCATCCTCCATGCTTCACCCACGTTTATCAGATAAACTCGGTTGTGTGTTGTGTGTCCCAGTTTAACAACGCCAGTGTTGTTATCCGTTGCTCCTTTTCTCACTTAACGTTTGCAAGGGCAAAAGGCCTTGTCGACTTAAACTCCTCTGCCTTCCAGAAGTGCTGGACTACAACCCCCATCATCCCCTCCCCAGCCTGCCAGCCACCATGGGAGCTGCAATCCAGCAGTTCTCCAAACGCAGGAAGGGGAGGGGGGAACGAAGAGCGGACCATAGAGACCGAGAGCCGCCTTGGCCGCTCTATGGTTTTCTCCAGGCGTCCCCGCCCTCGTTGCGCGGCAACCGCGCCTAACCCGGATGCGGAGGGCGCTTCCGGTGTGGGCAGCGTGGCTCCCTGAGGCAAGATGGCGGCGCCCTTGTCTCTTCAGCTGGAATTCGGGTGAGGGAGGCGCCGGGCGAGGGGGAAGAAAATAACGAAGGGGGCTGAGGAGGGGGGCATCGGGGGGGTCTCTCGTGTGGCTGACGCCTGAAGAGGGGGCTTGGAGGGCGGGGTGCTTGGGAATGGGGCGGGGGTGAGGTTGGGGGTGACTGAGCGCCTTTTATGGTCTAGAAGGTGGGGGGGGCTGGGGGGACCCAGGAAATAAAATCCCCCCTCTTTCCTTCTTTTCAAGCCCTCCCCCATGGGGCTGTGCCCCAGCTTCCTTCAACGCACTGCCTCCTGGCTGTGTTGGACTACAATTCCTATCCTCCCCAGCCAGGATGGGCCAGAATTCATCAGGCCATGGCAGGGTGGTCGCTTAGGGAACGTCTTCCTTGGTGGTAGACCTGATATAACAATAATAAATAAGTAATTATTGTTATTTATACACTCCGGGCAGCTCCTGCCCCTATATATAAAACGGCCAGCAAAGTCAACTTCAGGGGTCTCCCTTCTCTCTGAAGAGCCGCGGAGGGCGATGGAGGGGTGTGAAGAAGACCCATGTTTGTGGGTGGAGGGTCCAATCCGACAGCCAGTTGCCTTTTTATTCTTGTGCCTTTCTTTGTGGTGAGAAATAAGACGTAGGAGAACACGGGGGACTTGTGGTTCAAGGGTTATTCTGCCTGGGTCCCACCCGTGCCAGAAAACACTGCCTGAAATCGAAAAACCCACCACGCTCTCAATACAAGCCATTTGTATAGTTTTCATCCTTGGCATTAAGAGGAAAAGGAGCCTGGAGCCTGGAAAATGTTATTCCCTTCCAGCTGTTTTCTCCTGGGTCTTTAAAGGCAATGGGAGAATGGACCCCCAACTGGAATGAGCTAGAGAGATTCACCTGTAGCTTTGGATTTAGATTTAAATTTGGATCTGGCAAGATTCTGGAAGGAGATGGGATGTGATAGGATGCATAAAATATCATCTTTTAGAGCAGGGTTCCTCAACCTCCACAACTTTAAGATGGGTGGACTTCAGCTCCCAGAATTTTCTGGGAATTGGCTGGCTGGGGAATTCTGGGAGTTGAAGTCCACCCATCTTAAAGTTGCTGAGATTGAGGAACCCTATTTTAGAGGAAGGAGAAGATAGCAGATCCACAAGGAAGCATCAGGTGAAGGTGCTTCCTTCTAAGGCCTTTATTGGAGGGTTTGATTAGATAAGAATGTTTGGAATATAGTGGAACGTCTTGGAGAATCTGGTAAACCACTAAGAAATGTGGGACATTATATGCTCTTTATTTTATTTACTTTCCGTCTTGATAGTTAGTCCGTGCCTCCAGAATTCAGTGTTCTTTAAATGAGTAGCAGAATGTTTGAAGGAGCCCTAAAGAATAAATATGAATGTGCAGAGAGTGGCATTTTCTCATTATTCCCCAAACTGGTCCCTATATCTCTGGCTTTAACATTCAAAGGTTTTCATATACAGTAGGAATTCCAACACCATAGTGTCATCAGTATTATGTAGTTGACCCACACTGAAAGAACAGTGTGGGTCAAGTACATAATACTGTAGTGTGGGTCAAGTACATAATTCCTTTCTCTGAGATATAGATATACTTAAAAAAAACAACTAAGAAACCGCTTCTGGCATTTAGTGGTCAGCCTTTCTGTTATGACGACAGTGGGGGACAAGGCTTTCATATTAAATAGAGAAAGAGGCACTATGTTAAACTGCAGATGAGGTGGATTGAGTATTTTTTTACAAAGCGTTGATGTGAGATGCAGTGCTTTCTCAGGATAAGAATAATTTATGACTGTCATCAAAAAAGCACAAAAATTCAGCGTGCATCAGGGGTATCCCTCAAAAGAAAAGCAATAATGCAGTCTTGAGAAGTACTATAGGTATTTAACGAAGAAAGCATACCTACTTTAAAAGATTTAGGCTATAAATCTGTTGACCTTCGTGCATCACGAAGATGCATTATCTCTTAAAAAAAAACAGGCCAGTATATGTCAAGATTAGCCATTTACAACTTTCTTTGGCACTGTTGCTCTCATTAAATGCTCTTACTAAATCATCCAGTTGGCTGGTACTTAAAAGTGGGCCCAAATGGTGGACATCTTAAATGATTATAGAGAGGTGTGTTTGGAATGCACACCTTTTAGAACCAAGTCTGTGATGATAATATACATAAAGTAGGTTTCACATTTATAAACGTGGAATGATTTTTTTAAAGCACACTGAATCATTTTCCCTCTGCTACCAATTGGTTTAAGCCCTTTGTCTGAAGTAAAGCAATTCTGGATAAGAGCGGAACGTTCTCAGCGTTGCTTTTCAGATACTTTTTTTTTTAATCCACTCACTGACGTAAGATAGGGTTCAGTTGACTTCCCTTTGTAAAAGCAACCCTCCAGGGACTGTGGAACTTCAAGTCCCATCATCCCTGACTACATCAAGCTGGCTAAGTGTGGTGTGAGTTGAAGTCCAACATTTCTATGTCCATCTCATATTAGCCCAGGCTTATAAGAGCCCAATATTTCTATGTCCATCTCATATTAGCCCAAGCTTATGCACTCTAGTTGTATTAGATCATAAGTCTCATAGGATGATGGGCAAGGCAGATAAAAGGGAATCTTTTTGACATAACTCCACCTGCGTCTTCCCCCGCTGCCCATATAGACACTGATACTCTTCTTACTCTCCAGAATAGCAGTGTGTGTAGTCATTCTTGCCCGCTCCCTTCCTTTCCTGGAAAAGCCTAAATGAGTTCTCTATGTGTGAGTGTTGCAGCTGAGTTTCTCCCAGCTAGCATGTTACAGAAAGGACCTTATCTCCCATCCCAGTATCTGTGGGAACACACAAAGTGTGAGCTTGTTTTCACAGCAAGCAGAAAAGATTCCCCTCTCCGGCCATCGCTAAAGCTCACATTCGGCATGAATCTCTAGATCTGTCTAACATTTAATAATTACTATTTTCAGTTTTCAGATAACAATTTGCGGGGTGGGGGGTGGGGAGGTGGGGGAGAAAAATTGGACAAGACCAACAGCTTTCTTTGAGGAGAGCAACTGCACAGAAGTCATAGCATTTCAGTAGGCATTACAAAGGAGGCGTTGTGCTCGTGGAAAAGTACAGCCAAAACTCTTTCTTCACATCGCTGGATTTAAAGGGACTGAAAACTTGAGAATATTCCACTGGTAATATTTTCATATTCCTTAGCTGGGTCTCTTTCACAAACGTGGATGCTAAAAGGTTGGGTGTAAAGAAATGACATCTTTGAAACTTACTCTGTAATGGTGCTCTTGTGGTTTGGAAGCTCTGCTTTCTGTTAATCTTGGCTGAGGGAATAAGTTTGGAAAAGGGCTGAGAAAATGTGTCTTAAAATCTGGTTGTTATCATTGTCCGTGCGAAGGGTGATACTTTTGACAACCGGGCCCTAAATCCGGGCTGAGCTAGACACAAAAGCTTTCTGAGAGTCCCAACAAGCTATTTAAATACAGAATGGAGAAAATAGGATTTTTAAAATGCATGCTCAGCCATGGTTATGAGTATGCCCCATTACAAAGTGCCAGCAAAAGGACAGAGGGATTCTGGGCCTCAGTGAATTCTCTTTAAGCTTTGCAGGAAAGCAGACTCTATATGTATAATTGTTTTTCTTCCTGTACTTTTAGCTTTAAAATGTTAATGGTTCTCAGACCAGCCTTGCACAATTATGTTTCTCCCCCCCCACTTTGAATTTCAGAGGTGGAGCAGAACTCCTGTTTGATGGGGTAAGAAAACATCGGGTGACTTTGCCCAACCAGCCCGAACCTTGTGAGTATTCACTGATTGATAACAGGCACATGTAGATGCTTATTTATTTAAATAACAGCCTCTTTCGGCAGTCTACCTTAAAACATAAACTTGTACCATCACAACATCTCTGGAGCAGGGTTGGGGAGAGAAAAGCATTGCCACTACGCTGGCCAGCAACATCTTTGAAAACCACACAGACATCTTCATGGAGAGTACCACAAATAATAAAAGTAAAAACCAAGAAGCCTGTTAATAATGACATTCCCTCATAAAGTAAAACAGATTTTAAAAAATACTCAAGTTCTAAGATGGCAAAACGGTTCTTGGGGAAAATAAGGCCTTTCTCTGATGCCAAAAGATCCTATTGAAGTTGCCAGGAAAACCGTTCAAGGAGGAGCCTTCAGGGATAAAATACAATTAGCAAAGAAGTTTTTCTGGTGGTTGCTGGCTGTGCTGTGTTTAGAGAACAGCTTCCCTTCTCCTCCTGTGCTGGCTTGAACGCTGGCAAAAATGAAACAGATTCTCTTTCAAACTGTTTTATAGTCAAGACCCATTGGAACTCGGTCTCTGTGGCAGAGGCACCCGGCCCATGATAATTTAGCTTTCCCAGGCTGAGCAGAGCCTGAGTGCGCGCGCGCGCGCACGCGCGCACACACACACACACACACACAGAGTTAATATTCCAAGGGATTTTTCTGGCCTGCTATTGTATGAGTTGCAAACCATGGTTTGTGGCTTAGAGTCTTTTCCTGCAAGGCTCTCCAGAGCAACTCAGGACGGGGGTCTCCCACTTTCTCTCTTTCTGGGCAGGACATAGAGGAGGCAAAGAGGAGGGGATGGGAGAAATCTTGGGAAGTTCCTGTAGTTGAGGGATCTTGGAGAGGAGGAGAAGATTCACAGCGCGGTCCTGGAGATGCAGCGGAGAAGGAAGAAACCAACCCACAATTGAAATCCCCCATCCCTTTCCCCCCCCAATCTGCTACCCTTTGCAGGGGTGGCCCCCCTGCTGAAAAGGTGACGGAGGACTTGTGTGCGGGGAGGGAGGGGGAGGGTCCGCAGACCTTTAAACTGCGCAGCCTTTGCTTCACATAGTTCACACTGCCAGCTGTTCCTTTCTCCTCCGCGGCCCGCCTTCCCTCGCAAGGGGCTGTTTGCCGAAGCTCGGGGCTCCTGTGCAAAATTGCTTTTCAAAAGAGCGACTTTCTGCTTAATTAAACAATGGGCCGCCCCTGTCCCACACACATCTGTAAAGCCCCTAGTGCTTTATCCCACAAACTTTATCCCACAAACTGCTCCATTCTTGATTCCTTTCATTTGTAAATCTCCCCTCCCTCTCCCCCCCCCTTCCTCCTTTGCCAATCCTCTCCATGGCTTTCTCTCCCCTTTCAAATGACTGCTGAGAAGCTGGGTGACATTGTGCTGATGGGGGGGGGGGAGGAATATAGCTTGAGAATGGAGCTGTTTGCGTTAAAGGGCCTTGGTGTGTCTTTTCTTGAAGGTTGGGGTGGACGGGGGCAAGAGAAAGAACCTTCTGGGATGGGCAGAGTTTAAATCCGACCCCTTGCAAAGCTGGGATGAGACAGAATAGCTTTTTGGAGGAGCTTGTCCTAAACAGTACTAAATACATTTTTTCTACCCTACTCGATAGCTGTGAGAATCAAGAGAGACTTAACGTAAGGGCTTTAATCTTTAGTATGCTGGGTTTTGAATCAATCAACTGCTCTCTTAGATTAACCACCTTAAATCTTATTTCAAGGTGCTCCTCCCTGGCAGATCTCTGTGAAGCACAGGAGGCATTTCTGCATTAATGCCTCTGTTAGGGAAAAAGGGAAGAGGGTTCCATTTAAAAACAAGGGGAATTCCCCCCTCCCCTTTTCTTTGATTCATGCATGCAAATGCATCGAGCTTTTTAATACACAGAACTCACTAAGATTTCTGGAATCAAATGACTGAACGTTTGATCAACCTCAATTAAATTTGCTTGATTTCAGTCCTTCCTTCCTCCAGCTTTCCTGCTTCTTTTGGGTGAATGTGACACAAATTTTTGTATTTGCTTTTTCCTCTGTTATCAGAACATGGGGGCCCATTTCTAAAGGTGCATTCCAGGGCTTTAAAGTGCCTTCTGAACCCTTGAGTGCAACCTGTCAAACCGAAGGGCGCGGAGCCACGCATTCCCACTTTCTGGGGGGGGGGGGGGGGGGGGCGGGGAGTACGTAGGGAGAAAAGGGGAAAGTGATGCTTCAGTTGTCGGGTTGTCAAGTCTCTGACACCCTTAAGGACTAGAAATATATGGTTTGCCAGGGAAACAGAAGCTGAATTCTCAGAATCTTAATATCTAGCAGCTTCCATCTAAGGAGGGTACATAATTGAAAACATCACTACGCTTCATAGGAGTTGGCATAAGGACTCAGACATTTAGAATCTAATACCTGAGTCACAAATTGCCTCGGTTTGTTGTTCTGAATTTTTCTTTTTAATGATTGAAGTTTTTTGCTGAACTACAGCGTGTGTTGTAGTCTTCTCTGTCCTTATACAAGCTCCAGGAAAGCCCAGATTCACTGTTCCCATTTTCCAAAATGGGGGATAGAAATTGAGAGGGCCAGCACAGCAAATTCATAGTTTCAGGGTTGGACCCCACACCTCCATGGAGCAAGCAATCCACTGAACCACTCCCTCCCCACCCTGGCTTGAATTTGGCTGCAAAATTTTGTCGCTGAGCCCTGTGGATCCCCTTGGGGCTCCCGATGTGGGGTTGTGGTGGTGGGGGGACAATAAGCGTGGGATGGAAGGGCAGACAGATATGAAATACTCCTGCATCTAATTACCATGGCTTGCGTCCCCTGTTTTGACAAACGTAACAGATGCCCAACTACAGTTGGCTGGCTGGGTTGCAAGGGAGCTAAATTTTACTTTATTCCCCGGGGAGAATTTGAATCCATATCATGCTGCAGCTGAGGCTGGCTTGGCCACTCTCAGGGAGGCTAAACTCTAAACTCCAGGGAGGGTGTTTCACCTCCTCTTCCTCCTTTTCACTTTTGGTGTGATGTGGATATTATTTTATTTAAGCAGAGACTCCCCAGTTAAGAGGGCCTGGTTTCCTGACTGGGAGGAAAAGCAAATCTGAGAAAATACCTAAGATGGGTTCTTCCCGCTGCTTGTGGCCTCCCCCAGCCTTGCATTATGTACTTAAGATTTTTGGGGGGGAGGGCAGAGGAATAAAAATGAAAAACAGCATCCCAAAAATAACTCATTTCGGCTCATGACCTTCCCACAGCCTGTCCTTCTGCACATAATTCAGCCATGCGGCAAGGAATTTGGCTTCTCGCAGGCCAGAGGAGTGGGGCTGTTCCTCCTCCCCTCATTTTTTTTTAAACGTGAAGAATAAGTCATCTATCAGTCAAAAGAGGTGTTACAATGTTCTCCCCGTCCGTGCAACGGGGGGAATAAAAGCAGGGGCTTGCAGGGAAGCTGGCTGGGGAGGGGGCTTTGTCATGACGACGGGGTGACAATTGGCCGGAGGTAGTGACCTCAGCAAATTGAAGCTTGGCCGTGGTCACTATGATAAATGATCTCATTCTCTTGGGGGAGGGGGGGCGAAAGGCCCAGGGGAGGGCTGGGTCCCCCTGCACCCCCAGTGAAGCATCTGAGCAGTTCATTCAAGAATTGATGGAACCGTTGATGCACCGATGCCTGGGTGACCGGCTTGGCGTACATCTCACTTCTGATGATGGCTTTCTTCCTCCCTGCCTCTTTGTGGACAAGGTGGGATATGGGGTTATCCAGGGTTGTGCCAACAACAAAGGTCCTGTTCCTGGGATGCCAGGCACAGAAACTGAGATGCCTCTCTGCCCTCCTGGCTTGTGGGTGAGATATCGCTAAATCCCCCAACCAGGGGAGCAAAGAATGGGCACCAATGTCCTACTTGGGTGTTGGTTTTGAAGCTGTGTGCCAGGCTGATGGTCCTAAGGCCCTGGGAACTGCTCAGAAGACAGCAGAGCAAACAGCCAGAGCGAAGCGTGAATTCTTTGGCTGACGCAGCTTCCTTTCAGCTCCACAGACCCAGCAAAACTGTTCCAGGCTTGGCTTCCCCATTGCTGTAATGATCTCCGTACACAGGGGGAGCCCATCTTCCGATCTCGTGATCCTCACATCACCTCTGTAGTATAGGCTTGTCCTATTAATGGAGGCCAACGCCATTTCCTTAAGGTTGCCTCGTGAACCCATCAAGGCACATCGGGCACCACAGTTAGAAAATAAATCAGTGCATGGAAGCGACGCAGGGCTTCTTGTGACTCTGAGCGTGCTGAAAAAGTATTTATTTGTTTGCAAAATGAATAGACTGCCTCAATGTCTGGGCACACTCCAAGAACAGAGTATCTTCATTGGGGATTGGGGAAAAAAATAAGATGAATAATCAAGGAGGGGTTTTGCTAATGAATACTGACCTCAGTCTCTGCCCTTCTATCCCATTCTGCAGTATCATGGTTCTATCTTAAGGGTTGGTGTTAGGATTTCAAGATAACTTAGATGGAGTGAGTTGAATAATATAAATAGTGCTAAAGAGTCAGTGCTAAATGTTTGTTATTTTACCGAATTAGTATTAACACTGTAAGATAATTAACTTGACACAGTCTGAAACCATTGTATAAACACTAAGGGCTGATGTGGTGTTCTTACTGAGACACTGGAGTCCAGCTGAGTGAATTTTAAGAAACAAGCCTGCAGAAAGATGAAGAATAGAGACAGTGGGGGGGGGGGGGGGGGAATTAAGTATTAGTAGCATGTCTTCTTTTTAAGATCCTTTTAACCAATTAATTTCTCCCCTCCCCCCGGGCTGCTTCTGATCTCTCCAGGAGGAAATGAGCCGATGTTATCGCCCTCCAAAAAAATTGTTTTTAGTGTTGTCAGTCAAATTGATACTACAAAAAGAAGGGGGGAGAAAAACCCACACTTCTCTCAACACAATATGTGGCTTTTTCCTAAACAGCGAAATAAAAGAGGAGCTGCACTAAGGAACGGGGGAAAAGCAACGTTTTGGCTGTTTACAATATGCTCCCCGTGAGGTCTTTCCTGCTCTCCTTTTTGTTTTTTTAGGGAATGTCCGACATTTGCTGGTGTGGATTAAAGAGAATCTGCTGAAAGAGAGGCCAGAATTATTTGTGCAAGGAGACTCCGTGTGAGTACCGTGATTGGCCCCTGGGTCTTTGGGGGAGGCCTCCGAGCATGGGGACCTGCAGCTTCATTTTGCAAATGCGGCCAAGAGGCCTTTCCTTCCAGGAAAGTCTCGTGCAGGGCAGAACTTAGCCTTGCAATGAAGTGCTGCTAAATTCAGGGCAGCTGAGCGGGGCCAGAGCTGTGCTCCCCACTCGAAGGCTAACCCAGCCAGCGCCTGTTGCAGGATCCTGGGGCAGCAAGCTCTGTAGCTTCTCCGTGATAAACCCTTTTCCGACGGCTGCTCCGAGCCAACCGCCCCCAGGTTTCCGGGGCTTAACCCTCTGCGCCCTGTTCCAACCAGAGGAGGAAAACCATTCTCTCTCCCTGCACTGTGCCTGTCTTCCTAATCCTCCACGCCACACCGTCCCTGTCCATAGGAGAAGGCTGCCCCTGGAGCAGATGGCTTCACTGCCCTAATGCAGATGCAGCCAGCCTCCTGCAATTAGCATCTTGGAAGCACAGGAAGGTTGCCTTGGTGGAAATCCCCCTCCTTTTTCAAGTTTCTCCCCCTCCTAACTTTCATCTCCGCAGTGAAACCGGGATGGCGTGTTTAGCATTCATCCCCATCCTGGATGGGAGGGAGTGGGGTGCCGGGTCTCTTCCCCACCCCACCCCCCACCCCCAACCCTGGGAGAAGTGACTGCAGGACGCGGCTAGCAGCCGAAGATAGGGAATTCCTCTTGGCTGTGAGCGCAGGCTTCCCGTCGATCCTAGCTGCCGGCAGTCCTTCACGGAGGCACTGCGGCTGCACGCTTTCACTGTGTCGGCTTCCCCGTGCTCGGTTTGCAGGGCAGATTTAAATTACAGGCGTGAGCGGGATTGTTCCAAGCAGCTGATGACGTGCTGCCTTGGAGCGTTTTAAGAAGGGTGTCTTTCTATCAGCAGCAGCCTCCAAGGAGCCTCAAAATGAGGCATCCCCCAAAATCTTAAGGTGGGAGAGTCCAAAACCTGCAAGAAAAGGAGGTTCTAGTCATGATGGATGTGAACTTCAGTTCCAAATGGGCTGGTCTAAAGCTAGGTAGACCGGGCTAAGGTTCCAGTTAACCGTTGAGCGTGACTTCCTGCCAGGAACCACCAAAGGGGTTAGGGTTCTTCTCCCCTGAAGAAGATTGGAAGTGAGAAGGGCCATAGTTCTAGGAGTGGGAATATGGCAACGTTTCCAACTTCTGGTAGAAGAACAGAGTCCTAAAACCTAAATGTAACACACTTAAGTGACTGGAAAACAGATTTTGGCTGACCCTTGGGAGAAACTTTTTGATAGCCAAAGGAAATCAGCGATGGAACCACTGAGGAAGCCAATTGTTTGAGTGTGCTCCCGACGGATCCCGCCATTGCCACGCATCTTCCTAGCCCCAGAGCCTGTTCCCTTACCAGCTTCTCTTTCCCTGCAGGCGCCCAGGAATTCTGGTGCTTATCAATGACGCAGACTGGGAACTGATGGTATGCCCCGTTTCGGTCGTTTGGAGGGTCTCTGTTTTCTGCATTGGCCAGTGGCTGGGAGGCCAGACAAAGGGGATGTGCTGAACCCCAGGGATGGTGTTGGGTCTGGGGGAGTCCCTTCCCTTTCCTGCCAGATGCTGCAGTTAACTGTCAGGCCCCTTCCCCAAGTTCTCTGTCTTATTTGGGAATGGCATTTGATGCCCACTCCTCCTTGGGGTGTTTCCCCGGGATGGCCGGGGAGCGAAGTGGAGTTCAGCGCCTTCCAAAGTGCCCCTTGACCCTCCTTTGCTTTCTTTCCCTTCCTTTAGGGCAACCTGGACTACGAACTGCAAGATCAGGACCACGTGGTTTTCATCTCGACCTTACACGGCGGTTAAGCAGCTGGGGAGGGGGCCAAAAGCAACAACGACAAAACTAAACTGCATCCTTCAAGAGGAAAGAGGCCCGTCTTTGCTCTCATCCCAGCTGGGTGGAGCCGGCCTCTTAAGAGGACCCTCCTTAAGAAAGCCGGTTTTTGGAGCGCCTTCCCTCTGCGGGTTTGAATCCCAGCCAGGGATCGGAAAGACGTGGCTTTGGAGCCCTTTCTCTTCGGCTCTGGGTCAGGCGAGTTTCCTGACCGTGATTGACTCTGAGAAAGGGCCGAGCAAACTGAGGGCTGCAGCCGAGCTCTGCTGTGGCTTGTGGTGCCTGTTTGGCATCCGGTGAACAAGAAGCCCCCTCTTTTTCTCCCTGGCAGCCAGAAGAGGCCATCACAGGACCACCGTCTGCGTTTGCTTGTCTCCGTTGGAACTGCAGACCCCAACTAGCATTTCTGTGGTCGAACTGAACATTCCTCTATCTTTGCAGCCAACCTGCAAATGCTTGCTTTAAATTTAGGGGGGCAAGGGATTCCCTCGCTTGCTTTTTTTAATACATGTTAATAAAGCATTGGACAGAGCTGAGATCTCCTTGCTAATGCTTCTGTTTGCCTCCTGCTATGAACTGTTTGTCTACCCTTTCATCTGCTGTGCCAGAGGCCTGCTCTGTTGCCAGCTGCTATAGCTGTTAATAAAAATCCTACCCCTGCTTATGTGTTATCTTCAGATTATTATTACTTTTAATTATTTCAGAATCCCCTCCAATCGGCAGTGTGCCTTTAGATCATCTGGAAATGGAGGGGAAATGCTCATGAGCCGAAAACTCTTTCTGCAGAAGAAGCAAGCCGTTCTTCCCTTCAAACCTTAAACGACTAGCCTTCTTGGCAACTGAAGCCATGGCACCAGATCTTGCAAGAAGGCCTGGACCGTGCTCTCTTTCCTCATGTACGGTGTGAGAAAACACAGCCTCTGAAGACTGAGTGAATCTAAGCCATTAGTCTGCACTGAAACAAAATGGCAGACTTGTGTGGGTCGTCCATTGGGGGAAGAGGTCCTAGCAGTGAGATCCCCCAATTTCCTGGACAGAAGGGCTTAGGTGTTCTAGAAACTGGAGTGATGGTCCATCTGGAAGGGTTGGGGAAGGGCAATCTTCTTGTACAAGGCAGTAGTTTTATGGGGAACTTAAAGCTTCCCAATTGACTTTGACTTTTGACTTGACAGCTACTAATTGGTGATTTCTGCATGTGCTCAGAAATGCCCTTTGCGTGGTTGACTTTTTCTGGTTCCTTTTTGGCAGGACAGCTAACTTGAGAGATGTCAACCTCTGGTCCTCTGTGCAAACCATCTGTAAAAAAAACTGAACGCATTTGCAATAATGGAATGAGGAATTGTACCTTTCTCTCTCTGTATATATAGTTAAGTTCTGATTTTATTAGATTTTTTGAATAAGATACATCTAAGACAGACAGCCAGGCAGTCAGCTGACCGAGAAGAGAAGAGAAAAATGCTTAGAGACCACAAACTTATTTTCTGCAAGCAAAACTGCTGATTACAATCTTGAATATGGTGGTGCAGATCCTGATGTCCTTGTTTTTCCATTCAAGATGCACTGGGCAGTGATGTAGTCAAGAAGGCATGTGATTCCGTGTTGGACAAGGAATTCAAAATGCAGGAAAAATGGCAGTAGGGTTCCTATCTGCCTGCCAATCTAGGCCTCAGAGGGTTCATTCACTAAGGGGGATGCAGAGAGATTTAAACCCATCTGTAAGGAGCCGGCACTTCAGAAGTTAACTACTCATTGGTGATTTCTGCATGCGCTCAGAAATGCTCTTTGCGTGATCGAGATCCAACCTCAGGCATTTGGAAGTGGATTCAGGAACTGTTCCGTTTTTCCCGATGCTGCCAACTTTGCTGTTCAAAAACCTAAATCCAGAAGGGAAAAATTGGTTCCGGGTTTCGTGGATATGGAAAAAACAGCAAATATCTCTGGATGTTTAAAACACGCGTGGTTTTCAGTATAAAAGGGGACTCCCAATATGATTAAGGGAATATCAGTCCCTTTGAAAACAATAATATAAATCAGCAGATTTAATGCATCCAGTTTAATCAGCACAGTAAAATCCACAGACCTGAACATTTTATTTAGCAAAGCTGTAAAATCAGTTTAGGGGAATTGTCCAAGCTTTGGTAAAAGCTGAGAGAGTTAGATCTCACAGTCCTGCAGAGAGAGACAATCTTGGGGTCCATCCAGAAGAATCTTAAGAGGGAAAAAACGCTACCAGTATGTTTCATGAACTACTCTAGTTCATGAAAGCTCGTGCCTTTTAATAAAACACGTTCGTCTGGAGAGGTGTTGCTAGATTCTTTCTGATGCTTGAAGAACATGAACTTTCCAGAGTGGAGATTTAGGCCCCTGTTTTAAAGCAATTGCCACAGAGTTAGCCTGGCGTAAGAGGAGGAAACTGAACATTTAAAACGTTTTGGCTCCGACTAAAAAGCTAGCAGAGCTGTTTAAAAGACTCTGTTCCAGGGAATAAGAGCAAGGGAATGAGCTACTGGACAAAATGTTTCTCCTTAAATAATTCCTACGTCCAGCAAATCCTACCAGCGATGGCGTAAAATGCCTGTTTTAAAAGGTCTTCATGTCCCCTGTGCCAGTTCCAACCTCTGTGGTAGTTTTTTCTCTTCTCCCTTGTCTTCCAACAGGCTGATTTTCACCCTCTTGATCCTAAACACGCAAGGCAGCAAATGGGATGGACCCCCGGCCGTTTTGGAGCAGGTTGCTCTCTGGCTCCATCGCCACGGAGCTGTCAAACTCACTGCCAATAGATGGGGAAGCCGGTTCAAAGGAGCTGACATTTCTGGACCTGCAGCTTAGGAAAAAGTCCATCACAAGAAACAGGGATGGGCACGACAGCAGAATTATAACTAAAAATGAGAAGAAAACCTTTTTAAAAGCTTGAGAAGCCCCAAACGTATGGCTTTTAACAATTGCATCTTTATTGTTTTGGTCTCTGCAAAACAACAGGAACCATCGTTTTCAGTAAGATTATTTGGGAAATATTCCCTGCAAGGTGGGGGGAAATAGGAAACAATTCTGCATCGGTAGAAAAATAAATCTAGGAAGGTATTCCCACTACTTTATATATAAAGTAAGCTTTCCCCACCTGGCACCATCCTGTTCTGCTGAACTACACTCCCCATTATCCACAGCCAGGGTATTTATTGTAGCTGGGGATGATGGGAGTTGACCGCAACTGAAGGAAAGGCTAGTTTAAGGTGTTCAAAAGGTTTGGGGGAGCCTAGGGAATCGCCATCAGTCAGTTTGTGGTTATTTTTTAAGACGCCCCCCCCCCTTGCAACAGGAACTTGAACCTGCAAAAGAGGCGGAGCACTGGGTGGCCACGCCCTCTTTCCCACCAGTGGGAGGAGATAATAGCTGGAGTGGTTCCCACCAGTGAGTTACAAGGTAGATACATTCTGGGTTTCTTATGTATCTTATCTGGGGGAAATGCTGGTGCATTGTTTTCAAAACAAACCACTATGGAGCTTTTAAATCGGGCTGGAAAAGAAACAACTTTATCTGATTCATAGTAATACTGTAGCCAGTGGAACCCAAACAAACTTCACCCACTTTTAAACTATGATAGATGCAGGCTAAAAACTATGGATTCTTGATTCTTGTTTCTCGGCCCAGCACCAAACAGAATTCCTCCAATCTTGAGATGGAGCCTGAACCAGGCCCATGCATTAAGCCATGATGTGGTTGATTTGAGCGTATGATGGTTAGTAAGATGGCCAGGCGTCCTAGGGTTTTAACAGAAGGAAATAGACTAGGGAAGTTCAGGAAGAACGCTTTGAATCCTTGATGAATGGAGATGTAGGTCTGTATAAACACGGTTTGTGACTCAGGATTCCAGCTTCCAGCTTCTAATCGTTCTGGGACGGAAAGCCATGCTCTTCACAATGAAAATTCTTCTGAAAACCGCGCCTTTTAAAATTCAAACCACAAAGTTGGCCCATTCCTGACACTGTTGATTAGTCGCTGATTATTTAATTAGCATTTCGGAGCAAAATCGGTGCAATTTGCCTGTTGTTTTCCAACTGCATGCTTCCCAGTTAGAAACTACAGTAGTTTTTGTCTTTCAGGAAAAAATGTAATCCTTCAAACAGCTCCAGAAACCCAAAGGCCATTCAAACTGGGCCTGTTTTCTTCAACAAATATTGCCGATCAGTTTTGAACTTGGTTGCTTATTAGCTGTTTATCCACCGCAATTTTTAAGTTGCCTCTTACCTTTGGATCTTCGTTGTTATAGATAGTAGTAAGAATTTCCCACTTTAAACCAATTTAATTGCAACCTTCTTGCCCACTTCAATCATTTTTTCAACGTGTGTTCATACTAGCCTGACTTCTCTCTCTGATCACGTCTTACAGTTAACTCTGCTTAATCATAAGACACATTTGTGTTGAAAAGGATATTTGATTATAAGAGGATTTGGTAAAAATTCTGGCTGCTTCGAGATTTCTTCCGGGTTACACAAATGGGGAAAAATAGTTTCTTTGGCTGCAGATATATATTATTTGAGGGAGAGTTTTATCTTGAGGTAGCAATCTACTGAATAGCTGTGTGAACATGGGGGTTTAATAATATATATACTGTGTCCCCAAATTTCACTGAACTCTGATCCTCAAACTGGTTTCTTCCATTTAAACTTTTGCCTGCAAGCCTAAGAGAGCTAGGCTGGCCAGACCAGTTAAATTCCAAGTGGAGAGAAATCCACGTCAATTACTTCCCGGATGAACAGATACCAATGAAATCTCCCTGCCTGGAGAAAGGTAGCAGAGCGGGGAACAGTAGGTTGTTTCGCTTAATGCCAGTTAAACAAAGGACATAACTCCTTGCGCGTTGTAGGTGGATGGGAAAGAGAGTAAAACATTACAGATGCATAACTGAATTGTCACCAGAAGCTAATGCAGATTTCCCCTTGCATTTCTTAAAAATATATATATAAAAGAATTTCATAAAACAGTCTGGTTATATCTCTGTGTATAAAGGTGTGATCTCAGCAAGCAGAAGACAATACCTACGTCTCCGATATGTTTTACTTAAATAAATAAAGAAATATCTCTCTACAGCCATTTCCCCCCCACCTGAGATACCTTTCAGATGTGTTGGACGTCATCTTCCCAAGCTCCCTATTCCATGCTGGCAGGGGATCATGGGAGTTGAAGTCCAGCCCATCTGAAGGGGGCTGGATTGGGCACGTCTGCCCTGCAAGAAGCAACTCATAAAGAGAACGGGATTTGTTTTGTTTCGAAGAGCCAAAATGCTCATGTACGCCAATGGAGAAGGAGATCTTCACCCAGCCATCGTGTGATGTCTCTCGTGGCATCAAGCCGTGTGTGCAAGACCGCACACCATGTGCTAAAGCACGGCCTTTTGGAGCAAGGCAGGGAAACCTCAGCTTGCTGGCGCCGAGCTGGGAAACTAGTCCCCACCGTACAGTAGTAACGCGAGACGGCCGTGGCCACGCTCCCAGCTCATTTGCAAAAGACACCCGTGGTCCCCACCGAGGCCCTCCCATGCTGCACAATCCTTGCTATGTTCTCAGAGTCTCTATTCCAACACAAGGCACACACAAACACACACTTACACACGCACTCTCTTTTATTTCTCCTAGTGGATGCATCAGGGATCTCCCACGTTGGATAGAGGCAAGACTGGAAGTGGCTTCCTCTAGTTGACCTAGCAGCCCTACCCAGAGGAGAGAGCTAGATTTCTCACCAGCTAGATTTCTCTCTTCCCTGATGGGGGAGCATGAAAGCCCCCCCTGCTTATCACAACCCAAGGCTGCCGGGTGGTTCACGTCTTCCCCTCTCTCCTTGTGTAGAAAGCGAGAAGGATTTTACAGAGTGGCCAGCAATGCAGGTCTGTGGGAATGCCCCATATTTTTCTCTTAGCGAGGAAGAGACCGTCCTACAAATGAGTAGGCTGAATTGTTTCCCTGTGAGATGTTTGGGGGTTGGAATAGTATGGCCTGAAAAGGATGCAAAGGATTTTAGGCTTCCCAGACATGACCTCTCATCTTCCCCTGTCCAGACCTGCCTTTGGGTTTACTCTGAGTTGGGTGCGAAACTGAACCTGTTCCTCCTGTTTCGCTCGTGGGTGTTTTCAGCCGTGGACACTGGATGAAGATAGCTCAGTAGAACTTTTTTTCTTTTTCTGTTGGCTATCAATTGATTTATTTGCTGGGAGGTTTTGGGTGCCAGGGTGCCTGGGGATTAACTCCTTAGCAGAGTTGAGCAATTGTGCTCGCAAAGGGAGCTGAAGGTGTCATTTCAGAAGCTGATCTCTCCATGAGGCATTGCAGAGCGGATTTCACTCATTCGGCAAGCCTCTTGCATCGCTGTTCGCCCTGGGAATCGGGACTAAGTGGGGCTTGCTTCAGAGGAGACCCAGTTTAGAACTGGCCCCTTGGAAGATGCACAAATGGTCCATTTTTTCCTGCAGCTGGACTTTGGTTTCCTGGAAACAAAACTGAAAATAGGAAGGAGGCCTTGTGCAAAATGGCTACAGGGGAGGGTCCCTAGAATAACAGGGGGCTCTTCTTATTTTAAAAACCAGACACCCTTCCGTTAGCTTTCTTTTCTCTCTGCCCCCACCCCAGTAAACCTCTGGATTTCATAGCTTAGTTTAGCTTTCTCATCCCCAGACCTGCAGTTTCAACACAGAAGGAGCTAAGGTCCCCCAGCTGTCTACAAGATGGCCCTGTTGCTATTGTTAAAGTGTACATGTAATGTGTGCGTGTTTGTACAGGAGCTACAAAAGAGGCTGCCTTTAAAGAAAGAAGAAAAGAAAAATCAATGCAGTTAAACCATAAACAATCTGGTGGAAGAAAAGCCCTCTTTGCAGAAATGGAGGAGAAGGAGTTTAAAAGGGGAGGGGAGATTCAATCCAGAAAAAGTGGTCTGAAGACTGAGGAATTCTGCAAATGTGGGGGGGAGAAGGGATGTTTCTCCCTCCCGTCCTCCGCCTCCTCTGATAGAGTATTTAAAACCACGTGGTGGCCACAAATCCCTGGTCCCTTTTTTGTCCATCACTAATATTACATCATAGAAAGAGAAACTGTGAGTGAAAGCGTGTGGGGCACCCAGCCACCTCTCTTACCCAAACTGAAATGGAGAAGCATCACCTTTGGCTCCCAGCAAAATCCCTTTTCCCCGTGCTTTGCATCTTAGCCCCCTGCTCACCAATGAAAAAACACACACGCTCCAGATTGCTGGGGCTAAATACAGGTATTTTCTCCTCTTGCAATGAAGAGAGAAATGGGGGGGGGGGGGATCTCGAAGGGCATGAAAGAGGATGGCTGAATATAAAAAAGGAAAGCGTTTCCCCCCTGCTTCCTTATGTTTTCCCCTTCTTACCTGAAGCTTAAAAAAATACCTAATCTGGGCATTTTGCAAAACTGTTCAAGGAGAGAAGTTCTAATGTGGAGCCCCAGATGGCTACGTTTGCAGTATATTCTTGCAAAGGCATTTCTGTCAGAAGGCCTTGCTCATTACCTTCGCCTCTTTAAAAAAAATCCCACCCCAAATGCCAGAATTAAAACCAGCGACTTCATTGGAAAAAAAAAAAGTAATATTCAGAGAGCATATAAAAGCTGTTCAGTTTGAAAAACAGCGGGTTAAACAATTCAGTGGGAATTAAGCAGATAAAAGCACGACACTCACATCATCTAATATTAGGTAAAATGCACCGATAAGACAGACAGAGAGACTTTCTATTTATAAATAGAAAATAAACCTTTTGGCATCTTTCATTTGAATGCCACATAGCAAAATAGCTCGCTAAATCCCAACAGTTATTTTACCCATGCAAATGGTTGGGTGCATTTAAAGAAAAAGGAGAATCTACTGTTGGTTTTTGTTGTTGTTTTTTTAGGGTTAAAGCAGAAATCTCAAGTTTAAGAAATTTCCCTGCAAGAGGAATTGACATAAAGGTGGAAACGAAGCAGAAAAGTAAGTAAACCCAAATGGGAATTACCTGGTTATCCGCTGGGGAGCAAAGAAGTCCATTTCCTGAAAATGCCCGCAACACGGATGATTATCGAAGGCTTAGCCACCGATGTCCAGACACAATTCTTGGTTGGCATGTTTTTCTGCACAAGAATTGCGTTTGGACAATCAGGAGCAAAGGTTCCCGTTTGGTGTTGACAATGCTTTGCAAAAGGGGAGACACAGAAATGAAAAAAATTAACCAGCCCTCCGGTGCCTCCTCGAACTCCTGCGTGGCAACTTCTGCCCTCTTTTCCTCGGATTTCTCCCCCTTGAATTTCCCTGATGGCCAGAAAATAGGGAAACAAGATTTAAAAAATGAATCAGATCAATCAAAATGCTAAAAAAACACCTTTTTCCTAAATCTGGCACGCCAAACCGCCGCTGAAGACAGGAAAGGAAATATCTGTGGCTTGAATGTGTGTGTTTTAATTTCCAAAGCCACCTTAAGATGAACGGCCTTTGCGTTTGTTACGAAAAAGAGCCTTGCCCTCGGCCGCGCATCCCTTCGGGAAAATAATTGGGTGTGCAGATGGCCCACGATCGCAGATGCCCGAATTTTGCCCCTTTTTCGTTGGGGAGAAATACGAAGCCGGGACTGAGTCGGCTTTGGAGGAGAATTGGTTCTCGGGTCCTGGAGAATCCTCTTCTTCTCTCAATTATTCCAACCTTCAGGTCGTCCTCCCCGCTGCAAAAAACCGAGGGGTAATGGGATGGAAGATGTAATTAAATGTTTTAAAAGGAATCCCTCTGCTTCGGGGAAAGATGGGGCCACCTAGCTGGTCTACAATGGCGAGCTGAGAATTTTTCCAGTCCCCGGATTGCCCTTCTCCCAATTCACCGTCTCTGGAAGAGAGAGAAGCCTCACTTCCTGCGTTTTGACCCGGGGGGGCATCGATAGGCAGTTTTGAGCAGGAACCTCACCCCCCCAAACAACCCAACCTGAAAACTTTTCTTCCCCCTTTGCACAATCAGATCCCACCTTTCGCTTGTCTCCCTTTCCCGCATCTCTTCGGGCGGAAAGAGCAGGATCTGAAACAGGATCGAAGTGGCCTTTTCCCCCTTCTTTTTCTCCTCCGCCGGCCTCCCTTTCCCAATTTTTTTTTTTTTAAATGGAAGCTCCCCGCATAACTAAGTTCCCCCCCCTTTCCCCCCCAATCTTATTACAGGAAAAAAAAAACCCTACGAAAATCAAGCTTAAATCCAGAGATCAGTAAATTAGAAAGCCTTTTGATTCTGCTTAAAGAAGGGGTTACGGCTGATCTCTTTGGCTGGTCCGTTAACAGTTATATAAGGAGACGGAATTGTGCCCAGAACTGGGAGCTGTGTGTCTGTGTGTCTGTCTGTGTGTGTGCACTTACACACAGACACACAGATACTCCCTTTCCCACCTGCGCGGGTAGACACGTGAAATTCCCCGTCTCTTTGGGGAGAGTCAGGTTATAAAGAGGGAACCTCGCCGAAAGGGATGCAGCGGTGCCTGGTGGAAGCAAAGGAGGAAGGGGAAAAAAAATCCCAAATTAAGGGGCCAAGCTTCAACCCCCCCCACCCCCCCACCCCAAAAAAAGAGAGGAGGGAAGAACAGGGAAACCTGCAGGCAGGCTAACTGGCAAAGCGGAGTGGCGGTGCGTTGCCCCAAAGGGAGGGAGCCTTTGGGGCCACCCCCCCACCAGTTTGGCTTTCCCCCAGCCTAGAATCCCCCAGCCAGCTGGAGAGATTGGAAAGGAAGTCGTTCGGAGGCACAGGCTAAAGCACTGGGGGAGAGGAGGCAATAATAATAATAATAATAATAATAATAATAATAATAATAATAAGATGATGATGATGATGATGATGAAGAAGAAGAAGAAGAAGAAGAAGAAGAAGAAGAAGATACTAGCCGTGCAATTCCTCACTCAGCACATGGCACAGAAGATGCTCTCCCCCCTCCCTCCGCATTGCCCCCGTCCAATTGGGCTTCTCCCAGGCAGCCCGGCCGCGGTGCAATTACACCTGTTTCTTGCCCCCCGCCCTTCTTCCGAGCCAAGGCCACCGGATTTGGGGGAATACCTGCCCTGCGGTAGCCCACAGTTCCCTGGAGGATTGGGGGGGGAGGCGAAGAAAGGGAGAGGGAGAGAGAGAGGTTTGGGAGGGGGGAGAAGAGAGAGACCCCCGAGGACCAAGCAGCTGAAGGTGGGCAATGCATTTTCCTTCCGAATCATCCCTCGGTCTCGGTCTCTCTGCTGGGCGCTCCCTTCCCTTCGGCGCTGCTGGCTCTCTTGCCCGCCGGATCCATCCCATTCGCTCTGGGTGCTTTCCCCGTTTCTTTTCCCGAGCCTTAGATCTGCTGCAGCTACCCAAGGCGACCCAGCTTCCGCTGTTTCTCATTCGCTGCTGGGGATGCAGGAACTGGGCGCGCGCAGAGCGGTTAACATCCATCCTTCTCCGTCCTCTTCTTTCTTTCTTTCTTTCTTTCTTTCTTTCTTTCTTTCTTTCTTTCTTTCTTTCTTTCTTTCTTTCCTTCCTTCCTTCCTTCCTTCCTTCCTTCCTTCCTTCCTTCCTTCCTTCCTTCCTTCTTTCTTTCTTTCTTTCTTTCTTTCTTTCTTTCTCTCCCCCCCCCCTTCCTGGGCCCAGGGCTTCTCTCTTTCTCTCTGCTGCCTTTGCTCTCCACTCGGCACAGTGTGCACACCCCACCGAAGCGCCAGCGAACTGAAGGCACCGTCTGTCCAGGGGTAGGGTTTTTAGTGCAGCCAGCCAACAATACGTGCGTTGCAGAGGATGGCGAAGTGGAGAATCGAGATGAGCTTCAATTGGTACTGGATTTGAATAACACCACAGGGTGATAAATGTCCATTGTGTTTTCGGGGGTCATGAATCTCTACTCCTTTCACGGCGCAGGCACAGCAGCTGCGGGCTGGGGTGTCTCTTAAAGACACAGGCCACCCCTCCGAGTCTGGCCTGGCGTGGAGGGAAGCTTGCGCTGGGCCACGCGGGCTGGACGGAGCCAAGAGGGGCATTTGTGTGTGCAGAGGGTTGTGGTTTTTTCCCTGGTGTGGTTGTTCTTTTAAAATGCTTTAGGAGGGGAGGAGGAAGCAGATCTGGCAACCTGGATCAGAACTTGAAGCGGCCCTGAAGAAGGGCCGGGTTCAAACAAGGTTGGGATTTAGGAAGTAAAGGTAGTTGCCCTACACACACCCCCATCAGCGGGGTTGGTTTTCAGAGAAAAAGAACATTTATTTTGCAAAACGTCTCCCCCCATCATCATCTTCGCCTCGCCAACTTTCTGTGTATTACCCTGAAAGGGTTAGCAATCAGGTTGCCTTTCAACACCGTCCGCAGGGCATCCTAAACCGTCACGCTCCACCGACGGCCAAACTCGCTGCTTGTGTGCCGGCTTCACGCACAGCCATCCGGCGGGTTGGTTTGGCCTTTGCGGGGCGAATACAGCCGCTGGGGTGTCTAACCCTGGTTCGTGGCCTTGCACGGTTTGCGAGCCAAGCCCTGAGCAGTTCCATCCGAGCAAACTGGCTCCCTTCCGGGTGTCAACTTGACTGAGGCAGCCATGACGTTTCAGCCGCTTCCTGTCTGGTTAAGCCTGGCTGTGTGGCTCAATGCCATGGGCTTGCGGTGATGTGAGTTTATGGTAAGTCCCTGTCTGTTCAATGGTGGTTTCACCCAGGCAAGCATGCAGCTAGCTTTACAACGCTCTCACAAAGGTACACAGGCGCCATTGGGATGGGCAACCCCAGATATGGAACCCGGGTCAACAAAGAGGTAATTGCTACACCGCCCTCCGGGAGAGGCCCAAAGGGATCCGCCAAATGCTGGCTTATGGGATGATGGTGGTCTGGTTCCCCTATGATGTGACGTGACAAACCGCCCTGTGTGGTTAGGTCTCCGCTCGCAAACAGATTAACAATGCCCATGTTACCGTTTTTTCTTTTTTAAAAACAAATGTTGCTTGTTCAAATCTTTTTCATCTTTTCCCCTTGGGCCTGGAAGTGTGTGTTGATCAGCCAAGTTTTGATTTATTTTTTATTTTTAAAGGAAGGACCGACTGGGAGGCATTAAAAAGGTGCCCATCTACAGCTTATCTGCCCAGGTTCCTTTCCTGCGTTCCCTCTGGGCCAACCAACAATTGTTGGCCACTTCTGGGTTCCCAGAAGAAAAGGTCCAGGAATCAGATCTCCTTGTCCTTGGACTTCTGTTGGCTGACCAGCAGTTGAGTGGTTTCTCCGGTGGCACTCTGTATGTGCTCTGAGGCTATTGAAATGACTGGAGAGAGGAGAACGTTCCATCCTCAGGCTCCCCAAAGTTGGAAAGGGCCCATTGTAACAAGCTAACTAAACACATTCCTCCTTTCAAATCCTGATTATTTCTCAAAGCTCTTCTATTTATTTCATTTATTTGACCAGGTTTCCATGCCACTTCAATCGTGCCTGACTCGGAGCAGCTCCCAGACCTCTCCAAAGGAAGATTACAGTTAAAATATAACGGGGTAAACGTAATATCTAAAATGGCAGTGTAATAAGTAGTGTCTGAGAAATGACCTCAACACCATTCATACCAGGAGAGAGGAAAATGTCCACCCCTAGCAGCTTTCAAGAGGCTAGATGAAATAAATGAAAAAACAGGAGGAATTGTCTCAACAAGAGCCCAATTCTAGTTATCCAATGGCTGTAATGCAATCAAGAGCTAGCCTCTGACCATGTCTACACCTTGCGTTCATCCATAGTATAACCAAGGTGTATTTAATAAACTGCAGTGGACACAATGGAGCCATCACAAGAACCCAGGTTTGCTTAATTGTGGCTTATTAAATCAATTAAGATGACCTGGGTTTACCCCACGTGCTAAGCTAAAACCAAACGTCGCGTTACGGCTGGGTGAGATGGGCGAACCCAGCTGGCGTGGCGCATTAGCAGAGGCAGCGGTTTTCAAGCGTAATCTTGAAGGGTAAGGGAATCGCAGCCTCTGGAGATTGAGACTTCTTTAACTGGGTGCCACCACCCAGAGGGCCCTGTCCGTGAAGCCTTTTCCTGAGCGTCTCCGAAAATTCAGGCTTCGGATGATTCGTTCCATCGGTTGCCTGGAGTGGTTTGGAGGGGTGGAGGATAAAGCGAAATGCCCAGCCTGGAGGAATCTGGTACAGTTAAGGAAAGGTGCAGAAAAGTTCAGAAGTACACACACATCGTGGAAGTTGGGCAAGGAAAAATCCCTTGATTCCTTCACCGAGGTGTCCCCTCCGTTCTAGATGCGTCTCCCGTAGAAGCAGAATCAGACGCTCCCATAGCAGATGGGAGGAACTACCTTGGCAGACCGTAAGGACGATGGGCCTTTTAATCATCTAGTGTGGCCCCCAGACTTATTTTCCAAAAGAGCTCACTAAGCAGTCAACCCTGGTTTACGGACCACGAGAACCAAACTAAGCAAACCACGTTGGGTCTTGGGAGTTGTGCGATTCTAATTCAGGCGAAACTGCTGGGAATTTTTCTTGTACAGTTTGCAGCTGAGAAAGTTGGGGGCCACTCAACTGTACCTTCCCTAATTCTTTTAAATTTTCCTCCTTTTGTAAAGTTTTGCAGCAGGAGGGATTAATTTATGGATGGATGGATTGTCCAAAATCTTCTCTTCTCTTCTCTTCTCTTCTCTTCTCTTCTCTTCTCTTCTCTTCTCTTCTCTTCTCTTCTCTTCTCTTCTTTCTTTTTCTTTCTTTTTCTTTTTCTTTTTCTTTTTCTCTCTCCCTTCTGTGATGTTTTCTGCTCCACTTGTAATAAAGAAAATATCTTGGTTAGTCTTCTCTAGTTGCCTGGCAACCCTGATGGGTGGAGGGAGCCCACCAAAAAAAAAGGAAAGGAAAGGAAAGGGAAAAAAAAGAACAAAATGTAATTGATCCAAAGACAAAGACAAAGTTTTGGGTGCCATGTAACCCCTGTATTAAGAAAGACATTCTTCAGATGCTCCTCGTGTCTTTTTGCCCTAGCTTCGCCCCCCCCCCCCCGGCAACTTTCTTACACCAATAAATATGGATTAGTAAAATACTTTTTCCCACAGTGCTGAAAAGATAGGCTTGATCTTTGCACTCTCCTTAAGTACCGTCCTGACAGGTCGCTCTGCAAAATTAACAGGGAAGAGTCAAAAAGGGTGAGGTTGCATTTTAGAAACCTTTGGGGAGGGAAGGACAAATAATCTTTGTCAGCCGGGCTTCCACCTCGTGGACGGAGGGCAGGGAAGGGGGAATGATTTGAGGCAGTGCCTCCTCTAATCCAGGTCAGGGTATGGGCTGGGCCGGGAGCGCTGGGTGGGTCCGTCACAATCCTAGGAAGGAAATCCTTAACCGAAGTGAAAATGCCAGGGGTGCCAAGGGGCAAAGGTTGCTATTGGCCTGGAGACCAAGGCTGAGCCCCTCTTTGCTGCCGGAAAAAAAGTCCAGGAAAAAGTGGGGAGGTGGCATTTGGAGAACTAAGGGTTGATAGCTCCAGTATTCACAAGACCTTCTCCAGCCCATGCAACATTTCATATGTTGTAATAATCTATAATAATCCACGGTCACCTGCCTTCTGGCACGTGTTCCCTACAGGTTGTCCCACAATCTTCTGGAGCTCCAGTTTGGGGGGCAGCAGAGGACTCTCTGGGGTTAAGGGCGGGTTCAGACGGACTTGGGAAAGGGCCAGCTCTGGTGTGGGGCAGAGGGAAGCGGCGAGGTTGGCTGGAGATGCTGCAGCCTGCTTCCAAAGGAAACTGCGCTGGAGAAAATTCGCCTTCGGTTTGGGTGGCAAAAGGTGTCCTGCCTTTGGTAGAATAATGTTGCAAACTTTCTGGCCATTTCCCACAATGCTTGCTGTGCCAGGAGAGTGGCATTGTGGGAGATTCACAAGATGTCGTGGTTCAGCCGCACATGATGCTAGTGTATTCAGCGTGCGAGCCAGGAAGCAAGACTGAAATTAGAAGTCTGACCCTTCAATCCCCACAATTTGATTTCTATTTTTTTATTATTTTCTTGCATTGCAAAAGCACGCTCTTTTTCCTTCCTCTGGCTCCGAGGCCTCCATTCCGTTACTGAATTCATCCACGTATGACATTTTAGCCCATCTTTTAAAAAACGCATTAGAGGTTTTTCCTTCTTGTAAGATGATTGATTTTTTTTTAATTCGTTTGGGCAAAAGCAGCTTTAGCAACTCATCCTTCTACATTCCCAATGTTTTTCTGGCATGGTCAAAATAAAAAAAGCCAAATATTGCTATTCTGGGGCATCTTCATTTTGGCCTGAATTGGTAAAAAGCAACCTTTTGTCTGTCATGGATCTCGTTTCAGAGCAGAATTAAGAAGTATCAAACTCTGCTAAAAAGCCCCAGACGGTGAATGCTGATTCTTTGAGCTAAATAAATGACATAAAATTTGCACGGTTCATTTTTTCCCCTTCTTTTCTGTTGCTTTTCCTCCTATAAGCTGCCAGGAAATAAATAGGAGAGGCAGAAGCAAAAAAGCCTTCTGAGGTTACTTCCAATATTTTCTTTCCTCCCTTTCTGTGATTCTTCCAAAAAAGCAAGGCAAACAGTCTCCTTTAAAGGCAGAGCACAAGTGGAATAAAATCCCAGAAGCGTCCAGGATGAAGGCTGGACTGCATCGCATCAGATCTCCAGAAATTCTGTAAGTTGGACGTTTCCTGGAATTATTTTCTTTTCTTTAGAGTCTCTCCACTGCTTATCCAGCGTCTTTTCCAATGCTTGCATATTTATTCATGCTTTTTCTCCTGGGGATCAACCAGGGCAGAAACAAGAGTTTAGCCCAGCAAATTCCAGATTCAAATCCTAATTAAACCCCAGGCTTTGCTTCTCAAGTTTAAATGTGTCTGAGAAATAAAGGATAGAGAGGTGCAGGAAGGCACTTTTGCGAGTTTGAGGGCATCGGTTTATTTATTTGATGCGTTCCACCCAGCTATGGAGGAACTCCTGTTTTTCAGGAGTTAGGGAATAAGAAAGAATAAGAAAGAAACCCTAACCCTTGGAAATACAGGCTAAACAGACACAGCACAAGAGGAAAAAGCCATGCTGAGGACAGAAGAAAACAAGGCATTGGAGGCATTGGTTCCTCATGGTTCATGGTTCCTATCAGGCCACGATGGAAAGACAGACAGTGAAGAAATATTCTTAGTGCCTGCCCAAACCTGGTAGCATTTCTGCATAGGAATCTGGTCCACGTTCTGTGGCTCGAGTCCAGCTCAAAGCATTTTATCCAATGAATCGAAAGAGTTTATATGGCACAACTTGCTGGATTCGTGTCCTTGTTGTCTCTCTGTCAGTTTGGAGGAGCAACCTGCCATGTTCTGCTGGCATGTGTCTGGTGGCGCAGGGAACGAACATCTCCAAGGCTAAACCCAAGAGTTAAGGCTCTTCACAAAGGCCTTTTGACCAGGATTTGCAAATGAATGAGTTATTCTTTTCCTGGAGGGTGGGACGCCCTGGTCCCAGAGAGAACGGGGCATTTCCCCCCCGAAAAAAATTACTGGAGGAGATGCTTATAGGCCGTGTAGGTCTTTCCGTTCCCTCTGAGAGATGAAAAGGACTCCTGGTTCTAGATCGGGGAAGACCCCTCCCTGCCCTTCCGGAATTCCAAAACTTCTGCTTCCCAAAAAGTTCTTTTTTTCCCCCTTTGGACCAAAAGTTCTGCCAGGGCCAGATCTAGGATTAGGTTAGAAAAATGTATCTTTATAAGGAACGCGAAGACATGGAAGATCTTTTTGAGGGTCCCAACTACGCTCTTCCACCTTTAAAACTCCTACTTCTGCATCTTCTTTGAGGAGGTGAAGCAGTCATGAAATAAGGGGGGGGCTCACCCCGAATATTAATGCTATTTGTGAACGGGCTGGCGAGTTGAAAGAGGATATTCCTTCCTTTCTGTTGTTCTACCTTTCTGCTTTTCCTGGCCCATCTGCAAGCCTTCAACTTCCTTATGGAGTATCGTCCCCTTCTTCAAAACCGAGATGGGGTGAAGACCTGGGGTCCGGCCGGCCGTAGCTCCTACCGGCCGCTGCGTCTTCCACTTCTGTAATATATTTCCCTACCTTGACCTTTACCTTGGGCCGGGGGAAGGTGACTGTGGCCAGCAAAGCATTCATGGCTCTGTGTGTTCCTAGTCTTTGGGGGTGTAGGAAGAAAAGGTTGACTTTCATGTACCCATTTTCTAACGGTGCAGGTGCAAATCAGTGTATCTGTCTTTTGTTTTAGAAATGAGCACACTTTAAAAAGGGAAGGGGGAACGAAACGGCCCGTCTTCCTTGCAGCTGCAATTTGATGGTTGCAGCACGTTCTCCCCGCTGCAAGCTTCAATGATGCAGCACGTTTGATCCTTCCTGTTTCTCCCGTTAGCACCGATGCATCCGTGCACGGGGTGGGGTGGGGGGGTTGAGCGTGTGACTGTGGAGAAGCAAAGATTCGGGTTTATTGGGGGGGGCAGGTGGGAGAAGAGACCCAGCACTGGTTTGGGAACAAAAGGGGCACCGCTGTGGCCTTCTAGCTGGGGAAGGGGTAAGGATCAAGGCCTCCCAAACTTTTTCAAGGGGGGGAGTAAAAAGAGGGTTAAGGAACCTGGAGATTCGATTGATTCCAGGTTAAAATGAAGGCGCGCGGAGAGGTGAATCAAGAATGTGGGTGAAGTGGGTGGGAGGGCCAGGCTGGGACGGAGGACAGGTGAAGTCCACACCCCCCCAGTGAAAAAAAGTCTGCGCTTTTCCCTGTTTGATTTCTTTCCTGGGCTTTGCCCCCCCCCCCACCGTTCCCTACCTCTGAGTTCCTTTGTCTGCCCTTTGTGATGGAAAGAGCTCTCTTAAATCAGCTCCATGACACGGTTATTGTTTGTCCTCCTGGAGTTTTTAAACTTTTCCCCCTCCCAAGGTCAGGAATGTGTCTAGCTGCTATTGGCAGCGTGGTGGGGCAGGGGGGCTGAGGGTCAGCCCCGTCTTCCTGGGTCATCTGACAACAAAACCTTTTGAAATATCGACTCTCCATCACGGGCGAGATTGTCTCTTGCCAGCAGGGCCCTGGCACAGCCCTTGAATGGCTCCGGCCAGGCCTCTGTCCACCGTACCGGTCAGCATCTGGCAGTGGACAGAAGGCCATTGTGTGCGAAATAGCTTTGTTTTCCACCACAGCTGCCTGATTTGGGTTAGAACTGTCCGAAGGGCCTGGTGGGTGGGAGAGAAGAGGGGGAGGAGGGGGCTGGTGGGGGGGCAGATTGTATGGGTCAGTGCTTCCTAGAAAGCATTTTTTTCCCACCCCTTCTAGACCAAATGCTTTTCCATCCAAACTTCAGACCGCTAAGCCCAAGCGTTTCCAGCGTCCGTCCCTTTGCTGCACCATCGGTTTGTGTGTGTGTGTCTGTGTGTGTGTTTAGTGCAGGAATTCACTGGGGCAGGGAAAAAATGTAAAGAAGAGAAAACTCGTCTTTTTGAAGTGAAGAATCAGTCGAGATGCTACAGGGTGGACCTTTGGGGAGCGGGGGGAGGAAAGAGACTTTTGCCCCCAGTTTAAAAGTGCTGTGAAAAAGCACCTTGCGGGGAAGAATAATCGGGGAGACCTAAATCTTTCCTTTCTTCCTTAAAGTGCAAGCCGTGTGGAAGGTGGCGTGCCAGGGATCTGTGTCAGATGGAAACTGATTTCAAAGTTTTCCTCCAGCCTAGAAGAGGCTGGGTAGGTCTTCGTTTGCTCACTTTTGCCAAAATGGCTGAGTAAGCTAACTAAATATTAATAATTTCCAGGCATATTGCTGGGAGCCTAGGCTGGAGAGGGGATGGTAGGGTTTGACCTATCATTTGACTCAAAAAGAGTCTTCTTACGAATGTATAATAGCCGAGAGTTGAACCTCCTTGTGGAAGGGCAGTCAATCTTTACATGACGCTTGCTAGGAACAAGCAGGAGAAGATCCTTGCTCTCCGTCCTGCTTCTGAGACGTGCTTCGGGTCAATGATGCGAAAGCCCAGAATTATGCACAATTGTTCTCCTCCTGTGGGGATAAACACTCTGTTGTTCCTTCTTGTTATGAAATAGTCATAATAGTTGCATTTTCCAGCCACCCTGGTGAAATAACTGCCTGTGTTTTCCTGGGTTGGAGAGTGAAAAACCTCCGATGGCATGTGCCGTATCTGGCAAAGGAACCAGAGGAGAGAGGAAGCATCACAATACGAAAGGGTGCGTGTGTAACAGGAAATACAGGAAGACAAGTCATGCCTTTCTTTAAAAAAAAGTGCTACCTAAAAATAGCTCGATTCTGACATGGCAAAAATAGCTCTTGGCTCTTACAAAAAGAGCAGACATGTGAGAGAAGCCACAGACAGAAATGAGTTTAGCAGAAGTCCGGAGTGTATTTTAAATCTGCATGCTTGAATCTGCCTGTTACCTTCTGATTTTTTGGAACCACAGGAGGGGAAGACCCGGAAAAGAAGTTTCTTTAGCATCCTTCAGGGAATATGTCAGCTTCTTGCTTCCTGTGACACCCTGGGAGGATCCCTTGAATTCAAATTTTAGCCACCGCTTTCCAAGCACCCTGAATAGATGCTGGGGTATTTGGCTGAAAGAGCAGTCTGGAGAGAGAAAGGTTTGGAAGGCAAAAACAGGAATCCGTTTGGGGTGGCGTGCAGGGAAAGAAGAAAAATTCTGGATTCGCACACTGCTCAAAGTGGTTTATTGAATAAATCTCTTCTGGTGGGGGTCACCCAACACGCTAAGCCATCAGTCCTGGTTTACCAACCAGCTTTTCCAGTGCAGCGTCTTTGTGATATGTTGGACTACAACTCCCCTAGTGCTGGCTGGGGATTCTGGTCCCACAAATGCAGAAGACACCCGATCTGGGAAGGGCTACTCTAAGTAACGTTTTGTAGCCAGATCCTTATTTTTAGGACTTCCTCCCCAACACGGTCAACGCAGAAGACATTTGCAGGTGTGAATCGTGCCTCACCGTGGAGGAATCGGCTAAGTATTGATGTGTTCAGGCTGGGCAGAGTCACTAGGCAAGATGCCCCAGTAGATTTGGTTCAGGATGATGGGCTTCTGAGATTTCTCACTTGGCTGGCTGTTTTAAAAGCAGCCGCGGCTTCCTGCTTCAGCGATAAAGCTGTATTTCTCGGCAGCTTCGATGCAGTGTTGCCCTCTGCAGTGCCACCAAAAGACATACAAGCAGAATTTCTTTCTTTTCCCCCCTTTTTTTAAGGACAGCCTAATTAGTTTGGTTTCTCTTTTCTGTTTCTCCCTTTGGGCGGGGCAGCGATGTCATGAAATATCTTTCTGGGTAGCGTGTGAAGAAGCTGAGAGGTTGGTGCGTGCCCAGGGCTCAGATCCTTGGGTTGGCAGAAGAAGAGCCGTGGGTCAGAATGTGCCAGGCTGTAGCGTCGTCTTCCAAGACATCCAAGCTTGGGGGCACCGAGAAAAGATGGAAGGGGCTGAGGCTGAAACCACGAAGGGAGTTGGGCATCTGAAAAAGAGAATGAGCCCAGCCATAAACAGGAATATTTGATTTCTTTCTATTCTCAGCTCCCCTCTGTTTCTACTTCCTCTTTTTTCTTCCCAAGAAGAGAGTCTGGCTCAGAAGAACTATTACCAATCACAGACTAATGGGCAAAGTTGTAAAAAGGCCACCATGCCTTTCTTCGTGAATCTATTTAGAAGGCGGTTTTGAGCAAAGGCGGCAATCGCAGTGGGGCGGACGTTTCTTTCTTGCTGGGAAATAACGCATTTTCTCAGTCCTGAGTTTGTGGCCTGGAGCTGAACCTGGATTCAGAGAAGGGGGCCCTGACTTCTCCAATCCTGAGGCTCCCTTGTGCTACCCCTTCTTCGAAGGGGAAGATACCAGCCAAAGATACACAGTTGGGATCCATACATGGGAAGGAACGGCGGTACCTCCCTGAATCTGAATTTTGAGATCTGTTTCTGAAGCCCTAAGTGGACGCTTGGATGGGCGAGTACCATGGACAGGGACTTAAAGATCATGGCCCCACAAAGATAGAATTCTCTCTTACGGGATATGGACGGAGCCACAACTTTTGAGTGTAGCAAAATTTTAAAAGAAGGGGGGAGAACGGACAGGCAACCAGGGGTTTCATGCCACCTGAGAGACAGCCAAATCCAGTACCCCCACATGTCTTTGTGGCAGAAGGAACAGCTTCATCTTTCAAGATGCTCCTGGATTCTTCCTCGCCGGCGTTGCAACAAGCAAGCGTTTGCTTGGATGCATTTAGGAGTAATTAAGCGAAGATCACGTGACCGTGACGGCGCTTACGATTTTATTTCAGTTTTCCTTTGCTGCTTGCTACTTCCTTCAGCTGAACGGAGGCTCTCTCTCTTTCTCTTTGAGGACATCTTTGTATTGGGTAAATAAGCAAGTGAAAATAAGAGCAGAGAGATGCTGCAGTGGTTGTAAGTGCGAGGACTGGTCACTGTGTTTTTTTAAGCACTGTTGTAACTTTGAATGGTCACTAAATGAGGCAACTGCTAGGTGAGGTCCGCCTGTATAGCTTTGGGAGAGATGCAGAAAAATCAGATTAAAAAAAACTTTTTTTAGCCAATAGATGGCAGCATTTTGCTAGCTTATCCTTCGCTTTCCAAGATCAGAATTATGTGTGAAAGGTGTGAATTCATCTGGAAGAAAACCTCCACTTTCTGGATATACAGTAACCTCTTAAAAACAGACTTGAGAGCTGTGTTCACGATGGCTTGCTTTTATCACCTATTCTTATAATTATTTTGATGATATACCACCCTTCCACTGAAGAACAATGTTGTTTGAGATGATACCCCTTCCTGTATTGGTATCTCACAGGGACATGTTTTGGCTGAGTGTAATGTGTAGCTCAGCCACTACGTCATAGCTTAGAAAACAGGATGGACATAGGATGGAGAATTTTGGACTAGTGAAATTTTGGTGCGACTCAAGACTTACGGGTAGAGCAAACTATGGATATAGCACAATATGGGAACCGGCCCATTTTTATTTTTATTAGCGTTTTCCATTCTGCCCTCTCCCAGGAACAGACGGCCAGAAAATATCACAAGGGGAGGGTTTAGTTCTCTGCTGTATTTTACCATTTTTAACTTTAAACAACTCTTCCCCTGCTTCTTGCATTAGATATGAATGGGTGAGGAATGAAGGTAAATCTGTTGTAGTGTGAAGTTTGGTCTTGAAGGAAGCAGGCGACCATGGTTAGTAGAAACATAGCATGGTTTGTCTGGGTATCTGAATGGGACCCTGGGCCTGTACTTTACTTCTGTGGGAATGAGCAAGACTGTCTCTCCTTTTTTCCCCCTTTTCTCACAATTCTCACAGCAAATGTTGGGCGATTGTAGCTTGTTTTCATTCATAATAGTTAAAACAAACTAGGATCCAAGCTGAGGCTCAGAAGTTGCACGGTAACTGCCAGAATGGGGAACCCAGGCTTTATCTGGCTAGAATCTTTGGAAGCCCCCTCGTCGGTCCTAGAGATCTGGGCCTGAAAATGCACTCGGTGTATGCTCAGGAGAACAGCCGGCCATACTCTGGGCCCCAACAGCCAAGTCTGGAGCTCTGACAGTGCAAACAGGTGAAATCTCGTGTCTGGGTTTGGGAAAGGCGGTGTTCCTAGAAGGCAGAGGAGGAGGCAAGTAGGAAAAATTTGCCTGAGATGGACAATGCCATTTGGAGAGAGCGATGGTCTGCGATGAGAAACAGCTTCCGATGTTCTCCAGACCTCATGAGGACTAGAGCTTCGCTCGGCTGATTCCCCGCCCAGGATCCAGCGCCAGTCCCGCAGCTCAGCCAAGGGGCGCCTAAATCGCGAGATGTGGGGAGCGGCTGCAGGGCCCATCATCCTCAGCCGGGATGGGAAGGAGGAGAGGACAGTAGTACCCCCCCGCCCACCCCTAGGCTGGCTGAATGCCGTGGTGAAGATGAGGGGCGGCGCGCAGGATCCGACCCGAGGGAAGCAGCGTCTATTCGGGGAAAAGATTCAAGCCCGCCCCCTTTTTTCGGGCCCCGCCCCCCGCCTTGGCCCCGCCCCGCCTCCCTCCTCCGCCCCCCGCGCCCCCGCCGCCGTGGCCACCGCGCGATGCCTCCGCCCGCGGCTCTGCTCCGCTGCGCCTTGGCGCTGCTCCTGCTGGGTCTGGGGGCGCCCTCTTCCCTTCCGGGGAAGGGGGAGGGGGAGGGGGCGCCGCCGGGGAGGGGGCGCACCCCGGCCGGGGGGGAAGAGGAGCCGCCCGCCGTGGTGATCGCCGTCCTGGCCCGCAACGCCCAGCACTCGCTGCCCCACTACCTGGGGGCCTTGGAGCGCCTGGACTACCCCGCGGAGCGCATCTCCCTCTGGTGAGCGCGGCGTCCGGGCGGGGGCTTGCAGGGCAGAACGCCCCTTCTGAGCTGCGCAGCCGCCTGCTGGGTTGGGGGTCCCCCTCCCCAAAGTCGGCTTTGGGCTCCCTTGAACTCTGGGCGGACGTCGGGGGTGCCCCTGCGTGAGTCGGGAGGGTCCTTTGCGTCGGGGGCCGGCTGGGAAAAGGCTTGGGCTCCTTTGAAGCTCCTAGGCTGGGGACCCCCCTCTGGGCTGGGCAGGCCGGGGGGCGATGGGGGATGCAGTGCGAGACCTCCAGAGGGCACCCCGCTGAGGACAGCGGCCTCCATCAGGAGATCTGCAAAACCGGTTTGGAACAGGTTTCTGCCCCAGTGCTGATGGGCGCTGGTTTGGGGGTGCAGAGAGATCATTAGGATTTGGGGTGCCTGGAGGCGTCTTTTGCTGTGGTTTGCCACGTCGTGGTTGTTCCTAGGAACTTATTTTGTTCCTCCTCTCTCCTTCCTTTGACTCACCAGTTCCTTTGGGATTGGCCTCCCTACAGCTGGAACTGCTCCTCCTCTCCCCCCCCCCCCCACCATTTGACCCCTTGCAGATGCACCAGACTGCAACTCCCATCCTCCCTAATCCCAGCACGATGGGAGTTATAGTCCAAGACCTCTAGACTGTATCAGGTTGTGGGCTGTTGTCCTGTCGGGCGAGGGGAGGGGATGTCGGACCGCTTTCTGGAAAAACTGAATGCTGCTGCGCGTTCCGTGTTACGTGGGTCAGAACGTGCCTCAGTGGCCTTGAGGAACCGAAGGCTGCCAACAGACTAGCCCCTTCCGCCTGGAACCAGAGGGAAAAAATACATTTCAGTTGTGATCAGTTCTGTTACTTACAGCCAGAACCGTTCTTGATCACGGTTCTTCTTAGATCTTCCGAGCTGAACCAGGGTACCAGCTCTTTGAGGTAGGCCAGTCAAGCAACAGAAGATGCTCTTTATCGTGGCAGGGTGTAGTAAGAGAACCTGGAAAGCCTGTCTGAGTTGTTCTCCGCTGCATCTTCCACCGAGCGAAATCAAGAGACGGTTCCTTTGAGTTTCTTTCTCATGCGCTCCACTTTCTCGGGACTGAGGAATCTTCTCTGCCTTCGTTGGCTCAATGCGCCTTGCCAAGGCCAGGGGGCAAGGTTTTGAGCTACACTAGTCTCTTCGTCAGGGGCTTCCGATTCATTCTGGCAGCATGCTTGGGGAGGACGTTTTCGCCTTACGCCAGACTCCTCAGAGTAAGTGGCACAACCGTCGTGCTTTTCCAGACCAATTTATCGGCCATCCCTCGCCTTGCCCATCTCTTTCCTCGCCCAATTTATCGGCCATCCCTCGAACAGCTACCGTCCCCCAGCCCCGCAGGCACGGCTCACCTGCTTCCCCAGCTCCACCTGGGCCGTTGGCGAAGACCGAAGGATTCCCGTCCGCTGTGTTCCAAAGCTCATCCCTGGCCAGAGACGGTTTATGGTTCTTTTTTGGGAACTTGTAGAAAACCCGACACCAGCAATGTAATAAGGATGGTGGGTGGTTTTTATTGAAAGGAGAAGATGAGCTTTTTCCCATCTGTAGGATCCGTTAAAGCAATGCGTGCAATTTTGGGATGTCTCCGTCCAGTTCCAGAAAGTCAGGATCCAAGATTTGAGTCTGTTGTGCATTAACTTCTATTCTTTTTTCCTCCTTCCCTCCTTCCCTCATCTGCCTGCCTGCCTGCCTGCCTGCCTGCCTGCCTGCCTGCCTGCCTGCCTGCCTGCCTGCCTTCCTTCCTTCCTTCCTTCCTTCCTTCCTTCCTTCCTTCCTTCCTTCCTTCCTTCCTTCCTTCTCTTCCCTCTTCTTCCCCTCCTTCCCCCCTCCTTCCCCCCTTCCCCCCTTCCCCCCTTCCCCCCTTCCCCCCTTCCTTCCTTCCTTCCTTCCTTCCTTCCTTCCTTCCTTCCTTCCTTCCTTCCTTCCTTCCTTCCTTCCTTCCTTCCTTCCTTCCTTCCTTCCTTCCTTCCTTCCTTCCTGATGCTTTTCATTCTGTTTCCCCCACTTCCCCAACATTTGGGCCTTGCTGTTTCCTGGCCCGTTCACAACCGTTGGAGAGAACTTCGCTGCTGCAGGGGCCCCATCTCCAGCATCCTCCATAAGGGAAGGATGACAACTCCCATCAACCCCACCCCACCCCCACTTTTGCCCATCTGTCATCTTACAATGGCATGATCTCGAGGGATTCTTAATTTCCGCTCCTTCCTTTTTCCGTGTGGCTTCGTAATGCCAATCGTACTGCAGTCACAGCGTTTTTAAGCTGGCTTGGCACACTGCTCTTTCGCGGGCAAGGCTGCCCTTCACCGGCCCACCAACCAAGCAGCAAACACAGGTCCTAACAGAGCGAACAAGCCACGTGCTATAAATAAGTTCAGAGTTGATGTGTTGGCATGACTGAACTCAGCTTGAGAGGCATTTGGAAAATAAACATGTAATTTCAAGGAACTGGCTGAGCCAGGGAACATCTTGGCTTGTGATAAAACAGCAGCGTCTGCTGATTTGCTAGCCAGTGCAGGGAGAAAAATGAGCAGGATTCAGAGATGAAGAACTTCAAATATAGGGGGTTTGGTTAAAGAGAAGAAAACCCCGTGGAAACTGACATCAGTTTGGTTTCTGGCACAAGGGGAGAGGGAGCAGCTTCCTTGAGGGACCCCGGTGAGGTTGTTCAAAGGCGGTGGGTTGGAGACCTAGCACTGTAATGTTTGGACCGAAATGTCTTCACTTGGTGGTGACCTCTCCATTTCCCATGCAGTGATCCTAAGTTTGGCCACGCTGAAAGAGAACTAGGGGGAAAGTTCTGGGCAGCTCCCATAATCCCCAGCTAGCTGATTATGAGGCTTGAAGTCCAAGGCTTCTGGGAAGGGGGGGGGGGCTCTGATCTCCCATAATGGTTCTCACAGTGTTTTTTTAATCTCCGGCTTCGTATTTTGTGGGGCTGTTTTTTGGTGCGTCTTGACCTGAGGCTATCCCAATTTTTTATCGCAAATTTGACAAAGCCTCTGAGAAAAGCTTTGTGCGATCAGCTTTTGGGAGGAACCAACGTCCCCTTTGCCCCCACCAGGTGTGCCACGGATCACAACGTAGACAACACGACGCAAATGCTGCAGGAATGGCTGAGCGCCGTGGAGAAAGATTACCGGTCCATTGTGTGGAGATCGGTGGAAGAGCCCAGGTACGCTTGTCAGAGGCCTTGAAATGGAACCTCCATGTACAGAGGCAGTCTACCCCTCCCCGATCTGAGCGCCTCCTTGTAAACTTTTCACTTTGACGCACGGAGAAATTCCATGCCGTGTTAAAAAAAAAAAGTTGAGTTTTCTTCCCCCCCCCCAAGGCGAAATAGCCGTAACTCCTCCCCAGGAAAATGTGGAATTTTATGCTTTAGGGAAACTCTACGAATGTTCCCTCTGAGTAGCCCGTCCGTTTGGACTGTTCTGCTCTTCCTTCCAGCTCTTATCCGAACGAACTGGGACCCAAACATTGGACCGAGCCGCGTTTTGAACAGATGATGAGGTTAAAGCAGGAGGCTCTCGCCTTCGCTCGATTGCAAGAAGCCGGCTACATTTTGGTAAACCTGACCGGTGGGCTAAATTCAGCCAAGGGCGGGGGGGGGCTGGGAAGCTCAGCCCTTGATTTAGCATGGTGGCTGAACCACCCCATCCCATTCAACCGTGATTTGGTTTATTCTTCTGGGCTGTAGGGAATTCCAACCCAGGGTCTTCATGCAGTGCATGCAGTTCCCTGTTCACTGATCTCCCTGCCAGCTGCTTGCAACCCTAAACTGTAATTTATTTTGTTTTCTCACCCTCCCCCAACAAACCATGGGCATTTCCCTCCCTCCCAAGCCAGCATCCTCCATGTTCTGCACCCCTTCTCAAAAAGCCATGCTTTCGTGTCTCTCCTTGGCGATCAGAGATGTTTGTGCAGGACTCTGCAGAAAATTTACTCCTTGCTGAGGCTCACCGTCTCAGCCGGTGTGTCTTCTTGCCCCTAGTTTGCAGACACGGACAGCATCTTGACCAACAATCAAACACTGAAGTTCCTCATTGCCCAAAACAAGTCTGTCGTGGCACCCATGATGGATTCTCAAACATATTATTCTAATTTCTGGTGTGGGATCACGCCACAGGTAAGCCATAGGCGCGTCGTTCTCTGTTGGCATGCTCTGTGGAGCATTGAGATGATCTGTTTCTGTTCATCTGAGCACCAAGCTAGGATTTGTGCAGCCTCACAAATCAGGTTTGAATATCTGAATCCCTTACAGGTAACCAACCCTGGTTGAATTTGGGGCAAATACCCCCAGTCTGAAACTGGGGGGTGGGTCTTCCTGGATTCTGAAACTTGTCTCATTTTAACTAAGTGCTTCTCCAGTGGTGTGAACCTGAAATCCTGGTTTCTACCTGATTTGGGGTACCTCTTGCGAGGGACAGTCCAGAAAGATGGGAAGCGAACCAAGAATTTGCAGAAACATGGCAGGATTTCTTTGCTCTTTAGCGAGACGCATGTGGGTGAAAAACCATGGTTAACGCAAACGTCGTGTCGGGTTAGGTGCAAAGCCCAGCCTTGTGTTTTCTGGGCACTGAAAGCGTTTTCTTCCAAAGCATGATGAAATAATTTGGCTTAATTTCATGTGTATTTATTTGCTGGCTTCGGGTGGATAAATTGTTCAGTGGGATTTGGGTTTGAAGGATCTCCTCCCCGCCAGGGTTATTACCGACGGACGGCGGACTATTTCCCCACCAAGAACCGCCAGCGTCTCGGGTGTTTTGCCGTGCCCATGGTCCATGCGACCTTCTTGATCGATCTGCGGAAGGACGACACAACCGATCTCGCCTTTTATCCGCCCCACCCCACCTACTCCTGGCCGTTCGACGACATCACCGTCTTTGCCTACTCGTGTCAAGTTGCAGGTAAGAACAGAAAGATGCCCCCTCCTCGAATTATGATTGAGACAAGTGAAAGAACTTGGGGGGGGCCCGAAGTAAATCATTCTATTAAAAGCAATTGCTTTTCAGACTGCAAGGAGAAAGCAAAGCCAACATCGAATAATGTTGTTTTTAGGATTAACCCACAGGGCACGCGGATGAGCACGCAAGCTTCCAGGTTCTCTGGAACTTTTAAATAAAAGCTTATTGGGTGAGAGATTCCCCGAAAGCAGGAAAGGGGAAGAAACCCCCAGATGATACCAGCGTTTCAGCCAAAGTCAGAAACGTATTTGTCTTTCTCATCCAGGGGCCCAGATGTATCTGTGCAATCAGGAGCGGTTTGGGTACATCAACGTCCCGATGGCATCGCGTCAGACATTGGAAGAGGAGCGTGTCCAGTTTGTGCACCTGATCCTGGAGGCCATAGGTCGGTCAAAGGGCACAGTCCGGCCGGCCCAAAGATCTGTGCTTCCTTGCTGGGAGGCCCCAGAAGGAAGGAGTCCGCTTGCTTTTGGGGTCTGGCTGGGAGTTTGAAAAAATGAGCCAGGGTTAATATCAACCAAGGTTAGGCTGGGGTTATGAGCACTTGCCCTGAACTCAGAAGCAGACCTGAATTGGGGATTGGGGTGGGTGGGTTTGGACTGACACCCCTAACCCTACAAACCTAGAATCTGCAATTGCGCAAAAGGCTAGCCTTGGTTGATACTAACCCTTGTTGGCTTTTAAAATTATTCTCGGCTAGGTCTTTCTCAGCATGTTTTGCCTTGGGCTGGCTGATGGTTCAGGGCGTTGTGTGGAGCCAGAGGGTGGATTCATTCAGAGCCCTGATTAAGGGCATGGTGCAAACGGGCTTGCTAAGAAAAGAAGTGAGATTTAAACTTCTGGTTTTCTCTCTTGCTTGCAGTCGATGGGCCTCCGATGGTCCGTTCCGGGCACATCTACGTCCCCCCGAAGCGTCCCACCAAGATTGGGTTTGATGAGGTGAGGGAACGAATTGCAAGCCGAGAGGGGACTGATTCCTGCATCGGGCGGGGGGTTCGGCTAGATGCCCTCTGAAGGGTCTTCCGACTCAAGGCGGCGGCGTCCCTCGTTCTGGCAGGTTTTCCTCATCAACCTGGCCCGACGTCCGGACCGGCGACAGCGCATGCTGGATGCTCTCTTTGAGCTGGAAATAGACCCCTTGGTGGTGGACGCCGTGGACGGAAGGTGGCTGCCAGATAACTTTTTCTTCTTAACCCTGCAAGGGGGTCCCTGACTTCGGCTGCCTTTCCAGAAAACAGTTTTAGGACGGTGGTGGCCAAGGGGCAGATCGTGAGGCCGAGCCTCGTCGAGGGCCGCCTCTCCGGGACAGAGCCTCCAGCTTCAGTGGCAGCCTACCCCTAAGCGTCACTTGGGTGGCAGATGAATGCATCCCAAATTCTCTAAAACCCCACCAAAGGCCCGATCGCCTCTGGTTTGGGCTACATCCGGGTTGCTTTCCCCAGATTCTCAACTCTGATTTTTTTCTCTGCCAGTGCCCTGAATAGCAGCAGCATCAAGAAAATGGGCATCGACTTGCTCCCAGGATATTATGACCCCTTTTCAGGCAGGACCCTCACCAAAGGGGAGGTCGGCTGTTTCCTCAGCCACCACCATGTGTGGAAAGAGGTAAGGCCCAGGCAAAGGTCGGGAGGGGTTTAAACCCGGTTCTCCTTCCTTTTTCAGACCAAGCATCTCCTTGGCCTTTGAGGCATCCTGGTGGCCAGGATGAAGAAGTCAGAGCTAAACTTGACTTAATTTAAAAGTACATTTAATTTGAGGGGGAAAATGCTGCTAATAAGATTATTCCTGGTCGATTTAATAACTTCTCCCTCCCGTCCTACTAAACATGATCATTCAGCTTTAACTTTGGCAGAGCTCCAGAGCCAGGCCTCAACGTTTAAACCGTATTTATTCTGCTCTTCAATTTCTAACCAATCAAATGAGATCCTCCCAATTCTCAGGTTTATCCTCTGAGCAGGCACGGCACAAAAGGAAAGCAGGCTGAGGAGGGGAGAGGAAGTGCTGCAGCGAGGTCTGTGCCAGAGCCCTCCGATCTCCACTGATGCCTGTGCGTGTTGTTCAGATCGTCGAGAGAAAGCTGGAAAAATCGCTCGTGTTGGAAGACGATGTCCGGTTTGAGGCTTATTTCAAGAAGCGCCTTTTGAGGCTGATGGAGGAGTTGGAGCAGACGCAACTGGACTGGGAGCTGATGTATGTGTCCCATTGTTTGTGCGCGTTTCGCAAGGCTCAGCTTCGCCTGGGCTACGGCCTTTCTGCCGACGGAGGTGGGAGGAATTTCAAGAGTTGCTTTCCTATTTTTCAGCTACTTGGGCAGGAAACAAGTACACTCGGACGACGAGGAGGCGGTGGCCGAAATCCACAACCTGGTGGTGCCCGAATATTCCTTCTGGACGTTGGCCTACGTCCTCTCGTGGCGGGGGGCTCAAAAGCTGGTTGAGGCGCAGCCCCTCTCCAAGATCCTGCCCGTGGATGAATTCCTGCCCATTATGTACAACAAGCACCCCAAGTAAGGATTTTCCCCCCTCCCCACCCCAACTGGAAGCAGCCCACCTTGAAATGTCGATGGCTTAACAAGGCACCGTTCCCGGAGAACGTGTTGGCAAGGAAGGGACGTGACCACGGCCATTGTCGTTGCTGAGTTGGGACGGTGGTTAGCTGGTTTCGTTAGCTTTTGGGGTGGGGGCTGAAGATGGGGGAAATCAATGTGCAAGTCAAATGGACAGCTGACCGTTGCAGCACAGAGTCCTCCATTCAGGAGTGCCGGCCGATAAGCTGGACCCTCTTATGGGACCCTCCGTTCCATCTTCTGCCTTTTTGCATCTGCTCCACAACTTTTCTTTTTTCAAATGCAAGTTGAAACCCAGGATATTTTACATCCTGCCAGTTCCTTCTCCCTTAGATATTCTGCTGTTTAAAAATCCACCTAGAGACTGAGAGTTTGCATTTAGTCAGAGTCAGGCCCCCTTTCTCAGAGAAACCATTTCATAAAAGAAGTTCCACCCGCTGCCAAAATCTCCCCCCCCCATCTTATCACAATGGCTCCTTCCTTCCATCCTTCCCCCCTCTTCCTTCCTTCCTTCCTTCCTTCCTTCCTTCCTTCCTTCCTTCCTTCCTTCCTTCCTTCCTTCCTTCCTTCCTTCCTTCCCTCCTCTTCCTTCCTTCCTTCCTTCCTTCCTTCCTTCCTTCCTTTCCTTTCCCCTCTTCCTTCCTTTCCCCTCTTCCTTCCTTTCCCCTCTTCCTTCCTTCCTTCCTTCCTTCCTTCCTTCCTTCCTTCCTTCCTTCCTTCCTTCCTTCCTTCCTTCCTCCTTTCTTTTCATTCCCTTTCACTGCCAAAGTCAGATATGGAAAGGAATGTCCAACTATTTTTTTTAAAGTTATTCTAGCAAAAGTAGTGCCAGAAAATCACCAAAGCACACCCTGAGCTAATGTTTCAGGTTGCTGGGGGGCGAGATGGATTTTTACGCATCTACAGCCAGGCTGGGAACCATGGGCATTATAGTCCTGAGTCATCTGGAGGACAGATGTTGACCTTTGCAACGTCGACTTGGCCCTCCTAACTGGAAACCTCATTTCTGACTGATGATATCATCAGCGAACGCTTCCAGTTTTGGCTCAGCCTCTCCTCGGCCGGTGAAGGGTCTCCATCAATTTTCTTTGAGGCTTTGAGCTTGCGCGGACGGTATTTGAGAGAAAGGGAGCCCACCAAAGCGAGCCGCTGCTCCATTTGAGAAGCAGAAAAAGTCCACCCCTCGATTGGCACTTTGGCCCATTGAAAGAGCAGATGGCTCCATCGATCCCTCTGTTTCTGTTTGCAGGGGGGCGGAAAGGAGGGCCGCGGGGTTTCATAGGTTAGGAGCAGGAGGAACAAGCGTGCCTGAAGATTTTTAAACTTCATTTAAACATTTACAATCACTGAAAGATTTATTATAGTCACAAACCAGCTTAAGACGGAGCTCATTGATGGATAAAGCGTTGTGAACTATCCTAGGACCGATTTGCTCTCTCTTTGCAGCAAAGTTTCCTCCCCCCCCCCACGTCTCCTCGCTCGCTTGCCAATGTCTGCAACGCTATGGAGGCTGATCGTGCAAACTTGGCCCGGCTGAATTTTTCTTGGCAGTAGAACCGGGCCTTGTTTCTCCCTCCGCTGTCGTTCCGCTTAAGGGAAAACATCAGCCGGGATGAGCATATTCCCTTTTGCATGAGGCTGCGGAAAAACAGAATCAGCAAAACTCAAGGGGATTGGGGAGAAGGAAGGGGGGTTCGAGAGGGGTCACGTGTAGACGGGGCTGGAAAGCAGTTCAGACGTTCAGGGGCGGCGGGGAGCCGAGTGTAGCTGCAGGACCGAAGGCTGGCTTCGCCTCTTCCTGTTTCATCCACTTTTTTAAAAGCATCGCCTTTGGATACGGGGTGGGAGATGGGGATGGACAGATCCTGAGTTGGGGGGAGCATCTTGGGGGCCAGAAAGCCAAGCCCTAGTTCCACCATGCTGCAATGGGCCACCGTTTTGACACGGTGAGCCTTCCTTCTTTTTAGAAAAGGGGGAAAGAGCTCTGCTCTCTGCAAGGGTGAAGGTTGTTGGAACCCAACACCCATCCTTCTCTGCATCCTGCCTGTGCTGGCTCGAGGCGATGGGAGTTGGAGTCTGCGGCAACATCGGGAGTGTCTTAGGTGGAAAAAGGCTGTTGGGAAAGAGGGGAAGGGTGAGATGGGCGGCTGTAGAAACCAAATCGATTAAAAATAAATAAATGTTCCCCAGCTCAGGAATGAGTTGCTCTTCCATCCGCAGGAAGCCCGGCGTTCTGTAGCTCTGGGTCTCCCCCATCCCCAAAATCTGAAACTCCCTGAGACGATCGAACGAGGCTCCCTGCTGCTTGAAAGAGTGACAGCTGGATGGGGTAAACCGTTAAGTTTCCAGCTTGTAAGGCTCCCAGCCAAGCCATTTGGTCTTCCCTCCAGACAGAATGGAAAAGCGATTTGCGTGCAGAGCAGGCTAAACCGGAGCCCGTCCTCTCGGTGACAGTCAGACCTTTTCCATCTGACTCGTGCTCCCAACCCCATCTTCCTCTGGTTCTTGACTGGCTCTGGGTTTGCTAAACCTTGATCGTGTCTTTTCAAAAAGCAAAAGAGGTGGGGTGGGTGGGAAAGGGCTAAAAGTCTAGCCAAGCCTGTAGCTCTGCATGGTTTTCGCAGGCTCCCTCTGATGATAAGTTTGATCGTCGTCGCTGGGGGGGAAGGGGAAGGAGAGCCACCGACGAACAGCAAAGCCCTGTTGATTGTAAAGGATTTTTAGAGCCGGATGACAGGATCAGAAGATTCCACTTGCGTCGTCTCAGAGTGCGAGAGGGCCAGAAGCGCGCCTTACTGTTTAGAAATATTTCCCTTTCTCTTGGGCGTGCAAGTTTCCTGGCCTTGGGATATCTGAGTGCAAAAGAGCAAGTTGAATCTTCTCCGCAGCGTCAATTGCAGGAAGGGTTTGACCTGCAATGCTGGTGACGGCATAAGCTGACCCATCAACCGGCAGAGAGAGTAACCTTTCTACAATACCAGGTTGGCTTCCAAGCCCGACAGCTACGGTTGCACAGTGCCCAAAGCTGACGGGCGTTAACCTTCGTCCGGGCGCGCTGGTTTGCTTCTCGCATTTAATCAGGAGGGCTGTTGTCTCAGCAGCAAGCAGGCCCCTTTTTCAGATCCAGCGACGCAAGTACCGGTTCTCTGTCCGAGGTCCTGAAGCTTCGGGACCACGTCTGCAGCGGTCTCATTTTCTTGGACGCGGCTCTTCCCGCAAAAGTCGCTGCTTCGATTCAGATCCCTAAATTGGGGATGTGGAGTTAGGGTTAAGCAAGTCTAGCGTAGACCCCGTTCATCCTGGATTGTCTCCTTCATGGCACAAATCCAGCAGGAGAATCAGTGGGCATTTCAACACCTTGTGCGCAATCAACGCTTGCTTACGTTCAGCCGTCGACTCATGGATGTTCAGCGCCAGCCAAAAATCTGGCAACTGAATAAATGAATTATGCTGGGTAAACCTGACTCGGGGGCGGGCGGGAGAAAAGCGCTCTGTACATGCTTGGAGGTGCACAGTATTTGTGTCCGCAGAGGTCTTACATTCGGAGCTCTTACAGGCTCTGAATCGGGACCCCAATTTTTCACATTTCTACAGCAGTCGCCGTTGATAATTCCCCTTCTTTCTCTCTCCCCAGCGAGGATTACAAAAAACATTTCGGCAGCCGCAACCTGCGGGCCTTTTCCATCCTGCCCTCCCTGGCTTACCCTGCCTATTACGCTGGAGACGCCCAGTGGATGAGCGATACGGAGTTCTCCACCATCTGGGATGACGATTCACGCAAAACCGCGTGGAGCGGCTCGCAGAAGACCCTGAAAGACGCCCGCCTTAGCGGAGGCCCGGCCCGCCATTCCTTCCCCGCAGCATCTCGGGATGAGCTGTGACATCTGGCCGGTAAGCCAGAGTGGCGAAACAGCTGTGTGGCAGATGTGAAAACCCACAGGAAGCTGTCGGTTGCGCTTTCCTGGAGAAATTTTATTTCTTTCCTTTTCATTCATCAAATTTGTCACTGCCCGTCTCGTGAAACGACTCTGGGCGGTTTACAACAAGATAAAAATTCATTAAAATACACCAGAAAGACAATCCTAAAAATAAATCGGTTCCAAGAAGATGGGAAATTGGCAATTAATTATTTATTAGATTTATAGCCTGTTTTTTCTTCAGAAGCTTAGGGGAGGGTTTTGTATTTTATTTGTTTTATTTATTCATTTATTTATCATATTTATATAGCCGCCCGTCTCACAGAAGGTGTTGTAGTCGTTTTTTCCTTTGATCGGTATGGTCCACCCAGGGAATTTTATTCTGGGCAACTCATCAATGCTTCTTTTTTTCTCTTTTCCAGGCGCACCTTCTGCACTCTCATCATGGGAGAGAAAGGACAGGTTCAGGGATGAAGCCTCCCACCTTCCATTTTTCTCAGGGCACACGGGGTGTGCTTGAACTGTTCGGACGAGGGGGGGGCTCTGTGGGCAGGGCGTGAGCTGAAGATGGGTTGGGCTCGCCCATCTGCCGGGAGATGGTCCCTCGCTGGGCAAGGACAAGGCTCTCAACCGGGCAATCCTGACCAAGTTTTCCTTGATGCAATAAAGATTTCTGTGCAGATTCAATGGGATAGCCACCTCCTGGATCTCTCCCTCTTTTCCAATCTCCCTTCCTTCCTTCCTTCCTTCCTTCCTTCCTTCCTTCCTTCCTTCCTTCCTTCCTTCCTTCCTTCCTTCCTTCCTTCCTTCTCCTCTTCCCTCTCCTTCCCCCCTCCTTCCCCCTCCCTCCCTCCTCCTCCTCCCTCTCCTTCCCCCCTCCTTCCCCCCTCCTTCCTTCCTTCCTTCTCCTCTTCCCTCTCCTTCCCCCCTCCTTCCCCCTCCCTCCCTCCCTCCCTCCCTCCCTCCCTTCTTTCCTTCTTTTCCTCCCTCCCTTCTTTTTTCCTACCACTCTTCTTCCCTCCCTCCCTCCCTCCCCTTTTTCATTGCAATCTGGGGCAGTGAATATTGCTTTGTACATTAACCTGTTGCTGAAGTAGCAATGTCCTGTTGACATAAATTATTTGCACAGGGTTTTAAAGCTTCTTTCTGCTTCCTTGGCCTCGCCATTTGGGGAGACCTCAGAGCCCCCTGCAGCCTTCAAGTCTGAGGTTCCAGACAGGGAAGGGGGTAGAAATGAGATCCTCCTCAAAGCGTCCGGGAGAAGTTGCGGAAAGCCCACCTGCTTGCCACTGCATCGCTGTGGTTGGTGGTTTTGAACAGGAATAAGCAAGCCAAAACCGGATGAAATGGGGGCTCTTCCTTCCATCTCCAAGAGCGCACGTGTGTTTCTGGCTCGCTCGCTCTCTCCAGCTGGGGTGGCCAACATTGTTCAAACCCCCGTTTCTCCAAGAGGGGGAAAAAAACCAATTCAGCCCCCTCTGGCTGGGCATGATGGGAGCTGTAGTCCAGCACTTGCAGAAGGAGGCAGAGAGACTGGCTAGGAGCGTGATCCTGGCGGCGTCTTTAATGCCGGAAAAGGACAGTCTCAGCTCCGGGGTTGAGCGGGCGCCTAGCTCTTTTAGATTCTGTCGCTCCGTTGCTATGTACATCTCTTTCTCCTAGCAACAGGGCAGGTGTTCTGGCTTTTAAAGAGCCCCCGTTCCAGTTTCCTTTTTTCCTCCCTTCTCCTGAAAGGCAGGCCCTTGGCTAGGGTCAGCAATGGCGCCCAAGAAAAAGGGGGGGCGCAAAAAAGAGGAGGCCCCCAAAGAGCCAGAGGTGGATGACAGTATTGTGCCGGAACATAGCCGAGAATTTTACCTGATTCAGATCCGAGATTTGGAGGGGCGCCTGGCCCGGTGAGTCGTGGGGTGCTTGGGACAGGCCAGAGGGCAGTGAACCCCAACTTTTACTTCGGATCTGCAGCAGGTCAGACTTCGCTGAGCTTTCGAGGGTCTCCTTTGCGAGTGTCTGCCAACGCAGGTTGTGTGAATCAGAAGAACCGGGAGCATTAAAAATCTGAATTTTATGTCTCAGCATCCCACCCTGGGCCAGAGGACAGATGAGACTCAAACATTTGGCAAACCCACCCCACTGCATTTTGGGGATCCTTTCCTCATCCTGGTTTCCGGCCCAGAATTCGTACCCTGATGGGTTGAAACACCCAGGTTTTGCACCCATTCCTTCCAAAATTCTACCTCTACTTCCCAAATCCTTCGTGGAACATCCCAGATTTTAAGCTGCATTAAGAGGTATTGAAGGAATGACATATTTTAGGATTTTCTAATTCTATAAAACTGATAAATCTACTCCCCTACAAAGTGTGAGAAAATGCCAGGGTTCAGGGGTGTGCTTACGATCTCAGTGTCTGAACTCCCATATCAGATGCTTAGCCCCAGCCTGACTCACAGTCTGAAGCAGGATTATTTTTTGTTCAAAACACAAAAAACCGCAAAACAACTCTTGATCATTCTGAAAACACCCCGTTGCAATGCTACCTCCAGGAAAATTTCTTCTGAGCAGAGAAGTCTGTAGGAAAAATAAGGAAGTTAAAGGGAGGGAGGGCTTGATTTAATTTTAAATGAACGACTGGAGGCAGCGGGTAAGATTACTTGCCAGGGTTAAAATAATCTTTCCTTTGGGTCTTGTTAAAGATTACAGTCGGGTGGCAATCTGGAGCCACTGGTCGTGGGCTTCGGTCCTGAATGGTGAAACTTAGACTTAATAACCCATGCAGCTAGCACATTTTCTTCCAACCAGGAATTCCATCGAAGATGCCAAGGCTCCTTGAAATGCAACCTTCTCCTTCAAAAGTGTGGATTTCAACTCCCAGAATTCTCTGCAACGACCGGGCTGGCTGGGGAATTCTGGGAGTGGAAGTCCACACCTCTGGAAGGACCTCAGGTTATGGGGCGCCGGCAGTGGGGGAACAGGCGGTTTTAATGGATTGATTTGAGGAGGTTGGTGCTTCACTAGATACCAGAAGAAATGGGATGAGCTCCAGGTGAGCGAAGAACTCTTCCGGAGCGAATATGAGAAGATGCTGGCCGATAACAAGGAGATCGTGGCCTTCCTGAAGAAGACGCTTAACCAGCGGGTGGATGAGATTGCGGACTTGACCGTTCAGTTCCAAAATCTCCAGCATGCCAAAGACACGGAGAAGGACGCTTTCGAAGCCCAACTGGTCCAGCTGAGGCACGAATTCCAAGAAACCAAGGACCAGCTCACGTCAGAGAATATGTTGCTGAGTAAGCCGAATCGCGGGGTCGTCCCACGCGTCCGGTGCAACTCTTAAAAAAAATTGCTCCACGGAAAAATGTCCAAGGAAGGGGGAGGCGCCCTGGCAAACTTTCTAGAATAATTTGAAGTTTATCAGACTCCTGGCTAGCTTCCCCGTCCCACATCCGTGCCCTTGGGAAGTGGACGGGGCTTTCGAGGCATCCTTTCTCTTCGGCTGAAAAGGGCGCCTTTCTCCTGCGCAGGCGGGAAGTTGGCCGCGCTGGAGGAATTCCGGCTCCAGAAGGACGAGATGATGGCCAGGTTTGCCGAGCGGGAAAATCAGCTGCGGAAGCAGGAGGAACAGCACAAAGAAATTATCTACAGCCTCGAAAGGAAGGCCGTCATAGATAAAGAGAGGTATGTGCCACGTTCCAGGACATAAAGTGAGAACGCTCTTCCTATGCTAGCTAGTTGCTAAAGGATGTTTTTTAAAATGTGTCTGTAATAACCATACTTCATTGATACTCTCTCTGATTCTTTACTCATTTGATGCATGACCTTTGAACATTCCTAAGTACAGTAACATTTCATCAGGAAAAAAAATACAATAAAGTTAATACAGGGAGTCCTCGTTTAGCGACCACAGTTGGGACCGGCAACTCAGTTGTGAAGTGAAGCAGTTGCTAAGTGAAACCGTGACCATGCTTACAATCTGACTTCAGCTCTCCTTTGCTTGACAGACCCACGAAGGTCGTCAATGCAAGGACTGGTTGCAAAGTGACTTTTTCATCACCATCGTAACTGCGAATGGTCACTAAATGAGGCAGTCACTAAACGAGGACTACTTGTAAAACATTGTGTTTGGCCTATGGGGTGCTGACTTTTGGAACACTGTGTGCGTGTATACGTGTGTGTGTGTGTGTGTGTGTGTGTGTGTATATATATATATATATATATATATATATATGCATGTGTTTATGTATGTGTGTGTATGTGTGTGTAAGTAGCACAAGATGCCAAATTTCAGCTGAATGCAAAATGTGAAATCAGGGAAGGGTAGTAAGAAGAACTGATGTTGCAGGAAACAGCCAGTTTAATCTCAGCATCCTGCAATGGTGGGATGACTTGTGAATACACATAGAGATACAAAAGGATGGAGGGGAAAAAGAACACAGATAAGGGGGATGTAATCGAGGCAACTGGAAGGTGGGAAAGCAGAAAATGAGAAATGGGGAGGAAATGAGAAAATCATAGAGGTAAATCAGCGTTTTCAAAAACATTTTTTTCCCCACTGAACGTGTTGTTCCTTTTTGATTTCCATCACAAATCTTCCTCTAATAACGTACAGTACATATAACGGAATCTTTTTTTAAAAAAGTGGCTTGCCAAGCTTTGCCCGAAGGCAGTGGGGGGTTCTCCGAGAGGAGGGATTCAGGGCAGGGGCCAAGAAGCCGGGGGTCATCCCGGACGCTGGGCCGCCCGTGCCCAGCCCCTCCAGGCCCCCGCGGCCGCTCCAGCCTTGCTCTTCTCCCTCCCAGGCTGAAGAAGGACATGCTGCACCGGGTGAACGCCGTGGCAGCCGAATTCCGGAAAGTGTCCAACAGCCAGATGGCGGAGACCACCAAGCGCACCATCCGGGAGAACGTCTCGATCAGCCTCCAGCTGACGAAGATCACGGAGCAGAGCCTCCAGCTGATCCAGGAGAATGACCGCCTGAAGGAGGCCCACTCAGAGGCCATGAAACAGCTGCAGTTGCTGGAGCACAACGAGAAGAAGATGGCAAAGAACAGCCTCAGCAACCAGAAGGCGAGTGTCCGCCTGCACCCTTTCTTCTTCCCTCCCCTTCTTCTTTTCCTTTCCTGCCGTGTCTTTTCCTGCCGGGGTCAGCGGCTTCGTCCACGTGGGCCAAGCGGCCCGGTTCCTCGGCCCAGAATTTGCCCTGCCTGAGCACTAGAAAAATCGTATAAATGCCCTCGATCAGACTCCCCTTCTCACTTAGAAGCTGGCCCTGAACAAACAGGTTGGTTTGCCATTCCTGGTGGATGGCAGCCTGCTAACGTCGGCTGGCTCGTGCCTCTGAAACCCTAAAACCTTCATATTTAACATCACCTTTCTTACACAGATGATTTGGATGCTGACCGAGAAGTGCAAAGAGCTGCAAACCCAGGTGGACGAATACCTGCAAACGAAGGCGCTCCTGAGCAAGACGCAGAAGGCCAACGAAACTCTCTTGCAGCAGAATTTGATTCTCCGGTAAATTCCACCTCCCCCCCGCTAGAAAAGCTACACCTGGTGGATTTCCCGGATAAGGGAATTTCTGGAGCTCTTGGCCATTTCCGCCTGCCCTTTTCAGCTCCTTCGAGACAGGGGCCAGGGCCGGAGGATTTATTCCAAACGTGACCTTGTCATAAATGTGTATTCTTTCTGTATTCATGCATTGGTTTGAAATACTTCTTCTGCCTTCAACCTGAAGGGTGGAGGGGCCGACAGCCTCCGGAGTGGCCCGTCTCCCACCTCAGGGGTCAAAAAGACACGGCAGGAAAGGAAGAGAAGATGGAGAAAGCCTCAGTCCCACTGTTTCGTCACTCTGTTGGCCCAACCTGCTTTAGCAGGCCAACTGAAAGACCAAATGGCTGTGTTTTTGCCCAGCGCGTTCGCATTTAAACTGGGTTAGTTTTGGGTGGCTAGTTCATGATTCAGAGGATTGTGCGAATCCAGAAAGTGGCTTAACTCAGCTAAGGTTTGCCCGTGCAGCCAGGGCTTTATGGCTGTTATCTAGTGGCTGAACGTGGGGGTGAAGGACGTTGCTGGCGTGCTTTGAATGGTTCTTTCACTCATGAGATTATTTTGCTGGCTTTCCACGCGATGCAGTTGACATAGGGGAGTTTTGGGTCGCTTTCACCATTGATTGACTGATTGATTGATTGATTCCTTCCGTCCGTCCGTCCTCAGAGGAGAGCTGGGCATGCTGAAAGAAGAAATGGCCCAGAAAATGGCCAAGGAGCAAGATCAAATGAAATCACTGCAAGGAGAGCAGCAGCGCAGGATGAATGCCGAGCGGGTGCTGAAGCACGTGGCTCAGGGCCTGAAGGAAGTGCTGGCGGTGAGCTTTGACCGGCAGACCCCCCTGGACCCCAGGGAAGGGCTTTGCAGCAAATGCTCGGCGCGCAACTCAGTACAGCAATAATACACCAAGTGGACCCGGAGCCCAAATCCAGCCACTTGCTGAACTGCACAAGAGGGAGTTTATTTTATGGATCGGTCAGATTGACCTCCCACCTCATCCCCTGGATCTCGAGGGGGCCAACTGAGCCCCCCTGCTTCCCATTTTAATCCCCACAGACCAACTGCCCTGCAAGGTAGGCTGGGTGAAGAGCGCGACTGGCCCAGAGCAAGCAGGGCATTTCCACGGCTGAGGACAGGCGTGCATCTGGGTCTCCCCGGTCCTGGTCTGGGGTCTTAACCGTTACACCCCAAGCATGGTCCTAGAGGAAAGTTGGGGAAGAGGAAGATCAGGACCTCTTACAGTCGTTTTGAACAAAGGCGAGGGATCACGCTGTGGGGCGGTGGAGCAACAAAATGACACCCCCCCCAAAGAGCAGGGAGTTTAGGAGGGTGGGGGAAATGAAGACATTCTCACAACCAGTTTGGAGAGGGAGGTTTGGAAGCGTGGCTACTCTCCCCGAAGAGACACGCTCTCTGAAGGAAACGTCCTGCTGGAGAGGGGAGCTTTGCGTGGTTGGAAAATTAGAAAATTAGAAAGCCAGTTGTGGCACGGGTTGTTAGGGCCCCGCAAGCAGCCTTCTCTCTGCGTCATGGTCCAACGTGCGCATTTGGGTTGCACTGAGAACGCCGGTTTCACTTTGCAATTCAGGCGGCCCCGAGCTGTTTTTCTCAGCCGGGCAACGCTCCCTCTCTGCTCCCCCAGGAACGGCCGCTGGAGGACGAAGAAGACGGCGACTTCGATGTGGTCTTCCAGCTGCGGCGCAACGACGCCTTGCACGGCATCCTGAACCTTCTGCACAGGAGCATCGCCCGCCTGGAAGCACACCACGCCCTCCACCCCGTCCAGATAGAGAGCAAGCTGGTCAAGGTCACCAACTTGACCACGAGGTGTGCGCCCCAGAGGGGAAGAGCTGCTCTCCGAGCGGGAGCTGGGGGAGGCGAGAGCCAAGCCCCGTCACGTCGGCGCCCTGAGACGGGCAAGGAAACCACAGGGCCCCTTCCCCAGTTTGGATCAAGGCTGGGAGTTTGGGGGGAGCCACCAAGCCCAAACCCTTTGCCCCACGTGTCCTTTGTGGCAAGCGGGCCTTATGCCTGGACAGTGGCTGGGATCGCTTGCTAAAAGAGCCGTCAGCCCTTGAAAAATGAAGGGAGGCGTGGGATCTTGGGGCTGGGTCCTGCTGCTTCCCCGTGATGGGACTCAGCCCGTCCTTTCCGCCAACAGCTCCTCTACCGAATGGCGCATGAAGGCTTCCCGCACAATGTCCCATTGCAACATCTTCAATTTACCAAAGCCGAGGCCTGTCCACAGCATGCCTTCCATGGTTTCTCTCTCTACCAAACAGCTGGTCACCCTCCGCCCGTACGCCAGCGCGACCGAGGTCAGTGGGGCGCAGGGCTCAGCGGGGCTGGGAAGGGAAGGGGCAGCTTCTAAACAAACAGAATTGCCTGAGAAAGATGCCGGCCAGCGGAGGCAGCCAGCGACTTTTGCACCTTGGACCGAAGACTGGACTCGCCTCTTTTGGCCAGGGAAGGGTCTCTTGCTTCCCGGAGCAATCAGCTCGTAATGCTAAGGGTGGAGGCGCGCTCTCCAGCAGTTTCCTCCCGTTGCTTCTAGTCCTCATGAAACAACCCCCATCCTGAACTCCCGTTGCTTCCTCTGCAGACTTTACTCGGGTCATGGAAAACCGAGGGGAGCGCCAGCGTCACCCCACCAGTCAGGGAACCCATCCAGGTGCCGGAGAAAGCCGTCCAGGGGCCCAAGGAAGCGGTCCAGGAAAAGCGCGACTTGCCGGAAATAGTGACTCACATTGCCACGCAGGAGCTGCTCAGCAAGTAGAGCAGAGGAGGGTGGCCGAGCCTGTCCCTCCCCGGGAGAGCGGCACACAGGGATGTTGCTTTGTTCTTAAAAATACATGGAATGACCTGTGCAAAAGCTGATAAAAAAAAGGTTACAGAGCCTCGTAGCCAGGAGTGAGAAATGGGAACGGATCGCCGTGGCTCTGTCTGCAGCTGGCGCCCAAGAGAATTTGCCTGCTTCGGGTGCAAGGCCGTTGCAAAGGCGCGGGGGGCCACATACCCTGCCGTTAGCCCAAACTGATTTTTTTGCCTATAGCCGAATTAAAGCGGAAGGTAGACTTCGATCTTAGAGCCCCAAAGTGTTCCTTTTTAAAGAGGGTGGGAAAGAGAAGCAGTTCGCCACTCCTGGGGGGCAGGGGGTGGACTGACTGCCTGCCTTTCCTCCAGGCCTCGCGCGAATCGCTGTTTTAAAACGCACACCCAATTGGAGGGCAGCAAGAGCTGCAAGTTATATTTTCTCATCACGACAAGCCTGCTCACCGATGCAGGGCCACCGGGAATGACCACGGCCGCCAGCGTTCAAACGTGGACTTTCCAAGAGCTAGAAACATGATTTTCCATTTCCCTTAAAACTTAGGACACAGAACGAATGATCACAGCACGTGTGTGTTTGTCGCCCACATCCTCAGCCTCTCCTCTGCTTTCCTAAGCCCCCTCCCCGTTCACGTGTCGCGGCTTGATCATCCTGGTTTGGCCCCTCAGACACCCTAACCCACGTTTCCTAGTTCAGGGCTGCCACCCGCACACAGACTTGGGTCCGTCCAAAGACACGCGCACCCCGACTGCTTTCAGTGGCCAGTCTTATAGGTGAGTTCAAGATGTGCCTTCTGTCTTGTGAGGGGGGCTGGCCAGTCCTCCACAGGGCCCGGGGGGCTCCTGTCGGCCGCAGCTCTGTTGGATGTGCCGCAGCAGGATCGCGGCTGCGCACTCAAAGACACGTGGTAGGACCTCTTGCTCCGTGCGGGTGAACGGGCTGAGCACATAGTCGTCCACGGCTACCCTCCCTGTGGGGCGGCCGATGCCGATCCTGAGGCGGACCATGCGCTGCGGGGGAGAAGAGAGAAAAGGCGTGAAGGATCTGCAGTTGGGGGGCATTCTCCAAACCCAACCAGCTTGACCAAAGGCATCGTTAGATCAGCCGACCACTTTCCCTTCATCATAGGGCCTTGCCCCCGTTCGTGGCAGAAGGACATCAGCAGAGGGAGGCTGGCTAGAACTACAGTCCTGGTTTTGCGCAGGCAGGCAGTTCCCACAATGTACAGCGTGGTTTTTTAAGCGGGTGTTTCAGCCTCGCTGGTGCCGCATCTGTTTCCTATTTGACCAGGCTCCACCCCGGCGTTGGGCCCAAGCAAGAAATCGAACCCCGCCAAGCGTGCAGAGGGGGTTTGCTCAGGGTAAGCCGAGACAGGCCTGGCTGCTGATGCGCAGGAACGGCAGCCAGGAATCTCATGTTCGGGCAGAAACAAGAGGACGTAAGGGAGGGATCTGGAAGCCAAACCATGACGTACGTCAGAGCGCAGCGAGCTGATGCAGGAACGGACTCCGTTGTGGCCTCTGAAAGATAAACAAGGCCTGTGAGAGCCTGTCGTTCCTTCCGGATGGGTTTATTCAGGTTCAATCCTGGCTTAACGGTGGCTTTGGAACCCGCTTAACCTCAGGCTGAGCCAAAAATGAGCAAGCCACATTAGAGGTGTGAACCCCAGCCGTGGAGCTAGATTGGAAACCTTCTGGAGAAACATACTAGAGGGTGGAATGTGGAATTATAGGTATTTGTACGAGTTGATTGACCAGGATTGCCCGACTGATTAAGTGTCCTCAAGTCAGCGTTGACTCTTAGTGACCACATAGATTTTCTCCAGAATGAACTATCCTCAACTTGACTTTTCAGATCTCTCATTTCTTGCGGTTGTAATTGAATCCCTCCACCTTGCTAAGCTTTGAGTAAGAACTCTGGACTGATTTGTTCTGTGGTTTATTCATTTGATTTCCTCTCTATATTAAAAAAACAACAACTTTCTATGGCTATTAGACTATGAATAAGGAGTCTAAAGGTGTCTATAAATCACAGATATAACTGTTCTGCTTCAAGTACCTTGCACTGCCCCCCAGTTTCAGGGAGACCTTCCCCAGAGGCTTTTCCAAGTCATCGTGAACCAGGTAAATATCTTCAATGTCCAGGTTGTACCTTTCCGCTGACAAGAGAGAAGAGATGGTCAGTGGGAGAGATCGATCCAGTTGGAGACAACTGGTTTAAATAGTCTGTTGTGATGTTGAGTCCAAAGAAAGTACTCCCGCCGAGTTCTTCAGACCCAGAGACTGTAGGTTTATTGAGGGAATGGAGAAAAGTGGCATTTCCAGATATCTGATTAACTCTTAGGGTCACGGGAAGGAGATGACTACTAGAGAGAACAAGAAGTGACGTGAGAGCGTCATCAGTGGGAGATCGATCATCTATTCATCCACCCACCCAGGCTCTTTCCCATGCTGTATAATTCATACATTGCTCTATGATTTGTTAAGACAAAGTTTTTGTAAACCATGGTTTCTATTTTACTGTCTACTGCCACAAACTAGTCTAAAACATGTTAGCCTTGTGCATGTTGGGCAAGACCAACTGCGGGATTAGTTTATGGTTCAATTCATCGTGCGACCCATAAATGAATTGGGGGAACTGAGTAACCCAAGGTCAGACCAACCATGGGAAGCCATGTTGCTTGAACTGTAGTGTGAATCCCGTCATTGGTGGCATACTCAACAAACCACAGATGAAACGACCGGTGGCTTAGCTGCCTGTTAGGATGTGGACCTCGCAGAGGGAGGGGGCCATCCGCTGGCGAGGGGGGAGGTAGAATGAAAGCCTGTCGTACCAGCGGTGACCACAGAGACCCCATTCAGGTTCATGAACTTGCGCGGCTTCATCAGCAGGAGCTCAGCGTCTCCTAGACGGGCCACGGCCATATCTGCATAGCATCGCTTGTCTGTTTTCCATTGGTCAGCCACGTTCAGCTGGGAGGCAAGATGGTTCAGCACCGCCATGCCCACGCTGTGCCGGGTACCAGGGAACGTGTAGTTGCCCAGGCCGGCCACCTGCAAAGGAGGAGGAGAAGCAATGAATGGTCCAAAGGCATGGATTTACGTTGACGGTCGTCTTCCCTAACCCTCCCCAGATGTTCTGGAACAGATCATATTGTCCCCAAGCTTTGGACATGTGGCTGGGACCACAGGAACTGGAGGCCAAGCTGGGCAAGTTTTCCTAATTTCATTCCCTTTAAATCCAGTTTTTCCTTGGATGGAAACTATCCTGACGCTGATGGACCATTGAGGAACATTGCATGGTGAGAGGTGGAAACTGAGGACAACAGCGGCAACTGTTTTAATAGTCCCTTGGAGCCGAAGCTGCGATCTAATCTGAATATTAATGGAAGCCTGCGTCCAAAACAGCTGGAAGGAACAGCTGACACACCGCCCCATCTTTATTTCCAGGGCTTCGCCCTTCTGGACCCGCATATGGAGGGTTTCTGTTACACCGAACCGGAAGTCTAGTGTGATGGCTTCTCTTGCTTTACCCCTTTGGGTGAGTTGGCCCGCCCAAACCGGAAGCGATTAACTCCGGACCGGAAGGAGCCTCGCCATGATGGGGCTCGCTCGCTCGCTCGCACGCGGCTGGCTTACCATCACCCGTTTCTGGACGGTTGGTAGCTCGTCGCTGCGGTGACTCAGAGCCCATCGTAGGAGCCGTCCGAGGGGCTGAGAAGGCATCATGGCCTCTCCGGCCTGCCTCTTCCCCCTTCCCGAGGGCCCAGTTCCGGTGCCGGCCGCAAACTAAAAATAAACCCGACTTCGGCGGCGCTGGCTTTGCCTCCTGGCTAAGTTAGTGTGACGTCATCGGGCCTTTGGCCTATCACGGAAGCCGTGGTAGGAAGCGGGCAGGAGGTTTGCGCGGCCATCTTTGTTGTGGGCGGAAGCTCGGGTCTCTCCTGTAACTTCGCTGCGCTTAAGGTCAAGCGCAAATCTCAGCAATGAAAATGAAAAATGCTCAGGAAAGAGTGGAAGCTGCAGATGTGCAACTTGCTGTTTTTCACCCTGGATATTAAAGTCGCAGCCTCAGGAAAAAGTCCTGAGCAGCAATATATTATAATACTTACTATTTATGAACTATAAATTCACTAAATAAATAAATAAATAATAGGAATAAAAATGATAGGAATTTGGGGGTTGTCGTTGAAAACGTGGGACTCCTTAATGAAAAAAGAAGCTAATGGTTTTCTAGATGCAGAACTAGCAATAAATAATAAATAAGTAAAGAAAGCATGCTTTACTGAAAACCCAGATGACCTCTCAGAACAAGTGCCCCGCAAAAGGGCATATAAAGACGTTAACAATTTTGTTAAGTACAGGGAGTCCTCGTTTAGCGACCGCAATTGGGACCGGCCACTCGGTTGTTAAGTGAAGTGGTCGCTAAGTGAAACCATGACCGCGCTCATGATCTGACTTCAGCTTTCCTTCGCTTTACAGACCTGTGAAGGTTGTCAATGCGAGGATTGGTCGTAAAGTTACTTTTTCACCACTGTCGTAACTGTGAACTGTTGCTAAACGAGGCAGTCGTTAAACAAGGACTACCTGTGTTTGAGAAAGAAGTTTGGCAACTCATGAAGCAGCATAAAATCCTGGGAAGGCGGCACTCCCCTTCCACCGCTCTTTAATGATGCAACCGAGGCATCGTGTGTGCTGTTTCTCGCATCTCATATAGCCCTTTGGTGGATTTTAATCTTGCATGCTGCTTTGGGGATCCTTTTAGGGGAGAGCTGAAAGTCCAGGTGGCAATTTCCTAAAAGTCAGCGCAATGAGGAACACAGCCGCTAGGCAGAAGCTATGTCATGACTTTTTGGCTGTGGGTAATATCGGAACCAGAGCCCTCGCGGCCTCCCCTGTTGCGTGAAAAAGTGCCTTCAAAGGATTGCCCTAAACTAAAGACTTGGAAACGTGTCTTGGAAAGCTTTTTTCCCCTCCGTTTTGCTTTTGTTTCTAGCAGCCGATGGGAAGTTTGAGCCTGCGGAGCTGTTGACATAGAAACCAGAGGACGCAGATCGCGGAGTTGCAGGGCAGCGATGGAGGACGAGGAGGAGGTCGAGGAACCAAATGCAAAGGAGGTGAGTGAAAAGCTGCACCTAGCAGAGAGCAAATGGGTGGGACGGGACTAGGAGACGCACGGGTGGAGGGAATAGCACGTGCTGTCTTCTTGTGGTGAAGGATGCAAAATCCGCATCAAAATTGCAACTGCCGTTCTACCCATAACGATTTTGCAGAAATACCGAACCAGCTTCCTCAGAATGCATCTTCGCTTTTTTGAGACTCGTTCCTTCTGGGTGGGGATTGGCTTTTAAAGATGCCCTTTTTTGCTAGTGGTTTCAATAGGTTGGGTGTCCCCCTTTTTTCCTCTCCCGGTTAGGGTTGCAGCCAACTGGGGAAAACGCTCTGCAGGTGTCCAAAGACGCCCTGATTTTCTCATCCTTCCTACCCTACAGGAGGTGAAGATGACGACGATCATTTTGGGACTCTTCCCCACCGCCGTCACCGAAGAAAAACTTCACGAAGCCCGGGAAAAATCCATCACTCGTATTTTTGGGCCTGCGAAGACTTTGCTGAAGGTTAAAAACCCCCAAAAAGTAGGGGATTTTGAAGGCATTTTGCAGAGGAAAATAGAGGAGCAGTAAGTGTCAGCTTCCTCCTCCCTGTTCGTGATGCGTGAGGGTCAGCGAATAATCCGTAATTTGCTTGAAATGTTTAAAGCTCATCTTGAAACCGTGGGGTGGGGGGGGGGTTTGTATTAGTGAAGGCAACTGTGTCTTGGTGTGGTGGACTGATAGGCGTGTCGGGTTGGACGGCATCCGTTTGGGTCACTCCTGATTCAGTTTTGGATCGGGCCAAAGAGGATCCAGGCAGGAGTAACCAGAAAAAGAAAAGAAAGGGAAAACCAGCCAGGTCAAACAAGCAATGCTTTTTCCCTGACACGCAAAATAATCGGCACTTCCACTGTCTGGCCCGCCTCTAGATAGATAATCCGCCAGCTAGTGGCGTTTGCGGCTTGTTAGCAAAGCGTGGCTGAATAGATGTGAACTGAATGATGCTGTCTGCAGGGGCGAGTTGTTGTCCCTAATTCTTCGTCCAAATATTTAAAGGTGCTCTGGGCTGGTGAGAGGAGAGTGGGTGCCCGGTACCGACGTCTGGGGTTTACTCTTGTTTTTTTCAGCTGCCGAGAAGGTCACACGTACTTCTCCCAAGAGGAATGGGAGAAAGCCATCACTTGCTACACCAAAGCTCTGAATCTGGATCCTAACAAGGTAGCAGTTGGGGATGGGAGTTGGGAACCTCATTATGAAAAAGCTAAAATCATCATCGTCATCATCGTCCAAGTTGGCGCTGGTTTGTGGCCTCCTCCATCACCTGGGTGAGGTATCTGCCTTGCTCTGCCTGATGGTGCAGCTGGCCCAGCTGTTGGGACAGGATTTCCTGCCTGTACTGGGAAATCATCCACCAGGTTAGAAGCGCAGGCGAGGTGGACTTTCAGGCACGGAGTCCGTTGGGGGAAACCAAGCAGGGCAGGATACGACCACTGGTGCCAAGGGGCTTCTTCTGAAGGCCCCCGTGGGTTCTTCTCCGTAGGGCGAACTGTACGAGAAGAAAGCAGAAGCTTTTGTCCAGCTCTGCGACTTCCAGTCCGCTGCAATGCACCTTCGGAAGGTCTATCGTATGACACCGAGGGAGGATATCCAAGCACGCCTGGCCTTCATTTTATACATACAGGTGGAGTTGAGGATATTCTTGGAAAGGCCCCCTCCCTCCCTCCCTCCCTCCCTCCCTTCCTTCCTTCTCTGATTTCCTTCCTTCCTTCCTTCCTTCCTTCCTTCCTTCCTTCCTTCCTTCCTTCCTTCCTTCCTTCCTTCCTTCCTTCCTTCCTTCCCTCCCTCCCTCCCTCCCTCCCTCCCTCCCTCCCTCCCTCCCTCCCTCTTCTTTTCCCTCCCTCCCTCCCTCCCTCCCTCCCTCCCTCCCTCCTTCCTTCTATTTCTCCCACCTTTATTTCACATAATTCAAGGGGGCATCATGTGGGTTGGGCTGAAGGCCAGTGAGCGTGCAACTGACTGACCCAAAGTCACCCAGACAGTTTCCAGGCCTACGGGAGGACCAGAACTCCCAGTCTCCCGGTCTCTAATCCAGGGCCATACAAGTTCTCTCCTGATTTTTTCCTGGATTTGGAGAAGCACGAACAACGACATCCTTACTGTTTTGTAAGATTTCTTACCCTCTGCTTGTGCTAATGCCTTCCTTTTTCAGCATAAGCAACTCTTGCCTTCTTGTCTGGCATAATAAAGGTGTGGAGGATTCTGTGTGGAGTGGAGGAAATAGGAAGGGCAGTTTTCTGCAGCCTGGCACTTACAACTCCCATCCTCCTCCCCCTCAGGGCCAGTCTCTGTACGAGCAGAAGGTTTACCTGGACGCCCTCGAGTCCTTCACTCATGCCTGCGAACTCCAGCCTCAGAACACACTTTATCACATGAGGAGGTAACAGCGGGGTTAGGGTTGTTAAAAAAAAAATGAATTTGTTCCTGAAAGTTTTAAGACTGACGGGTCTTTACTCTGCCCGAGGTCGCACTCTAGCCTACAAGAAAATAGGATAATCAACCAGGCGATCGATTGTCTGGTTTCAAGAGATTATTTTTAAAAATAATGACAATAATAAAATGCCATTTCTGAGGGTGCCCTTTCTTTGAAGCCCCACTGATGTGAGAACCAGGCTCCCCCCGGTTCTTCGCCTCAGCCCCGTCCTGGGCAGCTCTCCCCAGACACCTGCTCCTGTTCTTCTCAGGCCTGTGGCTCCTCCCAAGAGCCAGAGAATCCCTGCCAAATCTTTTGTAAAGGTTAGGTTAAACCCGTGTCCCTTTTTCTCTCGCTCGCCAGCATCGCCTGCCTGGCTGCGATGAACCGATTCAACGATTGCCTTCAGATGGTCAACGAAGAGGTTGAACGTGAGAAGAAGAACGCAGATCTCTTTGTCCTGAGGGCTCGTCTCTATGAATACTTTGGGAAGGTGGGAAGCTACCTGGATGATTTCCTGGTTTGGAAACTCGGTCTCCCCTACCCGTTGGTCACGTACAGTTTGCCTGGTGGATGAGAACGCATTTGATGAAGCCCTTTCCATCTCTCCCTCTTTTCTCCTGGGGGAAGTATCCGACTAGCCCAAAGGACGGGGGTTTATCCAGTGAAATTACATCGCCTTCAAACTCTACCTGGATACGCCAGGAAGCAGACTCAGGTGGGAAGGGATGTCATACTGGTCTGCTCCTTCGAGATGTTCACCGGCTTCGGTTGACTTCAGAAATCAGTGGAAGATTTCAGTTAGGGGTGACTGTCAGTCCGAAGCAGAAAGCAGGGCCTTTCTAAGCAAGGTTTGCTGTTTCACCCTCAAAGGCTAGCCCCTGTTTCTGCAACATCCAAGAGGCCCTCAGGCTGGACCCGGAGCATGTCGAGGCCCAGCTCTTGTTGGCGAAGCTGACGCAGGAAGCAGAGAGGTCCAAGGATTGCGCCGTGACCTTGGCAGTCGGGTCAAACCTGAAAGCTGCTTTGCTGAAAATCAACCGGGCCATCGATTACAACCCCTTGGATGCCAACTACTTCCTCTTCAGGTACCAGCGGGTCTCTAGGGGAATTCCTCATGCATGGTTGCACGGTTTTGACCTCTTTGGACTTCTGGGCGTGAGCAACACCAGTTAAGAGAGGGGGGCTGGGATGGGGAACCAACTGGCCCTGCGTTTTGCCACTCAGATGGACAAATAACCGTTTATACCAATGAGTGACACAGGCCGAGTAACCCCGCCGCGATACTGCATCCCCCTTAACCCAAAAGGCTGGGTTTCTTGGCATTCTGATTTTCCTTTTGGGAGACTTCCACCGAGGGCTGAAAGTACGTCTAAACCCCCTGGAATCGCATTTTCTCCCTGAGGTCCTGAGATGGGCTGTTTTGTTTTTCTCCCCCCCTCACCTCCCCAAAACCCTTGCAACGTTTTTGGAAGAGGGAGCCTCCTGCGCAGGCTGAAAGACTTCAGCGCGGCCATCGACGACTACCTGAAAGCCGTGGAGCTGTGCCAAACCGAGGAAGCCGACGAGGTGCGTCGGGAGGCCGAGAAGCAGGTGCTGTTGACCTACAATGACTTTGCCGTTCACTGTTACCTCAAGGGCTGCTACGAAGAGGCGGTGCTGCTGCTGAACAAAGCCATCAAAGGGGAGAAAAACGAGTGGGGTCTCTACGTTAATCGAGGGGGTAGGTGAGCGCGTCTCTGCTTTCCTCGGTTCTTTTCCGCATGCTCCTCTGATGGTCTCCGCTGTGATGGAATGGACTTATGAAGGCCAGGCTCAGGGAGATAAGCGTGTTCTTAGCCCCCAACAGGAGTGTGGGAAGTTCAAGAAGATGAGGCTGGCATCTCCCTAAGGAATTCACGGTGTTGTGGCTGGCTGGCTGGCTTGGGAACTTGGGTTCAGTCTGGTGAGACTTCTGTCTTGAGGGGGAAGCTAATAAACGCAACAGAACTGTATTTGCATTGTCTTGTGGAGTTCTTTGGGCTGAACCTGACATCAATCTCCCCAGACTGAACCCTAGTTCCCAAGCCAGCCAGCCACAACACCGTGAATTCCTTAGGGAGGTGCCAGCCTCATCTTCTTGAACTTCCCACGCTCCTGTTGGGGGCTAAGAACACGCTTATCTCCCTGAGCCTGGCCTTCTTAAGTCCATTCCCTCACATCCGCACAGAAAAGGCCGCTGAAAGATTTTTGCCTGTCCCTTGCAGATTGTTTTCTGAAACTGGGCCAGATTAATTTCGCTATGGCGGATTACGAACAGGCGTTAGAGCTGCGTCCTTTGGACCACAAACTGCGACAGCGCATCGCTTGGTTATACGACGAGGCTGGATTGCAAGACTTCCGACACAAGTATGCTGGGATCCGCCTGGGATATTTGGCGTGAGATTTCCTGGGGGCCTGGGGATAGCCCTCGTAGATCGATCCCCCAGAGAGCTGATCCCCGCCTCCAAAGCCCCCGGTTTTTCTCCTCTTAGTCGTTTTTGCAACAATCCTGTAAAATGGACAACAGGGACTGAGATTCATCTGTTTCTTGACATGTGGGTTTTGGGTGATTTTTTAATCTTTGTTTTCCCAGGCAGTACCTGCAGGCTGAATCGAATTTCTCTTCTGCCGTGGAGAACAATCCTCGGGAAATGAAGTATTACCTGCACCGGGCGAAGAGCCGTATGTTTCTGCAGGAGGTCTTGGGGGCCAAAGAAGACATTATCTGCGCTTTGCTGCTGGATCCCACCAGGGACGAGGTGGGTATCGTGACGATTCGACTCTGACCCCAGAACGGAGAGCCTCCGACCGGGGGGCTGAATGTGACTCGGCTGCAACGTTTGTCACAGCCACGCCTGGTTGGAATCCTCCTCTCTGTGCGTTGAGAGAACTGGAGTGATTGTACGTACCAGGTCGCTCTGCACCTCGTCGTGCCCAGAGAAAAGACCCCCCCCACCCCGCTATTCTTCAGAGAGGAAGAGCAGCTCTATCTGGCGATACTCTTCCTTCAAGAGGTCTCCTGCCAGGGGGGAGAGATCATCCTGCAACGAGGGGGATGCAGGAATGAAATCTCACCGTTAACAGTGCCTCTTTCCAAGGAACTCTGCAGATACAGGATACAGTCAAAGAGAGGCCAGGCAGACAGAGATAAGAAAGTGCTCGGGCTTGGCTTAAATCATGCCTACATGAAGCCGTGGTTTGTTTTTTAACTACGTGGCACTTTTAGGAAACTGTATTGGGGGCTGGAAATAGCTTAACATTGCTCTTCCCTCTGTGCCACCGTTTTGCAGTCTCAAGAACTTTAAGATGTGTGGATTTCCACTCCCAGAATTCTGGGAATTGGCATCCACCCATCTTCAAGCACGCTGGCTGGGGAATTCTGGGCGTTGAAGTCCCACCTCTTAAAGGTGCAGAGATTGAGAAACACGGCTTGTACCCTGCCCAAAAAGAAAAATAATGCAGGGACGCCTTCACGGACGCCAGTGGAAGCTCTTTCATTTTGAGTGTGGCTTTTGAATTTTTAAAAAGGTTAACTGCTTTTAATTATTTATTTCTTCTCTTTCAGGCCCAGACACTAACATGCAACCTGTTTCCGGGGGAGAGCATCGACTCGCTCCTCAACAGCAAAGCTGGAGATTTCGCCAAGAGCCTTCTGGACCAAAAGCTCAAAGCTTTCCCTGCCTGCGAGGCCTTGCAGAGGTGGGGAAATCTCTGGTGAAGTTTATTTTCAGTGGGCCCAGCCAGGTTTGGAGGATGTAAATCAATAAAGCAGGGTCTACCTGGGACATCCAGGGAATTTTCTGTCAGCCAAGCAGGATTTTCATCTGGGGGCGGAAGGTGGGGGTTGACCTCTTTCCTCCCCGTCTGCCTTAAGGCCCCTGAACTCTGCAAGCCCCCGCCCAAGAGCAGATGGGAGTTGTAGTCTGCAGAGCTGGGAGGGTCCCCAAAGCAGCCACGTTGCTTTCTCTGCTCTCCCACCCTCCTGCAGGCCTCTGAAACCGGCAGGATCCGAATCACCGAGTGACGTGTACGTTCAGATTGAAGACCTACCGAAGGCAGAGGCGAAGGCAGAGGCGGCAACCGCAAAGGAGGAGGAGCAGATTTCCGAAGAAAAGAAGCTTCAGAGGAGACTCGCTGACTGTCAGCAGAAGTCGAACCAGGTACGTTTGCCCCTCGGAAGGAAAACCAGGTATTTTTCAGAGCGACCTGAGAACCGTTAACGGGCTGCGGAGGGTCACAGATCTAGGCTGGTGCCCCCTTCTTCCGGGTCATACGAAAACAGCCCTGGGTCAGAAAAGGAGTGCTGACGACATGGCGCCAAAATCTAAAGCATCAGGTTTACTATTTTATCCAGCTCTTGCAGCTGAAAACCCCGCAGAAGGAACTTCCCCCCTTAAAAAAGTTTCTGTCGCTGCGGCAAACAATTTAGTATATCTGGATACGGTTTAATCCAAATATTGCCTGACCCGTTGCTTCATTTTTTTCCCCAATATCATTTTCTTTTTGCAATGGCTCCGCCGTTGCCGTGTTTTGCCAAGGCTGGCTGTAATTCTGGGGCCAGGAGGAGTGAGAAGTAGTTCCTCGTGTCCCTCAGGGTGGCAAACGGGGTTCAGCTTTGCCTAGAGGTCCCCCCTCCCCGCCCGGTTTGCCCCAGTGCACCAGTTTGAAAGCCAAGAGGCTCACAGGAGCCACATCACCACCGCTTCACCCGGGCAGAGCTTCAGATGCTGAAGCTGATGTTACTGACCCAGACGCTTGGATTCCCCCCATGGCGTGGAAGGTGGGTGGAAGCGTGCTGTTGGGCTGCGGAGAACAGTCCGGTGTGTCTCGCAGGCAGACCAAGAACTGAAGGAAGCCCTCAGAAAGAAGCCGACGCTGGTGTCCAACACCGCCCGGGTGGACCCGTGCCCTTGCCTGCCCCCCAAGGAATGCCCCAACGAGCCGTACTGCTGGAGAAGGTTCCGCGAAGGCATTGGTCATTTTTAGGCCTGTCCGAAGCATCGCTGCGGGACGGAAGGCTCTCCGCTTTTCTCCCAGACACGTTCTGCTTTTCTAGTGAGTAAAAAAAGAGGATTCATCCTGCCAAACGGCTTGTCGTCCCTTCTCGCACAGCATGCATCTCGGACTGTTTAAAATAACCCAAGATCTGGGGTTGTTTTGCCAGATTTCGCTTGGCTAAAGACTTGTTTCTTTAACATGGAAAGCTCCAAAACTTTGGAAAGGGTGGGGTGATGCCATCCCCCCCTTGGGGGCTCTGGGTGACTTGGGGCAGGCCCACAGGGTAAAAGGTTCTGAGTGGGGCCGTCAGAACTAGCCCCAGGACAAACCTTTTCCCCGGTCGCTTCTTTCATTTGCTAAGACCCGCAAAGAACGGGCAGAAATCTCCAAGCAGAAACTTACTACTTGGAGTCTTCATAAAGTGTTGGGTTTCCTGCTTTTTATTTAAATAAAGCAACCTTTCGAAGACGTTAGGGTATGTCCAGGTTTTTCATATTTATTTTGTGTTAAATTCAGCATTAAGAAGGGCCTATTGGCGTTTTCCTGCATGCAGCAGAAAGACTACTCCCTCCCGTCTTCCCTAGAGATGGACCCAAATGTTTTTGCGCCAAGGATTTGATTCTGGCTGGTATGTCTTGTGATAGCCTGTTTTTGTTCAACCACCATACACTTCCATGATCACAAAATCACTCCTGGACTTAGACACTTCCTTGCCTATTTAAACCGACAGCACAGACACAGATGCTCTTTGGCTAGTGCCTTCTTCAGACTTCTAATTTCACATTGTCGACTAAAAAATCTTTTAAGGGTAGCTGCATCTTATGTAGCACTTAGCAAAACCCACGTCTGGGTTCATCAGGTTCTGGTTTACACAACAGGGTATTCCCTGCAAACCAACCAACCCACCAACCCTACATTGGAATTGCAACATTGGATACAAAAATCACAGTGTGCCTCAAGATAACGTTTGAGGTAGGATTTTAAGAATCGGTAGAAAATTAATTCCTTCGACGGCACTTAAAGTCAGGAATCTGTAAAACGTCCGAGAAGCTGTTTTAACAGCAGCGGCGATTCCCTCTTGATGCATCACAGCATCTTCTCTTTTGAATTAACCCATTTGATCGAGTCAGCCTAGTTCTTTGCTCTCTGGAAAGGCTGTTCCTTGGTCCTTTGGGTGAAGATTTCAGAACCCACAAACTCTCTTCCTTTGAAAGGAAGCCGTCAGCCGTCTTCCAGAAAGAAAATCCCTCTAGAAGAGGTCATAGGAAGAACGGGATGCGGGAAGCCACAGTTTTGCATCCGGTCGACGAGAAGATTTTCTCCTCTTTGGGGAAGTAGGAAAAGCTGTCTGCAACGCCATCGACGACCTCCGGGCGAGGGAGGAGACCCTGGCTGGCCATTTCGTTGACCACGCACTGCTTCACGTGGTGCCGTTTGAGGGGAAGGAAGGGCACGAAGATGTCGATCAAGTGTTGCTCAATGATTCCAGATTTCCAGAATCCACCTGCAAGAGAGAAGAAGAAATACAAGGGTGAACGGTACAGAACAGGCATGCCCCCTGCCCCACCCCAGTTTCTCTTGCCCACCAATGATGTTTGCTTCAGGGTCATTAGATTAATGTTGGCGTGGCCATTAAAGCATGCCCAAGGCCAGCTTTGCCAAATTGCGAAGGGGGCACTAAGTTGCAGAATACAGCAACAGACATATTCAGCGTGGACCAGTGTCCTGAATTCTCTCCTTGGCCTTTTCTTAGGGAGGTTTTAAGACCCCAAGCAACCCACCAGAGCAGGAAGTTTTAATCTTTTTTTGCTCCCCTCCCTCCGACGATACTCACTTTGGGGGTTTTTAGAGACCGCTTCCAAAATCGCTGGTTCCAGGTCCTGCAGACCGATCTCCTCCCGGTCTCTGCGGGCTCGCCAGAGGTCCAGAGCGATACGGTTAATCTGTTCCGCGCCCGTATTGCTAGCGTGCAAGACGTCAGAGGGAAGAAGCTGAAGCCTTGCGGAGGACCCACCTGCGTCCCCCCCCCCCACCCTAACCCATTTCGTTACCTGATAAACACGAAGATGGCTTTTCTGTAGTTGGTTCCAAACACCACCCAGGAAGATCCCAGGAACGGCAGGATCACATCGATCAAGCCCGGGTGCAGGTCATCCATCTCGTCGAAGAGAAAAAGGGACCGGCTGCACCGGGTCAGATTCCCCTGGATCCAACTTCTGAGATCGTCCTACGCAGGGGCAGAAAACATATCCACGTAGGGCGCAGGACTGCAAGCGAAACAGCGCCCACAAATGGCCAATCAGGATGAGCCAAGCGGGGGACTCCGGGTCCCATCCTCTACAACCGGGGGTAAAGAATCAGGGAACGTCCAACTATATCTTGAAGGCCATTCCAGATCTCTTTTGGACAGAGGAACGTTGGAAATCCGGTGCTTTCGAGGGATCAGAGAGCCCTCCGGCAGACGGTTGGCCAGAGCACCGCCTCGCCAGGCTGGCGTGCCCGCTGTGGAGAGGATTGCAAAGGTGGGAAGGGAAGGGAAGGGAAGGAAAAAGGGGCTTGGGGAAAGGAGCCAGCGTCGGTTACCTTGTACCGCTCGAGGTGCTCGGCGTGGGGAAAGTGCACCAAGGGGGAGAACCTGTGGACGTAGGCGGTCTGGAGCCCGGTCCGGAAGAGGTGCTGGACCAGCAGGGAGCTGAGGAAGGTCTTGCCCGTGCCCGTCCAGCCGTGGAAGGACAGCACCAGGGGCTTTGCGGGGTCGGGGTCCTGCACGAACTCCCGCAGGCCTTGGACCACCAGCTGCCTGGCCAAAGGCTGCCCCACCAGGCGGAGGGCCAAGTTGCACTCGAGCCCTGGAGGGATGGGGGGAGAGAAGACGCAGCGATAAGGGTGCAGCAGCTCGGCTGCGGGGGTCCGTTTCGGCCATAAAGGCCAAGACACATCTGCCGGGCGGGCACAAACGCGCCCCGGCTGTAGCCCGTGGCACGGGCACCACCCCTGTTCCTATTGGTAATCCTCCATGTGCCCCAAATTCCCTCTTCTCTCCCTTCTCCCATCCTCCCCAGACTTGAGCTATCAAACTGGCTATCAAACTAGGACTGATCCCAGAGGCTCCACCTCTCACAACAACCCTGCGGGGTAGGGGAGGACCGGTGCAGTTGGATGGGGACTTCGAACCTGGGCACTCTCATTGCCGTTCTCATCATCTTAGCCTACCTGGCAGGGCTGTTCCCTGGATGGAGAGGAGAAGCTATTGCCTAGGCGGGGGTAGGACTCGAACTCGCGTCCCTGCGCCCTCCAGCGGCCGCCCTAACCGCTACCCCACGCCCGCCTCCCCGCTGCAGCCTCCCCGCCCCTCACCAGTTAAATCTGGGTAGAATTCGCACTCGCAGGAAGCCGAGAGGCTGCAGTGCCAGGCGCTCGACGCCCAGGGGGCGCCCGAGAGCACCAGCCCCGGCAGAGGCGCCAGCAGCAGCAGCAGCAGCAGCACCACCAGCGGCGGCGGCGGTGGCCCTGCGTGGGCGGCCCCGCCCCTCTCCATCCTGGCCCTCTGCCTTCGAGAGGGTCGAGAAGCGCGCTCCCGCCTCCCCTCGCGCGGGCGCGGCGCGGGCGCGGGCGCGGGCGGCGGCGGCCGACTCCCGGCCTGCCCCGCGGCACGAGCCGGGCTCGCGGACGGAGAGCGAATGGAATTTCCCACTTCCGCCACGCCGCTCTGTGAAAGGGCGGGGCTTCACGGGGACGGGGCGGGGCTTGGGGGATTTAAGGCTCCGCCTTCCCCACCACCCTCGGGTTTTTTTGTTTTTTTTTAAAAGGGGCGGGAGCAAAACGGCGGGTTTTGAGAGGAGAGAGTTGGAAAAAAAATATATATATATACAGTATTAAAGCTAATTATTATAGCAGGAAGAAGCCAGGGAGGGAGAGGCTGACGCTTGAAGGGGAGAAAAAAAGTTAAAATTATAGAAATTGTAAATTATAAAGCGAAGAGGAAGGGAAGGGAAAGGTGCTGGAAGAGAAATGGGGAAAAATGAGAGTTTGGATGACTGGGGGGGAGGAAGTCGGGCCTGTATTTTAGGGAAGTGTAATAGATAGGGTGAGAAAAGTGGGTTTGGAGTAAAGAAATACAGTTACCAGGAAGGGAAATGAGGAAGTATCTGAAGGGAAATTGGTTGGGGAAAAAAACCCAAGAGATTTATGAGAGGAAGTTTGAGAAAATACTGAAATATAGGAGAGGATGAGTCGAAGGGAAGAAGCAGCTTGAAGGAGGTGGTGAGGAGGAAAAATGAAGGGGTTGTTGAAAGAGAAAATGCCTCGGGGAGAGACTGGAGGAGGAGTTTTAAAGGAAGAAGAAAATGGATGTAGACAAATGCGGGGATTTATTTAGAAATGAAGGGGAAGCAAGCGGGAAAGGGCAGGTGAGGCAAAGGAGGAGAGGAAAAGCCGAAAGTCAGCCTGAAGGAAAGAGGAAAAGGGTGTGATTCAGAGGAAAATAGAGGGGGAAAAAAAAAAATAGCTAAAGGGAGAAAGCCTGGGTGAAAACGTAAAGCTATCGAGGAAAAAAGGGTGAGGAGAAAGGAGGTTCTCTGAGGAGAAAAGCAAGCGCTGGTCCAAACGAATGATGGTCTTCCTCAAGCGAAGCCCTAAGACATGCCTTGGGGGATGAAGCCCTCCAACAACTCCTCTGATTTTCTAAAGCTGTAGAAATTGGCCAATTTCAATTTCATTGGTCAATTTCACCACCCCTAGGGAACTTGTTTCAGTTTCTAGTCAATTTCAGGCTTTCTTCCATTTTTCTGGTCAGTTTCACCCTCTGGGGAGGTAAGGCAGCCTGCTTGCTGTTTCCAGCCAATTTCAAGCAGGTCTCCTCTGGGGTAAAATATGCTTTTGTTACTATCAACCCATCTCCACATTTCAAGGGACTCGTTTGAGTGTTTCCAAGCCCGGGTTTTCTTAGAAGGAAAAGAGTATGAAAGCCTTTGAAAAGGGCAGGATGGCTCAAGGTTTATTTTTTGGTTTCTTTAGAATAAGCAAGGGCAATCCTTGGGCCATTTCTATTCTGGAGAATGGAAATTTCAGTTTTAAACAAACGGAGCCCCTGCAAGAAACTTGCATCTTTCCAGTTGCATCCTATGTAGGTTTACTCAGAAGTCAGCCCTACTGGGTTTAAAGGAGAGTGCTACTTTTTTAAGCTCATGCTTTGGAAGACAGAGAAAGAATATTTTTTTGCAGGACATAAAAAGGGTTTGATATCTGAAAAGATAGGTCATGCAGTCATAAAACAGCCCATTCTTGATCTTATCAGGGATAGTTCTCTCCAAGTGCCTAAACTACACTTTTCAGTCTGTTCTTGTTTTAAAAATGCACTGTTGCATTCTTCCCCAGTGGGTTTGTATACAGTATATCATTTTTTAAAAGACCAATGCAGCAGTGAGGAAAGATTTTTAAACTCACCATGAACACTACTTGAAGAAAAAAAGCATAAAAGTTTATTGTATGCAAGAATCAAGGAAACACACTCCATTTTATATGTACATTCATTTACAAGACCCAGAAGAACAATGTTAATTATTTACAAATGAGATTTGAATACATATGTATATATATTTATATGTACATGTACACCCCATATGGATTTTCTTTTTTAATTTACAGGAGAAGAAAAACTAAATATCCCCTATCCCCAGCATCAGAATGGAGGGAAGCGAAAGAAAAGAGACAAAGAAAATAAAGGAATATTACTTGGTAAATGGAAGGACTGAGATGGGGGCTTTGGGACTCTGGAAATGTAGCCTAACTTCACATGATGGAGCAAATTGAATGTAGAAGGAATGTTAGAGATGGCCAGTGATGCCCATGAAAACAGAAAAGCTAAATTTTGGAGTTGTCTTGCTGTCTGTGGGAGTGCCCTGCTACCCAGGTCCTTCTGAGGTCGGGGCGCTGAACAAACCCTGATCAGCCCCCTGGACCCCCAGAGACAGCTATGAACACTCAAAGCTGGTAAAAGCTGCTTTGCTCCAGTTAATGATGTGGGAAACCAAAGCAGAGGAACCCCCGAGTAATGAAAGGAGCAGGGAGAAGATTCCTGCGACCTGGTTTCAAACACCCCTGGGAGGCACCAAACTCAGGCATGCCCTGGTATGAATCAGTACTGAATTTTTACTCGGAGAATGTTTGCCTCCGTCCTAAACCATGCTGTGGATCTGCGATACAAATCTGCATGACCAATACCTAACATGCTTGGCCAGTGCGTCTTCCTCCATGGTTTGCAAGATTAACCACGGTCGCTGGGAGGAGCTCGGTGGCAGTCAAGTTTCTCAGGAAAGAAATCAACCCAGTCTATGGTTTGTTCGCTGATTGTCAGTATCTCCTGCTCAGAAATTCCTGGCTCAACTGCTTCGCTTTCGGTCCCCTTGACAGACAAAAATGACAACCGTGGCATCACCCCGGGCCTGCCTGAGATGTGCTGCTGCCGGAAAGCAAGCCGTAGGCTTGTTCTTTGTGGATCCGGCGCCCGTTGTCAAGCTACAGCTCGCTCGAACGCACCGCTGGCTCCAGCTTGTGGGACAGTGCTGTGAGAACCTTGTTAAACTTCTCGTAACGCTCGCTCTGGCTGCTCTCGGCTCCTCGGCTCCCCCATAACAGCCGCAGCTGGAATTCAGTGCTAAAGACCTCCAGGAGCTCTGGTTGTGGCTGGAAGCCTGCAGGGAAACAAGAATGTAATTAAAATCCTGCCCAGCGGGACAAGTTTACGCTTTCAAATTCTTTGCTGTAAACAGAGCTTACGCTAGTGAAGTTGATCGGTTGTGTTCTCACAACATGGTGCTGCACGCTGACTACCCATTAACTATAGTTTACATGCCACAGTTGGGGTTGCGACCAAACCATATTGTAGTTTTAGTCTTGGGCAAACAGTGTCAAACTATGAATGGATCTGCAATTTCCGCCCCATGCCCTTCGATCTGAATCCTGAGAAACCAATGCCCTCTAGTGGCAACAGGTCTCTCTTCCAAACCCCTCTCTTTCCTTTTCAAGTTTTGCCTGGGTAAATAAATCTTCTCTCTGCTTCAGGCATCTCTGTTTTACTGCTTCTGTGGGAGTCGTTTGGCATTCTGGCCACAGTCTTGCTTCTAGAATGACCTTGTGGATCTCTGGCTGAAATACGGAATCAAAGTTGGCGGCTGCCGAGTCCCACTGCAACGATTGACCCCATTTCAGTTATTTTTGCTTCATCTCTAACTGGGTAAGCAGGGTTTATGTTGTCTGTAGCAGCTTGAACTCCTCCAAATGCCCAGCTACATTTCCTAGGACTTCCCGCGTCTCCTCTCCCTCCATTGGCAGTGCCCTGTTCCTTTGTAGCCCACAGACTTAATTCTTATACATCTGGGGTGGGCTTTGGCCCGTATCATGTTCCATACCTTGCAGCTTCACCTCCGCGTTGGTGTGGTACAGTCCCCCGTGGTGAGCCACGGTGCGTGCTGCCTCCAGGTGGGCCATGACTACCTCCACTCCATGGTCCAGGTTCTCCCAGGGCTCTGGATGTTCTGGAAGTGCTGTGTCTCGCTCCAGGAGCGTAATGAGAGGCACGATGTGAGGGAAGGTGGTGTTAGAGAGGGGTGGTCCTTCTGGAAGGAGAAAGAGACGGGTTTGTCAAAGGAACCCGGCTGCTCTTCACTGCCACTTTCCCAATGGGGGCTTCTGCTTCTCAAAATATTAGAGGTCTTTTGGGCTTTCTGGATAAGATTTCTGGCTTCAGTGTGCTAGCTTCCCTCAAGTTGCCCCTTCCTGGTCAGGCATCATCTGCAATACTGCCTTGGAGGCAACACTTCGAGAAAGAATTGCAGAGGATGTTCTACTCTGGATTTTCTGCATTGATCTAAGTGGCTACACATTCTCTGATACAAAGGTTCCTTTTTTGCCTAAACTGCACCAATTTCAACCCTTTCCAGAATTTATAAATGAAGGGTTATGTTAATGCCTCCTACAGCCGTTGCTCAGTAGACAAGAAAAGGCAGATTCAGATAGTTTCATCTCAACTGATCTAGCTTTGGAAGATATCTCAGTTCCATTTCCACTGTACTTTCCATGGGTGAATTGAGGACTCTCCTTACTGTATAAAAAAAGCTCTGATTGAAAAGGCCCCTTGCCTAAAAACAGGAGGGCACCTGCTGTTCATGCAGAAGGCTCAGCATCAATCTTGGCACGCTTCTCTGATGAGTTAGGTCAGAGCTCAAAGAGAGTGTGAGAAATCTCTTTCGGCAGCCAAATGTGCAAAACAGACCCGGCGTAAGGCGCTTTTTCTATCGCGCAGCAAGCAAACCCAAGCGAATATCCTGTGTACAACAATACATGTGTGTGCATGCACAATTAAAAGGCTAAATGAGGAAGCGTAAGGCTTTGCTTACTTGCAGAGGAATTCTGGGCAGATCGGCTTTGTAACTGAACTCTTTAAAAAAGCGTGCTGATAAAGTGCCTGTGCAGATTCACCGAGGTCTGTATACGAAAGGGTGTCTAGCTCACCTTTTCCTTCATTGAGGCTCTTTAGAAAAGGCTTCAGCTTCTTCTCATAGAGAATGGCCCCCTCCGTGTAACGCTGGCGTAGAACCATCCAGGTTTGCTCCAGGCGGGAGATCTGAAAGCCACAAGAACAAGGGGAAATAGCTCGTTGTGGGGCAGGGATACTGACCTGACAGGCTATGGCAATGCCTTTATCCTGGGAGCCAAGAGCATGGCCTTGGCGAGCGAGTAGCATTTGGGGAGGGTGGGCATGGTCTTGCTGCTCAGAATATAAGGAGCCTGTGCAAGACTGGCTCAGCAGAGGAAAAAAATGAATCTGGCTGGAATGAACCTTAAACCAAGACTAGGCTGAGCTTTCCTAAGGCTTCAGTATGTTCAGGAGTTTTGGCTTTGGGCCCCAAATAGCCTTCCCCAGCCAGCACCTTCTCAACCTCTCCTCCCATGCGGCACGTGCAACGGATGAAGGCCCTTGTGGGTACCTGAGTCATTTCGAGTGCGTTCATCACAGCGGCGAAGCTGTACATGTTGCCCATGGTGCTCTTCAGCTCCGCCGCCAACTGGATGGTCTTGTGCAGAAGAGAGGCCCTCTCCTCCATGCTGCCTGTGCAGCCCAGAATGTCCACCGCGATCATAATGGTCATGGTGTGGAACCTACGGCGTAACCAGAGGCATTGCCCTCAGACCCCGGCCTTGTTAGCAGCTGCGGCCATCCGCACTGGCTGTTTCCAAGGGCTTCGAGCCTTGAGGACTAGGAACTTGCAAGCAAGCTCAGTTCTGTACCCAGCCCCAAATTCCATGTCTAAAAAGGTGGCAACTAACCTGCCGGATCTGTCCCCCCTCCTCTTTCCCCACCACTTCTCTCCTTTACTTTGCCCAGCTTTGCGCTCTACCTTTCCAACAGATCGAGCCGGAGTTGATGTCCGTGGGGCAGGGTGAGCAGCTCCATCCCCGAGCTCACGCCCATCAGCCTCTGCATCTCCTTGGTAACGCCCAGTATCCTAGCAACCTGCAACACAGAGGACAAAGTGGTTTAATCTCTCCGTCCTTGGATGGCGAGGGGCATCTCCGCAAATAACCGAGGAAGCAGGAATGACAATGACTCTAATAAATTCGCTTTCCTATCTCATCTTTCTGCGCTTTCCTACTCCTGGGAGGACTCGCACTGGGCCGTCAAGTCGGGTGAGGAAAAAACGGCCTTGGTGAGTAAAGGGAACCAAAGTTTCTCCTGCCAGGCCCGCTCCGTGCTATTGAACTGGAGTCTCTTGTGATTCCCCAGCATCGTTGCCCTGATGCTTCTGAAGCGCGCTGCTTGTTCTCCTGCCCTTTGCCTCTATGCGATAACAATAAATCTGCAGGTCGTGAAGTTGGGGGGTTAGACTGGCTGAAAACAGCTGCTCCCTCCTTTTCTCCCTCTGGTCCTGGCCCTTACACCCCCTCTCTGGGATGCCCTCCAGGAATGTCTCTCCCAATCATAGGCTCAGCTCTGAGCGGTTCACACTCCCCGTTCAGTTAAAAACAAGATCCGACATGGTCTCATCCTGTAGCCTTTGAAGAACAGAGGGCGTGCGGCCAATACGTGAAATAAAGACATCACTAGTGCTGCAAAATCATTGGGGGGGACCCACAGGAGACAGTAAGAAGAACCTTCCCCCATCCTGATGTCTTTCACATCTCCTGGAGATGCTCTTAGGTTTCTCAGCTGATAAGAGGAAGATTGAGAACCAGGCCCTCTGCTAGTACAGAAGTTTACGTTGATTTATTTCAGAAGATGATGTGCATACATGGATAAACCATCTCAAATCAATATAATCTGTACATAGTCTAAAAAGAGAGCCATCTCCCAACGCTGTTGTCCAGTGTTAAAACTTCTCCCTGCCAAATCCTCTCCAGAAGAAAACTCTTTTCCTAAAGGAAAATGAGGTTGGGGGGGGGAACTGACTTTGGGGGCCAGCTGTTCCACAGTGGTGGGGGGAGAAGACACAATAAAAGACATCCTCCAAGCCTTCCTCCTCCTCACCCATTTTCTGGAAGATGACTTATCTGGAGCAATCTGTCCTGGTTAGTGTGAGAAGGTGAGCAGATTTGACCCCAAGAAGACACTATTAAATTATCTTTCTCTGCGTTGCCACCAGGTGGGCTGAAAGAGAGTGACCCGAAGCTACCCAGTTGGCTTCCATGCCTATGGGAGGACCAGACCTCCCAGCCTCCCAGTTTCTAATTCAGCCCCTTTACCCCAAACAGCCTCTCTTCTTTATTCCTGTTCTAGTTTTCAAGCCTGCGGACCACCGCTTGGCTCTGAGTAAAGAAAGGACCAGAAGACAGAGAGGGGGAAAAACACCCCCACCCACCACTGATTCATTTTCCACAAACCGGTGCTTGAAATAAGACAAAACGTGGGGAGGTGGCTGAGCTACAGGGAGATGCGGCTCCAAACCAGATCAGAGGGGAGACTTAAATAATAATAATAATAATAATAATAATAATAATAATAGACTACTCGGTATCTTGCTGAGATTTGCCACATTCTTGCTCCCTGGAATCAGGCAATCCCTTCCCTCTAGCCATCTCATGAATTTTCTGCCCGCTACTCGGCAGCGATGTCTTTCCGAGAGGGACTGAATTGGACTTCCTGCTGATGCACAGATCGCCTGCAGCCCAGAGTGGTCTTCCCTGAGAGGCAACCAAGCGGATTGCCTGACCCAGTTACCGGAAAGGTGTGGAAAGGACCGGAGCAGAGCATCCCTTTTCTATCAGGCAACCTTAACTGCTCCCCCCCAACTGCCCCCCCTCCTACCAGGCAGTCCACTTGGGTGATATGCTTAGCGAGAGTCCTTGCATCTCCTTCCGCGAGGAGCTCCTTGATCTTCTTCAGCACCACCATTTCCAGAGGCTTATTTTCCACCGGAATAAGTAAGGAGTGGAAGAGCGCGGGGTTGAACGAGGATGTCCTTTCCACCACCGGGAGAACAAAGCCCACCATGTCCTGTTCCGGCCTCTTCCTGGGCCCGGCTTCTCCTTCGGAGCCGTTCAGGACAAGCCCTCGCTGGCACTCGTCCCCCTTTAGTCTCTCCACGTAGCTCTTGGCTGGCATCAGCTTGCTGTCAGGAGTCGGCCTGTCCCACTGCACCGGAGATGGAGGATGGAGCTGGCAGTAATGTCCTGAATCTGGGTCGCTGTAGCTGCTGGCAGAAGGAGAAGGGGATGCCCTGGAGCGCCCGTGGGAAGGGGTGGAGTGGGTGCTGTCCGACAGCTCACCCTTGCTGCCGTTCCCCTGGCACAGCTGCGGCTCGCTAGAGCGTCGGATGACGGGGGATGTCGGGGCGGCACCGTGGCCAGCTTGGCCCGCTTGTGGTTTGAGGCGAGTAACTGCAAAAAAGGAAGCCGAGAGGCCGATTGTCACAAAGCTTGGATGCTTGCAAGCCTGAGTTGAGAAGCGAGCCCTCGAGATGCAGGAGTCGCTCAGCGCAATGTTGCGCGGCTCCTTTGACATGAGGGCACGTGTGCTCAATTGAAACTGAAATGCACATTGTGGGGGACTTTGTGTTGAGAGGACTTGGGCCTGTGATGTGAACTAAAGTAGTGTGGCTACTAGCTGAATTCCCTTAGTACTTCCAAGAATCAGGAATCTTCAAAAATTGTGACAAAGAAGGGAATGTATGGAGGAATCAGTCCTAGGAAAAAATTAAGCTAGAGAATGTTATGCATGTTAACCCTGGTGAGGATAACCAAGGAGCTGTGCCCAGCTTCCAAGGGCTTTGGCTTAAAGATAAGAACTGGAGCCTTCTGAGTTTAAGACTTGAACTTTTAGGATAATTGCGTGCCCTGCGTTATTTCTGCTTTTGAAGAAAAGACCCTATTTGAACGGTTGTCAGGTCTAAGTGCGTGCTAAAAATAAAGAGTTCAAAGAGCAGAAGGATGTCTTGCAAGCCACCCTAAGACTGCAGACTGAGGAACAGGCGTGCAATTTCTTTCCTCACCCTCTTCTCCATGATGATGAAATACACCGCCTGTCTCTTTAAAACAACATGCTTAACTGGAGGCTGCTTTCGCGCACCTTAAGCTTGATAACCTGAACCTTGGCTCGACTCTTTGCGGTTCAGCGTTCTGTAAGAACCCAGCTGACTGGCTGGTTTGTGGTCCGCAGCTTTCTGCAAGGTAGAGCAGTCAGAGAAAAGCCAGGAAGCGCGTGTGGCAACGTCCCAGGGAAAACTCTGCCCCAGAGTTCTTGCACGCAATATCACAACACAAGGGACGAGAGGACCAAACCTGTGTCATGCCGTCACAACGTGCATTTTATCCCTTTGGTGTCATTGTAGTTAGGGAGGGGTTCCTGTGGTTGGGTCATGGTCCAAACGCAGAAAACGGGTTAATTCAGAAACCAGATGAAGTGTATTATGGAGTCACAGCTATTGTTTTTAAACTATATGAATCGTTTAAATGTGTATTTGATATTTTTGTACATATTAAATAACTTATGCAGGGTTTATGCAAATCCAACCCCCCTCCCCCTTTTTTTCTTTTCTTCTTCTGACACTGCGATTCCTACCAGAGCTATAAGCTGGAGTTGTTGGGGTCTCGGAGATGGGAGACATCGGGGAATGGAGGTCTTGGATCTGATCCACGCTGACTGCGCAGTTCCGAATGATATCCCGGTGATGTGGTAAGGAGACGCTAAGGGAGAAGGAGAGAGACATCAGTGCAAATCCGTCCAAAAGAACGGAATTGTAGCGTGGGAGCTGGGGCATGAAACCATGGGGAGGGCTCGCTTTGAAAAAAGAAACCTGGCTTAGAAACACAGAAATGTGCATTTCCTCAAAAGGCAGAAACTCAGATCCAGTTGAATCAACAGGCCTTCTTTCTCCAGCTAACCTCTCAGTTGGGTCTGGGGTACCACCCATTGCAAAACCGAGGATTCGCCCCTAAACTTGCCAGTCCCCCCTCCTGGAATGTGGGTGGGGACATCTGTAGACCAAGATGGAGCTTTTCCAAGGATATCTCCTTTTACCTGGTGGGACACCCATCGCTCCTTGTGATCTTGTCAGCAGTCAGTCCGTCCGTCATGGTGATGCTTCTCCTCTTGATGTGCCCCCCTTTCTGGCCAGAATGGCCATGTGGGCCACTGTGCTTCCCATTAGCAAGTCCGTAGCTGGCCTCCAGGTAGCGCAGAGGGAAGGTACGATTGATGGGACAGTAGAAGATGGCGCTGCTCTGTTCCGAGACGGGCTTACGGTTCCCTACGTAGAAGCGCACCAAGGCTGGGACGTTATCAAAGCTCTCTTGCTCGAAGAGGTACTGGATGTGCGTGCGGCCTTCGCCGGACTTCACCATCACCTTGTTGATCTTGAAGTGGAGGGGTTCGTTCCGCCAGCGGCACGTCAGCACGTAATCGCCCAGGCTGGTGAGTGAGTCGCGGATCAAAAAGTCCCCGTTTCTCTGCACCAGGCTTTCAGATACCTTGGAAACCAGATGGAGAAAAAGGTGTTAGCTGCCCTGTGGCACTGTACAAGTGTTTGAAGAAAGTCCAGGGGCAGGATTGGTCCTAGGGACGCTGCAGCCGAAGCTGCTTGCTCTTCTGAATGCCACGGATGCAAAGATACCAACAGTGCCTCTGAGCACCTGCAGAGAATATCATCCCTTGAGGATACCTAAAGCCTAGCCCTACACCTGAGAGGAGGAGAAGGAAACATTCAACACATTGCTTCGGTTTTAGAAACACCCGAGAGTGCCTGTCCCTGACTAACTGCTCCCGATACTGAGGCACATCTTGGCTACCCCTTTTCTTTCAGAAAAAGGGAGGGTCTCTCTGGGGGTCACATTCAGAAACCAGTAGTGACCTTTTCATCTTCAGAAGACTAGCTTTTTAGCTTCCCTTGCACTCCTTATTTTCTCCATACAATTAATAAGAATGCAATTCAGTCATCTATGGCATGCCTTCAGCGCTCCTGTCCTAGAAAGGCTCAACTACACGTTCCTCCATTTCTCACCCATCTAAGAAATCCAGACTGACGGATACCACCAGCACCACCACCACCAGCACCACCAAGGTGATTTCTCTCCCTTCTCTTGATCAGGCCCAGCTTAGGATCCCATTTTGGCCAGATGTGCTCTTGGCCAGAAGCTCTCACCTCCCGGGGGATGCGGCCGTGATACCAGGCGTGACTCCGCAGGTCGGAGCTGCTGAGCTTCAGCTCTTCTTCCAACTCCTTGTGAAGCTTCTCGGGTGAGGAGTCAAGGATGTACTTCTCCTTGGAGAACTGCAGAGAAGAAGAAAGGGGACCTTTAAGTCAGCCGCCAACCACCCATAACGAAAGGCAAAGTTTCAAAGTTGGGCCACCTCTGAAGAGATCTTTGTGGCATCTCAAAATAGAAGCTTTTGAAGGGAGATGATCCGAGGAAGAGGCAACAGGATTGATTTTTAACTGGGGAGGGGGGAGTAGGAAAAAAGGATGGGGCTCGTGGATTGATTCCTCAAAGTGAGCAAAAAGGCTGCTTGATCAGAGAGTTGACTCATTTTTGAAAGACAAACAGGAGGAGGAAGTAACTTGACTGACTCCAGAGTGCCATGCAATCTGGCCTGACTGCTGCAAACAACGTTTTCACCAGGCCGAGACAGAAAACCATTCTGTCCCAAGCCCTTTGAAGACGCAAGAGGAATTGCTGTGTTCAAGCACAGGGTGCGCAAACTGACTGGAGGCCGAAAAGGAATTGTGCACCGATGGTGCTTCTGGCTGGACAGGCTGTGGTTCAGCATAAACGGCGCAAAGCCTCAATTGCTCCCACGTGGTTGCCACGGTCCCTGGTACCTGGGAAGCAAGCCAAAAGGAAGCGAGCATGAGTTGTGAAGCGGTTGCGACGGCGAATGGCCGGCTGGCAGCAGACACGCAGCTGTGAGATCCGCTGGGTTGTCCAGCACTCGACTGGGGTGCGTTCGAGCACTTGGCTGGAACCGAAGCCTCGAACGAGCCTCTTCCAAAGGCTCCACTGCCTTCGTTGTAACACCCCCTCTCCTCCAGGACACAATCGCCCTTCTGCCTCTCCAGCACACAGCGGTTATTTGGGGAGATGCTGATGTGGGTCTCCAGAGAAGGGACCCTTTCTGGGGACATGGAGTTGGAGGATAGCCAACATTTTGCCAGCAGGCAAACACAGCAGGCCACCAGAAACCCCCCACCCAGTTTGACTGTACATCATAGCAGCTGCTTCCCTCCCCTGCTCTCCTGATCGGGAAGGGTCGGGGCAGAAGCTCCCCGTGCAGGAAATAGCACGAACCTGCCCCAGTCTCAGGAGAGGTCCTCACTGAGGTCCAGCGTTGACAGGGAAGCTGAAGGGTCATGGTGCCCCAGCTGTGCATTGCTCCTCCTAGGAGAGTCTGCCCAGCATTTGGTACTCTTTACGGCACCAACAACTTAAAAAGAAAAAAAACCCCAGGGCTTTTTCAGCTGCTGGCTAGGGTTTATTTTAAACAGCCTCTGTGGTTTTAGCTTTTTTGAGCTGTAGGGTTTTTGGGTTTGTTTTAATGTTATCGCTGTATCTTTGCTCGGTTGAATTTTGCTTGCAACCGTGAACGAGTTGTTTACTGCGCATGTATGGAGCGAGGGGGGGCCCCCCTGCGTTGTGAGAAGGCCTGGAAATGTTGCAATAAGACAAAGTAATATTTGGCACAAAGGCACGATCCTCCAGATCTTATTTAGGGAATAGAAACCCACTACGGCGCTCCCCAAGAGAGGCTTTCTGCTTCAATGCAGGCCAAGAGCATTATTTTCGCCCGGTTTAACAATGAGAAGACTGGTAGATGACGGCGTCGCTCAGGGCAAAGAGTGGATTTTTGTCGTTTGCCACCTAGCTTTTCCTGTCACATCCAGATTTAAAGCCATTTTCTGGCTCGCCGTCTGCCTAAATGAGACAATGCAGCTAACAGGTCTGAAACAGTGCTATGCAAACTTCCTTGCACTCCCAACACGTTTACCAACAACAGCATGTGTGTGCGTGCCTGCAAAGTCTTATTTCATAGGCGTGATGTTACCTTTACAAAGACGTGGAAAATTAACATGGTCCCAACCGTGGGATGGGAAGACGGACCCTGCTGAGTCCCTTCAGAGGCTTAGTGCCCCAATGAACTAGTCAATGTGAGCGCATTCAACTGAAGAAAAAACATGAAGATGAGCCTTGCAACAGAGCGCACTGAGCACATGCAAAATTCTTCCCCTTCTATTTCCTTTGCCGCCGCTTCACTGATCACTGTGGTGAAGTGGTTAAGATGTTGGACTAGGATCTGGAACAACCAGATTTAAATGCACCCTGGATTTAAGACTTTGGGGGCAATCGCTCTTCTAGTCCAACCTCCTTGGCAGACCGACATCCATTCCTCACCACCGCGATGACAACATGCGCGTGATGACACTGCAACACAAGCTCTGCTGGTTTTGCACTTGGGGCACAAGGCTGCCCGCAAATACGTAAGGGACAGTTTCATCAGGGGCTCTGTGCCATCCCTGCCCCGCTCCCCCGATGCCTGCACCCACTGGGGAGTTGTTATGGGGGAAACAGGAGGAGGGAATGTCGGATAAGCTTTCTTGAACTCGTGGGGGAAAGCTAACAAACCAGCTCTCTTCCACAAAGGGTTAACCCCCTCTGTGGGTGAAGCCTGCTGGGGTAATGAATAATAATGACAGATTTAGATAGGAAACCTTCTGCATATAGATGAGTTTTCCCTTCCAGACCAAGCACCTGAGCCTTAAGCATACAAACCCACCCTCTCCATTTCTCCCGGGCCTCTCGGGGAAAGAGAAGGCAGTGATGTCATGTCTCAGCTCGGTGAATGTTTATGGCCCAGGCCAAAGGCGGAGGAGAAGAACAGGCCCGGGCGCAAGGTGGACGCGTCCCCTTTGACAAGACTGCCCCGGAGGAAGTTCAGCTGGAGGACCAGGGCTCGCTTTCTCTGCGAGTTTGATCCCAGCCGTTTCTTCCACGCAGACGGGCGTGTGGGGCTTGGCCCCATCCCGAATGTCCCTCTCTTTATCCATCCCTTTTCTCGCTCTGAATGCTGCATCCCTTCCCTGGCCTCCCATTGGCTGTCAATGATGTAATTCTTTCAAGGGCTGGGTGCGCTGCCATTGGCGGGGAGAGGCAGAGATGCTGCTGTCAGCTGGAAAGGAAAAAACACCCCAAGTCATTCATGCAGAGTTCATCGAGGCACGGAGCCAGGCTCACAGACAGGTGGAAAGGGATCTCTGGGCCGAAGAACAGGTGGATGGCTGAGGAGCTGTGGGGAGACAGGTTGGGGGCAACGTGTCCCAATGATGTACCTCTGCACGTGTGCAGTGATCCATCTCTGGAAGGACCCACTTTGGAAAAAGCTCCAGCAACCATTAGTGGTTCACATCAGCCTTTGTTACCCTTGGAGAGAGAACGATCACGCCTGATCCAAGAGATCCAGAGGTTTAAAATGGGGCCCTGTCCTGTAACTCTGGGGGCCTGCAGAACCCCAGTCTTTGATGCAAAGAGGATGCGGGGGGGGGGGGGAGGATCCAGCTGCAAGCGATGCACAAAAATGACCCGCCACTCGAATCGTACCTCTATGTGGCAGTAAGAAGGTGCCCCCCACGCTGTAAGAAGCATATCCTTTATTTCTCATCCACCTGAAGGGAATTTCACATCCTCTTTTGCAGCTGATGAAAAACAAAACTTGCTCCAAACAGAAATCAGGCCAACTTCGCTCTGTTTGAGTTGGAACAGGGCTGGAGTGGGTGGGGGAACGGTTCCACAATAATGTTGACTGCTGAAGATCCTAACCTCCATCTCTAATATTGCAACCCTAAAAGACTGGGCTGGAAAAACCGCCCACTCTGGGTGAACTTTCCAACAGGCCAGCTTAAGCCATATTGCATGAGCCAGGCCCATAAGTTCCTTTTCTTTCTTCTTTAATATATTTTCATACCTCCTCTTGCCCCCATCCCACAGAAAGGAGAAGAAAAGTGGGTGTCGAAGGATGAAAAACAGCAATCATCCAGATTTCAACCCGGTAAATACCAACTGTCCATGTTTCAGATAGCTGTTAAGAAGGATGTAAAGAGTTGGGATAAACTTCTTTCTGGGCAAGTCAGCATCTGGGGCTACCTGATCAATGGGTAGAAGAAACCAAGGGGTCTCCAAGATCAAATCTGGATAGACTTCAAGGGCAGCAAATAGATATGGAATAGATGGCCTATTTTCTGGGTTCACCTATGTGGGATTGCTGTAAGACTCCCAGAGAGAAATGCTAAGAATGGAAGAAAATCAGTGCTGAATCAGAACCCAGAATTCTTCACCTTGGCAAGATAGTTCCTGCGTGAAGAAATGAAGGCAAAACGATTATCTCCTGTTTCTCTAACACTGAAGAGGGGGCCTCCACCTAATCTTTGCACCAATACCTGAGACTACACCTGTCCTCCTCCATAAAATACCCAGCAAATTTCTGGATTGTACTAAGGGCTAGCCTGTCCTGCTGAATTATAAGCCGAGGAGCAAAAAGTTGCACGCTAAAGCAAAACATTATAAGTCATCCCCCAGATCTGCTAGTCTGGCCTTTCCATGAAGGTCAACAAAAGAATATTGCAGAAGAAATTTCATTTATCTCTTCACTGCTGCCCCTAGCCAGGCTTCATCGATTCCCTCCCCCATCCCCACCCCCTGCTGCTTAACAATATTTAGACCTGGTTACTACTTGGAGGGGAGAAAATCCCAATCCTTAGATGTGGGGGGGGGGGAACCTCAGAAGAAGATGTTTCCATACTATTTCTAAGGAGATACACCCATACAAGCACCAGGGAAACTCCACTCACATTGGGCCAAGCCATTCCCCCCAACTCTTTCAAGTCCTATGGATTCTAGCACAGGGCTTCTCAACCTTGGCAGCTTGAAGATGGGTGGACTTCAATGCCCAGAATTCCCCAGCCAGTTGGGGAATTCTGGGAGTTGAAGTCCACCCATCTTCAAGCTGCCAAGGTTGAGAAACACTGCTCTGGCATGTCAGGCAAAATCTTGTTTTCAACTTAGCTGGTCTTAAACTCTTTTAAGCACCATGGAGAGTTCTGTTGGGCTGCATCAAATCACCACCATCCTGCTTTTGGCAGCCCCTCCGGCAGGCAGGTCCTCCTGGTAACCAGGTTGAAGCCATCTGCTCCATCCAGTTGAAGCTATCTGGATGGTTCTGCTTAAGAGCCACTGCTAATTCCCGCCTGGCTACTTCATGCGTTGGCCAGCATGACTAGGAGCATGCCAAAGTCTGCTTAGAAAAGGCAAAGATGTGAGCAGAGAAATCCCCCTTTGGGTTTTTCGTCCTGTTTTGTAAGAACATAACCACCAGCCTCTTTAGTGAGATGGGAGAGGTTCTGCCTAAAATCAGCCCCATTTGGAGAGGAGGGTCCCCAAAAGCTGTGATGCCATTCAGAGCAGAAACCAGTTTCCCCAAAGGGAGACCCCCTCTAGAAACACCCCCAAAAAGCAGAACCCAAAACTGAGAGCAAGCGGGAGGAAGACCTGCCATTCAACGCATGATCAGCTGCAGCCCGGGAGTGATAAGAAGATGCAAATTTCAGAGGGCTGTTTTCTGAGTCCTGCATTTCCAATGACATCATAGGCAAATGATCGATTTGGAGAGAAGGAAGCCCTGCGTAAACTATATTTGGGGGATGTTTCAGAGGGAAGAAATCTGAACACAGAATTATTCTTCTCTCTGAAAGAAGCAGGGCTGGAATCTAGGAACACACACACACACACAGGTGCCTGTGTGTTAAATGCAACTATCTTTTCTGTCATTTCAATTGGTCTAATGTGTCAATCTTTTTTTCTCTAAGGGGCCATCACACCTATCTTGGTGATAGATAGATAGATAGATAGATAGATAGATAGATAGATAGATGATAGATAGGTAGATAGATAGATAGATAGATGATAGATAGGTAGATAGATAGATAGATAGATGATAGATAGGTAGATAGATAATAGATAGATGATAGATAGGTAGATAGATAGATAGATGATAGATAGGTAGATAGATAGATAGATGATAGATAGGTAGATAGATAGATAGGTAGATAGGTAGATAGATAGATAGGTAGATAGATAGATAGAGAACATCTACCTTTATCTATCTATCTTTCTTCCATAGGATGTAGGCTTCAGGTCGCACTTCCCTTCTGAAGAGGCAAGACTGCTTCTCCCATTGCTGAGTATCATGGGAACTGTAGTCCAACCTGCCCCCCCCTTTTTTTCTGTGTCTCTATTATTCTGGTTCCTGCATGCCCCAGGGATTCCCTCTTTGCACATCCTTCTGGATACACCCAAGCTGGAAAGAGAGTATTTCTATCTCTGCAGCTAGGAGGAAGAAAGGGGGTGGGGTGGGGTGGGGTGGGGGGCACACATCCATCTCAGCTTGGCTGTCCTGGGGCGGGGGGACCTTTTCCTGACCCCTGACATCTGCAAGCAGCACGGCCCAAAGAGAGAAGACGTGGGGAAGACACTTCCCCATAGAAAGGATGCAGGGTGGGAGCTGCCCCACCCACTTCGAATTTCTGCACAGAAGTAAGAGGAGCAGGTGTGTGTGTGTGTGTGTGTATGTGTGTGTGTTTCTACCTGCTTTTCTTGCCCTTAAGGCAAGCCAAGCCAAGCCCTTCTCCTCTGGCAGGCACCTCCATCCATCGCCCCCCCTCCCCCCGGAAGGCCATCGCACGCCTTTTTCAACCAGTACCCCCAGCTGGCCGGGGAGGATGGGGCTGTAGTCTGAGCACCTCCTAAAGGCCCTCCGGGTTGGGGGTGACTAAAAGCAGCCGGCTTTACCAAGCAGAGCGGGGTCACCTGGAGGGGCCGAGAGATGCTCCCCCTTCCTTTCCAGCGCCGGGTTCCTGCAGAAGGATCCTGGCCTCAACGATTTCTGGACGGGAAGAGGCAGAGAAGCCCTTGGACCCAGGAAGAAAAATCAGCTCGAGTCCAGAAGGCTCCCCAACCCTTCCGACAGGAGCGAGCATCAAGGTGCTCCCACCTGGACCGCCGCCGGGAGCAGGTCGGGGCGGGAGGCGAGGTCTCCCCACTCCCCCCAACCGTTTCTGCAGGGGAAGGCTCGGCTGGGGAGCGAGGAATCCCCCGCCCCGGTGGGTCGCGCTGGGTCCCGAAGTCTCCCTCGCGACGCCCCCCGACTCCGCGGGATTCCGGGGCTGCCGGCCCCCCTTCCGCGGCACACAAAGGAAGCCTCTGCAGATCGGAGGGGACCTTTCGGGGAGGCACGTCCCTGCCCGCCCCGGCCAGTGTGGTGCCCCGGGGCGCCTGCCTTCCTCCCGGGCGGGAGAGGGGCGCCCCGCGGGAAAGCAGGGCGGCGGGGACCCACCCTGGCTGCGCGCAGGCAGGGAGGCGCGAGGGGTCCCGCGCGGGCCGGCCGCCCCCTCACCTGCACTTGCATGAAGGAGCCGCGGTAGAAGCAGCAGGCGGCGGCCGACAGGGCGCTCCAGAGGCTGCAGCGGTCCGTCATGGCTCCGTCCGGCGCGGGCACCCGGCTGGAGATCCGCTCCCGCTCCTGCGGCGGCGGCGGCGGCGGCGGCGCTTTAACTTCAGCCGCGGTTGCTTCCCGGATTACCTCATCCCTCGGCGGGGGTGGGGCGGGGCGGGGGCGGAGCCTACGATGATGGGGCGGCGGGGGGGCAGCCGGGGGTCCCCGGCCTCCTCGCCGGGCCGGCCAGGGCTCAAGACGCAGCCCAGTCGGGGGCTTTGTCCGTGCTGCTCCCTGGGCCGTATCTCAGGACAGCCCCCCAAGCTCAGTCACTTTTTTCACACACCCCTTTTTTTTTTTGCTTTGTTCCTCACTTGCCCCTGCTGCTCTGGTGTCCTTCGGGGGGGTTACAAATGCCCAACCTCCCCTCTGACTTCCTCCACTGTGCTGCCAGACCAAACCGCATTCACACAACCTCCTAAGACCCTGGGGTGGAATCAGCGCAACCCATCGGCCTTGCAGGGGATTTTTTTTGCACTGCTAGGGACTTTTTTAAGCTCTTCAGTGCAACCAACTGCCCTGGGGCTTCCTGGTGGTCTCCCATCCCACTCCTCCTACAATCAAACTCTACCTAGCTTTGTTAAGACCAGCCAAAGCGGACTAGAGTCTGCCCCTTAGGAGGGGAAAAGTGCCAAATGCAGAGGATCCGCTTCCAAACAGTTCTTGCTCTAGGGAAACTAAAACTCGAACCCAATACATTCGGAGCCCCAAGCGTGCAAACATCATTGGTTCTTTCCCCCACCCACTCTTGCCACCTTGGTGACATATTCTGGCAAAATGTCCAGGCACAATTCACAAATGCAGGGGCGAAAGAGGCATTCTGGAGAAATTTAGAGAGGTTGCCTATTCTCCCCCCCCCCCCCCCCCCCAGTGTTTCTGGGCTGATGAACTCGACCCTGGCTGGCATTTAAAGTTTCCAGAGGCAAAAGGCATCATGCAGAGCTGTGGGGGGAGGGCCCCCCTAAAAACAGACCGAAAATACTGTGAATCAACACGGGAAAGTTAGAAAGAAGGATCTGCACTTCTTAAAACAAGCCAAGGCTGTTGCACAAGAGAAACTTTGTTCAGAAGCACCCTAAAAGCTGGTCTGTTCCCCATTTATCCATTCGGATGCTAGGCCAAGTTGAAGAGCGGATCTCCGCAATGGGAGGCTCTTCCCAGAGACCCCCGTGGTCCCCAACTGCAACAATTAAACAGGGGGAACTTGTTCAAATGCTAGAAAAGTTGCACCCGCCCTGTTTCATTATCATTGCATTTCAGGGCGAGTGAAATGAACTGCATTTCCTCCCCGCCCTCCTCCTCCTCCTCCTCTTGACATGTAGCTCCTCAGATGTGCAGGCTGTAAGGCTTTCCTCTGATCAATGCAGCTTGCCCTCGGCTAGCTCCAGACTTTGCCAGGTTTGGATGGGCCCCCACCCCAACTTCTTGCAAGCCCCTCTCCACCCACCTCTTGGCTGGAGCCGTTACAGAAACGGCTGCCTTGGCATTGGATGGCAATTACCATCTTCAAATCCCCTGCGTAATGTCAGGCATTAAACTTAATGTAGGGTTTACCCTAGGCTTGCCCTTGGCTGATTCTCCACAGTGCTGCATTAAACATCACGTGGATGTTTTGAGTTTTCCAGCCTCTGGCTCTTTCTGCTCCAATGTTCTGTTAGGGATTCCAGACCAACTGGAAAAGCTATTGGGGGGGGGGGGCGTCTTTTTCCCCAGCGCAAGCTTTCTTAAGCCACTCTCCTCCAAAAGTGGGGTTTTAATGCCCATCATCCTTAGCCAGACACCAGGAGAGACAGGCGCTGTAGTCCAGCAGACTTGGAAGCAGCTGGGACGGGCCCTAAAGAAATTGGCGGGGTCTTCATCGGCCTTTCGGTCAGCAAATGGCAGAAATTGGAATGATGGAATTAGGGCCCACTTAAGATTAGGAAGAGGCTTCAGGGCCTCCCACCCCACCCACTTCAGCAGCTAAAACCTGCCTGCCCATCTAAGTAAGTATGTTTTTACCTTTACCTGAGAGACAGAGAAGGATAGCCTTGTTTCCTGGGGCAGGGGGTTCCACAGTCCGGGAGCAGCCCCCGAAAAGGCTGCCTGTCTCCCGTTCCCACTAAACATGCTTCTGGCGAAGGATTCCCCCAGAGCATCTGTACAGCAACCAGGTGCTTAAAAGGGGACCCACCTTCCCATTTGCTCCCCCAGGTATACAATGATCTGATAACCTTTCGTCAGCCAAAGGCAACTCTTAACATTTTCTTAGGGGATCATAACATGGGGGGTGGGGAGTTTGAGGATTTTCATCATTTTTAAGGGGGACGTGCCTATGTTAACACCGCTTTTATCATCAGTCAGCATCTCCAGCTGCCTGACGGGTGGATGATAAAATCATGTTTCTGCCACGCGTGGTGTCTAATCTGGCACCCAGGAAACAACTCAATAACCTCCTTTCTGGGGAGGGGGGTTAAATGGCTAAAAATACAGAAGGAAGGCAGAAGGAGTAGAGCAAACTGTTTGACCTCTGGCCAACAAGCCAGAGTGCCTGAAAGGTAGCTGGGGCATCCATCCACTGCTTCCAAAGAAGCCTGACTCATGGGTCACTTCCTTCTCTTACAGGCCGCCCATAAGATTTGGAATTATTTCTAAAGGATTCTAAGAATTATTTCTTAGAGTGCCGTCACATTGCTTGGTCTTGTTTTGAGCGCAAGCCGTGTTGGGGAGTCGTTTCTGGTGTCCCCAGAGCAGGCTGCAAATTGCTCGCCCTCCCTCCTCCCATTAAGGCTGCAATCGTAATTTCCTTGCCTAATGTCCCAATTCCATCTGTCGCACCAGGGCTACGGCTTAGTTGGAGGGGTTAAACGCCTGCTTCCAGCTCTGGCGTTAAAAGAGTGGGCCGCTGGTTGCTCTGCAGAGCGACACTCAGCTTCCCGGAGCCGTGGACGTGGCCCTCTGCCCCCTTGGTTCTTCCTCGCTAAAAGCAGAGATGCCAGCTCTTCTCCCACCACCCGTTTTGGGGACTGAGGGAGAGAACAGATGGCAGCTGTGCTGGAAGGAGATGCCAGGCAGGAAGAATGTTGGCAGGACTAAGCGGTTTGAGAAGAATTCTCACCTTCTGGTTGATGCTGGGCAGCAGCTGAGCAGGGCACCTTCCTATACAGAGGAGGAAGATGGCAATGCCTGCTGAAAGCTTATTCTGGTGCCATGTGCAGGGACGGGCTGCAAGAGAAGCTCTATCTTCTAGCCTTTGTGGGGCAGAATAATCAAGGTTTTTCCGGGGGGGGGGAGGTCCACATCTGTCAGAACTGAGTCCCCCCCCCCACTCTCTTTCTGTTCTCTCCTGGAGGGGAGGAAGGGGGCTGGGCACAGGCAGATTTTCCGAAGGAAAGATAGATGGTGCAGGTTTATCCACTGGATGGATTTTAGCACCCCATGGCACCCGTGAGGCTCCATGTGAAGGCTTCAGATGCATCTAAGTGTGCAACGAAGAAAGCGCACAACTTTCTATAGGCAGAAACATCTGGATTTTGCTCCAGACTCGATGAGAAATGTGAACAAGTCAGAGCAAGCGGTTGGCACTTCCTCGCGGGGGCTGTTCAGAATTCACTCAACAGCCCTCAAGCTAAGTCCACCAAGGGTTTTGGTAGAACCCAGGCTGGGAATCCTGGGTCTTGTAGCTTCAGCACATCTGGAGGGCACCAGCTTTGGGGAAGCCTGGCGTGGTGCTTTTGAACCCTCCAGTTTCTTCTCTTCAGGACATGAAAAGTAGCTTCAGGAGATACGCAGTGCAGGACCTGGCTCTCAGCCACCTTAATCTGCAACAAACCTCCCCGTGTACACAACAGTGGGATCAAGGTTTTGGCTAGTGAGCGGTCCTCCAGTTCTCAGGAATGTTAATATTTTGCTGAGGACACGCTGCAGTGTTGGGCTGCATTTGAAATGGCTCCGCCTGTGCCCATTTGGAGCTGGCCAACGGAGCACAAGGGTGTCTTTGGCCCCAGGAATTCCAGAACCAGCAAATCCGGGGATTTGTTTCTGTCCCCTTCAGCCTCCAGACCCTGTGTTTTTCCAGCCCATTCCCAAATCACTTTGCAAATTGAGAGGGGGAAAAGGTCTGCACAGAAATCCATATGCGCTATCAAGCATGTTTCAGCTGATATATATTATCGTCTAGAGTTATTATTAGAGTGGGCATGTTTGGCAAGCAGTTTTTCTCCCAACTAGAATTTGGGTTGCACTTTTCCCCATAACAATCTGTCTTTCCCACTATATTGCGTTTATTTTCCCCTCTCCCCACGTACTCACCCAGTTTTCTGTCATTCTCTTTCCAATAATCAGCATTTTCTATCGACTGAACTTGCCCTCTTCCAACCCACTCCTGCCCGTCTTTATGTCCTTCTGCAACATTTACACCCCCTACTTCGCTCTTCTGTCAGGGTGGGTGTTCTGTGGGCTGCCAAAGTTGCCCCCCCCCAATTGTCACGCCATGACTATTGTGACACGGGCTAAAGCAGCAGCCATTCAGCAAAAAATCCTTGTGCAACGGTGGTCAGGAGGGCATGCACGCGCGCGTGGCGCAATCTCCCTGCCTACGGTGATGGGATAAAAATCACCCGAGGGGAGTCAAAAATGCAAGAGGTTTAAGCCAAACAAATGAGGGGTGGGCATCGAAGCTCACTCCTTGGAAGAAGGGGCACATTTGGGGCATCTGTAAGATTCACACCCCCTAGAATCCCAGGTTACCTAAGAGGAGAAGGGAGAAAGACGGTTCCTACCTTCACATATTCGCTTGAAGATTCTAGTCCGTCGGAGTGCCTAGAAAAAAAAGAGCAATGTTGTAGACGGGCAGGGTCAGCCGAAATTCCGGCCATTTAGTTGAAGCTTAGACGAAGGGATGTGACTAACGTCAACCAACAGGAGACTGGCACGCTGCAGATATTTCCATCAATGAATATTCCCTCTAGTTTTGAGCTGCATCACTTTTGAAACCCCAGTTAAGAATTCATTGAAAGCCTTTTCGTTCTGTGCATTGCCATCATCATCATCATCATCATCACATTAGTATTGCATCGTGGGGCATTTTGCTCATGACTCTGAATCACAGATTGCACTTTTTCCAAGGCCTACTGTTCATCTACCTCTTTGTGTTATACCCGGTGTCCTGAATTCTCCATTCTCTCAATCCGTGGTACAGCAACCCTGTAGAGGAGGCTGATACTATGGTTCCAAAATAATATGAACCTGCCTGGCCGTCTAGCTAGGGGTTTAAGTCAATGTTGGTTGAGTGCCGTGATTATGCACAAGCAACTTTTAGGAATGTCAGTATGGTGGGTGCTCCAAAGTGGGAATATTCTCACCTTTGAGACTTCTAGAAAGAGTGATTTGGACATTAAAAAAAGAAATTATAGAAGAGATGGTGTCTTCTAAACTATTTGTAAACAGCGGTGCTTGGAGCAGTCGTAACCTCGGTGACAATCAGGGTCTTTTTGCTTTGACTCAACCTGGGTTTGCTGGCTTCTATTTTCCTGGTTCCCCCAGGATCACGGAGGAAGCGAGGGACACATAGATCTGGGCACACCCATTTCCTCTGTAGCTTTCCTGCCCCGTTCAGACAGCCCCATCTGTTTCCCTGAATGGTTCCTGAATGGCAGGAACACGAAGGCCCATCTTGCAGGATGGAAATCGCGGGGTGGAGAAGGGGGCCGAAAATAGCTCGCGGGGTCCTAGGGTCAGGAGCCAGGCAAACTTCCTGTGCTGGAAGTGATTAGTCTTCATCCTTTCCTTCTGAGCTGATTTCTCCATCAAGAAGGAGAACGTGGCTAAACATTAGGACACGTTTTCCTGTCTATTGTATGGGTTAAAAGGTTTTTTCGGGCAGGAAACCTTTCACAACCCAACTATTCTCCCTCAACTGCTCTCTGTCGACCTCCACCCAACTTCTCTGTCCCATCTAAGTTCATTCTTTCTGCTTGCAAATAGTCTCTTCTTAACCTTACCCCCTCTCTGTTCTATTCTCAGCTTATTAGCTACCTTATATACTTGACTAACGCCCTCCGTGTCTCACACCCACCAATCAATCACTTCTGCCCTCTTGAATACAATCCAGCAAATGAAATTTGCAACTGAACTTGACAAGCTATAAAAGAAAAGGAAAAAAAAAGAATATAGTGCCAGCAAAGGAACATTTGATGATATTTTTTACGAGGGAAGAAACAGCCCCTGGACCTAATAAACTTGCTTTATATGGTTTTTGCCATGCTGTAAACTGGGCCTAAAGTTAAGCTGAGATCAGCAAAGTCCCTGTGAATGGGGGAGATAAACTGGGAAACTGGGAGACAGGTTAGATGTGAGCGGCTTGCGGTCCATCTGCTGTTTAAATATTCAGCAAGGCACGTTCATTTGAAGAATGATCTCGGCTCATTTTTTATGATTACTATAGCAATAATTCCTCTTAGGAGAGTATGTGTATCTTTCTGTTCAGTGTCCCAATCCTTCTCACTGGTCTGGGGCTTCTGAAAATACACAAGTCAATATAAAAATAAAATCACAAAACATCAAATGTTTGGCAGAATCTGGAGCTAAGGAAGCATCTTGTCAAGAGATTTGGCCCGTGCAAGATCAAGAGAGGAGTTCTTAAAGGGCCCTACAAGGCCACCCCCCGATTCAAATTCCCATTGAAGAAGCCAGTCTTAGGGTTGTCGTAAAGATGAAGCCCAGTGTCGGTCATCCTAACCTTGCAACTGCTAGCCTGCTCTGGCCGTTAGCAAATTGAGGTAAATGGAGCCTCCGTGTTTAGAGGCAGTCTATCTGTTGTGGAGGGAAGGAGAGGCCACGAACAACCAGAGCTGTTGCCCTCATGCCCAGCTTAGGGGCTTTTCAGAAATACAACCCTGGCCTCTTTGTTGAGCAGGATATTGAGCTGTTCTGATGAGTCACAGAACAGTGACTCATTCAGAGATGACGGGTTCTTCCAAGCTGTGTATTGCGTTTAACAGTGAGATACTTAAAATAAGAGCATCTTGTGCTAGGCGACAGCAGAATGAAGCAAGGGAGGGGCCGGATGGAGGCAACGTCATGCTTTTCATTAACCATGGCTTATCAGCTCTGACACGATTGGCATTGCCCGCTATGCTGTTTGAGGGCTGACTTCAGCTGCCCTACCGTGCTGTGGCTCAGCAGATCGCAAGCACCCCGAGAGTGTTGAACCAGCCAACCCTGGTTGAGCGTGCTGTGCCAGGGCCGGATCAGAAGCGTGGGAACCTATCTGCAAAGCCCGAGGAGATGCCCATGGCTTCCCCAGGCCAAGGGGGAACGCAGCGCCCTGCAAGGGTGCCTTGAGTGACTCTGGCGCAAACCGTAATTCCTCTCTTTTTCAAAATTGGCTGTTTTCCACCCAGCCCGGAGCCTCGGCAGGCCTCCCTCTGGAAGAAGTCTTGGAGATTTCGCTTTCGGAGCCCTCCAGCTGTCAGCAGAAGTTATTTTCACACACAGCCGAGAGCACAGGAAGATGGTGGTTGGCTGGGCTCGGAGGCTGTGGGGTGGGGGGAGTGTGAGAAAAATTCCAGGGTTGCAAATCTGGCTGGGGGGGGATTCCAGGCAGGAAACCAAGAATGGAGAGCAACTGGGGACTGGAGCTGAAAAGGAGGAATGCTCCCTCCTGCTGTCCTGCTGAGACCCCAACCCCCTGCATCTCTTGTCATCTTGCTGAACCAACACCCCGTCCCCCCGATTCTCCACCCCCGGACTTCCACACAGTTACCACAGGGAAAAGATGGAAATGCTATATATATATGTGTCTCCTTCTGGCCTCCTAACTGCAAGCAGATGTCAGTAGCCAGCAGCTGATTCCCAAGACGCGGCCGGCTCGGGCAAGAGGCGTGGAGGCTGTGCAAGGAAGGGGACGGTGGGAATTCTTGGAGGAAGGCGCCCGTTTCCCCTTGCTGGTCCAAAAAGGGCAGGGGGGAGTTTATGGGCTAGTCCTGGTTCGGGTGGGGTGGGGTCTGCAGCTGCCTCAAGGGGCAAGGCAGCTTCTCATCATCTTGAAACGTAGCCCTTCGAGAGAAAAGTCTGGTTTTTTAGGGAATGAGAAAGCCTAGCGAATATTCCGTGAAGATGCTCTTTTTTGAGCTGAGCGAACACCAGGGTGGGCTTGTACCACCCCGAAAAGCATAATCATGGTGCGCAAGCCCAGAGGCTGAGTTTATAGGAGTCCTGTGCAAACCAGGCCATGTGGTCCCTAAATGAAAGACAGAGATTTTAGCTGCCCCAACCAGATGCTGTTACAACTGGAATATACCTCCCATCATCCCCAGCTAGGCGAGGCTGGAATTGCAGCCCGAAGCCGTGGGGCCGTATTAGGATTTTTGCAATTTTTTCCCCCCATGGAGCAGTGTGGTAAGACTGGGGCAAAACTACCAATTCTTAGGAAGGGGTCAGAGAAGCGAGTGGAGAGGTGGTTAAAGGGCTGGTCTCGAAGGAGAGGAAGTCAGGGTCCTAGTCCCACTTAGAGCTCAGTGGGTCAATTGGAGCCTGGCCTACCTCGCAGCGTCGTTGCAAAGATACCCTCCGCCAAATGGTGAGGAGGGGCAACTCAGAGGGAGGGTGAGATAAGGTGGCATTTTCCTGTTTTTCTAAGTCCCAAGGATGCCCCATTTCCTACTTCCCAGATGTTTTCAGTAGTAGAAATACCTGTAGTGTTACTAATAGCGGTTTATTCGCCTTTCTAATAAGCCACCAGAAGCCCTCCGAACTGCACTCTTCTTGAGGATCCCATCTGAGTCCAAGAGACCGGGATCCAGCCTGCTTTGCCAAAGGGTGGGAAGCGTTGGTCTCTTCCATCTGAGAGGCACGGACGTTATAACTCGGCTTACTTGCTCTCTCTCGCTCCCTGCCTTGACCATCAAAACAACCAGCCCCTTTCTTTCACCGGCTGACTTTTTGAAACTCGCTGCTTTTTTTCTGTACGCAGACGGGAAACCCCAAACGGCTCTGAGACTCAGGGGAGCTAGGTTTCTCTTCCCAAAGAAATCAATCGGTTCCTTTTATTAAACCTGCACAGAATTTTTATTTTTTTGCAGGGGGGGGAATAAACCCGGAGGAAGACATACATAGGGAGAGATCCCTGGAAATCGGCAAGACGAGAGATGAGCCAGGATAGACAAAGGGAGAAAAGGAAGAGAATTGCATTGAAGAAGAAGAAGAAAAAAAACCCCAGTAGCTTAAAGAGATTTGCCGGGATGACGACAAACTTTCTGAATGTTTGAAAAGTGGAAGAGATGTTGGAAAGCTGACCCTGGAAAGGTTAAAATAGTCAAAATGTGCTTTCATCTTCACGTGGCACATAAACCTGGCTGCTGTGGTTTGTAAACCACGATTTATGGCTTAGTATGATCTGTGAACCCACCCACCTTGGTCTGAAAAACATGACGTCCTACCAGTGAGAACCCAGCCGTTGTCGCTTGCAAACCCTGGTTTATAATCCGGCCAGATGTGGCTGACTTGACACCCCATGGTTAGAAAAAAATGCAGCGGTGCGCAGTGGGCAGATCCAGCCACCCCATCAGGGTTGTTGTGATATGTGAGGCTGTTGTTGTATCATAAATGGTGCAGAGTCCCTGGCTGAGACGCTGTGGGTCCGTCTACCTGACTGGGACTCTGAAGAACCAACCCTCTTTGCTGCATCCATCACTCTTCCCAAAATACACCCTGGCTGCGAAAGTCCCTGCTATTTTTTGATTAACTTTTCAGCTAGACTTCTCCTGCTTCTGGATGGGTGACGCCTGGCTGGAAACTCCCTTTACTGAGCGGGACCCCGTGTTTGAGTCCAGTCCTGGCACCCCCCCTCTCTGAGTTACTCTGTTTTCTGCCCGGAGAAGTTCTCTGGGGCTGAGAAAAACTCTTTGGCCCAGAACCGTACGAGCATTTCTTCCCCAGCCCTGGGCGTAAAGCTCGGCCGAGGGTGGGATTCTGCCGAGGACGATGGAAGTTATAGTTCCACCGGATTGCAGAAAGGGGCGAGGGCATCTCTGCCCAGTCCCCAGTTTCGGGGACTGACGTTCTTCCAATTAAAATTCTAGATTGGATTTTCTGGAGGGAATGCTCCACGGCTTCATTTCGTTCCAGAGGTGTTCAGCCAGCCCTGTTGGGTTGGTGGCGGTGGGACTTTAACTCATCCTACTCCGTTGGGCCCCAAGACTTTGGGGACTGCTGCTGTGGACCTAGAGCGGCGTTCACCGGACCATACAATTCTCCCCACCTGGCTCTTTCTCTTGGGGCACCCCTGGCCAAGGGAGTCCCGCTGGGCCTTACCTGATGGGGTCCAGGCTGTGGCATCCCGTCCCCACCTCTCCCATCCCTTCTCCTGCCTGGTTGCGCCCCGGAGGGAAGAAGGTTCTTCTCAACGCTCCCGAGACGGGCTGTCCGGCTCTTTCGGCAGCTCCGTCTCCGTCTCGCTCTGCCTGCCCTGACCGTCCGAGCCCCTCCCTCTGGGCCTCGGTTTCTCCTCCCCAAGCCGCCGTCCCTCCCATTTCCCCTGGAATGCGCAGCCAAGCAGAGCCTGGAGAGCAAAATTCCTGGTACCTCACTTGCTTCTGGCAACTCCTCTAACACCAGTCTCCTGAGAAAACACGCCCCCCCAGTTTCCCAGTGCGAGACAGTTTCTCGGGGGGGCATCTCTTGGTCAGGGCAAGGTAGGAGAGGGCCCTTGGATCATGCAGGAGCCAAGGAACTGGAGCCAGCCCTGGATTAGGGAAGCACCCGCCAAGCTGGCAACGGTTAGGGGCTTGTTGAGGACAACTTGAAGCAGGAGCCCAACTTCCTTGTTGCAGCGGGTGACCAAGAAACTCCCATTTGGTTAGAAAGGCTGCCTAGTGGGTTGACTTTCCCCTGTCCACCACCCACAGGGTGGTGTCCCTTGTGACAGATGGATTGTCCTCTGCTTCCCAACTCACTGCAACCTCTCCCTCCTGCCCATCAGCTGCTGCATGACACCATTGCCTCCCTCTGCTTAACAGCAGGGCCGGGTCTGTTTCTCAGTTCGATAAGTAGGGGAACATCTACCTACCACCGTGCTTCTCAACCTCGGCAGCTTGAAGACATGTGGACTTCAGTTCCCAGAATTCCCCAGCCAGAGAATTCTGGGAGTTGAAGTCCACGGGTCTTCAAGTTGCTGTGGTTGAGAAACGCTGACCTAGAGGACCTTTCTGGCCACTGTTTTTGAGGGACAGCGAGGGATATCTGAAATGGAGCTGGACCTCCTTGGTTTTACATCGCAGAACCAAAGACTGGTGGACCGTTCGCACAACCCTTTCGTTCCCAAGGGGTTCAGCAACGGTCCCATCTTACCTTTGCTCCAGGGGCTCCTCCGAGTTTTTCTCTGCCATTTCCGCACGGGACAGGATTGCTTTTGAAGATAGATCTTGGGTGAGGTCTTGCTGAGCCTTTGTAGGTTGCTTCTGGATGCAATTCTTCGACGGCCCAGCACGGGCCCTCGGCAGGGTGCCCAGGTGGCTGTACCCATCGCAGGACTTGGCATAATGAGATGGGCTCAAGGGAATGCCTGTTAGGTCCTCCAGTGCCCTCTCAGTGGGTCTACTGGTTCCTTGAAGGTAATCCCCCTCGATCTGTTTCAGTTTCTCTTTGGTTCCTAGGCTAGACATCTCTCCGGGTTCAAGGAAGCATTTGGAAGAATTCTCAGCCTGGAGCGTCACCTTTTGGGAGCATCCTGGACCACCGTTGACACTGGAGGATGACCTTCCTTTTTCTTTTCGTTCTGGTCCTTCTCCACGTGGCGGAGAACCTGGCTGAGAAGCAGCCGCCCTCGCCCCGTCTCCAGGCTCCGGGGCCCTTGGCAAAGTGGGCTCCAAAGCCTGGCCCGGCCCACAGGTCCCCGCCTTTGGCCCCTTCTGTCTTGAGCTGGCTCTGGGCATGGTGCCCATGTGGCTGAACATGTTGCAAGAGCGGGCATAACGCGACGGGCTTTGGGGCCCAGTGCCCAAGTCATCTTGCGTGGCCTCAAAGCTGAGGGCTAGGAAGCCGTTGGGGGAGAGGGGGCCCCCTCCGCAGCTCTCGGCAAGCCTGGGGGCGACAGAGACCCTGCGGAAGGCGAAGCTGCGAGGAATGCTGCTGAGGCTCCCAAATCCTTTGAGCTTAAAAAACTCTGAAATAAAAAGAAAAGGGGTGAGTTACTTCCCAGGACGATGCGGACTGAGATTTTCACAGACAGGGTTTTTCCCAAGCTTTCCTGAACACATTTCCACCCCTTCCAACTGTCTCTAATTATCGGAAATAAGCTGCACGTTCTGTTTTTCCCCCCCACCCGCCCCCCACAGCTATCCTTTCCTAGGATGATTTTAAAGGTTCTTAAAATTCTCCTCTCTGCTTGGCTGAACACGATGGAGAAAACGAGCTTTTCTTTTCTTTAAACCGCCTGTTATTGAAAGTTTTAAAAACAAGAGTAGACCTCAGTACAAAGTAAGATAAAGTAATAAATAATCATCCTGCTGCTGTATATAAAAACAAAGTTCCATGACTTTTTTCCAACTGTTTGTTGATCAGTCCCAAGAGGAAAAGTTTTGGATTCAGTTGCATATTAATCTTTAAGATCCACTGAATCAATGTATGCATTTGAATCCAAAATTTTCTAGCTTTTTTACACGTCCACCAAGCATGATAAGATGTCCCTTCTTGTTCACGTTCCCAACATAGAGCTGAAGTACCTTTATACATTCTAGATAATTTTTCTGGTGTCACATACCAACGGTACAACGTTTTAGAAAAGTTCTCTTTAAGATGATACCGTTTCAATTCTTTCCACCAAGTGCTGTTTTCAAGGAAGGGGGAACCCAGGCAACACCAACTTGCTCAATAAACGATATTTCAACACACCCATGATGGGCATAAGGTCTGGCCAGCTCTCCCCAGTTTGAGACCACCCCCCCAGGAGGCAGACTCCCCATCCCCATCGTTCCCAGCCAACTTAGTGGTTGGCCGGGGAGGATGGGAGCGTAGCTCAACACAACAGGAAGCCGCCGGGTTTGGCTATGGTGCCTGGAAAGTGCAGAGTGCCAAGAGCGAGCAACATGCACTGGTGTGCAGATAAAAATCTGCCCACTTCCTGGTGGGGGGTTCCCGTTTCACTCTTCCTTCAGTTGACACCTGCTTTCAGAAAGCGCAAGGCCTGCTCGCTCTGTTTGTAGTTACTACAAAATAGAAGCTGGAGCAGTCGTCTCTAGCTAAGATCGGCCAAGGATCGGATTTGGTGCAAAGCGGCTTTCTAGGTTCCCGTTCAGTCGGCTCTTATTCAGAACAACGTGGACTGGCATCCTTAGGGACAGGTGATTAGCTCACGGAGAGCGGGTCTCCGCCTTGTCCTGAAGTCAACTCCAGTTTTAATCTCCCGAGATACTGAGTCTGTCTCCAATCTGCAAACGTCGATGTGGCAGCCTTTGGCTGATCCCCCAACAGGATTTAGAAGGGAAATCCCAGGGTGTAAACTAGATGGAGATGCCAAAATCCAGGATGGAAGCAATAATAAACCACTCCTGCATTGCTGCCAAGATAACACCTGGAGCTGAACTTGTCCCGAACTTGCCACTGACCCTTTACCGCAGCTCGCCCTAAAGCTGGCAGCTCTGTCCCAGAATCATGAGAGCTAGAAACTTGCCTCTTAACAAATCGCACGTGGAACCCTCACCCTATTCATGGCTTGGCTAGCCGATCTTAAGAGCCTGGACCAACCGGATCAGACAGCCCATAAAAGAGGCAGTTTAAATTCGAGGCCAGGGTGAGCCACCCTGCTGCCAAATTTCAGGAAGAAGCAAAGTGCTGCCCGCGTGCCAAGCACTTTGCCTTATCCCCAAAGGTGCAAAGCTGAGTTTTTTACTAGCCTCTCCTCCTTTGCCTTGAATGATCATGCTATGGAAAAAATAAATGCAGTTGGCCAGTCGATTTTTCAGATCCAACCAGCAGTGCTCTGAAGCGCTCTCGCACGTGCCAAAAATGAGAGATGCCCCAAATCCGCCTGGTTCCCACCTGATGGCACTTACTTTTAAAACCACCTCCTTTCTTCTGGCTTTCAGCCATCCTCTCCCCGACTCGGTGAGGAGAAGTTTTGCAAATGGTGTCACCGAGTTGTCCTGCCTCCCACCCCTGCGTTTCCCTTCCTCTCCCACACCCACCGACGCCTCCCTCACTTTCTATCTTGCTGTGTTTCCTCCCTGTTGCACAAGGCACGGCTGCACCCTGCTGATCGCTGAAGCATCTTTTTTTCTCTTGATTTTCGAAATCATTTTAAACAAGTGGAAAAATGGGAGGAACAGAACCCAATGCCCTTGGTTCTTTGGGTGGGCGGGTGGGGGGAAGAGGTGGACGGGTTGCCCGCTTTGATTCTCAAATCGTCCCAAATTCCTTGATTTTATAAGATGCGGCAAAACTATGAAAAACCCCAGCTTTATAGGGTCACAGCGCCAAATCAGGTGGCTCGTGCCCGGATAAAATTTAACAGGATCTGCTAAAAGTACGAGCCGCATCTTGATTCAGGTCTTAGTGGTCAACACTTCCCAGCCAATCTTTCTGTTCCTCATTGAGCTGATAAGAGGAAAGGCCTTGAAAAGGAAAGTTTTGTTTATTTTTGATGGGAAAAGACTCAGTGTTGCATCACTTCTTTTCTGCCGCTTTCCCTTGTTTTCCGCAACTGTATTTTTAGAGCAGGGCGTGTGCCGAGCGATTTCCAAGGCAGGAACGGGGCTTTGTTGTTGAGCAACCCGCGACCCTATTCCAAAAGACAGTGGGTGGGCTTAAGAGAAAATAATAAGGGGAATATGGAGAAAGGAGAAAGAATTCTTCAGCAAAATTAAATTAGTAAGTAAAGCAGTAAATATAACTCTCATGTTTGGCGGCCACAATAAAAGCTACTATTTGAGGACAATTTGGCATGAGGGCTGCAGAGCCTTTCCGAAGGTCTCTTTTTGGGGTGGGGTCAGGAGTGCTTCTGCACCCCTGCTTTGGAGGAAGCTACCTCAGCATGATATCCCATTGTTGTCCCCCGTCCCAATGAAGATCCTGAGAGATTCCACATTCGCCACGCTCTCGTCTCCTGGGTCCAAACAGCGAAAAGAAAGGAGAGAACCAGCTCCTTTCCCCTTTTCCGCCTGGATGCTTTTGCTCGCATTTGAGCCGGGACAGGTGAGTCCCGAGGGCCAAACTGGGAGGCGCGGCACGCTCTTGGCCACGGCGGCTTGTGGTCGGCCTGAGCATCCTCCTTTTTTCAAGGAGCCGAATCGCGGTTTGGGTGGGCGACTGATCCGAAGGAACAGGGAGAAAGATTCAGGGAGGTTCTTCTGGAAGGGGGGCGACTCCAGTCTGTCCGGGGGTCAAGCCGGCCAGCTCCTCCAGCCACGACCCCAACCAGTGGGTTGGACACGTTCTCCGTCTTCTTTCCAAGACTCAGGCTTGTCCCCACCTTGCTGGTCTGGGGGTCCTTCAAGACCAAGGGAAAATGCTGCCTCCACCCCCAGTTGGAGAATCTCCAGGACCAGCATCTTCTGGGAGCAAAGCTCATCCTGGGCTTAGTTGCGCCAGCAGCTCATAGAAGCAGAAGAGTCTCCAAAAGGATGATTTTTATTTATTTATTTTTTTTAAATCAAAATTTGCACAAACGTTTGCAGTTTTCCTGCAAGCGGGAACGCATCAGTGGAGACATGGGCACCAAGTTGCGGAGAGTGCTGTCAGTGAGGAGGAGCAGGCATGATAAAGGCGAATGGATCCTGGTTTATTGCTAATACGAACACAACCTATCATTAATATTAGGAAGGAGCCGCTCCAAAATAATGATTTTTTTTTTAAAAAAACAAACTTTCACAAATGTTTGCAGTTTTCCCGCAAGCAGCAATGGAGACACGACATTAGAAGCCTAAAGGAGGATGGATCCTGGTTTATTGCTAGTACGATCCCAGCCTGTCCTTAATATGAGGAAGGGGCTGCAAGGGGGCTTCTTCTTCTGCCGCAGCAGAGGAGGAGGACGGGCCGAGCCTCGCCCGGCCCCGCAGAGCCCATCATCCCCGCCCGCCGCTCTCGCTCGCCCTTTGCGGGTGCAGCCGCCGCGGCGCCCTCTGAACTAAAATAGCACGACAAAGCAGCCGTAAAACGTTACGACTAATGCCTTCACAATTACCGGCATACCACAGGCAACCTCAGGGAGCAACTGGAACAAACGATGACCCCAGAGCATACAAATATACTGCCAGCCACCATCCAGAACACATCCCGAAGAGAAGCCGAGAAAAGAAAAACAAAACTTCAAACTAATCTGCTGAAACTCAACCCCAGAAACAAAGAGGTACCTGGACCAGAATGGGTGATCGACACGTCCAGCCGGCCACTGTCCACTGCAGAGCACAATGTCCTCCAGAAAGGCCTCAGCTGTAACATGGACAGTGCCAAACAGCTAGAAATCTGTGCAGCATTTAAAACCTCAGGACTTAACCCAGAAACCCAAGAAAACATAAGTGTGAGAGTCAGGACCAGAGGGGTTAAGAATTTACTCTCATCACCAGAGCAACGAGGAACAGATAAGAGGATGAGACTGAACCCTCCCTAAAGAATGCAAGGGAGGTTGGGAGGGTGACCCTGGAATTTGCTCTCACTCTGAGAAGATTTCTGTAATGGGAGTAAGGCCATTAAACCTTGCTGGATTGAATCTGTACTGTCTCCTGGAGTTTCCTGGGCTAATCCTGACAATAAGGCAGACAATCATACCGCAGACCAGAAGAACAGGGTATCAGCACCAACCCAAAGCAGAGGACAGAGCAGCCCTCAACAGCCTAAGGAAGGGCCAAACCATCCTCATCTTCCCATCAGACAAAGGCCGAACCACAGTTATTATGGATAAATCACAAAGCCAAAAAGTATTAAACCTACATCCCAGTCAACACCAACCCAATACAGAAACTAGACAACCGAATCAAGAGAACCCTCAACGACCTAGCCAAGAAAGGCCAGATCACAAAGGAAGAACAGTGGCGGATGAAAAGCAGTGGACCCATCCTTGCACATTTCTACGGACGACCAAAAACACACAAGGCCGACATACCTCTCCAACCAGTTGTATCTTGACCAGGGACTCCAACATACAACAGAGTACTGTTGTTTTGTCAACAAGAACTGACAAAAAAGCTTGGACACCTCGCAGAGAAGAGCGAATGTTCCATCAACTCCTCACGACAACACCTCAAGAAAATCAAAGACGTGCACATAGATGAAGATGAAATCATGGTCTCATTCGATGTCACAGCACTCTTTATGTCCATAAACCCAGAACTAGCGAAAGAATCCGTATCAGCAGTGCTACACCGCACACCCGACCTAACCAAATACACCCAGGTCGAAATGCCCAGAATCATGGCCCTCACCAACCACTGCCTCACCACCTATTTTCAGTCTGATGGACACGTCTGCCAACAAATCGGAGGCACACCCGTGGGATCACCACTGTCGGGACTCGTAGCAGCGACTGTAGTGCCACGCCTAGAAGCTATAGCACTTCCTCACATACAACCCAAAGTATGGATCTGGTATGTAGATCCTTTGTGATAATAAAAAAGGGACAACTAGAGAAGACCCATGAAACCATCAACAGCTTCTTCGAAGGAATAAAATTCACCAGAGAGGAAGGAGACAACAACACGCTACCCTTCCTGGATATCCTCATCAACAGCAAACTAGAAACTCAGGTTTATCGGAGGACAGCCACGCCAATCCAGTCCTCCATCACCAAAGCAACAACCCAGCCTCCCACAAGAGGAGCCGTGTCAGAACATTATTCGGGCAAGCACAAACGCACTGCGGCAACCCAGAACAGCAGAAGAAGGAAACAGGCTACCTAGAAGACATCGTCTAACAAAATGGATTTCCACGCAACTTTATCAAAACGTGGCGTCCTCGGGGTTCTCTGAGCTTGGTTCTTTTCTTGCAAACGTTTCATTGCCCGGCTAGGTAACATCTTCAGTGCTAAAATGGGGAGGGGTTTGCTCTCTATTTGTGTGCTGTGGCCTGCCTTGCCAGTGCTGGTAAGGGGGGGGGGGTTGTTTTGCTCCTCTGGTAGTTCCTTGGCTGGCACGTGTTTGCTGCTTGATTGCGTGCCTGGTGGTGACCTTTCCTTATCTGGGTGATGATTGCTGGAGGCGATCTTCTGATCTTTTGTCTCTTTTGAATAGTACGGAGATGCTGTTAATCTCTAGGTGCCTGTTAATTGCTACCTTGTCTGAATGCCAGGCTTCCAAGGAATATGTCCAGGAACACACGCCAGGCCAATCACCCAGATAAACAGAGATTAACGCCAATGACCAGCAGACGTGCAAGCAGCAAACAATGCCCTAATCAAGGAGCTGCCGGGGGGAAAAAGATTAACGCCACCCCCACGGGCGGGGCAGGGCGGGGCGGGGCACTGGCTATGCACGGGCAGCAGAGCCCGCCACCCTCCTGGCACCGCGGGCGCGACCCAGCCGCGAGCGAGCAGCTGAGCGCAGAGCCCGGGACGCCGCGGGACTACGCCTCCCAGGCTGCCCCGCGGCGGCCGCGCCTCTCCGCCGCCGTACCGGAAGTGGTGAGGGATGGAGCGGCAGGGCGGAAGCGCGGCCGGAAGCGCCGCTGCGCGCCCGGGGGAAGCAGGCCGGCGGCAGCCCGAGCAGGCCGGGGGCGCCGGCGCCGCCATGGCCAAGCAGTACGACGCGGCCGAGTGCCCCTACTGCGACGAGGTGTCCAAGTACGAGAAGCTGGCCAAGATCGGGCAGGGCACCTTCGGGTAAGCGGCGCCCCGCTCGGCCGCCCCCCACGTGGGGGCCGCCGGCCCCACCGCCCCGCCCCGTCGGCGGCCCCGCACGGGCCCTCGCCCTCCGGCGGGGCAGCGCTCGCCCTCCATCGCCCCCCGGCGGCCTTGCGCCCTCCGCGCCTCGGACTCCAAGCCCCCTCCTCCCCAGCCGGACCACAACCCCCCTCCTCCCCGGCGGGCTGCGGCCCCTGCTCCCGCCCGCGCCAGCCGCTTCCCCTCGGCCTGGGACGCTCGGCGGCCTTCGCAGAGGGCGGAACCCCGCTCCCATCATCCGCAGCCACCCTGCTCGCCCGGCGGGCCTGAACTGGGCTCTCCGGAGGGGCGGGACTCGGGACCCATCGCTGCTAGCCCGGAGCCCCCCTCCCGGTAGGGTGGGGCGTGATCCCATCATCCTCGGGGGCCCCCTCCCACCCCAGGGCCCTCTTCGTATGGGGGGACCAGAGCCCTCCGCCCCCCAGCGCCAAGCTAGCTCAGGAAGATGGGGGCTGTAGTCCGGGAAGTGGGAGAGCTGGGTTAAGTGGGGGGAGCGGCTTTGTCGACCCTCCCTCCCCCCCCTTGTATCCCTGCTTCCTGCTGCTTTGGCAGTCTGGCCTTCCTCTTCCTCTTCCTCTCCTTTAAAGGACCCCCCCCACACACACACACACCCTGGGAGCATCTCCTGTGTATGGATTAACCCCCCCCCCCCACCCAGGCCTCTCCTGGGATGGGCTGAGCTGCTCTTAGATCTGCCGCTCACAGATGCCCCCTGCCCCCCCCCCCCGAGCACCTTACTCTTGGCACAGACGGACCTCTGCCTTGGCACGGATGCGCTGCCCGCTGGCCCTCCTTCCTGCTTGTGCTCGTGGGCCGGGGGAGCCCAGCCTTTTCTCTTGTCGCTCGTCTCCCAGCAACGGCGTTCCGGAGCAGAGGCCGGTGGAACCCGGGGGCTCTGCTGGGCTCTGGCTGCTGGCCGGGTCCCACTCCGTCTTCCGTCCGGCTTGGGCGAGCCGGCGGCCCTCGGCTCGTGGGGCGCGGTGGAAGCCTCCGCCTGATTCACCCCCTTGCCTAACTGGCCTGCCTCCCCCCCTCCTCTTTTTCTCCTCCACCGATCTTAACGCTTTCCTTGGCTTCTCTGCAGGGAGGTTTTCAAAGCAAAGCATCGCCAGACGGGCAAAAAAGTGGCGCTGAAGAAAGTGTTGATGGAGAATGAAAAAGAAGGGGTAAGTGTGTCCGGGTTTGCCCCACGCATCTAAGCAGGCAATCAGGGAGACTGCGAAGGGGAGAGGTAAGATCTGGGGTGCATCTTCAGAGGAGGACAGGCAGCAAATTTAAGGGCAGATGCTTTCAGGAAGCTTAAAAATCAAGCCTAAAACTCTGATTGGGGCTCTGCGCCGCTCAGCAGATCTTATCCTCTTCCGTTTTGTCAAGCTCCCCCCACAAACCTGCCTAAATCAGCCACCATTTTGTGATACCGTGATGGACTGTTTCTTGAGCATTTAATTTATGGGAAAGGATATGGGTTAGCTTGGTGCATGAACTTAGCTCATTTACAGTTACACACCAGGCTTTGGAAAATGGGTAGACCTGGTCAGTTGACGTTCTGTCTTCAGAATGCAAAATTGTTTTTCTTTACAATCCTTAAGGATCAAGCCGACTGTATATGCTTGTAGTGGCACCCGTTCAATTTCTCCTCTGAGTGGCCGAATCAGCTGGAATTTAGTGGGACTCATCATTATGTTTTTGGGGACCTTAGGCAGAGCAGAAATAAAATGTATTCAATTTTAAATAGTCACCAAATTGGAAGGGCTCTGTGTAAAACTCTACCTAAGGAATTCCACCTTGCTGCTTTGTGTGGATATGGACCGTCTTTAATGCTTTTGTTCTGTCTAGTTTCCAATCACAGCTTTACGGGAGATTAAAATCCTGCAGTTGCTCAAGCATGAAAATGTGGTCAATCTCATTGAAATTTGCCGGACTAAAGGTAATTGTTAAACTCCCGGGCTTAATTTCATTTGCTAAAACAATTAAGGTAAAATGTCAGTTTAATAGGTTGTTCCCTGGGAAGGACTCTCCCTTCCCAACGAAGGGCTGTTAAATCTGAATTGGATGTAATTGGTGTCACGGTGCCAATTTCTGTCATTAAGTATTGGATGTGAAGTACAAGTGGCTAGGGAATTTGACATTGTTTGCCCAAATGATGCAGATTGATGTGAATGGTATAAATGAAATCAGTTGCCAAAGAGTTTTGCCCCTTCTTGTTGTCTATTGCATCCAGTTGAACGGGGATATAGAACTCAGGGTTAGTATGATCTTTTGGGTGGGAGGAAGACAGCTGAATGCGTATGGAGTGAGGGAACAGCAGATAAAATTGGAGGTGACGGTTTTCTTTCATCTCTTTAGCCTCTCCCTACAATCGGTGCAAGGGCAGCATCTATCTGGTCTTTGATTTCTGCGAACATGACCTGGCAGGCCTGCTCAGCAATGCCCACGTCAAGTTCACCCTCTCGGAGATCAAGAAAGTAATGCAGATGCTCTTGAACGGCCTCTACTACATTCACCGGAATAAGGTGAGGGGCCCTTTGGGCTCCTGAGACCTGGGAGATCTGGGTGGGTCTTCCCTTTAAAAGAAAACAAAAACTGTCCGGCTTTTGCTTCCAGATCCTGCACAGAGATATGAAAGCCGCCAACGTGCTCATCACACGGGACGGCGTCTTGAAGTTGGCCGATTTTGGCTTGGCCCGAGCTTTTAGCCTGGCCAAAAACAGCCAGCCGAACCGCTACACGAACCGGGTGGTCACTCTGTGGTACCGTCCTCCAGAGCTGCTTCTGGGTAAGAAGGAGCGATCACGTTGGAAGTCGTTGCGTGTTCAAAATGGCCTTTCTCTTCGGATTGGGGACAGATACCTTCTGGAGCTTCATATGGGACTTCAGTTCCCATGTGGCTGTGCTGGCCCATGAGTTACGGGCGTTGGCTTCAACCAAGCCATGGCCTCTACCTTAAGATCCCAAGATCTTCTCAAGGGTCCACCGTTAAAAACAAATGTAGCAGGCATGCAAACAGGGTCTTCTCAGTGGTGTCCTCAGATCTTTAGAACTTAAGAACTGCTTCTCCTAAACCACCCTTTGAAGTGATTCTCGGAAGCCTTCTGTGTCCAGCCTTCTTTGGTCCTGTGGCTTATCTAGAAGGGTTTCATAAAACTTACTGATTTAGGGTGTCTTGTAACAGTAAATCTGGTTAGTGCTGCTGCTGTTCAATAACTTGCACCGTAAGCCACAAATCAGGGTTTCAGAAGCTGATATAGCAATGTCGCTGTACGTTAAGGCCATGAGGATGATGGTCTTAAGCTCCCTAGAGTTTAAGGTTTAACAGTAGCATCTTAAATGGTCAGATTGGATCAGTTTTCTGGACCAAATGCGTATTCTAGTCTTATCCAAACTCCATGAATTGAAGTTGGATTTCGGTTGTGGGTTGTGTTGTGCATAACATCCATGCACACTTGTTCCTATACTATCAGTTGAACGGGGAAATGAAACGTCAACCCTGATGTCAAGGGTTGTTTTCCAAAGTAGCTGATTCCCATTTAAGAAGGTTAACAAAGTTCATCTGTTTAGGAGAACGAGATTACGGGCCCCCCATTGATCTTTGGGGTGCGGGCTGCATCATGGCGGAGATGTGGACTCGGAGCCCCATCATGCAAGGGAACACAGAGCAGCACCAACTGACGCTGATCAGCCAGCTCTGTGGGTCCATCACCCCGGAGGTGAGAACCGATGGGCTACGTAGTTCTGTTTCTCCAGCTGGATTTAGGAAGTTGATTTCAGTAAGACGGGGGTGCCTCTCTGCTGGTTACGCTTGATTCGGATTCTCTCTTTTTTTTTTAGGTCTGGCCTAATGTGGATAAATATGAGCTCTACCAGAAGTTGGACCTCCCCAAAGGCCAGAAGCGCAAAGTGAAAGAGAGGCTGAAGGCCTACGTCAAAGATCCGTACGCCTTGGATCTCATCGACAAGCTGCTGGTTCTGGATCCAGCCCAGAGGATAGACAGCGACGACGCCCTGAACCACGACTTCTTCTGGTCGGACCCGATGCCTTCCGATCTCAAGAACATGCTCTCCACCCATAACCAGTCCATGTTCGAGTACTTGGCTCCGCCCAGGAGGAGGGGCGGGCACATGCCCCAGCAGCCGGCCAATCAGGGCAGGAACCCAGCTGCGACCAATCAGACCGAGTTCGACAGGGTCTTCTGAACGCCGCGGGTCAAGGAGATGGATATTTTAATGTACGGCGGTTTCTTAGATTTCTTCTTCTTTTTTTTGTCACGGAACAATGGAATAGTTGAATTCGGATGATTTTCGGGTCTCCTGAGGAGGAGAGCGGCGGCCCGGTTTGGCCGACGCCAGGCAAGCTGATACGCGGACTGTCCGAGGACCTCCGTGGAACTTGCGGCGGTTGCCCGGAGCGTGTCGTTTGCCTTTCTGAAAGGCGCTCCGGCTTCCTGAAATGCTTTGTTCAGCTCCTGCTCTTGGAGAGCTTTCTGGATGCGGCGTGGCTGGCAGCAGCCGGCGGCTGTGAGTTGAACCCTTTGCTGCAGGGAGACAAAGTGTGGCGGAGCAAGGGAGGGGACAGTGGTCTGCACGTAGGCAAGAACCCCGATTCTGGGTCCCCCCCCGGTCTTCTGGCCACGTCCTCCCTCTGCCACAGATTTGGCTGGACGGGCGGGTGACCCCCGATGTGCTCCCAGCGTTTGCCTTCCTTGGACTGTCGCTGCATGGGGACCTCCTCCTCTTCTACCCCACCATTTTATTTTGCGACTTTTTTTAAAAAATCCTGCTTCCCGGGGTAGTAAAATCTGACATTCCGAGGTGTTTTTCCTACCCTTTTAGCTTAGCTGTGGCTGAGTACGTTGCAGGAGTTAAGTAATTAAAAAAAGAAGGCGAGCAGCACTGAAAGATTTGCTTGCTTCTCTCCTTCCCCGTTTCGAGTTCCTGACTCTGGGCGGGAGAACTCTCCAGACTGAATCTCATCATGTTTGCTTGTTTTCTTTGCATCGTGCTGTGACGGGTCTTCCCAAAAGTCATTAAATTTAATGAACACATTCATTACCTGCTTTGGTGGACTGCAGCCGCGTTCTTAAATGCACGAAGCGCTGAGTTGGTGCATACGGATCATTTAAAGTGAATTGGCGTGAGAGGGAGGAGAAGTAATGAATGAAGCTGCAGGAAATGCAAAAAAAAAAAGATAAATTAAAGTTGTGGAAAACGGTTGCGCGAGTGGCTGTCATCTGTAGTAGCAAAATCCGCCATCCGGAGGCACAGCGGGCCAATGATTAACTACGTTAGCTCTTGATAATTATGGCCCTTTTCATGGGATGTGTTCAGTGTTGCCGTGTGCGCAAAGTCAGCGTGATTTATTCACAAAGCTTGCCGAACACACACACACACACACACCGTTTTCTTTCTCAGGCGTGGGGTGTGGGAGCGCATCTGCTATTTGGGTTTTCTCGCAGCTTCCAGCAGCTTTCCCAGGCTGAACGTCGCTTTCTCCCGGCTGGGTGGAGAGCCAGCCCCGCCAGACAAACTGGGTTGGGGTGGCAATGCAGCTTGCGCTGCGGTTACTGTTTAACTTCCCTCAAGGACCACGGGAAGGGGCTGGGGCCAGCCGCTGAACCCAAACCTTTCCACCGTGGTTCCGTGATGGAAAGCGAAAAGATCGAAGATATCAAGGTATATTTCTGTTCCTACCACCCAGCGCCTCTGAGCGATATGAAATGGTTTTGCCTCTGATGGCCAGAAAAGGAGTGGGGGGCTGTGGCTGGCCATGCACCTGGGGGGGGGCTGTGCACACGTGGGCAGGTTGCGTAATCTGCACACAAGGCCTTGCTTTGCACGTGACTATAAATTGGAAACCTACAAATAGGGTTTTTCCACCCTGCTGATCTCTGGCGGGCTTGCAGATTCAGAGTTGGCACTTGTGGGGCGGGGGGAGTCCGTGCTAGCCCAAATAGCCAGGTGGGGGGCTTTCTGGAAGGAAAGGCCTGGAAACAGGGCTTTGCCCTCCAACCTGGGGACCCGGTAATACGGAGGCCACTTTGCTAAGGAAATTGAGTGCGCTCTCCTGCAGACCTTGACTTTTCTAAAAATGATTTTTGTTGTCATGTTGTGTTTTTCACTCTACACCGCTCAGACCCCCTTTGGTGAGCTCTGTATACATTTACCAAATAAATAAAATAAGAAAAAAGTTGGGGGGCGGAGGTGGTAGCCCAGCATCCGATCTGGCAAAGCGAGTCCGCAAGCTGCGCGTCCCTCTACCCTTGACTTATCTCTACCGGACCAAGCCGGCGTGGCAAAGAGAAGGGCCGGCGAGAGGGGCTCTGCCCTTGCCAAAGATGGCCGCGGAGGCGTCCTTCCCTCCCAGGCGCCTGCGCGCGGAGGGGGCAAGGCGGAGGCGTGGCCGGCGCCGCGGCAGCGGCCGGCTCAGGGGGCGGGGCGCGGTGACGTCACTCCGCTTGCCATGGGCTCGCGCCGGGTCCGCGCTTGGCGCTTGGCGCCCTTTTTGCAACAGGCGCCCGCAGCAGCTCCTCCCGCGGCGGCCCGGGCTTGGCGGCGGTGGCTCAGCGCCCGGCCGGCCCGCGCACCCAGGATGGAGTACCAGGTGAGCGGCGGCGCTGCTTGGCCACCCCGGGCGCCGGCCGCCTCCGCCGGGTTGCATCAGCCGGGCAAGGGCTGGCGCCCACGTGGGGGATCGGCGGGGGGCGCCCCGGGTAGCGCCCTGGCACGAATGGGGAGCAACGCTGCAGCGAAGAGCGCTTTGGGCTGGCGCCTCCCTGAAAGGCTTTCCCCGTTTATTTTCCTCCCGGCAAAAGCGGTGGGCTTCGTGGCCCGTGGCCGCCTTGCCCCTCCGGGGGCAGGAAACGCGGGCGGCGGGGGGGGGTCGCTGGGCAGCCCCGAAGGCAGCGTCGCCCGTGCTTTCAGTGGCTCGGCCGGGCCGCTCGGACCGGTGCTTCTGCATGCCCAGTGGCAAAGTCGGGGGTTTCCGGAGCTCCGGTGCCCGCCACTTCTTACCAAGGGCACCATCCTGGCTTCTGACCCTCGGAATGCAGCTTTACAACGCGGTTTCTTCCTTTTTTGACCCGAAACCCAGTTTCTTTCTTCTTTCACGGAGAGATTTGGGGGAAGGTGGGCAGAGGCTTCCCTGATGGACTGTTTATGACTCGGGAAATTGACCCACGCCTGCAGATGTTGGGCATCTAAACCAGGGCAGGTGAGTCAGCTGGCCAGAACATTTGACAACCGCTGAAAAGTAGTTGTTGTGATCCTCTGGGTTGACACCGCTGGAGAATCTCCAGACGCAAATTCTGAATGGGGTTGAAGGGAACGGCGTCCAACCTACCAGCCCGGGTCAAAGGGGTTTCTTCCGGCCGCTTTGGACATTCCTGCCTGTAGACATGTTCAGCCCCTTATTTTTCCCCACCTAGCAGGGGAGAAAGCTGTCCTTCGCTTACCCCACCATCTCCCTTTTCTGACTGTTGAAATTTCTTTTCTCAGTTTCTTGCATCATCGCCGATCCCTGTTCCTGCCTTCCATGACCCGCTGGAGAGAAGATTAAGTTCTCCCATGTGATTCCCTTCCATTCCCTTTGCAATTGTGCAAGTTTTAGCCTGAAATGGCTACATCGTCCTCCCTCCTCCGCCCATCTAACCCAGTACTAGGAAATAAAGTCCAATCCCATGTGAAAAATGGGAAGGATCCAGGGCACGATTTCAGTTCTCGGTCCTTGATCCGTCCTCAGAGCGAGCCGGATTTCTGAGGGTTTTTGCAAGAAATCCTTTTCCGGGAGGGGCTCATGGTGTCCTTTTTAACTTCGAGCAGGTTTTTGTTAGCAAGGCAGGGAAATGGAGGTGAAATGCTTTATTTTATTTACCTGGCGTGCTATGTCGGGAGTGAGTTTTGCAATGTTGCGTGCTGCTTCTCGCCCGCAGGAGAACGTGGCTTCCTCTTGCAGCTTCTCCCGGCCTACATTCCAACAACAACTTGCTTTTTACAGATGCCACAGCAAGGACTGAAGGCATTTTTCTTCCTTTTCCTGATGTGTGCGTGGATCCCTTCCTTGGCTTTGTAGTTTGGGGATAAATACAGAATAAATGATGTGCGTAATCCGTAGAGGAGTTGTGGCCGGGGGGGGGGCGTTGCCTTGGGGAGTCTGGAGCTTCCACGACGGACTTCCAGGGTAGTAACTCAAGCGCCGGTTGTGTTGCTCTGGACGGGCTTAGCTCAGTTTCCTGGGCACGAAATATTAAAATAAATCTTCGTTTATGATAGGAAAGAACTGAGAGGTGCGTACACAAATCCGGCAGTTGCAGAATACAGTATTGCTACAACTTTGTGTCCGGAATATACAGTATCCCACTTCCGTTGTGAATGGAAGTGCCTCCTTTTTTTAGAAACAGAAGCTCCTGTTACACGCTCAGTCGTGGCAGAACTGCATCCGGCCTATTTTTAGGTCCACCTCCCCATCCCGTCTGGTGAAGTGTGCAGGGACCCTCTCACCAGAGTGGCAAATTATTTCGGGTCTCTCTTTCTGGATAGAAGAAATCCATGTCTGCGTCCTGCCAGGCTGGAGACGTTGGGCGTGCAGGCATGTTTGTCAACGTGGGGTTGGGTTCTGCTCTTCCTGAGTGGGGGCCAGGGATTCTGACCCTGATGTGCCCACATCCATTTCGTTCCTCCTTGTGTATCTTTGAAAACCAACCAACCCAACCCGTGCATTCCTTTGGAGTGCAATGTTCACCTGGCACCCCGTTCAAAATCGATGCAAATCCTGTTTGTGCTTTGGAAGGTTGCAAAATTGAAAAGCACGGAACGAGTTTAGATTAGCTCTCGATATGGGACTGGGCAGGCACGTCTTGTTCCAGGAAAAGGAGATATCTGGTCTGTCTAGATCGCGGTGTCTGCGTGCCAAGTGTTGTGGCTTCTTAAAGTATGTTTTTGTGCACGTTGCTTCATACCCACGTTGATCTCTCCAGGCATTTGTACACATTCCCCATCCGTGGTGCAAAATACTCTGCACTGGAGGTAGGAGAAGATGTTCAGGGATCCTCAGTGTCCCTAAACGTACTATCTCTGCTTTCAGAACTAGCCCACTTTACAAACACCTTTCTTATTTTTGCTGAGTGTTGCATTAGATGTTTTTCAAGGGGGTCAGTTGCAAGCCCAAACTTTTTATAGTGCCGAAGAGTTCCTGGCAGTGTTTCTCAGTCGCTCTGTTGGGAGTGGGGTGGGAAGAATTGCAGCTTGGTGGATCACGCGGAGGGCATATTATTGCGGTTCAGTCTCTGATGCCCAGAGCTTTTGTTGGAACGGAAAGGGAGGAAGCTATTCAGATACTGTGCTCGCAACGCCCCTTTGAATTTTCTCGGTCCATTGAGAGAAACCAAAAGAGCCGTTTTCACAGAAGCGTGGCAGAGGGCCGTTGCAGCTGAACTTTGGTGGAGGGTGTTGGTCTCTTGAAGGCAATCCTTCGTCCGGGGGCAGGGAAAGCCTGTATATAGAAAATAAGCCTTAATCATCCATCCATCCGTTCATCCTTGTTGCATTTGGAGCAAGCAACATTGTGCCCTGCTGGAAAAAACAGTGAGAAACAGCAAGCCCACGAAATGAAGGCACGAGGCTTAAAAAACACAGAGCCGAACCTCTGAGATTGTCAAATCAAGTTGTTTTTCGCGGCCATGAGGCACACATTCAACATTATCACTTATTCTCTCCTTTAAACCCACAAAGGTGTCCTCCGGAGGGTGAGCTTCGGCGTGGAGATTTGCTGGGGCTTCTTCCAAATTCAGGCAAACCAGCCCCCCCCCCCCCCCCCGTTATAACGATACTGCTCCACCCTGCAGGGATATTGTAGAAATAAGTGCAGAAGCGGGTTGCAAAGCGCTTAAACACCTTGTCCAAGGAAGAGATGGGAGGAAATTGACTCCATCCGGCCTAAGGGGACTTGGACTTCAGTCGCGTTATCGTGTTTTATTGTTTTATTCAAGGCTGCCCCTTCTTGGCTTCCATCGTACCGCATGTGTGAGAATGAAACATTTCCTCGGCTGCTATCTCTTTGGGAGAATTTCAGACTCTTGGATTGCAAAACGTTCTGCCTTTTTCGGCTGGAAGAGGCAGGGCCTCCACAAAGCTGCAGTGCTACACGGATTGTGTTTTATTCCTGAGGTTTAGCCCCTGTGTTTTATCCAGGGAGCTCTCATTTTAGCTATACAGCGCCCCTGTGAGGTAGGCTGCCTTGAGAAAACCTCCCCTAGTCCCTGGCTCTCTTCCTTTTTTTAATTAGAACTTTTCAGGGCAGTGAAAATGGACAAAATTTTAAGGGGAAAAAAGTATACAGAAAATAAGAAAAAGAAAAATGAAAGAAGAGAATTAGGACTTCCGCCCTTCTTCCTATCAAATAATTGCCATCTTATTCTTCCTCCTTCCTCTTCGACCCTTTCTAATCCCCAAATCCACGAATCATCAACCTTTTCTTCTTTCAGAGAAAAGTCCATTTGACTTTCCCAACCTTTCGAAAAAGTCTTTATCCTTTTTTCCCGACCCAGCTGGTCAGCTTTGCCATTTTCGCGGGCTCCGTCAATTTTATCATCCAATCTTCCACGGTGGGTATTTTCTTATTCTGCCACCTTTGGGCGTACAATAACCTTGCCGCAGTTACCATATGCGGTATTAGTCCCCCCTCTTTCTTTTTTAGTTCCTCGTCCTTAAAACCCAATCAGAATAATTCCGGTTCCCTCGTAATATTAATCCGCAATATCTTTTGCATCAGCGTATGAATTTGCGCCTCCCTGGCCCTGGGCTCTTTCCAGCTCCATCCAAACAGTTGGATCCCTGCCCCGGGCGGGCTCTTCTCTGCAGAAATGCAACGGCTGAACAGTCCTAACACGCCCTGGTCTCTTCCGATACGTTCATGCACGTTGGGAAGAATAGGTTCCCTTTCACCCGGTCCTGCTCGCTATTCCCGGTGCATTTGAAGTTGGCTGTTTGTTGAGGGTTTTGTTTGCTCAGAGGGATGAATGCGGGCCATCTCGGCCGCTGGGGCGGTTGCACCGTGCATCGGGGCAGGGAGGCAGACGTCCTCCGGACGGTGGCGTGCAGGAGGGCTGGATCCCAGTGCCCCGACTCTGGCCATGGAGGGGCGTAAAAATGGCTGGGAAGGGTCCCGCAAGAAAAGGAGTTTTTCTCCCACTGCTTTGCCTTCTCCTGAAAGGACCGGCGTGTGCCGAGGGAAACCCGAATCACAGCCCAGCGGCTTCCTGTTTCAGGTGTCTTTTTTGGGAGAGGGGGGGAAACCTGGGAAACTTCGAGAGGTCCCCGAGCGGAGTTTGGAGTCGGAGCTCGGACCGGCTCGGTGTCTTCCTTTCTCCAAGGAAAGACTGAAAAGTTTGGGTCTGTCGGCTTGCCGTTTCAGGACGCTATTCGGACGCTGAACACCCTCCAGACCAACGCCAGCTACCTGGAGCAGGTGAAGCGGGAGCGGGGAGACCCCCAGATGCAGCTGCAAGCCATGTCTGTCTTCTTGGAACGCACCGGCTTGAAGGTAAGTGAGCCGGGGAGACTGGTGCAGACGCCTCCCTTGCCCTGTGGAGGGGAAGCGGGGTGTGGGCGCCCCGTTTGTCTTGTTTTGGGGGGACGAGGAGGCAGGGCGCGCCCCGCCCTCCCTGCATGGCTGGGAGGAGGTTCCGTCGCCGAAAGCAAAAGCTGATAAGGGTTTCATCTGCCAGGTCGAAGACCTGGATCAACTCAACATCATTCACGTCACCGGGACAAAGGGCAAGGTAAGGGGTCTCCAGGGAACGGCGGTGAAGACTCTTTAATTTTATCAGCGATGAGCAATGAGCCCACGAGGGATACGACGTCAGTGATAACCCCATGCGGGACTCTACGTTACAAATAAATAAATTGCACGTAAGGGAAGAAGGAAGAAAGAACCTCGAAGAAAGTTCACGTGCTGTCCACCCCAAATGCAGTCCTTAAATTTATTAAATCCAGAGCATAGGGAAGCACATTGATCCAGCTGCCCATTTTGAGATTCGAAAGACGTTTCCAACATTGACCGAGAATAAATCTCCCATCCGTTCCTTGACGCCAGGAGTTTGTATGTCTTTCTCTTCACCAAGCCCCAAGCTTAATGAAGCCAGAGCTGGTCTCTGTGGCCAAATTCCCTACCTGAGGAGCGTAATGCAACATTGCCTGGATCTCCGTTATATATTTTTCCCCAAGACTATGGGAACGGATGTCGTAACTTAAAATCAAAAGAGACCTGTTGTGGCTTGACGGGCCCAAATTGTGTGAGCCTCTTGTATCTGCCGGTGGTTGGGAAACATCTGGGAGAGGACCGTAGAGAAGATCTCAAGTTGGTTGGGGAGAAGCTATTTTTAAAATGAGCCCGGGGTATGAAGGGAAGAGGTTGGCAACCTACAGCCCTCATGCAACTTGGGGCCGTTGGCCCAGTTTTCAAAATCCTCGCCAGCGATCGATTCAGCAGCTGATTGGGCGCGGGGTGCAAAAAGGGTTCCGCAAAGGTGTTGAGCAGCCCGTCTTCCTTCCTGGTTTGACGTTTCACCTTTCTGCCCATCAGGGTTCAGCCTGCGCCTTCACAGAACGGATTCTGCGCAACTACAATTTAAAGACGGGCTTCTACAGGTAAACGGCCTTGCGGGCTGTTGGGGGCTCCAGGGAGCTGGCGGAAAACGGCCTCCTTTTGAGCAAATGGTGGGGAGCGTTCAGGTTTAGAGGATGTTCTGTGCCAGCTGGAAAATTAGCTGGAAATGGAATATATTTAGACGGCCCCAACTTGGGGAAGTTTTGATTAAAGTATCAACGGTAATGAGTCAAGATGGGGACTTTATCTGAAGGTTGGATATAAGGTGGAGAACAAGGGTGAGCAGGTATTATTATTATTATTATTATTATTATTATTATTATTATTATCATCATCATCACCACCACCACTACTACTACTAGGGTGTTTATTTTATTTTTGTTTCAAAAAACGTTTGTTTGTTTATACATTCAGTCTGCAAAACTTCCCAATTGTCAAAGTGATTCAAACCTGAAAAGCCACTTCTAGGATTAGATTGGAGAAGGAAACACCGTTCTGCATGGTCCTTGCAACGGAGTCTCGGGAAACCTAGTGGGTTTCCTGGCACTCTTGATTTTTTCCAGCGCGCGAACCGAGCGCTTGGTTAAGCCGGCCTTTGGTCTCGGCTGGCACAATTCCTCTAGCAGAGAAATAAAAGGCGAGCTCTCCTTCCTTTCGAAATCAAAGTTCAAACAACATGCGTTTGCCCCCAGTTACCTTGAATCCTGATTCTGTCTCTGGAAGGTAAACAGAACTCAGGGTATCGTAAAATCTGCTTCCAGAACTGGTTGAGCAGGGGTTGGTGGGGTTTCCCTGACGCCACCGTACTTTAACCGAGTAGTGAGCATTTACTGAACACCTTCATCAGAGTCTGTAGGGTTTTCTGCTTGGGCCCTGGCACGGCAGCCATTCCAGTCTGGATCTCTGATTTCCCCCCCCCAGTTCTCCGCATCTGGTTCAGGTTCGTGAGAGGATTCGGATCAACGGGCACCCCATCAGCCAGGAGCTTTTTAGCAAATATTTCTGGCAGGTGTATAACCGGTTGGAGGAGACCAAGGTATGCTCTGCGTCACTTGTTTAGGAGTCGTGTTAGAGATGGAAACGGGCAGGGAGGGTGGTGGTGTGGTTGGGATGAAAAAACAGAAGGAAAAAAGGAACAGAAAAGCAAAATGGAGAAATCGTGCTCCCTCCAACTTTTCCAATCTTTTCCTGAGCTCGGTTGATGAAAGAATACAGCACCATCTCAGTGTCCAGCCTAGCTTAGAAATTAGGAGAAGCCCATCTATTTGTAAGTCTCAGATACGCACATTATAGGGATCAAAGTAGGTTCATTTAGACTGAACCTGGATTTTGATGGTAACCGGTGAAATGTGGGTTTGGGACCTTGATGGTCCATATTCAGATCCTCCTAACCTCTTTATTGTGTTTTCAGGACTCTCACCATGCCTGCATGCCCGCGTACTTCCGGTTCCTGACGATCATGGCTTTCCATGTCTTTCTGCAGGAGAAGGTAAGTTGGACCAGAAACACATTTTTTAAAATTGGGGAGAATAGATATGTTTGGGGAAGGCAGGTAGGGTTCTGGTGACTATCCAGATGTTGCTGGTCTGCAGAGTCCTGAGTCCTTCCAACATCTGGAGATCCACAGGGAACCTGGCTTTAAAACTGAAGCACCTCCGAATTGAGTTGAGCTTCTGGTGACTTCATGGATGCCTCCATGTAGTTCTTTGGTAGGGAAGGGGTTTGGAGGATCCCTTTAGATGGAGAAGCCCACTCTGCAAAATATCTTTTGGGGCTCTGTCCAAACTGGCCCTGGTTGGATTTAAATAAATTAGTTCATTCTTGGAGACCAAAAAGCAATAGAGTGCAATTCCCAGATCCTCAGGCAGCCTGGCCCATAGATCGTTGCTATGGTCCAAAATCGGGAGGGCCCAAAGTTTCTTGGGCCCCTTGGGCTATGATACCATGTGGCATTTTGTATCTTCTTCATCTTCTTCCCAGGTTGACTTGGCGGTCATAGAAGTTGGCATTGGGGGTGCCTATGATTGCACAAATATTGTCAGGTATGGGGAGCTGAAATTCTGGATGCTTCATCATTAGCCCTCAAGTGGGTGGGTTTCTCTCTGTATTCAGAAAGGGTTGATGCTTGCTGGACATCCGCCCCTCTCGATGCATTTCCAGGACCATGCCACCCTGGAACCCCAGCTGCCTGCAGTCCTTCATCCTCAGAGAGTCGTCTTCATCTCCTTTTCTTTGTCTTCCTTGTAGGAAGCCAATTGTATGTGGGGTCTCCTCCTTGGGCATTGACCACACCAGCATCCTGGGGGACACCATTGAGAAGATTGCCTGGCAGAAAGGGGGCATTTTCAAGGTAGAGCCCTGGATAGACCTTCTCTTCCAACCTTCATGTTGTTAAGATGGGCTTGAGCGGGTTAGCAGGAAACCTGGAGGCATCTCGGAAGACCGTAGAAAGAAAACCCTTTTAAATTCTCTGCCATTTTTGGCAGTTTTGTAGCCTGTTTGGTTTCTTTCAGTCACCATGAGGTCTAGAAACCTTTTCTACGTTAGCAGAGAAGATGCAAATGGACTATAAACTGCTCTTTGCAATAATAAGATGTAGGATGTGGGTATATTAGGATGCTTAATATTTTAAGCATGGATGAAATATTTTTTTATGGCTGGAGGTTGCATTGTATGTGTATGCACACACACACACACACACACACACACACAAATAATCAGCTTCTGTAGGTACCATAGCAATGACATAACTAGAAAGGTATGACTGCAATTTTCAGCCTGTTTGACTCTGTATAGGGAATGACCAGCACTTTGAACTGGGCCCAAAAGCCAACTGGTAGATAGATTAAATTCAATAAAATTGGGTTGACCCAACTAATAATCTGGCTGTCCAGTTTGCTCTCAATGCATCTTCCGAGCCACCTCCAAGGGCAGCCCCACGGGGAGCGCATTGCAGTAGTCCAGTTGCCGGTGATCGGAAGTCACCTTACCTGTTCTGGGAGCAAAATCTTCCTGTTCTGCCTCTCGCTCAACTTCTTGATCTGCCTTTCAGCCCGGCGTGCCGGCATTCACGGTTCCGCAGCCGGAGCGACCCTTAGAAGTCCTGAAAGAGCGAGCTGAAGAATGTCCGGTAAGGTTGGCTTGAACCCACAGATGTTCCCCTTGCTTTTCTTGGGAGACCGAGCCCTGCAGCAGCTGTTGGAGATGGAAGCAGCAACGAACAGCTTAACACACAAACCTAGACAGTCCACAAGCAGTGAATCTGCTTTCCTAGTCTTCCACACACACACACACTTCCCTTCTGCATTTCGGCTGGAAGAATTGACTTGGGTCACCGGGCCACTAGCTTTGCAATCCCTATGGCTTTTGCAGAAGACAACCGCTTGATCTTTTAGGGACGGCCCCAAAATGGAGGAATAAGTGATCAGTTCACCAGCCTCTCCCTTGTGGCACAGAAAGGCATTTTACGTGCTCTGCAAGCAAGGTGGCATCTAAGTGGGTTGGCAAAGCAGGAACGGGACAGTCTGTTCCTCCCTTGCATAATTTTCATCCTGCGCTCACCTACGGGAGAGCCTCTTTTCACCTGCGGCAACTAGGGAATGGTTCAGCGCAGCCCTGCCCTAACAGACGCTTTGGCTGCAGGCTCGGTTTCCTATGCTGAGCGGAATCATGACTAGCGCTCCGTTTTTCCCACAGTGCCCACTTTTCCTGTGCCCTGACCTGGATGCCTTTGAGGACAACAACAGACCCCTCCAGCTAGGTTTGGCTGGTGACCACCAACGCTCCAACGCCGCTTTAGCCCTCCAGCTCTCCCGCACGTGGCTTGGCCGTTGTGGCTATCTGGGTAAGGAAAAACCTCCCCCCCACCCACCCGTTGCTTATTCTTGGCGGGGGTCATCGTCCTGCCAACGCTTTCTGATGATCTTCGTAGCTGCTAGAATTTGAGGGGGAGTTTGGGCGAGAAGGTCGGTACCCCATGGATAGAAAGCGTCTGTTGCATCTGGATCGAGTAAGGAGCATCAGATTTATTAGATTTATATTCCACTTTTTGTTCAGGAGCTCACGGCGGGCATAGTGTGTCTGCCTCCTGTTTTGTTCTGCGACAACAACCTTGAGAAGTAGGCTGGCTGAGAGAAAGCCAGAGAGCCTTCGTAGCTGAGGGCAAATTAGGACTCGGATCCCTCCATTCCTAGTCCAGCTCTTAACCACGATGCCACATCAGTTCTCTCTGGCGGTTTTCGTCCATGTCCCTTTACAGTACAGAATTCCATTTCGATGATGACCCAAGTCTGCATAGTTTCTTGGTGCTCCCTTGCTTTTAATTTGGAACGGATTCGCGTAAAGCCTTTCCACCCCACCGGTCCTCCTTGAGAAGAGGGCTCTGTTGACAGTTAGATCCCAGCCTCCTCTCTCTGGGGGGCATCGAGTCAAAGGTTGCGCTATGCCCGCCCCAAAGAAGGAGGAAGGGGGTTTAGGGTCGTGGAGGAAGAAAGGGACGGATTGATGGAGGGGATCCCCCTTTGGTGTTTTTGGACAGATACTGACGAGCTGAAAGACTTGTGGCTACCTTCTGAACTTCCGGCAAAGAGGGTGCCCCACTTGGCTCCTGCTTTTAAGCCAGCCCAGCCCATGGTACAAGGTATGGGTCCTCCTTCTCCTTCTCCTTCCCCATATCTCACCTTCTTCTCCTCCTCCTTCTCCCCTTCCCCTTCTCCATATCTATCCTCCTCCTTCCCCTTCTTCTTCCCCATTTCCCTCCTCCTCCTCCTCCTCCTCCCCTTCTCCTTCCCCGTATCTCTCCCCATCCATCCATCCATCCATCCATCCATCCATCCATCCATCCATCCCCACACTGCCTCCAGACATGTTTCCTCACACACACACACACGCCCCGTCCTTGACTTTCAGCAGACGTCAGTTCAGCCCAGGCAGAACGGCCGTTTCCCGATGGAATAGAGCTGCGGCGTCGAGCCTCCTCTGGGCTCAGTCCCACCAAGGACTCGCAGGGTGGCAGGGTGGCGTGGAGACGGAGCAGGCGTGAAAGGGTCAGTTGTGCGGCTTGCAATTGAGGAAGGATGCGACAGCTTGGCCTCTCCAAAAGTTTATTAAAGAGGTTTTGAATAGTGTTTTGGGAATCGGGAGGAACGTTGCAGTTAACATTATTTTAAAAGCATTTGCTGTTAGCTTGTAATAGTATATAGAAGCTGAATTGCTGTCTAAATATTATGTACTTTAGAAGAAGCCTCATGATAGATAGATAGATAGATAGATAGATAGATAGATAGATAGATAGATAGATTGATACAAAAGAAAAGAAAAAGGAGTCTTGGAATGAAAATTCCCCCCTGGCGAGTTCCGTTCATATTTGCTTTCAGCTGATGGGCAGCGCTGAAGGTTGTGGTTTGTGTAATCGTGGCTTCCTGAGTAACTTCCAGCAGGTCTGGTTTGCGCAATGCTTTTGCACGTTACAAATCTACAACCCAAACGAGCAATTTAGCCTTTTACGGGGATGCGAACCGTCAGGATCCCAGCCTGTTGGTGATTTTGCTGAGAGCAAAAGCCTCAAAATGTTTAGCTCCTCGTGACTTAATCAAGGTTAGATTTGGGCTGGGTCCTCGCATTCTCTTAAGCTGTGTTTTCGAGTGTTTGGGTGGGCTTAAAGTGTTCTGTGAAGCCAGCCACCTACACTTGTGGATCACCATTCATGACTTAGGGTGACATGGACCCTCAATCATTGGCTAACCGCACACGGCTTTGCAGGAGGCGAGTGTGTGTCAAAGGACCGACCGACACCAAAGACTTGCAGCCTTTAATATTGCCTGCTGTTGCTGTATCTGTTGGTTTCTTTTTCAAGCCTGCTTCTGAGCTTTTCCCAGATTCTGGCCCTGTATCTGTCTGATTTTCTGCTGAACATGAGGGCTAGAAACTTGGTTCCTAATCGGGAAGGGCCAGCTGCAGAATTCACAACAGTCAGCCGTGCAGCTGAGTTTTGCTTTGCTTCCCAGGCCTGCAAGAGGCCGTGTGGCTCGGACGTAACCAGGTATTGCATCACGGTCCGGTGACGTGGTACGTCGATGGGGCCCACACCACCAGCAGCATACAGGCCTGCGTCCGCTGGTTTCACCAGGCGGCCCTGAACGAAGAAAAACCTACAGAGTAAGCTGGGCTGGGTGTGTGTGTGTGTGTGTGTGTGTGTGTGTGTGTGTGTGTGAAAAACCTCTGTCCTGAACCTCGTTTAAGGGGGAGAGCGAGCAGAAGACCCCCAGGAACGGAGATGTCCTTGCAAAATGACCTGTTGGGATCCGGAACAGTTGCACTTCTGTGCTGCTGCAATTTTCCGTGGTCTGAATCCCACTTTTTATTGCTGGGGAAGGGGGGGAAATGAGTGCAGGGAGGGTCTGAAAAAAGGACCGTTTCTTTCCCCGCATTTACAGTGGCTCTGAAGTCCGAGTGTTGCTGTTCAACGTGACGGGGGACCGAGATACGGCTGCTTTGCTGAAACTTTTGCTGGTGAGCGTTTTCCTATTTTCACAGCTTCAGGCCCCTCCTGGTTTCATCTGTGGGGGGGATCTCTCTGGAGCAGTTTAACAACCGGGTGGGCTTAAGAAGAGACCACCACACGGGACGAGAGCGGCTAACCCCAGTTCCTCTTTGCTGTTCTTGTTTCCAGCCCTGCCACTTCGATTACGCCGTGTTCTGCCCCAACCTCACGGAGGTGTCGACAGCGGGCAACGCAGGTCGGTGCTGAGGAGCGTTGAGTCAGCAGCCCTGCCGATATTATTGGCAATAATATTATTGGCAATATTATTGGCAATAATAATATAGAGTCACCCGTTGGGGGAGATGGGCGGCATACAAGTTGAATAAATAAATAAAATACAAACGCCCTCGTGGGAGGATTTTAATTTGTCTCCTCCACTCCGGACTTAAATTTTAGACACAGCCCTGCATTCACACAAACCCGAAATCAAAGACAGGGGTTGGCCTTCAGTTGGTCCGTGCTGAGCTTGGGTAACGTGAACCATAGTCAGGTCTATTTGTGGCTTAGAGGGCGGATTGATGGAGTCGCCCACGCGTGGCGTGAACTTCTCCCCTGGGCCCTAGCGCACCAAGTGTCCTTCTCAGCCTTGTCTCCTCTGCAGAGACACTCCAAAGCCCATCGTGCTCCAGCAGAGCGATGGCCATTTGTAGTCTGGCCTGCAGACTCCAGGTGAGGGGCTTGGCGACGAGGGAAGGGGCACGTTCTGACTTCTCCCCTCGCCTTTCTTTTTTTGCACATCTTCGCTGGTGCAGATCAGCAGAACTTCAACGTCACCCTGGAGAACGTCTTGACGCGCTGCCTGCAGAACCAGAGTCAGTGGAACCGCCTGATGGAAGCCAAGCTGACACAGGACCCTTGGTTCCCTGTCTTGCCGGAGGTGGGGGGCTGGCTGAAGCAGCCCCCCCTTCACGGCCCCCCGCTCTTCGCTGCCCCCTCGACTCGTCCGCTCAACTCCAACTCCCTGGTTTTCCCTTGCATCTCACAGGCCTTGCAGTGGATCACGCAGGGCAGGGACCCCCACTTGCCAACGCTGCTGCCCCGGGGGCTCCACCCGCACCCGGCGGCCAGCAGCGGGGCCGTTCTGCTCAAGGAAGCGGCGGCCATCCGAGTCCTGGTGACGGGCAGCTTGCATCTGGTCGGGGGCGTCTTGAAGCTGCTGGACCCCACCCTTTCGCAGTAGTCGCCATCAGCCGCCAACCTGGACTGTTCCCGGGCAGCCGAGACCCTTGCGTGCTGCTGACGTCCCTGGCGTTGCGGCCTGGAGTCCTTCAGGGCACATCCCGCTGTGCCGTTCCTGGGAGATCGGGGCTGGGTTCTTGACCGGAGCGGACTGAGCTCCCGTCAGCCGGGGATGATGGTCATCTGCCAGGTTCCTGCTTGAATGCCGATGGTTGCAGCTCGGTGTCCACGTTATCCACAAGCTCGAAGGAATGCTCCCTCTTCTACTGTGGGCCATGTGCAGGAAACCACCTCCCTCAGCCTCGAGCAATTCACACGTGATGCTTCTCAGCACGACCGAGGCAACGTCCAGGCCGGCCGCCTCGGAGACTCCCACGTGCCTTTTCGACTCGCCCATTCGCCGTGTTCCTTCGCCGGTTCTCCTCTGCGTTTTTCATCCCTGCCTTTCTCACTCGCTGCCTTGATCCGATCACGGGCACTTCGGGAAAGCGGCTACTCGCTTTTCTCAAACGGCCCCCCTTGAGATTCCCCGCTCTGCCTCTGCATCCTTTTTGGGGTGGGGGTGGGTGGGCATCCGAGGGGACCAGTCATCTGGGTACGATGCTGCTGTGCTTGCTGCCACAGCGTGGGGGCCGGAAGAGCGGGCCGGCCAGACCCTCCCTCGAGTTGGCCGTTGGCGGCCTTGGGGGTCCCTGTGTTGATTCACCATGAGATCCAAGTGCCTTTTTTTTCAGGGGGGGGAGAAAGTCACTGTGTTCTTGCAACGAGCTGCCAAGTTTTAGAGTTTTACTTCTCCGGAGCGAGTTGTTGTTACTACTTTTTCATTTTGGGTAGAGGGACCAAGCCTTCCACCCCCACCCCCCGCCAGCGGATTTGGCTCAACAATTGCCGAAGCCCATTTACCCTCCTGGCCCCTTCCCCTTATTAAAACACCCTAGAGGGGATGTTGAACCGCCCCTCCCATCTTCCCTGCCTCTAGGTGGAGTCGGCAGTGGCGGGGTCGGCCGGGGCTGATGGGAGCCGTCGTCCCCGACTCTGCCTCTCACCGGGGAATTCTGGCTGCGCCTCCCTGCCTTCCGCCAGAAGAGTGACGTGGTTTGAGACGAGTCGCTTCATTTAAACCTGATCTCCACGTTCCTCGTTCGCAGCGCCGCGTCGGATCGCCTCTTTCAGGGAACTCTGCACGTTCTTAGATCTGTCCGTGCTGCCAAAGCCTTTCCTGCCTTCTCTCTGCAAACGTTTTTGGCTGAGCTAAGAACACTAACCCAGCGTTTCTCAACCTTGGCGACCTTAAGCGGGTGGACTTCAATTCCCAGAATTCCCCAGCCAGCCATGCTGGCTGGGGAATTCTGGGAGTTGAAGTCCATGTCTTAAAGTTGCCAAGGTTGAGAAACACTGCTGAAGGCTTCATTTTTTTTAATCCCTCGGTGCTGATGGGAATAACCAGGAAGAAAGAGAGAAGGGGGGACCGGTAAAACCAGGTTGGCTTCTCCTGCACCCCCCCCCCCCTTATTTTTTTCCTTCCTTTCTTTGCATTTTCAGTTCCTGCAGGGAACTTGACCTGGCTTACACTGTTCTTCAGGGCTTTGCTGGGAATCTAGTGGATTTTTTTTCCAGAAGGAGTTGGACGTTTTGACCCTCTTTTAAGACTTGTTATGCCTGCCCCTTCGAGTTGCACAAGAACTGGATCCGGGCTCCCCCGTTGGCGTCCCCTTCACGATCCGTTTCCAATTTCCAGTATTTCAAGATGTGCTACCAAGCCTGGTATTTAATTACATCCCCAGGATTTCTTGCAATCAGAGTATACAAGCTGCTGCTTTTTAATCCCCCCCACCCTGGAATTTGCAAGCTGTTTAACTGGAATCCATTTTCTTGCACTGATGCAACAGTAATTTTCAAATTTTTTTTCCAGGGTGGGTGGGTGATCTTGTGACCTTCTAAGAGCACAGAACAGAGGGTGACTGTTATGATAAGAAGTAAATTTCCTGCTTCCCCTAATGTCCGTGGGTCTCTTCCTGTCCCGTTCCCCCCCGCCAAGAAGCAGGAATCATGCTGAATTTATGAAAGTAATTTATCACAGAAATGTGGTTTTATTTTATGTTCGTTATGAGCTAAACAGGGAACTGTTTTTAGAAGTTTTAATTGGTTTCCCTTTGAGCATTCTTGGTAAAGGTGTAAGCTTTGGAATAATGATAAAAATAAATCTGCCAGAGAAAGACTAATGCCAAGCAAATCGATGCTCCAAATGAATAAATTAAAAATGACTTACTGGAATTCTCTGGTCATCTGTTACTGCGTGTTTCATGTTTAAATGGGAAGGTAGTGGGGAACGCCTATTCGTTATTTCCATATTTAGCTTCCCCTTTCACCCCAAATCATGTACATTGTTCTATCTCCTCTTCCTTCATGCACCCAACAACCCTGTGAGGTAGGGTCTTCTGAAATAGAAACTTGGGGGGGGGGAAATCTGGACCTTCCTTCTTCCCTCCCTCCCTCCCCATTTCCCATTTCCTTTTGTTTAATTTCTTTTGCCCCCTCCTCAAATTAGCTAAGCTCTTTGCAGGGTAAGGAATGTTCATAAACATTTCGATTCAGTGGAAACCCTGCAACAGAAAAGGGAAGAATAGCTACTGAACTTCGGTAAGAGATCAAGTGGCCAGCATGAAGCTGATGCAAGCTTTTTTTTAGATCAGCTTTTTTGCAAAATGCTCAAAAGCTCACTAGGGGTTGCTGTGATTCTTCCTCTGGATCAAAGATGAGATTTTGCTTCCACGTGCCGAAGGCCAGGGTGGGAGAAAAACTAAACGTGACTAACTTCGTTGGAGCTGGCATTCCATTAAAAGCAAATTCATTGAATACAGTTAATATGGCAACGGCCCACCGATTTATTTCCTCTCCTGTAACATTAAACTTTGCGATGTGGCAGTAACTTTGGGAGGACTCTTGGATTTGGACCCGGGGCGGATTGCTGATGTAACTCCAGTGTGTTAAAGGGAAATGGTGAGATTTGTTTGACAGACGGGGCGGGAAGCTTGTGATTTTCCAGCGGCCGCTGAGCTGTAATTCCAAACAGCCCAAGTCACCGGATTCAGCCACATCTGGATCCACCCAGCTTCTCCCTTTGAAGCCTCCCAAAGTGCATTTTTAAAACGATCCAATAGGGGGCCTTTTTGCATGGAGATATCCAGAAGATGAAAACAGCCTGTCCTCTAGAGGGCGACACAGAGCTATAGGACTGTGTGTTTGTGTGTCTGTGTCACAAAAAGCATGCCCTTATTTACATCTGTCAAACAGGACATTTCCCCAGCCTCACAGCATCTGCCTCTCCAGCTGCAGCAGTTCCAGCTGGGCTGCTCCTGTTGATAGGAAATGCATCTTGTGGGACGTCGTCCAGACGTGACTCAGTTTCCCCTGTGGGCTCTCCACCCCCAAATGGCGGCAGCTTGGGGGCCCGTCCTCCCAGCCCCCCTGCCCACCTTAAGACAAAAAAAAACCCCAGGACTGACAACAGTGAGTAGGCGTTGTATTATTTCCCTGTAAACAGTTACAAAATATATTCTATGTATAGTTATTTATATACGTACAGTTATAGGTCTTTCAGAACAGAGATGGCCCCGATTCGCTGTCCTTTTACAAGGAGGACGCTACAGTCTCCCATTCCTGCTTTGCTCCCCGTGGGCCGAAGGGGCCAATAGCATACAGTGGTATTTAGGTGGTTTTTTGGGGGGTGGGTGGGGGGTGGGAATATTATACTACTCCCCACCACCAAACCTTAGTACAACCTACTATAAAACAGCAGCATGATAGTACGCGTGGCACGATAGCTATTTTCACACAACCGGCTGAAGTGGGTAAGTGCTTAACCTGGGTTAATTCTTGGGCCGCCCATGGCGTGTGAACCCAGCCAAGGGGGGAATGGAAGTGCCAAGTATACAGTGATGTGATTTGCCACTAATGGGGGTTGGAGGGCTGCAAAAAAGGCAGGAAATTTGCCCGTTCCCCTCCTGAATTAACTCTTGCTCCGAAAGGGTCGGTGTGTTCCCGATCTTAAAGAGGGGCCATAGCTGTTCCTTTAAGCAGAGAACTTAAAAGTGGGGCTCTTGTTCCCATCATCCCCAGATTGTTTGCTGCTGAGAGTTGATGGGAATCGGAGTTCAGGGCGACTGGGCCCATCCCTTTGGAAGGCCAACTCCAAAGTCAGCAGAAAAGGGAACAACATTCATGGAAATATTTGGGTTCGGTGACCCATGGAAGTCCTCGGCACCTAATGGGAAGGACACGCTCTTCAATCTTACGGGGCTGTAGATTCAGATGTTGCTTCTGTCTCCAGTGCCTTAGCAAGAAGACAAAGCGAACCTCCACAAACCTAGTTCATCCTGGTTTCTTTCTTTTGGAAGTGAGGTTAGCTGCTGCTGCTGCTGTAGTTAACAAATTAGCAAAGGCCGGTCGGGTCTCCCACTAGCCGGTGCCCGAAGGGGAAGAGGCTAATCCAACATTTCAGCCTTGAAGACTTTGGCGACCGTTAACCGGCCACATTCTGGGGCTCCCACTGCTTGCCACGGATTAAGGTGGTGGGTGAAGCCGTGGAACCAGCCTCTGCCATGCTCCTCAGCTTGTCTTGATGGCTTCCAAGAAGTATCCTTTGAGGTTGCTGGCTGAAAACCACAAACTCTTCGATGTATTAAAAGGGGAAGAACAGAAGTCGCCTCGGTGGGATCTCGAGCCCTCTTCACCACCTGGAGCCCAACTGCTTTGCAGTCCTCTAGAGAAGTCTGTAAGCAACCTTGCTGCTTCCCTGTCTCCGTGGTGCTATGCCATGCTGCTGGTGGAACATGGGGTGCTCTGGGTACTCCCCAAGCTGTGGTTGGTGCTGCTGCTCTCAGAAGCAGAGGGGTTGGTCGAGACGGTTTGGGTTTTGGTTATCGGACCTGGAATTGGTTACGAGTCACAAAAAGTGGGGGGCCGTTATAAGAAGGGAAGGGTGGGGAGGACCTTGGTGCTTTCTGAGCTGGGTGGTTGCCTGGCAGATGTTTCGTTACCCAACTAGATAGCCTCAACAGTGCCTGCAAACCAACCACTGGGCTCAGAGAGCATCAAGGACTCCACAGTTCAACCCTGATTCTCTTCCACGGGGGAGGGTTTCTCATGCTGGGCCCAACTGGGAGCTGACAAGGAGATAGAAAGCACATGGCGGCTTCTTGGCTTTGCGAAATCCCAGCAGGGTTGGCCCAGCGCTTTCCCACTGCCTTCTCTAGCGGAGGTGGATCTCACCAGGCAATCGGAAGAGGAGATAAAGATGCAGCGATCGCCCTCAGCCGCTTTTCCAGGGATTAAGGAAAATATGCAGGTCGGGCTGCCAAACGGGGCCAGATGTCCCATGTTGGGGATGGGAGTGACAGGAGCGGGGGGGGGGGGGAAATGGTGGGAGAATAAAGATAAGGGGCTCACACGCTGAAAAGTTGCAGATTCCCCCCCTCGTATCTCAAGATAAGGCTGGGAAAGGTCGCTACTCTACCCGCCTGCTCCACCGAGTAATCTTGGGCTAAACAGACCAAGGGCCTGAACGTGCGACACTCCTGTTTAACTGCCTTTCTGCAGAACCATGAGGACTAGCAACTGACCAAACAGAGATCCATCTCCAGTGCCCGTGAGCCCCCTCACCGTGGAGTGTCAAGCGCCGATGACCACTTTCTCCTCTAAAGGGACTCACCCAGTCCTGCGCCATACCCGCGCCCCCTCTCCAGCACGAAGCCAAATGCTCCTTGGAAGTGCCACGACTTACGGGTGTGAGAGTAGATGAACCACAGCGCCCCGGTGAGCAGGACTCCAATTAAAAAAGCGCCAAAGGCGATTCCCAGGACGGTGCCGATCCTCAAGCCTTGATCTGCAGAGGGAGACAGGAAGAAACCAAGGTGGGTTTTGTGTGGCTTTCTCCCCTCCCAGACCCAAGGAGTCATTTTCGCTTGGCGTGTGCGTCTGGGCGCGCACACGTGCATGCATAGATCCCCGTTACAACTATCCTTCCCTGACTGTTTTCCCAAAGCAACACCTTCCTTAAGACGAGGCACGTTTCTCCCGAGGCCCCGCCGTGCAAAAACAAGGACACTGAAAGTATGAAGGAACATCCCCGACGTGCGCAATGTGCTCGGCGAGGCCCCCCGGGGCTGAGTTCGTGTCAGGAGTTTTTCCTTTTTTTATTGTTTCGCTGTCCGGAGGGAACTTGCACAGGAGCAAGGCAGGAAAGAGGGCTGCAAGAACGGAAGACATCCATTCTCGAATGTTGCTCAATTGGCGGGAGCTGCACGGAGGTCGGCCGGCCCGTTTCAGCCTGGCGCTCCAGGGCAGCGGGAATGCCTCCTGTGTCCCCCGCCCCCCCGGCTTCCAATGGTGCTTCTATGACCAAAACGTTGGCTGCAGAAATCAGGCAGAATATTGATGATTTGTTCCTCATCGGGGGCTTCGCTCTCAATGTTGCTCAGTATTATTTTGGGAAATCTGTCCCTTGTTCCTACACAGCCGGTGGGAGACCTTGGGCGTCTGCACAAGAGACCGGGAAAGCCACACGAGGTAGACTAGGAATAGAAAGTCAACCTTTCTCTGCCAGGTTTTGATAGAGGACAGCTAACAAACTAGACAAGAAGGAGAGCCTTTGCTTTTAAAGCAAAGGGACACCATCTGTGTCCACCCCCTTCCCCACACTCTCATCAAACTGCCATGTTTAATGGGACAGATTAAAAAAATACGGCTTGATAAAGGGAGGACAATCATCTTAGCCGGGCTGCGTTTGAAGATGAAACCATGTTTGGTTTTTATCCTGACTTTATGCCCTTTGTTCTCCAGACCTTGCTTGCTTTGGGGAGCTTGGCCTCTGGGCCTGAAGAGAGGTGCAAAGCTTCTGTTGAATGGTCCTCAAATACAAAATCATGCCAGGGAGTGTCTTCTCAAGGCCTTCTCCAGCCTCCCTGCCCAAACATGGACCTTTGCTTGGGGAAGAAGCCAAGAAGATTCTCAAGGACGTTTCCCCTTTTTTCCTTTTTGAAATCTCTTTGTCACTGAATCCAAAACCCTTTGCCCTCTTCCCTTCCTTTACATAAGATAGTGGCGAGGAGGACCTCTGGGCTGTGAGGCACGGGGTGGTGGCCACGTTACAATGATTGGACCTGTTTCTGCACGAGCTGATTCTCTTATCTCTTGAATATCCGTCTGGACAGATGCGTTTTTTCCTGTTTTCTCAGCTCTATCATTTGTCTCCTTCCGCGCACAGACGTCTGGACGCCAACCATGCTCCATGAAGTCAAAAGCCACTTCAGCTGGGATCATGTGGGAGATAAGGTCTTTTGGTGCTGTCACTGTTCTGCATCAAAAATGGCACCTCACCCACCATTATCCAGGCTCTGGTTTGGGCGGTGCCAGCTGGCTCCTGTTCTATCTGAACTCCTCTTCCGTTGTCCATGTTTTCTTTCTGTTCCTCCCCACCACATCTCCACGCCCAGAGGTGGCACCAGCCAAGGTCATGGTGCATGCTTTCCGGTTGGGCCAGGGTACCACCCCGCGTGGCCCCCATTGAGATGGAAGTGCAGGCATCATGAGTTGTCGCCACATTGAGGCAAGTCTTGTGATGGCATTGAGCCAGGCGGAGGAGGAAGATGGAAAGGCTTGCCACTTTGAGAATGGGGCTTTCAGATGTGGGCCACCATAATGCAGATGCCCACTAGAGGGCAGAAGGGGATACTGGAAATTCGAACTCTTTGCTGCCCTCTAGTGGTGGTTGGATTTTTCAGCTCATCTCTGCCAACTCGCCTTAGAAGGGAGGCGAGGCACGGGAGGCCTTTGCCAAGCACAGAGGAGGCCATCGTGACAAAAAGAGAAAAGTTAAGGAATTGTTTGAAAGGCTAAGCTAGACAGGGACAAGAACATCTCTCAGCAGATTCTGAATCGAAAACCCAGGAATGCAATCATGGGAACGGTGTCTCCTTGGGTCACTGTCAGGAAACACTGTCTTTGGGAGTGCATAAATGTTGGGAGTCGAAAACTCGTCCTGTTTTCAGCAGTAGGTGGCTTCCGTGGGGGCCAAAAACTGATTTGAAGAGAGAAGGCACCTTTCCACGAACAGATGTGTGAACAAGTGTGAGCCAACTTTTCTAGCACTGTGAAAAAAATGGCACGTCAATGAGAGGAAAGGATGGAATAATTCTGTATATAAAAGAGCTGTTGACTCACTATGGGATCGGTTGAGGTTCTTGAGCATCACTTGTAAAGAGCCTTCGTAGCTTTCGTGTTTCTCATTCTGAAAAGGAAAGAAAAGTAAGTTGAATTTAAAACCAAGTGAATTCTTCTTCCTTTATTTTATTGTATTTTTTTTGCCGCTTCGTTTCGCAACAGCAAACTTTTTTCACAGTTATTAGGGGTATCTTAAAGGATAAGGGTTGAACATCTTCAGACCCAGACATAGTACAGAAAACAGAGTCAACTCCTGTAATGCAAAGGAAGATTTTGCTAGTGAAAAGAGTGCCAGTCTGCTTCTCAACACATTCTTAAAGGAAGCTGATAGAGTTGAGGTCACCCTACTACCCAATCTCTAAATAAATAAATAAATGTAAATGCAAATAATGTGAATAAATAAATAAATAAATAAATGCTGAAGTTTTGCCAAAGGACTATCATTAAAACAAAGACAACTCCAACATCCAGCATTGTAGCAAAGATCGGCAAACTGGATTGGGATGGAGAAGACGTCACCCTCCAGATGTTGCTGCCCTACAACTCCAAGCCTCCCCCTAGCCCTGGCCAACCCATGTGGGGTGCTGGGAAGTGTCTGGTTCCCCTACATTTGGAAGACCCCCGATTTCCCACCCTGAAAACTCACAGAGGTGTTCAGATGGACCACGCAAGCTAGGGTGGCGGATTCGATGGACCACAGCTCGTTTTCTGGCTTGTAGATGAAGCTGAAGCGTTGGGTCTTCGGGCTGGGCGACTGCAGGGGCATCACTGAGTAACTCAGAGATATCCCTTGGTGGAAGAGCAGCTGAGGCTTGCTGTCTCGGGTTTTTAAGAAACAGTCTCCAATTTCTAGAGAAAACTGTTTCATGGCTGTTCGGAATGACACCTGTTGACGAGGGAGGTGGTGGAGAAAAAAGAGTCGATCTTAGTCACCTCATTTGTATCCAGGACACATGTCTGAGATGAACATGGACTTGGAGCCTCTGTTCTCACCCCTGCGTGGTTTCACTTGCCTCTCAAAAATGCCGGACCACTTAAAAAGACATCTCCAGCCAGGATTTCTCCTGAAAGCTTTGAATTCTCACAACTGCCACTGATCAGGGTCTCGGCTGCTGATTTTTCTTGGAAAAAAAGCTTTTCTCTCTCTGTTCCTTGGCTTCCAGGATTTTCAAGGTATTTCCCCAACTTCCCATCTTTTACCCATTTTTTTTTATTGCAGGTGGAGATCTTTGGTTGGGTCCTGCTCAACTTTCTAAACATCAGCCCAGATGAGTTCCCGAAGCGGCTTACAATAAAAACCCACAAATGTAAAACTGGGAGTCAGTGGGAGTCGGGCAGCATAGAGGTTCAAAATAATAATAAATCGAATCGCCATCAGTCCATTGCAAAAGGCGGCTTTACTTGGAATGGCTTATATCCTGCAATGATACCTCTAACACCATCAGACCACAACATCTGCCTATCCCAGGTCCTTGGGAAGGACTCGGTAGGTGGATAAAAATGCCAAGTCCAGTCTAAACATCTGGCTGACTGTGTGACCAACCACAATAATAATAATCTGTTTAAGGATGCAGGAAAACTTTTTGCACGGGAAGCAGATGGCTTAATGCACGTATCGGTGCTGCCCTACACACACACACACACACACACACACACACACACGTTATTTCTCCACTCCAGGTCCATGCCAGATTTTGGGGATGTCAACCCCCATTATCCCCAGCCAGCATGGATGATAGACTGGGATTGTGGGGTAGGTGCTTTCTCAGAAAAACACTAGTTGCTGCTTGATTTCAGTGGCATTGCGCACAGCTAAGACACAATTGTTTGCCCTGTTTCGATACACTTTTTTGCTGCAATTTTGATACAATTGCCAGATATGTTCTTGATACAACGGTTGGATACAAGTTTGGGGAATCTCAAACTTTTGGAGAAAAACAAAAACAAAACAGGAAGTGATACAACTTTCTATTTTATAGAAAAACATCCTAACCTTTGATCCATGCATCGCCTGGGAAAAGCATAGCTTTACTTGCTTTCAGACCATGTCCCCGAATTAATCTATTTCCTGCATTCACACGACACCTTGAACACTCAACTCACCCACCAAGCTCGGTTTGACCGAGATGCGACGCTGTATCAAGCTTAACCACAGCCACACTTATTTTGCAAATGCATTTCTGGGTTTTGCCTGGTTGGGTTAAACGTGTTGTCTGAACGCAGCCTTCAGCCCCTCTTCTGTCCCTGGGGCTTGAAGTCTGCCTTCCCACTCCCATTCCACGAGACCAGCATTACCTCCACATAGGTAACTTGGTTAGCTTCTATCACCGGGGTGCTCGGCGAGTGGAAGTCCGCCGTGTCGTAAAGCTGGAGAAAGACTTTCTCTGGTAGATCGCATTCAAACGGCACCTGCAGAGGGGATCAAACAGCTGGATTCACACGTTGTCCCCTTAGCGTGCCACCGGATCAGTGCATTTAAATTCACATTTATTCTATTTTAATGCATAGTCATTCTTTTCACTCTAAACACCCAGAGTCGCTCTGCGGTGAGATGGGGAGTCACCGGTTTGAAATATAAATAAATAAATGAAATGAAATAAACCAGCAAAACGATCCCCAGGTCAGCAAACAGCGTCTGCAGATTATAAGAGACTCAAACACGCTGAAGGGCCTGTTTACAAAGGAGGAAAGAGGAACGCCTTTGCATGGAACAGGGCGGCTTGCAATTAAAAAAATATGCAAATTTATAAATGAATCATGGGCAAAGCAACTTTTATTGTTCCGCACCTGTTCCTCCTTTTCCAGAGGAGAAATATGAGACCTTGCATTTCACAGGACTTTCTAATTTTCCTAGAGGGAATCATTTCAAGGCTGGAAGGCTCTTCCCACAGGTCGCATCTGATCCGTCTCTCCCGCCCCAGGGCCAAGGCCTGCTTTTAAGAGGTGGGCCGCCAGTTGCCGACCATATAGATAATGTCATGCTGTGATATTTACATTATAGGATGGGATTAGGGATTTTGATCAATTCATTGCATGGCTTGAGAAAGGAGTTTCTTTTTGCGTGCTCTGTTCAGGTGCCACTATTTTGCAGGGATTAATTCTATACACGTGTATTGGGAAGTCCCATTAAAACCCAGTGGGATTTAGTTTAGTGTAGACAAGCATAAGATTGCAGCAAACATGTTTTTTTTTTTCTTGCATGCGAGACAAAGCAGAGTTCCGCCTCTTCTTAAAAAACACTGTTATTGCCTCCCCCCCATCTTTTGGTCATTAGCTTTAGAGCGAAAAGAAATTTCTTCTTACCGTGACTTTCTCCGGAAACAAAGGTAGCGTGAGGATGAGCTGGGGCAATTAAAAAAAAGAGAGAAAGAAATGGATATTGGTTGGTTTAACTGATATAAATGTCTTCGAATAATTCTGCTTTAAGAGAAAGGCTTGGATAAAACGCCCTGCTGTATTTCGGCTTGCGAGGAGGAATTTGGGGAGCCCCAGCCCAAGACCTTTGGGAAAACAGCTTGCCAAACCCCCCCAAAATACCTGGTTCTTTACATGAATGCCCCCTTCGAGCTGGGTGGAACATCTGTCCAGAATGCTGTTGAGAACAAAATGTGTCGTGTTGTCTTTTGCTCTGCAGCTGGGATCCTTCAAGGTGATTTCATCGATCCGCGCTGGCAAAGCCTGGGGCGGAAGGGAGAAGGAGAATCGAAGGTTAGTTGGGGGATGCTTTTGTCAGGGACAGCCCAAGGAGAGACCATGCAAGCTTCTGGGTTTAGCAGAACTCCTCGGCAGGAGAGCCGCGAGAGAAAGCCTGGGGTCAGAGGGGCTGCGGGTTGGATTCACAGGTCGCGCTAAGCTGCGGTGGGCTCGGCTGGGGGGTATTGATTAAGCCGGGTCTGGGCCACAAACCAACTGAACATATTTTGAATTATTTGGTTTCATCTCCGTCCGGCGTTTGTTGTTCAAGGCCAAGTTTTTCTTAACTTGCTAATATTTGGGGGGTTCTTAATGTAATTCTTAACACCTGAAGAAATTAGCATGCTTATTTCTTTATAGCATTACTTTAGTCTCCTTCCTGTCTCTTAAGACGGGCAATTAAGCTCTTTTTTATGCACTTCACAAATATATTTCGCTTTTCCTTCAGTTCTTAATTCCCTCGCTCCTCTTGTACGCTCTAGATTGGTCTAAAACATTGGTCAGTGACTGTAATAAACTGGAACTTGAACGTGAACCCAGTTATTGTGTTTTGCAAACCATGATTGACGGTTTGGCATTGTTGCTGGATCCCATTCTCTCCTTGGATTATACTTGATTTATTTCACCCTCATAATGCACTCAGTTAAGGCTTAGCAAAATCCATGATACAAAGTCTCTGCTTATAATAAAAATTATGAAATATTTTAACCGATTTCAGGATCATTCTTTCTGTGTTATTCTGTTTTTTTTTTTTCATTATGACCATTGTGGTTTCACTGTTTTCCCTAAACTGGAGCAGTTTTCCCTAAACTGGAACCTTATAAATCTTCTGGACAACAACCCCCATATTTCTGATCCATGGCGGCCTGCCTGGGGCTTCTGGGATATGTAGTCCAACGCCTCTGGAAGAGTCCAAATTGACTAACCTCAACTGATGCTCCCGGAAGGGAGCCCCCCATGTCTGCACTCTGGGAAGGGGTGATGGTCAGGGAAACTGAGGCACAGCTGCCCACGGTCCCAGCTGGACTTTCTTACCTCCAGATAAAGCTTGGGGACGGCAATTTCGATGCTGCTATCCAAGCACTTCCACGGCTTGCAAAGGTCTATGAACCGATGGACCATGACGGTCAGGTTTAGCGTTTTCTGGGCTGGTGGGGAGGTTACGGCTATGGCTGGTCCTATAAAACAGAACAACCCCCAAGGGCACGTCGTGAGAACAGGAACTTGAGATTTACATTCGTGGTGTGTCTTTTCTCCAGGGCCGCGAGTCAGCACCACGGGCACGCCATCCCTCTGGTTTATAATAACCCTGCAAGTCAGATTACTCGGAGTCAGTGGGGCCTTGGACCCTGCCTAAAAGACCAGGAATTTCCAAATTTTTTCAGGCTGTGGAATCGAGCAACAGGTTCCCAGAGCTCCAGATCAAGAGGTGAAGCCTGAGTGATAGAAAACTGGCTGCACTTGAGATTACTAAATTCTGATTTTTGCTTCTTCGCTCTTTGTCTCTTCCAGAACCCCATCAAGTTCTTTCCCAACTCTTCCCTAGAACAGTTGGAACGCCACCCCCCCAGCTAGTCCTCTAACCACTAGGCCATGAAGTCTGGGTCCCTCAAGACCCGATCCTGCAAAGATTGTGTTCCGCTTGGCCTGATCCAGCCAGCTGCCTCCAACCTGCATTGTACCGACTCACCACAAAGCCTATCGTATTCCAGGGTGATGGTTTTGGCCGAAGGGATTTCAGTATAAGAAACGACGAAGGAATTGCTGCGGGCCCTTTGAATCAGTTCCTCTTTGTTGTCAGGAAGAAACATACCGTTGTGCATTCCAAAGTCTGGGAGTGAATATTTACCAGATGGCTGCAAGAGAGAGAGAGAGAAAAGAAGAAGGAGGAGGAGGAGGAGGAAGAAGAAGAAGAATGAGAAGAAGAGGAGGAGGAGGAAGAGGAGGAGGAGGAGGAGGAGGAGGAGGAAGAAGACAAAGAAGGAGAAGGAGAAGGAGAAGGAGAAGGAGAAGGAGAAGGAGAAGGAGAAGGAGAAGGAGAAGGAGAAGGAGAAGGAGAAGGAATATACTCATGTTTAAAACAGCTTTTTGCAACAATTTTACTGCGGTTTTAGAAAAAAAATTGTGAACAGTCTGCATCCATTTTCCTTAACCATTTTCCCTCCCATGTGTTGCTGCTGACATAAATTCCCCAAGAAACTTTTCCTTCTACAGAAAAGAAGAAGAAAAGCAGGAGGAGAATTCCATAACCGTCTTGTGATACTCATTTCCCAGATCCAGCTTTGACGAACGTAACATTTGCCAGTGTAAGCTCTTCCTTTGAAATGTAATGACTCCTCTGTAACTTTCAGAAAGGCATGTTCTTTTCTAAACATTGTCTCTCCCCAACGAATAAGGTTTGTGCGTGTCCTTAGATCTGTGATCCTCAAGGAAAAGTTTGGTGTTCCACTCGGCACCACAGCAGAGTTTATTTTGGCAATTTTGAAAATCTGCCCTCCCCAGAAATTTGTAGTGGAATTCCTCCTCATCTCTAGCACCATCTGCTTCCTTTCACCCACAAATTCCCAAACGTAAGAGGTAATGAGCGCATCAGAAAAGAGATTCTCCCCCACACCTTCATCCATCCTTACCCACAATTGCAGAAATGAAAGCCGTTGGCCCATTTTCCACACCATATTTTGGTGGCTCTTAAGCCACAAGGTCAGAGGTATCTCTGCTTCATCCTCTGAACGTCCGTCCTTGCAAACCATTTTTACATTCAGTTCCACCGTCTGCATCCTGCAAACCAAAGAACACAAAACTGAGGAGAAAGAATAGCTTTTCTTCTGAATCTTAGTTACATTTCAAACACATCCCTCTTTGGGGACCCGGCTTCGCCCAGAGACAGTGCCACAAAGAACACCGTTATGCAACACTAATGACCAAACCTTTATTTGGTCCTTTGCAAAGTGCTGGTTTTCACCATGTTTCTCTTTGGTTTATTGTGATAGCTGCACAAAGTTTGCATAAAAATGCACACAGCACACACAAATTTCATTTCTTACTGGTGGCCTCCATGACGAAATTTGGAGAAGCGCAACCTTTGAATGGGAGCCAAGCTGAGTGTGTGTACCGGTTCCAAAACGCAAGCTTTCAATGGACGCAAAGTGGATTTCCTCCCCACCCCTAGGATAAAGGACTATTTTTGTGACCTTCCAACCCGCCCCCCGACAAATCATACCCCTCATCCGGTGAACTCTGCTGCAGCCACAGGATGTGAGCCACCTTTTCAGATGTTTTTCTGGCATCCAAGCAAGTCTCCACTTTGTGGGATACAAGTTCTACCTCTAGATATGATTCGGCATTGAAATCCTGCGCCAGGATGCAATCTTCATTTGCGCTGGGCTCTGGCATAAACAGAGAAATCATGAGTCTTCCTGAACAGCTGTGATGTCTTCACCACCCTCACTGGAAAGAAGATTTGCCTGGCCTCCAGCCTGGATTTGATGGAGTGGTGGTGGTGGTCCAGACAACCTCTTCTTCTAATTGACCACTATGTCTCTGACCATCTATTCTGCCTTTTCCCCCTTTCCCTCAAAACGATCCATTAAGTTGCAAAGGAAAGGCAGAGTAGCTGGATCAGATTTAGTTTATTTTTTTAAAAAATCCACAGCATCTCTTGGTTCTCAGGAAAGTCACCTCATCACCTCATGATCTTCTGCTCCCCATCTCAAAGATCCAGGAGGTGAGAAACTCAAAAGGGGAAGGAAAAGAAAATCTCGGATTCTCCATTGCCTGAGAAGACGTCAAGTCAATAGTTCTAGAGAGGTTTTTTTTAGAAGCAGATTAAAAGTAGTTTAACTCTGGATTTGGGGGGGGGGGCACTTTGTGGCAGTAAAATATTCTGGCCCTGCCTTTCGTTTAAAGCATTTCTCTGAATCTGATCTGCCTCTAAAGGGCTAGCCCAGAGGTTTTCAAACTATTTCAGAGCAGGAGTCTGTTAATTTAAAAAAAACACAACCTCCCAGAACCTCAGATCAAGAGGTGAAGCTTTTGTGATAGAAAATTGGCTGCGTTGGAGTTAATTTCCCCCCCTAGTCTCTCATGAAATCCATTTCTCACGGGATCCCAGGATTCTGCGGAGAACGGTTTGAAGAACCATCATCTAATAAATGTTGACTTGTTCATGAAGATTCAGAGCCTTGCAGAGAAAACCGAGATGGGGAGGGGGCAAAATCTCCACACCAACCTCTCGCCACTTGGAAGTGAATCTGTTGGGGATCTTCCAACTCTGCAAAGGAGGAGATACCGCCGTAGGTTTCCTTGGCCCACATCAAGAGCTGATCGTTGGAAATAGGCAGGCTGGTTTTGTTGGAATCTTCGCTTAATGGAATCGAGAGGTAGGTATTAAGAGCCTACAGAAATAATAATAAAGATGATGATGATTATGGGGCAAAAGAAAGCAAAGATAGTACGGATAGTAACAGGCGCCTTGGGTGCAATCCCAAAACATCTGGATCACCACTGGAAGACCCTGGGCATTGACAAAATCACCATCAGTCCGTTGCAGATGGCAGCTTTACTTGGAACAGCTTATAGAATTTTAACACCATGAGACAAGAACATCTGCCTATCCCTCGAGAGGTGGATAAAAATGCCAAATCCAGTCTAAACATCTGGCTGACTGTGCAAACAACCACAATAACAACAACAACGATACCTTTAACAACATCAGACAAGAACATCTGCTTATCCCAGGACCTTGGGAAGGACTTGATAGGTGGATAAAAGTGTCAAACCCAGTCTAAACATCTGGCTGACTGTGCGACCCACCCCAATAATAATAATAATAATAATAATAATAATAATAATAATAATAATTTATACACTGCCTGACTCCCAGCAACTCTGGGCGGTTTACAAATTGTTGACAACATTTAAAAACAAGGAACAAAACAACACAAAATAAAGGGAGAAACCCCAGATGGGTTTTGATTATTCCTGTGTGGTCATGATTATCCCCGTAGGTCTGAAATGATAACCTATCTTCTTTTACTGGGGGCCACAAAAGTGGAATTTAGGACCTGGGCAGCCTGCAAACACAGCCCTGCTGACAGCCCCGTTTTGCAGCGACCGTTGTCCGAATAGCAGGGGTGGTTTCAGGGCGAGGGGCCATGAAAAGCCGAACGCTGCGCCCCTTGGGACGGGTGACAACCTCCCGTTGTTAGCTCTGCCTTTTTGGCTGGTCTCGCTTTTGCTTGCGAAGCGCTGGAAGCTGCTGCTCGAGGCCCTGCCTCGGAGGCATCTGCTCGGTCTGGACGGCTGGCCGCGCGCGACCCAAGAGACACGGGCACGTTTCCACCGTTGCTCCGTCCCCCCCTCCAGCCTGAAGAAGAAGGGAAGCGGCCGCGAGACTCCCCTTTCCCGGCCCAGGGCACTCCTGCGCGGAAACCTAATCTCCCTCCAGGATCAAAGGGATTTTATAACCTATTGTTGTCTGCTCTGGGTCCCGAAAAAGACTCGGCGTCGTCATCGCCGAGCTCGGATCCTGAGAGGGGGGCCGGCTTCAACACAGTCCTTTGTAAGCCTGGCGTGCGAGGGCTGAGAGGGGGGACCCTGGGATAGTCCTGCCATTTCCCTTTCAAAAAATAATGAAATAAAATCCCTCTTTCTTAGGAATGATGCTAAACGTTTTCCTTCCTTCCTTCCTTCCTACCTTCCTTCCTCCCTCCCTCCCTCCCTCCCTTCCTTCTTTTCTCTCTCTCTTTCTTTCTTTCGTTCTTTCTTTCTTTCTTTTTCTCTCTCTCTTTTTCTCTCTCTCTGTCTTTCTTTCTCTCTCTCTTTCTCTCTCTCTGTCTTTCTTTCTTTCTCTCGCTCTCTCCCTCCCTTCCTCCCTCTCTCCCTCTCTCTTTCTCCCTTCCTCCTTCTTTCTTTCTTTCTTTCTTTCTTTCTTTCTTTCTTTCTTTCTTTCTTTCTTTCTTTCCTTCTTCTTGGTGCAGATTTAATTGTGCTCCCCCCCCAGCCTTTTGCACCTTCACAATGAACAGCAGGATTTGGCAGCAGCCAATCAAGAAGAAACCCTAGTTTGGTTTGGCAACTCGATGGGGTTTTCCAAAGGCTGGACTTTCCCCGTCTCTGCCTGTAACCTGCCCTCCCTGTCCTGCTGCCCGTCATCCGAGCAAGTGTGAGTAAGTCCCAGCCCGCTCGCCACCCCCCGCCCTTGGCCCAGGGCTGGACCCAGCACGGCGAAGGCAAGCCGGCGAGGTGGCTGGCGTGAGTTAATGGTGCCACGCTCAATCTGATAGTGGCTTGCGCGCCTGGGTTCCCTCCCGCCCTCATTGTCAGCCCTTTTTTTATTATTAGACACAAATAGGAAAAGCGTTTTTTTTTTAAAGGTAACAAACCGCACAAGCTAAGCTGTGAGCCGGCTGGAGCCGAGGCCCATAGGAAATGGGTCATTTTTCCGACATTCTGTGCGTCACAGAAAACCCAGCAGTTGAAAGGAAACGGACGCAATGGAGTCAAGCAAATGGGATGGGAGAGACTCAGCTTCAAGGCTCCCTTTCGACCGCCGAGCCCGCTGGGCGATTGGGGCCAGGCTGCTGATTGACCTTCACTACCCCATAGGGTCGTTGTGGTGTACAACACGCTCATCGTAAGCTCTCGTTTCACCAGTGAAGGACCCCAGACGCATGGCTGGCTGGGCGCATTTTGACCCAAGTTCCCTACAACCCTTTACTCTCTCGAAAGGGGCCCTGAATGTATAATTCTAACCGCCTTAAACCCAAGCCTTTTAAAATCAGAAATATAACCGGAAGTTTTCTGTTCTTTTTCTTGCCCACTGCAAAGGGTTGACTACGTCCCTTCCAACTCCCACAGCTCCATACGCCAAAGTGACACTCAACACTATGAGGAGGGCAGCTATTCCCCAGGTGAAGACAAGATTCTCGCATCTGGCATTGCCTGTGGAACGGCAGCCTGCAAGCCCCATACGCCACACTGTTTTCTAGAACTCCTCCCGTCTTCCAGATATCATCGGGAACTCACGTGGATGACGCTGAGGTGGCAATCGCCCTCCTGATGGATATTCAGAAAGATGCTGATGTTGGAGTTCACCACAAACACTGCTTGGCACGTCTCTTTTGCTGTCCCTCCAGACACATTGAACAGGAGACTGGACATCTAGGGGAGGAAAAAGACAGACGCCCATTGCCGTTGCGTTTCTTGGCGTGGTAGAAGCAACCGATCCCGGGGAGAATGTTTGCAGACACCCGACCTCTTCAAAAAGAGAGTAAAGGGTCAGGAAGATCCCAAGGATTTGAGAGTGAAAGCAGTTCCCCTGTGAGGAAAGACTGAAATATATCTATTATCTATTATCTATTATCTATCTATCTATCTATCTATCTATCTATCTATCTATCTATCTATCATCTATCATCTATCTATCTATCAATCTATCATCTATCTATCTATCTATCATCTATCTATCATCTATCTATCTATCATCTATCTATCTATCTATCTATCAATCTATCATCTATCTATCTATCATCTATCTATCTATCTATCTATCTATCTATCTATCTATCTATCTATCTATCTATATCTTTTTAGAGGAGTGAGAGAGGTAGATAAAACCATGCCTGGGTTGGAGAACATGGATGCAAGGAAGCAAGGAAGGAAGTTAGAACTCGGGGGGTCTTTCCCAGAAGCTAAAAATGGGGGGGGGGGCTGATAAAAGGGAGGACTGCTTTATACAAGACGGAGTTCAGCTCCTAAATTTGGTGCCGCACGTTGTGAGTTGAGGTGGTTTTAAAAAGGAGGTGGAAAAACTTAAAAAGGATCCGGCAATATGGCTGGAAGGGGGATGGCCGAGGCTGGCTTCCAGCCCATCAGCCTATTTTCCCGGTGGTAGGACGCTTTTCTGCCTGCAAGAAAGAGGTGTCTGCCGAGGAGGGCGCTCAGCCAAGTCTCTCGCCTCCCGTCCCCATCCGGGGATCGGCCTGAAACCGGTCGCCCTATTGAAAACTCGATTGCTGTCTGTGCAGCGAGACGGTGTCGTTTGATGGCGCCTCTCCGCTCGGACTCCAGTGACCTCCTGGCCCTCGCCGGCCGTATCGTTCTTGCAGAGCTCAGAAAGGATGGGGAAAGGAGGGTGAGAAACGGGAACCCTTGCACAGCCGTGCCCCAAATCCAGCGCGAGGCAAGCAAAACAAAACCAAACCGAAAAAACAACAGAGGCGGCCCCGCCGAACGTATTCAGCTCCCAAACAGAGCACAAGCAGAGGGGTCAAAAGGCGTGTGGGGAAGGACTGCTTCTATTTTTACCTCCCCACCTCCCCCCCCTTTCAGAAGCCATTGTTTCTCCCTTAAAGAACACAGCAAGATTTCTTCTGCCCCCTTGAGTTTGGAGATCTGCTTATAGAAATCGGCTTCCAGTAATTCTTTTCAAGCTGGAGACTGGTTTCTCTCCCCGCCACTGAGTTGGGGCCAGTTGTCTGAATGCCACAGCCGTGACATCAGAGTGGCCTCCCTGCACACCCTCTCCCCCCCGCCTTGCATCTCTTTCATCAATAAGCACCGGAGGGGACTTTAATCTCCCTCCTATTTACCCCCAGCCCAGCTCGACTTCCTGAGCATCACGATCAGGCTACTTCTGGACCTGCGGCTGATGCGAGACAAGATTGGGACAACGGCGAGATTGCCCCGGCCATAGCCACCTCCTCAAACTAGTTCTGTTTTTGCTTGGCTTGGGTGTGGGGGTGTGGCAGGAGGAGAACCCCGTTAGTCTGGGGTTGCAAACAAGGAGTCTGCTGCAACCTTGACCCCCTGGTGAATTTCATTGGAAGGCAGACGCGTTCATAAACTACAGGATCCTCAAGGAGCATCGGAGGAGCTGGGAGCCACAAGCATGAGAAGATCAGCAGACAAGCTGACATTTATTGTGCCCCCCCCCCAGCAACTCAGATCAAGAAGCAAGCTACGGTCAATTATCATATGAACGCTGGGAGTCACGAGCTACGGAGCAAGAGGCCGATCAAGACACAGCGCCTTGCTGGGTCTCTCTTTTGGAGCCTGGATGCCCCTCTCTGCTTTCCAGCCTCCAATCAAATCGCTTTCTCGATCTCATTGGCCGATCCTCTGTGATGTCACAGAGGGCAGAAGAATCCCAGCAAAAAGGGATCCGCGGCCCAAACCTATCCAGGCCTACTCAGAAGTCACTCCCAATGAGTTTAGTAGGAACTCTTCTGAAGTTAAAAGCGCAGGGGGCATCTTCAAGCTCTAAATGGACCTCATTGGAACTGTAACCCCAAATTCTTTGCCAGTCGCCGGCTTGTCAATCTCTGCGCCAGGCTGTGAAGAGCTAAAGCAAATTCAGTTCCTTCCCTGCCCTGCCTCGTAGACTCGGAAATAATACGCCAGTGAATTGGGGGATGTTACCTGGGGTCCTTTTTGGCTTAAAAAAGAAATTGCATTGATAAAAGGAAGGAAGAATGGATTTGAAGGAGGAGAGCGCGTTATCGTCCAAGTCCCCATCGTGATGCCACCGGGACCTCTGTGTTAGCCAGTTTCAGCGCTGAAGGGAATTTGGAGGGCTCCTGACCTTCCTATGCCTTGATTTAAAAAGTTGGCATGGAAAACCCATGACTGTGTTGGTTGTGTTTTCCAAAGCAGCGTGCCCACGTATGCACAGGGCTTCCTTCCCTCCCTCTGTTAAAAGGGCAAACAGCTGCAGAGGAAAGTTTACAAGATTCCTGTTCTCCGAAAACTAAACCAAAGGCGTGTAAATTTCACCGCCGGTGGCCGTGTGCTTCAGACCGCAAGGAGGGCAGAAAGAAGGGAGGGGAGAGGGCACCCTTCAGTTCGCCGAGGGCCTCCTTCCCTTTTCGCCTTTATGAGATACGTGAACCGGCTCTTGCGATGTGCCAGTTGTGGTTGGCAAAGTGTGGTTTATGGGTTAGCTAATCTACTGTGGTAGAATCCACACACTGTTGTTAAAAAAGACCTGAGGTGTGAACACAACAAAAAGGGGAGAAAAATCAGCATAGAAAGCAACAAACACCGGCTTTTATACATGGCAAGTTTTAGAGTAATCCACATTCACAAAGAAGACAAAGCCTGCATCAAAGGAAATCGAAATAAAAAATAGCCACCCCACCAGCAACGGCTTGCACGCAGAAGCCAATACAGGTCGGCCTCGTTTAACAACTGCCTCATTTAGTGACCATTTTCAGTTATGTTTCTAGTCTTGTTTTAATTGTATATATGCTGTGTATTTTATATATATTTATAGTTTTAATGTTTTTGTAACCCGCCCCGAGTCCCCTATTGTAGGGGAGATGGGCGGGAGAGAAATTCAATAAATAAATAAATAAATAAATAAATAAATAAATAAATAAATAAATGATGGTGATGAAAAAGGAGCTTTGTGACCAATCCTCGCATTTATGACCTTTGCAGGTCTGTAAAGCAAAGGAAAGCTGAAGTAAGATCATGGGCATGGTCGCAGTTTCACAGCAACCGCTTCGCTCAATGACCGAGTTGCCGGTGCCAATTGTGGTCGCTAAATGAGGACTCCCTGTAAATACAAAGAGCAGGCCCATTGAAAGCAATCCTGAAAGTGAGAATGAAACTCCCAAATAAATCAATGATTCTCCTGAAATTGGGGGTCTGGAATGGGCCCCACTGGTCGCATCCTTGCCTGATCAGCTACTCACCTGGGATCTGCTGTATCTCAGGTTCAGAACATGGACCTCTAGGTTGGGATTGGTCGGACCATGGGCCACGCAACCACTGGGCACCACGCTGGTTGTGTAGAAGACCCTGACTGCCTGGTCTTTGCTGGTGGGCTCAGGAGCACATCCCAGAGAATTCAACATACCTAGGAAGGGAAGAATCTCACAATCAGCTTCTTTGGCCATGATAGTGTTGTGGGTCCAGTGTTGGGCTAGGACAGGAGACACCCAAGTTGACATTCCCCCCTTGACCACCATCCTTCTTTGCCCAAGCTGCCTCTAGCTTGGCATCTTTAGGGCCTAAACCTGAGGTCCAAACAGTGCCAGGATGGCATTGAGAAGCCAGGAATGCAGGCTGAAAGCATCTGTGGACAAAACACAAGATTAACACACAGGATCCTCCCCCCACACTTGCTAGAAGGTCCATTGGGTTTAGAAATGCCTCCCTGCCTAAATATGCAAAACCCCCATCTCCTAGCAGATGATTTCTGTTAAAGTTTTAACAGAGGAATTTGCCATGCAGTTGGGCTAAAGTGGGTTCCTTCTTTTGCCAATCTCAACATCAATGGGATCTCAGCCTCAGACCCTTCATGTACACCTCTGAAAACGTCCATTATTCCAAAAAAGTGGGATGACATTATCTGCCGGATTCAAAACAACATCGATTTCCAAACTTCCTCTCCATTGTCACATGAATGGAATGAGGTTCAGATTGAATACAACTTCCTCTTGTGATTCATTCCTGCCAAGAAGCACATGATGCCTCAGATAAAACAACTGAAACAGGGAATTTCCCTTTCTCCAATTCCGAGCCCCCAGACTCAAATCAACAGTTGGGGAGAAGGTCCGAAGCAGGCGAAAGAAGGAAATCAGAAAGCTGTGGTTTAAATGATCTCCAGACAGGAATCCAGTGGGACTTTATCTGGATGATGCTAGCAGAGAAACAGTGATGCTCCCACCGTCATCCTGACTTCATTCAACTCCAAAAATATTCCTGAAAAACACATTATTACTGTGGGGAGCTGACAAGCCAGCCAGGTTGGATGCAGGAAATAAAGGTTATTGTCTTAGGCTGCCTCCCCATCCTACAAGATTTCATGCTTCCCACTGTGGCCTTAAAATCTGCCTTTTCTGTCAATCTTGGGTGCAACAGTGGAACACATTCTCAATTGGACTGATTTGGGGTGATCATTAGAGAAGACGCTTGGGTGGTTGAAGGAACAGATAGCCTGTCCCAAATCCTTCAGCAGACTGATTTATGGATCTTTTTGCAGAGTTTTGGGGTTAGATGACTTCTAACAGACCTTTCACCCCGATTGTTCCTGTTTGTTTCTTTGATTGTTCCAGATGCAGAACATCTGCATCTTTCTGCTAAATTCTAGATTTTGTGCCATTCAACAGGGAGTGTTGTCTTATTCTCCTGCATTGTTAAAATATCTGTCTACTGTTTCACCGCTAAAGGGGAAAAGTGATTCCAAACAGATTGCCCACATAATAATTCTAAAAACCCAAAGCTTTTCCAGAACTGGTTTGCACCACAAGCAGGAGAGTTTGTGCAAAGCTTCTAAATGCCAGCAGGGAAGGTGTTGGGATCCAGTGTGACACTGGAGTAAAAGCATTATTTGGCAACAGTGTTAAAGAGCGGTGAGAGCCTGTGACTTAGCAAGTACAGCTAGGAAGTTTGCTGAGCAGTTAATTCTCAGCTCACCTCCCTCGCAAGGTTGTCGTAAAGCAAGGGTGCGCAAAACCTTCGGCCCAGCCTTCCCCCAGATTTCCCCAGGTGTGCAATTTTGGAAACCCGAAGAAAGTGATTGAACGCTGGGGGAGCAATGAATCTGTCCACTTCCTTCATTCGTTGCTCCCCGAACCTCTCATCAGTTTCTTCGGTTTTTTAAAGACATTTTATTTATTTATTTAATTTCCTTATTTATTAAATTTATATGCCACCCGTCTCCCCCAGAGGGTGACTCTGGGCGGCTCCCGATTAAAAACCAAGACAATAAAAGCAACAAAAAATATAAATATCCCCCCAGTTAAAATCACAAACCAATATTGAATTCATGAAGACTTCGAGGCCATGAAATCGGACCTAAGATTTGGATACGGAGCAGGCCGGCTTGGAATAACAAAATGTGATTTTGTGAAATGGAAGGCTGCTTGCTCCTGCCGGCTAGGGCAGACTGGAAGCAAGCTCATCGGGCCAAAATCTGCATCCACGAGGAGATATTTGAACCCGAGTCCCAGATGCACCGAAGAAGATGATGAATAGGTTCCAGCAGGATGCCCAAACTAATTTCTCTACTCCTGCCTCGCCTGGCGCTGAGTTCTCTACTCGGCCATTGTCCTGGACTTCCTTCGAGGACCAACCTAGGCCAGCCCCGCAGCCCCGCAGCATCAGAAGGAAGACAAACACTGACTTATCTAGCCTCCGCAGCCTGCGTCACCCTTCCCCTTTCGAAGCCCTACCCCACACAGCCCGTCTAGAAAAATACCGCCGGGACAAGACAGTGAAAAAAACCTCCTGGCTGCACAGGACTCCGCAGACAAGTATCTGTTTATGTTATTCCCCAGGCGCCAAAGAGCTCTGTGTGAGTCGGGCCCAGATTAGATCAGCCTGGCGGCACGGGCAAAGTGAACCGAGACTGTTTTCCGCGGCGGGTGGCACCGTCCGACCTCGCCGGAGGGAGGTTAATCAAGGGGGCGAGGAAAGAAAAGTTCCCACGTGGGGGAGACCCACCAGCCCGACCAGAGCTGTTATCTTGGGGTGCGGTTTGTGATGGCCGGAGAAGGCCACTTGTTGAACCCCCAAATTGAGCAGGAGACACACACCAAGGTTTCCTCCACCAGAGGACGCTGCAAAGCCTGATCTGGGGAGTCTGGTGACTCCGGTTTCGCACAGCGCACAGTGGCCCCGGGGACTCATTCAGACCATGGGTCTGGCTACGGACAAACTAGGCTGCGGTTTCTTAATGGCTGATGTTTCCCAGCTCCTGCTTTGTGCGTCACTCTGCTCTTGAAGTGAAATGGTCATAGTAACGACCATTATAGTAACAAAGGTATAATCAGGGAAGAGGAGGCTGCTAACACCTTTAAATAGCAAGGCGCAAAAAGATTGTCAGGAAAAATATGTTTCTCCCTTCCCAGGTTGGAAATTTTCTGAATGACATCCTTCCATCCTTTCATCAACCATCCATCCATCCATCTGTCCATCCATCTGTCCATCCACCATCTATCTATCTATCTATCTATCTATCTATCTATCTATCTATCTATCTATCATCTATCTATCCACTGCACTAAACTGAAATTACTGACCTCTTCTTATTTTGTGCGCACGCACACACACACACACTATCTATTTTATGCTTAATCCAACTTGGCTTGACCTGGATAGCGCCATGCCATGCCATGCCATGCCATGCCATGCCATGCCAGGCCCAACACTTTTCCTTTTCCTTTCTGTGTCTGTGTGGTCCTGCAAAAGGGTTGCCCAAAATCAGAAGGCACCAAATAGCCCCTTTCCAGACTAACACATCTGATCCAAAGGCAGATGAAGTTTTGTGAACTGAGTTCATGAAAGCTTACGCCTTTGAACCAGATGTGTTAGTCTGGAAACTAGCCTAACTTACTAACTAACTAACTAACTAACTAACTAACTAACCGGACCTTCAGACTTTTGGCAGCTCTCCTCCTACAATGCGTAAAGTGGGTGAGCGTAATTACAGGATGCAAAACTGTCAAATTGGAAGGAGCCAGAGGGGCTCTGGGAGTCCAATCCTCTTTTCACTGTAGGAACTGAAATTAAAGCGTCCCGGACAGAGGGCTGCAGTTTTGCTTCAATGCAGACCACGAATGGAGCACACCTTCACTCGGGGTCTTCGCTCCCCTTGCCACTGCCTCCGTGGGGACCCTTTCCCCCACATTCAACCAGAATTTGCCTTTTTGCAGTTTGTCCCTCTGCGCTCGCCATTCTGGGATGACAGAATGAGCTTTCTATATGCGTTCGGAAGCCTGGGAGTGGCCTTCCTCGATCTTCTCAGCTCTAAAATGCCGCATTTCCTTTCTCTTTCCTGTTCAGATTTACTTTCTAGCCCCCTGATCATCCTCATTACCTTTCTCATAACCTCCTCTCTTTTCTTTGAATTCTTCTGAAAACACAGGACCAAAAGGGGACCCGGGTGAGGTCCGACCCGGGCAAAATACAGAGGAATGACAGCTTCTCCTGATTTGCGAATCATCTTGCATTTCTGTTAATGCCACCAAAAATTGCATTTGCCTCGTTCGCAGCCACCTCGCACCTCTGGCTCACTGGGATTCAGCATCCTTTTTATAAGAATTCCTGCCATGCCAGATATTCCCCCATCCCATTGCAGGACCTTTATTTCTCCGTGAAGAATTACGTTTGTGGATTCCACTTTGTTTCCCCCACCCACTGTGATCCTTCTGAATGTTCTGCAAATGGGAACCATCCTACCCCCTTTTGCGTTTTCTGACAGCCTGATAAGCGTTTCTTCCACCTCTTCATCCAAAGCATAAATGAAAACCTTGTTGTGGATGGAAGCAAAAATGGATGGCTCCTTGCATTCTTCCACTCAACCTCCCAGAAGAGTTTAGTCTCATTCTTGCAAGGCATGGTTAATCCTCCACCAAGTTTTTTTTTAAATATTTGCAACTTTCTCTTTGTTCCACTTTCTTTCTTCCTCTCCTTCAGATGTTGGGGATCAGAATGCGAACAAAAGGGTATAAAAATAGAACAGCAATTTTGAACTTTCGTCTTCCCCTTCACCAGGAGTCCTTCTCCTTCTCTCTGCTTCCCTCCAAATCATTTTAAATGGCATTTCCTGTGAGAACCATTTTTCTCCTCTTCTTCTCCCCCACAAGTTTGCATTTGCACTCACCAAAGCCCACAGCTTGAGTCCATCATGGTCTCCCAAGACATTAGAGTCATATTTTCAATTTCTTTTCCTTTTTTTTTTTTAAGGGTGAGTGGGTAGACATGGAGATTTAGCACAGTCATCTAACAGTGAACTGAACTTGTCAGCTAGGGAAGTTCCCTTTTCAGGTTTTCTCAGCCTCAAGCCACCCGTGTATCATAGGGGAACAGCAGTCTTGTTGCTGTCCTACCTTAAAGGGGTGTTAAACATTTCCAGATTGACCAGATTCTTCTCCTTCTCCATAGCAAGCTGCCCTCCAGTATTTTCTTTTTGAAGAAAGCATATTACATCTTTCCTAAATGGTCTCTTACCATCATAATTTCCAGTAACCAAAAATGATCTAAGAAGTTTCCAGCTAGGGTGGGAGGGAGTGGGTGGTGCTGATTGGAGAAGTAATTCAGCACCCATGACTTCCAAGCAGCTTTTGGCTTAATTGGTCCAGTGCAAAATTGTTCCCTTTTCCAATTCCAGCCGCTGACATGTTTTATCCATCTTTCAAAAGCCCACCTTTTAGAGCTGGCGTTCCCTCGCGCTAAGATCCCTGTAAGATCTTTCTTCGTGGGAGTGTGTTTTAAATTCTGCTTTAAACAATTCGCTTTTACAAGACCCCTAAACCACTTTGGGGTTCTTTACAGGTGATTTGGAAATACTTCTCATCAATCAATAAAATAAATATTTCTAATTGATTGGCTTTTTTAAAAAACAAACAAACGTATGTTATGGAGGACCGTCCTGAATTGGCAGGAATTCTCTGTTTGGAAAACGGAGACGTTAAAGTCCAATTTCACATTAAGCCAGAGTTCAATCAGAAACCAAGAAGAAACCAGCGTAACTGTTTAAAAATAACCATTTTTTAATTCACATCGTGTTAAGCCAGCACAAAGAAATCATCCTGGTATCACGGGAACGCAAACTTCATCACTTCATATGATCTGGGATGGAAAGAATTTCTGATATTTCTTTCTGGACATAAATGAATAATTTAGTATGCTCAGAGACCAATTAAAACAGATAATCGAGTGAAGGATGACTGGATCAAGATTAGATTCACATACCACATTAGAGGAGGTATTTCCTGTTTCCTGGAGGTGTTCAGCCAATGATCAGGTATTGATAAAGCATTTTATTTACCTTCTGCCTAAATATCCACATTGAGAACTGACTTCCTGATACTGTAGGTTAATACTAGCTTCAGTACTACGAATTTTAGATCCATTTTAATCTGTTTTAATTTGGAGGATTTTTAAAGCTTCACTACCCTGAATAGAAAGGAGGGTTAAACGTGGAATAAATGAATCAATACATAAATAGCCGTGAAATGAATACTTTAGCTTTAACCTTTAATTAAAGTATTAATACTTTAATACTTAACCGTCTTTAGCCGATGGCCAATCTGGCAAGAACAGTTTGGTACCAACAGCGCAGAAACACCAAAGACAAGAGCACTTCAGAGCATGTGTAGAATTCCTTACGCCCCTAGCTGAAAGAAGCCACCCTTCGGCGCAATCGGAGAGAAAGTCCAATTCCAGAAATGTGGCTTAGTTTGATTTTGGAGTGATTTCATGGTGACGTTATTTGAGAAAGGAAGCGATGCTGACTCTCGGCAGATCAGTTGGGTTGTGCTTTTGGCCACCGAAGCGCCTTTTGGCCACCAAAAAGTGCCACTTCATTCATCGCTCCTTCTTGGGTGTGCAAAAGGAAGGTCCGGTGGGGGGGGGGGCATTTGTTCTGCCAATGAGCATTGTGGCCCCGTGGAAGCTTCGGGCTTTGCCATTCAACGTGACTAAAGGAAACGGAGGATGACAGAGCCAACTGGCTGAACATAACGTTTTAGGCTTGGGTGTGTGTGTGTGTTTTCACTTGTCTTAGCTAAGAACATTCCTCATTGTTTTGGATCACCGGATCATTGTAAAAGAGGCTGGAAGAGAGTTCAGTTCTCTACCTGGATCAGAGCATTGCCTGTCTCCCACCTGGAGCTGGCGACCATCACCTTCAACTGATCGCAACTCAGAGCAAGGTTGCAAGTGTGAGACAAACCCCACCTTGTGGTCTTCCCCCGTCCACCTTCCCAGCTCAATGCTTCCATGTAGGGGAAGATAGGGAGACCTTCTCTGGAGCAAAACCATCCAGCCTGCTGAAATCAGTGAGGCTGAGAAGGTAGGAAAGGACTTGAAGGAACAGAAGGAAGGGGAGAACCTCCCATAGTTCTCATTTCTGGTTGGAGAGGAACTAGACTGTTCTGCTCCTTGCAGTGCATTTCACCCCTCTTGAATCCAGACCCCAGAACGGAGGTTAAGATCTACCGAAGACCAGATCAACCTGCCCACTGACCCCTTCAGAAGACGTAGATTACAAGCCCATCATCCCTACTTTAAGCTGTCCAGCGGGCCACTTCCATATCCTCACTTTTGACAGAGTTAAGATTTCCACGTCTTCCCCTTAACCGCTGGCACATCCAGCTGGGCTACAGCGTCTTTTGCACGCCAATCGTCTCATCGATTGGCCTTGATTGGCGCCAACCCCCAAATCTGCTCCCCCAGATTGGAGAGCAGGGCAGACCCCCTTGAACCGAGGTCCCCCCCTGCGAAAACGTTCAGCGTCTCCCTTCCCCAACCTCCCTCCTGGGCGAGAAGGCACTTACTGGCTGTTGTCGGTGCGGTGCCAGAGACCAGAAGCAGCACGGCGAAGTGCCAGAGGGCCATCTCCAGGCTGTCCAGACGGTCCCCGCCAGGCCCTGCTCCTCTTTGACCCCCCTTAGCCAGTGTCCAGAGGCAAGGGACGGGGAAAGCTGATCTCTGCCGGGCTGTGTCGTTCTGCGGCGGGACGTGGGAGATGCAGGCGGTTCAGTTCGGCCGTTCTCCAATCCAGCCTTGGTCCCTTTCCGGAGGAGCGGAGGACGATGGAGCGAAGCAACCGAGGGCACCACGCCACCAGGGATCCACAGGTTTGGGGACCGCCAGACCAAGCCGCTCTTTGGCCTCCGAGCTCCCGCTGCCGAAATGTTCAGGCACGGCTCGGCTCAGCACTAATGATACGCCGAAGCAGGAAATCAACTCCCTTTTGGGAAGGCCTGCCAAGAGTTGCTGGCAAAGCAGCGAGAGGAAATGCAATTCTTTTCCCCTTTCTGTTGCTTTCTTTTTCTTTTTTTAAAAACCACTTCAAAGGATGCCAAGAAGAAGAAAAATTCCTCGGCGGCTGATCACGCCTTGACAGTGAAAATCTTTGGTGGGGAAAAGCCGTGCTCTTCTGCAGAGGAACAGTCAAAGTTTGTCTTTTGAAAATCTCTGGGATTTGGCCTTTGATCCAGCTTCAGGGTCACTCACCCTGTTTCGGGTGCTTGATCCTCATTCTTGGGGGTCTCCTTGGCAGGAAAATATAGGATAAAAACTGAAATGCTGGGGTCTGTTTTATGCAAGTGTTTTGCACCCTTAGATTTCCTCTCCTTTATAATTCCCCCCCCCCCCCATCATGCAACCCCTTCTCGCTTTTTTTTGTTGAGGAAATTAATGTGAAACTCTACTAAAAAGGTGCTAGTAATTGTGCACCGGGGAACAGACGCCAAAGCTGAACTAACGTAGCACCAAATGCTTTCAGTGCCCAGGCCTTATTCTAAGAGCACCCCCCCCCCCCCAGCCCCCATTCTCACAATCTCCAATCCAGAAGTTCATGAGGACTAGTAACTTCATTCCGTGTCAACCACTAGTGTGAAGGTTCTAGAGCTTTCCCTTTTCTTTGTGGTTTTGCTTACAGTATTAATTTACTTGCAGGTTCCTGTTTTGCTCAAAAGCTGGGCCGGGAGAAGATATTCAGGGTGGAAGGAAGATTGGGGGGGGGGGGGGGGGGGAAACCCAGCTGTTGCTGATGGCTCTTTAAAATGTACAGGATTTAAAATGGATTTTAATTCCAAAATGGATTTTAAAATGAACAGGATTGTGGAGGCGGAAACTAAGAGAAATTTTCTGACAGTTAAACTGGGCAACAGTTAAACTGGGCAACCATCTCCCCTTCACCCACCCACCCAGAAGTAATTTATTTTCCTTTGCTGGAGGGGTCCAAGCAGGGAAGGGCCTCAATCCGTCATAAACATCCGTTTGGCCTCAGTTTGGCCAATTCCACAGGGTTGGTCTAAATGACCTCTGGGCTCCCTCCCAGCAATGCTAAGAATATGGAACTTCTTCCCAGCCTCTCCTCCTGATGCCAGAAAGAAAGTTCTGCTTTTCAGATGAGCCCGAAGCGAGGGAACGAAAAGGAAAAAAAAAGTATTTTTATTATATTTCAATTAACGTTTCCTTTTTGTGATTACTGTAAACCCACCCAGAGTCACTTCCTAAAAAACAACATAAAGTTGTATTTACTGATATTTGAAATATCAGTAAACGTCAGTCAACCAATCAATCAATCAATCAATCAATCACCTGGGGAGGTGAATTCCATCTGATTTGCCATCGAATTTCGGGGCGCGAAAACTTGTGAGGCAGGAAAGGCGTGGGAGAAAGCCAAATTCCTCTGCCCCTTTTCTGTCTCTTCCTGGAGCTGTTACTGACGTCAAACAATCCTCTGTTGAAATCAAAATCATCTCCTGCTTTCTGCCCCCCCCTTTCCTTGCCCCCCGCAAAAACTTCCGGGAGTCCCTCTTGCTTTTTCCAGAAAAACACCTACAAAAACCCTCGAGGTATTTGAAGTCCTTGAAGGGATTTCTCTGACTGGGGATCGTGTTTGCAAACTCCAGTTCCCTTTCTCTCTCCTCCTCAGCTCAGCCAGCTGGCAGTGGAAAGGAAGGACGATGCCAGGAGAAAGGTAGACTGCTGCGGCACCCCGGGCTTTAAGGACCGGCAGCGAGCCCAACCTGGGTTCAAGCTTGAGATGATGCTGGCGGGAGAGCTGCAGTGGGCCTTGGAGCGGGGGGCTTTGAAGGCTGGGGAAGGGGGGAGCGAATGAGGCGGAGATGTGTTTTCCCAGTTTTGCTTCGTCTTGCACTGGCCTGTTTCTCTGGCTCCTGACCCGGCGATGCCGCGGCCCAGACAGAGAGGCATCTTCGTGGAATGGGGCAGGGCTGGGGGCCGAAGGATGCACGCGTGTAAGGAAGGGGGGTCACTTCCTCCCGCCCCGACATTCCAGCCACGTGCCGTGTCCCACGGCGACTTCCCAGATGTCGGCTGGCCAGGAGCCGGGCGATGGGGGGAATCTTTTTGTCACAGACTGCCTGTCCGTTCCTGTTTATCACGGCGGATTCCTTCTTGGATTTATTTGATGACTTAGACATCTGAGCATGTTTTTACAGTCGGTTTCCTTCCCCTGCCGCCGTCTCTGTAACGCTGGCTTGCGGCCGACCTCTTAGAGGGGGCGTTCGAGGGGGCTGCCCCATCCTTAGTGGGGACGAGCAGACCGGGTCCCCCGGTCCCCTGTCACTGCCCACCCTCCCCATGAGCTCGAGTCCCCGGACGACCTTGGGCATTGCAGAGATGTCCTGATGGACTGGTCGGAGCGCTATTTTTTTACACATTTTTTAAAATTGAGAATCTTTTCAAACAATAAAAACAAGTCCAAAAGAAAAGGGAAGAGAGGACAGAAGAAAAAGAGTGAAGAACAAGAAAGGAAGGAAGGAAGGAAGGAAGGAAGGAAGGAAGGAAGGAAGGAAGGGAACATTACCTAAAGAAACACTCCCAACCTTCTTTGTAACAGAAATTAACACATTCATCCCCCAACCTCCCACCTTAGCATTACAAAAACCCCTTCAGCCCCATATTTAATTCTCCTTCGGTCATCAGATCCCTAAATCATTACTTCCCTTTTCTCTGTTTGCAGCACAAAGTCCATCAAGGGCTTCCAGCCTTTTCGAAAAGTTCTTGTCCGTTTTGACACTTCTGCCAATCGTGACCTCTTCACAATCCACTCCTCTCTGGTGAGAACTTCAGTATTTCTCCTTCGTTGTGTATATCGCAATCTTGCTGCAAGGACCACTATGGATCCAAAGTCATTCCGTCTTTTTAAATCTTCCCAGTAGGGAAATGAAATGATGGGGATTTAAAAATGGGGAGTGGGATACCCCCGGATCATCCAGAACACAAGAACAAGATTGCACCGTCAAAGGTTCACGTGTGAATCGCCGTTACACACTCTGCTGTTGTGCTAGATCCCGGCTTGCTACCCAGACAGTTCCAGAGAAAGTATCACAAAATGAAAAGGCGCATTTCCCCCCTGCATTAAAGAACAATTTCAGAATAACGAATGCATCGGCCCCAGTCAGATTCAGAATAATGCAGGTTAAGTTTTCCAGCTGAATTTGCTTCGGTCGGCTCGGCTGGAAAAGTCGGGCGCTGCGATCAAACCCTATGAGTAACCCCTGCATGCATGAAACTTCCCTGTGTCCAAGGAACCCCCCCAATTTTTAAAAAAAATGAAGGGGAAAAATGCCCCCCCTTTGAAATAACAGACAGTAGCAATGCAAAGCTTTTTTCTTTAAAACGCTCTTTAATGACAATCTGATCAATACATTCAGACCGCGGGCCAGGTCTTTAAGACTGTGGGTGGGAGGGGGGTGCCGTCTCCCCTCCCCATCTCTTATAAATATTTGGAATCACTGTACAAATAAAAGGAAATGGAGGGACAACAAACAGAGAGGTCTTTAGAAAGCCTTAGTGACGCCTGGAAACCCAAACTGTTAATCTGGAGAGATGCAGCTGTTGAGAAGAGGGGCGAAAAAGAAGCACCATGTTTGTTAAGGAAGCAATTCCCCCCCCCCCGCCCCAAATTCTCCTCTTTGGTTCCTTCCACCCTCTCCCCCCACCTTTCTCTTTTCTCACCCTCCCTAAAGCAGAGAATTACTTTAGAGAAAGCAAATAAAAGAAGAAAGGGGACCTTTGCACAGAGACAAAGGAGAAGGCAATCTGTGACTGGCAATGTTTAGTTGCTAAGGAAATTCAGCCTACAAGGATACACAGAACCAGGACTTGTGGGGGTGGACGGGGTGTGTGTGTGTGTGAAAGACTAGAAAAAATAGCCTGATCTTCTGCGGGGCACCCTTGCACCCCTGCCCTCTTCCCTCCCCGGGGAGAAAGTTTGCACGCTCGCCGGATTTCTCTTCAAGTTGCAAGCTTGAATTCTTCTGAGGATGGTTGAGTTGCTTGATAGCACAGACGGGAGCTCGTGCGTTGGAAGACGTCTTCCATTTCTTCCTTCCAAATAAAAATTAAGCTCTACTGGCCCACGGAGATCTAGTTTGCCGAGGCCTGGGGAAATTTATCAGCCTGTTCAAGAATTCGAACCTTTGCGGGTCTAAAAGGAGGCTTCGAAGCCTCAAAAGCTTGCTCTGAATGATTCGTGTCAAGGTACAGAGGGCGGGAGGAGCTCCAGAGGTTTCGGGCTACAACTCCCATCACCCCCAGCCAGCCTTCCCTTCCCCCCAAGCTTATCACCCCCCCTCCAGCTCTTGCCGGATTAAAGATCCCTTCGCATCCACCTCTCTGGCTGGGGAGAATGGGGTCTGCAGTCCAACGAGGGGCTCTGGAGTGGTTAGAGATTGTCCTCGTTCCACCTCATCTGGGGTGGAATCCACAGGACCTTCCCTACCTTGATCAACCCCTGGAAACAGGAATAAAAAGACATGTTTTTTGCCCCCCGGTTGAGGGGGGAAAACTCATTAAAAAAAAAAAGATAAAAACATCTCATCTCACAAAAGCGTGCTTTACTTTGCAAGAGAAGGTCTAAGGAAGCCAAACGCTTTGTCCTTGAAATTTCCTCCATGGGGCTCTGTCACGAAAACAGGATGAAGCCACTTCCTCCCTCGCGGCCTTTGGAGATGACATGGGAGGCAGAGCGGCGGGGCGGGGAGAGGAGAGGAGAGGTGCTCGCTCAGGGGCACATCTGCACAAGTCTGGGTCCGGGGGGCGGGGGGACGAAGGGAAGGGTGGCTCCTCCCGGGGTTTACTTGAGAGCATCCAGGTGAGTGCAGACTTGCTGGAAAACGTCGTCCACCGAACCTTCCGCGTTGATCTGAAGACCAGAGACAGCCAGAGGGCTCACCAGGGCAATCCTGGGGCTGCCCTCCCTCTGAGACAATATCAAAGCATCCTTGCCCCCCCGCCCCCTCCCCATGAGTCTTGAGCTCAGAATGCCAGCGCAGGGATCACCCTTGCTTGAAAGGGACTCCTGGGGCGGCCGGGTTGACCATCAGGGAGATGCCCAGCAGCTTAGATGGCTTTCAAAGGGAGAGGGTTTAGAGAACGTGAGGACTAGAAGAAGACCCATCGGATCTAGTTTGGGGGATCTTGTCTACTCCCTGGCCACCTTTGTGCCCTGGTTCATACAGCTCCTAAGCCATCGTGTGGGTTCCAAGGGGAAGCCAAGCTTGGTGCCTTCAAGCCATGCTTTGTGGCTTTGCGGTTGAGCACACTCAACACTTCTTCACTCAATAAGCCATGTTTAAACAGCCCATGGCTTAGCACGATGGGTAGACCCAAGTGCACCTCATCTACGTCTGAAGGCTGGACCCGCCATTCTGTTTCTCAGAGGAGGATCCATCCTCAAACGCTGCTCCTACCACAGGTTTAGGTCAAGCCCCCAAGACTTGGGAATTGCTTCCTCCCCACCCAAATGCCGTTTCCCCTCCGCTGCTCTCCGAAATCCTCCCACTGCTGGCGTCGGCCTCTTCCCTCCGCTGGCAGCCGGTTAGTCAGCGCCTTGCTATGCCGGGCAGGATGAGACCTGGATGGAAGCGGCTGAGATTTATGAATGACTCCAGCCCATCCTCACAGCTCAGCAGGACTGGTGCCCTCGGCCTGCCAGGGCAAGGCCAGTTCAAAACACTCTGGGTATCTTTCCCTGCAGAGATGGAGACTGCCATGCCGTTCAAGTGTAAAGGAAAGAGAAGAAAGAAGAAAGAATAGGGAGGGAGGGAGGGAGGGAGGGAGGGAAAAAGAAAAGGCTAAAGAGAATGAATGAAGGAAGGAAGGAAGGAAGGAAGGAAGGAAGAAGAAAGAGGGAGGGAGGGAGGGAGGGAGGGAAAAAGAAAAGGCTGAAGAGAAAGAAAGAAAGAAAGAAAGAAAGAAAGAAAGAAAGAAAGAGGGAGGGAGGGAGGGAGGGAGGGAGGGAGGGAGGGAGGGAGGGAAAAAGAAAAGGCTGAAGAGAAAGAAAGAAAGAAAGAAAGAAAGAAAGAAAGAAAGAAAGAAAGAGGGAGGGAGGGAGGGAGGGAGGGAGGGAAAAAGAAAAGGCTGAAGAGAAAGAAAGAAAGAAAGAAAGAAAGAAAGAAAGAAAGACAGACAGACAGACAGACAGACAGACAGACAAAGGGAGGGAGGGAGGGAGGGAGGGAGGGAGGGAAGAAAGAAAGAAAGAGAAAGAAAGAAAGAAAGAAAGAAAGAAAGAAAGAAAGAAAGAAAGAAAGAGGGAGGGAGGGAGGGAGGGAGGGAGGGAAAAAGAAAAGGCTGAAGAGAATGAATGAATGAATGAATGAAAAAAGGAAGGAAGGAAGGAAGGAAGGAAGAGAAATGTCCATAGGGAAGAGCTGTCATTTCTCCTTTTCCATCCCCTGTCCAAATAGTTCTTTTTCTTCCCTTCTAGGTTTGTCTTTCTCTTTCTCTTTCCATCAAGTCCATCCAAGCCTTCCCATCTGTAAGCTGAGGACTGTCCAGGCATTCAGTCTGTATTACCCGCAATGGCCATTTTAAAGACTACTTTGGGGACCACCCCCAATGGCCCTGAGCAATGCGCTAACCAGGCCATTCCCAAAGAAACAGACAACAGCCAGAGGACTGAGGAAGGCAAATGGCTTGGCCAGTAATTTCCATGCAAGAAAACGTGGCTGAAATGCCCCCCTCCAGCCCCAAATACAGCTCCCCAAAATGGCCAATTTCAGAGAAAGTTTGCAAGAGATTTCAAGCCATTGACCTGACTCACCTTGGAGACAATTCCCTTTTTCTCGTAGTAGGCGATGACAGGCTCGGTGGCCTTGTAGTACGTCTCCAAACGCTTCTTGATGGTCTCCTCGTTGTCATCCACGCGCCCGCTGGTTTCCCCTCGTTTCAGCAGCCGTTTCACCATGGTGTCCTTCTCGGCATCCACGTACAGAAGCAGGCTGGGGGCAGTAATCTGCCCAGGGAGGGTCAAAGTGAGATCAAGTTGGGGATGAGAAGACACGCAGGGAAAGAGATGAATGGAGGAGGAGGAGGAGGAGGAGAGGAGGAAGAAGAAGAAGAAGAAGAAGAAGAAGAAGAAGAAGAAGAAGAAGAAGAAGAAGAAGAAGAAGAAGAAGAAGAAGAAGAAGAAGAGGAAGAGGAAGAGGAAGAAGAAGAAGACTAGGCATACAATACTGATGGGTCAGTAACCATTTTACAATTATTTGGTCATCTACACAGGTCCTCTAAACCCATCTTGGCATGTTGCAAATTTCACCTGACACCTCTTATTAAAGGACCAATAATGATGGGATGAGAAGATCAATCGATCAATCAATCAATTAAACAAAGGTTACAAAATTTAGGTGAAAGAATAGCCCATCATAATTAGATGCTAAAATAAATCAGTGTTCTTCGCCAGGTACAGGGTTGGGAGAAAAGATTGCACTGCCATCTTGTGGCTTTTCAGGATCTTACAGGGGGAGCATTCCTTGAAGGATGGGCCTCCAATAATATTAATAATAATTCAATAATAACAACGAACAACATGTTCGAAGTCAAAAGCTCCAGTGCAGTCAGATATGTGTATATTCCACTGAATTTTCAGCCATCGTCTTGGACGATTCAAGTGAAAAGCCCACCCAAACCTTTCATTCCTGATCAGTCTGCAAACGTTCTGGAGATGCTTCAGGTTCTGCAACCAAGACCTCCCAAGATGGTCCACCCCTCCACCTTGTTCTTACCTTCTTCTCAAACTCCACGCCCTGTTTCACCTCCCGGGGGTAACCATCAATCAGGTAGCCTTTGGACTGATCTGCTTTGGATAACATGGCGTCCCTCAGCATGTCAAGGACAGTATCCTATGGACAAGGAGATGGGGAAAGGAGCATTTTGCAAATTTTGGAAGAATTCCAGAGCTGTGGATTCACAGAACAGGGAAAGGATCTTGGAGTTCATTGAGTTCCCAAATACTGGAATATTTCTAACCCAAGACAATCCAGCATCTGCTCCAGGATTTATTTATACCCCACCTTTCCTCCACTTCACACGGTTCTCTTGCCTTTATTTTCACAACAACCAGTAATTTAGGTCAGACATTAGAGAGAGAAGTGGGTTCAAAGCCACCCAGTAGCTAGGTTTGCAAAGCACACCACGTTAGGCTAAAATAGGCCAGTGCAAACGTAGCCTCTGAGAGTTTTGCTACCCTAGGTTTATGAATAGACCTAAACAGCCACAAGTTTCAGAGCTCGAGTAGGATTTAACTGGGCTCTCTCTAACCCTCATATTAGAGTGCCTCTAAATACCTCCATGAGAAGGTTTCAACTTCCCAAGGAACTTTCTTCGAGAGCCGAAGAGCTCTAAACAAATTCCTCCTGATTCTACTTTAAATCTGCTTTCCTCCGATTGCTGCTCAATGGTGCCTCTGGTATAACAGAACAAAGGGTTTATTTTTCCTTCTGCACAATATATAATTTAAGGCTACCATCCCATTTTTCCACAGTCCTTTTTTTCCCCTCCAGCTAACTCCTACTCTTGCAGCTGGTTCTTGCCCGTGTGGATTTAAACAGAACTGGAGAGCTATCTTGTCACGGTTGCAGGTCCTACAGCGAGGGTGGCCTGAAGGACCTTCAGCGCCCCTCCCAAGCCTGTCATTCAGGCACGTTGCCCATCCTTTGACTTCTGGGGAAAAGCAGAGACTTGGGGAAGGAACAGAAGGAAGGCTGAGCAATATCACAAGGCAATTCCAGGTCCTGGGAATTTGCATTGGCTACTGTGGTGTGGTGTGTTTGTACATTCGCTTTGGGGCAGGGGGTGTGTTTGGCTTAGAAGCATGGACAGCCTGAACCATGGAGCCAAGCTGCGTTGGGCTTTAAGAGCAAGGGGATGAAGGATGCAGAAGCATTGAAGGTTTCAAAAGGCCTTTAAGAAACATCAGCTTGGTTGCGCCGTACTCACCAGAGGGACTAACTCTCCTTTTTCCATGATGGCCGAAAGCTTCTTCCCCCTCTCGGAGCCAGAACTGACCTCCGCCCGCAGCAGGTCGCCGGTGGACAAGTGGGTGTAGCCATACTTTTCAACAATCTTCTCACACTGTGTCCCCTTCCCAGAACCTGGTCCCCCTGCAGAGGACACAAGAGCATTCAGGCGCACAACTAGGGAAGAAGAAAAACGCTGCTTGGATGGTGGCTTTCTTCCCAGCGACGGCCGAGACCCTTTTTCGTTTAGGCCCAGGCTCTCATTGCAGCAGCATCCCCTTCTTGGGGACTACAACTCCCCAAAGCCACATCTGGCTGGGGTCGGCGATGGCACTGCGCTCGCTACATTTGGAGAGTGCCCAACTGGATGACGGTTGAGACATTTTACGAACACGATCGTCTAAATGCAAGGACCGTAGAAATACAAACCCGGAAATGGGGTTATCTGCCTGGAGTATTTTTTATGGAATCGAAAAACAAGGCAATGAACTCTTAAAAGACCTCTGCGTGGATAGCCAAATCTGTAGGGTTTCTTTTCTTTCTCTGCACCAGAAATATGTTTGATACCTTGTGCTCCCCAGCCTACCCAAGACGCTATCGAGGTCTGCTCGAATCAAAAATTGTTGAGAGAAATTCAATCCTGCCTTATCCCTGCTGAAAAGTCCTTAAAAGCCTTTGCGGAGCTGAAGGAAACCCTCATGAGATGGCTTAAGACTTACCCACGACAAAGATGATTTTGTGGTTTTTCAACTTTTCTGCAAGAAAAAAGGGAGAAAATCTGTTACGCTCTGGTGGAGAAGTCGTTTCTTGCTTGCTCACCCGAGGCTCCCATCTCAGTTTGTAAACCGCTTTTTAAAAAGGATTACCCCCCCCCCCGAAAAAGAAGGAAGAAGGAAGAAGGAAGAAGAAAGAGGGGAGGGGAGGGGAGGGAGGGAGGGAGGAAGGCAGAAAGAGAAAGAAAGAAAGAAAGAAAGAAAGAAAGAAGAAAGAAGAAAGAAGAAAGAAGAAAGAAGAAAGAAGAAAGAAAGAAAGAAAGAAAGAAAGAAAGAAAGAAAGAAAGAAAGAAAGAAAGAAAGAAAGAAAGAAAGAAAGAAAGATCTGAGGATGGAAAGGGTGTGAAAAAAGCACTGATGTATTTGGTCATTACCTTTTCCAGCTCTCACAGTACCATCTTCCATACACGAACACTGTATGCCCATCTTCCCACACCCTCCAGCATCATCCCTGTCCACCCCCACTTAAAAAATAATCCTCTGCTTATCCTTCTTTCTCAACACATTTTTGTTCCAGAGTTTCTGCCCAACTGCTCTCCGTGGCTGGGCAGGGCTTGGCTTTGCTAAGGGCCACGTGGCCAACATAGGTTACCGTAGAGACGGTTGCTATGGCGCAGATGCCAATCCAGAACATCTGGAGGGACTAAGCCTTGCTGGAGGAACTGGGAACCATCTCAGAAGCTTCCAGAGATGGGAGAGGTCATTTCTCTGGGACTACGTGACTTCCTCTTTCTGCTTTCTTCTGCGCTACGAACCCAGCAAGGCATCTTCCCTGAGAAATTCAGAATGCTACACGAGAGGCCAAACTTCTTTACGGAAGCCTACTTCACCCGATGGATTTCTAGCTGCCTTCAGAAAAGGGGGCATTCCTACGTGGGGTGGATTTTCAGTTAGGGTTTCGGGACCATTAGCGTTACCAAAGTTGTGGCTGAAGGACGGGTTTCTCTCTCAAGCAGACTTTAGCCAAGGGAGTCCAGGGATTCACAAATATGGCTTTACTCTGGGGCTTTTACGTATTGATGAGATAAAACAGAGCAGATCAAGAAATAAATTTATGGAGGGAATTGGCGCTCTAAGCCGAATTTGAAAAGCACGCGGGTGCTTCTTCTTGTAGCTGGTTCTCAAGATAAAAAAAGTTGCCGAGCTAGAAAATAAATTAAGCGCAAGAGAAGGGCTGAATTACATTTTTGTTTTGCAATGCCAACCCCCCATCCCAAATAAATCGATACAACACTCCTTGGCAAGGTTATTTCACAACAAATGTCCTCTCAGGCGCTGCAGGCGTTAGCACCCGTGAGTTTCATTTCCCGATTCCTGCGGGCTGCAAATGTTGAAACACAAAATAGAGGGGTGCATTTTGCTACGGTTTCTTTGAATGATGCTCCTCAAGAGCACGGAAACTTTTCCAGGCCTGGCTGGAAATCTAAGGACTGCCAAGCAGGAGGGCTAAAAATAACACCCTGGTTTAAGGTTTCATGAACAACCTGTAATGAGCATTCTTCTTGGATTACAGCTTTCCAGAATTACATCCTTGCAGAGCTGCAGAAACGACCAGTAAGGAAGTTCTGTGATCTTGGGAGTCAAGTCAGAGTGCCGGAAGGAGTTTTTTATGTATATTCTTGGGGTTTTTTTGCTTTTAGCACCCCATGAAAGGAGTTCTGCGGGAAATGTAGATTGTAGGAGCTGTCACTCAGCTGCAGAGCTGGTCTTTCGAATGGCAACATGGCCCCATCATATGATGGGTACCAAGTGATGGAGAAATGCCACCACGCAGAACAGGCCAAACTGAATTCTGCAGACCAAGGGCACAGTCTGTTACAAACTTCTCAAGTCAACTTCGTGAATTGACTTCAGAAGTTCCACCACAGGCTGATATTCACCCACATATTCAGTGGGACACTGGTGCTCTGGAGTGACGATATGCCAACCCAAAGTACTTGGGATGTTGGGTCAAAGGGCCTCCACCCGCAAATTTCAGAGTGGAGGAAGACCACAACGTCATGCCTTAACTCAGAAACCGTCCAACCAACAGTAGCAAACGTGCTGTGGGGGGTTTGGTGTTGTTCTCTTGAAGAATAGAGCATTGGGGAGGGGGGGAGACCCAGTTGGAAGATCCTAAAGAAAAGGGGTGTTGGCAGGTGAGGATCCACAGGGATGTCTCAGGTGACAAGCACTGAAATTGCCTTGAATGAACTGAAGGGCAAATCAAGACCCACCGAAATTGAGAAAGAAAGAAAGAAAATTCACTGACCTGCTGCCATTCCGAGAGGTTCTGGGGGAAAGAAATCCTCCTCCTGAAAGAAAACAGAATATTTGATTAGACCGAAGATCACAGCTCTTGAAGGCAACCATCCCAAACTCCTTGACTGCTCCAATCTCCTCTTCCAAAACCAGAAAGAACAATAATTCAGGACTGTGGGCAAAAATTAGTTCTTGCGCCTTCTCCCCATGTTGCCTTTTCTTCAAATCCTTCCCATTTACATTTTGTTTCCAGATGTTCCTAACTGCCAACTCTGTTCAGAGGCAAATAAAAACTTCTAACATGCCTCCAGATATTGGAGGACGTAAAAAAAAATAAAATAGCAATACCTCAATCTATTCTGGAACCCCACAGCCAATCCTGGAGAGGACCCAGCAACTCTTAACTCTGCTAGATTTTTTTTTTTTTCAGCTGGGAGATCTGAGATGGAGAAGGATAAACCTTGAACGCAGAGGAGATCTTACAGAATCAACCCTCCCCGGTAGATTCACCTTGGAACTGCCGAATGGAGGAAGCGGAGTCCAAGGATGGCTGTCAGTTTGCAACACAGACGGCAGCTTCTGACTCAGAGCTGCGTGGATGGGGGAAGGAAGGGAAAAACACCTCTGGTGCATCACCTGGGAAGAGGTTCCCATGGCAACTGCTTCCTGCTTGGTTTCCTCCGGCGGATGTACAGGCAGCCCTCAGCGGGCGAGCCTCAGCGCCAATTAGGCAGAGGCAGGGAAGGACCTCCCCGGGGGCAAAATTGGGGCAAAATTCCCCACAAGCCCTTAGGTACCTGTTGTGTCTCCAATAGGGCGGTGTTGGGTGATAAAGCAGAAGATGGGAGGACCGTATGAATTCTCCAGATCTCTCTTTCGCTGCTTGCCCTCCATAAAAATATTGCTGGATTTGATTTCTAGGATCAAGCAGCCATTTTGCTGGGGGCTTCACCTGCCTAGGTCAGCCTTGGGTGGGTAGGGTGGACTATAATGCCCATCATCCCCACACAGTGTGGGTATCGTAAGCTGGCCAGCATCTGGGGATAGCTGGACCACTCCTTATATCTTTCTCCTTCCTGCTTGAACAATAATCCAGAACGAAAAGCCGAACCCGTGCCTTGTTCTGTACTATTTAATGTCACAGAATATGGGGACCACCCTTGATTTTTATTTTTTTCCCCTTTGGGGAAGTTGTAAGAGGGAAGATGACCATTGCCAGGTGGGTGAATACACTGCTGGAAGAGGTGAAGGACCAGGTTGGAAGAACCTATCTAAGAATCAACTTTGACTCAATAGCACAGAATCAATCCATCAGTCCAAAATGAAGACCTGGGCGTACAGTTGCCAACCTCAAGAGTTTTCCCAAAACATTAGGTTTACAACGGTTAGGGTGATTTCCTTCCACTTCAGTTCTGTGAAAAGGATCCATATCGCCACCTTTGCAGGAAAAAACACACCAACCAAGGGAGCAATATCGTACCCCATTTATCCCCCAACTCTTAGAAAGGCCAGATTTGGAATCAGCTGCTCTGCAGACCAGAATAGATGCCTTTCTTTCATTCAAACCAAGTCACTGCTCTTGTCTGAGCCGTCCCCAAATTCTGGCATTTCAGCTTCAAGTCCTGGCGCACTACCTGTTCTGGTACCATCCCTTTGGGCCTCAGTTTCTCAGCTGCAAAACTTCAGCCACCGAAGCCCACCTCCTGGGCTTCTCCAAAGCCCGAATCGAATCACGGTTGCACTTCTTAAGCAACTTTGGGTGGTGTTTCATTTGGCCGATGCCTGAACAGGAGCTCATCCTTAACTGGGTCATCCCAAAGGTCACTCCACCCCGAAAAAAAAATCCGAGAACGTAATTTCAGGAAGAAGCTTAGACGGGGGGGCTCCAAGAATAGATTGCTGGCATGGTTTGGCCAGAGAGAGAGAAAAAACCAGATCCAGTTACATTTCTCTTTCTTTACACCTAATAAGGTTAACTCCCCAGGAGGATGTGCGAAGGGCTGCTCGGTGGCTGTAAATCTCATCGGAGAGTCTATCTGCCCCTTTGCTGGGGGAGGCAAGTCGGGGCGGTGGAGCGAAGTTTCCAACTTCTTCCCAAAGTTTAAAGCAGGGGGGCAAGGGAAGCCTGTGGTACAGACCCTCTCGGATTGAGGTGTGTCAGGAGTTGGAATTCCCTGCTTATGGAAAAACCCCGCATCTAAAAGGCAACCCATTCCCCAAAACCACGCACCCTCAAAACAGCAGGACTCGCTTCTGAGAAAATGCACCTAGAATTGCCCTCTAGATCCCGGGATGGGGGGAAGGCTGGTTTAAATCAGTGGGTGACGGGGGGAGGCTGTCCTGAGAGGCTAGCTTTCTGCAGGCAAGGAACTGGCTGGATAAGGAAGCAGCCAAGCTGGTCTCTGCTTTTCAAATGGGGCAGCCCCCCAAGAGGGTTCGAAGGGCCTGCCCGTTACTCCCTTGATGCTGAAAAGAAATAAGTTATAAAACGGAGACAGAGAAATACCAGGTCATCTCCAGACACTTGGAAAAACATGAGTTGAAAAGACATCATGGGGAACAGGTTCTCCAGGTCACAGAGGAAGAGTGGATAATGATGGTTAATGAGGTCTGGCTCTTAAACTACTTCTGCATCCCTGACATCCAGGCTATATTACCATTATCATGAGCTACCCCGTCATCATAATGAGGTGATGCAGCGCTTAATGACAGGTGCACAGTAGGTGTGTGGGCTGGGCGTGCAAATACACCGGCTGTTAAAAACAACACAAAACCCCAGATCTTCCTCCCCAGAGAAATCTAGCATGGGGCCTCCGAGAGAACCTCCCTGCTAATTTTCTAGCTGCAAAGAATGGGAGGTCCTTAGATTTCCCCCCACGCCGTGCAGTTAAAATCCCCAAGCAAACTATTGTGAATCCTCTGAATTTTAGCTTTGCCTCCTTACACGCGTCCCAGGTTCAAGTTTACCCTTAGCCACAAAGGCTCCCCAGTTGGCCACTTGTTCTCTCTCAAGACAGCCTACCCTACAGGGGGGTCGTGGAGTGTGGGGGATGAGAGGAGAGGCTTTTGCTCCTGGAAAAAAGAGAATATACCTCCAATAAAGAAAGAAAAAGGTGAAGGAAAGCGAAACTATGTTCTCAGGACTTCTCCATCTTGGTTACACCAGCATCCAGAAGTCCTCCATGTCCTGTAGTTCCCTACACCTTGCACACCAACTCTCCTTTCTATCACCTCCAAATCTTGCTGGGGACTTTCCGATGTGTACTCGAGGTTGGCCAACAGGATATGTTTTATTAGGATTTCAAAAATGTGGCAGGAAACATCAGCCTCTCTCGGTCCCCTTGGAGCGCAGCGAAGTCAGGCAAAATTCCAGCCGGGCGATGTTGCGTTTCTTGGGGCAGGAGGAAGACAGAGACACGACCCCCCCCTTGAAAAAGTGACTTAAAAGACACCCCTCCAGCAGATTTGGAGAGGTCAGCCAAGGTTATTGCAGCTAAGCGCCTTCCCAAAGTTGGTGCAGGATCATACAGAAAAACACGCACCCACAAACACACACAAGTGGCTCGTGGGTCGAAACGCGACATTTGGCCAGATAATGCTGCGTGTCCCTAAAAAAGTTAAAAAGATGGCCACACGCAGCATTTCCAGCTCCTACCCGCAGCTTCGGCTGGTTCTCTAACCGTTAGAGAAATGTTCTTTTCCTTCCGGATGATTTGGGGCGAATGAGAAAGAGGAGAAACCTGCCAGGCAACCAGGCTGTTAGGCTCCCCGTCTTCCCCCCGAGGGATGTCCTGCATTTAGGAAAATAAAAATCCTGGAAAACAGCTCAGCCTTACCTCTCAGTGGTGGGATGGAAGGAGACAAAGGGAGCCAGAGCGAGGAGGCTGTTTTCTCAGCCACCGGCCACTCTGCATGGTTATTTTTACCACCCTATATAGAGAGTCTTTGAGGCATGATGGGAAAAAGGGGGGAGCAGAGGAGGCCACGGATGCCCAGAGATGGGAGCTGAATAGCAATGATAGGGGAGGATGGGAGAGAAGAGATACGTCCAGGCGGGGAGGCGGGAGGGGGCTAGAAAAGAGAGGAAACTCGCGGAAGGGCTAAAATCATTCCAGGCTGGGGCTCATTCAGGAGTACAGAAAAAAGCCTGAACTTTTAGCATATCTTTTTTGCAAAGGGTCAAACGGACAGACCTTTCGTGGTCATGAGCCACCCTTCCTAGCAGCGGCAGATCATGAGATCGGTGGAGCAGTAGGGCCAGGGCGGTGACTATGTCTTACAATTAGCACGAGAAATGACACCCGGGTCAATGGTGCCCTGGATTGGCAAGATCCAAGCTGGGTATTGCTCAGAAGCAGAGCTGAGAGATGAGGAATTCCACCCATCTGCACGTTGACACAAATATACTGATTTTGGAAGGGGCAAAAATGTTGAAGAAACCGGGACTGTAGACGCAGGCCAAAAGTCACCTTTGGGAAGGGTATGAAGATGCCATCGCTCAACTGGAGTGCACGAGGTGCGTCCGCTAAGGCAAAACACCTGCAAGAAAGGGGGCAGAAAGCATCCTCTTCCAGGGGACACATTGCTTGAGAACCTCAAAACTGCCTACGGTAAAGGTGGGCATGGACATAAATAGGAATATATGGGCATCAAGATTCAGCCCAGACTGGTGTCCCAGCGAGATAAATGTTAGAAGAAAATTAAAACAGACCGAAACACTCGGGGACTTCAAAGGAGTAAAGACAGATGGAGATTGAGAGAGGTGTCTCTGGCCCCAAAAGGAAAATTGACTTCTCTTGTAGAAGGTGCCACCTTCAGTTCCTGGTGTCTCCAATAAAATTAGTTTCAAGTAGCAAATTTCTGCTCTTAACCGAACACACAACCTTTAGATCCTAGAGGAATCCTTGAATTAATTTTCAGGTCTCAGGGACCCCCTGGATAAAAATTAGGGTATCTACAGCTGACAGGGCATCGATCGATGATTATGTGCCATTAAGTCATTTTCGACTCTGAGCAACCACATAGATAGAGGACATTATATATCAAAAAAGCAATGTGCTTCTTCACTCATGATCTCTCATGAAAAAGTCTGCTTTTGCCCTAATGGGCCAGAATATTTGGATTGTGTGGGGTTCGGATCCAGAAGATCCCATCTGAGCATCTTGCAAGGATGGGTAACCCATGGCTCTGAGATGAGTCGTAGATGGTCCTCAGCTTAGTTCCCAAACCCATGGGAAGACTTTCATTTTGACCTCTGGTGAGGTTGATTTGCTGGAGATGAACAAAGGGAAAGAGGAGGAGAGCAAAGGGGAAAGATGAATGAGAAAGAGAGAAAGAGGGAGAGAGAAAAGGAGGGAGAAAAAGTAGGCAGGCAGACCAAGGAGATGTCCTCTCCACTTTGGGCCCTGGCTGAACCTACTAGTAGCTCTGACCTTGTCCACCAGCAGCACGTTTCTTCTGCCTCTTGGCACTCTCCAGTATTTTCTTTCCATTCCTGTTTGCTTAACAGCAGGTTAATTGCCTGTGTTCCATCAATGTCAGTCACTGACCCCTGGCACTGTCTCCAATACTTTCTCACCAGGAACTCCCACCCAGTCAGTTCTGGCTTCTGGTCTGATGAAAAGGAAGCAGGCTTCTGATTCAACCCAGGTTCAGGAAAACACAACTTGGAAGCCATGCCAAGATCCAGGTCTGGACTGTATCATGGTGGTGACCTCACCTGCTCCTCTTTCTGCTCTTCCTTTGGAGAGTCTTGGCTCGGGCTGAAGACATTGTGCACTAGAGACAGCAGTGGCAAATCTAGACCCAAAAGCCAGAAAACAGGAGAATTAGATGCCTGGAAGATTCACAAGAAAACAACACATTGCTGGTGGAAAAATCACAACCAGGGTTCCAAGGATACTCAAAAGGCACAGGTTTGCTGATTTGGGATTTCTGGAGATGAAAGAACCCCAGAAACTGAATCAAAATGTTTGTGAATAACCCTCTTATTCTGCCCCCAAGGAATTCCAGATGGGCATCATGAAAGGAGGAATTTTGCAGCTAGAGGAAGTTGGGCAGAAGTTGGTAGTAGAGGACACTTGCGGAGTTGTGAACCTGCAATGGGCTGTGAGAATAACCTTGGGAGACAGAAGGAAGAGCCTCAGACTGGGCAACAATTGGACAAAAGAGGTATCTTAGCCCACAGAAGGAACGGGGGTGGAGAAAGCGTCTCAGAAGGGATCCTCCCTAGTTCTCTGGAAAGTAATGTTAGTACTCATGGTTTTGGTGTCCTGTCTAGACTATCTCAAAGGGCTGCACAAACATTGCATATAGTTCATCTGGTTGGACATGAGCTATCAACCAATTCTTGAGGTGCAAAGGGGGCTCATCCTTCTCTAGGTTCTTGTCAGGATTAGCCCAGGAAACTCCAGGAGACAGTACAGATTCAATCCAGCAAGGTTTAATGGCCTTTCTCCCGTTACAGAAATCTTCTCAGAGTGAGAGCAAATTCCAGGGTCACCCTCCCAACCTCCCTTGCATTCTTTAGGGAGGGTTCAGTCTCATCCTCTTATCAGTTCCTCGTTGCTCTGGTGACGAGAGTAAATTCTTAACCCCTCTTGTCCTGACTCTCACAGTTCTCTAGAAGATGGTCTCCAGCCCCAACAAAGAACAACGGCCCCTGTTTTTAATTCCAGCAGCTTCTGTAGATTTGAGTCACCCTAGGAAATTTCTCTGAAGATGACCAAGATGCCCTCTGTAACTACAGTCTGGAGCAATCTAAATTCCTCCCTTCCACAACGTGCCTGCTTCTTCTTGCTTTTCCTGGGGGGGGGGGGGGGGCATTGTTATTTTCACCCCTTTTGTCCCTTGGTGTAGGTGGATGCATCCCTCACCTGGAATTCTTTTTCCACCTGGATGTAACCGTTGCTGAACACAGGAGCGGATGGCAGCAAATATTTCATCTTCTTCTCTGTCTGCATCGAACTGGAAGGGAGAAGAAATATGTTATCAATCTTTTCTTCATGTTGGGCTGAGCAAGTCTCTGCTTGGTTATACCCCCAACCGTGTGTGAAAAAAACCTTTATCCTTTTTGGATTTCACTTGCAAGTATCTTTGGGACCTTCTAACATCCCTTCAGAGAAGGGATGGAGAAGACAGCATGGAGGACGTTTGTGTCCATATCTGTTTACTGATTCTGCAAAGGCGCATGGCTCTTGCACGGCCATGATCAGAAAGAACGACTGTTACGAAATCCCAACATCTTTAAGTACAGTTCTTCAGTAATATGAAAAAAGCAGACTTAAAAGCAGATGTCACCTTGAATCGGACCCAAACTAATTTTATAATGCAGCCACCAAGTTCCTTGAGATACCAAAAGTGCTTTTAGTTCATACGGTTGACATCCAAAGAGGCGTGTGTGACAATGGAAAACAGTGGCAAGGTATTGACCGCCATCTTCAGTGTCATGTATGACTCTAGAGCCAAGCTAAGTGCCTTTTTTGCCAGGGTGAAGGAAAGTTCTCCAGTAACTTAACAAGCGTGACTTCTCTAACTTAAGTCCCACAGGAAACCAGCTGCATGACACTGTTCCATGCAAATGAGGTTCCCAGGAGATGTGTGATCGGGAGATGAATTGAAAACAAACCCAAAACATCTTCTTGGATTCCCACCCTCACTGTCCTCACCCGGACCACGGCTCCCTTCTCCTGGTAGTACTTCAGAATCAACTGAGCATTCTGCTTGAAGGTCTCCAGCCTGCGCTCAATGGCGTGGGGGTTATCATCCAAGCGGCCTTGTTCCTCGGCCCGTTCTTCTAGCCGTTGCCGGAGCCGTTGGCTTGAGCAAGCCAAGAATACAACAACGTCTGGAGAACCAACCTGACAAAGACAAAGGATAGATGAAAGAATCATGGGAGTCTGGATAGGTCTGATCCTGACTTGCCTGCTTTCCATTCCAAAATTATCTTTTCCTCTACATCTTCCCCCCTGTGATTCACTTCCTCCTCTGTGAAAAATCCAGGGCCACCATCAGCTGAAAGATGCAGGGAAAATGTTCTGGAAGGGCAGCTGGAGAAATGAACTGAGGCCTCAAAAAAGGGTCCCAACCCACCACCTTTTGGTGCTGAACGTTGACAGCTCCCAGGAAGCTTCGTCTCACCTGCTCTTCAAACATGAAGGCCTGGCCAATGTCTCGGGGAAATCCATCCATCACGAAACCTTTGGCATCTGGCTGCTTGATGAACTGTTGCTTCAACTCCTCAATGGTCGTTTCCTGAAAAACACAGAGAGATCCCAGGAGGTGGGGTGCTGTGGGGTGTTTTGTAGACCCAAACACAGCAGGAGAGGTCTCCCCTAATTCGTCCCGGCTTGCAGCTTGCGTACTAAGGCAGAAGGCCAGGAGAAGAAGGATGGAGGACCCCTTTAAAAAAAGGAAAAATAGGTGCTCAATTTGATATAATTCCTGGTTTGGAAGTAACCCAATCTCACTCTGGCAATGCACTGGTAGTGCTGGAGTAATCCCAAAGCTCCTCTGACTCAGATTTGAACCTGAACCAGAAAAGGATGCAAATCCTATTTTGCTTTGATTTCTGTCTCTTTTTTGCCTCCATCAACTCATCTTCCCCGTTGCTCCTCCAATACACGTAGTGGGGAGAAGCAACTCCAAATAACCACCGTCTACACTAGAGTCTTTCAACTAGAAGAGCGGTTCTCAACCTTTTTGGGTCGGTGGCACCATATTGAATACAGCGGTAGTTCTGCGGCATGCCAGAAAATTCTTAATCGTATATATGTATTTTTAAACGTGTAAGACTTGGTTCGAGAGGAAGTTATACAGTTTTTATTAAGTTGTACACTTAGGATTTAGGAAACAAGAAAAAAAATCTCGTGGCATGCTAGAACAAGCCCATGGCATACCTGTGTGCCACGGCACGCTGGGTGAAAACCACTGAACTACAGTAAAACAAACTTTCCATTGCAGACTATACATGATCAATTAGTTCTTGACAGCCCAATTTTCAGAATATTCTTTACCTTCACGTTTAGCCTTCATTTTTTCCCCAACTCCCATTAACACCCAAGAACAAGCCCAAACAATATGAGTCAAGGGGGCTGACAGCAGCTTTAAGGCATGCTGGCTCACCGGTGGGGCTAACTCGCCATTGGCAATGATCTTGGCGATCAACTCCCACTTCTTGTCGCTGGTGGCATGGTGGATCAGATGGCCGCGCAGGATTTCCCCGATGGAAATGCAGATGAAACCGAAGTGAGAGGCCATTCTCTGGCTTTGAGTCCCCTTCCCGCTCCCGGGACCCCCTGCACAGGAGAAAGGTGCCGATCAGTTTGACATTCAATAGCAGTAGTGAAGTGGCCTCGAGCTTTGGGAAAAGAATTAGTCAACTGTGTGGAAGCTCAGTCTAGACAAGGAGCCCTGAAGATAGGAAGACAAGGTTGAATCCTTCCTTCTCACGCTAACATCTCATTCTTCACTGCAAAAAAGAACACAGAGAAAAGATCCGTGGGAATTCTTTCCTTTGCACCAGTGGGAACTTTTCCCCCAAAGAAAACTGTAGATGGAGAAGCAGATTCTTTCTAAGGCTGTGTAGAGAGAGGACAGATAAACTGTTCTTCTCCACATGCTATTTTCCTCCTCTGGAGTGAGGTTGGTTTCGTCCCTCCACCCCCAAATGAAGTTCTGATGGTCCTGCAGGAAACACAGATCATATCACAGAGAATTGGGCCATCACCACCAAGGAACTGCTCTTCTCACCCACCCCAATCTTCCTTCTGACTTAACCTCTCACCTATCACAAAAATGATCTTAGGACGAGGACGTTCAGGGTCAAATACATTATATTCTTGGATTAACCCAGTGGATTCGGTCATATCGGAGTCACTCTCGATGGAGAACTGGGTCTTGATGGAGGGTACGTCCTGGTACGAGCTGAATGGGGCTGCGATGGGACCTGCCAGAGAGACAAAAGTGGTCACAGGCTAGCTGGGGAGTGGAAACTCATCAGAGAGGGGGATAGTGCGAGACAGCCAGGGCAAGACAAAGGCATAATGGAATATTAAGGGCTGTGCAAGCAAGACTCGCTGATAAAATTGAACATCTGTCCCCAGGACCCAAACGTGGTTCTCCTCTTTCCACATGGACGTCTCTGAGCTGAAGACCTCATGGATCTCAGAAGGAAGGGGGTTTGGTGGACATGTTCTGACCGCAATGGAGTTCACACACAGACTTTGCTGCCACTGCCAGAACCCGGCGGCAAATCCCGAAATACCCCACCTGTAGAACGGACATCTACCTGCACGGAAGATGGGCTTCCTGTTCATCCCATCAGCCACAGGTTGCACGGCCAGCTCTTCCTGGCTGATGAAAGTGTCCCATTGCAGCACCTCCGGACCACCCATTTCCCGGACTTTCTTCAAACAGCCTTCGAGGTAACCGATGGGGTCTTCAGGCCGGTAATACATCAGACCTGTCAGCATGCTCTGGAGGAGGGGAAGCAGAAACAGACAGCTGGTTGGGGAAGAATAAGTTAATATTCTTTATTAACTTATTAATAAATATTTGCCTCTTCAGGGTCTGAGGAGCTTTTGCTGACTAAATGGGATATCGAATTAGTACCCAAAATCCACATATTTGTTAATTTTCTCCTCCCTCTCTCTCTCTCCCTCTTTCTGGAAAGTATATATTGTTCCAAGAGGAAAGTTAGTTGACTTGGGAAACAGACCTGGAACTCAGCAGGAGGATGGTTCACTGCCAGCCTGAGGCTGAACTCCTGGACTTTTTCCAAGAGTAACAGTTTAACTCGCCAACCAAATCAGGCACCAGTAAATTTCCCAATGATTTCGTTTCTCAGGGGATGGAAACTTCCTTGTGATGGGGCCAGAAGAAACTTTGGGGTTTTCTGGCAAGGAGACCTCTTACACCAACACGCTTGGAAAACACATTTGGGGAATATCTTAGTGTCTGAAAGAAAGGATGGGTTAATTAGGGTTTAAAATGCAAGCTCTAGCCAGCGTGGCTGGGGAATTCTGGGAGTCGAAATCCACAGGCCTTAAAGTCCCTGAGATTGAGAAGCACTGCGCTAACCCCCCCCTTTTTTAAAAAGTTTTGGGGAGAGAGGCGTTGTAAAAATAGCTCTCAGAATTAGCCATGGAGACGTTTGCTGTGTTGTGATGCTACTATGTACAAACACACCCTCACTATTTAGATTTCTTTGCAGAGTCGTTGGAGGGGAAAGAGACCTTACTGACCTATACGAGGCAGTCAGCAGCTGAATTTAGCGGCCCTTTCTAATGTCCCAGAATGCCTTGGTGTTAGCATCACTCTGATGCATCATGGGAAAATCCAACGGGGATCCTTATGTGCCCTTCGCTGGTTGCCCCTGCTATGGATTGCATTTGATTCCAGCTTTTTCCCCCCCAGGAGTTCAAGGCAGTGTGTCTGGGAGTTTCCCCTCATTTTATCTCTACAACAATCCTGTGAGGTAGGATGGGATGTGAAAGGTCCCAAAGTCTTCCTGTGGTCAAGTGAGCTTGAATATGGCCTTGCTTTGACACCTTTAACCACAACACCACACCGGTTCTCATGACATCTGGCTATGGAGAATTCGTAGCCCCTCTATTATTGCTTACAGATTTTGATGGCTTCAGAGATGAATCTGAGTTGATGCACCAGAGGAAGATGGACCGATTAAAAGCTGTAAGCTGGGGTAGCTGAATAGAGAGCAGGCATATGTAGGAATGGTATATCTGTAAATGTTAGCTGTAGATGGAATGTACTTTTAACACATGAGAATGGAAAGGCCGCTGCTTTCAAGCCTGGATTATAAACTGCTGTGGGCCTTTTTCACTGCATTTCTCTGCAATGTAACTTTTTCTCATGTTGTTTTGGAGTTGTTTATAAACTTTCCTGAGACTTTCTTGAAAGGTGGGACAGTAAATGCTATAAGGAAATAAAATCAGGACGCTAAACAAAACATCCCTTTTTGCCTGATACAGTCTGGCTTTTCTTTTCTCTGTGCAAACAGCTGTCCCTCTTAAAAATGGAACATCCCCATGAAGAGGCAGTCTACCTTTCCATATAGTTAGGTTGGGGAGCAAACCACGGGACAGAAAGACCAGCCTCCTGATTCAGCAGGACTCTTACCGTAAAGCCAAAGAGGAATTCTGTCCCAAATTTTGGGATTTAGGGGATGAGGATCCAGCCATGCATTCTATGTGCACCGAAACTCGCCGCCATGTGCCCCACTCCTGGGGCTTCTCCAGAAACAGATGGAAAGGGAGGGGGCAGGGCAAAGCAGCGCACGATGAACAGGCACCCACATCTCGCACATTCCAACATGTCTGGGTGCAAACTTGGGCAAATTATTCAGATGCCTCCTGATAGTTTGACTCATGCCGGGCACGCAGTTCATCCATCACACCGAGCCCTCCATGGCGGCTTTCACCCCAAACAGGACGCGGGGCACCTTCATGCAAGGGGGGGGGGGGGGACACCAGCCTTTCGCCTCAAGGCTTGGGGTCGACCCGCAGGAAGCGCCGCGACTCCCCCGCCGCCCCCCAAGCCAACGCGCGCAGCGTCACGCTCTCCAACTGCGGGGAAGCACCCTCGCCCGGCCTGGGTTCGTAGCCAAACTTCTCCGGAGCGATTAGGGCAACTTTCCACAGACTCTCAAGCGGGGGGTGGGAATAATGATGCCCAGGACTCCCCTGCCTTTCCAGCAGCGCTACCCGCTGCCGGCTCACGAATCAGGGATTTGCATCAACGCTTCAGACGCCCATGGAGTAATCTGCAGCTTTACCCATTCCGAAGGAGGGAACGGAAAGAACAGTCCGCTTGCCCCGAAATGCCAGCCAGGGGCACGCTCTGCTTACGCTCAGAAACCCTCTTCCTCCTTTGCTGGGGATTCTTTTCCGCTCTCTTCTAGGACGGCGCCCGCCCCGCTCTCCTAGCGAGGCAGCAGCCCCTGGACGAGCCCCTCGCGACCCCCTGGGCGTCCTGCGCAAACTTCGGGCACCCCCAGAGCGGCGCCTTTGCGCTCTGAGCCGATGGACGCTGCGCCCGGGGCGCTTTGTGCGTGCTCAGAGGCGACCCTGGCGCCCGGGATGGGGCTTGTCCCGGCGGAGGAGCCCCCACCCCCAAGACCTACCTCGAAGAGCCGCGGGATCTCCCGGCGGGAGACGTAGTCGCCAGCGTCGGCCGGGTCGCTCATCGCCCTGTTGGGACGCCCGGCTTGGCCCTTCCCTTCCCTTCCCTTCCTTTCCTCGTCCAGCCCGGCTCTGGCGGCCGTTCCTCGGCTCGGGGCGGGGAGCGGAGGCGGGAGGTCGGGCAGGGGACTGCCCGTGGCGCGCGAGGGTGTGTGGCTGGGTGGAAAGAGCGTCCCTGAGCCTGTGCAGAGAGGGGTGCCCAAGGCTAGCGGGAGCCTGGCGCGCAGGCAAGAGGCGGTTGTTTTTAAGGCTGCCTCCCTTCAGCTGTGTGTGTGCGTGCGTGCCTGTGTGTGTGAGCTACAGCCTGCCTGCCAGTCTCCACCTCTGCCTGGTCTGATAACAGCTCCCATCATCCCCAGCCAGCGGCTCTTTCCCCCATCCTACACCCTCCAAAAGCTCTGAATGACGTCTCCAACCAGCAGGATCCGTCCTCTCCTTTCTTTTTTAAATCACACCAATATTCCTTATTTTTTTTAAAGGCTCTTTTGCCACACCAAGCCTGGACAGACACTCCGGACAAGCCCCCAGCTCTGCTTCCTCCCGTGGGCTTTAGCCCCGTCTGAAGGGGGCTGCAAAGGGTCCTTGCACTGGTGCTGCTGAAAAACTTGCTGTGGAAACCAGACTCCTGGCCAGGTCCCTACTCCCTTGGCCTCTTCCTCTTTTCCCTAATTTTGACTTTTTTCCAAGGTAGTTGGTGGAAACAGCGTCATGTTATGGAAAGCAAGGCGGGAGACTGCATTTTTGGGAAACACGCAGCCTCCGGGCTTGGGTGCGTGGCTGGTCTCTATCCAAAATGGTTTAGACATTCAAATGTTCAGATGGATCTGAGAGGAAATGACAGCCATGTAAGACTTAAAGAAAGGGATCGAATGAACAATTCCCCCCCCCCCCCCCGCCCACCCCTGGTCTCTGCAGTTGCATTCACACAGCACAGGAAACTGAACTTGGTTAGTTTTAATCTCAGTTTATTCTTTTATGGTTTAAGAGGGCGCAATATGGTTCATGGGGTCACGAAGAGTCGGACACGACTTAACGACTGAACAACAACAACAACAAACCGGACCAAGTGAATCATTTCTCTGAAAAAAAATATTCAAGGTCAGAAGAAAGGAATGGGGAGATTCAATGCCATGTACTGTTTAATTTACCGTGGATGAAAAAATGGAATTGAATGAAGTAAATCCAAAGGACCAGGTACCTATCCTTCTGTTCACACATTGCATTTAACCAGGTCAGGTCAAGACTTTGATAATTGTGTGTGTGTGTGTGTGTGTGTAGCCTAATGCATGGTGTGCAAAACCAACCTGTTTAGTTGATGATTCTGTGTATTGTACAAAACCCAAAATGGGTGAATTCAGGGCCCTAGATAAGTGTGTTTGTGAATGCTGCCTCTATGCATTTAATAGTAATCTCCCCCCTTATGACACCCTAAAAATTAAACTTCCTTGAAGTTTCAGAGGCATTCTGGGGTCCGTTTAAAAACACCTGGGGGACATGGGTTCACCTGACAGGACGGGTATGCACGCACATCTCTGCATGTGGAAATCGAGCATGAAAGGAGCAAGAAGGTTCAGCCTTTGTGACAGACGATGGTGATAATTACGTGCCATGAAGTCGCCGTTCACTCTTAGCAATTCCACAGTCTCTCCCTGATGATTTGTCCCAAGAGGGCAAAAAATTTGATTTTTTTTTTAATGTGCAAATCTGTCCTATCATAGAAGTTCATGACTACATCGCTGGCTCAGTCATGTGCCTGGAAATGTGTTATAAAGCATCACAAGGTGCCTTGTGTGGCAAGCTGCAATGAAGGCGCTCCATTCAAACTATTTGCTGTGGGTTTTCCCCTGCTTTTATATAGCTGTTGTTCGATTAAGAAAAGGAAGCCAGAAACACGTACAGCTTCAGAGCGCTGCTTTGTGCCCTGTGGGAATCGAGGGCCCAAGAACAGGTGCTTTGCAGTTTAAGAGTTCTGTTCCCAAGGTCTGTCCGAAAGTTGAATTTGTACGTAAGCTGGAACAGTATTATTGTATAATACTGTATAAGTAGTTTGTGTAATGAACTCGAACCACTGTGTATTTAACTTGAATTTTGCCAAAATAGGCTCCATTCTTAACTATGGGTTGTCCGTAACCCAGGTGTTCTTAACCCGGAGATTACCTGTACCCAGGTTTGGATCACCTGGGGCTCAAAGGAGGCCCTTAAGGGAAGTATTCAAGCTGGGCCTTAGTTTGCTGGCCAGAAGACCACAGCTAAAGGGGACCAGCTAAGAAACAAAACTAGGAAGGAAAATCTCTCTCTGCAGCCACAAGTGCTCCAAGAATTGTGTGCCTCCTTGGTTTGTAACAAATCTGTGTCCTAGAAAACTGTTGTCTGTTTCAGCCACCCAGGCAGATTCAGCAGTTAAAATGGGCCCTGGGGAAACCCAGCTTCAAATCCACCTTCAGTTCACTGGGTGACCCTGGGCCAGTCATGATGCCCAAGCTACCTCCAAGGGTGGTCGTGGGGAAAAAAATTGGAGGAGGATGCATTATACATTTCGCCAGCAGAAAAGGTGAGATGTAAATCCAATGGCTTGTGGGCCACCCCTTTGCTCCAGAACGTTTGAGCCCACAAACTTGATTAAAGTTTCTTTGCAAAGGTTGGCCAACAAGTTTTATATGACCTTGATTGTTTTTCCATGCAACAAACATGCTTTATTCTTTTCCCCCCAGTTATCTACGCAAGTACTCTTGCGGGCATCATGAGAGGTGTTCCCTCCTGGGGGAGAGAGAATTACCCAGTGCAAGTTTTAGAAATAACTGGTTAACCCGGGTGAGGCCCCAGAGCTGGAACATCTGTGCTGCAAAGAAGCATTCACAACCTGTCTTGGGATCTAGATGATTTATCCTATTTTAATCCAAGAATGATTGAAATCCTACCAAAGTCTGGAATGCAAGTTCAACCTTTTCTTGTGTCTGTTTTTAGAAGACCCTGAAGGGGCAAACCCAAAGTTTGGGGGCTGGTGAGTTCTCATCAAGCCCCTTTATTTTCCTCTCCAGGATTGGAGACTCTCCCACCTCAGTTCTCTCCGACTCCCGCACCCATAAAGGCTTTGCATGAAAGCTAGGGAATTAGCATTATGGCTCAACCACCCCCCATAAGGGCCAGGAAAGCATAGCCGCGCATAGAGAAATGCTGCCATGGCAACTGTGGCATTATCTGCTGGCTTTATGGCAGGATAAGTCAGACTGAGCAGATTCGACCTGGCAAGGCAGTGTTTGGAATAGTTTATAACGCTGATGGATTAGACATTAACTGGGCCTTCAGCTCACCGCTCAATGCTCGTAGGACCTTCCTCAATGCTTCCTATCTCAGTTAAGTAATGCAGAAGTGGGCGACTCAGAGGCACTTGCACTCCCATTCCCATCCTCCCCAGTCAGCCTGGCAAGGATGGTGGGAGTTGTAGTCCAAACAGAGACTAATGGGTGGGGGGGAGAGTTATGGAGGCAATGGCTTAGCCCCACTCCCAGTACAACCGGCGGGTTGGATCAATCATGGTCAATATCGATGCCAAAGTGGTTGGGGGGCTTCTGCTCTCTTCCAAGCTGTAGAGTTCGGAAGAAAAAAACAAGTTTTAATCAACTTCTAATCCCTTTCAGAAATTGCTCATTAACTACCTCTAAGCTATTAGAGACTTTTGGGAGGACAAGTTTGAAACACTGAGTGATCCTGCCTTCAATCCTGAACCAAAGAAAAGTTTAATCATCAGCTTAAGAACTTAAAGAATGTGAAATGAACAGCCAGAAGCTAAATAAGATTTTGATCTTAGAAAGTAATAAATGGACTAAGGGTCCAGATAAATTTGGAATATTGACTTTTATGATAAGATTTTGGAATTAACTATAAAAAAATAAATAGCTTCTTGTGGGAAACTGACTTATTTTGGCTATCCTGGCGATTGTTAAGTCATAACAAAGATAAGTTACTTTATGATTGTAGAAACTGGACACTAGAAGGGACTAAAGATTCTAAACAGAAGGAAAAATACAAGCCTGTCCTGCATGTCAGACTTACAAAATGACCCAAAACGTTATAACACTGGAAATATTAAAGGAGATCTTTGAAGAAAGAGGCTTGCTGAAGCCTCGAAGAAATCTGTATGATGGGATAAAGAAGAATTGAAGAGAAATCAGATCATAAGACAATATTTGATTCAAAGATTAAGACTGTTAGAAGTAAAAGGAAGGGATATAAAGTTGGTTTATTTGATCAAGGTTAAGGTAAGACCTTTTTTTTTTTTTGCAAAGTTCTGGCAACCCTTTATGGACTTTTTGCGGACACCAGGATTGAAAAGTTGATGTTTTATGGATTTGCTTTTAGAGGGGATATGGGATGAAGAGATATCTATTTGTAATCTTATAGGGGATGAAGAGTTACTAAATTTGTTTATACTTGTGATGAAGGTTGGAAGTCACTTCTTTATATATTTCTTTTCTTTTCCTTTATTATATTCTTTCTTTTCTTTTTCTTCTTTCTCTCTTTTCCTTTTTTCCTGCACTTTTTTATTCTTTTTTCTCTCCTCTCCTCTCCTCTTTCTCTAAGTTTAGTTTGTATTCGTTTTTACTATTGTCATCAAAATTCTTAATAAAAAAAATATATTAAAAAAGGACACCTTTTTAGTCAAGTCAAACGTTTATTAAAAGTTTTGTTTTTGTTTTTAAAGTTGATTCATCAAACACATTAAATGTAACCGTAACAGTAATAACATCACAGGCCGGTAAATGTTTTGGATCAACCGTTTCAGAATGAAAGACGGTACAAAATCCAAATGTAGAAATCCTCATCGCCATCGCTTTGGTACCAAATTTTGAGGAAGGGGCTCAAGAAAGGGAGGAGGGATTTTTTTTAACCTGGCCATGCCGGTTAGGGACAATGGGTATTGTAATCCAACTGGTGAGTGGAAGGTACCGGGTTGGGAAACATGAGCCAAGAGCCAGGTTTTGAGAAACAGACGGGGCTTGATGCAGAAGGAACAATTTTTTTGGATTTTTGGATGGAGATGAGGGAACTACGATGCAGTTTGGGGAGCTGGCAACTCTGAGACCAGGACTGTGGGACTCAATTCCCGAGCTCAGATGGATCTGAGGGCTGTCTCCTTTCTCCCCTGCTCTTTTGTGGAGGAAGAAAAGATAGCACCCCCATGCCAGCCTTCCTCTTCCTGATGGCCCTGGATTACAACTCCCATCAGCCCCAGCCACAGGGCAAGCACTGAGGGAGGTTTTGCCCAGCTGCCCCTGTAAAAAATAAAACAAACGCCTTTGGAAGGGCTCAGCTCTTAACAAGTAGGTAAAGTGTGGCTAACCAGATAAACACAGCTCCCATCTTCCCTAGTCACGAGCAAGTTGGCTACGGCTAATGGGAGTTGGAGTCCATAGCTCTCAGGAGAGCTACCCCCCCAGGATAAAGTCTCTGGCTGCTTGCAAAAGTTGAACAAAGCAGCTAAGAAGAACCAGCGGGAGGGAAAACTTATCTTGAAGAACTTACCAACTAGCTGCCCCCCAAGCTGTGCCAGGAAGCAACCTTGCTGGTGCTTGAGATGTGCTTTGAATCCACCCAGCTCTGGGTTTATCAGACTTCAAATCTCCCACAATGCCCCAAGGCACTGCTCTGGAGCATGACGGGAAACCTTACACGGCAGTACAGGGAGCCATCCGGCCAGCACGGAAAAACCCAGGGCCAGCCCCACGCTTGTGAAGTCTGGCTGGAGACCGGCCGTGGACCTGCCAGGGTTGGGTGGCCGCGGGCTCCCAGCTTGGCACTTGCACAGACTCTTGGCCCCCCTCCTGCCCTAATCCCACTCCGGGTGGGAGAAAGTGATGTTGTAAAGGTTGGCCCATCTGGCAAACACCCGTTTCTCGGTGATGAACCGGTGGTGGTTCCCTTTGTGGCTGCGTTCGTTGTGGATGTAGGTGGTGCATTCATCCGGCCCCTTCGGTTCATAATAGTGATAGGGCAGCCTGTGGGGAGGGGGCTTCTTGCTGTAGGGAGAGAGGCCGGGTGAGACCGAGAAACGGGATCCGCGCCCGGGAGAGCCAACCACAGGGAAGCGAGCCGGGACTCACGTGCAGTAGCTGGGAGGCACCATCCCGTAAACGTGGAGCCTGTCGCACAGTTCGACGGCGATGACCATGGTGAACCATCCGGTGCTCAGCCACGACCGCGAGATCAGTCTTGGGAGAGACGCCAAAGGAAAGAAATGGGAAACGGTTTTGAAGCTCCCTCTTGGGTCGTGAAGCGGTGGGTGCATGAAAAGGCAGGCGCTTCCGTAAGCCGCGGCTGGCTGCCTCCGCTGCCCAGGGTGGCTCGGCCGGTGGAGGAGTGGCATGCATTTCTCTAGCCGCTCTGGGCATCAGAGGAAGCCGACTGCAGCTCGCAAAAGCCTACATGCCTTTAAAAAGTCAGATCCTTCCCATTTTTTTCTTTTTTTTGCTTTTCTAGACCAGCGTTTCTCACCCTCGGCAACCTGAAGATGGGTGGACTTCAGCCCCCAGAATTACCCAGCCAGTGTTTCGGCAACTCCGGCCTACAGGCTCACCTGTCCTTCCCCGTCTCTTTTCTGAACAAGTCGTCAAACTGTTTCATGCGCTTCGGAGAAGCCACGAAGGCCGTCATGCTGGGGAAACCCATGCTGACCCGCTCGATGATCTTGATCACGCTCTTCTGCATCTTGACGGGCGGACCCCAGAAAATCAGAACGGTCTCCGGGGTCTTGTTGACGAACTCCTGCGGCCTCTTCAGGACTCGGAAGGCGCTGGAATGGGCCACCACGCGGAAGGTCGTCTTGTTCCCCACATCCTCCGAGTACCCCGTGGTGGGAGCGTCGTTCATGCGAATGGTGCACTCTGACTGGTCAATGGTTTTACCCAGTTTGCTCCCGAGAAGGTGGCTCGAACTGGTGATCAGCACACACTGGTTGCAGCGATGATCTAACGTCTGGGGGAGAAAGCAGCCAGGTTAGAACAGCGAGGGGACCTGGTTGGGCTTAGACAACCAGGGAGGAGGAGGAAAAAAAGAAGAGGCAGAGGGAGAAGGAGGAGGAGGAGGAGGAGGAGAAAGAGAAGGAGAAAGAGAAGAAGAGGAAGTTGGAGAGGGAGAGGGAGAAGGAGGAGAAAGGAGGAAAAGAAGAGGAAGTTGGAGGAGGAGGAGGAGGAGGAGGAGAAGGAGAAAGGGAAGAAAAGGAAGAAGAGGGAGAAGGCGAAGGGGAAGGGGAAGGGGAAGAGAAAGAGAGGAAGAGGAAGAAGAAGAGGGAGAAGAAGGAGAAAAAGAAGACGAGTGAGGAGGAGGGGAAGGAGAAGAAGAGGAAAAGGGAGATGAATAAGAAGAAGGGGAAGGAAAAGAAAAGGAGCAGAAGAAAGCGATTCGGCCCTCTCGCCACGCCACTTCGAAACGCAGATTTTGGAAGCGCGTCTCCGAAAGCCGCCCTGTGTTCGAAGGCCACCGTCCTTGCCTGCAGAAAGCCAGATCCTCAGCGAATCCCTCGGGGGCCGTGCGCTTAGATGCCTCGGGGGGGAATCTCTCTGGCTTGGCTGGAGCTCGGGAGCCCTCCCCGAAATTGACCCGCAGGCGGTTCGGGCCAGAGCCGAGGAGGGTCCCTTCCGCGCGGGCCGGAGCGGGCGGCGGAAAGCCCCCCGGCAGCTCCCCCTACCTTGTTTCCGGAGACGGGGAGGTACTCGCTCTTCACGCCCCACTTCTTGAGGCTGGAGGGCAGCTGGGGCTTGGCTTGGGAAGCGGAGTAGCGGAAGGCTTCGTTTCGGCCGTTGGAGTTGTAGATGATGAGCAACATGACCACGGCGAACAGGACCACCAGGACCACCGCGGGTGGGCTCTGCGGGTGCAGACACGGGGCGAGAGGGGAAGGGGCCCGGGGCCCGGCGCTCAGCGAGGGCGGCAAGGCCCCGGCTCGGCGCAACCTCCCCGCCGCCCTGGCCCTGGCCCTGGCCCTGGCGCTTCCTCGCCAATTTGCAAACTCGGCTTGGCGCACAAAGGGGCAGGCGGCGGAGGCTGCAGGGCGCATTTCATCGAGGAACCGAGGAGCGGGCGCCTCTTGCAAACCACGCTTTGCTTTCCAAATCCAGGAGGCTGAAATTCACCGGAAACCGGCCAGGCCTTCCACTAAAAACTGGACGGCGCTAGGAAAACTACAGGGAGGGGCCTCCCCCCCACCCCTCCGCCGTGCAGGACTCCAAGGCCCATAAAAGCCGGAAGAGCCCTCCCTGCCCTGCAGGCCGGATGAGGCCTGCAGCCTTTGCAACGGTGCAAACGAAAGAATAAAGATGCGCGCAGCAGGTGGTCTGAATTTTGCAAGAAAATGGACCTATTTGGCCCTGGGCTGGTGGAAATCCCCCCTCCTTGGAATCTGGGGAGGGGGCGCCACTAAAAATCTTACCTTCCAAGAAAAGCTATGGGGAGCTAAGGTTCTTTGCACCCTTCTGACCCCACGAAGGCACTTCCAGTACATGGCTATTCTCCCTTTTTATTGTTTGCGTTTCCCTCTTCGCTGGGGCTCCCGCCCTCCTCCTCTCCCCCTTCTCTGTCACTCCCCCTTTCCTTCTTTCTCCCCGGAGAGAACAGCTGGACTCCAAGCCCCATCATCCCCACCCAGCAGGGCCTTGGGGGGAATCCTTTTGGCCGGATTCAGGGGGGAAAAAAAAGAAGAAAAGGAGTTATTTTTTTCTTCTCCTTCAATCATTTCTGAATCTCCTGCTGGGGAGCTTTCAAGCTCAACAGCTGCAAAATAAGATGAATAAAACATGCATCGAGAATCTTTTCTTTTTTGCCTGCTTCGAGACGACCATTTGCTCTTCTGGAAAATGGTCCTTGGTGGCCCACGATTTTGCCCAAGCCATGGCGGAGAATCATAAACATTCGTTTTTAGTTTTAGGGATCAACAGGCCTCATTGGACTGGATGTTTTTACGCCATTCATTCTGTTTCTAATTTGGCCAAGAGCAAGAATTCCCCGGACGGATGTTGAAAGGAGAAAATTAAAAACAAAAAATTGAAAAAGGAACGTGCATCGATCATTCAAAGGAATCAAAATGAAAAAAAATTAAAATAAAAGAAAGGACATGAATGAAAAAGAAGGGCAATGCTGTGCTTCCTCCCCTTTTCTAAATAAAGCCTAAAAATCTAAAATACTTGCAGAAATCCGTCAGGTTTTGCCCTGGAAACTTTTCTGCGCTTGCTCCTGAGGGCAAAATTTATAAAATTATAAAATGGCTTTATAAGGGGGGGAGGGTTGTAAATGCTTTGCATCATGATGGGATGAAACTCTGAGGTTAAGGTGTGTTAAGAAAGCAGGCTGTGGTCTCTGCCGAAAAGAGTTTCCCCCACGGATTCTTTCTCTGCCTCTTTAGGGACTAGTCACATGCCTTGACTTAAAAAAAAAAATCCACACCAACTTTTTTCACTGCACAAAACTGAAAGTTTGCCAAATCTTCCCTTCCTCCTCAAAAATGTCTCTCACCCCTTTCCTGTGCAACTTCCTCCCGTTATCCTAGCAATCCGAGAACAGCTGACCTAGAGAAAACGGTTAATGCATTTTCCTTTAAACGCTTCGTGTGCATCAAGTTAATTATTTAGAACAAAGAGCCTCCGGATAATTGAGCAAAGGAACTTGCGCAATAGCTAGAGGAGGAAGCCTGCGTGCATAATCTGGGGTTCACTGCCATCAAGCAACGATTTTGCATATAAACTAGGTCTGCATCACCCATGGATCGTGGGCAGCGATGATCTGACGCCCCGGGGAGCGGCTGGGGAGGGCCTTTCCCATTGCCCTCTCTGTCTCTCTCACATGCACACCGTCCTTTCGTCCCACCCTTTCCGAAAACCCAGATATCCTTCGCTCAGATGCATTTTGCAGAATCTGGCGATGGAAAGGATTTACCCCCGTTTGCACCATCTGCCCCATTTAAACCCCACAGCCAGGAATGTGAGCCTTGGGACGCAGAGGAGGATCTGCGTGTGTCCTCACAAACAGGCCAGGGAGCCACCGGTCCCCCTGTTCCTACCTTGTGGTTTTTCATCGCGGTATCCGAGGTTTAGGTCGGAAACTCAGTCACCGTAACCTGAGCGCCTGTATAAAAGTCGAAGAAAGAAAAGTCACCTTCGTAGCCCCCAGCTGGCCCCCACTTTTCACGCCCAGCAAACTTCGGATCACTCCAACATAAGGAGAGAAAACCAGAAAACCGAAACAGGGAAGATACGAAAGGACGGAGGAAGAACATCTCCACAACATCTCGCTTCGTCTGTATCCAAGGCGCACCATGCTTTAAGGGCGCACGGGGTGGGCTGCGAGCTTCGCCCCAAGGTGCTGCAAACCCAGGACAAGTCTGAGCCGAGCGCTTCAAGATGTGGGAAAGAGCAAAATCAAGACTGACGTCTTTATTGTTCAGGACAAGAAGCTTTGGAAGGAAAATACGTGCCGTGGCCTTTATTAAAATGTCGGGAGTACAGTTTTTAGCCTGTTGGGTCATTCCCACGCTGGTTGTGTGGGCTGCTGTGTTTCGAGCAGGGGGACGCCTGCAACGGGCAGCCGAGGGGCGTTTTTTTCAGAGGGGAAGAAGAAGGGGGCAAAACTGAAAATGGCAACATACGATTCCTGCTGCGAGATTACGATAGGCACAAAAACGGAAAGACTGCTATACCCACAATGGTTGGCGAAGAAGATGGAGCAAATACGGCAAAATTATTTATCTTGCTTATTACGTTTGTCCCCCGCCCATCTCCCCCCCAAATTAACTTGTTTGCTTAGTGGAAGATCAACTATTACATTGATGGGTGACTGGAAACCCCTTAGGCACCCCCCTTTTTTTTTGCTGGAAAAAGAGAAAAATGAATTTGCGATTAACGCGTTTGACCATCAGAAAGGGTGGACTATGGGAAGAAGGAAATTACGAAGTAACATGACAGAGAGATGGTGAAATATAAAAGCATTTTTTACTGTTATTAAAAAGATTAGGGGCTGTCCAGCCAGCCAGGACTAACAATACGAAGCATTGTTTCAGAGCAGGACACCAAGTTATGATGTTAACCTCCGGCAAATCCCAAATACTTTATCGAAAAGTACGTAAAAGATTTGCAGTTCTGCTCAGAAACAGGCATCTTCCTCCTCACTTTCTGAGATCCAAGGGGAGGCTGGGATCCTTCTGAATTTTGGCATTCCCGACCTGAGTTTTCATTTCAAAGTCTGTTAAGAGAGCCTCTCCCTTGCAGCAACTGGAAAAATACACTAATTTACCCTGAAAGGAGGGAGGAAGTATGGAAAGAAACACAGAGCTGGTAGGGAGGGGAGAATCCAGCAGACGGAAAACTTTGCTGACTCGGTTTCCCTAGGCGATCGGGAAACGAACCAATCGAACAAGAAATAAAAGTGTCATTTTCATAAATAAATAAAATAAGAGAGAAGCCCTTCTCCCTGGATTTAAGGGGACAAGCGAGTGTATTTCCCCACTTTTCTACAAAGGCCAAATGGGGCTGGAGATATTTTTCATTTTTTTAAAGAAATAATCATTTATGACATCTCTACGGAGTCTTTCCTGCAAGACTTCAAGGGTTGAAGCACTTCACCGCAACCCCAGGGTGTTTTCACTCCCACTCTGCAGGTCCCTCTGAAAAAAAAACCCTCCTTTTTGTAAGCTGGTACAGTAAAATCTCAATTCCAGCAGTTTTATGCCTCCAGAAGGCTTAAGATTTAATATTTTAGTCGCATCCCGAAACTCCGTACCGTTCTTTTTCCTTGCGATGGGATGGAAACCAAAGCAGAATTTGAGGTCATCCAGAGGGACCCCCCAAAAGTTGGGGGGAGGGCAGGGGGTGTGCAGGGAGGGTTGACCCTCCTCCCTGCAGACCTTGACCCCCAACCCTGCAGACACCCCAACTTTTCGTCAAGATGGGGGCCACAACCACGCGATCCAAACCCTGACCTTTTTTACGCGCATCGCAATGCCCATCAAGAACGGGCAGCGCTTTCATCGCACCCTTCCGGGCCCTGCCCCACGGATACCCCAGCATATTTTGCTCTTAGAGGGAGCCACTGGAACATCTGTGCATGCCCAACTTCCCCCTTGGCCTCCTGCAACGAGTGGAAAGGAAAAGCAGGGATGTGGAGGAAGAGGAGAAGCCCCTGTTTACCATGGCTAGATGTCTCTTTGGAATGAAAGCGGGGGCAGAGCGGGGAGGGCCTTTTCCTTCGTGTCGAGTTGTCAGACGGCGCCATTTCCGACTTCCGGACCTGTCTTCCATGTGGGTGGGTTTCTTCTGTCCTCACATCACTGCTGAGATTCAGAGAGAGAATCAGCAAGCTGCTGTCCCACAGAGCGCTGTTGAATCACCACCCGGCTCACCGGTGGGACCGTAAAAGGAGCGATGCGTTTATGGGCATGCTCTTCTCACCGGTCTGCTGAACTTTATCTCAACCAGACCCGCGTTGTCTGGCGGGTCAGGCAGGCACTTGAAGAGGAGAATGCTTAATTTGGCTCAAGGGGAGCAAAACATCCGATGGGGCCCAAGGCCAAGCTGCAAAATATCCCCCCCCTCCTCGCTGCCACCCAGATTCCATCTTGGGCAAACGGCTGGCTTTCTCAGATGGGGAGGTCATCTAGCCCTTAAGCCTGTCCATAAATGCCACGGCAGCTCTGTTTTCAGAGATGTCGCCGAAATGCCGGGCAATGACCCAAAGGGGTTATATCCCAACCCAAAGAGACAGATCTGGGGAAAGGGAGGCTTCCAGCTGCAGAAAGAGACATGGAGCACCGTACCCCCATCATTGGGAAATGCCTCCCCCCAAACAGCGGTAGCCGAGACTCCCTTCCCCACCCAGTTTCAGGCATCTGATCGAACTGACTTCATCAACCCAGCCTCCTGCTCTTACGTTTGCAAATCTGTGCCTCTGTTTCCCCCCGGAATTGCTATGCCTTGGAGTTTTTTCCTCTTTTAAAGGCTTCTTCAGCTGGAAAGCTTGCCCCTTACTCCAGGCCTGGCCACCCCGCACCCCCTCCACCGCTCAATCTTTTCCCACTCCCATGCTTAGAAAACTGGGGGATAAAATTGTTCTGACACTTCCAGCTCCAAGAGGAAAATGAGACGGGGGACGCGGACGCCTGGATCTGTTTGGGAACAGGCTTCCCCCAGCGGCGTTTTCCCCTTCCTTCCCCACAAAAACCCAGCCTTCTTTGCAAGGCCTGGGTCTGGACAACTCACCCGCTTGTCCGGCAGCCCAGTTCCAGGGAGCGGAGGGGCGAATAGGGCAAAGGCTAAGGCTGCATTTTGGGTTTTCTGGCACGGCCGGTTTCTCCGGAGGGACGCCAACGTCCCCAGGCTAGCTCCAGATTCCAGGAGGCAGAGGTGTGGTGGGGTCCTCTCGGAGATTCCTCCGAAGGCTGGAATCCGTTTTAAGGGCAGTGCATCTCGGAGGCTGTAGAACCGCTGGAATCCAGCAGGCGCCGGAAAATCTGGAAACCGGTTTCTGGGTCCTAGCGTGTGTCTTTTCCCCCTGCGTCCCACCTCCTGTCTCTCTCCTGCTCCTCCTCCTGCTGTGCCCTGATCCAATTTCAGCTGCTTGGAAAAGAGAGGCACAAGACAGGCCTTCGGAGGGACGGTGACGTGCCGTGGAGAGGGTCCGTCTGTTCCCAGCTGTTTGGCGCCTTTCCTGTTTTGAGCAAATGATTCTCGTCTTGGCTGACGCAGTGGGGATGAATGAACACCGAACCAGCCCAAGCAGGCGATCGAGCCCTGGCCTCCGAAGTCACAACAAGCCATGTTGTCTTCGCCAGCACGCAAGAGTCCTGAATTCACCCTTTTCTGGATCTGTGCAAACCGTTTGGCCATGTGTTAAGGAAATGGGATGGGTTCGTTCAACATGCTAAAGGCGAGGGGAAAACCCCCCCACCACCCTCCCTTTGCTAACACTAAGCAAACTTGTGCAATGCAGCCTCCATATCTTGAACTAACCTGGCTAATGGGTTGTGTGAACGGAACTCCACTGCCTTGGACTGAACCAAGATTCTTGGTTCATTTGCCCTGAATTGTCAAATCTCCCTGTACACGGATCACCACCCTCAAACAATGAAAATGGGACTTTCTGCATGCAGTAACTGAATCTTTCACCCCAAACTGATAAAGTAATACTCTAGTCCTCATGGTTTATAATAAGGGGCTAATTCAAGCCGTATCAAGCATGCCTATTGCATCCATACAATGCGGAAATCTTGCATCTTGTGCCAAGCTATGTTTTAACCTTGGTTGGTTGAATAAATCACAGTGAGCTAGGTTCGCATCACACTCTGAGCCATAAAACCATGGTTTATAAACTAATGGCAAGGTTTGGGCAACTCACTAGCCCTGAACAGAATGACGTGCGGGATGATGGTTCAATGGGTGAAGGAAGATCTCTTCTTGGTCTTCTGGCCAATTCTCACATGTCAATCTCTAGGGTAGAATAGGGATTTGCAGCTGGTTTGTCTCCTTCCAAGGGCCACCAAAGCAGTCTGCAAGGGACAAAGATCTCCAGGGCACCCAGGAAAAGTGTTGGATTAACACCCCTGAGCAACACAGCTGGATTTTTAGAGACTTAGGTGTGGGTGCATCATCTCCAGAAACTGCAAAATGCAATTATCCTAGGCTACTAAAACTACAAGCTCATCCTAAAGCTGAAATGCTCCAATATCTGGGCCTTGTTGAACTTTCTGGTGATGCAGGAATCGCTGCTGGAAAAATATTGGAGATGTTTAGGCAGAAGCCCGTCGTTCCATTGAAAGGGTATTTGGTAAACCCATTCCCCATGGCTCCTCTCCTCTCCTCTCCAAATTCAGTTGCTATAGTAACCCTACATCACTTCTTGTAGATCTCTGCGCCGGTTGAAATAGGCTTACAAAGGGTAATGTTGGGATTTTTTAAAAAAAGCAACGGCATTTATAGCCCACACTTTGAAACAGGAATGTACACACAGTATTGTTTAAAAAATTGCCTTGGTCCAGAAAGCCAAAACAGGATATATATGGGGGCCATTGTTGGGAGGGCAAATTTTCCCTTACTTAGGTTGACCACACAGTGTGATCCAAATTCCCTGCAAATTCCACATTTCAGATGCAAAAGAAATGCATTGTTTTGCCTGTCCTCAACCCCCAACAAAAAGGGGCTTGTTCCCATCCTGCTGACTCATCAAAACCCAAAATTTTGATTCCATTTTTTTTGCCAACCAGAAGCGAGTAAGCAAACCAGCTTCATAATTTCCTGCTTGAGGCGAAAAAAAGCCCTTTAACCTCCTCACCACCATCCATCCCCCTGCAAATAGCTACAAAGAAGTTTGGGAGCTCATGGTGGGGGCTGTAACTCAACAGTAGTCAAGGATAATGGGAGATGTAATCCAGAAAGCTATGGGTCCCTCACCCCATCAAACATGTGACCAACATCTCCTTCCCCCAACCCTTCACAGCCAAAGACTTCCTTTCCTTTTTCAGAAAGAATTATAACATTTCCACTCCCAGTACTCCAGCATAACATTTACACGCTTAACTGGGCTTGGAGTTTCCCCTATTTTAAATTCCAATATTTTGGACAGCTGTCTGTATTTTTCTCTCTGCTTGATAGAAAAGGGGAATGATCTAAAGCAAACGATTCTGCATATTAAAGGCTAATCAGATCAAATTTGCTTCCGCTGACTAAACAAGCAGAAACAAATGGACGTCAAGCTGAGACGGGGGTGCCCAAGCAAAAGGCCCCCTCAAATCTTTCATTCCCTTGCCTGATTTATCCAGATTATGTGATCTGAGCTGGAGCTTTCCTTTTCATTTCGTTTGCGTTTCCAGAGACATACTTACTCAGAGTGGTTCATGCCTATCGGTGCCAGTTTCTAAGGAATGACTTGGCCCTCTTTTTGATTGGCAACTATTCAGATCTTGCAAAAAGGAGGAGGAGGAGGAGGAATTGGACTAGAATAACCTACCTTTGGGTCAAGTCCAGGAAACTGCAGCAAGGCCAGGTTCTTGGATAAAAAAGCACTTCCAAACTGAAATCACGGCATACGAGCCAGCAACGGGTTCAATAAATGGGAAAACAGAAGGTCATGTTTATTTCTGCCCCAGAAACTGCCCAAAACAACTGGAGTACAACCGGATTTGCACAAACAGCCTTGCAAAACTTTGGTGCAAATGTTTATTGGTTTGGCACTGATCCAAAGGTATTCATGATTGATGCCAGCCAAAAATGGTAGGAGGGAAACTGAGGAAACCGTTGAGTGGTCAAGGCACATGGGGGCGTGCAAACACACACACACGCACGGAGAGTGGGACCCAACACACACATAATGAAATCCAACAGACATTCAGACTGTTGCCAAGAGAGAATCGAACAGGGATGGGCAACTACGGGGATCCGGGTCCCCGCTCCTTAAAGAAACCCCATTGGGTCTGCTCCTGAGATCCCGTAGCTGCTGTTGTGCAGCTGCAGGAAAAGGTGTGTTTGATTTCATGGAAGGTGGTTCACACCAACCCCCTCCCCGAATCCATATCGCTGCATAGGCAATCGTCAATTTTGGGGGGGAAGCTGAATCTCAGGAATGGCCTCTTACAGGGGGTACGTCTCTCTGGCGCTAATGACCATTTTGAAAGCAGGAAGAGGAACGTGGCTCCTCTGGGGTCCAGCTAGACCAAGGCAGTTATATCCCATTTTTTTTTCCAGCTTTTGATTTGTTTTCCTAAGGACTGATTTTTTTGCAGGCGCCTCGGCTAAATTTCATCCAGTTATTTTTCCGCCCAGGTCTTCAACCCGTCAAGGGCATTTGTCCATGTTGTTTCTGAGGCTGAGCTACCCCACCCAAGTTCAGGGTCATCTGCAGATTTGGAAAGCGTTCCTGTTTCATCCAAACTAGCAATGAAAATGAGCGTTTGGGTGGTTAAGAGAGATCTCATCCAGATGCTCCCCCTCTGGGCTCAGGAGAGGGGCAAGGAGACATCTACGTGAGGATACAACCATGGGAAAAGACATATCAGATCTGCTGAAGCTGTAAACAAGCTACTGTAAACTGGTTTAGTTAAAGTGCTGCACCGTCAAAGTCAATTTACATCTTTTATGTACCAGATCTCCATCCGGGCAGACCTTTGAACTAGGTGGCCTTCAAGGTTTCTTTCAACCCTTGCCTTCTCTGATCCTGCCAAAGAAATGCAAACCTTACCAAACTAGAAGAGGGCAGGAGAGACTGAAGTAGGGTGACAATTCCCCCAAGGCGCTAGTTGTTCTGCCCTTAAGTTTCAGGGAATGTTGGCAACACGAAATATCAAAAGGGTTTGTTTCACTTTCTTCTGAATCCAGCAATCCAGAACGTGCACCATAGGGGAAACCAGGTTTACAGCATCAAACCCTGGGCCTCAACTTTTGAAGAAAACATTTCCTTTTCCTGTGCAAGGATAATAATACACCACCAGGCACACAGGAAATTAAGAGCGAGAGAGAAAGAATCTGTGGTCTCTCAATAGAAGTTAAAAATAGGTGGCCAACAGAAGAGGATGAGAGATGTTCTGCTCACGGATGCGTCTCTCAGGGTGAGTTTTCCAACCTTCTGCAACAACAGGATTTCTCCAGCCCCCACCAAATGGCTAAGGGTCAACAGGCCAGCCGCAACCAGCAACTTCTACCCATCGGACCACGACGGGTGAGTGAAGACAATGTTCCTTTTCTTGGCCCAGCGGGAAAAGACAGCCTTCTCAGTGATGAAGCGGTGCCCGCCCCGGGCGGCTCGTTCATGAGCCAGATACATCCTGCATTCGTCCAGTCGCCCCTTCTCAAAATAGTGGTAAGGAACAGGAGGCTGGTTCTTGTCTCTGCCAATCAAAGGAGCCAAGTTTAAACAACTATATATAGCCTGTGAAGAGCCGACACGCAACGGTTACATCCACGTTTCACCAGCAGGAAAGGCAGCCTCAAATAACCGGCCATTATAAAATCAAAAGATTGATTCAGGCCACGGGAAGAAAGGGGGTTTCCTTTCTTATCATGACCTGTGGGAGGGGAGACCTCTTTGATATGGCAGCCCCATCTGTTTGCCTTCTGGGAAATGGGTGTTTTGTGGCTCAGCTGTGGCACTGTTTTGGGAGAAGGCCCCCAAGATGCTCTCCACGTCCCCACCCTGGCCACTGGACCTCAAAGTGTAGCCCTCCAAGATTTAAGGGATAAAAAGGAGGATGACAGCCCTGATCACCTCTGCTCCATTTGCTTTGCAGCCCAGGAAGAACGCCTCCAAATTACGTACTTGCAATAGTTCTCGCTGACCATCCCAAAGACAAAGATCTGTTCGCACAACTCCATAGCCAAAACCATGGTGAACCAGCCTGTGCTGAGAAAGGAACCAGATTTCATTCTGCAGGTTGGAAAGAGAAGATACCATGGTTCGATCAAAGGAAAGCCCTGCCAACTCCTGGCTGGGTTTGCTTATGGGGCTAAGCTCTGGTTTGTTTAATCAGAGTCAGTTGAAGAAGGCTGCCATCGCCTGGGCAAATGAAGAAGGGACTGTGGAGACATGGCGCGGGGTTTACAAAGTGCAACAAGTGGGTTCACGCAAGCTCGCCATGCACGGTATAGAGCAGTGCGTGAGCTCAATGTTGTTGGGATATATGGACCGGTGGTTTCACGGGGCATTTGAGACCCCCCAGTCTATCAATGTAGTCACTGGAGAAATTGGTGCAGGGTCCATCCACCATGAAATTACAAAGAAGTGCATTGTTTGCTCAAAAAGACCTACCATGTTGCAACAGCCGAGCTCCAGCTGTCTCCGTTGCTCAACATTTTGAGTGCCTTTGCCCTCGCTCGTACCTGGCCTCTGCTAACCACTCAACTCACTCCAAGCTTTCAACCAGGGCCACCAAGAATAAACCCGAGAACTTCAGCATACGGAGCACATGCTTTACCATTGCACCACATTCCCTCCCTGGTGAGGGTGGATTCTTCTCACCTATTCTTTCCCGTCTCCAGTTGGAACAGTTCGTCACAGTGGGCCATCATCTGTTCGGTGAGAGTATAGAGACGCAAAGCCGGGTACATCTCCTTGACCTTCAGAAGCGTCCGATAGACTAAGCCGATCTTCTCCCGGCTCATCAGCCGGGGAGGTCCCCAGATGATGTAGGTGGTGTCGCAGGATTGCTTGAAAAAATAGCTCTGGTTACGTAGGAGCAAAGGGATGCTGGTGTGAGAGACCACACGAAGGGTGCTCCTCTTGCCCACATCTTCCTCGTATCCCTGGGTCGGCGCCTGGTTCATTCGCAGAACGCACTCCTTTGCGTCTATCTCTTTCCCAGAACGGGAACCCAACATCTGTCCAGAACTGGACACCACGGCACATTGACGACACGGCACTTGAGCCAGTGGCTAACCAGAAGGAAGAAAATTAGAAGAAGCTTGGAGAACAGCCCACTAGGTGAACGTTGGGGAGGGGGATTCCTCTGCAATGAGGCTCCTCACAGAACATTTCATTTTATGTATATCCCAAAGGGAGATGTAGCCCAGAGAGGTAAAACCATTCATCCATTCAACTCGGAGAAAAATTTTCTGCCCTTCGCTCTGAACTGGCTTTACTAAGTCAATTCTGAATGGCTATATCATGCTATAACCACTGATCTTCAAATTTGTTCTGGCTGGGTCTTGCCAAAAGAAGTTCTACTGTGCTTGGCTGACCCCCCTACACAAAAGCACTCCACCACACAAGCTTTTAATGCAGTCCTTCTTGCCATCCATTTGTTACAGCTGAATTATTCAGTTGCATTCAGTAAGAGCCACCTGTATTGTTAAAAATACAGTGTTTTGCAATGTATGCGGCATTCTTACATTTTAAGCACTCTCGTATATGTCTCCTACCTTGCAAGGAGAACACTAGCATTGCAGGGACCATTCAGAATTTATTTCTCCAGGGGGGTTTTGGTACCAGTCCAAGATTTAGCTCAAGAGGCTCCCTGGCCAACATCCCACCCCAACTGCCTTTCTTCCTATTCTTGAGGCCGGACTCACCTTTCCATCGGGAACGCTGATGTAACCCTCAAACTGGGCAGCTCCAAAGCTCCGTGCCAGCTTGCCCTCCTTTTCTTCCCTAGGCTGGCAGCTGAGCCAACACAGGGAAACGCAAAGTTGTGGACATAGCAGGAAGTAGAGGACACAGCAGGCACACAGCACAATTAGGGTGAAGAACAGGCGAGGCTGGAAAACAGAGAAAGATGCGTGGATAACCAGACAGATACCCAAAGACAAGCATGACTCAACTGAACAGAGAGAAGGTCTAGGTTGCTCAGCCCCCACTAGGTAGACCAGATCAGGGAAGCTAAAATTATCTTTATTGAGATTTGCTCTTAGAACAGAATCTTGCAGATCTGATTGTGGTGACCTTCCCCTCCCTTCTTGTACTCATGTGAATTAGGGTTGGCTTGGAGCTGGATCCGAGCATTATCTCACTAAATTCTGGACTTAAAAAATGTTTCAGCCCCTTTTGCCTGGGGAACGGCTCCTGCCTATCTCCCTCCAGGTCATCTTCCTGACTTTCTACCCCATTCCAGGAAAGTAGACTGTCCTCGAATGAGGAGAAACTCAGATTTGTTTGAGCATCAAGCCCCACCTAGCTGGGAAAGATCATGGAAACCAGAATCCCCCAGGCTTCAGGAAGGAGATCTTAATACTGTGCTAGCATTAGGGATAAACCCAGAATCTTGGAAAGTGCAAAAGGGATTCCAAAGCCTCGTTTATTAGTGAGTTCATTGAGTTGGAGATTTGGAATATGGTGGGCCTTTTCTTCTTAGCTTTCTCGCCACATGGGTTGAGTTGCTGTTCACGAGCTAAGCTGCCCGAAGATTCCCCTCCTATCTCATTTTGTCTAATCTCCCTTCTGCAGCCTCTCACACCCAATACGCCACTTTGAGACATGGCCAAGCATATTTATTAGAACTTATGGAGAAGGTCCTCCTCCTTCTCCTCCTAATAAAGCTTTTACTGGAAACTGTCTTACATCATTTCCCCCCAATTCCCCAGTGTGAGGTGTGACGAATTTCCCAGAGAAGGGGATTCTACACTTAAGTTTGTTCCAAAAAGCAACTCCTTTTTTGACGCTGCAAAGGGCCTACCATCTTTCAGGTCTAATTTTAATCCAACCACGGTGCCTTGCTACTACAGCCAGACTCAGAAGCTCCCTCCCATTAGCTTAAATCCTAGCTGTGCCAAACCATCCTAGATCCAACTGAGACTTTTGACAGTATTTGACCTATTTTTTAGCAAGAAAGTAGAATGTTGCCCACTTCAGATATAATTGGAACTTATGGGAAAGCAGACACATACAGTATACATGTGTGGGCATGCATGTTACATTAGTGTAAGGGATCTCTTGGCCCAAGATGTGAGGTGTTCATGCCATCTGCTTGATTCCCATCCTAAAGCTGATGTTTTGGGGTTTAAGCAGATCCTGAGCATGTCTACGATGCCATAACCGGTTTATATCCCCGCGTGATTTGACCTGCCCCAGGTGGCTCAGAATCTCAGAGGACCTGAAAACAGTGGGAGGAATGAAACTTGGTGTTTAATCACTTTGGTCACATTCGAAATTATAACGGGAGCACAACTTCTAGAGATCTCTGGCGATTGCAGAGCCATTGATACTTACAAGCACCCGCATCGTTTAAGGAGTTTTCAGCCATGTATCTATCTTGGACTCCTGGGACAAACGCCCTGCAAAGAGACAGACCAGGAGGTCATTCCAGAGGCTAGTTCTCCGTGAGGTCAGCAGCAGCGCGGAGGCCTTAGCAGATCCATTTTCTCAAGCCAGAAGTGGCATCTGTAGAAACTGGACAGACGACACTGGCATTTCTCAAGCTTAACTATTAGACCTTTACAGAGCAGGACAGGAGATGTTCTCAGACTAAATGTGCTGGACATCTATGCCCTGACGCAGCCATTACCACAAGGATTGACCCACACTGTCTTTCCTTCCTTTCATTTCCAGGAATGACCTGGAGTTTGAACCCTGGGAAAGAAGGCAACCCCCCTTCCCCCCCCCCCCATCATCCCCTTACCTCCTTCATTCCAAGCTAAAAACTTCATTTTATGATTACAGTCCTTCCCTGCTAGAGAATTTGGGTTGCTTCCCCCTTCCCACCTTTCCTAGCTCTGTAATATCTGTATGGTATCATGGCCAAAGATTTGGTATTAGGACGTTTCACCGACAACTTTATTCTCAACTTCCCTCCAGATGATGCCCAGTGCAGAATCCATCTTTTTTCCACAGAAGACATTATTAAACTCCGCATTCAGCAGACCAGAAAGACTGCTTTAGGGACAGCCTTTAAGACAGATCTTGGTTAGGAAAGCAGCAGCAGGGCAGCTGAGGATGATGGGAGTTGCAGTAGCTGAACCCACAGGGCACTGCTGGTTGGGAGGCAGTAATAGACTGTCAAGCAGAGCAGATCAACTTTTCTTTTTAAAGAGAGGAGGAAAAATGAATACACTGACGACTCTCTTTTCTACCATGAGATTTCCCGCAATGGTAAATATATATATATATTTATAAAATTTAGAAATTTAAGCTGTCAAAGATTTTGGTGTGCTGAACGAGTCCCCAAAGTTAGGAGTTTTGTTCTTTTTTAGGCCATAAAAGAATGGACTGGTTTTAGCCAAGGAAATCTATCATCTGCAGCGAATTCGGTAAACACCGTTCAGGATTAGCCAGCCAGAGTAAGGCTTGGTTCTGGTTTCGCAACCCTCTCATTCTGAAACTAGCTTTCTTAGCTAGTTGTAGATTTCATCACAACATCATTAGCTCCACTGTAACTAAGTAACAACGAGAGAGAGAGAAACAGGAAACTATTTTCCTTCAGTGTTTTTCAGCCTTGGTAACCAGGTTAGGTCAACCTAACTGCTGGTTAAGAGGCGCAGCGGGCCAATGGTCAAATAAAGATTTCTAACTTCACTTTAACTCTGGACCCAGATTTGGTCCATTCTGGGCTAGTGAACCAGCCACGTTTCTGCTGGGGTTAAACCCTGACTCCCAGCAGCGCCCCCCAGCAGACATCAACATCTGGCAGGCCACGGGGTGTCCATGGCTGTTTGCAAGGGCTGGATCGCAACACTGCCTGAAGAGCGCAGGCAGCGATTAGCACCTCCATTCAAGTCGACAGGAACGGTTTTGGCCCCCCCGCCCTCCACCCAAACCCAGCAAGGAATCCACCGAGCAACCACCTGGGATCTATGCCGACCTGCGAATGGCTCAGGGGCGGGCGGGCAGAGGAGCGAGGAAGGGCGCTCTGCACATGCCCCGGAGTCTCCTCCGATCTTCTAGAAGGGGAGAGAGAGGCGGGGAAGAGAGATCCCCCTCCCTGAGACTCTCGCAGGATGGGAGGGGGAAGAGAGACCCTCCAAATCTGCTCCAAGTCATTCCTAGCGAGCTGTTCTTGGCCAACGCCGGGCTGGGCACAGAAGCGGGCAGGGCAGGCGGGGGCAGCGGGAGCCTGTGCCAAGGGAAGGAGGGCGCCAGGGGGACGCGCAAAGGCGCCCCGGGGAGTAGAGGGAGGAGGCGGCGGCTACAGGCAGCCTCTTGCCTGCCGTGCGCGCCCCGGAGGGACCCGAAGTGCCAAGGGCGCGCCCTGGGAAAAGCCGAGGCGCGCAAGAGGGAGACAGAGGCCGTCTCTCCGCCCTCCTGGAGGGCCCCCGGGGAGCTCTCGCGGCGCCCGGCAGGCGGGCCTCGCTTGCCAGCAGGCACCTACCAGCCTCGGCCAAGAGGACCCGCAGCATCGCACGTCCGCCTCTCCAAACGCGCCCAGCGCTGGCACCCCGCTACTCCCGGGCTGGCCGCGGCACGACCCGTTTAAGAGCTCTGCGAAACAGCGGAGGCTCCGCCCCGGGCCCCCCACGCCCCACCCACCGCCCGCCAGCGCGCCCCTGCCTGTCGGGAGGCGGCTCCAGGCTCCAGCCTCTGCGGGCGAGTGGCCAAGGGCGGGCGCGGAGAGCCGCGGCAGGAGGGCGCCTCGGGCAGTCGCCCGCGGGGCCCGCGATGCACCCTCTCCACGCGCGCCCTGCAGGCCTTTTCTTCCCTCCGGGGCTGGAGGAAGCATCGAGGCAGGGTTGATTAGGCTCTTACGGCTGCTGGGAACCAGAGCGAGCCGTGGCTTGTGCAACTACCAGCACAGCGCACATTAAACGAACGGAAGGAAAGGTTCGTTCCGCCTCGCTTGGCTCCGCGCGCATGATGTGCTTCAACCCGCGCTTCCTGGTGCTGAATCGGGGGCCCCAGTTCACACAAGACGCTAAGCTGGGGCGGGGTTGGCTCGCTCGCAGTCCAGGGTGCCCTGCAAGTCCACATGGGAATGCTTGCTCCCACCCGGAGCAGCACAGCTAAGTTCTCTGCTTATGTGCACGAATTTCTTTCCAAGGCAGCGAAACTGGAGAAGGCCAGGGGAGGGCGCCAAAGAGATCGGTTTCCCATGTTGCTTGGCTGCCCTCATGTGGCCATCCGGGGTGTGCATCCTAAACTACTAGCCCTAGACTTTCAGGGGCCTTGGACTACGGTTCCCCAAATCCTGTGTCATAGTTGGGTCATCTGGCAGCGATGGCCATCAAAGTCCAAGGCGTTGGTGGGCACCCTGTTGGTTGCCTGGTTTTAGGTGACACATGGGTTGGGTTTACCCAACATGCAGAGTTTGGTTGGGATGAACCTAAATGAACCCATAGCTGTCATTCCAAAGAGCAGCTACGGTGAAAACAGGACACTAGGACTTGCTTTCTTCTGGAGATGTTTCCTCAAACTTCTCTTCCTTTCATGCTTGGTCTTTATGCACACGGACACCTTCATTCTATGCAAAATACCTTTCCAGGTGCAGTGCCTTTATCCCTCACCTCCACCGGCCACCCACCCGCCCCGATACCCAAGCATTCTTCACAGATTTGATTCCTCCTCTCATAACCTGAGAAAGTCGGTGGTTTCAGCGGCCACTTTACTCTGGAATACACATTGAACTGCGCCCTGGGAGGGAGCCAAGCAGCCCGTCTCCATGCCTGTCCCAAGGCGACGAGGCTGCTGGAACTGGGGGAAAAAAAAAAAAATTGAAGACAAAAGTTGGCAACTTCAAGGCATCGGATAAAGCCGTCAATGAGATCTGCAGCCACGAGGGAGGCAGAAAGCGAGGCTGAGCATCTCCAGTGCTGGGGGCAAGACATGGCGAAGTAAATGCAGAAGGGAATGGAGTAACTGGGAAAGGGGCAGGTTTGCCTGGCTGGTTGGCTGGGAGGCAGGTAGACAGATAGCCTTGATCAGGAGCAGCGTGGATTGCCCTGTTCGTCACAGGCCCCAGATGAATCAGTCCCGTGGGTGGCAAAAGGTTACAAAACATGCTGTTACCCCTTTCCTAATTCACAATCCTTGGGGACACGGAGAAGCAGCTGTCCCCAGGAGAAGAACAGAAGTGCTAGGCTTTGCATCAATTTTCTGCCTGCGTTCCCTCCCTTTCGCCTCGTTAAAGTGAACGTGAGTCAGTCGCCTTTGCTCTGCAAAGGGCAGCTGGTTGCTGACTCTGGACGTTTAATCCCCAGGTTGATGCGTGTCATCCCTCACCTGTGTGTGTCCAAAAACGCACTTTCCTTGCCCCACACATCCCCCAATGTTTTATGGTAAACTGCCCAGAAAGCTTCGGGCATGGTGCCCTTTAACCATTTAAAAAAATAATAGATAAAATCAATCAATCAGCTGCTTTTCGGAAGGAGCAGTACCTCTGCTAATTTTCTGCCTCCTCTTTGTAGTCTAATCCAGCCCTTGGCATTCTAAGCAGAAAGGCACAGTGACCCAGCGCGGGGACGATGTGCTTGTGGCTTCACGGCCACATGGGAGACCTGCCAAGGAAGCATCCCCATCTGGGCTAATAGGTTCTCCGTTTGCCTTTCAGAATCCAAGGAAGGACATTGGCAAAACCTCCTTTTCCTGGTGCCACTGTGCAGACCCTGCTCCAAGCTTCGAGTGGGCCATCAGCCACATAGACTTAGAGAGCAGGGCTGGTGCTGGCATGAGGCTCCTTGGGCCTCTGCCAAGGTACAGCAGCTGGCCAAGGGGCTGTGCTGCCCGTTTGCTGGGTTCTCTGGGTCAGGGAGCAGCGAGGAAGCTGGCCAGAGGAATGGAAAGGTGAGACAACTGCCATTCACCTTTCTGGGGTGGGGGGAAAAGAGTGGCCTGTGGAGAAAAATCAAGACATGATGTCAAATGAGGGGAGTGGCCAAGGACCTCCCCCAAAGTCACCTTCAGCATCAAGGCCACCCACAGGCCCCTTCCGAGACAGAGGGATCCCCCGGGGTAGTGAGTGCATGGAGGAAGCAGTCTCTGGGGGGGCAGAACCCATCCTTGAAGAACTTCCAAGGTGGCATTTTCTGGGTTTTAAAGAACAAGTCCAGGAATTTCTCTGGAGGCCCTTTATTTTTCCAAATCCAAGCACATCTCCTCTCTTTGCCATTAATGGGTTGGGGGCCTAATCGTTTGAGGAGGGAGCCCTTGATGGCCCCACACTCCTGCTTTTCACTGTCTGGATTGGGCTGGCCTTCAGAGCACCAAGATGGATGTGCCAACTCTTGCCTTTCAGAAATGCTGGGACAATGGCTTCCATCTACAGATCTGGAGAGTCAGGGTTGCAGGAGGACCCTGGTTGTCCTCCTGCAGCTCTGTGTTTGAGAGACACAGAGCCGCTGATTGCAATGTCCATGGGGCTGAGGTGTCAAGCCAATGTTTGCAAAGGTGCAGCTTCATGGCCTCGATTGTCCCCAATGAGCTTCCAGGCTTAGTGGAAACCTGTCCCCCACCCTTTCAGCCAAGTGGCATATTGCAGGGAATTTCACTGGCAGATGCTATCTCCTGGTAGCCAAAAGGTCACCAGCACAATCACAAGAGGTAATTTGTTGTGTTGGAACTTGATACTTATTCCGTATTTCTGCAGGGACCAGGGGAACGTTGGAGAAAGGGTGGAGGAAGTTCCCCACTTCCAGCTGCAGCTGCCCCAACTCCTCCTCTTCAGTTCATTTAGTGTGGTCTTCCACCCACTGGCAAAATCTCTGGGCATAATAGGAAGGTTCAACCGTGGAGAATTGTTGGCCCCGGTACCGGATGCTCTTCCACAGATGTTCCAGCTTCTTGCGGAAGTTGTAGACCGTGAAGAGGTCAATGATGCCCACAAAATAGCGGTAGTCCGGACCGTCGAACGTGTGTAAAGGGTTTTTGGAAGCGGGCAGGATCCGGCGATGCTGCGTGACGAACAACTCGCTGGACGACGTGGAGAGGCTGGACGAGTGCCCCGCATCTCCCAAGATGCAGCTCACGTCGTCGTAGCTGTTCTGCATCAGGTACGGCCTTAGCACTTCCCGCATGAAACCCTCGGTCCTGAACAGCTGCTCCGGTGACCGGTCAATGCTAGGTTTCAGATAGGGAGACAAGAGATCTGGAGACAGCACTTGCATCTGCTCCGAGCTGGGCATGGTGGTGGAGGAGGAGCTGGAAGGGCCTCCGCGATCAAACATCCCCGAGCCGATGCTCCGGCGGCGGTAGTCATAGTTGATGGACCTGGTAGCAAGGAAGAGGAAGGTCAGACGTGTGCCACTGATTTTGCCCATTGGGGTGTTGGTGTGTGTCTCTCTTTCACTGCTAGAAATGAATAAGGGGCCACCTTTCTACCTTTCAGGGGCTGCCTGGTTGGATGAAGGCTTCGGCTTCATTTTCCTCCCCACTTCGTTCTTAAGGATCTCTCTTTTGATATGTATTGTTCTAACTTAACGCATGTAGCGCGGGATTTGAATTGCTTTGTTGTGAATGTCTACGAGATTTAGAAGAAGGGGAAGCAGTATGTTAAGGTGGTGTTTCTCAACCCTGGCAACTTTAAGATGGGTGGACTTCAACTCCCAGAATTCCTCAGCCAGCTAGGGAATTCTGGGAGTTGAAGTGCACCCATCTTAAAGTTGTCAAGGTTAGGAAACATTGTGTTAAGGCATGAAGTAATTCTGAGGAGCTGTTGGAAGATAGAGAATGAATGAATGAATGAATGAATGAATGAATGAATGAATGAATCAATCAATCAATCAATCAATCAATCAATGAACGTACTGCAGTATTTATGTTCATGCTATCTGAACTTGCAGACTTCTGATGATGTGGAGGCTAATGGGATTGACTTGGTTTTGATTATGGTTTGTGTGCCAAGGTTCAGAGTTTAGCGTGTGGAGCTTCTCCACCCACCCATTCACCCTCCTCCTGGCCCAAACTCTCACAGTGTCATCCTGGCTAAGATATCTGCCAGCGTCTTGTTCAGAAGCCGTTCGTCATCATGGAGAGGTTGCAGCCCCACCAGGAAACTGTAGTCAATCACATCCAAAGCTTTGAGGAACTGGGTGTCTAACTTCACTTGCTGCACCAACCATGTCTGGTCTTGATCTGGGTGGAGGGGAGAAGGAGGGAGTTCGATGCTCTCTGGAGTCGAGGACCCATAAGGCAGAGAGAGCCAGATCGGCCCTCTCACCCCCTGGGAAGCTCAGGGGCCCTTGTGTCCCTCCAAATGTTGGCACCTTTGTCCTTTTTAAAACAAGGGTATGCAAAACATTTCAGCTTGAAATGCTCAAATCAAACTGCTCCGACCTTACCAGAAGTATTCTAAAACTTTTCCAGCTGTGTTGGAAATGCTCTGAGTTCTAACAAACTCCATAGCTGTTTCAAACTAGACATGTTTCCAGTTCTGCACACGCTACATGCCCCCGAGTAAAAAGCGACTGGAAAGCCCCTACCTGAACTCGACGTGCTACTTTATTTATCTTGAATGAAGCAAAATAAAATCACATTTCGTGTTCGTCCTGGCATGGTGCCCAAACCTCTTCGTGATGGCCTTGAGCGTTCTTAGCCAGAATAAGATACCTTGCGCGCGTTCAGTTTTATGGTTTTATTATGGCCACCCCTGCTGACCCGAGACTTCAGGTACCACGGAGAGCGGCGTACGGAAGCTTACCAAGGCAGATCACCTTGTCTTCAAAGTTGCAGTCCTTAAAAACCACAATGATTTCACTGCCATCCGGGGTGGGGTCCGTCCAGCGTCCGACTTGGCACCCTTTGATGTCATAGCTGCCGGAACAAAAGTCACGGGTGCATAAATCCATGTCGATCCATTTTGTAGCAAGGATAGGTTTTAGGAAAGAAAGCTCACTTCATAGGGGAATGTTTCTCAACCTCCAATTCCCAGATTTCTCAGCTGTGGCTATGATTGCAGGGGAACTCTGGGAGTTGAAGTCCTCCCATCTGCAAATTCCCCAGGTTGAGGAGCATTAGCTGATGCTAAAGAGGTTCTTCATCTTCTCCCAAACAGATCTGAAAGCAAAACTTTCGTACAGAATATCTCTGCTAGGAATCCAGTCCTAAAGGACTCTGTTGATCGCACTGAACTTAATGCTCGTGTCTTTTAGATGAGTGTGGATAAATGTCCAAGGACACACCCATGGACCTCTCTCACTAATCTCCAGCCAAGCTAAGCCATCTTCTATCACTCAGAACCCGTGTGGAGAACTCACCGTTCGGTAATCTTCTCATGTGGGTAGAAGATACTTTGCATGATGATAAAATACCTCTACGGGGAGAAACAGAAAGGGTGAACCGATGATGGAGCAGGTACGGTGGAGTTCTTTTCTCTAGACTCCATTTCCCTCATCCCAGCTGTACCTCTTCATTTAAAACAAAGCAGGGAAATTTGATGAAGACCATGGAATGGGGGCTTCTGGAAATAAATCCAGAAATAACCCCCCAGAAAAACAAGCGTTGCATTTAGGGTGTCTGTGTTCACTCCCTCGTGCATCTCCATTGCTTTATCTAGGAGAACGATTAGCAGGCCTTTTCAAGGTCAGAACGGTGAAGGCCCACACAACTGTTTTCCTTTAGACGCGTAAGATTTATTCGCCGTAGCGACCTAATTAACACTATGTGAATGGGACCAATGCCGTTAAAATGGTCTCATCTTTAAAACAGCAGATTTCCTATTTCTTCATATAGAATGGCAAAAAAACCCCCTTGTTTCCTTGATGAAAAAGAAGCCACTTTTAAAAGTTCTTCCCTATTCATAAAAGTTTGCATTTGATATAACTGTTTATAAAGTTTCCTAAGGACAAGATAAAAGTTGTTGTTGTTATTATGGTTGATTGCACAGTCAGCCAGATGTTTAGACTGGACTTGGCATTTTTATCCCCTTATTGAGTCCTTCCCAAGGACCTGGGATAGGCAGATGCTCTTGTTGGATGGTGTTAAAGGCATCGTTGCAGGATATAAGCTGTTCCAAGTAAAGCTGCCTTTTGCAATGGACTGATGGTGATTTTGTCTATTATTATTATTATTATTATTATTATTATTATTCAGCTCGCTAAAAATGGCTAATGACCAAGGAATCATGCATTCCCCCCTGCCCCCCCACAAAAGCTTTACTCCAGAGTCTTCTGGAGAGGGCAGACATAACAAATCTAATATATTAAATTACATCACATTACTTAAAAAGCATTAAATGTTTAAAGAACATTTTAATTCTTAATTAAACATACTGGCTAGGTTCTCATTCAGTCCTAGTGGGATTTTTACGCCCTGCGTTAATGATCCATTGAATGACTGGCTGATTAACTAAACTAGCCTTTCCCCTACCAGGTGCTTTCCAGGGTGGTACTACAAGCCCCATCATCCTCAGCAAGGCCACCCACATGGGAATTGTAATCCAAGATGTTTGGAGGGCAAGAGAAGGGGAAAAGAAAGACTTGTGTAGGGTTTTCTGATCTGTTAATTCCAATCTCCCTCATCTCAAGAGGAAAATTGGAGGGTCAAAAGCCAACGTTGGTTTGCACAAGGACAGCAAAAATAATTGTATGGGGGGAAGATACAAGAGGAAAGCCAGCAAAAATCCTCTTTTTTTTTAAATGGAAAAAACAGGAGATGACAATGAGGGTGATGAGGGTTTGAGAGCGGGCTGGGCTTTAATTTAATTTAATTTAATTTAATTAATTGTGTTAAGCATTCACAGCCTGAGACGTTTGATAATATGCTGCCAATTTGGCTGCAGTTTAAAAAGTGCCTACCTTCTTCTCCTGGGGCGCAATGATGCTGTAAATACCTGTGGGGCAGAGCAAAAGAGGAAAAACTCTGTTGCAGAAGAGGATTTAGCGGCTTCCTCCGAAACCTGCCATTTCTGTTTCTCTTCTGCTGCCCGGCCAGTTGGTCAGCGGGTGGCGCAGCCTTACCCAGGAATTTCACAAGGATGGAGTGTGGGTATCTCTCCATGTGGTCGAGGTATTTGGGCAGGTTGGTGAGGAGGAACCGGATCTCGCGCTTCCGTTGCGACTTCAGGAAATAACGCTTGTCGAACCTGCCAAGGAGAGAAGAAATGGCTAAGGCAAGATAGATGGGGTGGGAGGCCGAGGGCGGGTCCCCATCTCCCCCTCTTTCCCCGAAGGACTGCTGCCTTACGTGAGGAAGAAGTCTGCACTGCTTTTGGAGTTACTGATGAATTGCAGATAGGAACTCTCGCACGACAAGGACCTTTGGAAATCGGTATCCGACATGCCAAGGTATTGCCGGAAACGGGCAAAGACGGGAGCTGCATAGGTCCTCATCTCGTAACCCTGCAGAAGAACGGAGCTGGGGAATCACGCCAAGAGCCAGACAGAGGTGTAGGAAAAGATCATCGGAAGAGACCTGGGCTTCAGTTCCCTCCCCAGGTTGGAGAACCAGTTCCCTGCTTGAATCTTGCCAAGTCATCTAGACGCTTGGTTTCAAGGGCATCGCTTGAGTTGGGGCACGCTTCATTCTGCTTCTCGTATTGATAGGATAAGAAGGAATATAAATTTGGCTGCACCTACCTCATGGATCTGCTTAAGCACCTTGGTAAAATCGGACGGATTTAGGGACTCCTAGAGAAGAGAGAGGAAGTCATGGGGTTGGAAGAACATCCATTCCTATCTGATCCTCTGAACAATCATGGACACCCAACATCTTTTAGGGATCCTCTGATACAGGCTGCCCAAGAAGTCTGCTATATGGAAAGGATGGAAAAATAAACTCCATATTCTTCCTGGAACTCACCTTGCCCACTGGGTCATCAATGGTGGTCTGAATGGAGGCCTTCAGCCCTTGTTTCAGCCTACACGCCAGTGCAAAAAACTCATGTTTCTCATCGATTGCAAAGAAGCCCAGCAACTTCCATTGCTGGCGGATTCGCCACAGCAGCCGGTGATTCCTTTGGTATGAGACATTAGGCTGCAAGGCAGAAGGAGGGGAAGCTTAGCCATGCAGAGAGCAGGGGGTTCAAGAGAGAGGCATGCTCACAGTTCAGAGAGGCAACGGTGCAGGGCAAGAGGGCTGAAAAGAAGATTCTTATGGATACCTTCAACTGCAGTGTTGAAGACATGATGCCAGAAGGCCAGGGGAACCACTGGGAAAAATCACCCAGTGATCACTTGATGGTTCTTGTCTCCCTAGAAACTATGGAACCCTTTGGGGATTCCTAGCGGGACAGCTCAGTGGGTGTTTAACCGTCAGTCAATGAACCTGCTGAGATTCCATCATCAGAGCCCCTGGAGTGGTTGGCAGATCCAACCCAATAGACTGGTTTCAACCCTGGCAGTCCCCTTCTAAAGAAGGAGTTCACCTGGGAAACACATTGCTGCAGGAGGAGATGGTGGCTCTTAGCTTTAAAGGGCCTTCGTGGAGGACAGGTCTATTAAGAGCGCTCAGTCTTGAAGGCCCAAGGCTACTTCTGGAGTGGGGAGGGCAGCCAATATAAGTTGCAGGGAAACATGGACAGCTGTACAGGATGGTGGAGCAAACGGGGGTGAATAATGCAAGAACCATCAGCTGAAGCGTTAAGAGATAAGGAAGGAGAAAGTAAATAACCGCTCGGTCCTGGGAACGGAGGGAGCGTGAGAAAGAGACTCAAAATAACCTCACCTTGATCCTGTTGGGTATAAGAGGGAGCAGAGAGAGACCTAACCACAGTCACTTCTAACTTGGAAGAGAGATGCCAGATAAGGGTCCAGGGACTTACCTCCATGGTTGGTTGCAACAAGGAAATCAAACTCTGATCAACAAGGAAGCACAATGTTCTTTTCTTGCACTCTCTGTCCTTGGCACCACACATTGATTCTGCTTGGTTTATCTTCTTTTTCCAGTTTCCATCCTGTGTTTTTAGATCTACCCCTATGGAACAGCAGGGAGGAAATGTTCCATGAATAAACAGTATTCCAACGAATTGCAAGACGCAAAGCTTTGGCCCCGTTCTTATTGCAGAAATACATAGAGCAAGTGTGCATATATGGGGGAAAATGGGCTAATCCTATTTGATTTTTTTTCCTAAAAAAAAGGGGGGGGGGGATTTCAACCACAGAAGGCTAGACTTGGGGGTTTTCATCTGGAGGTCAAAAAACATGTTGAGATGTGACTTCCATGGGGAAACCACCTCATATAGACAATGGAACTTATTTCTCACTTACCCAGAAGAGTCCATAACAGCCCAGCCAAAATATCCCCAGGCAGGTATCGAAGGGAGCTCAGATTGGCTGAGAAACAGCTGGTAAATCAATCTATTCTAACTTTCTCACCTCCACCCAAGTTTCAAGGTTTAGTTACAGGAAGGTGGGAAGGGAAGGAGCCGGGAAAGCATCTTTGGGTTCCTCAAAATGTATTCGGAGTTTCTCTTGGTTCATTTCTCTTGGTTCCTTCCCCCACCCTACCCATTAGGCCTGCATCCCCCCAGCTCACCTGGGACCCCCTCCATCTTTTTTCTGGGAAGCCAAGAGAAGAAACTTCATCCCCAAAGCAGTGGGAGACTACTTGCTGAACTTTGGGGGAGAGTCAACCCATCTGCAGCTTGCAACTGTCTGGCGCTTCGTCTGCCAGATCGGAAATCGCAGAGTGACCCGCCTGGACCACATCGCTTCACTGCACTGTGGGCAGCCAGATGCCCAGAGAAGTTTGTGGCATCAGGTTTTTGCAGCAATGCAGGGACAGGAAACAGCCCAGAGCAGGCGGTTTGGCTGGAAACATCTGTCCGTCAGTTCAGTTTGGTTCTGCCCATTGGATCCAAAAAGAAAAGTGGATGGGGAGAACTTATCAAGCGGGAGGAGGGTCAAAATTCCCCCCTTCAGTCTTACATCTCTGAACACCAACCTTGCAGGAGGAGAGAAAACGTAAGCAAGTTGCAGGGAGGTTGAAAGCATGCCCAAACCCCAGAAGGCAGATCGAGCCACGCGGAGGGAGGATGTGGGAACGATGCCAGGTTAGACGGCTTGTCTAAGTCGAGCCTTTCCTGCTGGGTGTTTAGGCGGCAGATGCCAGGATTCGAGCCCAGGACCTTCTTGTACAAAATAGAGGTGCCAACCCTTATTTGTGGCCCTTTCCCTGATCCAACTGTTAACGTCAATTTCACACCCCATGATAAACCCGGGTTAAGAAAAGGCCTCTCCTTTGATTGATGTCACATGTATCCAAATGAACTCTTTGTGGCTTACAGTGATGGGTGTTTTCATCTCCATTCGAGGCTTGAATGATAAACCACTTAATCCTATTTTCACCTCATTTAGTGTGTGGTGTGAAGCCAGCTTTCTCTCTTAATTTGTTGGGGGAAAGAAGGTTCTGTATGCAGCTTAACAAGCTTGCCTCTGGATAAATTCCAGCAAGAACATTCAAATACTTCTCTACTAAGAGAAAGCTTGGTTTAAATCCATTTAAATGCATGGAATACTGTAATATAGCGGTGTCTTGCTAGCAAAACTGTAATCTCATTGCCCTGAAGCCCCCCAATATCATTTTTACAACCTTTCCAGTTTTTTGTTTCATGTTGTTTCCTTCCTGCTTTACTTTGCAGAATCAGGTTCTGTTTTCTTAAGGAATCACTTTCCTTCTTAATAGGGCAGAATTCTGCCTGCTTGGTGTCCATAAGGACCAGAAACTTATTTGGTAAAATGAAAATGGACTGATGACAGAGACCTGGAATATCCCACACACCCCTTTCATTCTCAAACAAAGAGCAGAGAGGCACATGGGAGCACAACAGGCAGAAAAACGAATCAACACAAGTAAAAATTTTATTATCGGGCCTCTTAGCAGAACCAGGCCCAGAAGGGAGAAAGCTGAGGTTTGAATACTGAGGAATGAAATCTGTGTCTATACTGCAGAAAGCGAGATCACGAAATGTTTTGTTGGAGGAGAACATCTGAGCAGGGCCCCCTTTTGTGGCCCTGGGCACCTTTCTGTATTTCAGAATCTGTCTGAACTATTTATGCAAATGCACAAACGTTAATTCACCTTACTTTGCTTGTTTTGGGGCAGGGAATTAAAGAAATGATGGGAGAGAGATACCATACCGCAGCATCGCACAACGTCTTTATTGGCTTGGCGACTCCCGGATTCCTCCAGAAGACAACTTCTCTGAGCTGAGATTTATCCAGGACACCGGCAGGGGGTGCTTGTGAGCCAAAAAGAAACTTTGGAACAAGTCTTTTGAATTTTTTTTTTTAATCATTTTTAGGGGAAAGGAACGGACCATATTTTTAATCACATTTTAACCGTGTAACAAAGCCGAGACAAGAATGCGTCTCTCTCCATGCTGGAAAACAGCAGGGCAACATTGAAAGGACGATGTTCTTCTTTAACATCCCTTATGCTCGACCGGTGCTCTTACGAAGAAGAAAAACGCAGTCGAGAAACTCAAAGCAGGACAGAGCCAGAAGAGAGATGCAGGAGAAAAGCAGGATTAAAAAAACACCCACATACACACTACAACAGGGCTGGTAAAATTCAGTCCTAGTAGAATTTCCAGGCTAAATTTGGACCCTAAAAGGAGATCAGGTGAATTGCAGCTCTGTGATTTCAGATTCAGTCACGTGCATATTTGGGATCCCTCCAGGAGAAACAGCGTTGAATCTCTTTGGTTCACAACTTGGAAACTGTCCAAGGTCTGGGGTGGGATGACGGGATGACCCTTGGCTTCCAGAACAACTTTCCAGGGTCTGCTAATTGCTGAACAGTTCCCCCAAACCCTGCCCTGTGAGCTTCTCCTCCATCCTCTTCCCCTTCTCCTCTCTTCAGGCAGACTTTTTTGCGGATTTCTGATTCTTCCACATCACAACGGCTATAAAAGTTCCTAATGATGCACAGAGAGAAAGAGCAAACTTTTAGCAGCCTGGCCCAGGCAACGGGGAACAGAGGGGTTGCAAGAAAGTGGTAATTTGCTGCAGCTCTTCCAATCTGTGTATTGAATCATGCACCTCTAGCAGGCCAGGATTTGAGATCATCTGGCCCAACCCTCTGTGAAGGGCAGGGAAACTAATGAAACTATCCTCAAGAGAAAACCTCTAGAGATGGCGAGCCTGCAAACTCCACATTGAAGGGCTGTGGTTTTCTAAAAGAGAAGATACACATTTTTCCAGCCTGGTTACTATCCTCTTGCCCGCTTTACTGAGCAAAAGGCCACCCACTAACACAGTAACAGAGAACATCCTGTCTCCTGTCACAATCATCCTGATCTGCATTCTAGCTCAGAGCAGCCAGACTAGTTTTGGTAGTGGTGTCGCGAAACGAGCCCCCAAACACTCGAATCTATTTTCCTGCAGTAGTTGGAGGGGGGAGGACCCCGAAATCAAAACCAAGATTAGGCTGGGATTTTGGTTGGTGTCCTTTTTTCAATAAAGAAAGAATATTGTCAATTCTTCCCTCCTGTGCAGGAACACAAGTGGAAAAGAAAGGCATTCCAGGTCTCCTTTTATGCCAGTTCTGCAATGAAAAAGGGACTCAAAATTCAGATGTGGGTCACTGAGAAAAAGGGGATGCTTAATGAAAACTCAGACGGGGAGGAACTGCTGTCCAGGCCCCGGGACGGTAAGGTTGGACCCTGGGGATTGAAGAGGTGAATGGGTAGAGTTATGGGTTGGGGCCTGATATTCCCTTTTTCCTTCTCCTTTCCTTCTTTTTTTTTCGTGTTGGTTTCACGGTTTGGGGTTCTCTCACTGTTGTTAGCTGCCCAGAGTTGCGCGCTGCAAGATGGGCGGCTATACAAACCTTTTAAATGAATAAATCACATATGAAAAGTTGAGCGGGTCAGGGAAACGAGACAGAAGCCGGCAAGGAAGGGGGTCTAGCCAGGCTGCGGAACATTTCCAACAGCTTCCTATCCTCTTCCAAGCCCCCGATTCTTCAGCAGCCCCCGAGCTGTGATGAGACTCACCCACGAAGAGCAGCAGGAGCAGGCCGGCCACCACAGGAATGATCACGGAATATTCTCGTGGCAGGAAGTACTTGTGGATCAGGTGGTCGCTCTCAATGAAGGGCTGTGGAGGAAGAGAGAAAGCGTCTGCGGGGAGCAGAGGAGAACCCTCCCGTGGGTCCCAGAAAGAGATCAACTTCTCTTAACGTGCCTTCTGCAGATAACGGGGTTTGCACAGTTGCGGCTTCTTGAAAAGACCTCCCATTGGGTGGATTTATACAGGATGCAAAGCTCTTTATCATGCTTTAAAACCACCCATCGCCTACTTCAGTTAGTTGGGGCTTCGCTACCTAGTTGATCCTCACACCTCAAAACAGAGCTAAGATGGATCGGAAGCTATTGCTGCATGAGAAGGGTTAAACAGATTCAAAGCTCAAGATATTTGCTGGGGGATTGGAAGACACTTTCAACCTCCAGAATATTCAGGCAGCCAAACTCTTTCTAAAATCCTAGCTGCGCCTCTCGCTTGCAAGCACCTGCAAGTTCAAAAGCCACCTGCCAGGGATGTTTCATGGAGATTAAGAGCAATGGATTAGGACTCCAGTTCAAATCCCTACTTAACTGGCTGACCTCCAGACGTTTTGGACTACCAATCCTATAAACCTCAAGCCCTCGTCAGGCTGGGTTGTGGGACTCCTGGGTGCGCTAGTCCCACATAGGTGAAGGGGAATCGGGTTGTTCATCGCTGTTTAAGAGGAAAGGAAAAATACCCATGCAGTAAATGTGCAAGTTCTCTGGAAAAGGAAAAAAATGTTGGGAAAGGTGGAAGGAAAGAGAAGAAGAGGAGAACCAGCAACCAGGTGGAGGGACTGATGGGGCATCACTGGGAGACCTGAAAGAACAGGTTAGGGATTGATGATCGTGGAGAAAAATCTATGTGGTCGCTAGGAGTAAAGAACAACTTGATGGTACATAATCCATCCATCAAATGCTCGAGAAAATTCAGGACGTACCAGTACAATAATCCAGATGGTATAGTAGACGAAGAGAACGAGACTGAAGGTCACCAAGCCATACCCAACGAGTTGGTCCCCCACCGTAGCCTGAAAACCGAAAAAAAGCAGAAGAAACGTTTGTTTCACTCCTGACCAAAATAGACAGGAAAGCTAAGAATATAGCTAGATCTCGGGGCTCTGTTAAATAGGCACGACTAATTCTAAAAAGGGGCGAGCAAGCAGTGGCCGACAGTTATAGCCATTGCCTTAAATTACCAGCCTGTTCTACCGTAAGAATCTCAAGAGGCGCTCATTTAGAAGCCACAGAAAAGCTTGCTAGGTCCAAGACCAGGGTCGGGAGCCCGCAAAGGATATCTGCCTTGGCCCAGGGCGATGCCTTCCTCCTCCCACTTGGGCTTCAATTCCTGTTCCTATTCCACCCAGAGTTGCTTAGAGGGGACAGGTGGCCATGCATATCGAAATAATAATAATAATAATAATAATAATAATAATAATAATAATAATAATAATACACATCTACCTATCCCAGGTCCTTGGGAAGGACTCGATGGATGGATAAAAATGCCAAATCCAGCCTAAACATCTGGCTGGCTGTGCGGCCAACCGTAATAATACATGATGGTTGAGCATCATAGGAACTGTGGCTCAAAACATCTGGAAAACCAGGTTTTTTTGGGGGGGGAGTCGAGGAACTGACTTAAACCCTAATTTGGCACAAAACTCCCCCCCCCCCCCCAAATTATGTTCCTGTGCCTTTTTTGGCAAATGAAAGAACTGCTGAAACGAAAGGTGGAGGGTAAGTGTTATCCCCCCCCCCCGCAACATAAATAAATGCACAAAAATGCACCTTGCAACTCTCCGTCCCCCTCGATCCTGCTCGGGTTTGTAAACCTCCTGCGCTTTGAAGTTGCTTAAGCAAACACAACTGGAGACAGTGTAGCAAAAGCCAACAGCGAGTCAATGAAACACACACAACAACACTGAGCTTTTCCACTTTCTCCTCCCTCCCGGGCCCAATGCAATCGCTTTCCCCAAGAAAGCAAAAAGTCCCCCCCCCCCCGCAAAACCGGACCCTAAGGAAAGCTGCCCACCCTTGCAAACACAAGCCTCACCATTGCAATCGGCCAATCCGACTTCGCTCTTCTGCACGTTTGCTCTGCAATCTTGCCAAGGATGACCGACTTCCGGCCACGCTGGCCAATCAGGACTGAGGGATCGAAAGAAGGCGAGCGAAAGTCCCGCGGCCAGTAGAGTTCGGGCAGGAGGAAACTCCTAGAGGGGCACCCGTGTAGCGACTGGACTTCCGGGAACGTTGAGAACTCCCCGGGCAATCATAGACTTACTCAATAGGGAAGACTGAACCTGTCGGGCACATTCCGGGCTTACTTAAAAAAATTCTTTATGTTGGGGGAGCTGCTCAGGAAAAGCCATAGGGAAATGCAGTACAGCTTTTCCAACTGTCTGGATATTCAGAGGGTGATTTGGGGCAGGTCACGTGTCCTTGTGCAGCCTACTTCGCAGGGTTGTTGTTGATAGGAAAATGGAAGTTTGGGGCATGCACTCACTTTTAGAAGAAAAGTGTGGTCAAAATCTTCCGAATGGACCCATTGCTGTTTTAGTACGGATTCTACATTTGCCCTTTTTTCCTACTTTTGTTTTTTCTCTCCCTTGACCCAAAGGAGGCAGTATTGAAATTTAGGGAGTGTGTTCAGATATTCCTGCATTGCACCATTGCCTCATTTCGTGCATGGCATTTTTTAAAAATCTGGGGTGCAGAGGTTCACTGCTCTTCCTGCTTGCACCCATGCTTTCCAACCTAAAGATTTCATTTTTTCTTTTAAGCACTAGACAATTATATATCTGGTTTTATTCTTTTGGGGGCTTTGCGTGTGCACCAGGGTGCATTGATGTGCGTGCAACTCGCTGCACCCTTTCACTGCCAAGTACAAAAACAGCACATTTTGGCAAACCTCTAACAATTGCAATTTTTTAAAAAAGTTGTAGTCACTTTCCCTTTTCTGCAGTGAAGTTCAGCTTTGGGTAACGTTCATAAAAATCTTATTTCCTTTGCTCCGTGCAAAGCGTCTAAGTAGTGTTTCTCAGCCTTGGCAATTTGAAGGTGTGTGGATTTTAACTTCCAGAATTCCCCAGCCAGCAGGTACGTATCAATGCATAGGTTTTTCATGTACGGAGTCTATATTTTAATTCCATGGGATATTTAAATGAGTACAGGTTTTCAGTTTTGACCTGGTAATTCAGCGTGTCGACTGCAGTTCTTGATATTTATCCTTGCTTAGGGCTGATTCTGAGTTTTTTAAAGCAATATATTCAGTTGTTTACAATTCATCAGCGGTCTATTGGAAAATTGTAACTGTGTTTTAATTGTTATTGGAAAGTTATAAAAAGAGCACAAGCAAGCAAGCAAGGGATCAAAAAATGTTTATTTTTTAATCCCTTGCTTTCTTTTTGCACTTTTTAAATACTCTTTGTTTTTAAAATCTGTATTGCTTGTATACCTTCTCCATATTTAATAATAAAAAGCATGTGTGAATGTATACAGTGTTTGAACTTCAGAGATAAAAAGAAAAAAAATAATGGGATACATAATTGAACACGGATTCAGAAAGACTCCACCTTTAAGGATTTTCCTAACATAAAGACATTTTGCAGAATTACGATGAGAAACCCTCGTTTGTCCTAATTAGCGCACCAAAGAATACTGGTGTCTCAAAGTTAAGAGATTGGGCATTTAAACCACCAAATGCAAAATATGTTATCATTTACCAGCTGAAAGCCCTTACAGTAGTAATATTTGAAAGTTTTCAGAAAAGATGCATCACAGCTCCTGCCAGAATTTCTAGTAACGCTGAGATTCTCCCCTTGAGAAGGACTACAAACATCCTGATGAGTGGGTTACTTGTCCACAATTCTCAGAAGAGGCTAGACAGCCTTCCCTAACCCAGCAGCCTAGAAATGATTTGAAATTGACGTTTCCTCCTCCCTCCCCACTCCACTCCCTCGCCTGCTACACCTTCGTAAGCGTAAGGAGAGAGTCTGTTGATGTTTAAATAAATGGGCCTGTGAACCTTTTTGGCTAAGGCAGGCGGTATTATCCAAGTGGATTAGCCAAAACGACGATGAAAAAATGTCTGAATACATAGCAGAGGTGGATGTGATCAATTCTTGGATGGGACACCACCAGGAGAGGCCACGATAGGATGTAAACAAAACATACAGTCCTGGAAGACAGCGACGGCAAGCCACTTCTGCATTATCTTTAAGAAAACAACCTGGTTGTAGGTTGTTGCATCCACGTGATCTCCGGGAGTTGAGAGCAACCGTGTGCATGCAAAGATTTTGGCAGGGAGACGCGGCACGCGATGTAAAGAACAGCCCAGACGCCCAGCGTGATGTACCAAAGGAAACCCAACCTTTATTTCGTTTCCCCCCAAAACCGTTATGACATTTGATTTTATAGTGATTTTTTTTCTTTTTTCTTTAATAACTGTGGCTTCTCTACACCAGGAACCAGATAACAGAGAATACGAACAAGACTGGTTGAGTCAAAGACAGCACAGCATTCAATACAAAAATGATAAATAGTAGAAGAGAGTTAAAACTGGGTGGGGGAATATGCAGACCTATGACTGATTCTTCTCCAGGCCCCAAACTTTTCAAAATAGATTTGAAAATGGAGCAGCGGGGGTGGGGGGAAAAACCTAGTTATGACCTTTTCTATAAATGCTTTTAAGGATGGCAGCATATTTCAGCTTTTATCAGCTTTAAGATTTCGAAATTCGGAACACGGTAAAACTCTCTTCTTTATCTTAAAGTTTGCATAGTCCTGTTTTTTTTCCTCTCCCTTCCAAAAATATCTTTCCTGCTATAGAAATATCTGAATATAAATCGAGCGTGCCTTTTGAATCTCTAAGTTTCATTAATTTTCCAAGAAAATAAATGTGATCTCTTTTTCTTTCAACCCCCTGAAAAATATGGGCTTGGAAACCGACGAAAAACTAAGAAACGTTACTTCTTAAAGCAAGGTAAAGAATTACAGCTTTTTCTTTTACATTCCAAGTTCCTTTTATTCTGCAAGGAGGGAAGGGAAAGGATTTTCGTCCTTGGGAGCTGGGCAGGGAAGAAGTAAGGTTACAGCTCGGAAGTTGGCCAGAGGGGGGAACAAGGTATTTTGGGTGGGGAAGAACTGGACAGCCACAAGCTTTTGCCACCAGTCTGGGAGATTGGGGATTGTGCCTCTAAGAGACCAGCCCTGTCCACAGGGCGTAAGAAGCAATGACAGCCAACTCTGAGGGTGGCAGACAGAGCAGGAAGATGGCATTTCTTCTAGCGGCTCCTGAGATCATGCAAAGGAGAGATCTGCTCTCCGCTGGGTCCCCTCTCCAGGAGGGGCGTCTTGATCCGTACCTAGGGGGTGGGATGGGGGAGAGCACCTTCCAGAGGTTCACAACGTGAGTGCAGTCCAGCTGCATCAATCAAGTTTTTTTTTCCTTTTTAAACTTTTTCCGAAGGGGAAGATTAACTGCAGAATGAAGCGTAGGTAGGTAGGTAGGTAGGTAGGTAGGTAGGTAGGTAGGAAGGAAGGAAGGAAGGAAGGAAGGAAATCAGAGAAGGAAGGAAGGAAGGAAATCAGAGAAGGAAGGAAGGAAGGAAGGAAGGAAGGAAGGAAGGAAGGAAGGAAGGAAGGAAGGAAGGAAGGAAGGAAATCAGAGAAGGAAGGAAGGAAGGAAGGAAGGAAATCAGAGAAGGAAGGAAGGAAGGAAGGAAATCAGAGAAGGAAGGAAGGAAGGAAGGAAGGAAGGAAGGAAGGAAGGAAATCAGAGAAGGAAGGAAGGAAGGAAGGAAGGAAGGAAATCAGAGAAGGAAGGAAGGAAGGAAGGAAATCAGAGAAGGAAGGAAGGAAGGAAGGAAATCAGAGAAGGAAGGAAGGAAGGAAAGGAAGGAGGAGGAGCAGCAGCAGCAGCAGCAGTAAGAGAAGGAGGAGGAGGAGGAGGAGGAGAAGGCCATTTGGGAGTGTGTCACTGCGGAGACCCAAACTCTTTAAAAAAGAAAAGAAACTGACAGTGTTAATAAAAGGAATCAGAAATAAATTCTCTGAAGAGACTGGAGGGGGCACTGGGGGCACTGAGAAGCATGCCATTTTGCACTAGACAAACGGGAAGGACTCTTTTGTCCACACCTGCTTCACAGAATTTCTCATCTGGTCACTGACCCGAAATGAACATCATCATCATTGTCTCATCACCATCTTTGCAGCACTGGGAGGGCTCTTCCAGCCGAGGGCTTCTCGCCCCTCCAGGAACAGCTCCATCTCATCTCCGAGAACCTTTCATCAAAGCATCGAAAGGTTTTCTGCTGCAGAACCGTCAAGCCCAAAGTCTTCACATCCGGCACCGTGTGTGGAAGGAGGACAGAATCCAGTTCTGCTCCCGCCCGGCCACGGTGCCATTCCAGAATCAAAGGCTATTTGATCCAAGTTGGGTGGGTGAGCAATAAAAACCCCAAAGCGTTGAAGGAATGCAACGAGCAAGAAATGAGAGAAATCAAGACTCTGCTCAAGTTAGACATCATAATTAAAACAAAATCAAAAAACCCCAACCAATCGCCACCCAAGAGATAATATAGCAATGAAACAATGATTTCAACTCCCCCCCCTCCAAAATTCGCAACACACACACCAGCCTGCTGGGTTGATAAACAAAAATCAATACATTTCAAAATCAAAGGGGGGAAAAAGGTAACAGTGGTGTGAGGATGTCAATTTAAAACCAACCATTTTCCAAATGGCATCTCTAGGTTAATTATCTCAGATAGTGCTTTGCTATGTGTGACCCATGTCCTAAACTGCAGAATTAGCCAACAAGGGGAAAATATAGTAAGCTCTACCGCTTCACCGTCATGGTGGGACCGGCCACTGAAGACCAACAGGCGCATCTCAGGTTGGGTTAGGAGGAGCAACAGCTTCTTCCGACTCACCAGCCCCTTCCTGGCAAGCATGCACGTGAACCGTGGTCGCAATGCCCTGCTCACTAGAGGGCATCTTCTGTCATGGTGGTGCAAGGATTTCGGAAGGCCACTAGCTTCCACGTGGATTTCTCCACGCCTGTCCTGGAGACTCTAGACCTTTCTCAGGTTTCTCCTCATTCTATCTAGGCCATGAAGAGTCTGTGATGTTCAGGGAGGGTTTGCAGCTCTCCGACCTGTCCAACATAGTGTCTTCTAGCTAGGTTGGAGTTCAACTCATACAACCCTTGGCTAGCTCAGCTGAGATAGGAGAGAACTGTTCTGGACAGTGGTTGGGTGAGGAACCCAACTTTCGGCAGGTCCTCACCCACTGACTGTCTTGCTACCACTCAAGGAACCACAGGCCTAGCCCGGATGCTCAGGTGCCCCTCTTCCCAATTCTTGATCCTGCTCCTAAATTCCCTTTGCACACTCTTGCTTCAGAGCAGAGTTACTAGTCTAAAGGGAGCGTGGGGGAGATGACAACCCCAGGCCAGCCCCTCTCACTTTGCTGAACCATGTGAAATGTGTAAGTGTGCACCAAGGCCGAGCACGAGGCTGTTAAAAGATCGCAGTGCCCTTAGCTACTGTCTTGCAGTGGGGAAAAACTGAGTTCTCCCCCACCTGGTGAAGGGGTGGGAGAATCCAATGTGTAGGATGAACACTGCACAGGAACAACCCTTGCTCCAGGCTTCCAGATCTAGCGGCCAGAAGAAAACAATAAGGATGCAACATGGTGAAAACCAACTCACGGCTTCACTGCTGCTGCACACAGCACAGAAACTAGCTTCCTTCCTACACAAATCTCAACGTTTGGATGGAGAGGGCAAGGAAGCATCGATCTGATTGAAAGACAACCCCAGGAATCTCTCCCCCTTACACACCCTCCAAACCTGGTAGAACCCAGCTGAGGACATCCAGTTGACCGGGGACTTCAGAATTCTACCCTTCTTGTTTCACTGCTTATGGACCCTGCTCAGACTCCACGTGCTCCGTGGGAAAGCAAGTGACTGGAGAAATTTTTGGCATGCTGTAATCAAAACCTCTCCACCATGGCTTGGACAGGGGGAAGGGAGGCCCTGGATACCTTCTCAGTGCAGCAAGGCCCCTGTTCCACATCAAAGCTGAGCCAAGAAGAACTCTAACCCAACGTGGTTTGCATCTAGAAGGCAACGATGCTTGGGGCTAACGTGGAATGCTTTGCTACTGTACCTCCAATACAAAGGCAGAGCCCCAACTGGCTTGGGGCCCTCACCTCCTCACCTGGCAGCAGTGACTGCGTGGTACCCAAAACAACAATTTTTTAAAAAATGAAAAAGTCCACTGCTGAAAACCAGCGTTTCAAAGCTTTTTCCTTAGGCGCGTTTGGGGTTCTTCAAGAGTCCCCTTGAATGGCAGCTGGCCAAAGTCAGCCCCCTTCCTTGTCCTGCAGGAGAAGGGGGACATCAACTGAACTGGCACTCAGCATCTGCAAAACCATCCATTTCCACGGATGCTCGAAACAGCCTTTTCGAGGAGACCCAAAACACACAAGCCGTTTCCTATGAAAGACAGAGCTTGGGGAGGCTTCTGGCTCAAAGTCAAGATTAGTGGGGCAGCTGGGGGCCTTCGTTCCTTCGTTACCAGCCCTTGGAGGGACCATTTCTTGTGGCCTGCAAGAGAGGAGTGGTGGACGAGCCGGCTGCGGAATCCTTGCGGCCGTCACGCTTCTGCGTTCGATTAGCAACGATCCTTCTCTTTCCAGTCGGAGGCTTTCTTGGACGGGAGAGCGAGAAAGAAGCGTTCACAGTGGTGTAACTCGGCGGTGGGAAGAGGAAGGCCTGGTGGAACCACGCTCACCGAGAGGCTGAGTCCTGAGTTGCTCTCCCTCCAAGGGGGCGCTTGCAAGGGGCAGGACCGTTGACCGCATCCTTCCGAATATAGTCCACGCCTCTTCCCAGACCCAACATAAAGTGCCTGTTTCGGAGTACCTCTGGGCAGATAAGGAGTGCTTACGTCGGGGAGTTTGGGAAGTCCTGCCCGGAATGTTATGTGCAGAGAAGATTAAAAAGAGAGAAAGAAAGAAGAAGTGGGGTGGGGAGGAAAGGGCACCCACCCTAACTGCAGAGACAGGTTTCCAGCAGGTGTACCCCATCTTGTTCACATTTAATGGGTTTCGATTACCACTGGCTCGTAAACTCCAGATGAGACTCTGCACGAGAGAACGAGAAGAAAGGCATTGCGTTATGCGCAGGTCCAGACGCGTCTGCAGGACGTGCGGTTTCAAAAAAGAAAAGGAACTAAGAAATGGGGACCGGTGGAGGGTCCAAGCCCGCTTAGAAACACCGGCACTCCTCCTAGGAACGAGGCTTAAACCCAACCTTTCGAAAGGCACCTGCTCCAGGACCGTACCTGTTTGCCAGCTGAATCCCACTTAGCGTAGTGGTGCCGTCTCTGCTCACAAACAGCCTCAGGTTACTATCTGGAAGACAAAAACGAACAGGACTGAAACACCGAGAGGTTCGGGAGGCAAAAACGTTAAGCCTTTCTCAAACAGGTGCGGCTAGAGGTGTTGGACTCTCGTTCCCAGAATCCCCCAGCCAGGGCCTAGGAATTCTGGGAGATGAAGTCCCACGCAGGCACCAGGTTGCAAACGGCAGATCCACAAAGCCGGCCTTGGAGTTGGAAGACCACGCAAGGAGTGAAGGAAAGCAGGGCGGACGTCTCCTTGGCAAGCGATAAATCTCACCTTCCGTGTTGCTGACGTCTGTGAAGTCCTGACTTTGCATGATCTTCTCCACTATGTCATCTGCATCGATTCGGGTGTCATCCACCCATGTTGGGTGGCTCTCCACAGAATCCTTTTTCCTTCTGCAGGACAAGACATGAAAAAAGAAATGGTAGAGGGGGAAAATACATTGCATTTATCTCATTAAACTGGCACCCATGTTTGGAGGTGTTTGGAGACAGGCTTTGCAACAGACAACCAGTTCCCAGCATTTGCAATTGAATGACCTTAGTACCAGACTTACAGGTAGTCCTTGACTTACGACCACAATTGGGATCAGAACTTCTGCTGCTAAGTGATGCGGTCGTTAAGTGACTCACACCCAATTTTACAACCTTTTTTGCTGCAGTTAAGTGAATCATGCAGTCATTAAGCAAATCTGACCTCCCCCATGACTTTGCTTGTCAGAAGCCTCCAGGGAAGGTTGTAAATGACCCTGAGATGCTGCAACCATCATACGTACACGCTGGTTGCCAAGCACCCAAATTTTGATCATGTGACCAATGGTCGCAAGTGTGAGGACTGGTTGCAAGTCACTTTTTTCAGCACCGTCGTAACTTCAAACAGTCATTAAATGGTTGTAAGTCGAGGACCACCCGTATTTTAACATGAAAGAGATGTTCTTCTCTGGGTTTCCAGCCTGTTGAGACCTACCGGGAAGATCTGTCCAGCAAAAGGCTTGGCCTGGGGGGTCTTGGCGGCCTCTCCAACCTGTGCTCCCGTTCGCCCTCTGGGCATTCCACCGTCATGCTGAGACCTCCAGAGGCACTACTGCTGGTTGACGTGTTCCGGCGGTGGGTCAAGTCCGACAGGCTGGAGGACCTGGAATGCTCCGTGCTGTATCCTGCAAACAAGGACACCAGGACAAGCTTGCTGGTCAGGCCGGGGACCAGCTGAATGCAGCATCTCGTTCCTGACAACGGCCCACCAGAGGCGTCCGGGAAGCTCCCAAGCAGGAGATGGAGACGGGCCCCTTCTGCACCCTTCCCCGTACTTGGGGCTGGAAAACATGCTGCCTCCAACCCAGAGGCGGTCCTCAGTCTTCGGCGCTAACAGGACTCGATAAACCAATCGCACGGGAATTCACCCGCCTCCCCCGCTTTAATGGCAACCCCATCACGATGCCTTGGGCCGTGAATACCCCAAATTTACAGACGTACTGGGTATTTATTTATTAAACCTTGCCACCCCAGTTTGAAAACAAACAAAAAAGAAAAAACACTCTTGCTGGCTTAGCTCGGATAAAAAAGATAACATGGAAAAAAAATAAAGTTGCATGCCGCCCAGTGACTCACAAGTAAAAATGTAAAAAAAGGTACAATCGGAAACAAACCAACAAACAACCCCCCCCCCCCATACACCTCTTGCTAGCTTAGTTAGGATAAGAAAATATTTTTTAAAAATCATTATTAAATTTGTACGCCGCCCGACTCCCAACGGCTCACAAGTAAAAACGTTAAAAAAACACACAATCTGAAACAGAAACTAGGCTTAGAAGATAGCCTTTTAAACACCCATGGTAAAAAGACATATTCCCTCCCACTGTACAGCAGGACGACGATTAAAAACCATAAAAATTAAAGATGGCATTGTAAAATCAGGGAAAAAACTCTCCCAAACAGCCCCGTTCCCCAAAGTACGGGGTATCGCCAACAGCCCATTTACCCATTAAACCTTTTAAATCCCTTTCTAGCCCGTTCTTGGCAGACGGAGGCAAAGAGATTTTATCCTGACACTTCAGCCTGAAGGTTGACTTAACAGGCTGCCAATGGCACAGGAAGAAAACCTTACACACAGCGAAGAGAAATGGATTATTTCATTGCTACTAAAAGTAAAAGAGAGTTTCTAACTGGAATTGTAAGAGTGTGCAAAGCCTTACATGTAGAGTGTAAATACTGCACCCAGCCTCTGCCTCCCCCAAGCTGCATAATACAGTATAGTTAATATTAACCCATCTCCCTTGCTTATTTCTCATGGCTGCAAAGCAGGAGAGATCATACATGATACGTCTAAGAGGAACATGGTTAGATCAAGCAATTTTTGCACCAAGATGTCATCTAAGCCAGGGAGAAGCGGGGTTCGGCAGCAGCCGTCGCCAAACGGCTCTGTGCTGGGGCGGGAGGCAGAGTGAGGAGTCCCACCTGGACCCCCATGTGGCTTTTTAAGTTGGAAGGGCAACTTCCAACACGAATCCCATGTGCTGCCTGGTTTGGGGCTTGCTGGAAGGAGGGTCCCCACCCAGAGGCTCAAGAAGGTGGAGCGTCACTCAGATCTGCATCAGGTCTGTCGTGCGATGAACACTGACCAGAGATTTTGGACTGCTGGCTGGCATAACTCGAATTCCGCGAATGTCCCGAATGGAATACTTCTTCCGGACTCGACAAATTCTGGTCTGGGTCTTCCAGAACCCCTGAAATGTGAAAGTCAGAATTCAGCTGCACGGTCTTTTCCCACAAGGGACGTGACGAAGCTCGATTGTCTAAGATGTATCAAGGAACACCAAACTGGTGTGAAAAGGAAGAGGGGACTTTTTAATCACGTGGGGCGGACTGGTGAAAGAGCTAGATAAATGTGGGGTGCAGATCCATACAGTGATGCCAAAGATATTGTGGACTAATATCAGGACGAAACCAGAATTATTCCCATTGGGTTTTACGGATAAGGAGCTAGACAAAGAAATACAGGAAATTAATACTGTAGGTGGTCAAGTCAGGACTCGGACGCACAGCATAGCATCTCTTCCCATCGAGGGAAATAAGGAAGCCAGGCCATCAAAGCATGGTTCCTGTTGCTGTGGGAGGGCCAAGCGCATTTTCACCACAAGAAAAATCCCCCGAGCTTGCTGGAAAGGACCAATTCTGAAATAATTGACTTCACTTCACCGACTAGGCTCGCCTACCAGACTGAGTCATCGCCTGTCTCGTTGGCTGTTGGCTTAGCATGTTGGGCAAACCATGGCTTATGTGAAAAACCACAGCGAAAAACCACAAAGGCTCGGTGCTCTCAGTTTCCCTTTTGGGAGAGGATTCTCTGAAGCCGGGGTGCCGAAAATTTCTGAGTTTCTTTTCTGGGGGGGGCTCAAAACCTACCCAGGGCGAGTGCAGTTAAAAACGTAGATCCTGTTTTTGCATTTTGGAGAGGGGAGGGCACGGGGAGTGCCTTAATCCCTTTCACATCTGAACCTTTCCCCCCAGACGGGAGGCACGGCAGGAAAAGCACGTTGCCGATACCTGATCCGAGGATGGTGGCCCGGGGTTTGTTCTGACGGACGGAACCAATCGAAGACGCTGAGTTGGTGCTGGGAGTCGCAGTCCTGCTGGTTCCCTCCCCTTTGCAAGTGAGCTGCAGGGTGGAGTCCTGCCCCGGGATGGCGACGGATTTGGCCGTGGAGGGCGGGCTGCAAAAAACCAGAACATGCTTTTGTAGGAAAGGACAAAGCCGGGGTGAACAACGTCGCCGTCTTCCATGACAACGAAAGAACGAGTCGGGCAAAGGCCGGTAAATAACAGAAGGCCGGAAAGGATGGCCATTTGGGGAAGCTCCAGACTGACACGGAGTCTTTGGGGGGCAGAAATCTTGTAAAACCGAATCAGGGGAACGGGCAATACAACCCACCCCAAATGCAAGAGCAGAACCCTTGGGGCAGAAAGCACCAGTGTGCTGCGGGACCCAGAACACTGATTTGGCAACCTTGAAATACGCGGACATCTCCCCTTTTCTCCTCCCCGCTTTGGAAAAGAGGGGAGAAGGGCTGGTTCGTGAAAAGGGGTCTACGGCCAGTCAGGGCTCCCGGGGAAGCGTCTGCTGGCCGTCCGGCCGGCCCTCCTCTTTCATCTCGGCAGTCCTCGGCTGCGCTGGTTACAGGGGCAGCCTTGCAAACCAGAAAACAGGTTCCTTCCTCTACGGCTGCCGTGTTACCGGCAAGGAACTGCCACCACCCTTTGTCCCCAGCACGCCACACCCGTGCTAAGTATGTCTGAGTTGCTGCTGGCTAATCGGTAACCACATCCTTGTACAATCAGCGATCGCGCACCTGCTGCCTCCTTCAACCATTAAAAAAAGCTCGACTGTTTTTCTCCTTTCCAGTGACCCCAATCCAGGGGCTGGCAGTTGGCACCAGCAAGGAACATCAACGGTTATGCTGGCCTTTGTAATGAAGGCTTGACTGACTGACGTCAGCTGCTACTGAGTTGTCCTGGTCTTCGAATCCACCCCACCCCACCCCACCCCACCCCACCCCTTGTCTGTAAGCTTCCCAAATGACTCACGTTTTGAAACAAGGGTCTCCGGATAAGAGGGACATGCCAATCGTCACCTGCAGAAAAAGAACAGAGAGGGAAAAAGAATTGACCTGCACGCAAAATAAATAAAATTAAAACGCAGGGGCTATCGGTAAGGACCGGTTGCCGGCAGATCTCCTTCCCTAACTCAAGACATTTTATGGACTGAACAGAGCCTGTGACCGAACAATCACCTGTGTGTGTGTGTGTGTGTGTGTGGTTTTACCACACCCTTCTCCCTTGGGTCTGGATTTCTGCTCCAAAGCGCCTCACCGTTCAGCAGAAAAACAGCCGGGGATGTATAAAATGGCAAGCTATCTCCTCGAGCGAGGATCATCTTTCAAATCCACACGTTTAACCTGAAATTCCAGCAGTCCCCCGATGAAGCAGCTTACCTGAGAAACATGGCCCCTTGGCTGGGCAAGCAAGGTAGCATCCTACGCTTTGTTACTTGCCACGCTATCCATCCCGCCCTGGTCACCATTTTGTGAAGGCATCTCCAGCACGTCTTCCACACTGCCCATCAGCCCCCATGTTTTTCTCCCTCTGAAGGTCCACAGGACTCCTCCAGACTTACTTTCAAGATGGAATTGTCCTGCCTGGTGTTCTTGGTGTCATATCCTTCCAACAAGCAGCATCGGACAGTGAGGCCGGAGCCTGCAAATTCGGCCAAGTTCAGGTCGGTGAAGCCTAGCTGTAAAACCAACAGATTTATTACCAGGATGATGAAAAGGTGTGAGCTTCAGGTGAGTCAGGGCTGGCAAAGTTGGCACTCTCTTTTCTGCTCCAGGACGAACAATTTTACCTCCCTAACCTTGAACTTTTGGGGAAAACCTCTATTAAAACCTTATCATAAAGAAAGGAGATTACCATTCTGGCAAGGAGAGCGTTAACCCGCCCAGAGGGATTGCATAACCAAGGACACCGAACACGCCAGGTCAGTGATGCGGAAAATGCTCACTCCCTATGCACGCAGACACAAATATAACAAGGCACTTTTTGTCCCAAGCTTGTCCCAGAATGCACACAGCTGACCCAGCGAGAGATGAAGGGTTAGGGTCGGACGTGAAGCCAGTCTGCTCTTCTTATGGGACAAGGTTGAAGGGGAAGCACCTTCAGGCACATTAAAAAAAAAGGGGGGGGGTTAAGTCAGCAGCTGCCTTCAGGCTATGCTGCAAGGAAAGCTAAAATGTATGGTATCTGTATATACCAATGCACATAGGTTACAGGAGGACAACTTGACAGAATAAGACAGTCTGAAATGTCCCCCAGGATCTCCTTAAGTGGCCAAATTGTCCTCTTGAAGGTGACCGAAAATGATTAAATGCACAACTAGAAAGTGATTAGGTTAAATGGTTTTAATTTTAATTCATTCCCAATGCAAATGAGATAAAATCAAATTTAGCTTTTATCCTAGACACAGCTATTCCTTCTGGCAGCAGAGTTCCTGGTCCATCACTTGAACATTTGATCAATGATGAAACGTGGTATTTGAATCAAAGCCAGCCTCCCCACTTGTGGCTTTGCAATAAGGGTTTTCTAGGCTGGTGGGTCAACCAGGGATGACCTTGTCTTGGCTAAGACATGACGGTGGACTCTCCAAGAACTACTTGGAGTCGTAAGGTGAGATGCGAACTCTTCTGGATTCCCAAGAACAAGACATCCCAAAGTTGCAAGAAGATGATTAATCCTTCTGACAAAGGAGGTTTAGGTATAATTTTTGGTACAACTTCCTCCGCAACATTGCCCAGTGGTGAGCTTCCACACCTCATGATTTGCTCCCATTCTGCTCTTTCCTCCAGGAGATGTGAATGCTCAATGGCAGAACTTCAGGGAAGCTGAGCTAGCCATGGAAAGGGCCTCCCCTCGTGGACATCAAGCTGGGTTCCAACAATGCACTAAGCCATGGTTTACAAATTATAATCATTTGGGGTGGTGCACTGTGCTAAGCCTCAAGTAAGCCAAACACATATGGCTTAGCTTGAGGGATGAACCCAGTTAGCAAGCAGCAATATTTTTCTATTGGAGGAGTAGAGCTGGGAAGTTGTCTCACAGGAGGTCCACAAAAGCAGCCAGGGGAATTTCCTGGAGTTTCCTCTCTTCCCACAGCTCCAGAGACCCAGACACTTAACCGGTTCTTTATGCAGTCCTTTGAAGCATAATAGCTATTTGGCAACAGCGTCCCAGAATTACACATAAAGTCCTGCAAGATTGGTGAAACCCACTTCCTGTTTCTCATAGCAGAGTTCTACCAGATGTGCCAAATTATCTGTTGTGATGTTCGACATGGGACAGTTTAAAATAAAAAACTGAGTTGCTCTGACCCAGGCCAACGCACTCCTCTCGCTCTATCTACGGGCCAACTGCCTCAATTCTGCTTTGCTTTGCTTCTAAGCTCAAAAACAGGAGGGTTCAGACGCTTGATAGGACACAGAAGTTACCAAAGGCAACTGTCTTTGTCCAAATGAGAAGAGCCAGGGACTGTATAGAGATTTGTAAGAGCTACATTTGCACATCTTCCAGAAAATGCTCCAGTTGATGTGGCTTGAGAAGTACACAGCTGAGCAGGGGCCCTTGAGTCATCAGAACTGCTAGGAGAAATACTGATGGCTTTCATTCCTTCCATCCAACTGGGTGGATAACAGCTAGTTAACAGCACACAGGGAAGTGTGCCTGATGTTTGAGCACGTGCTCTCTCTCTCTCTCTCTCTCTATATATATATATATATACAGTATTTTATGTCTGGAAAAAATTATTGGTGTGTAACGTTAGAACAATCTGAACGCTTCAATGTACAGAGGACAGGTTGTTCTTACATGACAAACCACTGGTGTTCTCTGCCACAGTGACTGAAGCACATCCCTCTTTAGCGTACGTTTGTCCTGGGCAATGAGTAACCCAGTGATTTAGACCGTGCGTCGAGTGATCTCAGATTTTATATTTTATCTTATTTTTAGGGGCAGACTATAATTAGCCTTAGGCAAAAGAGTAAGGCCAGGTGGACAGCGCAGCAAAGACCCAGCTTTGGTCCTGTTGCAGAGCGCCTCCCTGTTCTAGACTTCCTAGAGACATCTGTTACTGCAGGAAGGAGGAATCTGCACTTCCAAAAGTGATCGATTTAATCAAACAAGGACTTTACATTCATTCGCATCTTTGGCTCACGTGGCCTGGCTAGGCCAAGCTGAGGAGATATCTGCCACCAGGGTGCCTAAATTCTGGTTAAGAAAGAGGCCCACAAGGCTGGTGGTGGGGTCAGCCTTGGGCAGGAAAGGGCCCTCTCACCCTGGTGCTCAGAAACGTTTGCTATTTTGTCGTGGACTTTAGAGAGTTCATGGATCTTTAGAGTTTTTAAACCTTAAGACTTAGGCTACAATTTACAGGAATGATTCCCAACTGAAAATGGGCTCTCAAAGAGAGCTCAGGAGACATTGTGGACAACTGGCTTGCTTAACCTGGCTGTAAATAAAACAGCTTTGCATTCTTACAACCAGTGTCTTCTAAGCTCTACTGGACTTATGAAGAGCAACACAGATCTAACCCAAGTTTCAGAGATTGCTAAGAGAATGCATATGAGGTGCTCTGCAGATTCAGACATGACCATCATCTATCATAGCTTTGCCTTTGATAGCTTGTTGTCCTCTTACCTTGGAATAGGTTTTCCCCCCCTTCAGTTCCTGCCAGAAGGAAAGAAAAGAGAAAGTTAGTTACAAGGAAGGACTTAGAGATACAACGTTCTTCTCCATCTCAGTGTCCAAAAAGAGGGCTGTCTGGTGGATTCAGGGTTGTAACTCAGAACACCTCACACACAACGCGGCGGCTTTTACTTCAGCTATGAGGAGCCCTAAGCCAGAAACCAGAAGTGAAAGAGACTCACTTTGCGGACTGACACTCGGCAGATGCAAGGGTCTAGGCGCCCCGTGGTGGGATTGGCACTCATCTTGCAGACAAAGGTGAATTTCTTCTTCCAGCGAACACAGTTCTCCTGAACTTCTTCCCTACAGAGAAAAGAACCAACAGATGCAACAATGGATCCACATTCTCCCATAAACCTACCACCAGACTTTTGAGCCTTGGAAAGAAATACATGACTGTGTATGTATGTATTTCAAGGGTCCACCTGGAATTAATGCCAATTCTGTACCGGTTGAGGGCCTGAAAGAGGTCGTGCTTTGCAGTGCATACTTCACACTGCCTAGAAAAAGAAACAGGACTCAAATGTCTTCTTCTCAGGGTGGAAGACAAAAACACAGCAAGGTAATTTGCTTTTCAAAGTACCACCTTTGGCTTACTGAAGAGTAAGCAAGCTTCAAGTTGTGCCAAATAGAAAGATGAAAAATTCCCAAAAGAAGGCAGACTGGATACGAAACTGGGTTTGAGCTGGAGAAAGGACAGATGTGGTTCTCTTATTTATGAGAAATCATGCTTTAACAACGATAGCCTATAATTAGTTGGATTTACACAAGACCCCACGTTACTCAATAAGCTCCAATATTCTTTTTAATCTATTGTTATCAGGTGACAGCACGTTCTTCAAAATAAAGGCTATTTTTCTTCCTGAAGGCTTAGGCTGATCCATGTTCTGGAACAGCTAATTTAGCCCAAGCGCTTCCTTGAATATTTTGCTAAAAAACAGAACTGGAAAAGACCACCACCCACATCAAGGGAAAGATGCAGCTGGCTAAGGGGAAATGACCCAGCTTGATGTGGAGGAGACTTGCAGAAGCTTATATGGGTTGGGCCACACGAGATGAAAAAAACCTTCCCAACTCTAGTTGCATTGAAGACTACAGTTGGTTTCCCACATGGCCCTAAATCACCATGTGGTTTGTGACAATCCAAAGCTAAACATTATATGAATCTAGTCACTGCTGGATTTGTAAGTCAACCAGTCCATGAGGTCTAGGCCTATGCAACACACTAAGAGATCAATAATGGCCTAGGAGCCACAAGGCCTAGCTTCGCACAACATACTAATTGTGGTTTAGCGGACAAACTATGGTTATGCAGGCCACGGCTTATGTTAATAGAATGTGTGAATCCTGCAGTAACAGCGGTCACTTTATCTTGTGCCTCTTGGCTAGCGTGGCTTCACCAGTCCTTGATTCTACCTGATTCTTTTCAAGGGGATCCATTAGAAGCCAAGGAAACCTATTTGTAAGAGAAGAAAACAACAGATTGAAGTTGTTTTGCATAACCTTCCTGCTTTACCGTAAAGCTGTTGTCTCAAAGGCAGGGTTTCTAGCATCTTACTCAATGGCAGACGTTTTCACAATGGCGCCGGGTGGTGACGCCACCCCAGGTTTTCATTACAGAGCAGCCCATCCTAATCTCCAGAAGAGTGGATTTAAAGGCTGCAAATATCCAGATGGCCACTAGAGGGCCACAAGGGTCATCCGCAGACACCTAGTGGCTGTCTGGTGTATTGCAGCTCGGATGCCAGAGTTCATTGGGCACTCAATTGTCAGAATTTCCAGCTGCAGCTTACCAGAATTTCCCAGAACTGCAGTTCACACTTCTGGAGGGTGGGAAAGGTCCTTCTGCCCTCAGTGCCTTCTGCCAGGGCCAGAATTTGCTACATCACCCTTGACTGGCACAAGAAGAGTTTGAGAAAGGTGCTGTTACCCAGAACTCAGGTCTTGCTGCAAACAATGGAACCTTAAAGAATCACAGCATCATAACATTGTGGAGTTGGAACCACAAAGGTCACCTAGGAACCACAAGGATCACCTAGCCCAACCCTAGAGGAATACTAATTAAGCCGCCCTTGAGTGGTGGCTGTCTAGCCTCTTCTTAAAGCCTCCAGAGATGGAGAACCACAGCCTCCAGGGGTAAACTGCTGCAAACGTTTTCCCTTACATGTCGGAGGACTCGAGGGAGATGCAAGTGACATCCATTATTTCTGAACTTAGTTTCTGCCACAACGAAAACACTTCCTGACCATCTCCTAGATGGCGTCCTTTTAAGAACATGCAACTTAGCACCTAAATGAACTTGGCTATCTCAAAAAAAGATAGATAAAACCTAGTTAGTATCTGGATGAAAAGCCTAGGCTAGAGGATTGACTGCATGGATACGTTCATGAAAAAACATCTGGGAAGCAGTCAGGCCAGATACTCTGATATGGTTTCATGAAAAGCTCCATGGACGTGTCTCCCCAAATCATCAAGAGTCCCACTTGATTTGACTTTATGATACACCCTTGGAAGTGCTGCACCATCAAAAATAAAGGAGAAAGGAGTTGTTCACAGAAAGGGGAGCCCAAAAAGTACAAGGCAATTGCTTCAAACCCAGCCATAAGCTGAAAGAAGGCAGATTTGGCTGTTTCAGAAGAATCCGGATGCAAAGGAAGGAAATGGAGGAGGGAGAAGCGGAAAAGATAACCAACAAGCAGAGGTGAGCAGCAAAACTAGAAAATCAGCAATTTCTCTGGTTTCTCGCTTGCTCTACCACATGCTGGCTAGATGCACAAAGAGGAGCCTTTCTCTCACATGGAAAGTTCAGGATGGGACATAAGATCTCAGATGCATCTGGTGATACTTGACTTATTGGGACTCTCCTGCAGCAATGCTGAAACTCAAAGCGCAACCCAGCAAACTTTCGTTTATGCGTGGACCCGTACCTTAAAGAAGTTCTCAAGTGGAGGTGCCCCTGTTTTTGGCAACATGCAAATGTCCCTGAGGGCACAAAGAGCTCACTTCCCTTTTTAAATGTGTGTCACCACCTCAAAAATTGAGAAAGATGAACGCCTTTCTTGAAATCCAAAGAGGAAGAGTTGAAAAGCCTTTCCAGTTTATCTACTGCCACTTTCCCAACCAGTTGGTCCAGGTGGCATGACACGCACACTGACTAAGAGGCAGGTTATATCACCACTACCGAGAAGCCATTTTTCCAAGGATAGGTCAGACTAGGATAGCGCTGGGCTTGGATCCAAAGCTGAAGAGGTGTTTTGGAGTGGATGAGGCTCACAGACCTCCATAAAGAACCCAATGCTTTTCCACAAGATCCTGGAAAAGTAAACATTTCAGTTAGTCAGGAGGTGACAGTGAGCCCATGCCTGCTTCAAACACCTTAGTACAACCTGTTGGTGTCTCTGTAATTTACACACGTATTTTCTTCAGACCACATTATTAACACTTGAACCCTGTTAAAGATGTACCTCTTTAAGGAGATGCCCACACACACACTGTGCACTTTTTCTGCTTTTGATCCACAGCGCAGTCTGCCCCTTGTTCAGACCACAGCAATTTATTGGACTATGGATGTTAGAGACTCTCACCTTGTCCGCCAACTCTACATCTCTGATATAACCATCCTGGAATGTAATTTCTCTCCAAGCTATAAAACAAAATGGCTTAACGGAAGACAAACCAGCTGTTTTTCATTTTTTGTTTTAGTTTCATAGAGGTCGCTCTCTGAGCCAATTGTTAGTTCCAGAATAATCGTGTCAGAGAGGCACAAACATTTCAGAACATCCCCTCTTACTTGCCAGCCCTCGTAAATGCCAAAAAGCATGTGACTGTTGTTTTTTGATCCTTGGCTGTAAGATCTGCAAAGGAGTGGTGTGTGTGTGTGTGTGTGTGTGTGTGTGTGTGTGTGTGTGTAGGAAAATGCTTTTAAAAGCTCATGGTGTACACCCCAAATCTAGAATGTCATACTTTTTATGCAGGATTTCACTCTTATGTATGAGCAATTAGTCTTCTAAAGAAATGTGTTAGTAGACCCTAGAGATTTGAAGAAGTTTTAAATCACTGCAGATAAATTAAAGGATCAGATTAAGAGATCAAGCTGCTCCTGTCTATGGCTTCTGCAACCATTCTTAGGGTACAAGAGACTGGTTAAAGGAAGAAATCATCTGTTCTAAGGTAGTATCCTATGTATTTTAACACACTTCCCTTGGTTTGCAGAAACCAGCGGCTAATTCCATGTTCCTGGGGTGAAGTTCCATAGCCCTTTCCAGCCCTTTCAGATCTGAGATTCTGGAGGCCCTCAAGCATTGGGCACAGACCCTTATGAGACAACAAATTCTTCCGCCCCCAAACCTAATAGTAAAGCTTGGGATCAAAAGTAATTTGTCTTCCCGTAAAATGCTCTCACAACATAATCAGTCATGGTGAAAAGTCATCCCTTCGTGACTTTGCTCACGTCATCCAAGAGAAAACTGCCAAACTCCACAAATGAATGTCCAGCTGTTTTGTTCTCCGCGCACTGTTTCTTTCCCAAAACAGGGCAGTAATTCACCAAGCCAAGTCATCACTATAATGGTCTGAAATGATGCAAACTTTATTACCAAGCTACATTTGAGCCCAACAGTTGATGTGCCTCAGCTAGCTTTCACTGAAGGTCATTCAGATGACTGGCTTCCTCCTTCTGCCCACAAAACTATTCTCATCCTTTCCAAAACAGCCCAAGGTCTGAGTGGTCTCTGCCCCCCTCCCCAACATGCTTCTGACAACCCAGTCCCTGAGTTAAGATGGTCTAAAGGCCCACTTAGCTTCTTGCAACAAAGCTAGAAGTTTATATACAATGTTAAGCCTACAATAACATTAAGAAACACTTCCACCTTGGGGCAAATTCAGAGAGTTTTCAGAATATGTTCTACTGGATTGGGGCAGAAAAGTTGGAAAAACTACGTAGTGGGGACAAATGGAAGGAAATCTATGAAAGAACCAAGACTGGGTTCACATGTCATACTAAATCACAGTTTGTTGATCAGACCAAGTCATAAACAGACTTCACAGAACACACTAAGCATGATGCATGAAGCAACCATAAGACTTATGCAGGGTTATGACTCATATTACTAAGTAGCCAGCTGAACTTGGGTAGTTGCAGTTTGTCACAAAGCCAGCATTCAGACACAGGGCTCTGATGAACCCCAACATTACATGTGCAAACCAGTTTATGAGTCCAATTTTATTCGCAAGCTTAACACAATATTTATTTCCGGGCTACAGCTGCTGAGAAAAGAACATTATTAGGTAGACTCACCATGTACATGGCAGGTAGGTAAGGGAATAGTTATGGGTTATGTTTGAAATGCAGTAAATATCCAACGTTCTTGTACTCTATTACGAAGCAGCACTGAATTTTAAGGCATGGATGATTCTTTGGCAGGTCACACAGATTAAGCACAATGGGAAGTGGTCTTTGCAGTGTTTTAAGACTGGCTTGGCAGGATTACAGTCTGCTGCTGAACTCCAAGTCCCCGCCATATATAAGGTTTATGGCTCCAACCCTGTAGTCGTTACTGGAAAAGAGGTTAATGACAGTCGGAGTAATGCGGCCAAAGGAGAAAAAGGGTTGGAGAAGATTGTAGGGTTGGGGTAAGACTGTAGCAGTATTAAGAGATTATGAGCCTGGGCAACTTCTGACCAGAGAACTAGAGGGCAACATGACAGGGCAGTTCAACCTAAGCTCTTGCTGCCACATGTACAGAAGAGAACATGGGTTATTTCTGGTTGGGAGCCAAGACTGTCTGCCAGACAGAACTATCTCAAGGATCATTAAGTGAGCTCGTGCTGCAATCCAGGGTAGAGGAGCTTCAGTAGAAGTTAAGCACAAACCTTTGGAACTCTGTGGCTCCAAGCTTGCTCACTCCATCTCCACGAATAAATCCAAGCTTCTAGTCCCCTGATCTCACAAAAGAATTTGAATTATTTCAGGCTTATGAAAAGAACACGTTTGGTCCCTGGTAAGTGGTCCTCGCCTAGCAGGAATGAGCAGAATGGAGCCTTCAAAAGCTTGTTCCTCAACTCTAGCTCTACCTTCTCCACTCTGTACTAGCTATGGTTGAATTTTATGGGTAACCACTCTAGTTATGAATGTTCCCTTCCCATTTTGTCATCTGGGGATGTCACATTAGAATTACATTTATGCTAAAACTGTGATCCTTTGGGAATTAGCACTCTTGCTGCAATTTGATCTTGAGGAGAAAGGAGGGGTTTGTATCAAATGCACAGACAGAAGGCCAAGAAACTGGGACTTTGAAGCAAATTTCCATCTTCATCTATGGAATATTAAGTGTTACAGAGCAAAGTTCATTGGGAACAGAACATGGAAAGTCCAAAAAGTTTTTCTAGGCATAAAAACTCAGATTCTCATGCTTTGAAATCCAAACCTAGTATTATCGAGAAGACCGTGAACTCTATGCAATGCCTTCTTGACTTGGTGAGCTAACTAGCAATTTACAAAGGAGTTGAATGTGCAAAAAGATATCTCTTGAAGTTGTCCCATGTTGTTAGCAGCCCCTTCCCAGACATCAAAGCCTAGACACTAGACATCTTCATAACTGCTTTTTAAGACATAATTTGTTTTGACTTTGGGTCGCTGAAGACAGTGAAAAGGGTAAAGTTCTTACCACATTAAAAGCTACTGTGCTTTTAACAGGATTGTAATAGGTGACTGATGGACTGATTTCAAAGTCTTTTCTTAAAATAAGGTCATAAGTACTTAAAAGCTGATAGCACAAGATTAGTTAAGAATTGATTAAACAGCCGAGCAGATAAGCAGTTTGTCATACAACAAACACACAAAAGAGTAAGTGCACTAATGCAAGACCTTATCCTATTATTCTGGACTGTCCCCTTGGACACTCTCACACAATTACAAATGCAGCTGAAGACCTATATCCTTATGTCTTAATCACACCCACAAGCAGTAAGGAGTTACTACTCTATTGCAGAATGCAAACAAAATTAGGCCAGCCCTAGATCAGGGGGATGTGTAATAAGGGAATAAGGACAAAGAACAGATGTTTTAATATCTTTCTGCAAAAGCTCTACAGTTCCTTGATTAGTTTTCCCTCTCCGAAAGTGGAATTTGGTGTTAATGGGCATTCTTGAAAAATATAAGCAGCTACCGTTTACTCGTGAGTAAAGACAACTAAAAGTACGGAAGGAAAACTGATCACTGATATATTTATACCAGTTCATTGATATATTGACTACATATAAATATATATGTGAATGTATGAATGTCTACATGCATGTATTGTATTTATCCATTCATATATTGGCTATTACAGAGAACTCTGGATTACATCTTCTGCCTTAGATGGAAAGAAGATTTGCAAAAGTCTATTATCTGGGAATTAATTTCCAAACATGGAAGGAAGCCCAATCTTCTTCCAGCTCTTGGGGGAAACCTCTGCCCTGGTGCTTACACCTTCCCATGAATGTCTGAAAGGGCACATAAGTAGAATAAACCCTTCATCTAACCCAACAGGCTCAATTTATTTATTTGATTTCCATCCCACCTTTGTTTTGTGCAATTCAAGGCGGCGTGGATAACGTCCCTGCGACAAGAAGGTGGGATGGACTGAGACAGCATGAGGGACTGGCCCAAAGTCATCCAGCCAGCTGCCATGCCTAAGGGAGGACTAGAACATCTGGTCTCCCAGATTCTAGTCCAGCACCTTAACTACTGCTACCACACCAATTGGCTCTTTCACCACAATGTCACTTTCTGGAGCCTTGGCTTCAAAACCTCCAGCCTTCAGAACGTCTGCTTCTCCATTTGTGTCAACTGAGCTGTGACTCACTTGCATGACTAGATGTCCTACTCAAATGCTGTAGCTCCAAGAAAGCAGCAGCTCTTTTTCCCCACACAAGCATTTTTTTTTTAGAGAGTCCACCTTTCAAAAAACGCTACTGCCAAGGATAGCTTGTTCTATGCTGTCCACCCACATCTTTCACTCTCTTAAATGATTCGGATTTGTGTAAACATATTGGCTGGGTCTCCATGTCTTCTCTAGTTGCTCTCACTTATGGCAAGTCCTGAGTCACCCTAAGGAACAAAGAAGCTTCTTAAAACGGGGCAAAAACCTGCTTTTGGAAGCCGAGAGAAGGACTGATTTCTCATTGTCCCAAATTCACTCTGTGGGCATACAGATGAATTAGAGCCCAGACACGCCAGCTGAAAAGGAAGCGACATTCATACTCACAATGAACTTTTCTGCTCTCATCTCATCATCATCTTAAGGAAGGAAGTGCCAGCAAAACCTGAATTACATAACACTTAAGAGACCTAAATAAAGACAAGGATGACACCCCAACATGCTTCGACATATCCCTCCTGGCACTGTGCCATCTGTTGCTCTAGACAGTATCGCTGCCAAGCCATGACACTGGCACCATGAAAGCCTTGCACTGAACTCAGTTCTAGCTCACGCACCTCCACAACGTTTCCAACCTTCTCAAGAATTCTTCAACAGTGCACGATATCAGAACAGGCCAGATATGTGGACTTCAATTCCCAGAATTCCCAGCAACGGCAAAGGTAGCTGGGGAGTTCTGGGAGTTCGGAGCACCCAGCTCTAAATGCAAGGTATTAGCGTGGAATTCTGGTCTTTCCTATCTGAGTGATTTCCTTTTGGGGTAGAAAGAGTTATTCTTTCCTTCTGTTCCTAGTATTTAAAGGAATGACACTGCAGAGTGCTGTGATAATTCAGAACTCCAAGCTTTATATACAGCAGCAGAGAGAGAGATAAAGTCAAGGTCTTAGAAACATATCCAAAAATCGTTAGCAACTTGTGATTTTTTTTAACATGCCAGAAGGAAAACATTAAAGACACGATTGCAGAAGAATCATACCCACTACGCTTAATTGTGGGTGTATCTGTGTGTGAAACATATATTTCAATTGAGATTGGATCAAATGCAGGTTTTGATCTTCCTTTCTCAACCATTTTTTGCAGAAAGGTCCTCAAAAGCCACATCTGGCCCTCAAGAAAAAGATATGTATATATATCTCGAAGTAAGATACATTTTCATCCAAATCCCTTTGGGATACTTTAAAGAGAAACTAAGCAGAGAATAACAAACATCCAGTATGTTTATCCTCAAAACAACATTTGCAAAAAGTAACTTATTTCTTTAAATAAACAAGGGGAAGCTGCTGTTTTATGTTGTAGTGACACTTGATTTCCTTTTTCTCCCTTTGAAAAATTGGGACTATTTTATTGGCAACAATATTTTTTGACAATAGAATATAAGTTGAGCCCCAACTTTTTTTTTTTTTGCACAAGTCTCATGCTAAATAACTTTTCTTACAATCACTTTTACTGAAGTAACCTTAAGCCCACTAACCTTAAGTCAACTTCATTGCCTCTTTATAGATTATGAAATGACACATTCAGGGCTGCAGTCCATTCAGTTAAGCTTTGCACACACAACTTACTCAAGAATAAATCTTGAGGGACAAGAGCATTTTTCAAGAGGAAGAATTAAGCATGCATTTTCATCATGCCTATGGAGATCCACAGAACTTAGAGAGTGCTTAATTTCATACTTATTGAATCGGCTTATATCCCATTGCAATCACTATTGACAAAATCAGATGGAGACCCCTCTTAATGATGGCCATTAGCACAAATACAAATGTATTTCTTCTGGAAACCAACTAAAATAGCTATATAATTGAAACCAGATCCTTGATTTGGGAAAAGACTATTTCTTCAATTCCTGTAAAAGACAACATGATTAATGCAGTTGCTAAAAGTTGCCTTGCTAGCTGAGACAGACAGAACAAGGATCGCTCCCAAATATTTTCATTTGATCTAGATTAATTTTGTCTTGGGCTCCTAACAACGAACCTTCTTTAGATACATCTCACTTCAGCTCCCATAATCCACCAGCCAATACTGTACACTTTTGGCTATGCTGGCTGGGAATCATTGGAACTACAGTCCAAGACACCTTTAGAGGAAGTTAATTAAGTCCCAAATCTGGGAAGAATCTCAGAAACATTTAATTCTGTGCAACAGCCTGACTTTCTGTTCTCAACTTTGCTGTTTTAAGAGTTTAATGAACTCCAGTTAACCTCTACCAAGTGTGATGATCCATCAAAGTTTAATACAGCCTCATGGATGGGATGCAAGCAGAGCTTAGAGGAACCAAGGGCAAAGCAGCATTTCTTTTTCCCCAACAACTTCACAACAGCTCCATTCCTCCACTTGCAGACTGTAGACTATTCATCCTCCTAACATAGGCATAACTGTTTGTAACCGATGGGACTGTTCTCTCAAATCCCAAGCCATCGCTGAATTTCAGCCTGAATGGTACCACCTCGTGATTAGCTCAGGATGAAGTCACTGCCCTCTATGCCACAACTCTTGTGAGTTCATCGGCAAAGAAGGCTCAGCTGCAGAAACTGGAGTGGGCTCTGAAGAGAAAAGCTTTGGAAAGCCAAACCTTTCAAACTTAGAGATGCTCAAGGCTAAACATTAAGATCAGGACTAGGGTTCCCTAGCAGTTTCCAACTGGTGGATGGGATTATCTTCACTTACATTTATACATTTATGCCTAGTTGGCTGAATATGCCACTGTTTGGAAGGCTTCATATCACCTTAAACCATGGCTAGAAACCCACCATGCTGGGCTGCACTCCACATCTTAAGCCAAAACCGTGTAAAACCATGGAATCACCCACTGGGCTAAAATATTAACCCACACAGCTTACACATTTGCTTGCTTCTCTGAGTTATAAGGAGTGGATGGAGCTTCTAGAGTGCAGAGCAACTCTACTGATTTGGGGATCAACAGCTGGAACCCAACTTTGAAAACGATCAACTGTACAACCAGAAGAAGCAGGTGGCTTTTAGTACAGTCCAGGGGCTGAAGGGAGAATACCATTCATTGTGTCTACTTCAAAAAGTAGGTGGGGAGACTAGGCTATGTGGCGTGCCTCAAATATGCATGTGGGAAAAGTATTTGAGCCATGCACCCTCTGGATATAGATCAAGTTCCTGACAAAGATGGCTGCAATTCACTGCTAAGAGAGTGCTTTCTTTCTGCAAAGCAGGGCTCTGTAAACAAAATGTATTTTGGCAGGTAGGTAGTTAAATCAGTAGCTTTACTTCCCTTTTGCTCAGAGGGAATCTCCCAAAATCAATGGGGCTTCAGTCATGACCAACCAATCCCCCGATTTCAATGAATCTTCTTTCAGCATGACTAACAGCTTCTAGCTTGCAGCTCCAGAAGCAGCCAGAACTGATGTGTCACCAAAGATGTTTACTGGAAAAACAACCACATCCAAAATCCAGCTCTTTGCTGAGTTACACCCCGTAATGCAAACGGCCTTCCACCACATATTAGTACTGTTCTGGTTTTCCCCTGAAAAAATGACTGTATACAGAAAGGGAGAAAAAATTATAGAGAGTTGTCTTTACAAAACAGGATGCAGACTTCTGCTGGACGGAAATGTTTATCTTTCCTTTCACAAAAAGAATAACATCTCTTCCTATACCTGGGAGGGTGCAGCTAGGCAACAGAACAGTTGGCATGGGTTTCCACTGGCCATAGAAACATAGTTCAAGATGCAGCAGAATGAAAAGGCAATGAAGGGCCAACGGGAGCCATTCACACATAGCTTCAAGTGGAACGTTGCCATTTGCTTTCCCCACATCCAGCTTTTAGTTGAGTCAGACTTGATCAGAAGCTGGTGTTGTTTGGATCTCCGGAATTATTGGGGTGAAAATAAAATCCACAGCTGTCATGCTTCTACTGCCAGGTTCCTTCATGAGGGACCACAAAAGGTCCAACTGGGCTCCTTTCTACCAACTGCGTTTATGACTTCAGGTATGTAGAAAGCTTCAGAAAGACTTTGTAGGCTCATCTCAGCAGGACATGGCGGTTCCTTTACGAAACAGCTGGAGCTTGTTCTACACTGGACATCTAACAGTAGGCTCCCAAAACAGACGTACACCATGATCTCAATTCTACCAAGCAGATGCCCAACCATCACCTCTATTCTCAGCAGCGCCTGAGGATATTTTCACCATAGTGGTCACAAACAGGAAAAGAGAGAGGAAGAAGATGCCAATTCTTTCACTTTTTCAGCTGGATTCATACATCATGCCAACCCATCACTTGGCCTGTGGGATTACTTAACATGCTGGGTGAATGAAGCTATTGCAGTTTACAAACTGTAATTTAGTTCCCTGAACCTAGGCATGAGGTCTTCTAAAAAGATCGTCTTTTAGTGTGAAGAGAATCTAGGTTTCAGAGTATTGGAAATAAGTCCATCTGACAATATTTTTAGGTGTGCAACATGCTAGGATGTCCTTGTGAACAGGGTGCTTGGCCCAACCTGTGTGGGCCTCTCCCACATTTCTCCAGCTGGACCCATTCTCAGGGATGACAAAGAGAATCGGGGGGCAGGAGAAGTAAGTAGACAGAACCATAGAAGATCAGGAGAATTTTATGGCCCAACACATTATGGGAAAGTCAACTCCTGCCTTCTTTAATTCTCGTTCATGCCACAACTAGAACATACACAGAGCAGCCAGTTGCCTTCATGACACTGGGCCAAGAGTAATAAAGATTCCTAGTCATCAACTTCTTCATTCTATTGTACCAAAACCCTTCTATTTCCCCAGTAAGCCAGAGGACACCAAGAGGAATAGATTAGTATCTTTGTAACATCAGGGTTGTCTCGCCCGGGGGGGTTTCCTTCAGAGAAGAAACATTTTGCTCACTCCCCAAAAGAGAAGTCCTAGTAACTAAATAAGGATGTTGCACCCAGCTGTTATTTTTTGCCTTCCTAAGCAGGTCAGGGCCTTAACGCAAATTCATGCTTCTCTACATCAAAGAGAAAGTATATATTCAAAGGGGGTTAATGTAGCTTATTCACTTCCCTTGTGATATTTCTTTCCTGATTTTTGCATGTCGACATGTCCTACCAGAAGGACGTCCATGAGAATGGCGCAAGAAATAGCTGCACGAACAGCTGCAAAAGGCTTTAGACCAGTGACTCTTAAACTGTTTGACCCAATTACCTCTTTTCCCTGTCTTGAAGAATGTCATTACCATCACATAAAAAACCTAGACTGTTGTTTTACGGAAGTGTCTTGAAAGTGGCAGTCCCAAACTGGATCCTCAACTCACAAACAAGGAATTACAAATTGCTCCATTACCCCCAGGAGATGCCCAAATTATCCTCAGTTGAAGAAGCACAGCCTTAGACTTAGCTTTGGTTAACATACCACACAGAACTGTGGTCTGTTTGACCGTGATTTACAGATTAGGCAGCTTATCAAACTGCATAAACAAGAGCTAACAGACTTAGCACGCAACCATTTTATTGGTTGAATGAAATCAATACATGACTAAAACTGACTTCCTTAGATGCCTTTAACGTTATCCCAACCTGGCAGAGCATATGCGTAAGACACACACCCACACACACATTGAAATACACCCTCCATTCTTCTAAAATAGCCAGATTTTTTTTCCAGTCTAAATTAAAGAGTTAATTTAAAATCTAAATTAAACAAATGTAGTATTTATTTTAATCTCATAAATTGACTGAAAATTTCTTAAGGAAAGGAATCCTGAATCCTGATCATTATCACTGATCAATTGGAATGACAGCCAGGTAATGTTCTTGGATAATTTTATTATAACCAAGCTTGCTGTGAGCACAGCACAATGGTGCTCCAGTTTCAACATTCCACAGGTCCTTGGGACAAACATGGAAGCAAATGAAGCCATGAAGGTATCACCCACTAGTCAGCATGTGAGAAGAGTTGCTTTCCTGAATACAAAGGCTTTCAGACTAGATACAAAGCAATAAGCAGCCCATGTAGATAACAGGCTGCAGTGAACCCACGACAATACTAAATTTCTCAGAGATCTTGCCTCCTGGAACCAGGAAACAACTCTGACTGCAGGGGAAAGAAAGCATTTCAAAACCTAGAAAAAATCCAGATGCCAACACTTCCAGCAGGATGCAAAGCAGCACGTTTCTGAGACTTCGTAACCCGCTGGAAGTCATTGGAGGAGTCAAAATCTTTGCCAGGATGTTGCAAATTCCTGACAACTTCTAAATCTTCGCAATGTTGGGGCAAGCAGCAACCTTTTAAAAAGTCTGCACCTGGGAGGCTACAGCCAGAGGAGAAATGTCTACAATTTCATTGCCTCCGCTCATGGGTCCTGCTGATGCCCACTCCGGACCCAAGAGAAGAGAGTGGGAAATGGTGGCCTATCAACAGTTTGAACATGACGTCTGAAGTCAACGTGAGCTGCACTGGCAAGAGGAACATCTCACTGACAACATGCTGCGGAGTTTAGCCGAAAGGGAACCAGTTTCCATATGTTTTCACTTGGAGTAGGCTACCCATGGGTGGGTGAGCAGCCCCTCTCTTCCTGCCAGGTTTCCAGTTTGCCTGTTTACAGAAAACCAAGACAGAAAAATGCATGCATGCATTTGGCTTGAATTAGAGGCTGTTTCCTTGCCGGAGCACATCTGTAATCTGCAATAATAAACTGCTGTAACCACGGCTGAGCATCCATCAGGGGGAGGGTTTAGAGACAGCAGCTACAGATGTTAGCAGCCATACAGGCATAGGCAAACTCCAAAATATGACTTCTGGAGCGACCAAACCTGGAACGCAAAACTCAGTGGCCGAGAGATGTGGAATACACCAACTTTTTCCCACCACCTAATGGCTGTCTGGATTTCTGTAGCCTATAGCTGGCGTTCTAGGCAATCCCGTATCCTAAATCAAATTCAGAACACACAGCATTAATTGCAAGCCAATGGTTGGCTAACCGAGGTACGCGGGGATCCCTTCCTTCCTGGGTTCAGATTCCTTCGATAAATTGCCTTTATCCAAACCGAGACCGGTGAAAAAGGAAGCAAGGGGTAGTTGAGGAGCACCAAGGTAGTCAAACACTGAAAGGGCACCATATGTTGCAGAAAAAATATAGGATTCTGGGCAGCACCGACATCTTTTTTCATGCCAATATCAGCCGGAGCTGAACCTTTGGCCTTGCCAATTAAGTTTGCTCCGGTGCCTGTATGGAAATACAAAGAGCAAAGGAGCATCGAACGAGAGAAAAGGTTTCGGTTCCTGCCCAACAACCATCTTGCTTTGGTATTTAAAAAGAAAAAAACACCTTCACTGCCAAAAGCATGGCAAAGGCAAGTCGGGGATTGTTTTGGAATTTGCGTGTGTGCACAGCGCTAGGCAATAATCAACATGCACACAGTGGACAACAAAAGCAACATTTGATTAGCAGTTACCGAGAGAGGGAGGGCAGTTCCCGGTTTGTGAAGGGCAAACTAGTCTGCAGATTAAGGCGGAGAACAATACCCCCAAGCAGAGCGCCCGCTGGAATGACATCCATGCAATCCCTTGCTGAAGCACTTGGGCCTATTAATGCGTTTAAAGGCCCCCGAGAGAGGGACAGCGACAGCAAGACAGAGAAACGCACAGCACAGAAACGTCGCAGTGCTTAAGGGTTCGTCTCCAGGCCACTGCAAAACTTGGAAGGGAGAAAACTCCAAGGAGGCAGGGAGAGACAACCCAGAACCCTTCCCAAGTCTTGAACGCCCCACTATACATCCAAAAACAAGCCCAGTGGATCAATAAATGGCCAAGGAAAGGAAGGAGGAGGTACATGGGTCTATTTCCTTTTATTTATAGATTCTTGGAAAGAAAAAAAAAATCTAGAGATCACCTACATCATATTATGCCCATAATGTGCCATTCTCAGTTACTGGAGATGGTGCTTGATTGAAGAAAGGACAGGGGGAAGGCTGACCCCACACACTGGCTATGCTCACACAATGCGCTAAGACGGAAGGTGGGTGATCTGTCTGGATCCCCTCCTGGAGGGAAGGCAGGCACCAATCCCCCAACTCTTGACCGAGCTCTGTCGATAAGATGTAGATCTATCAGTCTAAAAGAATAGTCTTTGGGCTGTTTCAACAAACTATCATTCTTGATCCCTGTCCTGGAGATCAAATAAGGAAGGGAGAGGGGCAAAAGGATATCCCCCCGCCCCAAAACCCTTCTGACTTACCTAGAGGATAATGTGACAAAGTCGCCTCCATCCAACAGCCGAATTTTGCAGAACAGCACGCCGTTCACGAAAGGAACCGCCGTCAGCTCCTCCAAGGTGAAACTGATCTGAAACTTGAATTTCTTTTTCTTCATCAAGAAAGCCATGGGCAGATTGCAGCGAGGTGAAACGAATAGTAATTTTTAAAAAAATGCTAGAGACGGATCTTTTTTTTAAAAAAAAGAAAAAGAAAGGAAGAGAAACCCGCTCTAAATACAGAGCGGCTTGCCAAGGTGGTGCCGCCGAAAAACGCTCTCTCCCCAGCCTTGCCAACGCAAGGTTGAAAAACAGGGCAGAGACTTCAACTCAGATGGAGCGGCAGCTTGAAATGAAAATTTCTCCTCTTTCTTTGGTGGTCTGACCTGGCGATCGGATCAGGTAACGCCGAGCCCAGGTATGCAAGAGTGCCAATTCCAGGTAGGGAAGAGAGCAAGTCAAGTCTTTGGTTCATCTCCAAGGGAGGAAAAACAGAAGGGGGGGAATCGGAAGTCCCGGACCTGCGGGAGCTGGCTGATCAGAGGTGACAAGAACCGGTTCCTCTGGAGACCACCCTCGAAGGCATGGCAGGTTGCCTTCTCAGCGAGTGCCAGCCCCGGCCAAAGTCTCCTCCCCTTGTGTAAAACTTTCACGTGGGTAAGCGCGTCGCTTCCGTAGATTTCTTTCAGCCTAGGGAAAGGAATGAGGAGGTTGTCAGTCTCAGCTCCTCCCTCTTGTTTTTTTTTCCCCCCCAACTGCCCACCTAATTATAGATCAATCCAACTTTCTTCCCCTCCCATCTGAGAAAAATTAGGCTCTCTCCCATGATTAGCGGTGCCTCTATCAGCAACTGCCATTGCAACCTGTTCCATTTCTTTCCCGTGCCACGTATGGTGATCAAAAGGCATTTTCTTGCAAATGGCTCCAGAAAATCACAGGGGTTAATTCTCACACACACACACGTGCAATCCTGCCTTTCCTCCTTCTCATTTTTTTACACCCTTCATCAGTAGCAACAACCACATATACATAATCCAATTTGATATAAATGCACCGACACAAACATAAATGTGTGTGTGTACATACATACATATTCCTTCTAACTTTCCAGCCTTTTCAACCAGCCACCTTGAAAACTTTCTCCAAGAAGAAGAACGCAAAGAGATAATTCACTCAAAGGGGTTTACAAAAGTTAAACCTTATTCCCAACTTTGTCGTGCCTTATATGGGGATACAAACTTCTGGATTGAATCACCCAGTTCATTCTGTGCAGCATGAAAGGCTAGTAACAGATTGCCTGTGTGCAGTTCACTGCAAAAGCATACTCTGATGAGAAGTTATTGATTTCAAGAACTTTACCCTATTTTGCAACTTGAGAAGCTGCTAACCGTTTTTCTGCCTACCCGCACTTCCTCCCTGGAGGAATGCTTCTAAAGTTCAGCATTGCAAGTTCAAGGTGATCTGCAGGAGAAAGCTTGGCTGTCTGACTTCGCTGCTCAGATCTGAGATACGCCACCTCTCCAGGTAGTGCAAACGTCATGCTAGACCAGCTTCTACCCCGTGGAAAACAACAGCCTTCTTCTACCCTTCACCATTCTGGAAGGTTGAGGTCCCTCAATCACTTGTCCAACCAAACCATCCTTAGCTTGCCCTCAACCTCCAAATGCACCACGTTCCCATCGATCTACTAATCCCGTGGATCTAGGTCCATCCAATGTCCCCATCACCGCCTCCGTTCTGAGACTGAACAGAGGATTGACCTTCTTCTTGGTTTCAAGGCCCACCTACTCCATCACAGAGGGCTGGAGCTTAACAGGATGGATTCTGAGAGTCATAGCGTGACAGGTCTCAGCCTCGTCAATTCTCAAGGGGGTAGATGATGCTGTTTATGGTGCACTGCAACACTAAACATTTAACCCAATGCAACTTTAAGGGTTACATGTCTTAGAGGCTCTAGCAAGGTTTTCAAACCACACAGGTTTTAGCTGTTCGATGCACACACCGCTATGGTTTGTCCACTGTGCTAAGTAAAAACAATAGTATGCTTCCTGGCGCGGTGGGGTGAACCCAGAATTGTGGTTTATTCAGTTAAAGAAACGATGGCGTAACACAGTACGGGAACTCAGTCTCTTCTTAAATTAAACACCAATAGTCTGAAGCTGGAAGACAAGCCATAGGTGGGGGAATAAAGTTCTCTCTCACTGATGTTCTTACACCCTAGTCTCTGCTGGTCTGGTGTGGTGGGATCTGAGCAAATAATGGGGGACTTCATGGGGGTCTCCCAATTCAGACGCGCATGTAACCAATCAGTGCAGAGGGAGAATCAGTGAAAACAGATCAAGTATGACTTAACACTGAAAGGCACCCTCTTGCTTTCTAAAGTTGGTCGGATTAAGGGTTTTTTTTAAGAGAAAACAAGTAGGTCATATAAGACTCAAGACAGCTCACTCTTCATACCTCTGTGTTTGCAGACCGTGAGAAAGAGGATAAAACCCCGAACGTTCAGGGACAACTTCTGATTTATAACCAGGTCCATGCGCAACCGGGCTCTGCTCCACTTTTACTACAGGCCAACATACCACCATTAAGACAGGTATCAGCAGAGAAGCAACCGGGGTGCGCCGCGATCCGCAGCTTGTTCACTGAGAAATAAATCCTGCTGCATTCAGAGGGTTTATTCCTGGATTAGCGTGCGTGGCATTATCGCAACCTTAAATCTTAAATGCGCTAAGAAATAAGTTTCCTCGGCGCTCGCGGGACGGATTTCCAAACATTCAGGGGATTGCACAATTAAACCTGTCAGGTAAACACAAGAACTAGCAACACCTTAAAGCCCAGCGTCCTATTTAGGCAACAACAAACTCTTAACACGCAATCCCAAGCCAGGCACCTTCAACCCCACCGGTTTCCATGGGAGAAGCGCCTTTAATGCAGAGAGATGGGAAAAGTTTTTTTTAAATTTTAATTCGGAGACACCTGTAGGCAGGTGGACCCAGCCACGAGACGGAGCAGACAGACACGCTTGCTGGCCCCAGGCTGGCCCCTCCATCGTGGCTTGTTTCAACGATGGCTTGTGCATAAGCCACGATGGGCGAGCCCGCTGGCCGCGGCGGGCCAGAAGGGGCTCCGATGAACTTCCGAGAGCCCCGGGCGGCGACAGCGGCCAGGAACGGTCCTCTGGGCCGGGGAGGGTCGCCCGGGCGCGCGTGGGAATGCGCCGCCGCCCGGGGCGCCGCCCGGAACTCTGCAGGGGGCGCCCGGCCCAAACGGGGCGCCTTTTGCACCGATGCACGCACGTGGGCATTTTTGCACGCTCGGCACCCCTCGGCATGGGGGGCAAGCCGCCCCCTCCAGCCCCTCCCCATGGAGGCTTGCAAAGGGGTCTCTCCAACCCCCTCCCTGGATTGCCCCCCTTGCAGCCCCCCTTGGCCCCCTCCCAGGCCTCTTTTAGGGTCTCAGCTCCCTCAATTGCACCCCCTCCCCAAATCCCCCCAAGGGGAGAGGCGCCCTTCTCCCCCATAGCCGCATCTTCCTCTCCTCTCCCTCCTCCAATGCACCTAATGCGGGGGGGGCAAGCAGTCCCCCCCACCCTTGGGGAGGGTCTCTCCTACCTCCGCGGCCGCTCCAGACCTCCTCTGTTAGCTGGGCTTGCCAGCGCTACGCCAACTGCGCCCGCTACGCCGCTCGCGTAAGGGGGAAGAAGGGGGCGGGGAGACGGTTCCGAAGGGCGGTTCCAAAGCCGCAGACGCTCGAGGCCGATTGGGTAGGCTCGAATTAAAAAAAAAAGGGGGTGGGAAGGCACTCGCCTCTCCATTGGCTCTGCGTGACCACGACGGCGGAAGGGGGATCGGCCATTGGAGGAGGAGCGACGTCACTCATGAAAGAAGAAAAAAGAGCTCCGCCCTCTGCACTGAATTTAAACTATACAAGGGGAGATGGGACGCTTGTCTTCTTCTGCAACCAGGCGCCCTCAAGAAGGCTAAACTCCCACGCCCGTCGTCCCCGGCCATCGTGGGATTAGATTTGGCATCTCTACGGGGCACGGGGATGGGGATGCAAAGCTTGCTAGCTGAGTGGGATGGGTGGTGCCGAGGGCTGGGGTGATGGGAATTGTAGTCTGACAAATCTAGAGGGGAACAAGGAAAGGAAGATGGCTTTGTGTAGAGGATGATGGGGTTTATGATGAATCCTATCTGCTGTGCACCATGTTTGGGAAGGCTGCTGCATCAGCATGATGGCGAATTGCAGCTGGATGGCCACCAGGTTGGGAAAGTCGTGTTTTTATTAACATGTCATGAGTTTGGGGCAAGTCTCAGCAGCGAGATAGAAAAATACTCAAAATGAAATAAATGGTCTGGCATCCTGTTTTCCAGAGTGGCCAGCCAGATGTTCCTCAGAGGCCCACCCAGCTGTTTCCTCTCCCCATCACCTTTCCTCTGAAATCGGAAGTTCGATGGCAGGATGCATTTCCAACGTGCTGCACCACGGGGGATTCAGTCATGGTTTATCAAATAAAACCACAACTGGCTACATTTGCACAGCCCAGAGAGCCATAAACCATGGTTTGCCACCTACGATGGCTGGGTTCACGCAACAAAGTGAGCCAAAAGGCAACCCGCCCATTGGCTTGGTGCAGCGTGAGAACATATGGAGGCTGCCACAAGCTTAAAATGATGAGCACTATGGAGGGTCTAAGAATAAAACCCCTTTTGTAGAGTCTTCTCCTCAGTGGAAAAATACATTTTTCCAGCTATTAATACCAGGATGGAAAATCTCTTCTGATTCAGTCTTCTTAACTTCCCCTTTGGACTTCCCATGTGCTTATACCAACAGATTATACATGTTGTAAAGTTTATTGGGACTATAAATCCTACCATTCTCATGCCTATTTATTCAACAGCTTTAATCAGAAATCTTTTGTTTCTTCGGAGGCTTTGTTTTATAATTAATTGGACTCCAAGACTGATATTATAAATCAATAGACTTGTGCTAAGTCACAAACAATAGTTTGCATAGCTTACTTGCTCATAGCTTGTTAAATCATTAGGAGGGTTCATTCAACATACTAAACCATAAACCTTGGTTTATGACCCATACTTGCTAGAATCAAATGCAGAGAGACCACAGTTTGGGTTAGACACTGATTAACAAGCAAGCAACATCATGACAAAGCATGACTGCATAATTCCCAATCACAATACATAGCCTCTGTGACTTTCTTGGTTAAAGACTTTTGGCTCTTGTATGTATGAAGCAATAGGTGGGTGAACTGCAGTTTGTTAAGTCAACCACAATGGACGGGTTTTTACAGGACGCAAAGCCAGACCGAAGGCACTGCACCTCTTAGCACTATTTGTGAACCCAACCAGTGTTTGCACAGTGGAAGGGTGGGGACGACTTTAGGATTCCTCAAAGACCCCTCTCGTGGATTTGCTTCCCCAATTTGCTTACCAATCCTCTAGTGAAGCTGTTGGGGTTCTGTGATTTTCTGTCTGCATGGCAGTTGTGGCTTCTTCAACACACTATGGTTAATGAACTCCTAGCTTAGTACGATGTGAAAAGTTGACTGTTTCAACCCAGAGAAAATCAGCTGCCCACCATGATTGCTGCCTGGATGCTCAACAACTGGATCGTGCTCTGCTGTCTTCTGAAGCATGATGGTTATGGACCAGATGGCTGTTTTGCTACCCTGCCAGCTTACCACTTGATTCAAAGGCTCAGTTGGGTTTGTAGAGTGGCCTGACCTGCCAACTACTAGCTTGACTTGCTTCCTCCCTCTCTCTCCCTTCTAAAGAACCCAGATGCTTTTATTCAGTTGAGGGTGTGGGGTGATACCTTTTTGAAGCCTGACCATGCATGTTGGTCTGACTCAGAATCCCTGCCTGCCAGGAAACCATCTTGTCCCAGGGAGCTTTCAGCTGATAAGACGCCAACTGGACATTTTGGGCCATTAACCAACAAAGGTAGGCTTGGCTGGTGGCCATGAAATGTAATAGCACTTAATTGGCCTTGAGGGTTGTTATTACTTCCCGGTCTTTCTATTCTTACCAGCGAAAATGTCTCTGCAGCAGGAAGCAATGGAGAAAGTGATGGGAAGATTAAGCATTAGCGATGTTTTCTTTCTTTCTTGCAGTAGAAGCAATTCTGCTATTTTTCTGGGACCCCAGAAAGCTGTGGGCCTCCTGTTGCAGGAGATGGTTTCATGTTTCTCCATCTGGGGAAGTGTTGGGCTTCCATTCCCTGATGGTTGAGACAGCTGGGGGGGGGGGGAACGTGGGCCTTACTGTGCTTCACAAAGGTAAAGTACGGCACACATGATAGAAAAAGGGGACATTTTTCTAAGGAAAAACATTTATAGTACATGTTTATCTTTTGTTATGCAATCTATTGTTTGGGTTTGGTTTCAAAAAGGTACTTAGCTCCAATGACTTAGGATGCCTATTATGAGATGAGAATTATGAGTTGAGGACACAGTATATTATTCAAACCTAGCAAATTTTGATTTATTTAATCAACCACTGTTAAACAAACCAAGACCGATGCTAGGCGTGAATCCAAGTTGTTATTCTGGGCAGTTCTGTTGCTTCTGAGTAACTTGCCCTGCCATGCTGGTTAGGGTTTTTTCTCTGCTCCCCTGTTTGGATCTTAAAGTCACGAGTGGGTGAAAGTAAGTTGTTTTCGAGCCTGCGGGGAACTCAGATGGACTGAATGGTGAATCCCAAGAGGGAATGTTTTGAACAATGAGTAAGAAGAAGCCAATTATCTTGGAGAATTCTTCCCGGTTATGCAGAAAAACCAGAATTTCCTTTGTTTTGTTTAAAAAAAACCATTATACTTCCTTATGTTGTCTTGATGTAAATACCACAGAAGCAGGAGGGGCAATGATCACACTTTCAGCTGGTTCACAGAAGTCCAAACTGGTTTGTTCAGTTCTGGTTGCCTAGCAGTATTGGTTAATGTGTCCAGCTAAGAATGGGGAGAACAGGTTAACATCCTCACGCATCCTGACACACAACACTAGGCCAAAAGCTGTGGTTTGCAAACCATAAAGGCTGGATTCACACACCACACAAATGATACTGTGGTTAGCATCCAGTGTGTGAACTCAGCCTGAGCAGTTGTGAGAATAAAACAGGCTGATGCAGGGGACATGGCTACCTGAACTCCTTAGAGGAAGTGTGAGGGTTGCAAAAAATGCACACTATAAGCTTTAGTAGAGAAATGTTTCGTACCTCTACTTCTCTTTTGAGCAAAAGTTCCTTCTGGGAAGACTCCAGAGATGTGGCTGAGAAGGATCAAGTGCTGCCTATCAAGCCGTGGTTAGCCAACGTCAGCCCCGTGGGGCATTTTCGCGAACCAGAATGGCGGCCACGCGTGTTTATTCTGTGTGCGTGTCAACAAGCTTTGGGGTCAATGGCATGTTCCGCCATGTGTCTGCTAAAGGAACAAAAAGCAGCAGTGTGAGCACCAAGCATTTGAATCGAGAAGGTTTTCTCAGTCCTTCCGCAGTTTCACAATTGGGATTGTTGTTCTCTCGATTGGGTTGAGACATGTCCCACTACAAGTCATGTCCTTGCTAGTTGGAAACTCTGAGCTGTGGGTAGCCTTCTGCTAGTGGCACAGTTTACTTACTATTTCCCTGAGGCACTCCGCACTAGGAAGGAGGTTAGGCAGAGCGGTAAGTGCCGGAGAGCTACCTGGCCCAGGCCATCAAGTGAAGTGGGGTTGAAGCTTGCTTTCCCCAACCCTTGAATGGCACCACTTATAAACTAAGCATACGCTGTTACAAGGTTATGGGATAGTACACCGTGCCGTGAAGCTGGAAAAGAAAGCCAGGCTCTGCGAATGGCCAAATTCTGACACTGTAGATGGGTATCTCTTTTATATTCTTGCAGAACATGGTAATCATAATATAGCTAGGTAGAAGAGAAAGCCCTGTTTGGGACATAATAAATCTCAAGCAAGGCACAAAACCAGCTCCTTGTGCCAGGGTTTCATCTAATTATTTTAGGAGAGAGTTTACCAACCCAAAAATGATTTTTTTAAAAAAAATTAGGCTTCTTTTGCTCGCGTGAGAATAAAAGAACCAGAAGTATGAGCACAGCCTCCACTTGATTCAAGTGATTATCCATCGTTCTGACGCTGCGGTATTCATTTGTCACAGTGTGTTGCTGATTGTTGAAGGAAGATCTCAATTAACGCCTTTTAGATTTATTTTAATGGGGAGCCCCAGGGCTTTACATCTACATTATCCTGGTTTTTAAACATGGAAATATGGGGGTATTACGCCCCCTGCAGGTAGTAGAAACACCAGGAAACTTTCACCTTGGGACTGGACTGTTTGCCCTTCAAATCCAAGTTATTGGAACAGAGTCTTTCCTATCGCTCGTTCCATTTTTTAAAACTTCAGACACCGGGGAGGAGAACCCTCTGTACGTAAAACATTAACTGCAATTATAAACTCACTTCTTTTTGCTCTGTTCCTTGTGGAATGGGGTTGGGTGATAAGAAGAGTGCAACGGGAGGTACCCCGATCTAGATTGTGCAATGAACATCCATCAACAAGTACAAGTGTGCGGCTGAATAGCTACGTCGCATTAAGCCAGAATATGATTTCCTTGTCTTGTGGCTTAGCGTGTTGTGTGAACTTCAGCCATTGCACCTCATTCAATGAACTAGGGTTCAACATCTCATCGCTCGCCAGGTGCGACTGCTACCTCGAAGGCTCTACCAGGCCTCTGTGCAGCCGACCAGGATGTGTCTTGGGAGAGCACCTGGGGAATAGTAATGGCACAGCATTACTAACAAAGCACCTGCAATGTTTAAGGCATCTGTTTTGCATCCTTAAACTCTGACAATTGAAAAAAAGGGGGCCTTGCTCACTCTGGGGCCCCTAAAATGGGAGATTCCTTCTTTGCATCCCTGGCTTAGAAACAGAGAGCAGTCTGCTCTCCACCTCTCCCATCTTAGTACTGGCATTACAGCATCATTAGTGTGGTGTGTGAACACTTAGAAACCTCATTCTGGGATCGACACATCTCAAGTCACAAAATTCAAGAATCTCTGTATCTGCAAAAGTTAATCGTTTCTTTGTCATCTCTAGTCCAGCCTTTCTCAACCTGGCCTCCTTTCCCTGGGCTGGGACTCCAGTTCCAATATTTCCCTAGCCAGAGCATCACCTCTCCCTCTCCTAACCTGAATCCTGAAAATAGCAACTCTTTGACCAATTAAAAAAAAAAGAGAGAGAGAGTACAGGGTGCTTTCTGTTTATATAAAAATCTATTTGTCAATCTTTTTATTTAAAGTCCAACATTAAGTTATGGTGTACGCCTAGCAAAGTCAGTCCAAGAAACCGTGCAGAGTTAAACAATTAAAAAAGAAGGATGTGAGGGAGGCTGGCAGTAATCCAAAGTGTGCTTTCGGCTTCTAAACAAAGGCATTGAACCAGTTGGCTGGCAAGAAACAGGGCGCCCGTCGCCCCTTCCTGGGCCAAGCCTGTGTTTAGAAGACGTCTCTCTTTCTACATTTCATTGCATGATGCCGTCCTGTCCGTTCTGAGTTGCTTGGCTTGGGTCTGCTGTCCCTGAAGGAGCAGGGGTGTTGCTCTGCAAAAACCGTCGGAAGTCCTTAATCACGGGGTGCAGGATCTGGATGAGGGTGTTCAGAGCGGCCTGTGCTCCTTCCATGGCTTGGGCCTGGCGTTCCTGCGCACAGGCCTGCACTTCCTGGGAGCGGCGGATCTTCTGCAACAGGTCGTTCTGCTGCTCGAGGTGCTGGGCGATTTCTTTCACGTGCAGGTTAGTTACCCGCTGCTCCTGCAGCAGCTTGGCTGAGTTCAGAGCAATCCGGTTTTTCAGTTCTTGGGGTTTTGCTGAAACTTCAGCCTGCTGGGCTATCACCTCTAAGGGGGCTTCGGTGGTGACTGTGGTGGGGGCTTCGGTTGTACAGTACTCCACGACCCCCTCGTCCAAACTGTGGTACGTCATCTCTGCTGGAACTAAGAAAAGGAGGAAAGCTTTCTGAGAACCAGAATGTCTATACACTGCCTTTTAACCAAGGGTTCCCAAGATGGTTTACAGAATCTGGGGGAGATGGGCGGCATACAAAATTAATAAACATTAAGTCTGGGAATTAAAGCATCCTAAAAATCAAGTTTACAACCTTCATAAATAAAGGTTTGCAAAGACAGTAGCTGGGCTCACAGAACACATGGAGCAACAAAATTTCCCACCCTGTAATAATCTTTGTTATTTTGAAGTCGTTTTACCCTAGGTGACAAATTAGACTGAAACAGCAAAAGATGTATTCATCAGACAGGCGCAGGGCGCGATCATAAAACGTGAGGTGGTCTTTCATCAGCCTGCTACAAACAGTCTGTTTGGTTTCAATGTTATTTATAAGCCTTGCTGTATATTTATAAGTTTCTATGACATGTTAGAGTAAGTGGGAGGTAAGCTGAACTGTCAGCTATTTGATTGCTGGTAATCCATGGTGGATGACATGTATTGTGTGAACCTGGCCAACTGGGGCTCAGTCAACTACTTCTTCCCCCTCTCTGGTGCCTTCTGCATGTGTTCACAGCTGGTGTGAAGGAAAGAAAGGAAGAGGACTGAGGAGGCAGCTTGAGGTACTCCATACAGCAAATTATGTGGGAGGAGGAAAAATATGTTTCCTGGCTGCTTCAGAATCCAACCTGATCAGCTAGTTGCCAGTGGTAACCCAGCACCAAGCAACTGGCAGTGAATTTGCCAAGGTTTCTGATTCCTGGCAGCTTAACAATACTGAGGAAAAGGCTCCCCACCCCCCCAATTAAACTGCCAAAATGGATACAGGAGAGAGAGTAGGGGAGCAGAGCAAAGGGACAGACCAGCCTATGATGCACTGGCTCCAGTTCTGATCCTAACAAAACATTCCAGGACCGAGCGTGTGTTCCCGCCCCATGGCTCTCTGTCTGTTCCTCCTGAGTCACCAGTTTGTATCTGGCTCACGATGCCCATAAGAAACTCAGGCCTGCCCACTCTGGCTGTAGAATGCATATGCTTCGGAAATGTACACGTATATAGTGTTTCTTTTCTATGGCTGGGAAGGAGCAAAAACTTGGGTAAAAATGGAGAAGGGCAGCCTTGAGTTTTTGAGAAAAGGAGGAGCTGGCATAGAAGCAAACCCTTGAGCAAACGAACAGCTTGGGTGGTGGTGTTTGATCAAGGAGAGCTACGCCAGTGATTCATACGTCTCATGATGCAAGGATGCAGGAGCCTCCTATTTTTTCATTAAGCCTTTGAAAAGAATGATATTGTGTACCTAGCACTGTCAATGCTCCATAAATACGTGATGAGCGTACAGCCTAACATCTGATAAATTGGCAATAGAGGGTGGCGAAAAGGGGCTGATGGAAGCGCGGCGGAGAGATGCTTGCTTAGCAACGCAAACTTATTTACTGATTAACCAACATGAGGCCTATCGCTTGACTGATAAGAACTTGACACATTAATGACATTAATAGAGAAAGCCCACAGACGGAGGTTTCCTGAGAAATTAGAGCTACTTTGTTTACCAGAGCAAGATTTTTCAAGGACAGGAGTCTCAAAATGTGCCTTGGTTTTTGGGCAGAAAGAGAAGAGGGGAAAAAAATCTTTCGCAAGGGAGGGGATGAGTCAAGAAGACAGCAGGTACAGAATGCTTTCTTCAAATGTCTTGGGGGCCACCAGGGATGAGAAATAATTTAATTCCCCAGGAGGCCATTAGAAAAAAAACAACAATCCACAGCTACTTCATGGGCAAGATTTATGGAAGCAGCGAGCGGAGGTGAGCCAGGAGGAGATGGAAAACGCATTTCCTTGGTTTTTTTGATATCCACCCCCCTCCTTTTTTTTGTGTGGCTCGTCTTCATTTCTTTCCTCCTCTATGGCAGGCAAGGACAAAATGAGCTTGCCAGAGCTCTGAACGGACTGCGAGCAGCAGGCTGGTGGAATCGATCCGAGGCAGTCAGGCATGACCTTAAAGGTACAGGTTACTTGCTGCTGCCAAGCCCATTGCACTGGCTTCCAGGCAAACGTCGCTTCTCAACATTCTAGACAAGGTGCTGGACGCACACCTTGTTCGAAGATGGGAAAACGAATTCCGTCCGTCTGAACGGTTCGGACGGATGTGGGCTGCGCCAGAGGGAAGGAAGAAGCTACTTACTCTGTGTAAGGGTGACTGTGGTGGCTGCAGCTGTAATGGGTATTTCCGACGTATGGGCCCCGGGACAGCCTCCAGCGGGCAAGCTGATGATGGTGGCTTCTCCCAGCAGGTTACAGATGCGTTGCTGCATGGGGGTGAGTATCACCGGGGCAGCGGAGGCCCCCGTGGGGTCTTCTTCAGCTTCCTGGCCTTCCCCACCTCCATCCTGGCCTTCGCCACCGCCTTCTACTGTGGCTCTTACTTGCGCCACCTTGCGCCGTACCTCTGTCTTGAGGTCTGACCACTTTTTCTTCACTTCGGGCAGCTCCCGGCGGCACGTCGCCACGGCGTTCACCCGTCGCAAGATGTTGTGCCAAGCGGCGGCCTTGACGGTCAGCGGCACGCCGGCGTTGAAATGGTTGATCAGCAGGTGCTTGCTCTGCTCGAGCTCCTCCACGATGATCTCCACTTCCCGTTCCGAGAAGTTCATCTTCCGCTTTTTAGCTGGTGGGGCCGGAGGGGATGACATGGCCATGGGAGGGTCCGAGGATGAAGACAAGCCAGATCAGGGGTCTTGAGACAAAGCCTGGGGACTAAACCTGGGAAAAGAAGAGAATCATGTTGAAAAACAGGACCGGGGACCAATTCTGGAGTAAGCCACCCGGGTTTTGGAAGGAAGAAGAGACACTGTGTTTTGCAAGAATATCTTCTGAAAGGGTGGATGGGTGGGGGGATGCAAAATTCAGCCAGAGGGCTGATAAACAGAGCCAGCTCTGTAGTGAAGTATTTATAAAGCTGCAGGAATGAAGGTACAATGGCACAACCTAGGCAGGAAGATCATATAGGTTGGTTAATGTTGAGGACAGGTTCGCTCTCAGGGTTAGTGTGCTACTTTTGGAAGAAAATCTTTCCAAAATACAGAAAACAAGGGGGAAGAGGAGGGGCATTTTGGGACCCACAAAGAGGAGGAAGGAGTCAGAAGGGTGGACAGAACAGCAAATACAAGGAGCGTGTCATGACTCCCAGGAACTCCAAGGCCATTTAGGCTGCCCTTTTGTACAAACTTACCTAGGAGAACATCTCATTTAGTATTTCTGGACTCGAATTCCAGAAATCAGTTTGTGCGAAAAGGGAAGCCGGGAACGGGAATGGGATCGCGCTTTGGAATCGGTCCGTCTGTGGAGCAGATGGGAAAATGTCCTCTCAGCAGAGAATCTGGGGTCTCTGAAGGGGCCAGAGGGAAAAATCCCACACAACTGCTGTGACATTATATTTCTGGGGGGCGAGTGGGCAGGGAAAGGAAAGGAATGGCAATCACTTCAATGTCAGTCCTTTCTGAAGGATTAAAAAGGAACAGATTCTCTAGTTATAGATCTGTAAATTCAATTTCAGTGGGGGTGGGGGTGGTCCGTTAAAGGATCCAATACCCACGTAATGAATATGAATTCATTTTCCATCTAATTTCTGAGGAAGGAAGGAAAGAAGGCAGGCAGGCAAAAGAAGCCTCAATAATTTTAGTTTTTTTTGAGGGGGGGAAGAATAGAAAATAGAAGGTATGGGGGCTTCAGTTGCAGGCATAAAGGGGGGGGGGAGAAGGGAATTCATATCGTATCCATTTCATGCGTTCATTTTCAGTCTAATTTCTGAGGAAGGAAAGAGAAGCCTCAATTATGATAATATTAATTTTGGGGGGGGGGGGAGAATAGAAAATCCAAGGTATTGGTGGCTTCCATTTCAAGGATGAATTTGGGGGGGGAGAAGGGAATTCATATCCTCATCATTTCGGCAGAAAGGAACTGAAAAGCTAATTATAATTTATAAATGCTTCTCCCCCCTCCCCCAAAAAAGAGGAAGAAGGGGGGCCATGGGGGAATTATAGGGGGGCTCAGAAAGGGGGCTTCAGGCTTCGGGCCTAGTGGGAGAGAAGCCCCTCGGCCTGAGGACTGGGCCCCCCTCCCGCCCCCCGCCGGCCATTTCGCGGGCCCTCCGCTCTCCCCCCCGTCCCCTTTCCCTGGAGGCGAAGAAAGGTACGCAAATTGCGTACCCCAACTACCCGGCGACACCCGCCCCGCAGAGAGTCTCTACTTTGCGGCAGTGGCGTAATGGCTTCCAGAATCGGCCCCCTCTTGCCCCTTCTTCTCATTGGCGCAGGTCGTTGCCCATTAGGGATCAGAGCCCGCCTCCGCTCCCCAGCCTCGCGCGAGTCGCGGCTATTGGCTCGTTTGGGCTCGGAGCGCCGCGGCCTGGAGCCGATTGGCTGAGCGTGCTTGGCCCGCCTTATGGGACGCGCGCGGGCTTGCCGGGGGCGATTGGACCACCGTGTTGTCCGTCAAGGGAGAGTATTTTTTTTCTTTCGGTTTTTTGTTTGGCCCCAGTCCCGCCTTTCCTCCAACGCGGTGCCTATGGAAGGTTAGGCGCCGACCGTGGTTCCTTTATTCGGATTGGTGTTCTTCTATCGGCCAATAGGGGGCCCTTTGGTACCACCTCCAATCGCTGCCGGCCGTCGCGCCTCCCAGCCAATGAACTCCCAAAAGGAGAAGCGGCGGCCGCGTCGCGACCCGCCCTCCCCTTGACGTCAGGCCGCGCAGCACCGCCGCTCCCAGTACGTAACGCGGGCGGCGTGGGGGGGAGAGGGGGAAAGTAGGCACGTGCTTCCTCCCTCCCTTCCGCCCTCCCTCCCCTGCCCCTCGTCCTCGCGAGAGTTTCCTCGCCCCGCCCCCTCCCTTTGGATTGGCTAAGCGGGGACCAGCCCCGAGGGGAAGCGACGCCGCGGCCAATCGGCGGGCGGTGCGCCGGCCGGGGGCGGGACGGGGCGAAAGAAAGGCTGGTTCCGCTCGGCGCGCTGCCAGTTCCGTTAAGAGGCGGGGCTTGCGAGGTGTGTGGCGGTTATGCCGGCCGGCGCGCGGCGTTCGCTGGCGTCCCCGGCGGTGGTGAACGGCGTTCTTTGCCAGTGCGGCGGAGTCTCCTCCCCGGCCGCCGCCGCCGCCGCCGCCGCCGCCGCCTCCCCCGGCGGCCCGGTCCCCGCGGCCGGCGAGAGCGCCTCCCCGTCCCTGGCGGAGCACGAGCGGCGCCTGTACCGCCTCTTCGTCCAGCTCGACGTCAACCGCGACGGCGCCCTCTGCGTCCACGACCTGGCCGTCGGCCTGGAGCGGCTCGGACTCCACCGCTCCGAGCGGGACCTGTGGGTGAGTTCGCCCCCCGGCCCTGCGCCCCGCCTCTCTTGCGGCAGCCCCGGCCCTGCGCCCGTCCGCACGTGCGCGCCGACACGCGTGTCGGCGTCGGCGGGGCCCCTTCTCGAGCCCCCGACCCAGGCTGGCGATTGCGGTTCCTCCCTGGGCGGGCCCCTTTCAGCCTGCTTGTTATGTCGCTGTTTCTTTTCCAAAATTAACCTGGTTTGTTGGCCTTGGCTGCTCCGCGAGCATGAGAATCGCCGTTGGTTTCAGCGGGGTGGTTTCGCGGATGGTTGTTCTGATCTGGGCTCCTGCAAAAAGAGCCTGCACTAAAGGATAGTAAATATTAAACTGTAGGTAGGCTGCTCTTGAACGCTTCTAACTCTAGTACAGGTAGTCCTCACTTACCGACCACAACAGGGACTATCAGCGCGGTCATTAAGTGCAACATCATGTGGCCGTGACTTGCGACTTTGGCCGGCTTCCCCACTGACTTTGCTTGTAGGAAGCCGTCTGTGGAAGTGGTAAATGGCGATTGCGGGACTGTGGGACGCTGTGACTGTCATAAATGTGTGCCGGTTGCCAAGCGCCTGAATCGCGATCACGTGACCGCGGGGATGCTGTGACGGCTGCAACTTTGAGGACCGGTTGTAAGTCTAATTTTTCAGTGCTGTTGTAACTTCGAGTGGTCGGTAAGTGAGGACTACCTGTCGGTCCTATAGACATAACAGGGGACGTCCAAAATGTTGTTTTTCTGAGTTTAGAGAACAGCCACGTAAAGAAAGAAACGGCCATTTGGGAGCGGATGTGGGGAATTGCATCCCCCTGCAAGGATGCCCTGCATCCTGTTTCTGAACCTGTGAATTTACTGATAACTTGATTGCCTTCTTCCTCTTCCCGTGTGATAGAAAAGGCAGCCTAGGATGTAAGATGGGAATGCCCAGTTGACCTTTCTTGAAATTGACCAGATCTGTGTCAGTGTCACAGAGGTGCTGTCTCTGGATGTGCGTGGAGGTGAATGTGAGCCAGGTGTGGGTGGACACACACAGAATAGACAAGGAGAGTTTTAAAGCTGTGTTGACAAAAACGGCAGGGCGTTTTAAGTGCGTGTATGAATGAGAGAACCTGCTGCATGGTTTCTTTGTGTAAACTATGACACAGGGTTATATGTTCGGGAAAAAAAACCCCTAACTGCCCCGATAGCTTCTGTGAAAAAGCCACTTTGCATGCATGTATGAAGAAGGTGCTCACACATATTAATGCCATGTGTGTGTTGCAGTGTAAGTGCTTAGCAAAATCGAAAACTGGTTTGAACAAAACAGAAATCTATCCCCTTTTCCAGGTTTTGTGTGTCAGAAATTAAATTGTGTGTCCTTTTTTTCTTCATTGTATGCTTTCCAAATTGGAGAATGTTGTTATAGGTCAAATCCTGTTTGAAATTGAACTGCAGACACCACAGGTGTGCTGTTAGAGTAGCTATGCTTGAAGGCTCTTTGGCATAGCACCTGTAAGGTAGCTGTCCTGGCTGGTGTCGTGTGACTAATCTGTCAGGCCAGTGTATCTTTCAGAAGATGGTCTCCTTTGTCAGAGTTCTTCTTAAAATCCATCTCTTTTGTTAGAGACTTTGGCTTAGTTTCATAGTTCTTCTTTCTTAACTCACACCCTCTGTACATGTGATGGGCTATGAGGTCAGCTCACAGAAGGAATGGGAGTGTGGAAAGCATCTCAGAAGGAATTGTCCCTGGTTCTCTGGAAAGTAAAGGTGAGGGATGTGCTTTCAGACTTGCAAGATCTTTGGAGTCCTTGGGATTCTCTGAGCTTGGTTGTTTTCTTGCAAACATTTTGTTACCTGGCTAGGTAACATCTTCAGTGCTAGAATGGAATGGAATTTGGGTAACAAAATGTTTGCAAGAAAACCACCAAGCTCAGAGAACCCCAAGGACTCCACAGTTCAGCCCTGAGCTACACATATTCGCTTCTGTTGGTTGCAAGATCTTGTAATCTTACAATGAAGGTAGTGTTAGTATTAATGGCTTCGGTTTCTCATCTGGACTACCTTGAAGGGCTGACGGTACATTTACTTTTATTTATAGCTTGCACTGTCCCTCCCTTTATTTATTTGTTGATGATATGATATTAATTTATTTTTCCACCCTCAAAGTGTAGATTGTAAAGTCCCTTGAGACATGTACCTTGACCTACATTGGCTACTCCAAAAAGTACACGTACGTTGGTGGTGCTATGTAAACAACGATCTATCTGGCTGGCTTTCTGCCTTCTTCCTCATGATCTGATTCATAATCAGTTATGTTTAGGCTAATGCAAAGAAAAGCTGATAGCAAACCTTTTTCATCGTAAGCTTCCAAGCTGCATAAAGTTGGACTTAGAAAGATCAGAATTTTTTTGGAATAGACTGGCAACCATTGTTCATCAAGTTACAGTCATCATGAACTAGGTTTGTGGTTCATGCAGTGCACTGTCTTTTGCAAAATTTGCCAGGTAGATGTTTGGTCCCTTCTGAGATTAACAGATTTCAGCTGTAGGGAATACTCATTTTGAGAGAATACCCTAAAACATAAACTGCCCTTGTGGGTCTGTGGGAGACAGTCCAGAAGAAGTTGTTATGAATCTAATTGTAGTTGGGGGTGAAAGAGCGAAGGCCATCTGGAAAAACAATAGAATAGTATGGTCAAGCTGGTTTTATGGATGGAAGGAGATGAAGGTACAAACCAGTCAGGAAAGAGCAGAATAGAGATGTTGAATAATCTGCAGGACCCTTGAAGGGCTTTTGGGGGGCAGGAAGAGGTACTGGTGCACACTTAGTGGATGATCTATGTGAAATATTTGTGCAAGGAAATACAGTTAAGTAAGCACGTTTCTAGTACCGTACGTAAATAAATGTTCAATTTCATCATTCCCTTTGTTTGCTCTAGTTTGATATGACTGCATTGGCACCTGATAGTCATTAAAAATCTTGCCTCTGTTAGCTTCCAGTGGTCTCCGCTCTTGTCAGACAGGCTTAATTTGTCCTCTGTTATTGGTTTTGGGCATATGATCCTAGGTTTTGTGCTGTTGACGTTCATGTTGACTTATCAGATGCCAGTGCCAGGTGGAGTCCTCACTGTCATGGATGAACACGGTCCATATTTCTTTGCCAATGCAATCAGGGAGTAAGGCACAATTCCAGAGAATCCCAACTTATCTTTGGGAACAGCAAGTGAGTCCATGCTTTCCAGTTGCTCACTTTTGGCTCCTTCCAGCCTATAAATAATCAAACTCACCCCAATTTAGCTTTGCAGTTAAGCCAGGATTTCCAGCTAGTTGCTCTACTGACAAGCTAGAATTGGATTGTTGGTTGTATTGGATGTAACAAGCCAAGGATCTTCATTTGTAATGCCAGGTTTTTCTTTGGCTATTGTGTGTAAAATCTACACATGATTTACTTGAGAATTGTGCTAGTGATGGACTAGATTGAAATAGGGAATGCTTTGAGAGAGATCTCCATCTGAGCATGTAATATATTCTGGAATGTGGTGAGTAATAAGCCTGCTGATTTTTTTTTTTTCCCACGAACTCAATCTTTATGTATTTTGTTGCGGTCCTGGCTGGTTTATAAAAAGAATAAAGCAGTTAAAATAGTATAAAAATAAAATAGCCTCCCTTGCAAGTGAAACAGAAGCAAGTCTTGGGGAAATTTATATTTAGGCTTGACTGCCCTCTGATTCTGTGCCAAACCGCTGCTTTGCCATGAGTACTTGATTTTCATTCCTGACTGACAGCTGCTGCTTCCTCTTCTGTAAATGCTGGAACGGCTGCTGAGAGCAGCTTAAGACGGTAGTGATGTGCTGTAGTGCAGATAATGTAATTCTTGGTACCAGGGATATTTAATCTTTCGGGAGCCCAGGATGACATGCCTTACTTGGCTTCAAATACTGTTTGGATATTTGAGATCTGATGTGTCTGGCTTTGTCCAAACTCAAGCAGTGATTTCTTATGTGTTCCACCTCTTTCCTTAAAATGTCCTTGTGTTGGTTTCATATAATTTTCAGAGGACAAGCACTATCAGGGAAATTCTTCAATTTATAGCAGGCCTAGGGAGCTTCATGTTGCCGATCTTAAGGTCCTGGCATTCCTTTCCATTGGCCAGACAGATTTAGCTGTTAGGAGTTCTAGTTCAGCAAGATTTGAAGGCCTCAGTTTCCCTACTTGTGAGCTGTAGGGAGGACGGATAGAAAATTGCGTGGTTAATTTGGAGCATTGATCTTAAATTGCAACACAAAATCTACATTGCTCTCCTTGTGCGTTGGCAATCCAAATGAGTTATATGCTTGCAACTGCATTCTGGCAGTGAAAGTTTGTGTTAGCTATATGTAAGGGCAGTGCTAATTTTTTGTAAGCTTTATTAAAAATGTATACAGTTGAGCCAAATCAGTCCCTGAAATTGATCTGGTAATTCACCAGGCCTTTCCAACACGAAGCTTCTGCTAGTTTGTCATGTGAATGCTATTTAGACTGCCTGGGATCCATCATTCGTGTTGCAAATGCCTCTTTATGTTTTTCTTTCACAGTAATCAAAACCTGGTATAAAGAGATCAAAGTTAGCACAGCATGGAAAACCGCTTTCTGTTTCTGTATTTGTAGCCATAAAGTCTGCTGTGAACCTCTTGGTGTTGCTAAGTTCGTCCTTGCAGATGTACCTGGAAACGTGTCACCCATCTCAGTGGCGTCCTTTTCGTAGCATGTCATGCTTTCATCCCCCCCTTGTTCATCTCCCCTCATCTGGCTTTTCATCTTTTCTCTCACCGAGCTGACAGATCCTCTCTTCCTTCCCTTCTCATGTCTAGATTCCAGCATCTGAGTTCTGCTACTTCTTCTTCTCATCTGTTCAAAGGAGGGAGACCAGTTCATTCTCACCACAGCTGCAATGACTGGTGTGTATCATGAAGTCCTGCCTGGAATCTTGGACTGCTCAGAATTCTTCGGAATTATTTTCATTTTGCGTACAAGCAATTGTTAGAGCTGGGTAGTAGCTGGCAGTCGGATAGAGAAACACGGGAGACAGTACTTTGAATGCTCTATTCCATCTTTTAGTTATAAATCTGGTTCCTGTGTGTTTCTTACTTTGGAATATTGTGTGTCCTTTGGTGAAATGTCTGACTATTTCACAATTATGTCAATGACCGTTTCCTCAACTGTCTGCAACTCTGTGCTGGTCACGAGCTGTGTTTTATTTCTGGTCATCAGCTTCAACCTTCATTTTTCTTGGCGGCTTATTATAGCAACTGGGCTGTTTCCAGAATTATCTAGACATGCCGGAGAATATAGAGGAACTAGGTTTTGTACTGTGACTATCATGTACGCAGAGAACCACTTGGAAAATCTCCTGTTTCATTCAATTGCAGGCTCTTCCAATACACTCCAAAACACAGTCTTTTCTCACTGTCAGCTGGTGGTACAATGCATCTTGAAGAGATTGAAGTAGTTCTGATGTACCTGTTCTAATCTGCTGGTTTTGTTTTACTCAGACACCTGTGAAACCCTTGTTTTAAGGATAAGCTCATAACCTGGATGTATCCCTTTTAGGGCAATGTGTTTATTATGAGAGAGCCTGACACTCTTGCTCCGAGTCACTTGGAGGACATATCTCAAGGACTTTCTTTGAGGTAGTTGGTTTTTGTGGGGAAGTGGGGAAAGCCCATTTTCAACCTGTTGCTTTTGAATCATAAGGCCTTAACCACCTTGGAAGCAAGTTAATATGAAGGACTACTCTACGTTCTTGAATGGGTTCCTGTTGGTACTAAACTTAGCAGTAGTGCTGAGAGGACCACTTCTTCTGGATTTGCTGACCACCTTGTGCAACAAACTCCTCACAAACATTGGGACAGCATCCACTGTGAAGTGAAAGCTTCTTTTTTCACTCCTTTCCTTTTCCTGCTTTTAGTTCCCTGTCCTTAAGTTATTTGTTATTGTTTTTATTCCTTTTCCTTCTGCTTGTGTATCCCTGTGTGATACTTTAACCATTTTGGTGTTTGTCTGAAAAGTGATACGTGCCTGTTGTTGATGAATAAAGCACACATAATAACGAATGCCTTTCTAAGGGAAGGGTGTGTTCTGGAGGACAAGGTGATAAAGCAGAACACTTGCGAGGGAGGCGTTGCCATTTTAGAAAGCACCCCAGTGGCTTGCCCAGCTTTTCTACTAACTGGAAACAGATGTATTACAGAGAGGCCAGGCACGTTTTGTGTTGTATTTGTTTTGCCTGATGGCAGTTCTTCAGGAACACACGAAGGCCTAGGATTTCTTTCTCCCCACTTCCGCCATATCTGCGCGACTGAAGTGATTTGGGTCATTCTGCCATCTTCCTCTGCTCCCTTTGGGGCACAGGGCTGGGATTTCCATGTTGAGTCCAAAAACCACTTCAGATCTCCGATGTTCTCTCTCCCCCCATCCAGGGAGGCTCCAGGTCACGTCAGTTACTTATGCTTCATAAATGCAGCCAAAAATGTATTTGAACCGTATGGTCAAGAGAGCGGAGGCTATCCACGCACGACTTGCATAACCCGGGAAATTCACAAAGTCAAGCCAATGTTGAAAGCGAATGGTGCCTAAGAGGAAGTCTGACTTCCTGTTGAACCTTTAATCCAGCTATTCCTACCTGGAGGAAGAGGAACTTCTCCCCTGCTTGCCTCATAGCCACTTTGCTTCTCCATCGACATTGACAAATGTTTGAAAATACACGAGCCCATCATTGCAATTTCCCTTCTTATGTCAGAGAGTCTGAAGTGTCCGGAGTAGCCCATCCATAAACGGGTCTCCTTTTTATCTCTCTCAGTTGCTTAATGGAGTGAAGGGAGGAGTCTGTGCGCAAGTGCACAGGAGAGAATAAAATAAACCCAGCTGGCTAGCATTCCTTTGAAGATAGATCAAACGTATCATGAAAGAAATACACTCTGTATTAGAGTGGAAAGATCGACTCTTGTGAAACTAGTTTACTTTGATCTTAGCATCTGTTCTTCGTGTCATCTTTAATAAAAATTAGGAAGCAGCTACATAAGGACTTACAGTCCTTATTGCCTTCCATCAGAGATAGCAAATGGCTATCCCCATGTATATGGTTTTTGGCAGAAAGTTTTTACAAATAACACCTGGACCTATAAGATCAGGAATATAACTGTTGATCCTTGATCTCACACAATTTCTGGGGGTATGTGTCTCATGTTTCAGTCTGTCAGTGCTATCCTGGTATCTTACTGTTACTGGCATTAATATTCCAGATATTGTGTTCCCTTGGCTCTGCATTTTCCACCTTCGCATGTTTGTTCTGATTTACGGGAGTGTTGTGCCAAATAATCATTTTTGGAGTGCTGTATTTCTAATTCTGGAAATTGAAGGGAAGAGACTGGTGGAAGAAAGCAGGCCCTTCCTTTCTGTTCAAAAGACGATTGTGAATGGAAAGTCTGTTTAGATTTGCCAATCTAGGCAGGTTTTACTTCTATAAAGGGCGATGGAGAATAGAATAATGACTTCTTGGTTTTTGCTGGCATGGGACCACACCAGACTGGAGAGGGGCAGGCCCATGGGTTTTATCATATCGAAAGCAGAAACACACAGGAGAGGGGACTATCTAATCTGTCCCTTTGCATGCATAGCCTGCCTTCTCGAACTCTGTATCCTGCACTGTGTTTTTCTCAGCCAGGCCCAACCTGCAAATTTTGCCGGGATCCATGTCTGGTTCAGCCTTTATTCGTCTTGAAAGGGAGGTGAGCTACAAAGGAAAGGCTTGGTAGATTCTGCCTCATTACTGCTTAAAGCAGGGTGGGTGGTAAGGAAAATGAAATTACTCCTATTCTGTCTCCCAGATTCCTGTCTGGGTAGCAATTGAGAGGGTGGACCATCTTTTGAAGGACGCCTCCCTTCTCTTCCTTCCCATTGAACGTTCCTCTCTGAATTTGCCCCCCCAGGCTGTGCAGCCTCCCAGCTGAGGTGACCCTCTGCACCCCTCTGCAGAACTCAGGCTGCAAGCAAGAAACTGTCCAGTCACAGGCTCTCCTGATTGGCCCGAGGTGGCTGGTTTGAATAATGAACCTGTTAGTGTTGGGAGCCGTGATTGGCTGGGCCCTGCTGCAGTGAGAATGCAGGCTGGAGCATCAGGGCTACTGTTCCTTTGACGTGCATCGTACGGGCTGGGGAAGCACCGGCTCGTCGTGCAGCAGCCTCGAGTGCCGAACTCCATCATTTTGGGCTTCCAAGAGCGGCTCCCGCCCAGGCTTTCTGCAGCGCCCAGCATCTCGGCTTTCTTCTTCCATCGCCTCCCTGAATGAGCTGCTTGTGAGGCCAGGCACGACAGCACTGCCAGCGTTTTCACAGGCAGGCGCTGGAACCGCAACATGAGCCTCTGGTGGTGCTGGGCGTGAAGCTTTCGGCGCAGGACCAACCCTTCGAGTGAGCGGTTCCTCTGTTAATGCAGCGAGCATCCTTCCCGCCCACCGAGTGAGGGTCTCCCTTCCTGGGATTCCAGCCGAGGGATAAGCGATGCTGCAGTCGCTGTGGCGTGTTTTCTCTTGCCTCTTTCTAAGGGCTGGTTGTCAAGGCCCTGCCAGTGCCAAGGATGATGTGGCAAAGGAAGAATCCCCAGTCGCCAGCCCTGGGGACCCGGCGCCAAAGATGCCCAGGAAACTGCTCAGCAAAGAGGCTGATCCCTCTGAAAGGAGGCCAGCTATTCTCCTGGTAGTTGGGCCCGCTGAGCATTTCACAGAGGTAATGTTTCTTTGAGGAGATGCACGGACGTGTCGGTGTGACTGGTACCAGTCTGGATAGGGGAGGGTTACGTGGGGGTGGGGTGACAGAAGGCTGAACCTCTGGTGCTTCAGAAGAGCTGCTTGGGGAATGGGAACCTTGGTGACACTTAGTGCAACTGGCGAGAAGAAAAAGCAAGAAGTTTCAATGAGCGTGATGCAACTCTCAGTTTAACATGCTCATTCCATCTATAATCTCTGAGCTGCTGAGTTATCTACCGAAGGCCAGCAACGTAGATACTGTTCCAGGCGGCTGACATAAGTGGAGGTTTTAAATAATGTTTGCTTTTGATGAAGATTTGCTTTTAGCTTAGAATCTTGTTGGCAGTGTGTGTGAGACTCCTTGATAATCCGTACATTGCTTGGTCCTTGCACCCCTCCAGTTGCGTTTGTAGCCAGGAGAGCTAAGGGTCCTGCCTTAGAGGGACTGAGAAGGTTTTAAATTATGGAAATTGTGGTCTTAACAGTTTGGTTTTGTGCTCTGGTCAATATAATGTCAGCGCTGATGCTTGCAAGAGGACAGCGAGCATTGGAAAGGTTGCTCTGGTTCATTTGTGCAATAGCTGGTGTAGAATTAAAAAAAAAATTTCACATTAGATATGTAAAAATTAAGGGCCCTTCAGAAATGAAGCATTAAGTGCCCTTCTGTCTAATAGCAGAAGGTTCATATTCATTTCCAATTTGGAAGCAAAACATGAGCCTCTGGTGGTGCTGGGCGTGAAGCTTTCGCCACTCAATATAAGGGAACAGTTAATATATACGCAGAAGTATGCAAATTGCTGAATTAAAATTTCTGGGACGCTCCAGAAACAGTGTTGATAATAGCAAATGAACTTGTAGGATACATAGAACTTTTAGTTAGGGATTGAGAAGAGATCACTGATTTGCTGAGGCCTCTCATACCTTATAGGAAGAATGCAGGAAGGGGGTGGGGGGAAAAGGGGGAGTATGCTCTGCTCCCTTCTTAACACTGTAAAAAGGAGATTTGATGCCGCTCTTCAGTTCTTTTTCCCCTACAGCAGTCAAATGTACAATAAAGAGAAGAGTAATAAAGTGCTGTCCTCTGGATCACTTCTCTTAATCCTGGGGATACAGCTGGAGGTAGGTTCAGTTTGTGGAACACCTAGGAAAGGCCCGATCGATGAGCTCAGCCTAATATTTTAGGCATAAATTGAATAAAGGTAGGTAAAATGTATATTCTGAAAATGTTGACATTTCCCTTCCATACTTTCCAGTATAAGTCACCTGAAGTTAAAGAATGGAGGCAAACTGGTTTTGGATGTTCATTTGGCTTGATAAGATCTTTGGAATTACAAATGATGGTGAATGATGATGATGATGATAACAATTGACGGAAACCGTCAGCCTAGTTTCAGGTAGCCCAATATTTGTTGAGGTTCTAAAAAGAACTTGAACATTTGTTTTAAGACACCTTTAAGATGAATGTTATGGGCAGGGAAGAAATACATAAAATATCACAAGATCTGTTGCAGAGAATATGCTCGAAGGCTGTGGCTTAGGACATAGCAAAGAGACAAACTGGCCCTGTTAATGGTTTCTAAATTTGGATACTCTCTTGAAGACCTAGGTTAAAAATTTTCCACATCTGTGTTGTGCTAATCTGGGAGCTCTCCTTAGCATCTTTCCCACCGAAACCCTTCTAGAGAGATTTAAGAATGTTATAAACATTCAATGTCATTCTTAATCTTTTTGCAATTCAAGTAGTACAAAGTCTAAAAATTGGTAGTTTTTAAATGGTTCTCAGGTATGTGTGAACTCAGGTGCTGTAATAAAAATTGGGGGTGTTTGCATTGCTGTTACAATTAGGCTACTTTTAAGGTGAAACTTTGAGGTATAGGAAGTCAGGTTTATAGTCTGTCCAGTTGGAAGTACAGCAATCTAGAAGTGGCCTGCTTCCAATGTGGCCTTCCAGATGCCTTCAGTTTTAGCCTCCCTAATCCTCCAGCTGTGCGGTCTTACTGGTGCAGTAGAACCTGAAATCCAACTCATGTCAAGGGCGCCAAGCTGGGGAGGGCACAAATGTCCAACATGTTGGAGGGACATTTGTACAAGATTATACAACAAGGAATTCCTGTATTCTTCTGTTGCTCCATTGGTTCAAAGGTCTGATGAATGCTGCTTTTGAGACTAAAACATTTTTGCCCTGTTGCTTCTGTTCCTTGGATACAGAGTGCTCCTTGGCTATACTAGCTCTGAGTTTGGAATTAGTGGCAAACTGTGCACTCCAAAATGACACAAACAGATTCAGGTGTCGTTGAACTACCCACCGGCTTTGTCACTGGCCCTGGTTTAGGGCTAAGAAGGTTAGTCTAGGAGGAGAAGGTAACAGAGAAGAATCCGTTGGCTTGAGATATTCCTTTCCCTTAAGTGTGCAATCAAAGGTTTGTCTGGGTCTGAAATCCTCAGATCAGTCAGGCGCTGCTTCCCACCTGTTCCAACCTATGCAGGGCCTTTTCAGCAGCGGAAAATCTTTTTTTACTTATCCAAGTCTCAAAACCTCATTATTGCATCATGATTTCAATGTTCTTTTTACTACTTTACTCACTGCTTTTTACTGCTGTATTTGATGCCTTATAATTTTGTCACAGGATCGCTTTTCTCTTACTTGGTCCCTGTTTTACTTGGCTCATTAAAAAGGTGCCTTTTAAATGTTGTGAAGGAAGACGGTGCCCTTCTACTATCTACCCCATCTGTCTTGTTTACGCTGTGATAATTGGAAAGGATAATCCCAGTTAAATTCAAGTGTAATAAAGTTGCTTCACCTATTTGGAACAGAGGTAATGTTTGCTGAGCAGGAAGAAAGTGTCCACCCCCCACTTTTTTTTTTGCCCGCACTGCAGCATCTGCTGATTTCAAGAGCTGCTTGTTTGCTCTCTTATGCTGCAAAAAACGGGCCCTGCCAAGATTAGTAGATCTGATGCTGAGATGCTTCAGAGACTCAGGAACAAACAAAGTTAATGTCGTGCAATAGGGCCAGTTCCATAGTCCAGCAGGAGATTATTTTGTTGACTCTTCCCCTTGGGCCAACTGGGGGGACTCACTTCTGGAACAAGACTTGCTTCTTCTCCCTCATCGGTGAAATATTGATGGGCACGTGTTGGGTTGATACAGCTATCATGTTCAGAACATCCTGGTTGTCTGCACCCCATATTGAAGTGAGAGCAACTGGTTTTTCCTTGCTAGTCCTCCCTGCTTTGAGCCTTGTTTGAAGTTGCTGTTTGTTTGGCTGTGGGAGATAATAGTATCCTTGACGGTCTGCCCCTCCATTCCAGCCTGGGGCTTCAGCTCTCTGTAACAGCTCCTTGTCTCCATGGGAAATTCATCTCTCCCTGGGAAATTAATCATGAATCCCTTTTCAGCAGATATGAAAAGCAACTACTGTTTGAGAGCCTACATCATGTCAATAGAAGTAGGTCAACTCATGAGTTTTTTCACAGAAGAAGTTTCCCATTATAGTAGGTACATTCATATTCCCAAGCGTTGGTAAACTCATTTTAAACTTGATGGCCCAGTTCAGATCTCACAACAAACTGGGTTCCCATAGTTCCTCACCCCTTCACATACACTTGAACTCCAGCTTGATTATGTCCAAATCAGACCATATTTGTTCCAAACTTTAGATTGCTTCAGAACTGGAATTGGGAATCCACTCTGGCTTTTAATCTGGGATTAAAAACAGTTGTGGTTTGTAGTGGCTATTGTGTTCTGCTTTGATTTGGGTACAAAGAAAGAAGGAATTCAGCATGGGACTGGTGATCAAGCCAAAAAGTGATGGGCTGTCTGAACTCATTGACTATTGCCAATCAGCACAACTCCAAGAAAATGGGCGGCAGTTTCAGTCTAGGGGATAACTTTGATCTTGTTTACTGTACTGTCTTCAGTACACTTATTGTCTTAGCAGTCAGAGTGGCCACCTCATAAGCCACAAACTAAAATCCACTGGATTCCCATACTGTTTGGTCCGAGCTAAGTAGATGACATCCTGGTTGGACAAGATATCTGAACTTTGGTGTGTTGTACGTGAACGTTCGCTTCAGCCACCATCAAGGGAGTCTTTGACAAAACAAAGAAGTTGTTTCTCTTCCCAGGGCCTTGTCCATGAAAAGAAACCGAGGACGAGAAGTACTGAATTGTATTGGCATGAAGGGTTCTTTTATGTGTGAGCGTGTTGATAGGCACTGATTAGTGGAGAATGGAGAGTCTGTAGAACTGTAATTAACACTTTATAAAAGCAACTTTTCAAGACGACTTTTCTTTCGTGAAACATTTTGTTTCTTGACTGCAGAAAGATGTTCTCAGTTGGCTAATTGCCATTCCCTTTATAGACCTTTATTTTCTAGGTACCTATTACTCAATTTCATAACACTTTAACACTTAACACAGTTACCCAGCTTGAATCATTAGGCAGCTTGGTGCTTATGTGCTACTTGCTTTGATGTCCCCTTTTCCATCCCCCAGTTTGAGCTTCCTCCGCACCAGATGACGGGCTGTGGACCCCATGTGCCAATAGACCAGCAAGTCCATACATTTTCAGGGAGCAAAATCTTGGTTGGCCAAGAGACACTCTTGTAGTTTCCTTATTCAGTGTCAGGGTTATAGATGTATTTGATTTTTAGCTTTTTTCAGAGCCATGGCCAGCATTCAGCCCAAGCCTGCATTTTGGGACCCTCTTCTAGCCCTTTCCTCCCACATATTCCTATATCAAATTGTCCTGCTGTTGCATTTTCCTTCAGATCAGCCCATTATCCTCTTGCAGCAGCCAAACCATTAGTTGAAAACGAACATGCTGCATTGCATTATATTCTAGGCTTTGGGCTACACGGGAGCAGGAACAGCCTTTCCTGGGCTTGCAGTCCCTATTAGATCTTAATCCTTATCATACTGCACCTTCTTTCTTTTTTAATCTCTTCTTAAGCATGCAAGTTCCTCCCAAGGCCAGCGGCTGAATATTTCTCAGGCCTGTAGCAGATTTGCTAGAAATGGGTGGCGAGAAGAATACATCTTCATGCCAAGGACAAATTTCTCTCCATGTACCTTAGAGCCTTCGAGCAGAAAGAAATATTGGGGGCTCCTTTAAAGGGAAGGTGATGGAGGAGGACCCCGCCAGGCAGGCTTGGTGTTGGCTAAAGCAGCATTTCAATCAGGATCTGATCTTCCAGCCTAACACTGCTTTTGGCTGGTCCTTGAACTCAGGAACATCAACTAGGTCTCCCACCGTCCCTGGCCAACTCCTGGCATTACTCCCATTGTAGAGACATCAAACTGGAGGAGACTGTCATTGGGGTACAGCGCTGGGAACCTGTTAATGCCCCCAGAAACATTGGGTTTTAGTCAAAGAGCAGGTGGCTGCGTCAGCTTCTGTCTTTTGCCTGTAATTAAGCCTGTTACCAGCGATGGAGGCATAATTAAACTTTAATTTGTCAGGATATATTACATAGACTTTTTTTTCTCTCTCCCCACTGGGCAGTGCATCTTCCCCACCTTTCTGGCGTAATTTGCTGGCAAGGTCATTTTGCCGAAAGAGCAAGCTGTACCAAATGTCCCACTTCTGTTCCTACTGCATCTTGGGTCTTGTTCAAAGAATTGGCCTGTTCTTCTTTTTTTTTTTTTTGTTCTCTCTTTCTTAAAATAGCCCTGAAGAAATGCTTGTCAGACTTTGGCACGGCATTTCCCGCTTAGACTTCCTTTTTGTAAATGAAACCTTTATGAAAAAAAAAAAATTCTGGGTGCTGGCCAGGCTTTGGGTCTTAAGGACTAGAATCCTCGTGCAGAGTGGGTCGGTTTTGAATGAAAACAGGAGAATTCAAGGTACCTTATAGCGTGCCCAAAGCCACAGCCAAGAGCTATGAGAATAAACTGTTTTATATACTGATCTGCCTTTGATCTCTTCCAATTCAGGCTTCCCCCCCCGGATGTGTTTCCCCTTGTCCTAAGTCCCCCCCAAATGACAGGATGGCAAATTGCTTCCTGATTTGATCATGTTAATATCAGGTTTTTTTTAATGAAGGGGTGTTCCTGTGTGTGAGCCCAGACTGGCATTCCAAAGGGGTACATTCTGGGCACAGCCGGGCCATCTCAGTGGGCCCTGGGCCAAGAATGTGTAATTCACATTAGTCTTGGGGACAAGTACGGCTATAAATCATACAGTATCTCGGCTGCGAAGCACGGGGCTGCCGTATATTAAAAGAAACGGACCGCGTCTGCAAAATTAGGATCCAAGAAGATGAGACGGGATGGAAAAGGGTACCCAAATTCTGCCTTCTCCAACAGGTGCCATGACTAGTGCCATAAAGCACTGGGTCTCCTTTCTAGTGTTTTCTGAGTGATGTTGAGTTTAAAGCAGACCGGAGGAAGGAGGGGTTTGAGGTTAGTTAGTTAGTTAGATCTTAGCAAGTAGATGGTAAAAGCAGCTTTGGCGAACATGGCAGATGAGGGTGCCCAGATTCCAGCATTGCCTGGTCTGTCTGCAGAACGTTGCTTGGGGCGGTTGCAATGGTCTCAGCTTCTGCTGCTTGCGTCTGCTTCAAGGCAATGCGGGCACTGTTTTTTTTCTGGGACTTAGACGTGTGGGTCCTGACTGGCTCGTGTTGCGTGGAAGTCTTCCTTTCTTTCTTTGCCCTAGAGTATAAATATACCACACTACCTTATACAGACTCGGACCACATCTCTAGTTATGTGCTCTGCCAGGCAGCAACTCTGAAAGGTGGTGGAGTTCATTCCCAGGCTGTCGCCTAAGATGACCTTTAATGGAGCTGCCAGGCTTGAAGCTGGCACCTTCTTTGTCCCGAGTATGTCCTGTTTCATTCACCGGCTCTTCCTCCCTGAATCTTGTAAGACTGCCTAAGGGTTGCTGTTGAGCAAGTCCAGTTCTGTTGCTACTTGCCAGTGTCTTCCCATACACGTCTCCAGAATTTCCCTCTTCCCCACAATCCCCCATTAGGGACTTGCCAGGTTTCTGCATGCTGGGTCTCCAGCATCTCAATATACAAGCATTTAATATTCCTACTTTCTTTCGAGGGATTCCTGAGAGCCAGCACTGCTAAAACTGCCCCCCCGCCCCCCATAATAGGCCTGTTTAGAGAAAGATCTGTGCAGAGAGACACCGCAAAGGAGCTTGGCTGGATTTGGCATTGTTGATAGTACACCCTGTTGGACCTGTCTTCTGATCCGTGCCTCATCCTGTTGGAGCAGGTGGCTTCTCGGCGGCGTGCTGCCTTCTGTGGAAATGCTTTCTGCTGAAAATGTTTCGTAGAACTCCCCTGGAAAATGCGTTGGGCTTGTTTCTTTAAGATGGGCTTATTTCCAAGGGCATTGGACCAACTCAGTCCTCGAGTGATCAAGCTTAAATCAAGACTGGACTCCTTTCACTAGGAGGCCTGAGGTGCTTCTTCCTTCTGTGCACATGTTGCCTCCATACCACTTCCAAGAACATGGAAAGAACTTACAGATATTTGCCTACCCTTATATAAAGGCCTATTGAGTGGCGGGTTATGCTCATCATTCAGTCTGCAGCCGGTTCTTTTTTCCCTGCATAATTGGTATGCGGTACCCACCAACTGCAGAAGAGCACAATATACCAAATCGTGCTCCTTTCCAGAGCGGCTCTGGAGGCTGCAGAGAGTTAATCTTCCCTGCCAGTGAAAGTGACGCGTCAGCTGTACGAAAGCCAGATTGAGCAACGCCCGCATCACATGCCTTGGCTGGGAATGCAAGGCCCCGCTCGGGGAGGGCCGCGGCCACGGAGGGTTCCCATTTATGCAGAAGGGCAGGGCCGCCTCAGCCAATCGCAGCCGAGCAAGTTCTGTTCATAGACCGTCGTCATGCCATTTACCGGCATTTCGGCATTTCCTCTCTACCCGGCACAAGAGCGAAAGAGGAATTGGGTGGGTTCCATTTGGGCCGCTGCGCAGCTCAGGCGAAGGGGAGATGCTTTGTCTTTGCCTCTACATACCACACTTTGGCAATTCCCAGGCTGAGTTTGAGTACTTTGAGTCAAGAGGCCTCCCTGCCGAACTCAAATCCATCTTCCGGCTCAGCCTTTTGATCCCTTCTCAGGAATTCTCCACCTATCGGCAATGGAAGCAGGTAAGGATGGGGCTGGGAGGGCGGGAGATGCAGAGAAGCGGAACGGTTTTCTTCAGTTCTTGTTGCTCCCACATGGCTTTCCGCCCCTTCTTCTCCCCTTCCCCGCAGCCTTGCGGGTTGAGAAAAGGATTCTAGATTCACCCCAAGAATGTTGGTATCTGTTGGTTGTGCTGGTCGAGACCTCTGAGAGTAGCCACTGCCCCACATTTGTATTCTGACCTGAGGCTGGGCTCCCCTCTCAAGTTTCCCCATACCCTCTTAGAGCAGCTTTTAGTGTGCTCTTACTATTAGTATTTGGTTTTGCTTCCCTCTTTTCTGCATAGAGGAGACAGAACAATGTGCAAAGGAGCTTCCTTCTTGGATTGTCCTGGTTTGAAGAACTTTCCACATTCAACCCCAGTTCTTTCCTGTCTTCCAAGTGACCTACTTTTCAGAGAGCATAGCTTTTATTACTTCTAATCATGCTGGTTCAATTTATTTGAGTACGCAGTTTTGAGTGTCAGGAAGCTTTCCTTCCCGTCTTGGTGTCAGCTACAGCCGAATGAGTAACGTAGGTGGAATTTCTCCACTTCCTTTGAAAATGCTCTTGGGCTTTCTGTTTAACCCAGACTTTTCTAATGTTCTGGGCCAGGCTTCCCCAGACCGGCACCTTCCAGACATGTTGGAACTGCAACTCCCATCACCCTCAACTAGGCTGGAGAGGGGTCCTCCAGATGAGGAACTGTCTTTCACCGTAGTTCCTGAAAGCACACAGGATGCAGAGAAAGGGTGGGGAGAGTCACCTTGGGAAAGTTCAGGATGAGGAGGAGGAAATGCGTTAGATGTGATTGGTGGAAGGTGCTGCATTTTTGAAGTAAAGGAAGGTGCTTCCTAGTTCAGCTAGGATGGGCTGGACTAAAAGTTGCCTTGGGGAAATTGCAAGTATTTTTAAAACTAGCTTATATAATGTGTGCTAAGTACAGCCCAGCAGTCATGTGTATCAGTTGAGCAAGGACCTGGGAATTCTCTGGCCTGAGTGTCTTTCCTGAAACCACATCCATGACTGATGAGCCCTGATGGACCACGTTCCTAGAGAGCGCTTTCAGCGTAGTGGGTCATTTTAAGGCTTAAAACAAGGTCCTTGGGGGTTTGCTTTCAATCAAGAAAAGTAGGCATCTTCCCTCCAGTTGAGGTCTTGATCCACTGAACTCACTGACACTGATAGCAGGTCTCAACCAGGAATCATTCCAGGCTTGGGACACTGGAGATGTTACTGTGACTTCCTTTCATACTTGTACAACTAATGGTGGCAGTCCCTAATAATTGTCCCACAAACACAGTACTATGGCACACCCATGAAGAGGAATCTGGATTGTCAGAGTCCTCCGACTGAATCTCTTCATCATGGCACCGCCAACACTTTTGCCCCACATAGCTACCTCTATAGGGTTGGATGCCACCATCTTGTTCAGTAGCGGTTAACAGGTGTTCCCGCTTTTATTGTATTGATTAATCATTAATTGACCTGGAGGGACAGCTCCAGCAGCTGTGGACACGGCGGGAGCATGTGACAATGTAGTAATTTCAGAATTGGCCATGGGCCTATCTCACACGCTGTCCTCTTGCGTTTACATCTTGCCCTTCCCCCAGCATGGTGCCCTCCAGATCTCATGATAGGACAGCCACTGACTAAAGCTAACCTGGTTAGTAGGCTGCTCCAAACTCCAACAAGACTCAAGTTTAGCCACTGGAGGCATTTGTGGTGCCTCCGTTACAAGGGAAGACTTCCATGGATGTGATTTTAGGAAGCAGCCTTAGGTTTCCCAGTGGGATTTTGGAACCTGCAGATGTTCCTTCGCCAAAACGATGAGGATTCTCCACCGTCTCACTTCTTTGCTGCAGGAAGATTAATGTGAGACCTGCACACACTGAGAAGTGTCTTGGCACTGAGTGTGATGGGAGTTGCGTGTGGCAATTTTAGAAACACCCTACTGAGCTAACAGAGCTGTCATGCAAATTGGGCAGCTGCAGCCATGAACTCTCATGTTCCTTCTTCCCCCTTGGCTCTCCATGGCAGTCTTTTTTGGAGGAGAATTCTGCATTTTAGGGTGTTCTAGGGTTGACTTATAAGCACTGTCAGACATTTTTTACCTTGCTTTCTTTTCCCCCCAAGGGGTCCTTTTCTATGGACAAACTCTGAATAACCTCGTTTGCTGTTATCTGCCGACATACCAAAGGTCTCTTTCTATCTTTAGCCTGCAAATTGTGATCCCTTCCCTGTCGCTCCTTTTTACAACCATCATATGATTATCTGCGGATTTGGCCGCCTGGACGTTACAAAAGGTCATTGCAGATGGTGGCAGGATGTCCTTACTAACACTTAGGTAAAAAAGGGATTAAATTATATAACGATCTAAGTTTAGCGGTTGAGTGGGAAGGAACATCCTCAGTAAAACTTAGTGTAATTATCTCTCTGAAAAACCATAGTGGGAAGTATCCACAGCATAATTATTTGTCCATTTCTCTCTCTCTCAACGGTTGCACCTGTGCACCCCACCAAGCCAGGATTTTGAGTTCTGGAAAATGTTGGCTCACTATGAACCAGCTGCTTGGCTGCTTTCGTGGTTTGATTTGCTAAGAATTGGGTCCTGTGGCTGTACTCCAGGTCAGCCTCCTTTGGCCTATGCCCTGGAGAGAGATTATGGGAGCTAGCGTCTGCAGGATACTTGATGCAAGCCGGGACTCAAGTCCAGGGCCGTGTACAGACCCAAATTCCTGGTTTACCTCTCCCCAGCAAGCCAAAAGTCGGAAGCCAAGCAGAAACCATGGCTTCTTAAGAGGGAAAGGTGGGGCTAAGGCAAAGGAATCCAGCAAACTGGGACAGCATTGTGCTCTTTCTTAATAAGCAGTATCTTCAAATCCTGATTTTGCATGATATGCAAGCATAACCAATATATCATCTGTGCATTCCTAACTTTACAGGCAACTGCCTTGGTATAATATTGTGATATCCTAGGTGCTTATGAGAGAGATTGGTGACTAAGGTCATTGTGTCATGTGGAGATGAGTAGTTGGCCCAGGTGAGACATCTTATGGGTCTTACTTCCAGAGGTGGAGCCGTGTTATTCCATTGCAGCAAGAGTTACCCCATGGCTGTAGGTGGATGTAGTCATAATATCATTTGTTTGGTGTTTGGCTTTGCGTACCAGCCTACTTGCAGTTTATTTAGTCAACAATTGTTGGATGATGGCTTGAGCTCGATGGGTGAGTCTTAAGGCTTTATAAATCTATTGTAGCATGAGCTTTCAGTGCAGGAAGAAGTCTGTCCTTCCTGGATGGTATTCAAAACCAAGTCTCTCTAAACATAGTTCCTGATGGCTATGCAAAATAGATGGTAGGACTGTGTTGACCGAGCCAAGATTGTTCTCTTGCCCTCCTGCCCATCTTGTTGAAGGCTGGAGGGATCGGTTCCTGGTAGGAGGTATGTTCAGGGTGAAGTATATTTATTAACCACCTGACCTTGCCATCTCTTAATCTCATTTGTAAAGATACACTCTGCTCCTGAAATCTAGTTTCCCCTAGGTTCTTGCACAAGAACATAACTGCAGGGCGTCCAAACCAGTTCATGCTTGTTGTAGAGCCGTTGTATCACTTAAAGATTGCTTATTAATGTTACTTCTTAGCTTACCCAGCAAGTTTTCTAGCTGCAGTTAGTTTCCCCCAGAAATAGCTAGTTTCCCTGTTGGTTCTTCTTACTAAAGAAACAAAAACATAACTTTTGAGTGGAGGGCTAAAAAGCGAGCGTGGTAGGGCTGGGTGACCTTGGTGCTTTTTCAAAACTTCTCAGCTCAAGTAACTATGCATGTCCAGTTCCTGAAATGAGCGTGCAAATGTTGCTGATTGTGTTTTTTGTAGTTAGCATAGAATTCTGTTTTTTCTTTGGACATTTTGTTGCTCTTTGTTTAAATAAGAACCAGAGAGGTTGGAATTGAATCCATGCTATATAACATTCCCCCCCAACCCTAAACAACAGCAGTTATGAAACCAACCAAGGTTATTTTTGTGCCTTTTCTGCAGAAAATCGTAAAAGCCGGAGATAAGGATCTGGATGGCCAGCTGGACTTTGAGGAATTTGTTCACTATCTCCAAGACCATGAGAAGAAACTGAGGCTGGTTTTCAAGAGTTTGGACAAAAAGAATGACGGTAAGCCCTCCCACTGGTTAAATTTGGGTGGCTTGTTCTGCTTCACGAGCTTGAGGTTCACTTCTCTACCCCCCCATGGGATTTTGCAGGTCGCATTGATGCTCAGGAGATCATGCAGTCTCTTCGCGATCTGGGCGTCAAGATCTCTGAACAGCAGGCAGAGAAAATTCTCAAGAGGTAAATGCTGGAGCTGGCTCCCATCTTGAAGAAGCATTGTTTCTCTCTCTCACGCACACTTCTCTTTCCCATCGATTTTCCACAAATCCTTCCATCTTCCTCATAGTGAGTCATGCGAGAAGCCGCCCACGTAATCTGCCCCCCCCCCCACTTCCAGTCTTTGTACTGGAGAATCTGAAGCAAGGCGTGGTTTAATGGGGACACAGAAGAGCTTGTGGCGGTGAAAGGAGACGGCGGTGCTGCATGAAGCAGCGATGCTGTCTCTCTTCAGAGCGGCCTGCCTGTTTTTGCAGCCTGCGCTGGTAACTTTCCACCTCACAGAGCAGGCTGAGAGGGTGTTACCTGGGCGATGTTTGACTGCAGAACGGCTGAGAGCACGCCCAGGCGAACGGCCTCCTGCTGAGCAAGGAGTGATAACCAGAGCTGCCTCTGATCATCTGAAACCAACATCCGTTCAGAGATAGATAGATAGATAGATAGATAGATAGATAGATAGCTCTGTGTGTGTATTTGCAGCACTCTGTTCTCCTGTACATGTGTGTATATGTGTAAGACTTAACTGCTTTCTTTTGTGGGCTCGTGGCACTGATTTTAACCATCACTTACTTGTCCCTCTTTGCGTTCTCCCCTCTGCTTGCCTGACTGCCTGTCTGTCTGTCAGAATAAGGACAGGACATGTCTGGGGTCCTGTCACTTAGTAAGTACAACAGAGTTTACTTCTGTGTGGCCCCTTGTCCCCATGTGTCTCCTACTCCCCCCCCCCCCCACTTTGGAAGTGGGCTGCATGTTTCTTGCAAGTCTGGCAGCAGGGGCCACGTTCAGCACATGCTTTCCAAAACAGCATTAGATCCATCTCAGAAAGTTCTTATCTTTCCAGCATAAAGAATTGTGAAACAAAGCGAAAGGATTTTATGCGATGTATCACAAAGCAACCTGACAGAAAAAACGCAGAGCTTAGAACAACTGTCTGGATGCAACCAGACCAATAATTTTCCCCTGCTGCCAGGACACCTTGTTAGAATGTCTAATAGGAGAAGCTGTTCAGCTCTTAAGTTACACAGGTATAACTTCTCCCATTTCCTTTTCTGGTCGATTCTTGCAGCATGGATAAAAACGGGACGATGACAATTGATTGGAACGAATGGAGGGATTATCACCTCTTGCACCCGGTGGAGAATATTCCTGAGATTATCCTGTACTGGAAACATTCAACGGTAAGACAGGACCCCTGGTGCCTGTGAAGTCCTCTCGTGTGATCCAGAATCCCTCTGGACAGGTTCTGCTTGCCATGTTCTGCTTTAGCTCCTCAAATCTTTCTGCCCCAGGCAGGAGAGGATATTCTCAGGGTAGGGGGGGAGCAGATCAAACACTTTGCCATAAATCAGTGTATAGGAGGGACCAGCAGCTCCTCTTTTGTCCAGCTGGCGGGTTGGGCCGTGTTGCGAAGTCAGGCTGTTCACCGTTTCTTCTTGGCTCCTGAAGAACTCTGGTAGACAGCAGGGCTGGCCAAGGGCCAGTTCTCTCAATTGGAAACCGATGCTGCATGGGGCCTCTTTGGATGCCCTCCAGCAAATGTGATTAGCCAAGATTACACACTGATACAGTTGTACATGCAACAATGAGCTTTTCAGGCAGGAGACCCGGTGCTCGTCTCCCGACTAAAACGATGGCCATGCTGCGCAGGACCTCTTTAGCCTCTTAAGAATCCCTTGTCCTGATGGTGTTGGAGAAATGGGTCTTGCTGGGTTGCCTTTCAGATTTTCGATGTGGGGGAGAATCTCACCGTCCCAGATGAATTCACGATGGAAGAGAGGCAGACGGGGATGTGGTGGCGGCACCTGGTGGCAGGTGGAGGTGCAGGCGCTGTGTCAAGGACTTGCACTGCTCCTCTGGACCGGCTGAAGGTGCTCATGCAGGTAGGAAGGAACACCAGGGAGGTTTCCGCCTATTTTTTCACACTGCCCTACTTCTTCCTCTTTAGTGTAGGGATGAGAAACCTGAGGTCCCAAAGCCACCCTGGGGTAAATTGCCAAAATCTAGCAACCACCACAGACTTCAGAAGTATGGGAAATGAACATGGAAGTTCATACTTCTGACACCCAGCAGGGGAATGCTGGGTGTCAGAAGTACACCCAGGGACATCTCCTTCTGCAGAAGACTTGCCCTTACATCGTTCTTGTCATGCTTTTCCTTCCAAAGAACTATGTGTCCTTGGAGAGTTGGCAAGCTAGATCCATGCCACAGTGTTGATGACACCTCGGCCTTTATGGGCATGGCTCTTGGTGGGACACACGACGACTCGTGACTTGCTGGCGCTTATTTTTCCTGTTGGCGATCAAAGGACAGCAGACTTCCTGCTGTGTGTCAACTGAGGAATTTGGACTTTGCGCAGACGTGGTCAGAGCTGTCCATCCACACCTTTCATCATTTGGGTTGTGGGTGTAGCTGGCATGTGCCAAAGTCCATGTTCTCTTTTCTTTGGGCTTCTTGCTTTCCCCAAAGCTCCTACATTTGTACAGGCTGAACTGAGTGGAAATTAAAAACAAAGCTTCGTAGGCCTGTTGAACTGTTAAGACAAACCTAACTGCTAGTCTTGCATGCCAGTGAGAAAGGGAGGAGAGCTCATCAGCGGGCCTCCATCTGACCTAAAAGTGTCCCTTTTCCAGGTCCATGCTTCTCGCAGTAACAACATGTGTATCATTGGAGGCTTTTCCCAGATGATCCGAGAGGGTGGCCCAAGGTCCCTTTGGCGTGGCAACGGCATCAACGTCTTGAAGATCGCTCCGGAATCGGCTATCAAATTCATGGCTTACGAACAGGTAAAGCATCAGGGACCCCAAGCGTGAGTGTCGATTTGTCTGCCCCCACTGCTGAGGCCGTCAAGGGAGGGAGAAGGAAGTGACTGATGCAGACTTCTCCGGTCTAAGCACGGGACACCTTTTTTGGCAGATCAAGCGCTTCATCGGCACGGACCAAGAGGTGTTGAGGATTCATGAGAGGCTGGTGGCAGGCTCGTTGGCTGGAGCCATTGCACAGAGCAGCATCTACCCCATGGAGGTGAGTTTGTGAACAGAGCCCTTCTGTTCCTTGGTCTTCTGGATACAGTTTCAGACTTGGCCGCACAACCTTGAGGTTGAAGACCTCAGGAAGCTGACCCCAGCCCCAACCTGCTGCCATCTAGATGGACTGACCTTCGAGAACATTATTGACCACGCTGTAGAGAATAATGGGAATTGGAGATCTGAAAGGGGCCAGAGTGGGGAAGGCGGCTTGAGGGCCTTTCCCATTGACTTCTCAAAGGTTGTGTTCGCTGGAGTCATCGGTGCATCTCTACCTCTGTGCTTCATTGCTTTCCTTGGTGGTGAGCCTTCTGTGCGTCAGGCCCGGAAGTGCTATTCCTTGCCTGCCTCCTGCCTGAATTGCTGACGCTCTTCTTTCTCCTCTTGTCGGCTTAGGTTCTGAAAACCCGGATGGCCCTGCGTAAAACAGGGCAGTACTCAGGGATGCTGGACTGTGCTAAGAACATCCTTGCCAAAGAAGGACTGGCTGCTTTCTACAAGGGCTACATTCCCAACATGCTGGGGATCATTCCATATGCTGGAATTGACCTGGCTGTTTATGAGGTAAGAAATTTGGCAGGTCCCTCTTGCAAGAAAGGGAGGCTGTTAAGATCCTAGCTGGTGGCCCTCAAAACGCCAGTGTTATCCAGAAGCCCCAGCGGCGTTTGGCTCCAGCTTCTCTGAAGCCTAGCAGGCCCGTGCCAGATGGATTTGTTCAAGGTTTTTTTTTTATGAGTCGGCTTTCTGCTGACACTTGATTGATTGGTGGTTTCCTTCCAGACACTAAAAAACAGCTGGTTGCAGCATTACGCAGTGAACAGTGCAGACCCTGGTGTCTTTGTCCTGTTGGCCTGTGGTACCATCTCGAGCACTTGTGGGCAGTTGGCCAGTTACCCCCTTGCTTTGGTACGGACACGAATGCAGGCTCAAGGTAAGATGACACCCCGGGATCTTTGGAGGAAGCTACGGCGAAGGAGGGCTTCCTTCTGGGACCCTTCGGCTCTTAGCCAGCCCTTCAATGCCTGTCCAATGTCTTCCCTTGCAGCTTCAATTGAAGGAGCCCCAGAGGTGACCATGAGGGGCCTCTTCAAACACATCCTGAAGACAGAAGGAGCGTTTGGGCTCTACAGGGGCTTGGCCCCCAATTTCATGAAGGTGATCCCCGCCGTGAGCATCAGCTACGTGGTCTACGAGAACTTGAAGATGACTCTGGGGGTGCAGTCTCGGTGACCACCGTGTGGCCTCTGGACTCTTGAATCCTTATCCAAGCCTTGGGGCTGCGGCTCCAGGGCGAGTGGCCATTTCATTCTGTGAATGGGTTGAAGACACTAAGTTGCGCGAGCCAAGCTGTGAAACTCCCAGGCCGAGAGGGGGCTGGGAGGACAAGGGGTGGGGGCTTTTATCTTTGTGTTGCTGTCGGAAGCACTAGGGGCATCCTCCCCAGGGGGGAAGGACCAAACTAGGACGCCCCCTCGCCGCCCCCCAGGCCAGGAGACTGTCACAAGCCGCTTGGTGGAAGCTTGGCTTCTAAGGTAGCAGAAGAAGTGGGACAACCGTGACCCACTCCTTCAAAGCCTCTTATGCCATTTCAGAGCAGGAGAATAGATCACCTTCCATCTTGGCTTCTTCTGTTGGGCTGTTAACGTTTAAATCCACAAAAAGACCTGCCTTAGTTAGAAATGGCTACTGAGCCGGAAAAAAGAAAAAGAAAAGAAAAAGTTTAAAAAAAAAGTTGCTGTTTACATAACATTCTGCTGGGTGAGAGCGATTTACATTCTACTTTGCAATCCTGACACTGCAATGTAATTTTTATTTAAAACAAAACAAAACCCAGGCCTGAGGGCAAGGAATGTTACCTTTTTTTTTCCCTGCCCCCCCAAAGCTAGTCAGGCAGAGCCGAAATGTTTTCACAGGCTCTGCCACTGCTTAATGAGATGCACTTATTACGACGTCTGAACATTTGAGTGCCCCAAAGGCGCGTCTCTTCGCTGCTGATTGGGGGGAAGAAAGAAAGAAAGAGAGAAAGAAATCTCTACTTCCCATTGTAGCGTTTTTGCTTTGGCTGTTCAGGGCCACCAGTTCCTCTCTTTGGAAACTCTGACCACGTGGCCGCCCCGTCTTTCTTTAGGCCCTCTAGATCTTGTTAGACGGACGCCGACGCGTGCGTTCAGGGTGGGCGAGGGCTTACAGGCTTTGGGTAACAAGTAGCTTTTGCTACAGGGAGCAAAAGGGGTTAACTGACAATGGAAAAAACGTTGTCTTTGTGGGGGAATGGAAAGGGTGAACTGCCTAGGGTTTTTTCCCTCCTCCGGCGAGGTGCTTGTCCCAGGAGAAGGGAAACGCGTAGCAGCCGTATTTATGACTCTCCCAAGGGCTGGTCAGTCCTCTTGGGGGGCCAGGGAAATGTTTCTCTGACTTTTTGGAGGCCAGCTTCTCATTCCACTCTCGTTTTTACTGCTTCAAAGCATATTTATTTTGTATTTATTTGGAAGGCGAGGCCTGCTCGCCGATCTATTTTTATAGACTTGTAGAGTTATCTGTGTCTTTCGTCTTCTGTATTTTTGTAGAGGTTCTCTGTATTTATGTTCTTAAAAACCATTTTGCACGTTGTAACTTAACTTGGGATCCCCGGCGGAAGAGGAGGGAGCCCCGCTGTCCTCCTCCGACGGCTCGGTGTCCCCTTCTGTGAGCAGCGCTGCCTGTTTTGCATCTGAGGTCAACTGAACCACTGAGTCAGGAGGGAAGAATCTGGGAAAAGGAGGAGGGGAACCTTGTTTTCACTTGAACCAGGGTCGGAATGACCTCCTTTTTAGCTTCCTTGGGGAGTGGGGCTGGTTGATGCCCCAACCACGCGTGGGGTTTTGTTGATGTTTTCCTCTTTGATAATGAAAAGGGCTGATTGGACTCTAGAGGAAAATCTCAGGGAGACAAAATAACAAAAAACACGAGGTGCCAGTTTTGTTAATGCACGGAAGGCCATTTGCACTCGGAGGGAGGCTGTTGCTGATTGCCAGGCAGCTGGGTGCCCTGCCACAGGGCCTGTTCCAAACGCACAAAGCCGTTTTCGAGAAGCGACGATCTCCGAAAGCAGCAGTAACCCAGATGCCCCCCCACCATCCCCAGACGCTCCGTGTCCCGAAAGACTGGCCCGATGGGTGGCGGTGGAGGTTTTGAGCGTTCCCTTCTGTGCTAGAATGATCTGCTTGTTGGGACCATCCGCATGCTTGTCTCGAGTTTCTGTCTGGATCGGTGATACGACTGCGTCCCCCACTTGCTCTCTTTATGAGTTGCTGTGTTGTCTAGGCAGCCCTTCCTTCCTTACCATTGGTGGCCTGGAGAGAGTATTCGGGACATGCAAATCAATGCAAAATCGACTGTCTTTGTAGCTGTAACCCGGGTTTATGAAGAGCAAATGTAAGAAAAAAATCCAGAAGTCTTTGATGGTAGGGAACAGTTTGCTAATAAAGGTTTATCATGCTAATATTTCCCTGGCTTCTGTTTGCTTGTACTGCTCGTCGAGTCAAACAGCCACGCTGCTTATCCAAGTAGGCGAGCGGCAAGTTTAATTTTAAGCCTTTTTGGTGACACCCTCCAAATTCAGGCATAATCTCGTTCCTATTTTCATACGATGCGTTCCTCCATCCCGTGGAGCCGCTTAGGTGTGGGTTTCTGGTACAGGTGTTAATTGGCCGACACTCTCCCCCAGGGGTTCCCATGCTGCACTTCCTCTGGTTTTCTTAAAGCCACCCAAGACGGTTCCAGCAATGTGATCCAGGACACACATTCTCCCCAAAGACCCCATGCCTTGGACGGTGGGGGCCCAGAGGCCCTGAAATGGGAGGCCAGCAGTTTTAAGCCCAACTCAAGGCAGAGATTACACTTGGGCCCAATTTTACGCATGGCATTGACTTATATAAATTGAGATGCAAGTGGGAAGTTCCATCCTTTGATGATCTGTTCCTGTGGGGTTTCCTCATTTATGGGGGAGCATTTGAAAATAGCAGTAGTGCATCTCATCCTACTAGTTCATCCTCCTGCTTAACTTAGAACAGCTCTGTTTTGCTCCACCGCCATCCTGTTTCCTGTCTAGCCATGACAGAAATGATCTAGGCCAGCGATCAAGCTAAAAACATTCTGAGGCTGTTCAGGCCACCGCTCTTCTTAACGTGGGTTGGAGCCCCCTCTGCTGCTGGATTCAGGTTTCTATTTCTGGAAGAGAGGCTTACGTTGAACTGGGGTTCCCTGCTGGTTCTATGGGACAACTGTAACTCGGGTTTGATGAACATGGAATGTCTGAACAAGAAGCTTTTGTTTGGAAAATGGAGGTTGCCCACTTCTACCTCCTCAGGTGATAGCCTCTAGCCATCCTTGACTGATCTTGGAAACTAAGCAGGGCCAACCTTGGTTAGGACTTGGATGGGAGACATCAGGAATTCCAAGGGCTGTAGGCTAGACTGGGAAATCAAAAAACAGCCCCAAAGAAGGCAAGGGCAAATCATTTCTGGGAAACCAGAATATGGTTTGGCTGATACACGGCCTCCTTTACTACTTGTTAAAAGAAACTATCATTTTATGAATCCCCAGATTGGCAATGCTGTTTCCCCACAATTGGTGACAGTTCTGATCTGCTGCTTTCCACATACAATCTTCTGAAAGCAGGAAGGACCCCAAAAGAGAAGTCCTTCCTGATGCCGCTGGAGCAGCTGTTTGTACCAAATGCTGGGAATAAAAGTAATGTAATTGCTGTGGTCCCAGGAGTGATGCTTGATGGAACAAGCCTGCTCAAAAGGCATGTGCACAGGCTGTCCAGGAGGGGGAGACTTTTGCAAAAGATTTGGCCTGCGGTTGCTGATCCCTCCAGCGTTGGTGTGGACGTGAAGTCCCTTTTTGACTCAAAGCACCAGTGGGAGACCTTGCCTGATGACTTTACAAATTCAGAGCAAAGGCGACTGAACCAACGTAACTGAAAAGTTGTAGACTGAAATCTTACAAGTGTCTTTTCAAGCTCACGGATGATTCAGCTTGCCTTGAGACTTCTTGAGCATGAGAGAGGCAACTGCATCCCCGGTCCCCCATTTTGCTACTTGCAGAGTTCCTGAAAAAAATGAAAAGCAGTGTACAATAATCTACAAAACAACCTCTTATCAGAAAAGAGAACAAGACCTAAATCCTGGGAAGATCACAAATCCCAGTTGTGTGAACGAACCCTCCTTGTCTGGCGTTATTGCGGTTCTTCTCGTACTTCCACAAAGAGTAGTCCGTGGTCACAAAAATACTGCCACCCGTGTTTTGAAGAGTAATGCATAGTTTTTGTTAGCTTCAAAACATAGTAAACGGGACTTCCCCAACCTGGGTGCTCTGTTTAATGGAGTCTTCAGGGTTTTGCCCCAAGTTCTTGCCAGATGAACTCCACTCTATAATGTGTGCTGATAATTCAGGAGAACCACCACCTTTCTTCTCCATGGCTCCATGCCTTTAGGATTACTAATGGAACTACTCCACTTCAGGTCACCTCTGGCAGCAAGTTGGGGGTGTCAAATGCAACCCCATAACCACGAGGACAAGGACCTTCGTTCTTCGAGAACAAATTCACTTGAAATCCACCTTTGAGTCCGATGCTAAACATGGTGCAATGTATATTCTGTGTGGACTGAAATGACAGAAGCTGATCTTTTCATTGGTGGTTTCTAGTCTGCTGAGCGTGGGGAGGGAGGAGTTGGTGTGCAAACATTTGGCTCTGAAATGTGCAGATTTCCCTTAGGTGAACTTCTTATGAAAGAGGTCCAGTGTGTTTAAAAATGGGCAACTTTGGCTGAAGCATGAAGATTTCCACCTAAAGAGTTTTAGGAGGGTGACTGTAAAAGGATGTAAAACCAAGGGTTGTGTCTCTGAAGGGCAGGCTGTAGTAAGAGGTTGGCTGGTCCCTCAAGAGAACATTTTACAGAATGCTCCACTTGAAGATGGTGCCTTGCTGTAGAGACTGCTGTGGTAACCTTTGGGTTGTATCTTCTACGAAAAAGGAGGTATAGGGACTTCTTGCAATGAATGAGTACTATATTGGGGGCTGCTTTATTTTCCTCTCCCCCATCAATTGCTTCCGGCAAAATGAATTGGTTGAAGTTTCTTGGAGGCACCTACAGTGACTCACACAGCACTGGAGATGAAATCCATCATGGAGTTCAGCTGGAGTAGAATGGTGGGATTCACCCAAAGCTTCATCAATGAAGGTTGAGCAGCAAGAAATGCAGTTGGCTAATATCTCCCTTGATTGATTGCAAAAAAGCTAAGCGGTCAGTACTTAGGGGCTGACTACCAAGAAATCTTAAGTCTGTGGGCTAGATTGGGTCAAAACACAAAAGCAAGGGGGTGGTTGCTAAGAAAACTGCACAAATGTATCTGTGTAGTCATCAGAATTCATTTCAAGGAAAGCTTTTATTGTCCATTGCCCTCCACTTAAAAACTGGCATGCACACCCCCCAAAAGTGCACATACTGTACTGTGTTTTGAGAAAAATGCTTTCCCCAAAGGGCATATATTTCGGGAAAATTGAGGACAACTTGCACGTAATATGGTTTTTCAAAAGAGCATCAGCAATCTTCATCTGGCATGCAAAACATGGTATGTTAGGTAACTTGAGCAATGTCTATCAATGAGGATTTTTCATTTCTCTCCCAATCTCAGTAGCCTCCTCCCAAATAGGATTAACCCCTCTGGGAGAAAGTTTCCATCTACATATAAAATAATCTAGTGATCTCATTTCCTCTGCCTCCTTTTTTCCTTGCAAATTTCACTCTTTCTAAGGATTGTGTTATATTTGTTAGTCATGAGGTCAGTCCCACCTGTGCTACCAAGAAGCTACCTTGCATCTTTGGAATGGCTCCAGTTTCTGAAAGAATCTCTGGTGTGATTAATCATCTTGGAGATGGGTTTTAAAACCACCAGGGTCTTTTCAAATAAACAGAAAATTGCATGGACAAATTATGAAGGCCTGCGGAGTGTCAACAGAAGGGTAATCCGTCAATCTTGCAGTTTGGACAAAACATAGATAGAGCCAACAGATAGAATTGATCCAATGTGGGACTGTTCTCTGAAGATCCTAAAATATGTATGATTGGTTTCTAAAATATGTATGATTGGTTTATTGATTTTCAGCAGCATGACAGTCTTCACTACTACTCTTTCTGGTTCTTTTTCAGCAAAGCATCCTGCATTTGACTGTGTTACATGCAGAAAACACATGAGATCCAAGGAAAAGAAATGTGGGAATTGTGTGGCTTTTAAAAAATTCATTGGCAGTTCTCTATCTTGGATCTCCTTGTTGAGGAACACTCTTTAGAGCTGCATAAAAGTATTTCTTCGCCACAACCATTTCTAGCTGCATCAAATTGCTCCAGAAAGGTTGCTGCACTGTAATTGGCCCTTGCAGAAGGCTATAATGAACTGCATGTCCCGTTGCCCTATCAGCCAGTGTAAGAAAGAAGCATCAAGGGATCTGAAGACAGGAAAGATATGTTTTCCGGAGCTGAACGTTTTCTTGATGATGTTGTCATGAACCATATGTCCTCCTGTGTATATCTATATCCTTGTGGAGTACTTGATGTTAGCAAAACTTCTAGGTGGCCTCCCTTCTTGACTGTTCTAATCTAGATGAATGAAGTCATTTTCACAGAAGGAGACTACATGTCCTATGCTTGCATTCCTGATATTGACTTGAACTTTTGAGGAAGATAAGCTGTAGAGATGTGGTTTTGTAATCTAATGAAGTGGGACTTGCTTGCTTACTTTCCCATTGCCTGATCTATAGGTGGGCCCTGATATTCTCCATCCAACTCACATATGGTCCCTGGCACTTCCCCAAATATTGTGTACTTCTGCTCTAACAGCTATTCAAACAATAAGACCCTTGGCCATGTTGTTTTCTTAGGAAAGTGGGATCCTTGAAGGTGCATGTTTTCTAAGAGAAGGTCTAGCTTGGACCAGATTCCTGGGTTAAGTGAGTCCTTGATCTGATTAAGCAAAGTCTCATTTTAGACCTCAAGAACTGTGTGGCCTCTCAGCCTTCTCCTGCAAGATCACACAGCTTGTGATTGGCATTGGCAAGACCAGATCATTCATTCACGCATGCTCAGACATATTTTTGGGGGCCACATGAATTGGAACAAAAGGGAGGTCAGGTTTTTGGAAACTGCTGTCACCCATTCAACAATGTTTTCCCCTTTTTATATGAAGTTTTCCCACCTTTGTTCCAAAAGAATTGCCTTTGTTTTATGGCCCTGGCGTTGGAGTCAGATCTTGTAATAGGGTAGCCCTTCATTTCTAACAAATGCCTGGGGTGTAGCAATCTGTCAAGAAGAATTGACAAGGGAGTGGGAAACTTAAATTTAGGAGTCGAGAAAAAAAAAATAGTTGCCTTTTCATCTCCAGTGATGGCTTTGTCAGCTAGAATGGGGTACCTTCCTCTCCAGCAATGCATTTCTCTCTGCTAACTTGAAAATCAGAGCATTCCCCCACCCCTCAGTTCAAATAAACCTTTTTTGACAAGTATGTGTTTTGTGGAGAATGACCATTCTGTACAGCCCTAGGCAATGAAGTAGCATTTGTCTGTGAGACCTCTTAGACTTATATATGATCAACATCGCAGTGCCATATTTCTTGGACAAGCTTCCCAAAAAGATGTTTAATTCCCTGTAACCAAACTGGTCTAAGTGGCTCGAGCTTGGAACTGAGAAGTTGGAAGGCAAACCTTGAAGTTGGGTTGAGTTGACTGGGATAGTTTGGAAGACAGGGTAACTTCAAATTGGATTTTGATGGGGGGTATAGGATCTTCTGATCCAGCTGATTTAATTAATATCTCCTGGACTTGTGTTCTGCTCTGGAAAAGAAAACCGTGCTGCTGATGAGAGATGTCAGTGTGCAGGGGGTGATATGGGCTGTACCCATCCCTGGGGATGGTTAGACCCCTGATGATGCTCCCTGGAATTACTTGCCAATGTTCCATCTTCTTGGAACCTATTTATTTTTAGGATTGTTTTTGTGGTGTATTTTAATACATTTTTATCTTGTTGTAAACCGCCCAGAGTCGTTTCATGAGATGGGCGGTGACAAATTTGCTAAATAGATAAATAAATAAATAAATAAATAAAACATCCTTATCTCAATCTTCTTTCTGCCCCTCCCTAAAACAGCTGGTCTTTTGTATGTGTGTTGAGATCTGAATTTTATTTCTGGAACAGTCAAAGAAGAAAAATAAAAGGAAGGAAAGTAGACGTGCACCAGATGCTGATGGAAATGTGGGTGTTTAGAACAGAGGAAGGTAATGGTGTCCTCAAGAAATTTTGGAGGACAATTCTCCACAATTCCTTTCTGTGAAGCACAATTCCTGGGTGCGGAGGGAGTCAGGTTGCTGCATTGGTCAATAAAAATCCAATAAACATTTAAATTCCTAAAGAGATGTTAAAAGGGATTGGAGTACTCAGAAAGGTGAAGGATCTAGAAATCAATCCCCATGCGGAATAATAAAAACACCTGGGTATGTTTTAGCCCACAGAAGAGAAGGATTAGGGAAGCTAAGAAGGTGTTTTTTAAATATTTGAAAGGTTGCCATGCAAAAGATGGGGTAGATGAGTTCTCTCAGGCTCCAAATTTTGGTTAAAACCTTAGAATAACCCTTCTTATGAAGACCTCCTGCTCTTCAAAGCCCACCACGCAGTTTCTCAGAAGCTTTCTTCCTCTACAAAAGCCACTTCTGATTTCCTACCTTACTCTCAAAGCTCTTGAGGATTTCTTTCCAGCTTCTCTCTTGGTGATGTTTTTGAGTTGTCTTTGTTGTTGGATGTGATAGAAAGTGCTGCTGTTTGTGATGGTGGTTCTCTGCGACACATTTTTCCATCACTCTGAACTCCCTGGGCTACCCACACTTTCCAGTCTGAACATCCCCCCCACCAGAAGAAGTTCCCTTCTTGGTGGGATGCCAATAGGCTGTTAACCTTGGGAGACATGATTGGATGGCATTCGTACACACCCCTTAACCCCATGACCTGTGAATAAATGCAGGGACACCATTATCCACCCACGATCACTTCTCCAAATGTCTCTTTCCTTCTGAAAAAATGTTTTGAAAGCAAATCGTTTTTCATCATAGCGAAGGGAAATGGAGGGGAGGAAATGCAAGAGAGGTTCTGCTTCATCCTAGTGGGAACACCCACCCACCCCCTGCTTGCAACAGGATCTCCTTGGAAAGCCATTTATCAGATGTACTTCGGCAGTGAGATTCCAACCCTGATCTGAGCTGAGATTAGATGACCTTGGAGGTATCCTGCAGTTCTAGGCAAACAGCAGAACGTTATGCAGCACACACTACAAGAACGCAACTAGTCACCCTCCCAAATTTCCGATGACCGACCTCCTTCAACCAGGGACCTTTTCACTCTGCATTCCAGCCCCCTGTCATCCTCCAACTCTTCCCAGGGCATGAATAGAGGTCTTCATCCCTCTAAAAGCAAGAGGACAACACAGCCTCTCACCCCAGAAACACCCACAGCAGAAAGTCCTCTCTAACTCCGTTGTCCCATACCGCTCCGCCTTTACTGTTTAGGGTGGTGAAGGGGAGAGTAAATATGTGCATTTTCCACCCGTTTTTCTGTATGGAGATCTGTTCAAATCCGAACCAGGAAGCCATGGAGAGAAAGAAAGTATATAGGTAGAAATATTAATGAGGCCTTTCCTCCCCCCCCTCTCTGTTATAAAGGACTCCATTGAAAAGGTTTCAAGGGGAGGGAAAATATGAGTCTTGTGGGACTAGGCATTTATCAGCCAAACCCAAAGAAATGGTATGAATTTTAAACACTGTTCAATCAAACAGGCTTCTCTAAGAGGCAGCAGCTGAGGTGGCCAAGGGGGCTGGCCTCGAGACACTTTAGAAATGGACAACACAGTGAATGACTGGCATGTGGGTTGGAAGGGTGCTTTCCATAGCTTGAGTGCAAAGATTCATTTTGTTAAGCCTCAGGTCAGGCAGAAAGAGGATGAGTGATCTCAGCTTATATGAACCCCCTCGAGATCTGGCTTCAGAGGTCCTCTCCTTTTTGAAGGACAGCTGTTGTGAGTGAAAGAGGGAGGCCTTGCTAGAAAGGTACCAGATCAGCCTTTCAGGACAGATCCAACAGATTCTCCCTCACCTGCCCCCCTTTAAGTCCATTTTTTCCTCCCCAGCGTTAGTGTTGTTTTCAGAATTGGGGGTGGTTTTTTTATTTTATTTTAGCTTGTGGGTTTGGGTGTCTTTGGAGACAGAGAGGAACCTGAGCCGAATCAATCCATTAACTTAAAATGATATATGCTATAGGCTATCCACTCCCATCAGATGCTCCATCCTCCTTAAAAGCATGATTTTGCTGGTTGTGGTACCATGGTGGTGATATCTCTGTGTTTTGTTTGAATACGTGTGTTTTTGCTGCTCTGGAGTGGAAGGCACTGAAGGGCACTTGCTATTGAGAAGGAGGTCATTGATGCTGAAAAGAAAGAAATCAAGTCCTAGGGCCCTTCAGGTTGCTCCTGTGGCTCTGCGCTTGACTGATGGGAGGAAGAATTGGAACTGGTGGTTGTTGTTCAGTCGTTAAGTTGTGTCCGACTCTTCGTGACCCCATGAACCATATTGCGCCAGGCCTTCCTATCTTTCACTGCCTCCCTGAGTTTGCTCAATTTCATGATCATTGGAACTGGATCCTGCACCAATTGGATAACCTAGAAGAGGTGAAGCTCCAATCGCCGCTAAAGATTCTTGGAGAAATCCAGATAACAGCCTTGAGATTGGGGCTGGTGCTAAGAATACTCATTGAAAAATGAGTGTGTGTGTGCAACAGGTACCACACACACACACATGCTGTGCTGTGCTGTGCAACTTGTGGCCCCTCTGGCTCCCCAAACTTCCATTAAATCTCAGGAGAAGCCCTGATGAAGGAAACAAGGACAAAGGGAGGTTGCAGTGCTATGAAGTGCTATTTAATAGGAAGCCACACCCCATGTGCACCTCTGTGACCCAGCAAGACACCCCAAAGATTTTCAAAAATGCTTTGAGAATGAGGTATGAAAACAGAAGCTTCTTTTCTTGATTTCAGGGAACTGGGAAACCAGATTTGGTCACCCCATTCCTTGAAGGGTCCTCTAAAGATGCCCAGTTGTTGCCTTGTGATGCAAGGGTAGACCTCATACAAAGTTCTCAAGGCTAGAGTCCCCCCAAACCTGTGTCTTCCCATTCACAAGATCTTTGGGGTGCAGCCCTGATAGTATAATCTTTTTGGTTCAAACAGAGGTACCTATTATAGCCAGGAAAGTTGAATTAGAAATGGGCTGGACACTGTGGATTTCTTCTTGTGCTTCTCCACTCCATGTTCCTTAAGTAGAAGAAAGATTTGACACCAAACTGCTCTTTGCTGAAAAGTGGGGGGGAAAACCCAACAAAACGAGAGAGAATTTTCCAGGAATGTTCTTTTTAAACCCTGGTCCAAAAATGTTGTGAGCATGGATGGTTAAAAATACCCCTAAAACAAGCAAAGTCTGGTTGGTGCTCACCATGGAGAAATGTGTGTGTTTTTTGTTTATAAAGAAAATTAAGGAACCATTAAGATACTTTTCTGATGACCAAAGATGAAAACGATTAATCTTGTAAAACTAGTTTTTTTTTTTTGCTGGGACAGCCAATGGAGGTTACTTATTTTGGGTCTTTTAACAAGTCTTTCTTAACCTGGCTGGGGATTTTTGCATAGATTTGGGATTATTCATCGCTTGTAAGTGTTCTAATGGAAAAGCCACACTGAAGAAAAGAAATATTCTCAAAGCTAGGATGAAAAAATCAGGGAAAGACAAAATTGTTACTGGTCTAAGTCTAGCGGGGAAAGATCAGGCTGACTTAAACGTAGGTGAGGAATCTTGTTTTTTTAATTATTATGATTATCAAAATCTCCACAGTTCACTGGTAGGTTTTATACTTCTACTGCTGATTTGCAAGGTATAAACCCTTTTCATATTGTATTGATAGGTCTGGCAGCAGTGGAGGAATGATGATCTTCTGGATATTGATAGATCGCAACATCTGGCAGATGAACCCGGCCCGAAAGATTCAAATGTTAGATACTGTAAGCTAGCTCACAGGCTAAGGATAATTAACCAAGCCATGTTTTATCTCTTCTATATGTTTTGCATCTGAACGGAGGCCTGCAGCAATAAATTAGAAGGAATGTCAAAGGAATTCTGGATCACTCCTCTGATGAAAGCTTGCAGCAATGGCTATTGATCATCTCCTATGGTCTTGGAGTACCAGCAACAGTAGAAAACATGGTATCATTTGGGGGTCAGTAAAAGCTGAAGTGAAATGCATAAGACCAAACATATGGGAGAAAGCGAAGGGAATTCAAGTTATTGGCCACACTGGCAGGGGCTGATGGGAGCAGGAATCCAAAGCACCTGGAAGATATCACCTTGTCTACCCTTGATGGAATCAACGGAAGCTGTGACAAAGTGATGGCTGATGGTTTTAAATGGCCTCCTTGGATTTCAAGAACTCTGATGCTTTTTGACCTCCTTTTACAGGAGAAAGAAAAAATACAAATACTACCTGTTATCTAGCTTTACATGCACTTTTCATCGTTCTTTTCTTTTGGGCAGGGTCTCGAGGAACACAGTAGTAGTGGAAGGGGGAGACCAAAGTTGAGAACGTGGCAGTTCCACATCAAGAGAGCCGCTGGGTACACCGGGGTGGAATGCTTCTTCTAAATCAATCTCTGTTTTGGGATTATTGAGAATCCCACTAACTCAGTGGCAGGAGGCCAAGGTCAACTAGCGAATCCTGCTTGTGTGATTCTTCTTGTAGTGCATTTAAAGAGTCTTTTTTCCCCCATGGGCTGTCTCCCAGTTTAATGTGTTAATTTGGCACATAAGAAGCCACACCATGATATCCCATTCCTTGGGACGTGGTGCCAACTCAGGTGGACTGTAGATTTACTGTTCCCACCATGGTCTGACTTGCTATAATTAAAAGGAGAGAGAGAGAGAGAGAGAGAGAGAAAAGCTCATTTCTTGATTCCTCCAACTAACGGGGTGAAGCCACGCTTCTTGAAAAGATGTGAAAGGACCTACTGCGAAGGGTGGAAGGGAAAGAGAACAATGAAGACACAGAAGAGAAAGATGATAAACAATGTGATGCAGGTTGAACTTGCCAGTTCATAAATGGTGATTTTCTTTCTTTTATGTTAAAAAAATGGAGGACTTGCTTGTTTGGATACTTGCAGTCTCAGATTTAGGTGCAATTTGGGACTGGTTTATACAAATGGGGCAGCTGTGTCCATGAGTCCTATCGTTTTATTTTTTTCTTGCATGAAGAGAGGTACTTTTCAAAGCTTTTCAACACAGATGTGTTGCATGGAACTGTTAAGGTTGGCCCAGAAGAAGAAACTGAGGCAACAATCTTGCTGCAAGCTGGGAAGAATATTGCACACCCAGCATGAAACTGGACAATAATAACCATTTTATTTCAGACACAGCTCTGCTTCCCTTTCCTACAAGCTGTAAGATGTAAAAAATAGTGTCTTGGCACTGCCAGCTTCTGGCCAAACAACTTCTAAAAGTCTCAGGAAGGACAAAATAATTTTGAGGAATAAATCACGTTATTCACCTCTAGCACTTTCAAGTTAAATATTTGGCTTACTGTATACGATTAAGAAAAAGCGGTCCGTTTGTGAACCGAGCAAAAGGCAGCGATTTTGTAATATTAATGAGAAAAGGCTCCTGAGCCAACGATATAATTTAGCTGGAGACTTCAAATCGCCTGCACAGTCTTATTGACTGAAAGGGAAGCTAAATTTGATCAAAGGTTTGGACCTTGGATGTACAGCGTATGTGTAATTTGTGCGTCTACGTGTAATTTGGGAAACTTGTTTTTAATCTTTGATGCAACCTCGGATTGCGTTTTCTCTTTCCTAAGTAATAATTCTTGTGAGATAGGAGAATGCTTGGCCATGGCAGGATGTTGGACTTTTGGAGAGGGGAATTCTGAAACTGCACATAAAAAATGGTGTTGCAAGAATCCCCCCTTTTTTTTTTCATGCTGTAGATCGTGCCAAGGAGAAGAAAAGCAGCGTGGTGGGTTCCTGGATTCCCTCCTGATCTTTCCTTCTGCCTTGGTCTGCACGGGGCAAAGGGTGGAGCAGATTCCTTTCCAGGCTGGGCACATGGATAACTGTATGTGCAGCTTTGTGGTGAGTTGGCAAAGACTGGCAGCTGGAAAGACTGAAGTGGGATTTGTCTGCTGTGAAAGCATCTTTCATCTGGGCGTCTGGGGTGGCAGCTGGTTGGCACCAACGGTTTGGAAGCCAAAAGCGATCTGAGCTCTGGTCAGCCCCCATCTCAGGTCAATAAGGAACACACAAAGTTGGTCTGCCATGTTGCTAGAGGGCGATCCAACATCTACAGCTGGGCAACGCCTTTATTCACACCCCCTCAAATATTGCAAAGTAATCAGAAGGTTTATGCTTTGGCATTTTATTTGGGGAAAGAGAATGATGTGGGGAAGAGAATCAGCAATCTTTTCTCTTCCTTCCCTTCTCTCCAAGACTGAATGCCTTAGTCAGACAGAGTCACCCTAGCTAGCTTGCTTTCTGCGTGTAAAAGGAAGTGTGTGAAAATCTGTAACGTAAGAGACAAATCTTAAAATTTTCCAGGATAACTGATTGGATGAAGATTTAGGAACAGATGCGGGGAAACTTTGTGGAATTCATGGCCACTACAAGAGGGATGAATAAGGATTAAATAGATTCACTGAGAATAAGTCTAGTTGCTGTGAAGTTCATTTTTATCCCCACGTCTTACGTAGCCATATATAGCACTGTGCTTCTGCATACCAGTTGTTGAGGAACGGCGGCAAGAAATGGTCTTGTGTAGATTTCTGGACTAGATAGGATTTTGGTCTGATTCATTTATAGGCTGCCTTAGATCCTTTGGGTTGGAGAAGCAGAGGTCTGTACTTGGGACCTTTGGCAAAGATGTGTCCAGCTATCAAATGTTGACCCTTAATTGAATAAAGAGGCTAAATTCAGAATGCTCAACCCATCCAACTCAAGGCTTATTTTAGAAAGCTGTCTTCAAGGCAGAATTTTAAGAGAGATTACAGATGTCAATAGCATAATCATAGCTGAACATTATATGGCATCCAAAGATGTCTTGAAAATGGTTGATCCCTCAGTACAAGATGGGACAAGTTAAACCATCTTGGAGAGGACAACTTGGAAAGATTTTTCAGACATGATTCCAAACTAAAGTATTAGGGAAAAATAACAATACCTAATATAAAGAAAAGCTATATATTTATGGTGCAGTCAGATGGGACATCCTGTGAAGATACATTAAAAAATGGCATAAAAAACATCAGTGCTAACTGAACCCAAGTGTGTGGAACACAGGAGGCCTTCATTAGAAAGTTTGGCAGAGGTGGGAGAAAAACCTGTCCCCTTTTATTAAACTTTCAGAAGCTAAATCTAATCTGGATATTAACAAGAGTAAGAATGGTTCTTTGATTTGGCTGGCATGTCTGTGTCGCATATTTACTGATATTTACAATAATAAGTGTTTTTGGAAGACCGGGTTAAATGCTTTGCATGAAAACGCCTGATTGTTCTGAAACGCTTGGACTCACTCTTCCCATGGCAGGATCTTTGCAATAGCCTACCACCCTAAAAAGCCCTATTTTTAAACAGTCAGATAATACTTACCTAACCATTCAAACAATCAATCTAAAACCACTGACGAGACAGTCTGCAAAAGGACAGCTGGAGAAGAACAACATCAATAACAGAAAGTGAGCAGAGCTTTTTGGAAACAAAGTGGACATGTGTCACCTCGGACTCAAGAGAATGAAATAGTTTTAACTCGGTAGAACTGGGACATTCAACAATGAGATGAATTTTTCTTCTATTCCAGTCCATATTATGAACGAGGGAACATCAGTCTGGAAGAGGACAACTACTAATTCATTCTCCAGTTTCTTTGGAGTCTCCACTTTCTCAGGATGTTTTATTTTGTTACCTTCAGTGGGCCAAAATAGGTTCCACAAATGAGCATCTATAGGGAAAAAAATAATGCTTGGTCAAAACTGTGCAGTCCCACCAACCATTTCAGATCTGGAAGATCAAGGATGTGCCATCCCCATTTCAGTCTCCCCCCAGATGTCTTTAATGGAAGCATCTCAGGTGAACTGATTATTATATAATTTCCACCTTGAAAATGGGCCATACATCTTTTGGAGGCCCCATTGTTTCCTTCTGCAGGTGGACCAGAAGGCATCACTAAGTTCCTCCATATCTCCATCAGCTAGAAATCTGGCACCTCAGGGTGGATGCTTCTGCCTGACCATCTCCCTGAGATGCTAGATCCTCTTCTGTGTGGAGGTTTTATTAATTTATTTTGGCCATGCCATCTGCAGGAAGATCATCCCAATCCATGGTTATTGCATTGACACTAAAAAGAGAGAGAGATGTCTAACTCATCTACCTTATTTTTGTTCTAGCTGAATTGGTCCATTTGTCTCATTCTTCTGACTTAGAGAAGAAACCTAATTTGGAGTTCTTTGGTGGCAAGAGCCATTGTTTCCAAAGCACAATGTCCCCCTTGCTCTGAGTTCTGTCCTAGAAATAGCGTGCTGTGATTAATCTATTCCTGGCTTTGTTCCCCTTCTGACAAGGGGTGTTTGTCTACAGAGCAGTGTGTTTTCCTGCTTAGGAAGAAGTTCCTGCAGCCAATAAAAAAGAAAGAAAACCAAACAACCCACAAAGAGAGTGGAGAGATGGAGCTGATAGCTGCCCTGGTTCCTCGGGGGATGCAAATGAAAGCCAGCTTGGTGAGCAAGCCTCACATCTCCTGCCTGTTCGGAAAATGCTCAGGCCAAGATGTGTGATGTACCTAGTCTTTGTTCATCAGAAGAAAAAAATGGACGTGGCTTTGGAGACCTTCATCTCCCTTCCTTCTCTTTTTGCTCTCCTCTGCTGCTTCCTGCTTGCATAATGACCTGAGACAGTGATGGTGAGGTGCGGGCCTGGTTTCATAACCCCCTTTCCTAGGCTTGGCCAGCTCTCATCCCAACAGCTTTTGGCAGATGAGCAAACTCTTCAGGAAACCCCTGAATCTCTTGTCACTCTAAGGAGCATCGGACCCAGGCATGACAAGATGAGAAGGTCCTACACAAGCAGCTGAAGTCCAGGTTTTCAGATACTTTCTCCCTCATCATCCAGTTGCCCCCAGTGTGAGAGATTGTCAGAAGACTGAGAAGGTAATGGGAGGAACACTAGGCCACCAACAGATGGGAGAGAAGATGAATAATAGTTGGGTTCATGAATGGCAGCTCAGTTTGACCTATAAAAGGTCCAGGAAGAAGAGATGCAAATGTCCAAAGAGACTCCACATTAATGAACTCACTAAAAAAAGAGGGCTGGATTTCCTAAAAATATCCTTAATATCTGAGCTGGAAAGAGATAGCCATTTCTCTATCCCATACGATGCGCTGTAGACAGTTTTGCTGGAGCACCCTGTAGTGGAATTTAATAAGCAGCTTCCAGTTCTGCCTGATTTAATGTTGGGTTTTTCTGCTCCCTTTTACTTTGCTTCGTTATTTCTGGCAAAGCGAAGACTAAACCTTCCAGGGGTGTTTGGTGTGGCCGGAACTATAATTATGTTTTTCTGTGGCTCTTTGCAAGCGTGATGAGCAGTAATTTCTAGTCAACTGTCCCCAAACGTTTGGTCCCCGGAGGATGGTGTTTACTGAACGGCAAAAATCAGTTTGTAAGAGGAAACACCTTGAAAATCCGTCAATAAATTGGTGATCCATTGGAGTGGCAACCTCGTTCATACATTTCTGCTTTAATGACACCAATCGCTAAAGATTTGCACGACAAAATGCCTTTTTCCCTCACTCCTCCAACTTCCCATGATTAAACAAGCCAGGATTAAGTGGAGGATGGTGAAGAAGGAGGGCGAATAAACTCATTATTATTTTCTTCATTGGCGGTCTACAGAAAGACAGTCTCTAGGACTGGAAGTTGGTGCTTGCAATCTGCAGAGCGGAGATGAAAAGGGAATAGATGCCCAGAGAAACAGATTCTACCCATCATTTGGGGAATTTTCCAAACATTTAAAAGGCAGCTGAATATTGGCAGAGGATCTCATAAGGTTTAATGCCTCACCAGTTTTCCAAGCCCCAGTGTTTGCTTTCCTAAAATAATCACAAGAGAGCAATATTTAGCACATACAGAGTTTTGTTTGCTTGCTAACAAGAAAAAAAAAAGGGGGGCGGGAGATCCATATTCTCTATCCATATTCACTTGGTTCACCCCAGCCAGTAGATCCAGGATCAAGGGAAAAAGCAGACACATGCAGAAGGACGCCTTGATCCAATCTCAAGGAACAGAGAAAATTCAGATTTTTTGCTGACATTTTCTGCGTGTTTGAATCCATGTTTTGCAAGAAGGGGCAAGGCACATGGTTTTCTTAGTCAGAAAAACTCAGTAGTAAATGATGGATGCAATTTTTTCCTCCCGACTCTTTGAAAGGGCTGCCAATCCGAGGAAAAGAGACACCGGCTTAGGCAGACAAAAAGTCTAATTTTGTTTTCCAAGAAAACTAGCATTCCGATGGGCTGTGCGATGAAGCCCTGCTGTTCCCTTCAAAGGGATCTGAACGGAGATGCCTAAGTAGTCTTGAATACTTGCTTTCTTGGTCTGAATTGCTGCTAAAATTCTAGTTCTTACAGCTGTGGACTAGCGACATAAACTTGATTTGGTAATTTTAAAGTGTTAATATTTTAAAATAAAAAATTAAAAAAAATAAAATTAAAAAAAATCCTTAGCAGGCAGCAATGCCTCCCCACTCCTTTCCCTGGATCTTCTTTAAGATGAACACGAACATTTTCCCCTTGCAATCCCATGCGCCCACTCCAGGGGGCAGCAGCAGCATGGGAAAGTTCTCCTTGCAATTCCACTGGTGTGCCACACGAGGCAGCAACGAGCTCTATAAGTTGCCATTGGCACCCAAGACATGGCATATAGCTTTTTCATCTGCTCTGAGTTTTCCCCCCATTGAGTGGCTCTTATCTGCGTCTGCATTCTGTCCCAGTCACAGAATGAAATAAAAATGTATACAGGCAAATCTTGGATCCATGCTAAGTTCTGCAATGATTTTTTTTAATGGCTTCTGTTATCTTGATCATGACTCTTGCTGATGACATGAATCAAAAGGTTGACAGTTTAATGGATGCCAAGTTTGGGCTTTTTTTTCAACCGAAGCAAAAACTCCAGGTTGGGGAAGATTTATAGAGCTGACTATTTTGAGTAGACCCTTTTTTTTCCCCTCCAGAAAAATCTATTTTATCCTAAGCTGAAATGGACTTTTTAAAAACACTGCATTGATTTTCTTGTTCCAACCTTTGCCCAAGGAGCATTGAGGAACTTACTCAATGCATCTTCCTTGTTTATCCTTCTAGTAGCCCTGTCAGGAAGGTTAGGCTGACAAAAACTGTCCTTCCTGATGGTATTCAACCAACCCTGTGGCCCAGAACAGCACTTTGATCTTCCTGCTTCTCTTTCAAAACTTTTACCAACTTCTCAGTTCTGAACAAACTACCCCTTCCCTGTAGAGATCCTGATTTATGGTTTGCTCAAAATAACCCTGACTAACTGCTTTCTGGAAGCATACAAATTCATCTCCTTTATTGGTTAGAGTTTGTCTAACAATCTAAATCTTGTTAGATTCATATTTTACCTTTTTTCTAGGAGCTCAAAGCAGTTTACCTCTCTTCCTTTTCTCCCCACAACAACAACCCTGTAGGGTGTATTGGAGCTGAGGATGAATGACTGGCCCAAAGTGGGTTTCCATGATTGAGGGCAGATTTTAACTTCGTCCAACACCTTAATTACTACACCACATTGGATCTCTTCTAAGTAGGCAACAGGGAAGCAACAATCAGAAGAAAAGGCATTCCCTTGTGCATAAAAAATGCTTCTTATCAGACCTTTTCCAGAAGGACGGAATGACTGGATTTCAATTTCAGTTCCCATCTGATCTTGTAAGAGAAGGATCTGGGGTATGTGAATTACCCCCCAAGAAGCTATTAAAATGAAGGAATAAAACAATACTGGAGTCCATTTCATTTACGGCAATGTTTTCTAGGCAGTAGAGTATCCTCCTGGGTTTTCCCTGCCTGAAGTTTTACCCATCTCTGTGGCTGTAATCTATTAATCTGTGGAACAACTCCTGTGATTCATCCGTGCAGAATTCTTTAATTGGGGCTGGCTCTTCTAATTAATGATGGCAGAAGATGGAGGAGAGGAAGAAGGCCCAAGCAAAATGGACTTCCCCAAGGGACGGGTGTCATCCACTCCGGTGAAAGGGAAGCATCGTTTGAGACTCCGAAAGCAACTTTGTCTTTGGTGGTGTCTCTTCACTTTGGTGGTCAAGGAACAAAGGCCTCAAGTGTTCTGGGAAAGAATGCAAAACATTTGACATCAAACAGTGGCAAGGATTTAAACATGTCACCACTGGCCCAGCCCAAAATGGGCTGTGTAATTTCTCAAAAGCCCATTGAAATGTTTCAGGGGTGCTGAGGATGGGGAATGGCAGTGGGGACAGAAGCAAACTAATTCCACTTTGATCTCCCTGGCTTTCTTGTTCACCACTAATCTGGGGATCATCTAATGGGACAATATGTGCACTTGGAGCTGTTCCATTTCTGAACATGGCACCGGCAGCGAAGTGGAGATATTTCTTTGCCTCTATTAAGAAGGAATCCATGGCCAATCTCACAGCCCATCCCAAATCTGGAATTTCAGGGGAAAGAAAGGACACTCATTTATATCATGAATGTTAAAAGGTGCTTCTATCCTCCAGAATCATGATGTCAAGATGAGCAAAGTGGGTTTCATGATTTGGGGGCACATCATGCATCTTCTAGATGTTTGTGTGTCCAGTTTTACGAAAGTCAGTCCTTGCCTTGAGGGATTCCATAAACTGGTTGTCTCAAGAACCTGAAAAAGAGAAAAGTGGTATTTGGATTGTTGGAGAAACACATCCCTCACTGTTTGTCTGGCTACGGCTTTTCCTAGAAGAATGTGAGGGAGGATTTCCAAAAACATGTCTGCAGACAGCATCTCCCAAAGTTATGTCAGTTTGAGGAATGGTGGATTCCTCCTTTTTTGAGCTAGGACAGAATCTAAGGCAGCTTCTGATCTGTGGTGATCCAAGTTCTAACACTGAGAGAGGGAAAAATGAGCAAAGTGGGTTTCATGATTCACCTTCTCCTTTCCAGGTATTTTAATAGAACCTCCAAATTCCTCTTTAGATGGCCCTAATTTTTTAAAAAATCTCTCTCCTTTCCCCCACAAGAAATTTGACTGATGCACCTATGAAGAATCCCATGCTAATAAATGGGGTCTTCTCTTCCTCATCCTTTCTCCGCCACTGTGATCTCTTTTCTTTAGATGGGCTTTGTCAGCTCAGAAACTTACCTTCTCTGTTTGCTTCTATTCTTTAAAACAGAAAATACTGGGCCTTGAGAACCAGGCAATGAATGTTCACTACTTGCCCACGTTGGGCTGGAAGTGAGAGGTCATCAAAGAATGCTTTGGACTGGAGAATGTGCCACCCTTTGTGGTCTGATTCAATGCCACAAATCTTCCTTAATTCCAAATCTTGTGGTTGCTCCAGCTGCATCTGAGAGTCTGAATGAGGCACTTGGCCCGAATTTCCCCAATAGTGTCATATTTCAGGATGTCCATCATTGTCCAGCTTTCTGGACATCTTCCAAGTTTACCTTTTTTTTTTTTTTTTAAGATGACTTGCGATGACGTTTTTTCCAGATGGCATGCTTACATTAAAGGAGAGGAGTTCTCATGGTGCTTTATTCTAAGCTAGTTGCACCCTGAGCAAGTAAATCCCATCTCTTATACAATGTAACTGATTCAGATCTAAATTTCTAGATCCTCCAATTCCTCTTCTTCCTCATGCAACTCCTGGACACGTCCCCACTGAATTCTTTCCTTCATCTAAAAGCATATGGAAATACACCATGATAGCAATTAATCAATGGCATTCAAACGATCAGTTGTCAAAGGCTGTTAGCTTAGAACCAGTTACCTTGAAGAACTACATCCCCCAAATTCCCACAGCTCAGGTCTGCTGGGAATTGTAGTTCAGTAACATCTGGTGCCTGATACAAATCTCTGAGCTACACAATTCTGTTTTTCAGTTAGGAAAAAAAGGAAAACTGCAATGCTATGTTTTGATGGAGGGCTCTTCCTTGCTGGAGATCATTTCTGAATTTCATTCATTCCAGGAGCCATTTCTCAAGAACCTACACTGTACCTTTGCGGTCAACTTAGATGACTGCTTTTAGTGTTGACCTATAATTTGTGGACTCTATTTCTGAGTATGTTTATGAGCTCAGAGAGATTTTCCAGCAAATGCTAGAGATGCCAGCTTGCCCAGCTGATTTCAGATGTGTTTGGGGGCAGGTGTGTGTGTGTTAGAAAAATGAACGCACGAGAGAAAAACCTGCTCATCAGTTCAGGCTATAGAATTTCATTTTGTTTCCTTAGAAAGGGAAGATCTGGCCACGGAGCTGGGCATTGTCACGGGGATCAAATATGCGGTGAAGTTCACGTGCCACTTCTAAAAGGATAGTAAAAATGATCAGGAATGCAAGCTGACATTCTGTGCAAGAGAGGGGGAAAGGAAGTGAGTTCCTTCTGCTTATAAAAAGAGATGGTTGAATAACATTTCATATTAAAGCAAGGAAAAAGTATATGGGTGAGCTTAGGAAAAAATGAATCGGCCCAGCTTTTTTTCTGCAGCAGCAGAGAACAATTTTAATGACGCTTTCCTGCCTGTTCACCTCTAGAAAGACAACTATCAGTTTTCAAGCCAGTCCAGAACCGTTCTGAATTCCTGCCTGCAGAATTCACAGCCCCCAAAGCTTATTTTACAAGGGAACAGAAAGTCAAACTGGGACCACAGCGAATCCTCTTACTGTTCCTACTGCATTAAGCCTAAATGGCGCCTAACATAGGGACCCAGCCATTCTTGGTTTTTAAGCCATGACGTATGCCTGTTTGTGTCTACCCAACAATTGTGGCTTCTTGGGTAAGCTATGGTTAAACAAGCCACAGCTCAGGGTATGTGTGGACCAGAGCAGTGAGTCAGTTGTTTGCTTTGACGTGACTGCACAGAATTTGGGAAATTCCATAATAAATTATCAGTGTCGTCCACTCAAGTCTGTCTGTCAATCAGTGAAAAGAGTGGAAAAATGGGAAATGCAAGGAATCAGACTACATGGGGAAAGGCTACCTCTCCTTCATCTAGGAGATGAAGAAGTTTGGTGGCCCATCCCGCAGAGATAAAATTCTCTTTTGAGCAAAGCGTTGGGTTGGGTGACCTCCAAAGTTCCTTCAGTTGTTTCTTGCCTGATGCCAGCCTGGTGCAGGATGATCGTACGTTCCTTGCCCCCCTTCTGCACCTCCCTTCTTTTCATGGTGGGCATTTGCACCTTAGCAAGGCAAAAGCTCCATGGCTTCCTTGCACCGCCTGCAGTTTGCAAAGGAGGCTGAGCTTCAGGCTTACAGGAATCCCTCCAGGAAGCAGCCTTCATATTCATTAGCTTGGAAAGCTCACAGAAACCAGACACCTGGTTCCACGAGTTTTTTTTTTAAAGGAAGCAAAGTCCTTGCAGCTATTTAAAAGCAACAGGAGGCGCCAGAGAAGAAACATCTTTTTGCAGCACAGATCCACCCTCTTCCTTCATCAGGTCTCTGCGTTTTTTCAGCATCCCTGAATTGTGCGGAGAAGCCACCTGTACCTACTACCCAAGCAGGGGACTTAGCACCACTTTTCCCCCTTCGAGATGGTCTGGGCTGTCTGACCACAGAGCAAACCTTTGCATTTTTCAAGGCTTTTTAGCTCAGGAATTGAAAGAAAAGAAAGAAAGAAAGAAAGAAAGAAAGAAGAAAAGACCCCTCCCCAATCTTCCAAGAAGGAAGACTGCAAGAGATTTTTCTCTACTTTTTTTCCTTTAAGTCTTTTTTTCAGAGAAATGACTCCTTCCTCGTTTCACCTGGATGTGGTGTAAGTATAGCCATGATCAAAAATCTCTCTTTTGGTGTTGCTTTAAGGAGGAGCAATGCTTAAGGACTTAAAGAGAGAATCCAACGGTAGGAAAGCTCCTTGGCAGGTTAATTGAAATCCATTCTAAATTTCGCTAGGGTGAATATAGGGGCTTTAAACTTGAACTGTAAGGCTGTGTTTGTTACAAGCAAACTTCTGCTCTTTTCAAACTTCTGATTTTTTGGGGTTAGCTTTTTTTTAAAGGACAGGAGTGATCACTTCTACAGGGACCTGGGAAAGGTGGGAAATAATATATTTTTTAGGATCTATAGGGCAAGGAATGGTTTGTAATGGGGGAGGAAGAGTTGTCCTTTATGGGTGGAGGGTTGGGAGTCCTGGTTTGATTGAATTAGTAAATCACCTTGGATAGAGGCATTGCAGGGCTTAAAACATCCAGTCAGGATAACCGTTGTGTTTTACTATCCTGCTTTATTTATAAATCAAATTTGAGAAAGCAAAGCCGTCTACCCGTCCCTTAGCTGGGAAAAAACCGGGCAGAATTCCTTTCCAACGTCTGTATTGTAGGGAGAGGGTGACCAAGTCATTGCTTAATACCACAATTTAAGTCTTTTTCCTAGCAACTAGAGAAGAAATCTGCATTTTGGAAAACTTGGTCCTCTACCTGATCATTTAGCGACTGCTGTTCCGGCGGTGGGGGGGGGGGGGGGAGCCTGTGGCAGAAAGATGGAAACAGAGTGTTTATATTGGCATTAAATGTTAAATTGGCCTAAGCGTGCCCTGGGATTACACTGTAAATTCTCATAGGGACTAGCAGCATTTAAGAATTTTTAAAAAGTCCTTTTCAGACCCTTTCTTTTTCAGTTACGGCTGCAAATGAAGTGGGAAGTAACTTTTCAATTAACGAAACTTCTCTTCTGATTGTCCCATGAGACTAATTCTCAGGCAAGGTGGCATTAAGGACCGCAACCTTGGTTTCTCTTCGCTAACCCCATTTTTTAAGCGGCACGGTTGGGTTGGTCTGCTGCAAGAAAGCCACCCCAACCCGGCTGAGTGAACCCAAGGAGTCCCTTTAAAGCCAACCCAACCCCCATTGGGTTGAGCCTGTTGCGTGACCCCAGCAGCCTCTTAAAACCCAGCACATCATCACACCCTCTTTTTTAACGGATGGCAGAAAAGAATCGCTAGCTAGCTGAACCCAGCGGGGACCGTCCAAACTGATCCCTCGGGGAGCCAGAAGGATGATTTGATTCGGTTCAAGCCCGCTTGCTCGCTGAGCGCTGCAGCGTTGGATCTTGCAAAGGGTTTGATCTCCTGCCCCTTCCCCCCCCCCCCCCCCCCTTAGCAAGAAAGGGAAAACCTTTGCTTTGCTTTTCAGTTTCCCAACAACGTCCACCAGAGAGCAGCAACAACGCAGCGTCGGCCGCAGGGCGCTCCGAAAAGGGCTTTCTTTTTTTTTTTTAATTCCTTTTCTCCGTTTCTTCTCCTTCTCTCCCCTTTCCTTTCCTTTCCTCCCCTCTTCCCCCAGCGATTCCAGAGGCGGTTTTTCTTGTGGCGGAAGAGCCGCATCGGTAGGGCAGCGTTTGTAAAGGGGCACCAACTTCTGGATCCCCGCAGCCAAAAACGTGGGCAAAGTCTGCAGCGAACGGGAGGTTAGGTCCGGGTTGGTTTTTCCTAGCCGAGACCTTGTTTTTTTTCCTTTTTTGCAAAGAAGAATTTTATCAAGAGACCGAGCCGCGCTTCCAGGCTTTGATAACCCAGGAGGGCAGAGGCGGCGGCGATCGCCTGGGGTGGGTGGGCGAGCATGGAGCCACCCGGCTGCCCGACTTGCTTTTTCTCCCCCCCCCTCTGCTGCCCCCCAAGGCATCCGCGAGCGGAGACTTAAATGGGAGTCGAAGACCTTCTGCCGGCCGTGCCAGGACTCCGGAGGCGAGAGCAAAGCGCGGGGTGAGCCGAACAGCGAGCTTTCCAACCGGGCTGCGGCGTTGAACCGCTCGGGGGGCGGCTGGAGCGGAAGATGCACCCCCGAGCCAGCTTTCTAAGGCTTTGCCGCGAAAGAGCCATGCACTGAGAACGGGATGACGCTGGTATTAGGGCCGGTTGCAAGACTCAAAGCCGCCGCGCTAAGGGGGTAAGCCAGCGAGGGAGTGCGAGCTCCCGGGGCCCCTCCTCCGGGGCCGGGGGGGGGGGCTGGGGGCGAGGGCAGGGGGCGCCTTGAGCGCAGGGGGCAATCCAGATGTGGGAGCAGGCCTGGAAGGAGCCCAACTTCGCTCCGGGGGTGGGAAGAAAGGGAAAGGCATGTTCCAGGCAAGGGGGCGGGGAGGGAGGAGAAGGAGAAAGTTTGGGGCGGAAGAAAGTGAGTTTTATTTTAAAAAAAGAAGGGGGATTCTTCTCTCCCTCACCCCCCCCCCCCCCCCACGAAGATGCAAGAGGGCTGTCTTTAAAGATGACCTGAATATAATGGGCAGAAACTGCACCTTCTTTGGAAAGGGGGTGGGGCGGGGGAGCTGTGAGGAAGGGGCTGAGACTGGAGCACGGGCATCCATCAAGTTCATTGATTTATAAAACCGATGCATACGGCCGCCCCCCCCCCCCCCCCCGCCCATGCGACTCTGGGCGGCTGGCAATGAATGCCGTGCGTGAAAACGATCAAACCCCAAAAGGAACTCGGAATAAATTCATTCATTTCTTTTCTACTCATTCATTTCTTGTCCCTGTTGGGAGATGGAAGGATCAGGCGTGTGTGGGAGGAGAGGGAGGGCGTTTAATGAGCCAGAGAAAGAAAAAGAGGAAAAACACATTGTCTTTCTAGTTCGCTCTCTCTTCCTCCTTCCCTCTGGCTCTGCCACACTCCTCCCCCCGGAGCCGGCGGTGAAGGGTTAAGCGGGTTGGCGTGCCCTACGGCTGTCAGAGATGATCACACTTTGCAGATGCTCCCTTGATGGGAATCTGGCTCGTGGGGGAGACGAGGAGGAGGCCGGCCGGCCGGCCCACTCCCAGCCATGCCTTCTGTTAGATAGGATGGACCTGTGAAGAGGGCTGGAAATGGGCATGCATGTGGAAAGGGGAAGGTCTTAGGTGTGCCAGGACTGAAGCTGCCCCTCCCCAACTGTCCATCTCGTTCTGTTTGGAGGGACCAGATCTCTGGGCAACCTTGCTTTCCTCTTGCCAGTGGTCTGTCCTGGGTCCCTCCTGGCTGAAAGATGTTGATGAATGAGTAGAGTGGTCCTCCAAGACTTGGCCAGGAAGAAGAGCAAACTGCGTAAAATTGGGACACCCCTCGTACGCACCTTGGTGGTCTGGCTGCCATCCAACTTCCAGAGCTGTCCTCCTTGGCAGAGCCCTCGAGCTCTAAACTGGTCTGGGACTGGACGATCTTTCACGCAGAGCAGCCCAGCATCTTGGGGGCCTGGAAAGCTCCCTTGTCAATAGCCCCGCCTGCTGAGATACAGGAGAACTGAAGTGGCAAGCAGCTGTTAGGTTGCCACATCTGGAGAGACATTTGCTTGACGTCAGAGAGTGGCGGACCTGGACGGGCCTTAAGGGATGGAAGGCTTCTTGGGCTCAGCCCACCGGCCAGTTCCACCAGTGCTGGCCCTTCGCCTGAGATCCTGGACAGTGAGAGTTATTCAGCCAATGCCTGCTAGCTGTCTTCCTTGCAGTCTGAGCAAGGAGTTGGAAAGACACATTGTCTGATCTCACCTGAAGCAGGAGCTCAGGTGTGTGTGCAGGCATCACCTGTCTTTTAATTATCTGCAGGTAGATTATTCTGCAGACATCTCTGCGTGTTTATCTGTGACTTTCTGTCTGTCTGTTTGCTTCATTTCTCCATAAATGGATCTTTGCTTTGTTCAAAAGGACACTGAAAACTGCCCTTTTTCTTCCTGTTATTTCTAAACAAGTCAAAGGTTTACCATCTCAGTGGAAACTGAACCTAGATCAATATGGAACAGTGGCAGAGAGTTTTTCCACCAGTTTTTCCCTCCCTCCCTCCCTCCCTCCCTAAAAATCAGTTTCCTGGGAGGTTAGATTTATCTTATCTCTTGAGTGTGTCTCTAAAATCAGTTGGCCTTCAACTTCTGGCCTCTTCTCTCATTTTTGAACCCTCACCTTCATCTTCCCCAGAGCCAGCAGCTCAACCCAGTTTCATAAGAAAGGTGCCCATATGGGATTTTATCCTCTAAACTCTCTGGGCGAATATGTTTATTTTTGCAGGGAGTCATGCAATCCCTACTTAGTTTCTAATTTTGTAAAACATAAAACAGAAGAGAGAGCGGGTGGATACTCCCTACAGCTCTCCTATCCTAATTGCCCTTTAACTGACACCTAGCTCTGGGTCATGTTTTCTAATCAAATAATTGACATTTAAGCCAGTTGCTTCATAAGAGAAAAAAGTGGGCAGTTGCTTAAATAAACCAGTATATGCCATCCAATTTTTAAGCAGTCTTCCAGTCAGGACTGTTGGTGATAAAATGCTTCTTCAGGTATAGAAAGAGGGCTAAATTCTCCAATTTATAGCAGGTTTCTTTTGTTTCCTGTCTGTACTGAGAGGTGGCCCTTTCCCCACCTTCTAAGATGTTCAGCAACAGCTTGGGTCTCCCAGTTCTGCTGCTTGGAAAACCTGGGGGGCTCCTTAAAGATTGTTAAGTCCAACCATGGCTGGATGCAGGAAATCCAGAGTGAGAACGTGCCCCAACATCTGCCTCTCCTGCCTTTATTCATATGTTTATTATGTAATTTCCCAACTTCTTTGCAATCAGCATGACGCTTCTCTTCCCCTCCCCTATTTTCTGCACACACCATCTCTGTGAGGTAGGTTAAGCCGCTAGAAAGCAACTGGTTTATGGTTGCCATGGAGAGGATGCTGCGCAGAGAGTGATCTGGCATTTCTGAAAGTGGAGGAATAACCCTTAATACCACCAGCTGCAGACTTGGAAAGCTGCGCCTGCTTTTTCCATGAAAAGGGGATGCTTTTTCTCCGCGCCTGTGTGTGTGTGTGTGTGCGCGTGTATTTTGGCCACCAATACTTTTGGCTTTGTTCCCTTTTTAAAAAGTTTCATACACTTCTTGGCTGCTTACAAAGGCTACACTTGGAAAATCTAGTGCCAGTTGGATCCCGTTTCCCGCCTCCGTCATGAATGGCCCTGCCTTTCAGTTCTGCAGAACTTAGCTTGGGCTGAAACCCATGTTAGTTGGGAGGGAGCTGGGAAAATGGTCCATTTCGAATTGTGATCATCTCCCAGGGAAAGGAGAAGGTGTTCTGGGGTCCTTTGGGAGATGCGAACTGAAGGGTCAGAAGCATTTCCCCAACGTGGTGCCTTCAGGCCAGGACACATCCAGAACTCTTGGAGCATCAGAGGGCTCCAACCTGAGATAGGGGTGGGGAACAACCCTCAAAGTTGGTAGAAGTCTCTAAAAAGAGGGGTGAGGATCACAGAACAGCTGATTGGAGCCTCTGTGTTTTGAGTTGGGTGCAGAATGATTTTTCTGTTTTGGGGGGAAGCGAGCAGAAAAGTGGTGGTGGAAGGAAAGGGATCAAATAGAACTTCCTTTAAAAAGGTCCAACGGGTTGGTTGAAACCCTCCACACACCATTTCATGCTGTAACAAGACGTTGCGGCTGTCGCTTCTCTGTTTTTCTTTAGCAGGTGGCTTATGTCTCCTGATTCTGTTTGGAAAGGAAATAAGGAATTAATTGGTATGCTTCTCCTTCCTTTATTTTTCCTTTTAGGGGGTTCCCTCTTCTCTGGACGGTTTTCTGTTTGACTTGCTTCCTTGGATTCACACATGGAAATCCTGAAGGTAATTTTTCACCTCTTTGTATCTCCACCCCCACGTCTTCTGGGGAAGGGTGACTGGTTGGCCTCAGTGCTGCCAAATCCAGGACAAAATGACAATTAAAAAGACAAAACGAATATAAACTAAAAAATAAATATATAGAAGAATAAAAAAAAGTAAAGAAAAGAAATATATAAAGAAATGACTTTCCCCTTCATCACAACAAGTATAAACAATTTTAGTAATTTATCACCTTCTCTTACAAAACAACAAGTGACCTCTTCTTCCCATAGCCCATCTCTATCTATAAACAAATCTTTAAAGCCATGTTATTCAGTCATGATCACCAAAAGTTCATCCAGAACAGGAGAGCTGCGAGAAAAGTTGGAGGAAGGATTGCAGTTAATCAGTCATTATAGGTGTAAAGTAGAGACAATATTGGTTCAAAGGTTGGGCTGGAGAGACCCAAGTTGATGTTCATCCTCAACCATCGGAACTCACTTGGTGACTTTCTCTTATTGTGGAATAACATGGAGAGGGATTCCCATGGAAGCGACCTTTTGCTCCTGGAAAAAAAGATGGGACAGAAATCTAATCAGTAGAAAAGGAAGGGTGGGCCAAACATTCAGAGAGGCATTAATTGAGGCCTTTTCCTCAAATCATGCATTAATTCTGTCCTTAGAAGGTTCAGCATGGTGGCTTTGAAGGTTCCCCCAGATGGTCTGCCTCTTGTGCACTTACAACCCTTTTCTTTGGAGGTCCAGTGAAGGGCTTGTTTAGACAAGTTCAGGAACATCCTTTGCAATGTCCTTTGGCACTTCTGAAGTATCATGCCCTCAACCAACTCTGGTTAGCAGACTGACTGGAGGGCTCAGAGATGGAATAGCTGCAGGACTTTTGAGAGTATTAATGGCACCTTCAGCAATAGAACCAGCATATGGTTTTTGGAGAAGCAAACACAGCTGGACAATCCTGGCCTCTCTAGGTCAGAACTGGCAGTCCTGTTTCTTTTCTAGGCCTCAGGCAAGAGTTTTCCAGCTGTGTCTGCAGAAGTTGTTAGGAATTCAACCAAAGATCTCTCCCTGCAAACAGATTCTTTCATGGAGCTATGACCCATGAAGGTAGAGGACATCGTTTGTACATTTAGATCACAGCCATTATTAACATTTCTGCACATAGGGAGACTCTATCTATGTCCTCTTTTGGGATCACTCATCATAGGCCTTCATCTGCTATTGTTTCCAAGAAAGTGGGATTCATATAGTCCCATCTATAGTCCCATAGTGCCAAGATACAACTCTTGGTGTCCAACCTTACAAAGGTTCCAACAGAACCTTGGAAGTCCTATGGCTGCAGCAAACCCCCTCTTCTTTCTACCTTGCCAGCCTTTCTGCTCAACTGCCTATATGTTTAGGCTTGCGCGAAGTGCACCATGGCCTTCAGAAATGATGTCCTGATGGCATCTCAGATCTTAGCTGTGATTGGATTGGGCGAAGAGCTATACTTGAGGTGTGGTAGTGATAAACAGGATTTGGAGATGGGGTAAGAGAAAAAAATAGAGTGCTGCTTTGAAATCTTTGGATGACAAAAGAGGGTTGTAGTGGAGGTTGCTTGTCATCCATGAATTCACTCCGGATTCTTTGGATCAACACTAGACTCACAGTATCCCAGCCCTGATGGCTCTGCCTTGCCATAGTTCCAGCTTAATGACTGTGTGGTTATTTCAGCTCTAAAGCAGGGATGAGGGATTTCCTTTCACTGCCACAATGCTCAATTGTTTCCTTGGCCAGTACTCCCATTGTCTATGCGGGTTGGACAGCTCACGGGAAAAGAACATGCCGACATCTTACATTGTTTCCATCACTTCTGGGTGCACTGATGCCTAGACCCCTCTGCTTGAATGATTTTCTCATCAGGATGGCTTTCAAATTCTATTCATCTCTTTTCTAAGTCATGGCTCAGCCTACAAGGACAGACCCCAAAGGTGCCATTTTGGGCGAAGGCTGTGGGTCTCAGTTCCCCTGACCATCAAGCCGTGCCAAGATTCTCCACTCAGCCAACAGCAATGTCCTAATGGGTTTTGTCTATCGGTGGCATTTCCCTTGAGGGTGGGTAGTGTGCCAAAGAAACAGTTGGCTCTGTAGCCTTTCAAAGGTCATTCCGTGGGCCTGGTTGAAAACTCAGAGCAAAAACCTCCATACTGATGATGTGATCAGCTTTCATTGGCTGGTTTTTCCTCTGGAACAACTCATGAGAAGGATGAGAAGGGGAAGTTCTTGTTCTTCAAAGGCTTCAGATCCCTGGAAAGAGTCAACTGGAGGGCAGCATTGGAGTCAAATGTGAATCTGGGTGGAGTTTGCAGCAGACTGCAGACTCCTGGAGTATAACTTAGCTTTTTATACTAAGTTCTGAATTTCTGCATCCTTCGTATATTAACTTAAGGAGGCCCATGAGCAAGGGCTGGGTCCAAATCCACCTCTGTCCCAAGCCTTATTTTTATTATGTGTCAATCTTGACTTGCTTTCCAAACTCTTCAGGGCAGTAAACGTGGCCTCTCATTTTTTCCTTGCAAGAACCTTACGGGGTCAGGATGGGACATTATGAGCGGGCCAAGGTTGTGCACAAAGGGGGCCAAAGCGTGATTAAAAAACTGCTACACTACCATTGTCAAAAGATGCTTGAACAATTCTTGAGCAACTCAAGACTGAGAGGCTTTGGCCTCTGGATATATGGAATTTGCAGTAATTGGTTGTTTAGACTTATGGTGAATGAACTCTCGGAGAGGTCACTTTGATGACAAGGAAACCCTGAGACCTTCCCCTTTTAAGGATGATCAAAAAGGATCATTATGCTATGCCACAGCTGCTTGGTTGGAAAGCCATGTCACTTAAACATCTGTTTATCGGCAACAGCATCCTCTCTCCTAAAATAGCAAACCCCCTTTCCCAAGGTTTGCTTTGGATGATTTCTTTTACCATCAGCAAGATGCAGGATATTTGAGACTCTCCAACCTGCTGGAGATGAAGCCTCTTTCTCTGGGCAGGTTGGAAGGGGTGGGGGAGACCCTTCCTTACATCATGAACTTGTGTGGTGAACTCATAGCACACTTGGAAGCCACAGCAGTCAGGTGGATGCCAGGCCTAGACAACTACTTTGATGTCCCACAATGCCCTGAAGTGCTGCTTCCCTGAAGCATTGTGGGAAAGAAAAACAGATGTTTCAGAACTACAGGTCCCAGTACAATGGGGCATAAAATGAGGCATGATGGGTTTTGTCAGTTGGTAATATACGGGCAGTTGACAGTTAGCCATCTCTGGGTTGCAGCATCTGGCAGAACTCAGGCTATTGATTGTCATTTTTAATCCAGGTTTTCCTCCAAGGAATTCAATGTCATCCTCCTAACTCTGTTTGACAATGATTTGGTGAGATCAGTTGGGATGGGGAAGAGTCCTTGGCCAAACGAGTACCAAGGTTGGAGGAAAGATCTGAAGTGAATTCTTGCTGGTCCTAGTTTGTGCTTTGGCTTCACATGTTCTGTGCTTTGTAACCCAGGTGTAGGGACCAACAAACCACTTTGCTCAATAAATCACAAATCAGCCTTGGCTTAGTGCAATATGCCAGCCTAGCCTGAAATGTGGTTACACTACATTTGTAGTGTAATATGTAGTGCAAATGTAGTGCAATGTATAATTATTTCAACCCTAGCTGGCTTTTTTCTATCAAGCATGGGTTGCTTAAGGAAGGAGAAGGCATTTGCAATTAAATCAATCTCCTTTGATTTAATAAAAATCTAAAACTAGCCTGTGGGGGTATTTCAGCGTGTGGGATCCCACTTTCAAACAATGAATGGGAAGAATGACGACCCAGAAGTGCGCTTCTGTGTGTCAACGAAAACAGGGAAGGTTTTATTAAAGCTGACACTGCATTTAGTGGGCTTTGCAGGAGAGCATTAAGAGAGGAGGAAAAAAAGAGATTAACAGAACTTGTACCATTATATATGATGTTCTCTTCCTCCATTGCTGCTCCATTTACTACTTGCTCATATGAGAGGTGAACATCTGTTGGACTTGCTCAAGCAAACCGTGTTCCAGCTGAGCTGCATGCTCACTTTGAGAAAAGGAAGGAAGGAAGGAAGGAATATTCTACTGGATAGAAATAGAATTTGCTAAAATCCTCAGTAATTTTTTTTTCCACACCCAGGGGAATGGTAGAATGCTTAAATATTTCTGGTGTGGCATAGACCCTCCATGCTAAGTTGATATTAATTCTCCTTCTTCATGTCTCCTTTCTCTGCTCATGCAGCAGGTTTTATCAGGGAAAAATCTGAAACAGGAATGGGAACCATAATGCAGGAAAAAAAAGAGATAACATGACATCATCAGATAGAAGTGGAGAGGGCTGGGGCCAATGAAAGGCTTCATTTCTAAAATCGGTCCGGCCCTGCAGCGAATAAAAGTTGATCTTCGAAAAGAACAGGAGAAGTTGAACATTAACAGTTCTGAGTTTCCCTCTCAGCCAACACTGGTTGGGTGATCATCCAGAGTTGTGAAGCCACAATAGAGACAGCTCCCTTCCTGGTATAGCTGGGTCAAGCAAAGGGGGGCAAAGGGTCCTCCAGAAGGGTTGGACTACAACTCCCATATGCCACAGCCAGCGTTCAAGGATGGTGGGCATTGCAGTCTAAACACCTGGCAGGCTGATCTTCTCTTTGAAATCGAACTCCTCTGAGATCGATGGCAGTTGACCTCTGATGTCAGCATCCTAAATGTTTATCAACCAGATGTTGGGATCAATGAACGCCAGTCCCTTGAGATGGTGGCTGGGGGTGTTCTTGGCTGGCAGAATCCAAATGAGCAGAAATGTGAAAAAAATCAAGGCTGATTTCTATAAAGACCCTTGCAGAACTTGGTGGGAAGAAGAATTCCCCCCCAACAGAGAACCACGTGTGCAGGAGGAACTTCAAATGTTAAATAATTACCTGTTCTACCCCAGAGTTGCTGGGAGTCAGGCAGCATATAAATTTAACAAATTATTATTATTAATGGTTATTCTGTCCAACCTAGAAAGTAATAGAGCAAATCTTTCCACGCTCTTTTCTTTTGACCTTGGAACATGTCTGTGATTTTCTCGGCGCTGGGATGTTTGGATGGAGAAGAACATTTGTCATCTTTCTCTTTGCTAGGACTTCTCTAAGTGTTTGCTCCTTTTATTTTCTGAGCTGGACAGATTGGGGTGGGAGAGTCCTGCTTGTTTAATTGCCTTTCTATTATTTGTAATATCATAACAGGCTTGCCAAAACGAGAGATCTCCTGTTGGCCTGAGGACATGAAAAACATCAGCTCTCTTATAGCTGGCTGTTTTTCTCATTCATTCTTGCTTCTTTTTTCACAATGATGGGAGAAATACAGGAGACTGTATCAGAGGGAAGGAAGAAGATTGCTGCATGTCCTGAAATATTTTGGAAGACTCCTTAAAAGTACCCCAATGTTAAATTTTAGTTTCACTTCATCACAATCGTGCTCTGGCTAGGGCCAGCTCTATGAATAGGTAGAGATCGATGATGACTTTTGGCCATGATTTGGGGGTGCCACATCAAAAGAATGGGTTGTTTGGAAAGAAGGAAACAACGTTCTGCTTTAGTAACTAACAAATTAAGCCACTTCTTGCAAGGAATGATAACAGGAAAGGAAGATTGACTTGCTCTTAACATTTTTTTTTTTTTAATAATTGGACAACTGTTTATATAACTCATCTTTTCCTCCTCCTTCCAGATGTGGATGTCCTTCAGAGGCTGGGCCTGGTGGGACCAAGGACTTTGGACTTGTCACACTCTGTTCCTCAGGGAGTTGTCCCCTTCAAGTTTGGAGTCATCCTCACCCAGCAGGCACGTATCAAGGTGCCCCTCAGCTCAGTTATTCCCATGCCCATTGGCCCAGACATGACTATCGTGTTAAGCCTGTGCTCCCATCGTGTCAACAGTGCCTTTTTATTCACTGTAAAGAGTAAAAGGAAGAAATTACAACTGGGTGTTCAGTTTCTTCCTAATAAGGTTGTCGTCTACGTAGGTCACAAGCGCTCTGTATATTTTGATTACAATGTTCATGATGGGCAATGGCATAACCTTGCTATTGATATCCGAAGCAAAACAGTCTCCTTGATTACCTCTTGTGGGAAAGAAAGGGTACATGCAGATTTGTATTATAAAAAAGATAAGACGTTGGATCCGGCTGGGTCTTTCCTCTTGGGAAAGCTCAATCAGCACTCAGTCCAGTTTGAAGGAGCCCTGTGCCAGTTTGATATTTATCTTTCCACCAAGGCAGCTCATGATTACTGTAAGTATCTGAAAAAACAATGCAGACAAGTGGATACCTTTCAGCCAAGCATCCTGCCCTTTTCTCCATTGCTGTCCAAAGATCCAGGAGCTTCTAAAATGACTCCAAAGCAGTTGGAACTTTCAATGATGGGCTTGATGAACCTGACCACTATGCGTCCTCCATCGACGCTCTTCAAGACCACCACTTCTCAGAGGGACAGGAGGTTGCAGGCAGCACCCACCACTGTTAGAACTCCTAAGGCACCATCTGCAACCCCAACCATAAAGATGAGGACCGTTGTGGCATTGTCTCCCTCTCGAACAGAAGCACAGCAACACACCAGTATTCTCCAGCAGACGGCCACAGTGGCACATCCGACTTCCAGAACAGCTCACCGGACTACCATCGCAGATCTAAGTGGGTCTCACTCCACTTCCAGTGTGGAGAAACCTCTTTTATCATCCCGCCCAAATGTCCTTGCCTTCCCAAACTCAACTGTGAACTTTGGCATGACTCCTGATAAGCAAGAGATTCAAAAAGCATCCAAAAAGCCAGTTAGCCAAGGACCAGCCATCAGGTCCTCTCAGTTACCAAGTACCGCAAAGCCAATGATGAAGAACAGGGGCAACTCATCAGGTAGTCATTCTCCAGTCACCACAAAGCACAAGTTGGAAAAGGTCACCAGTGGCCCTGAACCAAAGGAGGTAATGAACCTGCCAGCAGTGAAGAAATCCAGTCCTACCATTGCTGCTGTCTTGTATACCAAACCAGTGCTTGGAGATGCTTATCCTGTTTATCAAACAGATGGACAAAACTCAAATTTAACCACTCTGGCTGCTACAGATGGCTATCAGGACTTTAACCCTATGGGGCCAACCCTATTCCCATTTGTTATGGGTCTTCCAGGATGGAAAGGAGATCCAGGTCCTCCGGTAAGTAAATTTTCTTTCAATTATTGTTTGTCCAAGTGTGTAGTTGGCTGTGAATTATGGGGTTTTGCAGTTTCAACCCAACTGGACGGCACCAGGATGAGGAAGGCTGATCTAAGCCATCTGATAATGTTGGTGACAACCTTTCAAGATGTCATGCAAACAATTTTATCTTCTTATAATTCTTCCCTGTTGTTCTCTTTTAGCCCCTACTCCTCCCTCTGGAAAGCCAAATACTAGCCTTCTGAAAAACCTAGATAGCTTGGGGGATTCCTCCAACCCAAAGTAAAATAACTGAGTCAGTTCTGAGACTAGCTCCATTGCTTTGTGAAGGTTGGTTTGCCTCCTGATGCAAGCTGGAACTGCAGGGAAATGCCTGAATCTGAAGGACTAGGACATGACCCTTTCTGTATGAGTCATGAACGGGGGCTTTGGACATGATGATGCTGGTTTCTCCACAGTCTGTGGAACTTCTCCACAGCCGAGTGTGGGCTAGCCGGCCTTCCCATAGTTTTGACCTCCAGGGTATGAAGGGAGCTCAGTGGGGAAGAAAAGATTAGTGCTCCACTGGAGTCAGCTTCTTTGGCCTCTGGGATGACTAATCAGGAAGAATCTCTTTTTCTCTCTGTAGCACTTTGTTGGACGGAGAGTAGAATGACTTCTTGAGAAACTTAACTGCCTAACATTTATTCAGCCAGACAAGTGTGTTTTCAGAGTGGAAATGCTGATAATGAATTGTTCGCTGGCTGACTAAGAGCTCTGGAATTGCCTCCATGCTCTGCGGCAGGCATTTCGGAAGAATGTGTCTTTCTCAATCTTGCATGTTCTATCTTAGCTTGCCCATCTTGCTTTGATCAAGGTGGATACGGCCCGTTCTCTGTGGTGCTGGTTCATTTTGAAAGCAAGAGTTAGCAGAGCAAGGAAGGAGACCTTTTGAGAAGAAAAAAAAAAGTGAATGAAATCAAAAGTGACTTCGCTGTTCAGCCTTTGACCCTCCAGATGTTGCTGACAGTCCCAGTATACTTCCTCTTTGGCTGCTGCATATTGTAGTTTAGCAACTTCTGGAAGACTGCAGCGGTTTAGAAAATGCAGTCAAATTATGCCCCCACCTAAAAGGAATCACAAATTCCTTCTTCAACCCCACCTCCTGAATAAATAAGTTGGATCAGAAGGTAATAAATCTAGGAGAAATTCTCTGTTATCTTCTCTTAAACATCTAGAGGAACTTTGAACATTTTCCTAGGTACTTAAAACCAGACTCTGGCTTACATATCATGCTAAGTCATAATATGGTTTACTTGGTTAGTATGTATTGTCTGTGCCCATCCATTGAGGGTTATAAATCACAGCTGGTGGCTTTGCAAGGGACATGAACCCAGGCAATGATGGCTTGTTCTACAAAGCATAGTGAAGCAAACTTGTGTGTAATGTGTGATCCCAGCTTTTGTTTGCTTGCATTCACGGAGGGAAAACCCCCCATCAGACTGAATTAAATAATGCATTGAATCAAGCTCAAACAACTGAATGTTTGGCAGGAACCCTTCAGCCTCTTTGGTGGGGGTTGCTTGCTTTGGGTACCTAGTTTCTCTGGGAAGATGTTCTCAAGTGGATTGTCCAGATCTTTGAAGATAAGCAAAAAACTGTTGTTCCTCATTGCCAGAAGAAGGATGTTCTATATCCCTACTTCAAATGACAGTTGTCCGTATGCCAAGAAGGGATTTAACTGAAGAAGAAATGACTCTTGAGTTGTAGGCTTCCAACCCAAGAATCTAATAGCGGTTCTAATTCATTCTGTCAATCCGTTCAGTTTCTTGGCACCCATCCCACCCTTGCTTTGCTCCCGTGCCTTCCCCCTTCCCCTGTTGGCCTCAATCATCCATCACCAGCCCTGGGCCTCTTCTGTCTCTCACCCCATCTGTGTTTCTTCTCTACCAAGCCAGCCTCTCATTTCTTTCATTCAGCTGATGCAACCGTGATCAACGTTCTAGCTCTGATGCACTTTCTCCTCCTCCTCAGTTTGAACAGTTATGAAAATTCTGTGTCCACCATTGGCAACTCAGCCAATAGATGTGTTCAGGTGGCCAAAAGAAAAATTAGCTATGTGCACACATTTCTGTCTGCTCAACCCCTTCTTTTCACATGTCTGGGGTTCTCTTTCTCCCTGTTTCCCTACACCAGAATTTCCTCCTCGTGACCTTCAAGCGTGCAGGTACCAAGAGAGATGCAGACTCCCTTGTCTGGATTAATGTCTCCTTGCAGGGCATCCCAATGTGTGATGGTGATGTGTAGTGCTAGACTGCCAAGCTCAGCCATGCCAGAACTGGTAGGTCATGCCAGAAATCCAGCGGATGGGAAATTTTTCCTGCCACATCCCGAACTGTGGAGAGATGTGTAGGGTTGTGCTCTGGAATGAGGAGACCCTCTTGTGCCAATCTTGTTCTGCTTGTGACTTTACTCTTTTTAACCAATTTCCTGACACAGCTGAGCTCAAGTGGATTATCTAGAATGGTCCAGTGTAATTTACATGAGACAATATAGCTTTGTTCTGCATGTTGCCTTCAGTGGTAGGGCTTCCCCATATTCTGTTGCTTATCAGTTGAGTATTACAAGGATAGGATCTGCTGTCTCCTCTTTCCTCCTCCTCCTCCTCCTCCTCCTCCGCCTCCTCTATCCATTGCAACTTTAATTTTTTCTAAGCCACCTTACTGAAGGACAGGAATCTGTAAACAAAATAAATACGACGTCTGTTGCAACTTTGCTCTTTGCCTCATGTTCAGGCTTCTGGTACAGCCAGATGAGTTCATAGGATTAGTATTGGTTGAATGATCTAGAAGGACTTTATCATTTTCATCACTAAGTCAACACATTTGGATTCCATGACATATCTTTTGTAACAGCTTCCATATTGAGGTGGTTGTTTTAGTATTCTGTTCCATTGGACTAACTCTGTGGCCAACTGGCAGCCGCATAACCACATTAGCTGTGGAGATGGGCTTTGATAGCACAGCAGGTTTGAACTGGTGGCTGGATAGGGTGGTGGCCTTGGTTAAAACCTTAGGGTTTCTGTGCCTTCCCCATGGGGTAGTGCCAGATCTGTCACATGGTGCATTGAATCACCTCCTCCCAGCTACAAGGATTGGACAAGAATTGGAGGAAATCACAGGAATTGGGGGGTGAGGATTGTAGTCCAAGCTGAGTGTCAGTTGGGGGAAAGCGGTGCAAAGAAATCTTTCTAATGTGTTTCGGCTTTGTATGTGAATGCAATTCTCTTTTTCCTCCTCTTCCTCCTCCTCCTCCTCCTCCTTTTTGGCCTTTTCCTCAAATGAGACATTGGTCAGTCAAGCCTCTAAGAGTGCTGACTAACCCCTCTTACAACGCAGCCTTCCCACAGCTATTTCCAGTGCCCTGCAAGCGGGTTGTGCAATGTGAGTTGTACACCATTACCAAGCTGGGCTAAAATTGGAGTGTTGCTGAGCAATGCAAGATCACATTGGCTCCTGGCAGCATTTAGGTGAAATGGTTTCATATCACTGGCATATAAGCAAGCCTTTCCATGAATATCAGATATCCAATTTTAACATTTCCCCCCCATATGATGGATAGGGGAACTTTGAGATGTAGGTCCTGTTCCCCCGGAACAGCACTTCTTGTCAAACATCTCTTCCTGTCTTTCCACTCTTGGGTCTGGAGTTTCAAAACAGACCTTACTTAGAGGGGGGCAAATGGGGGTGTCTTTAAGCCCTTAGATGCCATGCAGTTAGTAAAAATAGACAACATAGGACTTTATGACTATATGTGGCGATGAAGTGGCCTGTGGGCATGCACACAGCTCCCAAGCGAAACATTCCTACTATGTAAATTGAGAGTTTCTGGGAGTATGTGCAAGTTAGACCTGCTTAGTTTCAGAAACTGGAGGTGGGGTGGAAATCCACTGACAGTGTCCTCAAGGTCTGGAGAACTTTCTTTTGCATTTTCAACTTCCCATTCCTCCCCAGCCCCACCAGTATGGGTCTTTGAATTCCAGTGCATGTGTGTTGGGGGGAAGTGGAAGAATAGGACCAGTGTGTCAGACTACCTTGGGAAGACCCATTGAGCCCTGCCACTGTTGATGGGTGCTGCTGTCGGTCCAGGTCATTGAAAGGGGACACAGCTGACTCTGCCTGAAACTTTTCTCCAACTCCCTGAATTAATTATCCACTTAATGCTCCTTTGCCCAGCGTTGAAACCCAGGAATGGTAGAGAGTCATTTTCATTGCCCCCAAAGTAGAGTTTGGACCCCTGAAGGAGAGCATTGGAGAGACGGACTATATGGTCTGGACAAGGATTTTATTGCTGTGACAGTCAAGAGCTCCACCAAGCCATGGTTGGTGAACTAAAGAGGAAGGATGATGGCTTGAAAACAGGCACTCGCTGCTTTCTTCCCAGCCAAACGTTTTTCACACGCACGTAAGGGTTAAACAAGAACAGGGGGATGGAATTTGGAACCCGAATATGCAGGAAAATTGTACTCTGCTTCTTGGTCTCAAGCTGAATGCCTAGAGGGCCTTGTTTTGGAGGCTGGTCCACCAATGGCAGTTGATTCTATTCCTGCTCAAAAGTCGGAATGCAGAGTCATTGGCTGCAAAGGAAACATCTATGGTTCATCCTTGTTCCAAACCAGAGTACTGGCTTTAAATTCCTGCAATCCACAAGAGGCATGTTTAAGCCTTGGCTGGTTGTCACCACAATGGTCAGCAGGATAAGTCATTCTTGATGCTTCCAGCAAACAGAAGAGCTGATTCTTTGACCCAATTGGAGTCCAAGTGCTTAGGAAATAGAACAGCTGGGATGATAGACAGATGAACCTTCTTTAGTGTGTGTATGGTGGATAGTGGAATTAAAATCCTCTTGGTATTTTTTTCCATTAGGCACTTTCCTTTTGTTTAGGATTACAACTTCTTACAGTAGGTAGAGGGAGGAAGTGTCTTTACAGATGTGGCTGAACTTCAGCTCCCATCAGTCCTGGTGACGTAGGCTTCCAAGCCAATCAGGAGGCTTCAGTGACAACAAATGTCAGTCCGTATCAAGTCCTGGGCCATTTGACAAACCTGACCTGATCTCTCCAGATATCGATTTACACCACTTTTCTTTACCCCCTAACTTGGCCATCACTACTTGTGGATGATGGGATTTGTACTCTAGTATCCTGGAGATCAGTGTTGGGAAGGGCAAATGCAGAGGCGCTTGGGTTTCTAGCTGCTGTAGGAATGAGAATGGGAAATTCATCAGAAGTTGCTGAAAAGTTTTGAACCCGGGACCAGGGAACTTTTCTTGCCTGAGCAAGACAATGACTGGCTTAGCTAAGCCCACTTGTTAATTTTGGCCCCCCACACACCTGCTGCCTTGAAGATTGCAGCCACTTTTAGAAGTGAAGTCCACTTTTGGTAAAAGCTGCATGGTCTCTCTGGAGATGTCAGGGCCAGCTTCCAAGCATTCTTGAGTCTTCTGGTCTCCCTCACTCTGTCTCTTCTCTTACAAAGGAAAAATACCATCATTCACAATGAGCTACTTGATCATCAATCTTTCAAGAGACACCTTAGTTTATTCTCAGCGCTGAGGCTGCCAAAAGAGTAGAGGAGAAAATTCAAGAGTAATTAAGACTCCAGTAGTTTTTCAGGAGATTTGGACATTCTGGTGCAGCTGGAAAACCTAAATCTGAAGAATTTAACTCTTTGACCTCGGACATCCTTAAACCTTCAGATGTGTAAATTTTTAAGCTAGCCTTGAACTGCTCCCCAAACTGTGCAGATAAATAGCTGGGGAATCACGTCACTTGGAGATGGATTATTCTCCAGCCATGCGAATCGTGAAAGGGTCAGCTCTGCTCTTCCACATTTTCCTGTCTGCTTGTTAAACCAGGGAGTGGAGACAGTTGAGTGTCAGAACAACATATACAACCAGGCATTCAGCTTGGGAAGTGTTACTGGAAGACAGTATGTCATAACTCCCATCTGGCTTTTCCACCAATGCAGAGAGTTGCATCTCGCGCTGCTTTCCCACTGGATGTTCACTTGGGGCATAGAGACAGTGGTGCAGTGAAGACATTGTAGGAAGGGTAGTGGTGGTGCAATGCACTAATTTTAGGATCGATGAGTCCTTCACAATATCACTTCCCTTCTGCCCCTTTGAATGTTCTGCCTCTCATTCTGCTGTGTTGGAGTGCCAAACTGGTGCCCCAGAGTCTGACTGTACAGCACCACTTCGTAGATAGAAGCAATGGACCCTTTGTTCTCATATTACTTGATGTAGAGTTCTGTTTTGAGACTAACTTGCCATTGATCGGGCCACGTTGGATACAGAACAGATGCTTGCGTTGGTGAGCTAAGGTTGGGAGTGCAGCTGTCAGAATTCGGGACTGTGGATATTGCAATTCCAAAACTGGGTGAAGGTGGATCAGACAAGGCTGATTTTAGAGCTGTAGTCCTGGGAAGCCATGCGCTCATGTCTGTTTTAATGCTAAGCAAATTGTATTTTCCTTCCTTCCTTCCTTCCTTCCTTCCTTCCTTCCTTCCTTCCTTCCTAGGGTCCCCCTGGTCTGCCTGGGATCCTGGGCCTTCCTGGCAAGCGAGGACCACGGGTAAGTCAAAGATCCATGGGAAATGGAGAGGAGAAAGGGGAGGTGGAACAGGGACCATATCCTCAGGTCAAGAGGACGTCGAGCTTCCCATCTCTGCAGCACCCTGCACTTTTGGCTATGGAATGTTTTGCAGAGTCAGAAAGGCAGGCATGAAGGGGAAGGAACAGTTGAGTGTGTATATGAAAAAGGCTCTTTCTTGCTGGCATTTTCCAGCCATCCCAGATGAGAATTCTGGGTTTGGTAGCCCAACGCCTGGCCAAGGTGAGATTGGGAAAGGTGGCTGTTTATTTCACTTGCCCTCAAAGGAGTTGCTCCTTCTCCAGCCAGCCTGAGGTCAAGGTGAGGTTCCTAAAGCAAAAAGAGAAAAGCTACTCCTTGCCTTCCAGCTGCCTTGTCCAACCTCTCCAAATTCCTGTCCAAATCCAGCGGCAAAGGAGCAGCTGGCTGTTTCTTGATAAAGACTCCAGAAATAGAACAAGAATGGCAAATGGCACACAATTAGGATTTTTTTCCTGGGTGTTGGAGACATCAAATCCACAAAGCGTTTAAAAAGGGTAGGTAAAAAAATGAAGGACCTTTTTTTGACACGAGGGAGGTAGACTTTGTTTGTCTGCTCCTGTCGGCTGGCTGTTGCATCTCTCTGGTGGCATTCCGTCCAGATCGTGAGCTCCAGCACTTTTGGACAATTTTCCCTTTCCTCCTTTTCCTAGTGAACAAAACCCTGTGGGATTGTCCTCTTTCTTCTTTTTTTGAAGCAGCTGTTGCTTCTCTATCCACTTGGTGTCCAGTGGCATCTTGAGACAAAGCTTTCAGGGCACAGATTGCAACACCAGTTTTTAAATGGTGGTTTTCATCCACTGTGTTGTCGACCTGCTAAAGCCAGTGTTAGGTCAGGGACAGTCTTCCATCAGACCCTACCCCAGTCTTGCCCAGATGTGTGGACCGCTACTCCCATCATGAAATGGAGTTCCAGTGTTGGAGGCCTCCCTCTTGTCTAGATGGTGCCTTTTGGGCAGCACGTCAGCACGCACAGTCCTGCAGTTGGAAATTAAGGGGCAGTGCTCCCATACCTAGGAAAATAGAAATTGCAGTGGCATAACCTATGGCCCTTTATGGAGAAGAAGAGTTTCTTCCATGCTTGGGAACTGCACTTCTTTTAACCTTAGATCACCTTCTGAAATCCACTGCCGCCAGGTTGGCTGAGGACAGCAGTTCCCATGCAATTGAGGTTACCAGGTTGCAGAAGATAGGGCTGAGGTCACAAGCTTGCTGCAAGTTCAGCACATCTTCATCCAGATTTTGCCTTTTTTTTAGGGACCTCCTGGCCCCCATGGAAACCCTGGCCGCCCTGGACCACCTGGTGCAAAGGTAAGGAAGAAAACATTTGGGTGGAGTAAGTAGACCTGAGTATCTGCTACAGTATTGCTAATGAAGAGCAAATGCTCCGGTTCCAATTTTGAGGTGGGGTGTAAAATGGTTATTGTCCAGATAGTCTGCTGCTCTGCTTCCATCTCGACATGAATAAGACATTTATGATGAGATCAATACAAGAGAAGAACAGTCTATCCATGGATGCTGCAGGTTCTCCATCTCTGGAAGTTCTTAAAAGGCTGGTCAGTTGCGCATGATGTTGGTTCAGTTGGTTTTCCTGCACATTGCAGAGGGTTGGGCTAGATGACCAACTCCACTTTCAACTCCACAATTCTAGGATTTGTTTAAGAACAGCTGAGCGGGTTGCTTCTGCCAACAAAGTAGAAGCAAATTTGGGACAGAGGACATGAAAGCCATATTTTATGGTCTAGCTGCTTTCCTTCCTTCCTGTTCCATTCCCAGTCTTTTCTTCCTCCCCTCCCTTCTTCCTTTCCCTCTAACTGTGTGATTTCTTCAATGCTCTTGATTTTGGAAAAAGATTTCCACTAATCTGGCTTCCTGCCACTGGCCTGATTAAAAATTAGGCGCTAGAGAGATGTGTTGGCAGCTAAAAGCTGTGCTGCATTTAAAGGCACAGTTACGGAGAAGCCATTAAAAAAACCCAGCTCTCTAAACTCTTGCATTTGTATTTATGTCTTTGGCAAGGACTTCCAGATCGTGCTTTTTCATGCAGTTTATTTTGTAAAGTATCATGTCGAAAATCAAAAGCTTTAAGCTTCACTCCTGGCTCTGCAAATGCCACCTGGCATTTCTCAAAAAAGGGGAGAGGTGTGTGACGTATGTGTTAACCTGCTGGTTTTGGTAACCAGTCTTAATGGAAAAAGACAGCTAACATGAAAAATAAGCTCCCCCCCCCCTTTTGGATCTAGGAGAAAGTGGGAGTGGGGGATATATTATCTTTGCCAGTTCTATTTCACCTGGGGCCAACAACTGGGACATCAAAATGATTTAAATTTAAAGAGAGGCATTGGAGGGAAGGGAAAAGCAGGAAGAAGGATTTTATCATTCGATCTTGAAATACATATCTATTTATTCCTGAACTAGAGAGGTTAGGAACAGTGCATTGTCCACTCAGGTTGGAGAGGCAGCCTTGAAGTCCACCCCACAAACCAGGTCTTATTAAACTGGGTTATCATCAGCCCATCCTTAGTTGGAGGTGATGGAAACCATGAGGGCATGATAGCTGTAAGCTGGGCATGCAGGCTGAAATCCTTCAGAAGTGCCAGGTTGCAGATGTCACTGTTGGGTGAACATCTGTCTATGAAATGGGCGCGTGTCTATTGCACATTTCACCCAGGTTGAACTTCCTAGTATGGTCACTGCATTGACTGTGGGTTGTATCTGGGTCTGCTTTGAATGCAGCACCCAGGAGACTGGTAGGAAACTCCTGTTGGGGAAGAGTTTTCTTTTGGGGGGGGATTCTTTTTATTGTGGTGGTTTAGATCTTTGCTAGGCGCCTGGCTCCCATGTCTGGTTGCATTTCGTAGCCCCACTTCCAAACTGCTCGGCTGTCATGGGTGTCTCTCTCTCGTCTCCATTGACTTTTCTCGCAGCTTTGTGTCCAGGGGGTTTCATGCAGCGCCTGAGTTTTAAATTGGAACATCTGCTGGAGTCTGAGATGGGCTTTCCTGCTGATGAGTTGTGGGGAAGAAAGCACTTTGCTTCTGGATAGGCCCACCGAGCAGGGAAGGTCCACCTGGGGGATGCAAACTTCTCTGCTACTGGGAAAGCAGCAGCTGCAGGAACAAAATTTATGATTCTTCTGTAGATGCTGCAAGTCAGTCCACCAGATCTTACTTGGCTCTTTGGCGACTGCGGAGTACGAGGTTTTAAACAAACCTTGGAATTAGTGTGTTTCAGATTCCCTAGTTCCTTACTTTTGCAGAGGAAGACAATTCTCCCGGGAAACACCAGGGGGTTGGGAGAATGTCTTTTTTAGAAGCTTGGATGTTACTTTGAGGACACAAGTAGGAGCCTTCTCAAGAGAAAGTGGAATACATTGCATGAAAACAAAGCAGTGTGATTTTGTAGCAAATAAGTATTGCTCAGCAGCATGGTTAGCTGAGACCCCAATGCAAGCAAATAAAAAGAAAATTTAACTTAGCCCAAAGTTCTTTGTTTGGTTTGAGGTGGAAATACTCTAGAAGGTTAAGTCACCCTTGTCTGCTAAAGGCATGAAAGAATAAAGAACCAATTTCCATTCCATAAAGTGGAGACACCTGGGAAAACCCCCATCATGATTGAAGTAATCATTCCCCAGTTTGGTGTGCTCCAAAGGGTTGGATTATCAGTCCTGTTGCCCTGGTAGGTTTTTTTTATTGAAGATGGTGGTCCATTTCGGGACTTCAGAAAAACACCCCAAATTTCATCTTGGAAACTTAACTGGAAGCTGATGTGGCCAATTAGTTTTATAAGCAAAGTGCTCAGCTGCCCTTACAGAACAGATGTTGTTTCTTCACATCCAGCCTTTGGTTCTGGGGAAAAATGACCCACCAAAGATGCTTTATAGCAACTAATGTGAGAAGAATCATCACACATGCTTTTTTAGGACTCCAGACTCCAGTGCTCCTTAAACTAGCTTCCCCAAAGGGAGAGGATCCCTGGAGATCCATACGGATCTGGATGGGTTTTGCAAATGTCTCCCTTCCCAGGACCCCTCCCTCCCCATCTTTGAACATTTTCCTGCTGTTTCTGGATCCAGTCTAGCCAGTAATTTGGTGCCACTGAACAGAGGTCTGCCTTTGGCAATAGTTGCAGAGTGGAATTATCAGCCTGGCTTCATTTAGTGCTTGGCCCTGCTGGTCCATCTTGATTCAGAAATTGGGCAGTCGTGTCTGTGCCGAATCCCCAGGGGTCTTGGCAGAAGAAGTCTGCCAAGAATTTTCTTCAGCTAACTGATCTTCACTTGGCCTGGATTACTCTGTATGTGTGCGTGCATGTGTGACTGTATAAAGAGCAGTATGCACTGATAAGAATGGAAGAATATGTGGGAAAGGGAGGGAAATATGAACCAAGGGCAAACTAATATGGCATGCAGCTTGTTCTCTCTCCCACCACCCACTGCTGGAGGAACTGCCAACCTTGACTGATGCCCTCAAGAAGAGCCAGACCACGTTCATGTGGAATGCGAGAACATCAGTTAATCTTGCGGTTGTAAACTAGGAAGTTAAAAAAACACCACCACCCAAAGAAACACCAAAAGCACCAGAAGTCTGGTGGCTTATGAAAGTTATGCCTTTTAATAAACTTTGTTAGGCTGAAAAGGTGCTCCTCAACTCTTGTTGACTTGGGTTACTGTAGACTAATGCAATTTTCTCTAGTGACTGGAGAGGATCCAACAACCGTGCTATGATTTCTAAAGTTAGTAGCCTGTAGTGAGTCATTGGTTTCTCACACTCAGGTGAGTCCCCAGATTAAATAGATCTCATATAGAATGGTGACCAAAGACATGTAGGCCTCTATAGAGACTCCAAATACAGGAGAGAATACCAAAGGATGCAGGACCACCAGAAGGGAGACATGAGGATCCCTCAGCTGCAGAAGCTAACTGCAGAAAGAGAAGTCATCACTATACCTCCTTGAATCAGTTGTCCTTCACTAAATACATACATTCTGCAAGGATCATGGGAACCAGTTTGGTCTGGTGGTCAAAGCATTGGACTAGGAGTAGGAGACCTGAGTTCTAGTCCTGCCTTAAGCATGCTAGCCAGGCGTGTGAGTTTGAGCCAGCCACTTTCTCTCAGCTCTAGGAAGAAGGCAAGGGCAAACCGCTTCCTAAAAATGTTACCTAGAAAATTGCATGGACTTGACCTTGTAGTTGCCAGGAAACAAGGCTGATTCAAAGGCCAAAAAAAAAAAAAAAAAAAATTGGAGTCATCAACAGAACATTGGCACAGCTATAAAGAATCCTACAATTAGATGAACGCATGATACTTTGGTCACATGTTCTAAAGTAAACTACAATGATAAAGTTAACTACTAAAACATGCTTAACTCAATTTAGTCTTTCATCCCTCCACGTTGAAGAAGGCAACAGTAACCCATTCCATATTGTTGCCAAGAAAACCTGATGAGTCCATGAAGTCACCAGGAGTTTATTTGATGGACTTCACTTTTTTGGCTAAACAGAGAGAGGGAGAGAAAGGGAAAAAAGTCTTCCCAAGTATAGAAGAGAGCCTGGCATAATTGGCACCGTGCCCAAGACCTAGACAGCTTCCAAAGGCCTATTTAAAAGTTTTAAGTGTTTAAAATTTACGTTATAAAGGCCTCTATATTATGGGACCTATATATGTATAAGGTGCAAATAATTAACTGTAGAGCTCTCTTGGAGCCAAGAATGATGAGAGAACCTAATTGTAATCCAACGTTGGCAGAGAAACAGACAAACCAACGTTGCTGAGCCAAAAATGTTGCTTCTGTTGCTCTTCCTCCCTTCAGTTCCTCTTGAGGGAATGAAGACTGGAATGAATGCTGATAGGTGACATCTGATAGAAGCTGTGCTGTCTCCTAACCTGAGTGAATTCTGCTTCCTGTATCTCTTTAGACCAGTGTTTCTCAACCTTGGGAACTTTAAGATGTGTGGACTTCAACTCTCAGGATTCCCATGCTGGCTGGGGAATCCTGGGAGTTGAAGTCCACACATCTTAAAGTTGCCAAGGTTGAGAAACACTGCTTTAGACTGCTGATTCCTTCACTTCGTGAAAAAAAAAATCTAAAATCTAAGAAATATGTATGCACTCTTTCTGGAAGCCACTGTAGGCCCTACAACTCATTTGTCCAGCTTGGTCTACTGATAGGACCAACATGTTAGAAAACATCTTCCAGTTGCTCAAACTCTCTTGTAGTTAGTCCCCAGACAAACATCTCTGTATTCTTTTGCAGTGGAACTAAGTTTTGTTCTGTGTTTTCAGGGCCAGAAAGGGGATCCTGGACTATCACCTGGAAAAGCATGGAATGGTCAGAAGGTAAACTGGCCCTCAGTCTTGTTTTAAGCATGGCTACAGTGTGGGACAAGTGCCCTAGGTCATGAGGATTTTGCATGCCTCCTCCCCAGTTCTCAATGAACTAGGAAAAATCAGAAGTATTTATGATAGTTAACTTGATTTATATGCTGTCAGACTGTTCCAAACTATCCAGTCCTCAGTGGAAATGGAATAAAATTCTGCTTCTCTTTTGACCTTCTGAATGTGCCAGAAACTCAGAAAAGAGGAGAAGGTCCTTGGCAATGGTAGACAAACAGCAGATTAGCTAACATTTATAGAGCCATGCTTAAACAGTCTCCAGGGATTAGTGTGGGGTGGGAATGCTCCTGGAAATTATCTGACATTAGTTTATGATGTTTTTAATCCTCCCAATGGCAGAAGTTTTATGTTGTTACCTTGTACAAAAATATCAAAAGAGGAAAGCCAGTCTGTATATTGTACAAGGAAAATCAGTGCACACAAATGCCTAGAAGCCATCTTCCTGATGTAATATGGGTAGCAAACATGTCAAAATTGAATGGCTAAAAGGAGCAGCTCAGTTGGCTTTGCAATCACAATCCCTCACTCTCTTCCTTATTACCACGGTGTCTCTGAGATGATCTTTGCAGTCGTGAAGATTAGACATTTGAAATTCATTCATCCTATGGTTTCTGGTGGCCAGACCAAATAAAAACCAGTCATTCTTCTGGTTACAGGGCGATGAGGGCTTACCTGGGTTGACAGGACTTCCTGGATCACCTGGTAGGAAGGTAAGAACTTTTTGTTCTGGGTTGGATCCTGCTGGGCAGTTCTCCTGAGATAGACTGGAGATGGGGCCAAGTGATGTTTTTGCCCTTGAACCCAAGAACTGCCAGAGAAAAGCAGCAATTCTTTAGCCTTGAACTCTGGGGCTTCATCTTTCTCAAGGACAATTTCAGTAGATGCTCCAGCTGTTTCATCATTATGTTGCAGGAACACTGACTGGTTGGAAATATTATTCCACCTCTACAATGGAGCCTATGTTCTGTACCTTTGGCCCAACTTTACAGGATAGGCCCCAGAACAAGGGTGTAGATCCTGTAGTACCTACATAGAGATTGTTGAATGTCAACTTCCAACTGCTTCACTGGATGGTGGGAGTTGTAGTTCAGTAGCATCAACAGGAGAACCAGTTGTCCACCCTGTTATAGAAGCTAAATCAGTAATTGTTGTAAAAGGTTCATAGGAAGGGCAGAGGTCACTGCACAGACTCCTAAACTGAGAGAGAGAAAGAGAGAGAGAGAGAGAGAAACAGAAAGAAAGAGTGTGGAAATTTGGGAGTAGAAGATTGTAACTTCTCGGTTGGCATTGCCCTACTGCAAACACCTTTAGTTTAGAAAAGCTTCTCTGTTTTCCTATATGTGTTTTGGAAGCCAGAGTGAGTAAAAGCCCAAAGTGATTGGAACTAATGTTCTTTGGAAGAAGGCTAGAAACGGGCCTCCTGTCTTACGAAGCAATCTCAGAAGTGTTGCGTGGCAAGGCAGGAGCAGTGTTGGGTCATGTTTTGGCATAACTGGACCTCTGCCAAGGCCCACGTCCCCCTAGCTCATGAGTTGGCAGTGCATGTATTTCCTGCTGCTGCTGCTGCTGAGACACAAGTCCATTTTTCCTCCAGCTCTTTGAGTTTTATGAGACAATGGAAACAGAGAGAAGGAAAAGCTGCACACTCTGTGCCACAGTTCACACCAGGAGTCTGCCCTGTGACTTCTTCAGACATTTGTTCCAGCCAGGAATTTACCCACAGTGCTTTTTGCCCCTTGAGAAGGGTATATGAAACAGCTGACCAAACCATGCAAAGATGTCTTCAAAACAGACAGCAATTTCAGCAGCTGCTTTTGCAGCCCTTTCTGGGGGCGGTTGGTCGGTCTGTCCTTTCAATAGTCATCCTTCAAAATGGTGCTAATCCTCACACCTCTGGAGAAGGTTCTCCAATGAAGTTGCACGTGGGCTGTTGGGTGTGAACCACCTAAAAATGGATCAAAGTTGCCATTGCATCTGGTATGCAGAATTGTCCCTGCTGATGTAGCCCAGAATAGTTCAGTTATGAGTCTGGCCCTGAAGAACCCAGTGGTGTCTATAACAAAGTTGCTATGTAGGAATCTACAATAGGTTTTTCCCTGGTTTGAGGCGCCTGACTCTTTTTGTATTGTCAAAACTGTAAAGTACTTTTTTGGACCTTGATCAACTCCTGGAAAGTTTTCAGCTCACCATTAAACAAGGCTGTGTTTGCGGTCTTTTGTCCTTGGCGGGTGTACAGAGCTGTTCGCCTTGGTCATCATTTCCTCCCTTCTTTTCTCTCTGGTCTGTCACTCTGGACATCAGCTGGAGGTTAAGCCTGCCACCTGAGATGGAGATTAGTTCTGTAAAGTGTCCTCCCCTACCAAGAGAAGGCTCATTTGTGATTGACAGCCCTGGATTCTCTGGAAGCTTGTGAAAGACAGTGAACCCAGATGGTTGTGTTTTTCCTGTCTCTTGCCATTTCTAGCTCTGCTTGAAGAGACTCCCCCATGGAGACCCTTGGGAATGTCTATCAGCATTGCTTGAAACCTGGTTTGCCCTCCCCCTTTCATCACGGTCCCATCTTTCTTTGGCAACACACGGCTGCCGTTGCTTGTTAATTTAAAAAAAATGCATGGTTAAATCAAGCAGCCTAGGGGACAGTCAAGTGTGCCTAAAGTTTTTCAAGACCATCTGAACAATTTGTGGGACAGGTATGTGGATGGACAAGAGGTGGGTGGTTTGGTTGGGGGAGCAAAATACTGCAATTTCAACAAATCAAGCTTGGCATTGACTTTAGGGTCAACTTAGGGAATCTTCTGCTAAGGTGGAATTGGGCTCTGGAAATGTGGGGGCGAGGTTAGCAAAATCTACATTGCTTCAACCAGATGTGCTGTGTTTCTATCCTTAGCAATGTACGAAGCCACATGCCGAATTAGACAACTGGCCTATCCAATGGCAGAATGATCTATTCTGACTGACAGCTGGCCCATCTTCCATGCATAAAGAAAGAATCTGGCACATAACGAGGGCTATGCTTCTGTTCATACATTTCCTATGCTGCTTACGAGGACAAAGCCATGTGCAGCGTACCTGTGGAAGGAATCACCAACGTATTTGATGGGAATTTTTTAGTAGTGCAAGCTGGCAGAAAAACATAGTTTGGTACATGAGCTCCATCACTTTTCCCTAAATAATATTTGTTTGTTTATTCTTTTGAACAGGGACAGAAAGGATATCTGGGTCCAACCGGCCATCCTGGAGACCCGGTGAGTGTGTGTCCCAGTTTTCAGATTTTCATAAATCTAGGATGGGATGCCCAGCTCACAGCTGGCTCAGAAGTGAACTGTCTTCTGCTCTCTGACTCAGAATTGGGAATAGCTCAGTGATTCTTGAGGTGGTCCAAATTTCCTACTGAAATAGGCAGATGCACCTCTGTTGAGCTGATACAAGAAGGTCATTGCAAGTGTAATACTATGTGTACTAGCCTAGGTGAAAGTCCCTTGAAGTTCATTGGGGTGTAATTTTGCGAAGAGATGCTGTGAAAAGGGAGCTCTCACAACAGAGGCAATCATAGCTGCATGCCTTCAAAGAACTGAGCTTCCAGGACAAGAGGATAATTTCAATGATCTGAGCAAAGTGGGGAGAAGTCAGGGAGATCCGTGAGAAGCATGGGATAGGAATTGCCTGGACCATGGGAAAAAAGGCAGGAAAGATAACCAGGATGGAAATCAAGGAAAATTGGATGATGCTGGCCTTGAGAAAAGACTGAAGGCAGATCCCTGAAAAGATATCACACAGAAGAAGGCCGTGATCTGTTCTTTCTCATCCCAGAGGGCAGGATCCAGAATATTAGATTTTAAGTTGCAGGAAGGCAGACTCCAGTTGGGATAAGCTTCTTAATGGTAAGAGCTGTTCAGTAGTAGAACGCATGACTTTGGGGAATGTGGGATTCTCTGGATTTGTTCAAGTTCTCAGGGAGGATTCAATTTGAATGAAAAAGCAGGAAATTAGGTTCAGTAGTCCAAATGTCCTCTTTTAGCTGGACCTTTCCCATGGTTCTGTTTCTCTGCACACTCCCAATGTTTTCAGCTTCAGCTGCTTTGTCCCTTCATCTTAAGAGGAGGCCTGGCCTTGGCTGAAAAGCCACCGGGGTAAATGGTCCCTTTCAAACCTATGTAATTCCATGCTTCTAAGATTGGTGGCTAACATCTCAAGAACTTGCTCTCCATTTCTCAAAAAAGTTAAACTTGTGCATAAAATCCCCTTTAGGGGAACTAGCGAGCAGGAAGTTGGGAAGCCACTCAGCTAGGCTGATGAAAATGAAGGTGGGTGGGATCCCTTGGGCTGTTGTGTTCAGACAGAGGCCACTCAGCCATCTGTCAGGGAGGTTTTAACTGTAATTCTTGCATCGAGCAGGAAGTTCCATGGCTTCAGTCCAGTTCTAGGATTCTGTGCCTTCCAAACACGCTTCCTTCCAAGAATTGAAGGACTTCTTCTGCCCCATGAAGCAAAGTCCAGGGAAGATCAAAAGAATCTCTCCCTTTTCCTTTGGGCAACGAAGAGGTTGCAAATGTTGGTCTCTTGGGGCACCCAGAGCCACCCACCCAGCTGAGTGGATGGGAGATTGTTGCATGAGAAATTGCCCTGCAACAGATCTAAATCTCTGGTTGTATTCTCTGAATCAGTGCAACCCTTTTGGATCATCCTTTGGCTTCAGTGTCAAAGGGCTGTTGCCTCAAAAGTGGGGAGACCAAAGGTAGCTTCTCACTGCTTAAAAAAAAAAAATGACATAGCATTGGGGGGAGAGCCTTAGGTTTATCTTAGCTTCTTCTCTCTCTCCCTTAAATTTTCGGCTGGAAACATTCAGCTGTCGTGGCTGAAATGACGAGGCTGTAATTTAATTTTCCCTGATGCTTGCCTCTCCCTTTTTCTGTTTGGATAAGTGTGATGTTTATAGGATTTTTCTTTTCTTTTTTTAAAGATGCTTAATAAACTATAGAGTTTATGGGGGGTTGTTGCTGAATTTGCTCAAAATGAACGTTGCGGAGCACAAAGGCTGAGAATAAAATGTCCTTGCTGGATATAATTTCCTCCTTCTCTTCTAAGCAATGTGTCATTTTCCAAGGATAGGGCCAGCAGGATAGTCCCACAATCCCTTTGTTGCTACACAAGATAATTCATGAAATGTGCCAGGTGAGTCTGGCATAGCCCAAAATGTCCTACTTTCACAAATAAATGGGGGACTAGTAGAAGATCACAATTTACCTAAATCGCCCCCAACTCAACCCCATCAGATAAAGACTCAACATTTCCTGTTTGTTTGAACGGTTTGCATCAAACGGAAAATGGAGGGGTGGGTAGGAATAGCATGCTTTGTAAAAGGGCATGGTGAGCTGGCTGGCATGCCTCTTTATGGCAAAGCTCCCACCTTCCATACTAATGCTTTAGCATCACCCTTCCTTCCCTTCTGGTCTTCTCTCTGATTTGGTCCGCCCCCCTCTTTGTACAGAAAGCAAGGCCATCAATGGAAGCTGTGTTGTAGCAAAGCTCTGGGTTCAAATCACGAGGAGTCTCGCTGTCAAATTCGGTGGGGGGAGAAGGGGGCCTGCAGAACAGTGCAGCGGGAAACACAGGAGGCTCTGCTCTCTTAATGGGGTGGATGGAAAAACTGCCCGCTCTCAACTGAAGTCTCAGGTCTTCACCAGCACGTCAGCCGTCTTGCCAAGACAGTTGGATTTATGAACTGGGCTTAATTCTTCCCATTCTCCCTCCTCCCCCCCTTCTTTTGTCTTTTAATTTTGGACAGGGTGAACGAGGAGCCGACGGGAATCCAGGAGCCAAAGGTTATCCTGGCAGGCAGGTGCAGTAAATCTTTCGTTGTGCTGAACGCAGCACAGGGTGGGGGGAAAGGATGGTAGGTGACTTGGATCCTATCAGGAGGGGTTTGCAGTTGCCCCCTCCTTTCTTCTCTGCATGGGGAAAGCTAGCATGTCAGGGAGGTGGCCTTCCAACCCTGAGCATCTTCCTAAGATGCTCTTCTTCTGGGAACGGGCTGATACGCATTTGATCAGGTGAGTTCCTGTCTCACACCAAATTCCTGAATCTTGGATGTATTATATCATCTTTCTGTCTTTTACAAGCTTTTAAATGTCTTTGGGACTTGGGATGGCCCCTTTGGTTAATGCATTGTGGGCGAACGTGTCAATGTGAGAAGAAGGAACCATTTCTAGCAACTTCTCTCGAGTCAGGGCAGAGCCCGTTCGATGCATTTTTCTCAGCCTGAATGGAAAAAAGTTTGTGTGTGTGTGTCTGTCTATGAGTAAGCCTCCTTTCACATGTGGGAGAGACAATGTCAAGTCAAGATTTGGTGAAAGACAGGCAGCCATGGAAATCTGCCGCAGATTTTTCTAAAAAAAAGGAAGGATAATTTCACAGCGGCCAAAATACTGAGCGGATTCTTCTCGCCTGGAAAAGGAGGATGGTGAAATCCTGCCTTAGATTTAAAAGAAAGAACCAAGATTTTTTTAAAATTTGTCATTCCCCTAAAGTTTTCACCCTTGTGGATTCTGCCAGAGGGCGATCCTTCAGGATCAACAGGTTGGGGAAGGTAAATCTATTCTCTGCCTGGCTGGGGAGTGCCCATCTCAGCTGCAATGGGAATATATTTCAATGCACCAGTTTGTCCATTGTGACATCCTTGCAGGGCGTTTCTCTTTGCCTTTTCTTTGACCTAGGGGTGGAATTGCCACTTGGCCAGGTGAGATGGGGCCTGGGATGAATTTATCTGTTTCTTGGTTCTTTGCTTTTCCCCCCTGCTCAGGGCAAACCGTTACGCCTTTCTCTAAAAACCAGACCCAATGTGCAACGAAATGTGGTGAGCTCTCATTTATGAAAAACGCACGGGGGAAAAAAAATAGACAGTCTTTCTAGATCTGTCACTGTCTCTCCAGCAGAGGCTAGCCAGATGCTTCTGACATTCGCTCAGCCAGGACTCACGAGCAAAGAATCAGGTTGGACGTAAACCTTTACAGCTCTTCCAAGTTGGGAGGAGAGCCAACTGGAAGCTGTGCGGGTGGACCCAACGCGGTAGTTTAGAAACGATGTCAGCATGGCAGCTCCATACCCAATAGCCCTACCCCCTGAGAAAGCAAGGCTTAGCTTGTGCCTTCCGGTTCTGGATCCAGGGGCTTCCACCCTCTGCCAGACAGGGAACGTCTCATCCAGCTTCCAGTTCAGCTCCCAATAAAGGCGACTGATAAATGTGTCAGGTGTTGGCTGGAGGTTTAATGGTGTGTCTGCATGTGCAAGGAAGAGAGCTGATGATTTCTAACCTGTTTGATCCTGGCAGTGGGGCTGCCCTTTTGGACTTCCCTACACCTTCTCCTCCGGTCACAGGGCAGCTGTTTTGGACTGCAGTTGGAACCAACGCCTGGGTCTCTTTGAAAACACAAACAGATTTTTTGCAGCGTCATCTCCCTCCAACAATTAGCTGATTTGTATGAGGATGCCTATTTTCATTATTATTTCTCTCCCCCCCCTTTTTTTTTTTGAAATTCCTTTCTAGCTCTTCCTTGGCCTGCCTCCCAACTCACAGCAGTGTGCCCCCTTCCCCTGGGCCTTGCTCCTCTTTGCAAAGATGCCCCAAGTCTGACCATCTCCAAATTAATCTGCCTTTTCTCTGTTTCTCTCTTCCCTCTTGTGTTTTAGGGATTACCTGGACCTATAGGGGAACCTGGACCAAAAGGGAGCCGGGTAAGTCAGTGAGAATGTCTTTCCTTTGCCAGTTTGGGGCCAGCTTCTGCGTTTTGAGTTTGGAGCTGCAAGCCCTTGAGAACAGCTGCTCTGTGCTCTTCCTGTCTTTTAATGGCAATGCGGTGGAAGAGATCAGACCGGGGGCAAGAAAAGGGGAGGAGGGGGGCTTAGCTCATTCTCTGTCCCCTAGTAAGCTCACCTCTTTCTCCAGACATCAGTCTGACTTTGGACAAACCAACTTGGGTCTCAGGGCTAGGATAAGCAGAGCACACATGGACTTCCCTGCTCGGTTTGTCCCCAAACGTCCCCAAACTGCTTGTCTTTACAAAAAATCAGCCTTTTTGGTGTGTATGCTTAAAAAAAAAAATCCATCAGGGGTATGAGAAGCTGCATTTTGATCTTAACCCAAGGAACAAGTCCCCATCCCACGTGGAAGCAGAGAGGAACACAATGTGGAGAGCAAAGCTGCACAAGTAATGCTCGCCCTGGATTTCTCTGTTTATGTTTCCAGCCTTTTGACCCTTCTCATATTTTTTAACCCTTCCAACAGCTCTCCTGACTATCTTTTGCATTCCTACAACCCTCTTGCCAAATAGGGGAAGCTGAGCAAGAGTGACAGGCGGGTCAGTAGCACTAAGGATAGTCCACGCTCTGACGGTTGCTCCCTCTGAAGGTGCCAAAGGAGGTTTTGTTCCACCCCCTTTCGCAATGCTTAAAATTGCTCCTCGGGCCTGGAATGAAGTACAGTTGGAACGGCTCTGCAAGCTGCTGTCAGGAGCCATTTACAAGTTCTGGGGAGATCCGTACAATCTTCATCTCAACAGAAACACTTTCCTCCTGAATTTGCCGGGCTGGCCTGTTTGTGGGCCAGGCATTGCTGAGTGCTGGGAAATATCAGGAATTGCTTTTGCAACTGAGATCTTTTTCATTCTTCCCTTTGGGGCTTGGCCTGGAGTCCTCCCTGCACCAGGCAGGCCAAAGCGTGACGTCTTGGATTCTGGAGTCGGCCAGTTTTGTGCCCTGCCGTTGGTGCTGTGACTGCTGGGCAAGCGCGCTGCTGAAATTTGTCCTCCACTTTCACAAATGTCTTCTTCCCCCTTTGCAAGAGACTCGTCCCCCCCTTCCATACAGTCATAGAGTTGGAAAGGACTTTTTTGATAGGCTACATTAACAGAATCTTGCACGTCTGAAAGTACAGATCTCCCACCGTCCCTATCTACTTCCTAAGCTTCTTCCTCTGTCTGTTACTCAGCTGGGGGCTCCTTCCCCTTTTATCAGATCATTCCCTAGGCAGCATCTCTTCCCCTGTCTTCCAAGGTCATTCTCACATTCCATTACATGGAGTCCAACTTCCTGCTCAGTCCAGAATCCATTACTGCATCTTTGACAGATGACCATCCAGCCTCTCTTGGAGGACTTCCAGCAAAGGAGAACTGACTACTTCATGTAGGTGGTGGTCCTCCTCCTCCTCCTCCTCCTCCTCCTCATTTCTGGTTGTACCTCTTTCCATTGCTCTGCAATCTCCCTACTTCCACTTCTAAAAGAAGCAAATGCCTTGGTCATCTCAAATCGTAGGGAGGAATCAGAAGTGCCCCCCCCCCGCTCCCCAAGTGGGATAAAAATCAGTGGCAGAATGAAGCAAAAAGTTATGGAAACTCAGATTAACAATTCTTCCCCATTGAGACAGTAGGAAGGACTCTACATAAGAGGTCTTCACTATTTTTTTTTTTGAAGAAGATAAGTGAACTTCCTGTGGTGAGGATTTCCAGACACTTGGTGTAATGACTAAAATGGACTTAGTTAGTGAGTTTATTTATTTATTTATTTATGGATTTATTCTCTTCAGTTCAATGACAGTCTTCGCAAATCAGATGTCTGACGGAACTCTGTGTCGCAAGGTTTGATGGCTGTGACCTGCCTGACACGTGCAGCTGATTTAAGGCCCTTTGCCGGTGTGAAATGTCTTTCTGTTTGATTTACAACGAAGCAATTTCCCCCGCCATAGGTGAACATTCAAATATATGTTCTCCTTTTCCTACCTGCCTTGCCCCGAACTGTACAGGCATTCAACCCATTCTTAGATGGCTCCGAATTGGAGGTACCTAAATATCTAAAAATCGGGCGTACCAGGATTAACACATCGGACAGCCGCTACGTAGCTGTGCCCAGTTTTGGGGATGGATATAAATCACAGTGACAGTTGCCACTCTGTTTACATACCGAGGACCACCTTGCCATGAAAAAGCTGCAATGCTTGGAGATTTCGCTCAGATTTCCTTCACTAGCCTGGGTGCTGAAACCTCCTCCCTCCCGAGATTCCTTCTTCTTCTTTCTCTCCTTCTCTCTCTATTTTCTTCCTCTCTTTTTTGCCCAAAGAAGTCAAACTGCTGTATCATTACCTCATCCTGCTCCTCTTCCTTCTCTCCATCTTCAGTCATAAATCACGGCAATGCTCCAGGCCAGTAAATCCGCCTCCTCTCTCTGGTCACGTGCTCTTTTCCTTTATTGCCAGGAAACTTGTGAGTAATAAACAAAAAAGTTAACCTGGCAGCAATTTTCATTTAGTGCATGGAAAAAAGGTGGTGGTGGGTGGTGGTGGGGGCAGGTACAAGTGGGTCAGCTTGGCAATATTTTGCAGCAATGGGCTGAAGCTGTGACAGATACTGTCCCCTCTTGGTAGCCCTTTGGGAAACCCTAAGTGTCAAAGAGTTGCATTTCCATTCCATAGGGAATGGAAGAAATGGTTATTACTTTAAGAAAGTCACCAGGTTCCTTACAGCATATTCTCAGAGGGGAAGGGGCAAAACCTGTCATTGTTCAATATTGGTAGAAAGTGAATTTTGCACACTTCTTTTTTTTTTTTAATGTTCTTGCTTCTTCTAACTTTGGGGATGAGGGTAAAGAAGATTGGAGGCTTTGGTGAATAAGAGGGTGGTGTGGGGGATGGTGACATTTGCAGAAGTACCCGCTCCTCCAATATATTAAAATATATATAAAGCCAGGAGGATCTGTTTGCACAACATGGGTAACCAGGTCTGTTAAAGACTTAGGGGCTGCATTCATACTACCTGCTAACTTGATTAGTATTAATTATTAATTATTAGTATTCATTATTATGCTTTGTATGAAGTGCTAACTCAGCCTTAGTTTACAGTTCCACATATGGAATAAATCTAGAACATGGATTAATTCAGTACCGGGTTAAATGTGGTTATCAGAATGCAGCCAGGAATGTCCAGTGAGAGTTGATAAGGAAATGTGGAAGTGATGGAAACAAGAAGAGGCTAATTGGCTGCTATTATTATTATTATTATTATTATTATTATTAGCCAAATTAGTTACATTGATTTCAAACCCTTCTCCTGCCAACATCAAATAGCACTCTGCAACAAAGGAAACTGCATTGGAGGAACAAATGCGTGCACACACACACACACACACACACACACACGCGCGCTCACAGATGCTTAACCTGTAGAGCCAAGCCAGATTGATTGATTGATCAGAGATTGATTCTAGACTCTCAAGCCAGAGTCCTTCTTGGTTCCTTGGATCTTCCATAGTTGCTGAGGTTATGATGCCAATGCTATTACTGGTAGGAAAGCTTGTTTTTTTTTAAACCTGGACCAAGCTCCACGATGTTCCCGCTGCCCCCCTGAGCCAGGTGAGGACCCCATTTGTCTGTCTGTCTGTCTGTCTGTCTGTCTGTCTGTCTGTCTGCTGGTGCCTCCTCCGTGCAAAGCACATGATCCCTGGTGTGAGGGTATGTGCCCTTGGACTACATCGTGGAAAATATCACCATGCAGTCCATGGGCATATACACTTGCCCCAAGGTTTCTTTCATCACGGTCACCTAGACCCAGCGCTGGATGATGACCTGCTCTGACCTCCCCTTCCGCGGAGACAAAATGCTCTTTGTTTTTCTTTCCCTGCTTCCCACAGGGGTACATTGGCCCACCAGGATTGCTGGGGATGCCAGGGGCTGATGGGGAAAGGGTGAGTATTGGCATGTCTTGCTTTATTGTTGTGGGATTGTGGAGCTGGGCATTGCAAAGAGCAGCGTGGCTTGGCTATGAAGCTCACTTCTCCTTCCCCTTCTTTACATTCTTCTGGTCTTGCTGTAGAGGTGGGCAACCCAACTCTATGTACATCTTCATTCATTGGATCAGCGCCTGGCATTTCACTCAGAGGCTCAAACTAGAGAAAGCTGTGCTCCCTCTTCTAATCTTAGCCCCACAAAATAACCCTGAGAGGTATAGGCTGGGGGGAGAGAGAAAGTAATTGGCCTCCAGCCATCTTGTGAGCTTCCAGGGCAAAATATGACTCTCTGATTCTGGTCCAGTATAGTCTTATCTTTACATCATGCTGGAGTTCATTGTGGTTGAGACCTGAACTACCTGCGGTCTCTTGAATGTGATCCATTGAGGACTGCCAGTGGTGGGTGGGGATGAAGCAAGCTGTGGGTGGGGTCCTAAGTGTCCTTCCTTCCTTCCTTCCTTCCTTCCTTCCTTCCTTCCTTCCTTCCTTCCTTCCTTCCTTCCTTCCTTCCTTCCTTCCTTCCTTCCTTCTTCTCTCTCTTTTTCCTCTTTCTCCTCCTCCTCCTGCTGATGCTGGGAAACACAGATCTTAACATGTTCATTTTCAGGGAGGTTTTGAACTTGAGACTGAGAACAGCTTATGCCTGTAGGATTGCAACTGGCCGACCCCTCCTGTTTTCCCCCTTATACAGCCAGTGTGGAAGAATAAATGATTTTGCCTCATTTCTGTTGGCTTTCCATATTTTCTAATCTGTTAACAATGAGGTCAGGGCTAAACCATCAGCAGCCAGAGGGTCAAACTGGAGCCAGAAAAGTCTACCATTAGCCAACTAGAACAGGAAACTGATTGAGTTCTTCCTGTACAGTTGGGACCTTTGATAAAGAGAGTGCCGCTTAAGTTAGAGCTAAATCTGTGTTTATACTTCCTTCCTTCCCCTAAGAGATTTCAGAGCAGGATACACATCCCAGGCCCTTGTGTGTCTGAAAAAGTTCCTGCCCCTTTCCCACCCCCCAGACACTCCCTTGGGACAGGAGATCTAGCCCCAGGCTCATCATTATCCAGGATACTTCATGGCCAAGCAAGATTGGACTTTGGATCTCTGTAGGCTTCACTAGAGAGCTCTCTCCATGGCCTCAACTCCACTCTGCTAAGCCAGCTCCTCTGTTCTGTGCTGTTGGCAGGTCCTAGACCTCTTGCAAGAAGACACAGCCTGCGATTGTCTGTGTATATATTACAAGAGGAATGTGCTAATGCTCGGGAGATGCTAATTTAAGGCTTGTGTGTAACCAAATCAGAAATATAAACAGAGGTTCTCCAGCGAGCCCTGTTGGCTTCAGTCTCCCCTTGGTTCCAGATCAGTAGCTTAATTATTCCTCCAGCTAAGCGCTGTCTCCAATTCCTGGATTTGGTTGGGGTCAAGCCTTGAGGGTGTGTGTGTGGGTCTTCCTGAGGCTCAAGAAGGAAAAGATTTAAGGGCTGAACCGAACTCTTTCCCATTTCCCCTTGTTCTCACACGCTGACATTCTGGCCCACCACCCTCCTGAGTTATTCCACATTTTAATTTCCCCTTTCTGTTTAGTTTCAGATTTCTCCTTTTTGGCTGTCCAGCCTTTCTCCCGTTTTTAATTTTTTTCTCCTTTTTCTCTTTGTTTTGTAGGGAATCCCCGGAGTTCCTGGGAAGAAGGGCAAGATGGGTAGGCCGGTAAAGTTTTTCCTTGTCTATTATGCAGACTTTGTTCAAAATTAAACAGGAGAGGGGTGGTGGTGGTGGTGGTGGTGGTGGTGTCATTGGAAGTGGGATCTTGAGAACTTGATTGTGCCTCTCTCTTATGATTGATGGATGATGTGCCATCAGGTTATTGTTGACTCTTACCCACCATCAAAGCCTTCTCCAGAGAGCTAGGTCTTTGCTTAACATTTCTGAAGTAGGATAATTTGAGCCTGGTCATTCATGCCTCAAGTGAAAACTCTGGGTGGAGTTGTTCAATGATCCATCGGTTTGTTTTCGTGGACGTCTGTGGCATTCTCAGAAGTCTTCTCCAACACCAAAGTTCAAAAGCATCTGTAGTCTTCCTATCTTGCTTCTTCACAGTCTAACTTGTACCTCTCTCTAGTGTATCTGATATATGATACCATTACCCCATCTAGTGGGACTTGGGGCTTGCTCCCCAAATATTAAACACAGCAAGCGCTTGGTTTAACAGACGAATTGGGGGAAGGACCATCTGTTAGACCTGAACGTGCATTAAACAGAAAATAGGATTTTATGCAGGTGAATGCAACGTTAGCATAAAATGGCGAATGGATTTTGTCCACCGTGGCTGAAATCCACTCAGCTCAGCTCCTGGTGTACGAGACAGCACAACCCCGTGCAATGCTGGGTGTTTTATTGTTATTTTTTTAAAAAAACCTTCCCCACAATGAGTGAGCACTGCCAACACACTTCATGTTTTATCAGTTGAAAAGTTCTTGAGGTTGGAGGCAGGAATCTGGTTACAACTCCCAGAGTTGGTAATTACTGGTTACATCACAGACTTTGAGTTCATAACTGTTAAAAGAGAGAGAGAGAGAGAGAGAAAAGGAGGTTTGTGATCCAAAAATGAACTAAACAAAGCAACAGTTGTTAAGTATAGAGGTCTGGTTAGGGATTTTGATGCAACTTTACATATATTGTACCAGAGCTCCCAATGTTTTCCAGCTGTTTCAGTCTCACAATCTTCCATTCCAAAACCTCTATTTCCCCCCTCTTTTTATTATAGCACTGATTTTTTTTTTTAATGGAATCACCCCCCTTCCAAAAGAGAAGGGTGAGATTCCCTTTTGCAAATATTCCTCACTCAGGCTGGGATTTTCTGTACAAACAAACCAAGCCAAACCTTCCATTTGTAAATCATTCACGTTACAGTGTAAAAAAAAATAAAAAACAGACCCCAAACCCTAACGTGCAATTAAAGATAACCCACGACAAATATTTTAGAGGGATTTTGAGTAGGCTTAATCTTAGCGTGCATTTGCTAATGGGTATAATTACAGTAGAAAGCCTGTAGTGGAAAATGGACTTGGAGGGGCGGGCGGAAGCCCATGTTCTCCCCGATTGGTCACAGCAGCCTGATTTGCTCCAGACGGATTGGCCAGTGATTGTGCCATTCCGAGGGCTGGCTTTCCCTCTATGGAAGGTGTCAGTGGAATAAAAAGAAAAAAAGAAAGAAAATTAGGGGAGAAATGGATGTTTAGTTGTGGCAAGCTGGTGGTTGCCACTGCAATGTTTTTACGTTAATTTTCAGTTTGCTACGGCGATGAGTCTCTTGGCCATTCGTAGCTCTGAAAAAGGGGGTTGCTTATATTACAACTGGGTGTCCTCACATTAGGATCATGGTCATTAGAGGGGAGTTGAGGAGCCTTCCTTCGTAAGTGGTTGGGCCTCCAGATTAAGCCCAGGCTTGCCTCTTTAAAGGAACTGAGAATCAGTCTGTAGGAGTCTTCCTCCTTGAGAAATCGTGAGAATTTTCCATCTGTCTTCAAGCGCCGAGTCTGGTGTTAGAACAGAAAGTTCTGTGTTCTTCCAGCCCCCTTTTTGTGTCCCCTAGAGCCTCCCCCACATTTCATTCCTTAGCAAAGAGGTGTGTTAAACTCTTGCAAGTTTTAGGGCACTTTTGTGCCCCAGAGCTGAGAAACTTGGCTGGCAATATGGCTTTGTTTGTCTGGTGATATCAGCTAGATCCTCTGCACTCTTGGAGGCTAAATTTTGGGGGGGGGGGGGAAGGGAACCAGCAACTCTGTTCTAAAACATCAGTATTCTTATTGCTGTAGAAAATTTTAATAATATAGTTTAAGGGAGGAAAGGAAGGACAAAGATATATTAGCAATATGTACAAGAAATGTGGAAGGAGGCAGGGGGTCCAAATTTTGAGTAGTGGAAAATTCGGCTCTTGGGACTTGAGACTTTTTGACTCCCATGATTTGGTCATGTCCTGTTGTGGCTCCCTTTTGGTTTCCAGTTACAACATAGGTTTGTATAGTCTTGAGGAAAAGAAGGTAGTAGTCAGAGTTAAATGCAGTGTTGAACTGTACTCCCAAAGATGGAATTGGACAGTTGATGAAGGACTTGTCAACCTTATCAAGCCTGGTTAATAATCCCAAGGTAGAACTCTGGTAACCTGGATATCAGATCTACCTTGAGAAAAGCCCACAGGCACGGCTACAACAGCGTTCTAGAGACTGACTTACCTGTATCTCTTGATCAGCATTTGGTCCGTGTGCCAGATCTTTTGAAATGCTTCTGAGCAAGTCTGTCTCTAGAAAAGGAACAATGGGGGGCTCTCAAAGCAGATGTTTCTACATCCCGGCTTTCGATTGCTTGCAAAGCCTCCTTCCATGAAGCAGTGGATATATATATATTTTTTCATTTGCTCCGTTGTGTAGGCCTCCTGGAATGATGTAAGAATGTTAAAAAAAAGGAGGGGATTAAAATAGATGCGCTGGACATGAGTCAGACCTTGAAACCCTTCCAGATCAGCTCAGCAGGGGCGGGAAAGGAACATGATGAATCGGTGCTGGCAATGGCCTTTTGACAATTCCACTCCTCATCCATGCTGCTCTTTTTCATTGCATCCAAGGCACAAAGCTGCACGGGGAAGTAGTGATTGGAAGGTAGTAGCAACTGGGGTAGTGTGTCAACAGGAAGGAGGTCTGTCTCACCCTTCTATAAGCTGTGGGAAATTCTGGGTAATGTTGACCCATTCCAGAGAGAGAATTAAGATGCTTAGGGTGTGAAATAAATCTTTTACAAAAGAGCACACTGTTGAGGGACCTGGGAGAGCCCCCCCCCCCATGCACATAAGACATCATTCAATCCTTGAACCAATTGGTTGAGCTCCACAGCTTTGGCACAGAACACGCTTGGTTGCATGCCACATTGAGCTGAAATCTCTCTGATTTCCCTCAAGTGTTTGTCTCCCTGCAGAACCAGCTTCTCTTTTTCTCCTTCATGCTCAACGTGCTTTAGAATATCTATCGATGATGTCTATGAACAGACATCATTGCCACATGATGGTGGAATAATGCCATTGCTGTCACTTCTATTCTTCTTCTAAGTCTCTCCCTTACGTTCCAGCCTCCCTAGCAACCCAGATGTGCCTGTTTGAAAAAGCCACATGCAGGACAACCTTCCCTCGGGGTAGAAGAGAAAGGTGGGAAGCCACGGAGGCAGCCGATCAAGGCAGGGAGATTGTACAATAGAAAACAGGATATTTACATACTTTTCAGCCATCTCATAACCAAAGGGAAGACAGGAACTCCAGTTTTCATAAGAGTTCTATTTTTTGGCGGGGGGGGGGGGGGAGAGCTAAATTGCACCTCCAAACAAATTAAATGTGAAACTTCTAAAGATGCAGATAATTAATATATATATTTTAGGCACTTACTTCTTCCAAGGTCCCCCCTGTTCTCAAGACAACTATGTGGGTTGGGGTGTGTGTGAAAGGGAACTGGCTGTGCCCTAGGGGTGGAAACCCCCACAATTCTGGGGTTTTCCCCATCTTGATGACATGCCAGCTAATTAATTTGGTCTCTTAAGCATCAGAGAGTGCCACAGTGAGGAATAAATTTGGGTGGGAAATTTAGCAGTCATCTTGTTTGTATATCCCAAGGGCAGAGCTGATGAAAAGTAGTCTGTTGGGTGCCTAAAATATTGGAAAGGTCCAAAGAGGGCTATTTTTTCCATCTGCCTTTTTAACTTAAGCATTCCTTGGAGTTTGGCAACTGGGAATGGAGAATCCAAAATCCTGGCTTCACTGTTAGGTCATGTTGTACACTACATAGTTGGGTGGAAATGAGAACTTTAGTGGAAGAATGTTTGTTTTATGCTCAGGGATCCCTTGGTTCTCCAAAAGTAATTTATCCTTCTGCAATCTGTAGTTTGGAAGATAAGATATGTTTAGCCCAGGTTCCATATAAATTTTTCAGAGCTTCCCAGTTGGCAATGGTTGGAGGCAAAAAAGCTGTTAGATGACTTGAGATCAAAAATGTTGACTGCAGTTCCTTAGCCGCACTGCTGTACATTTGTCAATTTCTGGACAAACCCAACCGATCCAACTAGGTGTCTAATCCAGGGAAAGGGAACATGTAGTTCTCAGTGAGATTTGGACCACAACTCCCATCAACCCAGCCTGAAAGGATGCTGGGAGGTGTAGTGGGTCAACAAGGAAGAGGGGACATCACCAGCTCCATAACATCTGAATCAGGACTTGTCCCATCAAGGGACTATTTCCTACCCCTTTTTGAGTTTTGAAGATCTAATCTTTTGAGAAGGCATTCCCAAGGGAACATGGTCAGGTTTCAGATCCAGAGGTCTGTCTCTCAATTAAAGGGCTGGGTGAATGGATCTTGCACTTGTTGGCTATTCTGCTCAGCGTTTGTGCAGAGTGTTTGTAGCATCCCAAACTCCAGCTGGCTGTGGACCTCTCTGTTCAGACTGCCCCTTTTTAATTTGGCAAGGCAGAAAGAGACGTTTATTCACAGCACAGGATTTCCAAGATCTCAGCAGCCAAAATAAGCTTTAGGGGTGGTTGCTAGATTTATTTCTCCTCTCTCTCCCTCTGTCCCCTTCACATTTCTACTTTCACTGACTCGACGCCCCTTCTACAATTTTTCTTTTCTTTCCTTTTCTTGTGTATATGCGTATGTATGCTTAAAGATTTAATTTGCAAATCCTGCACCCATTGGGAACATCCCCCAGGCACTGATTCACCTGTCTGGAGCCAATTTTGCTGAGTTTTTCTCAAACAAGGCCTTAAGAGTGAGCATCAACAGTTGAGCCAAGAGGAAAGTGAAAACCTATTTTTGGAGAGAGAGCCAAAAGGCTGGAAAAGTCCTTTCCACGATTGTTGGAGGTATTTGCCAGATAGCCTCTTTTGCTCTAGCAAAGAAAAAAATGCTATAAGTAGGTCTCAATTGCTCCCATTCTGCTCGAGCATCATTTTATTGAAGATCCTAAACCATTTTGTTACTTCACTTGGCCCTTCTGTTTTGGAGGCATGTTGCCCACACTGCAAATGTGGCCATCTTTGTTTCCTCCAAGCCTGATGAAAAATAGTATTTTATCAAGGTTGGTGAGAGTACAGCTTCCATACTTAGAGAAGGTGTATTCCTGATTATCAAATGCCCACAGGCAGCAAGGAGAAAAATAAAGTAATTGGTGCAAGATGTATCACTTTAGTTCTGTGATCTACCATTCTTGGAGGATAGAGCTGGAAAATTGTTTATCTTGAGCAGAGAATCAGAATTATGAAGTGGGATGGACCCTTTGAGGTCATTTAATCTATTCCCCATCCAGTGCTGGACTACTGCAACTGATCCATGACTGATAGCTGCCATTTGGCCTCTGTTTACATATTTCCATAAAGGACAGGCCACCATCTCCTGATGGTCCATATCTGATCATCCATGATCAGCTGCTTGAGTCTCCTCTACAAGATAGAAACTACAGTTCCAGGTCAGACTCTGGACGTCCCTGCACGTTTCTTCTTCCTTTTTTGATAGTGTGGCCGATACAATATGAAGTTTCCCTGACTTGGGAAAGTCACGGCTTGCTACTTGCTGTCTTATTCAATGGTGCCCTGTTGAGGAGCTGCATAGCTTTCCTCCTTGCAGCAAAATGCAGAATCCTGCAGAAGCTGAATCTAATAAAGCAGGCATTTAGTTTCTTCCTGCTAGTACAAGCAGTGCACCACGGGAGGAGAACAAACATTGCTGAAATGTTTGGAATGTTAGCCTCAGTGGTCACAACTGTTGTGAGGCCAGCTGTTGGTTGAATCGGTAAACAAAGGATGGATTTGTGAGAGGAGATGGACTGGTGCTGCAAGGTAAACAGAAGGTTCTTTGAGGTGGCTTGTAGCAGGATGCTTCTGACCTGGAAACCTGGATAAATTAGTTCACATTTGCCCATCTAGGTCACTGTCACCATTCCCAACTGCAAGCTTCTAATGTGATTCCCATCATCTCTTTGTTTCTTTTAACTGGAGGACTTAATTAGGACCTTAAGATCTTCTTGCATGCAGAACATGTATTGCATCTTCAAAAATGTCCTCTCCACAACACCTTGCTTCTTCGTTTTTTTACTCTTCTCTGTTCACTCCCCAAGAATGCTTCCTACAATTTTCCTCTCCTTTCACTTGGGGCCTTTTTAAGACTTGGAGAAGCTCTGAGGTGAGTCAGGTCTTCCTTTGATTTCCTGTTTTGGGGTCTTCTCATTGTGTCTTGAGTCAACGTCATGTTTTCCTCCATTTTCTTTCTCCATACGTCCCCATAAATGGGAGGGCAACATATTTGAAAGGGTTCATGGAATTTCATTTGATCAGTTGAACTCCCTTAGACGAAAAAATATACATTTTATGCATTGTTTCAAATTCTTTACCATATGTTGGATGGGTTCCTTCCAATGCCTCTGCTTTTCTTCTAAAAAGGGCTTTTCTTTAAAAGGTGAAAGAGGCAGATTTCATACAGTCTCACAGTGTAATCCTACCCTAAGAGTCTGGCTCCTGAGATATCTTCATGCACACCTTCTTCTCTGTCTTGTATATTAATTTCAATGCATGTGAAAATGGTGTGGAATCAAAGCCAAATACTTTCTCTCTCGCAGATTTGGAACAATGTAGTTTAAATGGACTGATATATTGGGTGAGGTGAGCCAGACAAAAAATAAATAAATGCTCTTGATTAAATCCAACAGTGTAATATTGTGTTACATTATGTTCCAAGTCAAACCGATCACAACTCTTTGTTCAATGCCAATGAATGCTAGATAATTTTAAACAATTCTTGATCATCAATAGAACTTTTTAAAACCCAGTTCCCAGTTGGGAGTCCCCAGATTTTGGTCTACAATACTCATTGCATTCAGGGATGACAGGAGGTGTCGGAGGGCAATGAGGCTCAATGCTCCTGCTGGAAACAAACGTACAGAATTGGAGGATGGCTCACTCAAGGTGGTAGAACTCTCAAGGATCTCATGAAATTGCTAGGAAGGTGATGTTAATGTGAATTCTTAACATTAGATCTTCTGCAGAGCAGCTGAAGGAAAGAGGGAGATATCATTATTTTGATAGTCAAAAGCCATCTTCAGCTGAGGAAATTATGAAATGCGGCTTAGCTGGCAACCAGAGGCAAAACCATGTTAGGAGTAAGGGCAGTCTTCATTAGGGGTGTGCAGAACATTTTGAATTTAAATGTTTTGAGCTCAGAATACTGAGCTTAAAATAGGCTGTTCTGACCATTCCAGAAGTATTTTGAGCTTGGAATGGCCTCAATTAGAGCTGAACTAGTTAAGGGCACAGGATGGAGGACCTGTGACCTTCCAAAAGCTACTGGAGGACTGTTCCCAATTGTCTCTCTAGCTTTAAAAGTGTTGCATTTCAGTGGCTCCTGTACTGTTGTAGATTTCCTGTCTTTGCCCTAATCTAAAAAGTGTCTAAACCGTGCCAGGGAAAAATCACTTTGATGAGATAGTTAACCAAATGACTCGTAATACAAGTCGGTAGATTTTTGCTGGGAGCTCCAGCTGATTGCATCTAGCTGGAATGTTTAATTGGCTTTGGGACTGGAGCTAAAACCCCAGTGAAGCTGGGATTCTATTTGAATTTTTAGAAAGCAAACTGGATTCCACCGATCGTATCTCGCTGCCTCCGCAGACAGCGCGTGTTATTCCTATCTCTAAGAAAGGTGACAGAATCCATTCCAGTGGCTTGGTGACCTAACAGCTTGATTGACACCGCTGATAATATGATATGCCATGTATCTGTGACAAAGACTGCTTTTTGGTAAACGATGCCGACTTCAAGACACAGGCCAGACGTAAATCTTTCTTTTCCTTGGACAATAGATAATGCATTCACACTTGCCTGCCTGATTAAAGAAAAGATACTTGCCTGCACTCATCTGAATGTGGCCTTTGATTCTGTAGAAATTTGATAAACTCTGGGCAAAACGTCAAAATGCTAATCTTTGCTGCTGATCATCCTCTGAGTTGGCAACCTGTCTGTCAAAATTCTTTCGGAAGCTTGGAGCTGCTTTTCACTAAAATCTTTGCAAAAAGTGTAGTTGGCTCCTGGTCTTTTGCCTGCTTGTGTATAGAAGAAGAAGTCCGTGGGTCATGTCTACGATGGCCACCTTTCTCCTTTCCTTCTTCCAGTTAGCTTTCTGTGGACGTGCAGGTAGATCCACCACATGGATCCCTATAGGGCAATGTTGAGTATATGAGTAGAATTATGTACAAGGGATGTGCAATGGGGTTTCTAATTGTATGCATGGAAATACTTTGCTTGCATATAACTCCATGATTCATGATTCTCATGAGTGAATTGCTGTGGTACGATTATGGTCCCAGCCTCACCTCACTTGAACTATCTCTTTCTCAAGAAAAATCTTTCCAGTGGTTTGATTTACAGTTTAGTGTGTGAATTGCCTGGAAAGGTGGATTAGCAAATGATGTTCATTGAAAATGGGTCTTCATTCATCCAGGTTCTTTTCCCTTTTGGGATGGGCAAAAGGGCCAGAACTTTTAATGCACTGCATTGACCTCCCGAAACATCTTCTGTTCTTGTCCTGCACTGCAACAGAAAAATAATGGAAATGTTTTTTCCTCCTTTCCTCCACCCCTCAGGGTTTTCCGGGCGATTTGGGGGAATGTGGACCACCAGGTTTAGATGGCGACCCGGTAAGTTGGTAGAACATTTTCTTGTAGGTTTTGGATTGGCGTCCTGCAAACAGCCATGGGTTTCTACTGTGGTTTGATGTTCCCTCTTGAAATGAAGCCCATCTTTTTTGTAACACGTCTGTAACCTTGAGTAGTGAGTGAGAAGGGTTGGTAAGATCCCGCCTCCTTTCTCCTCTTCTGTTTCATTGCAGCCCTGCTGAGGATCATATTGGCTGGGGGGAATAATGACCTGTTGCTTATAGTACTTATGTCAACTTCCCCATCACAAAGCAGATGCATTCTCTTCATGTCTAGGATGGAGCAATCAAACACCAATGCTCTGTTTTGGGGGAGGTTTTGTTTTGGAAGGAAGTCCGGAGGGGTAGGACCATCATATATTTTGGACTTGCCTTGCACACCACATCCAATCTCCAGAATGGTTAGTGCAAGGATCTGCAGACAGTATTCCTTGTTCTGTTGTTTTCCTCCCCCTTTTTATTTATGCCCTGATAGCCTTCACTGCTCCCAGTAAAGGCATAGCTTCCCTGTATAAGTGTGATTTGAAGCTCAAAAATTCCATTTACTGTCCAAGAGACAAGCTTTCCCATTTGGCTAAGGGTTTCCTGCACTTCAGTCCATCAGTTTGTTTTTATGGGTTTTATTAAACATAAAACATTCCGAGCTCAAGTTTCCCTAATGTATGGATGGAGAAGGTGCCTGAGCTCCATTTCTTAGCAGGCCTAGCTGATATTGTCAATTATTATGGATGCTTGGAGTTCAGCCACATCTGGAGGCCCCAGGTTTCCCATTCCTGCCCAGATGTATGTAGATATTAATGCAAATATCACTGCACACTTTCTTTTTTAGCACACATTTCTTCAATATCGTTTTTGGCTATGTCAATTCCCCTTCTGCAGACTTTAAAAAAATGCATGTTCCCCCAGGCTACGTTCTCTTTCATTTCACCAATCCACATTCAAAAACACGCATTCTTTTTCAGATGCATCTTTTATAAAGGACTGCTTTTTTAAAAAAAATATGGATTTTGACTAGAGAGGAATGGACTATATTGGATGCCATCGCATGGGACTGTCTCTGTTCCTTGTCAGTTAAAATAATGCTTTTCTCTGGTCAGCAGAGGTTTGAACAGAAGGCAGAAGATCAAAAAATGGTGTCCAAGGCTTGGCTGGACTGCAGAGAGCTAAACTGAGTGGTCGTCTTCTCTTTGGGGATGTGATGATGCAGAAGTAGCCTCTGTTTTGTCACCCAGATGTTTCCAGCTGTTGAGCTTAGAAACCAGAGGGTGTTGATCCCAAGGATATCCCAGAATTGTTATACTGGGGCAGTATAAAAATTCTGATGATAAATAATAAATAATATGGACAAATGGCAAATCTGATTGACACGTTCCTTGGAATCAGATCGGTTCTGCTGAAGGATTGCCAAAAGCCTTCACGTGATCTGATTGAGATAGCATGTCAGGGAATATCAATAGATGGATTTTTATCGCCAACCTACATGGATTTTTTTCCACCAACCTACCACAGAAGTGAGTCATCCGATTGTGCAGGCATGATGCCTGGATCAATTCATAGGAGGCAAAATGCTGTCCTGATTTCAAACATAGACTCTTCCATGGGAGGTCATCTTAAGAAAGCCAAGAGCATTTGGAATTTCTGCTCGTTCCCCCAATTTCATGGCTTCCAAGAATCAGACTCCCCCTTAAATTTCCCATCTTGGGCTCATTTAAAAAAAGATTAATCCAACACAGAGCTTGAAGTCACTTTTGGGAAGCTCCGTTTGAGGAGACAGGAGCATCCCATCTGCTGTAAGGCTGAGGCTTCAGCAGAAAGGACTTTTCCCCTGACATGCCTTTGCTTTGTTTTTCCACGGCCCTCAGTGTGCAGAATAAAAACAGAAGGTCCCAGCTTGTTTGAAAGGAGACGCTTGGCAGGGGCGAGGAGGAGTCACTGACGGAGCAAATTCCAGGAGAGGAACATGGATGGAATGGAGTCTGACTTTGCAAGGGGAAGGCGGGCTCGAAATAGCAGCCCCATACAGAGTTAATGCACAGCCAGCCCTGCCGAGTGGGATACCCACTTTGGGGTCACAGCCCTCTTCTGCCGAGGGTGGGCAGGGAAGGTTATCCAGGTCTGGTCAGTTTGGGGACAAGGCACCCCATTGCCATGGATAGTTTTTTCCCCAAGACATTCAGAGGCAGAACGTTTCACTTAAACTCCACTGTCCCGTCTTTCTCACGCCATGTCCAAGTAATTCCCCCACCCCTTGGGTCCATTGAGGTTAATAGTCAAGTAAAAACTGGAAGTGGTGGGGACAAGAAAGAGCCAAGATACTTGTTAGGACTTGATTTGCATGGATCCCCCCCCCCCCCCATTTTCAGAAGATTCCCTAAACCCAGTTTGCACCTCCTTGCTGTTCACCCCTTTCTCTAATGTATGGAGCTTTTTATATCTGTTTCCCCCCCCCCCCCCAAACACATAAGCTCCTGAAGTCATGTTCACGTGCTCAGTTTCCTAGAGTCATGGATGCCAATTTCTCCAGATGAAAGCTGTTCTGTTTTCTGTAACTAACCCTAATATACATTTACGTGCTGTGTGTGTGTAGATAAGCATATTTCTTCCCTCTCCCCCTCCCCCTCCCCTTCCTCTTCCCATTCCAAATCTGGCATCATTTGTTGGTCTGAGTTGGGTGAAATTATTTGGTTTCAAGTTCTAGCTGGGAAACAAACAGCTGGTGTGTTTTTTCAGCCCCAATTCCAGAGTCTCTAAAATGGGTGCAGGAACAGTTACTTTGTAGGGTTGTGTTGGAGATTCATATATTGGATGTAAGGAAAGGAATGATACTGCTTTCTTCTCTCTCTCTTTTTTTTCCCCATTCCCTTTGATCTTTCCTTTCCTTTCCTTTCCTTTCCTTTCCTTTCCTTTCCTTTCCTTTCCTTTCCTTTCCTTTCCTTTCCTTTCCTTTCCTTTCCTTTCCTTTCCTTTCTTCCCTTTCCTTTCCTTTCTTCCCTTCCCTTTCCTTCCCTTCCCTTCCCTTCCCTTCCCTTCCCTTCCCTTCCCTTCCCCTTTCTATGCCTCTCTTTCCTTCCTTCCTTCCCCCTCTTTCTTCCTCCTTTCCATTCATTCCTTCTTTTTCCTTTCCTTTCTGCCTTTCCTTCCTTCCCCTTTCTATGCCCTCCCTCCCTCCCTCCCTCCCCTCACTCCGTTCCTCCCTTTCCCCCCTTCCTGGCATATGGAATTCCTCCTTTGCTCCTGCCCCTTCCTGTGTGGAGGGGGAACCCTCTTTCAGCCTTTCCGCTTAGCTGACAGGGCAAGAACCAGCCCGCTGGGGTTTGCCAGGCACCCCCGCTGCTGCTTTTCTGCTTGCTGAAAGTGCTCGTGCTGGATGGCTCCGAGCAGACGGGGTGGTGGGGTTCTTCCCACCCTCCCCCTGGTGCTGGCCACGCCAAGGCTTTCTTCCCAAGACTTGCAAACAGGCCATAACTGTGTTGATCTTTCTTTCCGTTTAGGGAGACCTGGGAGCCCTCGGTCCCCCTGGAGTCCCCGGCCTCCTTGTAAGTACAGAAAGGCAGACAATCCTTTTATCCCGCTTCCAAGAGGAAGCCTTTAGCTCTTTCCAAGGAACAATGAAACTACTATGCATTTATTTAGCTGCTGGGGTTGGGGTGGGGGTGGCAGGACAATAAGGCAAAGTCACCACTCAGCCTGTCCTGAATCAAAGGTTGCCAATGGCAGGTGCTCCGTTCCTGTAAACGGAGATGAGGCTATACCACATTCGACCGATGACTTCTCTGTATCTGGGCTGGCCCCGTTTGACTGTAGTTGGGGGCTTCCTAGAACAAATTCCCTTTTAGGGGCTGAAAATCCTTTTTCTCCAAAAATCAGGGCTCGGACTTAGTCATAGCCCTCGTGTGAAGCCTTCCTGTGTGCAGGGATCTAAGGTTTACACTCGATGAGTTGAAAAAGCATCCTGTTGTGTGGTCTGGTGTGGTGTAAACAATGCTGCATTTTGGAGGGGAAAGGGGGGCGGCTCTCCCGAAGCTGATCTCTTTGGCAGAAAGTGGGGATGAAAATCCAGGAGAGAAGGAATTCCACACTGCCAGCGCTTTTGGATAAAGGATCTGAGGAAAGAACTCTCAGGAATTGGAGAAGGAGTGGTTTCCATGCCCAAAGTGGCAGATACAGTCGTACGGCTGTATTTTAATTGAAAATCTCATAATCTACAACCTCCATCTGCCCCGAAGACTTCTTTGCCCACTTGTCGATTCAGAACTTACTCTTGACCATCCTCCAATGGTAGATCCAGGCTGTAGGCAATCTTTCCAAGAGTTTAACATGAACTAAGTGGGATTTAAGAGAGACATGTGATCTACGTGGATCAGAGCCTGCCCATTTTTCCCTGCCCCACCCAGAAGAGGTTCCGCCTGGCCATGTGTGTCCATATATTAAAAAACAGCTTCTGAGTAGCAGAAGGATAGGTCCTTTTCTGCCAGAGCCCCAAGAATCATTTCTCATCAAAACAGGCAGAAGGGTTGGGTTTCAGCTCCCATAATCCCCAGCCAGAATGGCCAGCAGGTTAAGGAAAGCTGTTCTATGCTCTTTTTCCTTGTTGCATGTTATTTTATGAACTTGGTTCTCCTGTTCCAACACTCTGATCTAGATCTCCCCATTCTAGTTCCCTCCTGATGTGTTGGATTCTAGCTTCCAGAATTACTATTGGCTGTGCTAGTGGGGGATTCTGGGAGATGAAGCTCCCCATATCTGGAGAACACCAAGAATAAGGGCTGTACATTTTCTTCACTACACACCCAGTTTCTAGCATTTTTCCTAATCTAAAAACCACAAGGATTGCATGCTTTTCTGTTGCTGCAAAGTCTTCTGGCCCCCAAGTCATCTGGGTTGTCTTCTTCTGCCCCTCTTGAAGCTCTGTGCTCCCTTTTGTGAGCTCAGCTACATCACTCTTCCCAAAATGAAACTGTCTGAACTTATGTCCATACCTATTTGCATCCAAGAGCCACGGGTAATCTGAACATCTCCAGGGTGTGCCCCATCTCTTCCTGAAAAATATTTATACATTCATTGCAATACCCCACCGGATGAGTCCCCCATTTCCTCTTGAATCTGAGTATCCCACTGGCTGTGGTTCGAGTTATATCTTTCCATGTGGGCATTCAGTATTGTTTGATCAGACCATGTGCTGTAACCTGAACCAGCTAGTTCTATTCTGGCTAATTTATTCTGGCTGGCTTCGTGAAGCGGACTCTTTCTTGCAAGGAGGCCTCTGTGAAGTTGCATGAAGAAAGGATCTGTTCTTTGGAAGGTTGCAACTCAATGTACACAGAGCACCTCCATCCACGTGACCTCCCCGTGCAAGAGTATCCTGTTTATACGTCCCAAGCTGGAGGCTATCTGAAGACTCAGAGTTAACTTGCTCCAGTCTGTGTACATGTGTGTGTGTGAGGGTGACAGCATGTGTGGAAAAAGCAAGAAAGAGATTGCTTCAGTATTAAGCCTGTTGAACTCTGGGAACTTTGCCACACTGTTCATACAATGTAGATCCACAGAGGGGCCATTGCTTTGCATTGTGAAATAACCAAGGTTTGTTCTTGGGCATTTCCACTGCAAAAAAGATCTCCCTTAGAAGAACTGGAAGAAGTAGCACCTGAAGGCACCAGGAGGTGTTTCTGTTTGTATTTCAACCTAAATCTCCTCTCTCTCACCAGGGTGATATAGGTGTTCTTGGAGAAATGGGCTTCCCAGGACCCAAAGGACTAAAGGTGAGTAGAAGGAATTCTCTTTCCTAGCTGACTCCAGATCTGCTCTGTGGGAGTAGATATTACACAGGGTAACTTCAGGAAACTCAGCAGTCTGAACCACAGAAACAATGGGAGCAATAACGTGAAGAGGAATAGCAAGGAAACCCCAGTGCTACCTTCAGCCAGGATGAGCCCATTCAGTCCCAAGGCCACATTTTCAAAGTCCAGCTTGCCAGCTTTAATTTGGGTTGTGTCCCTGGCCAGTTGGTTGGATCTGAATTTCCCCCATGATTAGGTGAAGCCCGAGCAACATTTATGCTTGGATTCTGTTATGGGTTTGCTTGCCTTTCCTCTCCAGAGAAGGGCTGCTGGTAACTGGAGGGAAGGTGATATGAGATTCCTCCTCTTTTTTTTAATCAGGGGTTGATGGGAAATCCAGGAGAACATGGACTGAAAGGTGATAAGGTGATCTGAATATTCCCTTATTGTTTGTTGTGATTTCTTTGCATGCAAAAGCTTGTTGCCGCCATATACTCCTGTTCTCCTCTCCTCTCCTCTCCTCTCCTCTCCTCTCCTCTCCTCTCCTCTCCTCTCCCCTCCCCCTATGTCCCCACTTTCTTTCCAGAGCTACAGCATGGATCTGCAAGTTTTCCACAACTAATACCCTATCAGCTGTTCAGTAGCTGTTGGTGGCAAAAAGAAAAATAAGAAAAGAAAAGTACAGAAGTTTGGGGACTAACCTGGGGTTTACCTCTACAGTTAAGATACACTTGGTTAAGTGGCTTCTGTGGATGTGGCTGATGGGAGCTAAAGTGCAAACCATGTGGTGGCCACCAGGGTGTAAACCTCTGGGCTAGAGCAAGTGCAGGAGTCTCAGGATACACGGAAGTTGGAGGATCTTTTGGAATCTCCCTTGCTCTTGGCTTCCAAGTTGGGCTGGAACAATTGGGGTTGGAATTTCTTCCTCCTCCTGCAAGGAGTCAGCCCTGGTGGCATCTGAGGCCCCCAATCCTGCTTCAGATGGAGAAAGGCATGGCAATCCAGGTCCTGCTCTGTTGCCAGGGGCTCAGCCCATCCTGAAATATTAACTCAAATCAGATGAAAAGGCTTTTTGCTGGACTGTAACTTATTCCATCTGCTGCTTCTTGCTGACTTGCAAAAGCTGGAGGAGGAGGAGGACGAGGAGGAGGAGGAGGAAGAATGCTGTTGAGGGCATCCCACTTCCTGCTTGGCCACAGTGCCTGTCTCTCTCCTCCCCTTGGAGCACACCCGAGCTTTCCTTTGGTGATGAACTCTGGAGATGTGACATCTTTAGGCATTTTTCCTAGAGCATGATGTCTGTTCAAGTTGGTGGGCCTTATGCAGGAGATTGATGTTTGTGTATGAGTTAGTCGAAGGGAAAGGGAAGATAATGTTTTCAGTGTAATACCACTCATGGAAGGAATAATGATAATAATACCAACAACAAGGATGATGATGCTGTACGATATTTTAAACCATGATTTGATGAATATCCATACTGACTGAGTGCATCACACTAATCCATAAGTTATCGTTTACAAACCATGGCTGTAGGGGTTGTATTGAGAACCTAACCCTTTGTCATCTGTGCTTTATGGTTTAACACGTAGTGGAAACCCGCCCTTTAGAATCATTCTACCAACCATGGTCAAAGCAAACCATGGCTTTGAAGTCAATTGGGGGGGCAGGCGGTCTTTGGTTGAGTCAACCCTTGAGGTAGCCTTGGAAAGAGGTGTAAGACCTCAGTCCTGCTTCCATTAGTTGGGGTGCTTCAAAAGGATATTAAATGTCACAACTCCTTTGCACGCCAGGTTTGGGGCGGCCTAGAAGTTCTGATAAATCCTGTCCTCATTGCAGCTATTTCCTTTCACGGTGTGTATTTTTGAGAATATATAATTTTGCATGTCCATTCTTTCCAGCTAGTCACTCCTCCACACCAACCTCCACCTTCATTTATTTGTATAAGATTAATTATATTTCTTAGTTGTCCAATAATCTAAATTCACTAGGCAGCACCCCTGAGCAACAACTATCCTGTTCATGTTCTACTTCTTTTTGTTTTTTTTCTTTTGCCGCCAATCCTGCCCATGAAACAGCCTGAAAAAGACCCATTTCCTTTGTACCCTAAAATCCCTCTTGAGCCCTGGCATGTGTTGTGTTCTTGGTGTGATATCTGTGGTAACTTTCTTTGGTGATGCATATCCAGGGTGAGGAAGGCACGTCGGGCATTCCTGGAGACATCGGTTTCCAAGGGGACAAGGTAAACTTGATTATTCCCCCCCTCCTCTCTCTCTTTCCAACCTGTATCTCTATGAATAGCCTGCCTACTTTTTTTTCAGAGGAAGTCTCGATTTTATCTTGAGTGGATAAACATGCTTCAGGTCCTCTGGTGGGAAAGCGAAACTTGCAAGATTGCTGGGGCTGATCTTTGTACAAACAGGGGAAAGGTGCAATTTGGCCATCTACCAGATGGCCAAGAGAGATGTGGAACAATTTAATTTGGAGTGAGCGGTCATCGGATGGAGGGGGATACATGGAAGATTCTTGGGAAGGAGACCAAAGGCTACAGGGGGTGGAGCAGAGAACGATCATATTTTGCTCCTTTTGATTTTGAATGGTGTTAAACCAACACTAGGGTTCCCCAAAAATTGGCAGCGTGGATTCCTACTATTTTGAGAGGAGAAGCATCACAAAATGGTAGGAATCCACGTTGCCAATTTTTGTGTCCTTGCAAACATGGCCAGAATCGAAGAAAAGGAGTCTAAGGTTCTGACATGGTTCCTTTATTTTCCATCAAGATGTTCTTGGTGGGCTTTGTTCCTAGCTACAAGATCTGTATTTGCTTCTGGTTACAAAGTTTAAGGTTTATTGAATTTGAGAGCCAAGGAGGCACCTTTGGGACAATGCTTAATGACCCATTCTTAGATTATTATTATTACTCTACTCCCTGACGTGGCAGCTTCTGGTGGGTATAGGTATTTTTATTTATTTATTTTAAAGAGAGGAGCATTTGAGCATGGAAGCTTTTACTTGCAGGTATGAGACGTGCCACCTTAATAGAGTTAATTGCAGGTGCTCTTTTGCCATCACTTACCTTCATTAACCTTGCCTTCACTTCATTTATTTTGAAATAGAGGAAACTGCATGCACTAATAATTCTCCAGGGCCAAGAAATTCCTTTTCCGTAATCTGCTCCCAGACAGAACTTGTACTGTAGTTCCTGAGTGCTAGCACATAACTCCACGGAAGTGACATTTGGCTAGATAATGCCACGTTTGGGTCATGCAGTAAGAGGGCATCGGAGCCAAGGCAATTTCTTGGACTAGGTCCTCTAGATGGCTTTACCCATTCTGAATTTTTCTTCTCCTCATTTCAGGGTAGCCAAGGATTGCCTGGGATCATAGGATTACGAGGAAAGCCAGGCCCAATGGTAAGTAATTGCCCGAGTTCCTGCATGAAGCACATTGTATTGTTTAGATCAAGGAGGAGAAAATTGTGGTCCTTCAGATCTTACTTGGATACAACTCCTGTCAACCATCAGCACAGCCAATGGTGAGGGAAGTTGTCATTCAACACAGAAACAGGAAGTCCTGGGGGAAACCTTTCCCACTTCTAAAAATCAGTTGTCTCCGTGGTCACACATGTGTTTGTTTTCTGCAGGGAAAGGCTGGTGACAAAGGTCCAGTTGGAATTCCAGGGCCACCTGGCCCAGAGGTAGGTTGTGTCTCCAACTTGGCTTCTTCCTTTGAAGACCTGTATTATTTAGAGAGGTGCAAAATATTTCAAAGCTGAAATATTCCAAACTCAGAATATGCATTCCTTTATCGGAAGGAGCCATTCCAAGGGTACTGAAAGTAGTATGATTTGAAATGTTTACACAACATTCCTCCTCTTCCTCTCAAAACATTTCTTCTTTACCACCTTTCTCTTTCATCTGTGAGGCACCTAAATAAAAAAAGCTTCATTTCTAAAACTCTAAGTGATCCTTGGAACCCATTTGGGTTCGCTGAGCAAACCCTTTAAATAACCCCTTCCTTTCCACTCTTCCGTGCAGAGACTCAGCATCGCTGATGCACGTCTGGGTCCAGACAAAAGCAAGTGGAAATTATGGTGATGTTGGAAGCCTTCCTAGACTGGCCTAACCCATCATGCTAATTGCATGCAGTTCTTTCAGTTTGGGACTTAGCGACTTGTGGAAATACAGCCAGTTGTGGCTTATTCAGCAAAAATATGATGAAAACCATGTCTTAATGCAATTGATGGATCCAGTAAGTCCAGGCCACGGTGGTGACTCTCCAAGAGTGCTTCATATGGTTGTGTCAAGGGTATTTTATTCACTGGTAAAATCCCTAAAATGTCCTAATGTTCTCTCTAGGTCAGTTCCTGGCAGCAACTCCCAGTGGGGTGGGAAGAACTGGAGATCTGACAATATCTAGAACAGATGGGCAAATGATCTGACTCTACAGACAGCAGTTTCCAAGAATAATGTTTTGTGAATAGCGAATTCCATCAGAGGAAAGCCAGGGCTATTTCAGTTCTTGGACCCTGTCATGATGGTTAAAGTAACATCCTTAAACTTGACAAGAGAGGATAGGGAGCAAAATGGGAGAAAGAATCAGTTTGTCTCCATCAGTTACACACAGCAAAACCCATTTGTATTCTAGTCAAAATAAGAGTCTTAAGAACTCATGATGAGATTCTGGAATGAGTTGCAATGAATGAGTGATAACTTTTGGCACACCATTTTACTGCTTTCCCTTTCTTTCTTTCTTTCTGCTTATCTATCAGTCTGTCTAATAACTGCAAAAGATTGGGGTAACATTAAATAAAAAGTTAGTTTTGTTAAAAAAAACACCATCCCTCTTTCTTCTGACAAAAGAACCAGATCATTCTTATTTCTGATAGGATCATTTAATTAACCTGGGAGTTTCCTATTTTGTTGGCTAGATAGTGACGGACGTGAGAGATAGGAAGAATCCCTGTGGTCTGGATTTAACTATATAAATACGTTTTTATTAATGGTGCAACAAAAGAGGACATTTGCTGAATTGACCATATACTCCAACGTAGACATGTGTCTGGTTTACAGTATTCTCTGCTGCTTTCTAGTTTTATTTGCAAATAAATGTGCAACTGAGATTTCTGCTCCCCAAATTCTTGGCCAGTATAATTCCTGGCACCGTTGGAAGACCTGAAAGACCAGGTTAGCGATAGATGGTCATGGAATAGTTCTATCTACGTGGTCATTAAGAGCTGACAATGACTTGATGGCATATAATCAATCAATCAGTGGTTATTTGCTGGAAATGCGGGACATCTGAAGGTAGCCATTGGGGATGGTTATAAAAACTCTGGAACTTGGATTCAACCAATGGCCTAAGGGAACTGCATAACTAATATAAGGAACTCCCAACCTAGAAGTGGTGGTTTCATGACTTTCTAATTGATGGGGCATTACATTGGCCAAATGCTGTGAGCTGTGAGAATATAGTCAAGGGGGGCTTCAAACTTTTTCCAGCCATGGAAGCTGTTAGTTAAAAAATAATAATTCCTGTTGCCCCTGATCAAGAAGCAAAGCTCTAGTGATAGAAAATTGACTATGTTGAGCAAACTCTCTTATGCCCCATCAACTTCTCATGGAGCCCTAGGTTCAGCAGAACAGAGTTTGAACAGCTCTTGGAGGGAAGAGGCCAAAGACGAGGGATATGGGTTGAATACCTTCTTGGAGTTCTAGAAGAAGAAAGGTGACCCAGCCCAGCCTGGCTTCTCTTCAGTTCCTAAAGAAAGATGCGTGTCTAGTTTGCAAAATTGTTGAAGATGGTCTTCTTCCTCACTTTCCGCATCCTCTACCAGAGTTCTAGTACTTTCCTAAGGCCTGGAACAGGTCTTGGTTGGATTGCCTTTACTTAGTCATCTTTCTTCTTTGTTAGTCTTGGACTGGACTGTGTCTCCCTTTGTTTCTTTAGCTGAATGGATTGTGGGTGGAAAGAATGGGTAAGCGTCCAACGTCAAATTGCTCAGGATAAGCAGCATGTCGTCACCTTTCCCTTCTTCATGCCAGGCTTGCTTCCCCCTTCTATTGGGCTTCCCGAGTCCTGATTTATTTCCCCGAGAAAAAGGCGGTAAAGCGGCGGTCTCAGAATTCATGGAGAACCACGTTGGGCTAGAACGCAACATTTGCTGACCCCAAGGACGTCCTTGGCCGGAGGGCAAAGGAAATTGGAATCCATGGCACCTCATTTTCCTGCAACAATCTGAAACAAGCTTTTCCCTTTAGGTCCCTCCCCATCAGTTCATATCGCAGTTAAGCCAAACTACAATGGTAATGCAATTCAAGTCCTATCTGGTTCTGCCTCAGCTTTTCCAGATTTTTGTTTTGTATGGTTCTTTCCCTGTATGCAGCAGAGATCTGCCTTGTGTGTCCTTTGTGAATTCTTTTGAATGCCAACAGCAGCAATGCAATCAATAAGACTGTCCCAGTGAGATGCATGAGAAGACAATTATTTTGACAGAATCTGGAATTCTCTCATGCTATATATAGTGGCCCTGATTCAGATGTGCTATTAAGTCTTCCACACCACATAGATCTTCTCCAGGACAGTCTGCCCCCAACCTGGTCTTTCAGATCTCCCAACAGTGCACCTATTGCTGCAATAACTGAGTCCATCTACCTTGCTGTTGGTCGTCCTCTTCTTCTCTTCCCTTCTACCTTCCCCAGCATTATAGACTTCTCCAAAGAACTAGGTCTCCACATAATCTGTTCAAAATAGGGTCATTTGAGCCTCAAAAGATCTTATTTACAGTAAGTAACAAAGAAGTTGAGGAGACCACAATATGCTTTCTATGCCATTTAGTTCACCCAGGACTGGACAGCTCCTGAAACGGAAGATAGTCCTTTACAAAGTTGGGTGTGGGGCCAACTGAATGTGATTGTCCCAGGCTGGTCATTTTGCCCATTGCTAGGGGGCAGCAGAAGATGAGAATCCAGAGACAGGAAATGCAGTAGGAGGAAAGTGTGTGAAATGCCCCACATCTGCATTCTCCTTTGACCCTTTAATCAGCAGTCTTAAATCTGCTTGAGTGAATTCCCTCTTGGAAACAGGTCGTGCCTCAGGCAGGGAGCCAAATCATCCTGGCTCAGTTTAGGCCCGAGAGTTGAATATGGTGCTAATTAAGCCTTTGACCAAAAATAACAACAATCGAAGCTTAGATGTTTGGTGGGCCCCCGAAACTTTGCAGGCAACCGTCTCTCTCTCCCTCCAAAGATTTGGCACCGGACGCCTGCCTTGTCACTTACGCTCCTCTCCGTTTGATGTTCTCCAGGGCTTCCCAGGCAGCATCGGGCCCCCAGGAGAAAACGGCCCCGAAGGTATTAAGGTGAGGGGTGCTGCGCAGAGATGGCTTTGGGCTGGTAGGGCAGCCATGAATAAAAGGTGTGAAGGAACCTGGGAAGGGAGGGATAGAGGGAAACCCTGGAGATCCTTGCAGATAATTCTGGCCCAAATGCTGGCTTTAAGACTTCATTGGGGTTGCAGCACTTCCAAGAACTGGAGTTGCTTTCTCTGTTCTTTTTTTCTTTTATTATTCTCCCCCTCACCCCTCAGCCATCATAGCCCATCTGCCTCTCTGTCTGCTTGAGCCTTTTGTCCTTCTGGCCTGTTTCAGGGAAAACCTGGCACAAGGGGCTTGCCTGGTCCCAGAGGAATGCCTGGCCAAGAGGTGAGAGACGGGCAAGGGGGGCCAAAGGTGGGGGCCAGGTTGAAGCAGGCACCTGGGTTGCTGCTCCCCCGACAAGTATCTCTTTTTTAAAAAAATAGAGGCTTTCAAAGATTAATTTCCAATAAGGCATTGCTTGACTCAGTTGCAGATTAAGTCTGTCCATGAGCGGATTAAAAAGGGATGGGACGGTGTTCTTTCTCCTGACTGGGCAAAAGCTTTGATTTAAATGTCTTCCTTCCTTCCTCCCTCCCTCCCTCCCTCCCTCCCTCCCTCCCTCCCTGATCTCCTTCCTTCCTTCCTTCCTTCCTTCCTTCCTTCCTTCCCCCTCCCCTCCCATTGCCCTCCTTCTCCTTCTCCTTCTTCTTCTCCTTCTCCTTCTCCTTCTCCTTCTCCTTCTCCTTCTCCTTCTCCTTCTCCTTCTCCTTCTCCTCCTTCTCCTTCTCCTTCTCCTCCTCCTCCTCCTCCTCCTCCTCCTCCTCCCTCCCTCCCTTCCTTCCTTCCTCCTCCCTCCCTCCCTCCCTCCCTCCCTCCCTCCCTCCCTCCCTCAAAGGGCGATGAAGGGCCAGCGGGCCCCTACGGTCCTCCAGGGGAAGAGGTAAGAGGGGGGAAAGCAGGTTGTGCTTCTGGAGGGGGGGCTGCCCATTGCTGGGCCACGTGAGTCCCCACTTTGAGTTTCACCAGTTCTCCCCTTGCGGCCCCATCCCAAGTCCCCTCCTTGCAGGTGAGCTTGGGGACCGACCGCCCTTTCGAAGTTTATTCCCACGCCTTTTGCACAAGGCTGGCTCAGCTTTCTGCTCTTGATGATGCTTTGCTTCGCTTCGAGGTCTGCATGCAATTTCTCTCTTTTTAGGGTCCCCACGGCCAAAAGGGGTTTCCTGGCAAACCGGGCCCGGAGGGTTTAAAGGTAAGGAGGCACCACCGTATGGGGTTCAAATCTGTTGTGAAAATCTCACGGTTTTGCTTTTCACAAGCTGCGAATCTGAAAGGTTGCGTTCCACCCCTCCTTGCCTTTTCACTCACTTTTCTGAAACGTTTCCCCCCCTTCTTTTTGCTCTGGAAATTCCGGCTCACGGTGGTTTCTGGGGCAGAAAGAACGATGCACATATTTTTGCAAACCACAGCGAATTTTATTATTAACCAGTCCCCCTTGCTTGTTCTTTTCTTCCGAAAATTGGTTAATTGTTTGATAGAGGACAGCCCTGTGGAAAGGGAGAGGAAAGGAAGAAAGCCATAAAACATTATGCAGTTGAAAAAGCTGCTACAAGCTGTCGAGGTCCTCCCACCCCTGCCCCAAACAAACGGCTTAGAAACGCCACATGTTAACGCACCTCTTTTTTTGAATTTGATCTGAAATTGCCTCTTTTTTCCCTCCCTGTTCGTCTTTGGCCTAATTGGCTGCAGTATCACTGGACAGTATAGGTTTCGCCACTCCCTCCTGCCGGCCATTCTTTCAAAAGCTGTTTTTTTTTTAATGCACTTTTGAAGCTGAGACACCACAAATGTCCACAGTCCAAGAGTAACTTTGCGATGCAGCATCTGAGAGAAGGCAGCTGCTTCTGACCCAGACTTTTTCCTCACCCCTCCACCGCACCATCCCTCCATTTGCTCCTCGGACGCTGTTCTGCAGCCAAAGCTCCCTTTCCTTGTATGTTTTCCTCCTGGATGTCTTCTCTTTCTCCGTTTTCCAAAGTTGGCTGGGCCGGATGCATTATGGCATAAGGTGGCTAGCTTGGGTTTGCTTGAATCAAACCCATCCTGGCTTATGCAGCCAACCAGGCTCATACAAAGAGGGGCTTAGTGTAATTTGCAATCCATCCTACCCCCAAATCGGAACAGGGCTGAAAAATACAACTATGTTTGAATGCAACAATTGTGGAACAATTCAACAGTTTTTCTATTCAACAACTGTGGAACAATTCAACAATTTTTGAATTCAACAAGTGTGGAATGATTCAACAATTTTTCAGTTCAACCCTGAGCCCTCGTGGGAATGTCATGGCCTTTTGCAGATCCCCAGAGGACCCAGAAGTTTGGCCCCTGGCTCTCAAATGTTACCCACTTTGGGCTGCACCTAACTGATCTTTACTGCCCGCTATTTGTTGTTTGTTCAGTTCAGATGTCACATCCATCTGTCTCTGACTGGGGCATGTCTGCCAACAATGCCAGGCTTGACATGAGAACGTAAAACATGGTTTACATCAATCACCATTCTGCGTGATGAATAAATTAAGCAACTGATTTCTGTGCATTGCTTTGGCCCTGTGGTCAAAGATTTTGGACCAGAAATGAGAGGAGTGAAACAGTCTTTTTAACCATGCTTTGCCTAAGGGTTTCACTGCCAAATGTAGATGCCTTAAAAAAAATCCCCTTAGTTAGATATTTGTGGGAGAAATTATAAATGCTCCAAAAAGATCCACAAAGGAAATTTCAGGGTGAGGGGGTGCCCTTCAGGTTGCAGCTTTTTCATTTTTCTTTTTTAAAAAAGCCCCAGATATTTTTGCATGCACCAAACACCAGGCTTTGCTTGAGAGGCTCTCAACAGGGCTGTTGAATTAGCTTCTCTGCTACATGTCCATCATCAGATTTTTACAGAAGTCTCAGTTACTATTAGTTACACGGTTTAGATACTCAATAAAGATGGAGGAAACCCATCTGTGCAGTGGGAGCAAATGGCCTTGTCTGGAGAGGATGAGACCTTGAGAAAAAAACAGTAACCACCGTGGGAAGAACTTTTGTGCAGCTGAAGACAACTGAATGCCTTCAATTCCTATTTGTTCTGCTACCCACAGTCTGTTAGGACGTGATCTGAGGTTAATCCGTTAATTAACAAGCTTGAAACAAACCTAAAACCATTCCTATATGGGTTGCTTCTTGTCCTAGTTCTTTGCAAAATTTAGAGCCTTCCCCAACCTGGTCCTCTCCAGATGTCTTGGATTACATCTCCCATCATCCACACCCATTGGCCTCCCTTAATTGGTTCTGCTGGGATATGTAGCTCCAACATTTGAAGAGGCCCATATTGGAGAAGACAAGGAAGAAAAAGAAGGGAAATGAAAAGGGGGGGATTAATGAAGTAGGCAACCTGGTGCCCCCCAGATGTTTTGAACCATAGTTCCCATGAATTCCAGTGAACATGCTTCTGATGGGCTTTGATTTCAAAGCATCAAGGGGGCTCTTGGTTGCCCACTTCTGTAGTATGAGAAATCGAGTCTTGGAAATAATGAATTTGACTTGAAATGGAGTGGGGCAAACTGGATAAATTAAGATTTCATGGCCTCATCCCCGTAGAATGGGACTATCTCTGGGTTTTTTGAGGGTAAATTAAGAAGTTGATATGCACCTTGCAAAACTGCAAGGACTGTGTGACTGGTGAGCCATAAGCAAGAACTGGGATTCTTCTCTGCTTTGATGCAGGGTGAACCAGGGAATCGAGGACAGCCGGGGAAAACTGGCGATGAGGTAACCCTCCTTCACTTCTTTTGTCCTTGCTGACTGAGCAGTGGGACTTCCTTTGTCTGAGATAACTTTGACCACTGCTGGCATCTCTCTTTCTGGATTTGATGCCCCTCTTTGGTTAGAGCAACCATTCCCCAAAGGGTAGAAAATCCTATTTCAGAGATGTTTATGTGCCAGAATCACCAATGTTTAAGTTACGTGGGAGCAGAGATGGAAGGACTCACATATAAGAAAGCATTAGGATTATTTTCAATGCATTTAATAGTTCTGGACCTGGATGAATGCCAGCATGCCTGAATGATACCAGGTGGGGCTGATAGGCCAGTTTCCATGTTGGTCGCTGTTCCAACATAGTTTTGGCAACTTCTGTGCCTTGCAATGCCTGGTGAGATTCTACAGGAAGAACCCACTGCTCTGGGAAATTTGGGAAGAAGAAAGAATCAGACTCACCCCCCTTTAAATATATCCCAAATCGTCAAACTGACCAATGTGGTGTGACCTCAAAGCTTCCATATGTTTATCTCATCCCTGAGTGACCACATGGGACAGCATTGGTGGCTTTGGCGAGACCAATCTTGGTCTCCTCAATTGTTGGCTAAGAGGCCCGCAAACTCTCCTGAAAATCTCTTTCCTAGCTCTTTCCTTGGCAGTTATTGCTCTGCACATTTTTATTATTATGGTCTAGTCTAGAGCCAGGCATGCAAAGGGACCCTTGAAACCCCCTCCTTGTGGGCAGAAAAATTGAGAGGATATTTCAGTGCATTATTTTTCCTCTGGTGGAGGAGAAATTCTCCAGATTATTTATTGAGGCAACATGTGTTGATCAAGACTCTTGGAATAGTCTCCTTTTTCACCTAAAACTTTTTTCAAAACTTATTTTTGGACATGGGCACCAATGACAGTAGAAGCAATAGTGTTTGGCGGCCTAGTTGCCATTTTGTATTCTCCACAATGTCCAGAAGAAATGGTAATTGCCTTCCTCCTTGTCTTGGAGAAATATTTGGGGAAAATCCTGCACAACAGCCTTCTTTTCCTAGAGGGGGGAGAAAATCAGGGGATCCTACACATTTCCTTAGGAAAATTGAGAAACGTTGCCTCAGCTGAAGTTCTTTTAATCCTCTCCACCAGAGTTCCCAACCCCCCAGTTTCTGTAGGAAAGGTGGTAAGGTCTGTCTTTCTTCAGTGCTTATTCATTATATGAATTTCACTATTTGGATTTGCCATCGCTGAATAGCCCAGAGCTAAATTCCACTCCACTGGGCCCAGGTTGAGAATGTGAGTTGATTAGGGGACCCGGTTTGTCATTGGTTGTTTCTTTTTCCCCTTAGTTACTCCAGACATACCCTGAGCAGGAAACCAGGGGTCCCTGTGGGATTGAAAGAAAACACAACTGGTCCTTTCACCACCATTTGCCAGTGACCCAGGCCAGATGAACATTAGGCTCTCTTATTTTTATTCTGCTCATTTCTGCCTAGAAATATTGCCGTGGAAGATTTTCATCTCGTTGCCAATTATGTCATTAGCGAAAGAACCCCGTGCCAGCCATCAGGGAAAATTCCTTCCTCTTCTCCCACTCCACTTCTCACTCCACGGTAGTACTGTGCTTGCTTTTAGGCCATGCTGGAGGTTTGGAGAACATCAGCATCGAGATGCAATTTCCATATATATAGGGAAAGTCATATTCCAGAGGAGGGTCTTCAAACTGTGTTCTGCAGAAAGGTTCCATGACATCTGAATGGGGTTCCATGGGATGTTGGAAATCCTGACTCTGCTTGTGTGTGACACAGTCCTGCTCGTGTGGCATCGTTGTCCCAACCCCCTGGAATTCTCTTCCAGCTGCCTCCTCCAGGTTTAGATTTTTGGCAACTTCAGTCTTGGCTCTTGGGCCAAAGCAGGATCTCCAGCACTCATCTCTTACTTCTTGACCTGAGCATCACACAAGTGCCTAGTCTTCATGAGCCTCAGTAAAGCACCTTTTTCTGCTTAAGAGCGTGTCAGAACTCATCCAATTGGGTTGCTCTCCCCCTGCATTTTGCTTTCGCTCTAAGTTGGGAGGCGACTGGAGGAAAAGGTCGCAGAGGAAGATCCTAAATGTTAGCTCTCTCTCTGACCTTCACATCATGGGGTTGTCTGTAATTTGTTCCCGCGTTGGAGTCCTTTGTCAAGTGTTGAGCTTCAAAGGCCCACGTGTGGTTTTAAAGCAGAGAACAGCTGCTTGCACTGGGGAGGCCCAATCCATGAGCCAGGAAGACATTCTGGGCGGTTTGCAGAAGATGCTGGTCTAATTCGGCCAGCAAGGAAAACTCTCCCTCTTTCTCTGCTGCTTTGAAGCAAATAAATTCAGCTTTTTTCTCTCTCTTTCCAGGGTCTGATAGGTTTTATCGGTCCAATAGGGGAGCCTGGAAGTGTCGGGGAGAAGGTACGAAGAGATGGCAAGATGGTTGTAGAAGCAGCATTAAGCTGAGAAGACTAAGAGCCCTCAGGATTTTGGGGGGCTGTCACACACAGAAAATCCCAAACGCATTCCTTGCAAGTTCTGATGGTCACTTTTGTTCAGACCTTCAGTCATCCCTCTGCTGTATCTTTGCATTGGGCAACGATGAGTTCCTAGGAAAAGACTTGATCGCTTCCAAGAGTTACAGACAGGTGTTATGCTTGCCCCCTCAAGCCACATTTCTCAATTACTTCAGTCCTAATATTTACACCCTGCATACACAATTTACCTCCACCACTTTTGTCCTCCCAGCCAACCTGTAAGGTAGGCAAGCTTGAGGAATTACAATTGGCCTGAGTTTGCTTCAAGCAAGCAGTGCTGAGGGCTGATGGGTCACCCAACCCTATGACTTCTCTGCAATGACATGGCACATGTTTTGTGAACGGAATGGGTCACTTCTGCTTCTGTGTACAATTCTGTCTCCTAGGGGGACCGGGGCACAGTTGGATCACCAGGACCGACAGGCATCAAGGGGTCGATGGTAAGGAGTAAGTTGCATTCTCTATCTCCTCCTCTGCCTTGAGAAATGGCATCCTGTGTTCTCACTACTATTTAGATGCCATTTGCTATTCTACTCAGTAACAACTTCTTCTTCTTCTTCTTCTTCTTCTTCTTCTTCTTCTTCTTCTTCTTCTTCTTCTTCTTCTTCTTCTTCTTCTTCTTCTTCTTCTTCTTCTCCTCCTCCTCCTCCTCCTCCTCCTCCTCCTCCTCCTCCTCCTCCTCCTCCTCCTCCTCCTCCTCCTTTTTGCCCTTTTTCTTTATGGTCAGAGTGCTTGACCTAAAGCCAAATTATGTCTTCACACTCATGTCCTCTGAGCAGGAGTAAGCGCCTACTCAGAAACTTCTACCTTCCCAGTCATAGCAGCTTCCCAAGCCTGAGAAAAACAGTGTTTCTCTTTGATTAGGCCACCTTTGAAGTTTCTCTATGGGCCATTTTAAGGTCATTAACCATGAATGACCACCTCCTACTGCTTGGTTTTCTCTAAGGTGGTCAGAAATGTGGGGGCTCCTCCATAGAAAAACAAGGAAAGGCCCTGGGGCAAAAACAGAAAGTGAATTCAGTGATGTAAGCTAACACTTTCCATCTTGAAGTTGCACCACCCAAGCATAAGTTTAGCCCTTTGGAGAGAATTAGGCCAAATGTTTGCAATTTTTCTCATTCCCCCCCTGCCATCAACCCTGGAAAAACTCTACTGGTATGAATTACACCACGTAACAGATTGGGAAGCAATTGCCTCAGTTTTGAAATGATCTTAAGGTTCCCTTTAAATAACGATATCTCAGGGGTGAACCTTAAATTTGCCTGCATTTTATGCCAAATGAGCCAATGCATTCCATGTTAAAGATCCTTTGGAAATGTTCTGAGGGCAATTCATCTACCTTGAAAATTCACAGAGCACAGGAGTGATAATATGTTTGTTGTTATCTGGGTCAGGCAGTTATTTTGGTTGTATCTGCATAAGAAAGGAGGCCCTTGTCATTGACCATGCTTTGATGTTTCAGGGCCATTCTGGAATATCAGGAGAAGTTGGAGCACCCGGCCCCCCTGGACCAGCAGTAAGTGACTTCCTTTTTCCTTGCTACAGCCCAGCGTCTTCACTCTGTTTTTGATACCCACATGAATGTTGTTCAAAGGGGGAAAAAAACTCTGTCCGGTATAGTTTGGAGTTCACTCTTGCAGAACACGGCTTGTGAATTGTTTTCTCCAAGCACCATAAAAGTAAAAACTCACCCATTAACAAAAGTTCATTAAGGAAAATGCTCAGTGCATTCCCCTAAAGCCTTGTTCAGTTTCTTTTGACTTTGCAACTAGAGGTCACCTCCGAATGAACTCCCCCCATCAAATCACCTGAAAAGTCCCATCTCACAAGACCTGATTGTGAGTCCCAAGTTAAGGAAGTTATCTTATCATTTTCAAGGGGCCACCAGGAGTTCGTGGCTCACCAGGAATAAGAGGCCCCAAAGGTCGCCGGGTAAGTGAAATTTACTATATTTTCTACAGAATTTAGAGCAGAACCAATCCTTTGGGGTTTGAAACAGAACTGTTAACCATCATCTCAGAAGTCCTGCCCTGTATTGTTATTAATGGTGGGACATGGAGGATGTCGTTGGTGATTTTTTTTTAACAAGGGAAAGAGGCAGTCCCTTAAATATTCTGTTCTGCAACTGCTTAAATTTAGGCTGGCCTGCAAACCTAATCAGGCATGAAGGAGGTACCCATTCTGCCCTATAAGCTGCGAAGTGAGCGTCAATCTCCTCTTCCGATGCCTTCTCTACTGCAGTTGTGAAACCAATTTAGGAATCTCCTGATCTTTAAGGGGCTACAGAACCAAATTCTAGGATTGTTGGTTAAACGACCACCAACGAAACTTAGAAATGCAGCATGATTTTGACCCCTCTCTGTAGCTTTGAACTACTCATTCTAGGTCTAGTTCTGTTTCCAAGCCTGGGAGTTCCTGTGGGTAGGCTGTGATGACTGCAACTTTGAATGATCCACAGTAAAATTCGTTAAAGTTATAAAATCCTGATGTTCCAGCTGCAGAAGCTGTTACCATGCTCATCTTTGATTTTATAGACATTAGAGCCCACCCGCTTTGTATTTTACGCTGCTGGTATGAGGTATTGATGGAATACACAAAGCTAGAAGGCTTAAGGAAGAAGCGTTCCTTGGAATAGAGGAAAATAGTCATTGGTGTGCCTTAAAACACGCTTTCTGCACAGCCGGTTGAAAGAGATTGGTTGGCTGAGATTCTGCGGTAGCCAATCAGAAACCGAACAAGTTCCTGATTGGTGGGAGGCCTTTTGCACAGCCTCCCTCCTTGTTTCTTGACTATTTTTTTAGGAAAAGGAGAGTTTATTGCCCAGTTTATTCCCCCTACTATCAAAGCATTGAGCATTGTGATGTAGTTAGGGGCTCTCCTCTCATATTCCTAGTGGCTGGAAGAGCTACATTGGAGGCATGAATGACGGATGGGAACCCAGTTCTGTGGAGCAGGGATTCATGGAAAAATATACTGCCGCAAATCCTCCGGAGCCAAGAATAATCTCTGTCAATGACGTTTAAATCTTGAGTATTTTGCACCACAAAGAGGTCGTGGAGCCAGAAGGAAGCCTCTCTTTGGCTCCCACTTGCTCTCTCTTTTCCCTTCCTTTTTAATAATTTTCCCCCCCAGAGCCAAGTCTGTACTTCCAGCAGCAGCTTCTCTGCAACTGCGGTTTCTTCGACAACTCCTCTGCCAAACGTTCCCCACGGCGTACAGCTCCTGTGCTTGGCTTCCCTTCCCATAGAACTGGGATGAAGCAGTCCAGGGCCAAGGCATGGCGCCGGTGGCAACGCCTCCCAGCTGCCCTCACCCCAAAAGTTTTGGAAAATTGGTTTTAATAGGGTGGAAATAAGACCCAGCAGACGTCTGCTTTGGTGCGGGGGGAAAGGCTGGATTCTAAACAAGCGCAGCATTTTGTCTCTTGGATCATCGACTCAGCTTTAGTCTAGAGCAGACCAAGGTTTCTGGAGACCCCCACAATTCAGGAAAAAGCTTTGGGAATTGCTCTGCGTGTATCAATCGAGGCCAGGCCAGGCACTTAAAGCCAAACTCCATACACCGCAGTCTTTCCATGTGCTTCAATTAATCACTATTATTTTGAAAGAAGGAATTGGAAGTCTTCCCCCATCATACCAACTCCCTGTTGGAAATTATTGTCTTCTTTTCCAGTTTTGAATACCCTGAGATTTTCAAAATGAGATCATCTGAGCAGGCTGGGTCTTCCTTGCTTCTGAATTGCTCCCTGTTGGCCCTAGTTCCACCTGCATTCGTGATCTGAGTGTCTTGTTTTTGAAGAACTTGGGTCTCCTGAAGCAGTTATATGAGACCCCTTAAGCATCGCCGAGTACTTGCTTGTGTCTCATCAAGATATTTTCTGCCATTTTTGGAGAGGGGTGATGGACAGAAATAATACTGGGTTAAGCCTTAGTTTAAATATTACAAAGGAATGCATTCATCAATGGGGGGAAAGACCCATTAATTCCACTCACTTTAGAGACAAGAACTGTTTTTGGTTGCTGCTGAAATGAGGATGAGGATGAGGATGAGGATGAGGATGAGGATGAGGATGAGGAAGAAGAGGAAGAAGAGGAAGAAGAGGAGGAAGAGGAAGAGGAAGAGGAAGAGGAAGAGGAGGAGGAGGAGGAGGAGGAGGAGGAGGAGGAGGAGGAGGAAGAGGAGGAGGAGGAGGAGGAGGAGGAAGAGGAAGAGGAAGAGGAAGAGGAAGAGGAAGAGGAAGAGGAAGAGGAAGAGGAGGAGGAGGAAGAGGAGGAAGAGGAGGAAGAGGAAGAGGAAGAGGAAGAGGAAGAGGAAGAGGAAGAGGAAGAGGAAGAGGAGGAGGAAGAAGAAGAAGAAGAAGAAGAAGAAGAAGAAGAAGAAGAAGAAGAAGAAGAAGAAGAAGAAGAAGAAGAAGAAGAAAAAAAAACAACCCTGCCCATACCCGATTTGGATTAATATGGTTGATCCTGGTTAGCATTGCTCTTCAGGCTTTCAGACAACAGTTTTTTTACAGTCCTTCTTGAAATCCTTTCTAAATCTGCCAGAACATTGTGGAGCATTGCCTTTCCCATCTCTGCATAGATTCTGCCATGGTTCCCAAAAGTATTTTCTTGGACTGCTGGATTTCCCACAGACCCTGAAGGATCACTTATGGGTTTTCATGTCTGTGGACAACAGCTGAATTGTAACTTTTGCCAGTCACTTGCCCTTTTCAGGAAACAGCGTTCCCTTACAGAGCATCCTCCAACTTGGGGCATTAGGGAAAATTTAAAGATACCCACCTTGTAAGTCACCCTATACATTTCCCACAATTCCCTAAGAGAGCTGTGTCTTTCTGTGCATTGTGGGGGGTTAAGATGGCAGACTGGAACCAGCCAGCCTGTGATACTTCCAGCCTGTTCTGTTCTTGAATGTATATTTTCCTGTCACTAGAAAAATAATTGCATAAGTCTTTTCCAATGGACACCCAAACAGCTCTCTTTGACCCACCCTTAGTGTAATTATCTCATGAGAACAAGTCCTTAATTTTATTGACATTTGTCTCCCCCCCGCTTTTTTGGTTTTGTTAAGTTTCTGAGGAAATAAGCCCCCGGCTATAATTTTAGATCCTGTCGCTCTCTGCCTGCCCTCTGCGTCTGATCTTGCATCCAAAAACATAATTCAAGTCAGAATGGAAAGACGTTCCTTTAGTTTCCTTTCTTGCTGCTATTGTTGCCATTCATCCCACACGTTGCACTATTTTGTAGTCCTTTCAATTTTAGAAGGCAAGAGGATGACTAATCTGGTTCTGATTCAGAAGCACTGTTGAGATTTATGAGGGTCTCAAATTTAGCAATTATAGTGTTGGGATGGAAAAGGCTCCATGTCAACTTCTTGGGGAAAAAAACCCAAGCCAAACTAAAAACAGACTTTTTAGATCATTCTTCCTCCTGTGACAAAAATGAAAGTTGATTCTCATTTAGCCTGCATCCTATTTCTTGCGTGTTTGCACCATGGAGGGATGTTTGTCCGTCCAGTCCTTTGCAAGCTGTTGTCTTTGAGGAACCCTTGATTTTTTATTTTTTTGGGTGCAATGACTTTAATCCCCCAGATTAATCCCCAGCACATGCGAGAGATTGTGCATCTTTCAACATGGGCTCTTTGCTTACGCACCGTAGCCTCAGCGCAATTAAATCCATGTGCTTGGAAAATGTCACCCAGTCACTGCAGGGATCAGGTTCCCTCGCTGGAGAGAAAACCTGGGTTGCTCTGCTGGCAGGATAAGAAATCTGTCAAAGTGACAGAAGTCAGATGGGCTGAAGACGCTCATGGAATTCCCCCCCTGGAGAACTTACTTTTGTTACATTGCGCTTTTTGAACCCTTGAGCCGACAGAAGACAGTGTGAAGAAACCATGTGGCGTGGCTGCTTTCTGCTAGAAATTATTGTAGTCCACTTCAACGGCTAGGCATCCATTTCCTGTTGTGGATTGATTGATTGATCCCTGATTGATCAATCACATGCCATCAACTTAGTGTCACCTCTTAGGGACCACACAGATGGAACTTCTCCAGGAGGATCTCTCCCCAACCTGGCCCTTCCGGTCTTCCGATGGTGCACCCATCGCTGGGGTAATCAAATCCATCCACCTTGCTCCGGGTCATCTCTTCTTCTGTTCCTTCAACCTTCCCAACATTAAGGGAGTTCTTGCTCTTCGTTTATTTATTTATTTATTTATCTGGATGCTGTAGCTGAGTTCTTGGCTCCAACTGCCAGGGAATAAATGAATAAATCAAGGAAGAAATCAAGAGGAAAAATGACAGGCAGTAGGGTTCTGTTTGTCAAAATGGAGCCGCGAGTCAGGGTTTTGCTTGTATTAGCAAGCTGGTGCTCTTCTCTCATGTCCTGAACCATAACCCTGCTGCTCTACACTCTTTCTTTCTCCCTCTCTCCCCCACCCTTCAACAGATTTGGTCAAACATTGATGTTCAGATCATTTTTTTGGCTCCAAACCTGAACCTTGTCTATGAAACTTGGTTCTGTTTCCTCCTTCCCTCCAGGCCAGTGTGTACATTAATAGTTTGCCACTGACTTGCCCGGTTCTAAAAGCTTGCTGAGAAGTCTTCATGAATGGAACCATCTGGGAAGGAGAACCTGTTGCAGGAACTTTCTGAGGGAGGAGAAGTTCTGGTCTCCAAATGATAAGAACTGATCTCTCCACATTTCCTTTCCTTTGGGTAGTGTTGTGGCTAAACTTTTGGACTTCTGGGGGACTGGGCTCAAAGACCCTCTTGACCAGGATGCTCATGGAGGAGTCACCTCACATGACAAGAGGGAGCCTTCAGCTTTCAAGAGGGAAACACAGGATTGAAGTGGAATATTAAATGAATACACAGAAGGAAAATAAGGGCCACAGGTGCCTTTGAAATGTGCTCCCCAAATTCAGTGACAGACCGCCAGTAAAAGGAGGTTGCCAATATAAAATAGGTGGGTTAAGTTTTGGTTGGCTTAATATACCTACAAAATGTTGCAGTGTTCTAAACCCACTCAAAATGGGGGGGGGGGGGAAGGGTACAAATCCCCCTTCTTCCCTTGAGTAATGTTGAAGAGTCATTGCACTGCAGTCAAATGATGATGATAAGGATGGTAGTAGTAGTAGTAATCAGCACCAGCATCTCATAGTCAATTAACAACCTGGATTAGATTTCTAACAACAGAGGGGTACTTGTTGTTAGACTACCTTGGTTCCTTTTCCTTTCTGGCATGCGAAGGGTATGATTATGTTTGTGACGTGGGTGTTTTTTTCACCCCCCCAAGGGCGCTCGAGGTCTTGATGGAACAGTGGGTGAAGCAGGGCCCCAAGGTCCCAAGGTGAGTGCCCCCAAGTCAAAAATGCAACCACTGTGGACAATCGTTCTTGGGCACGTGCTGCAGTGGCCCATTGCGTTGCCGAAAAGCAGGGACCAGACATTTTCCATGTTTCTGTGCCAAACCACAGGAATCATCCACAGGAAGTATGAACACCAAGTGTCTTTGCTACTCCAGCCATTCCATGGCTGATGATTTGATTCCACTACTAAATTCTGATGAGGCCTTGATCAGACTTTAGGGGTGGGCAAGACAGCTCAAATCTGATGCAGGTTTGAATCATCATCAGATCTGAATCATCGAATCAATTCAGAGGCATCGGATTCAACGGGTCAGTCTGAAGTATCAATCAGATTTGGAAAGTTGGTTCAGTTTGGAGATTTGATTGAACTGGCTTCAAGTCGGATCTCTGAATCAATGTGTCGCAAAGCCCTATGAGACAGGGATAACATTTCTGATACTCCTACAGAGCAAAGACAGGAAGTCTTTCCTGCTTGCCAATTACAAAGGCTGAGGTTTAGCATTTCCTTCCACACAGGAAGAGGATTCCAGTGACTAAGCACAGACTGGTCCTTATTATTAATACAGCTTTCCATTTCTGTACATGATCCATTAGAGAGAAAGCTGGTCCAGAACCCCATGATGTTCTAGTTTTTTGCATGCAGGGTTTTTTAAATTTTTGCATGAAAGCAAGGCAAGAAAGAGGGTTCTAGATACTAAATCTGTTCTTTAGTCTTTGGTCAACTGGGGGAATTCCACCATGTATCCCTTTCCCCCATAGCCTTTAACTGTAGAGTGAGTCTTCTCTTCTGCTCTTTGGGAGAAAGAAGCATGTGACTTGTAACTTGTAAATGGCTGAGTGGAAACAGGTGAAGAAAGTGAACCTTTCCTGCATTTTTTAAAAGTTTCCCTTTTGTTATAATTTTATTAATAGGGCCTTCCGGGACATCCAGGTAAACCAGGACCGGATGGTCAAGAGGTACGTTCAATACTTTTGGAGGAATCTGAAAGTGTTTGAGGTGTTTGAGATATCTTGGCAGGACTCATACTGACCTTCCATCTGAATTCAAGCCTTTGCATTTGTAGGGAAAGATCGGTGAAATTGGAGAGATTGGTTCTCGTGGCTTCCCTGTAAGTCCATCCTGTATCTTGCGGTATAATAAGAACAGTTAATATTTTGTCAGAGATGACATTGGAGAAAATCCATGAGATGATTCCCACCACTTCTGACTTGCTGATCCAGGCTAGCAAAGTTGAAATAGGGAGGGTTTCTCCCCCACCCTTTATGATTGCCATTTTTCTGATTTTTTTTCTTCTTTTCTTCTCCTGGGTCCTGATGGTAGAGTCTGTGGGTTTCAGTTTTGCCCCATTTCTGATTTCCACCCTCTTTGAAAAGCTTCTTTCATCCCACTTCCATATTAGTTTGGATTTTTTGTTATTTTTTAAAAAGTTCTCACTACATTTTGTGGATATTTCTCCTGTCATTTTTGCCTCACGTGCAAAGATTTCGAAAGCAAATTTTTATGCATCATGCTAATTATAGTGGTGGCTAACTCTTTGAAAACTCATTCATTTTTTATCCTCTCTTCTCCTCTCACACACAATTATTTTTATTTATGTATTTATGTATTTATTTATATTTCAAATTTGTCATCACCCATCTCACTGTGGGGTGACTCTGGGCGGTTCACAGTACAAATAGAATAAATATTGATTAAAATAGATAAATATTAATTAATTAATTAAAACGTGTTAAAAAGACACTTCCTTTATAAGCAATTATAAAGTGAATTACTGAATTTGGAGAAGTGGAAATGTTGAAGGACAGCCAAATTGATGAGAGAGGTTGGACCTAGTTTGGAGTTGGGCTCTTCATTGACTTGTTTAATTGCAGGGCATCCAAGGATCTTCTGGACCACAAGGAGCAAAAGGGCCTCCAGGAGAGTTGGCAAGTACCACAAACAAATCTCTGCCTTTGTCTTCGCCCTTTCAACCCCTCTCTTGACTCTTCCTATCTGAGCAGCTTGGAGAGAGGCCTTGTGGAGGAACATGAGAAGTCTTCTTCAAATGAGCCACAGCATTGTTACCTCTCTTTCTGCCTTGTCCACTCTGTTAGCGCTTTGGACAAAATGGGGTCTTCCCTGAAGATACCAGGGTTGAACCTGGGACTTGTATCTGGTTTAACTTTCATCAAATGCAATGAATTAAATGCAGTTATTATGATAAATGGAAATTGCAATTTGATTAAAACTTTTGGAGGGACAGCCAGAAACGTTTTTGGGTATGTTGAATCTCCAGGCAATTAGTAACTTACGTCAATCACTCAACCAACTCATCAATCATATACATTTAAGGTCCTGGCCTGGTCTAGAAAGATGCTTTGTGTGTTCTTAACTTTGTATGTCTGTTTTTTCAGGGACCTCAAGGTCCACCAGGCCCACCAGGCCTTTTGGGAGAAATTGGACATATGGTAGGATATGATTCCCCCCCACCTTTCATTTTTGTACAATACCATTTGAATTTTCTGGAATCTACCCAGCTTTTGGGAATCTCAAAAAGTCTGAACTGGGGGCTGTACCCTGGATTAGAAAGTCAGGGAGGACAGAAGATGGTTGATATCAGGAGAAGGTTTCCAGAGCAGAAAACCATTATAACAAACCTGAAAGTTTTGTTATCCTGGAAATGAAATATTTGCTGTTCAGCTCTTTTTATCTTAATTCTGGGTAAAAAGAAGCAATCTTGTTGCTCCTTTCCAGCATGTTCTGGCTTGGATCTTCTTCTCCATTTATTTTTCTTCCATCCTCCTTCAGGGACCACCTGGTGCAGCAGGGTTGCGAGGACTTCCAGGGGAACCTGGCATGAAGGTAAGGGAGAGAGAAGATCACCCCTGCTCTTTAGGTGACCATGACTTTGTCTCTGCTGTGCCTGTTAATGCTGGCCTTGTTGATGATGACAAACAGCATCACTGTATGAAGGTAGAGGAAGGCGTTTTATATCTCATTTATGGGCCAAGATCTAATCCGAATTTGAGTCATTTTTTAAATATATATCAGGATGGACTGGGTAGAAGGAAGAAGGAAAGCAGAAAGGCAGGCAGGCAGGCAGGCAGGCAGGCAGGCAGGCAGGCAGGAAGGAAGGAAGGAAGGGTCAGAGAGAAGGAAGGAAGGAAGGAAGGAAGGGTCAGAGAGGGAAGGAAGGAAGGGTCAGAGAGGGAAGGAAGGAAGGGAGGAAGGAAGGAAGGAAGGAAGGAAGGAAGGAAGGAAGGAAGGAAGGAAGGAAGGAAGGAAGGAAGATAACGATTTCTCTCTCTTAAGGGACAAAGGTTTTATCAAGTGCATTAAGGATGGTTAAGAATTTCAAGGCAGACTGATGGATCCTAGGATTGGGATGTAGTGGTTAGAATCTGGACTAGGACCTGCTAACCTGAACAGCTTTGGGCCTCCCTCACTTGAACCTTATTTTGCAATGCATTTCTCCAGCATCTTGTAGTCTCCCCTGTCTGCTCCTGCTTCCCGATCTGAAGAAGTGTCATGGAAAGCATTCCCACATGATGCTTTATTTTAGAAGTATGGGAAGCCCAGGAGGCTACATATTGCTGGAGAGAGGATTGTACAGTAACAGATAGGATGACACAAACACAGTCACATACCTTGGTCCCCCATTGTTACGTAAAATGCTGGTGCCCTGCAGCTCAATCATGATATTCCATTCCATTCCATTCCATTCCATTCCATTCCATTCCATTCCATTCCATTCCATTCTTAGGAATTAAATTTCAACTTCTTGTGGTCTTCTCATCCATCTGGTCTGTTTGCTTTGGAAAGCCTTCCAAGACATTGCTGGAGCTACTGTGTCTTCAGACTCTCTGAGGGTCTCTCTGTTTTTCTTTTCACCTCTACTGGCCCTGCCTAATGTTGGGCCACCCTCTCCTTTATTGTCTCAAGAATTAAAAAAAAAAAACCCTTTATTTGCCTGGTTTTCCAACTTTTCTAACAGACAGACTCCTGGGGAGTGAACTCATGTTTCAGGCAGGAAGAGGAGCTTGCCTCTGCTGGAGAAATCTTCAGCAATTCTCCTAAAAATGGTTTGCCCAAGGTTAGGATTAGTTGGACAGCTGCTCCTTCAAGGAACTGCATTTTGGAGAGGGGAGAACCTTAATAAAAGAAAGCATTGAAGCAAATAAACCATTTTTACTTCTTCCACGATGTTCACAGCTTCATTCTACGTTGGTCAGATGATTCCTCCCACTTCTCAGCATTGCTGTATGCCCAATCAATTTCCTTTGGATGACCTTTATTTATTTCTTCATTTAACTAACAACATTCTTCATTCTTCAGTTCTTGTGGTATGAAAAGAAGTACCTTTGCTTTTATCACACAAAAATGTGGGATTTAGCTTCTTTCTTAGCATTTCTAGGAGAAGCGAGGAAGTTTCAGAGTGAGGGTCCAGAAACAAGAATGGTATGGTTTGACTTGGATGTGAGTCAGTTTTTGCTACTTGGCGAACTTTAGTTTGCCCTTTGGACTATCATTTGCACTCCTTACATGATAGGCTGCATCATTATCTTACAGGTTCAACCCCTTGTATTATAGACCCCGCCTCTTATGCCAAGAATCTGACATTCTGATGGCCTTGCAGTTGTTCTTCATACAATTTCCTCACTTTTCTTAATGTGTTTCTAAAAGTAACTTCAAAAATCTCTTCTCCTTCTTGTTGTTCCCAGGGTGATCTTGGTCCACTTGGGGTTCCTGGAGAGCAAGGACTGATTGGTCAACGGGTAAGTAGAAACCCACCCATGCCCCTCTCTCTCTGGCTGCATAGGCACATTGACATTTATTGTCCCAAAAAGATATATGGATTTTACGACAGTTCTGAAATAAGCTCCCTGCTTCTGCCAAATTTGTTTTCAGCCCTATAGGTGGGTCAAGAAATGCTGGTTTTTTGTTTGTTGTTGTAACCTTGTTGAAGGAAGGTTAATCTTGAGGGCAAGAGGTGTTAAACTGACCTGAACTAGTTACAAGTAGGTTCCAGATGAAACATTGGGGTTTGCTAATGGGGAACTTGTCATGGTGAGAACTTCAAGACTTGAGATCAGGTCTTGCTGTAAATGATGGCACCTTCCAATGATCTTTCTATGTTTCTTGTAGGGAGAGCCAGGCCTTGAAGGAGACAATGGCCCAGCAGGGCCAGATGGATTCAAGGTACATTGCATTTCTTCCATTCTTATTATTGCTTTAGAACCATATCCTGTTTCTCTGACTCTCACTTCCCCAAGATCTTTCTCCTCTAGGATGAATCTGGAAAAATCCTCTTCTTAGAAAGGGTCCCTCCAGAACGCATGTATACCTATTGCCCTGTGTCGTTTCCTTCTTCGTTAAACTCCAAGATTAGAGGAACTGAGTAGCTCCATTCCAGGAGAAAAAAAAAGTCAATCTACAATATTCTGCCCAATAAATTAAAAAAGAAAAGAAAAGAAATTCCTTCTGTAGGTACTGCTGTTTTATTATTCAAGGTTAGGTCAAGAGAATCCCTTCGTAAAAGAATTTTCTATTTTTGCTTTTTTTTCTTCAATTCAGATGGATTTCATCTGCAGGTAGAAAAACTGGCATCTCAAGAAGAGTAAAAGCTCTAACTATGTGTACCTTTTTTAAAAAAAAATTGCAGGGAGCTTTTATATTCCATTATTTTGCTGAGTCTGTAGACCCAGCAGCCAAATCTTCTTTGCTGTCATATAGATTTTGGGGTAGAGATGCAGAACTTCCCTCTTCGCCCTTGAATCTTTCTCATCTCTCTATGCATGTGTGAAGGAGAAAGTGGTTAATTCAGAGGAACTGAAAAGCTTTCCCGTTTCCTTTTCTGTTTCCTCCTCTGTCCTGCTCCTCTCGCAGCTCCGTTGCTTTCTAGCTCAACTGTGAGATTGTGCAGCGGCTCTCATCCTCTTTCCTGAGCAAACAGGAAAGCGTGTTACCCATTTGTCTCTTTCAGGGAGACAAAGGACAAGCAGGCCTGGAAGGAGAGCATGGGGACAAGGGGCAGGGAGGGGTCCAAGGAAAAGAAGGACCCCCTGGTGATCCTGGAACCACAGGCGTCCGAGTGAGTTTGAAAAGTTGGTTGATGTTTCTTCTGCTTTGTTGGACTCAGGTTGACCCTTGGGGGAGAACACCACGCTGCTGTTTGCGACTCTGGGGATCTTGAGAGCTTTGCAAAGGAGGTGATGTTAGAGGGGCTTGCTTTGCATGCCCACGGCCAGGTTGCATGAGATTTGCTGCCATCTTTGCCTCTAAGATGGAGGTTGCATGAAAGGGTATATGCGAGGAATGGTCATTCATAGACTCAGCATAAGTGGTGGAAGATAGATTCTTATTTATTTATTTATTTATTTGTCTATATATATTTAAAATTTGTCACCGCCCATCTCACTGCAGATTCATCCTCCCCCCCCACCCCCAGCTGACTGGAGGAAAATCCTTTTTTATTCAACTGATCTCTGCTGGAGTTGGGGGAATCTCCCATTGCTTCCTTGGACATTTATTATTTGTGGTTTGATCTATTGATCTCAACCAGGGTTCCCCAAAGTGGTCAATATCGACCTCTAAGGGTCGATGGGACTATCCAAGGGGTCGATAAATGGCTGGGGTTCCAAAGGGGCTCAGTAAATGTCTGGGGGGGTCAATAGGTGGTTGATAAATGATGGAAGGTCGATTGGAGTTAATTAATCTTTGGCGTCTCTGTAGAGCTTCACATCGCTCCTTAGTCCTGAAAGCTAGCGGCGAGACAGTGTTACCCAGGGTTATATGGTCAGCCGCCAGTGAAAGTGGCCTTGAGTTGTCATTATTATTAGTAGTAGTAGTACTATTAATTAAAGTAGTATTTATTAAATTATTTTCATGTAATAAATATTTGGGGGTCGATAAACAATCTGAGACTTCATGAAGAGGTTGATGAGCTGAAGAGTTTGGGGACCTCTGATCTAAACTATAAGTTTAGACTAAATCTTCCCAATATCTCCAGGTTGCAAAACTTGAGTTTTTGCAAGGGATAGATTTGTGTCTTTGGCCCAGGACTACCTTTTTTGCCTTTTTATCCAAGAATCATGAAGTTACAGTATGCGTTTCATCAGATCTGATGCAGCTGTTTAGACTTCTAATCTGGACTGCGGAAAGTGCCGTGCGCGTGAACAGCAACTCCCTGGGTGGATTTGGTGCTAAGAAAAAACAAAGTCACAGACCCACAGGCTCCCTCCACCTTTTTCCAAGAACCAAGACAAGGAATGCTTCAAAACATACATGCATGCAATTTTAAATAAGATCGAGTTATACAGCCTTATATTCAGGAGGTTTGAATGGACGCTGTGTCCTCTCTGCCAAACTGCGCACTGCCGTGGCATGCATCTAATTTTATTTTTAAATGCAAAAAGGAGCCAATATAATTTTGCTGGCTCGTCGTCGCTTTCCTTTGTTATTATTTTTGGTGGGGTTATAGTGCTGTCTCCAATTTTAGTATAAACTGTTGAAAAAGAAAAGCACGCAGAACAGCATGCCAGCCTGCTAAACAATAAGGTTCCCCTGGAGCTGAGAAGGATTCCTGGTGATTTCATGGAAATGTCTATGCTGTTTTTAAAGCAATAACATGGAAACACCTTGCAGTTGTTTGAAACTTCTTGATAGTCTCCCATCCAAGTACCAATCAGAGGTGAAGCCTTCTGTCCCTCAAACTTGGCTCCTGGTGACTTCATGGGCCCATGCGTGTAGCTTTCTTGGCAGTAAAGCTGGTCTGCCATGATCTTCTTCCAGAATATTTTTCAACTTCTCAGTCTACCTTCAATGTTGGGATATCTTGGTGCACACACGGATACTGATTATACACTGATCCAGGCTGGATCTGTAGTAACTGGCACAGGACAGGACAGCTGGACAGTCACCTCTCGGGGATGGTTTAATTGGTTTCCTGCATATTGCAGGGGGTTGGACTAGATGATCCATGTGGTCCCTTCCAACTCCAAAATTCTATGATTCTATGATTCTATGATAGGTCGCTTTCTGCATTACAACACTTGCTTGCAAACATGCCTGCTGGTTTCAGGATCATGTCATTTGCAGCCTCCTCTCATCCATGCCTTACTTTTCCCATGTTGACCTCCTCCTTTTCCACTCCCATTTCCCAGTTCTGTCCTTGCTTTGCAGGAGTTGGTCATTTGGCCACAGATTCCACCTTCAATCCATCCCTCCTTCTATGCTGTTTCCTTCTTTCTGGATTCCACGGAGAGTCTGAAGCCAGAAATGGGATAGTCCTTTTGATCCAAACCTTGGAGAGAGATTTGATCAGCAAAACTGGTTAGAGGAGGAAGGAGAAAAAGAGGGAAGAAGGAAAAAACAGGGAGGAGGAGGAAGACTGGGAAGGATTAAGGAGGTGAGAAATAGAAGAGGAGGAGAAAGAGGAAAGAAAGTAAAGGTGGAAGAGGAGAATGGAATAATAGAGAACGAGGAAGAAGGTACAAGCAGAGGAAGAATTAGTAGAGGAGGAGAACAAAGGAAGGATTTTGAAGAGAAGGAAGGGGAAGAGGAAAGATGGACAGCTCAGCTGAAAGTCTGGATGCCATGCAGAAGTTATGACGGGCCTTTACAGGACGAAATACAGAGAGATGATTGAACTCAGCTGGATGGCCACCTTGACAACGAGCATGCCTGTCTTCATTTGGTTCCATCCTCTGCAGAATCCTCAGCAGCCATTCATTCACGTTCCCCTGGTCAAGATCAACCAAAGGGTCCATTCTACACCCATCAGTGCCTTGCCAGCTGCCGGATGCAGCCCCCCAGGAGCCACGCTGAAGCAGTTCCTTGCAATAGATGTTTCTCTATAAATCTTGCTGCAAGGGAGCAAGGCTTTCACTTTACTCCCTCTGTAGTAGATTTAGTGAGCCAGGAGTTGTACACCGAGGAGTGCCAACTGGCAGACCCAGGCTGAAGGTTTTTCAATTGCTCTCTGTTGCTGAGTGCTGTGTTTTTTTTTCATAATATGCTGCCTTTCGTAAGCCATGAGTATGAACTAATCTGATTTTTGCAGTTCCAAGACAGTAATTGTGGAGTCCTTCAGTAATGAAACACATCATGTCGGGGAAAATCACAGTTCCTTGACTTTGTAGCAAGGATGGGAGCTCAGTTCTTCTTTTCAAGTCACGTCTCTCATCTTCATCATTGGGTATTTCAGGAACGTTTCATAATTGACCATACCATCATCTGGAGCTCCTTGGTATCAAAGGAGCTGCAACATGATCTGGGCATCTTCAGCCATGGAGATCTGCGTGTTTCTGATTTTCTCTACCCTTCTTCTCAAGGCACAGAGGCTCCTTGTGACAGAAAACATTGCCATGGCTTGGCATGGCGTGTTGGCAGCAAGAGCTATGGTTTACAAAACATAATTTTTGTTTTGCTCTTTGTGGTTTGGGGCGATGAATGGACAAGCAGAGCTCCGTCTTTGCTGGCCTCCAAAATATCGCGCGGTGGAGACAGGAATCAAATTATGCAGCTGAGGGTGAGGGGAGAAATCAACTTCCCTGTTTCCCAAGTTTCCCTGTTTCTAGCCTAGAGTAGTCTCATTTGTATTATAAATTTATTTTGTATCTTTTCTGCCTTTTCTTTCCTTTTTTACAATGCACATTTTGGACTACATTTTAGGCTAGCCTACGTATCTTCGTATGCATTTTATCTTTCAAACATGCTCATTGACTAGAAATCTGCATTTTTAAATTATCTGTGGATTATTATTTTTTTTAGTCAAGTGCTCTTAGCAGAAAATTTGGATAAATGCACAAGCCAATGATAATGGTGATCCTATCTGCATATTACTTGCGGAAGTGTACTTTGGGTTGGTTCCTGTAAAAATGGGGAAGAAATTAAATCTTTTGGGCAACCCTCGCCAGGATGGATGTAATATGATGTTGAACTTGGTTTCTTGACAATCTCATGGTTGTGGAAGAATAGGAGCCAAATAATAGTTAAGTCTGAGACACGAGTAAGCCAAATTTCTCTTTTTTTACCATTTCTATGTGAAGTATGTGTAGAGTGTCTAGGGAAGAACTAAAGCCATCAAGAAAACAGTCATTTTTCCTGTCTTCAGTAGGTGGTAAAAATCTTGGTGTAGGTATCCAACATGATTTTCACTTCTGTTTCAGGTGACCTTCTCCAACCTGAAACATCCTTCAGATGTGTTAAATAATAATGATGAGATTCTGGAAACCATTGTACAGCACATCTTGAAGGTCACAGATTTGGGAGATAGCTCTATCTTCTGCACATCCATGAAATTTAAACTTTGGAGACTTGTGGAAGGTTTCCTAGGTGACAAATCTATGTGAATATGAGAAAGAAAACTGTATTATTAATGGAACTGAACTCCATTGACTCTAGCAACTCTATTTTTTAAAAAAATTCCTAAATGTTTGGCTTTGGTGTCTGGTCTTATGATGATCCGTCTTTTTGACAGTGTTGATTTTTTGATTTGATCAGCTGTTTCCATCAGTTCATTTTGATCTACTGAATAGAAATTAGTCCCCCCCCCAAAAAAATCTGGGGCCCACCTTGTGGCAGGCATCCTGTAGCAATTCATGAGAATTCTGTAATGGGAACTCCTAAGACATTGTTGAATAAATTAAAAACTGTACCTAATAAGTAAATAAATCATCCTTCCATGAATCAGGGCTGGGAAATCTCTCTCTTCTTTAGCCATGCAGGGGAGGTGAAAACGGCCATAGCTCTTCTTCCTTCAGTGTAAATTGGCAGGAGTTTTTGCTTGTTTCAGATTTGGTATGGGGGAGCTTTATCCAGCTGGCATTTGTTTTTGAGTTAATACAAGTTGGAAGGAGAACAGATCTGAAATGAATCTGTAAGATTTAGCACGTTCTCTCCATGGATTCCAATGTAAGGATTCTTCTCTTTTTCTCCCTATCCCCAAATTCCTGAATGGAGACAATGATCTGGAATTAGTATAAGAAAGGTGGTAAATGATTGACCTTGAACAGAACTGTGCGTGCCTTTTCTCAGGACAGTGACTTTATCTCCGTTAAATCCATTCTCCATCTCGCTGAAATCCTAAGGAAAGATTATAGTTCTGTGGAACAATTCTTTTGGAGAGCTGCTGCCAATGTAGGCAATATCAGTTTGGAGGAACAAATGGTCTGATCTGCTCTGGCATCTTCTAGTCTTCTTAGTATCTTCCAGGAGTTAGAACCATGTTGAGGTTTTCTGCCAAATTAGATCAAAGAACCAATTCTAGATTTTTCCCCCTTCTTGTTTTGGATAATCCTCCTTTCTATGACTCTTTCGGTTCGGATTCTCATGAATCTTAGATGGCTTTGATTATTAGAAGGACCATCATCTTCTAGGGACAGAGAGGATCTTCTGTGTTGTCTCTTATTGATTACACTGGAGATGGCGTCTCCTTTGAGAGGCACATACAGTCACCTCTTGTTCTCCTGGGAAATTTCCCGTCTGCTTCTTGTGCACTCAGAAGATGCCCACCTGTGCTTCTCCTAGATGTGCCATTCTCTTTTTAGAAATGTTGTTGAGAACTTAACTCTGAGTGCCTTATCATCTAGGGATTAAATGGTCAATAGCAAGGACTGGAGCTGATTGTGATTTTGTAGGAAAACCACGTAGCAGTTTCCTTGGTGTATTTTCCTCCATGCAACAATGGTTTCTGATGTCCTTTTCTTCCAATTTCCTTAGATTGCATATGCAAACACTGGAAATTAATTGAGAATTGGACACAGGAAACTATTGCAAATGCTGGAGCCAAGGGCCTTGTTGTTGAAGGGGGAAGAGGCTTCTCTACTGAATAAGCTGGCTGGGAATTTTGGGAGTTGGAGTCCAAACATCTGGAGGGTGCCCCATTGGGGAAGACTGTTCAGTGTCTTGAGGATTCACATGGCCAAAGTGGAATAAGTTCTTCCCACATTCAGCAATTGCATTTTTTTTTCTTTCCCATCTGAAGTTATGAATCCTTAATTTGTCAACGAGGGGTTAGTCAGAGTGAGTGAGAGAACGCAGATGAAATGTGTTTCTGATAAATCTGAAAGTACTTACATCATTGGGGGCTAGCTCTCTAATTCTGTTAATTTCCTGGAGACACTTTGGCCATTGTCTGTGTGGACGAGGGTTTCTCTTGGACAATCTTTGATTAAGGGGATGTTCTTGTAGGACCAGCTGGAATGTAATAGAAAATGACGGGGAATCTGGACGGTGTCTCCTTGCATCTGCATTTACATGCATTGACTACGTGGATGGTTTATATGAGTCCCTTTCTTTGTTTAGGTGTCAGTGGTATTTGTTACATCCAAATCTTATGTTTGCAATTGCAACATGTTCCTATATCTTGGGTCCTTCTAAACTTTCTCTCTTGACTTGCTTCCTCCCGTTATCCCATATCTTACCCATATCTAATTTAGAATTGCAGAAGATTCTCCCATCCAGACAGATGTATCTGGAGATAAATCAAGCATGAATTTCTTCAGCATCCGTTTTTCTGCGGTCTAAAATCAAGAGACCTGAAGAAGAGCAAGATTTTGCCCAACGGGATAATGTAAAAGCCCTCTTGAAAGATCCAGCCCCTCATCTGCAAAACCATTGTATAAATTCATTATTTCGTCTACTCTTCAGCAGCTGTTGTGTTCTGTCCCACCAATTCCTTGGCCCAATGCCTGAGGACTGCAGGACTCATCATGAAACAGAGGCCCTTGGCTTCCCTATTCAAAGTGATGAAATGGAGATGAGTCATTTCACATCCCTGGGAAAATACCTAGCAGCTTTCCCTCTCTTCCTCCCTCCCCCCATTTTTTTTTTTTTTTTGGTGCTTCATTTCATTTGTGCCCATGTCTGCTGGTGGAAATTGGGCATTATCTAGACCTATTCTCTCACTTCCCAAATCGTGGAGGAACCTCTGTAATCTTGTTTCTTTTTTGCTTTATTTGTAAATGGATTTGTTGTATCCCTTACTTAAATCCTAAATAATATAACCCTAACTAAGGGGGATTTCTCACTAATCCCCAGATGTCCTGAACAGGAATAAATAATGAGGTGGAAGGAAACTTTTAGTTAAAGGCACAGTAGCTCCGGAAAGTTTCAATCATGTTTCATCTGTCCATGTCAGATAAACTGGTTTGGTAACTGCTTTCTGCTGAGCAAGGAAAAAGGTATTGCAACATTTGGGCGGCGTAGAACTGGAAAGATACTTGGGTTCCAACTCTCAAATTAACCACGGAAATATATATCAAATTATTTTGCTTTAAAATGTGAGTCAAGGTAGGAAGGTTGTAATTCAGCGGGACTGCAGTTAGTAATCTGAGTGATAAAAACACGGGTTGATGTGAAAAGGGTTCTTGTGCAGAAAAATCTGTCTAATCAAACTCTGAATTTGGGAGGTCTTGAACCTTGATGTCCCTCTTCCTCTCAGGGCCCAGAAGGAAAACCAGGGCAACAAGGAGAAAGGGGCAAAACTGGATTTAAGGTATGGATGACTCCATGTTTTTCATTCCTCGGATAATCTCCTGTGCTTTCTTTTGGGCCTTTTCCCATTGAGTTGACAGCCTAGGTGCATTCAGATGATAGGAGTGGACTTAACTGGATTGTTTCGTGTGGAAGCATCCTCACAATACAGAGAACTAGCCTATCAAGGAGGGTTCTAAGCTAGCTTCTTCCTTGACATGCTAAATACTTTTTTTTTTTAAAAGAATTAATTTGTGTTGCTTCATTGGGAGAAGCTTTCTGACCTGTGCTCTCCTCCCCTTTCAGTTTAATGGTATAGCTGTGGCCTAGACAAAAGTTCAACCACGGGGACTAGCATGGTTTCAATTGCTGATGTGTCTGCTCTTCTTTAGGGCAGCAAAGGTCATGAGGGACAACTTGGAGAGACTGGCCCACCAGGACCTATGGGCTCAAAGGGGACTCAAGGCCCCAAAGGATCGAGAGGTACTCTTGGACCAACGGTGAGAATTAGCTCTTTAATTAACTTAACTTAATTAACTTAACCCTTGAGGCATAATCCATCAAAACTGTTCTTTTCCTAGTTACCTGTGATCTACCCAGTCATGTTTTTGCCTTGGGGATCTCTCACCTGTTTGGGTCTCTTCCCATCTAGTCACCCAAATGGGATCTTTTGTAAGCCTCAGGGCAGGGCTGTACCATATGACTCAATCAGTCAGGTGCTGATTGTTCAGAGGCAAGGTTTTATTGATATATTCTAAAATAAAATAAAATAAAATGCATTGCTTTCCCCTCTCTACCTATCTGAGCACTGAACTAATATTACTTTGACTCACGAATCTCAAGGTACCCATGTAAATTTGGTTCCCTTCTTAAGGGTCAAAGATGACTAGGAGTCTTTGTCTAGGAGTAGAAACATCTTGAGGATCACTGCCAGTTGGTAGTGAAGCTGAATGAGACAAGGGTTTTGTTTCCATTATTGGGGCCTCCGTGAGAATGAGATGCTGGTCTAGAAAAGCCCAAGGTCTTCTTGTGTATCATCCCTCTTCTTGTGACATTATTCCCAGACTAACCTCTTCGTCTATTTTAATAACAACTAGAGGAAAGCAGTGAAGCACTCACAGGTTATGGGGAGAACAGGTGGGTCTATTCAGTTTAGAGGAGATTCTGAAATCCAGGTTCCCCAGAGGAAAGCCTTGAGAACATGAACACTTAGAGGCTAAAAACAGAGCTTTAAAGAGGGTGGATGGAGAAGAAATAGAGAGAGAACATTTTCCCTAGTAGAAATACTGGACCAGTGCTAGGAAGAGCAAGGATGGAACTATCCCTCTGTTGTCTTTGCAGGGAGTTCCTGGCCGAATGGGTGTCCAAGGAGAGATGGGATTAAAAGGCTATCAGGTAACCATTGTTTGGGTCTATCTTGGCTACGCTAGACTGCCGATCAACAGCCATACAGTGGTCTGTGTGGCATTTATCTTGCTGCCGTTTTGTAATCAGGAGCTGTTTTTTGCTTGGGACATCCCACCTTTTTGTCAAATGTGCCCCCTTTCTCTACCACTGGAGCTTCAAGACCCATAGGATGGGTAGTGGGATGGAGTATGGGAAAGAGATAGGTGGGAGTCCTGGAGTCCAGGAACCGATAACCAGATCAGGCCATTGGTCCATGTTGCTGAAGGCCATTTGCTAAGGTCCACGTGCCAGAGTGCTTCCATGAAGGGTGGAATTTCATTGCCATTCCCTTTCTTCTCTTCTGCAGGGACACGCAGGATCACCAGGACCCATCGGTCTCCCTGGGGCTAAGGGGGAAAAGGTAAATGGGCAGAACGGATGCTGCATAGGAGAGTTCAAAAGAAGGGAAGGGAATGGATATGGTCAGTCTTGGAAACCCTCCCTTTGTTCCAAGGAGCTTTCAATAGAGCTTTTTTTCACTCTACCTTTTAAGCCTGGAAACTTCTACACTGGCATCAACCAACCATTGCTGTGGTGAGATACCAGGAACGAAGGAGGTAGGAGGTATTATAGCAACAGTGGCTGGGTGATTCCTTGATCACTAGTGAGGAAATGATTAGGGTCTTAGGCAGGGCCCCCTTTTCTCGTCTGGGAAGCTAAGCAGGGTCAGACCTGGTCATTCTTGGATGGGAGAGCTGTCAGCTAGATGGTGAAGTGGACAGACGAACATCCCAGAAGAAGATGGTTGGCAAGCTACTTCCATACTGGTGCCAGGAAAACAGCAATGAGGTGTCCACAGTGTTGCCAGAAGTCAAACTTGACTTAAGGGCATCTTCACCTTCTTTGAACAGACTAATGTTTAAGTGGGAGACAGGGACACTTTCTGTGTCTCAGAAAGTCTTCTCCGTTGCCAGCCATCTGCTGCTCCGCAGATTTTGTTTGCAGCAGACTGCATCCTTCCCCTGCTAATCAACTCCTCAAAAGCTCCCACTCCACACCTGCTTCTGTTGTGAATCCATGCCACCTGGGTGTTCCCTTCTTCTCCTTCCCCCACACTCCAGCCCCAGACTTTTGCTTCATCAGCTGAACAAGAACCAGAATCACTCATGAGATGAATGACTCATATTTTTTCCTCCTGCTTTTCAGTGGCATCTTGTGCAGAGCTGGGGGACAATTCTCAGCAACTTTGGGGTTTCTGCTCGTGCTTTTGAGGGAATTGTTGGTTTTTGCTGCTCCTGCCTGCCCAAGGAAGAACTAGATGAAATCTCCAAGTTCTTTTCTTGACTTTCTCAGTGTGGGAGGAAAGAACAAAGGAGACACACAGATGTTCAGGGCAGTACCTGCAACTATGCATCTGCTCACTGCATGGAATGGCTTCCTGTACAATCAGGAGTCCCAGACAGTCCCAGAAAGGGTGCATAGACATCAAGGGTGAAGCATCACCCATGCCTTTGAGATAGGGCCCAGTTGGACATGCCATTTCTTCCTTCCCCATGCATTTGGAGAAAGTTTGAAGAAAGGCCAAATTGTTTTCCTGATTGTTTTCATCACTTTTATTACACATCCCTCTATCCTTCCTCCTGAGGGCTCCATGCCCACCCCACCAGTTACCCTCCCAACCGTCCAATGATAGTTAAGCTGTGAAAGTATCGTAAGAGCATATATTAGATTTATAATATGGGGGTGGGGGAGTTTGAACCCAACTCTTTCCCAGCTACTTCCCTTGGTACACTGTCCTGGCTTTCTAAGAATATACATCAGACTTCCCCGTGCTGATTGGGAATTATGGTAGTTGCAGTACCAGCCATTCTGGAGGGTCCCTAGGAGGAGGATGTTCAACAGACCCTTTTGGAAAAGAATCAAAGAAAGCGTCTTCATGAAGACATGAATAAGGAGATTGATGAGTTAAAATGTCAAGGGATTAGAAACTTTAGTGTCCTTGGCCAGCTGATCTCCCCAACGTTGGCACGTTGCAGCGCCATGGTGTATCCTACTCAACGATTCTTCTTGGATTCATATATCTGCAGCTCTTTAAATAGTCCTCGCCAAGCAAAGGGATGTCCAGCTGGAAAACCACATTTTTTCTCTTTTCCAAACTACAATGTGATGCTTCCCACCCCAAAACAGTAGACATTAGAAAAGGATCTGACCTCGTCCTATCCTTTTTCATTTATAGCTGCTGCAGGTTCCTGATCTGGAGTGGCTTTTCATTAACTTTTCAAAACATTTAACTAAATCTTTAGGCCAGTGGAGAACTGATACAGAGACGTGAAGGTGGGGTGTGAGTTGAAATAGTGAAATCCATCTCTTCACACACATCTTCTTCAGACGTACACCTTCAATTTCATCCCCTGTTTACATATTTGCATTGCCCAGTCTGGGATGTTCTGCAGTTGTAACTCAAAACAGGAGCAAAAGCATTTTCTTTTCCATAAGCTGACAGAATCTCACCATTTCCCCAAATATGCATCACAGTTCCTTTTGTGCTGGGGGAAAAAAAGGCTTGCTTTCTTTTTTAATGCTGATTGGATACCAAATTTTCAATTTTTGCCCTGCCCTATTCTGAATCAAATGGCTTTTCTGCTTTCTGTTATTCCTGGAGGCTTCATGTGTACACTTAAGCCATTATAAATTCATTGGAAGCCTTATTTTGCAAAGAAGATGATGTACGGAAAAGACCACAAGAAGAAGAATGGAATGGCATAGGTGTGAAAAACTGACCAAGCAATAGGATAACATTTCTTAACGATTGCGTGGTGGGGTTTAGAGGCTCTGCCTGCAACTCCATTGTGATCTTAATCATTTTCAGGACTGGCTTGTCTTAGTAGAATTTCCTTCCACAGGAAGTGTGCGTGATTTGAACTTTATTAGTTTTTCTAAAAGCACCTTCAGCACATTTTCCCCCCTGCCAACCTTTATTTTATGAGCAGTGAAGTCAGCTGGACTTATGATCTTGCAAACAGCTGCTCCATCTAGTTTTGCAATTGGATTCTTTCTTTTTTTCTATATATTTTGGAGCATTGTTTTAAGCTTTAAATTCCTTTTGGACGCAGCCCAAAGGTGTCCTTTTACTCCAGCTGGTGTTGGGTATTGAGTTGTACGAGTGACAACGACATTTTTGTCTGCTGCTTTTAATGGTCGCCATTGTTTGCAAGATTTTTTCTTCAACTGCATTTTATTTTGTAAACCTGCCTCTTCCAATCCAGTAAGTCCTACTCCGATTCTGAATAGAGCACTCTGTGCAATTATTGTGGTGGTGGTGGGGAAAGTATTTACAATAATAAGATAACCACTGTTGTCATTGTATTGAGAATGCAATGACCTTAGAAAGAGCACCATGTCCCATTCTGTTTTCTGCACTTTAAGAAGTATTCAGAGTTGAGGAAGGAAGAGCGATCAGGAAGATCGGGGAATTAGAAATGAAGTCCTAGGAGGAGAGATTGAAGCAAAGGAGGATGTCTAACTTGGGGAACTAAGGACAGAGTAGCACTCTTCAAATATGAGAATGGATGTCTTACAGAAAATCAGTTCTCCATCGTTCTTGAATGCAAGTCAAGAAGAGTGGATGTACGTTACAAGAAGCGGGTGGGATGCTAGGAAAAAATTCAAGTGTTCCACCTCCCTAGAGGTGTTGGGCTCCTCCTTCCTGGATGGGTTCAAGGAAAAGTTAGATGGCCACTGCTTGGCGATGCATGGATTTGGATTCCAGTTGTATGCTTCTTTACATCCATGCTGCTCTCACAATCTTTGGCAGGTGACCTGCCTTGTAAACCAAGTGTTTTATGTTTGCAGGGAGAACAAGGCGATGATGGGAAGACGGAGGGAACCCCTGGACCCCCTGGAGAGAGAGTAAGCTATCTGTTCTGCCCAGGGCTATTTATAAATCAGAGGTCTTCCCAAGGCAAATCAAAGTCTTGTGGCCATTGGTGGGCCTATACAGGCAGCTGACTGAAGTCCTAGCAGGTGGTCAGATGGACTTCTCACCTTGGGAAGAAGAGAAGGGATGGAGCCAGCTGGACCTCTCTTGAGAGATGCTTCACTAACTGGAGGCCATCAACCCAAGCCCTGCTTCTGTTGACAGTTATATCCTCACCATGAATTAAAGCAGGTGAATTTGGAATTTGGAACACAAGGGTGTCTCTCATGTTGTTTTTGCATTTTTCTCACACTCTCTTTTTAGGGTCCCACTGGCAACCAGGGAGATCGTGGGGAGTCTGGAGACCCTGGTTATCCTGTGAGTCCTTCTCCAAATACCTGGTTAGGAAATTAACCATCTTGGGAATAGTACTTTCTTCTCTCTGCAACTTTCTCTAGTAGCCCTTCTGTCCTTCAAATCATAAGCAGTCCCTACTTGTTCCAACAAGATGGGTGGAACAATTGTGGTCTACAATTCCCATCCTCTCCATTGGCCATGATGGCTGGGGATGATGGGAATTCCAATCCAACACATCTGGAGAGGGCCTGTTTGGGGGAAGGATAATTTTGATGTAACTCAGCAGCAGAAGCTTTCATGGAGTTAGATGATGCAGCATTCCCCTCTTCTTAGTCTTGTATTTTTGTCTATGATGGCTTTTTTATAGGACATCTGGTAATCTTTGGAGGTTTTCTCTTCTCCTTCCAATCTTTCACATAGATGCTAATATAAATTGCCCAAGGAACTTTTTTTAAAAAATGCAAGTCATCTTGCTTTGGTTCTTGACACATTTTCCCCAGGGTAGACTTGTAAAATGCAAATGTCACTGATGTAATTTCTTTTTTAAATGTAATGTACTGCTGTTTGCATGCGATCTTCTGAGTGTTCCTCAGAGGCTTCTTTGCTCGGGGCACAAGGATTTTGTTTTATGCTAACATCCTCCTGCCCTGCTGCAACATCGGGGGGAACAGGATGCCCAAATTCACCTCCAGCAGATTTCATGGGGTGGGGTGGGAAGAAGATCCTTTACTCTTCTAGCAAGGGCAGAAAATAAGAGGGCAGGGGGAGCTTTTGCCTCTGGATCAAAGACTGTTGAATGAATAATTCACTTGGATTCTCTATCTGGTTTTCCTTTAGGGCCAAGAAGGACTGGATGGAGAACGAGGAAAACCTGGGCAGCAAGGTTTGCCTGTAAGAAAGTCACTGTTGTTGTTGCATTTGCTCCTCCCTTCTTTTCAAGTGTCTCCTCTGCTGGAGTCCCAATGGCGTCCAAGGAGAGACTCCAGAATCCAAATCACTTCTCACACTTGCTGATGCTCTCTTTTCCTTCCTGGGGATGAGAGATGTAAAAGTTGAGTTGGAATTCCGATGGGTTAGGGGTGCCCTTCTGAGATCCAGCAGGAGCTAGGAACTCTCCCATCTCCAGCCAAGTGGACTGTTCTTCCTCTAAGTGACTCTGACTAGTGCCCTGCTCAGCTCAGTCTCAGTGCTCTAGGAAAGATATTTGCCGGAGAGGTGTTTTCAAGGATATAGTTTTTGTTCTTTTCTTTTCTCAGGGACATCCAGGACCCCCAGGACCCCCAGGACCGAAAGGATCCAAAGGCAGTCTGGTATGTTTGGAAAGCGGACATGGCTGGTGGCTTTCTCGTAGCAGATCTGGTTTAGTTGGAGCAATAGTTATCTTGAACTTCTGTTGCATCACTTGGCTGAAGGCTACTTAACAACTGTAAAAGAAAATAGCAGTCTGTGCATGCAGAATGCTAGCACACCTAGTTCCCCCTCTGACCTGCTACATGTCTATGTCAGGAGATTTTTATTACTTATTTGTTTATAGTATGGAGGCACATTCAATCTTGTAGGTGTAGAGAGGGTGAGTTCAAAGGCAAGCTGTGTTTTCACCTTGGTCATGAAAGATCTGAAATCTGAGACAAAGAATGGCACCAATTGGTTCTGGGCAAGTGCATACTGAAGAACTTCGATAGCTGAGGGACTATCTGGTGGATGAGGGGACTGGGGAATTCCAAGGAAGGGTTGGGCAGAAGGATAATCAGGGATGAACGGGAATTCCATTTTAGTAAGATCTTTCCCAATTTGCCTGCTCTTAATGTCTGTCCAAAGCAGGATCCACTGAGACACTGCAATCTGCCCTTTTTCAATATTTTTGCAATAGTTTGCAATTCATTAAAGACAAGAGGGCCCCAAAACACACCACAAACACATGTGGAGATGGGGCAGATCAAATTTAACACTGGAAAAGATGAGAACCTGAGTTCAGCTCTGGCCGATGAGGAGGTACTGCATGTTGAAATGATCTTTGTGTCTTTCCTTCTTTTCTTTTTCCCTTCTAAGGGCCAAAAAGGAAAACAGGGGCTGAGGGGTGCCAGAGGGAGCCGAGGGTCACCGGTAGGTGATCAATGGTTTGCTTGTATTCATCTGAGGTAGCAGGCAGTCATGATATACCCACCACCTGCTGTGCATTTGCTGTACCTGATTACATCTCCCCAGAGGTCCAAGATCTTCCATCATGCAGAATCCCAGAGCTGGAAGGGACCATGGTGTCTATAAAGTCCAATCCTCTGTTCAGTGCAAGAATCCAAATTAAGCTGTCTTGGGCAGATGGCTCTCCAACCTCTGCTTGAATGTATATAATGAAAAGGTCTCCACCACCACCTCTCTAGATGACTAATACTATTGGCTTGTTCTTACTGGGAGCCGGTGTTCCCTAAGAGGTCTTGATCCTCTTGTAGGCAACATCCTTTCAAGTACTTGAAGATGCTATCATGTTTAACCTCAGCCTTCTCTTCCTGAGGCTCCAGATCCATCACTCTCTCATCATTAGACTTAATTTAAAACTCCCCAGTCATCTTCGTTGCCCTTCTCTACACCTGTCCCAGTTTGTCTAGAATTCTTCTGAAAATGGGGCACCTAGAATTAGACACAGTTCTTGTGTAGGCCCCAACCAGTGCAGTGGAACAACTGCTTCCTGTGGTTCAGAAGCTACATGGGTGATGCAGCCTAAAATTGCATTGGCCTTGGTTGGCGGCCACATTACACGGCTGACCTGTGTTCTGTTTGTAACCAAGCACTGTTCTTGTAGGGTTCACTTGGCCTGCCAGGTCCCCGAGGAGTCATTGGGCGAGAGGGACAAGAGGGCGCTCCTGGAATTGATGGGATTCCTGGGAATGACGGCCACAGTGGGCAAAAAGTAAGTGCAAGATTTTGGAGTGCAGCTGGCTGAAATATGGCTGTAGTCTCCTGGCACTGGTAGAATGATCTTCCTAATGATTCACCACTATAACGACTCATTGATAGGAATCGGACTTCTGCTATGATGAATATAGTGTTCGTAATAAGAGCATATATGTATCTACATTGATGTTCTTTCTCCTCTCCTCTCCCAAATTAGGGTGAACAAGGTGAGGATGGGGAAGAAGGCACCCCAGGAATGCCAGGGAAAAGAGGGAACTTTGGAGTCCCCGGCTTACCTGGAGCACAAGGCCCCACAGGATTTAAGGTTGGTCCCCCTACTCTTGGTCAATAGAGTATTTACAGCGTGGAGTTTCTGCACCTACTTTCTTGGAATGTTCATTAACATATTTTATGTTTCACAAAGTACCCATTTTTCTGCCTTATAGTCTGTCCTGAAGTGAGTGCCTCGGCATGTATCTTTATCATCAAACACCTCCTTCTGCATTCATGTTAAGCTAACATACACATCTTTCTGTATGGGTGTGGAAGTGTTCTTGGAGCCAAGAAACACATCACAAGTGGAGATAGGTCCAATGCTCATGTCTGAAGCCCTGTGTTAGCTCAAGAACTGCAAAATAGGAGTATAGATAGATCCTAATGTTGGGCCTTGAGAATGCTGGGACCAACATCTTACTCAGCATAGTACCTCAGATTAAAGCACTCCTGACAGGTGGTTATCCAGCTTCTTCTTGAGTGCATACCTTGGAGGAAAGTCCACCACATCTCCTGACATGAGGTTCCATTGTGGAACTCCTCTTCCTATTAGGAAGTTCTTCCTAACATTCATGGATGCTACATCCATGGAGAGGGATGTGTTCCTTCTTGTCAAAGAGGTGTGCAGAAAAACGAGGCCTTTTCAGCAGTGGACCCCATCTCTGAAGAGTTCCATTCCATGGGACTTAGGTTTGGTGCCCTCTCCAGTTGTTTTTTAAACCTAACTTAAAGGCCTAGTTGTTCCAAGTTCAACTGCTGGTGGTGGTTAGAAGTTGAAAAATAGTGGTGGTGGTGATGGTGATAATGATGATGGTGATGGTGATTTCCCCCCCTCTGCTAGTGTGGATTAAGGGCATTTTGATGCTCCTGCCTTGTATTCAGATTTCAAATTCTTTTGATGATGGTTGGGTAGATGGTTTGAAAATGTATTTTATGTTTGAGTTACTGCCACGAGCCATTTAGTGAAGGCAGTGTGCCTTAAGTCAATCAATAGTTTTGGCTGGCAACATCCCATCACTGCAAACCTTAAAAGCATGCAGAATCCTCCCCCCCCCCCCAACATATCGATCGGGATGCAAAATCCAACATTGGGAAAGACTTTGAACACCGATGACCCTCCAGAGTTTCAGAGAAGGGTTTGGTCGTTTTGGAAATGCTGCAGACTGAATGTCCTCAGAGCTGGTGGTTTAGAGGTTCATGGCTTGCAGGCAGACCTTGTCATGTCTGTTTTTCTTTGGTTCTTCTCTGGCTTGCATTTTGTCAAAAAAAAAAAAAAAAAAAACTTGCTAAAAAGAGAGATGCCAAGTAGGTTGTAGAACAGTTGGGGGCTGGGTGAATGCAGATCTAATTGTCCCTCACTTAACGAAGATTTCAATTGACCATCACTGCCCCCTAATGACCAGAGGTGAGAACGACAGGCTGGTCTAGGATGATGCTAATCTTGCCAAATTTACCAGGGAAGATGCCCTTTTCCAGGTTAAGTTTAGAATCAATCCTACTCCGGACAGGCAGGTTGAAGATGTGGCATTTTTGAAGCTTCTGCCCCTTTCTTAGCACATCGGTCTCAAATTAAGCAAGTAGCCTGGAGTGGCAAGGTTTTCACATGGGGGAGACAGCATGCATCTTTTTTTTTTAATGGCACCAGATGTTGGCGATGTAGCGAAATCGTTGTCCTTTTCTCAGATTTTTGGAGATTTGGCTTAAAAAGAAGAGTGGCGAAGAACTGGGTGGTTGGAGGACGTCTGGAATCTGTATGTTGATGGAATATTTTGGTGGCTTTTTAGGGAGAAAGAGGTTTGCTTGGACAGGCTGGTCCATTGGGGAAAAGAGGCCCTCAAGGTGGAATGGGACTCCCTGGAAGCTCCGGTGATCCAGGGCCCAAAGGGCAGCCGGTGAGTAAATGCTTGAGATAGCTGCTGAAGTTAGTTGGTTGAGATATCTCTGAGGCCAAGAAAAGAGAATCCATTGAGAGTCCTCGGCAGCGTAACTGATGCAGCAAGTAGGGGGATGAGCTCTACCAAACGTCTGAGTTTCTGCTTTCAATTTCCTGAAGTAACTTGGGCTGGCCACCCCAGGTTCCTTCTTCAGCTCTTCTCTATTCCTGGGGACCAGCCTCTGCCAAATATGCTCCGATGAAGACATCGAGTGCAGCAAAACTTGTCACATTTCAGGAGCTGGAAGGGAAGAGCGAACATATTTACAAGCCAAGCTATGAGAGGAAGAGATGATGGTTTTGTTCTGAGAGCTAAAATCCATCTGGGTTTTCCTGGCCCCTCTTTTCTTTGCAAAGGGGAGGGAAGTTCATGCTGTTCTTTCTTTCTTTTTTCATCTCTGTGTTGTTGTTTCTCCTCCTCCTCTTTGAAAAATCCTTCTAGGGAGACTTTGGTGAACCAGGATTTCCAGGGATTGCTGGACTGTTTGGCCCAAAGGTGAGATTGTGACATCCCTGTCTTGCAAGATTTTTTAAATCGAAGTCAGGCCATATGTTGGTGGCAGGGGAATGTTGAACATGAGTGGTGGGCCCTCTCACAAAACGACAGCTGCAGATGGCCAGTCTGTGCACAGGTTGGGTGGGACCAGTCATGAGCTACCTCCTGTCATCTAGTAATGGGCTCAGTTTGCTCCCTGCCACCTGCTTCTGGCCCAGCTTTAATTTACCATGTTCTTTTGGGGGCAGGGCAAAATTCAGAAGGAACCTTTTAGTTTCGAGCTGTGTCCCTTGGGCCAACAAAGGGGACATAGAAGAAGGTAACAGCAGAGACTGCTACAACTTGAGTGTAGGGTTTCATCCTGCTCCTGGATCTTTTTTAATCGCATGGGATTTGTTTTACTTTCTAAAATAACAATGTTAGGACAGAAGGAAATGAAGCCCGGTGGGTGAATGGCGATCTTACTTGGTATGTTCACCCAATATTTTTTTCTCTCAATAGGGACCACCTGGAGATCTTGGCTTCAAAGGCATCCAGGGCCCGAAAGGGCCCCCAGGACAGTGGGTGAGTGTAAGGATCTTGACTTCACCATCCTTGCCTTGACCTTCAGCTCTCTGAAGCTGGATTCTTCTAAGCTAGAAGTTGGTGAGCTGCCTTTAGCCCTGCATCTGTGTCTTCTACACATTCCAGGATTGAGCTGCTGAAACTGGGCAGCAAAAGGACCAGAATTTGGCCTGTTTGGTGGTGATGATGATGGAGACAGGTTTCCTCTTGGAGGCCAAAACTTTTAGCCGCATCCTACCAGGTTGTCACCACATCACCAAATTCCTCCGTTCTGTTCCGTCCAGCCCTTCAGCGTTGCTTGCTTTGTGCTAAACAGTCAGCCTTGCATACTGGAATCAGTCTAAAGAATCACCATAAGTGTTCTGCTGAGGAGTTAGTAGGAAGTGGGTGGCCTTCTTGTCCTCCACCTGCCTTCTCTGAAAATATTTCCTCTACTCAGAAAAGGGGAAATGCTTCGAATGACAAGCAACTCCTATTCTGGGTCTGGTAACCTTTGGTGGGCCAGCTGAGATTAAAGTCTGAATGCCTTAGATTGCTTCCACTGTGAGCTCTGGATACGATGAAGCTCTTTGACGCTGACAGGGTGCTGTTGGTTAAAAGTCAAGGGGACATTGTTTCAGCCTCATCTGGACTCAAAAGCTAAGGAGGATTGGAGCTGGCTAGTAACTAGATGGACATCACCAGGAAAATTCAGGGCTGGAGACCACACTGGGAAAGGAAAGTAGAAGTTCTTGGTGATGGTATATATATCCTTTGAATAAATGTGCAGCCCTGATTTTGTTTGTTTTGTAGGGCAAAGAAGGTGTTATTGGTCCACTTGGGATTCTAGGTCCACCAGGAAACTCTGTAAGTGTCTCTCCTGCTCCTTCGCTCCTCTTCTTAAGATCAGCAGCTTTCACCCAAGGCCTCATGGAATTTCCTAAGGCCACCATTACTGGCATGTTCTCCTCACTTGGCCATCCCTGATGTGGACATGCCCCTTTTTGAAAAGAAACGAAACTCAAAATCCACATGATTCCTCCACTTAGCATAAGACTGTGACCGCTCTGTCACTTTTCTAATGAAGTGGACTCTCTTCAAAAGATGGTACAGGAGGAAAGACTTAAGTCCCCTCTCTGGCTTTAAAGCTGCAGCATGATCCAGAAGACCCACCACCGTGGCTGTTATTTATTGATTTCTTTAATTATTGCAACTGCAGGTGTCAGTGACTCCTCTGTTGTGGTGCCCTGATATGGCTTCACAACCTGAGAAAGGCGTTCCCAGGAAAATCTTGATTGTACACAACTTAGGGTCCTTACATTCCAGAACTAAGGTTTGAATGTTGATCCATTTGGACACTGAAACTAAGGCCAAATTTTTCTCTCTGGGCTTAATTGCCTGCACATCGAAAAGAAATATTTAAGGTAGGGACGGGCACCTTGATGCATACAGATGTTTTGGACAAGTCTCTTGACATTGGGCCAAGCTGTTGGAGGTGATATGAGCTGAAGCCCAAACATCTGGAAAGCACCATTTTCCCTGCTTCTCAGTCAGCAAAGTTGGCCAACTTGACTTTCTTCCCATAGTCCTCTTTTTCACACTTCGAGTTTTCTAGACAAATTTTAACCCTTCCGTCTAGCAACTTACTGCCTGTATCTCCCAGAAGCATAATTCTCTCTCTCACACACTCTCAGGGCTGATTCACACATGCTTCAGTGACTTTTGAGTTTTTCATTGCATTGGAATGTGTAGATGTCATGCACCGTGTAATAGGTGTGCATTTTGCCTCCTCCTCTTCAGGGCCCTAAAGGAGAAAAAGGCAGCCGAGGTGAAACGGTGAGTATTGCACATCCTGTGCAATGGGTGTGAAAATCATTCCAGATCCACACACTTAAGTCTCAGCTCTTGGCAACCCCTTTGGTGAAGGATCCATTTTCATCTCCTTTTTCTTTTAATATTCCAGGGTCTCCAAGGTCCAAGGGTAAGTATGTCCGTGTTCCCTTCAAGATTGCTCCTTCCACCCCATGAGCTGAAAACTGCTCTGCCATTCTTTAAAAATTTCCTGTATGGGGGAAAAAAAAAGTTTTAAGTCATAGTCCAAACGTTGAGGCTGAAACCAGACATGCATAAAGTCGCTCAGATTAAATGGTGGAAATCAAACCATTCTGATTTTGCCTTTGGGTAGTGCAAACTGGGAACGAACATGTCTGTGTAAAAATGCGGAGTGTGTTTTAAGAGAATAAAGTGGAACATTTTACCCCTCCTCCAAGGGCTTTTGCTGACTGCCAAGGAAGAGAATAACAGGTGCAGTGCAGAGATGAAAGGGCCTTGGAAACTTAGTGAAAAAAGTTTCTGTGTGTGTGTGTGTGTGTGTGTGTGTAAAAAAGAGGAAAGCAGCTTGGGAAAAGAGTTCCCCCCTTCCCACTTTGGGTTTTTGCATCTCCAGTTCAGCCACCAGCTGTTCAGATTAAAGGATCATTCTTGGTTTATCTTGATCCTTGTCTTCCTAGGGTTCCCCTGGGCCCCAAGGATCTCCTGGCCTTCCGGTATGTGTTTAAAATATTATTTGGGCTTGGTGGTGTTTATCTTTGAAACAAACAAACAGACAATGGTGGCCTAACCCTTTCTGCATCTGGATTGTACAATGTGGAAGCTGAGTGCAAGAAATGCCCTTTCTTTACAGACTAAAGCATCGGGCAGAGAGATTTTCACCTTGCCTTCTCCTTGCCATGCCAATTGTCTACGGTCATCAATAGCCAGGAATTTGCTATTGATTTAACTTACCTTGTTTCTTATCTTTACAGGGCGCACCAGGAATTCAAGCTGCATTCGTAAGTTTTCTGGAGCTTCGTTGGCCTTAGAATTCTGCAGGTTTGGGGACTTTGTTGAAAGAAAACATGTGCCCTGTGGGAGATTGTGTTACAGTAGGCAGTACAGTTCTTATTTCACTTAAGCATCACAATCTCCACCCTGGTTTACTTGAAGGTTGAAAGAGTGAAACGCAGCTACGTAAATGTCTCTCTTAACACGTAACTCTGCCTTTCCACCAAATTACAGCTTGATTTCACCCCATTCAAAGGGCAAGGAAACAGAAACAACGTGCGGAAATATATTGCTTTCTAATGTGCAAGGTCTTTCCCCTTTGTGATTTTTAAGGAAACGAGGTCTTGAATCCTCACCTTGATGGACCGAAACTCTGGTTTATCCAGCCAAACAGTACTGTGCCCAACTTGAAAAAACATAGTGGAGTCGATTAGCTCATTGTTTTGGGGATGATGACGATAATGATGATGATGATGATGTTAGGGTGAGCTTCAGAGTTAAGGCAAAGGGAGATGTGGGCATTATGTAGCTGAGTTTCGTTAAACTGCAATTTTGGGATTCAGACTCTTCCCACTGACTCCCCCCAGTTCCTAACCCTAACCCTTTCTTTAACAGATCAGGTATGCCTCACCAAACTAGTTACCAATGTGTGACATGGTTTCATCATTAATCCTGACTCTGTAGAGAGACAGAGCAAGTGTTCTGTATGGACTTTCTCCTTCAACTCTACCATATCTATTTCTTTTCTCCCCTAAAGCAGGGGCAAGATGATTTTGATGTAGGTTTTCACTCCATGATGAGTGCCAGTGCTGTGTTCAGGTCTGAGGTAAGCCATGGGAGCTTATGAAGTATTGAAGAAAACTCTCTGAAATGTCTATGGGAAAAAGGATCAGCCTCTGCAGGGAATCCATCAGTGGCTTCCTTGACCTTCATTCCGCTCTCTCCTTTTTCCTGGGCAGGGCCATCAACAGATGGATCTTCCAGTGATGGACCAGGAAGGGGAGATCTTTAAGACTCTGCACTACCTCAGTGGCCTCATCCAGAGCATCAAGAGACCCATGGGAACAAAGGAGAACCCTACCCGCATTTGTAGAGACCTCATGAACTGTGAACAAAAGATGCAGGATGGTAAGCCTTCTTCTGCTCCAGGATGGACAGGCAGCAGATAAACGTCCTCCAAGATCTATATCTGCCACAATGCATTTCAAGAGGAGGAGGATGGATTTCATGCTGTATCTAAATTTTCATCTATTTGGGCCAAAGCTGAACAAAGCGTAAGGCCTAGATTTCATTCATTCATGAAATTTCTGCCCAGATCTAACAACTCTTGGCAGCATACAGAAGAATCTCAACATAAGCCATCTCCTGAGAAACAGAAAGAAAAAAGAACACAACAATGGAGAAAAGAACAACAATAGAGTTGTATAAGATGGCCACTTGTCCCTTCCTTACTAGGTGCCAATGTAATCAAAGGCCCATCTAAAGAAAAATTTGACTAGTCTCCTAAAAGCCAGGAGCAACAGGTCCATCAGATCTCCATGATCAGCCTGTTCTACAATGTTCTGGTCTACCACCTCTCTCTTCACACGGGGGTGAGACCTCAAGCAGGCCTTCTCTAGATGATCTGACAGGATGGGCAGAATCATTCTGGAGCTGAGGTTGTAAATAAAAGACACTGATAGCTAGTGGTCAAAGTTGGAGCAAAAAGGTCTAATCTTGGAGGTCTGCATGATGGTAACTCTCACACTGTTCTTCTTCACAACAGTGATAAAATCAATGGAAGTCTCAAAGATACCACTATAACTGGATTTGGTCCCATTTGCTGCTTCTCTCTCTCATCTTTTTCCTTCAGGCATGTACTGGATTGACCCAAACCTTGGCTGTTCTTCAGATAGCATTCAGGTCACCTGTAACTTCACCCAAGGGGGTCAGACTTGTCTCAACCCTATCACAGCATCAAAGGTACACTAATGGCATGTGGGGTTTCTAGAATATACACTGGAATGTGACATTTAATGTGTTGCCCATTGAATGGTTAAAAAAACACTCCAAAGACAAGGACATTTTTATTTTTGGAGAATGCCTGTGGTTCTCCATGGGGCACAGAGACATTCTTGGAAAGACAGATAATATATCTGGAGCTTTGCTGTACAGTTTCCCATTTAAATTTTTTCATAATAAAAAAAAAATCTTTGCAAAAATTAAAGACAGGCGGACAGGGAGCCTGGCATGTGCTCAAGTGCCCAGAAGCGACGCGTTGCTTGTCTTAAGAACTGTGTTCCAAACTGTTTAAGCTTTTAAAAATAAGAAACAGCATCTTAAGCTGAGCCTGGAAATGAAGAAATAGCTAATGACATTTTTTAAAGACTGGAGGAATGTTTTGGCCCAGTTGAAAATGATCTGTTCCTTTCAGGGCTAACCTCAGGCAACTGCAATCTAGCCTGGAGGAAGACAATAGGTGAATGAGTGTAGCCGTCATTTTCTGTCTAAACGTAATCGGGATCAAGAATTTGAGATTTTGCTGTCTAAGTTATTGCCCAGAATTTTAGGCATGTCATATCTCTTTCCAAGGATCAAGCAGCAAGTAGGGCCTCCATTTTTGCCAATGGGTTTTGCTGGTTTTGTAGCCAAAGCAGCAAGACCCATTCATAAAAATGGTGGCATTACCCAGGTTGGCTGCAGGAAGCTATTTTGCCATGTGAAGGGTGACTCTTAGTGCAGATTCCATGCTTATCTGTCCAGAGGATAGCCAAGAATATTAGAAAAAAATATTCTCCTTGTAGTTTTGTATATCTCCTGTGCATGGATACTTAGGTGCAATTGAAGGTCTCTGGAATAGTTGTGATTTATACATGAAGGTTGTGAGATGCTTCTCCTGGCCTGAGTCTTGAGTCCACTCTTTGTCCTAAACTTGTACTTCCCCTTAACCAGCTGGACTTCGATATTGGAAGAGTACAAATGAATTTCCTTCATCTCTTGAGCTCTGAAGTTGTTCAGAACATCACCATCCATTGCTTGAACATGCCGGTATGGCCAGAAGGACCATCAGAAGGGGCCGCCGTACGCTTCAAGGCTTGGAACGGGCAGATCTTTGAACAGGGCGGGAAGCTCACACCAGATGTTGTGGTGAACAATTGTAAGGTATGGAAACCGTTCATGAAGTTCTCCAGGAAAAAAAGTTGGAAGGGTTGGAGACCACCCCTTTCCCCGAGCCTTATATCACACAATGAAGATACTGTAATTTCACAATCCGGAGCTGGAAGTGTCTGCTTGAATATACACGTGTTGACAGGTCTCCTTCCCCAAACTGCAGATGTTTATGTGTTGAATTTGATTTCGCCTTTGAGTTGTTTTATTATCCCGAGCAGAGGTAGCCAACTCAGTTTCAAGCCCTGGTAACCCAAGTCAGCATGGCCAGTTGCAAAACACTGTGGGAACTCTAATGTAAAACCTCTACAAGCCTTCAGGTTGTCTATCTGTGAAACCAAGCATTAGAATTGAGACTTTTTTGATAAAACCAAAAGTTCCCCCTGCTGGTAGTTTGAAGGAATTGAACGCTGCTCAGCTCTGAAAGCAAAATTTGATAGGATGCAAGAGATCTCTGTTTGCATCTATCATTATTGTGGTGGTGGTATAGGAAATACCTGGGGTTCTGTGGACCACAGGGTCAACTTTGAGGCTGTTTGGGCTGCCAAGAACATTGGTGGAACTCAGGCATAGGGCTTGGATCAGTGTGGCCACCATCTTAGCCTTCATGTGGACACCTGTGATGGAACTTTAATTGATTATGTGCTATCAAGTCATTCTCAACACCTAGCAAACACATAAATAGATTTTCTCCATGATGATCTGTCCCTAGCCTGTTCTTTCAAGTCTCCCAACAGTCCACCCATCATTACTGTAACTGAGTCCCTCCACCTTGCTGCTGGTCATCCTCTTCTTCTCTTTCCTTCCACCTTTCCTAGCATCAGAGTCTTCTCCAGAGAGTTAGATCTTTGCATAAGGTGTCCAAAGTTGGATAATTTGAGCCTGGTCACTCTGGGTTGATTTGTTCGATGATCCATTGGTGGGCAGAGGGGAGAAGGCAACAAGGAGGGGTTTTGCAATGGGTTTTCCATTTTTTCCTCCTTTTTGTGGGGATGGGTCTTCCTATCTCCAGTCCCACATGATGGCAAGGACATAAACCTTCTTGTCAGGTTTGCGATGTTCAAATCCCAATGAAGAAAAATCCCAACCCAGGTTAGGTTCAAAAAAGATTTCATTTATCGGAATAGTACATGCATTTCTAAGCAAAGCATTGCTGAAACTAAAGCCCATGCTTTTTTCCCCCTTGATTTTCCCCCCTACTTCTCACCCCCCTCTTTCCAGGCGCCAGCTCTGTTTCCCACAGAGGTGCGACCTTGCACATTCCTATCCTCCGATAATAGTCCATCTTCCTGGCCTTTGACATCACACCAATTCCTTCTACTTTCCTTTTCCCCCTCCGCCTTCTAACGAACGGCAGAAACGAAGCAAGCACCTACTAAGCTAATATTTTGATTGCTGAAGGTTCTGACACTTCTGTTTCCTCTTCGTCAGACTCAAGACGGCCAGTGGCATTACACGCTCTTTACGTTCCGGACGTACGACATCCAGCGGCTGCCGATCATCGGTGTCTATAACCTTCCGCCAAGCAGGCCGGGGAAGGAATATCTCCTTGAGGTTGGGCCAGTGTGTTTCCTCTAGGGGACGGCTTCCTTGGCACTCCAAACTTTGGCTTCTTTCGGAATAGAGGCTGCGCCTTCCGCCGGGCGACTTCGTTGCCTGAACCTCTGGAAGCCCCGAGACCTGGGACTTCAGCACTGGGACCACGTCAAATGGGAAGCCTTTGCAGATCCAGCAGCCTTTCATTCCTGGCGCAGAGAGAAAACGGCATCCGTTTCAGAAGAGCGAGGGGGCAGCGGGTGGGCCTGAAGCGACCGCAGAGGTGGCCAGCTGAACTGGACCGTTCTTCACCCAAGGATGTACTCATTCCCCCTCTTCTTCGGCCAAAGAAATGTTACTTTATTGCTTGCAGAAAACCCAAATCTTTCGTGCAGTTTTTGGGTGACCAAGCATGGCATTCCGGGAACCCAGGTCATTGAACAGGCAGAGGTTTTGCTGGACAAGACAGGAAAGTGACTTGGAGAAACAACTTTGCCATCTTATTATTATAATATTAATTATTTTTTATCTGCTCACTGTTCTGGAACAGGAAGGTTTTGATGTGCAATATTAGAGAGAGAGAGAAAGAAATATAGATATAGATATATATTATTTAAGGCAAAAAAAAAATTAAATAAAAGCAAGTAAGACTCTTCTTCCTTTGGGAAATGAAAACATCCCTTTGGATGTTGGGTGATAAGGGAGATATCCCCCCAAGAGGAAAGGGGTGAGCGAAGTTTGGTGCTAAATAGAAGAAAAGAGAGAGCAGACGAGAGCGAGAAAGGAAGAGAGAAAGAGAGGGGGACAGGCCTTTTCAATTTGATTCTACCTCTCACTGTGAAAATACTAGGTGCTCTTTTATTTTTTAAAGAAGCTGTAATTTTATATACGAGTAAAACTATTTAAAAATTCTCAGAGGTGCTATAGTGTCTCTTAATGCCCCCACCTTGCCCTGAACCCTCCGTTTTGGTGCAGATCCTTTGCAGGAAGACAAGGCAGGGCGCGTTCTGGTTAGGGTACCACAATGTCAAGTCAAGGCTTAATTTAAAAGCGCATTAACTATTCTCCAGATTTTTCTTTTTTTGCACCCTTTGGAATCCTGGTTTCATGACCAACTTATGCATGGGGGGGGGGGAGGTGGGGTGTAAAAACAAAGAGCAATTTTTATATATACGTGAGTGTGCTAGCGTATTTGGGCTTTGGGGTTTTCTAAAGCAAGATATACCAAAAAAATGTGTGTACCTCTGTGAGCGCACATGTTGGGCCAGCTTCCTTGCCAGGATTCTGGGCCGCAAGGAAACCATGATGGAAGGAAGATATTTTCCAATGTAAACTGATCTGTCGTAGCTTTTCTATAAATAGGGGGACTGTGTTTCAGCATCGGCTCTGGGTCTTGTGGTTTCTGAACAGGATAAAGAAAGAGCAGACCAAGAGCAGAGGTATATCGGAGTTGTCTACACCCGCTTCGTCTTGGGTTCTTCGTTGTTCTTGTCACTGTTTCTTGTTTTGTGCGTTGTGTTCTGTAGAAAGCTGGACTCTGTATCTGTAAATGTGGGACTTAAAGAAAAAGGAGGGTTAATAGTATGGTAACCGTTTTCTTCTATATAAAGAATGTCATATTGATGTAAGTGAGGTCATGCTGCCTTGGTGCTTGTTGAGTTTTTCCATTTTTCATAAGAAAAGACAAATAGACTGAGTCTTAAATGATGTGTGTTTTTTGGAAGGGGGGGGGGGAAGCTGTCTCCGGATCCTGCTTCAACGAACAAAAATGTAAACCGAGCCATACTGTTCCTTGTTTCCAAGGCTCCCTCTTTATTTTTTTCCCTGTGCCAAATCCGAACGTTGCAATTGAACGAACCCAGTATAAGCCACCTTTCTCCAACCTCACGCACTCCGCATAGGATTCCAGCCGTATAGGATTCCAGCTTCTAGCATTCCCCATTGCTGGCTCATTGCAGTTCCAGGATGGAGAGGGTTGCTGTAGACATTGCTCTGCCCCTGTAAAATCTTCCCTGAGTCACCTCCCTTTCCTTCTCGAGCACCATCCAGCCCTTCCTTCTAACCAGGCAGCAAGGCTTTGAAACCCCTGCGTCTCCTGGTGTTTTTGCAAGCAGAGACAATGGAGCAAACATGTGGCACGAATTCTCCGAGGGGGAAGCGGGCGTGGCAACAGCTGACTCCCATTGACAAAAATCAAATGCATACACAGAATCCTGGCAAGCTTCTGCCAAGACATGACACAGCTTGTTCTCATCGCAAAGCAGCACGATGGGTGGGCAATGAATGGGGAAGGGGGGAATTCTTCTTCTGTGGATAAGACTGTCCAGCTGATGCTGCAAAGGCAAGGAGGGGGAGCCAGCTTGAACGGCACCGTCTTCCAGTAGATTGTGCCCCACTCTGGGGAATGATCAGATCACTCACCAGCGTGTTTCTTTCATTAAAAATAGAGAATCACCCTGCTGGATCAAATCAGAGACCCATATGGTCTAGCATTCAGGGAGTAACAAGCATTTGGGAAGCTGACAGATGTGGAAAAGAGGGGGCTGTTCTCTAGCATGGATAATTACTAGGAAGTCCATATCCATCCGAGCCCAATTCAATTCCCATTCCAAGGTCTTCATACTAAGTACTATTTACAAAACAGGGTCCCTGGTACATAAAGATAATAAGAAAGATGCAGCACCATGCTGGTCTTTGAAAGATGACCTGTTTCTTTGACCAGATGGATGATCAGTCTCTCTTCATTTGCTGAGATGGAAATGGAGCCGGGCCAAAGATTGGGTTGAATGTGACCTGAGGGCCTTCCGTTGCCAAATAGCAAATCAGCATTTTTATAGGGCTCCTGAAAATCAGAAGGGGTGGGTAAATGTGTATTTATGAAAAGAAAGAAGCCTTTGATTGAGCAAAACAGAAGCACAGAGGAACAGAAGCCAACGAGCCAAATTGGAAAAAAATTGAATTCTTACCCCAAGATTTGGGGGTTGGGGGGTTGGGGTGTGCTCTCTTCAGTATTCTCCCAGGTAAAAATTAAGCTTGGGTGGCTATTTTGTGGAATTTGAGAAGAGAGTTATCGTAGTAATGAGCCCAAAAGCAGGCCTAAGATTCTGAGAAAGAAGAAGGCACATGACTTGCATTTTCCTAACAGATTCTCCAGTTTTCTTCCTTCCCATTTATTTTTTCTGTGTGGCCAGTAGCTCTCACCAGGGGGCAATAAAAGCATGACTAAAAAATCCAGCCTTATATTCCATTTACAGCTGTAGTCCACAAAAGTGATCTCTCCAGCCCTTTCTTTTCTCAGCTCTGTGCGGTTTTCTCAAGGGGCATTTCAAGATGCGATCCACTCAGCTGGGAGCGAGTCCCATAAACAAACCTCAGTGGGCCTTCCCTGTGAGTAGACACAACTTTCCTCTTCTTCTGCCAGCTGCTGGATCCCGTATCGCCAACTCTGGCATCCAGCATCAATTCAAAGAAGCCATTTAGCCCGATTTCTAGAATTGAATGGATTTTGGACATTTGTCTCACTCTCCCTGCAAACAAACCATAAAAAAGAGAGCATCATTTGCACATTTCCCCCTGAATATCTACCCCTATTTCTTTAAAACAGCTGCTTTTCTCTGCTTCCAGGATATGCCAGAACAACACTAAGTTTGTGTGATGATGGGAATGCAAAATAGGAACTTGGAATTGTAGGTAATCTGCTCTGGCTACTTGCTGTGGAGAAGGGGGAAGAGAAGGAGGAGAAAAGAAGAGGTAAAGGGAGAAGAAGAAGAGGGAGAGGAAGAGGGAGAAGAAGGAGAGGGAGAAGGAGGAGAAGAAGAAGAAGAGGGAGAAGAAGGAGGAGAAGAAGAAGTAGAGGGAGAAGAAGAAAAAGGGAAAGGAGGGGAAAAAGGAAGGAGAAGGAGAAGGAAAGGGAGAAGGAGAAGGAGAAAAAACTATTGCCATTGCCTGGGAAAAGACCTCCACCCAAAATGGTGGGAGAATTTCTCTTCTCTCTGAGAGCTGATCTTCATGCCCTTGATCTTAACCCAAAGGCCGAGAAGCAACATTATTTTCATTGCTGCTCTGCAACAGAGCAGTTGAAGCCATCCAGCCCAGAACCCATTCTTCAGTTCAGTGTGGCATCCTAAAATACCTTAGGACTACAACTCCCATCCCTGGGGAGCCCTGGTCATGCTGGCCAGGGCTGATGGGAAGGGTTGCTCAAACCCTCAGAAACAACACCAGCTTGCGTTACCCGCTGGCATGACCCATCGTACAGTTTTGCTTACTCAAGTAACTTTACCAGAGCCGGGACTGAAATAGGGCCTTTCGGTGCCCATCTCAGGACTTCAGCACTTGGTTTTTACAACCAGCTAATGGAAGAGAATGCTCTTTCCTTCTCAGACAGCAGAAAACCTCATCTAGGACAAAACCATTCTGAAGGATTTGCCACATCCCTCGCCCTGGTCCATCTGTACTATGTGCGACCAGAAATTTGGAATGGAGAGAGAGAGAGAAAAGAGGGAGAGAAATTGAACTATCCGAGGCAAAATGGGCTTCTGAAATTCCCTGCTGTTCAGCAAATGTTTAGTTTGCATGTAACCTTAATTATAGCTCGTCGGCTCGTTGCAAGAGAGAATCGTTCTGAACGGCTTTGCTGGGCTCCTAAGTGATAGTTATGTTTGACAACGATAAGGACTCGCTCCTCCTGGCTTCTGTTTCAACTGAGTTTCTTTTCTCATGGTGAGGAAAGCTGATTATTGCCCTGCTCTATATTTAGGCCGGGCTGTTCAGCTTTCTGCAAAGCTGCAAGGAAGAGGTCTGGAAATGTCTCACGTGTGAAAGAAAGAAAGAAAGAAAGAAAAAGACTTAGTTCTTTCTTTAATGATAAGCATTAAGACGCTTCTTTGAATAGCGCCATTTTCTCTGCCCCGGGGGCTGGATTTCACTTCCCAGAATCCCCCAGCTTGGCTCTAAACCATCTGGAGGGCACTGAGTTGGGGACATCGGAGAGAGAAAATGCTGTTCCTGGGGCTGGGAAAGAAAATTCTCCAACCGTGGAGGAGTTGCCTTGCAAATTTCTTGCAGAAAGAAGACCAAACCCGCTCGTGAACAGAGGACCTAAATTTGGGGGGCTTCTGTCATGCGGTCTGCAACCACATTAATCGTGCATTAGCGGAAGAAAGTGGGGAGGGAGGCAAGATACAACCTCCGTCCCAAATTCTCTGTAATTTGAGGCTCAATCATTCGCTTGGCTTTCTAAAAGCAATCATTAAGAGGCCCTGGCAAATTGTAAGGGGGGGGGGGGAACAGCCTCTCTTTTGATGGTCCCAGCAAGCTGAATCCTGGGTTGGAAACATGATTGTGGTCTTCCAAACTCGCAGGGGAATTATTTCGTTTCTACCTTGAGAAACTTAACTCCTAAAGACGAATGCCCCATTGAAACCAGAGGCTTTTCTTTGGGGACTCATGGCCAAGCACCTGGAAAAAAGTCGGGGAACTTGGTTTTTATACATGGCAACTGCCGCGAGGTTATTATATGCTCAAAAGTGGAAAGGCTCAGCGCTACCCGCAATGGAGGAGGGGTTGGTGAGGCTGGTGGAACTTGCAGAGATGGCTAAATTGACTTCTTTGATTAGAGAAAAGACAATATCTACATTTATTCCTGACTGGAAACTCCTTATAGACGTTTTGCATGAAACAGAAAAAAAAAATGAACGTATGATGTGTGGTTCTGATGATTAGAAACAAACGAGATAATAGAAAAAAGAGATCTTTTCTTTTTGTAACCAGAGAGTGAGAGTTAATTTTGTAATGATACTTGTATTTGCTACAAAGAAAATCGGAAGTTTCTTCTATTTATCTTTTTTTTTTGCACTTTCGCCTTTTCTATTTTCTCTCTCTTTTCCGTTCTTCTCTTTCTTTACTTTATATTAGTCTTTGTTAGTTTTTAACCTTCTTTTAAAAACTTTTTAATACAAAAAGAGAAACGACAACTCTCCGATGGAATACGGCAGCTTCTCGCAAGTGAGGATCTCTGAATGCGTCGGACTAGAATTTCTGGCTACACATAATGGCCACGATAGTTAGATACGTGGGGGGCACCAGGTTGGGGAAGGCTGGTGTTCAACAAAAGTGGGCAGACTGCAGCTGCGTTGATGTTTTCTTTCTTTCTTGGAGGTGGGGGCCAAATACTGCTGCATCTGGTGATGCTGAACCCCGCAGCTCAGATGCTAGGAAGACAAGTTACTATAGACCGGTATTTTTCAACCTTGATAACTTTAAGATGGGTGGACTTCAACTCCCAGAATTCCCCAGCCAGCATGTGTGGACTTCAACTCCCAGAATCCCCTGGTCAGCATAGGGAATTCTGGGAGTTGAAGTCCACACATCTTAAAGTTGCCGTGGTTGAGAAACACTGCTATAGAGTGAGGATTCTAACCCAGAATTTGTGACCCAACACATTGAACTGTGGCTCCCTTCACCAAGGTTCATTGCATAAACTGTGGCCTGGCTTCATACACCACAAACCTTGGTTGCCACACAACCTCGGGAGGGCTACCGAGCGATTTCTGACTCATGGAAGAGTGAAAACATGGCTAAAAATTAAACTTCATCCAATGGCTGCATTCACAGAGCATGCCTACCTATGGTTAAGTGAATCATGGTTTATTCAAGCAACCCAGATTTGGGGTGGGTTGGGGGGTTGTACGCCCCCATGAACCAAACACAGAGGCTGGATTAATGCAATGTGCTGGGCTAAAATGCGAACCCAGCCAGGTAATGCATTTTTCTATCTACCCATTTATTTATTTATTTGTCTCCAGAAATATGATTTTGCAGGTAGCTAAGTCCATCCAGCTGAAGACTTCAATGTGAAGAACACTTTAACTTGGACCTTCAGTGCTCAAACAGCCAAACCATTCAGACTACAGTCTCCAGCAGCCCCAGCCAAGATGGCCTGTGGTTACGGATGCTGGGAACCACAAGCCGCAATTGTGGAGGGCCTCCGGTTGGGGGAAAAGCTGTTCCAAAGACTGTCCAAATTAAAAGGGGCAGATTGGCTCCCTTGGTTAGCTATGGTTAAAAATGCTGGCCTGGTTAAACTCTGGGTAAAAATGGTTGGGATCCAACCTTGCTGCTGCCTGCAGAATTCCCTTCCTGTTGTTCCTCCCCATTGGTGGCCAGGCTGGGGCTGCTGAGAGTTCCAGTTCTTCAGAATCTGGACATCTGCACATCTTCCCTGTCTCTACCTCGCTCTTGGATTACAGGAGACAGATTGATTTAGGACAGGTAGGGAGCATTAGGCCAGGCCCCATCTGATTGCTCCCGCCCTCTGTAAGCCAACGTTATCAAAACTGGCTTGGACCATAGGCTGGGTGTTCCGGTGGAAAAGAAGAAAAAAAAAATGTGCAGGGCACATTTGTTTATTCACGCTGTGTACTTCCACCCTGCCTTGCCAACAAGATTCTCAGGTTGACTCTCCCATTATTATCTGCCGGAAGCAACTACCTCATACCTTTGGCCTCCAAAGGTTGGCAGAGCCTCGCTGGCCACACCCACCCGGGCATCGAAGCCAGGTCTCTCTAGCTAGACTGCGGGGCACACCTAGGAATCCCGGCCACCCACTTCCAGGGGATGTTTTCTTGGCCGGTGACAAAGAAGAAAGCCGTGGGCGTCTCTGCCGAGCTTCACGGCCAGCCCCTGCATCACCGCCTTGCGATGCAAGAAATGGGGCTCGAGGTACGAAACCGGGGCGTCCAAAAGTCTCAGGGAAACTGAGGCTCTCCCATTGCAATGAGAAATGAGTCTTCTGTCTTCCTTGCAGCTGTTCTGAGGATAAAAGTGGGGTGAAACTAGCCTACTTCTCAAAAGGGGATTCGTTGGAAAGTCCTCCATCCCTGTTGACTTGCTAATAGTTTGCAGAGGTTAAAGGAGAACCATGAAAGGACCCCGTCTTTCCAATGGTTGGGTTCTCTGGTCTCTTCCACTCAAGGTCACCCCAGAATTTCTAACAAGGTTTCATTCCATAGGAGGTTCTCTGAAGAAGCACCATCTCGTTTCACAGGTCTAGGACACTAGGGAACCCAAATGTGGGGGGTATGTCCAGTTGCCCCACATACATCCCGTGGCCATAACTCATCCCAGCAAAGGGACTTGGGGTGGATGATCCCCTATTCTGGGCTTCTCATGAGACCAGCCCACCCCACGATTTGGCTTCCCTTGGGCACAAGCCTGTGGGGCTAGCCGTGCCTAGGTGTCCCTCACAAACACCTCTTGGGATCTACCAAGAGACCCCTGGCCACTGCCAGGGACAGACAGGGCCCCCTCATCCTTCCTCTGAGCACGGGCAGAGTGGCTCCCTCCTCCAAAGGAAGAGGTGGGCAGAGAGCTGTCCACGATCTCCGGCGGACCTGCGAGAAGGAACCGACTTCTGCTAAGAGGCACAGGTTGCCGCTTTGGGGTCCTCCCCTTCTCCAAAAGTGGACTGCGATTGAAGCGGTGCGGGGGGAGCCCGGGCGCGATCCTTCTTTGTTTGCTGCCGCCGCCGCCGCCGCCGCCGCCGCCACCGGGGCGAGCATCCCCCGGTCGCTCGGGAAACGCGCGGTGCGGGCACCCCCTTTCTCCAGCTGTTGGAGACCCGGGAGAGGCGGGCCTTCAGCCGCCCAGCCCTTTCCCCATTGGCCGCGTGGGGCCCCCGAGGAGCCCGGTCGGCCCGGTCACGTGGGCCAGCCGGCTTCCCATTGGCTCGGCCCCCAGCTCGTTCCCTTTCACTCCTTCTTTTCGCCTGCTTCTTTCTCTCGCTTCCCTTGCGCTGCCGGGGCTGGGGGCGGCCGCGCGCCCTCATTGTTGTTCGGGGGGAGGGAGGAGGAGGAGGAGGGGGCGCGCTTCTCGCTTTCTGCCCATGGAGGAAAAGATGCGATGGTGCCCCCCGCTCGCCTCTTGCCTGGAAGCCGGCTCCCTGCTCGCTCCAGTCGCGGCCGCCTGCGCCTAAGCCAGCCGGCGGGACGCGCCTCCCCGCAGCAGCAGCCGCAGCCGCAGCCGCAGCCCCCGCCTCGGCGAGACCCGCGGGCTCCCCGGCTGGCTGGGCGGCCGGTGGATGGATGGCTGGATGGACGGGCGGCGGCCGAGCCATGATGCCCGGGGAGCCCTCCCGGCGGCGGCGGCGGCGGCCGCTGCTGCCGCTGCCGCTGCTGCTGCTCTGGCTGGGCTCGGCGTGCGCCCTGGAGCCCCGGAACGCCAGTGCCGGCTCCGAGGCGGCGGCCCGCGCCTCCCCCGCGCCGACGGCAGCCCCTGCCTGGCCCCGACGAGGCGAAGGCAGCGGCGAGAACGACCTCGCCGCCTGGACGCCCAACGCCACTCGCCCGCCCCCGGGTGAGCCCCGGGCCGCCCCCGCGCTGCCGGGAGCGCAGGGCCCCGGCCCCGGCCCGGCCCCGACCCTCACCTGGCCGCCTCCGGCCCCTTCCTCGCCGCCGCCCACTCCTGCCGCCGCCTCGACACCCGCCTCGCCTGCCCTGCGGGAGGAGACCCCCCGCGCCAGCCGCGGGCCCCCAGATGCTGCCCCCCCCTCGCCGGCGGAGGGGGAGCAGGAGCAGGAGGAGGACGCGCCGGTCCACAGCGGAGCAGGTGAGCCGAGGCGGGAGCTAAACCGGCGCGCGAGCCCGCAGCCCAGCGGTGGCGGCGTTGACGCGACTCCTTGGGGGCACCCGGGTTGCGTTCGCGAGGTGTCAAGGCAGACCGGCTGCCCGGAATCGCCGGAAGAGGAGGGTGGGCTATAAGCTAAAGGGGAGGGGGCGGTGGCGGGATTTTGCCAGGCTCTGCCTGCCTCGGCTGGCTGCCCCATCCTCCGCAGCCGCCGTGAGCTAGGGCGAATGGGAGCGGCAAACCAGCCCATCTGGAGGAGTTCTGGATGGGGAGGCCGGACCAGGGTCTGCGTCTCTTGCAACGTAACTGACGGGCGCCAGGTTGGAGAAAGGCTTGGCGGTGGGCAACCTTTGCCTGTGGGAAGGCCGCAGGTCATGGAGAAACGTTCCGTCCTGGTTGGGCTGCATTTCCACAGGCAAGGAGTTATTTTCTTCTCTTCCATTAAGGAACTTGGGGTACCACACTGTTGAGGCTTGACAGCTGCAGTAGCTGGGGACACTGGGACTCGTAATCCAGTGTAAGTCGGTAGACAGACTTGCTTCCCACATCCCCAGAATCATCTTGAAAGCTTATCCTTGGGGTTACAACTTCAGGAGCTACCCCAGCATCTCTGAAAGATGACAAAGATTGCAGTAAAAGGCAGACCAGGTGGAAACATCTGTGTTGACCTCTCAGCTTGGGGCACGCAAGGTCGAGACGTCCAGTGCGTTGCTATTTCCAACATCGGCATCAATAGGATTAATATATCCATTTGTATTTCTCCTCTGATCATTACTGTTGCTTTGTTTATTGCTTTGGGGTTGAACCTGGAGGAAACAAGATGATGGAGAAGTGAGATCATCTTCCGTTTGACCCAGAAGAACCTTCTCGATGAGGTACACTTCCAGCTCCCATAATTGCAAGCTAGCATCACCCTTGCAGGCAGGGAATTATGGGAGCTGAGGTTCAGCACAGCCGGACTAGGATAATTGGAGGGTGTAGAAGTTGGTACGTCTTTGGGGAACTGGTTGTCATTTGACAGCTCCACTTAGGGAGCCATTCAGAAGCAGAGCCCATCAGAAACGACAGAGAGAAAGAGGAAATAAAATTGAAGGTGGCTTTTTGAAAGTCACTGCTTTTCTATAGGATGCTGCGGTGACCCATCTTCTCTGTCCTTTGACATCTGGCCTCATTTTCCAGGGCGTTCGCTGTCATCTTAAATCACTGCCCTTCCTCTTGTAATTCTGGTTCCTTTCTGATGTTGGCACAGCTCATAGCTGGTTTGATAAGATTATTATTCCTCATGACTGGTGATTATTTATGAGGTATAAAGAATAATCACCACCCAGCAGAAGGTTCTTGGGATGGTCTGAGCCATTAGCTAAACGCACGCTTTCAGACAGGACTACAAGATTTTACCCAACTTTAATCTGATGCCTGAAGCCAATTAGAAATGTTTTGGTTGGCTAAACCGATGCCTTCAAATTTTGTTCTGTGGGTGGCAGATGGAAAACTTAGGCAGGGCACCCTCCTTGCTCTCTCCTACAAGAGAAAGCCCTTTTTCTAAGCCATGGCAATGGTGATGAATGCCTTTAGCATCTGAAAGTATCTTTTTCCTTCTTTCAGAATAAGAGTTTTATTAGTGGCTCAGTTGCGGAGGGCTCCGTCAATGAAAATGATGTTCTTAATTACCTGCTTACTGTGGACCGGATGAGAGGTTGGGAGTGAGGGAACGGCTCCCCCCTTTCATTGTGCTAAGCCATGGTGCTTAACTCTGGTTTGCTGTATATGCCACAATTGGTGGTTCTGCACATGGCTCATTATGCCTCAGAGAAGTGTTGATAAAGTTGGGTGTCTTTTGCTTCTGTTTCTTAATGCTCTCTCTTTTGTTTTCGATAAATTCATGTTCTTAAGAAAACCTCAACCCCAAGGATGCATTTAAAGCTCAGGGTGGCTGTTTGATCTTCTGGAACCTTAGGACATAATACCTGTGAGTGAAGTTGCACTTGATGGCAGTGAGCATTTTTGCTGACAGCAGGCAAGGGCTCAGATGTTTTTAAGAATGAAAGATGTTCTCATCGCTCTCTTACACTGATTTGAAATTCACTTGGAGGTGGCAGCCACGGACTTTTCCACCCCTTGTGTGCATCTCCTTCTTACTTTTCTACAATGACTCCATAATTAGTCTTATTACCCAATGAATCAAATGTGGTTATTTTTTTTTTTAAGCGGATCCTCTGTATCGTGTGATTGTTAGATCCAGGCTTGCGTATGACTTAATTTTGAAGATTTTGGTGCGCTTAACCTAACAAACATAGTGAAGTGTTGGCTTTGTTTGTTCCCCCATTTTCCTTCTGCCACGCGACGTGCAGCCGTTGCATTTTAAGAGAAGCATCAAACTCCGCAGGTGCACATCTGGAATTCACATCAGACTAATTGCTCTGTGCTCTAACTTCCCTCCTTTGTATTAGTTTGGCACCGAGGGGACATGAGACAAAGGAAATCATATTTTTATCTATCTCACCTGTTTTAGTGGCTTCCGGAAACACAATTGACACTTTTTTAATGTGACTCATCTGTCATTTTGCTGTGACACTGGTCGGCCAGTCCTGCAAAGCATCTACGATGCTTTCCCTCCTAGAATTTTGACCATTTTTGACCCTTTATCTCAGATTTATTCTCCCACTCCTAAATACTTCCCTGTCCGTGTATCTGCTTCTGTAACACTGGATCCTCTTTTAAGAATGAAACTGACTCAGTCTGAGACCAGGGCTTCTCTGTGCTAGTCAGTTTCAAGTAAGTGGGTTTTTAAAAAAAAATAATTATAGTGGTCAAATGTCTACCTTTCCTCAATATGTTGATTATTACTGGGGCAAACTTTTTGGATTGCAGCTTACTTGTGTGTCACTCCCCTGTTCCCCCCACCAATAATTCTTTGGAATGCCAGTTTTTTTTTGCTTAAACATTTGGATATTTTGAGAAGCTGATGCTTTTGTGTTCTTTGGTCCAATGTGTACTTCTGTTTTCTGCATTTTTTTTTAAAGTTCATACTGCTGCGTCTTTAGGCAGGTTAGAGATGCTGTTTCTCTGACTGTTCCATCACACAGAACCCTCCACCCCCACTGAATCATATGGAATTGTGGTTTGGGCAGCTAAAACAGAGAAACAAAGCAAGAAAGCTAAAACAAGATTCTTTTGATCTTCGTCTTTCACTTTTGTTGCGTAGCTGAACGCCCGGCAAAGATGCATTCCAAGGAGGAGGGTCAACTGCAGTAGAAGGTTGCTGTGCTCCCGCCCTTGCTCCAGAATGCCCCACTCTGTTCCTTCTTCCCCCACTTTGAGTCAACATCCCAACCTGCCTTAGACTATTTAAATTTGTAGCAAAGGGATCCTGTTGAGCTTCTTTTCCCTTGCATCTCTTCCTCCCTGGGGTGCAAATGTTGTGCACCCTGTGCCTGATGATACCTCCGTTTTACACACAGCTCGGGGGCTGCTAACATTTGAGCTACACAAAGACTTTGGGGACAGAAAACCTGAAGCAGACAAGGTTGTTGAGAAAGTAGGCGAGTGGCTATCTAATTAGTGCCATAAATCAGCCCCGGCGTATTTGGAGAAGGAATCTGGCCGACATACAAGATGCCATACGGATGGAGGAGTGTCTTACTTTTGATTAGAAGCCTAGGAAACTGCAGGTTATATATAGGCCTGAAGCCAGATTGTGGTAGGCGTCCTTCAGAGAGGAGAACGAGGAGGCTTCCAGCTCATCTGAAGGCCTCTCTGGTCAAAAGAGAATGAGCAATTGTTGACTATCTGCTTCACCACTGTTGTGGTGGGGGCACCTGAGAAGGTTTCATGGATGTCCTCGCAAAATTGCGGCCTGACACCCCTTTCTCAGAAGGTGACTGGTGGGGTTTGTACTAGCCTGGTTGAACTGGGGCTCCGTCTTTGTTCCTTGCCGCCGAGGTCCACAGTGGCCAATTACAAATGCAATGGGAAGAGGACTACCATGATTCTTCCCCAATGCATTTAATTCAATTTCGTCTTCAGGCAAGATGAGACCATCACACCTGGTGTAAAGTGTCAACAACCTAGAGGCCTCTCTAGCAATTAACATTATGATGTGTAAGCTCAGCCTGCACACATCTGAACACCTGTAGCACATTTCTTTCCCTCCATTTTGCTGCCTCCAAACTCCATGCTGTCTGTGTAGCCAGTCAAGCTTGATTTGAGGGAGTCTTTACCTTAAGAAAATGTGCAATGTTTCTGTTTGTTTGTTTGTTTTTTTAAATAAAGTGATTTTTCACTTGGGGCAATAAAAAGGGGGCAAAATTGGTGCATGGTCTCTGGCAAGGCCAATGGCTCAGCCCCCAGCAGCCCATTCGAGTTCCCCTGAATTTATTTGTGAAGTGCAACCCCTGAAGGAACTCAATTTCCCCACCCTTGGCATGAATATAGATATACACATGCGCGTACACACACACACACACACACACACACACACACACTTATAGGAGAGAAAGGATTCTGAAATGTAAGATGACATGCCAGATGCATTGGGACGCTGGCTGACTTGTTTTGTACTGATGGATGGTTCCAACAGTCAGGATCATTTGATAGCATCAGCCTTTTATTTTATCTTATTGATCTTATTCATTTACGGGATTTATAGCTTCCTTTCATTGGGAGCATCCTCACAGGGGCTCACAGCCATGAAACTCTGAACACACAATGGTAAAAACAGCAGTAAATTACAATATAGGAAAAAAAGGAGGCAAAGAGGAACTAGAAATCTTAGGGTTTGGGGACATTGTTCAGGGTGGGACAGGCTAAATCACCTTGGGCCTAAATGATGGAGAGGAAGTGGGCATATATAATATATTTAGGGGGAAAGCAGGACCAAGATCTGTGGAGATGCTCACCAGCTCATCGCTGGCCTGTGTGCCCCTTGCTTTGGGTGGTGTGTAGTAACTCAGAGACAGCCCAAGTTTTCAGGATAATTATCTCAGTACCACCTCCCCCCAGATCTCTTTGCCACCTTCTTACTTAAGAAGATCCCTTGTCAAAGTCCCTGCAGCTCTTTGAAGTTTAGAAATGCTAATCACAATGATTAATGCCCATAGATGCTTGATGTGGTTAACTCTTCTTTGACCCCTTGCCAAGGAAGACATGATCAGCCTGCTGAAGCTCTGAATGCCTAAAAGAGGCTTCTGAAATCTTTCTGAAATGCTTGTTCTGACTCTCCACCGATTGGGGTAGTTTCATTTCTGAAGTGGAAGGAAGGTGTTTAGTCTCCCTTGGTGCCATTGTTTTTTTCCAAAAGCCCAAAGTTTGACACTGCTGCACATTTGTTATAGCTTGCGGCTTCTGCCAGTTGTGTATTTCCCCTTCTCCATGGCTGATGAAATCAGTCTGCTAAGCAATCCTCAGTACCAGTCTAGAAGTGATGAAATCGAAATGCGTTTGGTATGGTGGTTGGTCAGGGCTCCCTATTACTTGTAGTCTCTGCTATAGAGCCCATGATGGCTGTACCATGGTTTGGAGTCACCTGGCAGTCACTGAGAGATTCATCTTCTCTTTAGTGGCATTCCCTTCCTGGAATGCTCTACCCCTTGGTATTTCAGAGGTGCCAATTCTGATGTGTTTAGTGCCTACAAAAAGGTTTCACTCTTCATCCAAGACTTTGACAGGACACATTTAAATTCTCTCTGTTGCCCTCTGGCCAATATTTTTGAGTGAATCATCTCTCAGATTATACGCCAAGAGTCCTGTTTAGTTGTACAAGGAATGCAATCTTGTTGTCTTATGTAATACAGTAGGTGTTGTTTAGGAACACCCAAGCCTATCTTCAGAATCTCTTGTTCATAATTCATACAGGGCTGTGAGTGTTTAGTTCAAGGTAAGCCCTTTGCGATTCCACAAGAATACCATGGATAGCCAAGGAAACAAACACATGGATCATTAAACAAATCAAGTCAGAGTCCTCCTCAAGGCACAAATGTCCAGCCTCTAATTATCATAGTTTGGACACATTAGGCAAAGACCTAGCTTTCTGGAGAAGTCTGTAGTGCTGGGAAAATATATTGTGAAGGTTTGACAGAGCTCAGAGAAGCCCGGTGGATGCTTTTTCCAACCTGGCCTCTTCCAGATGTGTTGGCATGGCAGTTTTCAGAACTCCAGATGAGATGATGTTGTGGCCAAGATTGGAGCCGTTTTCCTTCTTGTGCATGTCCATCTATGGTTAAGAAGAAACGATGTTGGAGCTGTGAGCCGTTGATATGAAGACCTTCCCAGCATTACAAAGACAGAGGGGGCTGAGAGGTTCTGATCCATCATCCAGAAGGTTGGGCCCTGAAGTTGCATGCACCAAGTACATGCCTGACTCTTTCTTTCAGGATGAGCAACGGATGTGTTCCAAACCCAGGGACGCTTTGCAAACATTTCCCAGTCAAATGCAAGGAACCAAAGTCCTCTCTGTGTAAGAGGTTTTACCGAAAGCATGGACTGACCAGCTCTTATAACTGACAGGCTCTTTCATGGAACCAGCTGAACACTTCTTATAACACGGGGTTGAATGTAACTGCACTAAAGTGTCTTAGAAGGTCACAGGTGGAAAAGAATGCAGCCTTGAAGGAATCAACCTGCACTAAGATCAAAATGCATTCATGCTGTCAGTGTGTTTGCACGAGTCATTGTTTGCAGACAGGCCCACATGACGTTAGTGGAAAGTCATGCCAGACTTTTTATCATCTCTCTCCCCACCCCCTTAGGTAGAGAATGGGTTTGGCACCACATGCACGAACATGCCAAGCTTTTCCATGACCCTCAAGGGAGCAGATTTCTCGATGGGAGGTTCGTGTAACAGGCCGACCTGAAGGGTTTGTACCTGCTGTGACCTGCCTGCCGAAATATGTGCTTGCTTATCATGTTGTTCCATACAAAAAGATTCCCCTTGTCCAAATTGTTCTGCCTGTCAGTTAAGGCCTTCTGGGGAGATTCTACATGATTGGCCAAAAGCACATGAGAAGAGTCTCCTTTCTGGAGTCCTCGGGGTTCTCTGAGCTTGGTTGTTTTCTTGCAAACGTTTCATTACCCGACTAGGTAACATCTTCAGTTACCTAGAGCACTTCAGAGCACTGAAGATGTGACCTAGCCGGGTAATGAAATGTTTGCAAGAAAACAACCAAGCTCAGAGAACCCCAAGGACGCCACAGTTCAACCCTGAGTGACACACATTCGCTTCCATTGGTAGTCTCCTCTCTATAACTTCAATAGTTGCACAGAAAAGAGAACCCTGGAACACTTGAGTTGGATCAGGCGAAAGGCCTTTCGCACCGACTCTCCATTCTGATTCTGTAGTAGAATGTGATGCCTCTCGGGAGACTCACAAGCAAACAGGAACACAATGGATTTTCCTGTTCCCCAGCAACCTGCTTTGGTTCCAAGAAGTAACAACGGACTTGCTTGTTTATTCATTTGTTTATGTGATTTATGTGGCTGCTCAACTCACCAATAGTGATTCTGGCCCACTCACATAGGGTTAGAAATGTCAAAACATAGTAACAACAAAGACACACCATGATGTAACACAACGGGGGCCGAGCCCCAAACATACTCCAATCTCAAAACCATTACAAGACGGGCTCATCCAACCCTTTGGTCTAATGGGGATAACCCAGATTTCAAGACCTAATGAAAGGCCAATAGAGTCAAGGTGACCTGAATGGTGGGGTCATGGTATGCTGTTCCCAAGGGCAATTGAAGTGGCAGAGAAGGCCCCAAACTATAGTTGATAACTACAGGTATGCCTGCTAGAAATGTCTCTGATTGCCTTTTCAAGCTATTGGTGGTGGAACACCCAGCACATGTCCATTGTAATGCCATACTGAACATTGCTCTCAGGTTCCCTGAAAGCCTTTCTATCTTATTCTCAAGGTACTCCAGAGTGTTGTTCCTTCTGGAGATGCTGCAGAATAAGTGTAAAGATGCCACGCTTCACTTAGGAGAATGTTACTAACATTTTCTCTGTTTTCAGGGAGAGTGGGATTCAAAGGTACTTTTCTTATCAAACAGAAGGAGAATGATTAAAAAATATGCAAAATATTTTCCCCCATACAGTTCTGGTACCCACAGGTTGCCAAACATCCTATCTCAGTTGCTGGTGATGCCCTGGAATAAAATTCAGTGGATGCTGGTGATGAAAGAACGAATGTGTAGGTTGGAATAGGATGGGGGAAAGTGAACTTCCAGATGGCAGTTGGTCGCAAGGGTACGTCTCAACTGAAAGTTTCAAAACACCCTTCCTCATTTGATTGCTTCTGCAAATTATAACATTGGAAGACGGTTGTTGAGAAATGGAAAATCCTTGGCAAGGAATCCTTGATTCATTCCTTCACCTTTAATTTGAGAGTGATTAAAATAGGTTTATCCTCTTGGGTTGTCCAAAAGGGAGGCAGAGATATTATCTGTAAACTGCTCTCTGTAGATGTTGTGCAGGCGCCAGGCAAAAATGTTTCTTGAGAAGGCATTCCGGAAGATGATGCTATTTATCCTATACACTAAGTATGTACTAATTATTTTTAAGTGAGGATTCTGATTCCCTGCCCAATGAATCATGGGGCTTCATGAAACCCTAAGGTTTACAAAAAAGCTTTAAAATGTTCTGATGGAGATATCGAAAACAACAGAGTGGAGTCTGCGTGCTCAGAAGCTATGGCATGCTCTTACCGTTGGCGGGTGGAATTGTCTGTTTGGAAATAGGCACAGCTGTTGGAACCCTGTCATATTTTGTTGCAGAACTCGCGATAGGCCCCTTCAGAAGGTAGGTTCCTATCTCTGGAGGCATCAGAATAAAAAAAACCCAAGGAAGACTCAGGAAATGCAAAACACATTTCGTGATGGGTGATCCATGTTAGATCACCCTCCCCAATCTGGATGCTCTCCAGAGATATGGACTTGAATCTTCAGAATTCTCAGGGATGGTCCTGCGGGTGGGTTGTGGAAGACTCTGTTAGATGTGCAAACAGAAACAACGGCTTGTTTCAGTTACTGTAAATGGGGATGGGGTGTCAAGGCAAGCTTGCTCCTTCCTACTTATTCCAGTGCCTTTCCTGTCCTAGTGCATTTTAGGGTCTCTTCTCTATGAAGACCTTGGAGGCCTTTAAAACATGCCCTTGAATACTGCTTCAACGTTATCAATCCAGTTTGGCTGACCTCTGCCTGCTTGACCGGTTAATCTTCCTTAACCAGTTATTACCCTCCCCCCCCCCCCTTTCTCATTTTTAACTCCACGGCATCCAGCTTTGTTTTTGCTGCCTGCCTGATGTTAACTGATCACGCTATTGTGTGTATTTGGTGTGTGATTTACCAAAAACATGTCATGCTGTGCGAACGATGCACGCTTAATTGATTTGTGGGTTCTCTGCTAAAAAAGCATGAGATGGATTTTGCAGTTGCTGTTCCTTCCTTTTTGTTTTCAGAAAAGGCTTATTTGGATATCTCCCGCCCTCCCGATTTAATTTTACATCATACACAACTTCTCCTTGTTGTTGTTGTGCACAGAATTGCTTTCTTACAATGCTTGATAAGGGTCTATATATCTGCCAACTGAAGAACGGCAGAAGCCCCACCCAGCAAAGTGAACCTTGGACGAGGGCTGACTAGCACAATTAAGTCACAGCTCAGGGGACCTTTTTTCGATCTTGGATGGAGAATCCAAGAAAATCAGGTCACAAAGCAGAGCCTGGCGTGGTCATGAAATCCATAAGCCATACCCTGTGGCTTCTGCCAATCTGAACCAAATCATGTCTCCATCTTTTCGTCCATCTCCGTCATCATCATCATCCTCGACGCACGTGGGTTTTTCATCCTTACAGATAATACAAAACTGATTTCAGTTATGCACATGCAGAGTAAATTAGCAAGGGTGTTTTTTTAGCATTCTATTTCGCTCGAGCAAGATTTTGCTACAGCTTTTACATGCAGCAATGCCTTTCTCAATTAATTGAAACCGACACTTCTGGATTCTTTGGGCCATTTAAACGAACTGTCTTGACTTCTCATGCATACGCTTGTCTTTTAAGGCATGCAACGTTAAAATGAGCGGCTTTCATAATCAATAGTTAATGATTTAGGATGTTTTCTCTGGCTCCGGGCACTGTGGTTCTGCTTTGAAAGATACTGTCTCGGGTGCTCTGACTATCCCGGCTCCTCCCAAGACAACATTTTCTTGTCTGTTATGGTTGTCTTTGTTCTCTGTCAGTTTTCATAGATGCCAGTCATCCCCAAGCTGTGTTTTTCAGATGTCTTAGACTACAACTCCCATGACCTTTAGCCAGAACGGCTGGTAGGCTGAACTATTTCTGTAAATAACAGGGCTGTGCAGCTCTTTGGATCTGATTCCAGACAGGTCCTTTGGAGTGACAGCAGCATGAATGCAGCCCTTGTCTGCAGCTCTTTAAAGCGGCTGCATCTTTTCCGGGATCATGGAAGAGATGCAGATTTTGAACTATAGATGGTGGCCACAGAACAGTCGTTGGCTCTGACACAGACCTTTTTGCACCAGTGAACAGACAGGGAGGGGGAATAAGGAACGGAAAAGTTCCCCACCAAAACAGAATTTCAACCCAAGGCTTCTCCAGGCTTAAGCCAATTCCTGTCTGCAAGCCAGACTTGGGTTTAGATCAAGAATGCTGGAAGATAAACTGTGAATGTGTGCAGAAGAGCACTTCCTGACCATTCATTTGAGCAAATTGTTTTTTTCCTGATAGTCAGATGCCTCTGTGTATTCTGAACCCAAAGCTTTTCTTGTTTCAGCTGGACTGTGGCGCCAATGCATTTTCCTCCACTCGACTTGGTTCCTATGTAAATATAAAAGAAGCTTGTGTGATATTCAGTGTGGGCTATTTTTTCCCATGGTTACTGGATTAATGGCCGCTCATAAATCGTAAGGAGGCAAAGATGAGGAGTGTCCTGCCCGCCCCCCAGATGTAAAATTAAATATCTCAGCTACTCCTAATGGAAATCTGAAGGTAAAGGTATCGGTGTGCTTCTTCGGTGCCTTGGAAAAAAACAAACCAGCTTAGGTCAGAGCTACTGGGGAGAACTAGGGTCTATAAATAGAAAAAAGGGCTCTAGGGAAGAAACAGGAGATACTAGAACAAAGGGGAAAGTAAGTGGAACAAGGCAAGAGGTCTGTTCACTTTGATTCAGTTGAGAAACTTTTGTTCACCAAGTTGTGGAAACAGAACCGTTCTTTCCTGGAACCCTTTGTTGAAAGATTAAACTGATATACACTTGATAAACAGATAAACACAGACACACGCCCCTTTCGTCTCAGAGTTTCAGAAAGAAATCCAAGGGTGGCAGGAGTTCTGGAAGGAGGAAGAGGTAAAAAGAATTTTGGCCTGCATTTGCTTCTGTGCTGTATGATGCTCTGAACCCATACAATTTAGGAGTCTCCCATTTCCTTTCCCTGCACTAGAATGGCCGCTTTACCGCTTTTCCAGTTGGATTTCTTTTCTTAACTTCTGTTACCTGACAATATGCTCAGCTGTGGCCCTGAAGAATTGCCCTTGCTGACTGAGGATGGCAGGCTGTTGTTGTCCTGCAGATCTGGAAAGCTCAAGGGTTGAGAATGTTGGTACAGAATTGTCCACTCATAGTTTGGTCTAAAGTATGCCGGCTTCCCGAATGTCAGGAACATCCTAGTTTGTTGTACATGGAGTTGGACATATAGCTTTGTAGTTTTATATTGGCACTGCCTGGCAGGAGTTTTCCCAGCCAAACACATATTGGTTCTACCACCAGGCTACTGCTTTAGTGCCTGGTTACTGAAATTAGTGCACGGTAAAGACAAAAATCCTTAGCAACTAGCAGAACATCCATTGCTGCTGGATGATTGTGGAGCTTTTCATGCCGAAAAGGAAGCAGGGAACGGGCCCAAGGTTTTGCAATAATGACCTTTTTCCTGAGGTTCCAAACGGCTGAGTAAAGTTCAGGGTGCAAATGCTGAACACTGAAGTTCATTGGGTTGCATTCAGTAGTAGAATCACAATATCTTGCTTTTCAACGTTCTGTTCTGTGCCGGAATCACTGGTGGAGTCCAGCGAGATGCATCTGAGCATAAAAAGATGAGAGAGAATCAAGTCTCTGAGACGCAACTGTAGTATTTCTAAGTGGGGATGGGATAGCTGACTCTTAATGGAGAGCCGGTGTGGTACAGATTAGGGCGAGGATGAGAAATCTTTAGTTTGTATGAGCTTCAGCAGGTTTTGGCCTGTTTCACACCTTCAGTTTTCCCCTTCAGACTATGGGATTGGTGTAGTGGTGGTGGTGCCCCAGATTCAAACCCCCCCCCCCCCCCCAATCCTGAAGCTTGTTAGATGACCTTGAGATTTTGCTACTTCTCAGCCTGACTTCTTCCCAAGGCTAGCATGAGAATGAAAGGAAGACTCTTATGCATCACTTTGAGTGCCTTGGAAGAAGCTGAGATTTCCTGGGAACGGAGGCCGGAAAAGATGGCCATCCTTCTGATGGAAAAACTAGCTTCAGACTGCAGGAGAGAAGGGCAGGGTGAAGCCTCATTCCTGCTTGCTCTGATGAAGGATCAACTCTACCGTTTGGATGAAAGAAAGCTTGGTGCTTTGATGGCAGGGAGTTGGTTAATCCCCACCCCTTCCACTGGATCCTGAAATTGCCAGGAGCCTTTGTTTGTGGATACACAACCTAGGAAATGCAGATTGCTCCCCTGGGAGGAGCATCTCTGGTCAATCTGAACCTGTCTGTTGCAGCTGCTACTATTCAAAACTCCTTTTATGTGTGGAACAAAGGAGAAATGGTGGGAATTGGTTTTTTTAAAAAATAATCTCTGATAAGAAAATCCACAAGAGAGAGGACTTATGGTTTCCATGAGTTGGTAACTTCAGTCAGAAAAGGCTGTCAATGCATTTTTTTTTGAGCCCACCGTCTTTCTTGAAGGGTGAGTTGGTCACCCAGGTACTAGCTGAAGGTTGCCTTGTTTTTCTGCCACTCAAGGCTTGCAACTGCAAATAATGAGCAGCAAGGTGTGTGTGTGTGTGTGTGTGTGTGTGTGTCTATGTGTTTGGTCTGATCTGAAGTATGTTCTCTGGGCATTTCCCCCTCCCCTTGTCTCTTGTCTTACTCGGCCTTGATTTCCTAGAACTTGATGACTGCTTGACAACTGAACACATTCTGACATTTGTAAATTCCCTTTGGTGTCAGTCTGATTTGTGTGCTTTCGCCTCCTCAACCTTTCAGCATTTGCCTTTTCAAGAGGCTTTTTTGTGCCAAGAGGGGGGAAAAAAACCATAATCATAAAAATGAACTCCTTAGAAAAAAAGCCAGCCACACAGTTCTAGGAAGGTAACTGAGCCTGTCATGGCCACTTACGTCTCAGGCAGGAGAAGAAGAGGACCAAAGCAAAAACATGGGAAGGTGCAAATGTAGGAAGGATGATCTTAAGCTTTGTCAGTTGGGCTCATTTAATGCCTGGGGGAAGAGCTGCTGAAAGTCTTTTGTTCCATAGGGCATGCCACCCAAGGGTCACCAAAATGTGGCTTCTCTTGGCAGACGCTTTTGAGTGCCAGTGCAGAACTGATTGTTTCATCTTGTGGAGGGGATGCTGTTTGTGTCCTTCAGATGCAGCAATGAAGGATTCCCGTTATTGAGGTGTTCTGCTTAGCTTTTGTGGCCTCTGACACTTCTAGTAACTAGAAGAAACTTCTGGAGATGTCTTTCTGGAATTTCTGGAGGAGGCCATCAGAATGATGTGAAGTAACATGGTGGCTTTGCAGGCGTGCTTCATCTGAAACATCTCCCACCAGTTGGGGACTTCAGACCAGCTTTTATTGAAGGGCTGGCTTGTAGATATGCATGCATTTTTGTTAAAAAAAGAGCAACAGCCTTGTAGGGTGGTGTTTCCTTTGAAATTAGCAAGAACCTGGGAGATGCACTGTCCCTGGATCTTGTCTCCACTCTCAGCCAGGGTTGGTTCATTGCCCAAAGCAATGCTGGTGGAGTTTTTCTGGCATCCACCCAAGGAAAGGACAGCATTGCAGAAAGGGAAGCAAGTGGTGATGTTGCTGTTAGTAGACCACAGACTGACATTGAGGGAGCAGTGCTGTGGGCATAATTAAAGAATAGATGCCCACTGAACTACCGTCTGTGGCTTTCCAAAAGTTTGTGTTAATCAGTGAGAGCTGCACTGTGGAGAGGGCATCAAAGAATTTGTTTGGCATCATGCGGTGAGCCAGACTTGCATAACTGGCTTTTCTGGTCCTTGGGTTTGCTTAGGGATTCACAAGTGATGAACAAAATGGATTTGAAAGGGACACCCTGGATTAGTTGGCTAGTTGAAAAAAAAAATGACGGAGAAGCCTGGTGGATGGGTTGTAGAAAGATTTCAATGGGAAGGATGTGGGAAGCAGCGATCCTAAAAAGCAGATTGGTTATGATCAACAGAACGGCTTTTTCAGTGCAGACTAGATGGCAATGGGCACTGGAAACCCAGAGGCAGAAGAGCAGATCCTGTTCCCGTGGAGGAGAATTCCTTGGATGAGTCTCTCAGAATGCAGGGAGTTCCCCCGCTGGTGCCATCCGGTTAACTTAGTCATTTGCCCATCCCAGGGAGCGTAGGCAGCAGAGAATACAGTAGAGTCTCCTTAGACAGGTGACGCACTGCTTACCGGTAAGGGTGTCCTTATAAGTAAGAACATTCCAGGACAACTGAGCTGGACCAAGAGGCTCTCTTCTTTAAACACCTTGGTTTCAGGTTCTGAGACAGGAAAAACGTCTGCTTCTCCGACAGTTGTATCTCAGCTTTCCCAACTGTGTCTCTTTTCTTGATGGACATCCTGTGCTTCATTCTCGGACATCGTCTGTGTTTGGTTTTTGCTGATCAGGTGCATCTTTGTCCTAGGCAAAACAATAGGGTTTTGAGCTGATGGTAGGGCTCTTTTTGAGCAGGCATTTCAGGGGATAAATCTGTCTTTATTCTGCATGGGCCAGGCCCCCAAAGCTGTGTTTTGCTGGCGCTCTTGGATACGCCGGGCAAAACCACCCCGGGCATGCGTCTGATGCGTGTCCACTGTGGGTGGATCAGATAATCCTCTTGCAAGGCAAAAAGGGGGAGGAGGCTGCCTGCACACCATCTGTAGTGCTTAAGATGCTTCCTGCTAGCTTCGGAGGCTACCACCTGGCCATGACTAAGACTGGGACATGGCAGAGGGAGGTTTTCTGTAAAGGATGTTTCGCAAGAGCATTCAGTCCAAAGCTGGGTCTGCCTGTATGGGTGGTCTACTGAAAACCAGAGTGGGCAATCTGCTCCAGAGACTGGAAAGTACCTTCTGTTAAAACTCGAAGCTAATGTTGTAGGAAGGACTGAGATTCAGTTCGAGCGTTGACATGAAACTCTGGAGAAATGCTGCCAGTCAGAATAAAAAAATATGGAATTAGATGGACCAGCCTCAGTCTTGAATGCAAAGCCAAACTTGTGTGATCCTAGAGAATCCTTCCTGGCCATCTCATCTTATCAATGAACTTTCACCCTCATCTTATCAATGAACTTGGGCTTATGCCCACTTTTAGCCTCCCAACAACCTTGGGTTGGAGATCTGACTGGGAGATAACCACAAGTCCAAGATCAGCCAAGGAACTCTGCCAGAGCAGGTGCTTGGCTCAGAGGAAGTATGTCTGTGGAGCACTGCTCTCTTAAAGATGACCCAAGTGTGACATTAACTTTAGGCAGAGGTGCTAGACCTCAACAGATGTTGTCTAGTTGTGGTTTAAAGTTTTGGATTGGAAATGGGAAATCTTGGATTCAAAGACTTACTTGGCCACCAAGCCTGACCCACCTCATAGCGTGTTGTGAGAATAAAAATAGGGTTGATGGCCATATGCTTCCAATCACATCAAATCACACCACACCACACCACATCACATCACATCACATCACATCACATCACATCACATCAAATCTTTATTATAGTCATAGACCAATACAAGCCATATGCTTGGCCCAAACCATTTTTGGGTTTAACTGGATTGCAACCTGGCCTGCATGAGAGCTGCGTGTGGGGCAGAAACATGAAGGACCAAGGTTCTGGTTGATTTTGCACATTTTGGGAACACTGGATTTCTGCCATCTTCACAATCCATTCCTCTGTTGTAGGTATTTCAGTATTTCTCCAACATTGTGCATATAATAGCCTTGTTGCGGTTACCATATACAAAACCAATTTTCCATGAGTCTTTTCTAATTGTTTATCCATAAGTCCCAATTATCTATCTATCTATCTATCTATCTATCTATCTATCTATCTATCTATCTGGTCAGTTTTCAATTTTTCCTTTTTTCTGTCTCTGACTCTTGCAACTAAGATGCAGACCACTATTATGAGATTATGGACTGGTGAATAACCTCTGCTGAGGGAAAATGAAATGAAGCCATGGGTGGCAAAGCAGGAATGGCGTAGATACAATTTGCAGATATAAAAATGCATATATAACACGTCACATGCATAAAACGTATCTGATAGATATTTGGGATATTTCACTGGGCTTCCCATCTGGTTTTCTCTCCTCCCCACCAAGGAAGAAATTCAGCAATATGTTGCCACTGGGTACGCTCCCTTCTTGCAGAACTGTGGGATATTTTTAGGAAGGGCAGTCCCCCCCCCCCCTTCCCCTTTATTTTTCTTTCAACTTTTCCCAATATTAGAGAAATAATTCTGCAGGCCACAAATATTTCACTCCTCCAAACGGATTGGGTGGTACTGAGTGTGATGATTTAAGTAAACTCGCTAATTGGATCCAGACTTCCAATTGGAGATTGATCAAATCGCCATTCTTCGAATTGGCTTTCTGAACAGGATCTTTCTACACGATTCAAATTTATGTTTGAGCAGAGCGTGTTGTCTACCATTACTCAACTGAAGAAAAAAAAAAAGGAAATATGATTCCCCTTTTTACTATCCGCCTGTAATTAATTTCAGGCTCCCTTTTCTCTTGCTTTTAACTCCTCTTGCAGACTTCTTCTGTAACTGCAGCTCTGTTGGAAGCACAAGTTTGAGCGACTGCAATGCCACGGGTCACTGTCATTGCCACCCAGGTTACGTGGGCCCCTCGTGTGACAGATGCGAAGAAGGCTATTATCTCAGTCAACCCCACAAACGTTGCCTTGCTTGTGGGTGTCACCCTGAGGACTCCATCTCTTCATCCTGCGACAAGTAAGGAGAACGCCTTTAAACTCTCGCCCACCGCCTGCTTGGTTCCTTGTCTTTTGCTAGCCGGGGCTGTTGGGAATTGTAGTTCTGGAGTTTGTGACGGGCCACATTACTTGCTCTTGTCATCCAAGCCTTTGGCTGCCAATTCTGGGAGGAATGCAGGGTCCCAAATGCAGCAATGACCCACAGATTGCTCAGTCTTGTGCCTGTGAGTTGCACATGTGCAATCACGTCAGGGATGAATGGCGTTCACTTGCCCATTTTGTTTTTAGGGGTGTCCTTTTGGGTGATATTCTCCCCTCCCTGCTTCCCCAGTCTGGGCAAGGTGTAATAATACAGCAATCGATGGATTTTTGGTCTCCGTTTGTAAAATTCCAATGAGACCCTGCATTTCTGGATGTCCAGTCTATTGATCCAGGAAGCCTGATGTGGCCTGTGATGCATCCAGATTGGAAGGGAAGGGATGGTCTTGTGAAGGCGCTGCGATGCGGGCTAGATGCGCTTGGCATTTTGACATTTTACCCAACGCCTCTTCAGAGTTCTTGAGAGTTTTGGCCCCTGCGAGAGATTTCATGCAGACAGATTCCGTTTGCAGGCATAAAGTGAGGAATGCGGCGTGCACAATGCGCCAGTGTTTGGGCGGAAGAAAGCTCTCCTTTTTCCTCCTCCTCTTCCCACCACAGAGGGGGCTTTGGTGGCATTGCGTAATGGAGACGGTGGTTACAGAGATGCTGGAAGTGAGGAGGGGGAGGTGTTGCCGTGCGGTGGTGACTTCCTCAGAACACAGAAGCTGTTATTAAATCCAGAGTTTCAAGATGAGCCTGGGAGAAATGATATGAAATTGAAACATTTCGCTAAAGGGCATTTCTGCTTCTCGGTTTCCCCGTCTCCTAATGTCCAGATTAATTGAGCTGAAAATCAACATATAGGTTATGATGTTTTCACTCAAGCTCCGTTGAAAGGTTGGCAGATATAGATGGTGATGTTTCCCCATGGAACCATCTTGTGCGCTTGCTTCTCTGTGGGCTAGTTGAACCATTTTGTAAGGCTGATGGAAGGAAAGGAAGAAAAAAAAAGGGACTGTTTCAGGCATTAAATCTTATTGAATGGATTTTTAAGATCCTTCAGCCATGTATTACCTCAGTACAGGACATGGCTTTCTTTGTCCAACGCATGCAAGCACTAAGGGAGTGCAAAAATGTGCATCACTCTTTTCATGGCCCAAAGGAGAAACAGAAGCAACCCCCCCAAAAAACAAAAAATTAAGGGAATGATAGAAAATGAATTTATTTTTATGTTCTGCCAGTCTCCGAGTCACCGATCCAGGATTAATTGACCATGGTTTACTCCATTAACCCAATTCTTTGGGTTTGTACACCACAGTGAACCGTAAACTAATCACACAGGCTGGGTTTTCCCTCTGCGCTTGGCTGAAACGTGACAGGCTGAGGTTCATCTGTGGTTCGTTGTGTTGTGTGAGGAGAGCTGTTTCGTTTAGAGAGAGTTGGTCACTCCATTTTTAAAAACATTTCTTTCCACCCAGATGGAAAAAAAAATAGAGCCTGCATCAGATCAAGATTGAGGGTGATGACCGACTTAGCTTTTCAGCACATCGAAGGCAGACCAATGCCAGGTCAATGAATACAGAATAATCTGTGGTGCTTTGCTTCCAGCAGTAATAGGGAGGGATGCAGGGGGAGGGGGAGGACAATGGACTTTGGTTGTGAGAGGAGAGCTGACACAGCTCGGTTCCTCATTTCATTGGGGCAAAAATGAATGGTGCCATCAATAAATGTGTGCCCCACTTGCCATTCAAGTCTTTGCTGCTTTGCTGTTTTCTGCTTTGGTTCAGAAAACGGAGAATCAGCAGCTGCTGGAAAGCACCATTATTTCCTTTGTGAAGAATGTTTTGTGTCCCAGTTTGGCTGGACTTGAACACAAAGGGCTCCTGATCTCCAGAATTGTTCCAATCCTCATTTGGACTTTGGCCTTGTGCTCTGGACCGCTCTTCCCACCCTCCTGTTTTGCTGTTTGGACTTGATTTTGGCTTCTCCCCTGATTCCTGGCTCACTCCGGAGTGATGCCTGTGGCTTAGTGTGAAGCATTTGCTAGGGGCCGTGCCAAACAGGCGCCAGTGACCATCTCTCAGGGCTCCCGACTCTATGACCTGTTTCCCTGATGACTCCAAAGAAGTGCGCAGTGAGATTTGTACAGTGAAAGAGTAGACGCCACCATCAGAATTGCCCCCAAGACCTGGAAGGGAAGGATGTGCCTAGAGGAGTGATGGGCCCTTAGCTGCCCATGTGCCCACATGCTTGAGCTGGTGGAACATCTCTTCTGCTCATGAGCAAAAGTTTGTCTATAAGTAAGGCACACAATTGTCTCTTATTTTGGCAAGATAGTTCCATTGACCATCTCTTGCAGTTCAGGCTTTGGATTTAGAGCATCTCCATGCCTTTCCTCCTACCTGCCTAGAAGTTAAATCCCACAGACTGCATCACACCCAACGTGGGAAGCTATCTGAGATCTGATCAGCTGTACAGGTCACGTAGCCAGCATGGATGACTTTGACTGGCAGCAGCTCTCTGGATATCTCTGCAATTTTTAGACCAGGGGTCAGAGAAGAAGGGTTGGTTTGCCAAAGGAAAAAGGGAGCCTGCAATCTTGCAGACAAGGAGCGTATACAACAGAAGGAAGAACATTCGGAGGGCTTTGGGGTCTTGAATCGAAATAGCTTAGTCATCAAGGGACAAAATTGTCAGCCTTTTCTTTCTTTCTTTCAAAAAGGGTATCACCATTTTCTGGACAGCCCTATGGGTATATGATCTGAGCTTATTTAAATTGTTGAGCTTTTGCAGAGGGGAAGGGGGGAAACATAAATTGAGACGCTTTTGCAATATGGGAGCTATGAAAGGGGATTTTGTAATATGCTTCATTCTATAGAGGCATTGAGCAGGGGCAAAGCTAGGATTTCTGTCTCTGATGAAAGATTTCATTCTCGCGCAGGCCTGGCCCATGGCTTCAAGCCATCTGTATTGAATTGAACATCCTGCCAGACCGGCATTGAATCCGAACTTTCAGGCACCCACATTCCCTTTAAAATGCTTAATAACTTCCTTCCCTGCTCTGTGTCAACTGAGAAGTTAAGAATTTGGAAGCAAGAAAGCCAGAGGTGGCCTCCCACGAATGGAAGATCTTCTACAAGATGCCCATATCACGTTAAGCCAAAGTTTGCCCCCCCCTTCAGCTTGTGGAATAAACTACAGTTTAGTCTGTGAACTGTACTCTGCTAAACCATTAATGTTAGGGCTACTTTAGAACATTTTCTATATATATTTTTTTTTAAGGGAAGCCCTTAACCCCAGAAAAATAGTGGGATATAAACGTCAGTCTGAATTCTTTATCTTTGTGTCCACAAGTCCTCCTCAACAGAATGCAGCTGACTATGCTGGTTGGGAATTCGGGGAGTTGCAGCCCAACACTTCTGCGTGTGATTGATATGGAGAAGGCTACGTTTCCTCCTCTACCTTCACCCCAAAATTAATTTGTTGAAATAATGCTGCTTTGGAAGAAGCAGCCACAGTGCCTCCTGTGTGACCTGTGGTTCTTTGTTTCCAAACAGCCTTGGAAGATGTCAGTGCCAAGCTGCAGCCACGGGGACCAAATGTGCCCAGTGTCGGGACGGATTCTCCAAGTTCAACGGAACCGTCTGCCAGCCCTGCCAGTGCAATAATCATTCTCTGCAGTGTGATCCTTTGACAGGTAAAATGGAGATGCCATGGGGTTGTTTTATGGAGGGAGGACCATGCAGGGAAGGGCTGCCCAGGAGTAACAACTACATGTAAAATCTGAGTGTGCTGGCTCAGAAGACAGAGGAGGAGAGAGGTTGGAGGGAGACAGGACCATCCTTCCTTTGGCCACTGGGTATCTATCTCACCATTGTCTGATAGAATCTCAGGCATCTTTGATTGCCCAGATGAACTGACCAGGAGCTTAGCTTGAGAAAGCGTTGACTCACTAACCCAAATCGTAACAGTTCAGAGATGCACAATGAGATCTCAAACTCGTTCACATGAAACGTTGCTTCATCTCCCATCTGGCTTCACTGTTTCTGCTTTTTTTCTTCGTTTGTGCACGTAGGCGCTTGCCTAAATTGTCAAGAAAACACAGAAGGCACTTACTGTGAGAAATGCAAAGGACAATTTTATCGAAACAACTCCCAGCCGCACGAGTGTTTCCGCTGCCCGTGCTCCACTGAATTTTCCAGCGGCGACTGTAAAATAAGTAAGGCGGTTTTCTGAAAAGGTTGAACAGCAGTGGGGTGCTATTGTTCTCCTGTCCCACTGGCGTCTTGGGGTTGGAATATATTCTACGTTTGTGGGAGTGGTGCTGGCCATGATGGACTTTGGGTCTGGTCTAGTCTGAGCTTACAGAAACTAAGAAGAACAGCTGCTCTCTGGTTATTGATGAACCCAGGATGGGGAAGTGGCAGATAAAGGTTTTGTAGGCAAGATAGTCCTTGCTGGACAGTGTAGTTGCTGGGGTCAACGACACTGCAATAGGCAGTTGAACTGGGCTTGTTGCATTTGCAACTCCCTCTGCTGGCCACGTGCTTCAGTTGCACTGACCGACAGCAGGCTTCGCCCTTGATGGAGAAATGTCTCCCTCTTCTGGCCGGCCAGCTCAGCTGTGTGGAGAACACACACCCACAACTGGGCTGCTGAGACCTAGCAGAACCTCCTAGTTTCTGCCCAGATGCCTCCTTAGGACCAATCTCTTGTCTGTTATTCAAGATCTGCATTTAATTGGACGTGCGCTTCAAAGCGTCAAGTACATATACAGATCTGGCCTTGGATCTTTCAGTTGACTTCTCCCTCTCCTTCTGGTAACACTAGAATTGTGAAGGAATGGTTGGATGAAGGCTGCGCTCGGGGAGATAAGCATTTCCTTAGCCCCCAGCAAGAGCGTGGGAAGTTTAAGAAGATGAGACTGGCACCACTCTAAGGAATTCACAGTGTCGTGGCTGGCTGGCTTGGGAACTTAGGTTCAGTCTGGAGAGATTTCTGTCTTGAGGTGGAAGCTAATAAACGCAACAGAACTGTATCTGCGCTGTCTTGGGGAGTCCTTTGGGCTGAACCTGACAAGAATTTAGATTTCTGCTTGGTTGACCCCTGGCAATATGGAATTCAGTATGGGGTGCTGGAAACATGTAGCAAATGTTGGCTATTGAACTAACTAATATCCTCTTCCCCAATCAGAGCCTGGTCAGCAGACACCAACCTGTGACAAGTGCCGACCTGGCTACACTGGCACTCTCTGTAACCAATGTGACGATGGCTACTATAGCTCTGACAGCATCTGCGTCAAATGCCAATGCAATGGGAACGTGGACCCAGCCCGTTCGCCAAGCGTCTGCAGGGCAGATACAGGGGAATGCATTGGCTGTCTCTACTACACAGCAGGGTTTCATTGCGAGAACTGTCAAGAAGGATACGTCAAACTTTTCGAAGGAGGAAACTGCACCAAGGAAGGTATGCATTGTCTCCAGTTGGATCCACACATTCTAGTAGCGTGCTTAACTTACTACATAGTTTGATGGGTGTGTTGACTAAGCTACACTGGTTTGATTCTAAACAACAATGGCTTAGATCGAACGATATCTTAGTGTAGTTGTGAACCTAGTCACTGAATGTGAATGGATATCCTATTACATTTAATGGCTGAATTTAATGCTGAGTTACCTGCATGATCTAATAACAATTCACTTTGCCCTATTTTTTGAAATGTAGAATATATTCCAACCCCAAGGCTCATCCCTTCAGCTCCAAACATTAATGTCTCAACCGCTTCGCCCACGATGGCCTTCAACAGCACGTTGGTACAGACAACAGTGGAGACGGCCTTTCCAGGTACATCCTCTGATAACAGCACGTCGTCTTTTGCGGATGTCTCATGGGCCCAGTTCAACATCATCATTCTCACTGTGATCATCATCCTGGTGGTTCTACTGATGGGCTTCGTAGGGGCAGTCTACATGTACCGTGAATATCAGAACCGGAAGCTGAACGCTCCCTTTTGGACCATTGAACTTAAGGAGGACAACATTAGCTTCAGCAGCTACCACGATAGCATCCCCAACGCAGATATCTCTGGCTTGTTAGAAGATGATGGAAACGAGGTGGCCCCCAATGGCCAGCTGACGCTGGCAACTCCGATGCATAACTACAAAGCATGACAAATCCAGGGAGGAACTGACTGCAAACTTTCTAACTTGAACAGATCAGTGCAGGGCCTTTTGGGAGAGTATTGAATGATTCCTGTGTTTCAGGTATGAGGAACTACAGTAGAGACCTTTCCTAGCTTGGCCCAGCTTTGTGTCAATTGTTCAAAAAGATGAGCATCAGACAATGACCGTAACAGAGGCGAGTCACATAAAATGATGGATTGGATTCAGCTCACCGTTTCTGATGCCCCAGTGGAGAGTCAATTGTATTTTTTTAAAAAAAGCAGTTGCTTTGAATATATATTTTTGTATGGAACAATGGAGAAGTAACTAAGAAATCATCTCATTGCTACTCAGAAAACCTAGGCTGACACTGGAACTGAATTTTTAAGCTCTTGTTCGAAAAGTGATCGATGATATAGGACGAAATGGTAAGAATGGATCTTTGGTTTTGGAAAAGAAGAATAAAAATGTTTCTTGTTCTGAGTTTTGCTATTTAAAACGATTCATGGATTGGCTGAAGATACAGACTAAGGGCAACCAAAGCTTTTCGTAACACCTTCATTCTCCTCTCTTTGTTTTTGACAAATGGCTCCAGGTTCCTCTTTCCGTCTTTTTGTGAACGTTTCCTTCCAAGCTAGTGACACTATTTAAAACTTAGAAACTGCTTTTTATTTTCCTGCTTCCTTGAACCTGGATTCCTTCCCCTCTAGGAAGCATGACAGATGTTGTAAGGTATCTTTCAGGAGACTCCTATTCAGAGCAGAAATGTAAGCAAAGATTCCTTCGCACTGTATTGTAACTATTTGTACAAAAAGTTCAAGTGTCGAATTTTAACTGTTAAGATTTTTATCTGTACAGGGGTTCACGGCGTTGTAAAAACAAGGCCAAACCAAATCAAACCCAAACTAAGAAATGGGAGGAAGAGCAAGTATTGTATTAAAGTGCTGTAAATTTAGAGGGTGATAACTGGAGCTGGGTCTCCGGCCAAAAAAAAAAAAAAAAGATTTGTTGCTAGTTTCTCCTCTTCTAATAATACAAATCTTTTGTATCTTAAGTGTAAGCTTTTCCTGCTTGTTATTTCAAGTATCTACAGTTTCCTTGCCCCCTAACAAATCCTTCCAAAAGTTTTGTGATCTTTTTTTTCGGTAAGTATGTGGGTTATTGGGATAGATTTTGTTAATAGGACTATTCCCTTGGATACAAAGAGAAATGGAAGGAGAGTATAGATTTCTCTGGCACTGACTGTAGAATCTGGACTAAATTTGGAAGCCCATCCTCTTGCTGACTATATATCTTATTTGGGAGTAGGAACTTCTTTGCTGCATAAAAACCCACTAATCAAACAACACACCTTAAAATAGGAATAGGAATAATAATAATAATAATAATAATAATAATAATAATAATAAGCCAGGAGGGGGGCATCTGGCTTTCCCCTATCAGTTCAGATACTGATATTGGTCACTGGACTTGTCATCTGCCATTTACTGGGTCGTAACTTAGAGCTGGCTTGGATTTCTAGCAGTTTCTTGCCTACATCAGGGCACGCTCTTTCAAGCGTTCCTTGTTCCGCTATAGGCATGTCATAGGCACTACGTCTTCCTGGCCTGAAATTCTAGAGCAGGACGTCCTTATGATTATGGTTGGAACATCTGTAGAACTTAGGCTAGAAAAGTATACAGGGATTGCTATTAGAAAGGGTGATATTAGGGACTTCCTGCTGAACAGCCTCACGACTGTAGCCCTCGCCAGATGTGGCTCTGTTCTGATTGGTTCCTTTCAGTATTTTATCCGTTGGCCACCCAGGATCAAAAGACTATTAGCCAAAACACACTTCTCCGAAAGGTTGCTGCATCTCTCCAAATAACTGCATTCACGCATTATCTTGAGCCGTAGTCTGAAAGCTGACCATCTCGCAGGGTTGGAAAGGGGCTTACAACGTCCCAGAAATTCACACCAGCTAAAACACCCGCCCGTATTTAATGTCCTTTATTGAAAGGTTTTTAATAGCTGTTGCTTTGTACTGCTTCCTCCTGGAGCTAGACGTCCTGAGCGAATTCACGTACTGGAGTTGGGTAACCACATTTGCTCCATGTATGCGTCTTGTTAACTTTTCATTAGGCTTCAGGGGTGGAAGAAATACAGAACTGTCCTTCCTCAAGGGCTCGGAGAGGGAAATGGTGTGAAATTGCGCACAGCACAGCATAACACTTATTTGACAAAGGAAAGCAACTTTGGTAGGCACCGTGATTGCATTGTAGGCTACCTAAGTGAAATTTGATACTTGGAAAGTGAATATTAGCAGGAAAGCTATCCAGGATCAAAGTTGGCTGGATTTCAGTTGACTGAGCAGGAAAAAAAACAATAACAAAACTGAACAAAAATAAAACCGTATTCTTGGGCACTAATTTTTTTAATAGCAGACCAGAGGAAGAAATACGTTCTTAGCACTTTGAGGCTTGCAGAGTTGCCAAGATAAATTATTTCTGAAGAGGGTGACGCTGCCCAAGTGGGACAATTTATACCGAGGGTATTTTTGTCCTGCAGTTTCAGCGTCAGCTGAGCTGAACCTGGATTCCCGTTTAGAGCATTTTTTGCTTTTAAAGTCAGAGGCTACCATCAGTCAAATGTTGCGCATTATGCCGTAGGCATGTCATATTTACTTTCCACTGTTAAAATGGCCTCATTTTTTTTGTCCTGATGGCTTTGATAAGTCACACTGGCTCCATCTGGCCATCCCAGACCTGTGACCTTACTATCATACGTGGGTGCCACCTCTTCCAAATTTAGGTTTATGGGGTTGGGTGGTAAAAATTGTATAAAAAATCCTTACTTTTTTGCTAAAGGAGAGTGAGGCAGTTTTTGCAGGTGGTGGCTGCTGAGCGCTATCATTTAGGAGGATTTGGAAGAAGAACGGTCTCCATCGTGTATTGAAGCCCCCAAGCTATCCTCAGGTGCGACTGAGATAACATATGTTTACAGGATGTAACGTTTGATTTAGCCCCAAGAAAGGCAAGGTGAAAAACTCCTTCCTTCAAAAGAGTTCAACAGTTCTCCTAAAGCAGCCGACAAGCTCGCGAGCGTGCCCTTTTGAAAGCATCGAAACGGTGCACAGGGCTTTATAAGTTTGACACCCTAAGTAGTCTTGAATGAGTCTTGCGCAGAGAAGTCATGAACGCATTTAGCCCCATGGGATTGAAGGGTCAAAGAACAGGTGATGCCTCCGCAGAGTAAAAACTGTTGCAGTTCCTTAAAAGAGCCCCTGGAAGATGAAATCACTTAGATTTGGAGCAAAGAGGTGTCCCTGAGGGGCTGCTAGATGTACGTTCAAGGAAATGTACATGAAATAGAAACAGATAGGTAAGCTATGATTTAAACCACATCAATGAGAGTTGTGAGTCATTTCAATCCCTGACCTTCTAGTCTGAACAAAGGTGACCTGCATACTAGCGTTGAGCAGTTAGCCTTTACAAAAAAATATTGTTCAAAAGGTGATTTTTATGATTCTGAGAAATGGGCCAGTTAAGGCATGATCCAGTGACTCTGTTCCGCGGCCACCTGGGAAATACTTGTGTCCAAACGTAAAATAGAGAGGGTGTGCGTGTGTTTGTGTGTGTGTGTTTTAAACTTTAATGAAGTACCATAGCTAGAAATAAGTGCATGAAGTTTAACTGTAGAGAGATGGCATGAGTTGTATAATGAAATAGGTACCGTGTTAGACCAGGCAAAATTATATGTTTAAATTTATGAAGCAAGTATGATAATTTTAGCATGATTTGGAAGCCCTCTTGACTCTTAAGTATATGCAAAATATAGCATACATCCAGCAAACATAATCCAATTGAAAGAAGATGGAAGCCTGAAATAGGTATCTGTTAAATGCAGCGCTCTAAACTTCTGGTCGTCTCCGACATTTATGCCTCTGATTCTTGGAATTAAGATTTGGACTTACAATTTGAATACAAGTTGTATGCGTTCTAACATGACATGTCAACTATATTTTAGGGCCTCTTATCCTAAGCATATGTTAAGCTTATGACATGCATTTATTTGGGGAAAAAATGTCTCGTGTGTGTGTGTGTGTGTGTGTGTGTGAAGGGTGAGTGTATGATCTGAATTTCCTTGGGATTTATACTGAAGAATGTTATTTAAAATCAAATAAAATGTAGATAATTTGTATCTACCCCAGTTTGGCTGTTTATAATTTATTTTATGGCGTGTGACTTTGTCGTCATATCTCATTTCTATAGAAAGCTGTAAACCACACACAGAAAAATGATATAACCCAAGTGTATGAGAAAGAGGTGAATGAAAAATAGCATGGGTCTGTAACTTTTTTAAAAAAGAATTGATTCTGCCCCTAACTTTAGAGCTACAGGGCAGTCCTCATTTAGTGACCACAATTGGGACTGGCAACTCAGTCGTTGAGCAAAGTGGTCACTGAACTGTGACTGTGCTTATGATCTTTCTTCAGCTTTCCTTTGCTTTACAGATCTGCAAAGGTTGTAAATGTGAGGATTGGTTACAAAGTTACTTTTTCATCACCGTCGTAACTGTGAACGGTCGCTAAATGAAGCAGTGGCTAAATGAGGACTACCTGTAATTCCCTCTTAAAAAGTGGTTCCTAGGATCAGTCAGTAACTCCACCCTTTGCTTGCATATTCCCCTTTGAATGCAATGAAGTAGAGGTTCACAGTATTCCATAAAACATGATTCCCTACGTGTAAACCTTTACAGTTTGCACCTCTCCATAATATAACATTCTTCCTGCCATTGCCATTGAAAGATTGAAGAAGGCTGCAATGGCCAACATATTAAAATAAGGCTAAACAACACTAATCTGATTAGGGTTGTTTGATCTGATTAGGGAAGTCTGTCATGGCCTCAAAAAAATGTTGGTGGCCAACCTCTTACAGGGCTCTACCTGCGTATAGGTATAAATGTCCGCAACAGGTATAATAATGGGTTTTCCAAGGCTTTTGGACTTCAACTTCTCCCAAATCTGGCCGATTGAGGGACTGGTGGGATTTGGAGGCCAAAACATCTGGAAGACTCCCATCCATTCATTAATTCATTGTTTAATGTAGAAGCTGCCGAACTCTACAGTACAGGACTCTGGGTAGCTTGCAACTTTAAAAGCAAGAAATTAACAATCAGAACACACAACAAGAGTGACTGGAAGAAGACAACCGCCTAATCCAGATGGATTTCTGGGTCAGAATTAGGTGGGGGCCTGCCATTTTCAGTTCACACAGAGGTGCTGTGCATCTGAGACATGCAGATCTGGAGGGCCACAAGGTTTCTCCTTCCTGGTTTCTGAGAAATAGAGACTGATGCGATCAACAGTGATAGGATGGAACGGTGCCACCGGGATGCAGTTATGTGGCGAACGGTGCCTCTAGGCATGTAAAGAGTACCTTGGCCTTCTAAGATACCAGCTCTTCTTCTAGGCAGTCTGGAGGTGGAACTTCTTAGAAGAGAAGATCCCAAAATTGGGTTTGTTTCTCGTACCCACCTGGCTTTGTATCACCAAAGACAAGGGGAGTTCTTCCACCCTGGAGAGGAAAGAAGCATTCACATGAAATAGTAAAAAGATCATGTTGGAGTCCAGGTGGACTCCAACTCCCATCAGCCTAGGCAACAGAAGTGGAGAAGGGGGATTGTGCTCCAGTCCTACCCATCCGGATGGAGCTGACCTACCCCAGTAGTTCTGGAGGGCTATCCTCATCAAATGTAACTTCATTTGGCATCTCCACCACCAATTCCTAAATTGGAGTTGGAGTTTAATCAGAGCATCCCTTCCTCCCATCGCTCAGGACCAAGGAGTCCTCCCGAGCCCCGCCCCTGCCTGAGAAACATGGCGCCCGCCTCACCGCCCTCACTCCCTCTCCTGCGCAGGCGCGCCCGGAGTAAACAGGACGGCCCCACCCCGTCGTCGGCCGTGCCACATCTCTTCCCTCCACAAAGATGGCGCCCGGAAAGGCTTCGCGGCGCGGTTCCCCGGCCCAAGATGGCGCCCGCGCGCTGGCGGCGCCCAGCGCTCGGCGCCTGCCCTTCTCCGGGCGGCTTCGCCGGCTTCGCCAAGATGGCCGCGGGGGCGGCCCCAGCGCCCGCTGCGGCCGTTTAAATTCCGAGCCAGCCGCCAAACTCGGAGAAGATCCTGCGCTGCCGCCCGTCGGCCGCCTCCCTCCCTCCCGGGCCGCGCCATGGACTCGATGCCGGGGGAAGACCCCACCTTGCCGCTGGAGCTGAGCAGCAGGTACCGCGGCGCGGGCGGCCGTTAGGGCCGTTGGCGGGAGGGGGAGGGGGAGGGGGAGTTAACCCCTCCTCGCCCGGCGCGCGGGCAGACAAAGCGCGAGTCGCCCAAAGGGGGCGGGGCCGGGAGCGCTGGCCTCCCTCCGTGGAGCCTCCAGCGCCCGGGGCAGTTTACCTGCCCCGCGTCCCCGAGCCTCGCCCGCCTTCGCTGATCCCACGGAGGGCTGTTAGAGGGTTGGGGGCTGAGCTGAGCAGACTTGAGGTTGGTTTTCCCAGCTCCCTTGGATGGGGGGCTTCAGGCAAGGCTGGGGGCGGCTTCCTCATCCTGATGGGGGGGCACTCCAGTTCCCATCCTCAGCGGTAGGGGCCCGGGAGTGGGGGCTTTGCCGGCTGCAGGTGTCCCCATCGGCCTCTTGTCTTGGACTACAGTTCCCATCACTCGCCCGGACGGGGGATGCAGAAGGGTGGGGGGATGCACGTATGGAGGAAGACGGGGCGATATTAGAGACTGGGTAAGCCACCTGCCTCTACCCAGAGGTTGTCGGACTCCAAACTCCATCGCTGATGGGAGATGTAGTCTTTGGGGGCCGTAAGAGGGGAGGGGCGCGTCTTTCCGTGCCGGGGCCTGCAGGCTCAACTTCCTTAAAACCTCGCTTCTCCCCAGCGTCGATGGTTCCCGGCTTCCAGATGTCTCGGGAGACGAAATTCGCGATCGAGTGGGAGGTGGTGGAGGTAAAAAGCAAGCTAAAAATCCCCCTTTTTCCCCCAAATCCCCATTAAACCAAGCTTTAGGACCCTGCAGGCCAGCATAAATACCTTGTTGCATTTCAAACCACAAAAGTTTGGCTAAGTAGGAGAAAAAAAAGCAAAACGTTTGGAAGAGAGACAAAGGGAAGTCATTAACTCCCCACCGGAAACTTTGTTGCATTCAAGTTTCTTTTTGTAAGTGATTGCAAAGCCCATTGAGGAAGAAGAAAAAAAAAAAAAAAATAACTCATCAGGGAACGAGACTATCTTCAGCAAGCCACAAAGAGTTGGTTCAGCCCTCCCCAAACCTGCTTTTGTGCCACCTGCAATTTTTCTCAAACTGTGTTTGTTGAAAATAGAAGATGGTTTGTGAGTCTCTGCCTGTGTTTTTCAGCTGGAAGCAAACGAAAAAAACATCATAGTACAACTAACGTAGTTTAAACCCAAACCTAGGCTTAATGTGGTTTATGCACATTTTCCCCCAAACCCAGGGAAAGAAAAGCAAGAATATTATGGGGGATTTTGATTCAGCTGCAGAGTAATTGTTGCTTGGCCAGATTGCCCCAAAGTTCACTGCCTTTGATTGAACTCTGTCTTTTTGCACAGGGAGGAATATTTGGTGCTTGCTAATCTGAGAAACACAGGCCACCATTGAATCCTTCATAACAAACAACTGCTTTCTAAATCTGAAATGCATATATATTTGTGGGTACTTTGAAAGCAAGTTGTGCAAATGGCTGGGGAGAAAAAGAAAAAAAACCTGGATGTTGGTTTGTTTGTTTTTTAAATTGGCCTAGCCATGTTGAGTTCCTCTCTTTGAATCTCCCTGTTATAAATTTAAAATGTTATACATTTAAAATAATGCTGCTGCTATTTTGGCACCCTGTTCCTTTTTCAGAGTGGGGTGTAAATTATTATTATTATTTTTTCCTGGTGGTTAGTTCAACATTTTTGTCCCTGTGCAAATGTTTGCCGTTTACTTGGATTATTTTGCAGCGTTACCTGAGGTGGCAGAAGACATCTCGCCAACTAGAGTGCGGACCATGAAGGATTTTGAAAATGTAAGTTGACGGAGTTTGGGGCGTGGCTGTGAGAAGAGGAATGTGGCTAGAAGCATTTGCTCTTTGAATCTGGATCAGGCCCGGTTTTTTTAAACCAAGTTTAGAAATGGCGTGGCTGTGAGAAGAGGGATGTGGCTAGGGGCCCGGTTTTTTTTTAACCAAGTTTAGAAATGGCCTATTAAATGTAACACAGCACAGTTCATAAGGTGAATCCCCAAGGGTTGCATAATTAAATATTGTGGTGCTCAGCTGTTGGGCTTGCATATAAAACTTTAAAGGACTGCAGCGTGCCCCAGGTTCTCACCTGTGGGTGATTTCATGTGGTTGTGAGTTTCTATATAGCAGAGGAAGCGATGGGTGGGAATTTTAACTGCCCAAAGGATTAATAATAATGATTTATTAAATGTATATGCCATCCAACTCCCAGTGATTCTGGACTTGCAGTTAGCCAGCCTCTGTGACATTCCTGGACCCAGTCCTTGTGTTCGTGATCTCAAGCAACTGATCCCTAGAGCTGGTGGGCTTGATCCTGAGGATTACTCGACTCTCTTTTGAAACCAAGCTGGCAGCTGTCCAATGTCCTTGCGGAGACCTTTTAGAAGGCTGAAACTTCCCTGGGGGGGATCAAATGATCTCATGGTTTGGAAAGTTTGACGGCCGACCTTGTTTCAGCTGAGTTCTTGCAGGCACTGTGTGTTTACCTGGGAGAAAAGCGGGGTGCACATATAGGCTTGCAACTTTTCTTGCGCTAGGCTGTTTGTAAGTTGACCCATTGATCCATCCCTTTCGGTATACAAAGGTGCAAGCGTCAATATTTTATTAGCAACGTATGAGATTTCTCCAGGCTGGCGAAGGTGGGCAGGGGTTGGGGGCGGATTGGGGCAGCTTTATTTGAATGAATGTTTCGTATTCATTGCTCTTCCTGGGGGCAGGTCAAGTTGGAGGCGGTGTGGGAAAGTTGGCTGGGCCTTTATCTATCAGTGGTTGATGTTTTGGGTTTTCAGACAAGGCAGATCAATTTACCTGCCATAGGTTTTCCTCTTCCTGCAACTCTTCTGCTGCGTCTTCAAGTGGTTTTTCGCTGGGCCTCCTGCAACCCTTGACAGGAAATCCGAGTCTCGCGGCCAGTTAGGTCTTGTTTCTGCTCTTGAAATCAGCTTTCTTAATTAGGAATCCCTTTGCTGAGTTTGGGACATTGCCAACTGCCCTGGGTTCTGCTGCAGGGAGGGAATGGGAGATGAGGCTGGGGTAGAAGAAAAGTTGATTTTCTGTTCTCTAAATGCTACAATCCCCCCAAGTATGTTTCCACTTCCATTTTGTCAAACTTGCCACTATTGTGCTACCAAAATTCATCATCAAAACGCTGAAAACCAGTTTTGGGATTTTTGCTTTCTGAAATAGGGCGAGTTGAATCGCTTCCCAGTGAAGCAGCTAAAATTTCACTCCCCTTTCCTTGTCATGGCATTGTGTCAATGCTAGCATGTCCCCTTCTGTTCCCATCTAAATTCATCTCAGGCCAAAACTGGCTGACTGCCTCATGAGTATATGTGTATGGATGGATCTGTGCAAAGAATGTGTGTGTGATCTTGGATTTGCCCACTATTTGCATATTGTCTCTCTCTCCAAGGGACTCTTTTGATAAAAATCTTTCCATCTGTAATTTATGTAATACCATGCTACAGATGTAGCCATATCAATCTGATAATATAATGTCAAATATTCACAAACCCTGTGTCTGGCGTGGGGACTCTGGCAGATTTTAATGTGACATGGACGGTTTAGTTTTCTCTCCAAACCGTCTCAGCTTAGGCAAAAGGCTGTAAGGTTTTTCCAGATTTCATGCTGACCTCATTCTGGCTTGCCTTCAGAAAGCTGGTACAGCCAAGCTAGCTTCCTTTTTGACAGATAAACATGGTTCTGTTCTAATTGTGACCTACAGAAGTTTCACTGGGGGAATTGATTGCTGTTGTGTGAACCTGGTCTACCCAGAAAACCAGTCACATTCTCTTCTTTCGCCAGCAAATCACCGAGCTGCGGAAAGAGAACTTCAATTTGAAACTGCGCATCTATTTCTTGGAAGACCGTATGCAGCAGAAGTCTGATGGTCCCAATGATGATGTCTACCGAATTGTAGGTGTTGGGCGTTGCTGGGGTTCCTGGTCAATGTTTTGCACGATAGCTTAGCCCGAGAAGTCACGCCTAGGGTTGGAGATGTGGCATTTGAACACCGCTTGATTTCCAGCCAGGTCTTTCTAGCCTTTTTCTCTTCTTCTGTTAGAACATTGAACTCAAAGTCGAACTGGAGAGCGTGAAGCGGGAGCTGCAAGAGCGGGAACAATTGCTCAGAAAGGCATCGTGAGTATCTCCTGCTGCCGTGTGTGGAAGACCCTCCTTATTTAGTCGTGTTTCAGAGGCACGGCCCGTCTTTCCTTCCGCAGGCCGGGCTGGTGGGGGAAGTACCTCCACCCCGGGTGGGTCATTTAGGGCTTCTGCGTAAACCCCTCCGCTGCTTCTCTCCTCCTTGATGGACCGGCGTTTGGCCTTTGCAGGAAAGCAGTCGAAAGCCTGGCTCAGGGTGGCGATGCTGAAATCCAGCGTCTGAAGGAAGAGGCGCAGAAGAAAGTTCAGGACGTTGAAGCAAGCTTGACTGGCAGGATCCAGCTTCTGGAGGAGGCAAGTCTTGGGGTTTCCTGGAATTCTTGGGAATTCCCATGTTTGGGTCTTTGGACACCATGGAGAAGAGGTCTGGCTGGAGTGGCGGTGAGAAAAACCGCTTTTGCTGCACTGAGAGGGCCAAATCCAAGAAAAACTGGGGAATTCTGAGAGCCGAAGTCCACACATCTTCAAACAGCCAAGACTGAGAAACGCTGGTGTAGAGTTTGGGGAGATGGGCTGGAACCACCTTTATGGCGGAGTCTGCTCCATATTGGGTGGTGCCTTTTCAGAGCTGAGTGGTGGAGACTCGGTTGGCTTTCAGGGTGGTCCGACTGCCCCCGGCTTCAGCCCCCTCTTTTGCTTTCCGAGCGCAGGAGCTTAGAACGGCCCAGGAAGAAGTCGAGAAAGCGCTTGCTTTGACGGAGCGGGAGAGGGTCCAGCGACTGGCCGCCGAGCAGCGGCTTTCCTTGATCGTCGCTGCCCAGCCCAAGGATCTGGATGTCACGGCAGCGCTGGAAGAGAAGGACAGGTTAGGCTGCTGGTCTTAACGCCCAAGGGCAGGCGGGTTGCCCGGTTGTCCCGGATAAGGTCAGCCTGGGGCACCCGTCCCTGTCACCTGCTCGTCCATCCTGCAAGTGACTCAACCTTCGGCTGCTCCTTGCTTTCTCCCTGCCTGCGGGGTAAGACGCTGGTGTTGTGCTCGTAGGTGCATAGAGCAACTGAGGCTCTCTCTGGAAAGGAGAAATGCTACAATCCAGCACTTGGAGGAAGCCCAGAAGAGAGCTTCAGAAGAAAGCCAAGATCCTACTGTTGCACTGGATGATGAAAAAGAGAAGGCCTTCAAGGTGAGGAAAATGGGTTGGGAGATTGTGGAAGATGGTTCGTAAACTGGTCGGTAGGCTCCCCGCCCGTGGATGCTTGTCCGTTAGTTCGATTCGTATGGCCGCCCATCTCACTACCAGTGACTCTGGGTGGTGAACAATCACGAAACAAATTGCCATTTCATTACAAAAATTAAAATACACACCACAGCTGAGGAGAATGTTATCATCCATAATGAAGCATCTTAGAAGCTGTTTTATTTTGCCTCGCGCTCTGTCCATTGTTAAACACCTGGGGATGCCTGCATATCAACCTCCCACTTCCCACATGGATGGAATTGGCGAGGGGAGGCAGTAGGATCTCTTGAATCCTGGGATTTGTACTCCAAGGTTCTAGTCCTCATGGATTCACATACGGTTCTCTCCTTCCCCTCCCATTCCCTCGATTTTTGCACGCTGATAAGCGGTGGTGGCGAAGAGGCCTCTATCGTTCTTTATTTTTTTTTAACGCTGAAGTTAAAAGTATTTCTGCTCCGGTAGATTCTGAAGACAGAATTCAGCAGTGAAAAAAGGGCCTTGAAAAAAAGGACTGAGATATGCTACTCGCTTTCTTGCATGTCTGGGGAGGGAATTCTAGGGGAGCTTTCTCCCTTACAAATCAGTTTTCTGGAAGCAAGGAAAATATGGAAATAGAACTGCTGTAGCAATTTCCCCACGTTGTCTGCTCTTTGGTTGACCTTGGTGGAAGTATTTTAATGCATACAGCATGGGCGTGTTAAAACAGTTGCCGTATGCATTTACATTTTTTTATTTTAATCTTTAGCATCTCCAGGAGGAGCTGCGGGAACGGGAAACGGAGCTTTCTGCCGAAAAGAGAAACGCGCTGAAACGAGACAAAACTATCCAGGGATTAACCCTTGCTTTAAAAACCAAGGAAAATGAGGTACCTGGATTCCCCCCCACCCCGCCAGAAACAGATCTGAAGGAACCAAGTGAAGTCTCGAGGCTGTAGAATGTATGAAAACATAAAAGCTGGATCAGACTGAAAGTCCCCTTTCTACAAAGGCCAGGCAAACTATTTCAGAAAACCGACAGATAGGAAGCTGAATTCCTTCCTCTGCTGCCATTGTTAGAGCTGGTCTCTGAAGGCCAGGCTTAAGGAATCTGAACCTCTGGAGTTCTTCCCTGCAGCCTTGCATATCCCCCCAGGCCCCCCGGTGCTAGAAAAGTTACAGCTGGAAAACCCAGGATTTTTGTTCCTCCATTACTAAGAACTAAGATGGGTCCAAAACCTGCCTTTGTGAGAAGTATGCTTTTTCCCAAAATGCTTGCTTTCTCTGGAGCGAGATGCCCTCTCCTCCTTGTGATCCTCGCTGGTTTACCTCGGTGCCTATTTTTTTCTTTCTTTCTTGTTTTAGAACAAAGAGCTCACTTCTGAAGTCGAAGGTCTGAAGGCGTCATTGGCCAAGGCTAAGGAGACCAGCCACAAAGCTGAGATGCAGAAATTCAAGGTTCGCTCTTGGACCCTGGGCAAGGGAATTGAACTAGATTAGATTTATTTTAATCCCACCTTTATTATTTTTATGTATAACTCAAGGTGGTGAACATATCTCATCCTCCTTCCTCCTCCTATCTTCCCCATAACAACCCTGTGAGGTATGTTGGGCTGAGAGAGAGGGACTGGCCCAAAGTCACCCAGCTGTCTTTCCAAATACTTTCCAATCCTTTCCTTCGCTTTAAGGGAAACACAGTGACCGAACACTGCTGTATCTCACGGAGACGGACAGCCTTACAACAGTGTAGAAGGTTGGGGTCCCAAAGCAGAATATTTTGTCATGCATCCATAAAAAATTCACCACTGTTAAAACCAAGTATATGTGAGGGAAGGCTGGTCTGGCACTGTTATTTTCTTGTCCTAGAGTGCTGAAGATTCTCAAGAGATGTTGATGGAGAAAGAGAGTCTTCTGGCAGACTTGCGTTCGCAAAACCTCACCAAGGACACGGAGAACAGGAAACTCCAACGGAAGATTAAGAAGACCGAACAAGAGCTGAGCGAGCTTCTGCTTGAGAAGGAGAAGCTGGTGAAAGAACTTGAAGAAGCTCAGCTGCAGAAAAGCAGAAGCGACAAGACCATCAATGTGAGTGTACTTGTACTTTTGAGAACTAGGGTTGTTGGAGCAGGGGGCTGGCATTGAGGGAGGTGCCACTAATATCTTTGACACCTGGATTGCTGCCGATGTTATGTCAAACATCAACGGGCCTCTGTCCTACCAAAGCATCATAACACCTTTAGGGAGCATTCATGGAACCCCAGAGTTAAATAAAATAAACACTTCCAATAAATGGGCAAATCTTTGCCCAACGTTATTTTAGGCAAGACTGTTGGAATCTTCCAGGATTTCTCTCCCTTACCTGTGTTATAACCTTGCAGCCTTTACCTACCTACCTATTTACCTACACACTTTTTACAAACGAATTGTATGTCATTGCTTGAGGGCTTGTCACCTGGAATGATGGCAAGTCTCCTTAAAGGACTTAGATTCAGCTACTAGGAGCATCTGATGTGTCTAAAAGACACCCCCCCCCCCAGCCCAGCTGCTGTTAAAATGCAAGCACACCCATCTTGCCTAGGTGTTTTTGGGAAAAAAAAAACCCCTCTCCTCCAAAGGTGACTGAACAACCCAGAGTAACTTCTGACTGTATTTTGCTAGGCATCCCCTTTGAGGCACAAGCCCTACTTGTTCGCTCGTCTAAGAAGTTGACAACTGGGGCTAGGTTTCAGGTCTTGTTTGCTTCCCCTTCCATGGATTGACTTCTTGTTGTTGACTCTTCGTGACCCCATGAACTGTATCGCGCCAGGCCTTCCAGTCCTTATTGGACACCTGAGGGGCTCATCTTCCCGCGTCATATCTTTTAGCCTTTTGACATTGTCCGTGGGGTTTTCTTGGCAAGGATACTGGAGTGGGTTGCCATTTCCTTCTCCAGTGGACCACATTTTGTCAGACCTATCCGTCTTGGGTGGCCCTGCACGGCATAGCTCATGGCTTCACTGAGTTACGCAAGCCCCTTCGCCACGACGAGGCAGTGACCCATGAAGGGGATGGATTGACTAGACATTCCCAAAACCAAGACCGTTATCCTATAGATTTGCTCCTGTAATATTACTTAAAGCCAGCAGAGGGGCATCTCTCTCCACAAATGGCCATGGCGTTTTCACCTCCTTTTGCGTGATCTACTTATATATGACTAAATTACAGATGTGCTCTTCCCCACCAGTCCTCTGATCCCTCCCTCCCCTGTTGGGTGAGCCTGCAAAAATCTATTGAGACAGTGTCTGCCATTCTTGTAGGTGTGGGCAACAGGAAAGCTCATTGTGGCCTGGAGCTCATTTTCAGCATCTGTAATTAACAGAGCCAGCATGCGTGTTTTGTCAATAGAGCAGGCCCCGAACTGCAGTTTTACTGAATCATCTCCTTCTGGCCGTATTCTCTTCTGATGTAAAGAGCTTTCAATTATCCTTGGGTTTATGAACTTTGAAAAAATTGTTTGTTTTTTTTAAAACTCCAGCCGTACATAACGTGAATTACTTTGTTTTGATTGTTTTTAAGAAGAAAATGTCTGTATTAGCACAGAAAACCTGGGCTTATTTTTCATGAGCAGATGCCCTGAGAAATACCCAACTTTCTTGATTGGTCTGTGCAAAACAGCAGAACGAAGGGGCGGGCAGAATAGCTTGGGCTAGAGACAAAAAATCCTGGGGCCACTTGAGGCTCCCCAGAAACATTTGAGGGGTTTCCAGATCTACAGACCTTCTAGATCTATTGCTTCTTGAATCACATTGCTGAAATTGGGCAATTGTGTCTGCCTAAATTTTCCTCTTTTAAAAACAACACTTCCCCAATGAATTTCCAGAAAAGTGGGTTGAAAGTTTTGGCCCCACCTCTCTGGAGAAGTCATGCTTTGGCCTTTAGGGGCCAAAAATAATTAAAAACTGATGATAAAGTTGCACCCCCCCCCCCACCCAGTTGCAGAAACTTGCCTGTCCTTGGCTTGGAACTGCACCCAAACTGAGATTTCTGGTTTGTTGCTTCTCCTGGTGTGGCTTCCATATGCAGGGTTATTAGAGGGGTGACAAGCCAGGTTGTGGTTTGGTTGTAACACTACAGCATTTTTGCCCTGATGTGTTCCTGATGAGATTAGTCCAGGGTTGGGGGAATGTTGGCTTTCCAGATGTTGCTGATGTAGAGTGTGCAGCATCCTTCACTGTTGACCTGGATTGCAGTGTATTGCATTTCAGGAACATCTGGAGAACCACATGTTTCTATTTCCTCTTGTTTGCAAGAGGATCTAGATAAGAGAGACTGGATAGCCTGCTTGTTCTGGAGGAGAGTGTGGAGTTGAGTGGGCCAGAGTCATCTTCAAATATATACTGTATAATGAAAGTGTGTGTTTGGAACATAGACAAATTCTGTCTCTTCCTCTCCATCTTTCTATGCATTCTGTTCTGTATTGCATCACTAGTGTCATCAGCTCAGGTCAGGCTGTGAACTAACAAGGATCTAACTATGAACCCATTGCTGCTTGTTCCAACTGAAGGTGTCCCCCACCTCATACCCTCAGCCTTTATTTTCTGCACTGGTCTTTTTATGAATCGTTACTGATGGAAAGATGTACGCGTGGATAGCCGCTGGGCCAGGAGCGCATCGTAAATCTGCTTCCGTGGGGAGTTAGCGTGGTGCCACCGAGTTAGAATGGCTAATTCAATCCTATAGATTTTCAGTGGCCTCTCTTTGCGGCAGCAAAGTGGAGATGGCTAAAGTTCAGTTTAAAAATAGCTTGAGGACCATATTTGTGCAGTCAGAGTTCACCCAGCCTGCTGAAGTGAAGATTGCTTTGTGGTATTACTTGTATAAAAGTAGGCAGCAGTATGACTGCTGTTTCTCCTTTGTGGGGTCACCTAGGAGAGGCTGTTCCAGTGTTCGGCCAACCTCTTGATTTGCAAATGGGTTGAACTGCATCTCCCGTCATTCCCCACTAGCTTGTCTGTATTGAGTGGGGATGACGTGAGTTGTAATCTTGGTGCAATTCAAGGTGCTGGTTGTCATGGCTTGGTTCAGGTTGAATCTGCCCAGTCAAGGCGTTCCTGCAGAGAACGATGGGAGTGTGACAAGAAATTCAGAGACGGACCATTTTTTGGGCTGTCTCCTCACTCCTACCATTTAGGAAGCTACTGAAACCTCAACTGTTCCAAAGAACTTTCAAGTTGGCAGAATGAAAGGTTGCTCTGGAATGAATGGTGACACCATCTAACGAACATGGAATGGAATTATGGATTAGGATATTGGCTTTATATTTGGATATTGTTCTTTTGACTTTGCTGAAGGCAATATTGCTTGAGGATGGAGCTATAGGCAGTTAGTTTCATGATTGAAGGGGCATCAATGCACCCAAAATAAATAACCCACAAGGTGGGCACTGTAGAAGTCTTACCATTTGGTGGTACATCTAAAAGGGTTAACTTTGAAATATTTGGGACATCTTTGGGCTGGAACGGACAGCTGTGTAATTCACTAGTAGTGATGAAAAGCTACCAGTGGCGTGTGAGCTCCATGGGTTTATAGCCAGGTGCACCAGATATATATCTCTGTGTGTGTTGCTCGTGTGTATTTATTTCTGGAGAGCCACCTTGAGATAATCCGATTTGACAGTTTTATTCTACAGGTTTTAATTTTGAATATTCTGTTATAACCAAGGGTGCCCAAAGGATAAATCTTTTGGATTGTAATTGATTGTGGGGGAGTCTAGAAGATGAGGGATGGGTCTTTTCTCATTGTGTTGTTTCAACAGCTGTGAGAGAGTTCCTGCAGTAGTTCAACACATTCTGGGGTGTATTTGAGAACGCAGGCAGTACATTTTTCAATAAATGGAGCTGCTTATTTTTTTGTTTTCAAGTAGATAGAAAATAATCAGAAATGGAACCAAGATTAACTTCTGTCATTGTCCATGGTAGGACTATCAACTCAGGAAGGTGGTCCTTTTGGGTTTGGCCCAAAGATGTTAATCCTGAGCAGGTAGAACCCTTCCTAGATCCCCATTCATATATCTCCTTCAGTTAAGCAGGATGTGCTCATTGGGTCTGTTGAAGTCAGGAAAGCATATTGAGAAAAAAAAGTAGCATACAATTAGTTGTGAGTACAGTCTCTCTTGTCTTCAAATCAGGCTTGATCCCTGGTGTCCATGTAGTTCTCTAGGCAACCTTTGCAGAAGCCATTTGCCATCACCTTCTTCCAAGGGCTGGGAGAGAGAAACTGGCCCAAAGTCCAGAGCCACCCAGTTGGCTTCTGTGCCTAAAGCAGAACTAAAACTGAGGTGTCCCTATGCTCCTAATCCAACACCTTCACCACTGGCCCAAACAAGCTTTCTGTGAGTAAACTACAGGTCAAGAATCCCACAATTTCAATCTTAGATCAGTTTTCCTTAGCCTGTTGTCCTCTAGATATGTTAGAGCATTGAGGACACTCCCCTCCCCCCTTTTTTGGCAATTGTTGATGGCAAACAGAAATTTAATTATATCCAGGATATATGAATAACCTGGAAGCCTGCCTGTTGCCTTCTTCCATAGTGGGAAGATCCACCAATGGTGCTGTTTGCTGAATGCAATCTTCATTGCCCTGTCCACTTATGCCTGAATGGGTGGTAGACCTGTGAATTGCATTTAGCCAGCTGGGCTGGACTGACCAAGTATTATGTATGCTGACTTAAGTCCTTCTTGGGGGAAACACCTACGCTCCCAACAGTCCTGGGGCCAGATTCCAGATTTCGATCCTACTACAATACTTTCCTTGCATTGTTATTTATCTCCCTACTGAACCATCTTGCTGGAAGTAGCAAAACTTTGCTTTATAGAGTGAAGTAGAAATGAGTATTACTGACGTAAGAGATAAGTCTCAAGTTGTCGATCGCAGTTCAGAAGGGGCTCAATCTTGCTGGTTTGAAGTCTGCATAATACGTTTCATGAAGGAAAACGGGAGCCATTAGCACTTGAGTTACTCTGCTCACCTGAACTGCCCCCGCTAGTTTGTCTTCTAACAGTTCCCAATCTAGGACTCACATTTTTATCCCTATCTTAAAATAATCGAATCCAATATTTTGTCCTGCCCTGTCTCTTCTTGTTCGCCCAATCAAACAACCTGCTGCATTTTCAGAATCTGAGCTCCCCACTTGTTTGATTATTGTGCAAACTGCCACCTTTGGTTCAGAACATTAAATATGTTTCACCAGAGCTCTGGATGTGGAATCGTTGCCCATCCTGCAGGCAAGTGGGAGTTAAAAGCATGCAGCAATGTTTTCTTACAGCAATCTATTTGGGGGTTGTGATGCAAAGCTTTTGTGAGCAAGCTTAGTTGCTTTCCCATTCTATTAACGGGAGGCAAGAGACAGCTGCTCTGCTGGGTTGCCAGTCCATAAAACTAACAAAATGAACCGTACCAATTTTTGCTTCTTTACATCTAATTCGGAGGATGGAATAAGCCAAACTACTGGCTGGGAAATTAAATGATCTTTAAAATAGAATAATGGTAAGGATGGCAGGCTCCATACATTGTTAGATAGCACGAAGCTTCAGTGAGCAAGAAGCTCATGGGGATGTTAATGCCACCTGTGGTTTAATTGTGGATAGCAGTAGATGCCTGCTCCCATCTACGAGTCACATGTGGCTTTCTCTTGTTGAATGTCTTTGGCCACCTGAGCAGAGTGATGGAAGGTTTGTTTTGCTTAATCCTGTTCTGATTTATTTACTTGCCCGGTTTCTATTCTACCTTTACTCCAGGAGTTCCAGGCAGCATATATTGTGCTCCCTTCTCTCATTTTTCCCCATCACAACTCTATGGGGCAGGTTAGATTGAGAGAAGGATGGGCCCAAACTAAATGATAAGCTTCCACAGCTGGGAGTGGAATTGATCCAATTTGTAGGCCTGGCTCATGGGGAGTCATAGAGGGGCCAAAGGCTTCTACTCTTTCTTCAGCTCATGCTTATTTGTTTGGGCAATCAGCTGAGTGAGGAAGAGGACTGACAAGGCCTCTAGAAGCTGACAGTATCCTCCCATTGAGACATAGACCCCAGCTGTGTCCTGCACCATCCAAACCAATTGTCAAGTCCACAATGTCCAACTCCCAGTTCTGAAGCATTCTCATGCAGCCAGGCTTGGTTCAGAAAAATACTTCTTTGTTACGTGGTACATGTAGCTTGTAAACAGAACATTGCTAAAACTAAAGCCTTGGGTAAACTTCCCTCTATTTATCCCCCCTCCCCTTATTGCCTGGCCTCTCAATTCTTCTCCACCTGGTGGTGACCTCTTTCCTTCCTCCCCCTCCTACCCGAGCCCCTTCCTGGCTCTTTGGGCCCCAGCTGCCTTGCCGGCAATCAAGCCAGTCTAAATTGCCCATATATGGTCAAGCTGCTTCCCAGCTCCCATTACAACCTTTAACAGCACCCCCCCCCCCTTAGTTACAAGTGGCAGAAACAAATCAATCCAACTCCCAACGAATGCAATACAATGGAAAACAACAACAGTTGGGTGATGCAGGTTCTGACACCAATGTCCTCAAGGTTGGTGTCTGCTCAGGCAAGCAGTGAGTTTGAATGGCTGATGGTTCAGCACCTTGGACAGCTCCCCTAGGTTCAGGACTAAGGACAAGACTTTAGAAACAGGTAAAAAAGCAAGGTACAGATTTGTAGAAGTGGCAGAGTCTTGCTATCTGGCCATGAAAATCTTTCCAGTTGGACCACCAGGTCAGATCCTATACACATGTTGTTAGAGCATCAGCACGTAAATCATTGTTATTTCTGACAGGTTTGGGAGTGGGGGGCTAGGGCTGTGATGACTTGGACCCTTTACCTGTTTCTAAAGTCTTGTCCTTGGTCCTGAACCTGGGCAGCTGTCCGAGGTGCTGAACCTGTGTATTCCATCAGCCATTCAATCTCACTGCTTGCCTGAGCAGACACCAACCTTGAGGACGTTGGTTTGGATGGTGCAAGACACAGCTGGGGCCTATGTCTGTGTCTCTGAAGTAGGGAATATACTTCAGGATTTTCCAGGTGAATCTGAAATCCGCTCTTTAAAGTTGGACAGCAAACATCACCCAACTGGGGTTTTATGTCGCCCATAGCCAAAAGGTATTAAATATTCCTATTGCCCTTGATCTTACTCTTGATGTCGGAAAATCTAATAAAACCATTGTAAAACATCAGTAATACAGAATTTTAAAAAAGCCACGCCGAAAGAGTGGATTTAATTTGCTGCATGGAAAAAAATGACAGAAATGGTGCTCGGAGAATTAGAGAGGGGACTTGTCATATGGGAAGCCAGTGCAGAACAGGCAGTGTCTTCAGTACTTGGTTCATCCAGAGAAGAGTGTTGGGTAAGGTTCTTAATTAATGGGTTTGTTGTAAATGCCTCCTATGCGACAGAATAGCTTCAAGAGTTTTCTCTTTCTCAATCCAGCTATGTAATTATTGTGCCACGTTGGCTTCGTGAGTTCTGTTCCGTCTCTTTTTCAGGCCAGTGTTAAGTCATATCTCGGGCAGGGTGGGGCGGGGGAAGTAAGCTGGAATGACTCCTGAGCATCTGGCTGTGCGTTTATCTAAAAAACCCCCGTTGTTGGCATTTCTAATGTGCAAAAATATTTTCAGTCTGGGGAGAACACATTTGATCTTGCCAAACAGGTCCCCGAGTTTTGCAGATTTGACCCAGAACCACGATTCTCTGGGGCTACATCTGTGTGACATGTGGAAGATGATTTTTATTTTTCCTACTGTGCTTGTTACATTTCAGGGCTTTCACCAGATTTCACACCTATTATGAAATCCCCAGACAGCCAGAAGCTAATACAGATTTTCAAATGAGATCAGGCTTCTCCAACAGAATATTTACAAACCAAACAGGGAAATGAAGTGAATTTTTGATCGTATAGAATGTATCGAAGAGAGATTTAGCTGTAGACGAATCCCCAAATTCAAGACTCCTTCAAGGCTACCAAAATAATTATTTTGTGATATATTTCATCTTAACCTAAAGGTCTTTTAGCTGATGTACTGGGGAGTCATTGGGTCAAATTTGTCCCATTCTCAAGTTTAAAAAGAAAGGGAGTGTTATATTTTAATTATTTCAACTTTGAGCAAAGAGGGAGGGGACCGTCTTTGACCCTCATCTGGCTTTTGTGAAGTGTGGCTTTCCTGTTCCTTTTCAAAGTTCCATGGTTATTAATGTCGCATGGGGAGATCAGGCAATGTTTGGTAGAAAGTACGCCTGAGATGGAGAAAGGAGAAAGTATAAGCCATTGCCTGGATAGCATTATACTTTTTTCAAAGCGCTGTGATGGTGAACAGTTTGGGATGTTCCACTGGAGTCCAATCCATGAGAAGAAGAAGAATCTTTCAGTTAAGACTAAGCAGTAACGTGATGCAAGAAGAGTCTGTGAAATCACTCAGCTTGTACAATCTGCTAATTCAGATTATGTAGCTGGGATAAATCCATGATCTGTCGGTACCCCGTTATTCTTCCATCATGGAGCCTGAGGTATTGTATATGGTATTCCAGACAATTGCTGGTTCAATGCAGTGCTGAGGCTTAACTTGTTTAACGTATAAGATATTTATAATTTCAGTTATTTAAATTTTTTGGCCGCCCGACTCCAGGGAACTCTTAACTGTATGATTAATGCCATTGAAGTCAGTGGATATATTTAGAGATTGGTGCAATGAGTGATGCGATGCTACAAAAGGGGGAAGGTCTGCACTTGAATCTTATTTATTGCAGTGCCCTGTCTAACATTTCTGGTAATTGTGAAGTCCTTATTAAAATAGCATCCAATGCTTGAAGGTTTTAGATCTCCCAGGTTTCTAAAACTGTGATAAAGTTCACCTCAGCATGATCAGGTGCTTGAAAAACAGCATTTCAGGACAACTCTGTGGATGCTGTATTTTCTTTTTCTCTTCTATTCAATTCACTTAACGTATCCAGATCTCTTGCAATGTGTCTCTGTGCCATTTTTTCCCTCCCGCGGTCAGGACCTTCGAAACCAGTTGGAAAAAACTCACGATGAGATGGCTGAGAAAGAAAAGGCGATTGAGCATCATTATGGTGTCCTCTTGAGCGAAGGGGATCAGAAGCTGCAGAACCAGGAACTGGTCATCACACGCTTGACAGACAGAGTTGCTCAGAAGGATGAGCTTCTGCAGGTAGGAGAACCTGTGTGAAGTGGAAGGCTGGGTGTCAGTAAAGAGTCAATGGCCTTGTTTGATCCCCCCCCCCCTTTAACTCAACCTTGCTGATTTTCTTGAATGGTCCAAGGCTTTTGAAGATATTGCAAAGTGGTGATGCATTTCACAAGGTTCCTTTCATGGAACTGTGAAGATGTGCCAAGGTGGACATCAATTATTTTGGTCTTCTCAAATAAAGACACAAAGAAAATGCCTTTCTTCTTGGAGATCCACCTGCTAAATACAACTAAAGCGTCTGGACTGTTTTTGTTTTTGCTCAGACTCTTGATGGGGTTGTTAAGGAAAAAGATTTGGCGCTGCAGGAATGGTCTGCTAAGTGTCAAGGCTTGGCAAAAGATAAAGAGAGTCTCCAGAGGCAGAATGAAATCTTGATTGAAGAAAAGTGTGCATTCCAGTCTGAGCAGCTAGTGACCAAGATGATGCATGAATTAGAGGTAGGCTTGGCCTGTTTTGCTGAACTTTTCCCCAATTAAGAAAAAGTTCCTGGGAAATTGGTGTCCCATGTTGTATTTAGATGGTATTTTAGAGTTAGTCATAAATCCTAAGCCCAGTGAGAAAATGCCTTAAATGGGGGGATTTGCTGTATCTTGTCCAGAACATCTCATCCTGCTGAGAGCCGTATTTGATTCTAGTGAGATATCATCTAATAAATAAGTAACATATTTCTCCACGGGCTAGAGATAGGATTTTCTTAAAATTTCCCCATTCATCTTACATAGCGGATAGGTTGACCTGCAAGGGTCTGACAGTGGTGTCCCCTGTGTTTACTCAGCTGAATAAACCACAAGTAGCTGGGTTGGTCCTGTTGCAAGATGATGAGACAATGCTGCGGAGTTTATCGGTGTTGTTCAGAGTAGTCCGGTTGGCACATCCCTTGGTTAGAATGGCCATCCTTGCCACGTGCTGCAGATGGGCTGATTGAAATGGGCAACCCCCAAAACCATCTGACATTTTGCTTAAGATAAACAGGCTATTTTTTTTTTAACCCAGAGAACAAAGGAGTCTGAATACGCAGATATGCTTGAAGCTCTCCGAAAAGAGCATGATGTGTTTTCAACTCTGATCAAGTCCCTGAAAGATGCAGATGGGTGAGCATCCAGCTTTGCCTCTGAATCTAAAGATGACAAGAGGTCCAGGAGCACATTGTGGGTGACCTCTAGGCAATGTTTCCCAGAGTTTCCCAACATCCCGCACACGCAAAGCCCACCTAGAAGCAACAGCAACCGCGAAAGATAAAATCCTGGCGTAACCCAATTTGCATTACCTCCCCCAAAACTTCAGTGTAACCCTGGCCCCAAATGGCTGCTTATGCTCATTAAAGAAAGTGTTGAGCTTGCCAAATGTATCCGGAGAAAAGGTGGACTAGGTGGACTGAAGACCTGGTCCAGAAAGACACTTCTGATGTTCATAAGCACTGGTCCTGCTCGGAAGCCTTTCCTTTTTATTTCTCAGTTCAGAAATAACAGTGTTATTTGCTTGTTACAGTAAATGAACCCACGAAAGCACAAATGACACAAGTTAAAACCATAAAGCAGGAGCACGAGAAGGACAGAAGCACCTTCAAGGCCCAACTGTGTTGTTGGGGATACTTTATGAAGGTCATTAATTTGTCCACAGTGTAGCGCAAAGCTTAAAGCACAGTGGTTCAGAGATCTGTTTTTGTTCCTTTGTTTGGGACTATCTCCCCTCCCTCCTGTGCTTCAGTGTGATAGAGTAGATCTTGGGTGCAGTCTTTGTTTTCCAACTATTCCTTCTGCCAAACGCTGAATCCTAGCAGCGTCACCTTTAATCAAGTAATGCCCTTCATTAAGGAAATGAATTTGCAGCCTCTTGGCATTTAGGTTTTTATTCATTTTCCAAGCACTGCTTAATTCTGGGATCTGCCATGGCTGGTCCCTTTTCTTCCTTCCTTCCTTGACTCCCCCCCCCCCCCCCCCCCGATCTCTCTCCAAGTTGACTGACTGTTACTTCAAACAACCATTTTGGCTCATTTCAAAAATAAAAGCGGGGGGAGGAAGGTTATTTCACGGAGGAGCAGGCTTTGAAAAATTGCCTTTGTGTTTGTTTTTTGAAAGAACTGAGCATTTAATAGTATTAAAAGTCCTTTCTCCTCCTTTATGTTTTTTTTTTTTCCTTTTTAAAAATTTCTTCCCCGGATGAAGGAACTTTAGTTAAAAAGCATCCCCGACAGCTGCTGTTTCCCGCCCCCCCCCCCCCCCCCCGTGTCTGAAGAAGGCTGGGCAAACCCTTTAGGTATTTTAGCCTTTCATGTCTCTCCTTTGATTGTGGAAATGTGCATAACATTCAGAGGTTTGCCCATCAGCTTAACGTGCTGGCTGCAACAGGCAAATCTATCTTCGGGGAGATGTGGGCAAACTCTCATGTAGCTGTAAAGCTTATTCAGCACATTGGCCTTGCAAGGCATCCTGGGTTAACCTACCTTGCCCGACTGTTGTGAAGATAAAATAAATGAAGGAGAAAGGCTGAGATCTTGGGAGCCCGGGGAGAATATCAATGCTTTATCTACTGAAATAGATTAACGGGTCTCCTCGACGGCTTTAGAAATTCTAGACCGATTTGTATCAATGAGGTTTTCCTTCTTGGGAGAAAAATAACTCTGAAGCTAAGGATGTCATAAAAGTTTGAAAGATGCCACAGTGGGGACAGGTGAAGCATTTGTTTTTAACTTTATTTTAATCTTCTATCAAGATTTGTTTATCCTGTCCTTTCAAGATGAGAGGATGGAATGCTTTAAAAGTGACTTTAGTTCTCTCTCCTTTGGAGCAAGTTCTTTTATGTGTGAACAAAAGATGCCAGAGGTCCAGAGCAAATTTTTCCAAATGTTTGATGAGCCTTGAGCTTGGTCTCCTCCTGACTTCAGTTAAAAATTCTTCTTTTTCTTTTCTTTTTAAAAATTAGCATAAACAACCTGCAGGAGGAGTTAAACAACATCTTTGCCTTGCATAAGAAGCTTGAAGAAGGCATCTTGGAGAACTGGAATTTGCGGAAAGCTTTGGAAGAGCAAATCCGGGAGAACAGAAAGGAAGGTGAGCAGAGTAGGTGGCAAAATACCTCTTGCTCCACTTCTTTACCTCTGAATGGAAAGCCATAGGTGAATTGCTGGGCTCCAGGTGGGCTGTGCAAATGTAATGAATGTCATGTTTAGGATATTGTGTCAAAGCTATCTCAACTCAGCAGCCAACTGAAGGTCCTTCTTATCAATGAGCTGCTGCCCTGGGGAAGGTTGTCAGAGGAGCATTTTATGAGCAACTGCATCCAAAAAGTCCTCATGGAGAGGAACCAAGGCAGCAGATCTCTTTTGGTGTTTGTTATCTGCTAATGGGACTTTAAAAAGTATCTCGCATCTGAATTTGGAGATTTCACTCCTGTGATACAAACTCTTGTCTTACTGGTTTTGCTTCCCCTTTTTGGGGTGGGTGGGTGTAAGGATGACTGACAAGCGTACTGTGGCAGCCATTTTGTGGAAGGGAAGCTTTCTGGTTGCAACCAGAGAGGCCACTGTGCTAAGCCAGCATTGAGTGGATGACCTTGTATGCTCCCTGCTCCTTCTGTTTGAGTCTACATGAAGCAGTCATGGGATCCTCTTAGTTTCCTTCCATCCCTTTGCCACCAAACAAGGCTGCAACCTTCCAGCTTCCCACCTGCCCTGAGATAGGGAAGAACAGAACTGGTCCTTGCATCTCAGGAATTATGTTGTAGATCTGGAAGAGCTCTACAAGAAAGCTGCTGAAATGATGAGGGAGTTTGAGGCTTAGAAAGCAGGCCGGAAGGAGACGGGGGCGTAGGAAACCATCCGTAGTGTGGAGAGCATGGATGGAAATTTCATTTTCTCCCTCTTTCATCATGTTGGAACTCAGGATGTTGATGTAAAATACAGGTAGATCTGGAACTAACAAATGGAAAATATACTTTATCTAGTATCTGAAGTATGGAATTTTCTATCTTCATATGCGGGGCCTGCTGCCACTTTGATAGTTTTCAAAGGGGATAGATAGATTCATGGAGAAAGGGCTACACAGGACTGCCAGTCTTCATGTCTGCATCTTAGGTAGCATCCAGGCCATGTCATCCTCGCATGCCACTTGTGAATTTCCGGGATGCATTTGGTTAGCTCGCTTGAGACAAAGAATGCCAACCAGGTGGACCTTTGACTTCATCCAGCAAGGCCGTGTCTTCTCTGCTGGCATATGCTTTACATGAGAGACTCTGGCCTCCTGTCTGTTTGGAGGAGATACCCAAGGACAGCTTAGCAGCCCATTGGCTTAGTGGTAGACTCCACACCCTGGGATCTCCAGTTGGGCCTTCTGGCTGCCCAGGGCCTGGATATTGTGAGAAGAACCAGAAGTAGGAAAGTGACCTTAAATAGAAAAATTGTAAATTGAAGAGTGGGCAGCTCTGAGTAGTGTAAAATATGGAGGACTGAGGAGTAATGAAATTGCCAGAGGGGAAAAAAATCCTTAGGATTTTGTGTCAGGTAACACCATTTGCCTCCAAACGGATCCCCTGTAAAATTACCTGAGGAAGATGCAAGATCTGCTCAACTAATTGGTTATTTTCTTGTGATCTGCTGGCATCGCTGAGCTTGGGAACGGAGATGGAAGGTCTCTTTTGTTTCCAATCTCCTCTCCCTTCCCCCTTGCCTGCGGAGCGTGATCTGGATTTGAAATAAGCTGCTTATGACAGGTTCCCTTCCCACAAATTGTACTGTTAAGCAACATAAGCCACTCTTTTCGATTCAGTTCCTGCAGTCTGTTGTGCCAATAGCAAAATAAAAATTCGGCACTGTGATTTAACCTGGCTTTCCCTAGCTCCCCTCGAGACCTTGGTCTCATTTTCACAAAATCCAACTATGGAAGAATAATTCACGTCTCTCCGTCTCACGCTCTCCTCCACCCCCACCCCCTGCCGTTTTTCTTGCACCTGCTTAAAAGTTATTTTAAAAAATGCAATGCTATATATGCAAATTATAATTTGACATCGGATCCACGGTGCATGCTGATAGCTAGTGGGAAAGCTTGTATGTCTTAAGATGTCAGGAAGGCAAACAAAAAAATCTGAGGGTAAAAGTTCTTTCACTTAAAGGGAACACATGGGCGGGATAGAAAAGGGAGCTGCTGTTTCCTCTGTTTTTTACAGTCGTTTTCACGTTTGCATTATTTTTAGGGTATCTCAGCTAAATGTAGACTCCGTTGCTTTGCAAAAAGTGAAAAACAAGCAGCTTTTTGCCTGGCATGGCTCAGAATCTAAAATAGAAAGGAGCTCAAAATGGTGCCTTCTAAGGTAATTGCCAGGTAGTGGATCATAGAGGTGACTTACGCTTGTCAGAGATTGAGGCAATAGGGTGAACTCTGCCATTTCCAGCTGTAGGATCCTGAAATCCCCTCAACTGCAAACTGAACCATGGAGCCCATTCTGCCCACTCAGGGCTCAGCCCTTGGTTCTGCTCTGAGTGTGAGCCAGGTCTGGGAAGAACATCTCAGTATCTGTTTAATTCACTCTGGGCAAATATCAAGCATCGCTACAGGCCCTCAGGTTCTGCTCAGTTCTCTGTGGAGGAAGCATCAACGGTTGGGCGTAAGACAGCTTAGATCAGCAAGTTTTCTCGCCCTCCCCTCTGAGAAAAGGTTTTCCAATTGAAAGGGGCACTGCCTTATTCTTCAGGCCTTTAGCTTTGACAGCTGGGCAACCGTGTTAGCCTATCCTTCTACACCATGGAAGGTCCAAGGAGAAGATGTCCTCAGAGTGAGAGGAGATAGAGTCCTATCTTTAGGGGGTAAATTGCCAGTGGTATCTACCGCATTGGTGGTTCTGTTCTCATCAGAGTGGGCTTTTCCAAGGTGCCTTCTAGACACAATTCTGGGCAAATTCCTTCCCTTCTACCCAAGATTTCCTCTTCCTTATTGCGTTCTCAGTCGCTGTTCTCTGTGCAACACCTGTGACATTATTGAGAAGACAGGAAAGTATCTTTCCTTCCAGCGTCTGTGGTATTGCCAAGCCTTGGTCATACAAATCTGACGGGTTTTAAAAGAAGTGTGTCGTATGTTAAAAGAAATGCTGAATTCAGCATATAATTTCAAATGGGCAGGATTGCATTATGCAAAGAAAATAGGCCTAAAAGGAGTAAGAGCAGTCCAGGTCTGCAAATAAGGGTATGATAGATTAGATTAGATTAGATTTATTATGTTCCACGTACAAAATTTGGGCAAGACTAGTGGCCTTTTCCCATGAATTCTGAAATACTGTTTTTTCTTCTCTCTTCATTAGAAGAAACTCCTCTATGTTGGAGCAATCAGACGTCATACATGAGCATTTGTTTAAGAGACCAGGATCATCGGTGGGACTTTGAGGTAGACCAGCTGTCTGTGGAGGAGCTTAAAAAGAAGGTATGGTCATCTAGCTGTAGTCCTCTCTATACATGTCTAAGAGGAAGCTCATCCTGAGGGGGATCTTACTTTGGAGTAGCTATTTCTGAGACTGCACGGTCCGTGCTGTTTTATGCCTGCCTGCCTTCTTGCAAGAAATCCAGATGTAGGGAATCTTTGGGGGAGTAAACCTGGGGTGGCCTTCAGGATCCAAGCACCAGTTCTACAAGAATCAAGAAGGATCAAGAGGAATGTCAGATTCTAAACTAAATGAGCGCAAACATGTAGCCTACCTCCTCTTTGCTTTGGGTGGGAATAGTTCTTCCAATCCTTGTGCATGAAATTAGTAGCCTGCCTAATTGTTTAGCACCCTGTTAACCCAGTACATGCAGATAGATACATCGGATAGTCCTTTCCTACATGTATTTCCTGGGTTGTAAGAAAGATGCGAGTCAGGCAGTACATTTTGGCCAAGTGCCATCCATTCAAATTGGAGTATGTGAACTTTGTGGAAGAACGTAAGAGTTATCCCAATCTTTTAAGGCTTTTCTTCGTGTTTTCAGTTTGTTGAACTCCTCGCAGTGGTGAAGGAACTGCATTTGGTAATCCAAGAACTGAAAAAGAAGCCATTTGATTTCTCCACATCGGATCCTTCAGGGAATGAAAAACAGAAATCATTAGACGCAAGCGAGGTGAGACTTGGGCTTCCTGTTCCTCCTGAAATGAATGTGATTCCCTGAAACAAACAGTTCAAGATTTTATAGACAACCTGAAAACGGATTAGTAGATCAAGATTGTATTATCTGAGAATTCTTAAGAAGTCAGGTGTGAAATTGTTGATAGCGTAACAGAAATAGGGGGCAATTTGAAGAAAGTTTAGCAGCTACAAGTTGAGAAGAGAGGGCCTTTTGTAGATAAGGAACTGCTGAAAGAACACAATGGAGAATACCAGTGGCCAAAAGTAGTGAAGCTTACCTATCAATGAATATTAAAAATGCAGCAATCCCCAATAATTCATTGTGCCCACTCAGATCGCATTTGCCTGCAGTTTGTGAAACTAATTATCCTCCAAAGAATAAGGTAACACTGAAGACATTCCTTGTTAGTTACACAGAAACTGTATTATCTTCCTGAATTCCAGAAATTTATCTATCTCCATTTTTGCTGGATGGCTTGGGTGGCCCTCCAGAATTTCAGATAGGGAGGCTTTCTCAGCCTTATCTGGGGATGGGAAGACTTAACCCTGGGACCTTTGATGAGGAGTACCTTGCACTGTCTTTGCATTCTTCCTTGAGGAATTCAACAGGTTGAACTGTCGTCCCATCCCCTGACTTTATTCCCCCCCTCCCCACATCTTGTAATGAATCACTGGGCCTGTTTACCCAGTTAATCCATTGGAGGTTTAGAGTCTGCTATTTCTTAAAGAGCAGTACTTGGATTCTTTTTAAATTTCTGGATCAAAAACCAAGCAGATAGCACAAGAATTACATTTTCTACCTTGGGTGCTTAAATTGAACTTCTGCCTCAAAGAGCCGGAAAATGGAATGTTTGCAGAACCTGATTTTTGTTGTTTCCAGCGGATTCAGGGCTGTGGGTATAAAGCAGCTGAACTGTTTGCACAGGTCTGATGAGGTTGCACTGGCTCTGGGTGCACCCTTATTCCTCTCTTGGCACTCTGGCATTAAGGAGGCTGACGTTAATGGGGAACAGAGGGGAGGCACTGTCCTGATGGTGCGTGCATGCACGCTTGCTTGCTTGCTTGCCTTCCTCCTTCCCTTCCTTGAGCAGACTTTTTAGAACTGCAGAAAGTTACCTGATTCAGGCAGCACTGCAGAAAATTCTCTCTGCAGGGCGTTCCGGCCGTCTTGTAAAAGCGACCGAAAAAAACAGCAGCTCACAGTCTTTGAAGTCCTGTGACTGCAAAAGGCTGAATCAGAGGATGTTTAAAGCAGAAATGCCTCTTCTGTCATTGAAACGTCCATGAGCCCTTCTTTCGGTTAGGTGGAAATATTGACTGGCCACTTGAATTCTAAGATAGGTTAGAAAATCCTGGATTGCTACAGTTTCCAGTTGGAATGACCCCTAAGGGACCCGTGTTCTCATCCAAATACATTTCTTGGCTTCACCTGATGAACGATGCACTGTAGCTGCTGGAGGCAATTCAGGAACTAATGTTGTGGCCCTTTGGTCTGGCTTAGTCCACGGAGAGGCTAGAGGGCCAACGATCCGCAGAGAAATGAGAGGGTGGGAAGATTGGAGGCACGTCTTTCAGGACCTTGGACAGAAGTCAAATTGCACCGGAGTTGGCGCGATCCATCCTGCTCAGACTCAGACCTTGTTTGGGGTAGAGGGGCACAAAAATATTAGTCAGTCCACCCATCCATCCATCCATCCACCCACCCATCCACCCACCCACCCACCCATCCATCCATCCATCCATCCATCCCAACCAGGTCCTTCTTTTTACCTAGGACACAGAAACTTTGGTTTGAGGTCTGCTAGGACCCCACGCTATATATGATGCTTGCATTGTGGAGTGGATTATGTAGAGTGTAAAGCTGCTTGGAGTGGGGAGTGAGCAGGCTATTGGGTGGGGTTCCCTGGGCTGAAATTCATAACTCCTAGTTCTCTGACCTTTCTGTGCTGGGGATCAGGTTGGTATCAAACATCAGAATCTTGGCCTTATAAAAGCAAGTGGGCAAGTTAGAACGTGTGGAAAGCTACTGAGACACCCACCTACCACCCAGTCTTATCCTGTTTGCAAAAGCGAACAGTATCAGTAAGATGACTTCCAAGGGTTGGCATGCAAGTTTTGAAAAATAATATTTTAATGGAAAGTGGAAGAGATGCCTCCCTCCCGCCCCCAAATCCTACATTGACTCTGACAGTATTCTGTAATTGTGGATATAAAATTACTGCTACAACATGTCCCAAAATACCACTTGATCTTTCTGGTATTGTTTTGCAACATTCTCATTTATAGGCTTAAAAGATGTACCTGATTAGTGGTGCGTGTGTGTTTGGGTGCTTAAAATAGGACTGCTGTTTTCCCAAAAGTTGGATCTGTTTTTTCTTTGCGTCTGCAGCAGAGAGAGAAAGACTCGTTGGTGCAATTTGCATTGCTGTCTGCTAGAGGGTAACCTTCCCCTATTGATAACCATAATGAATAACAATAAATCCATCAGCAATAGATATGGCAGTTCTGTATTCCATCCTCTTTGCATTTTCTTTCCTTTTATTTATTTATATTTATTTATATTTCAAATTTGGTCACTGCCCATCTCACGAGGATCCTTTTGGTAGAGAATGTGTAGGTGTGCGGCTTATACCAACTCGTTTTGCCCTCTGAGACAAATTCTGAGGCAGTTTTTTTTAATGGGAATGTCCTTCCCCTGACTGATCAGGTGCTATTAATACTATGGAGAAAAAAAAATCAGTGTCTGGTCTCGGCCCTTGCATCTGGCTTGGTCCTTAGTTTGAGCAAACTATCTGTCTTGCATTAAATTGAGATTCGAAGACTGAATTGTGATAGGGCTGAGATAACAGGGTTTGTCGGAATTGGCCCTCCTCCAACATTTCTTTGTGTCCCTCACGTGGGACTCGTTTTTCTATCCAGGCATTGCAACTCTGCCCGGGACAAGCTGTTTTCTCAGCTGTTTTGAAATATGCTGATTCCACACACTTCTCCCTCCGTCCCCACAATCCTGTTAAACCCTTGCCACAGGTTCTTCTAATGTAGGTCTCCTTGGGGTCCCAGAACTCCTGAAGCAGCTTTGGTCTTTGAAGAAGCAGAATAAAAACACTGGCTTTTCTATTGTCCTCTGCACATCTGCTTTCAAACTGAGAGCTGCTGTGTGGAGGCCAGCCTCTGGGGCTCCTCGGATTGTTGCAAAACCCAGCGTATCAGCAGTTCGTTTAGGAAAAGCACATTCTCAAGGTTTTTGGTCACCAAGGAGAAATTTGAACAAGGCAGATTCATCCTCTGCAGACCTTCTCTTAACCTTGAGCTGTGTATTTTCAGGTGAAGGAGATTTGACAGTTTCACCACCAGGCAGAAGCTAACACTCAGACTTATGTGGAAATGTGTATTTCCCTTGGTTTTTTTTTCCCCTCGTCTTTCTATTCACCCCAGCGTTCATCTTTAAGCTAGTACCTTGTCTGTTGTTCCATGTTCTGCCTTGGAGGAGGCTGGGGGCCTCTTTTTTCATATTAAGAGTGCTCCTGTATCTCCCCTCTGTCATCTCTGTTCAAGGCTCCCCCATTTGCCGTCCCATTTATCTTTATTCCTTCTTGATCATGGAAACACGTTGCCCATGGTTGCTCAAAGTGCTTGCAAGGAGATTTGACCATACAGTGCATTGATGAATTGCATTATTTGGCATTATCAGTCTGGTGGTCAAAGTACCTTTCAAACACTCCTGCCCCTGGAACATTTTCCTGCTTTTTCCTTGATCCTTTTCTTCTCCTTTCAGCCTGCTTCTCCTACAGCATTTCCCCTTGAACTGGCCTACATGCCTTTCCACCAACGCGCTCTTTTCTAAGTGAGGTCATTGTCTTCTGTGCTCTACTCATTGTGGAAATGAGCAACTGACCATGAAGGCATTGTCCCTTTCTTCTGAAACACTGCTTTGGACCCCCCCCCCCAAAAAAAAACCAAAATGAGAACACGTTGGGTTCTGCTTTTCTCCTTCAACTACCTTCCTGCAGATGACTCAAAAAGGTGGAAGAATGAGGCAGCCAGGAGGAAGATCAAATCATTTTCTCGTAACGTTCTTTATGCAGCTGCCAACAGGAGTGTGAAATCAGCAAAGTGTCTTTGGCGCAGGCCATCCATTAAGAGCACGGACTGGATGTAGAAATGTCATTGATCTAAGCTGGCTGAATCGTCATGTCAGCTGCGACACAGTTGAAGAATTTGAGGCAGAGCTGACATTTCCCCCCTCTTATCAGCAAGGGAAGGGAAAGGAGCCGAGATTATCTCCTGACTCGGCCGCAGGAGTTGCCTTTGACAACTCTGATCACTTTGTAAAAATTCTTCCCAATGCTAGAGAGGATCCATGACCCGCAGCTGCTTTACGTGGGGTTACGGACGTTGAATGTGGCCGGGATGTCCAGGTCAAACAAATGCACACCCTCTTTACTTTGAGAAAGAAACAAGCAATTTAATCCAGAAGTCCACACTTAGAGGAGCCAATGCTGCTGATTCTCCCCTCCTCCAAATTAATATCTTCCAGATTTTAGCATCACTGTGTATTCTGTGTAGTAAGCTCCTTTTCTGAAAGATAAGAACATGGCTGCCAGTGGGATATCATTTCATTTTTTTTAAAGAAAGTTGTTGACCATCTGCCACAAGACTTTCTTGCCTTCAGCTCTTTATTTTGCAGAGAATCCTCCAAAATTTGCTCGTTTGTTTTCTCTGGAGGTGGTGGCTTATTTTCAAAGCAGCTCAGAAATTCCTTCTCTCAGGAAGCTGGGGACTCTGCATCATAACTGGATCCCTTTGGGCTGTGGGTGGCTGCTCATGGAGAGGGACTTGCTTCATCTCGTGAAATGTGTCCCAGGATGCAGAAAATTAACCTGTCTGGGAGAAACCTCCTAGCTTCCTTAGCGTGTAAGGAATTTTGCATTTCGAGAAAGAGGCAGACCTGTTAATCTCCAACTGCCCTTTGCAATGGTGGATTCTGGAGATGGGTTTAAGCACCTGGAACCCCAAACATGTGTCCTCTCCCCCAAAAAAAGGGGTTGACGAATGAATCTTGTAGAGATCTGGAAAGGCCTACGAGGTTCAAGATGGGTTGCATCTGTGTTTTCTTTGCATCCGCAGCAGAACCGCTCTCAAAATAAAACTTTGGGAGAACAGCTCACTTTATTTTATTGGAATTTCATTAAAGGAGTGGGGAAATGGCTGTCTGGGGAATTGGTTTCGCTTAAGCAGCGCCTGGTAAAGTTTCTATTAATCGCTAAATGCTGTAATATACCGAGGAATTCCAGCGGGGCTGGATATGTTAGTCTTTTGAAGTAAGCACTGAAAAAGAGGGTGCGAGTTTCTTTTGGCACCTTAAAGATCAGTCGATTTATTGTAGTGTTAGATCAAGGAAAACAATCTTTTGTTGGCTGCCGGTGGTGGTGGGTTTAACAGCTTCTTCCCCTCACCAGCTGGAAGGCTGCAGGATGCCTTTTAGGGGTGCAGTGACTTAACAGAAGTGGTAAGGAAGATGGTTTTACTGTACTTGGCTTTTGGAGGGGTTGAGCAGGTGGAAATGGGAGTAGAAGACCTCTGGGAGGCAACCCCTCCCTCCATCCGCTCTGAAATTACATTGCTGAAATTTCATGGCCCGATTTGGGGAGTGAAATCTGGGGCCTCTGGCAGTGAAGGGTGGACTGAGCCAGTCCTATCTGAACTGAGAGATGTTTGCTCTTACTAGTAGAGAGAAGTTGTTTCGCTGAAACCTTTGTGAATCGATTACTTTTTTAGTCTCTTTTGGGATTCTACTGATGCTAAATAACCTAATATCTGTTACTCTGTTGCAGGCGTGTCTTTATTTCCCTTTTTTTAAAGACATTACTTGTTTATACATGTGTCATATCACCTGGTTTCCTTTGACGAATGCAGCATTTTTCATATCATTCCATACTTTTGTATAGCTTCTTGAACGAACAGAAGAGAGCCAGACTCTGACAGGTGCTTTTGATGAAGAAGCAAGCACGCCAAGCTGTGACTGTCCTGAGACATTGAGTGAGGTGGGTCTTTATTGATACAGTAGTGTGTTTTATGGCCCCTTCACCTGTCGGTCTATGAAACTCTGAATTTCTAGTGAATTGCTCAGATAGTCCTTCAAGAATAAGTGGCTTGGTTGGGTTTGAAGCTTAGCTCTCTTTGGTGGCATGAAGATAGTGCCACACAAGGAGTCGTAGGTTTACAATTCCATGCATATCACACGGAAGTCATGGGCTGACTAGAGGAAATACTCCGGTTCTTTTGCCATTGTTCCACTAGTAAGCCACTGCTTCTCTTCTTCCTCCTCCTCCTCCTCCTCCTCCTCCTCCTCTCTTCTCCCATCGCAGGGTTGGCCCAAAGGGGCTTCCATCACTGCCGGCCATTTTTGCTTTGGTTGTTGAGCAGCGTCACAAACGCCGCATGTTGGCTCAACCAGGATGGGGCCACCTTCTCCATGTTGAAATCCCTGTCATGGTCCTCTGTGAGGCTGGATTTCATTGTAAATGTCCCAGCACTGGCATCCGGGAAGATCCCAGGTTTTCTTAAGTTTTGTTAGTTTAGACCAGAATGGGCACCCTTTTATGGACAGGGGCCTGCAGTCCCCCCTCCCCACCAAATCTGAAGACTCCTAGGGACATATCTGAAGAAGCGATACTGTTACTGAATATGGGTAGGGCTGAACATTTTCAGTTTTTCTTCCTTTTTCAAATTTGGGGGGAGTTCAAAGGTTGAAAATAGATCTCTTAAGTCTTGTGGAATTTAATTCAACCTTTCAAGAGTGACCTCCCAAATCTTGGTTCACAAAACACTCCTGGCTTGCATGTCTGTCTTTAAGTACTTATAAGGGCAACCACTTAGAAGATGCAATCCTTTGTATTGGGGAGAAAGGAGCACCCTTCTTCAGAAACTCAACGATTCAATTAAGATGGTGCTTTAGATAGATTTCAGGTTTGATCCTTTTAATATGGTGTCTGTTCTGACCTGAGTTTTACTAGATGGAACAGCTCTTTCTACAAAAAGAAAAGACGTTCCTTTTTCTTTTCTCATTTCCTAAGTATACACAATTAATAATTTGATCGATCAGTTTCAAACAGTAGATGAATCCTATAACCTCTTCCAACTCTTAACATGTATCAGAATTGCTTTTTTTTTTTTTTTTGCACTTCCTTAGGTGGATAACATTTAATGACTCCCTCCAAAGTTCCTTCCTTTTTTTCCCTGAAATGAAATAACCTCACCAAATTGGTGCGTGTTGATCTCCATATGAAAGAGTTTTATGGAGAACATTATTACAGGATCTTTCTTTTCGGCCAGGGTTGATGGCTGTTCTCAAGTCATCCTGTCTCTAGATTTGTGGATAGATATGCATGTTTTATTTCTGTTAGCAAAAGAGCAACACGTGTTTTCTTTCCATCAGATAATTCTTTCAGACTCTTCGGATCAACTGTGTAAGAACCTGAATCAGCCTGAGTTGGAACCTAAGCCGGTTGCTGGCAAATACTTGGGTAGGAGCCCAGTGGCCAATAACTGTGATGCTCTGGAGAAGACTTTGCTTGTGTGTTTTTTAAATGAAAATGGAGTGGCAGAATTTGGATCTCGGTAAGTGGGCAGCTTAGACACGGCATTTTTGACAGCCATCCTATTGGAGAAAGGAAGAAAGCAATTGCATTTAAAGTGAATTTAGATAATGGCTCTCTCTAATTTACCTGGGAGAAATTGGCGAGCTGCCTTCGGAACGGTTTCAGCCCATCATGCAATTAAGTAATTAGGAGATGCAAAGGCTGGTCAGAGACATCGTTTATGGAGCGAGTTTCCTTCTTGGCGATTCGGCGGCATGTAGGGAATATGCTTCCTCTGGGGGAGGGGGCAAGCAGGTGAGACCACCCATGTAAAATGATGCCTTGAAAGACGCTCCAAGCATATAAAAGGGTTACACTGTTGAGTGAGAATTGCAAAGTAATGAAATTAGTCTCAGTCTCACCTCTCTGTGTCTGGAGAGATTCGAGGCTGCTGTAGTGTTACTCTCTGATAGGTTAGCCCCCCTGCCCCAAACCATTTGGCTGCCTGCAAATGGCAGGGCAGGATCCCAGGAGGACAGGGGAGACCCCAGATTTGGCCCCTCTCTACCCTGTCTACTAGATGGGGCCATGGACCCCCAGTTCCCCCAGAAGAACGTCCTTATTCCTTATGTCGCTCCTGAGTTGCTGAAATGCATTTGGAGATGACCTACATACCATCCTGGACAGGTGGAGTATTAGTTGTTATATAAATAATAGTGGTAAATATGTCATTCCCGATCAGCTGTTTATTGAGTAGAGAGGGATTTGCACTCTCAGCCAAGCATTTACACTTCCTCCAAAGGAGGCATAAAAATTAGTGGCGGGTGGGCTCTGTTCAGCATGTTTGAAAAGCTTTACTTTCTTCCCTCTATGAGTTCCCCTTTGCTTGATCTGTTTTAATTCATCTCTTTTTCACTTTCATCTCACCCGTAGTGGATGAGTTCCCAAAGGCTCCTGTTGGGTCGGTCCTTTTATTTGTGCCAACAGCCATTCTTTGGTGGCCTTAGTAGTGGGTGGGGGACCACCAAGGATTCCTAAAAGGTTCCTGAGATGTTGGATGTTCCAAGGGGCCAACCATTTCTACTGTATAGCCAGCGAAACTTTCTTGCTCTTTCATCATGGTTCTCCAAGCCGGGTGAACACACAGAAGAACGGGAACCAGAGCTGGGTGGCATGCCAGATGAGAAGACAGCTTAACATGTGGATCTGGAATATTTTTCTCATTTCTCAATCTTTCTTAAAAGTTTGCTAACGAGCCTTCCCTCCCCTCCCCCGTGCTTTTTAATACTGCAACCTGCGGCACGGCACTTTCTAACGTCTTGCTGTAAATTCTCCCAGCTTGATTGGTGCCAAGACAATAGGGCTGGGTAACTTCATTCTCACAAATGGCCTTAGACGCCAGTGCAATGGTATTAAAGCGCACATTCCCTTTCGAACGCCAGCCTCCTTAAACACCTCTGTTTTCAGTGGATTGTATTTCAAATGGCGTGAAGCGTTCCTTTATTGACATACCTGAAATTAACGGCAGGCTTTGTTTGCAAGAGGAACGTTCCTCCTTTAGTTCTTAGCAAAGGCTTTCCGGGACCGCTAATGGCTTACGGGCTGTCGCTCAGAAAGCCATTTTGCAGGCTGATCAAAGTTGGCTGTTCCTTCCAAGGGAGGGTGCTCCTGTCATGTTTTGGGATTGATTTCTGCCATTACGAGATTCCAGCATGCTCAGCGTTTCAGAGAGAAATTGGATCTCCACCCCGGCATTCAAGTAAGGGCTGATTGTCCCACGGGGATGCCTGTCAGCCACATGTAGCTGGATTCTCCGAGCTGGTAGAAAAGTTATCCCTTTGTTGAAACAGCTGGAGCTTATTGCCTGTTTCATGGAAATGCTTAACGTAGCTCAGCATCCTGTCTTCTTTAGGGGCAGGATTTGAAGGAGGGCATGGTGAAACTCTCAGTTACTGTCAGCCTCTGGGGATCATGGCGAACACACAAACACGTATATGTGTGTGCATGTGAATCCAGAAACGTACAGTGTGTTATGGCTGATTTCCTCGCTGTAGATCTCCATGGGTTTAGAGTGGGGGCTTTTCCAGCCCTATTTAATGGGACAGTGCTCCACTAGAATCCAGTGTCCTCCTATAAATTATTGGTCCCTGGTTGACTAAAGGAGCGAATGAAGTAATAACTGGCATCAATCCATCTAACACCATATTGTCTCTACTGAGAGTCTCTGGGTGTCAGACAGGGGTCTCTCTCAACTGGAGGAGAGACCAGGATGGACTCAGGTCATCTTGTCTACAAAGCTGGGTCTTCCCTTCATCCACCACCTAAAAGTAAGACCTCAGAAGAAAAGGCTGGATAAAATGGGACACACGAGGACTGAGCTCAGACAGCATTTGACCTGGTTAACAGAATGCAGTTGTTGTACTTACATAATGTTCCTTGACTAAATCACATTTCCAAAAATGAGGCAAGCAGTGTGGGGGCCCTTCTGTATTAGTAAGCTCTGCTCAGCTCCTAGCAGGGTGCCCAATTCTTATGTGGGATGGGGGGTTCTTGTGTTCTGGAAAAACAGCAAGACTACTTTGCCCTCAGCCACTGCCTCCGAAGCATTTGAGGTTTCTCTGTGCCCTTTATGCCTACGCTGAACCTGCACGGCTGTGATAAGTGAGAAAATTATTCCCATTTTCTGGGGGAAAACAGCGGCTTCCATGATTTTTGAAATGATTTTTGACCAGCCTATTTATTTTTAAACTGTCACTGAATTATACATAATCATTCTTTGGTAACTGTTGGATTAAGTTTACTTCTGAATCTCTGTTTTTTTTCTGTTTTCTTTTCTTTCAGCAACTCCTACTGTTTTGTTAATCTTCTGCCTTGAGATTTCTCATCTGATTCTCTTTGAGGTTGTTAACATGAAAAAGGATTCATTCATGCTTTATGATGAGTCTAGAAACTGTTTTGCAGAAGGTAAATTTGTTTTCTTATGACTGTTTATTTTTTATGATTTTTTCCCCCTCCGTTCTTCCTCCCTGCCTCCCTCCGGATAAAAAGCAGACAAGAACAGATGAAAATTGCGAATAAGCTGTTAGATCCTCAGAAGACAGCCGAGCAAGACAGTTTAAGTGATGATCTGGAGAATAAAGATGAGGAAGATCTTAAGCAGCTGATTATTCAACTGAGAGCTGAAGTCAAACAGCTTACACAAATCAACACCTCGCTGAAGCAGCAGGGCGAACCACAACCTACGCCAACCCGAAAAGAAGGGTTTGATCCCAAAGCTGTGCAAGAGTTGAATGTGGACATGAAATTGTCGAAAGTGGAAGTGAAGGACGTGGCTACCCAAACGGCGACGGTGTCTGATGACATCACGAGACCGAAGCACGAAGGCAGAAAAACGGAGGTCTCTGAAGATGGACCCATCACCCAGTCTTCCCGGTTTGACAAAGATTGCTGGCAGAGAAATGTCTCTGCCAAGAGTGAGCTGCAGAAGTCTCTCCTTCAAATAAGCAAAGCAAACAGAGTGAGTACCTGTCAACTTCTCAAGGCAGATCTTGGACGAGGAAAGAGAGGAGAGCCTTGCTAATCTGGTTGAGTTAGGGTCAGAAACACCCAGTTAAAGACTATGCGGGCCTTAAAGACACATAGTCTAGTTGGCCTTGTTTGCTCTTCGTGGAGTCTGGGCCTCTGCTTTGGAAGACACCAAACACATTTTGCGCTCTGGTGCAGCTATGCTACATATGTGCAGGGAAGGTGAGAAATAGTCACCTTGCCTAAAGCATTTGTAATGGTGGCTACCTTGCCATGAGCCCTGCTGTGCTCAGCCACTGTTCATGGACTTCTTGGAAGATCTTTAGAGGTTCAGATCTTACTGCAAAGGGCCCTTAGCTATTTCTGTTTCTCCTTCTCTTCCTCCCCCACCCCCATCTTGCTCAGTGGGTAACTGAGGCAGAGAGGTTGCTCTTCCTAGAGATCTCCACCCATGGTGTAGCTGCAAGTGGTAGATTGGTCCCCCCACCCACCCGCCCAGAGGGAATTCTTAGGCAGTTGGACTAATATTGCCTCTAGATATGGTGCTTTTGTCGTTATTCACCATTACAGCTAATAAGTCCTTGGTAGACCATTGTTCCTGAATATGCTTAATGCACAGAAATAACCAGTAATGTTCATAGTTATCGCAACATTCAGTGACAATTTCTTAAGTTAATGGTGCATGGTGTGTAGACGTGCTTCCTTATCTTTTTTTTTTTTTTTTAATCTTTCTGAACTTGCAAGGGTTCATAGAGAAGAAAGGATAAGAATTACATTTTAAAATCTATACAAATCCAGTTTGTTAAGCTTACTGTTCCACATCCTCCAGTCCAATTGGGGTAATTTTTATCACCATTAGAGAAGCTGCTTAACCCGCTCACAGGTTCTTCCTTCCCTATGAGATGAACCAATTTTGCACTAAATGTTTTTAGGACCTGAAAATATAAGGCAAGAAGGGCTAAAATATTTTCCAAAAGGCACCCCACCCCCTTTTGCTGCCTTGTCTCATTATATATTTTTTATTTAATTTTATTACATTAGATTTATAGGGCCGCCGAGCTCTATATTGACTATTTTACCTGATTTCATTGCTCCTCTCAAGAGGCTGCTTGCCAGCTCCATGATCCAGCCATGAAGCTAATGAAATCTGGCCACCTAACATTAGAAAACCAAATCAGAGTGAATGGGTAAATATTTTTGCCCTATTTTGTAGCATTGCATGACTGATTTTTTTTTTTCTTTTTAAGTTGGGGTGTGTCTTCCCTGACCCACACCCCAGGACCCAAAATGTGTCCCATTTTTCTCCTCCTCAGCTTTGTCTGCAAGGATCCCATGGTTGGATTGGATTACATCAGACTGCGGATCGGTTATATTCTCATTCTGGTCTTTACTGCTGCTCCATTTAATTCCTTCCTGTCTTGTGTTTCATCCAGAGCGACTCTTGCTACCCGTCCAAGAAATCCCGCTTACCTATTCTACTGAAACCTTCAAGATCCCTGGGAAGCATCTCTTTAAGTGCAGCCCTGCCCAGACCAGATCTGCATCTTCAGCACTGCATGTTCACTCTGGACGAAGGCCTGAAGGGAAAGCAACGTAGTGAGGAATCCCAGCAAAATGAGGACGAGAGGGACGGGTCCAATCAGAAGGAGATATTAGGAGAAGACCGACAAGCAGGTAAACTGAGGAATCGTGCAACAAGCCCAATCAGAATTTCTCCTCTTCCTTTCCTTTGAACTTACGAGATGATGTCCGGTATGAATTCTGCAGCCAGACCCAGAAAGGACTTGGCTTTGTGGAACAAAGGCGCAGATCTCAGCTGGAGGCCTGAGCTCTGTGCTCAGTCTCTGAAGGCAGTCCAGAGGGGAGGGCTGAAGCATGCAATGAGGGAGCAGAGCCCGAAGTGGGCAGAGGCTTCCACCCACTGCCTTTTCAGCATCCCTTTCCCCCTCTTCTTCTGAACCCTTCTCTCCCTTCTTCTCCCTGAACACCCTCTCTTGCAAATGATCTAAATGCCATTGGAGGAGGCTGAGGGCTGCCCGTTCCCCCTACTAGGCAGAGAGCAGTTGTGCTCCAGATCTCCTGTTCTGCAAGCAAAGCCGTTCCCTGACTAATTTCTTGGCTCAGCCTGCTCAATTAAAACGTGTCACACAGGAGAGAAGCAGTTGCAAAGCAGAAAAGAGGCATGGTGGCGTGCACAGATTTCTGCAAGTGCGAAACAGCTGTCTGTTGTTAGCCTGCCAGCTAACGTCCGAGAAATGTTATTAGTGTTGGCTTGCAAAATTGGTTACCAGGCCTAGCAAAGGGGGTGGGGGACACTGCCAGACTTACAGCTGCATGAGGAAGTTACACCCCACTTAAAAATGCTAGCCCAAGTACCCCCAAATGTAATCCAGCCTCCATCCTGGTGTGCAACAGCTGCGTCTCTCTGAGCACAGAGAGACATTAAATCTTTCCTGCTCACCCCCATCTGCAGTGTTGAAATGATCTACTTGATCTGTCTCCCTGCAAACAAGTGTCTCCATAAAATGTTATTTGGTATTCAGCAAGGCTTTTTTTAATAGGACTTATTCTCTTATGTACCACTTGATCCATGCAGAAAGTTCATTGGGGAACCCACGAGATTAGAGATGATGTGCCAGCAATGGGTATGAACATTTTCTCAGTGGTGAAAATTTGCACACATGTGTGTCTTGTTCCTGCTGTGCTCCAGCCTCCTGCAAGAATTTGGTGTCAGTTGAAGCCTCCTTCCTTCACAGTCAGACCCTGCTGGGTGCCACCAAGGTTTAGGGGCTTCATAGGAGTTGCAGCAGTAGCTTCTGTCCTCTTAAGAAACAACAGGGGTGTCTAAGGAAAGGGTTGTCATTGTGGTGGAACACCTGTTCGCTACACCCCTTTGTCTTTGTTCACACAGCACTCTCAACCTGGTCCCTGAGTTGACCTATTTTCTAGACTTGGATACTTACACAGAACATGAATGAACCCAATGGCTGCATTCGACTGTCCCACCATTGTTTAGAATGTCAACAACTCCATTACCCTGAGTTGGAGAATTGGGTCATCTAGGTCAGGCTGGGTGGCCTGCATGCAACCACCACTCCCAGCACCCACTGTGGCCTTCCTTCTGACTTTGTTGTGTTTTCAGAGGGGTTAAGAGGAAAACAGGCACCATGCACCTTGCAGAACATCCCTTAAAAAACTGTAAATGCAACAGCTCTTAAAGGCTGAAGGTGTCTCTTTTGCTCCTTAAACTGATCTGAAGATGGCCTGCTTCACTGTTTTGCACATCTTCCACCGCAAATGAACCCTCCATTTTTCAACACTGATTGGTAGTACCCCTGGAGAGCTTCAAGCCATCCTCCCCTGGAGTTTCCAGAGACTGAACCTGTGACTGCTATGCACAGAACTGATGCTCGAGTGTTGAATCACAGCCACATCAGTGCGACTTCCAAGATGTTCTAAAATGCGAATGCCGACAAGTGACCTTTCTAGTCAGAACGTTTCTCCTTTGCCCCTGGTAACTCTCTTCTAACTCCGCAGTGGTGCCCAGAAGCTTCCTTGTGACAATGCTCCATTACAGTTCAGAGTTCAGCTCCAAGGCTAGGACAAAATCTTTTCTGTACTGTCTCTAAACTTCTGCACCAAACTCCTGTGGGATATAGGGCTTCTGAAAGAGGGCTTAAATCTCACTTCCTCCAAAGGTTTTGAAACAATTAAAAAAAAAATTAGACACGTCTCACGAAAGTCAGGAATTTTGCAATGCTCGTTACATTTTATTTTCATTTCTAACAGGCTGTTTCCAGGTCGCTTAAACTCAAAATATTGCCTACCTTTTTTTCCAGAAGCGTCAGCGATCAAACCGGAGGTCTCTGAAGCAGATGATAGCCTGTCCAGTATCCAGAGCTCTGGCCAAAGGGACAAAGATCAGAGCATCAGCGAAGGGACCCAATTAGGTACGGCTTCCCTTTTATGAATTTCTACAGCTCATACAATTTTGTGCCGGTGCAATTTGCAGCCTGCACGGTTGGATACCCAACTTGCAAAAACGAGTTAGCCGTGTTGTTGCTGCTGTTAAAATATTGTGTCTAATAGTTCATTTGCTGGAATTAATTGTTCTTCTCTGACCGCTGTTTGTAGTTTGGAAAAGCAGCTCCCGAAGATTAATTTTTTGAGGTGTCACTTTTTCAGGGATTACGTATAATTAGAGATATAGCTTACCTCTGAGTCGGAAGCTATGAAATTTCTCTGATCTATAATTTTATTTTTAAATGGCGATCAAGGCTTTCTAACAAGCTCACATTTTGGAAGCTAAAAAGTGCCTTCCCCATCTCTGTTTGAATTTTTCAGGACCTAGCTGAAAAGCTTAATGCGGTTGATACATATGATTAATGATCATGGTGTGAATCTGGTAACAAAGCTTCAATTCCCTCTTCCTTGAGATCAGAGAGGCCTCCAAAATGACTGGCTTCGTCAATAAATTCTTCCGTTGCAAAATGGAATAATAAATAGGAAGTGCAGTGAAAGAGTTCTTGCATATAAACTGCAGCAAAATTAGGGCTTTTTATATATGCACGTGAAGATTTATTGTGATTATTTTAAGAACTAGTGTGGTCTAAATGGGCAGATTAGAACTGGTAAGGTACAGGTTGAAGCCTACACCCCACGATGGAAACTCACTAAGTGAGTTTGTGCCATTCATTCTCTCTTAGTTGAGCTTATAGTCCAGGGTTGGGGTTGGTGAAAAAAATTGGTGGCTGAAATGTGATAGATGCTGCTTTGAGCTCCTGGGGGGTAAGCTGGGATATAAATCTAAGACATAAAGAAATGTAAAATTATTTGTGTTCCTACTTTCTTCCACAAAACATAATTTGGGTCTAGTTGTTGGATTTTCAGTTACTGAAACAATCCGTAGGAAGAACCAATTCCTCCCCATTCGAGACCCAGTAGCTGTAGGGTTTGGGGGTGTGGGTTGAGATCACCAGTTTTGGGGGAGGTACAGTCTGTTTGACACACAAGTCAGATGATGTCCTCATTGCTGGAATGCGGGAATCACTCGTTTTAGGAACCTAAATCTGAAACTTAAGAATCTCAAAGAAATGCATCTCTGGGTCTTCAGAATGGTAATTCATATTTATGCTACAGGAAATGGAGCTTTTCCACCTTGATTCTTCCTGCTGCATTAAAGCAGTGAAGCCTCTGAGTCGTTGCAAATGGTTTGCTGACGAATGGGAGGGCAAACGTGGCTTGTCGCGCGGTGTTTTTAATGCCAGCGAAGTCCATCTTTGCTTAAACGCATTTGTGTGCACCCTTTCCTTTTCAGAAACCGAAAGGAACACCTCTGAGTCGAAACCATCTGCTTTGCAAGAGCTTAATCACCCATCTGATTTCTCCGAGAAACAGCATGGGGACGTAACGACTGCGTCCTTGGATAGTAGGAGCCTGCTTTCTCTTAAGCCAAGCACGATAAGCGTTGATGTGTTTGATTGCGAAGCCGTGGACAACGTTGAGGAGTTGAGACAAAGAATCAAGGACCTGAAGTCGGAAGTGGCAAAGTACCAAATGCTGCTGATCCAGTTTGATCTGGCTGAACAGCTTTCTCCCAGTATTCTTCTGGGTCAGAACGATGGGAAGGGTCCCTCTCCTGCAGGGTCTAAAGGAAGCAGTCCTGAATTACCAGACTATTCCAACATATTGCAGCCGAAGGACTGCGTTGAGGTTCCTGCAGCTCCTGGGTCTGGACCCTCAACTGAACTGCACAAACTCAAAAAGTTGTTGTCGGAAAACGAGGCAGAGCTTGAGAAAGAGCAGATGGCCAACATGCGGCTGCTGGATGAGGTCTACCGCCTGCACAACAAGCTGAAAAGTGTGTCCCAGGCTGAGTAAGTAGCAGCCACCCCACTTTGGGGAAAGGGTTGGGAAGGACGATATGGCTGCCTTGCTCCTCCTTGGGAGTCTCGCTAGGAGGCCAAGTTGGCCTCAGTTGGATGCAAAAGTGCCCAGTGCCCGCCTTGATTTCTCTCAGGAGGGCTTTGATCCTGTAGCACTGCAAGGGAAGACATATGTAGACAGTTCATAGATAAATAAGCAAGACATTTGCAAACAAGCATATCAAACTAACAGGCTGGGGGGCCACAGGTGTGTGTGTGTGTGTGGATGGCTGCGCCCTTAATCATGGTGGGGTAAGAGCACTCAACTAGAATCTAAAGGGGTCATCCAGTGAAACTCTTGCAGGAAATTTTGGACACCAGTGGAAGCGTTAACATCCTACCCGAGAGAGCCAACGATGGCATTTGGGAACTCAGCATCTGGCAACACTCACCCACTGGACTAGCCTTAAAGCAGAATTAGATGTACCTCATTTGCATTCGATTTCAGAAACAACGGGGCAGCCTGTGGGCCTAGAGATGCAACACTCCAACATTAATGGGAGAACCTGACCGCCTGCACTTTTCTCCTGGGCCCCACTTTTCTTTGTGGGTGATTGACAGCTGTAGCCCAGCTTTTGGGGTGGCCCCAGCTGGTTGTGGTTGAGAGTGCCTGCGAAAAAACATGGACATAATAGAAGAATTGCTTCTAATTTTCAGATGGTTGGCTGGGGCATCTCTTGTGCCAGTGTCAAAACTCAGAAGCTCTGTTGCCCTGGCTGCATTTTGGGGAGGGGGAGAGGACAGTAGTTACCAACAATCTAGCCATCCAATTTATTCCCCTGTTAGGCCTTTTTTTGGCGTGCAGCATCTTTCAGTTGGGGAAGATCAGAATTTTATTAGCACTTGTCACAGCACAAGATATGAGGGGGAAAAGAACACAGCCCCCTGTTTCTGTAAATGAAGTACAGAAATGTACGAAAGAGGTAAGGGAATGGAAAATCCTGAACCACAGCATGAAACCTTTCTCAATTTATTTCTATGTTAAAGCACATTTGGTTAGGTTCATGTTAGCCAAGCTGATCTGAGAAGTGAAAATGGGTTTGGAAACACAAAGATTGTCTTCCATAACAGGTGTTGAGCTCCTGAGCATTCTGTCTCTGAACAATCAATACAGGAAGAAAAGGGTATCCAATGATGGTGTGATCAATTGAAGGATTTATTTATTCTTTTAGTCTAGTTTTGCAGAGCACTAAAACAACCCCTGGTAATTCTGGAAGGGGTGAAATCTGAATTTTGTTTTCCCCGTCAAGCAACTGCAGGTAACGTTGGAAGGGGTGGTTTAGAAAGCTTGGCTGGAGCTGCAGCTTCTGTTTTGCAGGCAAGATTTCTCGACCTGCCCGTCAGCTCTCGAACAGTCCTGCCAGCGCCAGAAAATCCACGAGAGCCATAGCATTTGTGCCACCTACCGACAACACCTGTCCAATCTGATCAGAGCTTTTGAGGAGCTCCTGCGGGACAGCGAAGTGGATTATTACGTAGCCGAGAGCTTTCGGGAACAGCTCAACCAGAGCGCCCAGCTGTTTGAGAGGCTGGAGCACCAGTGTCTCTATGGTGGGTAGCTCTGTCATCTTGATTATATGCCAGCGTAGATCTCCTGGTCTTCCAGAAGGAGCTTTGCTGATGGTGGTGTCCGTCCCCTGAGATGGTGCTGTGATTTCCTCTCCAAGCTTCACCCCAACCCATCATGACCTTTTGCTGTTCCTTCCTTCCTGTTTCCATCTCCTGTCTTGAAAGAGAAATTTCTGAAAGGAGGAAAAGGCCGGTGGTCAACTTACACCTCTGCTCCCAAACCTGTGCATAATGCCAGTTATCTTCTTCCTTTAAGTCCCATATTCTTCCTGTGTTTCGGTCCTTGGCCTCACCCTTTTTCCTTGTTTGGTGGACATCTCTTCCACGGTTGCAGCAGGGCAACACAAACTTCAGGTGAAAGATGTTCATGCCAGACATGCAGGGATAGAACAAGGGTGGTGGTGGGGGAGCCTACACATCACTCGTAGCCTACAAGCCCTGCTGTTATTGTGGCCCTTGAGCCCCCCCTCCCATGGTTGCAATTTGGCCATCAGTTATGTTGTTATAGAAAGGAAGATTGAGGAAGGAATGCCTGAAGCTAACAAAGAGGTTAGTAAAATCTCTCAAAATGCAGACAGAGCCTAAATAGTCTGGTCCTGGAGCCTGGGGTGATGCTGTGACCCTGGAGCTCTTGGCTCCCCAAAAAAGCTGTTTAAAGAAAAGACTCCCAGCCCTGGCTGCAGAAAGATTTCCCAGTTCAGCAAGCTGGTCTAATGTCAGTTCTGTTGTGGATCCCAAGAAGTTTTCATCTGAGAGACAATATGATGGGTGTCAAGTCCACAATGTCCAAAACCCAATTCAGAAGCATTCTCACACAACCAGGCTTGGTTCAGAAAAATACTTCTTTATTACGTGGTACATGTAGCTTGTAAACAGAACATTGCTAAAACTAAAGCCTTGGGTAAACTTCCCTCTATTTATCCCCCCTCCCCTTATTGGCTGGCCTCTCAATTCTTCTCCACCTGGTGGTGACCTCTTTCCTTCCTCCCCCTCCTTCCTGGCTCTTTGGCCCCCAGCTGCCTTGCCAGCAATCAAGCCAGTCTAAATTGCCCATATATGGTTAAGCTCCTTCCCACCTCCTGTTACTACTCCTATTACAACCTTTAACAGCAACCCCCCCCCCCCTGCTTTAGTTGCAATTGGCAGAAACAAATCAATCTAACTCCCATCAAATGCAGTACAATGTAGAACAACAATAGTTGGGTGATGCAGGTTCTGACAATGGGTTGCATGGAGTATCCAGCTCTCAAAAGACCAAGCATCTTCAATGATTGTCCACCCTTCTTTGGTTATTGTTTCTGTTTTTGCATTGGAAATCAGTCTCCCTAGCGAATCAACATTAAAATGCCTTTCTGTTCAAATCAGCAGATGGTATCATATATACTAATGAAGTTGCTGACAACTGAGACAATTCAATATATCTTAGCACAACAGGGTTGCGCTGAATCACAAGTTAAAAATAAAAATCAGGTCTGGAGTTGAATGTTGGATGAGACAACCATGTCCACCGGTTGGTGAATGGCTACTAGTGGGGGCACTTTGGCCTTTCCTGTGCTTTTCCATCTGTCTCCGACGTTTCTCTTAACCCTATTTTTGTTTCAAGCAAGGAGGTGATTTTACAGAAGCAATTTCAGGAGCCCAGTTCTTGGTGGTGATGCTCCCCGGGTTGGATTCTCTTGGTAAATTCCTTGGCAGACTGCTCGATTTTTCTTGCTTGCTAATGATTATTATTTTTTCTTCCCTGCTTTTTTAGGAGAGTCCATAGATGACGAAATGACAAAGCTTTGCAACCTTGCACAGAGGTAGGTGCTAGAATTGCTTTCAGTCACATTTCCTTCCATCAGGACCCTGCCCGATTTTTAAACGTTGGGATAGAATGGCACAGCAAGCACATATCAAGCCGAGCGCTCAGACTGTGTTGTAATGTTACCATTCCCTTGGACATTTTGTTGAGATCTGCCAACAAAATTACCCATACGCAACTGCTACAGTGCCATTTATTTTCCTTTTGGGGAGGGTTTGGTCCTGTCCTTGTTCAGGGCACCCCTTCTCTTGCTGGTGCCTCACCATAAAGCAACTTTCCCTGGCAATCTGTGGAACGTCCAGTAAAATATTTAAACCTTCCCCATTTTCTTTTCCTGTAGTTTGTCTGACTTCGAGATACCCCAACAGCTGTCCTCTTTAGAACTGCCTGCTCACAGAAAAGAAGAGGCAGAGAGCGGAAAAGGGAAACCAACTGTCACCCCAACCAAGTTTCCCCCAGGTAGACATCCATCTGTCAGGCCAATGCTCAGCAGTGCTGCAGAAGTGACAGCTTCACGTTGTCAGCAGCCTGAACTTCGTAGTAAAACTTTGGAATTTTTGGCCTTCAGATAACAGGGATATAAGGAGGTTTCAAAAGGGACTGGATGAATTCATGGAGGATTGGGCATATTGATAGTGATTAGTCCTGATCCCTGTATATTATCTCCTCCAGTCTCAGGTAAAATGCTATTAATATCATCTACTGGATGAGGTGACCACTCTTAGGGTATATTTGAAAGTTTCCTGGATGCATCTGAGTGCTGCAGAATGTTAGATTAATCATGTCCTTGGCCTGATCCAGCTTCTTCTTAGGTTCTTACATGGTCTCCAAAAGCTGTTTCAGCTTTGCTTTGACTCTTGAAGGCTCAAAAATACACTAAATATTCCACCCAGTAGTTTTATCTCCCATTCTGATACCGTGGATTTCTTTTTAACACACGCCTGCTCTAACAAAATGCCCACAGACTGTGAACCAAATCATTAGCTGGTGATGATTAAATTCTATGGTTTCCAGCTTTATAGAAACCAGTGTAGGGTTTCCTACACTGCATAATTGATGGAGGATTGACCTAGAAATGCACACCCTGTGCAATTGATGCCTTCAGGTTGGAATCTGGAAGCTCAGGTGAAAACAGGGCAGCACTGAGAAACATTAAGCGAAAGCCACAGAGGTTTGGAAGTTTTGGGGGTAGGTGGGTAGAACAGGCCAGGCTGCGGAATGAAGCGAATGTAGGGCTGAGCAATTCCTGAGCGATGCAGAAATGCAGAGCAGATGGAGGACAATCCGTTGCTCCACACACTGCACCTTCAAAGGTACTTGAGCACAACCGGGCAGAACAACAGACATCCTTGGTGCTTCATTTTAGGTGACGTGTGAATCCAATAATTCCACCAATCTCCTGGTGGAATTATTCTTTTACATAGGGTCAACTGAAGGCACAGCATACTGCAAAGTAATGTGACTGAAAGAGGAAGAGTCCCTTTGGACACTAGATTTCTGAATTTGCCAGCCAGCCTGGCTGGGAATACTAGGGATCGGAGACCAATACTTTTGGAGGGTGGCAGTCTGGGGTGGCTGGGAACGAGTCTGCATTTCAAGGTTAGATCTTGGACTGAAGAAGAGAGGAGGAGGAGGTGGGACAGGGATGCAGAAAGGATGCCAAAGATAAGGGTTTCATGGGATGAACTGGATTATTATGGTCTGTGCAGGTTTGCTTTAGTTACTGATGAGAATCTGGAGAAAAGATTGAAAGGTTTTTCTTAGACAGTTGTGCCTACCTGTCGAATTGATTTATTTTAGATGATTTTGGGGGGGGGGGGTACTCCAGAATTTGGGAGTTAAGTAAGTAGCTAAGCTGGGAAACAGACTTATTTTTGTCACATTGAGCTCCCTCTCTAGAAGAATTTTAATAGCAACTATTACTGATCAGCTTCAACTGCCTTTCATCCTTTCTACAGTCATCTCGCTCTGTCTTTTAACCCAGCTTTGTTTACTTTCTTTCTTGGTTTTATATGCCACTTCAGTCCAAAGTCTCTAAGTGGCTACAGCTTTTCTAGATAGCTGCACTCCAACAAGGCTTCAGGCAGTTTTCTCCCCCCTCCACACCTCCTGGCATCCCTCCTCAGTAGCTGGTGCTTTATAAGCCAGGTCCTTCTGAAAGGAGATGGCCTCAAAGAAAGGAACTGCTTCAGCATAAGACTTTTTAGGTGGCCAAGATGAAGTTGGGTCTCTGCATGAAGCATTTAAGGGACATCAGGGTTGTCCCACGTGGCCTGGGGCTGATAGTACTGTTTTTGAAGGGCCAGCACTGCCATAGAGGATCTGCAGCACCCTTAAGTTGTCATGCTCCCCCCTCCCCCCCAACCTAAGCTGATCTATCCAATCTCTGGAACTTCTTCAGAGCTGTTGATGGAGCATCTCCAGGAAATACGCTTGCTGAGGCATCGGCTAGAAGAATCCATTAAAACCAATGACCATCTGAGAAAACAGCTTGAGCAACAGGTCTTGGATCCTGTCCCAAACCCAGGTAAAATATAGAAGTCCCCAGAGGCAGGTGGCATCTCCTCCAGCAACAGGGTGCTCCTCACAGATGCTGGTTTTACATTTTTAGTGCTCCCCTCCCATACAAATCATCCAGAGGACACCAGATTTAGAAAAGCGGATCTAAACACGTTCATTGTTGCCAGCCAAGCAGTTGTGAAGATTGTCCATGTTCTCTTCTGCCCCTTCTGGCAAAGTGCATTTTGAGAGTCCTGTTTCCAGCCTTTCTTTCTTCATCACAGCTTAACTGGTTTACTGCCACCTTTCCTGCTCCGGCAAACATGGATGCAAGCCCCCTTCGTACTCTTGTTTTAATCCTGCTCGTTTTGAGTTGCAGCTTTCTTGAATCAATTGGCCCTCCATTTGGGGGGTTTCAGGCTGATACTGTGTAGATATGGTAGCCCATTCCTGGTGTCATGATGGTAAAGCATATATCAGCATCCCTGATTTGGGTTGTAAAGTAGTTCCCTGCAGCTGGAAAGGAAGACTGTTCTCACCAAAGGATTACATCTTCAGTATCTCCAGCACCATTAAGGCTTCATCAGGTTTTGGTGAAAGGATGCCCATTAATGCAGGAAATAGACATCAGTTCCACACGCCCAGATCCATCTTTCTGCTACTTTAGCAAATGTATCACCTCCTGATGGAAATAGAAAACGGAGAGGAAAAAGGACAGAACTTTTGCTAGTGATGGGTGGGGGCTCTTCCCAGTTCTTTGCCATTCTGGACAGTAGGGCCATTTCTGCACGATTGAGGCTCCTGTGCCTCTCTGTAAGCTAAAAAGCAGAACGTGGGTGAGAATTGGATCAAGATCCCAGAAACACATGGGGCTCAAGTTCTCTTCTGTCCCCATCATTCGGTTTTGGTTGGTTTAGTTCCCCTGCAATGGAGAAGGGAGGACCACTTGAGGCTTGGCTTCTGTCCCTCTTGAGTTCCCATATCAAGGAGGGTTGCATCCTGAAAGAGGGGAGAGATTTTTTAGATCTCTATACTGAACTGCGATGCAGATGGCATGGCACGGAGCCAGCTTTCCTGGGTTTGTGTTTTGGCTGGAGCAGCTCCCCCATCTAAAATAGTCGATTTTGGTTTGGCTCTGCTGAAATTGCCATTGTCATCTTGCAGAAGTGGCCCCAGCATAGCCCCATCCCAGGGCCCTCTCCCCTGCCAAGCTGATTGCCCGGCTTCTGTTGAGGCAGCTGTAATCCTGTGTCAGCAGAGAGACCCAATGCCAGCCACCAAGTGTGAAAATGACCTCCTCCTCCTTTTTTCTTTTAAAAAACGGCAATTTACTGGGGTGTTGAAAATGACAGCAAAGCTGTCTGTTCTCAGTCTCTGGTTGGCAGCCCAGGATAAGCGTAGCAGCGTCGTCCCCCGCTGCCATTATCAGCAAAGGATAATATGCAGTTTGGCTGGTATTAACCCGGGATCCAAAGTGAGTTTGGGATGACTTGCTCAGAGTCCAGCTGGATTCCCTTTTGCGCCGTATGGTATGATAACCTTCAGAAAATATAGGGGATAAATAGCTTTTGCAGCAGGTCTATATTTTTCCCTCCCTGCTTTGTTTAAATTGCTCTTGTCTGGGAAAGTTTAATCTTTACTGACCCAGAGATAGCTCCTAAATCATTTTTATGTATATATTTATAGACATAGCAAATGTTTGTATCCGTGGCTCAGAGCAACATAATTCCCTGACTTCTGAAATTCATTTCCTGAGGAAGCAGAACCAGGTTTTGAATGCAATGCTGGCGAAAGGATCCCAAGGTGAGAGAAGGCACGCGCTGTCGAAGGGGAAGGGCAAAAGTGGAGAGAGGCCTGATCTTTCTTAAGTTGGAAGCCATAAAGGCAATATTTTTGTTCCATGTCTGATGTTGTCTTCCAAAGAGGATGCTTTATCAGTGCCCATTTGGGGTCTAGCCAAAGAAATGATTGGCAAGAAGATGCATGGTTCAGAGGCATTTGATTTCACGGCGATTCTCATGTTTTGCAACATTTTGTGTCAGTAAAGCAGGGCAGACTGACAGTCAACTGTTGCATACCCGAGGCTGGCAATGGCTTGATCCATCTAAATCTGAGTTCTAGGAGGGCAAGAAACTTTTTTCTGCTCATAACCCTCCAAGCTATTGCAGGGGTTACATTTTTATTCTTTTATGCAAGATGTCTTTTAGCAGCACTACCCCCCAAAATTGGAAATGCTAAAATCCTAAACAACAGATGAGCTCCCTGTTTGTTTGCTGGAGGGAGGGTATTTCTGTGTCTCACATCTGAAAACAAATCTTCAATCCCTAGAGCAGTATTGCCCTCTAGTTATGGAATACCTTGTCCCTTACAGTAAGGGTAGTCCCACCTTGCTTGCATTTTGCAAAGCAGTGGGGACCATCCCATCCAATGGACTTTCAAGGTAGGTGGCCACCCTGGATTGCATTTGCTATTTCATCATGTGTACGTCCACATTTTGTTTTAATTACCTTGAATCATGAGAGGTAGGGTGGTATGGAAATGGTGCAAGGAATAAAGGAAAATGACTAAAGCGAAGTATGGATATTCAGAAGGACTTGGGATTCCTCTTGCAGAGAAGCAAAAGGAGAATGAAACGCTGCGAGAATCCCTGTCTCAGAAGCACCTGGCCATTGAGTGCCTTCAGAAGGACTATGAGGATCTCAAGAAGGAAAACGAGAAGCTGCAGGAACAAATGGGAAAATGCAAGCTCGAAAATGAGGGTCTGACCCACGAAATTTACAACGTCAGGAACGAACTGAACAGGTCATTCTGGCATAGCTTAAATCCATAATAGAAAAACCCTAGAGAACTCCTCTGTTGCAGAATGGGGAGGGTGAACCTGTCATGTCCCAGACTTTACTGAACAAAAACTCCCAACGTCCTTCCTCATTGGCTCTGCTGAGAGGGCATTTGGACAGCCACAGATTCTTCCCCCATGGGGTTGAATTTTGCACTCCTCAAGCATGAGAACTAGAGTTAGGATGCAACTGGTGCTGTGGACCTGTCCAGGCTTGAAGGCCATACTAGATGAATAACCCCAGCGTCCATTTCTTTTATGGAAAATCAGGTTTCAGGGGGAAAGGTTTGAATGGGACTTCTCACGATAACGAGGATGGCGTTAGCACAGTCAGGTCACCACTTGCGATGCTGAATTCTAAACCCATGTTGACCAGTTCGCTTGGGATGTCACAGGTTGCAGATGGAGCTGGCCACCACACAGCATCAGCTGTCAGAGAGTGACAAATTGTTGTGCTCATTGAGAGTGGAACTCAAGGTGTACGAAAAGTTAGATGAAGCGCTCCGGAATGAAAAAGGTAAAGGAACAGATACAAATCGAAGATGATTAAGTTCATCTTCAGTGGGTTAATTCAGAAGGCTATTAGAGTATAGGAGCTTCTTTAAAGTGCGTGACCATCCCTGATGGCTTCATTCAGCAGAAATGAGGCAGACAATTTCTGGCATGCTGATGTTTTAATGAGCCCTCTTTCTCCATCCTTTGGTTCATATTTGGTTCATGTCAAGCATGGGCGCTCCTATCAATATAGAAGAGCCCATTGAGGAGGGCAAGAGCTCATGGGGAATAGCCACATTGTTATGGAAGGCCAGATTGCAAGCAGAAGTAGAGATATCTCTCTCCCCCCCCCCCCCCCTTGGTGAGTTTCATGGAGGAGCAGGGGACAGGATCTGGATTTTCCCCAGCCAGAAGAAGCCTGTTCTATTAGAGAACTCTCCAGAGTTTTTGGAGGAGGAGAAAAGGGATGACTCAACCTCATGTGAAACCATTACCCTGAGCTCTACAAATTTTAATACACTGTGTGTCTCTCCACATTCTGCAATCTCTGGTGAGATTTTGCTAGCTTTTGAAAATTTGCAAGATTTTTTTTTTTAACGAGGTAGGGCATTGGAGGGCATGGTGGTGGCCTCTGCCATAAAATTTGCTCTTTGCCAGGTTCAGAGAATTTGAGTTCCTTGATTTCAGTGATAAGAGGATGGCCAAGTTTCCAGAAGGAAGCTGCCTTTATTTTTAGCCTCTGTTCGCACACTCCCTTTCAGTGTCTCCTAATTAGGACATTTTCTTATAGTTATTTAATCTCGTGCTGGATTCCCTTCTCTTCTCACCGCACTTTCAAACGTCCTTCAGAATTTATAAATCATCTTCACTCCAGTCCTTTAATAATACGTAATTTTGCTTTAGGTATGCAACATTAGCTTTTATAGTCAAAGTGAAAAATAATTTTTGGCTCTTATTAAATCTTTGGAGAGTGGAAGCAATTACTAGAGAGGGTTATGCGTGCATACATGTGTGTGCGTGCATTTTTTTTCACCTGTAAAATCATTATCTACCTGCTCTTTGGAGTTGGCTGAGTATCTGGCTTATTCAGCATTCTAATAATAGCTATTTTAATTGTTTATAATAGTAATGATTTTTTTTTCCTTTAAAAAACACACACATACAACTAAAACCCTTTAGAACGCAGCCAGAATGGAGCAGATGAATGTTGGAAAGATCAGAATCTGCCCCTTGACTTGGGTGAACTATTGACCGAAATACAGAGCTTGAGAATGCAGCTTGAGCAAAGCATCAAGGCAAACCAGATGTTGCGCGAAAAAGTAGAAGAACAGCTGCACAAAGGAAAGGTGGAGAAGAGCTGCTTGGGCCCAGCTGTGCAGATCAGCTACCTTTTCAGTCACGAGTCACAACCTCGGAGTGGGATCAATGGTAGGGAGAAGCACTCAGCCGTGCCTGTTTTGGTTTGAAAAGGTCATCTCAACTCAAAGCCACCTCTGAAATGACCACTTCCACGGGCTGGGCAGGTGGTGTTGCCCATAAATCCAGCCTAGAGATCATGGGAGATTTGGGGTGGGTGAGGCTCATGAAGCCTGCTACTATTTGGGCTGGGGCGAATTGTGAAAGGGGGTTTATGCTGTCTCTCACATGCCATTCTAGTTACAGAGGAGTCCGGTAAAGCCTTTGATCAATAGGTGGGAAATCATCCTGTCCTCTTGTAATCTTCTTGCATCTGCTTTTCCCTTTTCCCATCTTCTCTAAGCTCTATTTTGCTCAGGGAAGTTGGTGGAGGAGCTGCCCCCCACCGCCAGGCAGTTCTTGTTTCCCCCAAACATGGACCAAGCCTCTCTTGATTTTGGGAGAATTCAACAGGCACATGCAAGGCGGTTAGATGATTTTGGGGGGCAAGCTTTAGCAGGCTTGAGTTCACATAGCGTTCACTCTGGGCAATTCAGAATTTTGAGAGCTGCTCCTTGGATTGGAATTTTGGGGGGAGATATTTCAGAAACCCCCAACCGTTGCCTAAGAAGCAAAGATGGTGGCAGCAAAGTTCAGCTTGCAGCCTTACAGTAGTAAAGGCAAAACTGTTGAATTCAGGTTTTGCAAACTTTTCCTCACCTGAATAGCTTGTTTAAGGCAAGAGTGTTGGCAGTGTGTTACTTGGGATGATCAATATATACTTTGATCTGTGAATAAATCAGCAGAATATATTTTGTGCCCTAGAGGGACATTCTCCCTACTCCCCCCCCCACACATATTACTGTCAAGTCAAGGGTTCTAACCATTTAAAGCCTAAGGGAAATTAGAAGTATCTGTATGCCATGCAAATCTGCATTGGAACATCTAGTGCCATTGAACATAACATATGCCCCGTAGCTCAGAAGACTAACAGAATAAATATTCCCACTCTGATGGCTGGCTTCATCTCGTACTTTTGACCTTGTTGAGCAGAGCTGAAAAAAATACCTAGATGAATCAAGCCATCTTAAAACAATGCAAAAATAGGCTTGCACATCTCAGAGCCATGGCATGTTGAGTTTACTGCAGAGTTGGATTTTATAATCCAAGTTAGGTTTCCTTGGCAAGAAGAAATGAGAGATTTCTAGCACTGAAGACCAGGTTTTTGGTGCGTGTGTTATAGAATGCATGCTTTTGTGTGTGTGTTTGAAAAGTCAACTTTTGGGGATAGGGCTTTTTTTCCAGCTAATATTGCAAATCAAGATGACCCCAAGCATCCTTGGTGTTTGTTAAAATATTATTAGCTCTTGTGTTTCAGATTTGTTTCCCCCAAACATATTTGTGTACAAAAAGTAGGAGACTTGGGTCTCCCTCTTGGGAAGGGAAGGCTTCAAATCCACAAAGTGACAGGATGACAAATATAACAGAGGGTGAATCTTCCTTGTCATGGGGTTTAATCGCCAGAGGAGTTGGTGGCCAATTGGGAAAGCTCTGTTGATCAGTCCAGGATCTTTGGAATTGATCTCCATTTAATTAACTGATTCCACCACAGGGTTAATAAGGCTGGTTTATCAAAAAAAAAAAAAAAAAAATCACACAACTGGACATTGCCCAGCCAAAGCTGGCATAGAATTGTTAATAAAGTTAGATTTATATGCCACCTTTCCTCCAGACACACAAGGCAGCATATCCAGCACTCTGTCCTCCAATTATATTTCCAGAATACGAAGAATGCTTGAGTGACAGTGACTGCCTTGTGTCTCCAGGTAGCCTCCATGGTTGGTGATGGAACCCAATCCTAGTCCTCCCTCTGCAAGTCCAAATGAGTTTAACTGCTACATGACATTGACTCAGAGATTTCAATAGAAGAGATTGAAGCACTTCCCCCCCCCAAAGAATGCTTAAAAAAAAAAAAAAAGGCGAAGCCAAGTTATTCAATTTTGGCAAAGGATAATTACGTGTTTTCAGACAAATTAAGACATCAGGGATTGCATCCAGCAGTGACCCTCACCTTCTCCCCTCCTTTAGTAGGAATTTAAATTTAGTAGAGTTTAAATTCTCCAGTGCAACAGCATCATCCTTGAGATGCAATAGAAATACAGAAGTTTGTTGCCACTTCACAAAGCAGATCCTTTCTATTTCTTTTAATTTAGAGGAAAAGAAAGATGGTGCAACATGGAGCAAAGGATCACCCTCCAATTTCATATTTATAAACAAAAATACACCAGTCCCGTAGCATCTTTAAAAACTAAAGATAGTTTTTAGGGTCTGTGTTTGGAAGTGGGCTCACCTATTTTCCTTTCTGCTCCATAAAGTTAAAATGAGAGAGAAGAACATCAGGGGTGAATAGAGGAAGGTGCTGGTTAGGAAACACCTTTACCAGCTTGCATTCTAGTAAATAGCTGTTGCAGTTTGACCTGGCAGGGAATGCTCAGCTACATCAATCATTTTGCAAGGGCCCTCACAAGCTCCAGTCACACCCACCAGCTAGGAAAGTTTGCCTATCAATGGCTTCATCAAATGCTACAGGACTGAAATGCTTTGCTTGTAGAGCTAATTCCCAGGAGATCAGGAAATAGAGCACTAGGTGAGCCTTCAGGCTCTGCAATGGATGTGTCCAGGTTGGAATTCAAGGGAAGAAGTAGGCAAGAAGAAATGGGATTGCTAGGAGACCACCTCATCCCAGATCTCCAGGAGCAAAGGGGATGGCTTTCAACTAGCAGAGGAGAAAGAGTGAACATGGATGGGGCAGGGGTTGAACATCTAGGAGCTGGAAAAGTCTCCACTCCCCCATGGGAGAAGGCTATTTGTTGTCACCTGTAGATGTTGCTCAGATGGATGGTAGCTAATCAACATCCTCCCCCATACCTCTGCTACAGAGTTCAGTTTCAGCACCTTGGACAGTTCCTCCCATTGCAACTTGTTGGCGAACAAGACCTGTGAGATTTGCCCCATCCCCAGTCATTGCGTGTGGGCAGACAAAAACGGCCAGCACATTCTTGGCTTGATTGAAGATTACAACTGTCTACAGAAGCAGATCACAGAAGGGCGGAAGCGGTTATCTGAACTAGAGCTTCCTCTGAAAGAGGCAGAAGCTCTGGATTCTGCGGTGACAGTAAGTGCATAGCTGAGAATTTGAAAGGATGGAATTATTATGAAACCACAGATCCCTAGGATGACAGGGTGTAAGGTGGTAGCAGTCCATAAGGTTTTTTCCATAGCAGGGAAGGGCAAGATAAGCTAGTCTTTTTCCAGCAGGTCAGTGGAACCAGGCTAGTATCATCCTTGCCCTGATGTTCATCCTAGGAGGTGGTTCTCCAGACATCTCTGATTCCCCAAGCCAGGGAGCAGTTCCAACAAGGCAGCATCAGTTCTTAGTTGGAGCTGTGTGTTTTTCAGGAAGGAAGAACCATCCTCCAACTTCTCCTCCTTTGAGTGGATGGGTTGTGGTCCCACCATTCAGAATCTTGCAGGCTCTCCTTGGCCATTGGGAAGGTCGTACAACCCAAGAGAACCCTACCTTCCCTTATAGAATGGTCCAGGGTTATTCCATGGCTTCTCCCAGTAAAAGGATGTCCAGCACTGAGGTGGGAAAGGTGAGATAAAAACAGAAGCTGCATTCCTGCTATAAAGTTCATTATTTCATTTGGGCTTAAGCTTCACTGCAGGTGACTCATATCCTTTTGGAAAGTGACATCAAAACCAAAATGTGTCTAGTGACTGTAAGAGGAAACTCTCTCCCCCCCCCAAAACTTCGGCCACGCTCAGTCTCTCCAGCTTACGTTCTCTTGTTGAGTCCCTGCCTATTTTTCACTTTGGCAGTTCCTTTTATTTGCTCCCTCATCTGTCTGCTGAGGAAAACATTTTGCCTTGGCCCCCAATAGTTAGCTCACCATTAAATGGAACAGTTTAAAGGGCCTGCTAAGGGAGAAACATCTATATTGCCAAAATTGATGTCGGGAGTCATTTGACTTTCAAATGGCAAGATGTGTAATGCGAAACAGGGAAGGGAGGGGAGAGAGAGAGAATTTTTCCAAGAGGCACAGTGAGCCTAGTAAATGTAACCCATTATTATCATTATTGATTAGGCTGCATCCTTGCTCCTCCAACACCCCTCCCCATTCTTGAATAATGCATAATTTTGCTGCCTTTTTTAACTGAATAAATTAGTTTTGCCTGACTCACAATATTCACGCTCATCAGCCCAAAACTGAAAATTGTAGCAAATTGGATTTGTGCCATTAATTCAAGTTTTTTTTTTTAAAGAATAAAATCTTTCATCTTTTCTTTCTCCAAATTCTATAGCAGGCTCCTCTGAGCAGCTCGTCTGCCACCTTCAGGGCAGTCCAGCAGAACTTGGAGGAAGCCGCCCGCCTGTTGAACCTCCTGTGGAGAGTCTCCCTGCCAATGAAAGTGGTCCACACTGCTGCTTACTCACTTCAGGTTAGGATCTGTGTGCATAGAAACAAGGGAAGCTTCCGAAGCACCCAAAAAGCTGGAGAGAGGGTGACATGATCAAGGCACACCAAGAAAGCTTATTTCTCCTCCTTGTAGTGTTGCAACTCAGGGTCTTCCCTTGAAGATAACCCCGGGTAATGTTCGGCCAATAGAAGGAAACTTTTCTTGACTCAACCAGTAGTTACAGGACTTGCTGTCATCAGATGGAGTGATGGCTGATTGAAAAGTCTTTCAATGTTGTTCCAATCAGCTGTTACTGCTTCACCAGAGTGCTGGGCAGAACCCCATGGGTAAACCAGTGGTCCTATGGAAGTGGTGGGTTAAAAGCAGACACTCGGCAGCCAGCCATCAGGGATGCTGTACTTCAGAGGTTGGTCCCAAGATCTTCAAAATCCTCCTCCAATTCTAGGGCTTCCAGGTGATAAATTGTTATTAAACTTCTAATCAACCCAGGAGCTGAAGAAATCCAGGTAGCTTACAGGGAACAATAAAATGCGACATCAGAACAGGACAGGGAAGATATAAAACACAGAAAACCGGCTGTCCCTGTGAACACTTAAAATTGCATGAGACTCAATCTGGGGCATGCCTGGATGGATATGGGTTTTATATGGATTGTGTGCAACTGTCAGAATAGAAGACAGCATGTCGTAAATAGCAGCTGCTGAGGAGGAATGGTAGAAGCAGGCAGGTGCCTTTTTAACACGCTTAGGAATTTGAGCGAGCCAGGACACTGAATGATGGAGCAAATGGTCTCTTGGCTGAACCAGACTGAGGGCTGCTCTTTTATCCCCCTCCTTTGGCTACCCAAATGGGAGGTGGGTAGAACAGAGTTGCTTAGGCATTTTAATGCAGGTTGATGCCCCGGGGTGCAGAGAATGGGAAGCAAGCAGCCGGGGAACGTTCCAGGCCCGCAAGGAGAGGGGTGTCTTCTCCTCTGCAGCCATAGTTGCCTCTGGTCCAGCATCAGGAAGCTCGCCCCAGTCATTTGGCGAAGGAAAGCTAATCCTCCTCCTTGCATTGCAGGACGAAAGCCTGAAGTCTGAGCTCTGCAGGCTCCGTCGGAAACTGGCCGAACAGGAGAAGCAGTTGCACAGCACAGCCAAGTGCTTGTACTCCACCAACCGACTAAAAGAAAACATGGAGAGGGTCATCATAGATCAGTGTGAGTGGGGGGCTTCCGTTCTTCCCTGCTTTTTGCCCTGCTTTTGGGCTTCCCTGAGAGCTGCTCATTGGCCAGCCCCCGGTCTGCCCCAGTGCTGTCCCCCTTCTTTTCTTCTTGAACCCCAGCTTCATTTGCAGCTCCAAGGGGCAAGCTAGAGTTCAGCTGGGAAACTGACTTGCTGCATCATTGACTCAAACTCTACTTTTGCAATGCTTGACTCAAAATTGGGAGAGTTCCCAAGATCCCTGTGAAGTCTCAACAACCTTGAGCAGAGATCCTAAAGCCCCCTCCCTCCAAGTTGTCATCAAGCTGGAGCTTTTAGGCTGTGGTTACACAGGAGATCTCACCTAACCTGCTTTTGGAATTAACCCTTTTCTGGAGTCACACACACCAAATAAACATGCCAAATGGGTCAATGTCACCTAACACACTAAACGCAAGGTTAACCGTAATGAAGTCTGCATGTGGCGTGAATGCAGCTGCTTTACCTAACTGACATGGCGAAGGGTCAGGCCCCTAGGGAGCGAAGGGGAGACTGTTAATTACAGGGGGTAGCATTCATCAGTACAGTATTAATGGCATTTAACTTAATTGCAAATTAAATCCTAATTTAGTTTCTCTCCTGGCCCTATCTGCTTCTTCAAGCGCAGCCCTTGGCAAATTATTCCTGGGCTAAGTGCAGCCCGCAGCTTAGAAACAAGTTTGGGATATCTGTGGCTTCAGGTCCTTAGCTTGGGTGCCCAGGTGACCCAGAGACCTCTTGAACTGGCACGAACTGATGCACCCACTTTGCTGTGCCTCCTACAGAGCAAAAGCTTTGACCCCCCCCCAATCTAACCCCCTTCCTCTTTTTAACCACATGCCCTAAGAAAGCCCCCCCAACTGCAGCACAGAGGGCTGCCTCCAGAATTGCCCAAGACAAAATCCCCCCCCAATATCAATTGCCTTGAGTTATTGAAGCTGAACCTCTGTTTTCATTAGCATTTGATGGAAGATAAAAGGGGCGTGTGCGCGCCCTTATAGGTAGAGGTAAATAGGTGCATATGTAACTTGGTAAGTAAATGCATACTTAAATACACCATGTGTATCTTCCGATATGGTGGGAGCAGAGATGTGTCTGTGTGCAAGCATGTGTGTGCAGAAGAGCCCCCTTTTTAAAAAGAACCCATGGTACACAGCTCTCTGAGGAAGACACCACCACCACCACCACCACCACCACCACCACCACCACCACCACCACCACCTTTCTGTTGCTTGCTACTTTTTGACGAAGGGGCTGGGTAGCTGGGAACCGACCAGTGGGGCCGGTCCTGGTACATGCAAAGGAGTAATTAATCTAGCCTTGAAAATGCCAGATTTGCTTCCTCCCCAAAAGGGACAGCAAGCAGGCCCACAGAAATGCCACACGTTCTTCGTGCCACCTTGGCGCTTTGGTGTGGGATTATTGCAGTCAAAACCCTCGCAAATATACATTTTTAAAAGGTTAACGTGCAGCCGTTGCAAGAGGATCATCATCATTTATAGCTCGGCCCCTCCCCGGTGCTGCTGCCAAGAACTTCTTAACAAATGAGTCAGCCCTGATGTCCCTGCTTAATTTTGTCCCCAGGCTGGGGCTGGGGGATTCCCCTAAAAAGGTGCTGTGTGTTCTTGTTTTGCATACCCATTTAGCAGTTTGGAGAGAGGGGAGGTAAAGCAATGTTATTTAGAGCGGCCTTCCCCAATCTAGCATCCTCCAGGGAGCCTGGATCCTATCTCACCATCCCCAGTCATTTTGGGGGGGGGGGGGTGGCCCCAGGCTGGGCATAACGGACATAGAGTCCAAACCCCTCTTGAGATGTGTCCAGTTGTGCATTTGGGGCATGCCTGTTGGTGCCTCTGGAGCATTTTTGGGAGGCTTAGCTTCCAAGCAATGTTTTTCTTACCAAAGGCCATTACTGCTGCTAGAAGCCTTGGGGAAATGTGTGCTCTCAAGCCCAACCAACTCTCTTTCCCTTTGCAGTGGCATTAACGCATGATGTTTTAAAAAAAGCCAGAGGAAATCTTGAAGTAAGTAGAAATACTCTTCCCCCACCCCTCATTTCCTTTAACCGGGCCTCATTTTGACTTTCTTCCTGCCAGTTCATTTTCTACAAGCCATGTGGCCTTGTTAATCATCCATCTTGCCAGAAAGGGTACTTTGGATCTGGGGAACTGTTGGGCGACTCCCATGTTGGGAAGATGCTTCAGATCCTCCCTGTTCAACCAAATCCTTGGGCCTCGCTATTCCGGTCCACCATAACAGTGATAGTTGTAAACGGGCTCAGCCTTGCAGGTGTGCGTGCCAGGCATTCCCTTTCCACCTCCTTCTTGGGCAGTCATTCAGCATCGACACAGGGAGGGTCTTTCACCCATAAATCAAATCACCAACTCTGGCAAGAACAGAAAACAGGATGGGTGGGAAGAGGAAGATATTACAGAGTCCCTTGGAGCAGACTTCTAGGTGTTGGTCGGCTCAAAAACCAGCCTGCCAGAAAAATCGAAGCTTAGAAATCTAGCCTATCAGGAAAAAACAATGCTTCTTTTCATATGTTTGCTGCTTTTTGGCACAGGCAGAGTGCATGGTTATCATTTCTGTCCAGGAATTCACTGTTTGGGGTGTGTGGCTGTTTATCGGCAGGTTTCTCAAGTCTGAGATAGGCAGGTTAGTCTTCTCCTGGACGTGCTAGATTTCTGGGCACAGGGCATTTTTGGACATGGTGGCACATCCTGTTGTAGGATCCCCTCTCTTGCCCTCAGAAATCTCACAGCAGGGGAGAGCAGACCCCCCGCTGTAGCAGTGGTAGCACCCATTAATGCAAGCCCTGCTTTATTTCCTAGGTTCAGCCATCTGAAAACAAAATCGTCCCATCCAACCTCATCAAGAAAAGGGTTTAGTGAAGGCTCCAGTTCCCACAATAAAGACCATTTTTCCTTTGCCGAGCTGAGGCTTTCGACTACTTCTTTACATCCAAGGCCTTAACATTTCTTACATTTCCACCCTGTTGCTCCAGCGTTTTTCAACCCAAGGCCTTCAGGATGCCCGGACTGTGACATCTCTCTCCGCCAGCCCCGGGGCTGGTAAACGGGGTACCATTTTCTCTCCAGCTTTCTCTGGCAGAGCCAACCTCAGTGCAGGGATAAGCAACAGGTTGGTTTCGTTCTGTTAAAAATGGCGGTCTTCTATTTGTTAATGGCAGGAATCACAGTGCAGAAGCCGGATCTGCCGTCGGCACACTGAGACAGCAGCAAAGGCCGGGTTCATTTACACAGGCTGAGTTTTTGGAATGTGGGAAACCTGGAAGGGCGTGTGTGCATACATACACACCCATAGAATAAAAGCATTGTGATTATTTGCTCGAAGGTCTTGGCTGAAAACTACCTGAAGCAGCTTGCAGGGTTCTAATCTAGGTCGTCCAAGCCACTTGAGACAACCCCGAGAAATGAAAAGGAAATCGAGATGTTCATTTGCACAGCGATGGCAAGTCGCTGTAACCATCCCCCCCTCCTCGTAATGGCAGAATCTTGCATCTTTCCTTTGAAGCCTGGATGAAGGGGTAGAGCCATTTAAATTGCAAGAATTGGCTGGTTGGTTTCCTCCTGACCACATTTGGGAAGGTCACCTGTTGAACAGGGGGGAAAGGAGAGGTTTAGTTTTGGTGTCCCTTTCAGGTGGAAGCCTCCCTGCTCATTTCACTGGATTGTGGGTAGGGCTTTTCCTCCACTAAACTGCATAGGATATTCTGCTCCCCCTTTCTGGGCCCAGCAACTGCATTCAGATTGCTGCTCCCCATCTCCTCCTTGGACAACATGCAACTTTACAGTTTCCCCATTTGGGTTCCCATGGACTGGAAAAATAGGCATAAGGGTGACAAACTGGAGAGCAGATTCCAGTTGGGCTTTAGATGTTGCCCTTTGTAAAGGCACAGAGCCCCCCCCCCCCCCCCCCCATCTTCCCAGAAAGCACGGTTGAAATTTGGGAGCAATGTCAGGACCCTTCTTTACCTTGTTCAAAGCAGCAGGAACCAAGCAAGGGCAGAAGGTCCAAAAATTCCAGGTCCATCTCCGGTGACCACCTCAACATCGTCACCATGTCCTTGCTAAGCTGTTAAAAAAAAGAAAAGAAAAAGGTAATTAAAAGTGTGATTCCCGTAAAGAAAATTGCCATGTTTTGTTCTGTAACATTCCTTTCAAGCATTCTTGCATCTAAAAAATTCCTGTAGACTATTTGTTCTGTGATACATTTGTTTACTATGGCATCATACTTGTATAATTACTGTTTTATAGATTGCCCTGAACTTCTTTTAAGGTAGGATTTAAAAGAAGTATTTATATGTGTATGTCTCCTGCTGACTGATGGAAAACTGGTGACCAAACTAGATAGACCTTAGTCCTGCTCCACTCTGGTGTTTCTTACCACAAGGTAACTTCCATTCCACAATATTTCTTTTCTGCTATCCTGTCTTCTCCATCCCAGACTGATAACTTCTTTCGTATTAGGGGAAAGTAGCAGTGAAACAGCCCTTAGGAATAGAGCTAGATTAAACTGACCTAGGCAAGAAAATGTCTTATTTTCTTAGACCCCTCCAGTCAATTAGTGCCAGTGGAAATACTAAACAGAATAATCAAAGTGATAATTGGATGTTGGTTAGGTTTTTCAGGCTGCCAAGGAAATGTATAAGACTTTAACTCTGGTTGATTTTCTTTTGATCACAATGGCAGATAGTAATTTCTATGAGAGGAAATGGACAAGCGATTCCAACAGATTTGCTGGTGTCCTTCAAGCTAGATTGGTCCATGGTTCTGGAATTTGCCAGGTTCCTGAAATATATTAGTAGACTTGATCAAGGGATTTACACTTGGCTTGGGAACAAATGCTGTTGGACCACAGGTCCCATCATCTCATCACTGGCCTCACTGGTGGGGGCTGATTTAAATGGGAGCTGTAGGGACATCTGGCAGCTTGTATGTCTCCCATCTGTTTGAGGCTTTGAGCCACAGCACAGAAGTATAAGAACATTGGTGCTTCCGTAAGCATTAGAGCCACTTGATCAGAAGAACCAACTTGTTCATCAAAGAGGTGGATTCTCTCCAGAGACCACTAAGAACTAGCACGATTAGCAGTTCCTGAAAAAATGAAAAATCAGAGCTTCCAGCTGAATAAATCCAGAGTAGGCATTCAAAATTCAGCCCATGAACCAAGGATGAACCCATAGAACCACTCACCTTTCTGGCTTTACTTACATCTGGACCTCTTGATTCCAGCGTTTTTCATTGGTTCATTTTATACGGTACACAGCTAATGGTTTTTTTTTTTCTCCCTAACTTAAGTGTTAAAATGTGTGTGGTGTATGGAAGGATGGTTTATGTTCAAGCTGAGTTGTACGTAGTAAAGTGTGAGACAGGAAATTGATTTCAGAAACAAGATGTTATGATCCAAGTTTCCAGTTCAATAAATGGATCTTTGTTTTCAAAAGTGTGTTTTTGCCTGAAACGACTACTTACCACCTTGAACTTCTTCTGAAAGTCTCTATTTTATTCCTTTATAAACACTTTAAACCACCTCAATCTTAAGATTCTAAAGGTTGAAAAGATGTTTCCTCTAGCTTTGCGAGTCCAACCTTTTTTTTTTGAGGTGTGATTTTCAGCTTTTTGAGTAGTCTGTGGGGTATCTGCATCCCTTAATTTCTAGGATCATGCAGAGAACAGCTGGACAGCTGTGCCCCATTTAGCTTTAAGAATGGCATGACATGGATTATATACTTTTATTCCACCTTCAATTTCCCTAAGAATGCTTATTTAATATTCTTTTCACTAAGGTAGTACTTTGACTCATGTAGTCCTCCAATTTAAAGGTTGGGGGATCAAAGAACTCGCTTGCTAAATTCCAGATGTGAACTTTGAAGGCAACCGAGGTTGAAGTTACCTGTTGTTCAGGGTGTACAAGCCTGGCTTTCTTCATGAGGTTGAAGCCTAATAGATATATTTAATAACCAAGCTGAAGTTTAATTTTAGACCCATGTTAAAATTCTCACTGTCGCCCTGTCTTGCCAAAGACGTCAGGTTAATTTTACTCAGTAGCTAAATTATAGACACTTGGAGCTAATCAAAAATGATATCAATTGCAACTTTCAGAATTAGTTGCACTGATCTCCTTTTTTTTTCAAGGCATTCACAACACCTGAAACATCTGCATTGCTATATATAGCACACCAATCTCTTCCTTTCCATCCTTTATTCATGCCCATCTGTACTTTGTTTGTGTTCCTTTTTGGGAAAGCGGGGGGGGGAGAAGGGAAGGAAAGGCTGAAACATATTTTTCATTTCTGTTCTTTCTACAACTTTTCCAGTCCCCTTGGCCTTTTGCCCCCAATAAAAAGATTCATCAGGTCTACAGTTATTGCAGTATGGCCTGGAGGATGGGCTTTGCAAATTCTCATGTCCTTGGGTCAGCCAGAGTGAGCAAGTAGTTCAGTCTGCATTATCTTAGTTTTGAAAGAGTAAGAAACCAAATTCGTAGGAGAAAACTGCTAATGAACCAAGTCTTTGTAATTGCCCCAGAAATCAGGAAAGCACTTTAAAGAGGGAAAAGTTAGCACGGAGAACTTTTTCTTCCTCCCCAGCAAAATTTTGACCTAATTAATTTAAATAGTGCCTTGGAAATCGCTCCCGCCCCCAGTTAGAGCCCTGGGGGGGAAAGAATTTTCTAAGAAGAGCAATATTTTAATGATTCTAACCTAGAATCATTTGACATTGAGACCAGAAAGGAACAGTTAGGGAATGAAACTAGGTTTGTGATCCAGACTATCGAGATAGAACAAATGATGGGGAGTTTCTTGCCAGCTCTTTTGCCAGATTGTTTTTTAAACCTTGAAATGTAGCACTTGGATTCATCCAAGCTAATGCACAGAATGACACCAGGCCATTTCCTACCAGGATCTATTAATGGTACCTTTAAATCCCAAACAGCCAAGGACTCAGATCCTTAAATAATGCCTTCTTCGTACCAAACCTGCTGGAGCTTTAGCATCAGAGAAGATTCCTCTGAGCAAGTGGGTAAGAGCAGCTGTTCTGCTTTAGATTTTTTTATCCCGCCTTTATTGTTTTTATAAATAATTGAAGGCAGCAAACATACCTCATAGTCCTTCCTCCTATTTTCCCCACAACCACCACCCTGTGAGGCGAGAGTTGAGGGAGAAGGACCAGCTCAAGGTCACCCAGCCAGCTTTCATGCCTAAGGTGGGACTAGAACTCTAGCCTGGAGCCTTGGATTATTTTGGGACTGGCGTTAAAAACTTTGGGATGGACTTTCTGGAGAACTTTTCTTACTTCTCCACTTTCCTTGGGGCCACTATCCTTGCTCCACCCACTCAGATGGGAAATGGCATGGCCCCATCTTCCAGCACCAAAAATGCTGAGCCAGATCAAGTCAAGTTGGATCCAAGATCCAGGTCCTTGACCTTCAAGACTTCTGTAGGTATCTTCTACTGAGCCTTTACTTAGAGCACCTCTCACTAATACCTTCAGCATACAGTCAGGCAATTTCATGCATAGAGTTACCATCTCATAATCTGGATGAGAGCTCTGTGTAAACCATAGCAACCAAACAGTTGGAAATAGATTCTGAGTTGTAATTTGACAAGATTTATTCCATAATGGCTACTGTCCCATTTAAGAGGGCATCCTTGGTGCCTGATAGTATCTCCTGGAGGCAAACTCACCCAGGTGCACATGTTTGCACCCTTCTCTCAAGCTCATTGAAAATCAGCCTTTTAGTAGGCTCCTGTTTAGGGGCAGCTCCCACCCCCTGGATCACATCTGGATTGGGTTTATAAAATAAAAGTATAGCAGTGGGTTAACCCAGGTTCAGTTGAATTCACACAGGAATCTCTAATCATGAGGCTGGTGTGCAAATGCAAAATGCCAGTCACCTGCTTCCCTTCCATATCTGATGCAACCATTACTTAAAGGGGAGGGAGAATTATATTGCTGAATATATTTGGAATGGTTCTAAAGCACACAATGCTGGGAAAATTTGGTAAGTTGCCCACTTAGGCCTCTATTTCACCTGCTTATCTCAATAGCTCAAGCAATTCTTCCCTTGTTTCTTGAACCCCTGGGTTCCAAATATTGTCAGAACATCTCTCACCCCAACTCTGCTGTTATCTACCTGTATCAATTTTAAGTTGTAACCTGCTTAGAGATAAACCCTTACTATATTTCGCTTGTATAAACACACACACACACCCTGTCTTTGGGGTTAGGCTGTATGGGAGTGATCAGAAAAAATACCACAAAGAAGATATGCCCTTTAACATCTCTACTTGAAAATGCAAATTGCTACCTGAAAAGATTAGGTATTAAAATATCCAACAATTTTACACCCCTGGAAATTAAGCCTGGATCTTTATGATTAATCAAATAACAGCCAACCTGGGGTGGGGGTTGTTGGAAAACACTTCTGATTAGTTGGAAATGAAAACATTGCACAAATATTCATGTTTCCAACATATTCACGGTTGACTTAAAAGGCATAGCAGGCACACGTATTTCTGAATGCCCACTTCTGTGGTAGCACTGAATGACAAGACCAATAAAAAATGCTGATCAAAGGTGGACCGCATTGGTGAAGAGAGAGGAGAACATCATAGACAGAGAGGTGAGCTGATAAGCACATACTACAACCAAAAGCAAACACCAAAAGGGGTGGAGAACCTGCAGAAGTTGATTCTCTGAGTCCTTCCAGCATTCAAGGACAAGGTTTTGAAAACCAATACAGACTCTTTGGAGCTTAAGCAGTCCAGACCACAAACCCAAAATAACATTCAAAGTAAAATGCCTTACCTAGAGGTATGGAAACAGCACATTGAGGCTTGTTCTCCTGTTCTCCAACTCACTGGATAAGCCTTCCAACCTCAGGCGGGGGCATTGAAGGTCCTTCCTTGTGTGGTCTGACTCCGTCTTCTTCCTGACTTCCCAGCCTGAGAAACCAGCTTTCGTCTGTGCCTGGCCAGTAAACTGAATCAAAGCCAAGCAGTAAAGAAGGGTGGGGGAGCAATTATAAAGACCTGATAAGGGTAATCCAGCTTCTACATTCTTTCTTTGTTGAACTTCAGCATCCACCATCTCTTTCAGCCTCCTCCTTCTCCAACTCCCCACACCTGCTCCTTCCTCAGAGCAGCTTTTATAGTTAGCAGGCCCTGGATCTGCAAACACTCATTCACTGCTGATGTGGCTTACTCACGAGGATGCTGGAAGGGTTTCCCTCCCCCACAAGTTCTTTATTGTTGGCAGCTCCATGCTCTCATCCATGAAACCATCAGGAGTGAAGCTCAACTCACCCTTTCCTACCCTATATAATTTATGTGCTCCTCTTGAAGGCCCTGGCACTGAAACCCATCCATTGACACTCATAGAAGCATCCAACGTTGGAGAATTAGGATGTTTCCAGAGGTGCCACTGGAAGCTATTTTCAGTGGCCTTGTTTGAAGCAGGGTACCAGTGGGACCTGTCACTCACATACCTTTCATTCACATCACCTTCAGCCTGAGAAAGCTCCCATGGGGGTCCTCGGGAGCGTTTCGCTCACAGGATCTGCAGCGCGAGAACATTTCCATAGGTGCCCATGAGAGCTTTCTGCTAGCATGATTACTGGCATTAGAAAGGTATCTTTAGATAGATGGGGAACCTTCTTAATGCTGGTAATAACGCTAATGAGAAAGCTTCCCTTGGCCTCTCCAGAAGCATGCAGGGATTACGGCTTTTAGTGGGGTGAGGCTGTAGTGGAGCACAATTACACTTGGCTAGGAAACCCATCTCCCAACAGATACTGGTAATTCCTGGGCTTAACGTGAATGCTTAAAAAAAAAATCAAAAGACTCCAGAAATAATACATGGAATAGGTTGATGGAGGTAGCGTCAAGTGGCCTGGATCTTTGAAAGCATCCCTCACCGGTTCTTCAGAACGATTTGGATCGCACTCAACAACTATTCCAAAGTGCCCTGGGCTGAAGCAAAAGCATTCTTTCTATCTTTTCATGTAAAAAGTCACACAATTGCTGGTAATATAAGGAGACGTTCTCTACATTGGACTGATTTGGCTTGGAATGCATCACCCGCATTCCCAGCCCGGCACTCCTAGCCCCTGTATTAGAGGTGCATGCCTTTTGTGGTGTTTTACCTATAGAAAGACGGATGACGGGCAGGACACAAGCATTTTTATTTGAAGTATCCCCTAGGTTCCAGGCTGCGTGTGCACACACCACATAATCCAGATGGCTGTTAGTAGCCTTTTGATTGTTCTTTTTCTTTAGGCTGGAGGTCCTGGAATTGAAACCAGAAGCCACAGAGCTATGGACAGGTGGCTGGTGAGGATGTTCACACGCAGACACCAGAGCCAGCCTTCTGCCTTGCGGCCTTCTTGGCTGGGCAGAGGATCATATCTGCAAATCGGGCTGGACAAGCCAAAATACATTGCTGTTCTAGATAAGCTTGTATCCAGCAAAGCTTTAGGTCACAAGCTGAGCTCTCTGTAATTCCAGGAAGGGAGAGACTTGGCTTCCAACAGGAGGCATTGTCAGTGCAGACACAACAACATCAGAGCCGTGGAATGGCAATCTTTAAATTATATTCCAAAAAAGATGCTTAGAGCTTATATCATTGAATTATAAAGAGATCTGGCAGCTTTATTGATGATGTGGAATCTGGCTGACAGATGCATTTACACCAGATAAGCATTCAAGTAGCTGGCGTAATTGCTTATTAGTCTAGTCGTGAGGCAAAACAGCAGATTGAATGAATAGGGGTGTAGGAATGTACGATTTTGCTGTCTTTTTTTTCCCTCTGGTTTTTCTTTTTTTGGGGGTTGTTCCCCCCCCCCCCCATACTTACCATCTGCTAAGCATCTGGGATTTTCAAAAAAGAAAAGAAAAGGAAAAATCAAAATCTGTCAAACACAGGTGGGAATTCTAGATGATCCACAGGACGACAGAAAGGGAGACGGTCATCATCTCCAGTCCAGCGCTGATGATAATACATAGAAGAGAATGTATTTCAAATAAGTTATGGTCAGATCTGTTGGCATCTCTGGACCTTGTGGCTCATGTCACATCATTGATTAACTGTTGCGTTGTAACCAGATTTGGCTTATTTCTGAAACCTAGCATCTAAGATAACTTCTGGTTGCCACCCAAGAGCACTACAACTTCTGGCTGGGTCCTACCTGAACATACGTAAACATCTGCAGCTTCATCAGCAAGCGTTGGGGTGGAGTGGGGATAGAGCATCTGTTTGACAGTGAAAACAAAAAGTTGGACTGGATATGTCTTTGCTCTGATCTAACTGGGTTGCTAATGTTCTTAAATTTTCAATAGTTAGCCCAATTAAACTGCTGAAAGGATGACAAACAGGCAATTTTCCACCTCGAGCTGGAGAGAAGTCCCCACGGCAGTTTAATTTAACGTTGCTTGAAAACCTTTGCCTGGAGTTTTCTACTCAAAGCTGTAAACAACAACAACTTCCCTATTGCACAGATGTAAGTTGCAATTTTAATGTCGGATGGAGGAGCACCTTCTGGCATTTTCCAGGAGGGCATTCTTTATAAATACACATTTCTGTGAGCAATCATAGCAATTAGTTGCTCATTTGGAGAGGTGTCATGTTTATTAGGAGAAGCTTCTGGTTATTTATTGTATTAAAGATTGGGAAGGGGTTTACAAAAGTGGATCTCACTAATAAAAATACTTGATGATGTTAATTTTGAGCCAGTTGGGAGCACAGAAAACGAAGCTGTGTGTGTACATATGTATATCCCAACGTTTCATATATTGAGTTAATAGGGTGAAGATATCTAGATTTATTCCCTTTAGTTATCATGTTTGGCCTAATTTCCCAGGCAGACATTCTCAGAACCACCTCTTCACGATATGGTGATCCTAGTTTCTAATTCCATGAAAGAAATTGTGCTCCCATCCAGTCCTAGATGCACGTCTCAAAATGCAAGTTGCCCAGTGCTGTAATGTTTGTTAAAGTAGCCCAAATACAATTTCTCATGACTAGATCTCCCTTAATGGGTAAAAACTTTGCAGAGACCTTTTTGTTAAGGACTTGGGTTCTATGTTCTAGGATGCTTCTTGGTGGAACATCAACTGGTGCACTGTTAGACTTGACATGTTCTGTTCTCTTGGGCTTCCTTTAGACCTATTACCTGAAAAAATGCTTGAATAAAACCCAACTTTGGCTCTACTTCTCTTAGTGGTTTGTTAGTGGAGCACCCAAAACAATCTGCTGGCAAAAGAGTTCAGCGTGAAACAAAACCATCTGGGGAAGAATTGCGTCTGGATTCTTACAAGAAGTCATCTCGAAAACAAAACAGTGGATCTATCCGTAAATCACCCAACTGAAGCTATTTAAGTATTGGTAAAGGAATATACAGCAAAGGCTGTATATTCCTTTACCAATTGGTTCCTGTATCTCAGCTGCATGTTTTTATGAGTTGGCAATTTTTTCCTTAAATGGTGGACATACATGCCCAGAATTGTTGTCAAGGGGAATCTCTCACAAGAGGGCAGAGTAACTGCTACTATAAAAGCTCACTGTCTGGTAAGGAAACGGGACAAATTCCACTTCCTTATGAGATTCAAGTCTGATCTTATCTAAAAAGAAAAATCCTCCAGTAGTAAAGACAGAAAGGAAAAGACAATGAAACAGGTGATTTTGAAAGTTCCTCTGTCCCCCATGCTGTTGTGGAAAGAGACAATATGATATGCTTGGTTTTGGAAGCTGGGAGAAACTTAACATTCCCCAAAGTCAGAAGAAGTGACTTCAGCCAGAACGTTGGCTTCAGACTAGCTGATGAGTGAGACTTCTGCTTTCTTGTTATGAGTGTCCTCAAAGCACAAGGTATGTTCACAGAATCCAAGGCTGCTCTCTGGAAGAAGGGAAGGCACTGAAGGTGGGAAGAGAAAGAAGACTCCAAAGTTGGACATGGCCATGCTGAGAAATCATTCCCCCAACGGTTTCTTCTCCCAGTGAAAGAGGGCTTGGATTTTCTGCCTCATTCTCAGGGGGCCTTTCAATTTGGAAAGGGGCATCTTTTTTGAGCTGACTTTTCTCGCTGGAGATGATATCACTACCACTCCCTTCACTTTTTTTCTTTTTTTTAATTGCATGCCTTTTCATTATCCTCAATTTATCAATGAAGCATTAGATGCCTTCTACCTTCTGGTAAAATGATATTGCAGGAGGTGACCTGTTTTATTTGGCTCAATTTATATGCAATAAAAACTTCTGGAGAGGAGGTTCCATGCTGGAGGATTTCTCCTCTCCTGCAGCCTTAGTTATCAGGGCCTGGAGAGAGGAAAGTTCCCAGCATGCACTGCTGTTGAAATCTCCCCATACCTGCATGCTGTTTGCACAGAAGCATAGTTTCATGCCAGTTCCCCACAGCATATTGATTTCTCCTTTTAGCAATTATCTGGTTTTTTTTTTAAAGGTCAAATATTTGCTTTATCTTATAATTCAATTTTGGGGATGTTTCTGGGAATCAGATTAACTCCTTTGTAATATCTTCATTGAAGAAGGAGATTAATTATGCTTACAAGGAACCTAATTTAACTTATCGGACCTCTAATGTTTCAGGGATCAGTAATGCATTTAAATTTAGGCTTAGAAGGGTGATCTGGCTCCATTAGAGTTTAGCCACCATAATGTTTGCCTTAATTTTTATGAATTAGGATGGATTCCGCCCCCCCCCCCTTTCCTCCATACCCTTACAAGTAAAATTAAAATATTCATTACAAAGGCAATAATTACTTTTCTGGAGTTTTAAGAGTACGTTAAACAGAATCATTTATGAAGGGTATAAAAATTCAAAACTCTTTGTATTGGAAAGGTGGGAAGTGGACTTGCTCAAAGTAGTTTCCCAATCAGTGTTTTTCTCTCACACACAAATACATGTATCAATTAAAACTTTGAGAAACACGCACCAATTCTGTTCTGGGGACCAAAGTCAATCTTGTCTGATAGAACACTTGCTGGAGGTAAAACATCCAGGGCAATCTCTGAAAATGAATTGGATGTCAGGGTTTTGCACTGTTGTGGGAAAGGATGCCCAGAAGTTGGAGAAATGCCACCTACCTACAAACATCTGTATGACTCTTGTACAGAAGATGGAGTTGTTCTTTATTATTCCAGAGAGGTAGGACTTAAAGCAATGGATGGAAGTTGCAGAACTCCATGTTGATCAGAGCTGTTAGAAAGGGAAAAGCCTGTCTTAAGAACATCTGGGTGGGCAGATGAGTGTGGGGGTGTGTTATGTTTTAAATTTGTTGGAGTTATTGAAGCAGGGATTGAAGGTCTGCTGATCAAGGATGATGTTGCTACATCCTAGATCCTGCATGGGGTAGGGTGGTGTTTTCCAACTTGAGCAACTTTGGTTGTGCAGATTTCAGGTTCCAGAAGGGTCAGTCATGGGTCATGCTGGCAGTGGAATTCTGGGAGCTGAACTCCACACCTCTGGAAGTAGCTAAGCTTGGGAATCAGTTGAACCAGGCCATCCAGGTGTTTTCCAGTGCATGATCTCATATCTGTCAAATGATGCAGCCTCTCCAAATTCCATCATACATGGTTTTGAGTGTATTTTAGGAATGGCACATGACTGGAGATTGGGTGATGATCACCTTTGGCAGTGGCAATCCAACCCCAATAGCCATTAATAAGCAATGATTCTTGGGAGATGCTGAGCCTGTGATCGCAGCGCTGCACTTTTAATGCATCCTGTGAACAAACCGTACGGTATTGTTGTTGTTTTTTCATTTGGCCTGCTGAGAGGTTTGCCGATTCAGCAGCGAACCAGACGCTTAGCCATCTGCGTGGTTCTCATTAGCTTCCGTTTTGCATCCCTGGCCCTCCTCTTCACAACAATGTCCCGGTTGAAACAGAAGAGGCTGCGCTAGCTGCTGGCGCGCAAGAGCTTCAGGGTAGAAGTTACGAAATCTACAAGTCAGAAGAAGCAGATGGGAACCAACTCCTCTCAGGATCAAATGCTGGTTCTTCAAAAGGCCTAATTAGGACGAATCTGGTCGGCAAGGGGAGCCCTGAAGATTATCGATGCAATTATGCTGGAGTAGCTAAAGAAAGGGCAGCTGATGGACCCTCTGCTCTTGGGCAGATCCGGCAATTAAAAAGGCTTGTAATTTTTGGCACCAACAAATGTAGCGTCCAGCCTGCCTACGGCGCGCCAAGCTCTCCATAGAGAATGGAGCCACAGCATGGAATTGGGAGGGTTAGGGCAAACACTACACTGGATCGCTTTTAAATTTAACAAAAACAGACTACGTTAGTAGGCATGCTCCTATGTATTTGAGAAATTCCTTCTTCTACACTGATGCTGTAGTCCGATAATAAAGTTGGGAGAGGCTGTGGTTTGCTTATGCATCCAGATACATTTGACTTCAACCACCTCAATTTGGATTTTTTCGCATGATGGAGAGTGGGAAACTGACCCACTCTTTATTATAGTTTAGGAATGGGCTTAACACATATTCATTTTCCTGAGTTTTTGACGCACTTTTTGGTGTTTTGGGATGTTGATAATGTGGTAAGTTTAAATTATTATAATGGATATTAGTGATGTTTATAGAGTATATTGTAAGCTGTCCAGTGCTGTTAAGGGCCTGGGCAGTATGTTAACATCCTCCATCAATCAATCAATTAAAATATCTTCCAATAATCACTCATCTGGCCCATGAATCAATTAAATGAAGAATGATGAACTACATCTCTCCATTGCCCTTGGGGGACTGATGAATACATTTTACCTCCTCCCCTTTCTCCAAAGAAAGTAGACATTTTTTTAAAGGAGCTATATGATTGCCCCTCCCCTGTTTCTTTATTGCTAGAATATTTGTTTCCAGCCTGTTGCTTCTGTAGGTTTTATTAGCACTTTTCGATGGAGTAGATTTGCTCTGAAGTGATAAAAAGGTGACTTTAATCAGAAAGCTTTTGTTATCAGGCGGCAACTGGTAGTAAATGCCACCTTGGAAAGGGCTTTACTTCAGTGCCTTTATTACAGTGATTAGTCTAAGACACTGTTAAGATAGCAACAAACCTCAAGCTTAACTGATTAGACTTGGTTAAGAGGGCTTTCTGTATAGTGATGAAAACAGAAACTCTTCGGGCAGGGTTAGATCCCAAGAAAGCAATGATCAGGGGACAGAGTTACAGCAAGGTCCAGAAAAGTTCATAAGAACATAAACCATGCCATGTTGGATAGGACCCCTGGCCCATCTAGTCCAGGATTCTCTTCTCACAGTAGCCCACCAACTGCACCAGGAAACCCTCAAGTCTCCCAGCAGATGGCCTTCAGAGGCAGACCCATGGCCCTCAAGGCTATTGATCCCAGGACTTCCATGAATTGGTCCAACCTTCTTTGGAAGATGCCCAAGTTGGTCACCAACACCGCACCTCACCGTTGTAGATTCCAAAGCTGAATGATGTATTGTATAGAAAAAGATTTCCTTGGTCTGTCCTGCCTCTTCCAAGATCCTCCTCCACATTTCTATGGGGCTTTAATTGGCCATATACATAAAGACTTTACCACAGAGATACATGATACCTCCAGAACCAAAGGTTGATTAAATTTCAGTAAGAATGGCTTCCCTGTATATTACGTGTCAAACAACAAGGCAAACTTAGATAGAGTAGATCTTTTAAGAGGAAAACATTGGATATAAAGATAGTAGAAACAATGTTAATGTTTATAAAGAATTTGATGCCATCATCAGTTGGGCACCATGGGAGGGAATTTAGACCTTAATATTGCTTTTACTGATTTTTATTTTTTGGAATTTCTTTTTTCTTCTTACGTTTTTCTTTTCCTAAGATCATGTGCCTTTATTTTAGATCATGATAAAGAATGGTGATATCAATATAAATATTACAGTTCAGAGTTTTGTAGTGATTCGCAATCATTTCTCAAGATGTGGCAGCAATTTCAGTTTAATATATTCAATTAGTTATGTAATCAATGAAAGAATGAATTCTACGTGTTGGGACAATTGTAAATTCTGTTTATTTACTGCTATTTTATATTCTAGCCACTATGCCTTTTCCCATTTCCTTCTTTTTTCTTGTATATAGTCATTTATTTTATTCTTCAAATGTTTTATAATAAATATATATTAAAATTTTATCTTTTCTGCTTATCGTTTCTACATCAACATAGCTTGGAACTGTATAACCTTTTTTGTATTCAGACAACTAAACTGGGAATGAAAATAGGTGCCCTTCACATTTTTATTCTGCATTGTTGCCGGTCTTAAATGCCTTGTAAAACTGTTTTTTCTAGGCATTGCTCAATCTGTGTAATAAAATACAATAAAATGGTGATGGGGAGGGGGAGGGGGGAGAAACCATAATATAAAATGAATGCAAGAAAAGAGAGGAGAACTTAAAGCACAAGGAGAGGATAAATGGTAGAGATTACAATCAAGGACCAAACGGATTACTGCTTCCCTTCCCGTTTTTATAGGATCCCTGATTGTTTTGACCAAGAGCCAATTTATGTGCTATATGATATAGCTGTCTAAGTAATGTGCAATTAATCTTTGTGGTTTGTTGCAGCTGCTTTTACTAGATTGCTGCAAAAATGGAGAAAGCGTGTGGTGAAATCAAGTCAGCTGGAATGAATGGAGTGTCTCAGGAGAAGAATCTTTTTGTGATCTTGCTCGGTTGTAGCCTCCTCTCCGCAACAGCCTCCTGCTTCTTGCAATAGGCATTTCTCATTTCCTTTATGCCTTCCTTCTAACTCATTGATTTGCTTAATGAGGATCTCACATTCTGCACTTGACCTTTTTAAGCGTTAGCAACTTCCTCTCTCAGATGGTCTCCGATTACAACTTTTGCAAATTGTGGCTGGGGACAGCTTATCTGTCAGATTAGTTAGAAAATATCCACTCCGCTCATTACACACCAGGTCTACGGTTCCTCCACTGAGGAACAGAAGCGAATTTGCCACAAAGTCTTGCGGGATTTATTCTATCATAAACGTATTCTCAGAGGGGGTAAAGACCAAAGAGAACTGGGCTCTAATCTTTGTTCATCCATGAAGTCCCTTGGGTGTCACTCCCAATGGCCCTACTTTTCAGGATTGCTGGTTTTTCAAAAGAATGGAGGAGTGTACAACAGGGATGACATACTGAACTTCCTTGGAGCAAGAGCAGGATATAAACATAATCTAAATACCCGTTGATTTTCAAGCAAAAAATAGTTCAACAAACTTCTTAAAAAGTTGGAGAGAATTGGAGGTGGTAAAAAGGGGTTGAGCTAAGTGGGACCGGCCTGTCACCAATGGAGGTAACGTAGCTTCCTGTGAGAAATTCTGATGGGAAATTCATTCCAGCTCATCAATAATAGTCGATTGGCCTTCAACTCACCACCCAAATATATTTTCCTGAGTAGCCAGGAGACAAGACAAAGTGAGGGGTTAAGCACCTCATTACTCATTACTACCAGACTGGAAAGGAAGGTGAAGTGAAGCAGAGTCCTTCTGCATCTTGTCCACCCACTTTACGAAGGATGGTCCATGTTCCTCTTGGGACAAACCAAACGACATCTGACTGTACAGCTTGCAATTGCAAACTGTTGGGCTGCACCAGAGCCAGCCCTACTGTTCGGTAGGGAGGCTACCAGTCCAGACAAGTGTCCCTAACAGCTAGGAAACCTCCTTCTGTTTGATTGGTTACTCGTGTAGGTGTTTTCTAGAGGGTGGGTGTGTCATGGTCTGTGGGAATGACCTTGGGAGGCGGGGAAGACCCACAACCAGGGGAACGGTTGGACAAACAGCAGCTGAGCCCGCAGAAGGAATGGGGGCATGGCAAACATCTCAGAAGGAACCCTCCCTAGTTTCTTGGGCTGGGGGGTGGGTAGGGGGAGAGATGTACTTTCAGACTTGCAAGATTCTGTTCATGTCACCTTACAATAAAGTTAGAGCAAGTACTTGTGGGTGTACTTCTTGGCTGGACTACCATGCAAGGCCGACATCAATTTTGCAAGTCTGAAAGAACATCTCTACCCCCCTTGCCCTTACAGTCCAAGAAACTAGGGAGGGTCCCTTCTGAGATGTTTGCCACACCCCCATTCCTTCTGGAGGCTCATCTGCCATTTGTCTGACTATTGTCTAGTCTGCGGCTCTTCTCCCTGTCTCCCAAGGTCCATTGCATGGTGTCAGAATAATTGAATAATTGAGACCCAGGAACCTTATTTTGGAGAGGGAGCTTGCATAATTTGGGCCCACAACAAAGTCCCAACAGGTCTTGAGGATAGCTCTGAAAAGGTCTCCATGTATTCTATTTTGCAGAAGACAGCTCTTTCTTTGAAGGCAACCTCTTAAAAGTGAAACACCTTATGAAAGAAGAGCATGGATCTGCTGCATTTGGAGCAAAGTCTAATCAATGTTGTATTTCTCTGCAAGGGACAATGTGTAAGCGTTGAGATCTTCAGAAAGGTGTTCAATGATGCCAGGCACTGAGTTCAAAAACAGACTGTTTTCTTTTTTCTGGAGCATTTCAATGTGCTTGTTAGTTTGTTTTTCTTTGTAGGGATTTTTTTTTAAATATGACATCTCTTTCCGCTACAAAACCCAGCCTCCAACCCTGAGTGATTATCCTTCCCTTAAAAATAACACAGCAGTTTAGTTCACAGGGTTCTGAATGAAAGAATAAATTAAATAGAACCATCAGAAAGACCCAACTGAGCTAGATCTTGGGTCATTTAGTCTAGTGCATTTGGGGCTGTTGGTGGCAGCAACCCAGGGATTAGACCAGAGTCTCCCCAATTGACCTGGACTTAAATTTGGAACTAACAGGGACAGAACCTGTGAGCTACAGCACTTGTTCTAAGGAGAAAATAATTTGAAAGTAAAAGACATGCCAACCATGTACTAAGATGCACAAATCTTTATCGCAAAGGTCAAGTAGCAATTTCGCCACCAACTTTTTCCCCTTCCCAACTCAGCAAGGATTCTGTGCCTTTAATAGCTGACAACAAACCAACTTCTTCCCTTTTTTAAAAGAAGCATTTTCCTGCTCAGCAGTTGCAGGCTGAAAGGGTTAGAATCAGGTTCAGTTGCCCCATTTGAAATGTTTAGCGATGGTCCAGAAGAAGTCGTAGCCCACCTGAAGCTCTAAGCGGATTCCTTTCTCTTTCTTCTCTTCCGTGTTTGAATTTCTACTACGGAAGGGGCTGTGAAAGAAAGGGGGTGATGGCTCCTGACATCAAGTGACATCCAGATTTGCAGTGGGAAAAGGCAATATTTTATGAGCCAAGATTAATTGCATTTGTCCATAACAATTACTACTCCAGGCCGGCATGGCTTGGCTGCCGGAGGGCTGCAAGAAACTCATTAAACTGGGTTGCAAAATAATGATTCAGCCAACATGGCTGTAAGGGGGGGGGGGGGGAACACAGCCAGGAGAATTGGTTTTCAGAGACTTGTAAGCTGTTCAATGGATGATGGGTCACAATGATTATATTAAATAAAGAAATAGATAAATAAATTCTGCTTAGGGTTTATGTCACTCCGTTTTCAGCTTTTCATTAAGCCTTATTTTTTTTTTTAAATTCCACACTGTCTTTCACCTTTCATCCCCTTGCTGGAACTGTCTTCAATGGGGCTTTTACCATTTCCCCTTTTTGTTTTCTGCTGTTGTAAAATCCTTCTTATTTTTCTTGAAGTTCATTCAGATCTGTTCTTTGGAGACCTGGAGTATATATTGGCCTCCATTCACCTTCATTTATATCAGCTTTCCAGCATTTCACAGGCTTTTCCTTAAAGTTCTCACTTTTTCCACTTGAATCTTAAGTCTTCCCTGTTCTTTAGGGTCAGGTTAAAGCCCCCTTGTGCCTGTTTCAAGGGCATTGATCCTGGGTTGCCATTAATTTTAATTGAAGAGAAGCAAACACAAATAATAGGAAAAGGATTCTTGGAAACATTGCTTGACCACCATGAGAAGGAAAAGCCACTGGATTATAAGAACCCCTAGTCCAATCCAGCGGCATTTCTCTTTAAAAAATACACTACATCAGAACAAACGTAAAGCAGCTTGGTAGTAGAACTGGATTTCAGGTTCTCTGTTCCATATTCTCACTAGAGGTGGAGCCAACACTGTCCTTGGAATGACCTTGAAAAATGCCAAATGTATGGGCTTCGGAGTGTTGTCCAGGTCTATTTTGTCATATTTGTCATCAACTGAACTAAGGAAGGCAAACAGTGTTGTACAAACCAAGAAGCTCCTAAGCCAATTTTTTTGTCTCTCTCAAAGCTCAGCTCAGCTGTGAGATCCTTAAAGCGTCCTTTCCGTCTCTCTGACCTTGGAAGAGCAACCATCTGCAGTTAAGAGACGAGATACTGACGAATAATCTGTTTGCAAGGTCTTTTCTGTCGTGATCTCCCTGATCCTCGAGAAAGATTGGAGAGAGGTTATGAAATAATAAAACAGAGCCCAGAGGAAGGTGGGAGATGAAGAAAAAGGACCGTTCAGCTTGGCACGGGACCATCAAAATCCAGTCCAGTAGATTCATTTCATTGCTTTCCACTGGAGGTCAGTGCAACATCGCAGTTCCAGGAATTGGCGGCGTGCGTGTTCTTAAAACAGCAGCCTCCTTCGTTTTAATCGAGTGCATATCTAAATACACTCCACGTCGTCATCCAAACTTGATTTGGATGGCAATATATTTAGGCTTTGCAATGGTGGGGTTTTATTTGCAAGGACCTCAGTTAGGCTGTGCAAACTGACCAAGGCTGAAGTATTATTCTGCTGCTGCTTGGTGTTGGGCCCACCTTGAGGGGGGCAGAGGAATGAAAATGGCATTAGGTTGTCTCTTCCCTTGCATCCCATCTTCTCTCAATGTCCCCAGCTCTGAGATGAATCTTGTCTGACCAATCAATGGGCCAGGAGCGAAGGAATCAGCTCGATAGGATAGATAGGTAGAAGGTTGCAGTGAGCAATCATAATCTTGAGCCAACTCTTCCTTGGGGAGAACAAGTAGCCTTTCAGACATGGCTGCACTCGATAATGATTGTGAACAGGCTGAGCAGAGAAATATCGAGGTGTTGCAAATATTTCTTGAGCATTCTCCCCTTTACGGACTTTTTTTGCCTGCTATTAATGGATTCCGCACCCCGATCCTTCATCGTCTTTCAGCATGCATTATTACGCAGTCCCAGATTGGTTTATGGTTATTCCATTAAGGCAAGTCAGTTCAGAATCATGCTATCGCTATGAGCAAATGAAACTACGTGAGAGTGCCATTCCCAAAGCCGGCTCTGGAACACGCCGCCCTGCTTCTAAGCCAAGCAGAAGACATGACATGGCTTAATCCTATTGCGTATCCCATCCTAACTGGTAATATCACCAAGGGCAAAACGAAGCCTATTTGGAGGGAGGGAAATATTTGGGCTATATCTGCCTTCACTCTGAACTACCTTAGTGTCCTTTGCTGACCTTGGATCGTAATAATAAACTTGATTTGATACGTGTCTTTTGCCGGTTCACTGAAAGCATGGAGGTTTTGCACAGGAAGGTTTGTCCGAAAATGGGTCCCCGGCTTTAGATCAGCTGTACAAGTTCTCTACTTGAGGAACCATTTAGGCAAAGGACAACGGGATGCATGTTATAACATGGGCAGATCTGGGGAGCCTTATGCAGGACCCCTCTGTTTTATTTTATTTTCTGTAGATAAGAATAATCAAATTGAGAAAGTTCTCAGTCCAAACATCTGCCCAGAGTCGTTGGGAGCCGGGCGGTGCAGCAACCGAATTAAACAAACAAACAAATAAATAATTTTGAGCGAGACAGATCAACGCCTCCTGAGTTACAAAGAGATAAGGAGATGCTATATACATTTGTGATGAGAACCGAGCTAAGGAAAATAAAACATTGCTGAAACAAGCGTCATTAAAATCCTTATGATAAATATTGTCAAGATGATAGCCATCCGAATGCATCTAGTGGAAGAGTTTAATAAACAGAAAACAGCCCTGATCTTGCTGTGGGTGCAACATGTCATGAAGGAAATTGTAAGCCAATCTTACTCTTTTCCCTTCCTTTTGTGGGGTCTGTTTTTCAAAAAGAGTCGTACTCTCCTCAGCACAGAAATCTCTCATTCATGTGTATATATATATATAATTACATATTTCGCTTTCTCCCTTTTTAACTGTTATTTCCATGCTAATGGTCCCTCAAAGCATTTTAATTGGATTTTTCTTTGGAAAAAGAAAGTTCTTCAAAGTTAATTAAAAGTTATCCCCTTTTAATTGTGGAAAAGCAGACTTTCTGCTCCGAAAATTAACTCCCATAATTAAAATCCTATATCTGTTGTGGATAAAAAATGGTATGTTTATTACTCATTTATTATCATTGGTGATACAAAGCAATTTACATCTGTTGACACACAGAGGGGGGAATCTTATTCATAAATCATTATGTATATATACACACAAACACACACACTTATGAATAAGACTCCCCTCCTCTCTGTATGCGTGTTTATTTGCTTGTTTATTAATTTATTTCTGTGTGGGAATCTTTCTAACATTTGGAGAAATAATTGCAGAAGAGATGTCCGCCCTGAGCCCCCCCCGCCCCCCCCGCCAGTGTGACATGAATATACAGCATCGCAGATTCACACACACACACACTTGCCAGCTTAAGGCCAACATACGATAGGCACCTTCCTCTATTCTGATTTAATTCTGTCTTCCTCTGCCCCCCCCCCCGGCTCCTCCCCACTCCAGAATTCTGAGGACTAGCCTCTTGACTTCCTTTCTACCTTTTTAAAGTGCAGTCTAAAAACCTTAAATCTTTTTAAAGTGCAGCCTAAAAGTCACTTGCGCCAGTCCATGCAAATGGCACCAGCTAGATGTCATTCATGATGTGATTTGGGCTGCACTTGCAGAATTGCTGAGCAAGTAGAAGGAAGTGACAACAGGAGGAGGAAAATGAGGGGAGGACACAGAAACAAGGAGGCAAGAGAAGTCTTGCTCCACGCTTCATCCCTTTAAATTGCTGAAGAATGAAATCGGGGGGGGGGGGGGTGAGGTCCTAAGTCTGGCCTGGATTATTTAGAACTTCTCAGAGGGCTGAGACCAAAAGAGGTCGTGAAGCAAATGAGAAGATTCAGAACAGCAGAAACAACTGTAACGGTCTGTGGGAATGACCTTGGGAGACAGGATGAAGAGAGACAGCCGAGGGAACGGTTGGATAAAAGGCAGCTGAGCCCTCAGCAGGGAAGTGGATGTGGCAAGCATCCCAGAAGGGACCTTCCCTAGTTTCTTGGCCTCTAAAGGAGCCTGGGGGAGAAATGTACTTCCAGACTGGCAAGCTTCTGTTCATGGAACCTTACCACAAAGTAGAATTAGCTCATCTGGCTGTGCTTCTTGTCGTAAGGTTGACAACAGCGCCGCGCCAAAATCTCTCCTCCGTCTTCAAAGAAAACCTTCCCCTGAAAAAGAGGATTCTGCTTTTCTACTTCATTTTCCAGGGGGCTTTAGAACGACTTCTGATGCTCTCCTCGAGATGTTTCTGAGCTGATCTTCTCGTGGGAGGCAACTTCTTAGGTTGCTCTATCCCATCCTTCTTCCCAACCCGAAGAAAGTCTCCTGGGAGGTGTTTGGAAATTTAAAGCATGGGTAGCCAAACAGAGTTCAGGCTTCTAGAGAGATGAATTCACAATAAATGACAGGACATTTAGACCCCCGCTCCCCAGCCCCCTTATTCAATAGGGGCAAAATTCCACTTTTGAGAAGTTCATACTCATTTTTTTCCCCTCTCTTTCCTCCAAACTCCTCTTCGCTTATTCAGAAGAGAGAGAGAGAGATCAATGCCTTTGGATGGACCATGCTGGGGGGTGTTTGCTGCCACCCCTTTGAAACACTTCCCCCTCCCCAATTTTTTTGTGAAAAAGTCTTCTCGCTGCCACTCTAAAGCAAATAAAATCTTTGCAGCTAGTGTAAAGCAGATGGTGGAAGCATGAGAATCATCGCACTTTTGCTATTGTACAGGTAATTTTTGTAAAAAAGTGTAAAACCCGCTCAGGAAGGAGACCTGCTTCTTATCCAAACATTTACTGAATAAACAGATTTGTGCGCCCCCTTTTTTCTGTGAGTTTTTTTCCTTAAAGGCTGCAGGGAGTGACCTTTTAATCCGAGACAACACACTGTGCGAGCCGCTGGAATGGAAAAAATGAGGCATCTTTTCCTTGCCTCTTCATCTCACAGAGTTTTTCATCCTGGCAAAAAAAGGACCAGCTTCTCTTTTGCTTTCTGTTTTGAAATCGCTGCCAGATGGGGAGGTGTGTGTGATAATGCCCTTCCTTGCATTGAGACCCCCCCAGCTCACAACATGTGATTTCATAGGGAGAAGAACGCTGCAGCGGTGTTAATAAATGCATGAGCTCTTCCTTTATCACATTGGTCGTTCTTGCAGGGGTGATTTTATACATCCATCTGCAAATTGTTTGGAGGCTGGGATGAAGCCAGCATCAAAGATGGCAGCTAGCAGCCCAGCTTGGTCACCAGGATCAACCCTTTTGGAGATCCCTATTTTGACAATGATCTGTCTCCTCCTCGAAGAACGCTCCCAAGATCTTAGAGGAGGAAGCACCTTCATTTCCAGTTCCATTTTGGTCTTCTTGTTATCTATTTGATGGGAGCTGTCAAACTCACAGATTCCCTTCCTGAATAAAGGTTTAGACTCACTGGAGAAGCATTGGGTGAGAAGCAGATCCTAATTAAAAATAAAATTAAAAAAAAAAAAAACGTTCCTAGTGATCATTGTTGAAGCAATGTCTGTATCTATTTCTACTCTTACGTTTGACCCACTTTGCCATTTTCTTGGGTTCTTGACTTCCCAACCACGGGAGGAACCGCTTGTATTCTGGTCTGGTTTATATTCCTGTTTTCTAACACTTGGGATTCACCTAACCTTCGTTCCTGCTTGTGCTTCCAATTGATTATGAAGTTTTGCAGCCTTGTCTCAATGTTCTTGCAGTAGGACACACCAACTGAGACGACCAGCAGGTTTTCCAGATGTGGAAAAAGCCCACCCGGCCCCACTTGCAGCTGAGTGTCCAGAGGCCAAGGATAGTGGGAACCATCCATCAAGAACATCTCTCCAGACAGTGATTTTTTGCCCACACTATGTATCTTTGCCACACCCACTCGTTTTCATGCTGTTGGTCTTTCTGTTGTTGTGTGTTTCTTTGGAGAATTGGGTTAAAAAACAACTTGACCTTACTGAAGCATAGCAATGATATGTCTTTATCTTCCACCCTCCAATTCCTCCCTCTGGTTATATATCACCAGTGAAAATGACCCTGCTCTTGAAAGTATTTATACCAATAATTTCTAGGCGGGGTGGATAGATTCGCAGTGCACTGAATAAACACTTTAGCATTTAATGCATGGACACTAATGCGCTCAAAATAATTGCTTACAGTCCCTGCTCCAGAGAAATAATGCAGAGTTTGCATTCCTACCACACAAGGAAAGAGGCTGTCGGGTGGGGTGGGGGTGGGGGGTGGGGGGCGGGCAGAAAGGAAAATATGCCACTGGACAAAATTTCATCTCTCTCTCCCTCTCTGTACACCTTCTGCACAGATCTGTTTCGATTAGCGGTGTAAGGAACGGTGCACTTGGAAATCAGCTCTAACAGCACAGTCCCATAAGCGTTTGCAAAGTTTTGCCAATGTAAGCTATTTGATATTCCCTCCCTGCTCAGCACTCTGTCAATTATTTTGGGCAATGGACATGGAATTCAATATACCTACATTTCCGATGATATTCAAAGACGGGCGAAACTGGTTGAGAACCAACAGATCAATAACACATGTAAACACATGCACCAGGCCTTGCATTTCTCCTTGATTTAGAGTAATTTGGGTGGGTCCTAGTTCTAGGGTTTGATCTGAAAGGTTTGTCCTTCTCAGAGGAAGGGTGGACAACTTTGAGGCTGAGGGCTTTGTTGGATTCGGAATGGCATGCTGAAAGATGCCTTCAAAAAGTAGGTTGGACAAGTCTACAAGAAAAGGTGCAATGATTATAATTTTATATATATATATATATATATATATATATATATATATATATATATATACATACATACATACATACATACATACATACATACATATATATATTTATCCTTAACCACAGTGAAATTCCGTTCATTATATATAGTTAATGCAATTATTATTTTATTTTCTCCCCTTCTATTACAATTTGATGGCAACTCTTGGTGGATCTCCAAGGGTTCCATCCAAGGCATTTGGCAGACTGCATATGACCCAAGGACCTCTGTTGCATGCTTTTGCAGTAAGCCTCCAGGAGGGAATCTAAGATATCAGGGATGGGAACCAGGATGAAGGAGGGAAAGATAAATTCTGGCTTGTAAATGGGCTGATTGCTTAGTGTGATTTTTGAAGCCAGTCCACTGTAGGTTATTCCATAACTGATAACAAAACCTACTATGGTTTAGTGTGATATTGAACTCTGTGGGTTGTTAGAAAGGGGGATGAAGCAAAATCTCTCTGGTTTGTTTAGCAACTCCTGATGTAGTGGATTCAACTGCGTCAATCCCGAATTCTCAATAATTGGGACTTAGAATGATACCCAAATGTGTCTATTTTCTGCCCGAGAGGCATCTTGTTTTATCAGTGACCAAGATGGGTCAAGGGATCCAGCCACCTCCCCTCTCCCTGAACCTATGAATCTGTTCTTTATGGGGGACTCACCCACCCACAACATTTACAATTTATTTGGATTGAGCTATGGTTTAAATCAATGTTTTTCAAACTTGGCAACTTTAAGATGTGTGGACTTCAACTCCCTTTGAGGTGTGGCCTTCAGCTCCCACACAACTTTAAGATGGGTGGACTTCAACTCCCAGAATTCCCCAGCCAGCATGCTGGCTGGGGAATTCTGGGAGTTGAAGTCCACCCATCTTAAAGTTATCAAGTTTGAAAAATACTGGTTTAAATGGTCCACTACCAACATTACATTTCAGCTCTCAGGATTAATTCATTTGATTTCCATCAAATTCTAGATGGTTTCCACTACATATCGAAAGGTAAAGAGCCTATTTTTTTTTAAAATGCACTAAAAATTACACAAATTAGCTGGGCTTAAATATTCAGCCTTTAAAAAAGGGCTGCATTTTCATTTATGCAAATAATTGCTTTTCCTGTCATCCAGAGTGCTCTTCTTCTAATGGTGTTTATTAATTAGAGATGGCAATATATTTAAATGGAAAACTAATTTGGGCCATTTTCCTCATTATTTACAAAATAAATAAAATGAAATGAAATAAAACAAAGCCTTTCTCCTCAATATTCTGAGCTTTGTTGTAACGGAGAAATCTCTTATTGAAGATCTCCACCCCCTCTTCATGTAACATATAATCCGTGCAAGCAATTAAAGCCGTATTAATCTTTATGCAAGAGGCTGATGGTTACATCTAAACAGAGAGGAACAAACAAGTTGCAATTCCTGTTCTTCTCCCACATCAGAGGATGAAACTAAAATGAAAAGACGAATGCTGCCGATGTATTATTAATATCAATAAATGGGAGCCGGCAAAATTTAAGAGTTGGGGCATAATGTGTTTTCCTGGAGCACTGGGGGTTTAAACAAGTTCCAGTTATTGAAAATGTGTTGTGAGAAAAACAAAACCCCAACCCAGCTAAAATTAAATATCCTTTTTTAAAAGGGGGCTATAATAAAAAATGGGATATATTAACATAGTTTGCCCTGAAAGCCTGACTGGAACTGGCTGAACACACAGACCAGATCAAAAGTGGTGGAAATATCTCTTAGAGGTGGGATTTATAATGAAAAATTCCGTCTTACCTTTACTTTCTAGGACCGAAAATATTGTAGCTTCCCTTTGGGTATGATAATACATTTGGTATTCTTCTCTCCTGTTTCTCCATTTTCTTCAATATTTCATCATGTAGCATAAAGGAAACTTTTGCGGGGTGTTGTCCCATCAAAATCAGGTTGGGGTCTTGGTTGTATAGTTTAGAATGAAAAGGTTGCCTTGAAGTGAATAGAAAAGCACCATTCAAACCATCTCATGAACAACGAATGGCCATCACCGAAGCTATATGTGGAAGGCAGCTAATCATGTTTTGTAAATGATGATTGTAAATGAAGCATGGTGTTGGGTCATGTAGTCTGAGTATGTTTAACCCATAAAATCCTAAGCAAATGGATGGAGCATCACTGAGATTCACCCATGTGCTGTAGATCTGGGTACCGTGCCTAGCAGTTCCATTTTACCCAATACCCTGGGTCTCCCTTGCCAGACCAAGGGGTGAGGATTTAATGGGCAATAAAACCTACTCCTTTGCCTCTTATTTAAGCATGTCTGGAGTCTTGGAATTGTTCAGATGGGGTAGAAAGGGTTTTCTTTCCCTGCCTTGTTCCACGTGGTTTCTGAATGTGTTCACCACCCAGCTGGAGGGCTTCTCATGAACACTTGGCCTTGGAGTATTTTTCTTGCTATGATGCTGTGATAGGTTTGGAACTAGCATAACTCCAAAGTAAGGAGCATGCTGGCCCTGTTCGCTCGACTTATTTAATTAGGTTAGGGAAAGTCCTTAAAGTTGGACGTTAGCCCTTCAGGTAGTCCAGACAAGAAGTACATTTAGGAATACTAGCTCTGTCTTTCTGGAAAGGTGACATTAACAGAATCTTGCAAGTCTGGAGGCTCATCTCTCCCCCCTCGCCTTTAGAGTCCAAAAACCTAGGGATGTTCCCTTCTGAGAGGTTTGCCATGTCCCCATTCTTTTGGTGGGCTCAGCTGCCTCTTATCTGACCATTGCCTAGCTTGCTGCTCCTCTTCCTCCTCCTCCTGTCCCTCAAGGACATTCCCACATACCACGGCATTGCCTTTGTAAAAATGCTAAACATGGTTCCTTTTAACCTTGGTTTATTGGGGGAGGGTCTTTGCATATTGACCTGCTTGGTGAAGTCACAGTTCAACATTGGGTAAACCCAGAAAATGGGTTAATTCGGTACCCAGGTTGAGTGTGCTGTGCGAATGCAGCCATTTTAAGATTTTAGTTAAGCAACTGTTCCATATATCAGGGCAGGAAATGTACAGTAATGTGTTAAATTTATTTATTGAATATATTGATTCACTGCCTTCCTATGCAAGTGTTTTGTTATATTCATAGCGAGCATTCAGACCAAGATACTCACACAGAAATGAAGGCAACTTACTTATTCTGATTAATTGTTTCAGTGGTGTTTCTCATGGGTAACTTAGTCTGAATGCTAGACTCATAATAAAGATGACAGGTTAAACTTAAATTACCTTTTGCACTTCAAAGACATCTCATTCAGTGTTCTCCCACCTCTACAGAAAAGGTGGAGGTGAAAAGCAGTGCTACATTTTCATCATGCCAGCCATAAACTGCAGAATGCTTTATTGGAGAGAGATGTAAAATTTATAATCCTTTGGGTTTACCCCACAAGAACAGCTCCCCAAGGAAAGAATTGCCAAATTCTTGGCGATTAACAGCCCAAAATACTTTCTTCTGCAGTTAGGAAGGAGAAAATATCGCACAATCTTTTTCCTGCTCTAAGAGTTACTGTATCCCTCCTGGGTCATCCTCTTGGAGTCATCCTAAATAAGGAGCAGATCTTTGCAAGGCAGATTATCATGATGCAGGAATCCAATTGGGTTCAAAATAATGCTGTGCAAACAATCTGGAAGCCTTGAAAATAATTGAGAATCCTTCTTGGAAGATCTGCTTTAGATGGGCTTCCAGGAAACATGCACCAGAAATGCCTACAGTGTGACATGATTATATAATGCTCTCCAGATTTTCTCTTTTTTCTCTGCAAGCTAGACATTCTGGGTATTTTGGTCATATATTCTGGGGATACAACCTTGAGGAAGTCTAGTGTTAAATTCTCTGGCATGAGACTGGAAATGCTTTCCTTTTTTTGGTACATGGAAGAAAACCTAGATGATGCAATAAAAAGAGGATGCAGTCAGTTAATTAATAGTGTAATTAAATGTGCATAAATATTTGTAAGTCAGCATATTCATCACAAACGCTGGTGAGTGGATGTGTTTGTGGAAAGCCCTAATTCAGATAATTGCAGGCTGGTATGGAAACAGCACGGAACAGAATTAGGAACGAATATTTGAGAAACTAACCCAAACTGGGGAGAGACGAATCGATCCATCCCAATTTACAATCTGACAAATTTAGGGAAGTTAATAAGGCAATTTTTGGGGGGTCAGGTGGGAAAAAAATCCCATCCGACTTGTTCCAGAATGTGCTCTTTTCTGTTTCTCATGCATGAACAGAAATATTTTCTGGGTTCCATCAATATTTTGTGCATTCAACTCCAATTTGGCATTTAGCAACTTCAGGTGAGATTCCTGTGGGATTCACAGCACGAGGAGTGCTTAAACCCTATCTTGACTTGATGAAATAATAAATGTTAAATATAGGTTCATGTGATAAAGGAAGACTGTCTTGGATTCAGTGCTGTGTTCTTTTGATACTATCTATCCAAGGCAATTGATGTTGAGGAACCAATCCATTGGCTAGAGTTTTCTTTTTTCAACACAGATGTTTAATGTTTATTTATCTTCCATGGAATTGATGGATACAGTGCCATTATTTCGCTGGTTTGGTAGGAACCAACCATCTGCTTGTGGGCAATTTGCAAACAGCAAATCTGGGAAGTTGGACAGGGAAAAAATGCTGTGTCGGTAGCTACTTTATTTGTCCGGTTGCTAGTAATAATATTTTCATGGCCTTTCACTCTAAGACATGCTTCTTTCTGGCAACTGTGGTCTTCTGCGCTGCAGTTGGGCTAAAGGAAGTCAGCTCAGTAACGATTGCTGATTGCATGCATGGCTTCCTCAAAAATGCAAGATTATTTTTTGTTTTGCTTACCTCTTGTTATTGTGCACCATCATTTTCTCTATTTTGGACTTTGAAGAAGCAGGAGAGGAAGAGTATGGACACGATGTTGGAGAAGACTCCTGAGAAGACTGTGGACAGCTGAACAAAGAAACAAACAAATGGATTAGTAATCATTTCTCAAGGTGACCCACCTGTCTGATTTGTGATGTGCATAAAATGGGAAATGCTGGCTGGGGATGTTGGCTTTTGAAGCATCCAGAGAGTATCAAGTTGGCTTCTCCTTGGCGTGTAGCGTCTTGAGCTGTCTTGCAAGTGTATGAAAAAATGATGCAAAATAACAAGAGGTAAGCAAAATAAATTTTTTAGGGAAGGTGTGCTTTTGTTCAGTTTTGCCAAGAGACATTGGGCCTGGGAATATCTCAGTATTTCACATTGTGTTCTGTCTCTTCTGTGTGTTCCTTTGCATTTGAAAACAGGAGCAGAACCAGCCATGGATGCTAGAAATTTTATGTGCATGTCTCTGTGTGTGTATCACATGTCACATTTTGCAAGCTCTGTAGACTTGTCGATCTCAGCACTCTGCTGTTGACATCAACATGATGCTTAAATTTTTCATGAACAAAATGTTCTGCTGCAGTTCTAAATTAAACCCTCTTTCCTCCAAGAAAGAAAGAAAGAAAGAAAGAAAGAAAGGAGGAGGAAGGAGGAAGGAAGGGAGGAAGGGAGGAAGGGAGGAAGGGAGGAAGGGAGGAAGGGAGGAAGGAAGAAAGAAAGAAAGAAAGAAAGAAAGAAAGAAAGAAAGAAGGGAGGGAGGGAGGGAGGGAGGGAGAGAGAGAGAGAAAGAAAGGAAGGAAGGAAGGAAGGAAGGAAGGAAGGAAGGAAGGAAGGAGGGAGGGAGGGAGGGAGGGAGGGAGGAAGGAAGGAAGGAAGGAAGGAAGGAAGGAAGGTAGGAAGAAAGAAAGAAAGAAAGAAAGAAAGAAAGAAAGAAAGAAAGAAGGGAGGGAGGGAGGGAGGGAGGGAGGGAGGGAGAGAGAGAGAGAGAGAGAGAGAGAGAGAGAAAGAAAGAAAGAAAGAAAGAAAGAAAGAAAGAAAGGAGGGAGGGAGGGAGGGAGGGAGGGAGAGAGAGAGAGAGAGAGAGAGAGAGAAAGAAAGAAAGAAAGAAAGAAAGAAAGAAAGAAAGAAAGAAAGAAAGAAAGAAAGAAAGAAAGAAAGCCTTCAGAACCATAAGTCTAATCAGCTTCCCACTGCTAGCAGCATAAATCTGAGTTTCTATGATCTAGGTACGTGACTCAGCATTTATCAGATTCTTGATTCACAGCGATGTCTGAGGGCATATAAAAAATTGGCCGTCTCTCTTGGAGAGAGATTTGTGGGCCAGCCCTCTTTGGTGCAGGAAATCCAGAACTGGGAGTTGGCTGTTCATCCCTTCAGAAAACTCTGGAATCAGTTCCACGGTGGAATCGGCCAAACCAGCCGCCATAGCAGCAGTGAAAGCTCATAAGCCTGGTTGTGTTTACCCATCTCACAAGTCATAGTTTGTTGAACAAGCAAAACCAAACAAACCACATCACAGCTGAGCACAGTGTGGGAAACCACCCAGGGTCTGTAGCTAGTTGGGTGTTATACTGTAGCTGCTAGACGTAGGAGGAGAGGAAGATCTTCCAATTCCCTGTTCTGATTTCTTAGCTGGGATATGCACAGGCCTGTATCTTCAATACCGCATTGGAAACCTTGAGTGCTCCATTTCTCTCCTCAGCATCTTCTCCTGCCTTCCCACATCTCTTGAAATATTTCTCAGAACCACCTCTTTTAAAATGCATCAGCGAGGAGAAGAAAATTGTCTAGGGCTGACAATAATACTCCAACACATATTTGGATTTATTCATGAGATCAGTGTGATAAAACAGGATCCCCTGTGCTTCGGATTTATCTCTGTGTGGTTATAAGCAGCGTGGGCATTGCCTTGCTGTAAGTGTCACGAATGATACTGGATAAGACAAATAACTTCTGCAAGATTTCAGGTACAAGTAGGGAAATGCAATCATTGCTCACTTTAGAAGCCAGTGATGTATATTTTTTACTTTGACTATCAAAGTTTTGCAAGCCCTTTGACTCTTTAGTTTTCCATTTGGGCAGCCCTGGTCCACCTCCATCATAATTTTCGTCCATGAATACCGTTGTCAGTCAAGTAGAATTTATGGCTGTAGGACATGTGAACAGCCGCAGTTGTGTAGACAAAATGTTTCTCTTAATTTAAAGGATCCTAATTCCATTTCTTTCAAAACTGAAAAAAATGCCTTTCTAACCAGGAGAAGCAGCTTTGGCACGGGCTGACCTCCATCTGACTGGACTTTAGTCAGTTTGCAACATCGATCATAAATGACAACAAGAAGAAGAATTCAATAATATCAAATGTAACAATATGGGATTATAATAAAACTTAAACTTACCTTGCTGGCTCCAGAATAGGTTATAAAAGCAACTCTAGGAAAAACATGTCTTTACAACTTTCCAGAAGGCTGTAAGTCTGTGTGTGTGTGTGGGGGGGGGGGGGGGGAGGGCATTCTTGCTTCAAAGATTATGTTATTCCATAGGAGGGGGGCACCTACAGAGATGCCCTGCTGTTGGGCTTCCCACTTCAGGAAGTTGGAGACCCCTGAGTAGGTATTCTCCAATTATCTAGATCAAGTGGGCAGGTTTCATCAGGAAAAGATGGTCTCTTGAATACTCCAGTCCCCAAACATTAGGGGTTTAAAGGTAGTGACCAGCAACTTGAACTGCACTCAGAAACACACCAGTGACCAGTGAGGCTCCCACAGCATCAGTGTAAAATGGCAACAAAGTGAGACTAGTCAATGAGTGCTCCAGTTGCTGCTGAAGTTTCTGGCTGGTCTACAAGGGCAGCCCCATGTAGAGTGAATTGCAGTAATCTAATAGAAAGGCCAAGGAGAACAAGTGATTGTTCTCAGTGCAGCCTCAGTGCGTTCAGCCAATGTTAGGGGATAAAGTCCACACCGCTGTGGGGAATAGATGCCTGTAAAGGTTGCCTCCTGATAGATCAAGGTCTAAGAGTGCAAAAGCTCCATTTGGTTTACTGCAGTCCTTCATGGTCCACTATGAAGTTATGGTTTGGACCAGCTTTCAGTCTGCAGTAGCGCTATATTCTACCAACTTCATGGAGATATAAATGAGCAGAATGAAAGTGTAGCAAAGAAACAGCTGTACAGCCATGGTCCATGAACAGAGTCCTAGGATTAAATAGGGAGGCGATCCGATAGGTCTTGCAAATATCCCATACTCTTAATTAGCACTGCCTCCGAATTACCTTTGCTCTTAGAGTTATAAGAATGAGTTAACCTTTTTAGTGGGATCTTCAAGAAAGGACTTGTGGGGCGGGGGAGCAACAACAGGTAAGCGTACACAACACTGGGCTAAGCGAGTGATCTGATTCCTTAGAAAGCCGCTATTTTTCTTTCTTTCTGATTTCAATTTCTCAGGCCGCCCCTCCAAATGAATTTGCACAGCTTGTCAAGGGTGGTGACCAGCAGCGCATACCTCTGTCCTCAGCAACGGGTTTGCAGAAGGCAAATGTCCATTTGTGGGGAAAAGGTGGGATGAACGAAGCCACCTTTGTAAAGCCTCTTGGTTCATTATGACCTCCTTCACAGGATTAGTCTGCAGGCAGAATGCATGGATGGATCCTGGAAAGATACTGCAGAATGGTTGGCCCATTATCCCTGCATTCATAGTCTGTAAGGAGATGTTGCATTTCTTCTCAGTTTAGCTATCAGCCTGTTATTTTTACAGTAGCCATCAGCCTCGGTAAATCAATTTCAAAACAGAAAAGCTGCAGAGAATGCCATGATGCAAATTACAATAGGAAGTACTAGTAATCCAATTTTACAGCCCAATTTTGGGGCCGCATTAGAATTGCCAATGCAAAATTGGCTGCTTTCAGAGTCTTTTATTATTGTTGTTGTATATGAGTAAATACTGTAGTTTTTGTAGCTGAGTTTTATTAACTGATATTTTTTAAAAAATATATCCTCTGCACCTCCTTCCTTCCTTCCTTCCTTCCTTCCTTCCTTCCTTCCTTCCTTCCTTCCTTCCTTCCTTCCTTCCATCCATCCATCCATCCAGTTTTGAAGTATATTTACTGAGAGGTTAGAAGTATTTATTTTCTGGTATACAGGCAAAGGATTCCAGTCTGAGCGGTGTAATATTTCTTAAACGGTGAAATGTTCTGCAGGTAAGATACAAGATGAAAGAACGGAGAAACGACTGGAACCGACAATGAAGGAGAGACCATCAATTCCTGAGGTTTGGTCATCCTATGCCAAGCAGCTCTTTCTATTCAGAGAATGAAGATAACATTAATTCTTCTTAAAAGAATTAGCATAATCTTAAGGTTTTTCCCTGCAGTTTCCACCGACTGGTTCTAGTCTAGCAACTCCGGTGTGCCAGTAGATGAGATATTGCCATTTTTTTCCCCCTGGCCTGCTGCTGAGACAGCCCATCAGTTTTGAAGGTCAGATCTTACTCCAAGAAGACACATTTGCATTGCATGCTGAGTGCAAGCTTAGAAGAACAGTCCAGGCCCCTTTGACTCATGTGCAGAGTCTGTTGTAAGAAACCAGTCACTGCATTAATTAAGCAATGGACAGAAGGCCGGGCTGGCCAGTAACAAGCTGGAAACTCTGTAAATCTTGCTAGAGAAATATCAATTTGTGTTATCAGACATTACCTATAGATTTATGGAGCTTTCAGTCCTTGCTTTTCTCTGTGTAATCACTTTGGCATTTTCGGGTGAAGCTTTGGGTGAAGCTCTTGGGTGAAGCTTCAAGTTCCACGTGAAATAATGGAATATATTGACAGAGTAGCCAGTGCAGCAATTTTACTCTTGTTTAGAAAAATTGCCCATCAATGAAATGTCAGGTGTTGGTGGGGGGGTGGGGGGGTGGGGAGCAAGAGAGACCAATGACAGGTTGAAGAATATATTTCCAGCCTAGAGGACTTATTGCTGGGAGTGGGGTGGGAAGAAAAGAACTGTTAGTGAATGGGAAGAAACCTTGAAATATTTTGGGCCAAAGGGGGCCCAGTCAGTTTTGACTCCATCTTGGTTTCATGGCTGGTCAGTCAAGAACCAATTCCAGCCCACTTTCTACAGATATAAAAAAGGAAAAACATCAACATTTACATGGAAAAAACAGACCTAATGTTGGCACACAGCCCTCGGAGGGTGGAAATGAGGATGGGGTGAATACGTGCTTTGCTTCCTCCCTTTCTGGGTTCTTGAAAACAATCTTTTCTTCTTCTGCTTTGGTGTAAATTTCCCCCTTTATCAAGAATACAGCAGAAGGATAACAGCCCTGATTAAATTATGCCACTGATTTTAAGGAGCCTCTTTGAAGTTGGTCTATGTGGAAATTCACATAGTGACAGAAAGAAGTCAAAGTCTATCCCTTTTACCAATTGATCAAATTCTTGGTTATAGGATCCTTGGCAGGCTACCCTCCAGTCTCTGATTAAGCATCTCTAATGGAGAGTCCAGTCCCATCTAAGAAGGCTTGTACCATTATATATATATAAAAAAATGTGACTTTCCTGGGTGGAAGAGAGTGCCATTTCATGGTGGTGGAGGTGGATGGATAAGGCAATATCTTTAAGTCTATCAAAAAAAAAAAAAGTTTGGAGCCAACCAGTCATTGTTCTTGTGTGTTTTCATGACATTGGTGGAGAGAGGATTCCTAGCCTGTTACAGGCTGAAGCCACCCTTATATTTAAATGGTGTTAATTGAAGTTTATCATGGCCATACGCCAGCATCCTTTCCAATACATCAACCACAGAAATGGTAAAAGGAGCCGTGACATGCTTGGCGCTCTAAGTGAAAACATGGGTGGGATCACGGCAAAAGCAACATTCGATTGAATTGAGTTTAAAAGTAACCAAAATCAGTCCATTTAAATCCGTCAGGACGATCGCTTCCCATGTATTTATTAAGTTTCCCTTTGGTCCCGTGAAAAGGTACAGCTTGGCACATGCTTGGCGTGGGGGAGCTTGGCTGCATATCTGGGTTGTAAAAGTACAGAAAAGCTATTTTGCGGTTGTCATCCAATGTTGAATTGGAATTACGCAGAGTGTATTTCTTAGCATCGGTGCTATCTGCATCCTTCTCTGTGCCTTGATTGTATTTTGCTACTGCTGTTGTTCGTAGATGCTTATCTGACCCTTCAAATATATGTGTGGAATGGCAATTATTTTTTCACAGAAGCCACTTATTTATTGGCGTCAGACCTGAACCGTCCCAAAACCCCCTTCGCTGTCAAGGGATAGGAAAGAAAACCGCCTTTTAAAACTCAAGCAACAGAATGGAAACCAAGCTACTTGGTTAGAGTAGGAGTAAGAAGATTTTTTTTTTTTTTAAAAGGAACCAACCAGTCAAAATCAAAGAGAATCAAAACTCAGATGAACTAATTTCTCAAAGATGCTTTCACTTTGGCTTTCCCCAACCTGGTGCCCTCTAAAGGTTTTGGATTACAACTCCCAGGGTTCCCAGCCACCCTGGTTGGGAAACAGATTTAAATTAAACAAATGATGGGCGGATTTTCAAATCCCCCCTGACCTAGATCTGCCCCCATGTTAAATATGCAGCTATCCTATCATTGGCTTCTGTCTCAACCATCGTCTATATTAATTCTTTTATCAACTATCTGTCTAACTTGTCTTGTTTTTTTGGATCCAGCCTGGCACTTAAAAGGATTTATACCTCTCTTAATGTGGCTTAGTCACTGGTTTGTTTTTAATCCATTCTGCTCTAGATCCGCAATTACTACCCAGGTCTGTCCATCACGGAGGGACTGGGAGCCATAAACACTGAAGAACGTTTGACACTGGCTCTCTCTTTCCTGATCCTCTGCAAATTGGGGTCAGGCCATACTCTGAAGGGAGAAACAAGCTGTTTGATAGCTGAGCCTGCTTGCTCATTCATAACCAGCAATCTGGGGGAAGTGCGACCGACTAGCTGGGAATATTAGTCAGAAAGTATAAAAGTTCTCCTTTGGTCTAATTTGCAGGTTCGTTCAGAGAGAGACGTATACCGTTAATTCACTCTTGATAGCTTTATTTCCACAGATGTGGGGTTTTGGCCCTGCTAATGAATGGACTCAGTGCACAGATCACTCGCTCTATTTTTAAGAGCGTGGAAGAAAAGGGCACCAGTGTAGGAAGGATGTAGGAGTGATGCTACCCCACAAATGGGAGGACATGGAGGGCTTGGACTGGTCAAGACTTGCAAGAAGGATGCTGAGAGGCTGCGGTCCACAGGCCAGGGGTGGCACTTTATACAAACACTCAGCCACCTCTCCGCTTCAAGGCCAAGGTCTGCAGAGAGTCTATTAAATTGTGGGAAGAAAAGGCTATAGGGTTGAGCCACTGTAGATAGAAGGAACACTGGCCCCTTTGCTCTGGCTAAGGGCGATCACCTGTTTTGTGTGCTTCGCTCTTGTCAGCATCAAAGATCTTTCACCAGCCAAACAGTGCCTGTGAGGCTTCTGCTGTTCTAGAAAATCAGTGACAAACATAAGCAGGGCCATGCTGGATTGAACCCCTGACCCATCTAGTCCAGCAGTGTCTTCTCACAGTGGCCAACTAACTGCCCAAGGAAGCTCACTAGTCTCCCAGGAGATGGCCTTCAGAGGCAGCCGCACAGTCATCAAGGCTAAGAGCCGTTGATTGTAGGACCCATGAATTGGGGGCTTGGGGGCTGTGCCTCATCATCTGGCTGCTCCAGCTGTTCAAGTGGTGCCAGTGTTTGTTCAGCCTCAGGTGGTTCCTGGCTTGGTGTCTCCTGAAGCTGACACTCCACAGGTTCAGCAGGAGCAACTTCTTCAGAGTCAGAGTCCTGGGCCATGATGCTACCTAGTTGTGTCCATTGACCAAGAAGGACATTACTGCAAAGAGTCTTCTCCTCTCTTCCACCCCCAGGGACTATGCTGGATGGTCATCTGTCAGAGATGCTCTGCTGGATCCTGCACTGACCAGAAGTCCCTCCCAGCTCTAGGATTCTAAGATGTTATGACATCCTTCTAATGGTTGCTCCACTTCTGACCCTGAGTTTCTTTCCAGACATGCTGTTACTCTTGTATTCAGGAATGGATAAACTGGGTTTTCAGATCTTCCAATACTATGACATCCTAAGTGGGACATCCTCCTGTTATACTCTCAAGAGAGTTATCAGAATCCTTTTGACCCTCACAGTTACTGGGACTAGCAAAAGAATATATCCCTGGGTCAATGTGGGTCTTTCCTCTGCTCAAGTAGCCTTCTCCATATCTACTTAATTCTTGGAGTGCTTTCTGATGACTTTTTGTCATGCTTTGGACCTCACTTTATTGGAAGAGAAGAGGTTGCTGTTTTGGTACTCCATCATTTTACAGTCCCACTTCTTTGGGGAACAATTTAACTACCTTTCTGGTATGAAACAATCAGTGAAGTAGAAAGAAGGATGAGAAAATGCTAATGCAATGACATCACATTATACCTTTCTTCCTTTTTTGCCAATGACAAGGTTGACACAATAAGTCAATATCATTAAGTCTCCCTACAGTGTGTAGTTTGGGTTTCAGGAGCAAATCAAAGCTGTAATATGTATAATGGACCTGCATTGCATTCAAACCGTTAACACACACATGGATTCTATCTCCTGATTGCTGGATAAAAGTACAGCTTTGCCTTTACAGAAAGAAATGCTAAATGGTTAATTTCTGCCCCTCCTTCTTCCAAAGCTTAAGTTTTAGCAAAGCATTTTGTGGGAAGACGGGAAAGTTTATTATTTGAATACAAGGGCAGACAGAAAGTGAGGTCACGTGCCTCATTATGGATGCTGCCTAAAAATGATTGAAAATCCATGCCACTTAAAGGTTGGCTATTGATTTATGCTACTTTGTGGCAAAGAACAAGCTTTGCATGAAAAGGGTTCCAAATTCGAGCCCTGGCATTTTCAATTAAAAGGAGACCAAGTGGCCAGTGATGGGAAAATCTTTTTTTATCTTTGCTTGAAATTCCTGCCAACTAAAGTAATATCAGACAAACGGACCAGCTTGGCTCAACAGAGCATTCAATGGATCGAGTTTGTCGAGGAAAAGTGACTTGATGGTTAAGCCAGTGACTGGAAAAAAGCTTGACAGCTTGAGTTTCCAGGACTGCATCCAGCCTACCAAAGCCTTTAATGGCTGTTTGACCTTCAAAAATTGACCAAATTCTTAACTCAATGGGTTTGGTTTGCTTTTCCACATACTTTGGAAACAAAGGGAGAATTTGGAACAGATGGAACCAGAGTTAAGATAGACATTCACCCATAAAATGAAGAGCTACGACCACACAATTGATGATAGCAAGAAGAGGACATTTGTGGACCCAAACATGGTCAGCAAGTTAAGGTCATAGGATAATTCTCATTAAGTCTGCTACCTTTTGAGTTTTAGGTGTGGCAGCTGAGCAGCTGAATCACTCTTAGCGAAGAATGCACAGGCACCTCTATTTAACTAGAATGTCATCCAAAACGTGAAGGGATTGTGTAGGATCCAAGCTTATCTGCCCTAAGATGAAGTTTTGTTTATTTATTTAAACTCCAATCTGTGCTAAACACTCACTCAGGGCCAGAACACAAGGATGAATGACTTGACTATGGAGAAGGCTGCTTTTTTTTTTTTAAATTCCAATGCTAAGCAGACTATTTCTTTTCCTTTTTTTTTCTTTGCCCATCCTAATTTTTGCTAGGAAAATTTGCTTTCAAAGAAGAGAAATTAGCTGAAATGGTCATTGCTGGAGTGCGGTGGTCTTGCACTGATTTCAAGACATAGTGGTCAAGAGTATATACTCTGTCCTTCATCTTCTCTCCGTAAGTCTGCAACTGTCTCCTTCTTGGCGCTTTTCCAGATCAAGAAGTTAGGAAAATGAGGAATATTACTGAGTGATGGACAGAAGGATGACCGAAAATCAGCTTTATGGCTCTCTACAAACTCCCTCTCGTTGTCAAGGGGGATCCCTGTCCTTTAGAAACTGTTGGAGAATTTTCCTCCTTCAGAAGGAACTCAGCCCAATTTCTCTGCTTTCAAACTTGGAAGCTTTCAACCCTCTGCAGCCAGCATAATTCAGATCTTTATTCAGAACACCAAGGACTGGAATCTTTATTTTTAGATGAAGCTTAATTGTTATGTAGCATTTTCCAATATACTTGAAAGCCACGGATCCCTTAAACAGCATCTCAGCAGTTCCTTCAGAGAGAGTTATTTCCTAGGACACAGAGAGACCTAGGAAATTGAGCAATCCTAGTTAGGCAGAAATTCTGAACGATTCTTCTCTCTCCTTTTTTTTCTCAGCCTCTGTTGCTTCACATAATACCGGTTGCTTAAATGCAATCTTTTAATTGACTCATATTAGAGTAGTGGGAGATCAAGTAGGTGAGTGGTGAATCTAGAAAGGTGCTTCTGAATGACTGTTCTTGCTCAGCTCATTAAGAGAAGTGGGAGTTTGTCTCCGAGGGACCAGAAGTGAATCCAAGACTCAGGGGTTGAATGGGGCCACTGCTGTCATTTCATCTCCTTGTGGCTGGTCCTGCAAATCCAAGCAGGTGTTGTTGTCCTTTCAAAAGGGAGGGATTTTAATCAAGGGCTGATTTGTCAGCATAAAAGAACAGCCCTTATTTGTCATCAGGGAAAAAAAAACTCTCCAGACCTGTTGAAACTTTTCTTAAAAAGCCCATCTCACGTATCACTTGGAATTTTCAAGTGGAGCCTCTCGGAGAATGGATTCTCTCCATTTGCTTTGGTTCTGGAACTGGGAATGGATCAGACTTACCTGAAGAAGTTTAAGAAAGGGTGCAGATCCCCAGAGATGAGAAGAAGGAATACACTTGTGGCCTATGGGCATGGGTCCCTGCCACCCTCACTCCCAAGTGTGGTAGGATTCATTTGGAATAAGCAACAAACTACGGGTAAGGAGCAAAGAGATGCAACGCAAGACTGACTGAGTGATCAATGATGGATCAGAAAGAGTTTCTGGCTGCCAAAATGATTTATTATATTTCTACCCCTTCTTTGCCCTGCGTGCGCAAGGCAATGCACATAGCATTCCCATAGCTATTTTATCTTTACTGGAATTGTCTGGCCCAATGATACCCAGTGAGCCTCCGTGGCTCAGGATGGACTTGAACCTGGGTTTCTTCAGTTCCAGCCCAACACCTTAAACCACTAAATTGCTTTGGCTTTCATATTTAAAGTTGTGAATAGCAAAACAGTTTCTCCCTCTTCCATGACTAAATCTGGGCTGATGAAACAAAAGAAAGCTGGGATGGAGGGGAGGGAGAATCCAGAATTGGTTTTGTGCAAAAATGGACTTAAGTTTTGGTTCTCAACGCTCTGCCCTTGGTGAGTTGAGTGATTCCAATGGTTGATTGGGAAACACAACCACCATTATCAAGTCCCTTTGCTGTACCTTGTGATTCACATGCCAGCTACCCTGAAATGCTTTTGGGATCCATTTTTGCAGCAAAGAAGTCACCAAAGGGGATCTTTCCAGAGAGAGATCCATGATGACTTCTGGAGAACACTTTCTGGACATCCATGTGAAGTTTTGAATTTGGCTTTGCACACCTGTTGCATGCCTAAGCATGGATTTAGAGCTATTGAACTGGGGGCCCTCCTTCAAGAAAGGGACATGGAGACCTGCCTGTCATGATGCAGAGAAGCAATTTGGAAAGAACATTCTCCCACTTGTCTATCTTGGTTGCCTTTGGAACCCTAGCAATGTTTGACAACACTGTCTTCGGCTTGTTAAATTTCAGTATTATTTTAATATCGTTTGCATCTGTTTGCTTTCATTGGTCTTACTGCAGGCAGCAATGGTATGGTAGACCCAATAAACCTTTGCAGGTCACTAATGTACTTCTAATGTACCAATTGATCCATTAAGTGTAGCTGCTCCTTACCTTCGCTTAGACAAAATGCTTGCCTAGCTTTTGAATTACTCTGAGATCGCCTGTCTAACCAGCATCCTCTTGGATGAATGAAAGGGGAAATTCCTTCACATTTCATCTCCATTTATGGGACAAACTTAGAAACCCAGCTAGGAACAAGAGCTGGTAAGTCACAAATGTGTAGGGGTGCTTTGGGGCAGAGTCTCAATTCTGCACATGAAAACCCACATTTTGAAGTGAGGGGTGGGGAGGTGGAAGGAGGTTCCTTCAACTGAATGGAAATGTGAACAAAGGCTTCCAGTGGCTGGTTCCCAGCTCTGCAGTCCAAAGACTTGTTCTGGGAACCTACCAGCCTGATATTTCTGACTGTTGGCAGCTAGGAAGCTCTTCTGATCTCAGCATGCAAGCGGGCGTCTTCAGATAGCTGAATCTAAAGTTCAGACATATGTGCATGTCCGAGGCACAAGAAAAAGGCTATCATAAGATGTCATTAGAACTGAAAGACTTCCTTTCCTTTAGCATTCCCTGGTTCACTCCCACCAGTGTTCCAGGTCCTTGAATTGTGACTTTAATTAGGAGAATTCCTTAAAATGAACCGGAAGTGGGTGGCATTGTTGCACCATTTCAAACTCCTTCTTTGGTGAGCATCCTGCCTGCCAGCCCTCTCTGGGTTTGCAATGCGCAGAGATTTATTTATTTATTTGATGTCAATGTTGCCCGACTCCAGGCTGACGTCGGTGTTGACGAGACTGCAAGAATGTAGGAGAGTGGGGACAGTCTTTCTGTAGACTGTTTCATGTGTCCATGGGCTCTAGTGTCATGTTCAAACCCTGCCAAAAGAGAATTTCAGTGTGCTCTGACTAGCATGACATGACAGCTGTTGTTTTGTAGTGGTTGATCTATGCATACTGGGGAAGAGGGAGGAAGAGAAGTGCAATTAACTGAATCTATACTTCTGCGTAGGGAGAAAAAAGTGGAACAACGGAAGTTCTAGAATGTTTTTAAAGTCTTAAATTCTTTCTTGTTACTTACTTTTTTCCACAAAGGCTAATGAGGAATTAATTTGGGCTTTTATCAAGACTCACTGATTGGCTCCCCCCCCCCCCCCCCATAGAAAATATCCAAAACATTTATGTATCCAACTTAGGGACTTCCCTGGAGTCCAGAGTCCCTCTTGGGGCTCTACAAATTCTACAGCCTCTATTTCATTAGCTTTTCTCTTTCCAAAATGAAAGGCACAAGTATTTTCTCTGCAGTTTGGGGAGGTTTAAATTCCCTTTATTCCTACCAGATATTATGTGACATCATATTAGAATCTTCCTCCACTGAACAGCTGGTACTGCATTTCATTTCCTCCTCGTAAGTTTTTTTTGGGACATTTGTTTATTTCTTTCCTAGATAAAATTAACAATTATAATTTTAGAATCTGCCTCTGTATCTTCAGGGGTGGAGGGGGATGTAGGTGGAAGTATATATAGGAAGAATTAAATGGAGATTACATAAAGTACGATAGGATCAAAGGGGCTGATGGAGCAGATGGTGGCAATGTGCAGATATAAACACCTTAAGAAATGCAAGTTGTTAGGTCGTGTCCGACTCTTCGTGACCCCATGAACCATATTGCGCCAGGCCTTCCTGTCCTTCACTGCCTCCCTGAGTTTGCTCAGTTTCATGCTCATTGCTTCAGGGATGCTATCTAACCATCTCATCCTCTGCTGTCCTCTTCTCCTTTTGCCCTCAATCTTTCCCAGCATCAGGGTCTTTTCCAAAGAGTCCTGTCTTCGCATTAGGTGACCAAAGTATCTGAGCTCGAGCTTCATTATCAAGCAAGTTGTAATATCTCCCAGCATTGACCTTGCTTGCTGTGTAGTCTTCTTTGAGATGAAGGACTGAAATCAGCCTGGGGCTATTCACTTAGTTATTGATATTGCAGAAATTGTTAGATGCCCTTCTCCCGTGTGACTCCCCTAGCATTAAAACAGACAAGGTGCAACTGCGCACGTACAGCAGAAGAGAGGAAAGCGTTCAGCAAAATGACAACTTCATGGGATCTCTGATCACTAGCTCTCCTCCAGCTAGCTGGATTGGTTCATGTGTAATTCCAGGAGGTGTTTTATCACTATGCTATCTTTCAGGTGGAAGAGCCAATAATCCATAGAAAGCTGTCAGGATTAGCCTCACAAAAGCAGAGATGTGGGCATCATGGTGATGGCCAAAATGTGGACCCCAAGCGTTTTTTGGAATCCAATTCCCATTTTTAACCCCAAAGGCAAAGATCTATGGATACGTTCAAGCATGCAGAGGCGTTAGGTGGTACAGACCAAGAAAGGTTATACCTGTGTGGACAACATGCAGCTGTAGGACAGAAGGTATTATCTCCTTAAGGACACCATGATCCACTACTCCCTAACAGTTTTGGTTCATTCCTGCTCGATCGGGATCTTGATCCATTCAGTGCGCAGTCCTGTTGATGGGCAGAAGGATGGTTGCATTCAAGTAGGGCGGAGTCCACCACATCTCTGGATCTTTGGCTTCGCTGTCAAATTGCTGTTTCTGCTAGAACATTTTTTTTATAACATTCAACCAGAACGCTAGAAATTCCACTGATTGACCTTGCTGGGTGAGTGTAAATCATCAAGATGGCTTTGAGTATTCAGAAAGTGTTGGAGGAAATAAGATTAAAATTATTCTTATCAGAGTCTGGATGCTCCATGCACTTGATGTAATTCTCCTACCTCATCTATCTTCCAGATGAGATTAAAAAGAATATATTTGTTTGTTTTCTTGAAGCATGGTGGTGCATTGACTCCTTAAAAATTCACGTTTTATTTATTTTGTTCTTAATGGGCAGAATCCAGCAGTAAGAAATATATATATATATATATATGATAATAAAAGTGGCAATCTATCCAAAAAAAGAAAAAAAGATAAACCAAATCCAAAACTTAGTAGAAAAAAGTTCATCTCCAACATTAAAAACAAATTCACTAGCATCATTTTTTTTTTTAAAAAGAAAGAAAGAAACAGCAATATAAAACTCAGGCATCCAAGAAAGTTTTTATTAAGAAAACTCACTAGGTATATCTTTCCTAATTATTCTACAGTTTTCTTCCTCTAGCATACACCTAGAAACAGCTCCATTTTTAAATACAATTGTAAGTCTGCTATCTTAGATCCTGCTTATGTAAGTATGGTTTTTAAAAATGACCCATGGCTTGCTAGCTACTAGACTGTATTTCACACTGTGACTCTGATTTTTCTTTTCTTTTCTCTTTTCTTTCTCCCTTTGAAATTAAGATTTCCCTGTTAAAGCTAGGAGACCAAAGAAGTTACTATTTCATTTTTATTTCCAGGGATGAGCTACAGCAGAAAAAGGGAACAGACAGATTCTTAATTATGAATTCTAAAATCTGCTACATAGGTTTTCAAGTTAACCATTTAAGTGCCATTTTACTTGGAAAAAACCACCCACAAAGAAAAGATATAGATTCATATGTAGGCCACACATCTGCATAGATAAGCATTGCATTTCTAGACTAGCTTCGAGATATGAGTTTATAGCCACAATTCAGTGCAACTCTACCATTCTTTTGGATTCATTCTGCCTCCTTCCCAGAATCTTGCAGCTCTCAGAATGTTGGAAGACTATACAATCCAAGGATCTCTGGGTCCTTCCTAAGGCTAATAGGAACTGAAATACAATGCACCTCCAGGAGTTCCTGCTTTCATAATCTTTCATCAAATGAAAACCCTACAAAACCCAATCAAATACTGATAGAAAATGAGCCACATGGCATACTGTATGAACATCACTGTTCCTTTCTTTGGATGATGCTTAAATAATAAAATATATTTGGTGTCCAAAAAAATCAAGAAGGAGAAGGAGGAGGAGAAGGAGAAGGAGAAGGAGAAGGAGAAGAAGAAGACAACTAGCTCCCTTTGAATTAATCACCTTTTGAATTACTGCTTGCTCATGTTCAGTTTTGAAATACTGCTTGCTCATGTTCAGAAATAACACACCAATCTCTCAGGAATGGAATGAAACCTGGAGGTCTGGCCACCTTGGTGAGAAATGACACATGCATAATTTTGCAATTCTCTCTGTGTCTTGCAGAGACAGGAGAGCCTGAATTACTAGAGATCATTAAGCACAAATTATCATATCTCCTAAGCACCCTCTACACAGGTGGCATTCAGATCTCCTGGCTTAAACTTTGCCTTGTTAATCAAGTTCTTCAGAGCTAATGTTCTGATTTTTTTAGTCCAGCAAATTTAGCTGGCATTATTAAAAGTGCCAACTGTTTCTCCTAATAGCTTCAGAGTTTCATCTGTGAAGAAAGGACATGTTTGTGTGTAAGGAGAGACGAAGAAGCCATTCACAACAGATCCTTGTTGAGATGGAAAGAAGAGTATGAAGGGCAGAAGAAGGTTTAAAGATATTTTATACATACTATCCTAGATTTAGGATGTTAACCATTTCTTTCATCCTCAGTTTAGCCATGGTTTATTGAACAAGCCATATTGCCTTGGTTCCCACATCATGCTAAATGATAAGTAGGTGTATATATTCCACTAAGTCAACAAAGGGATAACATGAGGCATATTGCATGGGTGTTTTTTTATGGGGGGGGGGATGAGAGAGAAGAAAGGGGGCAAATACATGTGTTAAATCTCTGTTAGGCTTAACAATGAACTCTAGATGGATGAAGGAGGTCATAGCAAAGAGCTTTGTAACCTTCAAAACATGGTTCTTCGCATGGATGCCACAGCAGATTTTGGAGAGCATCATAGAACTGATGAGGCCCTTATTGTCTTCCTAAATTCTGTCTTAAAAGAATGGGAGATACATCGTATTCACCAAATGACTCTGTCTCTGATAAACCACACTCCTTATTTTGTCTGGCTTCCAACTTCAGGGATATGCCATTGGACATCTTGGTAGTGAGGTTTATTCCACATTCCATTCCTCTCTATGTCGAGTTCTTAACTGGGAACTAAATGCATCATGGCTGTAGTTAATACACACACACACGCGTGAGCATGAACAATCTTGAAGGGATGTGCATTTTGATAATATAGTAAGACTGTATGTACACACAGACACAAACACACAAAGATGCCCTCCACATACACCTGGAAACACCCCTTAAACTCTAAAAATTGCAACTGTTTCCACCACTTTCTTTTACAGCTCTGCAAACTGATACTTGTCAATGAGAAAATCTGAAATTTCCAAAAACATGGCATGCGAGTCCCTGAGTTTAATCAATTAATTACTTGAATATGAGCTTAATTTCATTTCCACTCAAACTGGGTTATTCTCCTCCATTTCATTGTCCTCTGCTAAACCACTTTGGGGAGCGCAACCCATCCAAACAACGAGCGAAGCCCTTGCCCCCTCCAAAAAGTTATGAACTTTGTCGTAAAGGAGATCATGAACTGGCCATGAACCATGGGTGGAAATAGATTCATGGTAACCATTAGAAGAAATATCTTAGCTGTAAGAGTTTTTGGAGAGCCGCTTGGACTGAACAAGGACGTGGCAGACATAGATGTTACCCTTAGAGGATTCCTGGATGGGATTAGAAAACCTTCAGAGCTCAACTCTAAAACATTACCCCTTTGAGTAGAAGGGGTATTCTCTCACCCTTTCCTATTTTTCTTCTACTAGGGATGTGTGTGCTTTTGGCTCAAAACTTTAGTTGCAATCCATGCATTTCAACAAGCCCTCTCTGTTTTCAACTTACCTCTCTGGGAGGTGAGGACAGGCTCCATTGCAACAGCAGTGGGGCAAAGAATAATTCTGGAAAATAGGATGACTCGGTGCCTTTCAGTTAATTCAGACAGAGAAGGTCTCTGGAAAGGAAGAGTTCTCTCTCCTGTCTTTTTTTCTTGGTCTCTCCAATTTTAAATAAATAAAAATGAGGTTTTGCCTTAGGCATCTCTCTGCTGGATGTTTGGCAGACTTGCTCAGAGTGATTCAGGGAATGAACTGAACAAAGAAGGAAGGTGAATGTGCGCCTGACATTCCAACAAACTCAAAAGAAAAACCTGTGTGCATTTTTGTGGCAGGCTTGGAGTAGATCTAAAGTAAATTTGGAAGGAGAACTAATAAGTTTAAAGCTCTTAAATAAGCTTGGCTTAACCCCTTCAATGAATAAAGGGTCCCCAATTTTTAAAGTAGGTTGCTCTGTACCTCGTATCTCCAGAAAGTCACTTTTCATCCTCAGTAAGGTCATTTGAGATGCCAGTGTTGATCCTGGTTTGGAAGCAACAAGAGAGATTTAAATGCTTTACAGTCCTGAAATTGAGTGGCTGTACAAAGAAGGGGACAAGGCAATTGGCTGAAAAGTTCACTGCATTGAAGCACACTTTTCTTTTGCAAAACGCGCTCTCTTAGAAAGCAGTTGTCATCAGTCTAGTATCATTAGAGATCAAGTTAACAATTTGTTTACTAATGCTTTCCATCAACAGTCACGGGCAATTATATTTAATAACAGAATAGTCTCATGGAACAGATGGCAGTAAGTTCTCTTTCTATGTTCCCCTCATCATTTTCTTTTTCTAAAACATGTATCCCACTCCTCATGCATTTTGGGCTTCTTTGGGGAGATGCATATTTCTGGACATGAGCACATGGTTCTTCCTCTCATCATAAATGCCCTTCCAACAATACTTTATCTCATGGGTGTCAGTGCTAACTTCGGAAGTTCTAAAATGAAGGTTTTCATCAATCTTGAATAGGTTCAGACCTATCCCAATCATGCTGAAATCATGGGAAATGAAATCAAGGACAAAATAAAGCCAGCAACTGGAGTTTGATTCTACTCAACATTCATAAAGACTAGGGACATTTTGGAAAAACGAAAGCAGACATTCTTAGGAAGATGAATTTTGGACCTGGTCCGAGTCAAAGGACAAACTGTAACCATCTGTTCCCTATTCCAAGTAGAAAAGTCAATGGAAAATGGAATAGGTGGCTTTATGATGGAATCATGTTCTCAGAGTGCTTAAGGAAGCCAAGAAGTACAGAGCGTTAGCCAATAGATGCCTTTGCCCTTTTATGGCATTGTTCCTAGGACGATTACTTTAATCTGGTTGATGGTGGAATCAGCCCTTTTGATGTCCATCCATACCCAATGCTCTCCAGTTTTCATACAGGTATGGGAGAAGCAATTTGACTCAAGTCTGTCCATACATTCCTCTCTTCGTTCTTTTTTGCTCAGCAAAATGTCACTGAATGAATCAGCTTGGACTGACTTTCACTATGGAAAGAACACTTGTATAGCCAAGAAATTAAACAATCACCTCTGTAATACTGGTTCTTGGTATGTTGATCTTTTCCTCCTCTTGGTAAAGGCTACCAATGGTCTAAGTGAACTGCTAGAAAGTTCTTCATGCGAAAGGAGAGAAATGTACATTTGCTAGGTGACAGATTTCAAGCCACACCAACCCCCTTCCTAGTGTGCAGCAGTGAGACAATGGTGATCATGTAAGTGAGAAAAATCCATCTTTGTCAAAGAGTTAGAGATGGAATAGGCAATTTAGGGGAAAGGTGCTGAGATAGAAACAGAATGGAAAGGTCCAATTAGTAAAAAAATATATAAGAATCCTCCAAAAATGGGACATTGCAGCAGCTTCTCCATTTGGGGTGTTCTTCTTCATTTACATCCTAGAGGATGAAAATTTGACCTGGAATTTAGGGAGGAGAAGAACAAAATGGCTCAGTGATGGAGGAAACCATTGTATCGCTGTCTGGAAGAGCCCTAATACCTTTGAAAAAAAGTTGCATTTGGCATCAGCTGTGCCCTACCCTAGAAACCTTCTGTTCAAAGGAGTCTTGAGTCTTCACTTAATCTCACAATTCACTTCTGAGGTCCTGCTCTTTGATCCATGGACAAGCATTATCAGGACAGTGAGTATCTTTATCGGTGTCCTATCCTATAGTGGCTTCATGATTTTGGATCTTGCTTGCTAGGAAACCCACAGGTCTGTCAGTTTCCAAAAAGAGTGCTCAATAATGTTCTTTAAGATCTGAAATTGAGTAGAAGGAGTGCAGAACAATGAAGACCTAATCTTCCTTCATTGACCTTCCTCCTATATAGGGTAGGACTCTCCTGAATTTAAGCAAATGAATGTACCCTTGGAAATAGATTCTTACTGAAGCCCCTGGTAAAATTGTTAATATTGACCACACCACCTCATTCTGGCCCTGCTGTGTTTCCTCTCCCCCTGCAACTATTGTTTTTCCCACAGCCAATTCTTTTTCAGAACATCTCATGTATCCCAAGTTGGACAACAGTGTTGAATACGCAAATAGCATCTCAAGATACCTGTTCTATTTCTGAATCTGAAAAAAATTCTGGAAACTGGAATTGTCCACATGATTAACTTGGTCTGTTGTTGGTTGCTTTGACACTGTTTGGAAGCAAGTTCATTCAGGGGTTCATGAGCTCATGGTGAAAGCCACCAGCTTCTGAAAATGAGAATTCATTAGATATATACCCCCCTTTCCTTGTCTTCCTCAAGTCCCTGGTTTGCACAATTTTTCTATCAATCCAGATCAATGGCAATTTCATATATCTGAATGACGGGGAAAAGTTTGTGATCCAGGTTGGCATTGATGGACAGGATAGCCCTCAAACTAAGCTTTTCTTTGTTTTGGGGCCATCTGTTCATCTATTCATTTTTTGCAAGCAAAAGAGAGCGTATTTCACAGCAACGTCACTGAAAAGTAAGATAAATGTTATTTTAATGCATGGGCAACATATGTTCTTCTTTTTCTTCGACACATTTGGTGGTAGTTCTCTCTCTCCTCCACCTTCCAGAAAAGTAAATGAAGAGGACTCCCATCTCCAAATATACTTGTTAAGAGCTGATCCAAAAGGAGAAGGATTACTAGAAGAGGGAGAAGGATATATATCATTTTAGAGAGATCAATACATAAATAAAAACTCTGCCTACCTGCTGGTTTCCAAGGAAATAGATAAGCATTCTCAAAGGGAAAACAACATCTGTTGCAAGGTTCAAGTGGGAGGGTAAAAACAAGTGTAGAGCAGGAATTTATTCAGTGAAAGGTAGTGGGGCATCATACTAAGTATTTAGCTTTCTAAGAGGTGGACCTTGGGACACTTATTACTGTTGACATGTGGAAACTGAGAACGCCCTTTTGTGCAGCCAATGGTAGCCTCCAAATCAAGAAGGCTTCTGCCCTACTGGTTTGTCTTGAAAAAACAAAGCAGAGTTATCCCTGGTTAGTAAGTCCAGAGCTGTAAGTTAGACTGGGAAATCCAAAACACATCTTGGAAGAAGTCAAGGGAAACCCCCTCTTCTTACTGTTACAAAAAAAAAAAAAAATGGCTTGGATGAGGTCATCAGAACTCCAGGTCTTCTTAAAGCAGACTTTAAACAAAATTTAGCAATAAATATTACGATTGCCTTTTCCAACCCATTGCATTCATTAAGACTTCAGTTCCTAGCAATCCTGTGGCCCAGCCGGGCTGGGGTTCTGGGAATTAGCACTCCAAACACATCTAGAGGGAGCATCACATTAAGGAAGGCTAACTTGAAGGGCCACAATCTCCTTTCTCCAGTTTTATCAGATTGACGTGACCAGGCCCCTGAAATATCCATTCTAACCCTTCATGCATGGAACCTATCTTCCAATAGAAGCAAATGTCTGTAGCTCAGGGTTGAACTGTGGACTCTCTGGTGCTTTGAGCTTGGTTGTTTGCTAGTGATTGTGGGGTTTGCAAACCCCACACTCACTAGCACTGATGATGTTACCTAGTTGGGTAATGAAATGTCTGCAAGCAAACAACCAAGCTCAGAGAGCACCAAGGACTCCACATGGAACCTATCTCTTATAAAACATTCCTTATAAAACTTCTAAAAACTTTATAAGAAAGTTTTAGTAGCCATCTCAGGTTTTCTCATTGACAATATCGGTTTTCCGAGCCAGGCCCCTTCAAAGAACCGGTAGAAAGAATTGCACTCTTCAGACACAAAGAGGCATATAATTATTTGCTTTTAGTTCCACTTCCCATCTGTTCCTTTTGCAAAGTGACTTTTTGAGCATACAAGTTTTTCTCTGCCAAAGGCAGCTGCCTCATCAGATATACTTGACCAAATTCCAGGCTGATGCTAAAACTCACAGAAGGTTCTGAGAAAACTCTCCTATCTTGGTTTGTTCCAGGAGGTCAGAGGGGCCCTATCACACCACATTGCTTGGTTTCTATTCTTACAATTCTCCTTTCTCCCCATCTCCCTCTTTATTCACTTCTGGCCCATGGAAGCAGGAACAAACCAAAATGTGGACAAAGGGATTGAAGACATTTTCACCCCTCCCTCAATCTTCTGGCCAGTGATCAGAGATGATGTGAGTGTAAAGAACATCTGGGGAAACTGGAATGGCCAACAATCCGTGATTTAAAGGTTGTTTTCTCCACTGGGATATCAGTTACTATTAGCTCTTGCAAATCTTAGAAGAGCCACTTCATACAGGAGAGATGGAAAGAATTCAACAGATATCCTTGAGAGTAATCCTAAACTTAACCTGTAATTTATCCTCATCTTGTTTATTGAAGGCTCTTGATGGTGTCTTGCTTAAGTTGGCAAATGAAAGCTAAATCAAGGATGGAAAATCTCTCACTTAACTCCTAATTTTTTCAAGCTCAGGTTCATTCTGTCATGTTTCTGCATCCATTTGTTTCTCCATCTTTTTGCCAAAGCCAGCAGGATAATTTCTATGTCTTTTCATGAACTTTTCTTCTGAAATACCACACAATTTTTGTATGCAACTTTTCTTAGTAAATGCACCTTTCTACGTGTTTGTCCTAATACGTGGATTTTTGGCAAGTGATTTCCCTTATTTTTTTTTTTTCATATTTTGCAAGCATTTCCCTTCATTTTATATGGATTTTTAAAAATACTTTGTAAGTTCAGAGACTGGAGGATAACCAGATTTCTTTTCTCATATGGGTCCATGAAGTGAAGACTGGGTAAATTTTCTATTAAAATGCAAACTAAATGAATTTCCACCCCCTTCCTCTCTCATTCTTGGATACTATCAATTTTTACAACTTCTGGAAATACTACTGGGAAATTCTGAGAAATCTTTTGGATAATAGTTCCCCTACCCGCCCCCATCCAGGTGCCTAACTCTGGACCAGAAGAGAGACTCCAATTTTCTAATAGCCATATCTCCTTTTCCCCACTCCTTTTTTGGCAGGTTTTGGAAACATTCCCCTTAATCATATCTTGAATTAATGTGGGGCTTGTTCATTCAGAGCTCTCATTACCCTCTTAATTAACCGTGCACAGATGGAAAAAGTCGAAACTGCTTCACTTGCGTTGTTCTGCTAGTTTTAAAATGAGATGGCAGATGGAAGGCAAGGCAAAGAAAGGACCAGCTCACAGGCAGGATACACGTTTTCAAGCTGTCACTGAAACGTCAGCAAACGGTCCCATCTGTTTAGGAGAAGAATTGGGCACGGAAAGGTTTGGGATGCTAACCAGCGAACATAAGTTCAAAGGATTCCAAACAACGTAGGCAGGCTAGCAAATTCCCCCCCCCCCCACTTTCCTTCTCTTTTAAGAAACCTCTTCTCTAGGAGGTGTGGCACGCATTGTGGCTGGTCAGAAAAGCTCTAATAAAGACTCAAACCCAGGATTCAGCATGGAGGGCGGGCTGCACGTTAGCAGGGCAAAAAGCTGATCCCCTCTCTCTTACCCGTCGCCAACAACTGGGCATTAAAGATAACAATACCATGAAATATAGAAATAATCTTAAGAGTCATAGACCGTAAGTTGGCATGTTGAAGACTGCAACTCTAAAGTGAACAAGACCAAGACCAATTTGGTGAGGGGGATGGAAGACTGATTGGATATCATCTGCATGGCTAATCCATTTAATCCGTTAGGTCCCTGTCCCCAATATTAAACAGGGGCCATATTTTTACCTTAAGTGATCTTGGGAGGCTCTGGGGATCACAGAAGAGATGCTAGAGAGCCATGTGGCTATTCTATCCCTGGATTACAGCACCCATTTATATAAACTTTCATTAGGCCAAGAGTCATCCAGTCTAATATCAGGTTCCCAGGGGGTTACTAAATCCCAGTTAGAGAAGATAAAGCAGGAAAGGGGGAATGGCTATAAAACACCAATCAACTATCTTAATTCTGACATCTTTACTCTAGTTTTGTTTAATGGCTGGACCATAAAAGCCTTGTTATTTGCATGTGACCAGTGCTGGGGCAACATCTCTGAACTGCCCTTGTTCCTGATAAAATCCTGGAGCTTGGGTTCTGGGTCAGTTTGCTGAAAGTTTGCATGTCTTCTCATCACGTGTCTTCAGATTGCACACCATTGATTCCTGGTTCTCCATGATAGGTCTTCTGGCCACCAATCTCCTTGTCTGTATCTGCTGCCCAAGGCCACCGCATCACCACACCTCACTCTAGAGCTGGCTTTGCATAAGATGCCATTAAAAAAAACCCAGCTTGAGCACTTTTTGATGAAAGCCTGTCTTCCCCTACTGATCTGTGGGTTTTTGTGACTTAAGACCAAACTGTAGAGAGCTTAGAACAGATAAGAGGACCAAATCCTACTGGTAGCTTTTGGGCTTTCATGTAGATGTATCTCATTCCTCTTTCTGAGGGTAACCATTCTCCAAGGTGCTTTTTAAAAATAGAGATATATTCCCACTTCCTTTTCAAACATTCCCTTTTCTCCTTCCATCCTCCTGAAATCCCCGGGCTCAAATCATCCCCGTAACTATTAAAGATGTTTGCCCAAGTCGGTTTAAAGCCAATTTCATTTAAGTCCTCCGTATCATTCTCAAACATATTTCTCTTTCCCCCTTTTAATCTATGGTCTGGCTGGGCTAGCTCAGTCTTTTAAATAGAAATTGCTGCCTCAGCTAAATGTTGCCTTTCAGTGATTACAATAAATATCTGACAGCAAGGAAAATAAGAAAAGAGACAGGCAAAGAATGATCTTCCTTGTCATATGTCTGAGACACTGATGGGATGGTTGGGTGGTTGGGTGTGTTTCTCCCCCCCACCCCGTTTTTCCCTCTGTTTTGCTTTCTCACCAGTCCATTAACCACTGTTAATTGCTATGTTTTTTGCGGTCAAAGGTGACGCAATTGACAAGGGTACTGGAAAATAGATGGAGCATTTTACAATCCTTCTTGTAAATACACACACCCAGACACACGATGAAATGTCCTTGTGGCTGTTTTCTCGGGGGAATAAATGGGTGACCCCAGAGTATAAAACGAAAATGCTGAGCTATTCATCTCTAAAGTTAAAAGGGATGTAATCAATCAGACATGGGGACTTTTCCCCTTGTCCCTCACCATTCATGAAATTCTTCTTTGCTTTTTGTCACCCATTCTACTGATTCATCTGAGATAAAAGTAAAAATGGAATGAGGGTTGCATCCCTACCATTATCGACATCAGAGTCTGAGACATCAAAATAATAGATTGTGGAGAAACGTGGCAAAATGCTCAGGAAGGCAAAATTTAAAGGTGGAGGAAAGAGAGAGATGCAGTTTAGCATCTCCACAGCCTGATATTAAAGGATTTTTGTATAAAAAGATTCAAAATTGGCTTTAAACCTGCTGAAGAGTCCTGGGGGAAAAAAAGTTTCCAAAAACTCTAGAAAAAAAAAGTTATGAAGTACAATAAAATGTTGCAGTTGGAAGTGCTTCAGTTCAGAGGTCTCGGATCACTTAACCTGGAGGGTTTCCCTGGAATCACACAGGAAAACCAGGGTATTCCTCCCATTCCCACAAAAAATAAAAAAAATGGCTTCATATTTCATAAAAATATGGATTCTTGGCTCACACGGCTGAGAATGAGGTACAAAGAATTCCTGTCTGCCTTTTGCTGCTGTAAGTCCTGAAGAAATGAGCATCTCTTCAACTTTATTCCATGCAAAAAGGAAATAACGTGAGTTGCTCTTCCTTGCCACAATTCCGTGCCTTTAATTCAAGCAGTGTGCATTTCTCTGTCCTCAACCCCCCCCCCCCAAAAAAAAATCAAAGTGGTTTTTATGACAGGGAGCTGCATCAATGTTAGGTCATCTTTCTCCTTGGGGCAACCAAAACCCAAGAGGCAGAATGAAGTAGGATTTCTTACCAATGGGGAAATAGACCATTGGTAAATTCCACAGAGCCGCTGTATTTCCAGAGAAATTAGACTGAATTTATGAGATCAATTTCACTTTTTAAAAAAACCATGATGGAGCAAGTGCAAAATGATGACCTTTAGAGGTGGGTGGAGTCAGGAGAAACAAGATCCTTTGGCAGGATGAAAAAGCAAATCTACAGATCAATATCATTATTTAATAATCACTATAAGTTGTTCCCAATGATTCTAGCTGATAGATTGAAAATAATTTTGCAAGAATTTCTTCACGAGGACCAATGTGGTTTCTTACTTAAAAGACAGATAAAAGATAACGTTAGAATTGGGTTGGACATTTTGGAATATTTGGAACAACATAATGAAAAACAAGCTGTGTTGATTCTCTCAGACGCAGAGAAGGCCTTTGACAATTTGAATTGGGCTTTCTTGTTCAAGGTTTTTGAAGATACGAATTTTAGAGACAGTTTTATCAAATGGGTAAAATGGATTTATACTTCACAAAAAGCACGTATTATTGTTAATAGAGATCTAAAAAAACCCACGTGAGATACAAAAAGGAACAAGACAGGGCTGCCCATTTTCCCCCTGTCTGTTTATTCTGGTTCTTGAAATCCTGAATAGACATGTAATACAGGATGAAAGGATGGTGGGAGTAAAAATTTAAAAAACCTTTTACAGATGACTTGGTGCTGGTTTTGGAAGATTCTTTAAAGGGAATTGAAATATTAAAGGGTAAATAAAAAGATGCATCTTGTACAGTAGCAGGCTTTAAGATTAATAAACGGAAGATGAAGATATTAACAAAAATATGAAAATACAAGATCAAAGAGAATTGATAAAATGGGTTTTAAGATTGAGCAGAAGGTAAAATACTTGGAGATTACTATGGCAAAAATGAATTGCATGTTATTCCAAAATAACAATGTTAAGACCTGAAGTGAAGTTAAAAAAGATATGTTAAGATGGGAGAAAATATAATTGTCATTACTGGGGAGAATTTCTGTGATTAAGATGAATGTCTTACCTAGAATGTTATTTCTGTTTCAGACAATACCTGTTTTGACAACTGATGCAACATTTAAACAATGGCAGAAGGATATATCTAAATTTCTGTGGCAGAGAAAGAAACTATGAGTTAAATATAAGGTGTTATAAGATGTAAAAGGAAGAGGAGGATTGGGTTTATCTGATTTGAAATTATATTTTGCAGCTTGTGGTTCAGTTTGGATGAAACAGTGGGTGTTGCTGAGGACAGAAGGCTTTTGGAGTTAGAAGGACATGACTTGAAATTCGGGTGGCATGGATATTTATGGTACGACAAAGCTAAGGTAAATGTAGATTTTAAAAATCATTTTGTTAGACGTGCCATATTGAGAATATGGAACAGATACAAACCCAGGCTGTGCCTGAAAACACCTTTGTAGCTCTCAGCACAAGAAGCATTTTATAGATGACTGCTGTGATTAAACAGCCTGGAGCAGAAAACATTGCTAACCTATTGCACGTTGTCCAGTGATTCTGGTCAACCACTTGCTTGCCCTTGACACTGAAGGTGTTGGCAATCCTTTCTGTATCTCTAAGTATCTTCCAGTTAAATATCCAAAACTAGCTCAACCAGATCTTAAAATCCTCTGCTGAAAATTTTCACCAAGTGGTTTCCTTTTCACTTTCTCTATCTCTACCACCAGTTGTCCCAGCAGAACATTCTCCATCTGTTATAAAAGTCGAGGACTTCCTTTAAAGGAAGATTATAAACATTTCTGGGCAGAAAAAAGTGCTTCTGAGGAGATGGCTTAGACCATTGGCCCTTCAAGCCAATCATGAGGAGCCCAAATTCTTGGCATCCAGCATCTTCAAGCTGTCCTAGAAAGTCTCTTGCAAAGGTTGAAGAGCAGTTTTGGTGGTTATGAGGCATTAATCCTATTCCTAAATAATTATATGCCATCTTGCTCTCTTTCTGCCCTGAGGCTGTTTCATTCTTCACATGGCAGCAGCTAATTTAATTAGTACCTGAAAATGCAAGAAATCAGGTCACCTCTTCCCATGTGAAACTCTGTGCCAAGATGGGTTGACTTTCTCCCCATCACCCAGCCCTGCGTCTCCTCCCCTTCTTATATTTTCTAATTGGGTAAATATTAATTAGCTGGAATTTCATGCCAAATATGAAGACATTAAACTGTCATTAACAAACAGGTTGCATCGTTCTCCTCCCCAAGTGTCTCACGTTGACTGCATGAAGTTAGCATGACATTGCAAACAAAAAGTGGAAGACATCTCCTGTGATCTACCATCAGCTTCCAGTGCAAGAGGAGAAGCAGTGTGTCTGTTTTATTAACTAATTATTTTCCGAATGACACACAGAATGACCAGCAGGTTGGGGCTAAGAAAGTCCGCTGGAGCAGACGAGGTAAGGTTTGCACTGGGAGGGTTTCTAGTTCTGTGTGAAAAAGCTGTAATTGATTCTGGGAATGGGAACTGGATTTGGGGATTTAGTGGGTTCCTTAACCCAGGAAGCATGAGCTTGCAAAGTAGAAAGGCTAACCCTATCGTACAATGAATCCTTGATGGCTTGGTCCTGGAAATGCTTAATTTTGCCATGTTCAGGAGCCAGCTGCCAATTTAGGATTGCAAGCTCTAGAGAAAGGTTGAGATCTGAATTGGGACCTCTATATTGAGCTTGACTATGTCTGTCTATTTCAGGATGGACTGTTATGGAAGGTCTCTGGTGGGGCTCCTTTCCATCCCAAACAATAAGAGATGATCCTGTGTGGTTGCAAGAGAACACTGAACTGAAGCAGTTCCTTTTGTTTTACTTCATACTGCAACAGTTTGCTGTGGAGCCCACTTACTTTTTTCCCCCTGACGGAGTCACCTAGCTACCTAAGACAGGAACTTCAGCTTGTTATTTATTTATCTGCTAGAATTTTAAATTCCCCATAACTTTCTCATTCTAATCAAAATGACCCTGGGTTTCATCCTCCTTTTTCTCTCAAAATAATCTTTGTTTCTTGAAGTTGGTGAGGAGTTCATCATCGTCATTGTCGTCATCACCACCACCACCATCTCTGGTCCTGTAGAGAGAAGCAAAGAAGTGAGGGTTAGCAAAGATGGCTAAGCAGGGGAAGAACAATGGAGCTGGAATCTGCTTTTTGTCAAGAGAAATGCAATACAGTAAACATAAGGAATAGAAAAGTGAACTATCTGGAAATCAGAAGGAGAAATGAAAATGCAATCTCTCTCCCTTTCTTATGCACTGCTGCTCTGTCTTGCAAATCCATACAGAATCAGAAAAACATGCCCCAGAATAAATAAATAGAACAGTGGCTTCATGCTGTCTACCTTTTTCAAGACTGTAACAGCCCAAATTCTTATTTTTCCAGGAAGGATCATCATAACCTTCCAGCAGGGCCTCAGTGAACAGGGAGGTCTCTCTTTGCTGCTCCCAAGGAAAGTAAGAGGCTGTTAGGTATGCCAAATACCTTCAGGGCAGTTTCTTTTCATGCTGAAGTGCTAAGGATCTGCTGGCCATCATTCCTGGCTGGAAAAAAAATGATAAAAATCTGTGGCCCTAGACTTTGAACAGCCTAAGTATGAAAAGATGGGGTAGAACGTGAAATAAGAAACAGACTTGTGGAGTAGGAAGGCACACTGAGGACATTCTGTTCAGGAATCCCACTTTAAGCATTCCAGAGAGATGTTTGCATGGCCTTCACTTGAAGACATCCAATGGAGAGAAGCTGGGCACCTCCTTGGGTAATTAATTCCTTAGGGTTAGGGAGCTGCTTATAAGATTCTGCTGGAATCTACCTCTGTGTAACTTAAGCCATCATTCCATATCCTGCTCTCTGGAGGAGAAGCAAGTCTCAGTCTCGTATAAGACACCGTCTCAGGTATATCAAGAGCCCTGACCTCTCTCAGTTTGCTCTTCTAAGATTGATCATTTCCAATGCTTTGAATCTCCCGACTTCTCTAAACCTGTTCATGTTCTCCAATTTTTTCCTAAAACGAAGGGCCTAGAGCTGGGTGCAGTTTGCAAAAGGGTGTCTGATCAAAGCAGAACAGAATGGAATCATTCTTTCTCATGGTTCGGAATAATATGTAATTTATTATATTTCTGTTGACGCAGCCTAAAAGTACATTTGCCTTCTTCACAGGACATGCTGGCTCACATTCCATTTGCTATCCACTAGTGTTCCAAGATCTTTTTCCATAAGCAACATTACTAAGCCATATCCTGTAACTGTGCATTTAATTTTTGTTTCCTAAGCAAGCAACTTTGCCCTTGTTTTAGGTAAATTTCATTCTATTCAGATTTTGCATTTTTATTTCTCTTTTCAACAGTATCCACCCAGTTGGGGGTCATCTACTGATCCAATGAGCATTTTGTCCATCTCTTAATTCAAATCATCAATGAAACCGTGGAAGAATAGTCGGAGAGGAACACTCTCAGAGCAATTAAGCTACACAGTCATGACATCCAGCGCACACTTCAAGACTGGAATGTCCAAATAAAGTTTGGACAAGTTGTATTTAGGAAAGTTGCCTGAAAGAACTCTTCTCTGTTCACACAACACACTTAAACACATCAGCTAAAGTGCTTGTTTTAGACCAACAAGTTAAACGTGGTTCGTACTAAATATGGAAATTTTTAACATGTTGAAAGCTCCATCTTGCAACTGGCAGTTTCTCCTGTAACAAGTGAAGTGGTAGGGCAATGCTTCATTTCACAGAAGTTCTTTGAAGGGGTGCTTTGCTCGGAGACCTGACCAAGCATCCTTTTGAAGGTCTGCATAGTTCTAAGTATTGCTCATATTATTCAGATGTTTTCTTCAGTCTGCATGACAAGCAGGTCTCTCTAGGGTTGTTCAGAGTGCTATTATTTGAAAAGGGCCTAACATTTACTAAGTTTCACCTGGAGCTCCAGAACCAGTCAGAGACTTGTGTACAGACTTCCAAACCAAATGAAACTTAGACTTAAAAAAAAAAAAAAGTGGGGAGATTCTAAGAAATTTCACAAACTTGGCAGCAAAACTTGTGTTGTTGAATCACCACGTTTCCAGATGGTCATGCTCTGCCAGGAGATTCCCCCACCCTACTGTTTCCCATCAGTCAATGTTATTCATCTCTCTTTCTTTGTTTTCTGCTCTTACTCCCATAAAAGATGGCATGGCTCTTTGTACCATTTGCCAAAAAAAGTAAAAATAATAATAAAAAAAAATGGACTTACTGCTGGAACCAAAGAAATATATAATGTTAACAGTTCACTGAGTTATGATATGAACAAGCTGGGTGTTGAAAAAGAAATCCGAGCTTAAGAGTACATTTCCAGGGTTAATAAAGTTTTCTCCCTTTCTTGTATATTTCCAAACATTGACTCTAGGATTGGTGTCATCTGTTTTCTTCTAGAATTAGACACTCAGACAAATTTCAATTTCCGTAGTCTCATTTGTCCTTGTTAGGGAATAATGCTGGGACCTCTGTCTCTTTCTCTCTCTCTTTTTTCAAAAGCACCCTACGTTTATTTTTTATTTTATAATTCTGTGACTGCTAGCACCGAATTGTGCTTCACGTACGATCTGAAACAGGCCTCCTTCCACACACCCATCTGAAGAGCTTGAATAGTTAGTACATGATCAATAATTAGGAATCCAGAATAGCCTCAACACAAATCACCCACCATCACGCAGCTGAGAAATCTATGAAGCCAATCAGATCCGTAGTTAATAACTTTGCGGAGGGCCAATAAAAGATCACAAGGGTGGCCGAGGAATGCATTTTAATCCATCAGAAGTTATGAGAATGCTTGGTTTCCATCCAATTCCTTAGGGTTCAGTTACACACCATGTTGTTGAAAATGGCTAAGCCCAGATGAGTCCTTTATGGCTTAGAGGAAGAAGAGAAGATGGCGCTGTCAGGATTTCAACCTGACCTTGCATAAATGAAACACTAGCTTGATGGGAGAGAAGCTGTTTACCAATGGAGATCCTCAGCATGGGAGGAAGGGTAAAATCGAGCGTCTCTATTCCTATCGTGAAATGATGGGATGCTTTGTGTCTGTGGATGGCTTCCCATTACTGACTCTCAGGTGACATCCCAGAATTGCAGCTTTGATTTTTCGGAACCCTCCTGAGTGATTAGGAGCCACTGTAGTCTAATCAAGCAAGACATTGAAACATCAAGGTGGCTGAAAACTCCCCTTGAGTTCCGTTAAGTGCGAATTTCTTTTTTATTGCCTTGCTATTTGTTGCTTTCCTCTTGCTTTTATTTATTTTATTTTTGTCATAAAATAGTGGGCTGTAGCCTTTGGTGACCACAAAGCAGTCTCTGATCTAAGGCTTGAGATGAGCAGCTGATCCTTGGTTTTACCACCTTTCCTTTTTCGTGTTATAATTAATCCTCTGATCTGAACATGGCTAGTTCTAACTTAATGCTAATTTGAAGTCCTCAAAGGAGCACTCAAAATATTTGGAAAGGGGGGAAAGAAAGCTATTATTTTTTTCCTTGTGTGATACAAAGCTTGCCAAATTATCTCCACTCACTTGACCTAGAAACTCCTTTCTAGCATGCCTTAGCGTAAATTCAAATCTCAGAGCAGTTCAGAGAGTTCTTCCTGTACTTGGTAGCAAGTAGGAACCAAGTGCAAGTACTATGGATCCTAAACCCCTATCCAGATCAAAAATTACTGCTATATATGGCAGGGAACTCCCTGGAAGTCAATACTAATTCCTACCTAACTGAAGAATGTGTTTGATCTCAGTCCAAGACTGTCACTTCAATAGACAAATATCCCACACAGATATCTCTTCCAACATCTTCCTGCTGTCTTTCCATGCTAGCTTAACTCCACCAAATGATAGGGTTGGTCCTGCCTGCAGAGGGAATGGCCTTGAAGGACAGGAGGAAGAGCCACCACCAAGGCAACAATTAGATAAGCGGGGCTTGAGCCCAGGCCAAGAAAGTAACGTGAGTAAAAGTCTCAGACCAGCCCCTCCTTAGTTCACAAGAAGATACGGGGAGAGAGGGGGAAGCACATTCAGTCTTGCAAGATTCTGTTACCATAGCTTTACCATAAAAACAGTGCTGACCTACATGGCATCGATTTCCTAATCTGGTCTACCTTGAAGGGCTGACAAATGGGGAGAATATTTGGTTTGCCTGAGATAAAGGACCGGTGTCCAGGAAAGATTTTTAGCAGCTACAGTATATCAACAGGACTTGCACGTGGATGAGAGACCACCAGAAATTCCAGGGCTGTGGTCTATACTGGAGAGTAAACCCTAACCTCCCATGAGAAGGGAAAATAATTTCCTGCACTGTCACTAAGAACAACCTTGGACATGACTATAGGGAGACCACTTTTAAGTCTCCCAGAAGGTTAAAAAAGGGGCATGATTTGTCTTGCATCTCTATTAATTGGTATTCTCCCAACAGGCAAAGTGTGAGAATCCCGTTCTTTGAAAGGAATGAACCTTTTACTTAGGCACAGTTAGACTGGAGACAGCACCTAATCGCTTACAAGCAGCTTAAAATCCTATGCATTCTTTTAAATGGGATTCTCAGCCCTTCGGCTGAAGCATCTCCATCCAGGTGATCTTGCTGATAATCCTTTTTAGATTAGTGTCAGACATTCTGATGTCAAGCGCTCTCCTTCCCGCGCTTCTGTTTACCAGGCTGATATCCAAACACTGTTTCATATGGATTAGGGGAACAGCAGTAACAGACTTTTAGCCTGGGTTTTTTTTCTTTTTTTTCTTCTGGGTGCATCTCAGCACCTCATAAAATTACATTATAGATTCAACATATGAAGAGATGACAGGACTCAATTACTGGCTGAACCAATGCGCGCCTCTGCCTCCGAGGGAAAGATAGCAAGGCGAAGGCTGGTCATGTCAGCCTGTTCAACAGGCATCTGGAATGGCTCGCATGTTTTAGCTCTGTCCAATCCAACCCCAAAGCTTAACTGGTAGAATTATCAATCCAAACTTTCTTCAGGATGACTTTCAGTAGCCTGGGTGAGTGTACGTGTTCCTTCCCCCTCTGATCGTTTAATGCATTACAGTAATTTATTAATGGATAAAGTTGGGAGTTGGGAGCTCAGGAGCCACAATGAATATGAAGCTGACCTGGAGCTCATATTATATTCATCCATCCATCCATCCATCCATCCATCCATCCATTTAATCCAATTTAAGCACTGACTTTAACCATTGTTCACAATATATTGCCATAAAAATGTCCAAACCACAACAAGATGGGATCTGGTCACTATCTACAAAAATAATCAAGACACATCCAACAAGGGGCCTCATCCATTTCAACCCAAGGTCTGGGAGAACAACCAAGTCTTCTTATGGGGGTAACTGGGGTGTTAAATGAAGTCCCTAATCATCCTCTACCCCTGACTCTTTCTAGTTTTGACCAGGTTATGGCTGTTTCTGGAGGCTTACTAACTATAGCAGCTATATAGAAAGGGTGATGAGAATAGGCCATTTATTTAAAGTATAGTTGCTTGAAGAAACCAAACTGGCCTAGGTTCCCATGTTACACTAAGGTATAAACCAGGATGGACCACAATGACTGGATTTTCAAATCCTCGCTTACCTCAACAACTACTCATATCATGCATTAACACTGAGAGCAGAAAGGAAGGGCTATCACTGGTTGTTTCATCTGAGACGGTGAGCCAGAAAGTCAACTCAATCTCCATGGACCAGAATTTGCTTCAGCTCTGGTTTTGATGGAATTTTCTCCAAGTGGAAAACAGCAGAAGCAATTCTGTCTGGCCCTGTAGGTGAATCAACTGCCATTGACTTAATAAGAAATAACTCATTCTTGAAGCCAAGGGGATGGGAAAGGACAGGAATGTATTTTGGAATGGAAACCATATTCAACACGTCTCTAACACTTTTTTTTTTTGACGAGGAGAATGAATAGATTCCGTTCCCAGGAGGAAAAAGGGAGAAGATTTCTGCATTTATTCATAACGTCTAAGGCATTTCTCTTTCTGTGTTTGACCAGGAGTAATATATTCCTGCACACTTTTAGGTTCTTTACCTATCCTTTTTTGCAGACTGCATAGGCAAATGAGATGTGGTGAAGAATATAGGGATTTAGGTCAATGAATTTCATGTCCCTGGCTTGGATAGGAAAGCTGTGGATATGAAATGGAATGAACAAGCAATCAGCTTTGTATCTCTGGGGAATTATCTTAGCATCCTACTTCTCTAAGACTCAAGTTAGGATAGGCAAACCCTTCTCAGGTGGCCCCTTCCAAGTTTAGAAATATTTCCACATTTTCATGTTGCATTCTGGAAGCAGTGTGAGACCATGACAATTTCCAATCATCAGCCTGCTCTTTAATTAATTAATTAATTAATTAATTAATTAATTAATTAATGCATCACATTTATAGAGCTGCCATCTCACACAAAGTGACTCTTTCAATGCCACAACAAAGGTTGCATCAATAAATTATTTTTTAAAGAAAATTTGTTGGGTAGGTCTGAAGCCTTTGATGGAAATTGCTAACCTACAGAACATTTTTGTGCAGTTTCTTTGCCCAGATATAAAATATCTTGCTATGTCTCTGAGGAGTGAACAGTTAGAGTCAGTCATATTATATATGTTCTTACTAGTTTTAATATTGTTATGTGCCCAGAGTCATGTAGTTGAACATGGCTATCGTATCTCCCCAAAGTTCTCCTTTCTTCAGATTGAACATCTCAAATTCCTTCAGCCTGTTGGAAGTTCTCGTAACATCTTTGTGGCCTCCTCTGAACCCTCTCTAACTTATCAATATCCTTTGGTAAATGTGGTGGCCAGAACTGTACACTGGACTCCAGTAATGATCTCAGGAGAGGATTACTTTCTTTGAGACCTTTTGGGTAGGCTTCTGAGAAGTATCTAATGTCTTGCTTTGGAAGATCAGGGCTCATGGCTGGGTAGTTTTTGCTACTGTTTCAATGCAAGATTTTTAATGAGATTGTCCATTTTTGCTTTTGATGGCGATGTCACTTCAAGTACGGGCATCGGCTGCTCTTACTTGTGAATGGATGCAACTCTTTTCTCTGGCATCATTTCTTCTCACAAAAAACTCCATTACGGAGTTTAAAACAGGGGGAAATAAACCCAACAACATCCTGCTCAGATGCATTTTACTCTGGCATTTGCAAAAGGCTACCTACAGATTCTAACCCAAGGTAATTCCAGATAAATGCTCGAAAACGTTGCACTTAGGAGCCCCTTGGATACTAAAATTTCACTGTATGGCAATCACTGGAGAACAACACACACTTTCCCCCCTCTCAAGTAATACTGCCTGTGTGTGGTAATGAATTTATTGATCTTGCCATTTTTTTTAAAAAAAGCACAACAGTTATTTCGGAGATAAATGCCTCTCATTTGAAGTCATTAAATCTGCCATATCGAGGACAGCTGGGGGAGAAAAAGTCCACTGCTGGAAAGGAGGGGAAAGGAAAAACAATTGCTTTGCTACCTCTCGTTCACTTAAAAAAGAAAAAGACAGATTTAATAATCTGTCAGATGTTTTTTGGAGAACAGAGGAAGATTGAACGGCGAGGCGCGTTACTATTTTCAAAGGTGCTTATTTAGGGATGCGCAGAATCACAGAACTGGAGGGGGCGTTGAGTCTGATAGTCAGTGCTGGAGCTTCATAACAGAAACAAAGGAACCTAAGGAGATGAAGTTGCGCTCTTGGTCACTCAGTTATGGGTTGCTGCATCTCGCCGCCCAGAGTCCCTTGGGTTGAGATGGGCGACTATAGAAATTGCATAAACAAGCAAACAAATAAATAAATTCTGTTTCAGAATTCCAGGCAGGAAACCTACCTATCTAGAGATGTACTCGTGATCTCCTACATTCAAAACGTGTGGTCCCTCACGTTGTCATGGACATTGCCAACCGGGGACTGTCCAGCTGTTGTTTTAAGACCTCAGGAGACCAATCGCTGGCAGGCAATCAGGTAAAACCATGATTCCTGTGGAGAACTTTTCCCCAACATTCAACAAAAATGGATCTACCTGTAATCGGTGTCTATTATGTTGAGTGGTATCCTTTGGAACAGCAGTTGAGAAGAAAGGGGAAGGTACTCGTGAAGGTGGGGAGCGTATTATGAAATCCATTTCCAAGTTGAAATAGGTGTTTTAAAACAATGATGTGTTTTATTTTAGGAGATGTTTAAAAAAGAGGCAGTTTGGTGTGGTGGTGAAGGCACCAGGATAGAAACCAGGAGACTGTGCATTCTAGTCCCACCTTAGGCATGAAGTCAGCTAGGTGACTTTGGGCCAGTCGCTTCTCTCAGCCCTGGGAAGAAGAACTCAAAGGCAAAGTACTTCCTCAAAAGATGTGGCCAAGAAAACTGCAGGGACTTGCAGAGTCATCAGGAGTCCTTTTAGCCCAGAAAGCTTCTGGGTGGTTCTGCTGTGATGGTCAATACCATTCTCTACGCCTGCCATTACAGGTGTGATAGGAATCAGTCCAACAGTTCCATCCAACGAAAAGCCCATTTAGGATTCCTGGTACATGACAGCCCGTGAGTATCTCTACAACTCGGACTAATAAATAAATGGGATATTGATGGTGGGACGAGTGAAATTCTGCATATCCACCCCCCCGTTTCCTTTCTCAGTGATTCTGTAACAGCTGTTTAATTAATTGCTTGAATGGTTTCCTAATACATCTTATTTACATACAAAATTACAGAATAATGGCACGCTTTTGAATTGAGCGAGAATTTAATGCCTGCTCGCCATGCATCGCAGGGTACGAGTACTCCAGAAAAAACAAAAAAAATGAAAAAATTCTGGGTGATTGAAACTGTCAATGTTCTCCTCACCTCCCTTGTCACTCTCTCCCTCCCCCCCCCCCCCCCGTTTTTCACTCTTTTCCCCACCCTACAATTACTGGAGTTTATTTTCCCCAGGTTTTCCTGGCATCGTTTTACAGATGTTACGAGTTGCTGTTGAAATGATAAGAGCCAGAAAGGATGCCAGAAAGGAGTAGAAATCTGGACTGGAGCACAGCTCCATTGCTCAAGACAACCTGTTGGGTGGGGGGAAGGGGGGGGAGGGAAGAACATTAGCATTATCTTTTTGGTTGAGGTTTGCTCCATGCTTGATGAAACTTGTCTGAACATAAAATAGCTTTGCTCGGCTGATGGACAGCCCTCCCTTTGTCATTATTTCCCCCCCTTTTTAAAAAGAAAAACCCGCTTTTTTTTTTTTAAGTTGGTTGCACAATGCCCCAAACGGAGGTAAGGTTGAATCTCCTGCATTTTCTCCTCTTCCTCCTTTCCTCCTAACCTGATAATTGAATCCGTAACCATGTCCATAGCAATGCACGAACTCATCAACAGCAGCATGGAATGGAATAAGAGTCAAATCCTTTTTTCACAGGCTTAACTTATTGCATTTTGCAATAATACTGTGCCCAAACATCTCCAATGTCTGGGAATTTTTCTGCCTCTTAAAAAAAGAAAAAAAAAAGGCTTCTGTTTGTCTGCCTCGTTTTAGGCTTGGTTTCCGTTCATTTCAATGTCTCGGCTTAAGTTGTGGTATCAGCTCATTCATTCTACGTTAGATAGACGCCTCTTGCTGCTGCTACATGCAATATGTTTAAGCTTCGGATTTTGCAGCTATAAAGGAATAGGCTCTGCTTTAACTCCACCGTGGAAGAAATATCTCCTGGAATCAGTGAGAGGAGGGGTGGGAAATTAGCCATTCATTTTGATCAGCCACGCACGCTGTTGCCAGCCACACATTTCGTTAAGCATTCTTCAGGGTTTCAGGAAACATCTCTAGGGAGAAGAGCAGCCAGGTAAACACAATGTTTTTGACACCATCTTCCTTTGTTGAGAATAACAAAAAGGAAGCAACGCTTGTTCTAACCTTCAAATGCACTTTCCCTGCTCTTGGGCAAACACTGAACACTAAGTTCACATTAAGGTTGATGCTATCGCACAGGCACCGTGTAGCAATAGCTGCAATGCTTCTGTGGACTTCCCTGCTGCTACTTTCACCATGCTGGCAATTCTTGTCCCCAGCTATGGCCTGCCTACGGGACCATGCTTTTTCTTCCTCAGAGCCAATCTTTCACTAGATACTTCATGCCGAGGGATAAACAGGCTGCTCTGAGAAGCTGGGCCATCTCCTCTGAGTTTGTCACAAGCTTCAAAGCTGTGTCTGTCAAAGCAGTTTTAAATATAACTCCTGCTCTCTTACAGCAAGAGCTAAGAATATAAGGAAGGCTCTGATGCATTCAATCAAAATAGTACCTGATCAGCATCTTTCTCCACCGAAGAGTCAATCTTCATGAGTTCCACCAGCAGGGCTTAAAGGCAATGGCTGGGTTCCCTGAACAAGCGAAGCAAAGATCTAGATTTGCACGACGTACTAAATGTGCTTAATCTTAGTGAGTTGGGTGGGTGTGTGTGAATTAGCATTGGGTTTTGTCAGATTAATCCATGGTTTGGGGCATTGTACAAATGCAGAACCTTGAGTTAATGAGGTTAAAAGTCTTGCAGGACATTAATCACTAAGTTTACTCTTTTTGTACCTTTATAAATTTAATTAAAACAAAGAAGAAAAATAAAACTATAGAAAAAAGGGGGGACCCCCCCCAAAAGAAGTTATATATAAAGGCTGTATAAAACTTTATATACATATATACAACAGCTTCAGTAAAGGATGACTATATTTCATTGTAATTGTCCATATATAATCTACGTCTGTAAGCGACTCATTCATAAGTTGGAAGTAACATCAGGTCTTCAATCCACTGAGTAATTGAAGCCATAAATTTATCTTTTCAGTGTAGAAGGACTAGTCTCTTAGCAATAAGAAGGGAACAGAATCAATTTCTGCTGTCCAGCCATCAATTATCAGAAAGACTTTTCTGCTTGACTCGTTAAATTTGGAAGAAAAAATATGAACAAATATTGGTATGAATTTTTGGACACACTTTGTACCCTTTTACAAAGAGTGTTTCGGTCAGAGGATATATTTTGATGTTGTGCTTCAACATACACAGAATCTCCTAACATGCTCACTTCTTGAGTTGTGAACCATGTCATCAAATTCTGAAAAGTATGGGGTTGGGCATGTTCTTATGGGACCTATCTGAGATCCAAAAATTGAGGTGGACATTTTCCAAGATAAATTTAAGATCGGAATCATCAAACAAACCTTGCCCCAGCTCAAGGGTTAAACAACGTGTTTCACACAGGTCATTTATAATTCAGTTTGTAGTTCTCTTGCCCAGCCTCTTTCAATCTTGTATCTTCAGCTAAGGTGGACCTTCCCCTTCTCCTCAGCTATTATGACTAAAGGGAATTCTAGGGATTCAATTCTGAGAATTGCCCAGTATATCTGGAGTTTATCAGGCTTGGAACAATTGCTATACACATTGACTTGAGGATAAGTCCAAAGGGATCTTGGGATTTACTTCAAGGAGACAAATATATGATTGAGTTGTCTTCTCTTAGAAGGACCTCCATTCCTATGACATTCAGAGTATCTGGTTTAGGACTTCTTCCACAGATGACCTTTGAATTCATTAGGGATTTCTACCTCATGGAATTTAGCTATAATTTAGCTGCCTGCTTATTATAAACTTCACCGAGACTTGCTGGATGCACTTAAGTCATCATTTGCAAACCCTCATACGTGATTCCGACACCCTCTGCAGATTCTCCTGCTAGCTATCGATTCTGATGACATTACATATCAGTTACAAAAGGTTTTATTCCTCAAAAGGTTCTCCCCCCACCTCTCATAAAAAATCTGCATATTTATTTTTGCAGCATGATTTATGAGGACATCATTGCAGATTAGAAAGAAAATTGAATTTGCAGAGGATTGACACACCGCGGGAAATCAGACAAACATGGGAGAATCTAAAGACTGATGAGGAGATGGGTGTTGGATTTCACACCAGGGCTCAGCAGTAAATCAGAGCTCTCCAGATATTTAACCCCTTATTCAGAACTAGGCTGGGCTTGGCAGAAGTTTCTCAGGCGTAACATGGCTAGATTAGCAGCTTTATGGCAGACAAGGATGTGGCTACAGTAAATCAACACAACAGCTGGCTGTTCACTGTATTATGAAGCAAACTCTAGGTTATTTCTTACCATCAACCGAAGCTTGATCAGTCTCTATGTGGCCTTGGCAAAGGTAAAGATGTTTACCTAAGGATTCTCCTAGTTTGGAGACCCCTTGCCTGGGAAATGAAAGGAAGAACTACAGAAAAACGGAATCATAGTTTAGAGATGGAATGGTTAAAGAAGAACCCAAGCATGGACTGATATCTCAGTTAGCTTGCATGAACAAAGGGATCTGGAGTTTGAGTGGGAAGTGTTGGGTGACTTTCAGGAGTCGTCATTTGAGTCAGACCAAGGATTAATTTATACTGGGAAGGACATTTTTGTCGATTGTCAACTGCTGCAGTGGACAATAATGTGATCCTGCCACCAGACACATAGGGGAGGCATTTTTCCTTTTTTGGGGTGGGTCATGCTCTTTGGGATTTTAAAAATTATTGAAGGGTTTTCTCCTCAAAAGGGTTTGAATGCTTCTGCTTCTCAGAAACTGTCAGTCATGAAGAAATGGGTCAGTTTCAGTAAAGTCCTCCTCTTTTTCCTCCTTTCTAAATGAGCCCGACAAAAATTGAAACATTGCCAAAGATAAATGGCACAGGTATTCCCTGCTTGGGGAGGTTAAACATTGATCATCCCCACCCAGCAAAGGAAATAGAAATTGCAGTTCATTGGGATTTAAACCCTTTTAAAAAACGAAGCACTCCAAATCCTTGGTGTGGATGGAGAAAGATGTCGGCTCTGTTTTGTGGTATTTTCCATGCAGAGTGTAGTGGTATAAAAATAAAGTAAGTAAGAAATAGTCCATTTTTAAAAACCTCCCATGGTTTCCTTCCTTATGATGACACTTGAAAAATGGATAAATTCATTCCAGATGACATTCTCATTCAATCCTGCCCAATGTTTTATGAGCGAAGCAAGCAATACTGGTAACATGCCTACAGAGATGGTACTAATGAGTAGAAGGAATGGGAAACTATTCATATGCGGCTCTTGCAGAAACTTGAAATTAACAATTAACACACAACTGAACACCCAAGAATTCCAAAAGCATTGACCTCAGTATGGGAACTTCATTATCTGAGCATTGAATTCATGGGAGTGGTTTGGAGAACGCTTTCAACAGACTTCCTAATTTCTCCATTGGCTCCATCCAAAAGCGATTGCTTTCTTTAATCACAGAAGTAGATATATTTAATATGAGAGCGAGAGGGCATGCTAGCCCAAGAATTATTACAATCTGAACAATTGTAATGCACGGGGTAGCAACAATCCCTCCACGCCTGCTTTCCCAAGTTTGCATCGTTAATTGACATCTCATTAAAAGATCATTAAGAAGCTGAAAATGAGATGACACACACACACGCTGCACAAAATGAAGCTCAGGATGTCAAAAAAAGCATGGAGTTTTGGTAATCAAAGCCCGGCAGAATTAAATGTGGACTGCTAAGTGACGAAATAATTAAGAAAACGTGAATGAGCATATGTAAATATGCATTCGTGGCAGGCAGATAGTGTATTTACATATCTATACAGTCACACATGAATAAATACCCAGGCTGTTGCATTAAAGATAGTGTCCTATGCAGGATGCCTTCAGGCTGCTAAGATGGTAGGGCTCAGTAGAAGCTTTGGGTGTGTATTGCAACCCCTGTTGCCAACTGTAGAATCACACAGGGCTTCCTTTTTTAATCGTATTCTAGGACCTGCTGAAAAAGTTCTGCAAATCTGGGTTTTCTGATCAGGACTGCAGGTGGGAGATTGACTAAAATCACTGAAGGAATGGAGGAAAGAACGAGAGAGAAAAAATAGCTACATAGGTGTTGTCATCACCAGCGGGAGCTAAGCGTAGAGGTGGAACAGTGTCCTCCTCTGCTACTACCACTATCTATAAGGGGATGGATCCCAGGGGATTTTCTATCCGTCAGATGGTGGCTCCAGGGACAATGTAGATTTAAATTGCCCCCAAATAAAAATAAATACATAATAAAAGGGTGGGGTGGGGAGGGGGGAAGACGCAAGATGGCATCCATCATCCTTGGGACTCCAGAAGAAAATCCACCCTCCATAGGTTAAATCAATGGCTGAGTCCAACAAGGTCTGTGAAAGCTCTGGAGAAGTTGGCTCTCAGAAGAGAGGCTGTTCTGATGCAAATTCTGGGGACTATGCCAACCCAAGGGTGGGGAAAATGAGGCTCCTGAAATCACAATAATGGAAATTAAAGCTGTCCTGGGCCCAAGTAAATAAAAGTTCCTGTTCCTTGTCCAGTAGTTCCAGCACCTGTACCCTTTCTCCTAAAGCCACCAACTGGGAATTCTAGTCCTGTACTTGGTTACCCTTGATACTCCTTCACTCCTAACTTATTGGAACTCATGTCTGTGATCTCTGTTTTCCTTCCATGCTTGTGATTTGCACAACTAGAGTCTGAGTCTACCCCAAAAATGATCATGAAAGAAGCATTTTATGTTCTTCACCTTTCTATTTTTTAAAGATTTTTCTCTGCCTGACTTCTTGTGTTGGTTCTAATAGAAGTAAGACGTGCGTTTTCTTTTCCTAGGGGTAGACTGGTCTTCACTATGCAACCCATGGCTGGCAAAAGATTTCTAATACTGTTATCTATAGTGGTGTCACAAAACTAGGCTGGTTTGAGTTTCTATTTGTTCTAAAACTTATGGAAATATCTTTGTTGTCTTAGAAAGATTGGAAGTTGGGGCTGTACAGGCAAGAGATAGGTGTCTTCAGCAAGGGGAGTCTTGGTTCAGCCTTGACCAGATGAGGCCAGTGCTAATGTAAAGCTAAAGTTGTGAAGTTCTGGTTCTGTTCTCTGAATACTGGGTTCCACTGTAAGTGATAGCTGAGAAGTTGATGGCATCTTACAAAGGCGTTGGGTGGAGAAAACTCTTGGATCATTTTCCTTGTCCGAATGACTCTAGTACTACGGAGGGTCATACTGGTGCTTGATCAGAAGGTGGAAAACTCCTTCTAAATGTATATTGTACCTTAATAAAGTTGAATTGTTGCTTAAAAATAAAGGATACAGATTTTTTTTTCCCAATAGCCACCTACATGGAAGTAAAATTGGAAAATACTAGCTGTGAACACACACAGACACAATATTAAGTGGTTTTGTCCTCCCCCACTCTGCAGTTATTACCACTGAACAAAAAGAAAAATGGAAAATCCAGTATAGGATTACAAGATGAATAAAGTTGATTATAAAACCTTTAGAAACGGACAAATCTATTCCTTTTCTTTTCTAATACTCTTTTTTTAAAATCAAGTTTACAGGGGTTGTGAGGAATTCTTAAGAAGTTTAAGGTTTCCTCTCTTTCTTGAGACAATACATCAAAATAGTTCTCCCCCACTTCTTGCCCTGGACCTTCAAAACCTGAAAAATTGGTCGCGGCTGCAAATTGTGCACCATCCAGAAGTCCATGGAGCCTCTTCCTTTCGGGCTGAAGATTTCTCTAAAGGTTCTAAGCAGAACCTCTCATATTTGCAATATAACAAAACCCAATATTGACTCGACTTGCGAAGAGTACCTATTCCCCAAGACATCTACCCAAGAAACGTAGAGTTCAGTTGGCAGATTTAGCAGCCCAGACATCACCGCTTGCAGTGAATAAAAGGAGTGGCCAACTGAGGCAAGAAGCTTCGCCAAGCAGGATTTATTTATTTACTTATTACTAAATTTGTATGCCGCCCATCTCCCCCAACAGGTGACTCTGGGCAGCTCACAATTAAAATAAAAAACCCATAAATAATTAAAAATACCCCATAAACAATTAAAATCAATTAATCCATTAAAAGTCAACTGTAAAACAAACCCTATACCTAAATACTGAAAGCATTCAAGATGACGGGGGGGGGGGGGTAAAATCAATTACCCCACAAGCCACCGCCACTGGTGTGAGCCCCCATCTGGCCCCCAGGTCTTCTGGCATGGTCAGGATTTCACGCTCTTCCTGAAGGCCATGAGAGAGGGGGCACACTGCACCTGGGGAGGTAGGTTGTTCCACAGAATGGGGGCCACAGCAGAAAAGGCCCATTTCCTAGATCCCACCAGTCAAAATTCTTGACTGGTGGGGTCTGCAACATGCCCCTTTTGCTGGACCGAGTGGGGCGGGCGGGTATAACGGGGGCGAGACGGCTCCTCAGATAACCTGGTCCTGTGCCATGAGTTTGCCATTTATCTGTGGCAAACACCCTGGGTGTTTCTTACAAAAGGAACCCATTAGCAAAAGCTTTCTGGGGCATGCCTTGCTGGTGGCAAACATAGTTTATAAAATGGAACAGGTACCATCTTTTCAGTTTGTTGAAGCAATGCTTTCATTGTCATACATGACCAGATCAACAGCTCTACTGGCCTCATTTTGATCTTTATTTTTCACTTGCTCAACAAAAAGAGTTAGCTTGTCTCAGAACTGCATGAAGAAGGTCTCTGCCAATACCTTGCTCATCTCCCTCATTTATTTTCAAATATTGATGATGTTTGCTTGTTTTCCCCCCAGTTGAAGGCAATCCTTCTAGGCTCCCTGATTTGTTCTACATTTTTTTTTTCATTCTTGCACTTTTATACCCCCCCCCCCAATAAAACCCCCAGCAATTTATGGAAGGTGGGTTGGGCAATTTGGGTTACTATTATTACTATTCTTAAACTATCTTCTGAAGTTCAGAACTTTGCTGACACTCAGCAAAGTGATGTTGAGAAATATCTCCTTTTTTTCACACTCCTGTCTCTATCTTGCCGAGTGTCATCACCTTTGAGATGACTACTTAGAAGTCTTTTGAATTTCAGGTGGCTGGGTGGGAAAAATGCACCAGGAAAAACAAATGGATGCATTCTGACAGTCCCCTTTAATCAGAGATTACCTTCACCTTTTGTTCTCTGTCCTTGATAAAACACAGTCATGATTTCATCGCCCCTCCTTTTCACATGCTTTGCTAAAACACTGTTTTTCTAGTTGTAGGTGTTTGTCACATTTAAAGTTAAACCTTTCTGACTGGAGTTTCAATCAGATAACTGCATTCCAGATGTTTTAGTTTCCACTTCTCAGAAACCCTGAGCATGGGCCAGGCTGGCTGAAGCCCATAGGAACTGTAGTTTAACACACTGAAAACTATCAAAAGAGGTGAGAGACAAAGCAAATTCTGGGCAAAGCTGCTGATTCTCTTTTGAGATTTTGAAAATGCAACTCTGTTGAACCCTGTTTCTGTCTCAGTTTTGATTAAAAACCTATTTGTTGTCTGTCTGTCTGTCTGTCTGTCTGTCTGTCTCTCTCTCTCTCTTAGATTTTTGCATATTTCTCCTAATATATGTTTTTTAAATCAATTTTTCTACTTCAAAGGATGAAGTCTACTTTTCTTCTGAGTGGAGAGTTGCACTGCAAAGTTTAGAGAAGTTCAGAACTTGGAATATAATTGTCCACGGATGCCCAATTGAGTAGGGAAGCATTAATTGGGTCATACTGAAATGTGAAACAAATCCTTTTCTTCTCTACCCTCATGTTCGGCACTCAGAGAGAACTAAATCTGGCATTCCTAGCCCTGGAAATATTTATTGCTCAAAGAACTGGGGAGTGTGTCTGTGATACCGATATGAAGGTGGCCTTTGTAAAAAGTGACTCACATTTGCTAGCAAATTCAAATGTTAAAAAAAGAGGAAAAAAACCTTGGCCTTGCTTGGGTCTAATTGGAATCACAAAGGAGCTTCATGACAGTGTTGTTTGCCTTCCTCAAAGAAAATCCATTCTTAGCACAAGGGAGAAGTGCATTTTTAGAAACTGAGAAAGAGGGGTAAATTAGAATAGGAAGATAGAAGTTGCCAGGTAAAAGCGTTGAAGCAAGTAATAGGAGTTAGCTCAAGAAGCAAGCTAATAATATTTTTGAATGGAAACTGGAACAAAAACAGACAGAAGTCTCTGGTTTACATAAGGAAGAAGTATAGCTCCTTTTAAAACACTCCGATCCTGGACACTCGCTGAATTCATAGTGTGTTGTATTTGTAAGGCCCTTTCCTTCTTTTTAAGACTCCACAAGGGCAAGGTGAACATTTAAAACAAACAAAAAACGTCTGCATGACTGTTTGGTTAAATAAGTTGTTTGGTGGATCTGGTTGGTGAACCAAGTTCAGAAATGAGAAGGTTGAAAACTGGATTCTCTGATCTCACGTCAGACTAAGTGGTAAACCCTTTGTGGTCCTCCATGGGTCATTCCATGAATGGGGAAGGCCTTACAAAACTCTGCAACTTATACGGACATGATTTCACCTGGTGATTGGCTGATCCTGCACCCTCGGTTGCGTGGGCAATGGCTGAACCATCTTTCAAAGTCAGACAGAGAATTCCCACATCATAAGGGGTGATGACTCCTAGAATGCCTCCATTAAGGACCAGGAAGTGTGCTTTAGGGTCTTCAGAACATTTTCGTGGCCGTGAGCATCACGCCAAGCCTAGTTTGACCTAGCTAAGAATTTGTACCTAGATTTGAACTTCAACATTTGTGTTTTCACAATCTGCTTGACTAGGTCAGTTTTCAGATGAAAATCCTGACTGGAGTACAGGTTGGATTAGTTGAACTAGTTTCCTTCTCTAAATTTGTGTTTTAACATTCTAACGAGAATGGGTTGCTGCAAGCATATTCCACTAGTCTTTTGTTATCTGGGTAGTTTCCTCTAGTTTTCCAACTGTGATTTAAATCTGGTTTTCTTCCTGACCTCTGAAGACTAAGAACTTACTTCCCCACCAATAACTGTAAGTGAACACAAGCTTGACCTCCAAAAGGCTGTGTTCACACAAGAAACTTAACCAGGTCCCATAATGACAAAGCCTCTACACTCAAAAAATATGTTCAGCTTGATTAGCATTAACCTTGGTCCCATTTTGGGGGGGGGGGGGTTGAGTTAGCATGTTATACAAACTCAGCTGGGGAATTTAATTTACACTGCAATGGGTTCATTCAAAAATCAGGTTAACTGTATTGTGTGAATGTGGAAACGACGCATAGAAAGCTAAGCCGTGCTTTTAGGGGCTGGCCTACTTTCTTTGTTTTTAACTCAGCTCCATAAGTCCATCTGTTCTGTTTCTATGAAACTATTTCTAATTATGCTTTCTTACTTGTTCATGGCACCAAACTAGGGTTATCACAAACCATGGTTTGCAAATACCAAAAGGTTATGGTATGATACGTTGATTTGGCAAATGCTTTTGGAACACACTGTGAGAATTGGTTCAGGAGCAACATAAATCCATAGCTATGTCTCTGAGTTGAGTGTTGCACCAGAGGACATGTTATGTTACAGCTTCCATTGTTCTGATAACAAGCATGTAAGAAAGTGTACAACTTGTAGCTCCTGATATATGGGTATGCAACCTTAAAAAACTACCTACATCCTAGTTTGGGGCAGATATTTTCTTAACTTTCTTCAAGATGAAGAAGCCCAAGAGAGATTAACTGGAGAAGATTAGTGAGAAATGATGTGAAAGATACCCTATTAATGGACAGCATCTGGAGGACTTATTTGATTATAGGAGGCATGCTGAGAAATACGATTTCCATAAAAAGAATCTATAAAGACAGTCTTGGGAAAAATATATTAGAGCGGAACCATTTGATTCTTAACAACAAAGGAAGAAGAATGGATGATAAGAAGGGTGAAAAACAGCTTCCTAAAACAAATATGTGTAAATATCTACATAGACAACAACCAGCTTTCGATGGATAATGTTTCTATAAGTACATCAAGAAAATCAGCTTGTAAAACAGTTCCATCCGTCTCTACAGTGAACCCAGCACAGCACTGGAGTATTTCTATACATGATTAAATGGTAGCGATTTTTTTTTTTTAGCTGGGAGAAGAATACATAGTTTACATGTCTGTGATTCCAAAATGTTCATAGCTAAATGAGATAGAAAGAACTTGGCATAAAAAATGGGAGAGAAAATGAAAGGGTCAGATCTGTGCATTCCGCCTGAGCTGGGAAAACATCTGGATTTGAACCTCACCTGATTCCACCACGTTTCTGGAGATTACTACACAATTGGGCTTAGATGACTTCGTCTATGATTCTTTATCCCTGTTGAAGACGGTGATTTTTTTCTTCTCTTGTTAGGCAAAGGTGTCAGCACACCACCAATGGAAAGTGATAGACTGCGTTGATGTTATATTTTTGGAGCTAAGAAGAACAACTATTAGCTTGGTCCCTTAACATCAGACTTAACTACAGATCTCATGGCTGAAGCACCACTGTACTTCTGGCTTCTGATCTTCAGAATCTCTTTCTGTCCTTTCGGTAGGTCCTCTATAGGTCCTTCATCCTTCATAGCTATGGATCTGGGGCTTCATTCTTCCAAAACAGGCCCTTCATCTTTAAAATGATGATTGTCGAGCCCATCTGTCTTGATTTAAAAATTTAAAGATTGGAAATGATGGTATCATTTGTGATTTGGCACGGGTTGTGATGAGGTTGCTTCTGATAAGAATTTGCCATCACTCACTAACAAGAACCCTGATGGAAAAGATTAGGTTTGTGTTTTAAATCATACTGGGGGAAGCAAAATCAACAGATTTGTTTAAGCCTACATAACATGTATATAAGCAAGGGTGAGGGAGATGGAGTTTAGAAGTCCTTAATTCCATTCTGTTGTAGAAAGAGCAAGTAAATCAGACTTTCTGAACCTTCAGATGGAGATTCTTGGAAGCACCTCTCTCTACTTTAGCCAAGAGAGTTAGGAAAATGCACAGATTTTCCTGCTTTTAGTATCTATCAAGTAGGAGCAAACTACTTTTCCAGCAATGAGTTCCACAATTATCCATATGGCAAACATTGCAGATAGAACTTGATTTTTCATGCCAGGAGCAATGCAATTCCACGAGTGCCTGTCTGAACGTGATCTTGTTCACACTGCACAGTCATTTGGAGCGGTTGTTTGCATCAGTTAAACAGTCTTAACTCAAGCGGCTATTAGTGGAACTCACAATCCTGACATCTTAGCCAACCTGGAATCTCTTGCGCATTGGTGAGAAAGATGTGTGTGTATGTGTGTGTGTGTGTGTGTAACCAGCTGCCATTTCTTCTCTTTTGTCACTCTGTTCCACATTTTTCTTAACCCAGTTCTGTCTTGCATCTTCCTCCCCACTAAAATTTCCATTGGCTATTGATTGTTATTCACTGTTGATTGAGAGAGGGAGAAGAAAATTCTTTGTACAGTCTTTGAGTATCTACAGGATGGCTGTGTTCTTTATCTGGTGGATATTTTAGGCTTTGGAGAAAAGAAGAATTCCCCCCCTCAAATTAATGTTTGATGGCATACCATTTATATGTATTTATACCTTAGATTTATAAAGCTGTCCAGCTGAACCTGGACTGAACTTCCAAATGTGTCCACACCCCTAACAGGGACCTGTGGAGATTCTGTAGCTATCCAAACTGACAGCTGACAGACAGACGGATGGATGTGTTTTTGGAGGGAATGAAAATAATTTATGAACTTGCTAACATTGATAAGAATTGCTTTCAAAGCTCAGATCTGGTCTTAATTACATTGATTGCATGCTAAGTTCCACTGGGGCTTATTCAGAGGACAGTTACATATAGCATTGCATACCTTGGCTTATTTTGAGCAATGCTGGTTTATACATCAAGGATTAAGGAGAGAGAGAGAGAAGGGCGTTTGAAAGCTCAGCTTTGGTGCATCACATGACAGTGGGATTGTGAACAATAGGAGACATTCTTGCACACGCCACAATATCTAGTCACAACGAAGCAATTAAAAGCAATCACGGTGTGCTTTATATCATAGGACAAATGGCTCGCAGCATTAAAGACTTGGAAAATCTCTTACGAACGTGCTAATAACGTATTAATGTATTAATTCCTTTAATCCTGTCAAACTTCCAAAGTATTACTGTTTTTCAAAGAAGAAGAAGAAAAGGAGGGAGAGACGGAAATAATAATAAGAAAAAGTGAGCAAGAAAGCACCATGGTATCAGCACCCGTTAGCTCTGTCTTAATTTTTTTTATCTGTCACAATTAGATTAAGATATTTGTCTCCTTTGGAAGGGGCTTTAGGCTGAGACAAAGGGAATAAAAAAGAAAACAGCATCTTTAAAATGTTTTGACTCACTTCCCTTCCTTTGCTTCTTCCAGCTCTAAATGTGGAATTTCAGTTTCATTTCGCCTGGTTACAGATTATGCCTGCCCCTTCCTCCCTTCTTCTGATTGTTAGAAAAACATACACATACTCGACTCCGGAATGTGGCTGCAAAGCTTTAATTTTCATTTAATTATACTTCTAAACAGAATGTGGTCCAAACCTCCTTTGGACCCCCCTCCCTTTCCCTTCTTCTGCTTAGAAGAACTTTCAACTTTCCTAGTTCCAAGTTATTGTTTTAATGCTAAATTTGGGTAGGAAGAAAGCTGCTGGCAGAGGTAATGCAAATTGAGCTCCCTCACCCTCTGCTCTCTTTAACTTCCCTTGAATTATTGATCTTCATCCAGTATGGAATTTGTCTTCATTAGACATATGCCTCTCAGTGCTGGTATTAATATAAAATTGGGGGCAGCCAATTGATTAGTTGCTCTTGGAATCGGGATGCGGTGTGCCCGGCCTTTATCGGGGGTCCCCCGAGCTGAGTTCTCCTTTGCAGCATGCCAAAATGGAAATGAGATTTCAGAAAGACAAATCAGAAATTAGATGAGAGGTTATTACAATCCCCCCTTGCGTGCTTCCCCCCAAATTAAATTGCAACATGGCGTAGGTGGGGGGAGGGGGAGAGAAATCAACACAAAAATATCAATCCCTTGGTCATTCTGGAGATGTGAATTTTGGCAGCTCAAAACATTAAACATCATTACTTTTAGCACGGGGGCACTAAATTCAATGTTATGGCAGCCATTCCATCAGATAGCAAAAAACTGAGCGAAGGCTATTCCAACAGCTCAAATGCATTAATATTTGGCCATAACTATAGCATTTCATCAAGAATACCTGAATTGTTTCCATCCCAGCCAGCCATGATGAGAAGAGTCACTTGAAGAGTTGGTGCCTGAATTTGCTTTTTTACCCCTTCTTGTCCTTCCCCGTATTCCCCCTACCTTACATATACAGGAAAAAGAGATGGGGAGTGATTGCCATAATTCCAAACTTTGTAAACAGCTCTGCAATCCTTTTGGGGGGGGGGGAATAAAAGGTAGGGTTAAAAAAGAATGCTATAAATAACTTAAAAATACATGATACACAACCTGAAGGAGAGAATGCTATATTTGCATTTTAAAGGCCTGGAGAGAAGGCAGAATAAAAAGCTAAAGGATAATAATTACAACAACAACTCTGTACAAAATCAGAAACTTGGCATATCGCATATATTTTGAGTATTTGCCATTGATACCTAATTTTGAGTATCTTGGGTCCAACCCTTCCCTCTAGGTTTCCAACATCCACCTACTTATCCTTCTGCTTATCTACCTGGTTCTCTGCTCCCATCTTACTGCAGCTGAGGAGTTGTCACAATCCAGATCTGTACTCTGATCAGATATGGACCAGGTAGATGGACCTGGTCATAAAGGAGAGGGACCAATTGCTATCTCCTAAAGATAGATAGATAGATAGATAGATAGATAGATAGATAGATAGATAGATAGACAGACAGATAGATCCACCCACCCACCCATCCATCCATCCACCCACCCACCCAACTTGTCTTTCTGTCTGTCCATCCATCCATCTACCCACTCAACTTGTCTGTCTGTCCATCTATCTATCCAACCACCTATCTATCAATCCGTCCATCATTTACCGCTCACCATGATCCACTCTTCCTGAGAAATCTGTATGCGGGCCAAGAAGCAACAGTTAGAACCGGTCATGGAACAACCGATTGGTTCAAAATAGGGAAAGGAGTACGACAAGGCTGTATACTGTCACCCTGCTTATTTAACCTATATGCAGAGTACATCATGAGAAATGCCAGGCTGGAAGAATCACAAGCCGGAATTAAGATTGCAGGGAGAAACATCAATAACCTCAGATATGCAGACGATACCACCCTAATGGCAGAAAGTGAAGAAGAACTAAAGAGCCTCTTGATGAGGGTGAAAGAGGAGAGTGCGAAAGCTGGCTTGAAACTCAACATTAAAAAAACTAAGATCATGGCATCTGGACCCATCAATCCCTGGCAAATAGAAGGGGTAGAAATGGAAGCAGTAACAGACTTCATTTATTTGGGCTCCAAGATCACCGCAGACGGAGACTGCAGCCATGAAATTAAAAGACGCTTGCTCCTTGGGAGGAAAGCTATGGCAAACCTAGATAGCATATTAAAAAGCAGAGACGTCACCTTGCCGACAAAGATCCGCATAGTCAAAGCTATGGTTTTTCCAGTAGTAATGTATGGCTGTGAGAGCTGGACCATAAAGAAGGCTGAACGCCGAAGAATTGATGCCTTTGAACTGTGGTGCTGGAGAAGGCTCTTAAGAGTCCCCTGGACTGCTAGGAGGTCAAACCAGTCAATCTTAAAGGAAATCAACTCTGATTGCTCATTGGAAGGATTGATAATGAAGCTCAAGCTCAGATACTTTGGTCACCTAATGCGAAGAGAGGACTCTTTGGAAAAGACCCTGATGCTGGGAAAGATGGAAGGCCAAAGGAGAAGAGGACGGCAGAGGATGAGATGGCTGGATAGCATCACTGAAGCAATGAGCATGAAATTGAGCAAACTCAGGGAGGCAGTGAAAGATAGGAAGGCCTGGCGCAATATGGTTCATGGGGTCACGAAGAGTCGGACACGACTTAACGACTAAACAACAACAACATGATCCACTCTACCTGATAATATCCTTCTTTCTCTCTAAGCACACATGCACACTGTTGAGTGACTAGAAACTGGAGTAAAGGAATCACCTCCCACTCCTTGAACATTTCAGCAGTTACAGCTGAGATTTCCCAACAGCCTGTGTTGAAATTCTTTGGAAGTTTGACAGGATTACAGAGGATTAATACATTAAAGCATTATGACTGCATTCACTAGGGTTTTTCAAAGTCACTGTGTTCTCATCTCTTTGTCCCATTGTATAGAACAAGAAGCATTAATAAGCCAAATAGAAGAATCAGTACAATCAATATCCTTAATATTTTCCCATTGATTCCAAGCTTAGCAATCATTTTTAGAAGTTGACTTTGGAATCAGAAGTTCTACGGTCTAACTGCTCTTACCAGTAGAATTCCCCATCCCCCTAACATTAAACCAGAATCTGTCTTCCTGAAAATTAAATTCATTATGTTGTGTCCTGGCCTTTGGAGTGATAGAAAACAGGTTATGATCTTCCACATTACATCATCTTAGGTACTTGAAGAATGCAATATATTCCTTTCTGCCTTTCTTCCCCATAAGTTTAAAAAGTCTCAGTGTCTCCTTGGGGGAAATAGAGTGAACACTATGTTGTGAAATATACTGATAGTCCCCCAATCCCTTGAACATGTTTCTTGACTTTGTGAACCCATTCCAGATTGTCTGAATCCTTGGCATGGTCAAAAATGGATCCATTACTCAAGATGAGATCTGGCTTGTTGTTTTGTTGTTGTTCAGTCGTTAAGTCGTGTCCAACTCTTTGTGACCCCATGAACCATATTGCGCCAGGCCTTCCTATCTTTCACTGCCTCCCTGAGTTTGCTCAATTTCATGCTCATTGCTTCAGTGATGCTATCTAGCCATCTCATCCTCTGCCGTCCTCTTCTCCTTTTGCCTTCCATCTTTCCCAGCATCAGGGTCTTTTCCAAAGAGTCCTCTCTTCGCATTAGGTGACCAAAGTATCTGAGCTTGAGCTTCATTATCAATCCTTCCAATGAGCAATCAGAGTTGATTTCCTTTAAGATTGACTGGCTTGACCTCCTAGCAGTCCAGGGGATTCTTAAGAGTCTTCTCCAGCACCACATTTCAAAGGCATCAGTTCTTTGGCGTTCAGCCTTCTTTATGGTCCAGCTCTCACAGCCATACATTACTACTGGAATTATTGGTTCTTGAAGATGGCCATTGAATCCTTCTCAAAGAAAAATGTACTACACACTTGGTTTCTCCTACCAAGACTCTAATTCTTGCAATTTCCTCCCTGCTTCCATGTAAAACATTACAGGTAAAGAGCAAATGTTCAGATTGAATCATGAAGGATCACCGCGTGGAGAGCTGGAATAAGAACTCAGGTTTTATTCATTATGCGAATCTCTAACAAAATCACATGCTTGCTCATACTAATATAGCATTATCGGAGTGTGTGTGTGTGTGTATCTATATGCTTTGTTGTACCTCTTATGTAACTCTTTTCAGAATCTTTAATAATAAGGTTTTTTAAATTACTGTGCCAATCAGTGCCTGTTTGTGACTAATTGGTGATAAAGTTCACGCCTTGAAAGAAAGCAGAAAATTCAAGGATGCCTATTCTTGTGTTTCTTTATCTCTCTGTTCCTGCAGAAAAGTACAGTACAGCTGGCTACAATAGCAATTAGAGTCTTGGTACCACTTTGATATCAAAGCTACCACATTGGCTTTCAAGGAAAGTGTCGGTAATGTTTTCTTACTACGAAGGATACCTGTCTCTGTTTCTATTGTAACTGATAAGAATACAAGGCAGAGTCATTCTTTCCCCACTGAAGTCTTTTACTAATGCATACATTTGCTCAGACTGCCTTGGTGAATATTCTCCATAAGACTGATGTAACACCGTACCCTTGGATCTTCTGGACCAGTGACTCACTGCAACCAGCTGGCTTAAATAAATGCTTGTTTGGGATCGTCTCCAGCTGATGGCCCTATTAGGTGAGGTTTCCGCTATGGTTAGCAGCGTGGGACGCTACATAAATGAATGGTTCTGCACGTGAGTTGTTGTGGAAGGACAGGTTGTAAAAAGAGTGTAGGCAACTGGAAATTGTGTACCTTCCCCTTTATTTCTAAAGCCCCTCAGTGTCCAGATGGGGGAGAGATTGTTTAAAAAGCTGTGTTTGGAACAGCTGGGTGTGTCGAGGAGAGGCAGAAGGAAGCAAGGGAAAGAGCAGCAGTTAAGGTTTGTGGAAAGGCCAGGAGCATGGGTGCCTGGGAATAGTAATATATATTCTAGGGATAGCAGTAGTGGTTAACGGTTAGAGTAGTATAATAGTAAGCTGAGCGATAGAAATATAGGTTAGGGGGAAACTATATTAGTGGGACACCTGGGTAGAGACAACACTTCTGTCCTGTAAATATTGGTTTTATAAATAAAGGAGCCCCAGTATAAAAAGGGGAGAGAAAAGTGTGGGTGCAGTGTCTCATAGGGGATATTGTGATGAGTCTGGATAGTCCACCCTTGGGTATTGAACGAACCTGTGACAGTTGTAAATAGTAAATGAAGCAGAGGAACAAGGGAAGGTGGTGGTAGGGGAGTGGAGGGCTACAGGTGAGGACATGTCATTTGGTCCATCCCAGAGCCCTGACAAAAATCACATCGCTCCTTGCATCTCCTGTGAAGCGTCTGTTGGGGTCCACTTTGGCCCGTGTCCAGAAGCATTCTTAAATGGCAAAATAAGGATTATGTTGGTCATCTAGCCCCACGTGGCATGGGACCAGGCTACCTGAGGGACTGTCTCATCCCCATTACATCGATCCGTCCCACCCAGTCAGGCAGGGAAAGTATGTTATGGACCCCATCAATTAAGGAATGTCGGCTAGTGGGGTCCAGGAAGAGGGCTTTCTCTGCTGTTGCTGCCACCCTATGGAATACTCTCCCCCCACAGGTGAGGTGGGCCCCCTCTCCTGGCTTCCAGAAAGGGGTGAAGATTGGGCTCTGCCAACTTGCATGGGGCGAGAAGCGGGGCAACCAGCCCTGGGGTTGGTTGGCACACTGAAGACGCTCCTGCAGGTCGAGAACCTTTTATATACCATCGATTCCCTTGGAATATATTATTTATTTATGGACACTGTTTGTATTGCATTTTATTTATTTATTTATTAGATTTATCTCCGCCCATCTCCCCTCATGGGGGACTCTGGGTGGCTCACAAGATCCGTTAACCTTTTAATTGGTTTTTATTCTTGTTTTGTTTCTAAGCCACCCCCAGAGCCACTCTCTGAGTGAGATGGGCGGTGACTAAATTTGAAATATAAAGAAATAAATAAAAGAAACATGGAAATGAGGGCATTGGAGATGCACTACCAACCTATGGCAATGCAAGCAATGAATAGGGGAAAAATGCATTATTTTAAGCTATGTTACCCAAATAAGTCGTCTTCAGCTATTTATCCAAGTTCCACCTGATCTGCTTTGGCATTCCTACAGACCCCCCCTTTTTTTAAACCCTACATGCTTTTTTCCTCCTGTTTTTAATCATCTGTCAGCCTCTCTGAGTTAACGTCCCAACATCCTGAGTTAAATCATGGCTGAAGTTTTTTGTAAAAAAGTGACATGGTTTGGGTAGTGAGAGGAACAATTAGATCTTTTTTTTCTTCCTTTTTCATGGTGCCTCGGGGGCTTGGGCGAATGAGGCACGGAAGGGGTGAGGAGGTTTTATCCTGACTCTCTGCTCCTGTTTCGCTGAATAAAAGAATAAAAGACTGCATTGATTGTAATGCAACCGGTGCTGTATTTTGCTTAAGTCTAGGAAAAAAATGATTACTATTCCACCTATTTGTGTGCTTTTACAGCTTAGCTGTTCAAGCAAATCCTTCCACCACCTGTTCCTGGGAATGGGAGCCTAGAGGAAAATTGGCTGGAAGGACTTGATGTAGGAGAAAGGAAACTCGCACGCTTGCCATTACTCCCAGGAGGAACATCCTTGTAAATACCTTGGGTTGTGCTCTCTCTCTCCGGATGCACGTATATGTATGTGCCTGTGTGCCTATCTATAGAATGAAAGGCTCCCAAAGTGGCTTACGAAGATGAGCATGAAGCCAGCTCTGTCTTGACGAGACAAAAGGAAGTCTGGATGAGGAGGGAGGAAGAAAAATAGCACTCGGGCTTTCAAACGATCCAAAGGGACAGGAAGTTATTAATTCTATCTCCTTGAAAGGCTACTGACCGTCCCCTCCCCTCCCAGGGAAGAATCAAACTAGGAGGGATTTTAATTGTGCAAAATGCATTTCACGATTATCTTTGTAGCTGTGGACCCTATTTCTGACTGGTCAATGACTGTAACTATACATTACTGCTGCTACTATCTTATTATTTATGTATTTTGTTTATATCCTCCCCCCATAGTCGTCACTCACAGCTCAAGCCCTCCCCAGAACAGAAGAGTGTCCCAAGCTACCCAAGGAGACCTCTTTCACCCATCAAGTCCCTGCTGAAACTGCCAAGGGAAGATCTAGTCGCTGGGTCCAAGCACCCAAGCGCCAACCCCTCCATCAACTGCACCACCCCCTTGGCGAGAACAGCCAGCGGGACCCTTGCCTGCCCCCCAGCCCTCCTCAGCTCATTTGCAGTTGCTGCAAAGGTGGCTTCCAGTTGCTCACTTGGCACAACTATGGCACTGCTCCCGCTGCCAACCCTCATGACCATCTGGTCTTCCTCCAGCCTGGAGGGCTGCACTTGAGACCCTCTTCTCTATGGGAGTTCTGCTTACTGGAATTTGGTAGCACCCCCTTGCTCCCCCCGCCCATATGTGGGGCATGCTGCCAGCCTAGGAGAAGTGCAGTGAGCTGGGGGGGAGCTGGGGGGGGAGCTGATGTCTCTGGGTTGCCCCTCCTGCCTTGGTTTATCCCCTTCTAGGCTAACCCCCCCCTCGCACTGGCATTTCTGAGGGAGCCTGCAGGGTTGCCCACGTTCAGAGGAAAGGGTTGGCAGGAACCGGCTCTCTCTGGTGTTCCCCTTTTCAACATGAAGCCATGCAAATTGCTTTATTTATTCTATATGTGATCTTTATGTCACATCTTTCCAAAATGGTTTTCCTGGTGGGTTCCTTCGCAAGAGGGGCTGAAGGCCCCCTTGGGAAGCTACAGCGGTTTTGCCAAAGGGGCAAACAGTCCATCCAGGAGATGCCCATGTGTAGAAACTCTTGTGGTAGCCATTCACATGATGGCTTTGGCTTCCTTTCCCTACCTCTCTCCAATCATTTTCTCAAGACGGATTTCCTGCTCCCCAGTATGAGGTGGAGAAATCCAGGTATTTCCCCCACCCCCCCAAAGCCTTGTTAACAGCGCCCTCCTGCTCTTTTCCTTCCAAGCATTTCATCCGGTCCCTTTATCTATGCTCAGAAGACAATTCAGCCCAAATCCGACAGGAAATATTTCCTGAGCCTCAAGCTTCAAGATCCTTGGCTAAATGTTCGAAGGAGAATGATGGCTGCCAAGTTATTCCAAAAGTATGTTGAAGGGAATTAATTCTATAAAGCTAGTTCCCCATGAGAGGACATGTATATGCAGAGCTCCGGCATCGCAGACATTGTACATGTCTTACTCAACTGCCAACTATATGACCCGGTAAGAACCAGGTATCTAAAACCACTTCTTGGCTGAACAGCCTACTGGGACGCTAATAGCAGACTGTCCTACTTCTTTCAGGCATCAATATATACATATTTAGCAGAACTGCCAAATTTATAATCAAGTCTGCTCGGTTAAGAAGCCATTATATCGAAAAAAGTGGGGCAATTTGTAAAGGTGACTCACTTACCTGAACATACGCTGCTCTGCATCCTGCACGTATGTACCCCTTTTAATTACTCAACTGAGGCTGTCTTCTTACGTTCTTGTGTTTTTATGATATGGTCAATGGACTAATAAAAAAAACTTTAACTATCAAGCTAGTTGGTGAGGGAAGGAAAATAGGTAACATTTATGAAGGGGGCTTCACCTCTCTCCTCTTTAATGTTACATCCTTTGCTCACCCCCTCTATGCTACCCAGTTCACTAACCCAAGAAAAACAGGAGACTTCCAGCCCACCTGCTCTTCTGAATGTGAAGCTGACGCTTGCAAAATTGGAGACCTCTTGAGGCTCTGTGGGCTTGTAGGAGACAAGAAGTATCTGAAAAAGGGGGTATGTGTCACCTACTGATTGTGTGTGTTCTTGCTGTGGATGAAAAGATCTCTGAAATGGGAAGGAACAGGGTGATTCCTGGAAACTGTCCCATGTGTGGCCATGGACTTCCATTTTTATATTTTTTTTGGGGGGGGGAATACATCAATGTGGTGGGCACACGCACACACACTGCAGAGGAACATTGAAAAACATTGCTGGATTTGGAAATGTCTGCCCATTTACATTTTCTTTGGCTAAATCCTGGATAAGTGGCATAGCTGATCTGGCTTGCAAAAGGAGAGAGCGCTAGAAGAATGTCAACTGGATAAGATGGAGATGACCTACACATATCAGGAATTTACTGCACACGTGCATTTAGAAGTAACCCTAAATCCATGGCTCTTTGGCATTTCGTGGGGAACTCTGGGGGAAAAATAACCCCTCCTGTCTTTCCTTTCTTTTTTTAAGGTACGTATTTCTTTTATTAAACTTTAAGTTATAGGGATCCTGTTCCCCAAACGTGTTTTCTTCATGTTCAGATTCAGGTCTGAATCTCTATCCATGGTGCTGAATATCCACGATGCTGAAGTTGTTAGCCCCATTGTACTCTTTGTGTGTGTGCGTGTGGCTTAAGGTGCGTGTGACCGATGCCCGTTTATGCTTCAGTGTATCAGCAAACACAGAAAGTGGGTTAATTCAGTAACCAGGTTAAGCATAGAGCTAACGTTTTTCCTCTTGCCACTGAAAACAGCAGCAGCTGGTAAGTGGCATTCAAGAGCCTCTTCCCTTGCCAGCAGGTGGGATCATGCCAAACAACCAGCTCATTAGCCATTTCAGCAGTAGGGAATTCACATTTTTTCCCAGCGACTTGCCTACAGAATGGGTGCACTGTTACATTCAGTGCCAATAAAACAGCTGGAGTTTCAGGAGGCATCCAGTAAGTCTGAAGAGATGCTCAGCGTATTCGCAGCAAAATCATATTGGGTTGATGGTCAATTCCATGCCTGACATTAGAAGTTCATCTTGGTCTGGTGGGGAGCAATACGTTTGCTAGCACCCTGGGCCATGTGCCCCCACTCTTCGGCTGTGCTTCCAAAAGTTGCTACCAAATTGTAATTGTTAACATACTGGAAGGGAGACATTCTGATTAGCAGGGTCCAAATCAGCCTGACTGTGATCTGGTTCAGGTTTGTGATCTGAATTGTCAGATCAAAGCGATGGGAAGAATTGGCTTTAAAAAGTGCCCTCGTGCTTGTGCTAAAGAAACCAACTCTTCAGCGTGGTTGAGAGGCCACTGATTCAGTTCAGGGATCAAACCAGTTGGCCCTTCATTTTGGAGATTTGATCTGAAGGACAGGTTTGGCTGAATCTCCTTCAAATCAAACCTTTGAATCAATGCTTTGCGTAGCCCTAGTTAATAAACCTGGGGGGGGAAGTCATATAAACTGTCCTTTTTTATTACTTTCACTTTTCACTTGACTCAGATTTAAGTTATCTGAGCCCTATTCATTTCTTTATCTTGCCAGCTTTTCACAGTACAGTCCCTGGAATATCACTCAAAAGTAATCTATGGTCTTCAGATTTTTTTTTTAAAGGACTTAATCTATACCAAAAAGTAAATTATGTGGGGGTCTATCCCACGCTTGCTCTTTTTCTGTTTTGGAATTTTATTTTTGTTGATTTTGACCACCCAAGACCCTTTTTGGATGGAAGGGTCGGATATAAATCACACAAATAAATAAAACTAGCACAAAACAGTGTGTTTTCAGTAGCATTAGGGATATAACTCACTGTTTCCCCTAAGTATGATTTGCACCAGCATCGCTGGTCTGAGATGGGCAGCTATATACATTGAATAAATAAATAAATAAATTAAAAAAAAAACAAAAAACAGAACCCTTATAAACATCAGGGCAAGAGAAATATGATACCCAAAGAGAAAATACAGCGGTGCACAATAAAGTAGCAGAATTCAGTTGCCTTGTTCCTGGAATCCTGATAAATACTGGAATTAGAAATGGGAATTTCCAGCTTCCCTTCTTATTTCCAGAGATGTTGGGTTAACTGCCTTATGGATCAGGCAGATAACTTTTTCGTTTCTAATCCTCGCCTTGTTAGATGTACAGGCATCTCTCCAGGACAAGTAAATGTATTTATATCTGTGTCTTTTGCAGCATGGATGATTCCATCACAGCTTAACCAATGTTTTCCAAAAAAACAAAAAAACAAAAAACAAAAACAAGAACCAAGTGTAAACAGGATCAATTTATTCTTTTACAAGACATGGTTGCGTTGGGCCCAGAGGGTAAGAAGCTGAAAATTGCTCTACAGAATTCAGTTTCCAAGCAAACAAGCAAAACCCCACAGAGACAATGCAAGAGCGATATAGTTCAATTAGGCTTTTCATCCATAATTCTTAAGGAACTGGGGGTGGGGCTGAGCTCAGCTTCTTGTATGAATTAAGAGCAACTCTTCTCAATCTAAGTGGTAATCTATAGCTTGAAGGAAACTCTCGCCTTAATTCTGGGCAGCCCCGCAATCTCGTCATTGGCTTTCGAAATTAAGCAGAGATTCAGAGCTTTGAGGAGAACCATCTCTCACTTCTTAAAGGTCTTCTGCTTGGGGAAGAGAGAGGAAGGTGTCGGAAAGAGGAAGAACGGCACGTGAGTGAGAAAACGAGTAACCTCCTATGTTGGCTGTGGCCATACCGACATATTACTTCTAGTCCATCTTCCGGGTGACCCTCAATATGTTGTTATTGGACCTTGATTGAAAAGATGATTTTCCCATTTGGAATATATCATCAATGGCTGTTTGCCGTGATAACTGCGTATTATGTCCAGTATCCAAGGCACTGTTCTGTGGAGCAAGTGCAGGAGTCTGTAGCAATCAACTTTTCTGCTTATGGCTTTTTCCCAAACCGGCTCACAATTTCCCTTTAGTTCCCTTGTGCTTCTTCTAGAGTTAGGTTTTTATGGTATAGTTGCAAAAAATCATGCATCTCTTAAGAAAAGCAGACAGAAACCTGCAAGCCAAGAGGGTGCTCTGGAGAAACAAGGATGTTTTCATATAGGATCCCCCCCCAAATATTTGTGAACAGATGTGGAGAAAAGACAAACAGGTGCTTTCAAATATGCAAAAGTTGGAGCAAACCAAAAGCCAGATCTGTCTGTCTCTGTCAGCAGCCTCTGATTTTCAACCAGGAACATTTGTCAGGATTCAGCCCTCTTTTCTAACGAGAAGCATGAAAGACTACCTGATGTTCTGCACTTTCATTTCCTAGAGGTGATTTGTTGGGGGCCATCCTACTGGAGCAAAGCCTTGACCCCTGCAGATTTCTTTTATTTTGACTTTAAAAATGGTGCTCAGTCCTTTGAGCTGTTGATGTCAACATAGAGATTATGATTGCCTGCTGATCTAGCATCTGGAACGGATCACAGAGCCTTTTTTGGGGGGGGTGGGGGGGAAGTAAATCATATCACAAAGGTAGGAAGGCACTCATTGTTGGGATCAAAAAAATGTCTGGAGAGGAGGGGTGGGATTGGAATCTCCTTCTCAGTTCACCACAACCTACAATTCGTGTCAATGTATTCACAGGTTATAGGGGGGTAGTTAACTGGTTGGCAAACATGATTCTGAATCAAGGCTGGGAGTTTCCCTGTTACAGCAAGTAGAAAAACACAGATTTTGAGTTCTCTCAGTCTGATTAATGTAATTGTTTGGCGCATTCATTCAGCTTTGTGGATTGCTAGATGTCAAACCTGCCGTTCGCTTTAAGTTGCTGATTTTATTGCTGTTTATATTCATTTTCTTAATAGCTGTGAACAGGCGTTGGCTGGGTTCCCATGATACAAACAATCCAAGCTTTTCCTATCCCAGTTTTAGAATCACAGAATTATAGAACAGACTGTGCAGACTGCCTAGTTTACTCCCAAATCTACTGCCATGATGGACCCAACAGGATGGCCATCCACCTCTCCTTAATGCAATTGTAACAGAAGAATGAGTCATTCGTGGTGGGTCAGCAATACTGGATGATGTGATCACTCATGTTTTTGGTCCTCCCAACTACAACAAGGACGACGGATTGAATGCTTTACTTCCTTCCCCATTTTTTCCTTTTCTTATCCCTGCCTGGCTCCAGCAAAAAAAAGAAAGAAAGAAAAGCTGAATGGTCAATCCATGGGAAGATAGGATTTTATGCATTTGTTGCTCTGTCAGTTGATTAGATTTGCTTCCTGCCTCGCCATTAAAACAGAAAAATGGCGCAGGCAACATGAAAACCCAATTAATTTAAAGCAACTTAAAAAAAAACAGAACAAAACAGATGTCGTGACAATTCCAACCAGAGGAAGGGAAAGAAATGAAGAAAACTGGAAGGGTCAGAAATTGGCAGAGGAATCATAGGGCATGTCAAAACTGAACAAAAACCTGAGGAAAGAATTTGAGTTGTAAATAAATGGGGGTGGGGGTGGAGTTTGCCAGATAATTTAGCCTATTCTAGTTTAGAGTGCCTTCTCATTACGATTCCCCAGGGTGCTTTCTGTGTCTGCATTCATGTCTTTTCATTAATATTTTCTATTTTCCAAATGTCAGGGATACTTTGTCTTCAATAGAATCCAAATGGGGGGAAAAAACGTCTTCTTGTAAGAAGGAAGCGACCATTAAAATAATATAAGATGCTGCCTATTACTTTCTCATTTCACTGTGTCTAGTTTTAACTTACCCCCATTACAGTTCTTCAGCCCCCAGAAATTATCTGTCCTTCACTGATTGATTAAAGTCTCTGGCGCCCATTTCTTCTTCCTCATCTTCCATACAGGTACTTAGTGCTCCAATCAAGTCACCCTTTTAACTCCCCTTTTGATAAGCTTTTCGATTGCTACGGCTGGGCATTGTCTTGAAAATGGAACATGGAGAGCTTGCAAAGATACTTAAACAGGGTTTCGCTGTTCGGAGTCTAAACAAACATTTGTCCATGGGTCTTCCCTTACCTTCAGTCATTCATGTTGCGTTTGTTATGGAGAGAGCGTAGCGATTTAACACCAGGCTTCGGGGCACACATGTGTTCATTTTCATCAGCAAAGAAAACATGTCCCATTCTTGATTTCTGTAGCAATTTGCTATTGGGATGGCATGGTGGCAAGGCAAGAGGGGTGCATCAACCAAAGGAAGAGATGAAGCTGCTTGATGAACAAGCCCATCTGATATCTGTCTTGAATCCGTGTTCCTGCTCTCTGTGGGTTGGAATATGGCCTAGAAGACTCTTCATTGTGGCAAGGGAAGACTGCAACTGTGCCTAACCAACCCAGATAGGTCAAAATGAAAGGAGGGAGACAAGAATCTTCTGCCTTCTTCCAGTTAGAGGTGAGCTGAACCGGATCTGAGATATGGCTCCAAATGGCCAAACCATTCTCACCATGATAGGTCCAAAGAAGCTCCCTTGTCCTCAAATGGGTAATGCAATGGAGTAGATCCATTTCCTGTTTCCAGGACCTGCAACATTCTGATCTATCAGTGTTCTTCTTCCAGTGTTACGGTGGATTGGAGAGACCAGAACTTTATCTGGCCTTCTGCCAGTGACCTCATTGTCCCTAATGGTTGCTGAGGTTTTTGCCAAGATGCCTTATACCATGCTATCTTCTCTGCTTTGTTGTAGCAGGAGGTTGGATTTTGCAAGCTGTAGCAGTTCATCTCCCATCCTGGTTAGCTCTCCATCAACATTTCTATCCTGAAGGATGAGAACAAGCATCATTACTCTTATTGCATCTCTGTTCAACATGAATTGCTTTCTCATTCCTACTCTACATCCTGCTTGATGTATTCTGTACCTGCTAGCAGACATCTTGTGTGAGCACCCATGACCCTTGAAAAGTCAAGTGTGTCTCTACTGGTAGATTTACTAGGGACTCGAGGCCCAACATATGGAACTAGGTCAACTGACAGTTCGGAAGGCTTAAGGTCTGTAGGGAAGTATATATATATATATAAACCCTTTGTCTATTTTTGCAGAGTGCATATTCTGTATATCAACCACCTTTCTCTATTTGGTTTCAAGTGACCTACATTGCATGCCAAAGTAATTTGCAGTGAGCAACATCCCTTCCCCAAAACAGCATGAGACATGGAGCAAACCATTCTCAAACAGTTTGCAAAGAGGTGGAAAATAAGGGATGTCATTTCATTATCCTTTTTATTTATTATGAGTTCATCTCTCCCTCTCTTTTATTATAATATCTTTCCTGGTGGGGAGTCCCAAACAAATAATACAAAAGACTCCCAGGAGGCTTCATCTGCCCCTCCCTCAATTCTTCCTGTGATTGTCAGAACACAAAATTCCTCGTTGGCATTGATATTACTATGGTGTTTTGCTATTGAAAATCCATACTGCTGTAATATTTACAGTTATGACATTGTAATAAGTCATGGGACAGCCCGCCGTTTGTCAGCCTTCAACCTGGGCTTGGTTAGGAGAAAAAGAGGCTGAGGAAACACAAAAGGAAGGAAGGAAGGAAGGAAGGAAGGAAATGGAAAGGGGTAGCTTTGATTTGTGAAGTATTGTGTATTCATCTGTTAATCAGATCTGAAATCTGGTCTGTACAGTGGAATTGGGTCAAAAAACAAGTTCCATGTGAAGCTTCACACCGATTCCCATCTTTATCACCTATGACATTTAAGTTCTACTTTATTTGCTTTGGGGGTTGAATCCTCTAAGGTTAAAGGTTGTGAGTGGCATTATTTTAAATGTTCATGTGGTCTATGCCAATTCCATTTCATAAATCACACTGAAAATTCCAAATCCTATCAAAACAAGGAGCAATTATGCACTTGCTTAGAAGGTTATGAAGTCTGTAAAAAGAGTGATGGTCAACCGTTGGCCAACAAGGACTGCATTGTCAGAGATTTCTGATGCTAAGTGCCACTGTGACATTACCAGAGGAGCAGGGCTGGAATTTAGAGCCCATTTCCCTCCTCTCTCCTCCCTCCACCCTGGGGAGAATTTGATTGCCATGGGAAATTGGTTAGCAGTTGTGCCAAGATTATTTGAAGCGTTGAAGCCAAATTTAAAATGTTGAGGACTTGGGGGACTATAAAAGGGGGCACTGGGGACCAACTGCAACCTCTAAATCACAGGCTGGTTAACTCTGCATTGGAAGGTTTTAGCATCATGTTGGACTAAGTAGCAAGTTCACCAAAGCTGCAGTGGCGTGGCATCTGCCAATGGATCTGTTAAACCTTGTGCCTGTGGAATGATTTCTGTTTAATCCAGTGGCCTCCTCACTAAGTTGAAGTAGAGAGACCCTTTTCTGCATTTTATCAAGATGGAGAGCTAATTGGTTAAGACAATATATAGGGTCTTCCTGGTGGCTGCACCAATATTGGTGCAGATATGAGTTGTTCTGCAAAATTCCTGATGGTCTTTGCCATTTCTTCCTGCCAGCCCTTTCCTTGCATAAATGTTTTATTTTTTAAAGATGCTTGGGATAAATACCGGGCTCATCATTTAAAGTCTTGGTGCAGATGGGTTGGAAGAGTAACATAACCTAAATTTCTGAATCAATAAAGTAAGAGAAAGAGCAAGGAATCTGTTGTATTAATTGTACGGTCCTCATGATTGTCCATCAGCCTACAGAGAGATCCAGAGGGAGAACATCTACCCATTTCCCATTGTTTCCTGTCCGATTTTTGTAAAGCTTTCGAAATTTGCATGCCTGAAAAAGTTTCCGCTCAACGTGTTCTTTTGATTGTGGGGAGGGGAAAGAAGAGGGAAAGCGTGCAAAAAAGGGATTGCTTTCCCTCTGGGACACGGTGGCCTTTTCCCGAGGACAGTTTAATCTTTTCCGAGACAGATGAATATGGAACTCAATAATCTAGTAATGCCATCAGAGGATGAGAAGAGATGAAGAGAATTTCAATAGAGGAGAGCGAGAAGCAGTCACAAGCTGCTACAGGATAAGTCCTCTATGAGATCCACAAGATTTTCTGCTGAAATATTCAGGTGGGATGGAAAATGGCATTGAGCCTCCTCACTTGACCTATATTTCTCTGGGCAGCCCATCCTGACCTACTTTTGAAAAATCAATGGGCAGCATTTCACGTGTGCAGATCTGATGGAGAGAAGCGGGATCGGTCTGCCCGCCTCTTCTCGGTCTACATTGCTGAAAAAAATCGGATCACGCCAACATGGAAAATTCAGTCCGTGCAATGTTGATCTAGGGCAGACTACAACTCTTGCAGCTGGGCTCGACGTTCCTCACTGTTTTTCTAGTGCAGCTATCAGAACTGGCAGAGACCCATCGCCCCTGTGATTAAATCAGCAGTCATCTCCAGTCATCTTTTCTTATAGGTGGATCTGCATGTGTGAAAAATATAGAATATGAACTCTGGCTGATTAACAAAAATGCACTTTGCCCTCAGGTTAATAGCATATTTCACAGCCTTGCTGTGGAGTAATTATTAGTTAAGGAAGGTCTTGCACCATTGCCGTTTTGTTTTTGTTTTGTTTTAATGTTCTCCAGCCAACTGGCACCCTTTGAGATTAAAGGTTGGTTGGATATTTTTCGCGGGGGGAGACACATACATTTCAGATCTAACCTTCAACCTCCGATCATGTGTCCACATGCGTGCACGCACACACCAGAAAAGCACAAGGGAATTTAGAGCAGCACAGAAACTGATTGCCATCCTAAATGTTCATCTGAGAAACACTGATTGACTTGCTGAAAAAATCCTGAAATAAAATCTTTCAAAGGACTACCATTTTTTTCAAAATCTCCAATAGCTTTGCTCATGTGCAACTAGTTATGCAGGTGAGAGATGATATTTCTGTCCCCCAGAATTCTAAATTACTGGTTGTAGACAACCACATTTAACCTAATTACTATAATTATTAAATTTTCTGGCTTTTCCCAATACCTGAAACTAGCAAATAAGCCAGATTCACCCAACAGGCTAAGTCACAAAAACCAATCAGGGCCAATATTAACCAAGATTAGCATGTTATGGGAATGCAGCTGTTGGGTGTTTACCCAACCTGGGTAAATGTGTTGGATGGAACAGTCTTTAGTAGAAAAATGAAGTTGCATATGACAAAGTAATAAAGGCAGAGAAAGAACTTATTCCAGTACAACCAACAGAACCAATACAATATTTGTAGATAGGTTTAGGCACTACATGACTTCTATTCCAACAAGTTTTAATTTTCACACAAATTGTTTTTAATGGCTGGAATCCTGACATGCTGCTAGGGTCTCACATTATTATCTTCTGTCTTTTAGCTTTGTTAAACATACTGCTGGTTTATTGACTTATTTTTCTGTTGATTTGTATTATATTTCTGGAAGATGTCTAGGGCCTTGTCTTGTTCTGAAGATAGAAAAACCAACATCAGTTCAACATCACAACAAAACCTTCCAACTGCTAAGTTTGAAGGGAGGATAGGGATCTCACACAGACAAGGATTTTCTTTTTCTGGAGTGTGCCTCTTCAGAAGACACATGAGACTCGCATGAGTAAATCTACTTTATATTTATCTACTTATGCTCTGCAGGTGGTGAACTAGCATCTCAAAATGCAAGAATCCTACTTTCTGACATCCTAGTTCTTTATGTTCAGGGTGTAAATTATGGAACCCAAACATAGGCTCACCTGTTCTGTGAAAATGACACAGGAGCCCAATTTTCTGGGTTACGCTCCTGCTTTTTCCTGTGTGTGTTTGCTGAAAAAGTGTGTTCTGTGTCACCACTTAGGCAGCGAGCAGGATAAATATTCCTCCTTTGGGTGTGGAACAGAAGGGAACTCTCATTTAAAACCAGTTGGTTCAACAGGTCTGCCTAGACCATTTCTGCCAGAGAAGTCCTATTTGAGAAAGAATATTTCTCAACATTCACCATCATTTCTTCTTCCTGGCTAATGAGCACCTTAAAGTGAGTTTTCTATTGCTTGTAATTTACCCCAAATTGGTCTAAATGACAAGAGCTGGTAAATAGGTTAATATCACTGATGTCTTGCCGGCTTGTTGACAACAAGAAGCTCGTGAATCATTTGTGGCCATGTGCTTATCCTGGGTCCTTTAGATTCCAGACAATATCACGATTGAATTAAATCAGTCGTATAAAGGTGGAAAACAAGGTGCAGGTGAGCGGAAGCAGGGAGAGAGGAGAACAGAAATATCTAAAATAGTGCATCTAAAGTAGGGCATTGATTAACAGTGTGTGTAGTGTGGCCTCCTTCTGCAAAATTGGGACCATGGGCAGCCATGCACCAGTCAGAAATTCAGAACACAAATTCAGTGCTCTTTTTCCTTCCTATTTTATATTCCAACATACAATTTAGCCTCACAACAATCTTTTAAGGGGGATTCAGGAGAGAGAGAGAGAGAGAGAGAGAGACTGACTGACTGACTGACTGACTGACTAAGACTGGCCCCAAATCAGCCTTGTGAGCTTTTTGCTGATGGGAATTTAAAGCCGGCTCTCGCCAATTCTTACACCGCAAAGTTTTCTGACATAACATTCGTACAGATGGCATTCAGGCTGAAGTTTCATCAAAATGTATACGTGTCTTCTTCACACACAGCTGGGAAGCCATAGAACCATAGAATGGAAGACACTGTGCAGATCATCTAGAACCCCCTTTGCCCAATGCAGAAATCTACTTCTGGATGTTATAATGCAATCCAGCTGAAGAGTACTAGGGAGTGTTCTTAACAATGCACTTCAGTGGTCTTGTTTGGTAAAAGAAAAACCCAGAGCAGAGAAATCCAGTCTTTTGTGACAGTCTTACAATATTAGCTGGAGGGTTTCTCTGTCTCCCAGAGCAAAAGGCTCTTCTTGGAAACAGCGGTTTTCTTCTGCAACCCAGTAGAAGGAAAAAACGTCCTGACTGTAAGATCTGTACGCTCAGTATGGGGCCACCCTTGAAGACACCTGGGAAACTGCAGGTGGTACAAAACACAGGTGCCCACCTGTAGACATGTATTACTCTACTTTAATGGAACTTACAACTGCATGAACTGCTCCGGCTACCAGTTTATTCTGGAGTACGATTCAAGATAATGGATATTATCTATAAACCCCTTTATGGCTTGGTTCCTTCAGGATACAGGAGATGAGGTTTGGGGGCTGCTACTTCTCATGCTGGTTTTTAGTGGTGTCATTTTATGGTTTTCTTTACAAATCATTTTGATTGATAGTGGATTTTGGAATTGTGAGCCCCCCAGAATCTTTGATTGAGGTAGGACAGGCATTGTAGCAAGTAAACACACCTCTTGAGGTCCAAGGAAATTCATTTCTGTCTGATTCCTATGGTGATTCTTCTAGTTCCGGCAAAGAGTTGAAGGTGCTAAAATTCTTCTTCCTACGTGCCCCTTTAAGGACAATTAGTTTCCAAGTCTTGTCCCTGAAACCAGTGGTGACGCATTGAATCACCCAAGTTCCAATAACTTACAATATCTCTGTGGAGATGTACACCATATGGAGTTAATTAGGAGCACAACAATCAATTAGTCCCTTAATTAGTTTTCCCAGGGAAAATGATAACAAATACAAACAATGTATTCAAACAAATGTCCAATCCACATTGATAGAGAAGATCTCCCCATCCCTCACCAAAGCAGCCTCATGTTGGAACCTCATTCCAGACTTCGATTTATTCCAGACACACTGACCATAAAGTTTAGCCCCAATCCCACCCATTGCCTTTAATCTTGAAGATCAATTCTTTACAGCGTCTGGATACAATGGAACACAGGATGGTGGGGAAGTGCTCATCCAAAAGAGAGGGGATAAAAAATAAAATACAAATCCATGGGAAGCTAGGAGGCCACAGCAAAGCAATTTGAAAGGAAGAGAACATTCCTACAGTGGTGGCATTGATTTATTTTCTACACTTTTTCTTGTAGGTTGAATAATGGGGCCCTCAGACAGATGATGGGACCTTATTGTGATGGTCCAAATACGCTTACCTTCCCCAGACTGGGAAAAAAATTTTTTTTTTAGGGCTAGGCATAATATTCCAACTTCTGCACTTTTTCAGGGATCTGTTCTAGAACCTCATTAGCTGAGCGCACATGTCCCGGTTAATCTGGGGAGTTTGAAACAACACAGCATATTCTATTATACTGTTCTTCCTATAGGAATCTCTGTAAGAATTATATTTTGCCCCTTTTGATTCAATATATGGCAGAACAGATGAATTCTATACCAAGCTTATTCTTCTGACATGAAATATCTTCTCACCCACACAGTAGCAGAAATTTGTGAAGATGCAGCAAAAATGAAGCAATAGATAATGTAAACACAACCGAACTTTGGTTTACTGATGTATGTGTTTTTGTAATTCTGCTGATCATTCATTGTAAATAAAGTATTTAGGATTCAGGTGGTCTCATCTGTAAATGTTAAGAGTTGGCAAACTGGTGCACAGTGCAACACACCCAACAGAGAGCAAAGGCTATGACCCCAATAATATGCTCCTCCTGAATGGTTTTAAGATGGTTCTGAAGTGATTCGAAGATCTCCCCACCACTTTTGACTTGTCGATTTTGAAATCTTGAGGCTGGCCTTGGTTTACAAACAGTGGAACAGGCTTCCAGTGGTACAATTAGAATCCAGTGCTTCAAAGACCTTCTGGGTCTATTAGAGCTTTCCCAAGGCATGACGGGATGAAGGAATAAATAATGAACAATCTCCTTGGTGTTCAAAATGGTCTATTTTCACTTATCTTCATTCTGAGACAAAAAAACATACTCATTTGTAGGCTGAAAACTGAAACAGAGAAAAATAATTTAGGGTCTTTTTTTCATACTTAATGAAGATGTTCCAAAGGGTAGGGTTTAGCAGATGGTTGCAAGATAAGCATCAAGGAAGGAAGGAAGGAACCCAACCTTCAGATGGTATAAAAATAAAATCCTCTACCTCTAGGACAACAGTGTGGCGTGCAAATGGTCAACTGGATGTTCTCCAAGTTTCATCAAAAGCAAAAGGATTATTTGGCCATAAATGAAAATATTTTCTTTCAACCGGTGCCAGAACAAAAACCCATTAAGGTCAATTCCACTAGAGAATCAAACTATCAAGGGCTACTAGTCTTAATGGATGTGGGCTACTTCCTGAATCAGGAATGGCAAGGCTGTATTGTCCTCCTTTGAGTATGTGTAAGCTTAGTGAACGTGTTTGTCTGCCACTGGTTGACCGGAATGTTGATTTGAGCTCTTGACCTGATCCAGCCTTTGTCTTCTTATGGGAATAAAAAATCTCCCTTCTGGAAGGACAATTTATTTACTTGTGAGATGGGTGGCTACACAAACTGAACATCTATGACTCACAGTTCCTTCTATAAAGGAGGAAAAGCTTAAGAAGTTGCTTTCTGGGAACTTTCTAGAGCAGGAGGAAGAAGAGGAGGAGGAGGAGGAGAAGAAGAGAAAATCATGCCTGAAAGCCATTTTGAACTGTGGGAGTCTACATGAAAATGCAGCTCTCTCCGACAGCCTCCTGGTTAGAATGCAAATAGATCAGCTTTGTTCGAGTGACCCATGCTAAGTGGTTTAATGCAGCCAGCAGCCATCAGCTCATGAATTTTGTATTACATACTGAAGTTCCATGAGTTTGCAAGTGTCTCCCTAATAATGAAACCTCAATGTATTTATCTCCATCTCTCAGGCAAAGAGCATAAATATTTTCAAACTGGGGAAAAGGAAAAAAGAAAAAAGAAACAAGCAAGCAAGAAAAAAGGTGGAAAGAAAATTATCCGGTTGCATTTAAGCATGTCTCCCCAATTTGTTCTTACAGCCGTTTAAGTTAGCCCAGACCATGTTTCCTTCTGCATATATGCATCACAGCCAGAGGGTAGTGAACTGCACTTGGTGTATTTATTTTCTTGGAAGAGACATTAAAAAAAAAAAAGAAAGAACTTGAAATACAATTACAGTTTTTTTTTTTTGAGAGAGAGACCACAGTGCAGGAAAAAAACCTGCTTTGCTATCTAACTCTTTCATCCAGCTGAATTGGATGAAAGAATTTACTTTCAACATTTACTTCAGGGGGGACAAATATGATCAGATGAATTTCTACAGCGAAGTGTGGCATTGTGGCATTTATTTAGTGATACTGCAGACGAAAGATGCGTGAATGTCCTCCCTTTTGCTGCATGCTTCTCCCACTTCCACTGTAACCTGAAGAATGACATCAAGAGGAAATGTTTCTAAGTTCCAGAAGCAGGGGCAGCCAGGGAGGCTGGAGAATCATAGAGGGATTTACTCTCCAGCTCTTTGCAACTTCCCTGGTTTCCTACACTTCTGTTCAGTCCAAAGGAAATGTCTCAGGAGGAAGGTCCTCCAAGGGGGCTTTCTGAGATGGGGAAATGCAAGCAGCCAGGGAGGCTGTGCAATGATCAAAAGCGGCATCTTAGAAAACAACCACCCCATCTGCAGACCCATCTTCCATTTCTGACAATCTGAGAAATTTGAGAGAAATTCCCAAGGGCTGTTGAGAATTAGGTAGGAAAATGCAAATCTCTCTGACCAGGGGAGAAATAGTAAGACAGATTTCAGCAAGGGTTAAGAGGCCACTGGTTCTGGAGGAGCTACCCTCCTTTAGAAATACTTTTTTGGCCCTATTTTTAACTACTAGCAAAGACCTCTATTGTCCTCAATGAGGGGGGCAGGACTTTTTCAAGAAGAGGAGGATTATTTGCCCAAGAAGAAAGTGGGAATTGGGGGTGGGGGTGGTAAAATTGATTTGATTTCATTAATTTGATTTGAATTAGATACCATTCATATCATGAGACCCCAGGTGTTTAATCATTTCCCCCCTTTGGTCACACAAACAATGAGAATTTGGTGGCAATTTTTGTGGGTTTATAGGAAGACCTCCAAGTGTTTGGAGTTCAGCAACCCTCACGTAGCAAGGTCAAGAACCGTCTTCTACGTCCCACTGCAGAGAACAGTACAGGTCCTTCTTGGCCATGGAAGGGCAAGACCCACAGCACGGTTTTCCCCTGAGCCAATTTCCAAAGCACGGTTCAGACACTTGAATGATGATCTGGCAAGCTTCTAGGGCGGTAACGGCTTTTAATAGGGCTCTATAATATTTCCAGAGACCTCAAACTTTGGAAATATGTCTCCCCCTCCCCTGAACCCTCCTTGCTTTTGAAACATGGAGCGACTGCCGAGTGCAGAAGGTCAAGGCTTTGGAAGCTGAGACAGCAAGAGGAAGGGGAGAAAATGTCAGAACTACTTTTATTGTTTTTATGATGCTCCTTAGGCCCAATATAATGCCTCAATTTTAGAGATAAACAATTGGAGAGCAGGCCAGTATATTGCAATGACATTACTGAAATGTGGCACTCCCTGCTGAGTTACATTTGTGGATGGTATTTTGTTCACTGATGGGTACTTATGAATTCTCTGACACAATTCTCCAGGGGCACATTATGAGAAACTACAGCCTACTGCTGCTCCTGTTTTCTTATTTTTTTTCCTAGTTAAGTGTTGCTCTAAATGGTCCAACTCTATCTGCCCAATCCTGCAAGGACTGTCATTGTTTTACTTGAGAAAGCAGGTACATCACTCTTGTCTTTGCTACAACAGAGCACCAAAACACTGATTCCAAAAGGAGGATGAATTCAGCTGGGGATAAGAAGGGAGCGGCATTGCAATATATTTTCCCCAGGTTGGCAACTCATGCTTCGTGGATCACCACTATGCATTCTTGGGGTGCAAACTTTTTTGTTTTTTAATATTTTATCTGGTTTTATCCAACCTCACTTTGCAGTGGAGTTAAGCTCACTTTGCTATGCCAAGCCAGCTGTGCTCTTGGGGAAACATATGGGAACGATCGAGGCTTAACATTGCAAAACCCTTGATACGGTGTAACTCGAAGCAGAGCGTGTAGATTTCCTTCACCCTACACGCCCAACCTAACATAGCTGTAGATGCTAGGAGGTGATGGCCTTTGGCTGGAAGAGGCCATAATTTTTTTCAGTCTGTTCTGCAGGCCTTAAAAAGCTGCCCTCTTTCTGTGTTGGATAACATTGCCTTATTGTCCATCTTCAAGAACGATTCAACTGTTGGTTTGCTTGGGTGTTGCCATAGTGTGCTCTGTTTCAAGCAGCAAAATATCCTGGCCTGACTCTGGAAAACTGTGTAACCACCGATTACGAATACTGCCTTATCGCCTATTATAATTATTCTTGTGAATTGCCTCTGTTGATCTGATGCTAACACAACATCTGTAGAGGAACAATGACTCAGATCTACCTGTCTGCATCTGCAGTAAAGTGGAATCAGAAGGTGGTATATAGTTTCCTTTGATCCCTCTACATGCAGGAACTACATTTAATCCTGTGCTGATATTTCTCTTTCTTCGCTTTCGTTTTTCTATCTTATCCTCAGGGTGCTTGAAAATTTCTTTCCCATTTCTCCACCCACAATCGCTTTCCCCAAATCCTCTTGTCCTTTGCAAGAGGAAAGTCTTTGACTTCAGCGAGGATGGGCAAAGAGATAGCTGCTTGGGAACCTTTATTTTTGCACAGCAGGAACAGCATTCAGAAATAGACTAAGCTGAACCCAAAACTCTTGAAAGTTTCTCTGAGGACTTTGGGGCCGGGGAGATGATATTCCTCCCCATTCAGGAAGATTGATTTCTTGTCACATAAGTTCAGCAGTTAAGAAAAAAGGTGCTTGTCCTGTTTTCTACACCTGTCACATCTACTTCTATAATGAACCCGTTACACAGACCCTGGCAGTGGATGGAAACCTTTTCTGACACACTTGTCAAATGAATAGGCAGGAAACGGGGGACAATGGATTCACGGCAGTGAACTTTTAGCATCTGGATGGACGATGACAAGGGAATCTGGTTCACTCATCTGAGTAGGGCAAAGGACAAGTGAGAGAGAAAACCATCAAAGAAAGCATAGAGGTTATTAGTTACTTCTTTTTAACCTGTGAAATCTATGCAGCGTCTAATTGGCAGATGAAGATTCATGGCTTTGCACATTATGACTGTTTGCTACCTCACCTTTCTGTTTTAATAAAACCCCAAAAAAGAGGTTGAAAAAACAGGGCCTGGATTGGGATGGAGGCTTCACATTTACAGTAACACTGTTTCCATGCCTGGATTGTATTATGTTACATCTAATTGGCAGATGAAGATTCATGGCTTTGCACATTATGACTGTTTGCTACCTCACCTTTCTGTTTTAATAAAACCCCAAAAAAGAGGTTGAAAAAACAGGGCCTGGATTGGGATGGAGGCTTCACATTTACAGTAACACTGTTTCCATGCCTGGATTGTATTATGTTACATCTAATTGGCAGATGAAGATTCATGGCTTTGCACATTATGACTGTTTGCTACCTCACCTTTCTGTTTTAATAAAACCCCAAAAAAGAGGTGAAAAAACCTCCATCCCAATCCAGGTCCAGCATTTTCACACAGAACAAGGGCAGCCAACCTGAACGTAATTTCTCAGTCCTCTTTAAGGGGAATTCACTTATTTAGACCTTCTCTCCTGCAGTAGGATGGAGTATCTATTTTCAAATCTTTTTAAAAACAGAACCACGTTGCACAAAAGGCAAACCATCTCACCCAAAAGACCATTTGAAGAAGACACAGTTATCTTTGGCTTACACACCTGGTACTGGTTGGAATAAAACTTTTCCTTTTCTGGCTTAATCAAATTTCTCCCTGTGTTTTGCTGTTCTTTTGTTGGTCGAGCTCTGCTAGCATTTCCCGGGCAAAATTTAAAGGGTTTTGGAATTGCAATAAAGAGGTGTCATGCTTCCATTGTGTCATTTTCTTTTTTTAAAGAGTTCAGTGATTTGAAAAGCCAGAAGACGCCGACCTTGGAATCAATATTAATTGGACGAAGTAAGAAGAGATCGTAGACAATCTGACTAGACTCTTTGGAAAAGACTCTGATGCTGGGAAAGATTGAAGGCAAAAGGAGAAGAGGACGGCAGAGGATGAGATGGTTAGATAGCATCACTGAAGCAATGAGCATGAAATTGAGCAAACTCAGGGAGGCAGTGAAGGACAGGAAGGCCTGGCGCAATATGGTTCATGGGGTCACGAAGAGTCGGACACGACTTAACGACTGAACAACAACAAAGACGGTTCTGGTAATTTGAAAGACTTCTTTCTAACCTCACTGTAACATAATACGATCCAGGCATGGAAAACAGTGTTACTGTAAATGTGAAGCCTCCATCCCAATCCAGGCCCTGTTTCCATAAAACCCTTAAGTGAGTCTCTGGGGTGAGGGCTAGAACTAAAAGGCTTATTTGATCCAGTCCACTAACACAGCGAGGTAGGGTTTAGCCCCAAACAACTCTAGACCTGCATAGGATTCAAATATCTCTACCCAATCAACCTCATCATGGAAATACCAAACCTCAGTCAATTGTCATGTGTAGTCTACTGAGTCCACCAAGAAAAAGAGATGAAGAATGGCTGGAAAAGTTGCTGAATTCTTTGTCAAGGCATGTCAGCACCAAACATACATCCCCAAAGACTGATGGATTTCAGCTGCCAAACCATGGTTACTGCTGCGTGCCTGGCCAGTGGGGGAAAGACTACTTGAGATGCAAAATCTTTCGGGATACTACACACTTCTTGAAGAAAGTGGGGAGGGTCTCTGTAGCATGACGGCATCCTTCCTGAACAATCAATAAAGCCATTTAATTGAATTAGTGGTTGACTGGGTAAAGCATGTTGTAAGAGACTGTGAGGGCAAGGTGATGGAAAACTTTCTCCTTCTCGAAGGCTGGTGTGGATCTTCCGGGCTGTGTGGCCGTGTTCTGGAAGTTCTGTTTCCTAACGTTTCGCCAGCATCTGTGACCGGCATCTTCAGGCTACCAATCCTGAAAAATACAGCCTGCAAAAGGTCAACGAACTCAGCTCAACTACCAGGACATGCGAACAGCTCACACAATGAACATGCTAATCACCCTCAGCAGCCACTCGTTAACAACTCAATAGAAGAAAAAACCCTGCCTAACCCACAGGAAGATACACAGATATTCTGATACCAAAACAAGCAGCCACTCATTAACCCCCCCAGCCCCTCCCAATCCCCCCCCCCTTCAGATCTCTATAAATACCCACAAAAGGGTCACACCATCCTGGGCACAGAGAGAACTGCTCCTGTCTGTGCTCCTGCACTCTGAAGATACCGGTCACAGATGCTGGCGAAACGTTAGGAAACAAAACTTCCAGAACACGGCCACACAGCCCGGAAGACCCACACCAGCCATTGTATTCTGGCCGTGAAAGCCTTCGACAATACATTTCTCCTTCTCCTTGAAATCGAGGGGACCCATTTTGAAGAATGTTCTGTGAATGCTCTCCTTCCCCTCTTCCTTCTTTTTGGAATTACTGGTTCATAGTGTTGCAAAATCTGGGGCATGGAGATTTTGTTTGGAGTGAAAAGGAAAACCCAGCTTGGACCCCAAGATGGACCTCTTTGTCCATCTGCCCCAGTATTGTCAAGACTAAGCCATGATTTGTTCAGGGGTTTGAAAACCACAATGGTTGGTTCACACAAGATGTGTAGCATCTTCTAACTGCATTAGAAGTCCAGGATATCTTAATGTGTTGTGTGAATCCAGCTCACAGAAGGCAGATTTCATGTAGCAGAGAAGGAGAACAATCTCAGCTGAGCCCATGCACTTTATTAGTATAATATAAGATATTTGGAGCTGTGCAAAGTCCTGCAGTGCCTTCAGGCGTCCTCTAGACTCTCATAAGACAGAGCTCTAAAAGTATCTGGCCAATAGCAGAGATGGAAACCATGGTGTGAAGCTTCAGCATATGCCTTAATGTGCTGCCAATATTCATGCAAACAGACTAGCTGCTGATATCTCAAGCCTTTTCTCTCCTTTCAAGGCTCTTTGCATCACTGGAGACATGGCAAACTTTTTCCTCAAGAAACAGATGCCTGCATAACCCCCCCCCCCCCCACATCACTCCCCAGATTCAAACCCCGTAAGGCAGACCTGGAAATGTGGCCGCCCAGCTTGTCAGCCACTTGGTTTCCTTTTAGATGCGAGAGACTCTAATTTTCCTGTTGCTCTAATCCATATTAAAGAGCATAAAACACCCGGAAACATACATTTCCATGAGATCAGAGAACCTCAGAAGCAACATGGGCCATGGCCTTTACCAACAGCAGTTCCCAGTTGGGCTTATGGTGGAACAGAAGGCGAAAAATGATTTGGAAGTGGAAAAGGCAGAAAATAATGTTCATACTCATTTCAGGACCCAACTGCCTAGGTACTGTATAGCAGGATGAATGTTATATGGACTCAGCCCCAAAGGTTGCAATCTATCTCCAGAAGGGGGGAGATTCTTAAATATGTGGCAAGCTGTTTTATCCACTTCCTGGTGCTTCAGAATTAGAGTGAAATGCTTTCTGACTTTTCTCAGATATCACTGGTACTTCTTCCTGCTTCCTTGCAAATGATCTGTCATTCTCCCAAATGGTCACTTTTTCCAGTTCAGAGAGGGATGGAGCTACATTAAAAGGGGTTTTCTTTACCAAAGCCTTAATCCAACAGGCTGCGTTAACTCAGAGGCATTTGAGATCGGAAAGATGTTTTTCAGTTTGCTGTGTTTGATTGGGGCGGGGCCCTGGTGATGGAAAATGAAGCATTACAACAACAAGCTGTTCCAGTTAAGCTTCCCTAAACAGATCATGGGATTTGCATAATTGCCCACTGCTGGAATATAAATTATTTAGCACCACTGCTATTGTAAGAGGCACACGGATCCATTAACTCTGTCAACAGAACTCTGGCTAAAATCACTGCACGGGTTAACCATTGTGGGCCTCACCTGATTCTCTCAAAGGTCCAAGGAGCTCCAAAATTGGGAAGACTTAAGTCTTGAGCCATTGAGAAGGCCCAGTTCTATTACTTGAAATAGGGATTTCTCAAAAGTACATTCTCTAGTGTAACCCGTGGGTGGGTTGAGATCAGATTTCTCTATTCTAAAGGCATTGAGAATCCCCTGACCCATTTATTCTGGCTGGCTGATGGTATATGGGATACTTGGACAACCCTGGGCAATAAAAGGCATAACAATTTTTTTTGTTTGGGCTGGATCCTATGGTCTTTTTATAACTTTATAACTTTTTTTTTTGCTTAACTTCTTGCTCACCTCCAATGGCTACATATAGTTCACCCATGACATGATTTATCCACTGCTACTACTATTGGAAATAGTGCACTCAGCTGATCAACATTCTGCAGATGCAAGAAGCATGGAAAAGGAGACCACCTTTCCTGCTCTTATCACCATGAATTCTTTATGTGCCATGATGTTGGGGTCCACTCTTAGCAACCACAGAGATTTTCTCAGGCTCCAAGTTGGTTTTTCTTCCCATGTCTGGTTGTACTCACTTCTAATTTTTCTACCAGTGTTGCTCCAAGGGTCTTCATCGGCTTCATCTCCGAAAACCAAGGAGCCACCTGACGTCAGTGGGCAGGGAGACTTCATGCAGGACTATTTAGTGCCCTGATTACTTCTTCATTCCAGAGCTAACATGACACCCAACAGAGCTGCCTAACATTCTAAAGCCTTCTAGATCCATCAGCGCTCCATCCATGGAGTGGAAGGAGAACAGCAGTGATGGGAAAGTGCACTAAAACACTAGACTAATTTTGTGTTCTGATTTCATCAAGCTTCTTTTTATGCGCTGCTTTATCAATACGCAAGAACTCAGGTGCACAAAAAGTTCATATAACCTTAGATTCATATCACATCTTAGAAGAAACAGAAGTACAGATGAGTAATAATTTATCACTCAGACAACATAGATAAAACATTCTGAATTTATACTATTTAATGCTGGGTGACTAGCCAAGGAAAAAAAGATTTTAAAAAAGTCAGATCCCCAAACTTTTGATTTTATGTCCCTGTAGAGAAGAGATGAAGCAATGTTTACTCTCTCCCTCCCCCAATATTATGGATTTCTGACCACATCTCCTTTGATCGGTTTCTAAATAAAGGTCTCAGTTGTCTCAATTAAGGTTTTCTGGTGAAGTCAATTGAATCATATTCATTTTCCATCTGTTGTAGATTTTGGCTAAGGAGTCTTTGAATTAAAACCTGAGGCTCAAGTCAAGCTTGTGTTTAAGTTACATTTTTGCTAAGGAAATCCAATATAGATACATAGAAGAGATTGCCTGGAGCTTCCAAGTACACAGCTGAATTGAGAAAAAGAACCACTTTGTGCATGCACATTCATGTTAGAAAAGTAGAAGAATATAACCATTCATGCTCAATTATGCCCCAGATGTTGCTTCCCTGCAATTCTCATCATCCCCAGCCCGCACAAGCCAGATTTGTGGTCCAACAAATGTTGCGTATCCCAGGCTATGGAAACCTATTTTACAGCTGGAGTAGATCGGAATGTGAAGCTACAGCTAGATTGCTAGTTGATTCTTAAATAAAGGGATTCTGAAATGTTTAACTAATAGCAGCAGGAAGTTAAAACTCCCCAGTTGCCCAAAATCTGTTGCTGAAATAAAGTTGTATAGAGTGTATATTTTGGGTGGCCGTAGACCCGTTCAGTTCTGGCACTAAAAATTCCTGGGTTCCAAAAGCTCAGACAATATGAGTAGTATTCAGATCAGCCCGTGAGGTTGGAAAAGGAGCTCTAATTCATAATTCCAGCACTGAACCTCTTCACCTATTCTTTCAATGAGCTTTTTGTCTGGCGTTTGCAGAAATCCAAACCTTAGAAAACTTCAAAAGTGGGTTTGCTGGAAATCACAGGGAAGAGATTAATATCCTTGCCCTCTGACCATCCAGTTATTCCAGTAAAAGTTGTAGAAATTGTCTAGTAAAAGGAGAAACCCTACATAGCCAACCAGGTTGGCCAATTCATACTCCTATTTTTCCATGCTTTTGGCAGGATCCATGAATGTAGCAAATCCGTAGACACACACATACACCTCTAGAGAAAATACTAGTTAAACTAACAAAGAATTATTGCAAAATTGCTTGAGTCTTTTAAAAGAAGTATTTTGCTTTTGTTATTCTGCTGAATTAATATTTCACAGATGTCATCGTAATAGTGAGACTGGAAATACAAACTAAACCAATAGACAAGGAATTATATAATACCAATGCGAACAAAAAAAAGAATCACGATAATAAAAGGTTGTCAACCAAAATATCAATAAAATAAAGCCTCTGTCTTGCAAATGCTCGATAAATGTTTTAAAGTGATACGCGAATAAAACAATTGATCTAAATGCTACAGTGGTTGAAAATGGAATAGCTTTTTAAAAACGTATTTCTTTGTATGGCTCTAGCTGTTTAAGTTTAAAAAGAGGACTAAATAATAAAGATTAGTCTTGCAATCTCCTTGCATGGGAATTATGTAATAAAAAGATAAAAGGAACCTCTTAGTGCTTTCGAGAGGCTTATAGTATTGAATTTTGCAAACCAGAGTCTAAGTAATGTTTTTATCTTCTGAGCATCCTATGGACATGTAAGAGGTGGTTCCAAACTGCTTTGATGCTTCCTGTAAGTTTATTCCCATCTTTGGACCAGTAACCACACTAGAATTGTTACAAGGCAAAGTTTGCTAATCTACTTCAAACCACGTTTTTTAAAAAATTCTGGTTAGTTAATTGATTAAATCACGCCAGACATTGGAACTGGTTGCACAAATTGCACTAACCATAATTTCAAGCCTGGGTTAATTAGGGTTAAGAGATGCTTCTATTTAAGCAAGTAAATAAAAAGAATCAGAAGAAGAGAAGGTTTCTACTTTTCTATTGTTATGCTGACTCGTGACTTTCACTTTTTGGGCCCCATTGATCTCTCTCCCCTGGTGAGAGCGAGACAAGTGGAAGATGCACAAGCAGGGTCAAGGCCAAGGAAATGAAACACAGTTGAAGCACAACAAACAAACAGGGAGGAAGAAAAAGAGCTGGGCCAAAGGACTTGGGGACTCAAGAATGTTCTTCTTGCTTGATGATGAGTCTTGGCAAATGGTCAATATGTTCTTGGCTTTGGGTAAAAAAAAAAAAATCCTATATGGATGGAAAGAGAAAATCAGTTTTCTCCTGCAGCTAAAGATGAAGCAAAGGAGAATTAATTATAAATAAAAAAAGGAGCTGTGAAGCTTGCTAGAACTCACCCTTTCTCTCTTTTCAAGGAGATCTGAAAGGTTCGTTATTGATTGCACACAAGCTTTCTCTCCTATCCACTCCTATTATGCTCTCTGTCTTTCGAGAGAGATCAGAGCTTTGGCCTGCTTGACAAGTGGACAGACTTGTCTCACCTGTAACTCCAATGAACTAAATCAGGACCCAGAGACCAAAGGAGATCTCTTTTTCCATATGGTCTAGGAGTCAATAACCAAGAAGTTCAAAATGGCCCAGAACGGATTAAAAAGGCATCCTTTAACGAGACTCTCCATTTTCTTCCACCTTCTTGTTGCTCTTTCTCCTCCTCTCCTGCTGCTTTCTAGTTTTCATATATATATAAAAATGCATCCACTGAGCCTAGGCATAATTGAAGGCTTAATTCTCACTTCAGTCAGGTCACACACACAGTTCCATCAGACACAACATCCTACTGGATCAGGAAGCCCTGATTACAATCATTCTATCTATCTATCTATCTATCTATCTATTAGACCTTTATAACCTGCTCTATATGGAAGTGCTTTTGAAGATGGCCCAGAAGCTTTCACCAGTCTAAAGTATGGTGGCCCTGCAGCTAACGGGTCTACCCTATGTGTTCCTGACTTTATTGCAGATCTCTGCACCAACTGAAGTATAGGGCCCCATTGATATCCCTAGGTAAACCTCTGCGGTGGTCCAGATGCCTCCAAGGGTCTGAAGCTCTGAGTCTCCTTGCCTTTTGGAAACTGGTTTTCCTGCTGAGCTTGAACAGCCCAATGGTGTACTAGCAGATTCTTCGATCGCTTTCTCTATTGCATGCTCCTGAAGCTTATATATGTATTTTGTTTTTGTAAATAGACTCAAGTTCTATACATATGGGGAGGGATAAATGAAATCATCAGTCAAATGAACATTCTGAACATTTGTTTGGAAGATTTGCCAGCTGGGTCTGAAGGTGAACCCCCGCCCCCCCAGCATGCCCTAATAGTATAACCAGCATGCAGGCTCCCTGTCTGTAAACATTCCTTCCTTCCTTCTCGTGGTCTTGTTTTATCTATGTTTGTTGTTTTAAGGGGTTTACAAAATATTTAAATTCTTGGTTTTACTGTACGCCACCCAGAGTCAGTTCGGGTGAGATGGGCAGCCATATAAATTTGACACATAAATAATAAAATCCTCCTCTCCAAAGATCATAAAAAAGAGTATTCTGCCTTGCCAACACTAATACAGACCTTCTACACTCTAGAGTCACACCTGACACTCTACAACCTCTCAGTGCCGAACACAGCATGTTGCATGAAGTCTACCATCACAGTTTGCACACCATGTTTTAGAGCTCAGCATGCAATTTGTGTCTAGATAAACAAACCCTGGCTTAATATTGGGGCAGTCCAAGAAGCTGATCGCTTTAGACCTGAATTACATTTCCTTCTCTTTCCACAGGTTGCAACGACTGACGAAAATAAAAAAGGGATATATTTTACAAATGGCAGAAAAAAAAGATTTCAACTAATCGTTAGGAAAAACTCCCTGACCGTTTGACCCAACAGTGGAACGAACTGCCTAGAATAATATCCAAACTCTATTAGGGGGATTTTAGCAGAAGCTGAATAGACTAAACTGGGATGCTATAATATAGACTTGTCTTGGCAGGAGGCCAGATTAAATTATTTTTAAATAACCTTCCAATGCTGAGATTCTATGACCTCTTTTAAGGATGAATTCTTTCCAGCCATTTTTCATCAGCGTAAATCCCCTTAGTTCACCGAAGGGATATTTTTATTTTTATTTGGAGGGAGGTGAGAACAGCAATTTGTATTGTCAATTTAGGTTTGGATATTTGAATACCAGTTGGCTTGTGCTGGTTAATAACCGCAATGAAGTTATTTATTATAGAACAGCAACTTGAACAGGATGATCTGAGTTTAGCAGACAAGTCAGAGACTGTCCCAAACTTCCCTCTGAACAACAAAACACGGCTACTTTCCAAAAATGCACCCTTTGTTGGCGAACAGAAATACCTTTGGTGAGGTAGTTGTACAGGAAAGGGTGGAGAAAAGATGGGGAAAAAACCCAACATTGATCAGTTTTGTAGCAGGAAGAAACAAGCATCATTCTCATTCTGTCTTTAGCTGATCTACTGTATTTGCAAACAGGGGTTATCGATAGAACCAGGCAACGGTGGGTTGTAGAGCCTTGTAGCGTGGTATTAAATTTCAGCTTTATTGCCAAAGTCAGCAGTTCCTTGAATAAGGATTGAGAGAGATGAAATGAAACAAGGCAAAACAGCCAGCGCTTCATGGTCAGAAGCGGCATCTCTCAGCGCTTCAAGCGTTCAACAGGGTCGAAAGGCTTCAAAGAGTCCAAAAACATTAAATAAGATTGCCAAGGGTGGAGATGCCAGGGGGGAGTACCCTGTTGCCTGATACGCTGCAGTCATCTAGCATGGAAAAAGGATGGAGAAGAGAGTCCATCACAGCCACCCACTGATGGTTTCCAACCTCAGATCTCCTAAAACTAAGAGCAATCCAAGCTTTGGACTTTACTAGATCTTACAAAAAAATCCCACATCTTCCAAAAAAAACAAAAAAACCCTTGAAGTCCTTTATCTGTGTATTACCCCTTGCACCACAATCCCCCCAAAATTTGGCCAATACATAGGCCAGGGTTCAGCAATGGATATCAGAGTTCTAATATCTAATCATTCTTAAGCCTTGTGAATTGTATTTCATGGAGGAAAGTTGCATTTAGAGCTCAATCTATTCCCACCTATAATTAAAAATCTTGGACATGCAGTTTATCTTTGAACCTCATCACTGCCTCCTGGGAAAAAGCTGAGATGGCAAAAGATAATACAGATTTTTGTCTTTCTGGAGCTCAGACTGCATCTTTACCACATATTTAAATTTGGGGCAAGATTTCTTCCTATCAGCCTTGCCAGTCTGCTCCCTAATAATTAATACTAACATATCACACCCTCCCAGAAACCATTTTGTACAGTTTGTCAAAATTCTGGGACTAGTTAGTTGAGAGAGGTCTTAACTCAAGAACTATAATGCAGGCATTCACCAAACCTACCTATGCTTAATTCAAGCCGAAGACTTCTCAGTTAACTCAGGCTGGGTTAAAAAGAGGTTGGCTAATTTGCAATTCAGAATATGTTGAAAACCCAGCACCAATAAGGATTGGGGGGGATTAAGCCACAACGTGGCATTCAGCTATGAAAGTACCAAAAAAAAAAAAAAAATTGGGAGCCTAAACTCTTTCTCACTCTGGCCTACTTCACTCAGTTGTGAAGACAAGTTTCAGCAAATGATATATTCTACCTTTAGCTCTGAGATGAAAGAAAGAACCTACATATAAGGAGACAAGCCAAATAAATACTACAGAATAATATATCATTTCATCAGGCTTGGAGATAAAATTGCAGCTGAGTCTTCTCCCTTCCCCCTCCCTCCCATCATCCTGCTTCAAACACAACTATCCCCACTCCTCACTCACTCAACAGACACACACACAAGATTTCAACAACCCCAGAAACCTGGAACTGAAGCTTTTAAACCTTAGCTCCTATGCCCTGCCCAAATTCAGCTGCAGGCCATCAAGGACACCCTTGCAAATGTCCTACAAACAAGAATAGCCTTACTCACAAGTAGGTCTTTTCTTATGAGAAGTCCTTTGAGCTTCTTTTGAGCCAGCAACCAAGTCTGAAGCCTTGGTTTACCAGTGCTCCCTAGGATTGGAAGAGGAATCAAAGGTGGGGTGCCAGAATGCCACCCTCCAGGAATTAGGAACCTGCTTAAGAATTCCTAGGAGTAAAATATATCTCAGGGAACTTTTTGCAAAGATGTCTCTCCCTTGATTGAAGAGCATTTTGGTTCAATGTATGTCAGCAGGAATCAAATTTGGGGATATACAGAAATCATGGGGTGGGTTGGAGCATCCATAGCTTGGTGCATGAGTTTGGAGAAACTTACAGTATCTTGTCCTTCTTTCCTCTTGTTTTCCAGTGAGCCCCAATAATGTATTTCCTACTTACATCCATTAACAACTTCTTGATCTCTTCTCTGTGAGTATTCCATTGGAGGCTACAAAGGATCAACTCCAGTTGATGAAGAGAGTCCTAACACTGGTTATAACGTGGAATAGATACTGAGTTGTTGAACAACAACAATAATAGTAAAACAACCACAGAGTTCACTTTTTTTAATTGAATGTAAGAACCCCTGAAATGGATCCTTTCCCTGGGTTGCAGCTGAGTCACATTTCATTCCTGTTACTTGTCCCCCAAACAAGCAAACAAATAAATAAATAAAGCAAGCAAGCAAGCAAGCAAGCAAATAAATAAATAAATAAATAAAATAGATTTTTTTTTTTACTCCTTGCTCAGTGGGTGATTTGTTTTGCATTAATGCCTTTCATAACTCATACATTGCGCCATTAAAAATTAATGCTCAGTGCTGACATAAACAAATGAAATTTGTATTATTAATGTTTTACATAGGTAAGACTTTGTAATAACAGATTCATCATAACAGACTGTTTTAATTAAAAGACTCACTCCTTCCCTAAAATGATTACAGACATATATTTGAGGTGTGGATGAAAATGAAACTTTTGATGGGTTATCAATAGAATCTTCACCGCAGCTGCTTGATTTTTGGAAAGATTCTGCCCGAGTAACAATCTCATCATCTCATTTTCTCTAACTCTAATGATGCACTAAACCATGGCTTGCTCAACTGTGCACTAAACTATGGTGTGCTAAACCATGGTGTCCTAAATCATGGGCTAGCCACTCATCACACTAAGCCAAAACCAAGCCAACCACATGATGATTTAGCATAATGGGTGAAACCAGGTGATGTATCTCACTTTGGTTGAAGAATAATGATGTCTTGCCCTTGGGCTATAGCCTTTTCTTTCTCCTTGACCAGCGTGTTTGTTGTGTGCAGAGGGTTAGGGTTAGGAGTGTGTACCTCCTTGGAGTGGTGTAACTTGTGGATTGTAAGAACAATGCCAAAGGGGTGAAGACAACTAAGGGGCACACCTTGGCATGGAACAAAGGAACAGGATGTCACAAGCTTATCTCCCCATTCATAGAAGGAAAGGCTAAGTGAAGAGCTGAAGTTTTTCCCACCTCCATGCCTCAGAAAGAGGCATGCTTGGCAAAGGTTGACATCATCTCAGTCTTCCAGGACAGCAGTGTCATTCTGATCTCAAGCAAATCAAAGGTCTTGCAGGGAAGCCAGCCAAGAATTGATGCAAAGACCCAAGGGGCTTTTTGTAGAACTTCGAGTACAAGAGACAGGGACAGTGTTGCCAGTAACACAGCAAAGGGAGTTGGTTACCATGCAGATAGAAGGACGTGGGTGAGAGGCAAGCGGTCCCCTGAAGCATAAATACACAGAGAGAGATGGAAAGGCAACATAAAGAGGAGATTATCCAACACTGTAGACTTGCCAAGTTCACCTTCAGTACCTCTTGATGTTCTCACACCCCAGAGTCCTTTTGGGATATTTATTTATTGATGTGCCTTCGCGTCAGTGTTGACTCCTGGCAAAGGCCTGGACAAGTCCCTTCAGTTTTCTTGGCAAGATCTCAGAAGTGGTTTGCCCTTGCCTCCTTCCTAGGGCTGAGAGAGAGCGACTGGCCCAAGGTCACCCAGCTGGCTTTCTGCCCAAGGCAGGACTAGAACTCACCATCTCCCAGTGTCTAGCCTGGTGTCTTAACCACTCCACCAAGCTGGCTCTCATTTCAGGATAAGATTGTCAGAAATGATGCCTTTGCACACTGTCAACTGTGTAATGCTCACATTGATGTGTGTGGGTGGGGTGATGGTGGAAATTAGCTGGCAAGCAAGGAGATTAAATGTAGAAATGAAATAGCAGCCTCCCTCCAGGTTGTCATCTGCTCTTTGCAAAACCTGACTGACGGTATTGCCCAGATGACACTTTTTCGTTGCACCAGGCTCCATGGGGTTATGTCAGGCTGCAGGAATATGAATTAAAAAAAAGCAAAGCAAAACACACCGGTTTCACACATTGAAGGAAGCCCTACACCAGAGTCCAAGAGCCTCCGACATGGTTCCAGAGGATGTGATTCCTCAATGTCTTGGGTGTATCTTCAAAGTCTCTCCTCATGTTGCTGCTAAATTGTCATTTTTAATCCAGAAGGGGAGAATTACACAAAATATGGGGAGTCACAATGACATTGTAATGACACCGCAATTGCATTAAAATCTGAATAAATGTAGCCTTTGCCTTGGCCATCTTGACTTTGGGGAGTGTGACATTGTGTGTGACACACACACAAAGGATACAAATTATTTTCCATCATTTCACAGTTCAGGACAAGGAATGATGGTGTAACATTACAAAAAGGAAGATTATCCAGTTGGAGATGAGAAGAAAGTCCTCATAACAACAGCACTGAAACAATGGAATGAGTCACCTGGAGGAAGGGTGGACTCCCTTTCATTAAATGTGTTCAAGCAGAGACTGGACAGCTGACCATCTGGGACACTCTGTCCCTAACTCCAGTGCTGAGTTGGGGGTCGGACTTGAAGCTTCAACAACCTCTTCCACTTTAGGATTCATAGGTTGCACAGGACTACCATAAGCTACAATATTTGGGGTGAGAGACTAAGCCAACATCCCCCCCAAACTCCTGGCTCCACAGAAGCTGAGACTCCAGCTGCAGGAAGCAGCCAAATGCAGAACCCAGCAACACAGAGACACAGGTTTGGAGAGTGAACAACTTCTCAGCCAAGCAAAATTTATTCCTGTTTTAGTGTTCCAACAAGGGATTCATCTTGGCAGCTGTTTTCACAACATGCATTGCTGATGGAGGGAGGAGAGGTGTGACCTGTCCAATTACTAGGCGCAAGATAGTTGGCTTCAGCACACATGTGCCCAAGATATGCGTTTTAGGCTCAGGGGCAGGGTGGGGCTAAGCTCTCGATTGCGAGTTTGGAGGAAGACGTGGCGGCCCCTAAAACATCCCCATCTTGTTGACTTGGCAACCCCCAGCCTATGTGCATTTTCCTAATGTCGCATCAATAATTGATCCGCATCAAATGTAGAATTATTAGCTGCCACAGTGGCTCCCAGCACCGACGGCCAGTCTTCTGCCAGACAACTCTGCGATGGATGGATTTTAAGGAGAGCGAAGTGCAGATAGATTCTCCCTTCAATTCCTTCTGTGTCGCACCGTCAATCACCACTTGTTCCTTCCTTCATTTTCCTATTGCCTTAGGCAGCCAGATGTATGCTTGACATCAGGAAGTATAAAGGAGTCTATATACAGTGAACAGAAAGAAGTATTGAGAGTCCATCTGGCAACCGACTGACGGATGGGGAGAATTTTTGTTTTTTGAAAATAAAAAGGGCTGGTTTGGTGTAGAAATCCTCTGCCATGCTCAGACCTAGCATAGAAAGCAAGCTTTTGAGGAGGGGGCAGGGTATTCCTGTATGAAGGGCCTCATTTCCCCCAGGAGTTAGTTTAACTCAGAGGAAGTTGGGGCTGTCTGAGATAAAACTGACACTGGTTATAGACATTAATTAATTCTGTGGGGGGTTCCACATTCATGGTGAGAGAAGTCCAAGCAAGAGGAATGGGTGATACCTTGCATTGTATCCCTCTGTCTCTTCTGCCCTTGGATTCTAATAATTTCTCTCTCTCTTTTCCTAGCAGCTAATAGAAAAACAGATTTTTTTTTTTCCAGATGATCAGTAGAAATTAGTTCAAGGACCCTATGGAGTCCCAAGGATGGATGTTTGTCCTTCCCCATGTAAAGTATTTGCAATCCCCTCCTTTATATGGGGACCTGACGTTCAGGGGATTTTTACATGTTCAGCCTTGTTTGCAGAACAAACTTAGCTAGACAAGATGGGGGATTTAGTGTGCCATTTTTGCACCTTAACTGAATTAATTAATGTCTATAACCAGTGTCAGTTTTATCTCAGACAGCCCCAACTTCCTCTGAGTTAAACTAACTCCCGTGGGCTCAAGTTATATAATTAGTTTATCAGAAGAATAACTGTTGCACACATCGGTAAGATATCATCAATGCAGGCATTATTATAAAAATAATGAAAATCAGAAGTCATAATCAGGAGTCTGTTAGCCTGTTTGAGAAGCCAACCCTAGTCAAAACTGCTTCTGTTTTCATTGTTTCATGAGGCACAGTCAAGAGCAAGATCTACTATAAGTATTTGTCTCAGTGGACCAACTTAATGGACCTCATGGACAAAGAATTTGAGAACCTCAGGACTATAATATGCTTGCTTGCCAAGCTGGTGAATATACTGGATCTAACTCTCTTCTTCCTACGACTTTGTATTGGCTACCTAATAATGATGTCCATTTGGAAAATGAGGTTGCATCAACAATATTGAGAAAAGCGTATTTTTCTAGGTCTTTGAATTCTGGCAATTTCCCCTTTAAGCAGTATATATCACTGCATACCTCACTTGATGGTAGGTTGATGCAATACCATCAAAGCAGAAGAAGACAGAGAGATTTACAGCTATTGCCATTCTCCTCAGTTCACAGAGCTCTTGGGCCATCATGCTGGTCTTCTTAGAGGGATTGGCTGTCTGGATTTTGCACAGTTCGTTTTGGTGACCGCTGAACTACATCTCACAGCCTCTACTTAGGTAGTGCCAAATCCTCAAACCTTATTTTGATCCTGCTCCCTCAGGCTGGGTATTGTCCCCTCCTGGACAGAAAGGACAGAAGAAGGAACTCATAATAATGTTCAACCTTGCTTGAACAAGGTATTTTAGATCCTTCAGTCTTGAACTCTTCCTTCACCTTCCATCCTGTCTTGTCTCATGACTCTTTTTTGGAAGTGCTGTTCTCTTCAACACCTCCTGATGCTCTTTCAAGAACCCTTACAGTTGGAAAACTACGGAAAAGTTTTCGTTCCTTGCAATCATCTGCAACACCTAAAAAAACCCGAAGCTCTTTGATGAAAGCAGTTTACACATTGAGCTGTGAGTCACAAAATGACAAGACAGCATGCTAGTCAAGGACGTGTGAATCAGCCGCAGAGAAAAACAACAAAGATTTTTAAAAAGAAACACATAAGCACAAAATTGGTAATCCACCTATCAAAGCATCAACACCGTTCTCTGCTGTCCCAAACATCAGAGACCAGGTGTTTCAAAAGATTAATTCTAGATCTCCACAAAGGCCTTTCTTCAAATGAATAGGAGAACGAGGATGCTCACCTGGACTCCTTTTATTGTTTCAAAAACGTTTCTTTTCTCCTAGCTGATATTCAAGATCCTTCTGCGAAACCTTGCTTTCTTTCTAAGACAGTCTCACCAACTGTTGGAAACCTTAGCTTCCAACAAGGGTTCACCTTTGCTCCACGACATATCTCTGGAAAAATCAGCCCCAATAAAAGCAAATCAGGAACTGTCTCTGGAAGGATCAGTTTAGATCTTTTTATAGCCTTTGCTTTTTGTCTTGGGATTCAAGACTAGCAGGTAGAAAAATATACTTCCACCCCCCTCACTGTCCTGGGCTTAAAGAAGCAGGTAGGCCATATTCAGATGGCAATTAGAGAATGAAACTGATGCTTTTTCACCACCAGGCAGTGGCATAATGTTGCAGACAGGGTGGTGCCAGTTGCATTCAAAAGAAGAAGGAAAAAACAACAGCAACCTTGTCTCTTGCATACTGAACAAATAAACACAGATCCCTGGGACTGATTGAAACCGTAAGGGAAGCCCAGTCTCTGCTCGTACCACATATGTGCTTTTAAGCACACTGGTAATTGCTGAGAGTGTATCTTGAGTGCATAGTTTATCATTTGCAGAGGAAGAAAAGAAAAGAAAAGAAAAACTTACCAAGTTTCAGAGTAAGCAATAAACAGCAACGGGCAATTCGATATGTTTTCACACATTTTGCAAACTCATAATTCTCCCTTCCATCGCTGGCCAGCAATTAGAATGAACATCTTTTCAAGCTAGGTGTTTTAGCACATATTTCAGCGTGCAACTCTCCCCCTTCAACATTCATAACTAGGTTTGCATTTGGATAAATGCAAACTGTAATGTTAGAAAAAGGCCTTGAAATGAAAATGCAGGAACGAAAAGGCTGGAAATGCCAGCTGTTCGTGGACATTTTGGCAGTCTGAAATTGGCAACGTTGATACCTGGAATGAAATCATATGGACATTTGTCACACAAACTTAATCCTCTTTGCATGGTCTACTGATGTGGAACCTGAATCAAATCAGTTTCTTTCGAATCGATTCAGAGATTATTTTGCAGCTGGACGTGCACATGTTGATCAAATCAAATCAAATTTGGATCAACACGATGGCTCCAACTGCAGATTCCAGTTTGAATCAGAAGGGACATCCAAGTGGAATTGACCCTTCCAAAAAGATTCCAAATTCAGATCAGGTCTAGGAGGATTGTACAGTTCTTATGTGGCCTTGAAAATTTCATATAGAAGTAAAACACATGATATCAGGTGTCAAAACCCAGACCCTTGAAATTCAAGTTATGCATAATAAAGTAATTAATCTTTTTTGGGTGGGGAGTAATGCAATGGCTATTCTTTTAGACTAATGTGATAGAAGCATTAGATAAATTAATAAATAAGATGGTGAGCAAGGTGGCTAATACTGAAAGCTGTGGACTACTGAATCCAATCCAGCATGTCTTCAATATCATTTGTTGGCTGAGAAGAGCAGCATGGGGTAATCTCCTATCTAGCTTGTTCGTTTCCAGAATGCATCTGGTTGTGACTCAGAGTGCTGAATTAGGTATACTCTGGCTCTGATATAGTAGGGTTCTTCTTATACTCAACCAGCCCACCCTTTATTATAGACACTGAGCGATCCAAAGTGTCTCATCTTCTTATCTTCTACATTGAGGTAGGCAACGTATGGCACATTCTTCAGTCCTAATCTCTTCCTTGCCCCTTAATCCCATCTTGTCCCATAACTCTTTCTTGGGAATGCTGTCTTCTCTGAGAACTCATGATGTTCTTCCAAGAACCATTACAGTTTGAAAACTCCCAGCAAGAAATGTTGACAATCATCAGCGATATTGGGATTTCTAGTTCAGCACCACCTGGAGTGTAGTAGGTTGTCCTGTGGAACCTGTTCTAGGTAAAATGAACCAGAGTTATAGGCAGAAGGCTATCAGAAACAACTCTCAGCTCTGTGCAAGAATCTAAATTAAGCATTCCTGACAGGTGGTTATCAGTCTCTGCTTGAAGATATCTGGTGAACAGGAGCCCCCACTCCCCCATGTGCTCTGGTCATTGGTTCGACTGCTGAACTGCTGTTGTTGTTAGGAAGTTTTTCCTACCTTTCAAGCAGGATTTGTCTTTGAGCCACCTAAATCCATTGTTCCATGTCCTGCCCTCTGGAATAATGGAGAACAGTGTCTTGACCTTCTGTGGGTCATCCTTTCAGGTATTTGAAGAAAGCTACACTATCTCCACTTGGTCTTGTCAAGGCTGAATATTCCCAGTTTCTTCAATCTGTTGTTATAGAACTTAGTTCCTTATTCCCTAATCATTCTTCCTCCAGCTTGTTAGAATCATTAAAACGTGGGGCTCAGGATCAGACAGTATTCAACATGGGGTCTGACCAAGGCAGGAAAAGTAGAAGTTAAAAATTAGAAGAATAGTGTCATATGTAGCAAGACCAATTACTTTTCCCCAGTAAGGAACTTATTACAATCATGGAAATACTATGGAATAAAATCTTTATTCTTCTAATCCATAGTCCTTGCTCAAATCCCAACCCTACCCCATCATGGCTGTTTTCAAGCTGTGTTGACAATATCCGGAGATCTTGGATCACATGACTTGGATTCAAAGACCTTAATGAGAGAAGTTAAGGACCTGGGTTAGGATCTGGCCCGGAGAGAGAGCAATGTAATGTGTGGCTGGGGAATGAGAAAGCCATAATATGTTTACTCTGATTTTAGTTTGGGGATATGAGCCACCAAATAGTCCCATTATATGATAATTATTTGTTATTAAATTATTGAAGCCGTTGAATTATTTACATTGTTTCAGAGCCACAGGCTAGACCAGCTACTGGTTTCAAAGGAAAAATAAAGCAATCATTCCTTCCTGAATGCTATGGCAGACATGGAGGTGGTGTGTCTAGAAGTCTAGATTGCATAAATTTCAATTCAAGGAAAATGGTGAAGAAGTATGGAGGTGGGGGGCGGGGGAAGGCTTGTTTTACCAAAAGACTGAGGAAACACGATATTGAGGAAGTGAAAAAAATGGGGGCCATAGCATGCAATCCTACAACGCAAGATGCTCAGTTTTGCAAAACCTTCTGATTTTGAAAACCTGTCCCTCTGGATCATTCTAGCAGATGTGGTTACCTAGTCAACTTTGGCTGATCTGGAAGAAAAAAAAGCAAGATTACATTTGATGAGTACATGGATGGAAGATCACCAGGGCCACCACTAAAAAAAAAAACATCCTTGAAGAAGGCAATGGGAAACCACTTATGATGCCAGCAAGGAGACAACTTGGAGGTTGACCCCAGAAAGCCCTGCTGCTGTTTTTTTGGATCTCAACATCCCTCTACAGCCTCCTTGGCTGCCCCCACTTCCCAGTCAGAAAAAGATTCCTGGGAAGATCTCTCTCCTCCAGGTTCCCCTTGGAATTGAAAGAGAGCAGCAGTTCAGAGTGATGGAGAAAAGAAATGCAAGAACCTCATAACTCTCTTGTGAGAATCCAGTTAAAATGTTTTACGCTGGGGAAGAGGGGGGAGGAGAGAAAAACTACCAAACAAGAGGAGAACAGTGAAAAAAATATGGAGAAGAATTTATTGCCATAGCTCCTGACTTACCTTAGAAAAGAAAAAACTTCACATCAACTTAATCTCTGCTCGGTTTCGATACCACCATTCCTCCTGCAAAGGACAGGAGAATCATGCCTTTGGTAACTCTGTAGGGGATGGGAAGTTTGACTAAATGGATATTATAACTCTTCTTAAGCCTGGTGCTCACTCATCTGCTATGTCCAGAAAATAACCCTTTGATGATTCCATTATTTTCTTTGTACAGTTCTTTTTTTAAGCCACCTGCCCTGGATATGCCAAAATCAAAACCTCAGATATCACTATTTCTTTAAACGTCCTATCATAGGTGAAAAGAAATAATAAAGGTGTGTGTGTGTGTGTGTGTGTGGGGGGAGATAAAAGAGAAGACAACAGAAAGAGAAATGAATGCAATCTCTCCTTCTGATACTGCAAAGAGAGAGAGAGGGAGAAAAAAAATAAGAATGAAGAAGTTTTCAAATAGCCCCATTTCTAGGCAACAGAAGATTTAATCCTCACCAGTAATTCACCATGTGCGTACGTTTCTACAAACTCCCTCCTTTTCCTTTTTCATCTAAATAGAACGGCTTTTAGTTTTCTCCTTGGCATATAATAAAGAGAACCTAATGATGAGGCATTCACGTAAACAAAGTTCCTTTCCAACTGGCAGATGATGAAGGAGGAGGAACCACATTTGTCTCCAGAAAGATGTATTCCCAGCAGCTTTGCCATTTGAGTCAGCGGGCTGAAGTCCTAAGAGGCATCTTCAAGAAAAGAAGCATGCAGGCTGGGCCCTTTGAAGTGATGATGTCTAGTTAGTGAGGTCATCTCCCTACACATGGCTTGTAAAGCCTACTCTCACGCTGGGGGCCCTCTGAGACAATTTCCTGGGGTGATCTTATGGAAGAGAGTTGCAGTATTTGTAGGCGTGCCATTGGAAGGCCTGAAAGGTGAGCTAAGAGACAGATCACTGTGGAGAAAAATCTATGTGGTCGCTAAGAGTCAACCCCAATTTGATGGCACATAATCGATCAATCAATTTGTAGGAGGCAACATCTTGACATATACTCCTTCCAGACTCACTTGGAGGTAGAACAAAGGCTGTTTCAACAGCTGTTTAAACTCACCCAGTTCTATTTCTCTTTTATTTCGATGTATTTATTTCTATTTTCTCTTTTATTGTTGCCTTTCTCCTGATGTTGGAAGAAGCTGAAATTGGAAAGAGGGCCAGTAGGGAGGATCCATGATTACCCTGCCTACCATCTTGATCCAAAATGATTACGTTGTCCTGGAGCTGGGAGAAATGATCTTTCATTGCTCCTTTTTCATTTCTGTCTGCCACTTCCTCCTTGGAAGAGTTTGGAGATATCAGAGATTCCAGCACGGGAATCCTCCAAGGAGAACCTTTTAATACTGTTTTGGAGCAAAACCGGGCCTCCTTAACTGGGTAATTGTATTACACTGCTGAATTAATCTTATTTTGGGGAACGTTTTCGTAGTGTGGACCTAAACTGTTAGCATTCATTAGACTAGATTCATAGACTGGATAACTTGCTCTATTTCCAGTTCATATCACTTTTGCCTGTATTCATTTCGTAAGCCTGGCTGCTCTACATTAATGTACAAGCTGATTTTTTTTTTTTAAAAAAACCTATTTGCACAAAAATTTGCATTGGAATGAATTTAAATACATCTCTGAAATGTGTTTTCTCTCAGAAGGACTCATCTTTCCCCCCTCCCTCTCTCTCTCTCTCTCTCAAAAAAAGTGCATTTTTTAAAACACGTTTTTCTGCAGCACTTCAGTGGTTTTCCTCAACATGCTCTTTAAATAAATATGGTGGTTGTTGCCATGTGCCAAAGATAGGATCACTGTGTTGGAAGCTGGGCAAAATTCTGTCCATACTGATATTCCAATCCAGTTAGTCTGAGAGATGCAAACTGGACTTTTCTCCCTGTCCCCAGTGGGCAGATACAAGACCATCTTACAGAGAGCCAAGGAAATTTGCATCTGGTTACATTTTCAGAGTTAGATCTGCCAAGAAGGAGACATATAATTTTGTTGGAAACTTGCTCTTTATTCTTATTTGCAGTCAATACCTCTGATTCTACAAATGCATCAGAGGGGACGGGGAATAAAAAGGAGAGTGGAAGAAGAAGAAGAAGAAGAAGAAGAAGAAGAAGAAATCAATGTGATGTGAACGGGAGGTGTTTATGTACTCAAATCCAGAGATGCCCATTTCCAATCCATTAGTCCCCCAGGGGCAGTGAAATTCTGGTGTTTGAAACTGGGCTAGTAATGCAACAGAAGACAGCTAACTGGAAGATATTTGCTCATGGATTTTTAAAAATTCTTTTTATTATTCTCCTTTTGTAGTGTAAGTGGTTTCAATGAAATATGCAGGCACAGCGTTCAATTTTTCCCTGCCTTTCCATTGACTGCTGAGCCTGTCCAGCCATTCAACATATGCAGCAGCCTGAAAATAAGATCATTTGCATTGGAAGAAAGCAAAACATTTTTTCCCCTGCCAGGCCCAGGGGCTAGGATTAAAGCAATCTTAGCTCTGCAAATGAAGGCTGGGCCCAAATCTGTCTTCTACTTTCCTGAAAGTTTTCCTCCTCTGGGAAAGAAGCTAGTCGCTTCCTCTCTTATTTTCAGGAAGCTTTAGTATTTCTTTAAAATTCCTTTGAGGGGCTGGAGGTTGAATGTATTGTTGCAAGATAGTGGGGCTGACTGATTTTATGTTAGAAATCTCTGCGTCTCACTGGAGTTTCCTTAGACGCTCTTCCTTCTTCACTAACACCCACCCGCTTGAGAATTGCACCAGATTTGCACATCAAGGTCACGCTTTGAAAACGGATCAGGCCAGTTTCAAGGTTTTAAGGATTGATCGTGGGGTCTTAGGCCCTTAGCAAGGCTTAGGAGGATCATACTACCTTTTGCACCTCCAAGATGTTTTAAAGACAGCCCTGGGAATATTGGCCTTATCCATTTGGAGGTGGTACGCTTGGGAGTTGCACATATGACATCCCTTCCAGGTGACACACTCTCTTTTAATCTCTTTCCTTGGGATTGGACTGAAATGTGGGAAGCTGCAAGAGGGTGAACGTCATGAATGCAAAGCAGAACATTCACGCTGACCCCTTGGCCATCTTGTAGCAAAATGCAAGCAAGGGGACAACGCTCTACTCATGAACATCAATCCAAACTGTTCTTTTTCTTCGGGGGGGGGGGAGAGACCCCCATTTTGTTTTGATCCAATTGGATGGCAATCAGAGAAACACCCATGAGCCAAAACTCATTCCAGAAGTCATTTTTCCAAATTTTAATTTATACGATGCATCCTATCGCACCGGCTTTTATAGATCTGTTACTTGTGATTTTAAGTTGGGGGAGTATTTATATTTTTACTGCTGTTATTGTCTTGGTTTTCATTGTAAGCTGCCAGAGTCACCCTCTGGGGGAGATGGGTGGCATATAAATTTAATAATGAATAAATGAAAATAAATAAAGAAAAATCAGGCCCCAGATATTTGGAAGCAAGAGGAAACGGTTGTTGTTTTTTCCCCCCAATGGCTTTGCATGCTGGAAGTTCCATTTTTGCAAATGCTGAGAATTCTAAATAATGTGTTTTTTTTCCAGTCCCATATGTGCTGTAGCTATTTCTGTTCCTGGGTACCCTGAAAATAAAACAGTAAACAAATGCATGACAGCAACTCCTTGGAAAACATGACTTCTTTCCTGCATTGTGAAACAGCCAAGATTTCTTAAGCGGTGGTCTGCAAATGGTAACCTGTCAGGGACCAGGAGCATCTTCTTGTATGGGGGTCATTCCTAATCTGTTTTAGGAACATTCCTTGACCCCCCTCCACCCCCCTGATTTGCATTTCCAGAAAAGAGCAAATAAGGAGGCATTTGCATTCTTATTTGCTAGCCATCTTAGAGACAAAAGGTGTTGTCAGGTCACTCTTATTTAGGAATCATTTAAATTTAAACCAAAACAGAAGAATGAATAAATCATAAGAGCTGGGGGATTTATGGGGAAATCAATGTTATTGTAATTTTTAAATTGGCACGGTCTCAATGCCTGTCAATGAGGCAAGCTACAGCTGATTTCCGTTCTGTTAGCCTCTTCCTAAATGTATCCGATTTAGTTTTCATTACAGTGATCACCCTTTGTCAGGTGGCATAATTTCATACCGCAGTATTCAATTCATACGTTTGAAATGTGTTCCAAACAGGTCTTCCCTGATCATAGAAATATAGCATCTCAGTGAGAAAGAAGGGCAGTCTAGAATCTTTCGCACGCCAGTGCTAGTTGGTTTGTGCGTCTTCCCACAATCTTCCTGAGCATTCTTCGTGCAATGGGAAGACCTCCAGCCTGGGCTTAGTAATACTGATTAAAACATAAAGTCTAGGAAAGGAAAGAGTTATACCTGTGTTTGAAGGTAACCTTTTAAGAAAACCAAAGTCATGATCTTAGAGCCTCTTGGAAAATCACTCATTTCTCCCCAGAAAACAGCCATTTCAGTCCATCTTAGGAATCCTTCAAACAAGGTTGCCCTAACCCCCCACTTAGCAAAAATATTGGTGGATCATACAAAAATGGAGCATTTGTTTTAAAAATGCTTGGGTTAGATGGACTGCTAATCATTAGGTCTTTTTTAATAACAACAAGAAGTACTACTACAAAAATCAAATTACTGTTCAGTGAAGAAAAATGGTCGGTAGGCACCGTCAGGTTCTTGCAGGAGTTCCTTGCAAATGGGTATGCAATTACCTGCAGGAGGTTAGAACATAATTAACATGGAATCTGCAGTTACAGATTATCATGCCAAATGGTTGCAAGCTATAGTTTGGGTTCAGAATAGAATTTGAAGCACTCTGTGACCATAATTCTGTTGCACATTGAGGATGCAGGCAAAACCTTCTCTCACCCCATTGCGATCATCAAAGATTGTGTAAAAATGCAGTCTGTGAACCTCCTGGATTTTAGGGCTGGGATCCTGGAACTGTAGTTCAACAGCACTGTCTGCCTTCCTTGCCAAAGAACCTAAATTCGATATTTTTGTTTCACTCGTTATCAATAAGGCAGAGTTTCAATGAGCTGAACCATCTCAATAAAAGCCAGTGGTGCCACTGAGAGCTAATGACAGCCTTGAACATAACAGAGACCTTGGAGAATAATTTTAGAGTTTTTTTTTTTTAAATGCCTGGAGATTTTTTTGATTCCCTTTGTCTCCTGCATGCCTTCTATTTCTGGAGAATGCTGAGAAAAAGGATAGGCTATTCTTTGCATTTCAGCAGGTCCAGTAGACATCCAACCAACCATGAGTGTAGCCCATGCCTGCTTAGCTTCTGAACCCTGACAGGCACTGCCAGGAAATAATAAGATTTTAGACTAGACTGGGAAATCAAACAAATATCCTAGAATAAGCCAGTGGCAAACCACATTTGCATTGCCATCAAGAAAGCCACTTGCTGTAGATGTGTCCATGAAGCTGCCAGGAGTTGAGCTCACCATGAAAGGGATTTGATCATTGCAATGCAATTGCCCAATTTCATAGAAAAGGTGCCAAAGATACACAACACTGTGAGAGGATCAGTGAAAGAAACATCCCCAAAATACATGGTAGGGAAATCTGCTTGCAAAAATGCACTAATTATGAAAAAGGGAGTACCGAAGAGCTTGAAAGTTGGCAGTCTTTGGGGCTACCTTGGTTGGTCGTAGGAAAGGTCTCCAGCTACAAGTTGGATTTGTTTTGTTGGTGGACCAGACCCTGGCTGTACATTAATCCAATATCCAGTCTATTCCTGCATGGTTATTTCCTATCCTAAACAATGAGAGTAGGAGGTTGGGTTGACATGATATACCTCATCCCAAAATGCTTGGTCCTGAATGCCTTGGAGGACAAGAATCCCCAAGTCATTCCCTCTCCCTAAGTAAGTGGAAAGACCAACAGGTTCCACAGTAAGCCTTTTTTGCAAACTGGAAACCTTGTTCTTTCATTTATCAAAGAGGGGAGTTTATTCACTTGGGTCTTGCCTGCATAAGCCTCCTTAAAAACATCTGCAATATACATTAGTTTGTCCTTTTTTCCCCAGTTCGGGGGGAGGGAGAGAGAGAGAGAGATGTCAGACTTATTAATGTGCTTGCTTTCCCCAAGCAGCTTTTAGCTTCTTATCGCTCCATGTTCCTAAGCAGAGACACCAGCTGAATTTGAAAGAGTCCACTGAAGTCAGCAATGGAGAAACCAATATCTGAAAGCTGCAGGAAGAAACATCAGGGGAGAAGATAAATGCAAAACTTAGGGATGGGTTTCCATTATGAGGAGCTGACTGTGAGCAGATGTCCAAAAATTCAAGAAAAAATTCATGGTGCCTTCTCATCAAGTTCTCCAAATCAGCCTTGAATTTCACTGGTCGAGGCATACAGCCAGCTACACTGGAGAAAAGATCTGCCTTTGTTTGAAATATCTGGTTCAGCTGAAAGAATTGTTCTGCTTTGCTGGTACCTTTTGAGAAACATTTGGGCAGTTGCAAGGATCAGGGTGGGGGAATTAGTTGGAGAAATATTTCTGGAGTGCATACGGTCATAGTCTAGAGTACAAGCCAGGCCTCTATTCTTTCACCTCCACTACCCCCACCAACTGGGATAAATGTGGGCATGGACAATGGAGTCCATCAAATCCACAGAGAGCTATTCAGATTCCAAGAAACGAGTAAAGAGATGTTCCAATAACTAAAAATGTGAAATGAAGGGTTTTCTGAAGCAGGATTCTTGAGTTCCACTTGGGTCGGCTGCCTTGGAGAACATCTCATGAAGAAGGCCTTACCCATGAAAATCTCATTGCTTATGAGCAGTTCTGCTTTACAGACAGTTACTTCTTTTTCAGGCTATTTCCCTAAGCATTCTGCTCCCCAAATCCAGTGTTTCTAGCAGTTCTAACCAACAGCATAGAAGAGAGGGGAAACAAATACAGACAATGGGAGGGCCTACAGAAGATGCTGGACTTCCTTCCTTCCTTCCTTCCTTCCTTCCTTCCTTCCTTCCTTCCTTCCTTCCTTCCTTCCTTCCTTCCTTCCTTCCTTCCTTCCCATTTTTGAAACAGAAGCAGCATAATACGATCTTATTTATATTTCCCCAGAGGGGGCTCAATGTATTTCAATATAACTGTAATATTGTTAATTGAAATCAGTAATTTCAGTGCTCATTAATAGCAAATCTCAAGGAAGAAATAATCCCACCACAATTAATGATCACCATTAAAAAAAAAAAAACAGGTCCTTTTGCAACATGGGTGAGTTCTCTAGGTTCATTTTATAGCTGATTTGCATAGATGAAACCATGCACCCCTTTCTCCTAGCTTGGTAAAGCTCTATGCATAACATGCAGGATTACAACTTAGTAAGGCTAAATCTAACTCACTGCTGCCAACTAGTTATTCTTTGGAAATTTGTAGCCGTTGCATTGGCAGAATACTCAAAATGCTACAGAGATCAGCCAGCAGATGTTGATTCTAAATAACATTAAGCTAATAGTGCATGGAAAAGTGGGATATTCCTGTGTACCCTCTAAGGAGGAAACCCAATTTCTGCAAAAAATTTTTTAGGATGAGGATTATCTGGCCCACTCCTACCCCCCTCTTTTAAATTTGCTTCCCTCTTTGGAGAGTTCAGTGACTTGATATGTTTTCTTCAAGATACTCAAATATATCTGGTCAACTACAATTCTGGGAGTAATTTCAGTTTGTCCACTCCATACACTCCTTTATAGTGGGTCATTAACTTCAAAAAGCATTGGAGGGGAAACAAATGGGCTTTTGAAATTCTCCCCTCAAACTGTGAGCAGAGAAATTGGGAGGAAGATTGCTCTGAATGTCTCCAGGGAAGAAGGACTCTTCCAACCATTTCTCTTCCTTGGGGGGGACAATAGCACTGCAATTAAAAAAATGCAACGGGAGAAGCTCCCTTTTGAGGTGTCCCCTTGGGATTGAAGGGAAGGGTGAGAAGCCAGGGAGGCAGAGATGACTGCAGAGAAGATTGTCTGTTCCCAATCTCTATCCCTAAAAAATGTTTAAACAACCCACAGAGACCTATCTTATTGAAATCACTCATAAACAAAGGTGGAGTTTTGTTTACCCGGTTTCCCAGATTCTGTATCCTAGTTCCTTATTTCTTGACCTTAAACTAATTAAATAAATTCCATGTGACTCATGCTTCCCTGGTCATGTTCAGCTTTTATGGCTTCAGAGGCTGCCTCATGTGATAACATGTGATGACACACTAAATTTTGGGTGTTTGCTTCTGGATGAAGTATCTTTGGGCCCCACATTGACTCTGCCCACTCAAGATGTCCACTGGTTCCACCTGGTTTCATCTGGATGGGAAGGAATATAAGTTCAGCCTTGAGCAATGAAGTCTTGCTCAACTCTGCTAGATTCCTGTCTCCTATTTAACATTTGCTCCTGATTTCTAGTTTGCTTCATGGTCTACCTCCATGGTTGTCCTTCAGTTCCTATATATCTTTGCTCTTACTTCAGGTTTGGTTTTGACCTGCCTAATCAGGTTTATCCTGATTATTGGTTGCCTCCCCGCCCCCAGGCCCCCGTTCATTTTAAAAGCTCTGTGTAGTTCTGCCCTGCCAGACCGGTGGGATTTTTTCATAAGAAACACGCCACAAAAATGAATTTGACTGAACAAATGTAATGCTAATGAATGCCTAACAACCTGCATGTGCTTTTAATGAATAGATAATGAAATAAAATAAGAGTTTCATAACAACAGTGACAATAATTGAATAACAGAAATAATTAAACATGCTGATATATGTGCATTCTGGTTTAGTTTTGAATAGCTTTGCTATATATTTATATATTTCTGCTTAGACGTAGGTGCCATTTTGGTAGAAACCTTCGGCACCTTCTTACACTGAATCAGTGTAAACCTTTGGTACAGCTACCGCCAACTAGGACCAGCCTTTCAGAATTTCAGGCTGGATGTTGTTACATTTTTATTTATATAACCTAATGTATAGGCTGCCTCAATTGCCGTTACAACTCTAAGTGGCTGTCAGCCTCCCAGGTGGACCAGACAGGAAACACAACAAGATGAACTAACTCTACATTATTGTAAGGCTATATTGACAGAATCTTGCAGGTCTGAAAGTATAGATCTCCTGCCGTCTCTTTTTACAGTCTGATAAGTTAGGGTGGATCTTTTCTAAATTTCTTTCTCTTTCCACTATGTAGCTGTGGGCTCCTCCCCCTTTTATCTGGTTGTTCTCTAGGGAGCATCTCTTCTCCTCCTTTCTCAGGGTCATTCCCACATACCATTATAATGACTTTCAAAATGACTTTTTCAAGGATGAAAACAAGAAATAAAGAAGGAGGAAATAATCACAAACAATAGGATTCCCACCAATTACACAAATAACCATCAGGGAGCCAGATTACAGAGCATCCTGGTCCAAGCCCTGCTCAGATACGTAAATAACTTAAAATGTCTTCAAGGCTTTCTGGAAACACAGCAGGCTCGGGGCTGTATGGACTTATATGCTATTCCAGATGGCAGGAATGCTAAATGCCATTCCAGATGGCAGGAGTGACTACAGAGAAGGCCAATCTTGGAGGTTCTGCAGGTTGGCACTACTTTAGCAACAGGACCTAGAGCAAGCCAACCCTGCTAGATATTTTTCCCCATGGTCTCTGCTGCAGAATCTTGTCCTGGACTTTGGGCATGCCAAGTGTGAACCCATTTCATTTCAGCTTTGTTTGGAGGCCCAATTTTGAGCCCCAGGTCAGGCTTACCAGGGAGAAGAAATATCCCCAGTGTCTAATTGAAGGCCACTTTCTTTGAACATTAGCCAGACGTCAAATAATTCAAGCAATTTTCCATTAAAAACGGTGTCAGCAAGCAAGGCTTCAGTTTCTAAGCCAAATGGGTTTGGGGGTTTTAATTTCTTTTCTCTCCCTCTTTCATTTGTTCTCCAGTGCCAGAGAGATTATATTAAAAAATCATCAACAACAAAAATCACATGATCTTTCTAATCCATATCACCATGCATTAGAGACATTTTTCTATTTTGATAGAGACAAACAAAATATTCAACTCAGTGGGGTAATGCCCCCTTTTAAAACACTCATGTTCTCTCTCGCTCTCTCTCTCTCACACACACATACAGACACACACATTATAATAATACCCCTGCCCATTTCTAAAAAACAAAAATGTTCAGATAATTAAAATAGGAAACAAACAGCAATTTTGTTCCAACTTCAATTTTGCAAATCCCTGAAGGGAGAGAAGGATGGTCATTTCATAGAGATATGCCAGGACTCGGGGAGGAGAAAAACTGGCAAATTAAAGAAAAATAAAAGGATCGATGTTTGCGTTCTGAACATGATTAGAAATGGTAAAATTGTACAAGGAGGAATTTTTGTTCCCAGCTGGACACGTAAACCAGCCATCACGATAGGCACATTAAAAGGGTAGTTAGAAAGGGAAGAAAGAAGTGTCTTTCCTAAATCAATAACTTTTAGGAACAATAGGAAGCTGCCTAGATGAGAACCTATTAACAATCAGTTATTTTTTTCTTCTTGCTTGAAGATGTTTTATTCATTTAAACCAGCAGGAGACAATCTGAGACATCAAGGTCATACGTGGTTCTGAACTCCTTCCTCGCAGTGCCCAGGAATGAAAGATCCAAGGGATCCAAACCAGATGAGATCTTGAGTCCCAGATCTTTTTTTAGCTTTGTGTTCAGCCTTCTCTCTAGAACTCAGATGGCTTCCATGGGCCCATGTCTTCATTTTCCCTTCAGAACAAAGACTCCATGGGATATGTTGGGCTGAGAAACAGTGGGTGGCCCAAAGTCATCCATTACACGCTCCATGGTTGAAGGTGATATGAATAGTGTGTTCCCTGTCACAGTCCAAGACTTCAATTGCCACAACGTATTGGCTCTCACCTCACAAACTCTTGCTCAATTAATAAAAATAGGCAGCACAATCAAATTCCTCTTACAACTATATTAATGCCAAATTGTACAATTATAGTATGAAGATTTAAGTGAATTAACAGGAAAAATAGAAAGTTAAGCATAGAGGTTGGTCTGTGCAGACCACATTTCCAAATTATCCTTCAGGTGGGACTTCAGGAGCTCTAGAAATATAGAAAGAGAGGTAAATTCTTTGGAGAATTATATTTATTCCTTGATGGTGGGAAGGAGGGAGGACCCTCTTCCAACCTGGCAGTTTTTTTTCAATGTTTGAGAACTATCAAAAGATTGTCCATCCCTGAAATAAAACCCAAAGTCTTCTGGACCCATATCCCATCTGGCAGAATCTCTCAGAAAAAAGTCAGTCATCTAATCCTTCAAAAAGGATTCCGCATCAGTTTTGCTGGAATTAGGATCTTTCAGTAATCTGGGCATTGGGGAGCAATCAAGTGAGTTCACATTTTAATCCCAAATGGACTTCATGAGTGATTTTTCAAATTGATATGCAAACTCAAACACAGACCTACTTTAGGAAGATGGATTTAGGGTTAGGATTAGGCACGTTGGTTTTCTGCAGCAGAAACATGTATAAGGAAACAAGTGTGTCCAAGGAAAAGGCGCACAAAAACATGATTATTGGCAAAAATAGCATTCTCATGAGGAGAAAATTGCTGGTAAAATACATGTTTGGGGAAAATAGTGTAGAAATATTAGGACAAATGTTGATGAAAATGCACGCACATTTTCATATTTTATTTTAATTGCCGACTGATGCAGAAATGGGACAATTATCTGATTCATGCTCCCTTTGGCTTGCGTTTCTTTTGTATTTCAGAAGGAATTTTTTTCCCCCAACAACAATTGTGGGTTAATTACAGGTTTTGCATGAACACACACACAGACACACATACTCTACTGCAGAGACTACAATTCCAGCAGCAATCTTATATACCAATATTGAATGAATCCTCCAAGTGTGGATTCTGGGGTAGACAATTCCCATACAAGTTGGAAGATGTGAATGGGTCTGGTGGACTCTCAAACTTTTCAGAACTAGAAAGTTTCTAGCGATAGAAAGACCCAGAGTTTTAAAGGTCTGTACAATTTCCTGCAGGTAAATTAAAAGTTAGGTCAGAAAATGACCTTCAGCCTGGAAGGTGGAAGCTGGAACCTCCAACCTTCATGCCTCTTTCACTTTCATTCAATAAAGTCCAGCTCCCATTTATTATTTTAACTATCTAGTGCTGAAATAATCCTTAAAAGTTCCCCAAGCCCCAGGTCAATAAAGCCAATTGGAAAATAACTTTGAGTGGATCCATTAGCAAATAATTTGAGTACAAATGCTGGCATAGCACATTACAGAATGTTACTAAGTCCTCCTCCAATGCAGCTTATGAAAAGGAGCTAAAAGAGGCTGCAGTCAAAAGTATGTGCAGATTTCTGGGTCTTGTGTTTTTGGGGTGGTGCGGGGTGGTGCTTCGAATTCCTGCTTAAAAGACAGCAAACTCAAACCTGCAGTTCTCTGAATTGTTAAAGTCTGTCCAAGAAAGTAGCTCTACCCCAAGTCCATCCTCTTTCACCACACATGGACTATGCTTAATTCTTCCCCTACACTAAGTTAGTTTCTGAGCAACCAGGACGTGCCATCTGTAAGGAGTGGGAAGGTTACATGCAAATGACATATCAGCCTACTATGACTAAGACCAAGCATCTGAAGGGAGGTGGTGTTGGCACCTCATCACATCACATGGATGGCCACTAGTCTGCTAAAAAGGATGCTACGCCAAAAAAGTTATTTTGTATTTTTGTAACCCAATCGCAGTTAATTAGATGGAAAAAAACTAGACCGCATCAATAAAGCATAGATTCAAAAGAATAGGGAGGAAGAGTCTTGCACCGTATTCTAAGAACGATCAGAGACACTGGAACAGGTTCTAGGGGGACTAAAAACTTATGAAAAGAGATTCAAACAATTGGAGGCAGAAGAAAAAACTGAGTAGAGGCATGGAATAAATGCTCAGATACCTGAATGAGGGTCAGATAGAGGTTGAAGCTTGGTCTCAATTGTTCCAGAGTACATGAGGCAGAACCCTGGATTTTAGTTACAGGAAGGCAGATTCCAACAAAATGTTGCAGTCAACTTCCTGCACTAAGGCAGTTACCGACAGCCTTAGTCACAGAATTCAGGAACCAGAAGAAGACATTTGGGTCCTTGAGTCCAACCCTCTGCTCGGTGCCCGAATCCACCTCCACTCAAAGCAATTGGGTCCATTGTCCAATTGCTCTTATTGTAGGAAGTTGACTTGGGCACCTGGTTCAAAAAGGATGCAGCAAAGAAGAAACCAGCTGTGCGCGACTCAAAGGAAGATGGGGGTGAATGCAGGAAAGGAACTGTGCAATATGGGCTGTAAAAGCAGGCAAAAGTATTTGCTTATTCAGAGTGAAGGCAGAGCTGCCTGTCCTCACTCTGAACTGGCTTAGGAGCATTACTACCCCTGTATATAGCTGTTGTTTAGATAGCAGTGTTTTTGTTCTCATGCTGACTGCATGGCAACAGTTGCCAAGTCGGCAGTAAAGAGAATGGAAAGAATGCCACATGGCAGGAATGTGGGCTAGTGCACAGTTTATGTCTTATCTCCCCTCCCATGTTAGTGCAACGCCTTCCTACCCTGACTTTTTCCCTGGAAACATTGAATACCCCCATGCTTTGTAAGAGCAGGGATGGGAGACTTTTTGGCCCCCCTCTTCTCGACTGGAAGAAATTAAGTGAATTACAGGGAAGAAGCATCTATATGCAAATGGACTGGTTTTACATAATGTAAACTGGTTGCAAAATTAAACTTTTCTCAGAGGATGTTGGATGTTATTAGTGCCAATTATTCAGAGCCCCACTCACAGGTCAAAAGCTGGACAATTTGTAGTTAGAAGGCAAACAAAAAGACTGGTCCAACTTAGGATGCTGTTTGCATCCAACACATGTAGAGTTTTTTGATGCTATTGATCAACTGTAGCTGCTAGATCAGTGTTTCTCAACCTTGGCAATTCTGGGAGTTGAAGTCCACAATCTTAAAATAGCCAAGGTTGAGAAACACTGCACTAGATATTAGGTTCCCTGCTTCCAAGCCCTGTTTGGAACCCAAGATGTATTTGCCTTATATAAAACAGCAGCCACATGTCAATGTAACATAGGTTTTTGCAAAACACGGTCTCCCTCTCCATTTTATTCTTGTTTATGCTTAAACAACCCATGAAATTATCCCCCCCCCCCCCGCCAACACTTTTTCCCAATATCTTCCTCCTGAAAAGACTCCAGCCACAGATTCTGATTGAACGGCTTTGATGTTTCTGCTTGCATGGACACTCCCTGACCAGCCAAACTGTTTAATCTAGGATGAGTTTAGAGACAAGCCCACTTCCAGCTGAGGTCCACTAGGGGATGAGAAAGAGAGAAGGAGGTTGATCCCCCCCCCCCCCCCCCAAATTGTTGCTTTCAAGTTCTCTTTCCAAATTACCAAATCTAAATTTCTTATTGTCTTGTCTGGCCAACAATTTGGGTTTTCTTTCTCATGTGAAGAGGTTTGGGAGTTTCAAAGGGGTCCAATGGGTGCTTTAAACCTTGATTCCTAAAAAAGGACACAGATTTCACTTGCTTCTGGATTGTGGCCCTTGGGACACCATGCAAAGTCTGGAGCCATCCTCAAGCTGTTGAAAATTGTGTAGCTTTCTCTTTAGACAACATGGTGGAAAATCATACAGAGTGGCAGTTTGGTGCGGAAATGTAGGTGTTGGACTAGGTCTAGGAGATCCAAGGTTCATCCTCAGCCATGGAATTTCACTGGGTGTCTTCAGGGCAGTCTCCTTTACTCCAGCCCAACCTTACAGTGCTGTTGTGGACATAAAATGAAGGGAAATCCACTATAAGCCACCTTCAGCTTCCAGAAGGAAGGTGCGACATAAAGTTTACAGAATAATACTAATAATGGTGATGATTGATGCAGAAATGGGACACAGCCGGCTGGACATGAATGGGTAGATGTAAAAGTGATCTGAATAAGACTCAGACTGAGCCATCCTTTCTTATAATTTATTTCCTCCCACAAAGGAAAAGATAATCTTTTCAGCTCCTGAACATCTTAAGAGTATCTTATCTGTAGCTCCATCAATTCCTTTGGTATTTTTCCTATTCAACTTCCCCTCCCTACTTGTTGAAACAGTTGTAAGGAAAACCATCACCTTCAATCTATTCAGTTGCCTCTTTCTTCTCCCGTTTTACTCTGTCATTTTTCCCCTTCTGTGAAAAATGCAGCTTAATATGTTTTGTCATAACCAGGTTTTCAAGCCCCCTCCTGCTGATTCTGAAGTCACGCACCTACGAGCGGGTGTATTTAATTTTGTCTCAAGAACCTTTGGCGTCTGCTGCAGTCGCCGCTACTGGGGTCTGTGGCTTTTCTGTCAGATCTTCCCTTCCCAGTGAAATCTCATTAGCATCACTTTGCTAAATTAAATGGAATTAAAGTTGCAATCCCAGTTGATGCCCAGAATGCTGAAATCAAATTGGATATTGCCTGAAACATCATGAGGAGTGACATTTCTGAGTACTGTGGTGCATTGGAAAATGGCAGCTAGGTATGGTTATTTTCAAGGAGGATGTTTTTAATCTTGTCATGGGATAGAGCAGGGCAGAGCCCCGGGCAGCTGTCAGATGGGAGCTGGGAGTCCTAGAACTGCCACTCAGAAGACAGAGCCAAAAATCAGAACCAGAAACCAAGCAGAGAGTCCATAAAGAATTGTCCCAAATTGCTGCCTAAACTGGAAGGTTAGATGACCCTTTCTATTGGGAAGAAGCCGTCAGCGGGATGATCAAGCCACAACCAAGGTTTGGTCAATGTGGTTTTTGTGGGTGATTTAAAACCATCACTACTGGCAGTGAGTTCCATCATTTAACTACTTCATATAACTCAGAAGACGGGCTGAATGGAACTCCCAGTGCCCCATTTCCAAGACATTCCAGCATCTCAAGATCTTTCCTTCAGCAGCATGGTTTTGATCCAATTTGAGAAGATTTGAAGGATTTTTTTTTGGGGGGGGGGCAGGGTGGGAGCAGTTTCCTTGGGGCAAGCCAGTAGCTCCATAGGCTAAGTTGAGGGTATAATTTAAGTCATGGGTGTAATAAATGTCTGGGAAAGCTTATTGCTTTTGCCTGGGGAAAGAGAAGATAAAAGTTGTGTCGCACTCTGTGAGCTAACTTCTTTCCAGTGTGTAGGTTTAATTAATTAATTAGCTAGATGGTTAAAAATATTTAGAGGATTCCTGTCCTACAGTGCACCGCTAGGCATGGGTATGAAATTAACCCTACCTTATATACAAGTAAAAAAAAAAAAGAATTAGAATAACTATAAATATGAAGAAAGTGCAACAATTAAATGTACTAACCCATCCACACACACATAGACATAAATCAAGAGGGTAAGCAGTTCAATCAATCTCTTGAGCCCTGAGATGCAAAAAAAGATTTTTTTCCCCCTATAAAAGCTCAGTTGTAATAAAATCAGTGTTAGAACAGAGTGGGGTTGACTGCATGGGCAACAATATATTATGAATATGACCTACTTTTTTTCTTTGTATTGTTCTTATAGCTTCTTGATATGGTCAAATGACTAAATCAACAAGTTGATCAATAAATGGATTCATTGATAATAAAATCAGTACATGCTTATGGGGGGGAGGAGGCAGAAATTTCTGAAGAAATGGCCACCAAGATAGAACTGAATTTTTTCTCGGCTGATGAAAAATGAATGTTTATTCGTACATTTTCTTCATTTTAGTATTCTATTATAAGGATTGATGGATTTCTGGGTTGTGAGATGGATTTTGTTCAGCAACCAGAGCCAACTGTAAATAATTCTGGGTGGAAGGTGAAATGTATAGAACTAAGGAATATAATGCCCCTGAACACCTGTTCAGACCAGGAATATATTTTTTGTGTCAGAACTCAGTTTAGTACTTTCTCACATCAATTCAGTTTCTGGGTCTCCCCACTTTTGAATCAACACAAATGCCAAAACATCTCCAGATCTGGCAATCTATTTTTCCACTCTAGAATAGTGTTGTAAAAGCTGTTTATTGGAGGAACATACACCCAACAGGGTTTAGAAGGGTGAAAATAACACATACAAATGAACACAAGAGAAAAAGGTCTTCCAAATGGGCGTATGTTAGAAAATAAGGGGAAAAAAATGGAGAAGTAGAGGGAATTTCTCCTTGGCCTGTAATGTAGGCTGGAGAAATCTTAGAAGCAATTGGTTCATAGGTCTGCAAATATCATTTTAGGTCAACAATGTGTCAGAATTATCAGTGGAAGTGGGATGACGATCATGACCTCTGTGTAGCCCAGCAAATAAGTAGTTAGTGGGCTGACCCAAGCTGCATCTATGACAATCATGTCAATGGCTTAATTTTTCTCCAAGTTACCGTGGGTCATTTTAATTTTCTCATACCGCCTCTTCAGGCATAGTGGGACATCTGCTTGCTTCAATTACTTTTGGGGGGAGCTGGAAGAAGTGAACATTCTAGTAATGAAAAGGGCAATCTATATTCTAGCAGATCTTGCTGACTTCCTTCCATCCCTCATTCCTGGCCATACCATTTGGCTTCCTAGGAGTCAACATCTGAAGAGATTTTCAGCTTTCCAACCCATCTTCTGAAAGTTTAAAAACAAACCAGGATACCAAGAAGTATTGGAATAGGATGGCATTAGGACATCTTTGATGAGAGCACACACACATATGGGCCCAGACATCAATATTGTTGCATAATTAATGCAAGGTCTTATCTAAGGCAGACTGGAGTGGGATGGAGTGTTTTCAAAAATCAATTTTCTGCCTGAATTACAAACACTACAAATTGAAGCTGATAAAGGGGGGAAAAAAGAGATCTCATACTGGTAAAGAAGGAGGGAAGTGTCTTAATTAGGCAAGAAAGCCAATCTGGAAAACTAGTTTTGCTGCATTCAGAGAGCACATAATGTTCAATTTTGCAGACATAAAGGTGAACGAAAAGAAGGGGACATGAGCTCCTGGACTGACAAGAGTACCAAATTGATTACCATATAACAGGAACTGCTAGTATGAAAATGTAATTATTCTCCAAAGCCCTGTGCTGAGGATTTAAACAACCCAGCCATTCTTTTTTTTTCCTTGTAAGCTTACAATTATGTACCAGCTGCAGATGATCCTGGATTCTGGACCTGTGTTCCAGCCGCGATTTTTATAGACTTCCCAGGAAGATTTTTTTTCCTATGCTATGTCCAGTGCAGATTCCTTCTACATGCTCAAGACTCAGAAGCATGGCAAAGGAGTTGAAATTTTCCTCTTTGCTGTACTTGGTGCCTTTGAGTTCTGTTAAGAAACTCATACTAAGTTTACTGGGATCTGAACATGACCCCCTCTTTACTTCTAGCAGAACACCTATTGCAGAAATCACAGTAGGCTTCCTTCAGTGCTTTTTAGTTTTTCTGTTTTACACTGTCTGGCTAATGATACTGACCTACCTTGGAGGGTGCTGCTGGGCTGAGTTAATTAACTTTTTAAAAAGTGCTTTGGTTCAGCTTCTGCGGAAGTAAAAAAAAAAAGGAAAAAGGAAAAAAGAATTCAGATATCTTCTAACCACTGCAAAATGTCACAACAATCAAACTTCAGTACATAAGGCTGAGTCTAGGGAAAAGGTTTGCTTTGATTTTAATATTAATGGTTTGGAAGCTGAACCCTCAAAGGGGCTCTGTAGATATTCAAGGGAAGAAACTGATCTTAAGCTCTTTTCTTAGACGGTTCTTCCTGGAATGAATTTGTGCAGGAAATGTGATACAGCCTGCATGGGTGATTCCATTACTAATCTCCAAAGACTGAAATAGCAAATCATCTAAAGGCAAATTGAATTTACATAACACAATTCCAACCTTCGGGTGATGTTTCAGAGGTTAAAGATGTGATAACATGAAAATAATGGCTTATCCCAAACATGCAAGCATGTGAAATGTGCAAGCTGGCATTGAGATGGAGAGAAATTGTAGCTTTCCAGATGTTGCTGAATGAGTTCCTATTCTAACCAGTGGGGCCAGTGGTGAAGTCTGCTAGGAGTTCACCAAAATCTTGAGGGCCATAAGTTCTTCACCCCTATGTTGCATCAAGTGTGAGATATTGTGGGGAGGATGGGACAGGAATGGGAGAGAGAGCAGACATAAACCATCAAGAGATAGCCAGTAAGTCAACTGGCAGATTATCTTATAAATGGCAACTCAGCCCAGTGGCAAGAAAACCAGGAAGAAGCATTTCAGATCATTCCAAGAGACTCTGCCTTAATTAACGCACTAGAAATGAGGGTTAGAAATTCCTCCTGCAGTTTCCAAGATTCTGTATTTATCCAAGACTAGGATTCAAGATGTCTTCCTGAAATCTATGTACTGTAGTTCTTGCTTCCTTGATCTTGTCCAATTGGGTGGGGTTTGATAGAAAGGCATCATCTAGAGAGGATTCTTCTCTTGACTTAGCAAAGGAGTTGAACAACTTGGAGGCCCCCATTGGTGCTAAAGCACCCTAACCTTGCATCTAAATTGGATTCCCTTGCTCACATCACTGGCAAGCCACGAATCAGTAGCACCCGGGCTGGTGCGCCAACCCTTATTCCTTGTGCTGGCCTATTTTCCTCCAAACTTCATGAGGAATGCTGTGGAATTCATAAAGGAATACAACAAAGCAAAGCAGAACACAAACCTTAGCAAAAACAGGCCCACACTTGCATATACAGATGGAAGCATCTGCAGGCTGTGTAATTATATTTTCATTCCAAAATCTTCTTGGAGGGAGGGCAAGGGAGGGGCAAGGGCTGAGCTATGACAAGATTATGTATCTCTCGGTCTGTGCGATATATTTTTTAATAGCTATAAATTTACAATTTATCCCAAAGTCCTCTTCCTAGCTTCCATTACTGGAGATTTTATTGCCTGCTGAAAGCCGCACATCTGCGGAGCGCACATCATTTCTCAGACGCTCCAGATGTGCCTGCTTCCCACCCCCTTTAAACATTTGTTGTAAACACCCAAAGCTGTTTGTTAGTTTTAATGTTCCATTGTAGCTCAGGTGAGGCATTAAGACTCACCTTTCTATGGTCAGAACATTTGCCTTTTTTTTTCTCCCCTCTTCATCAATTTCAAGATGATTAGAATGCAGGCAGAATTGTCTACTATCTTTCTTTCTAGCACAGCTGCCTTGCCTTGGGTCCATCAAAGGAATACCCACACTGGATGCATATCCAAAACTCTCCCCTGTGAGCCAAGGGCTTAGCAAACTCTGACCCCTCATTTTTATCTCCAAATCCTATGATCCACCAAACGTTTTGCAACCTAGGTAGCCACAGCGCATTCACCTAACTGGTGGAAAAGATCACACAAATAGGGAAAGGCAGAGCACCTTTAGCAAAGTGGCCATTACTGCTTGGAATAAACTAATTCTGGAACACAGGGCATTCTGGAAACCACAACTCAACACATCTGGAGGGTGCCATATTGGAGTTACTGGTGAAATAAGCTGGGAGGTCTTCCTTATGGATTTTTCCACAATGCTCCTTGCCGATGCATGCAACTGAAAAGGGATTTAGAGCTGATCTTGAAAGAATGAGCAAACTGTTAAGGAGGGACTTTGACACGGAATGCCACAATCCAGAGATAGAAGGAAGCATGAGAAAGAAACTCAAAGTAACTTGCCTTGATTTTGTTTAGTATAAGACGGAACAGAAAGAAATTTTGCTAATATACCCTAGAACAATAAAGTAGCTTGGTAGAAATAATGGGATGACTATCTTTGATTTGACAAAGATGGGAGTTTGTCTTAGACAAATTGAGTTTTCTTGAGTTCAGGAGCAACAGATGGCTGCAGTGACTTATGTAGCTTAGAGAAGTTCTCAGCTCAGATAGGAAGACTTTAATGAAGGAGAAGATTTCTCAGTGGCTTTAAGATCAATCAAGTATAAAGAAAGTCAGCTGTTCTGATATTTGGACTCCATTCTAACTAAATCCAAATAGACAGGGAACACAATAGAAGCAGGGACCTCCATCCATAGCAAAATGGAGCAAGAAATCTCCTGGTCTTTTTTTTAATCTTGTCAATCTTGGTTGGAAGAAACAGAGCAAATCAGAAGAATGAGTTGACCAAAAATAATATGTAAAGTCCGAGTTTAAATGATCCTCAGATCCATAGATGACAAGTGAATTTTCACCACTTGGAGTGGAATTTGATATGAACATTTGAGGTTTCCATTCTGGATCGTGTCTGTAGATAGAATTAATAGCTCATTGTCAACCCAGACCTTGCTTGTTAGCACTTCATTCTTGTAATCTAGAACTAGATTCTAAAGCATTGCAAACAAGGCAAGATAAATTCTGAAACTTACATCCCATCTAGATTCCATAAATACTTTTATTTGGAACTGTAGATTTGGGGCATAATAAAGACTGCAATACTGATGTGTCCTCAATGCTGAATGGTAAGAGAAAACTGTTCCAGCCTGATTCAGCCTGTTGTGTGTGTTTTTTTTAATTATTTAGCAGGTCTCATGAATTCTAAATAGATTTCATTATTTTGAGGTGAATCAGTTCCTAACCCTGGAGATGACCAGTGATTTATTTATAACACAATGTTTTTTACCATCTGTGCAGCATACCGATGAAGATTTAAATGTCACCAAGGTGGTCAAAGATGATTTCAAGATCTCTTTGCAGTTGTGGTAAATGTAAGTTGGAGAAAATTTGTTGCACCGCTACAGAAATGTCAACCAAGTTGAGAACGACTTGAAATCTATTTTCATATACTGTCTTGGAATTAAGCTAGGCATTGCTTCTGAATCCAAAGGAATGTGTGACCCAATCCTTCTGACACATCTACCCACAAGACTGCTCTTGTTCCCTCTTCAACATATTCAGATTCTGCAAAAGCGAATGTAGGACTCTCCAATTTTTATCATTTGAGAAATTCTCTCATCTAAACTTCTGGGAGGAAAAACACATCATCTATGGAATACTAAAACTGATGAATAGGGATGGGAGGATCTGCTCATCTCTTGGTTCAATAATCTCATAGAACTTTAAAATAAAATAAAATAAAATAAAATAAAACCCAGATTTCTGCAATGCTAATTTTGTGATATTGCTGGTATCTAATTAGTCCCATTACATTTATGCAATGCTTGTAGCATTCTTGCCTTTATAAGGCCCACCTAACACGGCAGAGGGAATTGTGTTTAAACTAAGGGGAAATATGTGTTTTTATTGCATTATTTTGAGAGGGCTAATATATTGCATTTTTCTTCTGGAATTAGGATCCTTGTTCACTCATTTTTCTTTTAATTTTCCTGGAAAGGAAGTCAAAGGGAAATAAAAAAGTAATTAGGGTTCTGAAAGATCAGACTTTTATCTAGATTTTTAAAAAAGAATAATAGCTTTTTTTTTTTTTTTTAAAAAAAGACATTCATGTGCACACTCACACACCACTGTAATCGCTGGGACTCCTTTGCCATTATGGGATGTATGATCCAAACCCTGGAGGGTTGTCTCAGAAAAATAACCTTTATTTGTTTGATTGCTTCTGTTCAGTTAATTTGGCTTAATTACTATATTTTTCCTATTAGGCTTTAATTACATACGGTATTTTCATTATGAAGTGTAATGTTTCCCAGAAAGCCACGTGAAAAGCAGAGCCGATGTTATGACATTTTTATTTTGCTCCATTAAACCTAGGATCAAAAGCCCTGCGTCTTTTTTTACAATTGAAAAAGAGACTTTTTGTACCGCAAAAATATAGAAGCGGTTTTACCTTTGCTTTCTTCCAGGATATTGTTTTGATCTCCCAGTCCTACCCATCTGAAATTTCCTAGTGGTCTCTCATCCCACCAGCTCTGACCTGATTTAGGTTTTTGAGATCAGCCAAGGTCAAGTACTGTTGCAATCTGGCCCAAAGTGCTGGTGGGCTACAGGCTAAAAACCGAACAACGCAGAAACAAATATAAACTTAATTTGCCCCTATTGGCCAGTCGAAGCTGCTGTGGCATGCCCCCATATCCTTAATAATCATCTGACATCAACAAAAATTAATTGGATGGCAACTTTTAGAAGGGCTCAAGGACAGCCTGTGTGGGTACAAGTTTATCAGCTGGCATTCTCATTCATGCAATGTATTTACACCTGTTCTGGTTGCTGAGTAAAACCATCTTTGCAAACAGCCATAAATTACACTCCCAGGCTGGGTTCGTACAAGATGCCAGGCCAATAATCAAATCCAGCAAACCCCTTCATAATAATAAATAATGTATTTATTATTTTATATCAACAAATCCACCCCCAAGTCTATCTTTCCTTCTTCCTGGCCACTTCCTAACGTAGTGCCCTGTCATCTCGACCCAACCTCCGTCCTGTGACATTTCCCTTCGTGGCTGCAGAGAAGCATTCAAACTTTCAGAGACCTGTTAAAAACTAGAAACAGCCAATAAAAGCTGCATGTTAGACCTCTGCTAAACTGCACACCTGTTTTCCACTTAAAACTCTTGAACCCTCCCCGCTGTCACAAAAAAGGGACTTTAAATTGCAATTCCTCTTTACTAGGGCACTGCCACATTACCTGTGACTCTTCAAGACATTAAAAAAAAAAAAAAAAAAGGGAACGTCCTCCATCAGCCAGAAAATAACTGCTCACCAAAAACGGATCCTGGATGTTATACAGGGAAGAGTTGACGTGTTTTCCCAAAGGATGGGAAAAAAAGAACTCTGGATCACCCCCTCTGCTTACTCCGCACGCGTGCAATTTCCTCGGTTGCCTATTCTAATCCTTTTCTGTTGCCTGTGATTTAATGCACCAGTTAAGACTTCTGATGTCAGCCTACGTGAGATCGAAAAGTTTAAAAATTCATTGCTGACCTTTCATTGACACATGGCACTTTCTCAAACAGTTGCATTTGCCTGGTGTATGAAGCTCCAGGTCTTAGGTGTTTCATGCAAAGGAAGAAGGATGAGGCCTGGGGAAAGGAGAGAAGATTGGGGGCTGGGAATTTAAGATAGGGGGGAATGTAAGGAATTTTCATTTACTGGAAAGGTAATGAAAAGCAAGCAACATCCACAGTGACTCTCAAAATGTGAGAACTGAGTATGAAAAACAAACCCAACTTTGACAACAAGAAAGATGGAACAAAAGGCATGTTCTTAAGAGAAAAGAAAAGAAAAGAAAAGAAAAGAAAAGAAAAGAAAAGAAAAGAAAAGAAAAGAAAAGAAAAGAAAAGAAAAGCAGATTCTTTTTAAAACTGAAGATTTTCAGAAGAAACTGAATGGGACGGAGGTTGAACACACGCACACCCTTTGGGAAAAACGATGAGAAGAAAAATATATCTCTTAAATGTCCTCAGAGATTTATTTATTTTATTTCCCCCCTCCAGTCTACAAAGCTGGGTTTGTTTATTGGAAGATAAGATAGTGAGAAATGTATTTTGCAGGAAGAAAATAGTGAAGCTGTTTGCCAGGCAGATAAGAAGGGGACTTTCTATTTTATGCTCAATTGAATGATTTGGGTACATTATCTGAGAGGCAGAAGTGAAATAACACCATTTGGAAACAGTCTGAGAGATGTGGAACAGGTGGAGAAAGTGGACAAAAACAAGGAAAAAAAAGGAAAGAAGATGATAACCTAAATGGCTCATAACTGTTATGGACTGAGGAAAGGCAAGATAATCTTGCCAGGCTGGGAAAAGTCACATTTATGGAATCCAGCTAGCAAATACACTTAACCTCCCATCATTAGCAATGGGTCAATAAATTATTGATGCCAAATTTTGCGGGTTTCAATCAAAACTCAAGTGAGTTTGGAGCCCAGCTTTAATGTTCAGCCATTCTGTTTTTTCCAGGAAGGCCATGTTGGTGTCTTGAAAGCAAAATGAGACATGCATATCCCCACTGCCATTTTGAGCAGGCTTTACCTGGGAAATCTGGCACTGGGAGATCAGGGAGTGAATGCAAGAAGATTTTCCATTTGAGAGAACTTGGAGAATATTTGAGTTCATGTCAGGTTTTCATCTCTTTGCAACAGGAAAAATAAGCCTATGAATGGCCCAAATAAGATTCTTTATTGGAATTAACAATTGATTTAGTCACCATGGACCTTGAACAAAACTGCAAATGTTTTCAGCCATTTGGTTACCTAACTTCAACTGTAGCGGGAGATTCATGGTGAAAAATAAGTCTGAATGCTTGTGTGTATGTGTTTTAGATTTGCTTACTGGTTAATGTCTATAGTAAATTGAAACTGAATGGCTGTGGTTGAATGTGAGGGTGACCTTGAAAGACAGGGGGAAGAGATGCTACCTAGAGAACAATCAGACAGAAGAGAAAGGAGTCCTCAACAGAGTAACGGACAGATAAGGAAATTTAGGAAGGACCTGCCCTAACGATCATATAGTTTTGGTGGGATATTTGTACTTTCAGCCTTGCAAGACTCTGTTAATGTAGCCTTACAATAACGTAGAATGAGCTCATCTGGTCGTGTTTCCTGTCTGGTCTACCTGGGAGGGCTGACAATGGTAGGTAAACAGATTTTGACTAAACATTAGGAGAAAACAGAGTGGTGCGTTAAACTTGATGACCTTCATGATGTCTTCTAACTCTGTTGTTGAAAATGGGCACACGATGTAACCCAGTAGAAAAAAATGTCTATTCCTACCCATTCCAGTCCTGCATATTTTTGAGAGAACTCTGGTTGGAGATATACCCATGTTCTGACTCTCTTGTCACTGCGACTAATGAACTTCCTATTGTGTGTGTTTTAAAAACTGATTTTATGGATCCCCCTGTCCTATTGGATACTGTTACTTTCCATCATAGCTAAGTCTATTTAACTATATAGAATTATAGACTCCCTTTCCATGAATGCCAAAAATAATAATGGGAACATCTATTCTTCTCCTCATAAACCTGCTTAGATAACTTTTAAGTGTGCTGTGTTCAGGAGGTAACGGTGGTGAATAAAGGGAATTTACTGGCTGCCTGGTTATTAAAGCCTCATAAATATCAGCTTCTATAATGCACGTTGTCTTGGAAGGCAGGAAAATGGTTGGAGATAAAGGTTTGATGAGTAGGCAAGTGACACTGGACTTGTATAATGTTGGTTCTTATAATAATGTGCTCTCTAAGCTGCTTATAATATTTCTCCACAGAAATCATTTGGGTTGAAAGCCAAGAGTTGAAGAAAGAAGGAAATGAAGTGTCAGGGGTGGTCTTCAATCAGCAGGGATAGCAATATGTCCTCTAATCTTGGACTGGCAGGATGTCAAATCCAAAAGCCAGAAGGTAAAACTGAAGGGAAGTGCTGGAGGTCATTGGCAGAACATTAGCCTTGCATGCAGAGGGGGTCCAGGTAGGACAGGAGAGGTTCCTATCTAAAACCCTGGACTGCTTTTCCCAATCAATTCTGGACTTAAAAGACAATATTGGATCATGAGAACCCACACTCTAGATGGTCTGATGGTTGGCTTGGTAGAAGGTGGCCCTTAGACACATAGGAGAACCAGAGGATAAATATCTGGATCACCAAGAGGTCAGGTTCAAGACTAGTAGGTAGGAACAGACCCTTCTCACCCCACCAGGAAGAGAATCGCGTTGAATGCTGAGTTTGCATAATTCGTAGTTCATCACCTGATTGACGTAGGGAGACATCAGTAGGACTGTGCTGATCAGCTCCAATCCAAACCGAATCATTGATTTGATTCGGAATATGGGTTCAATCTAACGAGGAGGAAAATCAAGGCCGTTCAATCTGATTTTTGAAAGCTATTTTTTATAAAAAGAATGTTTTCTGAATTGGAAAATCATTTCAGTTTGAAAAGACTTTGAATCAAACTTTAGAATCAAAGCTTCAGAAGCGACAGTGAATCGATCTGATGATGACATGAAGATTTCTTGGGGGAGGGGTAATCTGCCCCTATCCCCAATGATTCAGACTCAATACGCTATGAAGTTCTACTCCAGCAGAGCTCTCCACGGCTTTAAGATACCCAGCCCTCCTTGGGTAAAAACAAACAAAAAAAGATAGCATGGCATTTAAATATCCCCCTTCCTTTCCTTTTTTGCTTTTCTAGTTCACTGCTTTTCACTTTTCTTGAAGAAAGTTACTTGGGGGAGGGAACAGAGACTTGGCCATGAATTTTAAATGCAGCCCACTTCAAAACTGTTGGCGTTCGTTGCAACAACCAAAAACTCATCTAGGTTTGTTTGGATTGAGGAAGAGGCAAAGTTCAACCTCCAGGATATATTTAAAAAAAAGAAATCACAGACACAAAAACAAATGTATGGTTGTACTATTCTCTTGGAAGTCTCTTGAAAAGGGCAGGATATTGGAATCTGAGACAATAGGGAGAGAAATGATCTAGTGAGGATGTGGGTTGGCATTATAATGAGAAAAAGGTTGTTCTGGGGAAAAGATGAACTTGAATAAAGTGGAGCCAAATCATTTTCTTGTCTACTGGCCTAGAATGTGCTGAATGCCTTTGGGAAATGCAGGGAGATGAAGAATGTAAAGGGGCTTTTTGAAGGTCCTACATGTTCTTCTGAATTATTTTTAAGGGTATCCCTTTTCACTGTTGTTTACACTCTCTGTTGCTATTTTCTTGCAATTCACCATATTGTTGGTTCATTTCTAACTTTCCTAGTTATCCCAGGCCATCAGGGAGCACAGCACAAATACCATGATATCCATCACCAGCTGGCCAATCAGACATAGCTTGGTGAGGATGTCGTGGAGTCAACAGAACAAGAGTAATGCTCCCTGGTCCTTGCTCCAGAGAAGCTAAAACTCTTCTTTCCTGAACACACATGCTTTGGTAATGTGGGCATGTTTGATAAAATGGAAGGTCCAGTTTTTTTTTGGGGGGGGGGCAGTGTTTTATTTGAAAAAGATACCATAGCAGTCTTTTATAAATAATGAGTAATTCTTCAGGAATGAACTATCACCATAGCTTTCCAGGCAAAATTTGCTTCTTCCTTATGTTCTTTCTGTTTTTGTTCTCTCTCTTTCACTGTCTATCTTCTATCATAACACATATGAAGTTGATAGCTGCTGTCCTCTTAACTGGGTATGAGTGGGATACATTTTGAAAAGTATAGAACTTGATATTCATCTTGTTATTGTTAGAACTGGGTTTGGTTTTTTTTGTTGCTATTTTCTTGATCTTAAAGTATCCTTGTACTGCTCTTAACAGTACTGCCACCAAATATTTGAGAACTCCATAATCTACAGGGTGAGCTGAAGATGCTCAAGGACGGCTATTTAATTGACTCACTCTTGGGCTGCTGGACCTCAAGAAGGTCTTCTGCTGCTCTTTCCATAAATTAATCACAAAGAGAGAGAGAGAGAGAGAGAGATGAATGATTGAGCAGGGTTGCAAACAACTTCTGTTGGTGTCTCCTGTCCATCATGATGAGTGGAGGTCCAGTAAAGAGCCTCCATTGAGCTGAGAGAGATATCTCAAGGTTTTGGGGATAGACAAAATGTTCTTCAGACCCAACATCAGGAAAAGTGGTTGCAATTCTTGTTAATGAAGGAAGAGACTGCAATCAATGCATGGTCAGCCGTGGAGGAAAACAGTCATGTCTGATGGTTTTTCTTCCATGAGGTAGGCTTGGAAAGAACCAAAGAGAAGCCTTGGAAGGAAAAAAAAAATATTTGGACACTCACATTCAAACCCAACCCATGAGATTAAGAGGTCCCTACAAAGGGGAAAATGAAGTGGAGGGCTACAATTTTTTTTTTCAATTTTGTAAAAGAACTTCCCATAGCAGGCTCTATAGTGGGGTCTTGATCCAGTTCCAGTTCCACTATGTCTCCTTTTAAAAATAAAATAAAAAACATGCCTGCATAGCAGTCATTTTAGACAACTAGACAGACCCAGCTTTATCTTTTCTTTAAAAATCTCAGACTGTGAGAGTCAGGACAAGAGGGGTTAAGAATTTACTCTCATCACCAGAGCAACGAGGAACAGATAAGAGGATGAGACTGAACCCTCCCTAAAGAATGCAAGGAAGGTTGGGAGGGTGACCCTGGAATCTGCTCTCACTCTGAGAAGATTTCTGTAATGGGAGTAAGGCCATTAAACTTTGCTGGATTGGATCTGTACTGTCTCCTGGAGTTTCCTGGGCTAATCCTGACACAAACGCTGTCCTTCTGCTTATGAGGAAATGGGCAACGCTCAGTCAATTCTTATGGGGAAAAACATGGGGAAAACAAAATTCTTGCTCAAGTAGGAAAATGCAGCAGATGCTGTGAAAAAGGCCTGGCCTACCTGCGGGCCAGGGCTCCATAAAATTTAAACAAGGTTTGCTGGTGGCACTCAAACAGGAAGACAATTTCCAAGCAATGTTTGCCCAGGTTGGGGGTGCTGCTTTGGCAATGAATGACTGATTGCTGAAAGTTTTGATTGCTAAGAGTTGTTTCAGCTTTCTTCTTTTGCTCTCATATCCTTAGTGGCCTTTTTCGCTAGGCTGCTCTCAGCGTAAATGTATTTCTGGATTCAGATCACAATTGTCCAAAGACCCCCTGATTATAATCATAGGTTTCCAGAAGCCAGAAAATGGCTTGGTGTGTGATGATAAAGGTTTCCGATGAAAGCTTTGTTTCAGTGTCTTGTGTTTGTTGCATATTTAATTTAGTTGAACGGAATAGCTGGGGATGGAGACGTGCTAGCACCACTCAAATAAGATAATTGAATGTAAACCAATTCAACATCAAATGTCACATATCAGCCAGGCACAAATACCCAGAAATAGCTATTTCCATTTAGCAAATAAACAGAAATTCTAGCTTTGCTTTGGAACAGGCATTTTTTGCCTTGTTTGTCTTCTAGGGAGGATAGACTATAAGCCCTAACTAGCCCTGATTCCCCAGCCTTGGTGGGCTCTGATTTGGACCTCCTGGCCCTATTTTCTCTGTCCGTATTTTAACCATCTTTGAGACCTTATTTTTAATCTGAGCAATACTGCTAATCCTACCCCTATTATCAATGAAAAAGAACACCTATTCTGGAACTTCACCAATTATGTTTGCTAATGCAACTGTTTGATGGATGGATTTTCTTAAAAGTTGCACTTTATCTCCTCCGCTTTATGATTTCAGCCTCTCTAGGGCACAAACCATTAAAAAACGCCTGGTCTTCTTTACTTCTGAGTGCAAAACAGTCAACTGGCTACATTGTGTAGGAGAAAAGCAAATGAAAATGCTGAATGCAGGAAGATTCATAAGCTCGTTTCCCATAAGATGAATGTTTTATTCTTCTCTGGTGGGCTTGCGTCTCTCCTGCCAAAGAGAGCAGCCAGGTTTAAGCCTGCCATCTGTCCTTAAATCTCTCATGGTACGTGTGTGCACGGGACGCAGTTGCTCAGATACAAAAAAGAAGGAAAAATAGACATAGTCGAAAATAGTGCAATAAGATCCTGTCCCCACCACATGAATGTCACTCTCCCCCAAGCCAACGCCCTTCCCCAGCCAACCTATGCACTCTGCAGGCCAGCAGCCTCCAACCTTTGCTCACTCAAGCATCCGATGGCCATGACCAAAGCAACCACAAAGATGGAGTGCCTAGAGAGGCCACATTTTTATGGAGTCTCTCTAGGACTTCATTCAGATTATGGATGTCCAACAAGGCCAATTAACTCTCCAGTGAATAGTTCACATAAAATAATAGGCATTAGATGATTGGGCGGAGTTCATTTAACCCTGTGCAAGATTTGAAACAAATCTATCTTCTTGGAGATTAGTTGACATAGTCAGTTGATTTCTTTTTGATGGACACCCGCACCACTGCATGTTGTGGGAACAGGGCATTTGGAGAAATATGGACAGTAATGGCCGTTGCACCCAGACTTGTTCCTCTTGTGATAGCTGAAGAGCATGTTTCAACAACTAAAGCCATAGTCTTTACTCCTTCAGTGGTTGTCCTTATGTTAAGAAGCTTTTTCTAGATGTTCAGTCAATATGCAGAATTTTGGAGATCTTCTCCCTGCTAAAGCTATGCAGTGCACACCATTTTGTTTTCCCATAGTTCTCACAAAGATTGCTTGAGTCTTCATCATGGGCCAAACAGCATGGAAACCTAACAATTTGATGGTTTCATCTCCTCCCCATTTTGTCCCAGATTGTCCTAATAGCTGAAACCTTGAGAGACTGGCAAAATGGCAGTCACCTTGCTAGCACGTGGTTGATGGACCTCAGGTTTCTGTGTTGAAGTTCCTCTTGGTGTCGGTCAAAGGAATCACCTGCTGAGATTGGTCCATGGTTTGCAGATGCAGTTTTCTCTGTGCAGAGTCAATTCAGATTGTCATGAATTAGTTGAGGATGGTGTAATTCTTTGGTAGCATGCTAACCTTATTTCACTGAATGAACCACAACTGCCTGGGTTCATCCCCTAAGCTCTAAACCTTGGCTTGTAAAGCAAGCATAGTGGTTTGCTTCAGAGAGCACGGTAAAGCCAAATCAAAGAAACTCTATGAATGGCTTGATGCAACATCTTTACATGGTTGATAGACATTGAAGTGTTATGCTAAAAAGCCTCTGATGGATCTCTAATGACCTACTGTGGTCAACCACCTTGGCAGATTTGTGAACCTGCTGAGATACAAGATCAGGCACCAGGGTTTGATCCCTCTTGCTGTGTGCCATTACAGGCCATTCTTTCATTAGTTGGAGATCACTAAGGAATTTCTCCCATTACTGGAGTCCATTAAACAAAAAGCATGTAGGAAAAATCACCGTTTGATTTAGTCAAGCAACACGGCAATATTGGCAAGATAATCACATAAAAGTGACACCGTTTATGGTTGAGCTGTTTGATTTTATGTCAGAGTGTTTCAATTTCACACATTTTTATGATCATATATAGGCCTAATGTATGCATTAACCGGCATAAAGGTTAGATAAATTGTTTTAGCATTTCAGTATAAAGGGCCGGCGCTGAGGTGTGGAATCTGAAAAATTATCATCGGAATGCAAAAAGTGCAGGTTGCTGGAGCAACATGGCATTTCGCTCTCTCCCTCTCAAATTACTCGTGCAATGAGACTTGCAGAAGAACCGCACCACTCCAAGGAACAGCTGGAGCAGGTTATGGAATGTTGACAAACACCCATATTTCAATCTGGAAGGCGTCAAGCCTGCCTTGGTGGCAATCATGCATGTCTGATCCTTCAGAATCCCAGATGGCTTGTGCTGAAAGGATTCCAGTCAAAGTCCATGAGAACATTACTGCCCTGTTAGGGAGCAGGGGACAGAAGTGGGAAAACAGCAAATCCCATGGCTGTAGCCTACGAAGCCCATTGCAAACATGTAAAATTAGACTCCGGTACAATATTTACTGGGCTTGGTCTATTCTATTCTGGAACCTCTTTGGACCAAGACTGCATTTGATGTCATTTTGTGTGTAGGGGTGGGGGGGAACACCTTCATTTTTGAACAATGCAAGCTTTGCGCCGCAACCTTGCTACTCCGAGAGTCTCCCAAGGAACTTTCTACCTCTTCTTGATTTCCCCCCCAAGTCTCTCTCTCTGTAGAAACCTGCAGCACATCTGTGCATACTTCTTTGTTTGTTTTTAACTCCAAGGGGGAAAATAATAATAATAATAAAAATCAGGAGCTTTGGCAATTAAGCGAGTGGGAGGAAAGTTGGTTTTGTACTTTATAATTATTACTTGGTTGATTTTCCCCCCTCCCTCCCTCAGAACATCTTTTCGAGATTAAGTCCAATTAGGAAGCAGATGGCAACAGAATGTTGTCAAACATTTCGGACAGGCAGCAAATTACCAGCTTAATTATGTAAATAATTAAAATTTATATTTACACCTGATCATCCAAACAAGGGTGAAAACACCAATTTCAGGGTTTGTTATGATCCTTGGCAGGGTGTCAGCCTAGGACAGCTTCTCTTGACGCATCTTACTTTCAAATGAGGAATCTGCAGCAGGGAACACTAGAATGCCATGGAGAAAGAAATCTGGGAATTGCAACTTCTCCTCTGAACTTCTGAATGTCTCATCTGAACTCAGGCCAGAAGTTCATTTCAGATTTTTTTCCCCCAGCTCAAAATGGTAACTTAAAAGCTGAGGGGGAATTATACTAATTTCCAATTTCCACTCTAATCATTGCCCGTCATCCAGCTTGGAGATCTTCTGCTGGCGGGAGCCATGCTTTTTTTACCTCTAAGGCTGTAGAACAACTAACCTAAAGCTGATAGGGCAGACAGGGTGTATGGCTAGATATGGCCACAATGCCCCCAAAAAGAATCTAGGGAGGGAAAGTTACCATAAACAGAAATGCCTCTTTATTAAAGGTTGTGGACACACAAGATCTCCCCTACTCTCCTGCACATAAAGCTTGAGCGTTTCCGTTCTCCGTTCAGTTGCTCCGAAAGTTCATCTCCATTCTGCGTGCTATCTACAGCCTTGGGTGAGAAACTAAAATAAGAGCCCCGGGGACAGAAATGGGTTCACAGGCCTGCATCTGGTAGATACAAATTGCAAATCAAAGCCCCAACGAAGAGGACAGACGAAAACAAACAGAAGTAACTGAAGGCACAGTGTAACCTAACATTAAAAAAGGACGCTGAAATTACAACATACGGCAAGGTAACAACACTGCATTCAGAGCAGACTTTTCCTCTCCCTTTGGCTAAACCACAGGCACTTATTTTCCTCTGTCTCCCATCCCTCAGCATTTGCAAAAGGGCAGAGCTGCTCTGTAACAGCACCGTGCGTTGATTGGTCCAAATTGGGCATAATCACACTCTTACTTTAAATACAGAAGTCATGTTGCTCTCCCAGGTGAGTTTTATGCTTTAAGTGCTTCCTAAACTAGCAATTTGTCAGAGTGCTTCTCATCTGTAACTTCTCTATTTAATATGTTAGTAACCACTTTGGATGGATCTCTCTCTCTCTTTTTGCATGTGTGTTTGCTATAAATGAGAAGGATGATTAACTCTATAAGCAAAAATGATTATCTGGTCTGGGAAAATGTAAATGACTGTATTTACCCTGGTTCCAATCAGGGTCATCTCCAAATTTTTTTGCATTTAAATTTATCTCCTGATTACATATTATCAAAGAACTTGGTCTCCTTCTACTACAGATTGTTCTGTTCTGTTCTGTTCTGTTCTGTTCTGTTCTGTTCTGTTCTGTTCTGTTCTACTCTACTCTACTCTACTCTACTCTACTCTACTCTACTCCCTTCCCTTCTTTTTCTAGAAATGAGGAATTTTGTTTTCCCCAGAGAAGTTTGCGTCTTCTGCTTGCTAAGGGTTCACTTCCTCTTTACCAATGATCACGGATGTGCATGGACAAAACTGCAAAAAAGGAGGCTATTTTAATCTGGAGCGTGTGAGAGACTGTATTAAGATCAAAATTGTGTGTGTGTGTGTGTGTTAGGGGTTTATCCCTGTGCAAGATCATCTGACACATTGATCAAAGGGGGGGGGGGAAGTTTTGAGGTAACCATACCTATGTTATTCTGGATTAAGACTGTTTTCAGAGATGATGCTTTCAGAGTGATTATTCTGATGACCACTTTCACGGAGAACTTTTTTTTAAGGTTTCTTCATATTGATGGACCAACCTTCTCTACACAAGTATGGCTGCTGGTCCAAAACTGCTGTTTGCAGTTGACACGTGAGTGTTCTCTATTTAAAGACTAATGCCTTTACTTACTTAAATATTGCTTTCCAAGGTCTGAATCAATATGCATTTTTAAAATCCTACTGTTACTTAACAACTAGACTTATGATATTTTGGGAAACTCTTATTTCATAGAGACTGAGTTTGCAACTTCGTCATGCTGACTATTATGTTTTTAGGTGGGCTTGATCTACCTTTTGGAAAACAGTCCTATGAAATCAAAGCAAAAATAAACTCGCACAATAAGAACTCCAGTCATTGGACTGGGGGTGTGTTGCAGTATTTTTGGTGCATTAGTGTATATTTTGTCAATCTTATTCAATTAGTTTGACTGTGCCTATTTGCTCTGATCTTTGTCACCCAATATTGTCAAGCTATCAACATTCAGGCCTTAGAATTCTATTTAAAAAAAAAAATAGATAAGGAAAAGTTTGGAGCCACCACCTCCAGGAAAAAAAAAAAAAAAAAAAGAATCTTCAAAGTTTTCTAGGATACTTTCTGACTGAAATCCTTTCTTGGATATAAAGATTCTGGGATTTAGGATGAAACTTCAAGAAAATACCGATCTTCTCAATCCCTCCAAAACTGAAAGCTTCAGCTCCCTGGTGAGTCAACATCTTCCTATAGTTCACCAGCTCAGATCCACCAAGACATTTCCAGGTTTGTGATTTCTACTTTGAATGGACTTTGTGAGTTTGAAATCTCAGGTGGGTTCAGTACACCATAATCTTCCTTTCTGCACTGACTATCTGCTTAGTTCTAGCTAAATTATGTTCAGCTTGAAACCAACATGGCATATGATTGGAAACAGTTGAGATATAATCTAGTGTGTGAAAAAATGGGATTAGCTCCCCAGAATTTTCACAACTTGAATGGAGCGCATGACATGTGCATCTGTATTTAAAGCCTGCCTGGGAATCTGGGCCACTGGCAGAAGGCTGGAGCAGCCATTAATCCACACAAAAGAATATGTCTTTAGCGAAAAGCTTGTAAATACTTCGTTGTCAATATGTACAAATAATAAATATTTCAGCAAAAGCAGGCAAGAGATATAATAGCACTGTTTCTTGTCTTGGTTGCACTTGTTTTAACCACAGAGAAATAAATCCACCACTGTCAAAAGCTCTTTTTATTAGGAATAAATAGGTCCAACATTTTGTTAATTAATTAGAAATGCTGTACAATCCAGTGCATGATTATTGAATTGCTAGCTGCTCTGGGCGAAATCATGTTTTCTCTTATGCAAATATTCAGAACCAGAGCCTGAAGTCTCCTTTAGTACAAGATGTGGAAGAGGAGGAGGAGATAAGATATCTCACTAACTTGGGCAATTATTTAAGAAAATGATATTGTAAAGAAATGAATAAATCATATCTTCATAGAAGAGAGGATTTCCAGAGCAATAAAATAGAGTGCTAGCGCAAAATCTCCCACAGCCTATAGCTTCCAGTTTAATCCTAATGGAAGTTGTCAGGAGGATACCTGTAAGGGGACATTTTCAAGGATGGGTCTAAGGGAAAATCCTGCTTTCCAGAAATTATCCAGTCTCTTAAATCTCTGAAGAGATCTTTGCTTCACAAGTTGTTCATGAATTCTGATGAGAGCTTCTAGCAAGCTTTCATATCTCTTTCAAAGAGGATAGACACAGAGCAGGAATCCCCTCTATTTTTCTGCAGCTCTGGAATCCTTTGGAGTGATTGGCTCCTCCCCCTGAATTCCCATTTTACCGCTGGCTCCACCTCCTTTTTGCCACCCATCAGTGCCAGTTGGTGAATTCTGGAATTCTGCTGGATGACCGCACAGCTGTGAAGTTCATTCATGAAGATGCTTGATCCGACCTCCAGCGGCCAATGCCTTGCCTGAAAAGGAGACAAGAATCTTAACAGGGCCAATTAAACCACTGAGGTGTCATTCCTAAATAAAGTTTAAAATCTCCTAATGAAGGTAATAAATAAAATTATAGCCTGATGATACATTATTTGATGCCACATTGAATTTTCACTCCTTGGATTATGAATGTCTTAGCCATGCTAAGTAGTCAATATACATATTATCAAAGGGTGTTAAAATATGTATTTATGAAATGAAATCCATACACCAACTAAGACAGGGTGGAAATGGGAGGAGGAGGTAGTGAACAGCCTGGCAAGAGACATTAAATCAAACATAAAAATAGGGGGAAGTGCTCCCTCTATAAATCCATAATCTTAAATAAGTCATAAGACAGAGCTTTAGAAATGAATTATCACCAATGTTTTGTCTAACTGGCTTCTTCATTTCAGATTCTTGTTTGTTTTCTCCAAAGAAGTTGGTGAATAGATTTATGCTCATAAATACCCGTAAATATAATGCAGGCCCAATGCAACCAACATTTTGATGATGAAGGCCACTCTTGATGAAGCCTCCATGCAAAATGGGCAGGACTGCTTTACAATCATTGACAGGGTTACCCCATCTGGTGACCATCATAGCTAAACCATGGCTCCTAAAAGTCCTACTCAGCTTTGTTGGATGATCCTATACATTCAATCTCATAATTAGGTGCTGTTTTTGCAGACCACGTTTATTAGAAGATGTGGCGGTGGTCCCTTTGTGCACAGAGGTGGAGAATGGATAAGCCATTGTTCATTTTTCCCCCCCTTCTCCTCCACATTGCTTCAACTCCAACCAGTTTAATTAGATTGAGAAGACACACTACTTTGCTTACCTTGAGCCAAGTGACTTTCAATATCCCTGCTCAAAATAAGAAGCAACTGAAATACAGATCAATAGTTGCTGATCAATTTCTTTACTGTATCCATGCATTTATAATGGCAACACCAGCTTTCATTAATTCTTCTTTTACTGAGTTTCTGTTCAGCAGATGGCAATGCTTGCCTCCCCACCTTCTCCCTGACAAATGTAGTTTTTTTCACCTCCCCTGGTGAGTTTCATCTTAGGTTGTAATGATAGTGTGAAACTGGAGTACAGATCTTACATGCAACTTTATTATGGCTACAATACAGTAGTTTTCCCTCTGCTAATTTCCACTCCCAGCATGGAGCTGTGCCTTGGTAAATCTAATATCGATGAAATTTTAGCCCTGTATGTAGCAGTGATGGATAAAACGAACTCTTGGGAAGGTCTATTGATGGTTTTAAGAGGGAATATTCAACATCACATTATTGTAAACTTAAATATCATTTTCAATCTATTCTGAGATTGAATGATATAATTCCCTCCCTCCTTCCTCTCCTTTCTGTTCCTGCAGCAAAAGACATTAGATAAACTGCAATTTCCTTATGTAATCACCAATATTGCAACCCTTGAAAGACAGAGAGAACAAATATAGGATTTGAGGGGTCTTCTTAAATGGGGGCATTTATTCTGAAAAACAAAACGATGACCTGATATTTCAAAGTAAATTAGTTTTCTGCAGGGCCATAATTAATTGGGGTATGCAAATTTGCTCCAATCTGATTTGAACAATGGATTCAGTTGGGATCATCAATTTAACCCCATTTATTTATATACCATAGTTGTATTGTGCCAGAATCCAAAATCTCCCCGTGGAACATGGAATCATTTGATCCAATATGTGAAATTGTTGAATCGACTTGCTTTGCTTCAAGCATCTGTCCTTGCCAGCCTAGTACGGAAAGTCGATTTCAAGATCTTTTCAAATCATCCTCACAATCTCTGGATCAAAGCTTTGCCTAGCCGTAATCATCACAGATGTATTTTTTAAAGCATTTTTTAAAATGGGTTTGATTTCTCCCCTTCAACCTAAGGCTTTGGGGGTAGGTGCACAATGGAAAATGGATTAAACCTGCGAGCAAACCTGTTGGATCAGTCTTGGTTATCTTGTCAATGGCAAAGAAGAGTAGAAGGGTTAAAATATATGTAGAGGTTCTTGATTATCTGGCTCTTTATCCCTTGATTGCACCCCTATGACAGGCAAAAACTTATTTAAAATGAGGGATCACTCAAACAATGCTTTCATACCTTATTATGAAGTGCTACAGTTTCTGAAAGAGGGTTTATACATCAACCCACCCCAAAGTATCCACCATTTCCATGATTGGGGTCATCCCACCACAATGGAATCATTCTGGTGATTCATTAGTCATTCAATGACTAATTTCATTGTTGTCTCTGGCATCTGATGCATCATGTCTAATGATTTTTTAAAAAATGATCATTACATTACTAATCTGAGTGCATTCATGACATCTATAGACTGGGTTCATTAGGCAGGAGTTTCCAGAACTGCTCAGTTCTGCTGGTCACAGAGATAATACAAACAGATCATAGCTTCCTTCATAGACAGAAAATGTTGAGTTCAGAACAGGTTTGTAATGGAGAAGGTTTCTATTACAAGCAGGGCCTCCAGGAGATGACCTCCACACAGAAGGGGTTGCAGGTGGAGGTCATCTCCTTTTGGAAGGAAGCTATGGTGATGGGGGGGGGGAATCATCCTAAAATCTTCCACCACCCAAAATTAAAAGAGGTACTTAGCATTAGTGACCAATCTCAACCATATCAGGCTGTGATTATCAGGGCCAAATGAATATTTCACACAATTATCTACATTTAGAAAATTAAAATGATGGGAAAAGGCTAGGCTGGTGTTTTTTAAAAATGATATACTGGTTTTTGATGTGTGGGAACCTGTTTGGATTCTAACGGTTGGTTCAGAAATCCAGAAACATTCAATTCTTTGAGTATTTCTAATCTGCAAGGTGTCTCAGAGTTGTCTGATGCTACCAAGCTGTTTTCACAACCAAATGTTGCAGAAAATTTGATTCAATGACCCTGAGCAGGCCTGGGACAAAATTCAGCTATATTATTTTAATTTTTAAAAGTTTGATTTGGATTCTCTAGGTATTCAGCCAAGTTTGGGGGGATTACTTGATGTGCCACGTTTAGCAGCTACATTGCACACAGATGCAATGCATTCTTCTTGAATTGCAAATAACTGTCCTATCTCTAGGCCATGGAATTGTTTCCTCAATTTCTTCCACTTTCTCATATTTAAGAAGGGTTTAAAAACCTATTTATTTCAATCCGTGGTGTAGTGGAAGAAGCTGATCAGAGCTCAGGGAATTCTGCAAAATCTCCTTCTCAGCCAGGCAGGTGACATTTTGGTGAACAGAACCAGAATATATATTTAAAACATGCAAGCATACATGAAACTGAATGCTAACTTTAATACTAATTTAATTTCTTAAATGTATATGCTGCCTGACTCCCAGCAACTCTGGGCGGTTGTTTACAATCCAAAGACAAGTAAATCTTGGTAAAAGAGGAAGAGTGAGAAAAGAGACAAAGATGACTGTCTAGAAAAGCTGTTATTTCAGGGCTGTTCTAGGATTTCACTTCTCTCTTGTAATTGGGAAAAGGACAATGATTGATTGATTGATAATGTGCCATCAAGTCCTTTTTGACTCCCAGCAACCACATAAATGAATGATGACAATATTAATTGGACAAGGACAATGAACCTCACCAATCAACAGCTTGTGTTACATGGCTGGCCAGAGTGAATTAGTTTAGCCTCCCCAAATGTGACTTTCTTGGCTAACACTATCCCTGTTTGACTTAGTCATTGGGGCTAATTAACTGGGTTAGGATATTCACACCTTGCATTAACCCTCTCTTGGCTCAAGTGAGATAAATCCCATGGCCCCTTGTATTGGAAGGATGAGCCCAAGATGGGTCCCCAAATTTCCCAAGAATTGAGTAGAAAAAAGAGTATTAATCTTCTCCCTTCTGTTTGCATTGAAGGGGTTTTGCATTTGATTATTAATACCTCGGCAGCTTTGTAGCCAAGGAATGCTATTTCTCTCTTGCCATATCTCTCTCCCTTCCTTTTATTTCTCTTTTTGTTTCTAAGCTTCCACTTAGTGGCATAGCGCAGTGCTTAAAACCCATGCTCTTATCTGATTTGGAGTTTAGCGTCTGAAAGTCCTCAAGCTGCTTTATCTAAAGATCCAGCCCACATAATGGTGTACTTAAAATTCAACAGCTGTATAAAAGAAAAGGAAAAACATTTAGAATTCCTTCGAAGATACTTTTAAAACGAAGTGAAGGGAAGAATGAAAATCAAGCAATCCAAAATACTAGTTACGTGAAAAATGGGGGGGAAAAAAATCCATGTTTCTGGAAGCCATCTTTTCAGAATGAATTCATATATGAAATAGGATACCGTAAGGGTGGGAATTTATGCACCCCCCCCCCCCAATTGAATTTATCAATGTTCTACGAAAGAGAGGAAAAATAGCTAAGAGGCAATAACAGAATGAAAAGCAGGATCCTCAAGTTTTGGGGGCTAACTTACTACAATTTGAAGCCAGTGATATAATGCCTATTCTAATCAAATGATTCCCCCCCCCCCATTCACACACACACGTTAAATCCTTAGCTGTATAAGTTGTAAGAGGATGAATGCTAAAGATTTGTAGCATACTTTGTGTACAGAAAATGGGTAGATCATTTGTCTCCTCCTCTTTCAGTTGGGATTCCCCACCGAGAACATTTGATAGATTAAGATGAAGGAAAGAACATTTTCTTTAAGCACCACATAAACATGTTATGAGACCCATTGCTCCAATCTTTGACACTGCTATGCAAAGCCTCTTTTGATGTCAGTTCAACTCTTGGGGAATACCTGGACATGTCTGAGCAGGACTTTTTGGGAGACAGCAGAAAGGTATGTTCTCATTGCTTCTTTGATATAAACTTCCCTCTCACCCCTATGGGTGGTATGTGTCTTCCTCAATCTCGGGTCCTCTACCAGAGGCCTGGGAGTTCGAGGGTGCTGCGCAGTATCTTAGCTGTTCCTAGCACTGCACTCTTCTGCACAGAGAGCTCTGATGTTGTTCCTGGGATCTGTTGGAGCCCCTCTCCCAGCTTAGGAGTCACGGCCCCGAGTGCTCCTACCACCACTGGGACCACTTTGGCCTTGACTTTCCACATCCTCTCGATTTCCTCCTTCAGGCCCTGGTCCTTCTCCAGCTTCTCATGCTCCTTCTTCCTGATGTTGCTGTCACTTGGCACTGCTACATCTATCACTACCGCCGTCTTCTGGTCTTTGTCTACTACCACGATGTCTGGTTGATTGGCCAGTCTCTGCCTGTCCGTCTGGATCTGGAAGTCCCACAGGATCTTAGCCCTGTTATTCTCCACGACCTTCTGTGGAATCTCCCATCTGGACTTGGGGGGTCTAGCCCATACGCTGTGCAGATGTTCCTGTACACAATGCCAGCTACTTGGTCGTGCCGTTCAGTGTATGCTGTTCCTGCCTGCATCTTACACCCTGCCACTATGTGCTGGACTGTCTCTGAGGCCTCTTTGCACAATCTGCACCTTGGGTCCTGTCTAGTGTGGTAGACCCCTGCTTCTATGGATCTGGTGCTTAGTGCCTGTTCTTGTGCTGCTATGATCAGTGCCTCAGTGCTGTCTCTTAGTCCGGCCCTTTCCAGCCACTGATAGGATTTCCCAATGTCAGCCACCTCAGCTATCTGTCGATGGTACATCCCGTGCAGGGGCTTGTCTTGCCATGGCACTTCCTCTGCTTGAACCTCCTGCCTTGTCTGCTGCTGCCTGAGGCATTCTCTCAGCAGCTCATCTTTGGGTGCCATCTTACTGATGTACTCCTGGATACTTTGGGTTTCGTCCAGGACAGTGGCTTTGACACTCATCAGGCCCCACCTGCCCTCTTTGCGCCTGGTGTACAGTCTCTGGGTGTTGGACTTGGGGTGGAAACCTCCATACATTGTGAGGAGCTTCCGGGTCTTCACATCAGCAGCCTCCATGCCTGCCTTTGGCCAGCTCACTATACCGGCAGGGTATCTGATGACTGGCAGGGCATACATGTTGATGGCATGGATCTGGTTCTTCCCATTGAGCTGGCTCTTCAGGACCTGTCTTATCCTTTGGTGGTACTTGGATGTTGCTGTCTTTCTTGCCTCCTCCTCATGGTTCCCATGTGACCGTGGGACACCAAGGTATTTATAGCTGGTCTCTATGTCTGCTATGTGGCCCACTGGTAGTTCCACTCCGTCGGTCTTAACTACCTTCCCTCTCTTTACTATCATCCTGCCACACTTCTCCAGTCCGAATGACATCCCAATGTCCTCGCTGTAGATCCGTGTCAGGTGGATCAGTGAGTCGATGTCTCCTTCACTCTTAGCATACAGCTTGATGTCATCCATGTAGAGGAGGTGGCTGATGGTGACTCCACTCTTGAACTTGTACCCATATCAAGACCTTGTGATTATCTGGCTGAGGAGGTTTAAGCCTATGCAGAACAGCAGTGGGGACAGTGCATCACCTTGGTATATGCCGCACTTGATGGCCACTTGTGCGAGCTGTCTTGAGTTCACTTCCAGTGTTGTCTTCCACAGTCCCATTGAGTTCTTGAGGAAGGTCCTTAGTGTCCTGTTGACTTTGTATAGCGCCTGGATAGTGGCTGGATAGCGCAGTGGTTAGAACACTGCCTTTGATGCAGGAGACTGGGGTTCAAATCCTGGCTGGCACCTACCTTACCAGTAGGGGTCCTTGGGCAAAGACCCCCTAATGCTTCACCTGCCTACCTCAAATATGAGAGTGACACGAACTAAGAGTCATGCCGGCTCGGACATCGCCCGGATTAACAAGGTCTGCGTCAGATGTTGGGGAACCAGGACAATCTGATGTTAAGTGGGCTACTGGAACAAACCATACATGGACGAGACAAGAAATATATATATATATATATATATATATATACACACACACACACACACACACATACATACATACATACATACATATTTAAATCACCTCTTCATCTCACTTTCATCCTATCTGTTGAACGTGGTTCAGCTTATGGTGAGACAACGGCCATTGTTCTTGTAAATTGTGTGAATCAGCTCATTGTGTGTGGGGGCATTGTAAATTAGCAGAAAAGCTGCTTTGTGGCCCTAGATTTAGAGGTTTCCTCTGTGAATGTAGCCAGTGATGAAGATGGGGGGTTTGAACATGAGGAAGTTCAGGATTCTTCCACCTAGAAAGGACGGCTAATGCTTTATTCTTGCACCACTTTCAGATTCAGACGACAAGTCCAGGTCTACAAAGTCAGAAAATACCTTCTGAGACTTTTTGACTCGACTCCAGCTTCAGATGGATATTGCCACGAAGCCAGCATCAGTCGGGGATTTGCTATCATGGGGTGATAAAACCTGTCTCAGCTTTGTAGGTTTGCAAGAAACCAATTATGTTATCTAGGCTCCCTGGTCTTCTTTCCCTGGATGATCTCACATCTAACAGGAAATCACTTTTCACAATCTATTACAAATTGTTTCTTGGTTGTGAGGAGGTAGAGCAGAAAACTGCATGGAATAGATTGTGGCCACAGGTCTGGTCCTAGAGATATAATGCTGGCACAAATAGATCTTCAGAGCTTTTAACCAAACTTGTAGGCAGAACAATTTGTTGGGTAGACCTTTTCTCCAGATTTCTCCAGGGGAAGAAGAAATGCTTTGAGTTTCTCAAGCTACTGCTGTTGAAAATACCCCCCCGAAGGAATTTCTGCTTTTGGGACTGAAGCCTAGGAAGATTGCAGAGTGACATAGGTTGCCAGCTGGCACAGGACGAGGTAGGATCTTTACAGACATGGCTTGCAAGCAAGAAGCCATGAGCGTTTCTCTGAAGTTCTCTTCTACTTTGGAAGACACTTAAAGGTGAGGTCACCTTTTGTTAACTTAAATGATGAAAGAAATGCAGGATAATTTCCCTGCCAAGGACAAGAGGGAATTGAACATCTGAGTTTAACTTTGACATCCCAAGGGAGAAATGAGACTGAAGCTAATGTCACTCTATTCTCACATCCATCAGAGTTAACTCCTGCAGTTCTAGCTGGCTTTCTTTTCTGCTTCCATCCAGAACTCCCAGGCTCCCTCTTGATGGTTCCCAGGCTTCCTTTCATCACAACCAGGAGACCATAAGTAGAAACTCATAGAGCATGCAAGTGGCCCAGCTTGGTCTTAGGAAGTCTGGAGAAACAGGGACAGCCCAGTCTGTCCATTTCATTTTCATCCAGTTTCTACATCAGTTTGCACTTGTCTTCCTTTTGGGTGCCTGCAGGAAAATATCTTCAGGAAGTCAGTTTATGATCTTCAAACTATTTCAGGGAAGCGTTTAGCCCAAATGGCAGGCTGTATCACCAAATCTCCTTCCAGATGGGAGGGTGTCCTAGACTATGACCTGCTTCCCCCCTATCCCCCACCTCCTTTTTGAACCTCAAAGAGCACATAGGCCTACGCGTTCACAACAACCAAGCTTTTTTTTTAAATTGCCCCTTAGTCCTAGGAGTAATTAGAGTTTCCTGATATCCACTGCAATTGGGTCACTCTTCACAGCAATCAGATGAGCTGTGCATTTGCATCAACTGAAAGCTATTTAAGCACAGATTAGATGGTGATCCTTTTTACCCATAGACAAAGGTCATCTGACTTCTGCCTCGGCTGTCTGGGTGATTCTCAGCCGCTCTTGATTAATGGTCAGAAATGAGGCTGACTGGATGCAGAATGTGTATTCGAGAGCTTCAGAACCTGGGTCATCTTTTAACCTTTGACCCCAATAAATATTCCAAGGGCCTTAAATATTTTAAGTAGGTTAATAAATATTTTATTCCGCCTCTTTCGGAGGAATGAAGGGTGCTTTGCAAAGTTCGTGCTGTGTTAAGAGGAAAAGGGGCCTTTAAGGAGAAAAGGAACACAACATGGAATGAAATGTTCTGCACTACCTTTGGTCTTCCACTCATGACATCTAGCCTCAGCATGGGTGCTTGCCACAGGTTTAAATCACACTGAACGTCCAGAGAAAATGGTTAACTTGGTTAACTTATTTTCCTTTTCCCTCTCTCTTTCCAGCATGAACCATCACCTTTGTTAGGTAGTGGGCCAGCCTTGTCCTTCAAATGATCTTGGGAATGTAGTTCTCCTCAAGTCAAAAAAGATGAAGAAGTGGACCGAGGCTGGAAAAAGATCAGTTTTATTTAAACTGAACGTTGTAAAAATAACACGAACCTCCTTCAAGCTGAGCTTGGCTTGAGAAGATTCCATGGACATATCTGAATATTTTTCTGGGCAATTTTGTGTAATGGATTGCCCGTGTTTTCTTTTGCAATGTAGGTACCTTTCCCAAACTAGCCTACAGCCCTGAGGTTTTCGGGCAGTCTCCCATCCACGTATATAACAATCACACTAAAAAATTACAAATTGGTTACAATTTTTAGATGGGCTGTAGAGGGGGACAGACTCAAGGGTTTCCCTGGCTGGGAATGAAATTGGCTTCATAAAAATAATCACATTTACTATGGCAGAAATTCTTGTGGACTAGAACCAGCTTAGAGAACAAGACGGAACAAGACTTTTTGGGGGGGGAAAGCATAGCGTGATCTTCTGCACATCTACTCAGAAACACCGAGTGAAATTTTTTCCCAGGTAAGTATGCAAACATTTACAGCATAAACTCTTCAAAGCAATTAGCAGGATTAGTTATTCTTCTGGCAGCCACAATTCTTTTTCCCTACAGGCAAGAGTGAGAACCACAGACCATTTGGATATAAATATTCTCTCCTGTTTAATGCGGAAACATAAGAAACAGAAGGAACCCTGTAAAGCAGACTGTGGGTTGCTATGCATGGAAGCATTGCAGTCCCACATTCTCAATGCACCCCACGTTTCACCTAGCAGAAGCTAAGTGGGGGACCTCAGATGAAAAACCTGAAGGGTAGGGGACCTAATGGTGAAGAAAATGGGGGTGAGGAGAGAAAGAGAAAACTCACACATTTCAGCCACCAGATTTTTACTGTTTCACAGGTTTGGCTAAAGTTAACATAGAATAAAAACAGACTGTGATTCTTTACCTTCAAGCCAACGTGGAAATTCACCACGCTCATCTCTCCATGAGGAGAATTATGAAGAATCCCCCATATTTGTTTCACAGCCTGAACCTCCCCCCACAATTGACACAGAATCCCAGCCATGTTCAAATAATATTGGAAATGAACGGCCTGTCCAAAGCCAGCAATCAACTTGGGATGTTCAGGCTGGGGAAAATAAGGTGGAGGAGAGACACAACATCAGTGTTCAGGTACATAAAAGGGGCCATAAGGAAGATGGTTAGGAATTCCTTTCCATGGCCACAGAAATGCGGACCAGAAATAAAGGGTGTAAGTTGAAGCTAACTAGAGTTTGTTCCTGACCCATACAACATTGGAAAAGTATAACTATAGAGGTTGTGGGTTCTCCATCTCTGAAGGTTTTAAAGAAAAGGCTGGACAGCCACTTCTTAAGGGGGGTTTAATTTGTTTTCCTGCGCATTGTAGAGGGTTGCGATAGATGGTCCTTCTGGCCCCTTCCAAATAGATAATTCTGTGATTTTATAACAAAGGTGGGCAATAGGCAGTTCTGAGTTTCATCTGAAAACCCCTTTTATAAGATATTGGCTGGCACAGCTAGGACAAGTGATATGTATTTATGCCACCAAGAACAAAGAGGACGGTGGTCCCACCTACAGTGATCTCAGGTCCCACCTGCTTCAGCCCTTCCCCACCAAAAGGACACAATGGGTTCCAACCATTGATTCCCATGGGAGGGTAGCTCTTGGCACAAATCAAAGTTGTCTATGTCTCATTTAGAACAAAATGCCTCGAAGGCTGGACATTCTGGGATTTATATTCCAACACATCTGGAGGGCTTCAGCTTGTTCCACCGAGCCATTTTCCAGAAAAAAACATGAAGATGCTGCATTTGGGCTGGAGAAGATTCATGTGATTTTAATCCCCAGAACCAGCATTTGGACAGATTTTATTTTTATCTCTTCCACAGTAGAGTGGGTAGGAGGAATGTGGGGGAGGAGAAGAGGCCACCTGTTGAGTATTTTGATAAAGAAGTGTTTTGAAACAGCTTAGATACTTTGCTTTGAAAATTAGCTACTCAGCATGTTGGCATTAAAATTAATTTAATGGAGTGTAAATTAACACACTTGACACTTTTTTGATCATTTCCTTCCCCTTTAGCTGCTGACCATCAGAAATTAAAAATGTACCCCCTTGTGAGGTTGGAACACTAGAATATCATAACACACACACACATACGCACAAACACATGCGCACGTTTGCTGTTCTCTAGAGCTGCCAATTCAGTGCATCACATTTAAAAGTCTTTAAGTATTAAGCATTGGCACAAGAGTTTTGCGTGCCATAAATCTATTCTTCAACTGGCATTTTCTTTCAGAGTTGCTGGGATGTGCAAGAGAGAGAGCCAAAATGTAGAAAGAGGATAGGCCTCTTAAAATTTACGGTGAAAGTTAATTAAGAATTTGACTGTTTATTGCACCAAATTTCACTGAACAGCACGTTGAAATTTACAGCCAAAGAGAAGACAGACATGGTCAAGCTTTTGATGCGCTGATAAATATTAAAACACACACTATCGGGTGTTTATTTTTCTTATTTTTTGCCCCCCTCCATCGCAATGTAAAAAACGATTTAATTGTCACTTACAAAATGGCTCATCATGGAAGAAGATTAAATTCCTACAAAAAAGCCATTAGAGAAATGCATATCCCCCTTCCCATTAAATATAAAAAAAGCAGCTGATGTGCCGTAAATAACACCTCTCACTCTAAGAATACGAGGGGTGGGAAATAAATTAACACAATGACCACACAAGTGGACATTAAAGTGAACAATTTTCCATTTGGGTTGCTGCTGGGAACCATTTAGGACCAAGGACACATTCAAGGTTTAATCATGCCCATGGTAAATCATCCAGAAGCACATTGTACCATATTGACGCAACTCAAAATTGCCCACTCACCAGCTCAGCCACAATGGTGCTGGTGAAGTAAGTGATTTCCAGAGACTTTCAACTTTGCTGGTCCTCATTATGGAGGAGAGAACTTTAAGAAAAGGATGAACAAGATTTTGGAAGGGTGTCTGGAGGGGAGTTAGAATGTGGTCTGGCTGGGAGGTGAAAGGAAGTTCAAGAAGACTACCTACTGGGTAGAGAGGGAGAATTCTTAACTACTTAATAGTGTGAGACAGCAACATCTGTAGCAAACATATTGCATGGATAAACAATGCAGGTGTTCAAGATTCCCTGCAAACAAGGACAGTGACCCTATAATGCATAACCTCTGCTTATTTGGTTGAGTTCCTCAATATGGTACGAGCCAAAGAAAAAGACCCACTAGCAGAGCCATGCAAGCTGTTTGGGTAACCCCAAGTTATTCGTCAGAGTTACTTTTGGCTGTGTAAATCACTAGTTAACTTGCAACTCACTCACTCTCTCCACCCACCGTATGGCCCAAGCCACTCATGGTGTCTGAGATCTTTATGTGTGAGAGCAAGGGTGAAGTGTCTCCCTTGGGACACTTTGCAGAACAAAACATCACACTTTCTGGGAATCCAGTGGAGGAATCCTGAGAAGGAAGAAACTAAAATACAGATTGATGATCTGTAAAGATGCTGAGCCTAGCTCTTCTTGAAGCATCCATTTTCTTGCTATGTTCCTGCTGGACAGATACTCGTGTTGGAGAGCCGTCCCCACCCCATCTACTGTCCTCTTCTAAACCAACAGGTCTAGTTCTAGTAAGACAGGATTTGACTTATGTGATGGGGCTAGAAAGGACAAGACATCTTCCAGGAGAAGAAAAACAAATGTGAGACTTTCCCTTTGCAAATCAAACACTCTGTGGACCTTCTTTCAACCCAGGAAGTTGCCCCCATATCAAATTAGACTGTTGGACCCTTTCATTCAGAAATGGCTACACCAACATAACTGCACTGGGCCGTGGTTTACTAAACAAAGAATTGGCTGAGTTCATACAAACACCAAGTCTTACACTGTATGGCTTACAAACTACAGCTCCCTTGAAGCATCATGCTGAGCCTAAATCAACCATCTCATGGATTAATACAGTGTGTGAATCAGCCCTTGACTCACACTGTTTTCTGTGGTTTCAATCAGAGTTTTTCCCAGCGCTGTGTGGAAGAACCAGGCTGATCTTCTGCATGCTAAGTATCTTGTCTGCTACATAGGAACCAGAGGTCCAGGTCCAGTTGCTACACAGTTTGTCTAATAAATAGCCTCTGGTCTAACATTTGAGTGGTGAACAAATAAAGATGAAGCCCCCTGCCCACTCCTTCTGCAGCCAAGGCTGGCAAAATGAACACGTGGGCCGTGGCGTTCTAAGCTTTTTCTGTCGCTCTCCCTTCCTTTTCAGTTCTTGGGAAATGAACCTGCTGATTCCTAAGCAAAGATTGTCCTCAGGATGCTTCTTTGAAATCCAGACACCCCTTGGAACAGCCTGGTTGACTCTGAGTTTGAAGGCAGCAGAGAAGCTGGGGCTGATTACAGGCCAGACCAGACCAGGCGCTAGAAGGAAAACTGTTGGGACTTATCTGCCTTCTCTTTCAACAGCCACTTATTGTCTGAACCTACCAAGTCTGGCTCCTTACAGCATTTTACAAACACAGCAGGGACTCACCTCTGAGATCCACCTGGCTACATCCCACAGAAACGAAATCAAAACAAAAGATTTTTCAGTTGGAAGCTAAGGACGTGCCTCGCAATCCAGTCAATTTCTTCACCGTTCTTTCTTTCTTAAAAGCACTGTTTGAAATAATAGGATTACACGTTGGCCCTCTAAATTCATATAAAATCCATTTTTCAAAGGAGAATGTCAAATTACACGCACACGCACACATCCGTGGGAGCAGTATCGAACTGTAGACACAGAGGGTGAAATGAGGCAGTATTGCTGAGCCAGTATTGAATTTTAAATTTAAATTTAAAGAGAATTTGGACACTCCTGTGTGTTCAAACCTCTAAACATGCCTCACTGAAGACGGTGAAGGGGAGACACAAAAGCAGATGTATTTGCATACAGTCCACATGTGCTAATTTATATGCATACATGCAAATGGAGAAATAATGACTAGCATTGAACGAAAAACAATGCAGTGCACCGCCATTTTTTCAAACTGTGGTTATTACCTAGATTTCTAGCAGTGTCTATTCCCCACAAAGCCAACTGCAACGTACTTGAAAATGCAAACAAATCACCAGACTATTAAAAGAGGAGGGGGCCCTAAACACACATTAAAACCGACAAATAAGACCTCTATTAAAAGTCATGCATATTAACGAGAGCCAGTTTGGTGTAGTGATTAAAGCACCAGGCTAGAAACCCGGAGACTGGGAGTTCTAGTTCTGGCTTAGGCACAAAGCCAGCTGGGTGACCTTGGGCCAGTCCCTCCCTCTCAGCCCCAGGAAGGAGGCAATGGCAAACCACTTCTGAAATCTTGCCAAGAAAACTGCAGGGACTTGTCCAGGCAGTCTCCAGGAGTCAACATTGACTCGAGGCACACAGATACACATACTAATGTTAATCTGATGAGAACAGGTGATGGACAAGGGGAAGGAGGTACAAAACAGCAAAGGAAGATATAGGAATCAGGGAAACAAATATGAACGGAAGCCGTTGACAGAAGTCATTCAATGAATTGCAGCTTGGCGTACAGAAGGGAGTGAATGCCGCCTCTGCTCCAGGGGGAAGGAATTGGGCTTAAGCTACAAACGGGTTAATTTTTAATTGAAGTATTTAATGATAAGAACAGACCCAAGAGGGAACTAGCATGAGGAGATAGCCAGGGGCCGTCCTGATGTTTAGGACAAAAAGGCATTGTTGTAAAGAGAAAGACAAACAATAACCTGTTTTTAAACAAAACATGCAGGTTCCTGGCTGGGTGGACAGCGCTGTGTGCATCCAGCTACAAGCTAACAGCATTCACCTGCAAAGCATATTTTGTGCAGCTCCATGCAAACCTCACACGTGGTCAGCCAAGCTGGAAACTCCATTCATCTCCAGAAACCCATCCTTGTCATATTTGCCTTTTATCAATTGCAAACCACAGCTCTTCTTTAAGTAGCTGAAAACTGTACCATAGCCAAGAATCACTCCGAGCTGATGAAAACTGGCAGAGGCTTGTGGTTGTATTATGTTAAAATATTCTGACTGTGGTTATCTGGAGATCTCGTGCGGTGGCTGTGAGACGGATGAGTAGATTTGGTCACAGAAGATAAGATAAGGCTACGAAACATCTGGAAATATCAACAGAGATGGGTCCTGTGTTCTGCAGAAAATAAGGGATGGGTTCATGGTTAGGGCACATGGAACTGGATGCAGGGTCTGTCATTTCCAATGTATCTTAGGTAGCAGAGGGGTGAAGGCTTCCATATCTATCTGGATGAATAGGTTGACTGTATGGCAGTTTCATATGTCTCAAGATTAGAAAGGACATCAGTTTCTTCTAGGGGTGGGCAACAATATTTTGGTTTGCTTAAAAATAAAGGTTTCGTTTGGCAATCACCGTTTATGGAATGCTTTGAGAATGGCATAAGATCTTGAGGTGTCTATTGGGGAAACAACCAGGGGGAATGCGAACAACTCACACAATGAACATGCTAATCACCCTCAACAGCCACTCGTTAACAACTCAATAGAAGAAGGGACCCTGCCTGGCCCACAGGAAGATACACAGATCTCCTGACACCTGGGCAAGCAGCCACTCATTAACACCCCAAACCCCCCCCCCCCCAGATCTCTATAAATACCCACAAAAGGGTCACACCATCCTGGGCACAGAGAGAACTGCTCCTGTCTGTGCTCCTGTACTCTGAAGATGCCGGTCACAGATGCTGGCGAAACGTTAGGAAACAGAACTTCCAGACCACGGCCACACAACCCGGAAGATCCACACCAACCAGGGGGATGGTTTGCCCCTGAGGATGGTCACAACTGCCATCTTGTTTATGGGCTGAATGGACCTTGGGGAGAAGAAGACAGCTGTCAAATGTTCATTTCTGAGTTTCATTTCAAAGGTGATTTGATTCTGCACTGAATTGACTGTTCAAATTGTCTCAATGATTTACCCTGAATTATTAAATCCAAGAGTTTATTTTTCCAAATGAATTGAGAAAAATCAAACTGAGCCCATTTGACAGTTTGGATTGAAATGTCTAATTGAGTTGGTTTTCCAAATCAATTCAAAGGACAATTTGAATCAAATTGGAACTGACCTGCAAAAACCAGGGATTTTTTGGCGGGGGTGGGGAGTTAATGGACTTGTACCTGATTCATCCTTGGGAGTTGCACAGTCTTCTCATCAGGAAATCTACCTTTCACAATTTATTAACATAAGGGTTTGTTTTGTTTTTGTTATTTGTTATGGCAAATTAATGTTCTGCTTGGAATTCAGCATTGTCTACTGTGACTGATTGAGCAAAACTATTTGAAAAAGGATTAAGTCAGTAATAAAATAGGGGAATTAACTACAAATGCTTTTTTTTTTCCCCCTCAAGATGTTCAGAACTTTTCAGTAGGTTAAAAAACCCCCCAACTTTTACATTAAAAGAGGAAAGGAGAGCTTTTAACACTGATAGCTTCATAAACAGAAGGATGAAGTATAAGAATATTATATTCTTCCTGAAAAAGAAGAAATTGTTATCCCAGTAAAACCTTCTATGAGAATCAAATCCTCTGTGAATAAAGCTAGTATTTCATTTTACTCTCAGGTGAGATAATTGTCTTAAACCCTCACATAAGCTCTTTGTGTGTGTGTTTATGAGAGAACATGAAAAATACAGACATCATTTATTCAAGGCGTATTCCAAAAACACCTCACTTCTTAAGGCTAATTGGGAAAGCTTGATACATTTGCTATTTGAAACCATCTGCTCTGCCATAAATACAGTCTAACAACTAGAGATTTTCATTCTATTTCAGTATTTTTTTAAAATTTTAACTAGCCCCAAATGATATACTGCACAAATTCATCAAAAACTTCCAAATCTGAGTTCCGTCTTTTCTGTCGAATATTCCCATTTTTTTTTAAACAAACGATTAGCTTGGAGCCCACATGGGTCTCTCAGAGGGGCATGTGATACTTTGCCACAGAAAATTTACCATGAACTGTAGACATGCATTTCTAAACCTCCTACATCCCGTCCTTTTGCTTGGCATCATTCAATAAATAAGGGGAGATGACCAGTTTAAACATGATAGGACTCCAAACTTGCATTTTGGACATTAAGGTATGGTCCCACTGAGGATTCCCCCTTCCTCACTCTGTTCTTGTTATATTTCTTCCACACGGTTTGAGATGATTAGTTTTAAGCCCATCTATTGTAGGTCAGATCTGCACAGAGACTGGATTGCTATTTCCTGCAAAGGCACATTTTGCTCAACCAGAGTTGACCAAACAATTCCAGCACTGGCTTAGATTCAGACAAGGCAGCAAGTCAAGGGCAAATAAACTAAGTTTGGCTTTCCATGATCCAGAACCGAACCTTTGGCTTGATTCCCTGAATAAATTACATCCTCAGTGAATTCAATGGGTATTACCTAGGGGGGCTTCCAGATGAGGGTTGCAGTACTGTATATGCTTGACTTCCTTCCTAGAACTGGGGTGGAGAAAGGCAAGAAGATGAAGAAATAGAAGAAGGATCCAGAAGATGAATCCACCACCCCTTATCTGTTCCATCCAGTTTTGCCCTCTGAGTGGGAATCTGCACCATGAAGTAGCCAGAGTGTAAATTGGATGGGAAAACCTGCGCAGCAAAATCACACATCTTATTATTAGGAGCTGCGTAGGAGGAAAAGGCATATAATGAATATAGTGGCATTAAAAAAAAAAGAATGTACATTAAGGAAACAGTGCAAAAAATAATTGAGCAGGTAAATATATGATAAGCTACATGAATTTTCTTTCCTTTTGTTCCTAGATTTGAGGCTGGGCAAGAAAGTCTGTCATTCCTGGAACTTCTTCCTCCAGTTTTCCAACAAGTTCATTAGCTTTCTGAACCTTCTGCAGCAAATTTAACATCTTGATGCCTGCCATAAAGCCACTGAAGGAGGCAGTAGAAAAGTGGCAGAGGGTGGGGTGGGGGATGTCACAGATGGTGCCTAGGGGAGATTCAGCAGCAAGATCATCAGTGCAAGATGAGATCTCCTGTCTTCCCCCTACAGACACACATCAGCTTCCTCATTTCTCAGGCCCCAAACCACAAAAGTGACAGCCTTGCATATCAATTGTTTATCACTGTAGCCATGCTCAGCTGGCCAACCTTGAAGATGCTGTTTTCTGCTCACTTGGGTGCCCCAATTAAGGCAAAGGAATATGAAATCTGAAGAAGGAAGCCATTGATTGCTTATGCTGAATGCTACCTGCATGGCAATGAAGCTATCCTGGGTTAGTGATGAAGCCTGTTGTGTTTGTGAAAGCGAACAAGTCCACCCTGGTCTCTCCACTCCCAAATCCTGGATCCTCAAGCCATTACCTTTGCACCACATTCCTTGCCTTCTCGTTGCCATCAAACACTGCCGAAAGAGTTTTCAGTGCTCTCTCTTTCTCTTGATGTCATGCCAAAATGGAAATGAGCATGCTCTTGCACACACCAAAAACAATGTCACAGCCTTCGCTGTGCAAGATGAATATTTATGAAAGGAACTAAATGGGGAATGCTTGCCAGAGTGAACAGATGATGGAGGCATTGTTTGGTGCCAGGATTTGGGTGGCATTTCTCATCCAAGCCGAACTGGTGGCTAGGAAGGAGACAGATATGGCTTGATAGGAAAGGCCAGTCTGTTTGTTGCGTGTCAGTTTGGGTCAACCCCCTCAACCATCCTTTGCAAACCAAGGCCAGCTCTGCACCAAAATAGCTGATGAGAATGGGAGGTGATTTGGAGCATTGCTGATCAACTTCAGAAAGACACTGAAAGGCCATAGCTCAGTGGTCAAGCACCAGCTTTGCACCCAGAAGATCTTGAGATTGGTCCTTGGTGTCGTCTGCAGAGCTGCAAAAATAATTTGTTTAACTCCTGGAGGACCACTGATAGTTAAAGTAGGCCGGGAGAATGTGCTTATTGGTAAGAGTACACCTGCTGGGATTCCCCTGCTTCCTTTCAAATTTCTACAAAATGCTCTGCCAATTTTTTTTTTAATTTAACAGGAACCAATCCAGATGGTCAACAGAGTTTCCAAAGGTTTTGGTATTTTGTCTCACATGTTTGTTTTTGCTTTGTCTATGCACGGTGGCTATTTTGAGAACAGGCAACCTGGCCAAGGAGCCATTTTGAAATAGTCTTTGTGATGCTTTCTTAAAATGCCATATATTCCCCCTGGCCTTCCACAGTTGGAGAACCTGCTGTCAAAAATCTGGAACAACATCTGGATTGACTTTAAGTCCATTTTTTAACATCCTTTAAACATGGATTTCTACCCTAAGATTCTTCAAACATCATTATTTTAGGATTTGCCAGCCTGTAGGGCAACATCTGGTCAACAAAGAGCCAAACATTTGAAACTCAGTTATTATAGCTTCTTGCCCAGTTCTGATGCACATTTCTACTTCTGGATGAAGACAATGGGGAAATCAGATCTATTTATTCTAAGGAGAGTAAGATACTCCTGGATCAGAAAGGCCGATGGATGTTTGGTTCCTCCATCATGAGGGATCCCACTGTTGCTCAGAGAAGTTCATTCATCTCTGAGGATGCAAAGGTGGAAGGTTCTTGACCTGCTTTAGACCCATTAACAAAACTGGGGTTTCCAGGGTTTTTCTTGGGTTCAAGTCTTTTCTTCCTATATATTTTTTTAACACATTAGGCCTTTTTAAGGGCTTGCGTTGCAATAATTATGCATGGTCTGTCTCAGAATAAGAAACTCAGCAGCCAATTTTTAAACCACTATAATCAAGAGGAGCTCCTCGTAAGCATGCATGCATGCACCGAAAAGGACTTGAAAGGCCTCCCTCTTATTTAAAATCACACAGCGCATGGAGATTCTGAATAAAAGAAAATAAACTCTTGCCACCATCTGGGTAGAAGACAATGTATTCAGCACACAGCGTTTCTGGGAGATGGGTGTGCAGGGGGCGTACATTCCGACAATTGTGCAAAAGCATGTCCCACCAGCACTAATTAAATTATGCATGGATATGACTGCTGATTCCATTCACCTCAAAGAGTGCAGAAGAGCCATCTGATCAGAACTCAGTTAGCTGGAAAATGCAGCACTGTCATGCTAGAACGAAAGGAACCCATCTTTGACAGTTCCACATGTGTTCCTTCTGGCCCCATTTCCATATTTTATCTGCTTTTCCTTTCTTTCCTCCAAGAAAAAACCACATGCACAGAAAACCCTGCATTGGGGTGGGTTTCTCTCACTAAAGACACCCTCCCAAATGTATTTTATCACAAAGTACACATTTCCAGACGTCTCTGAGCCTAAAATACATGCAAAAATATATGCATTTGGGTATGTTTCATGAGACGGCAGCCAGATCGGAAAGTTTGGAATGTTTCAAATATGCGTATTAAGGAGAGCTAGGCAAAAAAAGTAGGGGGGAAAAGCGTTTAGTTGGGGGGGAAAGATACCTTGCAGAAAGTGAACATTCTACAAAAATACTTTGATTAGAAATGTGCATGAGAAAGAATATGGATTTTCATGCAGTTCTTCTTACTCTGCAAACAAAATTACTCTAGGGAAGAAGAGAAATAGGGCAATAACTGGTATTGACGGATGATCTTCTCACTCCTCTCCAATGTAGGCCCCCCAGATCCATCAGCAAAACTGGCTCCTAATTTGCCCTTGACTTCAGGTTTCCAGCAGCCGAGGGAGCGCTATCCTGGCATTCGGAAAATCCTGGCTTTGTTCACACAACAAGCCAAACTGGACCAGCCTATGCATTCATATAACAAAGCTTGGTTAAGGCTAACCTTGGCTTTTTACAGGTTATTTGTATTGTGTAAACCTATGGATAGAACTCTCCCCTTTGGTTGGAGATGGACTGAATGGAGATGGGAAGGAGAAGATGAGCAAGTTAAGTCCCACCTAGTGATCGACATCTGCTCTTATTAAGGGACCCCTTCTTTTATTTATTTTTATTTCTATTTATTTCTATATCAAATTTGTCACTACCCATCTTGTTAAAAAGATGGGCCCATCTCATTTAAAAGACCTTTATCATCACAGATAAAGGTAAAATCTCCTAGAAGAGGTCAGTTCCAGAAGACTACATGGATCCACCTATGTAGTTTTCCTGGAAACAATATGGAAGTGCATTTCCACTGCCTTGTTCCAGCTTCCCAATCTTTGAGGTCTCCCATCCAATGCCTAACCATGCTTGACTCTGCTTAGCTTCTAGGCTCAGACAGGGTCAGGAAGGTGCCTGCATTTGCCAAGGCAATCAGAATCTGCTCCAAACGAACAGATCCATTGCAGAGAAAAGTATTAAAGACAGAGGTTGGATGGGGAGAAGAAAAGCACAGAATCAGCCAGCAGAGTGGAATGCCTGCTTGAAAATGAATTTTATTGATTTGTTCCTCCATTTAGAGCAAGTTGAGGAAAACCTTTGGATTCCACTGTGATCTGATGAGTAGAGGGAAGCATTTTTTAGGGCCAAGACAAAAAACAAAAGAAAAAAAATGATTTATTATGATTAATCATTGCAACCTATGTGCTGAAATCAACTGGGAAGTGATTTGAGGCAGAAATTTCTTGGTTGTAGTGCCCAGTTCTGGCTGATGCCAATTCGATTATGTTTGAAACATCAACTTTCATTGCCATTGTCTTGTTACCTTTTCTTGCTTTCTTTGTAATTAACCTGTTCCAGCTCTGTTCTTTTTACTGCATGTTACACTTCTGCTGAATCTGAATATTGTTTGAGGAAAAGCAAGTTTCGTAAATTACAAGTTTAATAAAAAATATTACACGAGAACTTAGCATCCGGGCAGCATTTTGACATCTCAAATATCCCTGCATTGTTCTCCAGAATTACAACATTATGGACCTAGCTAGGTTAATACTTAACTAGGTGAGCTAAAGACCTAATCGCTGCCTTTGCATAACAGGCAAAACCCAGTTAAAATAAAATTTGGTTATTTTTTTTTCTGGCTTGTAGTGTTATATGACCAGTTCAAGATTCAGCTTATTGTACAAAACCTTAATGGGCTCATTCAGGAAAGTTTAGCATCATGCGTGAGCATAATTCATATCCAAAACAAAATTCCAAGAAACCCAGATTTGGGAGCATGGACCATCTTACGCTTCTCACAGATTTAAGGGCAATAGCTACCTTGCATCTTCCTTGGCTTGACTTTAATTCCATTCAGGGGTTTTGAAATAATTTCCCCCAAATTGGGCCTGCCGGATCTCTTGGTTCCTCTGCTATTTTCGTTGTTCTGTGAATTTCAAAATGGGTGTCCGTAATTTTCCCTGCAATCTGCAGGAGTATGAAATGGGTTACTCTATCTTACAAGTTTCTGCTATGCACCATTGCATTCGAGCATTGATTAAAAGACTGCACAAAAGTGATTCTTGGTGCAATCACGTGCTTATGTTACATCCCAGTGCCTTTTTCACATCATGATTTAATCCATGCATGTGTGTACTCGTGCATGTCGGCAAATTGTAAAGGTGGGGGAAGGGATAATAAAGATGTGCACTAAAAACTTAGGCAAATTGTGCATGACCAAAAGTGTGAACTAAGCCAGAAACCTGGCTGATTACTCAGGTATCAGTGTTACTATGGAATCAATACAGAGCTATTTTGAAGCACAGTACTTGGAAGGAAATTCGAAGGAAGAGCCTTAAGTATCCTTAATGAAGAATTTGCATAAATACCATGTTGAAATATGAGAAGGGTTTATTGATGCTTGAAGGCCTCCTGAAGAAGGTGGCCACCCGGAGCAGAACCTGATTGTTGGGACTTCTGAAGCTATAATTTGTATTGTAGTCCATCCCAGCCTAGCACCTTCCAGAAATAGGAAGAAAAGTTCTTCAGGAAGTCCTACACATGTTGAGAGTTGTAGTCCTGATACTTCTAGAAGTTGGAGAAAACCTCTGCAGTGGGACAGCAGAAGAAGCAATTCATCAGACTAGCAGAAGCCAAGTTGCACCAGAGACCAAAGCTACTTGACAAACATATGGAAATAGGGTACCTGAAGCATTCATACACTGGGACTATTTTCTGGGCACCAGAGACCTGTTTAAAGAGCACTGTAGGTGTATTCACACATCAAGAAAAGTTTCCAGGCATACGTTCCACTTGATCTGACCAAGCCGATCGTATTTATTTTGCAGGTACAAGAAGAATCCAACGCTCTGTTTGATGTACGTTTCTGAAGGTTTGTTTAGGTTTGAATGTTGTCTTTAGCCAACAGCAACCACAGTCATAATACATGGATGGTAAAAAGTTCCCCCACCATCATAATGTATGCCACAAACAAGCAATGGGAACACAGCAACTGCTGACAAAGGACTCCTTTGTCCTCCCTGACTTTTTAGAGGATTCTTCACAGCACTGCTAATAAAGAAGAGTGAAAATCTCAGCTAAAATATTTAGCCTTGGTGATGGATACACTTTTTATTTGTTTATTTATGGATGAGCCAAAATGCTGAAAGTGCTGACATGAGGAGGCAGAGCAAGGTGCCTGCTTTGGACAGGACTGTGTTCTTGAGAATAAGGATTCAAAGTATTGGATTCTAACTCCTTGGTAACATTTGTCCTTCCTTCCTTCCTTCCTTCCTTCCTTCCTTCCTTCCTTCCTTCCTTCCTTCCTTCCTTCCTTCCTTCCTTCCTTCCTTCCTTCCTTCTCCAATCTCCTTCCATTCAAAGGACCCCTTCTTGCACTTGGTAGAAACGCTGGCTTTCCCCAGGACCTAAAGGCTGAACTTCATCCCCTGGTTATGGTTATTTATTCCCTGCTAACTGCCTTGTTTACACAAAACAGCACCAATGCAAATCAATGTGAAGAAGTGCTAGAACCAGCGAGGTGTGCAGCCTCAACAAGCTCTCGGGATTGGTTTTCGTAATGTAGTGTTAACGGAGCCACACTTGGCTACACACACTTCTTTGAATGCAGGGAGCAGGGAGCAGATAAAAGCTGGCAGGGAGAGAAGCATCATTATCAGGATCCTGGCTGAGTCCTTCAGTGTCATCTTGAGCAAGGGAAGGTGATCTGGGGTGGAAAAAACAAATCAGGTCTGACTGTCAGTGACTCACACCAGCTGGATACACTTGCCTGAGGACACCAACACACAGCACTGTGCTGGAGCAAAAGATGCAAATGGCCTCTAAGAAAACTTCCAAGGGGATTCTTCTATCATCTGCCCCAAGGCATGACTCCCCAAAGAGATCTTCTGCCAGACCATGACAAGTGTGCAGAAAGGACATACGAAATGGACACTCCTCACTTATCTATTTAGCATTGGCAAACCCACCCTTGCCTACTACTGCATGTATATTAAGCCACGTGGGCAGACCTTGACATTGTATCTCGTAGGGACATATGAATTGGCTCCCATCAAATCTAAATCATCAATTCAAGGTGGATTATCGTTCCCACTCAGCCAATCCAATGGTTTGAAAGGATTCCGAAAACCGAGTCAATTTAATTTATCCACCGATTTTCATGATTGGATGATTGGGCCCCAATTCAGTTTGGGAAGTCAACTTGATTTGACAGCGATGGCTTAGAATCAGGTCCCCAAACAGTCTCTATCGCCTTCCTCCTCGCTCCTGAACAAGGTCACTTTTCTTCCACCCAAGTCCAGGGAATATGCAACACAGCCTTTGCGAGCTCTCCCTCTGAATTTCAATTGCTTTTCCATTTGCAAAACTACATTTAAACTTACCTTATTAAAACAGATCCTTGCTAGTTTATGGTAATTAAAAGCCATAAATATTTGTGCACACAATGCTCTAGACCTTGAATAACCAGTGAGTCAATAATGCTTTCCTAGTGAGGTTAGCAAATAAATCTTGATTCTTTCTAAAGTGGAACTGCTAATCCTTCCTTTCTTTCATCCATGAATTGGTGGCCCCCGTGAAGAGACTTTCTGCATTAAAAACCAAACACTTTCAAGATGGAAATCTTGTCTTTATTTATTAGATCTAAATAAAGAATTAAAATTAAACAGGTTTTTATCCTGCAGTAGACTAATCTCCCCCTTTTTTTGGACAGGCTTCCAAGAAATTATTGTGTAACAAATTCAGATTATAAGCACATATGCCCATGTCAGGTTTTTTCATTCTCTCATTTTTTCCAAACGTAAGGATCTGACACTCTGATTATATCTGCAGTGACCTGAAATCCCCTCCCTCTCACATTGATTGACTTCTTTTGATTTTATGGAACCCCACCGTCGTCTCTGACTTTTCTGGGAGGCTGTGGTTTAAAAAGTACTTTTTAAAGAAAAACATAGTAATATTTTGGGGGCTTTTAATCCTAGGTAATTATTTTTATTAACATGCTACTAGTAGCATCGTATTTCTTTGTAATGTTATTTTATGCTCTTTTTAGTATCTCAAGGCCTACCCTTTAACTCTTTTTTAATGTACTTCGCATATCTATTTTATCCTTTCCTTGGGTACGTAATTTCCTTGGCGCCTTATGCTTTTAGGTTAGTATAAAACTTTGGCCAATGACCATAATAAGCTTGAACTATTCACAGCGATAACTAGAGATTAGTTATCTAAAGAAGCCTGCCTCTGAGAAAAGGGACCCTGAAATTTGTCCCTGGGCCCTATCAAGCATTAAGTGAGCTGACGGCTTTGCCTTCAAGATATGTAAAAAAGATTTTCAAAAGTATATAACCTGAACCACGACCTCCAGAAATGCAAGGAAAAGTGTAAATGTTTCTTCCCTTGCCCCTAGAAATAATGAATTCTGGATGCTAGAAACAACTGGCAAAAAGCTTTGGGTGGTCTTGCTGTCCCAGCTGTGCAGTTCATGTCTTCCAGTACTGTCAGCCTTGATTATCTCGTGTTAATAGACAGAGAGGATTACTACAAACCTAGATCAAAGGACATTTTGTTCTCATCTTCAGTTGACTTCATTTGCTTATGGAATCTAATTGGTATGGAATTCAACATGAGAGGGCAAAGTGAGCCAAAGACAGTTTCTTTTCTCTCTCTCTCCCCATTACATATATATGCACACACTTTCCCCCCCCCCCCCCACTCCGATGGCACCATTGCAATGCAAAGCATGTCAGCAGCCATCAGCTTTGGAGTTTCTAGCTTGGAATGAGACCATTTTTTTTTTCCTTTTCAAAAAGAGCCAAGCTGTTATTTCTCGGAAGGCATTATTAATGTTGCTTCCTGAGAAATTTTCAGAACTGCTTTTTGTCGTGCCCGTAGAAAAGGAAGAGTTAGGGTTGGACGTTTTTTAAAATACATTTTTCCCTGGTAGGGTTTGTATTTTCCCAGAAGTAATCTGGCATGCTAATTCACATGGATTATGGGAGGGGCTGAAGCCAGAGATAGGCGGAGCCAGAAGCAGAGCCCAAAACAATTAATTAACTATGTGGTAGAATCACAAAAGGACGATCTAGCCAAGGAGGGAATGGGGAGTAAATTTCTTAGAAAGCAAGGCTAGGCATCTGGGAATTTTTTAATCTAGAGGGTTGGGATTTTAAAATATGAGGGAGCTACTCAGGATGACCTTCTACAAAATGAAAGAACCCAGTTAGAAAGTGGGTAATGCGACATCCCCCTTCCCTTTTAATATCCAGAGTTAGTCCATCCTCCCCGCTCCTACCCCCAAAAAAGGGAAATGATGAATGGGCAGAAGATTCTAGGACTTCTAGGACAGAGTTTTGGAATTTGCTGCAAGAGGTTTACTCTAGTGATTAGGACCTTTTTTCACTGAATTCAAAGAATTGATGGTAGACTGCTCCCCTGTGGTCAGAGGTTACAAAAAGGGGTGTCAGACAGATGTTGGTAAGAGCTGTTACGTTGCAGGCTTTTTGGGGAGGTTTCTGAGAGTTCTCTGGATGAGTTTCCACATCTGGAAGCAGAACGTTGTCCCTTTTATAACCAAGGTGCCTCTCTCTTGCCGTAATGACCACCGGTTTGACCCCAAACTGAAGAACGTTTTCCTCTAAAACTTGAGGGCTGGTTTTAAATTTCTACATCATTCCCTGCAGCACTAATCTCCAGAATTAATTTGAGTTATTTTAATTTTCATCTCTCATACTCAAAAACATACCCATGCATATGAACTCACCAGCTGTCCAAAAAAGAAAGAAAAAAAAAAAAAAAGGAAAAAAGAGAGCGGGAGGGAGGGGAGAAAAAAAAAGAGCTGTCCTTTCCACTTTAAATTAATTAAAGGTATCAAGCAATCATCACTTGGCCACACCAGGCACCAAGGGGCTGAGAAATTAGATTTTCAGGGAATGTCAGCACGTAGGTCCAAATATATGGTTACCCAATGAAGATTCATATGTTCTCTAACCCAGAGCTTGCTGTGGGGTTCGCAGCTTCATCCCCTTTGGTTTGTAATATGGTGATTGATTGATTGATCTATTTTTAAGTATCCACTTTTAATCACTGAATTCTTTTTCAGATGAGAAGCAATGCATTGGGCAGAAGTGGTCCACTGAATATGAAAGCTGTGGGGAAAGCAAGCTAATGGATGGACTCCAGCATCAACCATGTTAACTCTTGGATAATATAACATGGTTTAAAGGAAAAAGTTGGGGAGAACAGTGAAAGGGACACCACCCATGGGATAAACAAGGAGGATAAGAAAGGGGGAAAAGGTCAGGTTGATGCTTCTTGAATAGGGGACAGGGCAGTAAGAAAAGAGAACCATCTCAGAGATTTCCATGGGAAGATGTCTTCCAAAATTCTTATTCTGCTGTGCATTTCTCCTCCCCTTCTTCTCTTTCAGTTGGAGTGAATTATTTCCAGGTTCTCTGTTGGCAGCGGTGAAAACCGGGGTGTTTGCAGAATGTACATACTCTAAATGGAACTGTCCTGCTTTGCACAGAGTCTCCTGCTGGGTGAAGTATAGAGTTCCCTGTTGTTCTGATGAAGGAAGTTTTATTTTGCTGGCTTGTTTCTTCATCGAACTGGTGTGTTAACAGTCTCTACCAGAGGAGCTCTTGGATCCATTTTTATCATCGTTAGGAAACAAACTCAAGTAAGATTTTAAAAAGGAAAAGTTTGCCTCCCTCCTCTGATGCTGGGAAAAGGAGAGAGAAAGGGAGAGTGGGAAGCAGATTGAGGAATGCTCTACAAAAGCCAATTAGGTCAACATCAGAAAGGGTGGAGACCAAAATTTATTCTATTAACCTGTTGAGTGAACGCAAAGCATTTGGGGGAGAGGTATAAAGGTAAGCTTTTGAGGTATTTCCCTGCCAGCAAATCATGGTCCATAACTGCCTTGCCTACATTCTGTTCTAAACCAGTTTGTCCTTGAAATCTCTAGGATCTAGTTCAAACTGAAAAGGAGGGCTGACTCTTTTCAAAGAAGATGAAGAGGTTGTAGTTTTGCGTGTCAAAATTTAGAACTAAATTTTGACATGCCAGACTACAACCTCTTCAACCTCTTTGAGATGAGTCAGCCCTCCTGCCTGCCGTCTGATAGAGCAGAACCCCAAACCCCTTCAGTTTGAACTACATCTTAGAGATTGCAAGGACAAAGTGGGTTTTCTCAGGCTCCAGTGAGAAAACATGGACATCAGTCTCAAGTCATTTCCTTAATCCGTTCCTTAATTGCAGGGAATATTTTCACACGGAAAAAATCAGTGCCACTTTTATATGCTGGGAGCAGTGAATAAAGAAAGGAAAAAGAGCTGATAGCATTGTCCAGGCATGGGATAGGCAACACACGTACAGAACACACCATTGTAGTCAATAGAAATAATGGAAGCTGTAATCCAACATATCTGGAAGATACAACATTGTGCAGTGCTGGTGAATGGCAATTCCTTCCAACCTGAACTCAAGTGAACTTGGCTCTCCTTAATTAAATGAAGAAAATGCTTTGATTCAGCTGGAGTAAACTATAGGGTGCCCCACATGTGATTTATTCTCCTTCCTCAGGGATGAAGGAAGTGATGAGGGACAGCATTGATTAAATCACAGCATTCACTATTGCCACAACTGTGCCAGCATTTCTTCTTTGCATGATTGAATCCCCAGGAAAAAGGGATTGGAAGGTGGTTCACAGGAGCTACAATATAGCTATGCAAAATAGGGGGATTATTTAAATCACCTAAGTATATGCAACTCCACAGAATTGCACAGTATAATGCCACTTCAGAGAAATTAGTTACTCTACTTTCTTGGGGTGGGTGGGGGGAGCTATTCTTGAAGGGAAAGAAGCTATTTGTGCTATTGTGTCAGGGGCATGGTGGAAAGAAAGATTGGTTGGACTGATGTTCAATCACACAGTGGCCAGCCAGATGCATGGGGTGGGGGTGGGGGGCTCACTAGCATGGATTAGAAGATAATTGCCATTTTCCCCTATCAATTCTCCAGCTGCCTATGATTCAGGAACTAGTTTACAGTCATCAAGACTGGCAGTCTGATCCTCCATGAATCTGCCCGGCCTACTTTTTCAACCTTTTCAGTTGTTGCCCTTCCCTATGTATAATTGCTGTGAATCCCCACATATAATAGTGTTTGACATAGCTATTTATTGCATGCATTTTTGTTTCATTCTTTCACAGATCTCCCCTTGTCATTGTTGTTTCATTTCTCTTGACCTTGTAAAATGTCAAGGACTTATGTATCAATTGATAGTTTCTGCCTCCACAAACACACTCAGAGAAAGACCTTGATTTTCTTTTGTCTTTTTAAATTAGTTTCTTTTCCATGGAATAAACTATATTACCATCTGTATCTGCAGATCTCTTTTCGTTCCTTGCTTCTGCCCTCCGGTGCTATACAACCAATTTTTACTAAATCTGGGATCATCTGATTCATGTTGTTGTGAATCCAACTGTGGCAACTCTCAAACTTATTCTAGAAAAACCCAGAGTGTCCCAAAAAGAGCAAACAGTGGGCAAAGTGTATTATGCAAAACAAAACATCACCCACCAGTATGGCAAACAAGAAATGTTCAGCATTTCCCAACCCGGACAACTGTGAGATGTTTGGACTTCAATTCCTAGAATTCATAGCAATGGCCATGCTGGATGTCGAATTCTGAGAATTGAAATTCATACCTCTTAACTTGCCAGGTTGGGAAAGACAAGTCTAAATCAATCAGCATCAAATCCATCATATAGTATTCTTTCTTTCTTTATTTTTTTATCCTTCCTTTATTATTTGTATAAATAACTCGAGGCAGCAAACATACCTAATACTCCTTCCTCCTCCTATTTTCCCCACAATGACAACCCTTTGAGGTGAGTTGGGTTGAGAGAGAAGGACTGGCCCAAAGTCACCCAGCCAGCTTTTGTGCCTCAGGCAGGACTAGAACTCACCATCTCCTGGTTTCTAGCCTGGTGCCTTCACCACTAAACCAAACTGGCTCTCTGCTCATCAGATAATTGTGAGGATAAAAAGGAGAGGGTCATGACCACTATTCTGAATTGTGCATTTTTTAAAAAAATGTCTTTTTAAAAAATTCTACAGAGAATTCAATTTAATGTCTGAGTTGTCAGTTCCAGGGCCATGAAAAGATTGCACAAGTGGCACGTCCAAGGGAACACACCGCAGGTCTGACTCAGCACCGTGGACAGTTCCCAGTGGCTCTAACACAAGGAAGTTCAAACGTGGAGGGGTCAATGATCCTTGGAGCTAGAGTTAAATGCAGAACTGTCACACAGCCTCCTCCAAAAGAAACCCACTGATGCCTAGCAAATCTGAAATCCCATACTCAACTTCTACCAAAATTCAAGAAAGTAACCTTGGCTAAGGAGAAGATGCATCCACCTCTTTGAATCCACTGCTGTGAGGTCTCTGCTCTTCCACACTATGTGCTTACAGTGTGGGTATTGCAGAAATGTCACCCACTCTCCTCTTTGATGGAGAGATTATACTTAAGATGAACAAGGCAATCTATTTTGGGATATGTTCCTGCATTGCTTGTGTGATGGTTAAACAGAAAACCTACCCTCAATGCCATGGGAAAGATTTGGAAGGCAGTGTTTGGGGTGAGGGAAGGGTGAAATTACACCAACAGATGAGATTCTGCAAAAGAAGGAAAGGCATGAGAAAGCTTTTTAGAAAGATGCCTTTTTGATAAGTATTGTTCTTCCTTCCACATTCTGCTGCAATTCTTGGCACTTATCTGAGGATCTCCAGAGGGATCCAAGAAGGCAGCTTACCCCTCCTGCTCTTTTCTTCATTGCTCTGCTAACCTCCCCCAATAAATAATGCCTTTAAAAATTCTTTATAGAGTCCACCTGTCCTTGTGGAATAAATCAATTGCTCTAAATTACGTTCCACAAGGCTTGGGAATGTGATGCCACATTTCTGGCCTTTGGAGTTATTCAAGAGATGAGAAAGCAGTGCTTTCTGAAGACAACTTCCTGACCTCATCTTAATGTCACTGTGTAGACAAAATCTTTACTCTAATTCAGAATAGTCATAATGAAGGCACCCTGCGGAGTGGGAAGACATAGCCTTCTCAATAGAATCCTTTCTAGGCTGAAAGCTAAATGTCATTTTGTCTGTCATTAGTAGGCATCTTACTAATTCATCACCAGAGTCAGCTGAGTACACAGGGGCTATAGCCACACAAGCCTCTTAACCTGGTTATTGACATAAGCCCCCCTTTTTTAGTATGCACAAACCTGTGGGAACATAACCAGTGTGTCCTGGTTTGCTTAAACACAGTTTATTGAATACACCATCATTATCTGGGCTGACAGAATATATTGAGCCCAAATCAAGCCAGCCACATACTGCCTGAATGTTGGAAAAGTTAAATCCTTTATAGAAACAGAGGACAGATTTTTCTTGCAAGCTATGAAGACTGAGGCTGAAAGTTAATGATAAACTGTAGCGCTTCTGGGTTTGTTGTAAGCATGGAGGTGTGATATACATTGACTTGATCTGGAGATGCAATATTTATTTTTTTATTGTATGTGGAGGTCTGTTGAATTAATAATAAAGTACTTCTACTAAACCACATGATGGCTTAAATTAGGAGCAGTGCTTTGGCCTCTGAGGAGCGATAATTTTGCATTTAATGGCAACTCATTTTTCCAGGATGTGGAAATTCTTGCAAACTTTAGTGAAGCATTTGCCTCCCTAGTTATGTGTTTTCTGGTGCTCACAATTGACAAATTCTGTATTGCTCTATCATCTTGTCCATGGCAAGATCTAAGGACAATCTTTGATTTTACACATCAGTAACTGCCCTGTCCAATACTGTCACACTCTGGCAAAGTGTCCCTGCTGGATGCATTTGTTAAGTTTATATTTCTCAAATCTATGCATCATGTTCCCTATCTCAAAAAGCATCAAAGTCTTATTATGAACTCCTTTTCAGGGAAGCAAACATGGGAAAAGTAAGCCAGGCTGAACAAAAGACTACAGATATTTTATCATTCCTGAGATTTGCCAGCTCTAATTACTTGGATCTCCCTTCTTTAAGTTAGGACATAATTGCCCTTAATGAGGTCAGCCGATATCCAAATCTTGTTGGCAACCAAATGTTGAAAAACAGAGTGTTTTGACTCAGTTGAAACACTACTTCCTTGCTGGAAAGTCTGCAGAACATTTGGTTTGGCTGTATGTAGTTGTTTGCCACAAATAAACCTTCAGGAAGTGATGAGAGTTAGACAAGATCATCAGTTATTGTAATATATTTTCTTTGCAGACCACCTTAACACCCCAACTTAATTCTCATGGAAATGCAAGATGTTAAAAGTATTCACTTCTTTTCTCCAGGGTTCAAATCCTTCTTTCAGCGCACTTGGTATTACAGAAAATAGCTTTGGCAGTTCTAAATGATTAGAACCAGTCTGAAAAGGAATGAGACAACAGCTGTGTTGCGGTTTTAAAGTATACATTTTCTTGGCAGCGGGAAAAAAAATCGGAACCAATTTTACTATGAAAAGAAATGGCAAATATTGAGATGAGTGTGCGAATCATCCTAGAATGGCTCCTGCACTCTGTGTATAAATGTGTGCTCCCCCAGGCCCTATCCACAAGAGAGATGAACTAACATCAGAGTAACAGCTTACTCCTCATCTTGTGTACCTCTTCTATTGCTTCTCCTGGGGAGACAACAGATCTCACCCAAAGGCCTTGTTAGACACATCTTAGGGAACATTGATGTATCATCAATTAAGGCTTTTTCAGCTGCCTTTTCTCTGCCAATTTCAAAAACCAACCCTTGTGCAACTTTCTCTTATCTCTCGCCTCGCCAGTGTTAAGATAAAAACAAAAGGTGTCTTCTGCAGGGCTATGAACCTGGAGTAAGTGTACACATCTTCACCTTCACAGATTTCTCTCCCAGTAGGAAGGAAAGCAAGCTGGTGGTTTGACAAAGGTAGGCTGAGTTTCCAAGAAGATGGGGTCAGCTACCGGCAATCAGAGCCTTCCCATTATGAAGTCTCCAGATGCCTGTGTTGCTCCTTTAGCTAAACAATCCAGCTCTAGAATTTGTAGTGGCACCGTATTTGTTCCCAATTTTCTGGCAAGGATGCACCGTTTTGCAGTTTGAAAACAAAGAGAACATAAGTTTAACACTGGGGGCTAGCGCTTCAAGTCGAGTGCTCTGAATTAAGGAAACTGAGTTCCATGAAGCTAGCAGCACAAATGCAATTATTTTATTGTTGCTATGTTCCAAGGGCTGGGTTAAGCAACTTGGGGGTGTAATAAGTGTGGGAAGCACACCCTTTAGACTCCTCGCAAGTAAGGGAAGTGCAAAAACCCTTGAGGCCCTCATGGAAAGAACACTGAGATGTTCTCCATGTTAGAGGACATCAAAGGCAACATCTTCTTCCATCAAATTAAATGAGGATAATTGGGGGAGGACAGGAGGAGGGAATTTTGGTTGAGCAAAATTCAAGAGCCTGAGAATGAGCTGCCGTGGAATTTACCATAATGATTAGCAAAGAAAAATGATAGGTTTGGGGATGGGCAGTTGCTAGGCCGGCCCTCAGGCTACTCAGAGTCAGATTTCCAGCGGGTTGAGCAACACAGCAGAGTGACCCGAGTGACATGGAGAAGGTGACAGCTCAGCAGGAGATCTTCTCGTTCACGGCAGTCCTTCTCTGCTCTCTGCCCACCCCAATTAATATCCTTACTCTGACAGGCCGAGAGAACTTCTGCTTGGCTTTATTTTTATAGCCACTTAATGAAAGAGTATGAAGGAAAGGCATTAGCAGAAGTCCCTGGAGGCCAAGTGGGAAGCAGCAGCAGAACCGTCCTTCCAGGATGGTCCTGGCAGAAGATCAGAGCCTGCTACAGTGGTGAGAAGAACTGATGAGGAGACTTTAATTACTGGTAATTTAATAACACACACCATATGCAAACACCGAGGCACATGCCTATATTAGGGGTGTGCTCCACCTGGGTTGAAACCCAAATCCAGAGTAGAATCAGGAGACTGAAATAATTTTTTTAAACATTTCACGTGGACCGTGACCTTGGACCTTTCAAAACTGTTCCTCAAAAGACTTGTGTAGCTCAGCTCAGGATGGGCAGGAAAGTATCAAGGATCCAAAAGTGTGAAAAAGATTAAAAAGGAGGAAAGAAAGAAAATCTAACTGCGGGTGAGATTTCTAGCATTTTAAAAGTATGCGCTGCTTTCAGGACCCAGTTCTTGCTGATGGTGTTTTTATGGGATGGTTCTTCTTACCAGCACACTCTAGTTTTTTCTCTTCTTTTCTTTCTTTCTGTGTGTGTATGTTTGTGTGTGTGCATTTATTAACATAGGCTTTTATTTTGATTTCTCTATCTTGCACTATTTCATAACCTCTAGTGTTCTGGGAGGGTTTTAAACCCCCAAAGATAGCCTAAAATTATTGCAAATAAACAAATCCATAAACATTGCAAGCATATATGCACAATGGTATCAAATTCTGGAACGATCTAATTCCCATACCTGTAAATCTCCCACTACATTTTATGACTCACAAATTTAATAATTAGGAGAACAATTAGATGAAATTACTTTTTCAAGTGGGTATTTTTTAAAAAAAAAACCTGCTGATTGCTAATACCACAGCTGGGAACGTGTGCTCCTCTTGGTTATGAAGGTGAAAATAAATGTACGTTTTCAGGGTCATAAAAGACAACTTACCTAGCTAAGCTCCCCAAAGTGAAACTTTGTATCTGGAGGGGGAAAAAAAAGAATTGGAAAAAGCTGAGTAATATAATGCAAGATTTCCCTTGAACATGCTACAGATCAGAATGAAATTTGGGGGCATGTGAAGGAGTTAATTCTTTCTTAATGTATCGGAGTAACGTTATCCGATCAGTTTTCCCAACTGTTCTCAGGGAAGGCAAGAAGCAGGCAAAGGTTACTTCATCACATTTAAGCTGCTAACAAGCAACTCAGTCTGGAAAACTTACAATAATTTTATGTTTTTCCAGAGTTGCTATTTATGACCTCCCCATTTTTTCCCCTTGTTAGCTGAGGATTTCATTTAAGGTAAAGAACAGCTATTGCAGATGACTTAGATGTAGTCATTCGAGTGCACCACGGAACCTTCTGTTGTTTCTCAGGTGGGAAGGGCGGTTACCATGCGTTCTGCTAATTGGGCGTCAAGACAAGAGCAAGAGAGATTCATCTTCTAGTTCAGCTTCTTGGACTCCCTGGGAAATGGATCTCTCCTGACCTATCAGGTCTTAGAATAGGCACACTAGTTCCCATGATGTCAATTATCCTTGGCCAAAGATCTCAAGAGACTAATTTCCCCCTTTCTCCCTTCCCTGATTCATACTTATCCAAACTAGCTCCCAGTGAGGGCTGCAACACAAGGGGGCAATTAGCAACATGGATGGCAACTCAAGTAAATAAAGTCCAACTCTGAACCATAAACCCGGAGAGGACAGCAGAGTACCTTTGAAAAGTACCTTTGGAAAAAGGATGGAGATGGGACTTCACCAACTAAAGAAAGTAATTCATTTTTCCTGGTGAAATTGTCCAGAAGACATGGTCCCATGTAGCTTCTGACCTCTGGGGGCTATACATGCCACATCTTAAGCCCATTGAGGTGTTCATGGCTGTAAAGACAGGAGAGAACTTTACTTGCTCAAGATGGAAATGTATGGATCAAAACAGTGCATCCATAGATTCAAACTGTTGAGTGCTTTGGGGTTTCTGAGCTCAAACCTTGCATACAAAACAGTATTATTGGAATAGATGGTGTACCAAATCCAAAAGTACTTAATTTTTTTTTTTGAAATGCCATGCTTACTATAGCTACTCACTAAGCATGCTACTGCTTTTTGGTCCAGAAGAAAAGATTGCATTAAAAATATAAGCAAGAAATATAAAGTAGCCGGATAACGCGTAAGTGGCACCGTCTCGCCAAAGACGAAGGAGAGTTGTTCCCTGGTCCTTGGCTTTCTTACATTAAAGTTAATCTCATTGTAATTAAGAAGAAGATGATCTACTTCAACAGTGTAAAAATGCTGCTAGGAAGCAGGCATGAGACACATATGAATTCAGACAGGTCTGGAATTTGGGTTAAAGCACCTTTATACATTTTAGATGTTTTTTTTCTGGTGACAAGTACCAACGATACATCGTTTTATAAAAATTCTCTTTAAGATTATAACACAATGTAAATTTCAGTCCTTTCATCCACATATTCTCCCCTTGTTCCCTTGGTCTGTTATACCCCAAGTTTTCAGCCTGTTTTATCAAATGGTTGTACTCCCCCCTCTTTTTTTAAAGACATTTCACTGAACCCCTTCTTAATATTCTCCAGTACTGTTGACATGTTTGTTTGCATCTATGCTTGATGAAGCTATTTTCCTTCTACAGAATTAATGAATGAAATAATAAAATATTTAAAAGCTAGTTACGGGCAGGAGCTATTCTGTCTCGAACTGAGCCTCTGTTCTAATCAGCGCTTCTACTTTTTATGTTATTTTCCCCCCAGAATGTATTTTGGGAATTTTTACCAGATTGCTCTACTTCACAAGGTAGAGCTCATGCATGGTTAGCAAGGCTACGTTTGTTTCCCCAGATAATCTTCCAGCGAAGGAAGCTTTTGTTGTGTCTTCCTTCCCTCTGATGTGATTTCCATAGCTTCATATCTCCCACCAGGAAGCCTGCCCTTGCTTAGCATTAGACAATACGAGGATTTAAAAAAAAAAAAGGGGGGGGGGTTATTTCTACCAACACATATTCTGGATTAATCAAATCTGATCTCTCGTGAATCATTTAAAACTTGTCTTCCCCCTGGAAGTGTTGAAGCATCTCCCCAAATAGTAATAAAAATATATATTTCAGAGCCTTTGAATGCCATGTGGAAATTTCCATCCATTCATAATTTAGGAAGTGGCAGCTGGTAGGTGGAACAGAGGTGTATGGTTGGCACTGGCAATCAAATCTCTTGGCATCTGCTTCTATTTAGGCCTGGATGGTGAAGGAAATGATCTGAAGATTTGCAGACTTTTTTTCAGGACAAGAACGGAAGGTTGTCCAAAAATAGCAGGCAGGATCAGTGGGAACCTAAGTGGCATCAAATAGCAAAGAGCATAGTGGTTGTCTGCTCCAGATGAACTAGATGGAGATATCACACCCAATGACCTAAAATTTCCTGTTGAATGGGGGTCTGCCCCATATCTTCCTGAGAATCATAAAAGCAGAATGAGCCTGTTGACTATATTAAGGCAACGGTTGGTAAGGCAGGGTGAGTGGATCTAGACAAGTGTGAAAAAGTTACCAGACCTGGGCTGTACAAATCTGGAGGACCATGACACGACAGCAAAGATAGACAGTTTGAATAGATGTTTGCACCCCAGATTTAGTGGCCCTAAAACAAAGCTTAGTCAACATCGTTTTTTTTTTTAAAAAAAACTGCTTTAGGGAGAGGGTCTAGAAGTAGGTCTAGAAGATCTGGGATATAAGCATTTTGAGGGCCACTAGATGTCAGCAAAGCATTAGAGTTTTCTGGATCCCTTTGCTGCCATTTAGAGGTCATCTGGATTTTTTCAATCCAGATTTGGTAACTCAGGCTGGGAGAGGATGTAAAGATGTAGGGTGTTTTGCTTCAATGTCTGGGCAGTCAATAAAGGGGCCTCTTCCTAAGAATCTCCAATGAAAGAGAGTCCAACATGTCTGTAATAAGGTGTGGGCATCACTATAAGGCATAGTGGGAATACAGATACTGTGATTTGTTAACCATAAGCTTTTGGCTTGGTGCATGCTTTGAACTTCCAACTGGAGTTTGTTCAGTAAATCTGAGTGAGACAAACTGTGGTGGGCCCAGTTTATACCTCCTTTATTTTCTTTTTTCCAAGCTAAATATCCCCACTTCTTTCGCCATTTCTCAGAGGACCCTTCTCCATCTGGATTGTCTTCTTCTAAACACTGCCAGCTTTCTCAGGTGCCTCTGGCCACCAGCATTTCCATGGATATTTCATTAGCTGTTTTGGAGCTGAGACTAATTTCCTAATGATCCCTTAACATTTAATAAACACAGCCCAGGAGTTTTATAACCTGTTAACTGGGTGAATAGGGGTAATTAACTACAAAAATGATAAATAATTAAGGACTAATTACAGGATATTGGTAATTTCATTTTCCAGCAGAGCACGCTCAGTTTGTTTGCTCTAGTGATCAAGTCACGAGCAGGCACCTCCATGGTAACATTTGCATCACTGCTAGCTGGGTTGAGAATCTGGTTCTTTGGCTGTTTATGGGGGAGAAATCAAATGGGAATGCTTTCTTCTATCATCTGTTGTTCACGTCCTTTTCAAAGAAAGATACTACTTTGGCTATTGTTGAGTGGGGGAAACAATGTTAATTTCTTTATATAGTCAGAGGGTATGTGGATATCCAATGTGACGTTGGATGGAAAGACTCTCAGATGAGATAGGTTGTGGGATCTACCAGTGCTAAGTGGCGGTTGAAAAACTGGAAAGAAATTTGATGGAAATAAAAGAGGTTGGAAGAGCTAAATTATGGGAAGGAAAGTTGGAAGGATCCACTTTTTTTTACACCTGATAGTAAGATCATGTTTCTTTTTAAAAGTAATATATCAAAGTGGCCTGGACTGCTTCCCTCCCTTGCTCCCCCCAACCTTTCACATATCTCAAGGGGGCCTTTCTGGGATTATATAGCTCAAACCTGCACCCTTCAGCATGCTACTGCAACCTGGAAAAAAAAATACACATATCTTCCTTGAAATGTCAGCTTAGTGCAAGGGGAAACATGGTGGAGCAGCCCAAATTTAAGTTTTTCAATGCATTTGATAGGAGCTTGACAGGTCAAGCAAGAAATAATATCTGCCCCCTTTCCCTGCTGCTTTCTGAAGATCAAGTTCTTCTAAAAAGAGGGTGAAGGTTCTGAGTCAGTGGGAAATCTAAATCAGCAGCCCCGTCGTTGTATTCTCAGAGTTAGATTTTTGGACAGCTGAAGTTCAGGAGATGTGATTTTTCCAAGTTGCAAATAAAAGAGAAAAAATCCTCCTCTATTATATTTCTCCCATTTCTTTAAGAAGGAGAAATAAATGGGAGAAATGCAATGGAGGGGTTTTTGGGAGGAGGAAAGGGGAAGTCACCTCCTCCTACTAATAGTCTACTGTCTCCAAGCTGTCTGGCTGGTTCATATTATAGGGAACTCATGCACCCCCACAACCTCTTGGCCCTTGTTGCTACGATTTACTTTTTCCACCACAAGTTTTCCCCCACTCCTACTTTCCTTGCTCCGGGACCTGTCCCCACCTTACCCCGCACAGTTGTTTTGGTCTTCAGACCTCCATCTCGGGTTTCCAGTCATGACAGAATAGCTGAATTGTTGGAGACCACTCTGTGCCCACCCACCCGTTTAGCCAGAGGACAATAAAGCTCATTGAGAAATGCTTCCCTGGTCATTGCTGGAAAATGCTTATAAAAGGCGTTCAGCCTGCATTCTGCAACAGATGCTTCTGTGCCTTAATTGTGCATGTAACATCCAATTTCTGTATGGTTGAACTTCTGTGTACCTTCCTATAATACACGTGTTCCTCCTTGTTCTAGCTACTGTACATCTTGTGGGTTTACATCAATCTGTTCCGAGAACATGTCTCTTTCAATCTTCTTCTCCTTAGGTTGAATACATGTAATTTCCTCCATTTTCTCTCTTGTGGCTTCCCTTTCCAACACTTGATCAGCTTCCAACCATTCTCTGAATGCTTCCTAGGATTGTCAACATCCCTCCTGAACAAGTTTACCAGCTGGTCAAAAAATTTACTGAAATGCCTGGAATTCTGTCTGTGGCTGCCTGCCAGAATATAAACATATTTTTACAATGTGTGCAGTGATGTACTGCCATTCTCATCCCCTTATTTCACCCAAGGTCCATTTTCAAGGAGAAATGATAGATGCAGGGAGCAGGGTGGACTTAGAAGAAGACCGCTCTTAGGGGACCTAGGAACGGCAGCATACACATGTTTAATGACATGTTATCCCTGGAATCATTCCAAAACAAACTAGATTCATTCAGAAACAAAATATTAACTTCCTATATGAATGAAGGGGGGGGGGAGGAAATCTCTCACACTTTGTTCACGTTTGGAGGTCTAGTCTATCCACCGTAGGGGAGAATAAGCGGTTTATTTTCTCTTCATCTATTTTCGCGATTTCCTCCAGGGAATTGCTACTCTTGCCTGCCCCCTAGCGGCGGATGCAACATCATGTTGAGATTGTTAATAAATATGCCATTTTTTGGATGGCCCCCAAACTTAACACACACCCCAGTCCTAATTGCATCATGTTCCATTGTGCGGCAAACGATTCAGCAAATAAATAATGAATGCAACTCTTCCTTGATTGGTCAGCGCACAATGTTTCGGGCCTCCACGTACCCCATCAAAGTCATTACGGGTTGCTCTTTGCTGCAGCAGAACAAAAGAGCAGGCGGGAGAGGTGGCCCATTAAAGTGAGACAGTGAGGTCTCCGTGAAATCATTAGCTGTGTATTGTGTCTGCCTGGCAGCTGCTTTGAATCTGTTTTAGCTCTAAAAATATCCTCTTGTTGGAATGATTATTTTCAACGCTCTGCATAAGACACAGCACCGCAACCTGGAGGCAGAGTTCTTTGTCTTCAGGTGATTGCAAGGAAGAGAGCACCGTTTTGCTGAGGCTGGACAGCCCACCTCTCTACGAGGTGGCCTTTGGCAATAGGCAAACTAACTTGGTGGCATACATTATGGGACAGCAATGATGCGTTGCTCCATTGGGGAGCTGCCTTGCTTCCTGAGAGGTCAATGGACAAGCATCTAATTTGAGAGGCTGTCCAGTTCAGGGATGAAGGACTCCATGAAAGGAGGAAAGTGGCCTTCGGTTTCCCATCCAGAACTAAACCTGAGCAATAGAGGGAAAAGGGGGCCAACAGTTCACCTAGTTGTTCTCTTCCACTTGATGACAAAGTGCAAACACTGTTCCTGGTTAAAAATCTAGTCATGAGTTGGGTTATGGAGTGGTCACTGACCGCAATAAAGATTCTCCTTCTCAGCATTGGCCTCCCTGTATATAAAATAGCCTACAACTCTTTCACACAGTCTTGTGGTGCTCCTTTCAGAAGCAATGCATTTGCTATTATTCTCTTTTCGCCATGCGTAAGAGATTGTATTGTGAGGAGGGGTAAACTAATGATAGCCTTGGAAAGTTGACTCTTTGGAGTCCTTGGGGTTCTCTGAGCTTGGTTCTTTTCTTGCAAACATTTCATTACCCGGCTAGGTCACATCTTCAGTCCCCATCCCATTCTAGCACTGAAGATGTGACCTAGCCGGGTAATGAAACGTTTGCAAGAAAAGAACCAGGCTCGGAGAACCCCAAGGACTCCACAGTTCAACCCTGAGCTACACATATTCGCCTCTATCAGTTGACTCTTTGCTTTGCAAATGGGTTTTCTTGGTGTATGCACCCAGTGGGGTGGGGGATACGTGTGGCAGGTGGCCAATTCTATACATTTCACATATCTTGGGAAGGGAAACCCAGCATCAAGAGCTGAGGGTTGATTTCTTGATTAAGGTTGAAGTCCCTAGCTTAAACTCAAGTAAACTTTGGAGTTATAGTAGTAGAAATCTTGTTCAAACCTGCTCAAGGCAAATGATTCTGGCATATCCACCATCACAGAAATCAAACAGACAAGGAAGAACAACTTGTATGAATGGAAGACATAAACATGTTAGCCTCATTCATACAACATGCTTAACCCTGTCAGCTGTTAAGCCAGTTGAATCCATTTTCTGAACTAGATCCACCATTTCCTTGTTGAAATTCCAGGCAGTTTCCTTATTTTCAGTCAAAATGCCTGATTATGGGTCACTTTTGGTTAAAAAAACACAAGAAAGCACTCTCTTTCTTATCCTGCAAGGCAATCTGAAAATAACATGAGTTTAAAACCAGAAACCAATATGTTTCTTGAAGGAAGGATATGCTAAAAAAGATGACAGAAAAAGAAGCAAACGTAACATGTTATCTGAATTAATTATGCTCCTTGTTTGTTCTGAAATCTATCAATTTCAGATCCAACACTGCACCAAAGTATCTATTTATAAAATGGCATCTAAATCAAAGAGGGGATGTTTGTCTAAGAAGATGGAAAATACATTGCTTATGGTAAAACTCATCTTAGGGCAGGGAGGGGAAATGAAAAACTCATTTACAGGCAACTGAAATGTATTCTTAGCTGTCTGGAACAGAAGATTTGGACAAAATGCATCTAGTTGAATGTTCCTGTATTGATTTTGTAAAGGGATACATTTTAGCGGGTCCCTTTTGAAAAGAAAGTGCACCTTTTTGAGCCCCTGGACACGGACACATATATCAGATACAAATAGTAGAAGATTATGTGCCCACATGTATATGCACTAGCTTGAAACTGAATCTATCTTCCAGGAATACTTTTGAATAGCCACTCTTGTTACATTTATTTGGGGCTAAGTCTCCTTGAACTGAATTGGACTGAAACTGGAATAAACAAATATTGAAGATCATTAAAACTTAACCCCAGTCTAGAAGAAGCCCCCAGCCCTTGAAAGCCCACATGAAAGTGATTCTTGTCTGCATTTGCTCATTCCCTACAGTGAGCTATCGAAATACCCAGGGCACTTTACAGCTTTCAGAGAAGCTATATAACCATCCAAGAAGCGTTACAGGGAAGGGGAGAAAGGAACGGAAGTAGGAAGATAAGCAGATTCAAGTTGCTACTCTTCTGAATGACTTCGTCATGAGGTTACAGAAAACTGGGGGAAGTTTTAAAGAGTGGAAATGGCTTTTGAAGCCTGTTGTAAAGAGTTTATTCTATGTAGTGTAGCGATAAGGATGTGGGACTAGGACTGAGCACACCCAGGTTCATGTCCTCACCCAACCATGGAAGGTCCTGAGATACCTTCAGGCCACTCTCGCTCTCTCTTTTTCTTTCAACCCAACCCAACCCATTTCACAGGGCTGTAAAAATTCATTGCAAAGTAAGAATACCATATATGTACTTTGAGCTTCTGCTGTAGGTAACAATCGCCCTATTTGTTTTCTTAAGTAATGTTCATTCTACATACATCCACTATGCATCTTTAACTAATAATTGCTTCTTCTAGGACACTTGCTGTTACGAACAGTTTTACATGAAATTTAAATGCAGATTCACAAGTTCGTTCCACAAGTTCATTTCCATAATCTATCTATCCGTATGGATTTTTTGCATGAAAATGAAAATGAAAAAAACAGAACTTGTAATTTGTGGTTTTGATGATTGGGCAGGACAGATTATGGAAAGAACAGAATCATGATATAACTTTAGAGGGAGAGGTTAAAATACAATTGTAGGTGCTGTGAAGAATATCAGAAGCCACTTCTTTGTATCTCCCTCTTCCTTCCATTTTCTTATACTTTTGTTCTTATTGCACTTTTAGCTTCTTCTTTTATTTCCCTCTTTCCTTTTCTCTGTTCTATTTTAGTTTGTATTCGTTCTTGTTATCGCTGTTAACATTTTCAGTAAAAATTATTTATATATATATATATATACACACACACACACTGTATATTTAAATGCAGATACACGCTCCAAATAAATAAGCCCGTGTCTCTCTCTGTGTGCATCTATAGCCTCGTTCCTAACTGTCACCGCATGGTGAGCAAGCTCGGTTGCTTCCAAGCATCTTACCTGCCTTGAATTGCACACAGCCAATCAAAACAAAACTGGGCCCAGCTAAGATGAGTAAGATTTTGTTTGCATTGTGTTGAATGCCTGAAAAAAGCAAACCAACTACAGACTGAGTCAAGAGGCTCAGCAAGCACATTTGCACCGCGATTCACAGGGTCCCATTGGCATCCAGAGACCTTGCGTGGGCCATGGAGCATATAGAGCACGAGTACTTTGCTAGTACTTTACTAATAGTGTGAAATATTGGCTATGCCAGATGGCCTGGGGGCCTGATGGGGGCTTGCATCGTTGGAATTGGCTCGTGGGGTAATTGATTCTGCCCCCCGTCATCTTGAATTTTATAGTCTTTTTATATAGTATGAATTTTTTAGCTAATTTAATATCGATATTTATATTTTTTACTGTTTTGGGTGTTTGATTTTAATTGTGAGCTGCCCAGAGTCACCTTCTGGGGGGGATGGGCAGCGTATAAATTTAATAAATAAGCAAATTAATAGTCCAGATCTTCTAATATTGGTACTTATAAGGAGATTCCTTTTCTTCTGCTCTTGACGGAATCAAACTTCACTGCTTTCTGAATGCACATAAATGTCAACAAGTCTCTTCTTAATTAGTCAAATGAGTCCTTTGGCTCTTCTTGGATGACAAGGAAATTTGTGTGCCCTTTTTTCTGATCCTGACAAGTTGTGATGAGAACGACGTTTCCCCTTCTCTTTTTGCAACAACATACTAGATGTACAAAGTCATTACAAACAGTTGCCCAGCTATGAAATTAGATATTGATTAATATTGTACCTACCCAGCCATACTGTTGATGACACTTTTTTTATTTCACCAGGATGCACAAGTTTTGAAGACCAAAAATTGTGTGTCTACACAGGCCAGATTGTAGAATGATCAACTGGGATCTGAATTCTATTGGTTGTGGGGCAACCAATATTGCTGAATTGGCAGGTGGTGGCTGTACTGAGCAATTCTTCTGGACAGCGACAGCAGGTTCCTGAGCTGACAGTGTCACAACTTGGTGATACCTGCCTTAACTTCTGCATCATACTCTACATGAGACTTCCCTTGCAGAGTATCCAGAAGCTTCAGTTACTGCACACTGAAAGATTTGCACTGATTGCCTGTTGCTTTTCTCACGATGGACCTACTAAGATCTGCAAGAAAGGCTGTTCTGAAGATGCCCGTTTTTCAGAAGCCCGTCTTTCTGGTATGGAAGAGGCCTTTTTCTGCAGAGCTACGGGATGCTCTGCCTTTGGAAACGTGCTCAGTCCTCTCTTTCTCAGTGACTGGAAAAGGTGCATCTCTTTTGCCAGGCTTTGAGTTGCTAATGAAACAAATTTTAATTAGTTGCTAATAATTAATAATTGCTAAAATTAATTGTAATGACTGTTTTTAACTTGCTGGTTCTGTTTGGTTCTATTTTTGTCATCTGCTCTGAGATTTTGCTTCAGTAGACAAATAGACCATAAAGCAAAGCCATAAACGTTAGCTGAACATTATGAGAAAATTCCTAGACACAAGAGATCTATTCCTGTTAGATCACACAGACTCATCACGAAGTTCCTTTTTGGAGTAAGCAACAATATGCAATGCTGAAAAGGATTAAGATGAAGAATTAAGAAATAGGAAGTCAAAGAAATGGAAGAGACAACAATTCTGGATTCTGATTTTCGATTTTGACTTTTAGTGACCACACAGATTTTCTCCATGACAATCTATCCCTAACCGGTTCAAGTCTCCCAACCGTGCACTCACAGCTGCTGTAAGGATGGACTCACATCCTTGTTCTTCTCTTTCCTTCCCCCTTTCCCAGCATTAGAGCCTTCTCTGGAGAGCCGGTTCTTTACATAATGTGCCTGAAGTAGGATAATTTGAGCCTGGTCATTTGTGTCTCAAGTGAAAGCTCTGCGTTGATTTGTGTGTTTTCTTGGCTGTCCATATTGTTCTCAAGAATCTTCTCCAACACTGAAGTTCAAAGGCATCAATACACTTCCTATCCTGCTTCTCTGAAGTCCAACTTTGCTTCCGTAGAATGTCACAGAGAATACCATGGATTGTAGATACATGATTATTACAGTATTTGCATTTCTATCCTGGATTTTCTCATAGCTTCCATGAGAAACTCTGCTAATTTCAGCCCCAGAACCATTGCGTACAGTTGGCTGTACCAACTGGAGTCATCCAATTCATGGTCAAGTGGAGACTTGAATCTGATCTCTCCTGATATCTTAATCACTGTGCTACACAGGCTAGATGGGATATTGTTGAATGTAAAATATACATGGCTGCGATAGCGCATTCAGCAAATAATGTCTTATGCTTGATTTGAGCAGAAAATTATTTGCTGGCTAAAAATTCATCTTACGATCTGGAAGGTTTGTCTCATTAAGAGAAGCTTGTTTTTATGGTGAAAAATGTGGTTGACTAGGAGGAGGGAATAACGCACCGATAGCTATCAGGATGTAATCTTGGCCAAAGGGTTTGAAGGCGGAACAAAAACACTTCAAAAAAATATATTGATGGAAAAAAGGTATTTAAAAGGAAAAAGAAAAACCCCACAGATCCAAGATTAGACTGCGGATTCTCTCAGCTGTGCTGCTCTGGAGATCAGTTCAAGCAATGCTAAATCCTAGCGTCTAGAATCAACCCACTCAAATTATGGGTAAATCTCTCTCTTTCTCTGAAATCGTGGATGGGGACGGGAATACAATCGTTATATTTATTGCTTTTTTTTTACCCTGAGGAATTGGGAAACAAATGCCAGTATTTGCTGACCAGTAATATGGACCAGTTTTCTATGGTTTGAGCTGGTTGGAGGTGATGCAAAAAGGTGTGAGAAGGTAGGAATGTTCGGTTCTAAAGTTTTTCCAAAGTCCCCAGGAGAACAGCCATTAAATCTCCCTGGGGACAATTTCCCCCCCAATCCAAGTTTGGAGCCCTGTCTCCCCCTCCAGGTTTGAATGGGCAAGGGGAAACCTAACCAACCTGCAGGTGCCGGGATACTGACTTAAGACTCTAGCCCTCAAATTACTCCCATACTAGTAAATTTCCCAGGCAACTTAATGGATTTCTGAAGAATTGTCAGTCTACTAATTTATCCCAATTAACTCAAAGTAAAATTTAAATTAAGCTAAATGGGAATTTTAAAAAAAAACGAAAAACCTTTTGCCTCAAGGCCTTGTAACTTTGTCATTTCTCATCTTCTGCCTAAAAATAAAATTAGCCAACCCTATAAATTCTGGTTCTGCTCAGATTCCAAGCTGGTGGACAGCTACGCATTTCCAAGACACTCTCTTCAGGAGATCTTACCAGTTCTGCATGGCCTGAGAATTTGGGTGTTTGGATGACAAAGTCCAGAGAGATGTTTTCCTCTTGAAAATTGCTTCTTTGTATTGAAAAGGCAGGGATGTGATGGTGAGAAGGAATAGATATCCTATATACGCCTGTTTGTTGATGGAGGTGGGAAATCCTGGGGTTTCTAGCTGGTGGGTCAATGAGAATATTCAATCCAGATATTCAGTTAGAAAGCAATTTGATTGATTCACCTGATCCAATTCACTTTCCAGAGCAAAGCATTAATTTGGATCATAAAATCAACTTGGAGGCTCTGAAATCAATCTGATTTTTTACCCTTCTGTACCTGCAAAGCTCTTTCTAAACTGATTCTGCTAAATTTGATTTAAATGTCCAAAACCGATTAGACTGCGTGGTATTGATTTCAGTTGTTGAACTAAAACAGATTGACTGCCTGAATGCAACTGAGTGTTTGAACTGGACTTCATATGCAAGCATGATACAATTACTAAGCTTGGCCTCCTGTCTTCCTTTCAGCTTATTTCTGAATCAGGCCAAGTTTGTGGTCTGCTTCAAAGCATCTAATCTACCTGGAAGTTGGCAGATGGAAGCAAGAGGGAATGATCAGAGGAAATAATTACCCCAAAGTGCCAACTTCAATCAGCTGAAGCGCCACCAAGAAAAATTTGGAATTCTCGAGCAACCTGAAAACAGGCTAGAAAAACAGAAGCCTTTTTCACAGGGTGAGAAAACATCTGATCAATCACAAGGCAGATTTTGGCACAGGGACACTGGGAACCGATGGAACTCCCAGCAACTTGATGGCTCTGTTATCTATGGCTTGGGCTAAAGAAAGCTGCAGCTCAGAGTTTATCAATTCCACAACTGGAGCCTCAGCGTTCAGAGGAAGTTTTCTTCTGAACTTTAATTGCCAACAAAGAGGGAGACCTCAGCTCTTTTTAGTGCATTATATATTTACTACATTTGTCATCTGACTTTTGTCAAGGAGGAAATCAGGCTTCAGTTGCAAAAACGTTATTATGAAAGAAAAACGCTGTTCTTTTTCTTTAAGCTGCTTTTCTCTATTTTTGTACAGGTTTTTTCTCCCATTGACTGAAAGTAAATTTAATATGTCACAATTCCACCTACACAGCAACTCTGCCAGAAGCAAAGATCTATTTGGTTTTTAGCATGGAGCACGTTTGGGTGCACGCACAGACACTTTCAGAAATACCTGTAGAGAGATTGACCCCTGGTGCAAAAAAGAAAAGCAAACCAGATCTAGAAGCTAACATTTCAACAGAACTGCATGCAAGTTGCAATCTTAATAGCTGCATTTGCACAGCATTCATTTTAACTTTGCTTACACAGGATGTGTGTTGGGCTCAGCGTGTTTGCACGGCCTTAATCCATTCAGATAATTTACAGTTTTGGATCTTGTACAAACCTCAAATATTGGTTGATTTAGAAACCAGGTTTAGAAACATGGCAATGGGAACACAGCCAAGTTGCATGCCATAGTATGGTTTTTAATCTGCATTAGCTGTGGTATGAACCATAAAAGAGGGAGAAATGACATTCTCTGGTTCATCAGAGAATGCTGCAAACACTTTCAAATGAAAGATCATTTCCAGCAAGGTTCCCATTCTGGATTTCCTACTAATGTAACGAGAGACTTAAATACGATTGAGTTAATCTTGGAGGAAAATAGAAAATACTGCAACAATAAAAGGCTGTAAGATGGATACAAATGAGAGCTACAGCTCCCTTCTGCATTTTAAATTCCAAGGATAACTCTACGAAGTTTCATTACTGGCGCATAATTGTGTTATAGAACGCTAAATCACCCCGCTACACTTAACCAGCAATAACATTACGATAGCTCAGATATTCATTTTAATTAAAACATAGCCTCAAACTATTTCCTTGTTTTAAGAGGCCAAACTGAAAAAAAGTTTTTTAAAAAAATCTAACCCCAAATAAAACAAATCTTTGACAACCAAGCATTAACATATTTTTTTTTCCCCCTTGGGTGTGTCTCTGAGTAGTAGTGTATCCAGCAATGAAAGTGAAACAAATGGGAAGTGATTTAGCTTCATTGTGGAATAGGGATTCTGACAAAGATCCGTTGTGGTTATTGTGCCACAGCTAAGCATGGAAAATAGAAACAAAGAGGAACATAACATTGTGTTGTAGCCTGGTGAACCCTTGCAAAGGGTTCCGAAATCAGAATGGCATTGGCTGCTAGTGTACGGACTGAACTTTAATGCATGGGATATGCAGATGTGAATGATGGGATCTGCTGCAATTTCTCCATCTCAGAAGACTTTTAAGAAGAGGCTAGACAGCCACCTCTTGAGGACGCTTGAATTGGCTTTCCTGCCCATTCAATATGGCAGATGGTGGGAGTAGATGATCTTTGCAGTCCTCTCCAACGTCACAATTCTGTGATTTTGTGCAGAGGAAAAAAGTGGAAACTCTCACGAGCTTGGCTCGGTGGGTGGGCGTGTTGTATTGTCATCGCCGCCTTCCAAGATTAATTTTTTTATACATTTATTATTTATTTTTTCTTCCAGGATTTTTTTTTTAATAATCCAAGCATGCATCAGGTCGACCTCTGCTTATCTTCTGAGCTCAGGCTTGGCTCAGCCCACTGCTGTCACCTACCAGAAATAAAATGCAGAAGATCAGGTCAGCAACTACAGTTGATTTAACTTCACGTTGGAGCGAACTGGTATGTAACCTTGTATGTAACAATTTCCTGTCAAATTAAAATGTAAGAATTGGGGCATCGTATCCGCTCGTTCTCTGTCCTGAGCTGCATGAGATCAGAAGTGTCTTCTTGACCATGTGCAACCCTGCATGTTCAGCAGAGAGAAACCCTTTGAACCACTTCTGGGTTTTGGGTGAAACCCAACATGTTCAGGACACTGGATCTATGTGCAATCACCACAAGCATCTTTAGACACAGGTTGGAGATTCAGAGGAGCTACATTCCTTGCTAATTGAGTTTTACAATCCAATGGTGATGAGGAAGATAAAATGATGCAGCTGGTCAATCCCCCATACCACCCTCCAAAGCTCAGTGTTTCTGACCTTTCCTTGCCACCTTCGGCTCCCTCTTGGCAGATCCATAACCTTTCTCAGCTGGAACAGAAAGTTCAATTAAGTTTTGTTGGCTCAAAAACCTGACAGTATCCCAGAGAAAAGATTAGGCACTCGGGGAACTGCCATTATCCATCTGTTGGCTGTTTTGCTTGCTCTCTCTCTCTCTCTCTCTCTCTCTTCACACACACACCATTTTGCAAAATGACAAGATCTGGATTTGTTGAACCTGCCTCAACCTTTCCATTTTGTAAACTTTTGACTAAATTATAACTACAATAAAAGTGATAATTGAAATAAATCAAACAGCTTGGGGCCATTAGTCCACGATACACAATTTTGTTTAGAAGTTAAAAAAAACTTCAGCCATTTTTAGTTAAGATATTGCATTTCAGGGACTGCAAATAAATCTGGCTTGCTGTCTATACATGCCTGATTCTCTCTCTCTCTCTCCAGTGAGACAATGTGGATTTGGGACAGATGAAAATGGATCTCTTTTTCTCATCCATAGCATTCCATTTAAAAAATACCACTGAAATGCAAAAGTTTAAAACTTAAAACGACACTAACTAGCTCTGTCAAAAAGCATTCAAAAGAATGTGTAAAGGTGCACCAGTAACAAACAAAGGTTTAAAAGGAAGAACCTGAGATGCCTGGCCATTGCAAATGCCAAAAGGGAGAGCATCAAGTAGATCTGCCTTCACCTCTTGCTGGTGGGCTTCCCAGAAGAATGGAAACATGAAGCCAAAACTGACTTTTTGCCATAGCAAGCATTGCTCTAGGAGCCAGGGAAAGAATTTGTGGAAGGCCTGATTTCTAGCTCAGCTAAGAGAATTACAGTGGTGACTTTGGTTTCTTGCATGCTTCAACTGCAGAAGAAGACTACCAAGGGAAATGAAGTTCAACTAGCTAGTAGACTTCCATCTGAATTGCTCTGTGGATGGATACGGTAGATGCACTTTCCCAATCTTCCCCAGGAGAACTAGCAAACTCTTCTTAGAAAGAATGCATTCCAAGCAACAGCATACACCTCTCTTTTGGGGAAGGAGAGGCATGAAAATTATTAATTTATATAAGGGCAAGGTATGGAAGAGCCTGGAAGATAATTCATGCAATTACTGGTAAGGATGAGGCAGTGACAAGGACAAGCTGCATAAATCATTCTTGCAAATCAATAATATCTGGGGAACCTGCAATCAAACCTAATCAACCTCACATTGCCCTGTGATTAAACATCTTGGTTCCCTGCAAGATGGAGAAAAGGCATAAATGGCAAGAAGCAGGCTCAGATGTGGTGAGAACCTTCTTACCAGGTTGCTCCTGTAGATTTTTTTGAAAAGTTAAGGGTGGAAGGAAGTGAGAAGAGCTCTGAGATTGGAACAGGTCAAGTGCTCATCTAATCTGGATTCCGGGTCCCCCAGGGTCAATTGAAATCAAGCATCCAAGAAGTTCAGACACATAGCCAGGATGGTCTTCCTCTCCTGGGTAAGATATACAATCTATGATTCCAAAGCCAGAATGTGGCCATCAAGATTAATTACCCACTGATAGCTCTCTTTTCCATGAATTGGTCTAGTCTCACCAACTACATTGATGGCCACATCTGTTGGCAGAAAACTCCCTAATTCAACAGGAAGGAATAATGGTAGGGAATCAGCCCTTCTGTTTCATCCCGAATGTATGACATCAAACCGTAATTTCACCTATGCTATTACTGTTGACTCAAAAAGAATGTGCAGTTCCAAGCAGGATGAAAAATAGCAGTCCTGCACGAAGTATGTATATGTGTGTGTGTGTGTGTGTGTGTGTGATTCCCCTCTCACCCCTATGGATGGTCTGTGTCTTCCTCAATCTCGGGTCCTCTACCAGAGGCCTGGGAGTTTGAGGGTTCTGCGCAGTATCTGAGCTGTTCCTAGCACTGCACTCTTCTGCACAGAGAGCTCTGATGTTGTTCCTGGGATCTGTTGGAGCCCCTCTCCCAGCTTAGGAGTCACGGCCCCGAGTGCTCCTACCACCACTGGGACCACCTTGGCCTTGACTTTCCACATCCTCTCGATTTCCTCCTTCAGGCCCTGGTCCTTCTCCAGCTTCTCATGCTCCTTCTTCCTGATGTTGCTGTCACTTGGCACTGCTACATCTATCACTACCGCCGTCTTCTGGTCTTTGTCTACTACCACGATGTCTGGTTGATTGGCCAGTCTCTGCCTGTCCGTCTGGATCTGGAAGTCCCACAGGATCTTAGCCCTGTTATTCTCCACGACCTTCTGTGGAATCTCCCATCTGGACTTGGGGGGTCTAGCCCATACGCTGTGCAGATGTTCCTGTACACAATGCCAGCTACTTGGTCGTGCCGTTCAGTGTATGCTGTTCCTGCCTGCATCTTACACCCTGCCACTATGTGCTGGACTGTCTCTGAGGCCTCTTTGCACAATCTGCACCTTGGGTCCTGTCTAGTGTGGTAGACCCCTGCTTCTATGGATCTGGTGCTTAGTGCCTGTTCTTGTGCTGCTATGATCAGTGCCTCAGTGCTGTCTCTTAGTCCGGCCCTTTCCAGCCACTGATAGGATTTCCCAATGTCAGCCACCTCAGCTATCTGTCGATGGTACATCCCGTGCAGGGGCTTGTCTTGCCATGGCACTTCCTCTGCTTGAACCTCCTGCCTTGTCTGCTGCTGCCTGAGGCATTCTTTCAGCAGCTCATCTTTGGGTGCCATCTTACTGATGTACTCCTGGATACTTCGGGTTTTGTCCAGGACAGTGGCTTTGACACTCATCAGGCCCCGTCCGCCCTCTTTGCGCCCAGTGTACAGTCTCTGGGTGTTGGACTTGGGGTGGAAACCTCCATACATTGTGAGGAGCTTCCGGGTCTTCACATCAGCAGCCTCCATGTCTTCCTTTGGCCAGCTCACTATACTGGCAAGGTATCTGATGACTGGCAGGGCATACATGTTGATGGCATGGATCTGGTTCTTCCCATTGAGCTGGCTCTTCAGGACCTGTCTTATCCTTTGGTGGTACTTGGATGTTGCTGTCTTTCTTGCCTCCTCCTCATGGTTCCCATGTGACTGTGGGACACCAAGGTATTTATAGCTGGTCTCTATGTCTGCTATGTGGCCCACTGGTAGTTCCACTCCGTCGGTCTTAACTACCTTCCCTCTCTTTACTATCATCCTGCCACACTTCTCCAGTCCGAATGACATCCCAATGTCCTCGCTGTAGATCCGTGTCAGGTGGATCAGTAAGTCGATGTCTCGTTCACTCTTAGCATACAGCTTGATGTCATCCATGTAGAGGAGGTGGCTGATGGTGACTCCACTCTTGAACTTGTACCCATATCCAGACCTTGTGATTATTTGGCTGAGGGGGTTTAAGCCTATGCAGAACAGCAGTGAGGACAGTGCATCACCTTGGTATATGCCGCACTTGATGGCCACTTGTGCGAGCTATCTTGAGTTCACTTCCAGTGTTGTCTTCCACAGTTCCATTGAGTGCTTGAGGAAGGTCCTTAGAGTCCTGTTGACTTTGTATAGTGCCAGGCATTCACAGATCCATGTGTGCGGCATTGAGTCATAGGCTTTCCTGTAGTCAATCCAGGCTGTGCTCAGATTGGTCTGCCTAGACCTTGAGTCTTGGGTGACTGCCCTATCTATGAGTAACTGGTGTTTTGAGCCTCTGGTGTTGTTTCCAATGCCCTTCTGAGCTGTGCTCATGTACTGGCCCATATGGTCCTGTAGCTTGGCAGCTAGGATGCCTGATAGAACTTTCCTTGTTGTAGGGAGGCAGGTTATTGGCCGGTAGCTGGATGGTGCTGTTCCTTTGTGAGGGTCTTTCATGATCAGCACTGTCCTTCCTTGTGTTAGCCAGTCTGGGTGGGAGCCTGCTGCTAGCAGTTGGCTCATCTGTGCTGCTAGGCGTTCATGCACTGCTGTTAGTTTCTTTAGCCAGTAGGTGTGGATCATGTCCGGGCCAGGTGCTGTCCAGCTTTTCATGTTCTTGACCCGCTGTTGGATGTCTGCTACTGTGATGGTGACTGGTTCCTGTTCTGGGAGATTGCTGTGGTCTGCTTTCAGGTCCTGCAGCCACTTTGCACTGGTGGTATGTGTCTTCTCTTTACCCCATATGTTCTTCCAGTACTGTTCAGTTTCCGCTGCTGGTGGCTCAGCTGCTACTCTGTGGTTGCACTGCAGTTGGGAGTACACTTTGGATGGTTCTTTGGAGAACAGGGCATTTATCTTCTTGGCCTCTGCTTCTCTAGTGTATCTCCTTAGCCTGGTAGCCAGTGCTGTGAGCCTTTGTTTAGCAGTCTCTAGGGCTTCAGATGGAGTCAGGCCCATGTATTTTTTAGTAGCCTAGTCTTATCCTTAATCTCCACACGCTTCTGTAGTTCCACCAGCTGACTGGCTTCTCTCCGAGTTGCCTTGATCTTAGCCTCCAATCTCATTTTCCAGGGTGGGTATGTAGTGCTGTTCTTCTTGATCGTGTAGCCAAGCATTTCCAGGATTACAGCGGCTGTAGCATATACCAATTCATTGGTTTCAGTTATGGTGGTAGTAGGGATTGTCTGGAGGGCTCTGTTGGCATCTTCTAGCATACTATCTGATGGTACTTCTCCACTGAGCCTTGGTAATCAGACTCAAGGGTTGACTGTAGCTAGTTTATCCATGATCTTATGCCTCATATCAGCTGCTGTGCTCTGTAATGGAAGGGGTGGCAGTGACATTCCAGCTTCAGGTGTTGGCTGCACATCTGCTTGTTCTTCCAGGTCTGCTTGAGTCCGGGTTGTAATGTGGAGTTGGTCTATCTCAAGTTGTGAGAGCAGCTTCCTCTTCACTATGTTGAAGCGCTGGGTAACTAGTTGTTTCTCAGTTAGTGTGGATGTAGGCCTTCTGTCTATCCATAGTTCCCTCATACGTTTCATATATCCCCTCTCATTAGGTCTGCTGTTGTAGTAGCATTCCATCATTTCCAAGTTCTCTTGTCTCGTCCATGTATGGTTTGTTCCAGAGCCCACTTAACATCAGATTGTCCTGGTTCCCCAACATCTGACGTGGACCTTGTTAATCCGGGCGACGTCCGAGCCAGCATGACTCTTAGTTCGTGTCACTCTCATATTTTGAGGTAGGCAGGTGAAGCGTTAGGGGATCTTTGCCCAAGGACCCCTACTGGTAAGGTAGGTACCAGCCAGAATTTGAACCCCGGTCTCCTGCATCAAAGGAGGCGTTCTAACCACTATGCTATCCAGCCGCCATATATATATGGCACACGGATATATGTAATATTGTGATGGAATGGAATTATGAAGGCCAGGCTCAGGGAGATAAGCATGTTCTTAGTTCACCAGAGGAGCGTGGGAAGTTCAAGAGGATGAGTCTGGCACCTCCCTGAGGAATTCACGGTGTTGTGGCTGGCTGGCTTGGGAGCTGGGGTTCATTCTGGGGAGATTCTTGCTAGAGGTTGTAGCTAATAAACACAGCTGAACTGAATTTGCATTGTCTCCTGGAGTTCTTTGGGCTAAACCTGGCAAATACTATGCATCTTGCAGGGGGCAAAAAATCTCAGTAATACTGATGAGAAAATGGAGGATACATTATCACACAGCTTATAGAAGCTCAGATGGTGAGAAATGGTTAGGGGAAAGAAGTTGTTTTAAAGAACAAGTAATGTATTTGTTGGGACCTAAACTTTTGGAGACCCTGATCCGAAGTGATAAAGACAGCAGAATCGGTTTCTTCATAGGTTCAGGTTCCTCCATACACAATGAGACCTGTATTTCATTTGTGAATGGTGTTATTTTTTTCCTTAAGAGATGATTGGTTATGAGATCACCTGAGCTTCACATAAGCAGGAATTATGGCATTAGTTTTAAAACGAAGAAAACAAAGTGCCCTCATTTTTTAAATTCAAATGCTTTCAGCAAACTCTCCCTTTCAGTCCTGCTGCTTCTGTCTGTTCTCCTGTGCAAAGAACATTTGCTAGCTTCAGCTCTGAATACGTTCCCTTTTTCCTCTGGCTTTCTACATGACGCCTCATTACTGGGTTTTTTGCACTCTTTGTCTGCTGAGCAGAGCAGGACTTTGGCAGCAAGGTGTAAACAGGCCCCTTAATTGGGCACTTAGAACAAAAAGCAGCGAAGGCAGTCTTGTCACTCCAGCGTTAAAAAAAAGACGCAGCCAAGAACTTGGAAATAGGCAGCTGAAACCACCATTTCTCCATCTCTGTGCTGATTAAAAACAAAATCACTTGAGGAGTCGTATCTCCAAACTTTCTGACTAGCATCTCTGTTCCAGATTCTTAAACTCTCAAGGGCTTTTTTAAGCTCTTCCAGCAAGCATTGGATTGAGCAAGCAGGCCATTCCCACCATCAGATCTTGATCTCTTGAACAGGAAACCTGAGTCCCTTACTGCAAAGTCTTTATATGGTGCCCACCAGCGTGTGGCAGGAGAATCACCCTTAAAAGACCCCCCCTCCCCCTTAACTGAAAGACAAATCTTGGAAAGAATGGAGGAAAACAAGTTAAAAGCAGTAAGAAACCGAGCGTCCTCCACAAATGTGAGAAGCTAGATTTTCAACAAGATAGAGAACCGGGGCCTTCTACCACGAGGAAGATCTAGACAAAAATCTGCCACTGGAGTTTATTCCACAAGACCTTTACAGGGAGATCCTGCCCTTCCCAAGGTGCAGAGAGTATCTCCTCTACTTCCAAAAAAGACTACAGCTTCCATTTTATCCTAGAGAGGATGAGGAGTATAAACTCAAGAAATAGCCAAAGAATAGAAAACATGCTTGAGAAACAGAGTAAAGAAAGCTAATTCTTGGTAACTGCATGGATACATCCATGATGCTTTCTTGGAACCAATAAAGAAATGGCTTACCAAAATTCCTCCAAGAATTTTAACTATTACATCTAGCTGACAGTTCCAGTGTCTAGTGCAAACCAAGTCCAACTCTGCTTGACTTTTTCAATGGTTGACTAGGTATTGCAACACTCCATGGATAACAGATTTCTCATTAAAAAAAAAAACTCTTTCCAAAGAGGAACTGGTGTGCCTGGACCAAGATGGTGAAGACTAACGCAAACCTGCTAAAAGCAGTTCTTATTTCAACCTTCCATCTGTTTCATTGGATGAGCTGTTTCGTAATCTTTCTGGGCTTGATCCTCAGACCTTGTTTCCTGTATTTTTTCCCCCCCCAAAAAAACAACCCTACCCTGACAATGAGCACAAGAATTTGATTAGTTGATCAAACCAGGGCATTTGCACCTTGACAATTGTCTAAATCACCAGTGGTATCCTTCAGCCATTGTGCTGAAGAGCATGGCCAACTCTATCATCAGATTATTTCTTCTGGGAGGTACCTGGGCATGGCCCATTCACTGACCACCATTCAAGAGCAAGGCTACCTCTTCTGTCTGAAGTTAAGACACCTGGCATTCTCTACTTCCCCACTAGAGTTTAATGGCAAATCTATTGTCCCAAGAATCAGAAAGAAATCTCTTAAGGACTTTGAAAAGCTGTTCCCAGATTCTCATTCTCACTCTCACACAAACAGAGTCCTCTGGCACTCAAATATTTTCTCTGTTCATCCTGCCCAAGTGCTATCAAGGAAGTTCCAATTTTTATGAATTTGAAACCTGTGGAGGGAGATAATGTTAAACGCAGCTGTGTCCCTGAGTAAAGCAGAAGATTGTCCATCAAGCAGATGACTGATGGCCTCTCCCTTTTTCACCCCTGCTTGTTTCAAGCAGAAACCTGTTATTCCTATATTTGCTTTGACAATCACGCGTTTCAATTCTGCATTCAGAGCCACTTCTGGGGAAATTATGGCCCCATTTCATTCTTTCCAGCGCTTGCATGCTGAGAACGATAACATTGACAGTCACATCATCTATTTGTGATGCTTCCTAGAAAGAGAGACTCCATCCTCCTCTATTTACATTGTTCAGTTCCTATTTCCCCACTCTCATATTGGGATATCACTGAAACCTCTTTTTAAGAATCTTTTGTGGGGTCATTTTTGAAAGGGAGGGCACCCGTGCAAAAAATACTGTGACTGAGTTTCTAGCACAGTATTTGGAGTCTTTTGAAGTGCAACCTTTCTCCTAAGAATGGTGTTTGAGTGCCAGTCTGAACACAAAATTGTAAGGCTGGAGCAGTCAATTTGGTGCAGTTCTTACAGTAACTACCTAAAAGTGAAACAGAAAGGAAAAGGCAATCCATGGGTTTAAGAATCTGGCAACACAGTTGGAAATACCACCTTTTAGACAGAAATGTATCTCCTGTCTCCAGTTTAATGCAGAAGCTCAGGCCACCCAGGGTCTGCTTCACTCTTTTGCTGGACTCTTCCCTTTTTGACAACAACCTTCCATTGGCCATACGTGAAAAGCAAAATGTGCTCAAACCTGCCTTGTTTTTGTTGATGAAAACATGAACTCCGGAGTCTTGTCCCCAACAGTGCCTCTTCTAACATGGTGACCCATTTTTAATTCTTGAGGGAATTAGTTTCTTTCATTCCCTGCTACCACTTGCTCACGGCCACATTACACAGCCTTTCAAAAGCACACAAAGGAAGCTCAGTTCGGTTTGTCCACATCTCCCTTTTCAAGAAGAATCATGTTTTTTAAGAAGGACGGACCTCAGCGAGTTAACACGTCTTATATTCTTTTCTCCAGTTCCAATATTCAAGGCTGAGTTTCAATGGGCAGGTAACAAAAACATCAGCCTTCTAATGGAAAGGGTCTCCCACCCCCTGCCACAACAGCCTGATTGATTTTTGAATAACTCTTACTAAAAACAAGTCTCTCTTATTGTTTAGCCAACATTTCCTCCTTCCCCATTTTCAGCCACCGTTTGTAGCACTGCCTTCAGAAACCCGAGACAGATCTGTCTTCTGTAGGAGAGCCCATTCAGCTGTTTCAAGGCCATTGTCGTAGCTCTCCAGGGTAAACACATCCTGTTCTTTTGAAGGAACTGTTGCCTGGAGCACTCATCCCACTCGATGTAATGGTTGGACTGGCCTTCCAATTACTAGCTGAAATTCTGTTACCTGAAGCAAGCTGGAGCTTCTCTACACAATCTCCTCTTGAAAGCTCTTCATATACCATCTCCACGCTACGCATATTTAACTTCTTCCACCTTTCTTCATGGGAGTTGATCTCCAAACCCACTCACTGTGCTGAAGGCCTCCCTGTACGGCTAGATTCTCTCTCTCTATCATCCTGAACCTTGAAGGTTTTTGGGGGGGGGGGGAGAGAAAGCAGCTGGCAACATCTGGATCTCCATAGCATTGGGCGACTCCAGCAGCCTTAACTGAACTGACAGCATAGAAAATGTAGACAAAAAGTAAGGCATTATTACAGCAAAGCATAAAAATAGGCCCGATGCTTTTTTTTCAAAAAGCAGAAAAACTCTGCCCCAGAACCATCTTTCTCTTGCAAGGCAGAACATCCTCCGCTTTTACTTTTATTCCACTTTCTGCACTTACTGATAGGGGAGATTATGTGTAATTGGCATCCCACGGGGCCTATTCACGGTTCCTGAAATGCCTTCCCTGAACAACGGCACTCAACTCTTTCTCTCCTTCTGTTGCCCCCTCAAACACTGTTTGATCAGATATGCTAGTCTCAGCTTCCTTTTGTGAATGCGTCCTTATTATCTTTAATTAAATCATAACTCTGCAGGTATTTCCTTGTTCGCTCTCTGATACCATATCCAGTATCTATAGCCTCCTGGTGCTGAAAATCAGGCATTGTAGATCTCCATTTTTTAGTTTATTCTCCTAGCGATGGTGATGAATATTATTACTCATACCTGTTAGAGAGAACCTCTGAGCAAACTTAACTCATGCACAGCGTAGACTAAGGTTGGGCAATCTGGTAGAGTTACTATGGGCTGTGCTAGAGGTAGAAAGTAAAGCCCCAAACATCTGGAAGATACAAACTTGCCTGCCTTTGAAATAGGTTCTGGGAAATAACGGAGAAGTTGAAAACAATGCCAATTCAATGAAAGAGACATGCATTTGGCTTATAGTTTCACACCGCTTTTCAAAGAGGGTGCAACGTTCAACTAGACTGGAGAGAAGTGTTGTAGTTTTATGATCTGCTTTGCTCCCACCGACAGGAGTTTTGCAGCCCAGATAGAGCAGCCCAACAGTTACACCCAGAGACAAGACCTTGACTTCGCTGGTCTTCAGCACAAGATCTACCGTGGGCTTATTTCTATTGATATAGGTTTACAGAAACAACAGCTTAAGCATCTCCTTGTGCTTGTTCCCCTTTCATAGACACCGCGACTCAGTTTCCACAGTCACTTGGCTACGTGCTCCAGCTGCATTTGTTCCCCCCTTTCTGCGAGGCTAAAGCTGCGAGCTTTGCCGACTCAGTCTCTGAGTTGATTTATGGCAGCAAAGGCCGTCTCTTCAGCAGAAAGGTGAAAGATATCAATCCTAGGAAAGGAAGCTGTAAGTGAAAATTGAAACTGTCAGGCTGTGTTTGTCGCCTACTCCGTCTCTTGCTCTTTCCTCCCCCCTCGGCCATAGTTTTAATTAAAAGGAGGTGGGGGGGGTCTACAGATGCATACATCGGATAAATCACAAGCAATCTGAAAAGGCTCTATTCCTCTGCAGCCACACTGGCTGGAGGAGTTGGCTGGTTAACATCCTTCCTTTCAGCTGGATCTGGCTTAGCTGTAGCTTGTCACTGCCCTTTCTTACAAGCCAGAAATCTGGCAGCAGCTCCACATAGGCCCTCCGAGGTAGCAAAACAGTCACTCCGCTAAGTTTGTCTCGGGGCTGCGGAGTCCCAGACTGGACTCTGGGAGAGCAGCATACTGCTGTTCAGAACCCAGCCAAGCTTCGCACCAAACCGCTGGCTGGTTTCACATGTTACAATGAGCTGTAAATTGCTGTGTTTGGGCTTGGCTCAGCTCATTAGTTGGTAAACCATAGTTTATGACTTGGCATACTGCATAAATCCACCCAGTTGTGATTTATCCTTGGCCCGGAATATGTGAACCAGCTCAGTGTTTAAGAGAATTCCAAGGATACAAACAACCCAGCTGGATCAGGGAAAGATTTATCTCAGACCCTCATTTCAACATCACAGCAGCCAAAAGATGCCTCAGGGGTACTTTGAAGATGTACCCTTCTCCTACAACAGGTTTGGGGTGAGGTTGCCCCAAGCCCTGGAGAAACTGTGATACTTCAAGAGAAATAACCCTTGACAGACTCATCCTCTAGGAGGTCATCCAATCCCCTTTTCAAACTGTCCACGCCAGGTACTTTGAGCCCTAGTCAATTCAATACAGCATCTAGTACACAGAATATAACCTTGAAGAACAGGTAACCAGTCATCATCATTTCTTCTTCTACTACAGGAAAGGAGGCCATGCGGTTTCTCAGAGGTTTTCCTCCCTGGAAGAGAAAACAAGCAGCATAGCCATTCAGAATTCTCATGCCTAGAGAAGCATATGAGCCAGAAGAAACGTAGATGCATGACACAGTCAAACATATAGACTCACTGAAAGGTTGAGATTTAAAAACATACAATATTAAAGCAAGGAATGACTCAAAGTTTAACAGTTGACACAGAGCACGCAACATATGGCCATTGAATGGTTTGAGGTTCACAGCTTACAATATACAAGCATAGAATGGCCCTGCTTACACAATCTACTATAATGGGCATTGTGACCATGTATATATTGCACCTGTAAATGGATTCGAAGAAAAAAAAAAAATGACCAGGGATCAAGAAATGATTGACTATGTAGTCTACGTTCTTGATGTCGATTATTGAGGATTTGGTGACTCTTTCCCCTAAACTCTCAGCTAATGCATTTGGAAGAGACAGGCTGCTTTTGGCTCTCTCTTCTACAATACCTAGTCTTGTCTTGGTTAGGACAATTTTCTGTGCAAAAGATTAATTCTAGGACAATCAGAGAGAGAGAGAGAAAGACAGGAAGTACCTCATTACATTCCAATAATGATTAATCTCATTGAGATTAAAGTTTGCACAAGCTAGGTCTGAGCTCGGCTAGATGTCAGGGACACAACCATAGAGAAATCCAATCAATTTGGATGGAAGATCTGAGATTCACCAAGGTGTAATATTGACATTGGACACTCTTCATTTAGAACTCTCAAGTCACAAAGATTCAGTATTGGAATTCGAAGAAATGGATACTAAAGTTGGCCTTTCTGTTTGTGTTAATTTTCTTTGCTCTTTTACTGAAGGCCATTTTAATTGAGGGGTTCTTTTCTTCCTCTCAAGCAATGCAAGTGAACAATCTTCCCAAATGTTCACAACGAGGAAGGAAATTCCATAAAAGGAAGCTTCCTAGAGCAGCTTATAGATATCAGGAATATGCCAGTCTACATCTTCAGGTTTACAAGCTGAACACCTTAGAGGGAAAAAAAGGAGGGAAGGAAGAAAAATGAATGCAGAAATAACTGGCTGAAATTGATTGACAATGACATGGCTTCAGGTTGGGGACTTCTGCAGAAGAGCTCAAAGCAAATGGGTGGGCTGAAATTAAGGGGGAAAAAAACTCTTCCTCTCTGCATGCAAGCTTATTATTTTTTTTTTCCAAGCCAAATTCTGTCTCCAGGACATTACTAAACCTCTTTCACTTTTTTCTCTTCTCCTTTTACCCAGGTTCACCTGGCTAAAATATGGCAAAACTGGAAGCAGCAACAGTGAGGTAAGAAAGCTGGCAATCCTGATATGAGCTGGAGAAGGCAATTGAAAGAAACAGAGGAGGCAACTTTCAAAAAAGTTTGGGAAGCTGCTTCAACAGTTTGGGGGAGGAGACGCTGTGCTTCTTGATTCCTCTGCAAACACTGGTGCTGTGCCTAAGGGTGGATGTGACACTATGGTTTTGTTTCATGGCAAAAATCACTTGATTCGCTAAAAAAAACAGTAACTGCATTGCCTATCACAAACCATACATCTCCCAGCAGCCTGTTGCCATAGGAAGAGACAGCAACATTCCAAAAGGGAAAAGTAGGGAAAGGATAATTTTAGTGTCTGGATGCCACATCACCCAAGTTCAGCTTTATGACATCAGATTTATCTGGTATCTCTGCTATTTTAGCATAGTAGCTATTCTGGCAACTTTGCTTTCCAATAAATGTAATTTTTAAAAAAATACATGCACACATTTTTTTTTTCCAGAAGAGATTCTACCCAATTTCTTTTGGGGCAGAAATTCAAGAAATAAAGCTTCCTTCCACTTTGGCCCCATCCTGGCCACAACAGAGGTAGTCTCTCTTTGGGGTTTGAATTAGGAAATTTGAGAACATACTGCAGGTACTTTCACAAAAGAGCTGGACTTGCTTTTTACTAGACAGGTGGGCATCCTTCTAAATAAAGTCCTAGCATGCAACCATCCACCCTACTGAATTTGCTAACAGCACCTGTGAGACCCTCAGGAGGCTAGAGACTGACAGCTTACTTGGAAGGAAATAGATTCCATTTATTACGAGCAATAAAGGAGTCTTTTAAAAAATGCTCCTAGTGGACCTCATATGAGATCATTACTTGGACATTCATGACCAAGGGCATCATCTAACCTAATTTTTCCCTACAGGAGTTGTCAGCATCTCACCATTGTTTCAGATCTGAACAGTCAGGACTATATACCTGGGATGATCTTCAAGGAAAGCAAGCGTTTAATCACTGATGTGTAGCTCTCCTTCTTCTTCTATGGCTATATTTAAAACAAATTTCTTCAGTGAAGGAAGAATCTGGAAGGGACAGAGTTAAAACTTTTGTTTTTTCCTTTCCCCAGGAATTAGAAAAATACTCAGCTGACCTAGAGGAATGGTCTCCAACTGAGTCAAAGCCAACTTTGCCATTGCTTCTAGCCTCCTGAACCTTTGGAGGTTCACGGCTCATAAATACAAAGCTTTTTTTATAACTGAAAATCTTGATGCATGAAGCACAGTCACCAGGGCACAAAGCGGTGTCTAATTCTTCAGCTTCCTGTGCTGAGATTCAATTGTTGTCCATGGCCTTATGTACTTTGTTTATGAAAAATCAATAGTTTAATATAGAAAAAGAATCCCTCAGCTATCCATTTAGAGATGTATTACCTCCAGCAATGGAACATGCTGGCAGTTCTAGTCAATGTGCTTTGAGATACCAAGGCAGAGGGCTCAGTCTGTAGAAGAAAGATCTTTCTTAAAAAAAAAGATTAATAATCCTAAACCTGCATAAAGATCCCTGATTTTAGTCCCCTCAGAGGGGCCAAGAAAGGGAAGTTTTTAATGAGATTTGGATACCCTTCTATCCATCTATGCATCAGATGAAATAGACCAACTTTCTCTTGATCTGACTGGGTTCCCACACTGGGTTAAACCAGAGCTTACTTTATCAAAATTGGTTGAATAAAGCACAAATGGCTGGACTCACCCTGTCTACTAAACGATAAAATGCAGTTTATAAACACCTTGCATTGTTAAAACATGGTAAAATATACAGTTTTATACTGATAGTAACAGCAAGTTAACCAATTCCAAAAACGACATCTCCCTCAGGATCTGCAAAGTCCTGACCTTGATTGCCTTCAAGAATGCACTGAAGACCTGGGTCTTTGCACAGGCACTGGGTTATTGGGGTAATAATGAATGAGATTGAATCTTATGGAGTTGTCTGGGTTTTTCCTCTAGAATGTCCACTGGAATTTGGCTTTAGCAGTTTTATTGTTTTAATGCTTGCTATCCACCAGAATCATGCCCAAGTGGGCAGTTGTAAAATTGACATAATAGATTATAAATATGATGCAGGTTAGCTTGCAAATCTAGCTCTGGATTCCAGACCAATTTCAGGTGAATTTTGGAAACCCTCCATGTTGTTCAACTTTCAATCAAATCATATCTTTCCTGCATCTATGCTAGGGCTATCTGATCTGGATCACAAAAATTCATATGATCACTAGAGGTCAGCAAAGAGTTCCATGCATTTCTTTGCTGTCATCAGGTGGCTATCCAAATTTTGCAATCCAGATATGGTGGACCTAATCTAGGCCCTCTTCAGAGAGTCAGGTGGGAAATTCTGGCTTTTAGAGTCTCAAGAAACTCTGATAGAAGGTTAAACAAAAGAGCCATAAACAGTATGCTTACCACTTTGCCAGATCACAAAATCTACACTCTTTCATCAGTGTAACACATTGATGAAAACCACTTACTCCCAGCATCCAGATTTCCAGGAAATATTCTGACATGGATCTCCGAGGGGGTAGACACCAAGAATGGTCCAATCAAGGGACAAAATCATCACGTTAGGAGGCCAAAGTTTCTCAACACCAGGAGTAAATTTTTGAACAGATTTGAAAAAGCCTTCACTCTTTTGAGCAGGCTTATATAGCCTGGTTCTCTGTAATTCCCACCCATTTACAGCTGCAGATCTGCAGCCCTGATTTTGCTGGGGCTCTAATCCTGCAAAGCTTCAGCTCTCCTCATAGGCCCTCCCCACCAGGCAGACCATGTTCACCTCTTGGTCTCCACTCCTGTTTAATTTTGGGAGGGCTACTCTAATTCCAGGTCTGAATCTTGAGCCTCCAAGACTAGGGCCTTGGAACAGATAGAATTCTAGTTGGCTTCTCAGCATCTGCAAGGCCAAATTCCTTAGCTAAGTCCTCTTCTGAGGAGGATGTGCCTGGCTGGACGTATTGGACACTGAACTTGGGACATTCTTTGTGGAGCCAGAAGCTATGTCCTGTCTCTTAAAATCCTGGGTCATGGAAAGCTACTAATCCTTGTGACTATAGGCATCTGTTGTGAGCCATGATGGTGTACATATAATGACAACATGGGCAGCATGGGGTCATTACACAAGTGACACCATTGTGCAATTTTCTCCAATGGCATAATGACATCTGATGTATGTTCTTAATTATGTCATAATTATCTATTGAGTGACAAAGTCATGACGCACATGTCATCCTTCGTTTCCATTGCCACTGTGCCAGGATGCCTATGGAAGGACAGATGCAAAACAAATTTATCAGAGATGAACTGGACCACAGAGGAGATTTTCTGGAGAATGAAGATTATCTTTAGAAAATCAACCTAAGCTTTGGTCTTCTCCTACCTGCCAAGAAGATCCACCTGTGACTGAAGGCAGATGTAATGAAATGTACACATTCTCATTCTGAAATCCAGTTTAGAGACTTTCTTTGTTGAATTACAATATGGATGGAAAACGTGTCCCCTACCAGCAATCCTTTTGTGGCCCCCAAAGCCCATTTGATTTTGATGTTCTTGAAGATCTGAAGAATAATAACATAGTCAGTTCTCTCTATTTCTGGTCACATCGCAGTAACTAGGATCAGTTTCCCAGTGTTTTTGGCACAGAGTAGAAAAGCCAACATGAGCTTCTTGTAATCTCCTATAGTGTTAAATTACAAACTTGAGAAACTCTAGTCTCTCTCTCTCTTTTGATACAGGGGATACTATATATATATATATATATATATATATATATATATATATATATATATATATATATATATGTATATATATATGTATATATATATGTATGTATGTATGTATGTATGTATGTATATATTGTACAGGGGGAGATTTAAGCTCAGAAAAGACTCTCAGTCCCTGAAATACTGATCTTCCTGTGACCAGCTCTTGGTGCCAATCAAACGTCCCATGGGATGAAGCAGAGGCTGTTTCTGGCAGGCAAGGTATATTCATGAACTCCATCTGCATACATATTTCATGGAGATGTTAGGACTCTTGAAACCTCTGTCAGAAATGATTGCTGCTGAAGCCAGGAGTTGACCTCTTCCAGTTACTCACAATCTTTTCTTATCTTCCTTCTGTCCTTATTTCAGCAAAGCCAGGTGCCAAACTCTACCGAAAAGTCACAAAACATCTTCAAACATGCCCCCAGACAAAAAAGCAAATTCAAACTGGGATCCTGGGGATGAATACTGTGAAAATTTTTTCTCTCTTTGTCTCATTCACTCCATCCATCCATCCCTCCGAATTACTAATGAGCTAGAGTCTTTTCTCCAATTTCCTGAAAGTTATCTTTTTCTGAAAAGGAGATTTCTGTTTTTCTGTTCCATTCTCAGGGTGTGTTAGACTTTCAAGAATTTTTCTTTTGGTTGAGTTTTGGAGCTGATTTGCATGATCCAGAACAGGAACAGTGATTTGGAGGAGACTTGCCAACTGTTCCTATTCTGTAAGATGCAAATTCCCCTGGCAGGAATTCTTCTCAGTGTCTTCCCTTGAGGTTGCAACCACTCCAAAGATTATTGTGAAGTAGAAGTAGGTGACACACACATCTCCATACATGCGTGGACAACTGCCTGAAAAGTAAGGGAAATGCCACTGTCCCGCCCACCTAACCAGAAGGATTTATTTAAATTTTCTTAAGAAAGAAACCATGAGATCAGAAACAGTGGTGTGGATTAATTTTCAGCACAGCATCGTTTGAACCTTTTCAGATAGCTAGAGAAGGTGGTAGTCAGGATTGCTGTTGTTGTCATGGTTATGATTACACCTTAGCAAGCAAGCTCCTTAATAGGATACAGGAGGACTTATCTGTGTCCCAAGCTGTTTACAGTCTTGAAATTTGAGACAAGGGAATTGACAGAGGGAGGAGAATGGAAACACTGAACATGGAAATGTTCTCGTTTAGGAAGAAGTTGGGTTTTGACCGCAGTGGCTGTAGGGAGCAGCTGAACGGTGAGCAAAAGTGGACAAATTGGAAGAATTAAACAGGGCATCTAAGATCTGGGACAGCTGCTCACCGTGAGGCCACGCTTCATGGCAAGTCCTACTTGTGTCTTCTCCCATCCTCTGAAGCCACCAAGCGAGAGAAAGGAGAAGCACAGAAGCTCAGGAGTAAGACTCTCAGATTATATATTCCAACATTGTAACTCCACCCTGCTTTACCTCCCTCTGGTGCTTAAATGGAGAATAAATTAAGAGTTTATCTGTAATTTTCTCGGCAGGACAACTCTATTGAAGTGCCAGGCAGAGGAGGCTATTGTATAAATCAATGCTTTTTTATCTCCAGCCCAGACTTTCTGGTAATGAACCAAACAAGGGATTCTGTCTCCTTCCTGGATGCAATCAGCAAATAGGTGAGTGCAGAAGCTGTTTGGAGAGTGATGGGCACAGGAACGAGGACAAAAGACAGAGAGAAAGAGAGAGTTAATTTGACCCAGAGTGTATAATATGGAGTGTTTGCTGTGCAGCAGGTTGTTTCTATGGTTATCTCTCCAGGTCCAGCATCTTCGGTGACTCTGGTCCTTATTTCCCATCCAGGCAGGCGGGGAAATGCATTACCATATTTATAAAGCTATGTGGATGTGGGGACCATGCATGAAAAGGTTCGAAAAAGGCTATCTGCTTTACCAGCTGTCTGTTCACCTTTTGTAAGCAGGAGGAGAAGGAGGAGGAAGAGGACCTTGAATTAGAGAAAGCTGCAGGGGTCCAAGGAAACAAATTTATTTCAAAAGGAAGCAAATCCCACCCTCTGTGGCCCAGACCCAAAGTAGGAAATCTGTAGCTCTCTGGATGTTGCTCAACTACAGTGCCCAGCCTCTTTTCTTGATTGTGGTTGAGGATGCTGGGCATCGTGGTTGAGCAAAGGATGTCTCCTTCCTTTCTCTCAACTCCAATAACTGGATTCAGATCCAGAAGAGAGAAACGCTCAGTTTGATTGTACAGTCTCTGGAAAGTCACATCTCCAGGACTCATTCTTACATGGAACTGGCACCAAAGTTGTACTAGATTGGCTGGAATAGATAGGATTTAAGAACCTAAGCAAAGCCATGTTGGATCAGTGCCCATCTGGATATCAACAAGAAGCTGGCAAGTAGATATCATAGCAAATGAAAGGAGTTCTCTTAAACCAAGGTACATTGATACCCATGGGTCTTAGTAATACTTAGAATAAGTCTAGATCCATCCTATGATGCTGTTGATGTGGGTTATGTAGGTTTTTCAGCTTGGATTATAACTAGGAGAGCATCATGGCTTTTCCCCATGTACCCAGGCCTTGGAAATGTAATCTCTGATATCTTCACCACTGATGGCTCCCTGCCATTCCATATTTTGAAGACAAGATGCTCTGCAAAGCTGCTTCGTGGTTTTGATTGGAACCCAGGTTTCCTAACATAACATCAAGATGCTACAAACTCAGGAGAGAATCTGGTGCCTGTAGGAAAAACACATCAATTTGTTATCCATATGACGTTTTAAATGTGGGTCCCGAAGAATGTGATAGAGACGGCAGCAGAGCTGAATGCAGCCAATGACAATCTGTCTGGCATCTCCTTTCTGCTCCCAAAAACATGTTGGATAGAAAGGATAAACCACAGATTTAGCTTTGAATGCCAGATGCAGAAGGCAGCTGTTGGATCTGGCAAACAAAATCTGCAGAGGGGTAGAAAATGAAAGCTTCAGCCTGTCCCAATTTAGACCCCCTCCCACGAAACAGCAGCAAACGAAACCAATCTGTGTCATCCCCAGAAATCATTACCTGGGTAACAATAGCTTACTCAAGGCCAGTCATTCGTTTTCTTATTCATTCATAAGATTCCTGACATCCTGGTGACGTACCAGGACAAATAGCTATTTATTCTGCTTTAGCAATTCTGGCCTTGGCTTCAGAGCTAGCCTTCTCTTTTCCGTGGCCCATGCCTCCCTCTTACTCACAGGCCTTCTCACTTTCGCCTTAGGGAAGGCTGTGGTTGAGTAGAAGAGCCAGTTGTCATTGAAAAGGTTAGCATTTCAATCTCTAGCAAGTCCTGGTGAAGTTGGGAATGACATCCTCTGAAGTCCTGAAGCAGGGTTGCTAATACTGAGCTAGGTGGAAGAAGAGCTAATGGAAGGCAGCTTCCTATGTCTGAAGATCCTGCTTTGCAAAATTCTTCATAGATGTAGCTTTTATCACCCAGCAATCCAATGAAAGGAGCAAGCTAACTTTTAATAAAGATGTGGAAGAGAGGTTTTCAGCTGGTATAGCCTGTTTTCGCCCAAGCTGCCTCTTCTCCATAACTCTGAAAAATGTGGGTATCTTCTCCTCATTGGACTAATTATATCTCAGAGCCAGACATTCTGGTAAAGACCAATTACTGAAGAATAATCAGGAAAAAAAAACATGCTTAATGGCAATGACCTCCCATTTGGAGTGATAATGGATGTTATCCTGAATTGCAGCAATCATCCCCCACATGGATAGCACTTCCGGGTCAGAGGGCATCTCTGCCAGCTGAGCCTGAACCTCATCCTTATCCTTTTACAAATTAGGTGTGACAAGCAGTACTTCCCATATGTCAGGAGAGAATAAATAGTGACCCAGAGTCTCAGATTGTATGATCTACAAGACTGCACTTCTCCTAATGGCAATTTATGGTCTTTGATGTGCAATAAATCAGGATCTGAAAGCTCTTCTATTCACTTATCAGATGGATAGTCTTACCATACAAGCGTGTGTGGTACCCGAGCGGATGTATAAAGTCAACTGGCGTAATCACCCATTCATTTCAACCAAGAAGAAGCTGTTGGAAAGAAGAAAGGGGGTCTAAATAACCAGGGTTCACAAAGTTTGAAGAAGAATGGAGATCCTAGTGAAACGCCGTATGTTCCTAGGCAAAATGACCCACTTTGTTTTTGTGTGGCTTGGATCTTAGCCATTCCTCCAGATTTTGTACTTCACAGCAGGTGACAACTTCTAGTTGATCTTGGCTGACCTTGAAGAAGATGACCAAAATTGAACCTGGTTAGTACTTGGAAGGGAAAAGGGTCCAAATCTGTAGGCTAGAGTGGAAAGTTGAAAACGCATGTCAGAAGAAAGAGGTGGCAAACCCCTTCTAGATTGTTGTCAAGAAAAGTACCTGGACATGTCCATGAAGTCACTGGAGTTCAGCTTGACTCAAGGGGATCGTCCACTTTGTCTATTAGCTTACTGCAAAAATCGAATGGCTAGGATCAAAGATGGATATGAAATCTAATTTTTTTTTAGATAAAATTGTAAAGTGTGCTTGTGATTCTCGCATGCATTTTTAAAAGGTTCATGGTGATGAGTTTGACCTGACTAATGCAGAGAGAGAGAAAGAGAATATCTGAGACATGGCAATGAACTGAAATATATTACAGAGGCCATGTGGGTATGTGACTCCCATAAGTCTGGTTTTGGATGCCATAAACCTCTACAATGGCTACCAACCTTCCCTTCTAACTCGTATGTTCTACAATTCCATGTTTTCCAGTAACAGGAAAGGACCAAGCATCTTCCTTTTCAAGGGTAATCCCTAGAACAGTGGTTACTTGGGATGAATGATCTCTGGGGCTGTGCTGTCATGTTCTTGTGAATAGATGTGACATTAAAGATTGTTATTATTAGTCATCGATCACCATTTGTTGCTGGGCTTCCCTCTCGGGGATGTGGCTTTCACTGCTCTTGAAAATGATGGATGTGGCATTTCTTAAGAGTATGAAAATGTTAACATTTGAACATGCATAATGCGAGCTGGTGAGACATCTCCGTTCAGAGGTGGGAAATACAAACAGTGATTTAAGCCTTCAGGGAAAATCGTGGTAGAGTACCTCATCATTTTGGGATCATTTCTACTGGATGGCTTTTAAAACCTGTTCTTTTGACTTCTTCAGCACCCACTTTTTGCTATTCCTTGGACATCTCTTTCTGTGAGATCTAGGATCTTCATAAATTTTGGGAAGTCATTACAGGGGTGGGGAAGGTGGGGCTATTCAGTTGTTGTTCTTTCTCTCCCAGCATCCTTCACCAAGTGTCATTTTGCCAGGAACTGCTGGGAGTTGTAGTTTAGCAACATCATGAGATCTGTAGTATATCATAGTTATTAAGTTTTTCTTCGGTGTACCAGAATTATTCAGTGGCTAGTGAAGGATCTATGGCTCACTATGTCATGTTGAACTACAACCGTGAACAGCCCATCTATTATGACCAATGCTGGAGTTGAAGCTGAGTGACATCTGAGGTAGCATAGGATTTTCACTTATAGTGTAGCTTATTCTTTGCAGTTCTGGAAGATATTCTGCCATATCTAATTATTTCTGTGTTTTCACATTGCTAAGAGTTGGTGTGATGGCTATCAACATGAATGACCTTAAAAGGAGGAAATTGATAAATTCATGGAGAAAAAGATATTAAAGGTTATTAATCAGGTTACCTTCAGGGTTGGAAGCAGAATGACTAATGATACCAGTTGCATGAACCAGAGGGTGATATCACCTACAGATCCTGCTTCTGGATTTCTCAGAAGCATCTGGATGGTCACTGTAGGAGCAGAAAGATGGATGATATGACATTATAACAGTGGTGATGAGGAGGACTAAGACATTCAGATTCCTAAAAATCTAGAAGAAATATAGAGTAGAAGATATTCAGAAGGGTCTCTTGTAGTCACGGATGGAAGATGGACATGTATCTTGGAGGTTGGTAGTAGGTACCTCAGTGTTGTGTGTGTTGTGAACTCTTTTTTTTTTTTTGGTCCTATCATACCATCTCTAGCCCAAGCTATTTGGCGTTCTGAGAAGTGGCATGAAGTTTTGGTCTTTCTCTCTCTTACCCACACTCTTTCCCTGTCTTCTTCAATCTCTATAAATATTTTATGAATTTCCATCCACTTACTTTAATGGGAGATTGTAAAAGCATTTAACCATATTGCACCCTATCTCTCAGAGACTGCATTATTCCAGCAGAACTGTTTTTATTAGAAGCAACTGGCTGACTTGTTGTTGGGGATTTCTGTTTAAATATATATCCTGATGTCTCTGAACAGATGAAATCAAATAGCAGCCAAGGAGAAACTAATTCAGCAGAGCTGTGGACTGATGTAAGGGAAAGATTTCAATTGGGTTGAGTTTCCCTTGAATACCCATGCTGAAGCTGCTATCGCAGATCTCCTCCTCCTCCTCCTCCTTTAACAAAGGTTATGATATTTTTATAGACTAAACCTGAGACTTTCTTCCCAAACAAAGCTCTCACACTTTTCTTCCCAATTCAAATGTTTTATTTCAGACGTAGGTAGACTTTTGAATTTTGAGGAACGTGTAGTAGGCACATTCAAAACTGCCTGTCATACAGGGCATGATGAATCACAAAGCAGACCTTTTCCAAAAGTCAAAGAGTGGGGTAGCTCGCCATATCTCAAGATGCCTCCTAAAATTCCATTGCATCATTTCCTTCCCTCCCCCGTCACACTTTCAGCCAAAGCACAGGATTACAGAAACTTCCTATTTTTACTTTCTAACAATTCACTCTCTTAGAAATTTGAAGGAAGCAGTGGAGCATCTTGAGACCGAAGTGGGGGGGGGGGGGGGGACAGAAAAACAAAACTTATATATGGGTATACAAGAAGTGATGTTTCTTATTTGTTTGCTTGGTGTATTAGCTGCCTCAATTGCTGAAGCAATTCCAGGTGATATAGGAAATACATTTATTGGTTCTGCAAAGCTGAACTTGGAACTGGGGTAGCTCCATTGATTAAACTAGATGTTGTCTTCCCTAATTCACACAAATAAGGGGAAATAAGCAAAAAGTGAAAACTGGCAAATCTTCTACGCTCCACTGAAGTTTACCTTGCAGACCTCTGAAGCGGGAAGGAGGTCTCACAGTTTGTAAGGATATGGTTCTAATTCATGCTTTTCTCCCATGTGTGAGGAGCAAAAGTGGTCATCTCTCCTGGAGCAGAAGATACTAGAACTGGAAGACTGGAAGATAATGGCTCTTCCCATATGATAGGGTTTTTCTTCCCCCGTAAGAAGACAAAACCTAGAAACATCACCTTGCCTTTGGGTCCATCCTTATGGAGTCCCACCATAATAAAGTCACCACTGGCTTCCTAACATGCCGTCTTATGCACAGTGTACTTGCTTTAGTGAAAAGTGAAGAATTTAAACCAAATTGAACAAATCACAGCTTGAGAGAAACCCCAAAGTATGCTGGTGGTGTGCCAGGAGAGCAACTTGAGCAGAACATGGCAAAACAATGAACAATCTAGAGTTAAAAATACACACTGTGCTATACATAGGAGGACGCCAACGGTTTCTTCCTATTTATAGCCTGTGATGTCAAAAAGGCTTATTTTAGCATCCAAGCAGTAAGCTTGTCAGCAATAGTGAGAATCCCACATTTGTCACTGCACGTTGTATTTCTTGCTAGACACTTGACATCATTTGAATAGAGTGTAAAGTGCCAGTGAAAGAATAGTTTCAATGTGCTGTTAGTAACCAAAGACAGCCAGCACTTCTTAGATTGGTGGTTCTGTGTTTCTAGGGATCAACTCATGGGCTCAGCTCTGAAGTGAGAAGATACTGCCTAGGTTGCAATACCAGCTTGTCAGTTGACTTGGTTGTTCAATCAGCTGGCCCCAAGGAGCTCCCCGGGCTCTACCAAGCTTGATCTTTAGAGCCTATTCTTGAGTCTAAGCCACTCATATGTAAGGTGAGAAGTTTTTGTGTTTGCACAAGGCCCTTACCCTGGTCGCTGAACAGACCCATTTTCAGGGTTTGTTCCATGTCTTGAAGCAGAAGCTAATCAAGCAGGCTAGGTTTTCACGGTTCACTCAGCCACAAAGAATCAAACTGATATGAACAACAACTAAGCGCAACATGGACAAAGACAGTGCGAAGTTCTTTAACTAACCTGGTTAATAGTGTGAACAAAGTTTCTTTAAATGAAGACAAGACTTCTGTGGTTTCCTTGTCTCCCTCAACAGACTATTACCACTTTAATTAAAGCCCACCTACTCTTCAGGAACTTCCATCATGGGCTCCAGTGTTCGGAAGTATGCAAGAAAATGTCTCCTCTCTTGCTTCATAATAACATTCATAATATTCATTTCCTCACTCTCCTGACATTTACCTTTCTATAGAGGTTTGATTTGTGCTCCACATCCCCTAATCTGAAAAGTTGCCCTGGGAGGAATTCTGCCCTAATAGTTTCCCTAGGATTGAATGGAAGTGTTGGGAGGGTAGGTGGCTGAAGATCAACAGAGAAGGTACAACCCATTGAAAGACAGGATATTCACACCCATCTTTGGCTACTTCATCACCAAAAAAAGTACAAGAAGACTATGACTTTGAATTTCTCCCAATTTTCCTTTTTTTTTCAGGGAAGGGGGGAGATAAAAGGCAATGACTTGCTCCTCAACTCAACAAGCGTGTTTCTTTTAAAAATGCAGATTTTTCGGTATCATCCCAGTCATGAGCAGCTAGCTATAAATCCTTTAATTCTAGAACAAGCGATACATTTGATCTTCTTATCCAGGTTGTTAAGTATCATTATGAGGATTAATCATACGCTAGTCAATATTACCTGGTGAGACCGCTAGACTGGCCGTCAAAATCTTGTCCACAGCTGTTTACTGCTGTCTTTAGCAAACCAGAGAGATTGTTTGTGACGGAGTAAAGAATCCACATGCCAATCCTAATCAGCTTCTTGAGATGGCCGCCTTTTCTCAGCAAGGACTTCCACTGGTCTGTAATTTCTCATCCAAGACAGCAAGCATTTCAACCCCTGACAGTTTCCTGTCAATCCAGCAGCTTCGTGTCTAGTTTTTGGAATGCTAACCTAGCTAGAAAGTCAGAAAAAGGTGCTTCTACCTGGAGCTCTGCGCTGAAATGACATGACAGGGAAGACTGAGAGAAGAGAAGCTGCCCGTAATCCATTCTGGACTTGGGTGGAGAGATCGGAGTTTTATTCAACATTTCCAAAAAAGCCCCATAAGAAGCAAAGAGATGCTTCAGTTTATAACTAGCCTGGGCCTGTGTTGACCAAGGGTTTATGAGCCCCCACTCCTCTGTAGATGTCGAATAGGGATCCGAAGATCAAGATGTGGGGTGAGTTGTGGGGTGCAATGAGAAGGAAGCCCGGAGGGAAGAACCAGGTGTCAGACCTAAAGTGCAAGTTGGGAGGCAGGATCAAGGAACACAGCAAAGGTTATGGGAGGTGTCTTTTCATAGATTAGCTTTTTCTTCTACCTTTCAGCATTTCTGTCATTTACCAACATTTTCCTCTAGTTCACTTCTCAATTCATTGTTTTGTTTCAAACAGCTGGAATGCTGATCAGGCAAGGCAGAATTTCAGCATTTTTTCCCCTTCATTTTTTCACCGGTCCATAATTTTGCCCATAAGAAGGAGAAAGAAGCAAGGAAAGGAAGACATGTCAGCATTGAGCCAAGATGTTTTCCTCTTAAAACAAACCGACCAAAAACATCCTTAACATCATTCAGAACATACCTGGATTCAGCTTTGCCAAGATCCAATCTGGAAATTATGTATGGCACTCGCAGATTTAGCATTAAATCTGGTTTAAGGTCAGATTCTCTTCTTGCCTAAGCTTAAAGCATGCTTCTCCGCATCTTCTCTGGGGATATTTCAAAAGTTACCAATCTTGCATGGGAGGAAAGATGGTTAAAGTTTCAGCGTGTCCAAATTGCAGAGACAGAGACCAGTGTCAAAAGCTGATATTTTGAAATCAGTTGAACTGGCAGAAGCCTTTTCCTCTTGCCTTCTCTGCATGGAAGATAATTTTTGATCCAGACCCTCCAGGTAAATTGCTTTATTTATACTCACAGGCCACTTCTGCAAGAGAATTGGTGACAAGCAGTGGGGAGCCCATCACTTCATTTTGGAATCTCAGTCCGGCACCAATTACACTGACTCAGGATGTGAATTGGTTTTCAGAATTACATCTAATCAGACAAGAGGAGAGCTGTAAGGAAAGGGGGTTGCAGAGGCAATTTCTTCGCCCACAGCAGCTTACTTAATTGTAGCTTCCGATAGGGAAATAGACGGAATGGGCTGGACCAAGTGGCGAGAATGGATTGTACCTCTGAAATTTGCAGTGTGTTTTTTTCCTTGGCTTTCTCCTTCTCTTGCACCAAGGAGAAAACCACACCCCCACCCAACATTGGCAGGGCAAGCTACGGTATAGAAACAGGGAGCAAACCCCACACTCACTAGCACTGATGATGTTACTTAGTTGGGTAACGAAACGTCTGCAAGCAAACAACCAAGCTCAGAGAGCCCCAAGGACTCCATAAAGTGCTGATTCCACGCTGCCATGTTATCCTGGTTCACAAACAGGCCTGGTCTGAGGATTTCTGCCCATGTGGATTAGTCTAGACAGCCCATTCGGCAGGCATGGACCAGACTGGAGGATGAGTTATCTGTAGCTAATGCACGGTTCGAAAAATAAGAATTTTCCAACCAATACTGCATCAGCTTAGGACAGCTTAAGTCTCTTCCCCACAAGCACCATTGTGCTCTGGAATCTCTCCATTATTGGGCACAAGTTAAAAGGAAATCATCTTTCTTTGTTAATGCCCTCTGACTCAATTAAGATAAGTCCAGGAGTGTTTTGTCTATATGATTCATGGCTATTTAGAACTTTAGATTTCTGTGAAATCATAATCATAATAATAAAAAATCATGAGTCAGGCTTTGCAGACACACACACGCGCACACACACACAGAGAGAGAGAGAGAGAGAGAGAGAGAGAGAGAGAGAGAGAGAGAGAGAGAGAGAGAGAGACCCATCTCCCAAATGAAAACCTCATCCATACTAGAAGTTCTCACCTGACTGTGTTGGGTAATAAAACCGTTAACCATTTGGAAAGTCTCCAGAACTAGCTTTGCTCAGAGAGGAGGAAGTCTGGGCTAAGACTGGTGGGCTGTTTGCTTAACTTTTACCACTGATGCTCTCCTGATGTTGGCATTATTTAGCCTGACTTTGCCCAGCTATGCATCAAATGTCGATAAGAGCTCCTTTTGCCTCTTAAGCAGTTCAGCACTGTGCTTGCTAGCACCTCTAGAATTCTCTAACAAGAATTCTGAATACATGTTAGTTGTATGTACACGTATTTCTTCATTCGCTTGCATACCTCTGGGGCATTTTTACCCAATACCAACCAAATTGGATCCCATGAGATCTGGGACAGTGTGAGCAATTCATCTGGGCTCGCGTGTCAATTCCTAAAAGATATGGGTGTTGACATCACTGGCTTACAATCCATTTTATCAGGATTTTCTCTCTCCCCCTAATTTTTTTTTTTTAAGTATTGTAACGGAAGACATCTCTTTTCTGTTTTAGTAACTTTCAGTTGCTGAAATTAACAAGTCCTGCTGATTGGCATTTATCTGGGGAAATTGAAATAAAAATTTGAACCAATCTACCCTAAGAAAATGTTACATTTGTCTGACTGCATATTACCAGCTGGTATGGAGATTTATTAATATCTCACAGTATTAAGGTCATAAATCAAATTCAAGACCTTATTGCATACCCAGAAGAAATTGCTTTCTAGCGACATATGGTGCAACCTTCAGAACTTCTAAATTAATAAAATCCTTGCCAATCTACCAAAATATTAAAAAAAAAGAAAGAAGAAGAAAAAGGATCAAGGAAGAAAAAGGAAACAATAACAACAACATAATTCCAGGTTTCCAAAACTTATACCTTAATTTTATAGAAGTCATTAGGTGCCCGTTGCTTTAGGGTCGAATACACACGCTGAATGTTTGTGGCCAAATTTAAAGGAAAGTCTTGTCAATGTCCGAATATGAATGGCGTGACTACACACCTCCTCCAACTTTCCTGCACATATCCTCCAACTTTATTTATTGCAGGCTAGTAAAAAGGATTTGCAGCCTTCAGAACCTATTTTTATTTTGTTCTTCCAGCTTCGGTTAAGATGGCAAAGTGTTTCTTCGCCTCCACAAAGCTGTGTGCGCCTTGCCAAGTTTGGTCTGTGATACTTGTTTTTCCCAGATATTTTGCTTCACATTGATTCTGGGCAAACATGTAATTTGCCAGCTAGGATCCAGCCTATCTGGACAATTTGTCTTTCATTAAAAGAGGCCTCCCCCCCCTTCATTGCATCTTCTTTTGGTTGTTAAAGTTAAAACAAGAAAGGAAAGAGCAAAAAGCAGACGCTCTAATCTCCACGTGATGCCTATCACAGATGCAGCTTTAAGTGTCTCAGATTTTGCCCGAATGCCCAAATCTCAATATCTTTATGGTTTATCCATCATGTTTTGTAAAGTTCTTTATGGAGCACAAGCCTACCTTGCCATGAAAATATGTGTATCAGGAAGATGGATTTGAGAGCTAGACTTAAGTTATGCTTCAAGGAGGCCTGTTGACAACCAGTGGAAGAGGTGGTGATGTCTACATTCCCTTTCATTTCAGTGGGTGGATTTGCACATCACAGGGAGCAAGACTGGGCAATACTGGGTTTTGAGTCACCCTCTTGTGTAAAGCCAGCTGTTGTGGGTTGGGAAACATGATGTATGGCTTAGCTAGAAAGTCACTCATTCTGATGACTTTCCTTTAGATTCAGTGCAAGGACAAGAAGTCTCCAAAGTGAGGGAAAAATAACTTCTCCCTGATTGCCCCCAGGAGGAATTTACTCTTGTTGACTTCCTTAAGGACTGAAGTGTGGGAAGCTGGGGGGCGGGGGGACTGCAAACTACAGGAGAGACAATTCATAAGGAAAGACAGAATAATCTCACACACCTACCTCCATGAAGAGGAGCTCAAAATTGCTTCACAATCTACCTAAAAACATTCCAACGTTTTTATCCTTTTGGGGAAAATTGAAATTGATTTTTGCCATCACGTTGAGGATGATTGATTTAAAAAAAAGTGCAGAAGAATGTTTCTGCATCACATTCATTTTCAGGTGATCTGGGCAGGTAGTCCTTGCTTACCAACTGCCTTGTTTAGTGACCATTTAAAGTTACGATGGTCTAAAACAAAAAGCTTTGTGACTAGTCCTCGCATTGACAACCGTCGCAAGAAGGAAAATAGCAAGTCGTGGTTACGTGATGTCTTGCTTAATGACAGTGGAGATTTGCTTAATGATCAAATGGGAAGTGACATCGTAAGCCTATCCTGGTCATGTGACTTTTCCACTCAGCGACCATGGCTCTTAGAGATGGTGTTGCTGGTCCCAATTGTGGTTGGTAAGCGAGGACTATCTGTATTGGAATGGGACAAGCTTGAAGCCAAAATTGTCAGAAAGGGTAGATTTGGGGCTTTCCCCACAGCTCTGTGTGTTTGTGTGCATCCCTTCAGGAAAAAAGAAAAATAGATAGGAGGAGCCTCCATCCAGTGATCAATTCCAGATGTTAAGAATCATTAGACATTTGGTACTTACAGAGGTGTCAGGTGTCCCCTAAATCATTTTCCTGCAAGTTTAATATTTCAGTTGCAAAGTCATTCTTGTTAACCTGCCAATAACTTTGGCAAGAACCTGTCAGAAGGCAACCCCTCTTGCATTCAGATCAAACTAGGATCAATGACAATGACACAGTGAAGGGCTGGCATTTGGAAGGGTGTGCTGAATCATGATGGAGGAAGCTGATATGTCATCTTGAGACTCCACTGCACACTTGCCCACTTCCCTCCCCACAATAAATTATGTGTCTTGGATGCATTGGGAGCAAAAGGAGAACTTGCTTTAGTTCTTTTTCATCGCCATGGTTTCCCTAATCTGGAAAAAGTTGTCTTCTTCTCTGGACTACAGTGATCCTAATGAATTGGAGATCACACAGAGCTCATTGATGCATCGTCCACCAGGAATCACAGAATCCTGGTTACTCCTTCACCCAGCAGGATGAATTAATAATAGGTATCCCAACCAACTGGAGTTCATGTAGTGCTCATTGACTTCTTCATCTACCTGGAGGAACTGAAAATATTCCACCCAAGTGCTCACTAATCCTGTTCTCTGCTAGGAAGAGCTAACAATCAATTCACACAGTATCAACTGAAACAGAAACGTCTTAGAAAATACATTTATTTTCCTTTCTCTCTCTATCAAACTGCCGGAGAAGGCTGCTCTGCCCCACAGAAGCTGAGCTGAATTCTTGTTCACCCCCCATTGTCATTGGTAGTCGCACGCTTGGCTTTCCACACAATGCGTGGATAATTTGGGAAGACAGTTACTTTCACACCTAAGCAAAATGATAGCACAATGTTGGCCAGTGCAATACAACAGGGTAAAAGAGTAGCTAAAATGTAAATGCAGCAATTAAAGGAGAAAATTCAAAGATCAGCTAATCCTATGAATAACAGCTCCATCTCATTAGCTATCTGTATAGAGGTATAGTTTTCTTAACAGGGGAAAACATACCTTCCACCTCCTCTCTCATCCTCTTTGATGTTGTCCTCTTTTCCTGCTTGTTAGAGACAGGGTTGAAGTACATGCAACGTGATGAACCAGATCTGCAAAAGTCCTAATAGGTGCGTGCCCACAATGTATTAAGCTTGATTACTTTTAATCTTGCTTAATTTGTTAGCAGTGTTATGTGCTGGGCGAACCCATCTCATTTGGTTGGTGTATGGTTGAAAGTAGTGTGTGAATCCAGAAAGTGAGTTACCTCAGGGAAGAGGTGAAATGCTACTTCATCTTAGGAGTAGTTTTGGCTTCTGATGTAGAGGAAAATGCATGCCTTTTGCTTGCTCTTGCAAGGATGATGGGGAGACATTTGAAGGAGGATGCCAAACTCTAAACTGGGTCAAAGTGTGCTCATTCTGGACAGATGGGACAGTCTGCCTTCACAACGAACTGCGTCTTGAGCACAGTCCCATATTTCTTCAAACAGATGTAACATCCCCTAAAATAATGGCCCTTAGGAGCTGCTCATCACTCCAGTTTCTGGAAAGTAGCTGTCTTTATTTCAAAATTCATTTGGGGAAGGCTGTAGATAAAGAGAATACGGTACCTGCTCGGAATGCAAATTTGCCTCTGAACAAATCCTTGACATCTGCAGTGAAAGGGATCTGAGGTTAGAAGGATGAGAAAGAGTGCCCAAGGTCTTATAAAATGATGTCTGCTATAAAAAGATGATGCCATGAAAAGTGGACCAGAGCTTAAAACTTCACCCAGTGCATCGATTTCCTCTTGGAATTCTCCATCCTGCTTTAAAGAGGAGAAACTTAATTGCGGTCCAGCAAACCAAGGCTGTTCTTTCTCATAGGGGAGGGAAACGCTATGCTCAGCCAAGCTGAGTTTCAGCTCTGATCTTTCCCCTCTTCTCCCCCAGGTTCAAAACAGGATCTGCAACTTCAAAACTTGCAATTTTGTCCATGTTAGCTACCTTGGAATATCAAGTACATTATAGTGTACAGGCAAAGAAAGACGGATCGTTGTGGTGAGGCTGCCATGCAACTGGGACCGAAAAAATCTACCACCCAGGGCTGAAATGAGGGTCACCCAATAACCCAGATTTCCATGGGATACTATGAGGGTTCAGATAAAGTGGGAACTGAGGCTCTGGAAGAGGCAGATGGAATGTGGGAACGAAGGCCTTCTGGGAGCTTCACTCATTTGCAGAGGGAGGCTGAGAAATTTCACCTAGCCCCTAAGTATGTCACCAAAACTGAAATAAAAATCCATTCCCTGTAATAACCTCGTTGATGCTTCATCTTTCTGTCTGCATTGCCCTTTATTAGTATTTTTTTAAGGAGCAATTAGGATTTGATTTGCCATTTCAAGGGACATGTGGAGATGTCAGATGGAGCTTGAGGGCTTTGCCATTCTCTGGATGCAGTGGCGTTTCAGGTCCCAGCTTCCTTTGCACTCCACAGCCTCCATTTGCCTGTCCATTTCCATCTCCTCCTCCCCGTCTCTTCCCCCCCCCCCCCCAAGGATTGCCATTCTGGTGAGTCACTCGGTGCCTGCCAGCTCCCCCAGCAATTACCAACATAGCCTTCTCTTGTCAAAGCTCTTAAGGTGGTCTCATGCTGGGATAAATAAGCTGCTTAGCAGCTTGGAAAGAAACGGTATTTAAACTTTTAATATCTTTTTTTAGCTCCTTTTCCTAGTATACCATTTCTCTTTGTGCTTGCCTGTGATCTCCTGAGGGACACCACAGCGCGGGCTGTCTCTTTCTTGTCTCAGTGGGAGAAAGTGGGTGGTGAACAATAAACGCCAGGAGGAGGCGTGTGGTCCATCTCTGGTGCCTCCATCCCTCTCAAATTATCTCTGGAATAAAAGAAAGTGATTTAAGAAACCATAGAGAGATTTCATGGAGAGGAGACGTCCTCCAGTTGAGCTGAAGCATGGTTGTCGGGCTTCGGAACAAATGCCATGGCATGTCCATTCTCTACAGGGCTTCTCTTCAGAAGAAGTCCCCTAAGTTGAAGCAGGAAGTTTCTCCTAGAAAATCTGCCCTACTCCAGTCAAGAAGCCAGATGCCTGATTCTGAACTAACACCTCAGCTGCTGCCCAGTTTTAGGAAGCAGGCACACAAGGCCCATGAAACATCTACATCAGAAACAGAATTTTGAGTTCGGGATCCCTCGTGAGTACAGATTTCTCCATGAACAAGCATGCTCAGCTGAGTAGCAACTCAGAAGGAGGCATTCTGTGAACCAGCTTCAAGAGTCCAATTGTTGGGACATTGGTTCATTAGATTTTACCAACCTGCTCAAGTCATCTGAGTAGCGTTAACTAGGACTACCATATCTGGACTGGAATTAAAGTTTGTTATGTTTCTTTGCTATCATCTAAGGGTTATCCAGCCTTTGTAACCTTGACATGAGAGCTCTGCAGTTCCCATAAGGTGCAAATACCCTAGCACTGTCAACTAATCCAGTCAAGTAACCTTGAGTGATGAGTTTTAGCTCTAAACAGTTTCTTTGGAGCTAAATTAAGCCATGGTGAGTGCCTGGAGATGTCCCTGCAGTTTTTTGGGCAAGATTTTGGAAGTGTTTTACCCTTGCCTTCTGCTTCCTGAGGACTGGCCCAACTGGCTTTGTACCTTAGGCAGGACCAAGACTCCTGGTCTCCCTGGTTCTAACCTGATGCCTTAACCACTACACCAAGCTAGCTTTCTTTTCTCATCTTAGCTAGTGTCATACTAGTTTCTGTTAGGGTGTCTTCTGGCTAAATTTTCACAAACACTGGATAATTTGCAGATGTCTAGTCTCTCCTAGTCTTCAGTTGACTGGGTTCTGCTTCTCCCTCCACCCCCCTGCTCAGCTGCCTCTTCAGCGGAAGCTGCAACACCATCTGGTAATATATTTTATTATTTTATTTTCCCCGCCACTTTTGTAAAACAACTTAAATGTCATCTTCCAACAATTGCCCACCGAAGAAAGAAATGAATAGGAACATTCCCACAGGGGTCCCTGTCTTAAATGAAGCTTTTGTTGTTCTAAATTGTTACTCAAAGCGGTACAAGCCTTTGAAAAGGTTGCTGTGTTGCCGGAAACCCACTGCAAAGGGTTTGGGGATTCAGAGCACCTCGCTGAAACTTACCAGCTCAGCCCCTTTTTTCTGGAGGTGGGAATTCTGTAGGTTCAGGGATGAGAATAACTAATTCCTCCAGACTTTCTTCTGTAGGGAAAGGAAGACCGTGATCTTATAGAGGGCTGTCCTGGAGAAGGCAGGACTAGAATTCTTAGCCCATTTTTTTTTCCTGAATTGTTTTCTGGGTGGGGGGAAAGCCTTTTAAATTGTAATATACTTGCATTCAGCCAAACTGAGATTTAATACCTCTGTCTGATTTGATGGCTGGAAATGTTGTTGGGATATTGTACAGCATTATTGGGTGATTTGCTATCAAATGGGGCAGTGCTACTCGGGGATAGCGGGAGCTTCCAGGGCTGCAAGAACTTGAATCTACTCGCGAGCTGCTTACCAAATTAACCCATTTTTCTGTCTTTGCCCAGTGCTTTCAGTGATAAACTAACCAACAGTCTGAATGTGCCCAACACCATCCCCCAAACCAACCAAGATTGAAACTAATCAAGCTTATCAAGTTGTGTGACTGTGGCTGCCAAGTCTTTTACTGGCCTGGTTGAGTGGGTTGCTGGAATCCAGATGCTCTCTCTTTCGCTCCCCTCCACCCCACCTTCCTAGAGTTTGAAACACATGTGCCCATCCAAGGCCAACCAGAAAGGCAGCAATCTTGTGCACACTGATGCATAACGAAAGGGGGCAATTCAGCGGGCCAAGGGTGAGCATCAAGGCCCTTGTTTTAGTATTTATGGACATAATTGGGATTTCAGCACTTGCTGGCAAGCTGACAGTCAGCCTCTAACTAGGCAAATGAGAGACAGAAGTGACACCCTGGCATGTCGTGCTCACAATGCGCCCTGGCACTTCCACAGCAGACAGATAATCCCTAACCTTCTGCTGACATTTCCAGTGTTTAATTGGAGATTGTGCCTGGCTGCTGCAAAAATGAAAGGACCCAGGGATGCCTGACCCAGATGTGGTTCCTCTTCCATCCTGAAGATATGGCTGAGGAAGTTGAGTAATCATAGAGCATTGCATGTGGCCATCAGTTTAGGATTTGATTTTACCCCCCTGTGAAGGGATCCTAGCATAGTAAGGCAATTCCTGTTCTTGGGATTAGCAGTGGAAGAGAAATATAGTGGGATGGGAAGGAGGAGGAAGAGGAGAAGGAAAGGAGACATGCGTGCCAGCAGTTGCATGGAACGTGTAGAAAAGCTGAAGTTGTGCCTGGAGGAGGAGAAGACTGATTTTTTTCCCCTGTTGAATATGGTGAGGGGAGGACTGTGGGGCCACAGAACAATGCTGGTCATCTAAGTCTTGCGATGTTGGAGCACTGACTGCCCAACTCTATTGCAGTAAAAGAAAACACACTCAACCAAATGACGCTCCATTTATTCAGGGTGTCAGCTTGGTGTAACAAGAAACCAATCATTTTATTTCTTTTCACAAAAACAACAGAATACCAAAAAGTATGGCTAGTGTTCTCTTATCCTCAGTGGCTTCACAGTGAAATTGTGGTAAGAAAGGCAGTCAGGGATCAGGTTCCCTACATGAGAAAGTCTGGATATATTTTTGAATCTTACAAAGCATCTCTTTGGACCAATGAACATGGAAGGGAACTTGTCTAGACCCAGGAGTCTGAAATCAAGCTGCTGGTGATGTGATACTGAGTATTAGAATGTGACTGGTCCAGCCAGGATAAAATTCTCATGAAGTTATGCCAGTCACCAAAAGAAAAAAACAGATTCTATAAGGGGAATCACAAACCACAGAGCATGTGCAAACAGTAGGTGTCCAGTTAAGCCTCCAGTGCTATAAGGAACATTTGGAGGTATGAAAAGTGTGATTTTTTCCCCCCTCCAGACTAGGATGCACAAGGCTAAAACCATCTGATTTCCTTTCTTTCAGAGCTGAAACGAACTGCAACGTTGAAAAACAAGGCACAAGCAGTCTGCTGTAAGTATTCACTCCCTTTGACGAATAGTCTGTTTTACTACATTATATCTTCACATCCTCTGACACTTTCAGTTGCTTGGAGTCATTTTGAGAATTTCATGGAAAAGCTGGCATAGATGCTGTGCTTTTCCCATGTTCCTCACCGTAGAAATCCTCACCCAACCATATGCATCACCAATACTTTACTTGTCATGAATTCACCAAGTACCAATGTGTGCTGAAGTCATATCTACAAGTGAGATTCATGCGATCTAAGATCCAAATTGGCCACTAGAGATTCTCTTACTTATGAGGTCATCTCAATTAAATGCAATCAGATCTAGTTCTCAGCAAACATGAATGAGCTTGCACTGATATTAGTTACAAAGCCTTTCCCCAAAGTTTCACAGACTGAATAATAGCTGCACACATGAATTTTCATTTTTAAAAGACAGATGGGGGAACCAGCATGCCTCCAGATGTTACTGAACCATAAGTCCCAGCAGCTCCAACTGGGAGGTCCAATGGTGAACAAAGCTGGGAACTTTAGTTCTGTAACATCTGGATGAGTACAACTCACCTTTGTTCTAAAGTAAAAGTTTCTCAGTTTCTCCTATCGTTTATTCGATATAAAAATCAGCATTGACAATCCTATAAGTAATATTGAGAAAGAAAAGAAGAAGAAAGGAAGGGAGGAGGAAGAGGAGAGGAGAGGAGAGGAGAGGAGAGGAGAGGAGAGGAGAAGAGAAGAGAAGAGAAGAGAAGAGAAGAGAAGAGAAGAGAAGAGAAGAGAAGAGAGAAGCAAGGAAGGAGGAAGAGAAGAGAAGAGAAGAGAAGAGAAGGGAAGGGAAGGGAAGGGAAGGGAAGGGAAGAGAAGAGAAGAGAAGAGAAGAGAAGAGAAGAGAAGAGAAGAGAAGAGAAGAGAAGAGAAGAGAAGAGAAATGTAACTTAGTGTGGGGATGATACAGCCAGAATGTTTTTATTGTACAATGGCCTGGAGCATTGATCAAGTTATGCTTCTCCTTTCTGTTTTGTGATGAACATAAGCTTTGGATGGCAATGGGGAAGCATCAAGTGGATGGACTAACAGTCAGATCTTTCCATCCATTGACACACTTTTCCCTTCTTATCCTTCCAAGTCCTTAACAAATTCCTGTCTCAGTTGCCACCCACCATGGGCTTCCATGTCCACTGCATTCATTCAAAGGGAAGGCCTCTGAGTGTCAAAACCAATCGATTTCCATGTTAGCCACCCACCCCGAGTGCCCCGCTCATTAGAAACAATTTACATGCCTCACATCAGTATGACAGCTGTAGTGAGGGATTTGTTTAGCTAATTTAGAGTAATGGAGAAGAGCAATTAATCACACTAACACCGATGATCCCTAGCACAGCAAGGTGAGGGCTTTGCATTATGGCATACACCTGTCATGGCTGACTCTGGGGTCTTCCTTGCCCAGATCTCTGGGTCTCTTGCTGCCATTGAACAAGGAGTTCAGTGTTGTAATCACAGGCCTAGGATGTTAGAATAGGATCCTTGATTTAAAAAAAAAAAGGGGGGGAGGAAAACAGATGCTCTGTGCACACCGGATTATAATTTTGGAGCTCTCTGTGGTGCTGAAGCATCTGAAACATAGAGGCGCCTGCTTTCATCCAAACAGTGATATCAAAAAACCTCTGCTGTTGAACATTGGGCCATTGATTTATTTCTCATTCCTTATATCAGTAACAGTGCTAAGGTGCAGAACTATTTCATAAAAAGGTAAAGACTTTCACTAAAACAAAAACATGGCAGACGTCACCCAAAGGTGCAGAAGACATAAAATAAAGGCATCAGGGATGGATCCAATTATTCTGCTTCCAGCTGTAATCAGTCATGGCATTTAAAAAACTTGGCACTCCCAAATGAAATTAGTAGGTGAGGAATTTGCTTCTAACGTCTTTGTTGTTTTGGAAAGATTAAGGAACATTGGCATATGCTTTGCACAAATTATTTGGCTTCTTACATCTATGAAATGACCTACTGATAGCATTTTAGAATCTCCCATAATTTCAAGCCACACATTCCTTATGCTTTGGGCTATTTCTAAAATGGGGAGTGATATACCCATGTTTTAAATATTTTAAAGATGGCTAGAGAAACTCCATTACTTTTTAGGGAGCTGGTTACCTTGTCAACCTGCTCTTATCATCCAGACATGAAATCTAAAATAGAAAAAAAAATTAAAATCTCAACATGTACCCAAATGACAGAGCCTGGGGGCATCATAATGCAGACAGCACCTAGACAGAAGCAATAATCAGTCCTGGTTTGGATGCCCCCATACCAGAAAAAGACTGAAGTTTCTTGAAATACTTACCCAGCATTTGGGAATTTACTAGAGGACTTACTGAGAATTTTGGTATCATTGTTCATTAAGGATAGGCACTCTCTCTTTTTTTATGAGATGGGCAGCTATTCAAACATGATAGATAGATAGATAGATAGATAGATAGATAGATAGATAGATAGATAGACAGACAGACAGACAGACAGACAGACAGACAGATAATAAATCTCTGAATTGGGCCATCACTCTATGGATGTATAGCTTGACATACTTGGATGCTTGACCAAGTTAGTCATGAACTCAGTCACTGTCTATGACAAGGGAATAAGCTGTGTTAGTTTCAGTGTTGATTAGTTTCTTAGTGTGTTGTGCTACGGTTCAGTGCCTTGTGTGAACCAGAAAATGGGTTGAGTGAGAAATCAGATGAACATAGCAAAATTCTTAAGCCGTGAGATGGAATACTGGATACTTCAATCCTATCCAGAAATGTTGGAAATGAGTCTGGAACTGGGATAGAAAAAATATCCCCTGTGACTAATAATTTAAACCCACTGAACACCCAATAAATAATAATTTTTTAAAGAAGTCAACCAGTAAAAATCAATGCTAGCAGAACTCCCCAAATTTCCAAAACCGCTCGTGCTGAATTTAGAGTCTTTGCATGTAACTATCCACACTCTGTTTTCATTTGTTTCTGTGCAAAACCCACTTGGATCAAAAATAATGAATTTTGAAAATCCCAGTAAAGTCACACTCAGAACTGAATAAAGCCCCAGCAGATCTTAGCACTGACTTAATTGGGTTAAGGTATCAACCTTAAGCAAGAGGCTTTAATTCAGAAATGTTTTGGGGAAGGGTGTCAGAGCAGGTTTTACTGTGTGTAGTGACTTCCTTTTTTTTTTTAAGATGCCATCATGATATATTGAGGGTATTGGTTTGTGTTTCCAAAACATGGTCAGTGAATAGATATGAAATATACAGTACATTCCTGTTTTTTAATCTGAGTCTCAGGATAGCATCCGTCAGCTGACATCAGTAGAAGTAGGGAAAGAATAAGGTCGCTGCTTGCCATCAACTGCTACTTGTGCTAAACATAACTACTGATCTGTGGCAGTCACACAAAAGAAAAGATACACACCTCTAGGCTTAGTTTTCTGTAATTACTGTTGCTAATGATTACCATTCATCCCAGCCCTTCCTTTTGTACCACGTGGAAGACCACCGACCAAGCCCAGAACGTCTACAAAATCCAGATCTTCTCTCGCCGGTTGTCATCGTTTGTCATCACTTTTTGCAGAGAGAAGGGCAAATCCAGTCAGCCACTGAGAAATGTATGCCCATTCAAACCTTTATTGGCATTACAGACATTAAAATACAAGGAATTAACATATTATAAGGATAACAGCAGAAAACAATACTCAAAGAAGAGTTTGGTTACATTTCCTTTTGAACACTTCCTCCAAGAACTTAGCAACAATTTGGGTAATCTCGGATATAGCATCACAAAGCAAATACCGGCAAGATGACACAGGATCCACAACATTCAATGGGTATTTACCCTGCAAGGGTCTTAAGAGCAAATCATGCCAAAGAGACACAAATAAATGACAGTCGAAAATGATATGATAGATTGTATCTGGGCTGCCACAAAGACAGAGCCTGTCATGGATGGGAATGCGTTTAGACCTTCCAAGGAGCACCTTAGAAGGGAAGCATTCACTCTAGCCAAGAAAAAGGCCCTTCGCTGGGAAGGTAACTCAAGATCGTTTAAATAATGCGCCATCTCGCCCAATTGATTTTCTATACCAAGCATAGCAGAGGAGCATACGCGAGGTGAGAAATGTATGCTATGGTATGGCCAGTACACCTAACCAAGGTTGCTCCAAACCTAGCTGTCCCGTTTGGGTGATAGGCCAATCTTGGTGAGTTTTAACCATGGCTGGGGTTTGAATGGCTTGCTCTGCAGCTTTGTGTTGTGCAACCCAAGCCCCGTTTGCTTCGATTATGAATCAGGGCATTGCGCAAACCAGAAAAAGGGTTTAATTCAGGAAGCAGGCAAAATGTGGCACGTGACCCCAATTGCTAAGGCGTGTGACAGTGTGGGCTGCCTTTTTTTAAACATACCTTGATTCCAATTTGATTTTGCCGCTGTGGGCCAACCAGTGTTGTTTTGGGAATTCTGCCTAGCCCCCTGAGCTCTTCAGTGCCTTTCCTGATTAAACTAAACAATTGTACAAATCAAAAGCACAGTTGCTTTTGTCAGACGTAAGAACAAGACAAACGTTGCAAGCCGTGTTCCATTAGCATATTGTGATCGTTTCTCATTCATTTTTACAGACATTCCAGTGAAATATTCTCCAAAAGGCATTAAACACGGCATGCAGATGAGGACTCCCCCCCTTAACAATTCATTATCTCTTGATAATATTTGTAAGTAGATCTCTCTTAGAGAAACGTGCACAGATAGGGAGAAAAGAAAAAGAAAAGACAGAGCAAAACCTCAACAATCCTAAAACGAAAGCAAAAACCTATCCCCCCCCCCCAAAAAATCTTCATAGGAATTCATTCAGAAGGAGGTTAATTTCCCTCTAGAGAATACCCAAAGGGAACAATCGAAGTCAAAATGCCCTGAGATGCCGCTGTAGCCTACATTTCGGGTCTTCCCCCCTTCACTTGCTCCAAGATGTGGATTTAATTCAAACAAATGCTGCCCGTGGAACAGAAAGCATATTCAGGAGAAAGGGTAGGAGTTAAGTGGAACAACGTCTATAGTTTACTAGGCATTGGTTAGAGCAACGTAGCTCTTCCCCTCTAGAGATGGCAAAGGGCAATCTCGTATCTCAGGCATCTGTGGAATGTGTTCTATCTTAAGAATGGAGCCATCCAAAACAACGGGTTCATTGCAACTCACGATGGGCGTAATGTTAAGTCATCCTGGGGTCTGCTCACTTTTGGCCTAAGGTAATGTTTGATCCCAGCCACCGTGGTTTGTGAGTCAAGCCTTGGGGCTTCGCATTAGGTGTAAATCACATCACGATGGTTTGCTCATCACAGGACAGTTCAAAAAACCCTGGCTGTCTGCAAGGGAAGAACCCAGCCAAGGGTTCCCAGAAGACACACCCCATTCAGGCACAGATGGGTTAGGGAGGAGTTTTCTCATATGCTTTGTCCTCCAGCATGTGATGTTGTTAGGACCTTAGGAAGCTCACCATTTCAGGAGAGAGAGAAATTTATGGCATCTCTAAAACTAACCAATTTGATGGTATCATACGATGGGTGGATCAGGCCCACTAGCTCAGGACTTGCAATCTTCCCTCTCGAAAACAAGCAATGCGCCCTAGAATTCACCACCTCTTCCTTTCACTTCCTGGTTGCCTCTTCTCATTGTCTTTCCTCCTTGGCTGAGAAAGGAAGGATTATCAACTTGCTGATCCAATTAAATCTGCTCAGACAAAGTCTTCCTGATCATGGATAGCAGTTGCAGCCTATCAGTTCGGTGTCATCTGGTGTCATCTGGCTCTCTCTTCAGTTATGGCTTCGCATACATCTGTTGGTCTTGATCTATTCTCAGGTCCTGACTTTTCTCTTTAATTCTCAGTCTCATCTGCTGCTTTGTCCTTGGTAGTTCTGACTGAACTCCGGACAGATTGGTGGATGTGGTCGTGAGTAGACGTGGAAAACGCCAGCTGGTAAAATTAGACGGCAGGGCTCTTCTGTTGAAAATCTTATTAGTAAAATCAGATGGCAGGGTGTCATGTTATAGGGACAGGATTATATACGTATAATAGTGTTATTTTTATGGGGATCATAAATATATCATCAAGTATATGGGTTTTATGGTGTTGGAGTCCTTTCCATTTGTGTTTTAGCTGAAGTGTTAATTTTAATTGTTGTTGGACCAGGCCCCAGACTGGGACATGTTATAAATAATTGCTTTGTTTCTTTTGTTTACTTGTATTGCATATTTGCCCCATCATACCTGATTCCTGTATTTCCATGGATTATTGTCCAGTTTTTAAACAAAAGTCCTTGCTAACTTAAAATCTAGGACAGCCTTCCCCAAACTCAGCACCTTCAGGTTTCTAAATTCTCAGCAGTGGTCGTGCTGTTTGTAACCATCCAGGAGTTCAGGTCCACACATCTGGAAAGCACCTGGATGGGAAAACTTGATCAAGATGTTCCTTCCATTCATTCCCATGAAACTGCAGTGATGGCTAATGATGTTGAAGGAATCCAGAGTGGAGTTTTAGCAGAACAGAGTTGTGAGACCCACCCAAAGAAATTGCTACATTCTTAAGGGGAGAATTGAACAGAATCTGCTAAATGTCAGTTTTTCTCTTGTCAAGAGATTGCATTTATCCCAAGAAAGAAAGAAAGAAAGAAAGAAAGAAAGAAAGAAAGAAAGAAAGAAAGAAAGAAAGAAAGAAAGAAAGAAAGAAAGAAAGAAAGGAGGGAGGGAGGGAGGGAGGGAGGGAGGGAGGGAGGGAGGGAGGGAGGGAGGGAGGGAAAGAAGAAAGAAAGAGAGAGAGAGAGAGAGAAAGAGAGAAATAAAGAAAGAGAAAGAAGAAAGAAAGAGAGAGAGAAAGAAAGAGAGAAAGACAGAAAGAAAGAAAAAGAGAGAGAAAGAAAGAAAGAAAGAAAGAAAGAAAGAAAGAAAGAACAAACTTAGAAAATATTTTTTTTTCAGTTGCAATGAGCACGAAAAAGCCTACTATGTAAAAATGTATGTAGCAAACAATTACATCACAGGATTTTTCAAAAAGGTTTTCTTGAGGAAATTACGTAATCCCCTCCATGCATTTGGAAAATTGTTACCAAGCTTGTACCTGTTTGTGAAACTTTCAAATGAAAATGGATCTGTATCTTTTGGCATTTTTAAAGTCCATAAAGCAAAGGAGAAACCCAAAAGGATCAGAATGTTGCCCTACTAACACAGATAGTAAAAAGAAATGGCTGCGTGTTGATTCACACATCTCCATTGATGGTCTCCTTGGAATTCTCTGGCACTAATAGTGAGGAATATAACATCTGCCCAGTCACTGAGTGAGGGAAGGGAGAGGTAAGCAGCAAGGCCAGACTTCTGCAGAATGAAATCACGCAGGTAAGCAAACCATCCGTCTTACAATGATGGCGAGAGGAAAAAAACCAAATTCATAAAAGGCCAAACAATACGGGGTGGGAAAAAAAGAGTGCACGGTCAAAAAAAAAAAAAAATCAGGATAAATAGCACGAAGAAGAGGGGAAAGGAAGAGGAAGAGAGGGAATCAGTGGAACTCAGCATGCAGGGAGGCTGGGAAGCAAGGCTGTGAAAATGAATGGGTCCCTTTTCAGCTGCTCCACAGCTTTTCTGACACTTTCAACATTGCCTCTGGCTGTGGAATCTGCTTCTGCAATATCCTGGAGCAACCCCCCCAGCGAGCGTTCCTTCATCTTGCTCTCTACAGCTAACCCAGTTTATCCCAGGCCTGAAAAACCTGAGCAATGCAAGCAAAGCCCCAAGAAGAGGCCTGATTTAATGAACAAGCAGGAACACTTTGGGAAACTTTTTCACAATGCCAGAAACGCTGTCTATAAACAAACCTGGTGCATTGTCTTGCCAGAACGAATGAATGAACGAAATTTGAAAATGGGCTTTCTTTCCTTCCTAGATCAAGTGGAAAAATGGGCTTCCTGTCTGCTTCCAGACCAGAAGGGGGCACTAAGATGTCACCAGAAAAAAATGGTCACACCCAAGTTTATTTGGGGGGCAGGGAGGAAGTCAATAAAGAACATAAAAAACTCTTAATGATGCTTAAGGAGTTAGATGCAATGAAGAAGCTTTAAATAAATCTATGGACTTAGACCTGCTTTACATGCAGAAGATCCTACATTCAATCCCCAGCACCTCCAGCAACAGAAAATCGGATCAGTTTGATGTCAACCATTTGAAATGATTCAATTCAACTCTCCAATTTGATTTGAAGAAGTAGTCCTGCTCGTGTGCACCAGACCTTCCTCATTATCCAGATGGAATCATTGGGTCCCAATTTGATTTGATGAATCGATCTGATGAATTAAATCATCAAAACTTTGCTGAATTGATTTGATGTGAGGAAGCTTTGCACGGCTCCAGTTGACAATACAGAGCTCGGATCAATGCTGTATCTGGTGCTTTGTGGAGCATGGTGACCTGGAGGCCAGCATAGCTGGAGAAGTTGGAAACATGAAGCTAAAGCAAAAACAAACCTGGGAGAGACTTTGTGGCTCTGTTCTCACAACACACATAATACAACCTGTCACTAATCCAAAGCAATGTTCTTACCAATGGTGCTAGCAACATACAGTCATACACACTCTCAAAAGTCAATACCTTTGAAGTTATTTAAGCCTTGCCCACTTTCTCCTTGTCTGGTATCTCATGACCCTTTGCACCAGGAAAGTGCTACCAAGACTTCGTTGCATTGTCATCTCTTCCCTACCGGCCAAAATGAAAACACTATCACAAATTTTTAAATTTCTAAATTTTAAAATATGCAACCGCTTCTCCAGCTCAGCTTCCCTGAAGCCGCTAATTTCTTGCAGGCATTACAGAAAAGCATAATTGGAATATAATTAATGAATTAGAAGAATGAGTTGCTTTAAGTGTTTTTGATACCCCCGTCCTTATAATTATCTGCAGGAAACATGTTCATTAACAATCTCTGAGCCTACATGCTTGCAGTGCATATTGACAGTGCCAGATTCTTTCCTGAAAGGGTTGAGATAATAGGGGAACCCACTTCGAGGTTGCACTGCTCTGTTTACTTCCTGGAATTGGGGAATCACTGAAGTAAAGCAAACGTTCCATTCCCCTGTCTCTTGAATAAATATGTATTTTCTGGAACAGAAGCCAAAGCTAATGGGGAGGGGAGGGATATGAAGAAATGCTCTCATCGCAAATATTTTTGTGTAGAAGGAATAAAATCAAGTGCCTTGTCAGGAAATGCTGTCCCGAACTGTTTTGATTGGCCTTCATGACTGTTTGTATGTCTCATTCAGGCTGTGTTGCCCCAACTATGAGTAAGTTCTAGCCTTCCTACTAGCTGATCATCCTGTAGACAAATTGCGTCAAGCATGTAAAACAATGATAATGTCTTTTATCTGCAGCAGGATTCCTGAGTGGGTAGGATCTCTCTACACAGGAGAAAGAGGCACTCGAAAGAGAGAGGGGAGAATTGCTATGAATGGATATAGAAATTGTAAGCATTTCAAGAGTTCTGTGTGCATTTCCCTCCACAGCAATCCATTTGGAGAGGCCATTCATGTCGACCTGAAGTTTCGTGATGGAAAACAGTTAGATCAGAAACGAAATAAGTACACAAATTAGCCCCCAATTCTCTTCTCTCGTTCATCTTTTTCTTTCAGTCTTAATCTTGCATTTGCAGCATTGGAAGAATAAATAACGTTTCACTTTCTCTGTTGGTTGGAGGGTTGGACAATGCTGGAGCATTTTGAGTGTTCAGAGAGGACTATTTGATACAGTCTTGTCTGAGAAGTGGAACAATAAATCCTCCTTCTCCTTCTCCTTCTCCTTCCCTGTATCTCTCCTTCTCCTTCTCCTTCTCCTTCTCCTTCTCCTTCTCCTTCTCCTTCTCCTTCTCCTTCTCCTTCTCCTTCTCCTTCTCCTTCTCCTTCTCCTTCTCCTCCTCCTCCTCCTCCTCCTCCTCCTCCTCCTCCTCCTCCTCCTCCTCCTCCCTTCCACTTAAAATGAGACCTGCTTTGCCTTGCTGAGCATTAGTGACACCAGGCTAGGAAGTGATATGATTCCAAACAAACTTTCCAATAAAGTTTCCTTCATGCTCCTTGACTTCTTCCACTGCTGGATCTGACTCTACATTTGGTGATTCAGAGGGCTGGGTCGCTTAATTTCATTGATGGAAAATGGCAGTCAATGGGTATGCAACAGCAGGTGTCCTGGGTGGTACAAGGAGGGCACTGAGGTGGAGAAATGACACAGTTCGGGGAAGACTGGTTGGGACAGCTAGGGCACTGAACTGCAGAAGAGTTCCTCCAAGAATCTCAGATCTTTCTCAGAAGGCACGGTTGAAAGATCACTTATGTCCCTAAAACTGAAATCTCTTTCTACATGTATGTATATAAAACTATTTATGGACATATGCTCGCAATTACTTTTCTCCTTTTTTTTTTTTAATGCTCATGGATTTGCATAAGTTATTTTTCATCGGGTATTGTTCATCTTATTAATACTATTGTGGATGTTTTCTGGTGGTTTTGCAAAATAATAAAATGGAAAACAACATTTGAGGATAACAATGAGACAATTATTATGATCAGATATCAGTGAGAATTCTTTCTTGCTTTCCTACGGCGGAAGACAGAGAAACGGTGATTGCCCTTTTAGAAGGATGAATTAAATTGCAGGCAATTAATAGATTTCCTATGTATTACATTGAAGAGTATTTTTGCCCTGCTCTTCAGCTGGAAAGGCTGCTGGAAAGCTTAAAGGATTGTTTGTTTGTTTGCTTGTTTGCAAAAGCAGAAATTATCCTGACCTCAAGCTTAGAATCCGAGACACATAGCACAAAAAGAAACAGTGATGGAGAGGGAGGAAGATGCAGATGTTGCTAGGTGATGATTGAGGGAGAAAGAATAATAACAATTTTAAAAAATGTCTCACAATAGACTCAATGAAGTAATCATGTTTCCCCTCTCTTCCTCTGTTGTCACATTTAATGAAGTGACTTGTTACCAGCAATGGTACAATTCTTAATTGTCTCAAAACTAACTTCCTTCCTTCCTTCCTTCCTTCCTTCCTTCCTTCCTTCCTTCCTTCCTTCCTTCCTTCCTTCCTTCCTTCCTTCCTTCCTTCTTCCCTCCCTCCCTCCCTCCCTCCCTCCCCATCAAAAGTGTGCTGTCTCTAAAAATCATGGCAGGACCTTAGCAAAAGGCTAAAGAATTATCTTAGTCACATGCCCCTTTGGCAGGTCTCATCGATTACTCACTGGGCATGCGATTACATGAGTAATATTATCAAGGAGGAATCTGTTTTACTATGGTTGTGTTCCCTGCAAATGAAAGGGAAAAAAGCATTATATCGGCATCATCATTTCCAAGCATGGAAGTACGAGTCAGCTTTGAAAATATGGACTTTTAGGTGCCTATTTTCCTAAGATCGATGGGGCTCTTAATTATCTGGACGATTCTGAGCTGCAGAATGTCCTCTGAACTCTCCCATTCTTAGTCTCTTGGGGGTGACTCATAAAGACAGAATATTGAGAGAAAATTGGGAAAGGGGCCATTCTTCTTTTTGGGAAGGGTGGGACAGAGAAAAGAAATCTCAAAATTCTCAAGGGAAAATACTGAAAAGTTTCAGTTTCTTTTTACGCTTCTACCCTATCTGGGTAAGCTTCTGCTGTCTGTTCAAGCAGGGTGCTGATGGTTTATGCTGCCACTTTGGGGGTTTGCTGATAGTTTGTCTTCCTTTGCGGCAACGAGACGTCGTAAGTGTGTGTGATAAATAAATAAATAAGTGTTCGCTACCCTACTCTTTCCATGCATGGCAAATGGATGAAATCTGTTGAACGCAGTCAGACTTCCTTCTATGTCAATGTCATGGTAATTGAGGGGTTTGCTACTTAATGTTTTGCATGCCCCTTGTTTATACAATTGAGTAGTCATTTAAGGAACGTCAACGGCAACTCTAAGGTTTTTTTTCAATGCTATTTTATAAACTCCATCAAAGCTTCAGCTTTTCCTCTTGTCATGCCACTATCATGTTGACAAGTGCGAGGTCGCCCATAGCACGGATGCAGCTGCCCATCCCACATGGACGCTGAGCTCAAAAGCTCGCTAAAATAATGAAACATCACCCAAGTAATTGAATCATGCAAGAGCACTGTGGTCCCTTGCCTTCCCTCCTCCATTCATTTTGCGAGCAAGGTTCAATCTTCCTTCATTAGCTGCGCTGCCCTTGAAACAAGGTGGCAGTGGAAACTGGGTGCTGAGCAAAAGCTCTTAGCCATCTGATTAAATCTTCCCAGTGCAAATCGCCTTATCAGGCAGTAATTTGAGTGTCCATGAACGTGATATTTTTTGAATTCTCTCCCTTATGCCAATGTATATATTAGCTGGGTCCTCCTCCTGCTCCGGGTGGTTTCAAATGAGAGTGAAAAAGAAGGAAGGAAATGAAGAGCTGAAGGCATTACACTCTGCAATGAGATATATATAGGGCATTGCTCAGATGAACTCTTGAAATTCTCCAACCTATCTCTAGGGTGAGAAACAGGGGGGGGGGGGGGGGGGGATTTCATAAATTTCTTCCAAGTTTTCCAGCAGGTCCTGAAGGTGAGCTTGCCTTCATCAGTCCTTCCTTCCTTCCTTCCTTCCTTCCTTCCTTCCTTCCTTCCTTCCTTCCTTCCTTCCTTCCTTCCTCCCTCCCTCCCTCCCTCCCTCCCTCCCTCCCTCCCCTGGGCAGATGTCAGCATAAAACTGAGCAGGAAGGAGACATTCCTACATGTCCAATTCCTGGCACTACTCAACACTGAACTCATGCTTCAAGGCGCAGGGATGGAGTACTCCAGCTCTTGAGAGGAAATAGCCGCCATCATTCTAGGTCATCTGTGAATTTTACTTCCATTGACCCACTGATCTAGCCCTACAACCTGCTGACTTGATTCCCTTTCCCCCTTTGGGAATTGGGGGGAAAAAATCCCCCTTACAAGCCACAACCTGGAGTAATAGCATTCCAAATCCCACGGGAAACGTTAAGCCAAGTGACTCACTTCTCCAGATCATTGGTGTGTAGGTTGTGATATGACGTGGAATTTATCTCCCCCTCTCTTTTTCGGCATGCTGCAGGTCTCAGGAAATAATGAGGGAAACAGCTGAAGCAGTACATGGGAAGAAGCTTCTACATTTACCAGGGACTAATCAGGGATTGTTTCAGCCTGCCTGTCTGCCTCCTCCTGGTGATTATGAAGATTTGATGGCAGCTGTTAAGGAGTCTCATCACATCCTCCAAGAATAAATCTGCCCTCCAGAGCATCTCATTCTCCTTACAGCCAGGAGCACCATATCTTTCCACTGTGTGGCTTCCGCTCCTGTGACAGCATCTGCGACAGCCACATCACTCCAAACTACCATTGATGTCTCTTTCTTTCTGCCAAAGAATGGGCGGATGGACGAGGTTACTCCTTCAACACATGTAACAGACATGCAGATGTGCACCCAGGGCTGGAGTTCAGAACCCCCAGAGGGAGATTTCTTTTGGAGGGACATAACATCATCCAGCAGCATAGAGTCTGGTGTAGGACAGAGAGGTATAATTCCAGGCTAGTTTCCATCATTCTCAGCTCTCCAAATAACATACAGTTGGGAATAATGCTGCCTACAGGAAAAAAAAAAAAAGACCCCTCCCCCCAAAAAAACCCAGCAACAACACAACACTGGATATTATTAATAGCTGCATAAAATATATTATGGGCAGTTGAATGCAAAAATGAAAGCCACCAGTCTCTATTGAAGAAGTTGCATACAATATTGGCTTTAATCGGGAACGTTGCTCCCCACCCTGCACAGAGAGGTTTTTCTGATATTTGCAGAACATTCTGACAGGACAGGATATATTTGTCACTGACCAATTTAGATTGATTCTTAGATTCTTGCATGCAACCCTAGACCCTAAACCTAGGTTGATGAAAAGCAATGGCTGTGTTCACCTACCATTCAATGCCCCAATAAATCTTATAGGTTCAAGGGATGGCTGAGTTGACACCCTACGTAGAGACAATGTCTGGGTTCCTACCACATGCAATTCTACAAAATACCCAACCTATTTTATCCCAACCTAGTGTGTTGTCCAGATGCACCCTTGAAAATGTTGATCAGCATTGTGGCAAGAACTGTGTCTAAGAAATGACTTGATCACGCATTATTTGAATGCCTTTAACCTGAGAGTTTAAACCTTTTGCACAGATATTCTCTTTCTACCATCACCGGCTGATTTTTTCCCCGCTGAAGGTTGATCTCCATCTACAAGGGAGAAGAGCAGTGAACATGCTCCTCATGAAGCCGTTAGAGACTGGTTCGTAATCCTGAACTGAATGCTGATGCCATGCTAGTGTAAAAATGGCAACGCATGGTTAATATTGCAGAACCTTCAATGGAGGTGCTGCAAATAGAAACCCTGCTCCAATTATTCCAAGGACTCAGGCATCTCACTTATCTGAATAATAAGAAACTCCTGTCCCTACCCCACCTGCAGCTGATAGGAAAAAGGGAAGGTGGGAAAAGAAATCAACCTGCAGCTAGAGAGGAAAACTTATGAACTCAAAAGGAAGCTTGACATGTCCTGCTGTGTGAGCATCTGCATTTTGGATTCATTGCAGCATTATTCTGGCATTTTTTTCCAGTCATGTGAGCCTTTATAAGTCATGAAATTGGACCGTTGCAATTCTCAGGTGGGGCCAGCCATGAGAATGGTTCGGAGGGACGAACTAGGGCTGCTTATCATAACCAGCTTCCTGGGGGAACTTGGGGAATTTTGCCACAGGTAGTTTTTGGTGGGGGACAATCCAGAACTCAAGTTCCCATCTGGTGTATAAAAACAGGTGTTATCTTACCATTGGGATATAAGCATAAGGAGTGGCAGGCAGATGATACAGTCTTCCATATGCTAAGTATGATGAAATCCCACAAAGGCCTTCATGGAACAAGCCTCTGGTCCTATGAATCTCCCCAATCCTTAACAGTTCAACAGAAGATTGGGCCTGAACTCCCCAACCCAAAATGACTTTTTTTAAAAATACTTTAATACCATGATAAGGCTAATTTAAAAAGCAGATGAGCCTAGCAGCAGAATAATTGAAAAAGGAAGCACTATAAAAAGGTACATGGGGTAGCCAGCAGAAGAGAAAGTCCTTTAAAGGATCAGTTTGCCTCCCCCCCCAAATCCTGAACATTTCTTTGATTTCCTTGGAGGAAGATTCCTCCTTCTCCTTCTCCTTCTCCTTCTCCTTCTCCTTCTCCTTCTCCTTCTCCTTCTCCTTCTCCTTCTCCTTCTCCTTCTCCTTCTCCTTCTCCTTCTCCTTCTCCTTCTCCTTCTCTCCGTCCCCTTCCCCTTCCCCTTCCCCTTCCCTCCCCCTCCCCCTCCCCCTTCCCCTTCCCCATATCTTTTCTCCTCCTCCTCTTGCTCCTCCTCTTGCTCCTCCTCTTCCTTCCCCTTCCCCTTCCCCTTCCCCTTCCCCATATCTCTCCTTCTCCTTCTCCTCCTTCTCCTTTAAATAACCACTAATTTCAAAAGATGCAGCATTATAAAAGTGTTTCTTTTGGGATTATCCCATGAGCATTGAACAAGCTTGATATTATTCAAAATATTTTATGTAATGACATTGTCGAAGATCAAGGTGAAGAGGGAAACATTGTCTCAGTTCACAATGCTCATTTATATTATGAATTGAACTGCTTTGTACTGGAATTCTTTCTTTTATAATTAAAATCAAAATCATTATGGCTCATGGAAGAGGAACCTCTCCCTTTGTAAGATCCTTTGGAAACACCTGTCTAGAGTGGTTCATCTCCAGTGAGGACTAAGGGGGTCATGATTGTTCATGTCCAGGAATCCGTAGGGTTTTTTTTTTTTTTTTTACAAAATGTCAGGTAGCTGGAAAAAAAATTAGGGAGAATATGTGATCAGAACAAATATCTCTGATACGTAAGTTTCTATGAATTAGGTATGTGTATGTGATTCCTTTGTGCACGCTGAAGTGGTATAGTCCTGATATGCTTTGGCAATCCAGAAAGGCCTAGCTCTAAAATCCCCCCCCCTCCTCATTGTTTTCTTTTTCATTCGGGGGGGGGGGAGAGGAGAGTTCAAAATTTCCTCTAATAACTCAACCTCGATGTGCGCTCACTTGTCATATCTCCAAATCACAACCAGTAGCCACGGCCTTTTGAAAAATGAAGAGCAATAAAACTGTCAGCTCCAGAGACATCTGCCTGCACAGAAGAGTTGTTGAGAAACGGGACCTTTGGCAAAAGATTTCTCCTGAAATCCTTGGGAATCAAAGCAATGTTCTTCTGTGGCTTTGTCAATGTTGTTCTGGGTAGTTCTACACACACAAAACAGCAAACACCCAAAAGGGAGATCATTGGGGGCAGCCATCTTGTTCTCCTGAGAAGCAAAAGTGCAAAGACTTTGCACATCCTAGTGATGGATGGATTTGATCATCAACAACCTGTTTTGCTATAGCGTCCCTTGCAGGCATAGAAGTTGGTGAATTTATTGAGTGAATATATATCCCAATTATATCCTCAAACATGAAGTTGCTCAACCATATGGGAAGGCAAAGATGCCTTAGGAGAACTAGATGGTTCATAGTGTTAGATGCTTAAATGCTTTTTATGCAATTAGATCCATCTCTCTCTCTTTTTAAAAAATGCAATTGCTGCCTAACCTGGATTGGAACTGGAGGAAAAGTAATAATCAAAGATATTTAATGAGTGTTTATGATAGTGGATAACAGAGTGAGAGATATAACGGAAAGAGAATGAAAAGAATGTCATTGCAATGTGGTTTACAACTTCCATATGGTTTCTCCTGCGCTGAGAAATTCTTAATTTAACAGACAAGCATTCCAGAATGAAGATTCATGGCAAACATACAGCTGATGGAATAAACATAAGAAGGTAGACTTTCTGAAAGAGACTGCCTTAAATGTAGATGTTGCTACAGAAAGTAGTACTGCAGAACTATACCGAGATCTCAGTCGATACTGGTACACTTGATAAAAATGGTACACTTGTTAAGAAAGGGAAGTATCCAGGAAAAGTGGTGTGGCCTGATGGAAGAAATCTGGATCCTCAAAACACTTGGTCTGAATTGCTGGTTGGAATTTGCAATGGCTGCCTTAAACCATAGTGTGTTGAAAATTCACAATTTAAGGTAAGCTTAAACTCTACGTGTTGAAGGACCATTATGGCTATCGAGTCCAAGTGGTTGCTCATGCAGAAGTCCAACTGAAAGCATCACTGACAGATGGTTGTCTAGCCTTTTCTTGAACATGGCCAATGAAGTAGACCCACCACATCCTTAGGACAGTTCTACTGTCCACTGTTAGCTGCTTTAGCTGTTGGGACGTTTTTCTAATCAGCTGGAAAGTGCTGTCAAGATCCTTAGCTGTTGGCCAAGATGACAGTGATAGGAACTGAAGTCCAAAATATCTAGAGCTCCTACTACATAGTATCAGGTTTAAGAATATTTCTGTACTGTGTACAATGCCTTACCTGTTTTCTCAAACTTTAGTGTTTTGTCTTGCAATTTATCTCTCAAGTAGCACTAACACAGGGAACCCACTGCCTAGATCTTTGCTCAATGTATGCGGCCTCTGTGTTCATTGCCGGAAGGCCATAAATACGTTCTGTCATGTTTACGATTATTGGTGATTTTGATTTGACGAATATCAATACAAAGCAACTGCGGGGATGGTATTAAATACATTAAACAACTTCAAATCCACACCTTTCCCTTGTTCCCCTTTAGATTTCATCTAGTATGAATCAATATTGGTTTAATAATTAACGTGCTTAAACATTTTTATGTATATTTTATGGGTAGATGGATCCATGCTTATTTTATGATGATGAAATATTTATTTTCGAGGGAATTGGGGAATGCTGTCGTCCTGGCTTTTGATCACCCTTTTCAGTGGGACCTAAGGGTGGATCTTCTAGACAAAACCAATACTTTTGCATTGCCTGGGGCCTTCAACAAAGACCTTTCAACATGGGCCTAAAATGTTCAAAAAGAGAATGACAAGATTTGATTTGCTGATGGAGACATCTGGTTTCTTTTAGCCTGGCACCTAAGAAACTCTTGTCCCAAAGAAAGTCAAGGGTTCTGCTCTGCTGTGGATGGGAAATGATTAAATGAAATCACAGAAGAAAGAGAGTAGGAATTGCTGGAACAATCCTTAGAATATCTGCTCAGGAATGATTCAGAAATCCCTTGGCATTTACTTTGCTCTGTTTATTTGATTTCATCCTGTCCTTCTGTTTATACAATGCTCAAGCCAGGGACTTAAAAAAATAAAATAAATACAAAGGTACAAGAGACAGGGTAAAGTAAACTACTCCCCTACCAACAAACTGAAATCACTGATACATATAAAAAGCTGGCTGAAAAGAAGTCTCCTATCTGTTAAAAGTATCTGGAGTAATGGACGGATGGAACTCTTAATGTTTCTTCCCCCTTCAAATTTATACAAGAAGAAAGTTCTTCTTGCTCATGATTCACATCACTTTGTGTTTTGCTTTTTCATTGATTATTTGAATGGAAAGAAAGAGTCCATCAGAGAAAGCAGAGGAGGAGGAGGAGGAGGAGGAGAAGGAGAAGGAGAAGGAGAAGGAGAAGGAGAAGGAGAAGGAGAAGGAGAAGGAGAAGGAGAAGGAGAAGGAGAAGGAGAAGGAGAAGGAGAAGGAGGATTTATTGTTCCACTTCTTGAACAAGACTGTATCAAACCTCAGAGGGAAATAAGATGTGTAGGATTTCATCAAGTCTTTTTTGAGTCAAGTTTGATGACTTCATGAACACATTCATATAATTTTCTTGGCAGCAATATGGAAGCTGTTTGACATTGCTTTTTTCTGGGACATCTTTCAACTTCCCAGTCTAGCCAGCAAACCTGGAATTCCCTGGTGATCTCACATCCAGGAACTAACCAGTACTAACTAGGCTTGGTTTCCAAGCCCAGACAAGGTGTGCCAGGTGTTCTGGTCCCCAGGAGTCACTGACTAGATCTCATTGGCTAATAATGAGCCAACGTTCTGAGTGCCAATGTTCATGTAGCCGCAACAACCATGCCCCCACACTGAAGCTATCCTTCAGTTGCCAACGAAACAGTGCAAGATGATTGCCCAGAGTAATAAAAGTCTCATTTATCTTCAGAGATGTTCCTCCAGCAAAATAAATAAAATAAAATAAAACATGCTGGGGGAAAGGACAGAACACTGCGAGGAAATTTAAGTATTTATTCACTAAAGGAAAGTCATGCTTTTGTTGACTCACCTTTCATTAAAGGGCTCTTATTATCGCCGCTGTGTGTGAGCTGCTGGCCCCGAATCGAGGCCACCTTTGGGAGCTGGATGCCCTCTGGAAGTGGAGAATTGGAGAATGAAGGGACAAATTAGACATGATGTGGCTGAGACAGCATTTGATCTCTTGAAAGTGTGAACAATGAGAAGACATCTTGTAGGTTGCATTTGCCCTTTAGGAAATCTAAGATCTCTCCTGTGTTTTCCTAAATGCAAAGAAAAGGAAACAAAGAGAGAAATGGCTTGTGGGGTGGGGGTGGGGGTGGGGGTGGGGAGCACCAGCCTAGAGCAGAGAATGGGCCTAGGGTTGGGGTTAGGTTAGGGTCAGGACTAAACTTTGCCCAGTGACAGTGATGTAGGGGTATGATTCACTTAGCTCAGTAGCGTCTTTGCCAAAGGTAACAACTTTTGGGGGGCCTGGGGAACGCTTAGAGCATGGTGCAGCTGTCCTCAACAAATTGACTGAAAGTTCACAATTTACTAAATGGTTCCTATGGTTGAATCAACCTCAGAGTATTCATTTTTCAGGAAGCAAACTGGAGGATGGGTTGCCCACCTTCTCCTTTAGGTCTCCAGAATGCTCTCAGCCTCCCTTTGCCTTCTTGGACACATTAGACGGCAGTTGCCCAACTATTTTGTTCTGGTTTTGGGTTTTCCCTAACAATATCTATGGGACAACTGGGTGGCCATGGGGCATTCTAGGAAATAAAACAAGTGCCTTTGCACCCTGAGGCTGAAGATGAGGCTGCAGCCAGCCAATGCTCAAAGACAAGATGACCAAATGATATATTGGAGTTGCTTGTTTATAGCTGCATGGTCATCTCTCCAGAGGTCCATCGCTCCCCTGGTTGCCCACATTTCACTTTGTTTTCCACAATCCTTTTTGCACTTGGCAAAGGAGGGCTGAGCAGAGGGGCTGCAGAGTGATGGGGTGATGCATAACAGGAAAAAACAAATTGGCAGCTGTTTTTGCCACCGTGCAATGCAATAAAATTGCACGAACGTCCTGAAGGAATTCTAAAGTATTCCGGGAAAGAGTGAAAAATAAAAAGATGCTTTGCCAAGGAGGAAAATTTTTAGGAAATGGAAAGATGGATCATGGGCACAGCATTAACAATAATGTGCCATGGATCAGTAGGAATCGTAGATCACTTTAGGAGGATTTCAATTAACACCATTGGGGGGGGGGGAGTTTCCAATAAAATGCTTGATTCCACAAAATCTTGCTAGTTATAAAGAGGGAGCTATAAATATCTTGGAAGTCTGCATAGTCAGGTTGCTGAGCTAGGGGTAAATGAAATGACAACCCAAAAGGGGAGGGGGGAGGAGAAAGAATTATAACAAAATGTAGGTAGGCTTTTGTGATTGTACCACCCTCAAAATATGGGCTAATATTAACATTAAGTGTGCATGTGGTGAGTTGTAATGTTTACTGAGGCCATTACAAAGCTTCAGACCATGTTTTATGGAATTACATTAGTGATAATTCTGTCCTGGATGAGATTTACACAATAAAAAAGGAAGAAAGAGGGAGAAAGTTAGAAAGGGTTCAGAAGATGCTGAATCTAAGTTTCTTCTGTTTGATGCTTCAAATCAATGACTGACCTGTATCCCACAAAAAGGGAAAGGAAAGGAAAGGAAAGGAAAGGAAAGGAAAGGAAAGGAAAGGAAAGGAAAGGAAAGGAAAGGAAAGGAAAGGAAAGGAAAGGAAGGGAAGGGAAGGGAAGGGAAGGGAAGGGAAGGGAAGGGAAGGGAAGGGAAGGGAAGGGAAGGGAAGGGAAGGGAAGGGAAGGGAAGGGAAGGGAAGGGAAGGGAAGGGAAGGGAAGGGAAGGGAAGGGAAGGGAAGGGAAGGGAAGGGAAGGGAAGGGAAATTTGTTGCATTAATATATTTGAACTGTTGAACCAAACCTACATCTTAATTTTTTAAAAGCAAAACTGCTGACTGCGATTCTCTACGTAACAGGGACAACACGTACTTTAAGCTGAAGGCTACATTTGTTGTTTGACAGCCTTTGGAGACCTGCACTCCAAAAGGTTAGTAGAGCCAGAGTAAAGCCAACGTTTAATTTAAATGTAAAATTATTTAAAAACCCAAACCACTTCATTAAAACCAATATGGTTACTCAGCAAGCTCTTAACATTTTCTCCCTTCTATCACTTTAAAATGTACACTTCAAAAACAGCACTGGGAAATGTACGGGAGGCTACACTGAAGGTTTTGGGGGGCAAGGTGAAGTTGGGGTCTTCTGGTGTCTGCAGTTCCTTATCCCATGTGCATTTTGATAAAGCATCAGGATGAAAAATTTCAACAGGTACTGATACTAGAAGACATATGGTGGTTCAGTAATTTTTCTTCTTTTATGTACATTCTTTGTATGTGTGTGTCTTTGAACTTTGGTGTTGGAGAAGAGTCCTGAGAATACGGTGGACAGCCAAGAAAACAAACACATGGATCATCAGACAAATCAACCCAGAGTTTTCACTTGAGGCATGAATGACCATGCTCAAATTATCCTATTTTGGACACATTATGTGAAGACCATTCTGGAAAAGGTGGAAGGAAAGAGAAGAAAAGGAAGACCAGAAGTAAGGTGGGGGGACTCAGCTGCAGTGGTGATGGGTCCACTGTTGGAAGACCCGAAAGACCAGGTTAGAGGCAGACTGTCGTGGAGAAAATCTATCTATGTGGTTGCTAAGAGTCAACACCAACTTGATGGCACATAATCGATCAATCAAATCATCAGTAGAATGTCCCTCAATTTATCATAAAGCAACATTTCATGACAAATGTGGATTTCCCCTCCCTTTCATATTGTATAGCAACATCTTATTTCTCATTTCATGACTTTCCCATCTTCTTAACTGTGGCTCGTGACATGTGGCTCATAAACTGCTGGAATCTTTCCTTAGCCTTGTCAATATCCATCTTGCACTCACATTTTTTTGACCCAAGTCTTTAGTTGCTATCCACCAAAGCCGTTCAGTTTCATTTGTGCAGGAACCAAGGGTCATGCTCTTTCTCTCTCATGCCTCCATCACCATCTTTCTGGAAGAGAGTTCTTTATTGTGGCTTCTAATGAAGCCACAATAAAGTTCTGCTTATTGTGCTTAGTTCTGCTTAAGATGCAGGGCTAACTTAGGAGTTGCACTCATTTCCAGGGGAATGAAATCTTGCACTTCAGCCCTTCTCAACCCTTGGATTCTTGGAAGTCATTCCAAGGACTCTGAGACAGAATCTGAGGCAGCAGGTCCCACCCTTACATGGACCCAACCCTTCCTTCCTAGACCTTGGCTAATGAACTCTTTGACTTCTAAGCCCTCCCCTGCTCCACCTCCCCCAAGGATGAGTCTTCGGTTGGGGCTATGACATGAGTGATGTTCCTTCACAGGTCAAATGGTTTCTTGGTGAAGAGCTGGAGGAGAGGAAGACAGAAGGAACCAGACATGAAACTACTTCCAAAGTACAGTTCAGTGATAGTAACAGGAGTCCAGAATGCCTTCTTTGTCCCCCTTGCCCACAAACTCCCCAGCTTTCATGACAATTTGTGATTTAGAATCCACCTTCAAATGCCAAATTATTAGCACTGGGATCCGATCCAGTCAAGTCACCAGTGTATAAACTGCATTTCAAATAAGGAAAAGAAGCACTGATTGGAAATCTGAGACCATTTCCATGTCTCCCCCAGGCCAGGATATTTAATTTAAAATATACACAGAGTCAACCAACCCAACAGCCCAGCCAAAATTGCTTCTGTGTAGGGGAAAAAAAATGCAGCTCTTTAGATATTGTGGCCAATGTCAATTTATTTAAAAACTTAATAAGGTAATTTTCAGGGCAGCAGGAATGAGGTGAAGCCCTGGTATCTAAACTTTGCAGATGGAGCAGAGAGAGGTGGGGCGGGGGGGAGGGTCAGGGTTTTCTATCAGGTAGTGAGATGATAGAAGGTGCCAAGTTTGACAAGTCATGACCCCCACCCAGCTGCCTTGGCTAGCAATTGTGCTGTGACAGCAAACTGGAGGAACCTTCCTTGACCTGGACCATTCTTTTCTGGATTCCACTTTCTCGAGTAGTCAGAATGATAATCATCATAAATTTGGGCCACAATCTCAAATCAGATCCATCTCTATTACCATCATAGGTCAGCATATGTGCCACAATCTATCTTCTGGTTCTGCCAAAGTTTTGTTTCCCCAGGGAAAGTGACTTGTTTATTCTCAGGGTATTTGGAAGTTTCTTTTATTTTGGGAGAATAGGTAGGCAGGGGGCTGCTGTTGTTTGCCTCCTGGTCTGCCTCCCCCCACCCCATTCTGTAGCCTTCCTGGTTGCTCATATTTCCTGGTCAGGAAAGACCTCATGGGAAGAGATCTATTTTCATGTCTTTCTGTGGGATTTAATGGAAGAGTAGGCAGCCAGGGAGGCCTCAGATTGCTGGAAAGATGATTGTATGATGAAGCCTTGGCATTCCAATGTTCTCCTTGGCCATGACAATGTTGAGTGTTTGGTGGGTTTGACCTCATCCATGCGCACAGGATGCCAGCAAAGGGCCTTCCTCCAACATCCTTTTTATTTCCCAAAATGAATTTCCAGATGCTAGCTCAGCCTCTGTGCAATGGGAAAACCCCAATCCCTCTTCTGGCTAACAGGGGACGATAGTCCATCTGCATACAAAGGACCAGAGGATGCTCCAGTTCTTCTGCTAACCAGATTATTAAAACAAATGCCGTAATTACGCAAACCTTTTGCATCCAAGAGACCGAGGTGGGTTTTAATTAAGGTAATTATACTCAGCAGGACAAGCAATTTGGAGAGACATTTAATGGCTCAAGCTGACATACTACCTTTTCCAAAAGATGGTGCTGACAGTGCTGGCCACTAGAACTGCTCAGCTTTGCAACTGGTCTCCTGAGAAGCTAGACCCTTTCTTGACCTCTCTGGTTTTTGGTGGCCATTGTAAGATTCAGCCCGAAGCCTCTGTACCTCCCAAATGTCATAACTGATCTAATGAACAGGGCAAAGCGAAACATTAATGACAATTCCCCCACATCCATTGGGGAAGTGCTGAAAAAAATGAGGGGAACATTTGTAAGGCAGAGGCATACATCTTGGCCAGGCAGAAGGAAGCATTCTTAAAGAGAGAGAGAAAAATAAGTTGGCTCTAAATTGAATACAGTGAAATCCAGAGGATAGTTGCCATAAGTGGGATACCCCTCCTCTTTTTTTTTCCTATCAAAAATGGCAATGCTATGACGGTGAGAGAAGCAGTCTATGCCACCCGCAATAGGATGAGGGGACCATTGGACTGGGAAATTGGGCATCATCAATATGATGGTGGCATCTCATTCTACTTCTTCATATTATTTGAGATGCGGGCAGAAATTCTCCCATGGAGGACCAGCCATGGACGCTGCTGAGCCAGGAGAGATATAATAATGAAAAAACCACAAGAGCAGGACAAGTTCTCCCCAACTCTCCATATAAAACTGGTGTAACATCCTCAGAGAAGGAACGCAAAAAGAATTCTCAAGAAGGAGGTGGAAAAGCCGAGTTGGGCCAGGGCATCATACTCCATAAGTCCTTCCTGTAAGAGTTGGACTTAGTTTAGAGCTGATTACCATCTCTCCTTTCTCTCCATGGCTGTGTTCAGCTGATTTCTCCCCCCCCCTTTTTTTAATATTGCTGTTTATGATTATGAGGATATTTTAATGATAGTTGTTTGTTTATGGCTGTTACTACCCATGTGTTTTAATTGCCAGTAGATAGCTCTGGGCCCATCAATGATTTTTTTTTTCTTTTGGCTACATATTATTACTGTTATATGTTAATTTGGTGGTGGGGGATTTTTCCAATCATACAATTCCTCCTGGGGAAGGAGAGAAAGAGGATATACTCCAAAACACCTTCGTTCCAAGAGAGTTGATATCTTTCTTTTTCTTTTTTCTTTTCCCAGGGTCATGGAAGGCTTTGTGGGGTGGAGGGAAAGTGGGAAATTTAATTAGAATGTTACTGAAGAGGGTTCTGATATTTTCCTAGCAATTAGCATTTCATTAAGGCAGGGAAATTGCATTTACCAGAATACGGGCACCGCCTTCTCAAAAGCTTCTTTATTTTAAGATCCTGCCATGATTCATTGGCTACTCATGGCTGAGGTCTGGGTTAGATGGACGGCTTTTAAAAAGCTCATGTATCATCTATGTACCCTTTGGAATGTGGTTGCCGAGCACGAAGGGACCTGACTGAAAATTCATAGGAAAAACACAATCCCGCGCTGAGTGTGTACTCAGAGGCACACTTCTGCAGCCGTAAAAATCACTCATTTGTACCCATGTTCTGCTTGTGGGCCACCAAGAACGATCTGATGGTGCTACTTCCACAACCATTGCTCATTTTTAGTTTTTTATTTGCAGCCAACAAGGACTAGGACTTGGATGTGAGGTTGGTGGTGGTGGTGTTGGGAAGAAGAAGCCATGATGTGGTCCTCATGACTGATGATGAATGGAAATTGAAACCCACCAGGCTAAGGGTATCTGGAATGCTTGTCCTTTGGGTCACTTTCCGCTCCTGCTTACTCAGTCAAATTCTCCTTCCAATGGGCAAGGTACAATAGCTATTATCTTCTTTTACAGAAGATGCATTTGGGGGACTTGCAAAGCAGAGTCCCGTAGATCTATGCACACTTTTGCTTTTATCATACTATTTGAGGACATGAACTGAGCTTGGGGTTTGCTCTGACTTGAGCTGAAGAGGGAAATATATGAGAGAGAGAGAGCTGCCTTTCCCTTCTGATGTGGCTCATGGCATTGCTTCCTTGTCCTCAAGGTCATAACTGATCAGTTTCTGGGAGTTTATAGCCATAGCCTTGGATGAGCAGAAGGAAAAATTGATTGCAATCCACTCAGAAGTAGATGAGAACACTATTGACGTTGTTGCTGACCATGGAGGCCAGTTTGCTTACCTCTTAATTAGGGTGCCTCTTAATATTCTCTCCTAATGAAACATAGAGAGGATCTGGCAAGGATTCTACCATTCCTGGATCCCTGAAAGCTGTGAAGTTTGAAAGGAGATCCCCTTTTTGAGGGGAGTAATAGTAAGCAATACACTGTTTGTTTATATTTTAAGATCCATTATTTTCCTATGAATTCAGGGAAGCATGCAATGATTTAAAATCACAGGCATAAGCACCCTTCTTTTGAACAAAACTGCTGTGGCCATTACTACTATTATTATGTTGTTTGCAAAACTATTATTGCTGCTGTTATGCTATCATCATCATCCATCCACTCATACCTTACAGACAGAATTCTGCCAAAACCCAGTCTTGCAGTCTCCCTGGGAAATGAGACATTCGTTTTGTTCTGCCTCATTTTCAGAATGCTTTAGAATTTCTTCAGAATTTCTTCAGAATGTTGCTCTTTCTTTGAGAGAGTAAGGGAAAGACCAAGGCTGGTTACTGGATAATTTTTTCATGAGTTGAGAAACTGGAAGTCTGCATCTCTCAAAAATATGGGACAACAAGAAGTTTTTTCCCTAGCTGATCTAGTAGGTCAGATGGATTCCAGCTGGAGTAGCTAGTCTTGCAGGTACTCAGGGCCAAACCTTAAACATCTTTTATTATTTATCATGACTAGAGATGGATATTTAAGATAAATATCAAGCCTTGTGGTATATGATTACATTTGCTATATTGTGTTTTGATCGGTAGTTACAATAGTACCTTATGGATATTTATAGTACTGTGATGGTGGAAAGCATTGTTGTTTCTGTTAAATGCATTTCTGTCACTCTGCAGATTCCTTGGCTGACCATTTTCTGATCTGAAAAAGCCCCATGAGAAGATTTGCCTCCCAAGATCTTCCCTTGAAACTTAATTGAAATGGGGGAAGCCATAGAGAGTGCAGAAATAATATAATGAAAGAGAGGAGACCCACGTGGCTGCAAACACATGCACACCTCACAATTATAGGACGCTATAGACTTCATTCCTTGTATGTCTCATATTTGGCCAATAAAGCGATTCTATTCTATTCTATTCTATTCTATTCTATTCTATTCTATTCTATTCTATTCTATTCTATTCTGTTCTGTTCTGTTCTGTTCTGTTCTGTTCTGTTCTGTTCTGTTCTGTTCTGTTCCGTTCCGTTCCGTTCTATTCTATTCTCTGACCCCACCCCACCCCTTAACCTTGGTCCTCTGCTTAAATGTAAATTCTAGCCAAGTGAAAAGAAACCAATTCATGGAGGTTCATGGAGTTTTCAAAATAGCTTTGGACACTTGAATCAAAGTTTGCTTAAATCAGACTTCCATGGTCAGGAACAAAATACCTCTGGATTTCAGTCCTGGTGGGACAGATAACCAGAAGAGGTAGCTGGAGACTGACTTGAAGATCTCCTAGAATCCTGGCCCAATCCAGAAGAGCCCTTCTTAAGATCTTCCATTCTTTTTTTGGCCCAAAAGGAGGAGGTGCCCCATTTTGGATAATTGCAATGTGATGGGTAAAGCAAAACACTTGCTGAAGTCTCTCCTCCCAGTTCCTACCCATTAAAATGAATTCTTCAATATTACAGAGGCAGCCGGAGGCTATTGGAGAACAGGTGCTTGGTTGACCCCATAGTCACCTCTGCTTAATATATTGCATCTGCCTGGAGGGCTCTCTGATGCAGCCAACGTGTCTTCCTCATCCTGTTTAAAAGAAGCAGAAAGAATGAGGAAGAGTGAGTGAGCGAGCGAGTAAGAGAGAGAGGGAGAGAGAGAGAGAGACAGAACAAGAACCTTGCTCTCCGTGGAAGAGAGGTAGACAGATTCATCACTATGAGATTTCTGCCTACAGCAAGGTTCTCTTCCTGCCTGCTTGCGTGCTGAATCTAGGAGGCATTGACTTGTGCACCGATGGTGAGAATTGGATGCCCTTTTACCCCTTTGATCCCATGGGGGCTAGTGGAAAGTTCATGCCCCAAGAATCCCCACCTCTGTTCCCTTTGGGTCTCTTGCACTGTGCAATAGATGCCTGTGTGTGCATATTAGAAATTGCAGGTTGTATGAGATATTTCTTTATTTCTGGGTATTCTGGAATGGAGTATCCTTCAAGAGAGCCTAGATGGTGTAATGGCCTGTGGGAATGACCTTGGGAGACAGGAGGAAGAGCCATACACTGGACAATTGGCATGTAAAAGATATTGCAGTCCACAGAAGGAGAGGAGCTGTGGGAAGCATTTCAGAAGCCACCCCCCCCCCCCCCAGTTTTCTGCACAGTGGAAGAAAAAGAGGGGACAAATACTTTTAGATTTGCAAGATTCTGTTAATATAACTTGACAATAAAGGCACAGTTAGTATTCACAGCTGTGGTTCTTGTTTGGATGACCTTGAAGGGCTAACAGATTGAAAGGAGTATTTGGGAATCAGGTAGAAGGGACCCCAACTGGAAGTGCTACATAGCGTAACATATTGTAGCAGGCTCAACGTTCTCCTTTCATTTTCAGAATACCCGATGAAGGTGGCCAAAGGAAAGCTCACCTTGGTGGCTAGTCTTTCCTTCCTCCTCCCCAAATTAATATCTGCTGTTAGCTGGGATTCCCAGGTTGAATCCCTCATGTTCTATGGATTTCTTCCTCCCTGCAGGCTTAGAGTCTGTACTGAAGAAATGATGAATGCCTACCTTATTTATGTCCTCATCTTGTGTAGCCAATTAAGTCCGTTCTATCTGTAAACAGCAGTGTTAAGAGAGAGGCAGCAAGGGGAAAGGTGGAGGCAGAGACGGAATGGAGAAGTGAGATATTTCATTCATGTTTGCAGGGTGGGGGGAAGAAGGGTGAAGGTCAAGGGAGACTCATTGCATTGCACTGATTAAAAAGTTGACAGCCATTCATTTCATTTTATGAAATCGTCAATTGATCTGCGATCACATACTCCAATCAATGCTCGGAAAATAAGCAGCACAGAAAATCAGGTAGGATTAAAGTACCTGAAGAAAGAGAAGAAGGAGGTTTCGGAGAAGCAATTGATTCTTCTCTGGAAAGGAACATACCACTTTCTAGTACCCCTCTCTTGCAGGACTTAGAAGAGACCAAGTTTCGTCTGTTCTGTTTCGTAGCAGGGGTATTTGTGAATGGATGCTACTAAGCAGATTGGACTTTCTAAAAACCTTATCATTGTGCCAATGAGGGATTTGTTACCTGAAATAAGAGATAAAGGGGATGACTTTGAACCATGCATGGAATGATTTCCCCAGTGAATAACCATAAAAAGCTCTGACAAACTCCAGTCCCATCAGTCTTCCTTTCAAAAATGTAAACGCTGCTCCCCAATCATCTCCTCCAACATCTACAGCTTTCCTATGTGCCTGTTAAGAAAGAGGAATGAATTTGAGAAGAGAGACAGCTATGGATTTGTATATTCCCTGGAGAGATAAGAAACTCTGGAAGAGCTGACATCATAAGATATGTGAAAAGTCAGGGGAGGGGGTGGAATGCTGGTCTTGGCAGGGGTTCAAAGAAAGGTTGTGGAGATGCTTATCCACAGCCATAAAGAAGGCAACAAAGCCATTTATCAAGTGACCCAGCCCTCCTGGATGCAAGCAAGATTTAACAAGACCCTCTGCCAGAGGCGTGAGGAATAAACCTCTACACACTTCTACTCCCAGCCAAGGCTCAGAGAACCTACCAGAGAGAGGTCAGCCAAGGAATGCCAGCGATGTCACCTGTATACAAGCCACACCAAAAAAGGCTTTACTGTCTCCGTTTTCAAAAACCCTTGCATATAGTCCAGCCTGGCCTTTTCCTTAAACTATTGAGTTAGAACAGACCAACGAAGCTTCTCAAGAGAATGGCTGAGTTTGCAGATCCCATGATTGTAGTTGGTGCACTGTGGGCATTGCGTGTCTTGTGAAGAAGACAATTTTGGTTTATGTTAATTAGCATGCTAAAATCAAACATGTCTTGGTGTGATGTGTCAGCCAAATCCCCAGGTCTTGTCTTCATTTTGTCTGGGGATGTCAGGAGGGGACGGTCCTCACAAGAAAAGTTTGCTCAGGTTGCCCCAGGCTTATGACACCCTCCTATGCATGCTTATTCCAAAAGCACTTCCTAGCAGCTACGTCCGACAGCTCAAGCAGCACCAAGGTCTTAGATGATCAGATGATTGGATGAATTGATCACAGAAGATTTGGACCCATTACTGATGCATTTCTGCTGGCAGATCTCTTTCAATGTTTGTGGTTTTATAGGTCTATCTATATGCAAGGGACTAACGTATGGTCCCTTGCACTTTCTCCTCAGTGTCACCTTATTAATTAGGCCTTATATTAATTAGGCCTTATAATTTCATTCAAGCTCTCCCAGAGTTTGGAGGAGTCAAGCAGAACCCACAATCTGTGGACACATCACAAACAACCTACTGAGTTCTGGCCTGTTTTGGATCCATAACTCTGTTCTTGGTTCTCCATATCTCACCTGGTTTCCTTTTTCTGATACGCATGCCCACACTTTTAAAAACGATTACATTCATTTTTTTTTCACGGCAAGATTAAAAAAGAAAAAAGACAAACTGCATGCTGTCGGAACTTCACCTTTAAAGCTACCTGCTGAAATAAATATCAGGTGTAAGAATAGAGGGGATACTTTTCTTCTTTTTTTGAGGACTAAACACAGCACAATTGAGAATTTTCTGGCTGTATGGCTGCTTCTTTCTACCACTGAGAAAAGTAATGCTAAGCCTTCTTGAAACAGGCAGAGGCTCATTAAAAGGAGTTATAACAAATCAGTTATCAGATGTTGAAGGAATAACCCTTTTCAAATAAACCTGTTAAATAAATCCACAGTAAAGATAATTAGGTCAGCATTATGCCATCACAATAGACTCTTATCCATCTGGGAAGCTTTAACAGTGGTGTAAGCTGCTTAAATGTATAACAGGCAGAGTACGCAAGAAGGGAGGTCTTTAAAGGAAGGAATTACAGCACCTTTCCCCCCTTGGCTAGAAAGTGGCCATCCGATATAGTAAAAATGTGAAATGGTACAGTCTGGTTTGCTGGGCATGGCGATGTACACTGTTGTGTTGTGTTTGCCCACAGAGAAAATTTTCCTCCAATGCAAGAATGAGGAGCTGCAATGGAGGCAGGAGAAGACACAATGGAAAGAAATTGCAGGAACACAGATTTCAAAGAAACATCAAGACAGAATTAGGCAGCTCTTTAGCCCCTGGAGCGTAATTGTACGCTGCACTGGAAAAGCCTGTTTGGAGGCAATATAATGTAGAAATACATTTTTGCCAGAAAAAGGAATCAAGAGGGAATCCATTTTTGGGAAGCCTCAGCATGTACAAGACAACGGGAAGAAAAAGATTGCCAGTGAATTTTTTTGGCGGGGGGTGGTGGTGGCGGTTTTGATTATTTGCATGATATCATGCAGATCATAGAGAAACTCAATCAGAATTTCCTTTCAAGGCACAAATAACCAGCCTCAGACTATCATGTTATGGACACATTATGGGGAGACCCAACTCCACTGAGAAGTCCATAATACTGAGAAAAGTTGAAGAGAAGAGACCGTTGTTCAAAAAATATCCTTCAATATGCCCAATGTTAAAATGCGTTACTCCATTCTGTGTTAGTAAGTCAAATTTAAGTGTTCTTCTTTAATTGTAATCTTCAGTTTCTTCTAGTTCCCTCTAGTGTCCAACCTTCAAAGTCCCATCCTATCATTTTTTTTTTTAAGTATTAAAAACAAAAGCATTTTCCCAGGGGAAGGATTCTTATAATTAATTCCAAAACCTTATTTCAAATCCATCTGGACCCTTAGTCCATTTGTAATTTTTCAAAATCAAAGTTCTAATCAAGGTTTTAAGGATTTGTTCATAGAAAAGAGATGGGATATGAGAAGAAAAGATCATTTGTTGTATTTTAAGAGAAGGTGATAAGTTACTAAGATTGTGTATACTTGTTAAGATGAATGGGGAGGTCATTTCTTTATATATTTATTTTCCTTTTCTTTGCTATGTTCTTATTTTTCTTTTCTATTTTCTTTTTCTTTTCTGCACCTTCTATTTTTTCTTTTTATTCTTTTCTATTCTTTTGTTCATATTAGTTTTTTTTTTATCGTTGTAATTGCAATTTTTAATAAAATATATTTAAAAAAAAAGAAGATAAGACCAGCAGCAAGGTGGGGAAACTCAACTGTGATAGCAATAAATACACCACTGAATGACCTAAAAGGCCAATTTAAGCCACATCGTCCTAAAGAGAATCTATCTATGTTGTTGCTAAGAGTCAACACGGACTAAATGACATTAATCAATCAAAGAGTGACATCACTATTCCAAATAATATTCATGGCACAGCTGAAAGATCTATCTCCAACTGCCAAAAGATTATTAACCTTTCATTTTAGTTTCATTTTCCAAACATTTTTTTTTTTTGCATTACATATGAATTTGAATATTATTCTTTCCCATCTAAAGCAGCTAATTTTAATAGATGTAACAATTCTTTGGGTGGAGATGAAAATTGGTGCCTGCCTGCCATGTCACTGTTAAGATGAGATTGACCTCAAGAAAGCACAACAACCTCCTTCAACACCACAAACATGGTTTGATATATGGCAATTTGCAACAGAGCTGATTAGCCAATGTCTGGTGATTGTGTCAATACGGCTTTCTTTTGCTGTTTAATTTTTTTTCCTCCATCCCAGATCTGTGTCTCTCCCATTATGTTATAAACTGAGGAAACTTGGCTGGAGCACCAAAAGTTTCTCAACCTTGCTAAAGATGTCAACCTAGTAATAAATCTTGCTGAACTCAGTGGAGCTAGATTTACCTATTGTCATAGACCTCAATTGTGGTGTAGGGCCCCAGATAAATAACTTTTAAATCACCAAACCCTCATGAATTGTTGACATGCTGGCCTGAAAGATTTCAGGTGGGAACATCAACATCTAGTGAATTTGGTGGCCTCATGGGATTTCAGCCATTTAAAAATGCATGTAATAAATGAAGATTATTTCATATCAGGGTTCTAGAGATGGCATGCAAGTGTAGGGGGACAACTGTTGATTCTAAAAATGTCTAACAGTGGTCTGCTTTGGGGTATGGTGAGTTGGATCCTGGATAGGCTCATGCTATGTAAGATGCAATCCCCAGATTCTGCATATTAATTTATTCTAAAATAACACCCTGTCCCCTCCTTTTTTAATTTGCAAATTGCTAGGGTTATGCCTTCTTTGTTATTATTATTTTTTTCCCTGCAACGGTGGCTCACATCCAGCTAAATGTATCGATATGGCATAGTAAGCTGATGTTCGTGCAATGAACCCAGCGCTGAAGCTGTATTATTTCCCCCCATGGACTTGCTTGCTAAAAGAAAAGTAGGAGGGGGAGGGGGGAAACACTTTCACAAAAGGCAGAGCATGCACCAGAATAGCAACACAGTTTTTGGACGATTCACTTTAATCCATTTTTAGCCTGTAATAAACTAGCAAGGCTGTTAGCAGCTTGGCTGGGGGAGAGGGAAGGAGAATTGTACATTCTTGGGGGGAAAATGCCACCAGCACAATTATTTTGGGATAAGGAATCCTGAAACTCATACTGAACTCCTATTCATTTGCCTCTTCCAAGGGCAAACTGAACTTAAAGTTGAGCTTAAAAATCATTCTGTATTTCCCGCTCTGTTCATTTGGGAATGACATAAAAATCCTTTCCCTATGGTAGTCCTCCCCATCCAAGATCTAATATATGAAGATTCGCTTTCTCTGAATTTGGAATCTCTACTTTGCTTCCTTTCACTGTATGTAGCAGTCTTATATTAAGCTGACCTACAGGCCCAATATTATTTTCTACAGTTGGCATAGGCTCCTCAGGGCAATGAAAGCAGGAATTGAACCTATGCATGGAGAACAATGGTTATGGCTTTCTATTTTACACAAGCCTGCAATGTTTCTTGTTGTTGCATGTACTAGCATCATACTAAAAATCGGCATTTTGCATACAACTCCACCCTGCTCCCTTTTCTTTTAATGTGACAGAAAAGTAACTTATTTCAGATTTTTTTTCCTCCCCCAAGGAGGAAAATGTTGCAGATAAATGGTCCAAAATGTTTCTTCTCCTTGGAAAGCAATTTCAAGAATGATTTTCTTTTTCACTACATTGAAGGACCCTAGATTTTTCCCCCCCTGAAAAAAGTAAAACCTCCACTTTTATCATGTGGTTGATGATGGCGATTTATTTATAATAATAAGCTATCAATTGAAATGATTGATTTCCTTGTGTTTTTAAAGGTCACTCTTCCCTTTTGCAGGTCAGGGTGCACATTGCTCTGTGAAGTTTAACATTCTGTGTGAACTTCAGAATGGTTCTTAGAAGCTTGATTAATAATTGGCCACTTGATTGGAAAGCTTGTTGGCACCACTGATCTTATGAGACAGTGATGATTAACAACAGATATAGAAGGAGGACTTCTGTTAGGTAAGAAGCTGGTATTATCATGAGACAGTCCAAGGATGATGGAAAAGCTTATTGGTTGTTAAACTGCCATTGTCATCAAACCCAACTAGGTGGCAAAAGTTAACTTTTTAATTCAAGTTAAACATGGAGAAGAGTGGTTAATACTTGGATGAAGATCACTGGGAAAGCCCTGGGCTGTAGGATAAATTTGTTTTAAAAAGGGGCTTGAGGAAGACACCATCTTTTTGAACCTGTAGTATGTGAGTTTAGAAGACCAGTCGTTCCATGGTAGCCTGCTGGAGCTGTCTGTGGTCCTGGAGGACATAAACCCAATGCAACAATTGAGGAACAAACTTTTAGGGTAAAACAAGAGGGAGGAAGGTATGAGTTGCATGGCACAATGGCATCCTTCGGTGTATTTGGTTGCAAAGCTCCGGAAAGCATCACAGGCTCCCAAAGCCACCTCGATGTCGCCCATTTGCAGGAACCATCTTTCTAAAAAAATAACAGACCTCAGAAGATGTGTGAATGCATTAAAAGAAAGGCATACTTAAATCAGCCTTCCCTCCAGATGTGTTTTATGACATTATCAGCTTGTCTGCATTTACCATGAAGGCTGGGATTGCTGAGAATTGAAGGTAGGCACATCTGAAGGGCAACCGGGTGATAACTGATGGAAAGTGTTCATTTCCCCACTGTTCTACTCCAGAGGGATCCACAGTGCAGATACCGATGGCATGAGGCAAGCTGCCAAAATAGAATAAAACAGTAAAACATCCCAAAGACAATAAGTGATAAATAATAATGCCGCAAATGACATAGCAAAACCACAAGAGGCAGCAAAAACATCTAAACAAGGGTGAGGGGATGGTGTCTCATTCCATTCATTTATTGTTCCAGTGATTCCCTCTGTCCTTTGTTTCACTCATTTTGAATTCTGGCTTCATTAGGATAATTTCTAGCCTTAATTCCAGGATCGGAGTAAGCACAATAGGAGCTCAGATTCACCCTCCACCACCCAACCTCCTGTTTGGTGGATACATCAGCGTCTCACCCATTTGGTTCACTCTTACTCATTTTTGCAACATAGTACTTAAGATCAGGGTTGTCCTGACTGAATCCTACACTTTCTTTCTGAGCTGTTACAACCCCACCATAGCTCTTTGCTCCAAAAATAAACGCTCAACTCAATTCACTGCAAATTCATCAAAGGACAGAGAGGGGTAAAAATGAATAAGAAAGGGTATTTAAGAACATTTCAAGGGGTCAGTGATTCTACACTCTTGTAAGTCAGAGACAGTGTGAGCAGCTTCCTAAAAGTTATTCAATAAATTGCTGGCAGAAACCTGTAGGAGATGGTTAATATTTAAAAAAAATGTTTTTAATTTATGTTTAATTATTTTAATAGTTTTAAGTGGCCTCTGTAGATTGTTTTAATTGGCTTTGTATGCCAATTAGAGTCACTCTATGTGAGATGGGCGGCTGCATACATTTGATAAATAAATAAACTTTCAGACTGAGTATTGGGTGAAACTGAACAGTCCAAGCACTTTGGAAGAATAGAGTGAACTTTCCTTCATTGAAAGTCTTTAGGTAGAGCTTGGACAAGTCTTTGTGAGATTATGCAAGCTTAAGACATTCTCTGCTGAGCAGAAACTGGATAGATAGTCTTCAGAGTTTCTTCTTTGGTGTTATAATCTTCATCAGTTTCTAAAGGTGTCCTTCAAGTTGAGTGTAAGTCCTGATGTCTTCATGAATGTGCATCAAATTCATTTTCTTGGCATAACATGGAAGTGCCTTCTGAAAACCTTCTGATGCTTCGTTGATTCTCAGTCATCCAGGTGGAATTGTCTGGAGGTTGAGTCATGGCAACTGGACTTCTTTTCTTTTGGTCTGATATGTTTCACTGCTTGTCCAAGCAGCTTCTTCAGTCTATAAAGTTGATTAGGGGGGACCCCATAAATGTCTTCCAGGGTGGCTGCATTTCTCACTAACATGATGGGCTCATTGAAGAGACAATAGGAGATTGTCTCCCTGGAAGCTGCCATCCTCAGCACAGGAGGAGCAACAACACAGGACCAGAATCAGCAGTTTACCTTCATCTAAAGGAAAAAGGACACTCATTTGAGGACAATAATGTCCACATTTTAGACAGAGAAGATGGATGGTTTGAGAGAGGAGTGAAGAAATCCATTTGTGCCAAAGTGGAAAATCCTTCTCTCAATAGAGGTGGAGGCCTCAGACACAACTTTTTGTCTCCCATTTTCCAGGCTGCCCTTTCATTAGTCCCCAAGAAGATTAAGAACAGTTCAAAACTTCACCAGGAAGGCAACACTTAACATTCACCTGGAGATGGTTGAGGGACCAGGAGAAGACATCTACATCTCGAAGACTGTAATCACATCTCCTATTGTCCCTTCAACGAGTCCATCATGTGAGTAAGAAACACAGCCACCCTGGAAGACTTTTATGGGGTCCCCTGAGCCAACTTTTTCAGACTGAAGAAGCTGCTTGGACAAGTAGCAAAAGGTCTCTGAGCAAAGAAGAAAAGAAGTCCAGTTGCCATGACTTGACCTCCAGAGACTTCTGATGCTTTGACTTCCCAGTCTAGCCTACCATCTTGGGATTCCCTTGTAGCTTCCCATCCCTCTACTAACCAGGCCTGACTCAGCCAGATACTGCATTATCCCATTCCTTCTCCTGCTCTGGTTTATCCCTCTTCAGACTTGGAAGCTAGGCCGCCCAGAACCGACCAAGACTCCCTTTCCAGAGCCTTTGAAATCAACGAAGGAGCAAAAGAAGCATTTCCCTTCCCACCTCTACCACAAAAGAAAGTCAGGCAAGCGATTGAATTGAGAAAGAACCCTCCGAGCAGCGATGGTTAGAAGGCGTCTAGAAGGTTGAGGAGGGAAAGACCTTCAGGCAGGACCAGCCGGTGATTGGCTACGGAAATGGATAGCCAGCGAACTGGACGGAGGCACAGGATAACGGGGAAGATGAGATGGTAGCAGAAAGAGGGCGAGGAAGAGTTAAGAGATGGAGCATAGAGTTAAGAGAAGCCTTCTCCGCTGGCGGCCTCCCGTTTCCTCCAGGCGGAGGGCGCCAGTTGGAGGAAGGGAAGGGTTACTGCATGGGACCGGGAGGGCGAGAAATCTTCCTTGCTCTCGCAGTCTCCCATCCACCGGCTCTCAAACGTTCTCCTTCCCCGCCTCTCCAAAGGAAACCTAACGCGCCCCTCTTGGCAGTCTGATTCGCGCCCCCCCTTCCGCACCCACATATCTGAATCTTCTTCTGCCCCAGCCCAGCTCTGCCCTAATGATGCCTTCAAACGGGGGCAGAGCCCTCCCCGCCAAAATCCTCACTTCTTAAGCTGAGCCTCTTCCCGTCCCTTGTCCCCGCCTCTCGCCCCCACCTCCCATTCATTCCCGGGCCCCGCCCCCTCTGGACGCCCCTCCCCTCCCCCCGGCGGCTCTTCCCCCACCGCTTTGGCTCCTTTCGATCGCCTGGATCCCTCCCCCCGCCGCATCTCCCCCCCCACCTTCCCCCCGCCCCCATCTTCTCTGCGCTGCTTGGGCGCCTTCCTTTCGCCCCCGGTGGCTGCGAGCTGATCCATCCGAGGAACGCGGGGAGGAGGAGGAGGGGAAGAGAGGAGGAAGACCCGCCGAAAGAGGACCTTTTAAAAAATAACGCTGTCCCAGCGACCATCCTCCTTCCCACTGAAAATAAGAAAGAATAATACCTTAAAAAAAAAAAAAAATCCAGCCAGCCCCGAAGGAAGGACAGGACGCACGGCGGAGCGAGCAAAGGATTCCATCGGATTTCTTCCTCAAGATCTCTCTCGGTCTCGATCTTTTTAAAACATTGCCTCTGTTTCTGCGGGAGGGGAGGGGGTCTTCTCTTCCTTTTGAATGCCGGCCACCCGGAGCAAGGCGAGGGTTTCTTCCGTCCGAGCATGAAAAGGACTGCCAGCCCCCCAGCCACCCGACGCCTGCAGCAGTCGCCCAGCGCCCACTATGCGCTCTGGATCGAGGGGGGCTCCGCTTCGCACAAGTTCTGCCTCCCGAAGCGAATGAAGAGCTCCGGCCGCCGCCACATCTCCGCCAAAGAGGAGCGTTGATCCCCGGTAAGGGACCCAAAAAATCATCATTATTATGGAAAGGGCTATTATTATTGTTAGACGCCTTGTGCTGGCTGCTTACTCAACCGCAGTGTTTGTCAGGAGTCCCCGTTTTCTGTTCCACGCTAAGGCTTTTTCTCTGCACCCACTCCATCCCTACAAACGACCCCCCCCCACCAGCTTCAGCCTTTCTCCGGGGTCTCTGCGCCCCCCACCCCCGTCCCCCCAGATTGGTTCTCTACAGCTCCCGTCCAAGTCTTTTCCGGGGCTCTAGTGTGCAAAGGGTTAAGTAATGGGTGAGTGTGCACAATCAGATGGGGACAGTGTGGGTCTGCGTGTGCCTGCACCCTCTGGCTGGGGAAAACCATGTCTTCCTCCCGCCCCCCCCCCCCCCAGCTTTTCTCCAACTCCCATGCGGACTGCTTTGCCGCACTCTGCTCTTCCTAGGGAGCCTGGGGTTAAGCAGTTTCTGTGTGTGTGTGTGTGTGCGTGCACAATCACAAAGTGTGGATGCCATGCAGGTCCCCCTGTGTCCATGTGTGCTTGTCCTCTCTGAGGGACACATCTGATTCCTATGGCCTAGAGAACAAGGGGAAGCAAAGGTTACACTGGGGACATGTGCAGGGAAAAAAACCTCCCAGTTACTCCCCCCTCCCTCCTGATGGCCAGGGAAGATGGGGATTGTCGTCCACTATGTCTGGAGGGCACCAGGTTGGGACCACTGGAATGTGTGGACCCGCACATCCCTTGCAGATTTAACTAGGTTAATCTCTCCATTGCTCCGTTGGCTAGACTCATCATGTCAAGGGGGTGAAGAAGGAGAAAACTGGTGTGAATATTTGCTGGAGGGGTGTGGGTAGTGTGCGTGTGTGTGTGTGTGAGAGAGGGCACCCATGTATACAGTACTGCATAAAACTCCCCCTTGCACACAATCATGTAAGGTGGGCCCTCATGGCAAGAACATGGCAGTATCTTCCTCTCTCTCTAAAAGTGAAGTCCTGGACAGAGAAGGATAAGAGTGCAGAATGGGGAGAAGATCATCCCTACGGCATTGAGATCCTATCTGTTTTGTTTGCAGAACTGTAGTCCATAAGGCTATTTATTCAAATCTCAGGATTTTAAAATTTCTTGGGGGGTGGGGAGAAGGGTTACCTCTGTTCCCCAATAGGACTGGGGAGAAGAGTTAAAACTTGTCCTAGAATGAATCCGGGGAGCCACTGTAACTGGAGGATTGAAAGGGGTCAATGTCCACATGGGAAGGAAGACATTTCTGCAGAGAGGTTCTAGGAAGGGGGAAACCGTAGGAAGTGGAGGGACAACTCAACTTTATCTTGCTGATTCTCTTGGTGGGGGAAACAAGGAATTGGAAAGGGTGGGAAGAAGATACCATGGTGGAACGTGGGGGTAAAATGGGGAAGCGTGTAGTTTGATGGTGCTTCTCCCCTGCAATAAGAAGGCTGTTGAGAAGCTGTCAGAAGACCCTGGATTTCTCCCCACGATTGCTAGCCAGAGGGAAAAAGCCCCCAGAGGTGAGTCAGACCCTTTGCTAGAATAGCAGCTGAGCAGACCCTAAAGAGAGAGGGGAAGAGTTGCATTAGGAGAAGACCGTAGAAGAAGACTGTGGAGAGAAGCAAGCATTCAGCTGGTGGGATTTCCAAAAGCACATCTCCTTTTCTCCGGTGCACAACTCTGGTGCTGTGGTAGGCACACACATGTGATCAGGCATTCACTTTGCAAATTGTGGCATTTGTCTGCCAGCCACCGCGCTGCCCTACTCAGCCCCTTACACACGCCTGCAGGCACACACACAAGTATTCACAGAGCATCCCTTACTATCTCATGCTGCATACAAAGTGATGGTTGTCTCTTTCATGGCACACAATTGCTCTCTCTCCTTCTCTCTCTGATACACGCTGACACACGCAGTTGGTGAGCTTGCTCTTGTCACACACACACACACTGATGGTGCATGCCACATTTGTTTCACAGCCTCTTTTGTACTTTCTTTCATTTTGTGTGTGGGGGTCTGTACGCACATACAGATGGACATCCGTATATGGCTGTTTGCTAGCTATGAGGACGTGGACCTCTTGACCACTCAGAAGGGTTTGAAAGAAAATGGTATTTTCTCTTTTTCTGCCTCTCTTTCAAATAGATGCTAATTCTATTTTTGGAGCACTGTTGCTTGGGCAGACACCTAGATACACAAACTTTGCCTGGGCTTTTTCTTCACTTTCCACCAACATTATAAAAATCTGATTCACTTATCTCCCTTCCCATATTTGCGTATTTATTTCTCTTTCCCACGGGGATACAGAAACCTCTTTGATTATTCACCCTCACGCTCAGAGCCCTAATGGCACATGAAGTGTACATTCTTCATTGCATTCATGGCCATACCCCCATTTTCCCTCGTTCTTGCACAGGCAGTCTATCGCATCGGGAGGTTGCACACACCAGTGCACACGGGATCCGTCTTTGTCAGTCTCCCTTCCCAAATGTACACAAACACACACAAGCACACACTTTGGGAGATTAGCCAGCTGGGTAGAAGAAGCTGCAGGAGCAGGAAGGAAGAGTGATAGGTCCATTTGAATCTGTGTAAGGGTCAGAAGAAACAGAACAGCAACGCATGCCTTGAGAAAGCCTTCTTCTCATCATACCCTTTTCTTCTCATCAGCTTTCTTCCAATGGTGAGCACACATGTCAGCAGAGGCTTCCATCCACACCACTGCCCCAGACTTCATGGCTAGTCATGTTCTCCTGATCAGTACAAACCCAACTGCAGAGATATGACTTCCTCGCAGAAGATGAGAGGATGCATGTTTTCTTCCAGCTATTGATCATGTGTCTTTGTGTGTATCTGGTTTGGGTGCGCTTTCCCACTCAGCAGAAAATGCTGCACATACATTTCTCTGGGCCCCCCTCCCCTTTACTGCACTCTGCATGTTCTCAGAACCCAGCGATTGCTTTGCTACAGCAAGATGAAAACAAAATGCAGGCAACTGGGAGAATCTGTAGGAGCAGGAAAGGGGCATGGTGAGTCCATTCAAATATGTGCCAGAGTTGGAATAAACAAGATGGGGACGTGTACTTTGAGAAATAGCTCACGGGCTGCAAGGGATGGGCAGGGAAAGAAGAAATCCCATGCAGGATCTCTTGAGTGTGGCAGGGAAGTGTGTTGTGTGCAAGGGGCTTTGCTTTGCACTTTTGCAAAGAAGGTGGCGTGTGTGTTTGTGTGTGTGTGTGTGTGTGTGTGTGTGTGTGTGTGTGCAGCCGGTTGAGCAGCCTGCCTGCGTGTGCATTTCACATTCCTGAGATGTGACATCTGAGGCTGATTTTTAGTTGGTTCCAAAACCAGAGTGGGAGCATATTTCGTCTAAAAGAGGGAGAAATCAACATGACTTCAGCATAATTGAGGCAGGGAGAACAAAAATCAGTGTGGGAATACATGTGCAAGCAAGGAGGCAAAGATTTGAATGTGTTCCAGAAAGGGATGGAGGCTGTGCAAAAGGATCAGATTATATGTAGACGTAGTATATAAGTGTGTCGAAGAGCAAAACTGCTCATTTTTTTTTTCAAGGCAGCTTCCAGGGAGAGAGGATGAGATGGGGCACGTCGTGTATAAGCGTACATGGGTATGTGTGTCGGTTCCAATACTTGAGAGAGTGCAGTATATTCATGAGGATGTTGTGTGTACACTCACAAGCCCCACCATGGGTGTCTTTGCACCCTGCATACCAATTTCCTAGGAACATTTGATTCAAATTCTACCTGGGAAATGAAACAAAACAGCCTCTTGTTTGGGATTTCTCAGTCCTGACCGGTGGGAAAGTAACAATACCCATTTATGCCACATAGACGAACTCTTCCTATTTTATTGGGCCCTTGTTAAGAGGTAGGGCAATGGCTTTCCAAGGCAAGAAATCAAAGGTTTCATTGAAAGCGATGCCTGTGTAAAATAAATGGCCCTCCAAGAAGGTTGCACAGAACACGGATATTTTTGAATTCTCTTTTTTACATCTCCCCTCTTGCCTCCCCTTAAATCGTACTTCCAAAATCCGTCCCAGTCTCCCAGCATGCTGCATTCCATACTGCAGGATTGTTGGTAAATGACAAATTCCTTCTTTCCTTTGAGTTCACGTGGCTATATTTGCAGGTGTTTGGGATTCTCCCGGGGGAGCTGAGGAGGAAGCTAACTTAATTTGGGGGGAGCCCTTTCCATCTGTGGGAACAAGTGTGCTGCGTTCATGTGCAATATGTCTCTCTGTTGTTTCCTTCTCACTTGTTCCTCAAAATCTGTACTGCTCACAGCATGGACGATACAGATTTGCCGGGGTTTGTGCAAAGCAAGAGGGAAGGAAGGAAGGAAGGAAGGAAGGAAGGAAGGAAGGAAGGAAGGAAGGAAGGAAGGAAGGAAGGAAGGAAGGAAGGAAGGAAGGAAGGATCTTAAAATGGCTCAATAAAGGGACATCGGGCTGGATCAGGGGAAACATTTGGAAAAATGGGAATGTCAAGAAATATGGTGAGGAAGTGGAGGTGAATTTCACAGGGGCAAGGATCCAAGCAACACCTGTAGTCCCTCTTTTGAATAAACAACCATACATGAGTATCTGTCGAATGCATTTGTTTATTTATTTAAGTGCCTCTGGGGCAGTGTTGCCAAATAACCCTGATCTGATCTGCAGAAGAGCTTACCTTAAGAACACAGCATCTCCCAGAAGGGGGAGCCCTAACTCTATTCCTGGGGGTGCTGAGAAAGGTTTGCGGTTGCCAGCCTGTACACCAAAGTGATTCAAATTCTTGTTGGGTCTGGACTTGACAATGCTGTAGAAAGGAATACAGAGCAGGCTGAGTTGGCTACCAGCAAGGACTTCTGCTAAATTGCTCCTCTGTTTTTCCCAACAGGGGTGAGGAGTCACATTTGTACCAACCTAGCAGTTTATTTATTTATTTATTGTGGTGATTGTGTGTTGCCCAATTCATTGGGGCTCTATTCCTCTGAACAGAAAGGAAAAAATGAAGATCATTGACTTAGATTTTGCCCCTTCCGTTCTCCCATTTTCTCCAGCAGCTGCCTAGGCATCTCCAAGCATCTTATGGATCTGCCATGAACCATAGAAATAGACTCCTCTTGCACCAGGAAGATCTGTCTAATTGCTTCCCGTAGATCTTTCCCTTGTGGATTTCCCCCTCTTTTGAGTTTTGAAGACAACTAAGCCCTTGGCGAGAAGTAAGGCGTAAGAATGAGTTCACACTCAATGCTAAATCATGGCTTGGTTCAGTGGGCTTCATGGAATAAATCAGAAGTGGCTGGGTTCATGCAACCAGTTCAACCCAAACCAACCAAACTGTAGGATTATTAAGCCCAACGTGTGTAGTAAGGTCTGACCACCTAGTCTACTTTGATTAGCCTGTTGGGTTTTGTCTGAAAGTCAACTGAAAGTGAGCCTTTTCCTCCTCTTGTAAGTCTAAGATGATTCAGGTAGCCAAAATGTGAAGGTGAATACAACTCTTTAGTCTCCATCATTAGGAAGAGCTGGCAACATGTTTTCTTGGATGTTGACAAAACCCTGCATCCTCTGGTGGTTCTGGGTAGGTTTCCAGCTACAACTTCCATCACTCCCAACTGGCATGGGTTTAGCTTTGCTAACTGGACTCTGTGTGTGTGTGTGTGTGTGTGTGTGTGTGTGTGTGTGCATGCACATGTGAATGGAACTGGGCACTAAGAAGGCAGCCCACGTTTGGTCACTGACATATTTATCAGGGGACGGATGATCTTCCAATGTAAGCTGTTTCCTTAGCAATGGCTTTGGTTGGTGGTAAGTTTGCAATAGACAATTTGAATTTGATTAGATCCAGCAGCCCTTTCTTGCTTCTAAGAACTGAATCTCTGAGCTAAGGTGGGATATAGATTCTCTCTAGAGTATATCCATGTTTGCGCATATGTGCTTCCCAGCCTGATCTTCTGCATATCTGCCCCTGCTGCTGAGGCCTCTTTAGAGCTGATGGAAACATGTCACTGGACATCTTTATAGGGTTTTTCCCCCCTTGGGTACAGTTAACGTAAAGTCCAGCATCTGGTCTTTTATTTGGTGGAAGAGGACTTATGCTAAAGTGCCTTCCGTTAGAGAAGCAGAGCCTTCAGCAATATGCAGCTCTGTGGGAAAGATATTTTTGGCAGTTGTTCCTGACCTGCGAATCTAGATGTGAAAAGAATGCCCTAGAATCTGAGCTGATGGCACTTGAGGGCACCAAACCCTTTCCTTGCTAGGAGAAATTCAGAAATATAGCCTTTCCAGCAGATCACTGTCCAGCCTGTGCTTGAAGACTTGCAGCCCACAGAGATCCCACCATCCTTTGGGGTCATTGATCGCATGAGCCAGTTGCTGTTATGAAATCATAATCAGCTACAATCTACTTTCCCATGGTCTAAATCTAGCACATCTAATTGTACCTTCTGGAGCAGCAGAGAATGGCTTGATTTATAGATGGTGCTAAACTATAACATGATTTGTTTGACTTGGTCTTCGCATGTTGAATTAGCACTGTGGTTTGTAAACCAAGGGTGATGGCTTAGCTTGAGGAATAAACCTAGTCATTAAACCTTTGCCCCCTTTGGAGGAACATTGTCTGTCTGTCTGTCTGTCTGTCTGTCTGTCTGTCTGTCTGTCCTATCTATCCATCCATCCATCCATCCACCCACCCACCCACCCACCCACCCACCCATCCATCCATCCATCCATCTATCTATCTATCTATCTATCTATCTATCTATCTATCTATCATCTATCATCTATCTATCTATCTATCTATCTATCTTATAACCTGCGTTATCTTCTGGTGGTCAGGACTGACATACAGTCTTTCCCTCCTCCAGTTTTTCCCACCACAACCACTCCTCTGTGGGGCAGCTTAAGCTGAGTAGATGAGACTTCTAGAGCTGAGGGTGGCTTACAACTTGACTTTCCTGATTTTAGTCTAGTATTTGAAGTTCTGTAGTTCCTTGAACTGGGCTTAAATTTCCAGCTGCAGAATTTGAGATGGCATGTCAGTAGAATGTAAAATAACTACACATTGAGAGATAATATTATCTTGCTTGGTGAATTTGAGGTCAATCGTCCTGTTTGGGTCTATGACATCTGGATGACCTTAGATCAGCTGTACTTTGTCTCTTTGGAATAAGCAAATGTGGAAGCACTTGATCTATTACCAATACATTAAATCTTGGTCTAGAGCCATCACAATAAATGGCATACAAACGGTCTAAATAAGCATATAGATAAATAAATACATAAAATTAAACATGACTCTGGGCATCTGAAAGCCAAGCAACCCTCTTCTATGTGATAACACTCTTCAGGAGTCACCACCTCCTAATAAGAAACGCTTCTACCAAAAATGATAGGTTAATCAAATGTATCTCAATATTTATACCATGCCTTATTTTTAAGGGCTTGAGCTGTGCCTTGGAGATATATGTGATATGAATGGAGGGAAATCCATGTTTTGTTTTATGCTCTTTTATACTGCTTTCAATATATCTGAGCTAGCCTTTGGATTATTAAGAATATCCCATTAAGTTGCCAGCTTTGTCTTCCCATCCCACCTTTGCTCAGCTTCTGGGACTTTATTGCTCACATATACTTGCATCCAAATGCCAGGAAAGGCTTTGTGTATAGAAGCAAAGTCCAACACATATCAAGGCCACTAGGCTGAAAAACATTGGAATGTTTAATTTCAGGTGAGATGAATTTGATTTGGTTTATGATATCTTCTCGTGTATAAGGAATCAAAGCCTTTCTGGATGTTTACTGAAAAGTTTTGAAAGACAGAAGAAAACAACTTCTGAAATGTCATAGACATAAGTCTGTGATGAACTTTCAGGTTTTCTCTTCAGCCCTCTTGAGGTGACCCTCTTGATTATTCTTTTGCTGTTTTTCTTGATTGGCTTCCTGGCAAATTCCTATATGCTATTCCATACCCTTCACCTAACATTCATTTTTTTCTTTTTGGTGAGGGAAGTTAGATGGAGTCTAGTGTTCTTAGCTGTTTATAAAAACCCACTTGGAATTCACTTACACAGCCCATCTAGGTTGGTAATGGATGGCAGATAGGTTGTGGTGTCTGACTCTTTGGCTCCAATGCAATTTTGAAGCACATGAGATGTGCCAAAATGGCCTTAATTGCATCACTACTGGAGATGCTGAGATACACAGCAGTTAGCAAAAGAAATGACTGCTGTGTAGATTTTTCCCCACCTTGCATTTCTAGTTAAGTGCTTGAGAGTGAAGTCATGCATGCTAGATAACTACCTAACCATGGACATCAAATTATGTCTGCTTATTGCATTTATATTCTTTATTGGAAACTCAAGATGGGGTACATAAGGATCAGCTTATCCCACAACAACAGTCCTGTGTGGTAGGTTAAGCTGACCAAACCAAACCATCCAGTAAATTCCAGAACTGAGTTACTTGTATCCAGGTCTGCTCCCATCCTTTGGAGTTGCTTGACCCAGGACATTTCCAGTTGCATATTCTCATTAGATGAGCAAGAGATCAGACAAAACCCTGTCATTATTCCTTGAAATCAATCTTCCAGGAAGGACTAAAATGATCACAAAACAGTATTGGTTAAGATCTAAGTAGGTGACCATGGGATTGGAAAACATCCATCACCACTTTCAGAAAATGGTTTCTTCTGAAGCCAACCTTCAGAGATGGATTGGAGCCATCTATAACTCACCTTTATCAAGCATCCAAAAGGATGTCATGGTTAATGGCTTCCTACAGCAAAAGGTCCAGCAAGACCAACAGGGATGTTCCATCTGTCTAGGGACTACCACAAGTCATCTGGTTTGCCTGGGATGTGGCCTTCAGAAGTTTTGACCTACAAGTCTCATCGTCTTTTGCTTTTGGCCATGTTGCTGGCTGACACTGATAAAAGTTGCTGTTCAAAACATCTGAAGGACATCAGTAGACAAACTGAAGTACCATAGTAAGAAAATCTGGCTCATCCCCAACTGTTTCTTGAAGCTAGCTTTCATGACTGCTTTGTCCATAAATAAACTTTGCCTTAAGTTCAGTTCTGCATATTGCTTATCCCTACATGCCTTCATCAAAAAATACATCCACCATAAGCGGATTAAGGTTCGAGTCCCCTGACATCCTCTTCAACGCTACTGATAAACTAGTATAGGTGGCCCAAATTTCTACATAGTCCTCAGTTGGGTATCTTTTTGGTGAAATGATCCTTCAACTATAGAAAGAGACATTCCTTTCAGACCATTGTGAAATAATTGGACAATAGGTGTCTTTCTATCCTTTAGGGTAGCAATGATGAAAGGGTGAAATATCCATTTCTATTATCTTCCTCTTATTTTTCAAATGGGCATATGGCTTGAAAGAACAGAAGCTTCTTAAAAAATAGTGATTCTTTAAAAAAAACAAGTGAAATAACTTGTGAGCCCAAAGACTTCATCACACAGACTAGTGTTGCACTTTGAGCACCAAATTTTCAACAATTAGCTGGGCATTTTTCATTGAAAAGATGCCCAGTTGCCCAATAAACATGAAATAACTTTTAAATGGACTTAATCCAGAGAGAGATTAATCATAAAATAAGGTTTTAGCATGAAGCTTTGGATTTCTACTGGCTGAAGAATGGCATGTCTTGGAGTGAACCTTATGGATTATTTGCAGACAGTATTCCCTGTGGGAAGTGAAAAGTCAGCATGGCTGAAGTAAACAGAATTCCAATTAGTATAGAATTCAAAGGAACTGGCTGAAGAAACCATCTGAAAGTATTGCTAGCTCCAAGTATATGTATTTCTTTCATGTTTTTAATGGATGTTTTTAACTGCGGTACAGTGATGAACTGTTTACTTGTTTGCTGTACTCTGCTTGGTGCTCTTTCTACAAAATCTCTTGGCACTTACCATTCATTGCAGACTTAAAGGGGATTTTGCAAATAACCAGTTCTCTGGCAACTCCAGGAACCTTGAAACTACAAGTTCTTCCTGGATATGTAAGGCTATGACTTTGTGCCTCCAGTTGTTTGGAAGTACAATAACCATCATTCCTAGTCATTAGCTGTGGTGGCTTGGGCTCCTGGGAGTTGTAGTATTCAGCATCTGGTGGCCCCCAATTTGAAGTGATAATATTCTTCAGATGAAGATTAGTTATTGCATGCATTTATGAAGTAGAGAGAGATGCAATTAAAATATACCAATCGATCACTGAGTTGCTCCACAAGCATGAATAAAATGTTTAAAAATCATGAGAGGGGGTGTGTGTGTCTATGAGTCATTTAGCCTTAAGGCCACACATTTAGGATTATGATGAGAAAGACAGAATTCTTTGAATGTGGAATGGAATGAAGCCAAGCCCATTTGAAAATGGAACAAAAAATAAAATAAAATAAAATGAATCCTTTTAAAGGGGAGAAAATGGATGTCTCAAAGAGCAGATGAATTCCCAGCCATGGAGGCCATGAAAGCATCACAAGAATTAAGTCCATAACGACTCAATGGCTCGATGTTGGTTAATTCCATTTGGCTTTCCGTAATTAAGGGAAATGGTGGTTGCACCTCGTGCCACAGAGCAGAAGGTGATCCATTTCTGGGAATGACTAGACAGAGGATTAACCAGTAGAAGGACATTGGGTTTCTTTCCATGTTTTGTGTGCACTGAATGGAAATAAAAGGATTGCTGCTCAATTAGGAGGACATACCTAAGGGAAGGACACTTGATTTGGATGTAGGTGGCTGCCATTTTAATCTCAAAAATCTCCAGGACGCTCTGAAAGCAATGACAACAACAAAAATCTGGAGGGACTGGGCTTGCAGATCATGCTAAGACACTCCTTGTTGGACTATGGTTTGTTAAATAAACATGACTGCTGAGATGTGTGCATCACACTAATACATAAACCAACAAATCATGGTTGTTGTGCTCACATGTTAAATTAAAACCAAATGAATCTCTTTGCCATTCAGGAGAAGGTGTTGCTCAAGCCAACATCAAGGTGGCCACCATTTTTCTATGTTCCTTTCCCTTGGAATTTCTTTTCAGGGATTTTTGATCTGTTCAATTTATATACCACTTTTCTTCAGGAGCTCAAGACAAATTTCATGGGGACTTATTTTCATTTCATCCTCATAACAATGCTCTGAAGTAGGTTGGGCTGAAGTGACACTGCCCTAGAGTCATTGACAGAATTTCCATGGTTAAGGGTGGATGATCCTCCCCAGTTGTAACAACACTTTAACCACTATATTGCAGTCTCTCTGCAAGAAAGCAACTCAATAGCAATTCCCTATTTAAGAAATATGATTTCTGTTGTTAGACTGGGAAGCAAACTCAAATCTGTTGGGAATGGGAGAAAGTGTTTCTGTTTTAAGCCCAGTCCCACTGAAGCACTGCTATTTAACTTACTCGTGGCTTTGCTTATATTTTAGAGGATAAAATACACGTAGAAAGTTCCAAGTTCAATATCTGGCCACTCTTGTAAAAAGGCCAGGTAGCAGTGATCTTGTCTCAAACCCCAGGAGAATTCCTGTCACTTAAAGCTGACAATGCCAGCTTATTTTACATGGATGGGCGCCCTGATTTAATAGAAGGTGACATCTTACGCCATCAAGGTGAGTGAGAAAAATACATTTGGTATGCTCCAGGTGCGTTGGGACTGAAGTTCCCAGACTTTTAATGGTCTTTCATTGCAGGTGGCTTCTGCGCAAGCATTTTGCTTTGTAACATTTTATTTGACTCCCAACCAGTTTGCTATCCTGTGGCAGTATATTCCACAAATAGCCACTGCAATATGCTTAAAAAAATCTTTCGACTGTTCTGGTATTATTGACCATGATTTCTATTTCTCTACCTTCCTCTCCTTCCAAACATCTGCAGGACTAGCGTTGTCCTCCTTGTCCTCCTTTTTAGACAGCAGTTGAACCAAGGGGATCCAGGGAGGGGAAATGCAAACAAATTCCAGACCATGTGAGTCATTTTGGCACAGCTCAGCTTTTGCATCCAGATGTAATGAAGTGTCTGCTAGCGCTAACCAAATTAGCCAAAGGGAGGGTTGGGGGAAAGTTTCTATTGCAATACTGTTCAGAAGAAAGGGGAAGATGAAAGGGAAACAAATGCAGGAAAGGTACAAGCTAGAGATGGATGGAGCAGATGGGGAACCAAGTGAAAGTGGGGAAAGGAACAGTTTGTAGGCACTGCCAGGTACGAACGTGACATCCATCGACGAGACGATTGTAAATAACAGAGATAAGATGGCCTTGAAGGAGTGACTGACACTTGTAGGTTATGGAAATAGTGAGGAGACGCAGTGTAAAAGTGAGAACTGCCAGAAGGTAGAAACAGGTGCCTATGTCATTCAGACTTTTTAGACACAGAAGAGATGTTAGAGACAAGTGGGAAAGAAGACTATTTCCTGTTAAACACCTGTATTGTCTGAAATTGACAATACAGATGTGCCTGATTATCAGAGGGACTGGGTTGGCCTCCACAGGTTTCTGCATTAAGACATTTGAGCTCAAATTAGACACAAGTGTGAATCTTCAGCGAGACAGGGGGTGCAGGTGTTCACAGCAAACCCGGCCTGATAGGCTGGCAGGGAGCAGGCTGCCATCTGGTCACCTGGACAAGGGTCATCAAAGAGTGATTACCTGCATCCAAGATACTGCTGAGAATGCCTGTCTCCTTTTCCCAGGAAATGTTCCTTGGGCCAAGGATGGCTCAGAAGGGAAGGGAGGTGAGGCAACATGTGGGTTGTTACCCTGCTCTCTTGCTCCACCTCAAAGCTAGGTTTTTGAGCCTCTCTCCAGTAGGGAGTTCTTTCAAATACCTTTCCCTTTTGATGACAGCGATGAATTCTTTGGGCTTGGGATGACTCCATCAACCTTTCCATCCTTGTACTTTTGTTTTGAATCGGCCCCACAATAGCCCTCACCTGTAAAAACAGGGGAAGCCAAGTTTGGCCATATCAGCTGTCAGGCTAGATGATTTCATGGCAATCAAATGTGTTTATTATTCATTGATTCAATGTACTCTCCACTAAGTAGATTCAAGAATACTAGTTCAGGCTTTATGGGAAGACCTGTGAATTCTAAGGCCCCCAAAGGTGGTATCATTGAGTACCCTATTGTGGAATGAAATGGAGAGGATTGGAGCTATGGATTGAACCTATGATTGGATTCAAACATTGCCTCAAGCCATAGTTTATTAAAGAAATCAATAAGGGGCTGGACTCCCACAACTCACTAAATGAAAATCAGATGGAACACATTATGGTTGAGGGCAATGAACCCAGACTACTTTTAATCCTCTACGTCATTTTTAGGCAAATCAGAGGTTGGGAACATTGGTCTTCTAGATATTTCTAAACTCCGTTCAGCGACACCAAACATGATCAGTAACAAGGACACTGCAGTCCAACGAGATCTTCTAAAGTCTATGAAAACTTCGATAATCTTAATCTTTAAAGAGAACAATCTCAGACCCATTCATCCCAAAGTAAATGCCTTTAAGTCTGGTAGGATTGTTTCAGTAACAATGGTGCATATAGCTGGATATTATGGGCTGTGCAACAGAGTCGGAGTTGTTTGTCTTTGGTATTGTCAGATTACTCCTAGGGTCTTGACATCCTGATAAAGTTATCCAAGCTTCTGTGTTTTCTTAGTTCAGTTTTTGAAAAGTTGTTTGTTGGAGAGGGCACTTTAATTTATAACAGGGCTCCTGAACCTGTCATATTATGGCTTTGCTTGAAGACTCCAGGAACACTAGGGAACATTGATTGCAACCAAATTGACAGTCTTTCTTTCAACTGGGATAGACCTCTTTCAAGCTCCAGGAGGGTGCATTTGTTTTGGGAGACCAAGAGTTGATAAGCATTGCCTCATTTCCACCTCTGCACCCTGCTGCATCTCTCTGTCCCCTTCCATTTTGTACAGGCTACAGAGAGAGAAACAACAATTTTCAGCTTGTCACAGAAAGAAGGGGCAAGCTAATGCCGAGGGTGGAAAAGAAAAGGCAGTGGGAGTTTGATTGATGAGGGATTTGTCTTGGAGACACTTTCCTCATTTGATCTCTGTATCCCAATCTGCTGGAGGAGAAACCTAGAAGGTCAGCCTTGCTGTTTGAAGTTCAAAAGTCTGTTCCAGACAGCCTGATCCCTTCTCTAGCTCAAATAATGTCTTTTCAAATCCACCTCTGAATTTTGGTGCAATAGCTTCCTGCTGCTTAACCATCTCTAGAGGACTTTCAATGCACAACCCATGTTGCATCTGTGTGTGTACGTAGGTTGTGCATTTGTACAAGACCCAGTAAGGTTGGAAAGGTGGTGTTTGGACAAGGGATGCCTGAGTTCAACTCAGCTACAAATATCTTTGGGCCTGACCTTGGGCCAGTCTCTGAGCAGGGTCATATATACACTGAGAAATAATCTGATGGGTTTGGTTCTGGTTTCGCCTGTTTTCCAATTATGGTTTCTGAAAAGGTACAGGGACAGTTCCCTGCAATTGACTGATCTGCACTGCTTTCTGATTGAACCTGCTATTTCCTTTTCTCTTGCTAGCCCTCGTATAAAAAGAAAGGGGTGTGTGTGTGTGTGCCAGCCTCAGGTAGCAGATACTTTGGGAAGATAAAGTGTTGGAGGATGGAGAGTGGGTGCTGGTCTCCCACTTTTGGTGCAATGCACTTTTTCCTTCTTCAGTCTAAGTTAGATTCCACTCTCACCATACTGAGTCCATGTAATGGTGGACAAATAGCATGCTGGTCTTGGCATAAACTTTCTTTTCCCTGTTCCTCAAGGAAAAAACAGCTAGTCCAACTTCTGGTAGTACAACATTCTTAAGCATTCTTAGGATGGGGCCCATTGAAGTAAAGTTTGTACACAACGCACTCAATGCTTCATTAGTTTGGACTTAGCATGTGGGTTGAACCCAACCTTTGACCAGTCAACCATCTTTATGGCTTAGTATGTTTCATGAAGCCAACCAATTATGGTTTATTTATTACATCATGCTGCTGTAAGCATCAACCAGCTGTGGCTTAGTATGTTCTGTGGGTGCAGCTTCCCACCAAGAGTTCCCTTTTGTTTCACTACTATGGGCACAATTTAATGTGTGGGGAGCACATCTCTATCTCAAAGATGTGGTTGTTGAATTTTTGACATAGAACTTGATACTTAACGTTTCCACCCTGTTTAGATGTGTTTCTTTCAAAGTTGTTGTTTGTTCATGCTTGGAAACAGAATGTGGGATGTTGCTGATCAAACTTGCACACAGATTAATTATGTGCGAACTTACAAGTGCAAAGAGGCTTGTTTCATTATCGAGTTTTGTAATGTTTTGATTTCCCCCAACTCTAGCAGGAACACAGGTTGCATGGGGCCAGGGATGTGAAAGAACATCTTGTTTGCAAGGGAACAGATGTTGGAAAACTGATGCGAGGTGTGAAGGGGAAGAGTGTAAAGTGGACTGAAAGTCTCTTGTGGGCCTTAACAGAAGGGAGACAAAATTGAAATGGGATATTTAGCGGACTTTAAATAGCACTGTCTCTGGGTTTAAAGGCAGAACGTCATCACAGAAGGGGAATAATCCAGCTGGATCGTGCCAGATGTTCACCAGGTCTTGCATTCATTAGTTCACACTATCCAATTGTTATTATTCAAGGGTATACTGCCACTGAACATGGGGATTCCTTTGCCACAGGTAGATTTATGCATCCCCCCAAAATGTATGGATTTATTTGAGAATTTATGAGCTGTGTTCAGATCCATATTTTCAGAACAAGGCGGCTCGCAATCCTCAAAAACAATTAAACAAAGAACCCCAAGGACTCCACAATTAAACAAATAAGTACAGCACCTCTTAAAGGTTGCACAGAATCGATTTTAATATACATGATTATCTTTTCCCCCCCCTTCCATGTGCCACCACTGAATCTGTAAAGCGGCTTACCTAGGAGATTTGGCACAGTCACAGCTGCTTAGCCAAATCTGAAACTAGATTATCTGATGACAAAGCTAGACTATGGTGCTTAGCCCACCCCAGATCCTGATGTTGTCGGGAATAACTTTCCACCTCTTCCTCGCTTTTTTATGACACCATCCATTCATGCCAATATAGCAGCCCACAAATCATAGGCTTAATTACTCAACGTATTTACCTAATCACTTCTGACAATGTTTAATTGCGCTTTGTTTCTTAATTGCTTGATGCAGAGCTAACTTGCAGCTAGTTTGTTAACTCGAAGATGAGCGATTCCAACTTCTACGTGAGTCCAGCCATAACATTTTGGACTCGAGTCTTTGAAGAGTCTCATCTGCTTGTCCACTTCAGTGCAGACTCTTAACAGCTTTGCCGGTCAGCTTTGGATTTTTCCATTGGAACTCCAGGTTGCTTCTTAAAGCCTGAGTCCCAGCTCTAAAGAGATACCCACCACTCTTTCAGCCAGGTTTCTCCAACCTCTCCTACTTTTGGTTCCCCCCTTACCACACCCATCTTCACAATCCAGAGTGCTGGTAACAGGCTGATGCAGGAAGGATTAAGTTTGGTGTAATAATGGATGGAAACAAAAAAAATCTCTCCCCTAAAATTGAATGGTGAATTGGGTTAGATTTGATCCAGCAAAATACCTGGATAAAATTAAATTACTCTGCCTCTTGCACCTTTTTTAACCCTGGAAATCTCTCCACCTGCCCTGCTTTTCTATTTCCCTTTCTCTCCCCTTTCCTCTCCTTCTCTTTCCCTCCAGGACTCCACGGAATGGCGCAAGAATGAGAGGGAAAAGGCAGACAGAAAAGCATGAACTGGAGGCTTGCTGAGTTCCTCTATTTCCTCTTTATATGGGACCATATAACTGTACACCCTTCCCACCAGGAGCCTGCTGTGACCAACCAACATGTCTCCAAGGAATTTGATTGGCTTATTTCAGACAGGGGGCCCTTCCACCACTCACGGAGCTACTTATCCTTTGTGGAAAGACATCGTCAGGGATTTACAACCCGATATAAAATATACAGGTAGGATGAGCCATGTAATGGTACTTGCAAGATTGCAATCTTGAGATGCTATCGCCAGTGGAATACAAGCTGGTGGTGCGATGCATTGGAATAAGCGTCACGTGGAATTCTTATCTGCTTGAGTAGAAATACAGTTGGTGGGAGCTGATAGCTTTTTTTCCTTTCACATTAATCTGATCTTGGTTGGAAAACTGGATCCACTGATGTCTGTTGCTTTAAGAAGGAGGCAGATATGTTGGAGTGGGTTGTGGAAGACAGTGGGGAGGTCAGGAGCATGCCCCAAAAAGTCTTCTATGGAAACATGGAAGACATGAATATACATGATCTGTCACATTTAAGGGCTGTATGGACCAAGGATTTCTCCCAAATGGGATAGGATACATAGATATAAGTTGAAGGAGACTAGATTTGAGCTGAACATTAGGAGAAACCTCTTCTTTCAGCCAAGGTGCATTTAATAAGCCACTTAAAAAAAAAAAAAGTTGACTGTTATCAGTCACACAGCTTACCATTATAGGTTGCACTGTCGCTGAATCCCAAACGTTGGCTGTCGATGGCCTATAACAGTTACCATATTTATGGTTCCATCAAAACATTCTTGTTGGTGGCCTCCAGGGAGAAAAATAGACTTTTTGAATCAAAGTGGGTCTCCAAGGGGTTCTGTACAATTGTAAGATACTATTGTCACTACTATATCTTCCTCCACATCCCCGTATAACCTCAGCAGCCTAATTCCAGGATTGTTTGCTTCTCAAGGAGGCCTCCCTCTAAATCACAAGATTGATGAGGACTTGTTATGGTACAAGGTTGAAAAAAAGAGATATAGCTGGCCGATTTGCAGAAGACTGGTGAGAATTTCTGAACTGTTGTTGAACTAGTGTAGCAATAAAAACACTCTCTTTTATGCACACACATGTGCTGTATTGCTGAAAGAAGAGCGTTAAGATGTAATTAGAGTTAATTTTGAGGGTTGGAAAGACTGTGAGTTGGGTTCCGTTCTAGTACTCAAAACAAATTCCAAGGTTCAGAATTCTTTTAGTTCTTGTCTTCTGCATTAAGCAACCTTAGTTACAAATTCGGATTTTAGGACTCTCACCCAGAATTATGACGATCCCTAAGACTGAATTCTCTCTCTTCTTGCATGGAAGCATTTTATAGTTTCCGGGAATTCAAGACAGAATTTCAGAGAGGTAATTTTATCTACTTGTGATTTGACTGATTTGATCTTTCAGATTTTATATGGTTATGTGGCTCCACCAAGATTAGATTCAGTTTGACAAATTGATTTGAACAGTCCATTCAAACTGCCAGAACACATTGATTTGATTGGATAAAAGCATGTGCAAAAGTCCTTCAAATCTTCAAATTGATTTGAAGGCCCTGATTTGATCTGATGTAGCAAATCAATCTGGAGATTTGACCTGAAGGTATGATATGAGTGAACTGCCCTTATGCGGAAAGTTCAGATGAGTGAATTGTCCTTACACTGAAGCTTTGCATCACTCTGCTATTATATTATTACATTTTAGGGTGTAATGCTTTTACATATTTTTTTTGTTAGTTCATAGGCTGGTTTTTGATTGTATTGTGAGGTGGTATCTCAGTGAATAAGCCACCTTGTGTATGCAATATGCAGATATCTAGATAAATGAAACAACTCTTTGATATTCATACCCACCCCAACTTCCTGGTGAATGAAAAATGTTTATGGCTGAAGCAAAGAAGGGGACCAGCCTTTGGGGATGGGGCTTGTCAAACTGGTACAAGTGCTTAAACGCTTTGGGTTATCAAACTCTTCTCAGCTTTTGAGTTGACAGTTTCTCTTCTAAAGACATGGAAAGTCCAGAGACCTTGGTCACTAACTCTCTCTAGAATTTCATGGTGTTTCTCCTGGCAACTATCATGAAAAGGGGGTTGGTTTTAACTGTGGATTTTAAAATTTTGTTCACATCTGGAGACAAGTTTGGTTTGCTTGTTTCTTGATCCCCACAACTTTTGGGGAGCCCTCAGTGGAACCTTTATTGTCAACTCCTCCGTGCCAACTAAGATTGTAATTAAAGGTAGACACAGCTCAAAAATCTTTCTCCCTCCTTCCACGTTTCTGTCTCCTGAATTCCTTATGATGGTTCACGATGGTCCCAAGATACCATTCTTGGCTTATTTTTTTTTTTAAAAAATCTCTAAAAAACTTACAGCAGTTGCTGTCAAGATAAGTTGACATAATGCTGTCAAGATAAGTTGTAAATTTGAGATAGGCCCTCCTGAAACTGAGGCAAAGTCTCCACCTGGATTTCTTTGATGGACCGATATCTTTGCAATCTTTGAAGTCAGAAGTGAATGTTTCTTCCAATCACACTGAGTAGTGACTCAAGGAAAAAGTGTTTTGATTCCTTACAGCATTGCGAGTCTCATTTCTTCCTTGGCTCCTTCGTTCAGTTCCCCCCTCCTCCCAGCATTTTCCTTCGATCTGAAGAAAGAAAATGTACTTTTCAAATTACTTTCAAACAGAAAAGACTTTTCATGAAATGCTCAGAGGTATACTGCGGTATTGTTGAGTTTAGTACTGCTATGCTGAAATTTGCCTTGTGCTTCTCAAAAGTTTTCTTCCACTGAGAAAAAGCCTTTTTTTAAACAAAAAAAACCTTATTCTCAAGGTGCTGGAGAATTGCTTTCAAATTTCTGTTGGGAATGTTTTTATAGCTGATGCATCAGAAGAAGCTGTTGTTCTTTTCACTTAAACTGTCTTTCCATCAGGGTGAGATATTCTGATTGGGCTGTCCACACTTGACAATCCTAAATAATAATAATAATAACAACAACAACAACAACAACCACTTGAAGACCATCAGCATTGACAAAATCGCCATCAGTCAATTGCAAAAGGCAGCTTTACTTGAAACAGCTTACATCCTGCAACAATACCTTTAACACCATCAAATAACATCTGCCTAGCCCAGGTCCTTGGGAAGGACTCAATAGGTGGACAAAAATGCCAAATCCTAAACATCTGGCTGACTATGCAACCAACAATATAATAATATAATATTAATGAAAGCATCAGAAACCAGGGGAGGCTGTTCTGTGCAAGCCTGGTGAGCTGTGGGGTCTTCAGTGAAACAGGGTTAAATAAGCTATGGCTTAGTGTGACATGCTCATCCATCTAGTCTCTCTATCAGGGAAGAAATTATAATGAAGCAAAATGAAACCAATACAGTAGGGTTTCCTGGAAAACTGCATGGTGTGGAGGAGTTCTATCTCTTAGAAGCAGTCTTTTCCCCTATGTTGTAATTGGCTGACTAAATAACAGTTAAGGCTGATTTAATTATAATTATAATGAAAGGGTAGGGAGAGACATTTCCCCCCTCCCTTTATGGTTTAAAATTACTTATTTCACAGTTGTTGTTGTTTTCCCCTACAGTCATTTCATGGCACAAAACCTCTCCCTACTCCCAAAATAGAAAGAATCAAGCCATTTGTAAGAGCGGATAGAAGATGGTTACTAAAATCTGAAAAAAGTTGTATCGTGCAAAGATGGGCACCTTTATTTCCCATTTTTATGTGGGATGTTAACACACTAATTGACGGGTTTTGCATGTTAATAAATGGCACTGCTCAACAGGGTGAAGTCATCAGGAGTAAACTGGATATTTCAAGAGACGTATTTCATTGTGGCAGGATATAAATGTAGTAAATACAGTTAGGAACAATCCCACTGGAGGGGATCAAGAGCCATTCTAATCCAGGTCAACCAAAGACTCAAAGTTTTTTTTTTTCCAATTAATTTATTGAATTTGCATGTTTCCTGACTCCCAATGACTCTGGACAACCCATAGTTATTGACAAACACCTCCCTTGTAGCTGGCTACTATTTTTAGATTCTTTGGAATAAGAAAGAGGTAGCTTGTGTGCCAAAAATGGAAGAGTTGGTCCCTGCATCCTCTTTGCTTACCAGAATGCCTCTGGAGCCCACATTTGTCTCAGAGGCATTCTTGGAAAATACGAAAGGAGAGATGGCTGTTACCAAGACCTTTACTTGGAGGATTGTCCACCTACATGGGAAGGGGAGGATTCAGAAGGAAGCAGGGAGCATTGGGGGCCATCACCCTGACTGTCTCTCACGTCCATTTTTTGAGAGCATCTGCAACTTGCTCAAGAATGGGCCCACCGGCCCAGGTTGGTTGCTCACTCATCAGGTAATCCAGCATCTTTGAAAACTCTTCTTAACTTGAAGAATCTTCTTAAAAATATAAAATCAGGGGGCATGAAAGGTCTGGAGATTTTAAAAAAGGTGTTTGGGGGGGGGGCTGCATCACCTTTCCTTCCTGGGGCAGGTTGCAAGAGAGAAACAGCATTGCATCACAGATGCGGCTCATTATTCATCCTCTTCAGCCTACTGCTTGCGCTTCCGATCTTCCTTCTCCACTTGAGATTTTACTCTTCCCCTTTCCTTTAAGCTCTCCTCAGCCTGTTTAAAACCAAAAAGCTTTCTTCCATTGCCCGCCTGCTGCTGCATCGAATTGCTAATTTACATACCTTACCTTGTTTTCATGGCAATTTCCCTGGAGGTCTCATTGAGAGGGAACATGGACATGACACATTAGAATTGTGTCGTTTCCTCTGGAAAGCCTCAGAGATAAACCCCAGCGTCAAAGCTGCGTGACTAGCATAAAGCAAGCCATGGGCTTTTCTGGGGCTTGAAGACAGACTTCGTAAAGCTGGTGGGAAGATGGCCTGTTCTCTTCTAAATTGACCCCTGGGTCTGCAATAGATTTGCCAGCCCATCCTTCCAGCTGGGGATGGTTCACACCTTCGCTTTGCCTGGACTACCAGATGCTACTTCAGAATGAAGCTAATGCTGCTGCTGTTTAAGAATGTATTATTATTTCTACATTTTGTAGAAAGAATGTGTGTGTGTGTGTGTCATCTGCCATAGCATTTGCCTCCTGCACTGTCATTTTGCTACTGATAAAACAAGGAAATTTGATGAACCTCATGATATCAGAAAAGGGAGGAGGATTCTGTCATTGTGCATCTTGCAATGAGTCAACCAGTTCTCTGTTTCTCAGATGACTGTGTGCTTTGGAATGTCTTGCTTTGAAAGTACGCATTTTAGGATTAGAAAGTACCTTTAGAAATGTGAACCTTAGGCTACAGTGTTAGAGAGGGCATACCTAAGAGAGAAACACTGCCATTTTTCTTCCACTGAAACCAAAGTTCAGGAAACAGGAATCTCAAAGTCCTTAAAACAATGCTTGGGAATTCTACTTGAATGGATCATCTTCTACTCAATTCTACTTGAGTGGGAGTGTCCTGAATGAGGACTGATTCCTCTGAAAACTCAAAGGTTTACATTTGGAAGTCTGCATATTCCTGTGCTCGGTTCCTGAGATCCACAGAAAGAGGAGGAACATGAGGACTTGTTATGCATGTGTAGGCACCCGACAGCCATATCAAATTACCTTCCAGGCAATGGAATCAATGTAGGAGCTTGGAAATGCTGATGCTGCAACACTGCTTTGCAAACCTAATGCCTTTCTTTTACTTATGCAAGCTATTTTGAACTAGAATTCAGGAGGAAAAGAAGAATCTGGTTCCCTTTGGAATTGTTGTAGCCATCTCTGCACTGCCGATATGTCAGGAGCTTGGGTCTAAGAGGAAGGCTATGGTGACATCCAGATGTGGGTTCAAGTGAGGAAGGGACATGGTAAATTAGTCATTGGGGGAGGGGGAAGGCTTCAGTGTCAAATCTGAAAACCCAGCCTTAACTCCCATTCAGTTCCAAGGTGCATGGCCAGTGGTGAGAGATGATGAGAGCTGTAGCCTGCAAGCATCTGGAGGTCACCAAGTGGTCCACCCTTGAAAGATGGATTTATGGTCATCCACCAAGACACTTCAGATCTTCTGATTTACTTCAGGAGAAGCTAAAACGCCACATCATGGAGTCAACCATTCTTCGCAAGTGTGGACATTTCCTATCCCAAAACTGAATTGTTGATGTGGGGAAAGAAGAGGAGAGGAGATTCTGGACGGCAGCAATGGACAGCAAGCAGGGCAGGAAAGCAGTTGTATAGGATTTATTTAGAGTATATTAACTGTCTTCACCTGGCACTCATTTATTCCCATTATCCATCATGCAAGCTGGAGAATGATTCATCTAGTATATCTGCAGGGCCCCAGTCTGAAAAAGGCGGATCTCTGTGACCCACGAAAGGAATGCATGCTTATTAGAGTGTTGCATAGTGCGTTGAGAATGACACCTGATGATTCTTTCTAGAGTTCCCTTTCACACCGCTCTTCTACATTTGTGATGTCTTACCATCGTACCCACTGATTTTCCAGCTCTTCAGTTTTGCACTGCAGTATATCAGAAGGCACTCCTTCTGGGCATGCCAGTGAGTTTCATCACATAGCAGTGAATTCCAGTTCCTCTGAAGTTCTAGAGGAAACTTGGCTGGATGCCTTGCATAATACATCACTAGGAATAGGAGATGTTTCTTTCATGTAACTGCATTGTGAGAACAAAGGAGACAAAGGGCATGGGGGGTGGAAGCAAGACTAGAGCAGGATGGTTGAAAACATCAGAGATCCTGAGAGTAGGAGGATAATATGCAAGAACAGAAGAGCAGGTGGGTACGTGCGGCATGGCATGAACTAGACTTCATTACTTGTATGTCCCAATTCCCCACCTTCTATTCATTTGCTCATAAGGCACAGTATTATTTCACATCCAAAGTCATCAACTTGGCAACTTTAAGTCCGCAAGCAGCCCACAAACTTTTGGGATTTTGTGGGAGGAGGGAACCGTAAAGGACTGGTATGGAACTGTAGCATGACCTCTATGGTAGGCTGAAAACAATGAAGAAAGGGAAGGGAAACCTCCCAGCTCCTTCTAAGAAACATGAGGAAAGAACTGCAACATCCTATCCCTGTCCACGTTTGTGGGGGGGGGGGGCACACTCATGTTGCCCTAGTTCCCACCCACAGCAGCCCTTGCTACCCCACATTTAAAATATTAAGTGTGGTTTCCACCCACCAAGTGGCTGACTTCCCACGTTCTACAGAATGCAAGGACTGCTTTGTGGACCTAATCAAACGTGAGATCTTGATGATGGTGATGATGGTGGTGCCCTGCTGGATTTCTGATTGCTTTTGCCCAGATTATAATTTCTTCTTGAGAAATTCTGGAGACATTGCTTGGTGAAGTATCTGTAACAGGGTATTTCCCAACTTCAAAGATCAATTATTCGCTCTGTATTTGCAGGAATGCCTGGCCTCTGCGTGTCTCCCTGCTGCTGTTGTTTCAATTGTCAGAATTGGATATTTCCTTCTTGTCCACATTCTGATCTTTTCCAACCTTCTTCACCATCTTCTGCATTTCCAGGTCATTCCAGTTAGGCCTCAGCACTGTTAGAGGCTGGGTCAACTTTGCTCTCTGTTGAAGATTTCAATAAGATGTTAAAGGACAGGAATCTTTTGTACAAGCCAGTTTCAGGATTCAAATAAATCAAGCAAAAGTCATTATTTGTTTTAATTTGAAGTTGGGTTTTCTAAAGAGGTGGCGCACTGCCACCTGCCAAAGTGGTGATGCAGAAAGACTAAGGAATCATTGTGCATGATGCTAAGAATTAACTTCCAGGACAGATGCTATTCTTCTATTTCTGTAAACTCTATAATTTCCTCCGTGACTCTTCCCCCTTCCGTGTTCTCATGCTATTCCCAGAAGTTTGGGGACAACCCACTCCCTCTAGAAGAATTTGTTTCTCATAAAACACTAGATCGGGTTTTCTGAGAAGGCTGAAGTTATTTAAGCATCAGATAGTTAGTTGATTGCTTATGACTACCATTGATATACCTGGATGCCTTAGAATATCCTCAATACGCAAATATGGTTTGTCAAGATCATTAATTCAAGTCCCTAATGAGAGATGTGAAGATTTTCTCTCCTTTCCTCTCCAGATCTTCATATCTCTACCTGATAAGAAGAGCATCAGTTTTCTGATCTTGCCTAGAATATGTGAGTGGGGAGGACATGGATTGAACTGACAGAGAGAGACATTAGGAAGAATAGGAATGATTTGGGTCATGACTTTAAGCAAAGTTGCTGAGGGTGTACCCTCTGCTTTCTTTCTGAAAATTGCCATCGTATATACATTGGACAACTGAGACGCGGGGGTGCTATGCTGGAAGTAGCTGGTGCCTCTAGGATTTCCTTGAATGAAAAGGAAGCTCTCCCCAATTCAGCATAGTCTGATCTTTTCTTTTTCCTTACTAAATTTACCCCAGTTTCAATCTTCTCCAATCTTGTGTCCCTGGTTATTGTTGGCCAAAAACCTCTATCATCTTGGTTGGATGGAGACAAAAATTGCTATAGATTAGCGATAACTGCAGACCCCAGTTTGGGAAGGTCCTGCTAACAGTTATTCCTGGAGACAATCCTTTCTCTCAGGCCTACGCAGCAACAGATCTCCAGCAGACAGTAAGTCACCATCAAAAAGGTGAAGTCAATTATAGTTCTCTTTATTTTTATTTAAGGTATTTATCCTCTGCACTTCAGCCTGAAAGAATTTCCAAATAATAAAAGTTCCAATACCTGTCTTCTAGCTTATACTTAAAAAAAAAAAAAAAAAAAGACCCAGGAGGAAGAAGGGATGAAGAAGGAAAAGGAAGATAAAATAATGCTGACACCTGTTCTTTATGTTTTGGGGTTACTATCGTGCAGGTTACCATGGAATTGAGTTGCCCAGAGTAATCCAGATGAAAAATCTCCATCAGAATAATATCTTTTCAATTTTTAACCCATCCCATAATGGAATGGAATGTGAGAATGACCTTGGGAGATGTGGGGAGGGGGTGGGAGATGCTGCCTAGGGAATGATCAGATAAAAGAGGGAGAAGCCCTCAGCTGCATAATGGGCAGACAAAGAAGCCTAGAAAGGACCTGCCCTAACTGATCAGGCGGTAAAAAGAGATGGCGGGAGAGTTGTACTTTCAGACTTGCAAGAGTCTGTTAACGTAGCCTTACAATAAAGTAGAATGAGCTCATCTTGTTGTGTTTCCTGCCTGGTCCACCTGAGAGGCTGACAATACACAGCACGTCTCCTAGAGTATCTTACTGGTCCCAGCAGTGGGAGAATCCCAGCCAAACAAATCTTTCAAAAAATTAAAACATGACCCAGAAAGAAAATGAGATTTGGAGGGGGGGAAAAATAAAGATAGCTGCTCCTCAGCCTTCAGTTTCCATTTGAAGCCAGTGACAAACCTATCCTTCTAGGTCTAATACATTTTCAAGCCATTGAAGGAAATAGATACAGCTGTGAATTCCAGAAATAAACATTACACCGGAGAAACTCTTCCCCACGTTTACCCAAACGTATCCAATTTTATCCTGCCCTTCTTATAACAAGTTCAGAGCAGTGTGTGTGTTGGGTGGGTGGTTAGGCTTCACCAGAGGTAATTCATCTGTCTTTCTCACCCATTATGCAAAGATAAAGGAAGCTGAAGATCTGCATAAAATGTGCATGTCTGTCTGTCTGTCTGTCTGTCTGTCTGTCTGTCTGTCTATCTATCTATCTATCTATCTATCTATCTATCTATCTATCTATCACTATCATCTCTATCTATCTATCATCTGTCTCTGTCCATGCATATCAGTTTTGGACAATGAAACACCACTATTTTATAAGCTGCCTTGACTCCTTATAGGCATCTGGGTGCATTTGCCCATCCCATGAGATATGACAGTTGTGTGCTTTAATCCTGTGTTAGCCACCCCAACTTGCAATTCATGAGTTGGGTGGCCTTACAAATTACATGCAGACATAAGTAAATAAATGTTCTTTCCTTTCCATTTTTCTGAAGGATCATTTCTTCCCTGTTAAAAGTAGCAATGATGCTACACTTGAGTCATTGATTGTCACCCTCACCGCTCCAGCACATATAATGCTTTTGGAAAATCATGGAAACCAAGTTAGAAATCAGTTCAAGATCCTGGCTTTGTCCAAAATGGGTTACAGTGCATTATCAACCAGTGGAGGGGGGAATGTTCATTGATTAGAGACTTTAAATGTGTTATGCAAAACTGGTGGTGAAGTAATGGTAAAAATCCAGGTGATATCTAGGTTTTAAGTCAAGATTGGAGAGTCAACAGTGGGCTTGTTCTTGAGCCATCCCAAGCAATGCTATGTTACTTATGAAGAATGTCACTGTCAAATGATCCCTCTTCTGTTGTCATTTAAAATAGCTGATCTGTGTGTCCATTTGCTGTACCCCCTTATAGGATTTAATTGGGATCAAACATCCATTCCTCCTACTATAGGAGGAATTTCCTTCCTTCCTTCCTTCCTTCCTTCCTTCCTTCCTTCCTTCCTTCCTTCCTTCCTTCCTTCCTTCCTTCCTTCCTTCCTTCCTTCCTCCCTCCCTCCCTCCCTCCCTCCCTCCCTCCCTCCCTCCCTCCCTCCTTTCTTTCTTTCTTTCTTTCTTTCTTTCTTTCTTTCTTTCTTTCTTTCTTTCTTTCTTTCTTCCTTTCTAGAAAAGTTCTGGCCAAATTGCCCATCTTCTTTTATATATTTCTATATCTGTAAATTTCAACAGATCAGCTTGTTATGGAGAGAGATAAAGGTCACTGGGAAAGAAGCAGGGAGTGAGTCAGGTGGGTGGGAGAAATAAGATGTCATTTGGAAATTCTGGCTGTAATACATACAAAGCATGGGGGTGGAGAGTCTGCCCAAGGGAGAATATCTTTTGAAAATATCTGTTGAGAAAAGCTCATAATGGAGAAGTGTGCCTGCAATACAGAATGTGTATCTTCTGAGAAATATTTAATATAGTTGGCTAGAGATGAAGGGAAGGTGGGAAGAAGAACAGAAAAGAAAAAAAGAAGGCTGCCTTCATGGTGGATTCCAGCAGGGGAAGATGTAGCCATCAAGACAAAGAAGCAAAGTTGGCACACTGTGACAGAAAAGCAGTGCCACCTAGCCTCAGCCTCCTGAACCTCACAACGGTGTGGGATTCTCCTTCTCTACTTCTGGAACTATCTAGGAATAAAGCATGCTGAAGGTCACATCAGATCCATCTCTTTTTAGAAAATTATTGCTCAGTCAGCATTTCCGAAAGTCTATCATTTGGCCTGGATTCTCTGTTCCTGATTCTAATAAAGTTAACAACCATGATTACTATGGTTGACAAGGATGATGGAACACCATGATCATCATCTTCTCCTCCTCCTTCTTTTCCTCCTCCTCCTCCTCCGCCTTCTCCTACCATGCCCATACCCATACCCATACCCATACCCATATCTCTCCTTCTCCTTCTCCTTCTCCTTCTCCTTCTCCTTCTCCTTCTCCTTCTCCTTCTCCTTCTCCTTCTCCTTCTCCTTCTCCTTCTCCTTCTCCTTCTCCTTCTCCTTCTCCTTCCCCTTCCCCTTCCCCTTCCCCTTCCCCTTCCCCTTCTCCTCCTCCTCCTCCTCCTCCTCCTCCTCCTCCTTCTCCTTCTCCCTGCCAAATATTTTATCTGGTAAAGGCTTCCGATGTACAAAATGAAAGCAAAACTCTGCATTGACATTACAGCCTAAGCATCAGAGCTCCATCCATGCCTTCAAAGCTCACCTTGAAGTTCCTTTCTCACCCCTTTATTTCCCCTGTTTATTATGTGTGGCTAAGCATAGCTCTTCCAAAAACAGAAGAAATGGGTTTTGAGCATCTCAATATGTCAAAATAGACAGCTGCACATTGATCACAACATATTTGTTTATTGTTTATTTTATTATCTTGCTGCGGGGGCTTTTTTACCCTGCACTTCTTGGAGAGACAAGGTGGCTTCCCATTACTAATAGAAATCAAATGCTTCTGCTGAACATTTTGAAACTGTGCAGAATCTGCCACTGATTCCAAAATAGACTATTTTGTTTATCTGCCGTGTGTATTTCTTCCTTTGGTAATGCCACTGCCATTTGAATCTTGAAGAGTCTTCTACAGGCAGCTCTGAATAGAGATACGTACCTGTCAGCTAAGGGGGGGGGGGGGGGGGAGAATGGGATATTCAACAAAATGTTGAAATTTAGAGAGCTCCTAGTCAGGGTTTTGAAAACTGATTTCTGAAGTCTTCTTCTCCTGTGAAAGAAACATCTATTCTTCTGCCTCATCCTGAGGTTGTTTCATTAGATGTGCAGCTGATTTTAATTATGAGTTGAACGATGGTGTTACTGGTCTCTGAACACCCTTCTTCCTATTGCTATGAAGGCTTCTTGGTGGACACTGTCTGAATGGAAGTGTGTGCAGCCAAGGAGGTTGTCAACTGCTCCAAAAAGGGTTTATCATGAGAGACAGGGACTATCCGACATGTCCTTGCTATTCATGCTGTCCATGCTAAGTGCAAGAAACTTCCCCCTGTGAGAATTTCACCCACTGTTGCTTCTTCCAAAAGATCAGAAGCACGAGAAGCTGACCTAGCAGCAGATGAGCGAAGCTAGGAATAGAAAAATGTTGATGCGAGCATGTATGGAAAAAGCCACCAGCTGATAGATCAGGTGGTGGGTGGCACAGAGCAGATGGTGTCCCTTGGGGGATCTTGGAATGCCTGAATAATGAGCAGGGAGAGGGAGCAAGGACAACTGAAAACGTCAGATTGTGCCAGAGGACTTGCTGGCAAACACCTGGCTGGAACTCCGTCTCTCTACCTATCTTCCAAAGTGCCACCTTGTTTTGTTTTTAGTCTCTACCTTGCATATTTTGTCTTAATTTCTGTTCTCTTCCTCTTCTCTTCTAAGCTCACTTCTTCTTCCCCCAGGCCCTCTGGCCTCCGCAGTGGGTCGAAGAGGATGGTTAGAGGCATGTGTATGCCCTGGAGGTCTCCCATATCAATCCTTGCCCTGTGCTTTGAACCTTGTCTTTCTTTCTCAGCATCTTCCCACTTCCCTGCCCAGTGCTAATGAGCACCCTGGTAACCCCTGGGGATTTCTTCCTTTATTTATTTTGCGAAAAATAATCTGTATTTGCCTTGTGCTCATTAGTCAAGTCTGCCTTTGGGTGAAAATAGATATTTATCGCCTTTTGCTCCATTTCAAAAGCAGGACAAATTCCTTTTCCTTTGGCTGCCAAAATGGTCCCTCATGGTTTCATACTAGAATCACATCAGAATGGCTTTCTGCATCCCTCCCACCCCCGACTCTTTTCCTTCGATCTGATGGAAAGGAGTTTGCTATCAAGAAAGCATCGGTGCATTTTAGGAGATGGAATGCGTGTGAATGTCCTCTGTCGTTGAACAATCCTCTCTCTGGCATTCTGCAGCCTCCCTGGCTTCCCACATCCCAGTTCAACCTCAATGGAAGACATCCACAGGAAATTTTTCCCCCAAGGGCCTTTCCCAAAATGGGAAATAGGGGCCATTGAATGACTGTGTTGTGAAAGAGTGGGCTTGGGCAAAAGAAGAATGAAAACACCCTCCTGGAATCTTCCAGTGAATAAAGCAAGCTTGAAAACCCTGCTAAAATAAATTTGAATTTTACCTCCTGGGAATGAACATTAAAAGAAGAACGGGAAACAGTTTCTTCTTCAGGGAAGAAAACATTTGTATCAACCCTCTAGCAGCTGCTCGCCACCAGGAAGCCTAGATTCACACAATCTTGTTAACCAGATTTATTGACAGACAAAAAGGGGTTAAGTTACAGAATCTTGGAAACCATAGATGTGTCCTTCAGCATCCCATTTGTCAGTAAGTTTGTTAGGGTGGATGTTCTTTGAACCTCTTGTTGACTGCTTGTTGAAGTTGTAGGTTGCTATTCAATTCCTTGACATGGGAAAAAGTTGCAGCCACCCTCCTCTTCTTTCTGGAAGTTCCTTACATTTTGGGGAATGGGTGGACATGTTTTGATCAACCGTTCACCTTATTGTTGGATCCATTCGGCTGGGACTTTTCTTGATTCCAAAGCTAAGGCAACGTCCAGTGAATCATTAGAGAGGAGCAATGATTGCTGAAATAAAGCCGGGAAAACATCTTTATTTCTCCTTTAAAGTGTTTGCCAGTTGTGTGGATGAGGGTTTTTTTTACTTTTATTGTTATGATTATTCATTTATATTAATTCTGGGCATCTGGACAACAAGGACGAAAGATTCACAGTCTCATTACTAGCATGGAGTTACACAAAATCTCTTGGAATCCACATCCCAGACTAGAAAGCTATATATTTTTATGCAGCCTTCTCCAGGTGGTGTCTCCCAATTACAAACTTCTGAATTTCCAGCCAGTATGGTTGGTACGTTTCTCATGCCTTCAACTGAGATTTAAATATTGGAGAGGCCAGGAAAGTAGCAGAAACAGGAACAACAAAGAAAGAAAAACATGAAATAGAATAATAAAAGCAAATAACATTTCGGGGAGGAGAAATACCTTTTGTGTCACATATTGGAAAGAGAAATGAGCAGTAACTGTCACATTAGAATTCTCGGAGCGGGGGGAATATTTTCTGCTCTAAGTTGCAGACTTCTTTTTATTTCCAGTTTTTCACTGGGATGACTTTTTGATCCTAGAAAGAGAATCCTTTCAAGGGAACACTGACATTTATACAAGGAGAGAATCTACAGAGCTTCTTTTGAGAGGGAGACATTTTCTTTTTTGACCCACCTCGAGTACTGTTCATGTTTGGGGGCATGAAAAAGGAAGAAGGGAGAAAGAGATGCAGGGCTTTGTAAAGGCATTGTTGCAATGTGTGTGTGAATGGTTGTGATTCCTATGTCAAGAGCAAAAAGCGATACAAAATCAGCCATATAATATATTGTTCCACGTCATGTTCACCCTGAAAGGTTTCTGTTCAGTGGATCCATGTTGGCTCTTATTTTTCCACTGATGAAATACAGTGGTCAGTTTTGCAGGGATGTTATTAGGAGGAATGTAACACACTATTCAGTGGGTTTTTCTCTCCTTACTTATGTCAGATCTCATCCTTCCATTGGAATAACCCCTTTCTATCGCCTCCTTTTCCTTTCTGTTTCTCCCTTCTTTTCACCCCCAGATCTTGTAGATGAAGCCACAGAAATGTAACTTCAGAATATCTGGGGGAACATTTCATGGTGTTCCCCCTTCCCCCATTTCCCTCCTGACTACCTCCTCATTGACCCACCTTTCCCACCCAGATTCAAAGTCTCATCCAGGTTGTGTTCTGATCTTGTTCTGCAGGGAGTTTGCCCGTTGGAAGGTGAGGAACACTGCCATCGAGCGGAGAGACCTGCTCCGGAACCCTGTCCCCTTGATGCCTGAGTTCCAGAGAAGCATACGCCTGCTGGGCAGGAGACCTACAACCCAGCAGTTCATTGATACCATCATCAAAAAATACGGCACCCACATACTCATCTCTGCCACCTTAGGAGGTAGGTGGTGGTGGGCTCAGCTCTTGTTTCAGGGCTTGGACGTGGGAGTTGGAGGAAGAAGAATGGCAGACATTTTGACTCACAAATGCATGGGGCTCAGCTTGGTGTTTCCTTTAGAAATGCTGCCCACATTTATATTCCACCTTCCCTCGTGATTGGCTGAATGGTGCTGATTCACAGAATGTTTGTGCATGTTCTACTGACTTTGTGGAAAGGGAAGTGGGCCATCTGAAGCTGAAGAACTCCACCTCCCAGGGTCCCTTAGCATTCCCCAATCTGGCTGGGGTTGCTGAGAATTGCTTTCTATGTTGCTTAAAAGCAGTGGGGCACAGCCAGAGCCCCCCAAGCTGCATATGATCACCCCCCCCAAAGTGTGACTTCCAGCCCTCCAAATGTTGCTACCCAGTTACCATGTTTAAAGTTTGGTAGAAGGGGGAAATCATGACATTCATAGGGCATAATGGCTTTAACCCTGCTTAACGACTGAACGGTGATTTTAATTAATTTTCAGTTAAATTAACCACCTTTCATTGTAAACATACCTTGTCAGTTTATGGACTCTGGTCTGTCCCCTCTTTTTGAAGTATGTCCTCAGCACATCATTCCAAGTTCTGCTGTAGCTCCCTGGTTGCACACAACTGGTTGAGAAATGAAATGGGCAGAGTAGAATGAGAGAAGATAATTGTAAGGGGATCAGTGAATTGGTTTAGAAAATACAGTTTGTCTTAGAATAATAAGACCCAGATTTTGGTTCATAGATCACACAAAGTCTCCAAGTTATTTTGGAGGAGATGTTTTAATCCCTGGAGGACGGTTGTGAGAACAACACAAAGTTCAGCATTTTTTGTGGTCTCAAATGTTGCTGGAGTTAATGCATCTTAGCTGTCTTGGTCTATGAATTAATGCTGATATTCATTTCTCTTGAAACGGGTTGCCTGTCCTTGGACATCAGAGTTAGTTCGGCCCTTATATGTTATTATTCTAAGATGAAAGGTAATACTTTTAAAAATACGTATACTTTCAGCAGGAAATGGGGAAAATCCCTTGAGGGCACTTTTTAACATAGTGTCTAGGAGTTACTGAAGTAACAAAACAGGTTATCAATTTCAAAAGAGTTGATGTGGAAGTATTTTAATTCATTCTTGAAGTTTAAATGTTGCCTTGACCAGGGCTGAGGCACATATCCGTTCCTGTTGGCATTTCATTGCTTTTCGAAACAAGCATCTCGGCTGAAATGCTATTACTTTTTCACTTTCTCACTTCTGAAGTTTGCAAATGTTGATGCAAAACTCCACATACATGCACATAATAATCCAAAGCCATGTGAAGAATGCATGTGAAGCTGCAGGCATGAATATGCACACTAGGCAGAGCCAAATGTTAAGGAGTTAATTCAGAAGAAAGGCTTGAGCAAATGCACCTGCGGTCTCAGAGTAAACTAAATTTAAAAAATTAAGTATACACTCTGCAGCTCTGTTTTATATTTAAAGCTTGATCTATCCTTTTAGCTCTTTCATTTCCAGTTTCTGACTGCATGCAACTTCACCAGGACTGTTTTTCTTCCAAATGAAAAAGATAGAAACCTAGCTGAACAAAGAAGCAAAAATGTATGCCATTTGCAAGCTAACTGGAAATCAGAATGCCTCTGAGCATAGGCAGAGGCCCTTTGCATGCCGTATCCCCCTCAGGATCACCTTGAGACAGGAATGGAAATGGGGGTTCCTAGATATTGGATAGATTGCAGAATTTTTTTGAGTCTTACCTACTAAGGTTGTGATTATGTCCCTGCTTAACTGTGAGTTAGATCCACTGAATGACATCGTTTTGAACAAACAGGCACAGGAGAAGTGTTGAGAAAACCAGCCTAGTTTTCTTCCTTTTCAATTGCTCCCACCACCTGGGCTGTTTGTCCCTCGCATTTCCAAATAATGCAGACCTTTTGATGATGAAATATATTTTTAATTTTGCCTGGGCCCACTGGTGAATTATTCACCACGTGCTTCCTCGCGCTCCTGTTGTTATGACACTCCACTTTAAAATATGCACAGGCCTGGAATAAGAGCTAGCAAGCTCAACATTTCATCAGCTCTCTTGCAGGAAGAAGAATGGGGAAGGAAAAATGCCAGGAGAACAGTACAGGAAGAAAGCTTTATGTTGACAGCAGTAAAAGGGGAAGACGGCCCCCCAGGATCACCCCCAAGAACATATATTGCTCACGCGTGAGAGAATTTTCCTGTTTGGAGACTTCAGCCTCATCACACTGACCCAGAAGCCCATCTCAGATGCTCAGCTGATAGATCAATTTCTGGAAGGCCACAGTTGCAATGGCTCTTTAAAATTAAGCACAACAATAAAAGTGGGGAGTGTATTCCAACCAATTTGGAAATCATTGGCCATTTTCTTAGCACCAGGGGGATCGTATAAAACCCCAGAGTACTATTTGTTGGAATCCAGACAAGACATGGTGTTAAACTCTCAGTACTTCAGACACTCAAGCCTGTAGGTATTCAGCAACTTATTTATAGCAAATGCTTCACAGAAATGACAAAGCTATATAAGATGTTGTATTGGAAGCAGGGAAGAAGTCATACATGTCTATGGTGGAACCACCAAATCAAGCCCTGTGTATGTACATATGTTCTGGAGTTTAAATTCTAGGCCTTTTCATCTCCACTTTTTAAATGGTGGATTTTTAGCTATCCCCCGAATGAGAGTTAGACAATATTTACCTAACTGTTCTGTCTGGCCTGTGAATCTTTGGTTCCTGTTTTTCCAGTTCTAGCTCTTCAACTGTGCTCTCCTGTCAGAGATGTTGAACTGAGCAGTATTAACGTTACTTCCTAAGTTGGGTTTGACTTGGTTGCATCCTCCTTCATAACTCTCAGGGATGCAAGAACAGTGGCACTGGGCTCAGATTAGAACGGATAAAGATCTAGGTTCAAATCTCCACTAGCCACAATTTGAGCTGTGCTCATCTAATTTGATGTAAGAGTTCTTCTGGTGGATCTACTTCTGGACCTAGCCAAAGATCTAACTGATTTAGCATCTACACCAAGTGATCTTCCAACTTGTGCCTTTCTAATGAGGTCTGTGCTTGGTTGGTGCACAAGTTACAGTCCTACCTTAACTGAGATAGCATTCTATGCCCTAAAAACCTCTTATTTGGAATATTGTGTTTGTACCTTCGAGTCAACGTTGACTCCTGGTGACTACCTGGACAAATCCTTGCAGTTTTCTTGGCAAAATTTCAGAAGTAGTTTGCCATTGCCTGCTTCCTAGGGCTGAGAGAGAGGGACTGGCCCAAGGTCACCCAGCTGGCATTGTGCCTAAGGTGGGACGAGAATTCACGGTCTCCCAGTTTCTAGCATGATGCCTTAACCACTACACCAGACTGGCTCTCTTTGCAATATTTCTGGGGCTAGCCTTGAAGACAGTTTGGATGTTGCCATTGGGGTAGGACACAGCTACATAAATGTTAAGTGTGAGAGATAAATATGACTGCGTAATGGTATAGCGATTGTCTATGAGCTATTGGGTAAGGCTTGCCCCCTCCTCACTCATATACTTTTGAGTCTGGCTCTTGTTTTGATGTTCACACCAAAGATCTCTAAATTCTGAAATGCATTCTGCCCAGGTCTTGTGTGATTTTTCCTACAATGTACCCCCAATCCCTTTCTGTTATAAAAACAGTGGCTAGTGGGAACGCTCTGCACAGCTGCTACTTGCTTCTAATGGAAGTGGGCTTGGTAATGGTGGAGGGAGCTTAAAAACAGGAAGCCTTGAACATATTTCGGAGTTGGGAAGCCTACTTTGTCGTGGCCCATCTGACCATCTCAGCTTAATCTGAACCTCCATGTGTCATCCCAGAGCCAATAAAATGGCTCTCTGTTCTTAGTTTCTACCTAAAAATACTGCGCCGAGTGATTCCTAAGGGTGCTAATTCTGGAGGTTGGAGAGGGCATTGCTGAGAGCTAATTTGCATGGAATACCCCAAAGGCAAGATGACTTTGAATGTTTTAATAAATGACAAATTAGGACTTAATAATGCAGTGAAAATCTATTAACCCTTCCTGATTGCTGTAGCTGTCTTTTTTTTCCTGAGCAATGTTTTGCTCCTTCTACTCAAGTTTTTTTGCAGTTGGATGTTGGAGATGCACTCACCATTTCAACACCCTGTTTCTCCACTGTTCGGTGTTTTCTCTACCTCCCCATTATTCATCACCAAAAGCTACATTTGAACTCTCCTTTGATATGCAGGAGTTCGGTGGAATGTATTGAGACTTTAACATTAACGCATGGCTTTCCCAAATTGTCCCTGCAAGGTGGATTTTGTCTGATCTGTGTGGGAATAATAGCAACAACATTCAACATTTTGAAGCCCCTGGAACCCCCTTGAAGTTGGTTGGCACCCACCCTGATGGTGTTCAGGAAGGGTGTAAAGTCAGTGCTGCTCCAAACAGCCTCTGTGTTGGAATTGTCAATCTTGGGATTGGGTCCCACGGATGTTATTATTTAATTTGTTTTTCCCTGTTTAATTTACAGTTGCTGGGCGTATGGTTTTTATGCTGTAAATTCCCAGAAACTGTTGTGGAATACGACACTACAGAATTGTATAAACAAATAAATAAATAATAAAGCAAGCTAATCACGGCAGGAATAAGAATATATTTCATTCTGTAGTTGAAGTCCCTGTAGCCCGTGTGTGTGTGTGTGTGTGTGTGTGTGTGCATATATGCAATCAATAAATAATAAAGATAGAACTTCAGTTATAACCTCATAGTTTGTATTAATTTTTATCTTCCTTTTTAAGACTTTTATTTATCTTTTTTTAAATCCCCTCTCACCCCTATGGGTGGTATCTGTCTTCCTCCATCTCTTAGCTGTTCCTAAGCCCCACACACTTCTGGACAGAGCTCTGATGTTGTGCCTGGGATCTGTTAGAGCCCCTTGCCTGGCTTAGAGTCACAGCCCCGAGTGCTCCTACCGCCACTGGGACCACTTTGGCCTTGACTTTCCACATCTGCTCTAGTTCTTCCTTCAGGCCCTGGTACTTCTCCAGCTTCTCCTGCTCCTTCTTCCTGATGTTGCTGTCACTTGGCACTGCTACATCTATCTACCGCTGACTTCTGGTCCTTGTCTACTACCATGATGTCTGGTTGATTGGCCAGCACCTGCCTGTCCGTCTGGATCTGGAAGTCCCACAGGATCTTAGCCCTGTTATTCTCCACGACCTTCTGTGGAATCTCCCATCTGGACTTGGGAGGGTCTAGCTCATACACTGTGCAGATGTTCCTGTACACAATGCCAGCCACTTGGTTGTGCTGTTCAATGTGTGCTGTTCCTGCCTGCATCTTACACCCTGCCACTGTGTGTTGGACTGTCTCTGAGGCCTCTCTGCACTGTCTGCACCTTGGGTCCTGTCTAGTGTGGTACAGCCCTGCTTCTATGGATCTGGTGCTTAGTGCCTGTTCCTGTGCTGCCATGATCAGTGCCTCAGTGCTGTCTTTTAGTCCAGCCTGTTCGAACCAGTGGTAGGAGATTATATATATGTGTGTGTGTGTGTGTGTGTGTGTGTGTGTGTGTGTGTATATATATATATATGTATGTATGTATGTCTGATTGTCCTATTTCTGCAAATATTTTGAGGGGAAAAGCCCTCTGTTCTACTATTACCAGGTTGTGATTACTGTTCCATGTCACAAGCAGAAAATTAATTATTCCCTAATGACAAGTGTGTTAGACCAACAGAAGCTTTTCCCCATGGTTTTGGCACTGGCTGAAACACCCTAATTGGACATTGTTGAATCTGATCCAAATGAATCCTGAAAATATATTCAGAGTCTTTTGTGCTGGAAATGTCATATTATCCCCTTTTAAAGAGTTTTCTTTTAATATAAACGTGTTTGTTCATTGCCCTTTATTTCTTCATTTTTGGATTTATTTTATTTTATGATGAAGAGGTGCAAGAAATTAAGAATTGAGAACAGAGCAAAGCTGGGGATTCGGATGAGCGCCAAGATATTAAGGCTCTCGGCCTAATTTTTAGATTTTGCAACACTTGCTATCTTGGTTCTTAACGATGGACAAATTCTAGGGCTTTTCCAGGCGATTGCATCAGTTTGGCATGGAAGGTATATCAGCCTTGATTTCTTCTGATATGAAAGCAATGCTTCTGTTGGCACAATTTGAAATGCCACTGATTGATAAGGTATGAGATGGCTGCACCTCAGATCATGAGGCATTACAGCTGATGCAATGCAAATTGCGTATTTTTTTATCTGTTGGCACCAGCAATAATTTCAGTGCAGTGACTGACACAAGTCTCCTTCCCTCCTTCCTTTCTCCCTTTCCTTCCTTCTCTCTTTTTTCCTCCCTCCCTCTCTGTCTACTACTTCATCTTTTTGGTCCCTCACCAGGAGAGGAGGCATTGACCATGTACATGGACAAAAGCCGACTTGACCGAAAGTCAGACAATGCTACCCAAAGTGTTGAGTCCCTTCACCAGCTTGCCTCCTCGTATTTCGTGGACCGGGATGGAACTATGAGGCGTCTCCATGAGATCCAGATCTCCACAGGAGCGATCAAGGTATACCTTGGTTTACAAACATGGGTTGGTTTGAGCAAAGTGGGTGTGGGAAAACCAGAACTTGGGAAAGGCAATTCTCCTTTTCTTTTCTTTTTTTCTTTTTAAATCTTGCTCCCACCACCCTGATGTCAGTGCCTAGTTTCTCTCCTGTTATCTCAATGCACACATGAAGTCTTGATGTTCTGGTTGAACTTCTAACCAGCCTTAACTGTAAGCCTGTGAACATATTCTGGGTATTTTGGAAGTGTGCCTGTTTGTGTCCAAGTTAGAAGTTGATCTTCTCCTCTAGAACCTGGCAAGCATTTCACCCCCACATAAATCTTCTGATTCCCAAATTTCATGATTCCACGAAGATCTCTTATATAACTGCCAGATTCTCATGGAATTGGAAAGTTCATGAGTAGCAACCGTTTTTTTAAGCATTGCTGAACTTGTTTTAAAAAATGTTCAATTTTAATTTAATTTGGGGAGGGGACAGGCACCATTCTGGTCCTGTTTTGCCACTGACTGCTGTGCTATCTGAACCTAATTCCACCTGAGAAATGTCAGAGGATAGACAGTAAAATCTGATACAGCATGAGGTAGAAAATTGAACATGGGGACAAGGAAGTGGTGTCAAAGAACTGCAGGAACGGCTAGCAATCAGTGTGCTTAGGGAGGGGCAATGTTGAAAGGCATCTCTCATCTTTGGGCATCTTTTTCTCCTGCAGACTTCCTTAGAAGTCTGTTAAATGGCTCTTTGGTGTGTGAGTGATCAGAAAGGACAATGCACCTAGACAAAAAACCTCAGAGTTTGAAGTGCTCCATAACACAGTGCACAGGATGAGATAATGGCCAGGGCAAAGGTCTTTTGAGAGCTTGAAAGCAATCTAGATGCACTGGGAAATAGGGGGAAAAGATTTGGACCTCCTTAGCAATTGACCTACAAAACTGTGGTTGGAAGAGATTTCCAAAAAAGGTTTGGCCTTTGTCATCTATCAATAAGCCCATCTGGGTTTTTTTTTTTTCCCCTGAGCCCAAGAGTACTTGAAGATGCCAGAGAGATGTTCTGAGACCATCTAAAGTTTGGGAAGAGGGGGATTAGGTGCATTTCAACTGTTACTGTGTAAGGTTTTAAAATAGGTGTGTTCCTTTGATCTACTTGCCATCATGCACTGCAAAAGAAAGTGGAGTTTATTCCACTCAAAATATACATTTCCCAACCGTCTCAAAGGCCACACAATGGTGGTTAGAAGCATGCCCACATCTTTAATGTATCCCAGCTCAACTAGCACAAAATAATGTGCATGGTTCCCATCCCACATGTCCTACAGCAACCTTGTTAGGAACAGTAAAGTTCAGAGAAGGAGAGCAAGTTAATCCAAAGTTTGCTGGTGAATTTTATGACTAAGTGTATGTAGATGGTGACAGAGATTGAACCAGAACTTCCTTATCATAATTCGATATTTGAAGCCAAAGATGCAGACAAGCATTCTTCCACCAAGAGCAGAATGATCCACTTGGAAATTATCTGTAGAGGATCAAATGTTGGTGGGTGTGATTAAACAACCGTGGGCAGGGGAAGAGCTAAATATTTCCTTTCTCTCTTTCTGATTCTGCTTTCCCACCCTTATTTCTCTTTCTAGCAAAATGCCTCCTAGGACAGTTTGCCCAGCATTGCTCCAGAGCAGTTGTATCCTCCTGACCCCTTCCTAATGTTTAACATGAAAACTCTCATCACCTTGGTTTTTCTAGCTGAGGATAACAGGTCTTGTAGTCCAAATAGCTCATGGGCCCAAGATGGAGGAGAAGAAGAAGGTGATCTAACCTTATGCATCAGACGGTCACAGTTAGCGTGTTTGTGGACACTTTTGAGGGATGAGGGTGAAGAAAAATGAGGTTCTGGGAAAGGGTTTCTCCTTTCTAAAGTCTTTGAAATGGAGATGCACAGAATCAAATCCAGAATCAAATCCTTTGCTGATAAAGAGTACTGTGCATGTGTGTGTGTGTGTGTGTGTGTGTGTGTGTGTGTGTGTGCGCATGCCTTCAAGTCAATGTTGACTCCTGGCAACTGCCTGGACAAGTCTTAGCAGTTTTCTTGGCAAGATTTCAGAAGTGGTTTGCCATTACCTGCTTCCTAGGGCTGAAAGAGAGGGACTGGCCCAAGGTCACCCAGATGACTTTGTGCCTAAGATGGGACTAGAACTCATGGTCCCCTGGTTTCTAATTTGGTGCCTTCACCACCACCACCACCACCACCACCACCACATTTCTCTAAAGAGTACCTTAGCCTTCCCTTTTTAGTCTGCAGCTAGGCACTTTATCTGTTGCCCACCTGCCTGTCTAAACCTGCGTCTTCTTTGGGTCTTGGTTCCATCCTGTCCATCCTTCTATCAGAGAGATTCTCCTCCTGCTCATCCCTCCTTTGATAGGGCAGCTGCTATGCTTTTGCTTTCTTTTAATCTGCTCCAGGTCACCGAAACGCGGACAGGCCCGCTGGGCTGTAACAGTTATGACAATCTGGACTCTGTGAGTTCTGTCCTTCTGCAAAGCACGGAGAGCAAACTCCATCTCCAAGGTAAGGGAAGAAGGGAAAGAAACACTCAACTGCCTAGACATTGTGGCAGTTGTTTGTCATTGCTGTTTTCTCTCTGCTCTGTTATGTCTCTATCATTTCCAAATTGTTTTAAGGAACTGAATCCAGGTGAGATGCGGGAGGCATAAATTGTGGGTTACATCCCCTTGCTGGCATAACTCTTGCACTCTAGTTTGAATTTATTTACAGCTGAATCTTGCCTCTAAGTCATTGCTCTATTCTTATTTAACAGAAAAAGAAAGGAGTGAAATTTAGAATGGCACAGGAGCTCCCTGCCTTCCTCTCCCGAGTTAATGTTTTCTTTGCAAACTTCCCCCAGACATATATAGCCACAATCTTCCTGTGGGACAATGCTGTGAAGTAGTCACACATGTGCATGTGGAATCCAATCTTTCTTGATTTTTGTCTGCTTGCCTGGGTTTTTTTTGGCCTTTACTTGCTTTCCTTGGGCATCTGATTATATTATCAAATCACTGGCTTGTGATAATGCATGAGAAACAATGGACATAATATTTTATGCCATTTCTGGACAGAAAGTCAAACACCCCCAACTTTTTTTGGACCATGAAGGCAAAACCATTCAAATCACTGAGAGGAATTAAACTGTTATCTAAAATTGGGTGTGTGTCTGCATGTGAGTGCAGACTACTGTTCCTTCCTCCCACCTTCCAAGGGCTTTCCAACTGAAAATAATGGATGTTGGTGAATTGGGTGACATTGCTGTTCTCCCACCACGATGGCTGACAACAGGTTAGACTTGGTTGGCAAACTGATCAGAGAAGACTGAAGTTGTGATCCATTACCTGCAGCCCTGTAAATAATTACTAATGAGGAAGTTACACAGCAGCTGGGAAGGCAAAGGTTTCTACTAATTATTCTGAGATGCACCTTCTAGATGGTGGATTGAGTAGAAAAACAAAGAAGGTAAAAGCATGCTTTTAAAGGTCACTGGTAATGAGAAGACTTGTTTTTCCCTCTCTCCAGCTGAGAAGCTTCCATCATTTTTGTCTACATCCTTTTGACTGATATGGAGTCACACTATTGGCTGATTTCAATTCGGACTCCTGTTCTGAACATCACACTTTCAGAAGGATCTGGGCAAACTGAGGCAGGTTCAGAGAAGAAGAAACTAAGTTGTGCATGAGATTAAGGGAGCTGGGTATGTTTAGCTTGAGAAAAGCTGGTGAGAGAGAGGGTTCAGGAGAACATTCTTCAAGTACCAGAAAGGGTATCACATAGAATTCCTCACTGTAAAATTGTTTGACAAGGAACTGGTTACCAAGGGAGATGAGGAGGAGGAGTTCAAGCAGACGCTGAGCATCCATCTGTCATGGAGACTTGATTTTGGATTCTTGCATTGAGCTGGAGACTGGACTAGCTGACCTCAAGTTCCTCTTCCAACTTTAGACTGTGGTGATAACCTGGCTAGCTTCACCCTCAGGTTCCCAGATTCTAACCCTGATGACCCTTAAGTCTGTGTGTAAGAGGCTGGTCCTTGAAGAAGACTTAGAACCAAAAGGGTGCCTTCTTCAAATGGTTGAGTGCAGCTTTTGGTCACCATTATAACCTTCTCATTTTACATCCCCGCAGTATAATGTCCAAGACCACAAATGCTAAGATGGACAAAGATGCTGTCATTTTACTTTTCAAGTTCTCCGAATTATGTTGCTCCCTTCAGATAAATCCCCCCAAACAGGTTCTGCCCCCATGTCCTTTTTTCCTTCTGTGACCCAAATACCATTTCTATTGATCGGGGTGCACTGCCATATTTCCTTTGCTGAAAATTAGGTCAAAGGAAGGAAGATGATTCCCAAGCCAGGGACAGAGAGTTCTAATTCTTCTGATGGACATTCTTTAAAGACAGTGATGACTTTTTTCTTAATTCCAAGTTGCCATGGATGATGCTATAAATGGAACCTGTCACCAAGGATTCTGCTATATATTCGCATCTTCATAAGTGATCTCCTCTTTGTGATTCTAACCTCCTACAAGCTAGAAAACCATCACCTCCCCATCAATCAAATGTTTTCCTCAATAGACATTTTATGTTCTGTAGCTACACGTCATGCTTGTTCAGCTAGCAACAGATTCTTCTTACCTTCTACTACTTTGTCCCCACCACCCGCACACACACTCACACCCAACAGATGAGATTTCTCCTTTGTCTTTCTTTCTAAAAATTCCTTGAACTTACATACTTTGGGGTTAACCTGAGCAGGCTGATGTTCCTCTTCCTAGAGGCATTCACAAATGGAGTTCTTCGTTAGAAGGAGTATTTTTTTTTTAAAGATTCATTTACATTCTCACTCATCCTCCAAAGAGATCAAACAAACACATATAGCACTCTGAGAGTTTAGATTAGGTGGAATAATAACTCCTCAGTTGCCAAAACTGTCATGAAGCCAAATCGAAAGGAGGGCAATATTTCTTTTCTCATTCTAAGTAAGTGAAGAAGAGAAGAATCATACCCAGCATGAACATCATCCTATTTTTGATAAGCAAGTTAAAACTGTGTAGCAATTCACAGCTGTTTGTTCACGGCCTGCCAATGGGGCAGTAAAGGGAAGTGGGGCATTGTAGATCAGCTCTGAATGGTTGAACTCTTCCTCCAGTTATTAATAAACCTCTTCCTTCAGGTAAGATCTCAACTTCTGTATGAGACTGTGACTTTCCTCTCAGCCTTGCATGACTTGGTTGTTCCCTTCTGCTCCAGTGATGTTTGTCAAGTGAAATCAGGAGGAATTGTAGTTCTACAAATGGAGGAGCAATTAGTGATGCTACGGTTTTAAGCTGCTTTATCAGCCACTCTGGAATCTAGGCCTGCATCTGGCTGAGTGAGACACGCACACAAATGTTTCAGGGATCCTTCGGAAGGCTGTGTTTTTTGCCCTCCTTGCTTGCCCTCCTTGGGTACCCACTGGAAGTGATCAGCTTTGACAAGCCGAGCTTCCCAAATGTGGGGAAACAGCTGCAGAGACACTACGCGCCTTAGGCTGCCCACTGGAAACGGCTGACTTGAACAGGAACCTGGATTGCTGAATGATTGCATGCAAGCCACTTGTGCAAACCACTGATGTCCACTTCGCTTTTGAAAGAAGGGAAGTTTGCTTCTTGCAGTGACCTTGCAAACGTTCTTTTCCATTTGGCTTCTGGGACACGTGAAGTGCCAGAATGGCAACTGGATGGAAGCGCTAAGAGTCTGCGGATTGATAAACTGTGTTCTCACAATACCTTTAACCAGAACAGAGAAAGACCTCACAAATGCATCCAGACAATGAGCCCTGTTTGATTAGTACTTCATTAGAGCTTTCTGGGTGTGCAGTTTAGCATGCGATGTCAACTCTGCCTGTTGGATTCTGTATGGTTCAATATTATTGTGCAAACATCAAAAGTAGGTCAGTTTTCCCGTAACACAGGTTAAGCATGATATGCAAAACCAGCCATGGTGACTATGCTGGAGAAGTCAGGGGAGATTCTCTCCTTGCCCTATTTTGATTTCCCTTTCTCCCTTCTTTGTTTCTTCCCTTTAGGTCTCCAGGTCATCTTTCCTCAGTATTTACAAGAAAAATTTGTGCAGTCAGCATTGAGTTATATCATGTGCAATGGAGAAGGAGAATATATCTGCCGAGACAGCCAGTGTGGATGTCAGTGTGCTGAAGAATTCCCCCAGTGCAATTGTCCCATCACTGACATCCAGATAATGGAATATACGTTGGCCAACATGGCCAAATCTTGGACAGAGGCCTACAAAGATCTAGAGAATTCAGGTAATGGAGGGAGGACAAGGGTGTTTTAGTGGGATTACACAGGAAGTGGCTTTATACCCAATCAAGTCAGCCTTGTATCATCTCTTTTGGATGATGTCAAGATTCCAGGGGTCAGGAAGAGGTCTTTGTCATCACCTGTGGTGATTCTTTCAACTGGAGATCCTGGGCATTGAGCCTTGGACTTTCTGCATGGGATGTGGGTAGTAAACTCTGGTTCCTTCTCAAGAATACTTGTATACACAATATTCTAGGTTGGGAAGAAAGAGTATCTACAATGTCTCCCACCAAATGATCCATTCTTGGATTTGTATTTATATCCATTGGTTTGTGTGCATATATTTCCTAGATGAATTTAAGTCCTTCATGAAGAAACTACCTAATAACCATTTCCTGACCATTGGGAGCATCCATCAGCACTGGGGAAATGACTGGGACCTTCAGAACCGCTATAAGCTTTTGCAGAGTTCGATGGAGGCCCAGCGCCAGAAGATCCAACGCACTGCCCGTAAACTTTTTGGCCTCAGCATCCGTTGCCGGCACAATCCTAACCATCAGCTGCCTAGAGAAAGGTATTGGTCCTCTGTTTTTAGGTGGCGCGTGTGTGTATGTGTGTGAAGTGATTGGGCGTGTTATGTCAATGGTCTGCTTGACCCAGTGGTGACTCTATTGGGACATCTCTTAGTTGGGCTAATGAGAGCCCAACGTTGTCTACTAGTGTCCGCAGGAGAAGAACTTTCCATTTTAATACTGCAGTCTCAAGATTTATTCATACGTGGGTTTCTTTGAGCTCATTTTAATTTTGCTTAGGTGTGGGAAGCCAGGAAGGCTGTAAAGCCTCTAGAGAGATGATGATACAAAGAAAGACAGCTTGCACCCACACCCAATCCATGAGAATTTTATCATGTTTATTTTTTCCTTTGGGAAGAAAGAGAGAAAAAAAAGATGCTACTATTTCCCCTAATACTGAATGAAAGTAATTGGAGGATAAGTGTAATAAAATATTAACCACTACAGGAAGTTACGGGTGGCGCAGTGTGGTTTAGAAATATAGATTATTCTCAGGTGATTTATCAAGTAATGAAGATGTCCCAAAATGTTGGGTTGTAAAAGGAAGGGCGAAATATCGCACTTCACATTTTTCTATTGTCAGCGTTCTCTGAAGCATACTCATCTTCCATTTTGTGCTAAAAGAACCTGATGTTAGCACAGAAAATATATAGAAAGCTGCCAAGAGTTGTAATGGCTCCATGTGGGTGGAATCATATTTTTGATCCATCACTTAGGGATTAAGAGCCTAGAAACTGTGCCTGGTGTTTCTCCAGCCAAGTGTGTTCCTCCAAAGCTTTTAGATAAATAAGTAATTTGCATTTTGTTCTGATTAAGAGGGAAAAAACAACCAGCGAAGGAGAGTCCCCATCTCCAGTGAGCATTGTCAAATGTAGATGGGACAATATTCAGGGCAGTAGCTGAGTTTTTCAAGGTCTGGTGTATCTCAGTAGTTCAAGTCAACACCATCAAGCATATGAGTATTGTCCCTTATGTTTGGCATACTGTAGTTTTAACAAATGAGACTCTGGGTGTGTGGGCGCATGTCTATTCACTGGATAGAAAGAGAATAAGGAAAAAAAAAAAGATGTTCTGCCTGGTGAACCTCCATCTGTATGGTGGAACCTCCATCTGTATGGTATTTGGAAGGGAGATACTGGTGGGAGAGTATACAGGAATAGAGAGAATGAAGCTGACTTGATAGAGAACGCCTCTGTAAAGAGCTAAGCTAATGGGTTGACAAGAGATGGTGAAGGAACATTGGGTGGGAATCCAGGAACTGCCTTTTATTGAGTCACAGCCTTAGGTTCAACCAGCCCAGTATTGACAGTTCTCCAGGAAGGATGGGCAGCCTTTGAAGTGGTAGAGCAGGTGTTGGCTTAGGCTCTAGTTCTTAAAGCAGAACCTAGGACTTTCTGTGGGTCACATGGGTGTTTTACCATAAAGTGACAGCTCTTCCCATGTAGGCTGAGAGCCACTTTGGTGTAGTGGTTAAGGTGCTGGTCTAGAAACCAGGAGGCCATGAGTTCTGCTCCTCCTTTAGGAATGGAAGCCAGTCGGATGACAGACAAGCTTAACACTAAACAATCTTAGCAAGTTCTGTGAATGCATCTACTAGATTTGTATTGACCTGGTTCAGTGTATGGTGAGAACACAGCCTAGGCACAAGCAGATAATCTAGGACCATCCAGGCAGGAAGATCAGGCTGAAGAAGGTTAAGGGTTAAGTTCTAACGATCAAAGATTGATTGGCAAGTCTGTGGGGTTTTCTCCCCCAGAAATGCAGAGCGAATTTTGCAACCCAGTTCCCAGTGCACCCCTCCCTCATCTTTGCTACACATCTGGCACGAGGTTACCAAATATTCCTTGCACCAAATTAGACCCAAGGAAGCTTCATCCCAGGCAATTTTGGGTGTCTGAATGCCCTGGACAGACAGCAACATTTAATAATGTACGACAGCCTTCAAAAAGATAGAGTGGTTATATTAACAGCATGAGATTTTCTGTCCCATTCACAAAGGTCTAATAGAAATAGCATGTTCTATATTCAATTATGGCCTAAAGCAACACACTGACACTCAACTACCCTTTACGGAAATGAAGGCGAAGAGAAAGGAAAGCTGAAAGAGGAACTTGCATTCAGCCAATGTTAATGGCTCGGAAAGGCACGAGTTCTTTTTTTTTTTTTTTTTAAACCTTCTCTTTTCACTCTTATTTGCTTCTGCCTTTTTTTTTTTTTTTTTTTTTTGCACATCTAGAATTTTGTTTGCAAAACAAGCCCTGTCAATGCATTAATTAAAAACAAAATCAGAGGTGACTCAAATGGAAAAGGGAAGCAAGCTGCAGATTCATTTCTGTTTTTGCTGGTTTTGTAGTTTCTGCACGGGAAGCATTGCATGATTTACAAGGCCTTGGGCTAAGCAACTGACTGGAGGAAGCAATAGATTGAAGGGGCTGGCATATATGTATATCCTATCAGTGGCTGGAAAGGGCCGGACTAAGAGACAGCACTGAGGCACTGATCATAGCAGCACAAGAACAGGCACTAAGCACCAGACCCACAGAAGCAGGGGTCTACCACACTAGACAGGACCCAAGGTGCAGATTGTGCAAAGAGGCCTCAGAGACAGTCCAGCACATAGTGGCAGGGTGTAAGATGCAGGCAGGAACAGCGTACACTGAACGGCACAACCAAGTAGCTGGCATTGTGTATGGGAACATCTGCACAGCGTATGGGCTAGACCCCCCAAGTCCAGATGGGAGATTCCACAGAAGGTCGTGGAGAATACCAGGGCTAAGATCCTGTGGGACTTCCAGATCCAGACGGACAGGCAGGTACTGGCTAATCAACCAGACATCGTGGTAGTAGACAAAGACCAGAAGACAGCGGTAGTGATAGATGTAGCAGTGCCAAGTGACAGCAACATCAGGAAGAAGGAGCAGGGAAGTACCAGGCCCTGAAGGAGGAAATCGAGAGGATGTGGAAAGTCAAGGACAAAGTGGTCCCAGTGGTGGTAGGAGCACTCGGGGCCGTGACTCCTAAGCTGGGAGAATGGCTCCAACAGATCCCAGGAACAACATCCGAGCCCTCTGTGCAGAAGAGTGCAGTGCTAGGAACAGCTCAGATACTGCGCAGAACCCTCAAACTCCCAGGCCTCTGGTAGAGGACCCGAGATTGAGGAAGACACATACCACCCATAGGGGTGAGAGGGGAATTTTTTATATATATTTAATTATTTTTTTAGGGAAGCACGGTCAGCTGTTGCAAACAGGAAAAGCTGAGAAATGGCAGGATGAGATGTTAGCCCAAAGTTCAGATCAGATCTAATGAGCCAGCAAGGTTGGAAATAATTCCCAAATTCACCTAGGAGCATAGACTTTGGAGACCCTCAGGAAGGCAATGTAGATGTTTGGTGTGTTGTGAAGCTGCTCAGCTTTTTGGATGTTTTACCAGGAGAAGGCTGGAAGCTTCCATGCCCACCATTCGCCTAGGTGGGTGACACCTTTAGGTCAGCAATGTGCAAAAGAAAAATCCCAGATAAAAAGTACCATTTTGCATGTGCGAGAAGCATTAAAGAAGGAGCTAATGCATCAGTTTAACTGGCCATTGCTGATCTTTCAAAGGGACTGTCAGGAAAGCCAAAGACAGTAACCTAGAATGGAAGTTCAAAAAGCATTTCAAGAGAAGGCCGTGGTAACCGTTTCTTCATTGTTGCTAAGAAAACTATATGACGCTATGATCTTCATGGAATTACCAGAAGCGGAGTTTGATTTATGGGTGGTGATCTGAGAAACTTATAATGGGAGAGGTGGTTTTGCATAAACTCAAGCTTTTAGTTGATTATAAGGTGTGTAACTGAGCTGGGGAAACTGCTCTGGTGTTAACACAGCTGTTGAGTTTTCTCCAGAGTACTTAGAGATGTAAGTCTGTGGATTGTAAGAGACAACTTATTATAGTCTATGATTTCTCAATTGTAGGACGATACAGCAGTGGCTATCTCGAGTCCAGTCTTTGCTCTACTGCAATGAGAATGGGTTCTGGGGGACCTTTCTGGAGAGTCAACGGAGCTGTGTCTGCCATGGCAGCACCAGCCTGTGCCAACGACCAATCCCGTGCATCATCGGAGGCAACAACAGCTGTGCCATGTGTAGCTTGGCCAACATCTCCCTCTGTGGCTCGTGCAACAAGGGCTACCGCCTCTCTCGGGGTCGCTGCGAGCCCCAGAATGTGGACTCTGAGCGCAGTGAGCAGTTCATCAGCTTCGAGACCGATTTGGACTTCCAGGACCTGGAGCTGAAGTACCTCCTGCAAAAGATGGATTCCCGCTTGTATGTCCACACTACTTTCATCAGCAATGAGATCCGCCTGGACACGTTCTTTGACCCTAGGTGGCGCAGGCGCATGTCCCTTACCTTAAAGAGCAACAAGAACCGGATGGACTTCATCCACATGGTCATTGGGATCTCCATGCGTATCTGCCAGATGCGCAACAGTAGCCTGGACCCCATGTTCTTTGTCTATGTCAACCCTTTCAGCGGGAGCCACTCAGAAGGTTGGAACATGCCGTTTGGAGAGTTTGGCTACCCGCGATGGGAGAAAATCCGCCTGCAGAACAGCCAGTGCTACAACTGGACTCTCTTGCTGGGAAACCGGTGGAAAACGTTTTTTGAGACCGTCCACATCTACCTACGCAGCCGGACTCGGTTGCCCTCCTTGATGCGCAACGAGACTGGTCAAGGGCCTGTGGACCTTTCTGATCCGAACAAGCGCCAGTTCTACATCAAAATTTCTGACATTCAGGTGTTTGGATACAGCTTACGCTTCAATGCTGATCTGTTGCGCAGTGCTGTGCAACAAGTCAACCAGTCCTACACGCAAGGAGGGCAATTCTACTCCTCTTCCTCTGTCATGTTACTGATGTTGGATATACGGGACCGAATCAACAGATTGGCACCTCCAGTAGCCCCTGGAAAACCCCAGCTGGATCTCTTCTCTTGTATGCTCAAACACCGTCTGAAACTGACCAACACTGAGATCATCCGTGTGAACCACGCGCTGGATTTGTACAACACTGAAATCCTTAAACAGTCAGATCAGATGACAGCCAAACTCTGCTAACCCCAATTTTATGTACTTACGTATACAAACTAATCCTTTTGCTGTAAGCATACACACACAAAAACAAAGGAAAACAACCAACGTTTAAAAAAAAAAAAGAGGAAAAAGATTTAAGCAAAAATATGAAAAAAAATGTAAAATGTAATTAATATACAAAAGAGTGGGAGGGGAGAGAAGAAGGTCATCATTCATTGGGAAAGGAAAAGAAATTTGTTTGAACAGCCATGTAAACGAGATGAGCATATTTTGTTGCTCCTGTAATCACAAAAAAGAGCCCAGGATGTGAATTTCTGTAAGGTTATCGCTCAGTAGAATTTTGAAGCAGCAGAGACGGGTGGGGAAAAGACGTTCTTTTGAGATCTCTTGTATGTAATTGTAAAGATTTCAGCTATGCAGGTGCCAAATAGAAGATGATAAAGGGAAAGAGTGTGGAAGAGAGAAAATTCTGTGTACATGTACAAAGAATTGCCATTTCTCCTGGTGGGGGTTAATGGCCAAAGATAAAAGATATTTCTTTTGTGAAGTGTTATAGCAGTTTTATTCTGAATCATTTTTCTGCCATCCTGAGATGAAGCTGTTTTTTTTCTGCCGTCCTGACACGAAGGGGGCAAATTGTGATCGTGTTGCTAGACTGTGCAATAATCTGTTTAAAAAGAAGGAAAATTTGAATTAGGGCTATGTGCAGATTTGATCTGGAGGTGGTACTATCGAGTTTCCAAACTGAGTTGACTTTCTGAATCAAACTGATTCAGTATAAATTGTCTCATGGAAGTGGCTGCTTCTGAACTGGTCCTTCCATCTGATGGCCTTTTTCACATGCACGGGAAGGCCTGACTTTCCCAGTTGGATTGATTTAATTTGATGACTAGATCTGAAAATGCAGATTGAATTGATACGGAAGGAAACTGAAGCAAACTGCATGTTTGCATTAATTCTCCTGGTTTCCCATTTCTCCACAGTGTTGGGTATAAGCTGAGTTCAATCAGTTTCCCATGAATGATTTTCCATCAGTTGAAATATGGAGGATCTATTTTCACCTCGGTGATATGATCCTAAATATGTATGGAAGTAAAACTCATTGGATTCGTGGGCTACGGGACCATAGATGACAGACATGCAGTTAAAACCAGCGCCAGGGATGGCCGTAACAAACCATGATATCAAAATGACAACACGTACGCGAAGAGGCAATCATGTGAATGCCTCAATTTTGTCCTTGTCTCAGGATGTCTCATGTGATTTCATAAATGATGGCATATGTGTGAAGCCATCGTGAAGATGTCATGCTTTGATTCCCCCCGCCTCCCATAGAAGCTTATGACTTACACATGTCTATTTTTATTCAATGAGAATGATGCCCTAGCAAACAGCATAGGAGTTTCTCATTGATTCCAGGTATGTGTGCTTCCTGGCAGTTGATGGTGCCTGAAGTAATGGACATGGTCAACAGTGAGGTGGTGGCATTATCTAAACATCCTTATCAGTGTTCTTTCTTTATAGAGCATGAATGTGTCGGTCTAGTGTTACAGATTCTTGACAAGGACCTATGTAGCCTTTGCAGCAATATGGAAGCAAATATACCATTTCTTCCTTTGCTTTTATCCACTGATTTCCTAGGCATCATATCAAACCTACGTCCACATCCCCATCTGGAAACCTTCTCCCACATTGCTTTGCTTCTTGTTTTGTTGGATCCAGAGAATCTTTCCCTTCCGTGGCCTTACAACTTGCATGTTCCTTGTTCTTATCTTTCTGGTAGCTCCCCAATAGACTGGAGGACGTATCCATAATCCTACATAACTGACATCATGGGTGGGGGTACTTTGCAGAGTGAATTATGTTGCCAAGCACCCATATGAGCTAGCACTTTCTCCCACTCTTTCTACCCATGACTGCTCAACAATCCTCATAAGTATCTGTTTGACTGACCATCAACAAGCGCATTCTCCAGGTGGCCAAGAATGAGCAAATACTGATTTTGATGAGTGTGAATGCTCAGAAAAGAAGATTGTGTTCTAAATCAGGCTTACAGAAAAAAAATCTGTCTTCTGTTTCTTGTTTTATTTGATTTATCTCCGTTTTAAAGGAGCCATCAGCTACCTCTTAACACTATGCAGTGGATAAAAACCTCTGAAAGCACATGCTGAAATCATTTTGTGGACTGCAGTGGGGCATCATAGAAAGGGAATTAAAACAGAGACTCCTTAGAGCCATTATTCATTTTTATTCACCTTTAAGCTTGCTGAGTTTTTAAAGAGAATTATGTAGAAACACATACAGGTGACTATAAAAACACTGAAGCAATAAGAAACATTTTAGATTCCCAAATCATAGCAGGAAAGTTTGACTCAAGATCACGATCTGTTATTGAAAGATTTCCAGTCTTTAAAGAATAGAAAAAGAAAGTTGGATCTCAATGGTTTAGCAAAACTAGACCAGATAAGGAATTCATTGGCTTTTCAGTCTTTAGTCAGGTCGCCTAACATTGGGTAACACACAACTTCAGGCTTCCTAAAAATTATTCAGCATGATGGGCTTGCATAGGAAAGTGAAGATGGGCTGGAGAAATCCAGATAACCACTACAAAGTAGCAAACACCTTCTTGATCATCTAGATTTTTGCAAGCCAAATCTAGCAGCTTCAAGGCCAAGTGATATGGTGCCAGCTGTACAATATAGTTCTGTTGGCTGGCAGTGGGATTATGAGAAATGAAGTCCAACCCACATTTAGTCTACAAGTACGCCATCCTTGACAGCCAATGCAAGAGATCATCGCTTCATGTCAGATCTCTCAAAACGTATATAGCTTTCTTCCATTCTGTCTGTCTGTGCCCATCCATCCATCCATCCATCCATCCACCCACTATCTACCTACCTTCCTACATCAATCCACTACAGGACGATGCCCTGTTCACCGAAGATCATGGTCCATGAACTACTACCGTGGTCTAATGCAAGTTGATAGATTGATGTTTTTTGACTTCCCAGACTGAGAGAGAGTGACTGGCTTGAAGTCATCCAGCTGGCTTCCATGGCTAAGCAAGACCTAGAAGCTGGATCTGCCCTGTCTTAGTTCACCACCTTAAGCACTACACCACACTGGGGTGAATTCTCTCTCTCTGATTCAATTACTGTCTAGTTGGCTACATGGAGGAGCAACTTATTAGTATGTTGATGCTAAAGCAGCCAGGGATGTTGAATGCCCACTTGGAGAAGGCCTGAGAGTGATGTCTGAGGTTACCATGGAAATGAGAGGAGCTCTTTAATTAGCTGCTACATGAAATTCTGGGAAGGACCCCGGCCCCTATAGAAGGGAGTTGGGGGCTCTAGCAACTGTAGTTCTTTCTCATCAGTTTCTTCTCAAATTTTGCTGAAAACGACAGCAGCATTCACACTAGTTGCTTAACCAGACTGCTGAAGAGGTGGAGATGACTTTTCTTTCAGTGTAGAAATCCACCCAGATCATCAAAGCAGATCCAGGTTAAAGGTCCTGCAGAGGGAAACCACATTTAATGTTGGGTGGGAAAAACACCTCTGATCCATATCAGTAGAGCTCATCAAGAAGGTAGCTAAATCCCATGGGAGACTGGTTGTCACCAGGAGAATGGATCCTACATGCAAAGGATCATCACAAGGTCTCAACTAGATGGGCAGCTTGTCCATCTGCCAACTCGTTCATGTTAGCAAACCTCAAACAAGTGAAACACATGGAGTCCTTGGGGTTGTCTGAGCTTGGTTGTTTTCTTGCAAATGTTTCATTACCCGACTAGGTAACACCTTCAGTGCTACAGTGAAACACCTCTCCCAGTCTCAAGAAAACAGAGCAAAGACAATTAATGATGCCTGAAAGAACTGCTCTGTGCATATCTGCTTTTCCCAGTGCTATCCAACACTTGTGCAAGGGAAGCAGCTCAAACTATTCTCTCCACATTCTGGGCTCAGGAGCCCATGGTTCTCCACATTAATGGAGATGAGAGAGGAACACCCGTGGCAACTCCCAGCCCACCCGGACATTGTATCCAAAGGCTCACCAATGCATCCAGACCCAATATAGCTACAGCTGTCTGGCTGGAAATTAAACACAGCAGTTCCTGAATATAGATCTTCCAGGTTCAGTTGTAAAGACTACCTTGGCCTCAAGGTGACAGCCACCACCAAGAGCTGCCAGTTGGCTTGGTGCCCTTCTAATTGATGATGCAAAGGCAAAAGCCTGTGGCATTTGCATTAAGGGTCCATAACTTGAAGGGGCTTTCTGCAGATAGGGCGGAAGAGGAGACTAAGAGCAAACACATAGCACTGACAAGCAACCATCTTGGATGGGCAAGGGACAGTTTTCAGTCCAGATCTGTACTTCTTTCTTAGAAGCGCTCACCTCTCACCTCCAGTTTACTCACTCTTTTCTTACATGGGGCTTATCTTTGGAATCAGGGCCTTACTACAAACATGTCAGCCAGCTTTCCATGAACATTCTCACCTGGAATTCAGCCTTCTTGGTCAGCTTATCTTGGGGGATCTGGAGGGCTGGGGAGCTAGGGGCATCTTGAACTGGGGGGATTTATGCCCGAAGTCTATTTCAAGCCCAAATGCAAATTGCACTGAGCACAAGAGATTGTGCTGACCAAGCCTCATTCTCTTCAAATAATGCATCTGGCTTCAGCTAGAGGTGCGCAGATGTCTGAGCCTCTACCTGAAGCACACATTGGAGGGATGAAGGGCTAACGGGTTGCAGGACATCTGGAAAAAAGAGCTTTTCCAACTCCAGAAATAGCAGTTCTTGGGGAGAAAGTACTGCCTGGGATACACAGCCAATCAGAAGCAGCCTCCTTTCCTGCTTACAGCACACCATGAAAGTGTTGATGGGGGACTATGTTAATGGACCTATTCCCAGGAACTACCATTAACAGACTTTGGGTTGGGTCTATCTGGACAGAGCCATCTAAGTTTATAAAACATTATAGAATAGAGATGTTTGCTACCTTCTTGGTTCAAACTCTCCTAGTCCTACCTAAAATACCTTGTCATCCTGAAAGGAAAAGTATCTCTTGGGGAAAATTGTGTGTGAGTGTGTGTGCATGCCTTCAAGTCAGTGTTGACTCCTGGTGACTGCCTGGACAAGTCCCCACAGTTTTCTTGGCAAGACTTCAGAAGTGGGGTGCCATTGCCTGCTTCCTAGGGTTGAGAGGGAGGAACTGGCCCAAGGTCACCCAGTTGGCTTTGTGTCCAAGGCAAGACTAGAACTCACAGCCTCCCAGTTTCTAGCTTGACGCCTTAACCACTGTACCAAACTGGCTGCCAGGGAAAATAGAGGACTTGTTTAACTGCCAGGGAGCTTCCAATAAAAGGCTGTGATCTAGTCTGGTCAGCTGTGCAATTGCTACTTTCAAGAGAAGTCAATTTCTCTCTTGATTTTCTGCTTGGCCCATCAATCTGTCTATTCCTATTTGCGAGCCTGACCTAAATTTGTCACTACAGAATAAATTTGTCTTAACACTCAGGGTTTTACTGCGAGATAACTGCATTATTATGTAGGGAAGTGTATAATAAGCTGCTTATACAATACACATGAAAATCTCATATGTACACTTCTGACATCAGATAAGTTGTGGAGGCTGAGGCAGTTGGAAGATTAGATGGAGTGTGTGTCGGAAAAAATCCTACGTCTATAAAAGGCATTTAAAAGTGGAATCTCTCCCTACCCCACCCATCTTGGATTGCCTGATGGCTTATTAAAGTTTCATAGGGTGACAAATTGCCCAACTCTGGCATAAGGATAGCTTCTGAAAGTCTTCTCATCCTGATTTCAGCTCAACCCAAAGCCACTTTTGATGCCTATAAGCAGCCATGTGGCAACTATGGACCAGCTTTAGTATCATTGAAGATTTATTTAATCCTGTCGAAGAAAACAGCATCACATTGGCACACCAATGCGGACTACGGATTCGACAGCATGTAAAACTCACAGTATCGTTGTTTGCCTAGTTTTGAAAAGTCATCCTGAGGTTCGCTTTGCAGAAGGACCTATAATGAAGGAAAGGAATCCAAAGGAACAATGTGACTAGCATATCTAAGAACCATGCAGGAAGGGAAGAATGGTTAGAAAATGAAACTTAAAAAACCCCCCAGAACCACAGAGGTACACCTTTTCTTTGAAGGGAAGAAAAATGTGCAATTTATCTGCTAAACCTATAAACTGAGCATGCTTAGAGTGATTTCCCTGAAGCCTAACTACTGATTTGATCTGCTCATGAAACCCCCGTTGCTGGACAACTCTTTTCCAGTATCTTTAGAGCAGACTTTATAGATTTCAGACCAGTTAAACCACATGGCTCACATTTACCCTGCTGGTCATCTTTTCTTTACAAGCAAAGGGGTGGGGGGTGGGGGGAAAGGAAGCAAATATGGAGGTATTGATATCTTGTCTAGAGTCTTCATTTGCTTTTCGGTCCTCCTTGGAGGCTTCTCAGAAAATAGCTATTCATTCTGCAGTCCAGAAAATAAAGCTGCATTTGGGACAACATAAGCAAACCCCCAATAAAGTCAAAGATAAAATAGTTGGAAAGAACAATAAAAGGCTGATGAACCGATAGAATGCATTCTTACAATACACTTACCCAGGTTTCTGAATTAACATTTTGTGGGTTTGCATCTTACCTAGAATCATGAATGAACCAAACAGGTAGGATTCACAGAATTCATTCAGCCACATGGCAGAAGTTAACAGTTCCCACTTTTTGATGGAGTCCAAGGCTCATCCCACAAGGGACTAGCATCCTTCTGGTCAGCTAAAATGATCCAAGCATCAAAGAGCTCGAGATTTTTTCTCTTCAACCTTAGAACCTTAGAAGAATTCTACAGGGGTGTCATCACTTTAGGATGCTGAACTAAATTAGGGCTACCAGAATTCCAGATGGCAATCAATACATGGTAGTCCAGATTTTTGCAGCCCCAATCTAAAAGCTCTAAGCAAAGAGACCCTGTCTGAGTCAGCACGTTCTGATATAAGGTCTCTGAACAAAGACCATCTACTATCAAACCCTGCAGGAAAAAAAAAATTGCTGCAGAATTACAGGCTTCGTATGAGTCACTAACACAAGCCAGTTTCTAACAGGACTAATTGGAGCATCATTCTCAGATCTAACGGGAGGTTATGGTAGAAACCCAGACAACCTTTTCCAACTTACAGATTAACTTCTGGGAAGAGCTGGTTTGAAGTGGAAATGTTGCATGTGGGTGAATGCATTTTAAATATTTAATTCAGCTGTTGTTTTAAAGAATGCACATGTTGACAATCTAAGCCCTTACGAGAAGAAAGACAGAGCAAAAATACACAAAGCAAGGCATAAAAACAACTGCAGAGTAGCTATTTATTGATTTATTTATTTCCAGGACTTATATGGCTGTCTATCTCATGCAATGACTGTAGATGGCCCACAACAATTCATAGCTGAAAGACATACCCTTCCCCCAGGTGCCAGACCAAACATCCTTACGGCAAAACCTCCATCCTAGCCCAATGCTTGGGGGAAGAGCCAGGTCTTCACAGCCCTTTGGAAGGCTAAAAGGGCCAGGATCCCTCAGATCTCTGGTGGGAGGCTGTTGCAAAGGACTGGGGTGGCCACCAAGAAGGCACGTCTCTGAGGTCCCATCAGATGGCAACATTTAAAGGAGGGACCTGGAGTGCCCCCACCCTATCTAACCTAGTAGGATGGGCAGATGATCCCGCAAGTATCCTGGTCCTGTGCCATGTAGGGCTTTAAAGATGATAATCAGCACCTTGAATTGCAGCCAGAAAGCAACTGGAAGCCAGTGCAGCTCACACAGCAGTGGTGTTACTCAGGTGAACCACGGGACACCCAAAACTGCACGTGCTGCTGCATTCTGGACCAGTTGCAGCTTCTGGATGGTCTTCAAGGGCAGCCCCATGTACAACGTGTTGCAGTAATCCAAACCGGTGTGTGTGTGTGACTAAGGCATGGGTGATTGTGAGCAAGGCCTCCTGGTCCAGCAGTGGGTGCCATTGACACATAAGATGGATTTGTGGAAAGGCCCCCCTGGCCACGGCTGCCACCTGCTCTTACAGCAGGAGCTATGAGTCCAAGGGGACCCCCAAATTGCACCCCAGATCTGTACAGGAGAGAGTTACCCCAACCAGAGTCAGAGATGTCAACTCTGCAGACCCCAGGGGGCCAAAACTCACAACCACTCCATCTTGCTAGGGTTGAGTTGCAGCCTGCTTCTCCCCATCCAGGCCCTTACAGCCTCTAGGCATGGAGCCAGCACCTGAACAGCATCGCTTTGAACAACATCACAAATCATTATATGAACACTTCATTCTCCCTCGGAGATGGAATAATGTACTGCCTTTAAATTAGTGCCACAACAAGCCACTGGACATATTTGCAAACTTTTCCCAATTTTGCTTATTAGTTTTGCTCAGTCCAGTATACATAAAGTCAGGAATCCAGTGTAGAAATAAAACATCCAGATATTAAAAAACAGGACAAGAATAACATTAGGGTTGCAGCTTCCCATTTTGAATAGATAATACTGTTATAGTATATGCATGTGGTTATGGCTGGTGTCTGTATATATTTAAAGTGTCCCTAAAATAAAGAATAATGACTCTGCTTTGCACAGAATATTACCTAAATGAACCAAATTAAGCTGTCTTTGCATGTTTATTGCCATTTAAGGGGGGAACAGAATCAGTTAGAGAAAATGGGATATAATTTGGAAAATCATTCATGAACAAGAGATAAAATCTATTTCCCCTAAATGCTGAATAAAATTCACTGAAAGCACAGAGTTAATCCTCAGTATTGGATATGGATAGAGACATTTGCATCTGTCAATAATATTTAGTTCTATTTTCTGAAGAACGCTGTTATAGTAATGTCTGCAATATGTTTCACCAGTTCATCCTGTCTAGTACAGACAGCTTTTTCTATAGGATTCTGTAGGATTGACTGGGGGAGTCACTTCCCACCACTGTCTGGATGACTTCAGCCTGATTTTGAACCCTGTAACTCCTTGGGCTGGAGACCTGCGGTCTCATTTGGTTCAAAGTTAATGAGCTCCATCAGAGTTCTCCCCAATTTTTTCTCCACAGTACAACATGGAAGATACCCTCTGAGTGTGACTACCAGAAAACCATAAATACGGATGGACAGCTAAGTAGGCAAGCTGATTTTTTGTGGGAAGGCACTTTGTTCCTTCTAGAATTTCATTTTCTGGGCACAGCATGTTTGAAGATCAAATCAGAAAGAGCTAGGAATTGGGTTTTATTTTGAGAATTATGGACCAATTACTATTTTACATCCCAAATGGGAAGAAGGAGATAGCCCAAAGGGCAGATGGTGGCTGTGTATTAACACATGCACGTACACACACATTGTACCAAGCATTCACAACTGCCCTACCTATATATCTGAGTGTTTTGCAAATTAAGCTTGGAACACAGAGCCCTGATTTGGTGGTTGCTTAGAGTTTGAAAGGATCACACCTTCCCCAATGGGTTTGTGAACTGTAGAGCTATATTAAATCTGGAGATAGTCAGTATCCTGCCTAGATGTCAAAGGCAGGCAAGAGAGATGGATAAAATGCTTTTACGCAGAGACAGATTGGGGCGTGTAACCAGTCTTGTGCATGGAAGAAGTGAAAGAAAGATCAGTCAGAAGAAGAAGAAGAAGAAAAACCAGTTGTGGTGGGTGTGACCCTCCTCCCAATGGATAAAAAATGGCAAAGCCAGACGAATAACACATCATCAGTTCAACTATATGTCATATCTTTGAACTGGAGCGTAAGCTGTGTATAGCCTTTCATAATATTTCTTCCAGAGAAATTTAAATACAGTTCTAAGAGAAAACAACAACTCCTCCTAACAGAAATAGCATTGTCAAGACAACAGACGATATGACAGTGAAGCAAACAGCAGAAGTGACATCCAGGATTTTAGCACACAGCATCTTTTCAATACTAATTTGAAGGTCAAATGAATAAAATGCCTCAGAAAAATTAAAATATCTTAACATAAGGCTGAAAATATCATGTTGGGCACCACTCTCCGTAGGGAAGGCCTGTTTCAGTGGCTGTCTGAAAAAGAACTCCCTTATCTTTAAAACAACTGATTCTAAATGTATTTGCCCTCAGAAGTTGCTTTTTTAGAAAGTGGGTTGACCTTCCCCTTCAGCTGACAACTGTGCCATAACTTCAGGAACAGGATAACTTCTAAACGATTCTGATAGGACTTTAGCTGGGAAAGTAAAGATCAACATCCTTTGTATTGAAACCTGCAAAGAAGGTTTCAGTACAAGAACTGCTATCGTCCACAAGTATATGCATGTGTGAGAGAGAAAGACAAAGAAAGAGAGAGGAAGAGAGAGAAATTAAAATTAGCATATGGCAGTGTAGCAGTTCATTAACCACTCTTCTACGTTTTTTCCCAGACGAACTCCCTCTTTCTCTCTCAACCATTTTTTTTTTTTTGGGGGTCTCCAAACCAATAATGATCAAATCTAATAGAGGCTTCTCCTAAGAAACAAAATCTTATGTAACCTTCTAAAAGTGGATGCTTAAAAGCAATAACAGGAATCAAGACAGCAGGTAATAAAGCCTTCCATTTATTTCTTTGTCAGTCTCCAGATTCAGTTTCTTGTGTTCCATTCTTCTGAATCATTTGATATGTCATGAAAGGATCTGTCTGGAAGATGAAACAGCCTCCAGCTTGAATAACATCCAACCTCTGGAATATTAACCTCTGGAGTCTGTAGAATTATTCCTGCCTGAAGTGTTCTAACTTCTTCCAGCATTGAAGGAGAATGGGATGAGGGTCCCTGGGGTGGGGGAGAGGGAGGAGAATGAGATCCACAGTCCAATGATCAGGATCCTGTTTCCTGATGTGCTGAGAGAGGGTGTGAAGATGGGTGTGGGTGGAAGGTGGAAAGGGTTGTGGGACAGGCACTTCTGTTGCTCATGGGAGAGGAATAGAAACTAAGAGGAACATGTGTTTGAGGTTGGGGCATGGCTCAGGAGTAAGATACATGTCTTGCTCATGGAACATCTCAGTTGTGACACTTCAGACACAATGGGCTTGAAACCTAGGGAAAATGCATACCCTAAACCTTAATGATCTGGCTACACAGAACAAGAGGAAACATTTAGGAAATAGCTTTGTACATTCCTAAAATAAATCCTACAGATTTCAATTAGACTTAGTCCCATATAAATGTCTACAGAACCCAACCTGCACACCAGTAAAGCCGGCTGAGTTTCACTGGACTTATTATCAGATGAAGTAAGCACAGGAGAACCGTGTGAGGCCACAAGCTTAAACCCTGTAATTAGGGAACAAATTTCTCTGAAAGGAGAGGATCGATCTCTGAGTAGACACGTTTAGGATTGTAGACTGCAACTCCATGCACATCTAGATGAGAGATCTGTTGAAAACATGGTGGAATGTCCTTTCAATACATGGGATTATATTGTACCATTTCTGTTAACAATTAGATAGTGTCTGGTTTCTGTGTGTCTATCACACAACGCTTTTCCAGGATGGAGCTACTCTATCCACTTCTTTCTCTTTCTCTCTCTCTGTGTTTTAATAGAACAGAAGAAGACAACTTTAGTACAAGCTTTCTTGCCTCTCATTCATTATCCTGGCAGGCAAGGCTCCCGTTCTCAACCATATGACACAGCGAGATAAGTTGCAACAATAGAAATCTAAACAATTAAGCTGCAGCCTCTAGGTGTCTGGAAGTCATGATCCCAATGTTTTCACACTTTGCTGCCAACATTAGGGGTGATCCTGAATTTCATCATTCCAGGGGCAAAAGACGTAATGCCTGGAGTTACAAAATCTGTCCGCCTCTCCCCCTGCAGTTTTTAAAGTCCAATGATCAGTAACAGATGATTACAAATTTTCTATGGACTTTTGGTCCGTCGCATCGTCTTCTACCAGAGGGGTGGGCGTCAGTGTAATAGGGGTGTATAAATCAGGTCTGATTTGGTTTATTAAATTAGGGTTATTATTAAATTACTTCATTTGAAAAGCCAAAGAAAAGAACTGCATTATGGTTGATCTGGTTTTCTAATCCGGTTCCAAAAGTTGGCCTTCTGCTCATGTTCTCATCCAAATGGAATTAGATCATTCAACCCAGTGCTGAGCCAGGTTTGATGCAATGAAGCTTTGTTCTGTTCTAAAATGTAATATCTCACTTTCATAGGATGGATGGATGGATGGATGGATGGATAGATGGATAATATAACTGATAAGCAACGCTGTATTGTTACAAGTGGCAAAGCACCCTTTTCTTTTTGTCTTTTCCATCCTCATACTTTTTCTCTTTTTTGTTGTGTCATATGATCTATCTCAGATAGATAGAGAGAATAGTGTGTGCATAAACCCAAACACACGCACACACTACACCCATCCTTCTGATATTCTATAAGTCAATCAAAATCCAAAATTAGTGGATTAAGTACCAACCTAAAGGAGTCACAGGCTTGGTCCCCATTTTCCCCTATCCCCTTTTGAGGAGAAGGAAAGACATGGATGCTGAGGAAAGATGAACTTGCATGGAGAGAGATTAAAAAAAGAAAAGTTTAAATCCCACTAATATATTTGTAGGCCACCAACCCCTATTCAGGATATAAAAGAGAAGCAGTTGAGGTGCACTAAATTAAATCCAAAGATAGTTTCTCAGTTTGCTAGATGGTACATAATATCTTTATATGCCTCCTATGTGCCAAAGCACTCAAACAGGCAATTCAAGATATTTTTAGGGGGTAGCTATAAAAACAAGTCTCACGGCACCTTAAAACCTAAAAATACAAAACAAAAATTCCTTTTGAAGGAATAAATCTGCTTCACCAGATATATGGAGTGCAATTCTAACAGAAAAAAGTAATAAAAAAAGTTGTTGGACAGACTAACTAAAAGTTAACAACAGAAAGAAGGAAATCCTGGTCTGTAATTTTCTTAGGATGAGTTGAAATCCAAAAGGAGGATTTTTTTACATTCAGAAAGCTTTGGAAATAGACTCTTTCCCTGATATTACTTCAGTGTCTTCTTAGCAAATACAAAACTCGCATCATTTTTTTTTTTTTCTTGGCTGTGTGTGCCCTTAAATTGTGCAATTAAGATAACGTACGATAAAAATCAGCTGGCATGTTTGGAGAAAGAGAAGGTGGGGAAAAGAGGACTGGGACTCATAATTTTTCTGAATAAGCCACATTGAGATACTGCCTTTAAGGTCACAATGTAGCTACGCCAGGGGAGAAAATAAAATGTTATGCTGATAAGGCCCTGTAATGAGTTGAACTCTAGGTTGTATTCAGCGTCTTGAAAAGAGAATAGAGAGCTGGAAGGATCAAGAAACTGAGTCAAGGAAAATGCAAAGATTCATGGGAAATTCTTACAGCCTTATCACCTGTATGAGATGCTTTAAACAGACCGGACCAATAAAAGATCTATCAGCATTTGACCATATTATGATGCACACCCAGCTGTGAAAACATCTACTGAGTCTGTCTGTCTGTCTGTCTGTCTTTCTTTTCAGGTAATGGAAAGGAAATAAAGGAAACAGGGAAGGGACTCATTTGCCTCACTGGGACCTATCAGGACTAAGACAGAACATATTTTTACAAATTGTTAATATGCAGTCCCCATTTGGAGCCACGTGGATTGAAAGAATGCAAGAAGTCTAATTGTTATCAATGAGGAGAACTGGAATAACAAATAAATAAGAATAAAAGCATGCCGAAACCTAATTCTCCTGAACATTGAGGAAAGCAAGCAATGTGTAAAGCCTACAAAAGCAGATTTTCCATTGGGTGAAAAATAATAAATATTATTAATGATCCCACCAACAGACTTTCTTACTCTGTGGTTTCAAAAATGAACCATTAATCTGAGCAGAAGTTGGCCTCTTCATCTACAATCCTTTCCAAGCCTTTCATTTCTGTGTGAAGAGCCAATGAGAATTAAACTATCTTCCACTTCTGGAATGGAGATGGAATCTATGGTGAAATGGATTTGCCTTTCATTAAAAACAATCTAGGAGTTTGTTATGTCTTTTGCTGTTATTGATTAATTGTATAGCAGCAAACGCCATCAGTTTCCAAGGACCTTTAATAGCAGTTTTCCTTCACCTTTGTCTATTGTTTCATCATAGTTATTATCTCTCATGGGTATGTATTGTTATTGTATCCAACAGATTTTTTAAAGCCAAGGACAACTTATAAATGAACAATGAGGGCAATATTTTTTTTTTTTTAAATGTAGCTTCCTGCATGAAATGAGTCCTACTCTTGGTAACTAGAACTGAGCTGAAATTTCTCAAATGACATTTTTCTGGGAAACCGCCAGAGGTTTTTCTTCTTATTATTGACTGAAAGCCATTAGCAAAACATATTCCCCTTGATATTCTCCACTATTTGGAGGGGTAGAACTTGCCCCTGAGCCCCGCTCCAAAACCCAGAATGACCTTGGTTTGTGGGTAATGCAAAATGGTCATGAAGTCCACCCCGCTCAGTTCCTCTGCCATTGTAAAAAGCTTGTAAAAGATCTCTTTGCACTCATCTCTGCAGTTGGTAGCACAGATGTCCATCACATCTTATTTGTGACTTAGCTGTCCACCTCATCAACATTTTCTCAACATCCATCTCCAATCAATCATACCGATCTATTTTATTGGTCCACACACCTGTCTTCATCCTCACCCCATCCACACACTTACCTACAGCACCAGCTGGTGGTAGAGCAAAACTTGATTTTCCTTCCATACACTGTGTTGGAAGTGGATGTCTTTTTCTCCCCAGTTAGCAGAGAAGGAAGTGAGTTTCAGTGGTGGAAAGGTAATCAGGTTGCATTTGATCAGAGCCTCATGGGGCCATTAGGAGCTGAGGAATCCAAGCTGACAACTTCCCATGAACGGATAAACCACTGGGCTGATCCAATCTTATGTTCTGGTGAACAGAAACTAGCCTGGAAAAGTTTCAGAGTGTTCAGAATTGGACACTGTTTTGAGAGATAAGGGCAGCACTATTATATCTGTCAGAAAGAGGGGAGCCTTTGATAGATTACTGTGAAAGGGGATGGCCCACTGTGGTTCTCAACTGGAACCTTCTTGGCTTTTACATAAGAATGATATCCTCAGATCTGTGCCTGGGCTTTATCAGCTTCCTACAACTGGGCTTTTCAACAGGGACATTTATCCATCTTGAAAATGCCCATCATGCTGTTGAAAGCAGTCAGCGGACTTCACCCAGCACGATGGTCAAGGACACCATTTCACTTATAAATTGCTTGTCTTCACACTTGTCAGGATCCGAGACTCTAACTGATGTCCCAGGGTCAATGGCAGTGAAACAAACTATAATGCTTTCTGTTTTTTCTATAGCCAGGCTGCCGAAAAGGGTTAAGTGAGCTACCTGCTGAATAAAACACAATCCCCCCTTCACCCTTCCCAATACATTATCCCTCCATTTTTCTCCTCTTCGCAACAGAGCACTTTCTCAGCAATTTATCATGCTTGCACTCATTTGTTTCCCTTTGGAGCATCTTCTAGACATTTCACTTGTGACCTGTGGCAGTGAAGAGGGACAGCACCGAATTTTTAACCTAGCATTACGTAACCATCAGTGATAAATTGGTTTATTTTGGGCTGAGAAGGAGAAAGAAAGAAAATTTGGTTTTGATTTTAATTCAAAGCTGCAAGCGATGCAGGAGCTCAGCTGGTTTGGAAGTTGTATGTTCTGTATGTTAGGCATTATATTTTGGACCTACTACCCCTTTCTTCCAGGAGCTCAGGTTCATGGAGGTGGATGTCTGCCCCTCCTTGTATCCTCCCAACATCCCTCTGGCAGAGGTCAAAAGATCATGATCAATGAGCTTTATGACTACCTGGGCTTTGAACTGGAGAAGGGAGTTCCTAAGTTCTAGGCTGGCACTTTAACCCCTACCATACGTTCCCTCTGAAAACTGATGCCTCCTTTCTCAATTATACAGAGACCATGGGAGGTGAATCGCGCTGCGCATTCCCCAGAGGCTGTCTCATCAGATTTTTACCAAGTGTAACTTAGTTTCATTCAAATCATGTTCCTCAGTTGCTGAGGTCAGTCTACAGAAACAGGATCCCAACAGCCCTGGATGAGTTGCCAAGACTCTCAGTCACAGAGTTGTGCATCCTTTCTCTCATCACCTTGGAGCACATCCCTGAATGATGCTGGGGACTCACTGCACATCTTTCAGTTGCCTAGTTACCAGGTTAGAACTGATGATAAATGCTTGGTGACGGGCCAGCTGTTTTGTCCAACTTCACACAACGTAGCCTACTTTGTCCTTGGTTTATCCCCTTTCTTCTTCCTCTCCTTCTTCCTCTTCTCCTCCTTCAATCATAATTTATTTCACTGTGCCCTGTGCCCAAGGACTTCTCTTTATTCCTGTTCCAAAGCTTAGAAAATCAGATTTATTAACCAGAACAAATGCTGCAATTATGTTGGTGATTTGACGATATGTCGAAAATAAACAACAATGGTTTATATTATATGCTATTTGGCTTCAGCAAAACCCAGTATTTGAAACCACACCATATGTTTGAGGTAAGGTTCAAATCCCACTTTGCCTTTGGCCTGGATCCCACCTTCATCTGTTTACACTGAGCTTCAAAATTTGTCAGCACTCATAATCCTCATTGGTCTGGAACATAAGTTTGTCCAGCTTGGAATGTGTTGATATATTATGAGTTGAGAAGTTTATCACCAGCTTAGAATGTCAGGGTAAATCTGGTATTTGTACATAATCAGAATTCAGGAAGAATGCCTTATTCCTCTTCCCCAGGAGTAACTTAGCCCCTTTGTCAAAAGTCCTGTTCATTCATTTTGGTGACATCCGATGAACTATCAAGTCTTCCGATACAGCTAAAGAGGTTATTATCTCAGCTCACTGCAGATCAGAAAAAAGGTAGCTATTAATTTTTATTTATATTTACTGCATGTACATCCTACTCTGAAATCTTACATGGCTTTGGAAAATAATGCAGAAAAGGGAGAGCAAAATTACCAAGGCAATTTGGAGGCTAAATATTCCCCAACATGTGTTTATGCAGCCTCCTAGGATGAGATAAGATTTCATTTTTAAAAAGCAAGCTTTTGCTTTTAAGGCATCTACATTGTTTGCATAATCATGTAGCAATAGCTGGATTCCTAATTATTTTTATTTTCCTTCTAAATTTTTCACACTCACCAATTAAATGGGCAGAGGCTATAAAAGCAACAGGCCAAGAATAAACAGCCATCTGCTAAAATGAAGAGCAAAGGCAGTTTGGACAATAAATTAGAAATTAGTGTTTGGGCAATACATTATAAATTAAGCCTTCCAGAAGTCCTAAGGAAAGATAATGTAAACATTTTGGAAGTTCTTCAAAAAAAGAACGGTCTAGCTTCCCAGTGTGATGGCCAACCAAGCATGACCTCATGAGTACATTTTAATTTCCAATTAAGGGAATGGACAGGGCTCATATAGGCATGATTCAGAGTATGGAGGCTTTCAAGAGTTAAAATCAGCCCTCGAATCAAATCATAGACTGTCAGCTCCAAAAAGATTTTCCCCACCACAGTGAAACAAGTCCTTTTTGAGAAGGTCAACCTGCCCCACCTAAGAATGTTCCCATTTACCTTTCTCTTGTTTTTCAACTGAGAGAAAGACAAGAACTGGATAATTCTGCAACATCAAAACCTGGGCAGCCACGTAGATGATGACATTGCTCCTAATATGTGTAGCTGTTTATGGTCCATAGATCAGGGATTACTGGGCAAAGCCGTGACACCCATATCCCCAGGGAAGATGATTAAAGCTCTACCCCTATAAGCTGCTTTTCCTCCAGTCAAGGTAGCAAGGACTGTCACCAAAGCTATCAGACCGCTATCCTGGCCCAGCTCAAGTGCAAATCGACTAGAAAATATTTTATCCTTCCCCCTGCTGGAGCCTAAAGCATCCAGATGAATATGTGCTTAACTATTTATAATTGACCTTTGCACAAAAGAACATGAAATTTTTATAGCCCAAAGCTTCATTTATTAACTTTACTGGAGTGTAAAATATTGCTGTTTGCTATAAATTTAAAGCAGGACAAACAATATATATGCTAATTAGCAGCATCACAGCCATTCAGCATAGATCTGCTTGCTGGCCATTTCCAAGAGACTAAAAAAAAAAGAAAGAAAGAAAGAAATAGAAGAAGAAAGGGAGAGGACGAGAAAAAAGCAAAATGACAATTGAGTTGTTTGATGCTCTCTCTTCAAACTGGGAAAGTCTGAAGTGGTGAATTAATGGTGTTTGTTATACCAGGTCCATTTCCTTTTCATTTCCTCTACAAATTAGCCCAGATAACATGCTGTGTCCCTGAAAGAAAGACTTATGGACAGCCTGCTGAGTTGCACCTGCAAACTCTGGAGATTGCTCAAATCACTCTTCCCCCTTTAGTCTGGTTACACATTCTGTGTCTACGTCCACTCCCACATCATCATTTCCTTACTTTCTTTGTTTTGGGTCGCTTCATATCTTGAGTTATTCAACCTTTGACCCAAGAAATGTCCCATCAACAGATCATCCCTCTCTCTGGCAGTTCACTTGGAACCGCTATTCCAGCGTCCTCTCTCCCAAATCCCATGCTTCCTACAATGAAGGGAGAATGATTTTTAAACCAGGTCACTGGCTCTTCTGCCAACCCATGTGGTCTGAAAAGTTAAGCAAGCATCCAAAAGGTCGGTACATGCGTGGCATAGGAAGCTGTAGTGTATTGGACAGCATGACCCCTTCTCCCAAACTCAGAATGGTTCTATCGGGCTGTTTAAATCAACCAAAGCCTGTGGTCAAATTTCCCCAAAGTTTTCTTCCCTTGTGAAAGAAGCTTCTGCTTTTCTACTCATTGTGCTTGACAGCTCCTGGAGACCATGCCTTTGAGTTTCTTTCCAAGGCAGGGGTGGATATTCCTTCCTTCTGTTATATAACTACACATTACTCTGGAACCTTGTTGGCTGTCCTCAGTTCCGAATCTGAAAATTCCCCAAGAAGGAATTCCCTTGTGATGTCTTCCCATAGGTTTTTGGATGTGTGGGAAATCAGAGAGGCTATAGATCACATGCTCCTTGCACACCCTTCTGCCATTTGGTAAGAAATTATTTTTATTGCACTTCTATCCCACGTATTCTCTGAGATCGTAAGGCAGCTTGCAGCTTAATTTTATGCCCCAAAGAAATCTGTGGGGTAAGCTAGGCTAGGAAAGAGGGACAGACCAATAGTTACTGAGTCAGTTCCATCATCAAGGTCTTCCCAGTCCAGGTGTACAGAGTCTTAACCCACAAAACTGCATTAAAACTTCATTGCCTTCTAAAAGACAATACAGGAACCTCATACCTGATTTATCTGAATTTCACAGACATTTACTTCTTTGGGAAAAAATCCTATGAAGAGGAGGAGGAGGAGGGAAGGAGGAGGAACCTCATACCTGATTTATCTGAATTTCACAGACATTTACTTCTTTGGGAAAAAATCCTATGAAGAGGAGGAGGAGGAGGGAAGGAGGAGGAGGAAGACAAGGAGAGTAACAATTTTCAACACAATGTTAATCCCTATAAAGCTGCTCTGAAAACTCCTCACTATTTATAAAAACACAATGTTAATTCTGGAAATATTGCTTATACTTTTCTGCTCACACCATCATGTATGTATCAAAGTACCAGATGGTGAACAACCATGAGATATTGGAAAATGTTTGGGCTGTGAGTGCTCCAGGACATCCAGCTGACTCACGGAGAAGTCTGCAAATTTCAGAAGCTTGAGGCCTCCTTCTCACTCCGGGAGGGCAAACTTAAACAACTGAGCCACACTCATTTGGAAAGCAGTTGGCTGTGTAATTTTGCTCATTGACAGAGGCATCTGCCTCAATTGGAAAGCACAAAAGGGGGGAAGCCATAGGAAGGCACACAGCAACCAATCAGAATGAGATGGTTCCTCCCTCCCTGCATGTCAACTCAAAAAGCAGAAATGCAACAAGGAGGCTTGCTACAGGCCCACATCCAGACTGGGAAAATATCCATGGTTTTGTGCATCTTGCAACCAGGAGCATCTGCAAAGGATGATGGGTTAAACAAAAGAAGTAAAGATGGTGTCTGCAAAAACAAAGCCCCCGTCACTGCAGGTACCACAGAGTTCAGCCTCTCCTCCACCCAAGCAACATTTTATGGCGAAGAGTTTAATGGCACTGTGGTGGAGCACATCAACATGCAAAAGGTTGTAGTTTCAAAGTATGGCATTTCCACAGAGGGCTGACACCTTCTGCTTGAAACTCTGGAAAGTTGCATGACAAGTTCTAGTGCACGGAAGGGTCCAAAGGTGTCAACATGTTCCTCAAGCCAGGTTCCTCTGTTCTGGTGCTTCAAGAATTTCCAAGAAGTTGGTTGATTTAGAAGCTAGACAGGGGAGCATATCTGGAAGTTTGAGATGTGGGTGCTCTCACAAAATGACAACCATGGAAGGTTATACCTGAGGACGGCATATGTCTCTGCTTTCACCTTCCAGGAGGTGATCTACCATCTGAGCTACCCAATAGGGCCCCTTTGTGGTATAGGGGCATTGTAAGGGGGGGGGGAAAGGAAGTTTGGAGCTGGTGATTTGCTTAGCTTGGAATATTCACATCAGTAGACTAAGACTGCTTCTGCCTGGCCAGTAAAAAACCACCCTAAAACAAATGGATATTCGATGGCGCTGTAGGCAGAAATCATTATGCAAGTAGGGTTTGAAAAAACCCTGCCTGAAACCCTGCAGAATCAATGAAAGAGCAACCTATGGTTGCTTTCGCATCATCTGCATAACTTAGGTACTGAAATAAATAGTACATTATGTGAATTCAACAGCTAGGTCTTTCTCTGACCTAGTTAAGCACATTGTGTGAACATAGCTAGGATGGAATTAGATGGATGCCAACAGCTGACAGCCCCTTAGTCAATCTTGGAACCCAAATTAGCTCAGACCTGGAATAATTCCTAGAAACTCTGGGAATTCCCAGGGATATACTGCCAACCGGGAAATGGAAGGACCTCCTTGAAGAAGACAATACTTCTATATTGTCTCCAAGAATACTGCACCGATGTGGTCATGCTGCCAGCAGGAGGAAAGTGCAACCCAAGGAAGTTTTTACCTTCATCTGAATCCGCAAAGACAACTTGACTTAGCAAAATGACTATGTTGATGCTAATCTAGGAGAGCTTGCCTCCTTATATCAAAAGATTCAGGCTCCGATTATCTATGTTGCGGTGGTTCCTCTCAAAGGGTTAAATGCCTCTCTTTGAAACGTTCACCGGAACAAGCTCTACATCATGCAATGAAATGACTGTTAGATACTTTTTATAAATGAACTATTCTATGTGCTACCTCCCCCCACCCCCATCCTGCCCAATTATTCTCTTGCAAATGTTAAATGCATTTTGCTAAAAAACCTCCTGCTCCTTCTTTCCTGGAGAATAATACTTACTCCTGCTGTGAAGCTGGCATGGCATATTTTAAATAGAAACAGAAACAATTAACAAAATAGTTAATTGCTTGGAGAAAGAGAAGGGGAGAAAAAGAGAGCAAAGGAGAGAAGCAAGCCCATCAATCTCCTGGAGTGTATGCAAGCTAGCCCCTTCCTTCTCTCCCCCACCTACTCAAAACCAACAACAAACAATGGCTTTGTATTTAGTGATTCTCCCCCCATCTGTTTGTTTTCATTAATTTTAATCAATTTTAAGAGGAACACAAACAATACAGCCAAGCAGCCCTGCAGCACTTTCCAATTTTCTAAAATGTCCCTGCTGAAGAAATTGCAATTCTTGTGTCAGACCCAGAAAGGATGATGAGAAAGATAGGGCCTGATCTTGGTTGGTTGTGTAAGAGTGCGAGTGAGTGCATGTGTGTATGTGTGATGGTAGGGATACCGAAAGGTTTGAATCAGCAGTTGCATTGATCTGGCACATCACTGCAGAGACAGTCTGTTGTAGCATTCACAACTGGCGTCAAAGTCAGATAGAATGGAGGGCTTTGAAGACGTCTTTGCAAAAAAGAACAGAAATGTCCTGGTTGCTTCCAGTTCATTCCTGGGACTGCTGCAAAAACTAGCATCGCTCTCTAGAGCCCTGCATGGTTTGGGACCATATGGAACATCTCTACTGATGTTCAGCAAAAGCCCTTCCTTCTGATGTTTGGAAGGTTACTGCTACAGAAGAAAGGGCACTCTTAATAGTTCAAATGGAACACTTGTGCAAGGCATGAAAGGTGTCCAGAATGAATTGAATTAACTTCTAATCCTGTGCAGGACTTTTTAAATATATATATACTTATCCTTCAGTTCAGTGGAGAAGAACTTAGTGCCTACCACTTGTCCATTGGAGAGGTCTTCCTCCGAAGCCAAGGTTGAAAAGCTCTTCACTTTAGGGGAAACAATGCCAAGGTTGTCTCTATTGTGTTGGGGCTCAACCAAAAGATTGTAGCACCTATCCATGGTGCTCATTTCTTCCCCCAAACCACTAATAATTGAAGATCTGGAGTGAGGTGAATGGAGATTCATAAATGTGTTTGTACATAGCACAAGTCTCTTTGGGAGTAACAGTATTGTTCTGCCAAAGTAGACTTCTAACCAGGTGATTCCTGATGAACATTTGGGGGAAGATTTTGGTGCATAGATGCCTTCAGTTGAGCACAGATTGGTGCTGAAACAACATATTCCATTGTTGCCTTTTAGTGCTCTTTTGATTCCTTTATGCCTCTTGGTATCCTTGGACATAGGCTTCTTGAAAGATGACATGGTCTTGCTTGCTTCACTTCCGCTGTGTACCACTTGTTGACCACTCTCGTCTGACCTATCCCTGCCCTTGTCCTCTTTGCCTAAAAGTGAAAAAAGACAGTGGCAGAGGAGAATAAACTTTTGGTGAAATTCTCAAGGGTATGGCATGGGGATTTTTGCACTTCTCTTAGTTTCAAGGCAGCTCGGGGGTGTGCATGAGTGCCCTGTCTTCTAGAGTCACACAATCATTCCTCCATCTGCAGCATCTTAGCATTCAACTGAATTTCAGGAGAAGACATTAGATGGGAAATTCTCCCCAGGGTCTTTTTCTAACTGGGAAGAAAACAAGGAAACCTTCAGAATGATGGAGAAGTGGGAAGCAGGAAAGTATTTCTCCAAGGACCTGCAGCCTCCTTAGCTTCACCCACTTTCAGTCAAACCTGAGGGATGACACATTTAGGCAACACAACTCAGTAGCATTTTCTTCTCTACTGCTTCAATATAGGAACTGCCAACTCATCACCAAAATACATTAAAAATTGCTCTGAAAATGAGAGAGAGAGAGAACAGAACCGTCATCACAGGAAAGGAAAACTTTCAGGAGACTGGGAGTTTTTAGCTCAGAGTTAGAAATAACTGGTCAAGACATTTTGGTTTTCCAATTCACTTGGGAAGTATAAAACCAAGATATGCAGAGCACAGGAATGGGGAAAAGGAGGCGAGATAATCATTAAACAATCTTGCGTGTACTCAGCTCACTATACCAGAAAGCTGTTCCTAACGTTGCATTTTGACATTTTGGAAGACATTTTTTTTCCTCTGAAATGTAATTAGCATTTTGGAACTGAAATTACAACACCTTCCTCCACCCTTCCCCAACTGGCATATTTAAAATGTTAACGTTTTGATCTGAATGCTTTTTTTAAAAAAAAAAAAAATTCACACAACCTACATCAAATTAGTCATCCCTTAGCCAGAGCATGTTACACCCCCATTTGCCACCTACTTTAGGTTGACTCCTAAAAAAGAGCTTAAGCTTTTGATGTGAGTTTTGCTCTGAACTGAACAGTCAAAATATTTTCAAATTTGTAAAGAACAAAGCCTGGATAATAAAGTTAGGATAGGATGTATCAGTATACAGAAATACTGTATTTGTACAATCAGCTTAACTTGGTTACTAAATAAATCTGTTTTCTGGATTTGCACAATTAGTTGAGCCATCCAAATGGGTTGGGTTTCCACAACACAATCACAAACTACAAAACAGCCTCTAACCAAAGTTAAAACTGGTTTGACTTTAGCATACTGAGTGAATGCATCTGCTGGGTCTTTAACCAACCTCGTTATATAAGCTGTGCAAATACAGGCAATGAGAAATTAGCATTTCTAATATTGGGACAATACAGCATGACAATCAGACACATTGCTGAAACAACATCTGTCCACCCATTTTTATATGTTGGCCATGCCTTTCTTGGATCATCTGGCTGAGTTCTGAGTTCACTTTCTGCTAAATGTTAACATCTTTGCTTGATTTGGACTTACCACGTTAGGTGAATCCAGACATTGTAATTCACAATTGCACATAAATAGTTGTTTATTATTTATGCCAGCAGTATAACTCTGTAGATCATCCTTTGACTCAACCCCTATAGACCTTCCAAGGCTTGCTAACAATTTTGGGGATGTAATTAAACAAGAAGTTATTAAATAATATTTAAGTATTACACAATAGGGGTCATCATTACATAATCAGGGTCTCATTAAAACTGAAACTAATTCAATTCAAATTTGATTGAAAATTAAATTAACATAACTCAAATATCTCTCTCTAGCCCTTTTGCCTCCCAGAGTGCTTCATCCTGCCAGGATTATTTTTTGAACTGCAGTCCTCAGCATGCTGGTCTAAGATCCAGTTGTAGCTTGGTCTGAAGGAGTTGGTATATTCCTGGTTTATAGATGATGATCTATGAATCCAACCATTTGTGTTTAGTTAGCCAATCAAATAAATCCTGGCTTGGTTGTATGAGTGGATTTTGGGACTGTGCTTAGATGGTGTTCCTGTTTCCATGTTGTTTAATCTTTAGAATGGCTCCATTCATACAACCAGTCAATTAATCATCACCTTGGGGAGACAAGGATGTGACCACTTCAGCCGTCCAAAATGTGACTCACTCTATTTTTAAGCTGTTACTGATGGCATAACCCCACTGAGTATGAGGCTGGTTTCTAGCGCGTACCTGTGAGACAAGGAAAAAGGAGAACTGTTAATTATTCTTACATCCAAATCTCTTCCAAATTCACTAGAAGCACTAATCATGATGGTGAAGCTTAAGTATTTTGGACAGGCAAGGGCAAGAGTAATTGGCAAGAGTAATCAGAGAAGAACCTGATGCTTGGAAAAATCAAAGGTCATCAAAAAAAGCCATTAAGGGAAAAGACTCCTGCTTTTCTTTCAAGATCCTAAACTCATAGCAAACCATTTGACATCTGAAGGTTTCTTCTCCAATTCTTGTTCACAGCCCATCATCTACTGGCTACTCCTTGACTTAACTGGCATGTGGATGACAGAACAAATAAACCGCAGGTTTATTGCCATGCCACCTTGCAAAAAGGTCAGAAAGGTTTAATTAATTAATTTATATGTGAAAAGGAAGACAAAATGGAAGGCAATCCAAAGATCACAAAAGTGTAGTGAAATAATAAAACTTTCCCCTTTGCATTGGTATTCATTTCTGCAAACAGAACTACAATGCTGTTTTGCAATAGTAACACTTATTACAAATGTCATGGGTCTGTTAATGCTTTCAGAGCACTCAGGATCCAAAGCACTGCTAGAAGAGCGAAGGGGAAAATCTGAATAACTCAACAAGATTAGAAACAATATTTTTCCATGAAATTAAATCAGATTCAAATGTTTGTGAATGTGACATGAGAATTTATACAAGCTGTAAAAAGAGCAACCTTACAGGGAATAAAATAGATTGGCCCATTTGATAAGCCAGTTCGAGCTATCCATTATGATGCTGAAGAAGTAGGCTATCATTTCAAAAGAGAGACAGAGCGAGAGAATGTGAATCAGGCAAATCCTGATTTGAACGTTCATTTCGGATGGGCCATTCAGTTTGGACTCTTGAGAAGCAATCCAATTTAGATTGGATCTCCAAATTTAAATTGGCTGAGACTAGACTTTCAAATCAGTTTGAACAGAGAGAGAAATGTTGTATGCGTAGAAACCATATGAATCAATTCAAAGGCATCTGATTTGATTCAATATTTGAATCAATTAAATGGATTTAGATGTTCAACTGAAAAAAAAGGTCTTACCTTGATCAAACCCTAGAGAAGGAGGGCTTACTGCTACACAGTCAGTACAGAGAGTGACTTTCAAGTATCACTGAGTGGTTCACTGAATTTCAGGACAGAGGATCTATAAAGTATAACTGAGATAGATACTATCAAGCTGACGTCCCCAGTTTCCATGCTTCTGTACCAAAGCGTTGCTTCTGTATCTCAATCTTCTTTTCTCCTGGGAATTTAAACCTAAATGCTACGGGCTCCCCAAGAGTTGGCAAAAGAGCACAAGGGTCATTCTGATCAATGTCTGGTGCCAACACTGCAAATAACAACAGCAACAATGATAATAAAATAAGGCATGTCAACTCATTTGATAGAAACCTGGACATTTGCATATCTTCTCAAACTGAGCTATCTAGGTTGCATCAGCGATGTCATCAGGGCAGAAAACTGGGAGAGAAATCCAAATGAAAAAGGGGGCAACTGGTTTGAAAATCTGGCCAAGATGTAGATTCTTCCTATAATTCTTTGATCCCTGTGTTACTCCGTGCCATTGCAGAGCAAACAGAAACCTCACCAAAGATCTTGGTGGATAGTTGGGGAACATTCTCTTGAGAATAGGCAACACTCTCAAAAGGCTTTTCCAAAAATGGTCAACCCAATCTTTTTTTTGTTGCAATTCTTTATCCACACCCAACTTCCACTTTTTGTTGGTCTGTTTTCATCCTTTTCTTCTCAAAACAGCCTCGAATACGAGGAGGATTTCTAATACCAAAATTTGATCAACCATCAACACTAAAACAGTCTCCCGTAAAGCAAAGGTGATCTGAACAACAAAAGGGCAGTGAAAACAAAGTCCCTTGAAAAGAAGGCTGTTCTGGAGCAGCTGTTCCTCTGCACATTTCTGGTGAACCAGCATGTTCTATGTGGCCATGTAAAATTAGACACTGTGGGGACTACCTATTGTAGCTTTCCTCCAGGAGAGGGTTCCATAAGTCATGACCACCACTAAGAAGACTCTGTGGGCCAGACTACAGGTAGCGATTAATTTTTAAGCCTACAAATGTTCTCAGCTGTGCAAGCTAATATTCTAAGCTCACTGAGCTTGAACCTCATTGACATCTCCGTTTTCTCAGAGGAATAAATTAAACAGATAGAAGCACATTGTTGCTGTTGGTGGCTTTAAATACAAGGAAATTTTTGGCCTGGAGATTTTTCTCTCTCCTTCCCCCCCCCCCCCCCCCCCCACTAACCCATGCTTCTCTTAGTTATGTTCCCATCTTATACACTAAAAGAGACTTGCTGGGAATAAGTCAGCTGAAAATGTTCTGTAATCACCAGTAAGCTTTGCTTCACCTCCAACTTTAACAATGGAAGCAGCTTTTTTGCTTCCAAGTAATTTGCTTGGAGGGGTTCCTTGAGGGGCTGCTGAACATCTTAGAGGCAAGAGGCAGGGGTGGGATGTGAAGGAAGCTGGCAAATTTTATTTGTGCCATTATCAAGAGGACTTCTCCTGGGAATCCCAATTACTGTTCAATCTGAGAAGTGTAAATTCATATCTTCAAACTCCACTCAGCTCTGCTGATGAACTCATCAGTGCCTAGGGGGAGCAGGTCTTATTAGAAATAATGCAAAACAGGATGGAGATTGAACCCCCAGGAGTAGGAGACAATATACTTTTAAAGCAGGGGGAAAAGGTTTCTGTGGGAGTGTGGAGCAGAGGTGTGAAACATGGACTCTCATCCCCAGAGGAGCGGACAAGAGATAAGAGAATGACACTGGCACCTCCCTGAGGAATGCTAAGGATGTTTGTAGTCTGACCCTGGGAACTGCTCTCAGTCTGAGAAGATTCTGTGAATGGATTGAAGCCAATTAAACCTTGCTGGATTGAATCTGTATTGTCTCCTGGAGTTTCCTGGGCTAAACCTGACATCAATCTTCTCAGACTGAGAGCAGTTCCCAGGGTCACACTACAAACATCCCTAGCATTCCTCAGGGAGGGGCCAGTCTCATTCTCTTATCTCTTGTCTGCTCCTCTGGGGATGAGAGTCCATGTTTCACACCTCCGCTCCACACTCCCACAGTTTCTCCTCTGTCCGTTCTCCTCCCTGCCATTATGCTGACCTTCTTTCTTCTCTTGGATTTAAACTCACGGCAGATATTTCTGTGTCACACCAATCAGAGCAGGCTGCTTTGGGGAGAGAAATAGGACAGGAGAATTAGAAGAGAGTTGAAGATGTAAGCAGGGCAGGCCTGTGAGCTTACTGACATACAAAGCGTTGGCTTCATGCTGTGTTGAGGTGCCAAGTTTCTTGCTACGTTATGAGGAGCGGGTTAGACCATGGCACAGGATGTACCCAGGGCGCTATGGGGAAAAACTGTGCATGAGACAATCTACAGCCTGAGGACATTTGCATCACTTAGTACATCTATATCTACAGATAGAGAGAAGGACACACTTCAATGCTGAGTCAATTTCCATCCTTTTGGTACAAAACCAACATTGCATTGTACAACCTAGGGGTTCGCTTTTGCTGAAAAATAACTTTCCAGCCCTCATATCTCTCTCTCTCTCTCTCCGTCAAAAAGGCTGAATGATAGGAACTCTGCTTGATGATGATGGTCAAGACTAGCACCAGCTCTCCAGGGACCCATCCAGAAGTTGCCCCCCCCCACCTTTGCCCTAGTTTGAGAAAAAGGATATTGAATACAAAGAATATCTGTATGGAAAGTTTGGGTTCTACTGCTCAGTTGTGTCCCTTCATTAAAAACATAGTAAGATTCCAGCCCTCATAGTTCAGATGTTCATGATTCTGTTGGTTATTAAAACCATTGTTTTCTTTCACCTAACTACTGTTCACTCCTTGCCCTCATTTTGCAACCGTAACCCTTATAAAATCAAATGGAACCATGGGGTACCTCTGAAACTAAGTCTTGCTGATTTATTACCTAACATGAACACATCAGCTGTCCTTGATTCTTATTTTGTGAAGGTTATCTCTGCCATCATAGGGGCCAGGAACTTAATTATACTTTTAAAAGATCATTGGAATGATAAGCACCAAACAACATTTTGGAAGGTTGATACACACAGGCAGACAGACATGCACATATATATACACACAGTACACACACACACACAATGGGTTGCCACAACACAGCTTAATCCATTGCGGTCCCCCCCCCCCTTTGAGATTAAAATTCTGCGCAACCAGAGGGGTTAATATGATTTACAATGAATTTTGATTGATCAAACATGATTAGTAGCTTATGAATATGGATGAGATTCTGAAAAACAAAAAGGAGTTCAGAATGCTCCCCTCCCTTAAAAATTAATTTACATCCAAGGACCAAGAGCTGCAGCTGGTGTGAAAATAAGAAAGAGTGAAGTTGGGCAGAGTAATATAAAGAAAGTTGCAGAAGACAGGAGAGATGAAACTAAACTAAGCAAGATCTTTGCTGTCATGCAAGAGAGCTAAGATGCCAACGCTGACTGCAAATGAGCTTTCAACATTCTCCATCCCACTTTTGGGCAGAGAAATTGGGTTGGAGTTTTTTCCAAATTTCACCAAGGAAGGAAAAATTCTCAGATTTTCTCAGCAGTGATAATAGCACCGCTACTGAAAATTCCCGCGAGTTTTTCTTGATGTCTTTCCTAGGGATTTAACTGGACTAGTCTGTGGGATTTAACTGGACTTTTCCTTGGGATTTAACTGGACTAACTGTGACTAGAGAGTTGCACATTTGCAGAGAAAGGAATTGGTTATTCAAGATAAAAATAAACTTTTTGGGGGGGGGAATGTTCTGGCAACTCTTGATGGAATATTCAATATCCAATATTCAACTGGAATATTGAAACTTTTACAATAAGGTTTTGTGTATCCCAAAAGGGAATGCTATGTTGGGTATGAATATACATACGTGCATATATTCTTTAAAATTCTGCTTTCATTTGATTGTAATCAGGCTTTGGGGGCTTTGTATAGAGAGTCCTCCCCCTTCTCTCTAAAGGCCCAGACCTGTTCCAAGTTCCATTTATTTTAAAATATTTGCCGTTCAATTTTTGCAGGAGCAGGGAAACAATCTTACCAAAAAGTTCTTCACTGGAAACTGCCACACCCTCTCTCCCCCCAACTGCATATTGTTCAATTCCTGTCTGAACATATTCAGAAAACAGAGTACCTAAAATCTAAGGCTGAGAAAACGGATTGCAAACCAACTCCAAATTCAAACTAGCGGTTGAACTTAGTTTGCGATGGGAAAACACATCTTCTGGTTCATTTTGGTCTCCTTCTTCGCTAATTTCAGCCATAATGAGAGCGCCTTGTCTTCTTAACTGTGCTTTCTTCCACACGCACCAACACCCAAAGAAAGAAGTTAATGAATTGGTGAAAAAGAAACTAAAAATTGGGATAGCAACCAGCAAGTTGTACTTGGAAAGCAATTGCCTCGTGTTAAACTTCACACTCGGAGGTCAGCCAGAACATGGGAATATGATTTGCTTATTAAGAGCTGGAAAGAAACAAGAAGAAGCAGGTGTTGCTCAATTTTTCCTGGAAGATGAAAGCAGATGAGATAAATTTAGAAAAAGGGCAACACAGCCACAAAACCTCAGCGACAAATGCCATTTGAGAGAAGGAAAGCTGTCGTATTTTTCCTAGCAGAAATGTTACATGCTGGCAGAAAAGAGGATCTCTCCAGCAAAGGATCTCTGGGTTTGGATCTTGAGAAGGGGGGGCAGATTGGCACGTGGGGGGGGGGGGGCTTCGCAGTTCTGAGGATGGGATCTGATGGGGTCAGCGAAAACCTAAGGGGCATTATTGCAGGATGTTGCGCAATGCCTTTGGCGAGTATAGGGATTATAAATAGACTGCGTAGAGCTTCAGTTTCACAGGTATAGAAGTCCTTCAAAGTGTGTGTGTCGGGGTCATTTAGCACCATCTGCAACTCTTTCAAAGTATGTCTTTCCCCACTATCATCTGGCTGCCCTCTCTAGTTGTAGCATGATGGGGGGGGGGGGGCGGGGGGAATCTATGTTGGGCTTAAGGACTTGCAGGCAGGAGATGTACCCACCTTTTGACTTTGAATCCAAAATGATGTCCATCTGCACAGGAGAAGAACGTCTCTTTCAAAATATGCATGTCAAGGACATGTTTACGATCACCAAAAGTCTTACACCACCTCACAAGTTTCATCACCTCTGATTGATTTATTTCAAGCATAAACCCGTTGAAAACCTCTGGCCACGTTTCTATATGGCCCTTGTTTACAACGCTGGGCAGGGGTTTCTCTATCTTGCAAAATGGGACATTTCTAATTTCATGACGCATGAGCGTATCCATAACTCACACACGCATCCTTCCAAGGGGTGGTTGACCTAAGAAAGTTAAAGAGCTGGTGATTTTTTCCCCCCTGATGCCCAGGGGTTCCCATGGCATCGTACCACCTAGAGGAACATTTCTGGGCTAGCTTCTTGGCTGAGGATGGGGTGGATCCAAAGTAAATAAGGAGCAAAATTGGAAAATCATGGTGGAGCTTTGATGCTGACCAACAATTGAACAAGAGACCGGTTTCTTTTTCCTCTAAGAATGGGTTGCGATGGCCAACCACTAATTCCATCTGCCCACATGAAAAATGAGTTTGAGTTTTGCCTGAAATATCTTGCCACCACCCTGGTTGGAAATTGGCTGCCTTTTAAAGCCTAGAACAAAAAGAAGAAAAGAAAGGCAAGTGGCAAGGCAAAAAAACCCCTCCTTGGATGTGAACAGTGCTTATTTGCAACACAATATAATTCAGGTCAACTTCACTTGCCTCTTTCATTCAAGGGATATTTAGAATAAGGAGCCGTGAGCCATTTACACTAATCCAGTTAGTGGTGCCTTTATATTTTGAAGGATGATGTTTTGCATTCTGTTTTTCCCTCCCTTTCCTTCTTTCCATTTTAATCTTGGGTTGAACAAGATGAGAGATAAGTCTGTTGGCCCGGATCCTTTGTTCGTTTATTTATTTATTCATTCATTCATTCATTCATTCATTCATTCATTCATTCATTCATCCATTCATTCATTCATCCATTCATTCATTCAGTTTTCATGGCTGCCTTTCTCAGCAAGTGGACTTGAGAGCCATGCGCAATCTCCCCCCGCCTCCAAAGTTCCCATCCAACTAAGACAAGGAGGGAAGTCCTTGAACTGGAGGAACCATTGCATTTTATGAATTCAGTGCCACCATTTTGGTTCCTTATTTAAGAGGGCATTTTCCCCACCCCACAACCCTTCAATGAAGATGAAATCAAATTAAAGGTAGATTTGGTGCTTGCCTTGCCCAATTTTTTCTCCCGTCTTCCCCATCTCCTTTGCAGAGGGGGTCCTCCTGCATGCCATTGCAGGCTAAGTGTGATCCTCAGGCTGGAAAAAAAAAAAAAAAATTAAAACTCACCCCCAAGGTTATTTGTTTGTGAGTTAGATTTAGATCAGTGCACCAAGGAGCTCAAAGCTCTCTGTGTTGAACCTTTACAGGTCCCCAGGCATTTCATCCCCCCAACTAAAATAGACATTTGTAGGGCTCTCATCTCTATTATCACCTGAGAACAATGACTTTATGAGTTGGGCTGGTCTAAAGATGTGTTTGTTTTTACAGGACTTATATGACTGCCTATGTCATGATTCTCAGAGGCTCACAACAATCCATAAAAAGATAACTAAAATTAAAAGTAGTCAACCCCCCCCCCCCCGCCAAGGGGCCAGCCAAAGAGCCTCCCAGCAAAGCCCCTATCCTAGCCCAAAGTTTGGGGGAGGAACCTGGTCTTCATGACCCTCTGGAAGGTTAAAAGGGTCGGGATCCCTTGGCTCTCAGGTGGGAGGCTATTCCAAAGGGCCATCAAGAAGGCATGACTCCAAGGTCCTATCAGGAGGCATCTTTTAAGGGAGGGGACCGGGAGTGCAGGATGGGTAGATAAAGTGCTCTTTGCTTCCACAGCTGAGGCTAGACTTGAACCTGCAATTCTTCAGTCCTAGTCCAACACCTTAATCATTGCATCATATTGCTTCTTGATACAAGACCGTGCCTGTATGAACAATCGTGTGCAAGTTTCACACTCAAGGTCATTACACTGAAACAAATGAGCTGTTTTGTAGGATGAAAGAATAGAGCTAACTTTAAAACCAATGTAGTAGATTGTGTTCATGATGATGATGATCACCCAGAATGTTAGAAAACAGATCCTTACAGATGTGATCCATTCACTGAAGTGTTCTCTTGGGAAAAGAACATTTTCTAATTTCACTAGCTCCAGCATCTTTCAAATTAGAAGGCAGGAAAGGCACTGCAGGCTAAAGGTGAAGATGGCTTGCGTTTAACAATGCCCAGGAAGGAAGTCCTAATTCAAAATGCATTGTATGTTTACTTTCTTCTCTCTCTTCTCTCTCTTTTTCTTGGACTGCAGCCTGCTGACACTTCCTCTCCTTTTATCCTGATGCATCGCCTGCAGGATTTTTTAAAAAGCAGATGGAAATGGGAAAGAGAGGGGAAGAAAATGCTGGGTGAAAATCACCCAAGCAAAGCAGATGGGATAAAATCAGGGGAAAGCTAGCTACTTCTTCAAGCTTCATAAAAGCCCCAGATAGTACACATGATCTCATTTGCTTGCTCACCTTGGACTAATACCAATTGCCCTCTGGCCAGCAAGATTCCTAGCAGGCTGTGATAAGAACCCACTTAAGCAAGTGATCCCTGCAAGTATTTTGCTTGATCCTTTTAACTGGGGGACTCCCTGTATTAAAACTGGGACTTTCTGTGTTTGAGCAAATGCTGTCTTGCAGAATAGTCTCCCTTGGACATTAGGCAGTACAAGCAGACAGTCAAAAGGAGGCAGTTTCTAGTGCCGCAGAGAAAAAGATTCCTCCTTCTCCTTCTCCTTCTCCTTCTCCTTCTCCTTCTCCTTCTCCTTCTCCTTCTCCTTCTCCTTCTCCTTCTCCTTCTCCTTCTCCTTCTCCTTCCCCATATCTCTTCTCCTTCTCCTTCTCCTTCTCCTTCTCCTTCTCCTTCTCCTTCTCCTTCTCCTTCTCCTTCTCCTTCTCCTTCTCCTTCTCCTTCTCCTTCTCCTTCTCCCATTTTCATTCTGTTTGCTTTTCAAATTCCTTTCAAAGAGAATGTCAGTGAAATACTCTTTTTTGGAGAGTGGTGTCCGGGTCTACACTTAATGACAAGGTAGCCAAGGGTTATGTGTAAACATGCCTTCTCCTATTGTTCCATGTTTTCTTCACTGCTTAGCAGGTTTTCTGGCTTCCCACCTTTCCATTTAGCCCCCAAAGTAGACCTCAGGATGGAGCTCCTCCCTGGGGCTATTTTTCAGGTAAGGAAGAATAGCTAGTCAAGGAGGCCTCCAAAAGATGCAAAGATGCGTCCATGAAAAAAGAAGAAAGCATGCAGTAGCATCAACCAAAGCTAAACCAAATAAATGATCTCCCCAAGAGAAGTTTGAAAGAAATTATCAAGCACCCTGAACATAAGGTAGAAAAACAGAAGCCTGTTTCACAAGAAAGGAAGAAGTCAGAGAAACTGCAAGGGAGTCTGTGGCATTGCATTAGCCATCTCAGATGACTGAAGCCCACTTCAGGCATCTTGCAAATCCCTGTGGGCTAAAAGTGTTGACTTAGCTACATATGCTGATTCTCTCTTCTGCATATCTGCCTTCACCTCTTGCGGCTAACCTTGTTGCATTGAGTGACAACAACTGAACAGAGATTCTCCGTTGTTCAGGCATGTCAATCCAGGCCATGCTGAGACTCCCACTCCCGTTTCAATGACTTTGCACACTCAGGGTTGCAATGCTGTTCACCAACCCACCCAGGCCAAGCACATGTGTGTATAACAAATCAGCGTAAGCTAGAAGATAAAGTTTACTTGACTGATGGGGGGGGGTGCACGTGCCACATGCTCACTTGTTATTCAGAGCAAACATCGTTTTTTTAGACTGCTCTCTGTATAAGGAGGGTATCTGGAGACTGAGTAATTAGCGATAAAACAGAGTGGGTTATAAAATGCCATTTGTTCACGCATGTGTGTGCATTTTAACACTGCCCTTCTGGGGATCTAGAAGGGTGAGTTGTACAAGGTGGGGAGAAATGAGAATACTGTTCAGGCAGGATTGGATTGGATTGGTCCCCCCCCCCGCCCCCACCTTTTGCCATCTGTTCAATCTCATCTTGAGGACACTAGGAAAATAATCCTGCAGATACTAGAGTTGGTTCTGACATGCCAAGCATTGCATCCCACTTAGGTCTTCCAAAGTGGCACCGATGGACTGGGGATTCTTCATCTGCAGCTCAACTTTTATATTTATTCTTTTTAACATAACGTTGCTAATGGGTTGTGGAGGGTTGGAATCTTTTCCCCGTTGTGCTGTACGCATGGTCATAAAACCTCAAGGAAAAAAAGTGCCATCTTGAGGTGATAATTAGGAATGGGTGATTCTGTCAATTTTGTTTCCCCCAAATTTCTCATCTTTCTGATTATGAGCTGTAATCAGCCCCATTTTCAATTAATATGGCTGAAAGCTTTTGTAGAGCATTTCAGGGAAAATCTATAAATTTTTTCTAGGTACTTTTCTATGCAGGCATATTTGTAGTGAGCTTTTCCAATGTCACGTGTCTCCGTACATACTTTTCTCTAAAATATGCATTTCTGTAAGTATTTTTTTTTCTTCTAATGCATTCTATTTTAAGTATAGCTTTAAAAAATGGTCATAATTATATTGCAAAATTCTGCAAAGTGTGGATTTCAGCATGCCCATCTCCTCCTGGCTCCCTAATATATTTGACAGGTCCACAACTGATATATTCATCTGCAATTCCTGATGGATTGACTTTCTCATTCATTCCTACTGATAAGATATTGGACTGAATCAAGCTTTCTTTTGCACAGCATTTTATTGCTGCAAAGGAATGTATATGTAAATCCTTGAAATGTGGACATGGGATAAATTCAGAAGAAGAGATCTGGTCAAGATGAAGGTTGGATGAAGGTGAGGTTCTGGAACATAATGATCCTAGCGCTTCTTAGCTCCAACTAGAGGTATACTTAGAACAATTTCATTTTATTTTTTATTTACTAACCATTTCTTGGTTAGTAGAAAGCTTTCGCAAAGGAGATACAATTATTCTCCCCCAAAAGATGTGCGCCCAAGACCAGTTTGGGTGGAATCATATCATGGCTGGCAAAGCCTTGAACAGAGCCACTGAAGTTCCTTTTCCATCTCTTTTTCCTATTAGGTTGGCAATTTTCATCATCCAATCATGGAGTATGACTCAGTGCAAGAAGATTCATTTCTGAGAGGCTACGGAGGCCTTTGTTTGTCACTCAGCCTCCAGATTCACCCAGCATCTCCATGCCACACCACTAAAAGTACTGGTTTCTACACAGATTATGGTGCTTTTACTTAGGTTAACATTCCATGGTATGCTGAAAATGCCTGTGTATCTCATCTACAGTAATGGGGGAAAACATTTTCAAAAATTCAGCACAATTTTTTTGAGTCCAGGGAAGGATTCTAGTACATTAGATTAATGTGAGAGCTAGAGCGGAAAGAGTTAAGCGCATTCTCTTATCCCCAGAACAGAGAGGTAGAGATAAGAGAATGAGACTTGCACCTCCCTGAGGAATGCAGGATGTTTGTCGGGTGACTCTGGGAATTGCTTTCACTCTGAGAAGATTCTGTAACGGGACTGAAGCCAATAAACCATGCTGAATTGAATCTGTACTGTCTCCTGGAGTTTCCTGGGCTAATCCTGACAATTAATGACATAATGGCTGAGGTGTATATACAGGAGTCCCTTCATTTCTGTACAATTCCTTGAATTCTGGCTCTCCCCATTGGGCTGCTTTGGGTCTGGGGCTACATCAGATTTGTGTATGCGTGTATGGGCAAGACTCTGAGTAGCTAACAATCAGAAACACCATGGGGGGGGGGGGACCCACCTTTTCTCTACTTCATTTCTCATCTGCTCTGCCCAAATCACAGAAACTTCCCAAGAAGACCATCACCCTAAAGGTTTTATGTGCATTGCGCAAGCAATTATGGCTTATAAGGACATAGATGTATTTCCTCAGTTGCTAAGGCCATCCAATGAAAGTTTAAAGTTTATTTCGCAACACATCTATTCTCTCTTCTGCCCTTTCTCTCTCTCTTTAAAAACGGATTGTAGGCAAAACATTTACGGTGAGGAGAAGTTGTAACTAATACACGGATTCAGGACTTTACCAGGCCAGGCAAACCAGCCCTACCGTTAGATAAAATAAAGCTATAGTTTTTGGCAGCAGGACAAACTCATCAAAGGGATGAAAATGCATGGCAAACCAATAGGAGGGAAAAAGAGGAGCAGGTGGATGAGACAAATAGAAAAATAAATCTATTTGCTGTGCAGCAAACACTGTTCCACATGAATCCACTGGCCGCGCATATTCACCTGGGGCTGTCCAGTGCGCCAACCAGTTGCTCACCATTCTGACTTTCTCATTTCCACTTGTTGCCATGAGAACCTGTGCTCAGAGTGTATGGAGGAAAATAATCATTAAGTGGCATACGTGTGTGCGCATGCAAGCGACAAAGCTGTGTATTTCTTCTTTTTTAAAAAAACAACAACAACAACTGGATGTCTCTTGGGATGTGGTGATGGAGAGTAGGTTGATTTCGATTCTCTCCTTCTTTACTGCAGAGAAGCTGCAAAGTATCTGGTGACTTAGCTTTCAGAAAAGGAGACACTTCTTTCCTCTTTTCCTAGGCGAGGAGTTTGTGCCTCCATGCGCAAGAAAGAATGAGAATGTGAAAGTCCAGAGAACCACAGCAACCCCAACAATTAATGGGGACACGGAAAAAGCAGATAGGAAAGGTGGAGTGAAAAAGAGAAAGAAATATATAAACAGTTCAAAGAGGAAGAGAGGAGGGTGCTGAGAAACATGGAGTGATCTGATGAATTTGAGTTGCAAGATTAAAATTGGTGGGCTACTGGGAGAAACATACTGGTATGTTTCTTCTGTGTGTTTCTCATCACCCATGGTGACTCCAATTTAACAACTGCACAACTGGAGATGGTAGAAAGGGATTTGAGGGGAGGGATCAACTTCTGGAGGGGAAGAATGATGCATCTCCCATAGAAGAGAAGATCAGTAGTTCAGGGTTGAACGCTGGAGCTGATGGTGCTCTCTGAGCTTGGTTGTTTGGTTGAGGACATTTCATTACCCAACTAGATAACATCATCATCTGATAATGTTACCTAGTTGGGTAATGAAACGTCTGCAACCAAAAGAACTTATCCACACATTTCCATTTCCTAGTTTACATCTTTCAAGCAGCAGCGATAGGCAGGAATTCCATTTCATCTGCAGAAGTTTGGGCTGATAGGTACCATGAAGAACCCTGGAATACAAATAGCAAATTTGGAATTTGAAATTTCCTTCTCTTTTCTCATCCCTCATAGAATAGTCCCCCAGAAATTTGCAGCATTTTCTGCAAAAGAAGATAGGTGGTTGAAAAAAATGACCAGATATTGTGTTGGCTGTTTGATGCCTCCTTGAACAGCCTGTTTGAGAAATATGGAATCTGATTCCCAGAAACCGTTCATACAACAAGAAATGATGGTGAGAAATGATGATTTGTGAAAGATCCCACCATAGTAAGGTATCTTTATAGCTCAGTAAATGAATTTGCAAAAAAGAGCTTAGGCACAGAGGGAAATCTTTATTATGATAACTTGCTTTTCTGCTCTTCAGTTTCTTAATAGTTTGCTTACCTCCAGCCTAAATGAGGAAACTGGGAGCAAAATGACGGGTAGAGCCCTAAGCTTTGGCTTGGAATAATCCAATTTACAACTACTAGAGTTTTCCAAGGACCCAATTGCAAATTATAAGCCAGGGTTAGGGGGTCCTGCTCTAACTCACCTTAAGAGCTTCTCCAGTGGAAGGATCACCCATGAGATGCAGGATTGAAAAAGAAAATATTTCGGCAGGAGCAAATTGGCACAATACAGTTGGCAGCAATATGCAAAGTCTCTTCATGCCTGTCAAAAATTCATTCCCACCTGCAAACATTAATCTGGAATAGAGGCATCCAAAAAAAAAGAAGAAGAAGAAGAGAGAGAACATGATTTAGAAACTATGTACAAAACAAGTACATCTTGGTAGTATGTATACATTGGAAGACTTCCTTCCTTCCTTCCTTCCTTCCTTCCTTCCTTCCTTCCTTCCTTCCTTCCTTCCTTCCTTCCTTCCTTCCTTCCTTCCTTCCTTCCTCCCTCCCTCCCTCCCTCCCTCCCTCCTTTCTTCCTTCCTTTTCTCTTTCCTTCCTCTCCCTTCTCTCCTCCCTCCCTCCCTCCCTCCCTCTCCCTCCTCCCCTCCCTCCCTCCCTCCCTTCCTTCCTTCCTTCCTGCACATTGAGTTGTTCGCATAATATTAATATATGTGATATTGAAGGTGGATCACATTTAAATTGATATGTTCGAAGCTGTCAAATTCTATGATCCCCATTTCTCCTCCCTTTCAAAAATCTTGTATTATACCACTGTATTTCCCCCCAGTATTTCATTTCCTGCTCGTGTCACTTCTCTGTTGTACCCTAAGTCCATTTTAGCTTGTGTTCCCATTCGTGGAATTTATAGGGATTTATTAAAATCTCTGCGAACATGCTGTTTAAATACATGTCAAAATGCATAATTTATATTTCAAAGTACATGCTAACTATAGCTTCTCTCAAAATATTTATTTGTTTGTTTGGCTACCTGACTCCATGATAATTCTGGGTAGCTTACAAAAATAAAAGCAATGGAAAAAACATAAATGAAGCGGAAAAGAGAAAAAAGATGCCAGGAGGAGTGAACCATCCAATCCTATGAGAGGCTCACCAGCCAACATAACCCAAGGCCTGGGGGGAGGGGGGGGGGGAGGGAGGGAGACCATGCTTTTAACAATGTTTTGAATGAAGTCAAGGTAGGAGCCATGTGAATTCCTCTGAGAAATTCCAGAGGGCAGGTACACCAACAGAGAAAGCATATTTTCTCGATACCATCAAATCAGTGTTTGATCAACGGGGCCTTGAGGATACAAACTCTATCTAGTTGATCAAGAAGGGAAAAAAGGTTACAGGTGATAAACAGCACTTTGAACTCCACCTGGAAGCTACCTGCCAATCCGTGCAGCCCATGAAACAGAGGGGTTACGTGGATATCATGCTCATTGCTACCCATGCCACCACATTCTGAACCAGCTGAAGCTTCTGAGTGGTCTTCAAGGCAGCCCCAGGTAGAATGCATGTCAATAGTTCACATTTGAGGTGACCAGGGTGAAATTGGCATCAGAACACGGGAGAACAGTACATGGTATTGGCTAGCTGACTCATTTCTAACTTTTGCTGGCTTTCCAAGCAAATTTCTACCCAGGACTTCCACCACCACCACCACCACCAGGAAAACATGTTTGTGATACCCTCAAGAAAGGCAGAACCTGGCTGACTATCTGGAGTAACAAGCTAAACAGGTTAGATTAGAGCTCTAGGCTAAAACTGAAAAGGTCAAAAATTCCAGAAGAAATCAGTGGTAAGCCACTTTGGTTTCCAAGAAAATGACAGCCAAAGCAGGACTGTCACGTTAGCATGCCTAGAGCTCAATTCAAAGGAAATATTACCCATCCAGGAAAGATAAACTTGTGCAATGCAATTGCCTGGAATCTTATATCTAAAGACACACCTTTTCTTTTTTTCCTAATTCTGTAAGTAAAATACTCCTGAGCTGGAGCAGCCGAAAGAACTGTTGACTACATTTCAACTATTCATCCATCAGTCATGCAGAAATATAGAAATATTTTGCATACAGAAAAGAAAAGGAAGTCTCAGAAAAGACAAGGAGAAACCCCTTTTTCCCCTTAAAATTTACATTTCTTAAATGGAAGGATATTTTTCCAAGGGTCTCTGGTTCTAGGTGTTCATCTCTGAAGGCTGAGCAGGTAAGATGTTCTTATTCCACATAATACATCTTCCTCTTCCTTTGCGACTTCCTTGAATGTCCTCATGAATCACAGGATCTCCCTTTGGGATTGAAGGGAATTATGAACAGCCAGGGAGCTGCAGAAGGCTGGAGAGTGGCCTGAACCTTGAAATATAAGACATTCACACACCCCCTTCTATTTTGTCTTTAAATAAGTGGAGGACTGTACATGCCACTTCATCGAACCCTTCTTGAATGATAATCATTTTTTTTAATGCAGAAAATAACTTTCTGTTCAGCTCGGCCTCTTTATCTTCCATCTCTCTTTCTACATGGGAAGAGTTTTTCAACAATAAATAGACAAACACATGAGCTGAGGATTGTTCAGTTGCAGATGTTGTCATCTACACACCCGACACAGGTAGGGCTTTGCTGGGGCTCTCATACACCAGCCAAATCATTGAAAACCCAGCCCTTCCTTGCTGTTGCCCTCCCAGATTAAAACTCTTCTTAAAATAACATTTCAGAACTCACCTGCTGTGGCTTAATATCTCTCCTTCCCTAATATTTCTCTCGGCTTTGCGCATACACACTGTTCCCTTGGGTAATTTCTTTTTCTAGGCCTTGTTGATTTTTTTTTAAAAAGGAACATGCCATCTTCACTAGCATCAGCCTGCCTTGTTGGATCCTCAGCATGAAATCAAATCATTAATAGAAGATAGGCCTTGCCTTATTCCTGTTCTCCCAGTTGGTTTCAAGTAGGATTTTTTCTCCTCTCTCTCGGACTAAATTGCATCTCTACAGGCATGAAACAAAGCCTGCTTTCCACTTATTTCCTCTCCATCTTGCACAAATCCAGCAAAGTTGAGGATGAATTGTGTTAATGAGAGGTACACCAGTGCTGATGTCATGTACGAAGGCAAAACAAAATTTGGGGAGAAATAAAATGGGGGAAGAACATTTCATTGTTATCCATTGTGTTCCAAAGTCTTAAACATAGCAATCGTGTTCATGGAAGAGTCATAACCAAGTCAGCTGCAGAACTCATATTTGCAACCTCCTAACATGCTAATGTTAAATTTGGTTAATTTTTTTGTAGCATGGCCTAATACGCAAGACTATCCCATTTGGCTAATTGATGATTTTTGGACTGTGCAAACCTAGAACATTGGTTAATTTAGTAGCCAGGTTACCCCTGCCATGTGAACAAAGCTATTTTCTACCAAGGAAAACTAAGCCACAGTGATCAGATCTAATACTAGTTTTAACTTAAGATAAATGTTATTACTGCTAAGGAAATTCTTTCTCTCTTGACACTGTTCATTTTACAGATTTAATGGAGATCTGGGAGGGGGGAGAAGATTAGATTAGAAAACAGAAAAGTGCTATAGAATTATCACATCAGATTGTCAGTACAGATAAATAAATATCTGTGTGTATTTCTTTCCCAATGTTCTACAGCAGTAGAATAAATGTAATGAAAGCTATAGGAAATATCAATAGTATTTGTATTTAACAGTCCAAAATATGATGAAGTGAACTTCAAGGGACAATTTCTGGAGTAAACTCTTCCATGAGACCTTTTTCAGATTGAGATAAAGCCAGGTATTATTAAAATGTCTGTCTGTCTGTCATATTTATATTTTGTCACAATAAAAAAAAAAATGAAAAGCAGCAATGTCTCACAGGAAGAAGAAGAAGAAGAAGGAGAAGAAGGAGAAGAAGGAGAAGAAGAAGAAGAAGAAGAAGAAGAAGGAGAAGAAGAAGGAGAAGAAGAAGAAGAAGAAGAAGAAGAAGAAGAAGAAGAAGAAGAAGAAGAAGAAGAAGAAGAAGAAGAAGAAGAAGAAGAAGAGGACCAATACCATCTACCACCTCCAAAGGCTGATGAGATGATCTCCAAAAATGTCAGAAGAAGCACAAAAGAAATTCTCAAATGGTCTGAGAATGAGGAAGAAAAACAGAAGCCTTTTATTTGGGGGCCAGGAAGAGAAATGTTTGGGCAAAGGCAAGCAGGTTTTGGCAAAACTGTGGGTAAAATCCTCCTCCCCCCATCCCTACCCCCATTTCTAAATCCAGCTATAATATTCATGCTTAACAGAAGATGTATTGGCAAGAGTTGACATTAAGTGGAACTAATGGCACTGTTAATGGCTAAATAACTAAGGAATAACTACCCAGTAATTTATGACGCAGCACAAACGTTTACATAGTGACTTCCAGAGATGTTAGACTTGCAAAGAACTCAGTGACACCAAAGGCCCTGGAACATTTTCCCCGAACTGGCATCTTCCAGGAATCATGAAATTGCTAACTCAGCATTAAACTAAGAATCCCCTGGGCTAACACAGCATGGAACTCCCCCCGCCCCCACGAACACATTGCAATGAAAAAAAAAAATGGAGGGGGGCAGTCTACTGTTAATAACAGATCATTAATTCTCATTCCAATTATTATTTAAATCCCAACTCTGTGTGGAATGACGCAGAGGCTCTTTCACTGGAAATAACTGATGCGGCAGGTTAAGGTTGCCCAAGGCCTTCGTTTTTTCTAGAACTCCAGGCATTTATTTCTCCTTTCCCCTCCACACTGACCCCTGATACTTGATAGTGCTCAAATGAGACCATGGTTTGCATAATTAGGGTTTGCCAAAGAAACCAGAATTGGCTGGGTTTATGTAACGTGCAGCTTGGCTTAGGACATTGTGTAAACTCAACCACTGAGAGCACTCTTATTCTCAAAGTAGAGATGTGAATATAGATTTAGATTTGTCTCATAAGAAGTTGGGAAAGGCATCAATATTTGCTAAATAACCTTTTATGCCCCCCCCCCCTTTGAGTATGAACAATTAGGGCTATGTGAAGCTTCAGTTTTACGATCTTTGATAGCAATTCTATTGAATGCACCTTTCAAATCGAATCTTCAAAGTGTATTGCCAAATTAATTTGATGCATCAAATTACATCCATTATCTTCTCATCAAGAATTTGATAGACTTCTGCTTATGCATGCGTGATTGTTTTGACTGAATGGACTTGACTTGTCAAATCAAATTAACAATTCAAATCAGATCCTGGGTGAATTCCACACCCCTTCTGAGCTTCTGAGGCCACCAAAAGTTGCCCTTTTTGAGATGGGGGACTTCCTTTCTGCTAGGCTTCCATCTTCTAGAACCTGACCTGGAAATGGGCGTAATAATATTATTTGATTTTTGTCCATGTGGGCATTGTGGTAAGTGAAATTCTCTGGGCCCAGCCTAATCAGTGTTAAGACCTGCACCTTTATTTCAATGGGTGAGTTCAGCCCACCCTTTTTACTGTGCCCAAGCAATACGTTTCTGAACACTGTGTAACTAGCTGCCACCTGTTGATCCCAAATCCAGTAACTTTCCTTACAACCAATATTGATTCAAAAGAAAGTTCATTTATTGAGAATAAGTGTACAGATCCAAAGCATTGCTAAGACTGAGCAAAAGCACGCCAAAAGCCGTTTTCTTACTTTCTCCCCCCCTACATTGCCCTTAGTTTCTCCCCCCCTTCATCGCCCTTAGTTCTTGGTCTTCTGATTCCCTTGCTGGTATGTCCTTGAGCATGCCAGAGCCTGTGATAAGGAGCCATCTGCTTTAAACGGTTTCTCAGTCCTACTCCCCCCCCCCCCAATCCTTTTACAATGGCAGAACCGCAGCATGTAAAAAGCCATTTTTTAAACTAGCCATATAATAATCTATTATAAAATCTTGCGAGGATTCTGACATGCTGCCCCTCCACAAAAGAGGATGTCAGTCAGATGATTCCTCTTCTTCACTCTAAAAAAGAAGAAGCAAAGAAAAACATAATACAATAACCATTCTAATTGTTAAGGCTTTGTAGGATAAACATCATAAAAATTTTTAACTAAATGTGGAGCCTTTACATGTTTCTTGTCAACCCATTCAGCCATTGATTTGGGAAAATGTTTCCACTGAATTAAGAATTGAACCCCCTCCCCCATGCTTTCTACTGTCCAGTATCTCTTTAACTTCAAAATTTTGTTCTCCTTCAACCATCGTTGGTTTAGGAGGTACTGGGGAGGGATGCCATTGAGATGACTCTTTATAGGGTTTAAGAAGGTCACAGTGGAACACTGGATGGATTCTTTTAAAGGTAGCAGGCATCTGTAATCGTAGTGAAACTGGATTAACTACTTTATCTATAACAAAAGGCCCTACGAATCTTGGACCGAGCTTTCTGGAAGGTTGTAATGAATCAAGATGCTTGGTAGATTAAAGAACCTTATCTCCTACTTTCCAGTCTTTTTCTGGGGTTCTCTTAGCATCTGCAAATTTCTTGTACGTTGCTCTGGCCTCCTTCAACAACGCAGAAATCTGAGGCCACACTTGTGTCATTTGTTGGACCCATTCATCAACTGAAGTGACTTGAGTGGATTGTTTAGGTAGTTCTGGGATGGGTACAAAGTCCTGTCCTGTAGCTATTTTAAAAGGGGTGAGGCCAGTGCTTTCGTGCACTGCATTATTATAAGCTACTTCAGCAAACAGTAACAGTTCATCCCAATTGTCTTGTTGGTAGTTAATGAAGCATCTCAAATATTATTCTAACACTGAGTTCAGACGTTCACATGATCCCGCCGTCTGGGGGTGGTACCCCGAACTCAAGCCTTGCGATGCTCCCAGTAGTTTTAGGAACGCCCTCCAGAACTTGGCAGTAAACTGGACCCCGCGATCTGAAATTATTCGTTCTGGGACACCATGAGCTCGGTAGATGTGTTGTATAAATAACTTAGCCAGTTTGGGGGCTGATGGAAGGGATTGGCATGCCACAAAATGTGCTTGTTTGGAAAAAAGGTCTGTAACTACCCAAATAACTGTCTTTTTGTTGCTTTCAGGCAGGTCTACAATAAAGTCCATGGAAATTTGCTTCCAAGGAGCCCCAGGGTTTGCTACTGTCTGTAGAAGCCCCATTGGCTTGCCCCCTCTCCTTTTGGCCATTGCACACGTGGGGCATGTAGCTACATATTCCCTTACATCTTTTCTCATTGTTGGCCACCAAAATTGACGCCTGAGTAGATGTAATGTTTTCACAAAGCCAAAGTGCCCAGCTGTTTTGCTGTCATGACTTCTTTGCAAGACCCACTTTCTAGCGTCTGCAGGGACATACAGCTTATCTTGCCACCACCATGCCCCTTGTTTGTTCACTAGCAATTGGCTGTTGCTTTTAAACCAATCATCCTGAGCAATCTGGGCATTTAATTTTTTCAACAACTCTCCTTCTGGTTGTTCTTCACCCCTTTTTTTCTGAGCTCTAGTGACCACTCTTAGGGCTGCTTGGGTACATGGAATTACAGGAGCGACTACTTCCTCCCGCTTGCTGTTGTGTTGAGGCAATCGAGACAGGGCGTCTGCCAGAAAATTTTTCCCCCCAGGAATATACTTCAGGGAGAAGTTAAATCGATGAAAATATTGTGCCCATCTCATTTGCTTGGGTGACAGCTTCCTCGGTGCAGTCAAAGCTTCTAGATTTTTGTGATCAGTCCAAATTTCAAAGGGATGGGGTGATCCCTCTAATAAGTGTCTCCAGCAGACTAACGCCCAGCACACTGCGAATGCTTCCTTTTCCCACACCAACCAGCGTCTCTCAGTTTCTGAAAATTTCCGGGATATGTACGCACATGGAAATAGCTCCCCCCCTGCCCCCTTCTGTAACAACACAGCTCCCACTGCCACATCTGAAGTGTCTGCCTGTATGACAGATGGCTGTTCTGGATCAGGGTGCTTTAAGATCGGTTCAGCCGTAAACAGACGCTTTAAACTTAGAAAAGCTTCCTGGCACTCCTTAGTCCAGGCCAAGGGGGCTCCAGGTTTTGATGCCTTCGCTTTGTCCTTGCCCTTGGTTTTCAACAAATCGGTGAGTGGGAGTGCTACTTGGGCAAAGTTAGGTATGAATCGCCGATAGAAGTTAGCAAAGCCCAGGAAACTTTGAAGCTGACGCCTGGTTTTGGGAGCCTCCCAACCCAGGACGTCCCTCACCTTGACCAGGTCCATTTCAATTCCCTGATGCGAAATTCTATACCCCAAATAGTCAATTTGCTGTTTATGAAATTCACATTTGGAGAGCTTGGCATACAATTGAGCCTCCAGTAGCTTTTTTAGTACCTTCCTGACCAATTGTACATGTTGCTCCATGGTCTCGGTGTAAATCAGGATATCGTCCAGATAAACCAACACCCCCTGGTATAAATGCTCTTGTAACACCTCATTTATAAGTTGCATAAATACCCCCACCGCTCCTTTTAATCCGAACGGCATTATTTCATAACGGAAGCACCCCAGGGGCGTGTTAAAGGCGGATTTCCATTGATCTCCTTCCCAGATTCGCACCCTGAAGTACGCCTCCCTTAAATCCAGCTTTGTGAAAATTTTCCCTTTGGATAAATGGGCCAACAGGTCTTTCATCAAGGGCAGTGGGTAAGGGTTGTCAGCAGAAATGGCATTTAGCCCTCTATAATCTGTGCACAAACGTAGGGAGCCATCCTTCTTTTCCTTAAATAGCACCGGTGCAGCAATTTGAGAATGCGTAGGTACAATAAAGCCCCTCTTTAGATTCTTATCAATTAACTCCCGCAATGCTTCCAACTCTTTGGGTGTCATTGGATACATTTTCTTCCTTGGAAATTTAGCCCCCGGCTCAATCTCTATGGCACAGTCACTGGCACGATGGGGGGGGGGGGGGTTAGCTGATCTGACTCCCTTTTGCTAAACACCTCCTGCAGGTTGCGGTATTGCTTGGGAATCTGGGTTGCAGCCTCCACTGCCTTTTCCCCACTCACAGTGCCCATCTCTCCATCTGACAACGTTTCAGTAATTCCTTCAACTTCCACTCCCCCGTCCTTTGGGAAACGTAAGATCTTCTCCTCCCAGTTCACTTCTGGGTTCTTCCTTTTTAACCAGTTCATGCCCAGAAGCACTGGGTTGCATGCCATGGGAGTCACTAGGAATTTAATAGTCTCTCTATGGTCCCCCATAGTTAGCTCAAGCTCTTCAGTGCGATATTCCACCAGCCCTCCCCCACTGGGGATCCGTCCAGCTGGGTAAAAATCACAGGGATTTTGAGTCTCTTTAAGCGCAGTCCCAAACCCCGGGCAAGGGCAAGGTTAATCAGATTTCGGGAGCAGCCAGAGTCTATCAGCGCCCGTATCTCTGCCCTTCGATTAGTCCTCACCACCCTTAGTTCCACCCAAATTTTAATGGGACTCACCTGCATCTCTTTGCTCTCCGAGTTCTCCCATGAGCTGCTTTCTTTCTCTGGAAGAGCGGCTGCCTGTCGGAGAGAGAGCGGAGCTAACAACTTCCGGGTTTTGCCGCCGCCGCGTGTTGCCGCTTTAGCCCCCGTCTCGCTGCCTACTGCCGCTGACTCCTTCTTGCCGGGCTTCGAAGACTTCAGCCCCTTCCACTCCGCCTTCTTGCCTCCTTGATCCATCTTCGCTTTAGGGCACGCAGCAGCAAAGTGCCCCGGCTCCCCGCAGTTGAAACAGACACACCAGCTCCGGCTACTTTCTGGCGTGCTGGTCTTCACCTTGGGTGCCACCTTCTTTGTGCCGGGTAAGGGCAGAAGTTGGGTTCTTGCTTCTATGGTGCGCCATTGCTCCTCCACTTCACCGGCCATAGTGACCCATCCATTAAAGGTTTTGGGGAAACCCCGGCACACCACACGCTGCAACAATTCAGGTTGCAAGCCTCTCTGGAAGAACTCAATCAGGAGCTCCTCAGGCACATGATGCAGCCTTTGAGCCAACCCCCGAAATTTGTAGGCATACTCTGATACCGACTTGGACCCCTGGTTCAGCCTTTCCAGGTCGCGTCATGCTTTAAGCGCCACCCATGGGTCTTCAAAGCGCGCGCAGAGAGCTGCCATGAAATCCTCTAATCTCCTTAAAGCCCGGTCCTTCGCCCTATGCAGGCCAACCACCCATTCTGCAGCTGTACCTTCAAAAAAACTGGACACATAGGAGACCTTCTCCTCCTCGCTGTGGAACAGACCCCCATAGCCCTCCATGTAGATCTGAACCTGGGTGATAAAGCAAGCAAGCTGCTCAGCATCTCCCCCGAATTTCATGGAGATGCCCCGCTGCTGCATCGGGCTCTTCTTGGCTCTGCTAGGTGTGAGATCCTCCTCCTCCTCCTCGCTGGAGGTCTCACCTTCGGCTGACTGCTCTGCCGCCTCCGTACCTCCCGGTGTGGCCGCTGACTCTCGCATGGGGGGCGTAAATCCCCCTCCAAGCAGTTGATCCACTGCTGCCCTTAACGCTCGCATATGATTGGATAGGGACCCCATCTGCCCTTCCAATTTCCCCATGCGATCTTTCATCGAAGGGCCCTGTCCCTTCGTCGCCATTGCCTTCGGCCCCACTCGGGCTTGGCGCGATGATTGCACCAGCTCCTCCTGGGTTATCACCTTCACTTCCAACGGAGGAGGGACCTGTCTCTCTTCTTCTTCCTCAATTACATCGTCAGCCATCCTGCTGCTCGGTTGGTCCCGGTCAATGTGAGGCTTTGGACTCCCTGCAGGGCAATCTCCCTGGTGGAAGTCTGCACTGGGAGTCTTAGCAAAATGTAACTAGCTGCCACCCGTTGATCCCAAAAAATGGTAACTTTGCTTGCAACCAATACTGATTCAAAAGAAAGTTCATTTATTGAGAATAAGTGTACAGATCCAAAGCATTGCTAAGACTGAGCAAAAGCGCACCAAAAGCTGTTTTCTTACTTTCTCCCCCCCTTCATCGCCCTTAGTTCTTGGTCTTCTGATTCCCTTGGTGGTATGTCCTTGAGCATGCCAGAGCCTGTGATAAGGAGCCAACTGCTTTAAACGGTTCCTCATTCCTACTCCCCCCCACATCCTTTTACAATGGCAGAACCGCAGCATGTAAAAAGCCATTTTTTTAAACTAGCTATATAATAATCTATTATGAAATCTTGCGAGGATTCTGACACACTGCTGAATCGTTCCCCCTCAGCTGCTGCTCTGAGTAAGAGCCACCAAATCACTGAAGTTCCTTCCATGGTTTATTTAGTGTAGGATATCATTCAGAACTCTCAGCTAGCAAACTAGGGTCAGAACCCCAGATTTGTTCCTGGTTTCTGAATCCTAGATAGATATGAGAGAGCAAAGCCAGGAGGGTCAGTTTGTGGACTAAGAGCTTCTGTAACTTGCTTAACTCAAGGTTGCCCAACTTTTTCCAGACGGAGGGCTGCAAAGATGCATGGGGTACTATGACCTCCAAAAGGATGGAGCCAGGAGTAAAAATACTTCTGCTTTTATTTCCCTTAGATTTGAATTTCATTCACATTCAGGGCTATTAATGTGATTACTCTCTGGTCATGGATTTATTAAACCCCCCGCCCCCCAATTTCATCACATGAAACATAATGAATTGGTGACCACTTTTGGAGATCACTAGGAACCACTCAGCTTTCATGATGCAGCCCTGCAGGTTCAAATTGTGAACTTCTGACTTAGCAATTCCTGCCTGGAGGAACATCCATTTTTTTCAGAATTCTGGCTGAACATAATGTGCTAATATGGCCATCTTTCCTATACCTGTTACATATGCATATGTATATATTATAAACTATGGTGTATAAGGCACATAAATACATATTTAGAAGTTCTTTTTTAAAAAAAAAAAAAAAAGCAAAGCAGATGATTCAGAATGCAGCAATCCAGAATGGAAACCACCTTGGTACACTTTACAAGGGAAAGAAATAGGCAGCTGTTAATGCAAAGTCGGAATGACTGGGACAAATAAGGTATGGGAGAAAAAGAAAGATGGACTGAAATTGGAGCAAGGGAGTTAAAACTTGCATGAGATGCAATTCAGACGCCTGCTCTTCCCGGTCTGCTCTTTTTCTATTATCTTGCACTGCTCAACTCATCCCTAGGGGTGGGTGGGGGGAGTTGTAAGCTTGGAAATGGGGTAGGGGGGAGCAAAATTCCAATGATGTTCTACAGGTGAAGGAGTTATCTCACTTTCCCTCTCTCTCTTTTTTTTCAGTTGAGCTAACACTTGCTACATGAAATAAAGGTTATCTTGAAAAATAGGTGTTGTGACTCGCATACAAAGAAGGACTTGCCCACAAAAGGCCCTGATAGAGATTTATCTTTCTGCAGGGAGAGATCAGACCAGAGGGGAGGGAAGAAGGCTAGGTAGAGAAGCAGTATTTCCTTTCTCTCTTCCCCCTCCCCCCAACTTGGAAGGATCCAATAGATTTACTCAGAAGCAAGTCTTATGGAACTGCACATGGCTTACAGCCCAAATGTAGAATTGCAGCTGCCTCTACATTCTTGTTTTTTTTAAGACGAATTAGGTAAATTCTCCGGTTGTCCACCAAGCTTCCTTATGTATTGCCACGCCAGAAGGAAATTTCAACCCCTATTCCGAGGAAGTAATGAAGCCAAAGGACCAGCATTTTCCTTCTTTAAAAAAAGATAAACCATGAGTTACGAACCACAGTGGCTGAGTTCGCACAGCATACTAAGGCTTAACCCATAATGCATTTGTGCAGTGTCTGAATTGTCAGCCGGGTGCAAAGTGTAGGCTGGAGTCACACCACATTTTAAATCCAGATCTTACGTTCTAAAGCCCAGCTGAGGTCTACGCCTAAGCAGAGATGCCCAAGGAAGTAAATCAGATTAGGGTTTGTTATACTTGCTTCACATCTGGTCCAAAATCAGCCCTAAGTGTTATTTCAGAACTGAACAGCCACATCCAGAATCCATTCACTGAAACGTTCATTGGATGAACTTCAAGGGTTCTCTCTCCCAGGGCTGTTGTGAGGAGAAAAGCAGGGAAGGTAGCCATAAATAATCAGCAGGAGGAGGTGGAAGATGATGGTGGCAAGGCCAATGTGTTTATACAGAAACAAACATGGAGGAAAAGAGGAAGCTGTGTTATATCGACACAGTCAAACACTGGAGATTCTGGCTCTCAAACCGGGATCTTCTGTGCAGAAAACATGCATTGATGGGGGCACTTCTTTATATCACTTAAACAGATGATGCTGTTATGCTCTTCTAAGCATTGATAAAGCTCCATATGAAAAGAAATCTGCCCGTCACATCAAGATTGCTTTTCCTGGGGTGTTTTAGTGATGTGCAAGAGCACTTAGGTGATTTAGTATTTGTTATATGGGAGGAATCCCAATTGCACACAGATTATCATATTAAAATGGGTTCTGTAGGGGTTTACTGGCAACACAGAGGAATGGGCAGATGCCAGCGAGTTGAAGAAATGGAAAACTGCCCTCGGTCCATGCCCTTGAAACAGCCAATTTCAGGAATCCTGTGGCTAAACCTAGGAGGACTAGAACATTTGAAAGCAGAGGATAGTGAAATTGCAGAAGCTAGGGAAACTCCACCCATCCACAGAGGGAGGGAGCACATCATCTTGCAAACACAACAGGCACAAGGCAGTCTTTCACATCACCACACGTCCCCTGACAAAAGCAGAGGAAAGGATCCAGCAGAGCTAAAGGAGAGCCAAATGAGGGGAGAGGTGCAACCAAGACAGTCAAAACGGGTGCGTGAAAATAATAACGGAGTGGAGTGGAGTGGCGCAGAGCCAGCTTCTCAGTCAGCCTGTGTGTGGGGCTGACGGACCCTCTCCGTTGACTGCTGGGTTATGTAAGGAAAGCCACAGAGCTTTTGAGGCAAAGGCAGCCTTGTGTGGAAGCCTCGCAATGCTCCAGGAATGACAAGTGCCGAGGTGGCGTGAGCGAGGTGAAGGCGGGTGGGCCCCGTCCCAAAGAGATTAGCTCCATTCCCTTGCTGTTAGGGATCTGCATGAAGTTTGGCATGCCAGCAAGGTCAATCCGACTACAGCTGATTCGGCCCCGCACTTGCCCCGAGTGACCTGTGGCCGTGGGGCTGCCAGCAGGAGAAACAGAGAAGGGCAATAAAAGCCATACATTTTGCATGAACGTTGGAGATGGGGGGGAGAAAGTAATTGGACGGTATCTTTTGATGGAGGTGAATGTCTCCCCTTGAGTTTCAAACTCACCTCTGATCCTTCGCACTGTTTGGGATGACCACTTGCCCCCTTCAGGGAGAAACCAAAATATTCCCTTCAGTTCTTAATGGATGTATTGAACACTTTCTCCTCTCTATTCTTCCCTTCTCCCTTTGTGTTGAAGTGGGAGAGGTTGAACCAAGGAAATATATTTCAGAATAATGACATGCTCAGAGTGCCACAAGACTGAGTTTCAAGCTTCTGCCTGGTTCTTTAGGGGCCCCTGCCCACTTGCACATCACTTAAAATCCAAAAACAGATCCAGATACAATCATATCTGGGTGAAGAATGTGCAGATCAGATCAAATCCAGCCCATGTCATTGCTCGCCTTTCAAACGTATCTCTGGTTCCATCATTTTTGTTTTTACATGTGCAGAAAAATAACATTGGGCCAGATTCTGTAGGGTGTTGAGTTATCAGAGATGGCTGGAGGTCTTTTTTCTGTAGCAATTTTAATTCCTGTGCTCTTACAGCAGTGCAGTCCTGTTTACAGTGCTGCAGGTTCGCCGTCAGAGCTGCACAGAATATCCAAATGGTTTTTACCCAAATTCCCTGCACTCGGGCAGGACTAGGTTTAAAGTGTGTCTCTATGCTACTAAAGAACCACTATGAATTAACCACCCAAATTCAGTCCCATGGAAAAATTCCCTTAAATCCCTCATGTGAGTTTTTTAACCCTATTTTGGTCTCTGTCTACATTTATCTGGAGATGAAATCCAAGTGCCAAACAAACATAAAGAAAATTAATGCAATCCTACAATTATATCAAGGTTCTTTCCCCTGCTTGACCTTATTCTACATACAGCTTCATCAGTAGATGCTAATAGAAATCTTAGTAGAAAGAAAGAAATTCAGAACAAAATGTGTAGCAAGCTGTGTGCACTCAGTGATTCGAATGAAAATTTAGAAATAGTTGAAACCCACCTACTGTTGGGACTGTATTGAAGTTCTGCTTTTGTCTGTATGTAAGAAGGAGTTTGAATGTTGGGACTCCCCTCCCTCCAAAAAAAAAAATACTATGAGAGACATTCCAGCATGGATCAACTACTGCCAGTAGCACAGGGAGAACTTCACTACAACCCATTCAGTTTAGAAGAGAAGCTTCACATAATAGTCTTCTTCCTCACTAACCCCACAGCTCTTCATCTAAGTGATAAAGAATACATGCATTGGGTTGCAAAAGGAGTGGGAGGAAGAACCTTGGTTAAATAATAAAGCCTGTGATACTTTGGCATTTCCAGTTTGTGTGAGAACATCTTGATAATTATGTATTATTGATGCTCTGAAGTCATTGCACAGCCTCAGACCAGAATATGCTGCTGGATCCATTCCTTGCCTTTCTTGGCAGTGCAACTGTTTAATTAAGACTCGGTTAACCATCTTTACAATCCTGTATTTCAAAGACTAGTCAAGGCATTCTTGCTTTTGGTTGGAGCAACCTGGAATTCACAGCCAACTCTGGAGAGACCATCACTGAAAGTCTTGCGAAGTCTTGTAAAACAAAACTTTGCGTGAGAAAATGAAGCCCAATTTAATTTTTAAACCTGAGATGCAGATTCAAGGGTTAACCCCCCCCCCCCCCAATTTGCTAGGCTTTCATTTTTCTTCCTATAACCAATAGAGTTTGTATTTAAAAAGGCGACTAAGGGTGGGTGAATCATTCATGCTGTAATTCCAATTTGCAATTTGATTGATAGAGTTGACTTGATTTGAATTTTGGTTCAGCCTGAAGAATCGGTTCGATTTAATTGAATATAAATGCTAAAAGACATTGTACTAAGGTGTTGGACTAGGGAAATCCAGGTTCAAGGCACCATTCAACCATAGAACATGCTGTGGGACCTGCAAGCTTGTTATTTTTCTTCAGCCCCCAACCTGAAAATCCACCAAGTCTCTGACCTGATTTTAAAGCCCCAAATTTGATTCAACGTCAGATTGATTCGGTTCAAATCACCACTTCCACCCCCCTTTGGTGGCTTGCAAATAAATAAATACAATGTATTTATTTATTTATCAGATTTATATAGCCACCCATCTCATAAAGATGACTCTGGGTGACATACAATAAAACCACCAGTTAAAACAACAATTAAAAATAAACTCAAATATAAATAAACCTGTGGGAGAATGGACCAGTAATCTACACACAGTGTAACCATCTCACTGCAATGGACAGATGGGTTGGGGGTTGGGTGAGACTTCTACTACTACTGATAATTAGAACAGGCTCTTTGACTTGATTCCAACTCACCTTGAAATTATGAAAATAGCACCCCAATTTGTCTTCAGAGCTAAAGAATATTGTCCTGAGATTCTTTGGAGAAGGAGGAATTTCAGCTCAATTTTGAAGTAGCTTAAGATAAAGGAAACTCAGGGGGAAAACACCATAGGAAAGTTTTGAATAAAGAGGGTACAGTCATCACCATCTGTGAAAAAGCTCTTGAGGATGCATCTCTATATGAACTACTCTTCCAATGGATACTCCCTTAATTTTGCATTTCCCCACTTAAATAAGACCAAGGTGTAAGCTCCAATGGAAATGTGTGCTAATCACTTCTTAATTATGGCTATCTAAAAGCAATTACTTGTGTCAGCCCAGATACATATGGAGTCAGGGTGGAAGGGACTGTGAAAATGAAATTGGAAGGAGAGGTCATCTGTAGAAAGATGAGGAGCTGGTGAAAAGAAAAAGAAAGTGATTAGGAATCTGAAAATCTGTGATCATCAGATTAGTCTTTAATCACAATGGAGAAAAGTCTCTGGAAATGACCTCTTTTCTCCCAGAGGCTCCACCTTGACTTTGGCTTGGAGCAGAATGCAGGAAGGATTTAGCTACAAAATACAGTTTTAGTTCTAAGAATCCTCTTATTTATAGATCTCTTTGGTAAGTTTGAAATGCTGTGGGTGTAATTATCTTGTTGAACTCATTCTAACATCCCTGCTACAGTGTTAGCTTTATTTGTTTGTTTATAGTTTGATGATTGAAATTGAGCTTCACCTTTTCACCTTCGATAGTCTCAACTAAGACCACTTAGCAAGGTAATGAGAATGAGGATGCTACCGAAAAGTAGGAGAGCGAAACCACGTTGATGTCAAATGGCAGGCAACATTGTGAAGGCTTCAAAGATCATTTAAAAGAAAAAACAGAAAGAAGAGCTTTTATGTTGTTAAGGATAAGTTCTCTATCCTGCATTCCTGACAATCGGCTCTGACGACAGCAAGGCGGCTGTCGGGATAAAAAGGAAAATCAAATAAAAATAAAAGTGCAAAACTGATGATCTTCTCTGAAAGGGGCCAGGAATTTCCAATCGGTGCATTCAAATATTTCCTGATACTTGGGACTTAGGGACAACATAGCTGTATTTTAGCTGCTATAATAGATCCATTCCATTTTGTTTTCAGGATCTCCTCCTCCTCCTCCTCTTATTGCAATGAAACCTTTAAGCTGTTTTGTTGCATTATATGCATTGTGGGCTCTCTGCCATCCCTCCCCAAGTAGTAGCTTTGCAAAGTTTGGAGTTCAGAATCAAAACATTTGCTTCTCCAGCAAGGAACAAAGCTTGTATGAGGGGGCTGAAGCTTCTGAATTTCAATAAAATCTCACAAATTCCCTGACTTACTTAGATAATTGTCCAAGCCAAGCCAATCCCTCAATCCAGTCTTCACTAAATAAAATCTGGATTGGACCTCCTCCTCCTCCTCCTCTTCCTCTTCTTCTTCTTTTTCCTCTTCTTCCTCTTCCTCTCTTTCCAATCCTCCTCCTCTTCCTGTTGCTGCTGCTGCTGCTGCTGCCGCCCAAGAAGTTTAAGGAATGGTGATGGATGGATGTAGTGGCTGCAAAGACCAGAAAGGCTGCTTTGTCCCCTCGTGGACTCTTGCTTTGCATTGCACCATTGAGTGGGATAATACAATTACTGGATAATTAGAGTAATCAGAAAGTATTTTGATTAACTGATTCACCCATTAATAGATAATGATTGTGTTCTTTCACTCACCAGCATGACCTCTGGGGTGAGATCAGAAAGTGATCATGCTGTCATTAGAACGAGCAGGCCAGGTTAAACAGATTTCTTTTGGTTGACTGTAAAACTCGGGGGGGGGGGGGGGAGAAAGGATTAAAGATGAAAATGGGGGGGGGGGGCATTCATAACGTCAGTTCTATATGTTGCAGATTATCATCAGTTAGGGGTTCAGTTGACCAAGTTCTTGCAAATGGCATACAAACTCAATCTTTGTTAAACCAGGAAAGCCCTGGATTTCTAGAATTGGTCAACTGATCTGACTTGATCCTCCTGTTCTTTCTTTAATGGGGGTGGGGATATATATATATATATATATAGAGAGAGAGAGAGAGAGAGAGAGAGAGTATACATATATATATATATATAGAGAGAGAGAGAGAGTATACATATATATATATAGAGAGAGAGAGAGAGAGAGTATACATATATATATATATAGAGAGAGAGAGAGAGAGAGAGTATACATATATATATATATAGAGAGAGAGAGAGAGAGAGAGTATACATATATATATATATAGAGAGAGAGAGAGAGAGAGAGTATACATATATATATATAGAGAGAGAGAGAGAGAGAGTATACATATATATATATATAGAGAGAGAGAGAGAGAGAGTATACATATATATATATATATATATATATATATAGAGAGAGAGAGAGAGAGAGAGAGAGTATACATATATATATATATATAGAGAGAGAGAGAGAGAGAGTATACATATATATATATATATATATATAGAGAGAGAGAGAGAGAGAGAGTATACATATATATATATATATATAGAGAGAGAGAGAGAGAGAGAGAGAGTGTATACATACATACATACATACATACATATATATATATATATATATATATATATATATATATATATATATATAAAATATATAAAATATATTATATATAGAATATAAGAGCCACAACAGGGAATAGTTAAGGTGAGGGACTTGACCTGGGAAGCACGAAGTTCAAATGCCCATTTGAGATGCAATTCTTGGTTTGGCAGTATGGCATAACAAAGACATCCAGATTTTCTCATTTTCTCCTTCCTACTCTTTGTCTGGAACCATGTTAGCCAAGAGAGGCAAGAATGACTGATGCTGCCAAAGAACAATGTGCAAGCTCACCTCCTCTTGGGTCCTCCTCAGGCACTCCCCTACCTAATATCCCTTATGGGGATTTGAGCTGTAGCCCTTATGGGACCTGTCTTAGTTTCCTTGCCCCTGTGGATATGTCTAGCCCCTGAAGTGGATCCTTCCTTAACACTCCTCTCTCAATTGTCTCAACACCCTCCATGATTGCCATATTTTATCAAATTACTTAGAGAGAGAGAGAGAGAGAGACTCTGATAATCCTCCCAAATTAACAAGGAGATCCCATGAGTTTCTCCAGCACACCCATGGTTAGATTTCTGCCTGGCAGTTTGGCTATATTCATCCAACTCCATCTCCTGGTTAGGGAGTTTGATGATTGCCATGCAAAGGACGGTACAATGAAAGAGAGGACATTTATGTCTTTGTCCATCTTGGAGCTAAAGAAGGACAAGAACACCATCTTCCACCTGTAACAATTTTGGAGAGATTCTCTTCTCTTTTGAAAGGCATTGTGAATGCAAATTCTTTCATGAAATTCAGTAAGAAAGGGGGGTGGGGGGAAGAGAAGAATAAATTGGCTAGTTCTTATTCCTTCCCATGAAATCTTTCTCCAGTTCTTTAGGCAAGATTAGAGTTAAGAGGTGTTAGAACCAGGAGAAGAAGCAACAAGGAGAGAGGAAGAGAAACATTTTGTTTTTTTTTTTGGTAGCAGCAGCATGTAAATAGGTTTTTGAAAAGGAGCCATTTATCAGTGAGATTATGGAATCTGTTTGAAGATTCCCCTAGAGGACATGCTGGAGAGATGGCATATATGAGACTTAACAAGAGGTTCTGCACACCATACTGGGCCTCTGTGTAGGAAGGAATGCTTGCAGAGAATTAAATTCACACTGGAAATGTTAATAGATGCAGACACATGTTCCTGTTTGTTAACGCACTCCTTGTGTTTTATTCCCCTTTCTTTTCTCTTCATGTTCAGGATCCTGTAACAATGTTTGTTCCCCTTGTTATCAGATCTCTGTGGGATGCCACCCCAGTGCATAGGGTACCCTCTTTAGCTGGATTTGTAAATAGGTCTCTGCTTTCCTGTGATCTTGGAGGGTTGGTTCTTCAAAGAGCCCACATTTGGGGCAAGAGGATCTTGGAGGGTTGGTTCTTCAAAGAGCTCTCATTTGGGGCAAGAGCATCTTGGAGAATTGGGTCTTCAAAGAGCTCACATTTGAGACAAGAGGACCAGACTAGTTGAGGATGGAACTTTTTTTCCCCCCAAGTTGAATACAATTTGGTTCTTCAGTTGCTCCCCCACTGCTAGCCAACAGTTGGCTAAGCCATTGTGGAAACACACAATATTCCACCTCAGAACACATAGTGGAAGCTAGGGGATGCTGAACACTATCATCAGCAATGAACATTTTTATGAGAGTTTCATATGTTCAGAGCAGTTCAAGGACACTCTTCTGTTGCAATTTTTATGACAAACACTATAAGGTACGTTGGTATTCTCCCAAAGTACACCCCTGTTATTGCAGATAGGAAAAAGCTAAATTCACACACCGTGCATGTAGAGTTTATTGTTATAACCGCTGGTCATAACAACATATATCATCAGTTATTATAAAACATAATACAGCATATCGATCTTAAATACCCTTCTGTAGTTACAACTTTAATAGATTCAATAAATAATAGCAGGGTGATCCAGAATAGCAAGTTAGCTGATGTCCAGAAAATGTAGCAAATAGAGTTCTCTCTCTGACTTTAGAAGACAGCTGAGTAATAATGACCACATTATTAGAGATGAAGAATCACGTTCCTCGACAAATTTTCCAGCAGCATCTGCACCTGTGAATTTCTCAGTCTTTTGACTCTGCATTCTTCCTCTCCTTGTCTTGTGGGAAGTCCAGGGGAGGACATAATGTGCAATGCTGCCCCTGAGAGCAGGAACAGAAATGCTATTTTCTATAGACTTTAGAAAATCTCCCTTTGTGATACTCTGAAGGAATGGCTTGAAAGAAGCTTGTAAATCCCTCCTTTTACGTCTTGTTTCAGAATATGCCACCACATCTCAGATGCCAATGTTCCCATTTAGAGCAAAATATGGAAGTGGTATTTTAAGCAACTGTCTGAAGCCTTTCAAAGAGACCTTTGAGGGCCTATAAATTGGGAGGCATGCAGGTCACCCGTCTTCATTAGCAGTTTCCCCAGCAAGCCACTTCCATTTATTTAATTTTATTTGGAAGATAACTCCACGGTATCTCAGCTACAGAAGGAATGCTGTCCTTGGCATTTATTTCATGACGGCTTCTTTTTACCATGTTGGCTACCACCTTGTTCCTACAGAGAACAGGATGGGCTGGACAGTAAGGAGTGGGGAAGCCAAATCCTCATGACCACAAATGGAACCTGCAACACTTTTATCTTTCCTCCAGAAGCCTCCTGTAGCCACAACTGCTGAAAGCCAATGTGATTATTGCTGGCCATGTTGGAGCTGGGCTTACTTGAAAACGTCCTGCAGGTCATAAAGAAGTGTTAACTTAATGTTTAAAAAAAGCATTCTATTCAAAGTCCAGGAACACCCCAGTTCTGATCCCGTCTCTGGTTATTATTCTTTTTAATTTCTCTGTAAGCTGCTGAATCCACCCAACCCCTGCCAGGCAACTCCAATCATATTCACAGAATAAAAGTTGTAACATCCACAGGAAAAGAGATGAAGCCATGCAGAGCATTATCAGCAACACGATCTGAAATATCCCAACATCCAGAAAGTGATCCCAAAGTGGGTTAATCCAATCTCTAAGAGGACACTGTTTCAAAAGGCTGGCTCCAAAACACCAGCTTCAACCTCCCTCACCTCTTGAAAGGGACGGGACTACCACCAGCTTGCTTCCCGGAGAAGCATCCTTGACTCCTGTTGGAGAAGGTGGTCCAGCAAGGATCCAAGTGCCGAGCCATAATAACATTTACAGCAGGAGGCTTATTACCTCCTATCCAGTCTCTGAGCTTCAGGGATGCATTTCCTTGGTCACATTTTGAATGTCAGACTAGATGACCTGATCCAGTTTTGTTATGTTCTGGCCCGTATCTGGCATGACACTGGAGTTTCTTGACTGAATAGGTACTACTACTACTACTACTACTACTTACTACTACTACTATTATTATTATTATTATTATTATTATTATTATTATTATTATTATTATTTTGTTTATTAAATTTTTATGCCTATTAAAAAACCAACCAACCAACCACTCTATCTCTGGTCTGTTTGTTTTTAAGAATTACCTTCGGTTCATAGCTGCTAAATACCACTAGATGGCATTTGAGAAGCTATGTTGTTTGTGAATTGGTTTCTACCAGAGATATAACCCCTCCGCTTCAGATTGGACATTTTGGGGGAGGGGGGTTGTCACTGCAAATAATTATTTTGAACCTGCAACTTTATGGGCTTCACCACCTAAAGAGAAATATTGCCTCCTCCTAATGCATCATCTAAGAACATCTCTTTAGACAACTTTCCCCTAGTCTTTCACAGGTGAGATGGACCATTCTCAAGTATGTTCTGGATTACATTATCCTTGATAATTCTCTCTTTCTTTGACCATAACAGAATCTTAGCAACAAAGACTTGTTAATTTCCTTCTCATCTCTGTTTCTCTTTTAATTGTTGTCATATAGAAATTAACTCCAGCTTTAAAGCCGAGCAGGTTCTGTCATTGTCTTTCAGGCTTAAAGGACACAACAGAGGACTACCTCAGTCTGTGGTCCTTGAACTGCGAATTTCTTTTGCTTTCTTTTCTCTCTTTGTTTTTAGCAGAACTTGTCATTATCAAGCTGCCCAATGGACAGATTCGTAATGCCAGAGGTGATGGATCCAGCTCAGAATTCATCATGATGAACCTCCATCAGAAGTCCGCCAAAGCATCAACATCCCTCCTAATGTATACTGTGCATGCTCAGAGCTTATCTGTTGGAATCCAAAAGTCCTTTCCAAGTTGTGACATGGAATCTAAAATGCACATGAACTAAAAGAAAAATATGCTATGGCAAAATTGCGAGGGCTGTGGTATTAATCAAGTGCTCTCACTACGCAGATTTTGAGAAGTACAACAAAGGACAGAGTGAAACTAATGGAAAAGGGAAGATGAATGGAACGTGGGCTATGTGCTCACTTCTCCGAAGAAAGGTAAAGAAACTGTGGCTGAATGTATGAATCCAGCTTTCTCAATTTGGATACTCCACAACTGTGTGGACTTCAATTCCCATGGACCTCCCATGGACCAAAAGGCTGAACTCCTTCGTACTGTGCTTTGTTTGGCTTCAATTGAACACGCCACATGAATTCAGTCACTGCAACGTGTACACTGCTGATGCTGGCTGAACATGACTTATGAACCCACCCCATTTCTCAACATGCATGGCTTATCCTAATGTGCCTTTCTGAAAAAAACCCCAGAAAACACCCCAACCAGCAAACATGCTAATATTGAGTCTACCTCTCCTGCAGAGACCAGGCCTCAGAGTCATCTCTTATTACTGCCACTGGGAAATGGTGTAGCTCCTGAACAATGTTGGTGAGCAAGCTTTTCCATTGATTCTTTGTCTCTCCTTCTCTCCCTATTTTTTTTTTTTTTTAAAAGGAAGAACAAGCTTGCCTCTAAACCTAACAGCCTCCCAATTGGCCAGCTGGCCCCTTTCCAAATGAGCTGTTGAATGGCAAACAGAGAGAGATACACAGGGATAAAATGAGCTTGTCTTATTGATTTTCTAAACCAATATGGCACGGACGCTGCCTCTTCCTGCCATTTCCCTCCTCTGCCAGAAGACATTTTCGCCCCTTCCATCATTTTAATTAGGCATTACACCTGACACAAATGCCGACTTGATTAACCTTAAAGGGGACGGAAGAGGTCTTTGGGATCGTTAATGTGGGGTCCCTTGACATCTTCTAACTCGCACTTAACACGTCCTATTGCGTAAGCTTCCAGATTCCTTGCTTTATCCACCGCTGTTGCCACGCAGCAGACCCTCTACTGAGAGATGTTTTATGAGATGTCCTCCCACCCATGGACCCCTGTAATAAAGCAATAAATGGGGAGATTAAAGGGAGGAAGAGCTCTGGCCCTCGGCAGACAATGGATTCAAATGTTTATATAAAATAAAACCTTTGTGTGGAGGGGAGGGGGTTGTTTTCCAAGATGAAATCTTCCCTCAGTGGTTGAATTTTAGGATTAGTGGGTCTTTAATGTTTTGGCTTAGAGATTCTTGGATGGAAGTTGTTGCAGTGAGAACATGTCCTTCTGCTTCCCTCCCCCCCCCCGCCCCCCATTTTCCTGCCTAGCTTCTCTAACTAGAGGAGAAAATGGAAGTCCACCATCCTCCTTTAAGGTTCACAACTCTATGTTGCAGGAGGAAGGGTCTGAATCCTGCAATTCATACTGGCAGCATGTGACGGACAGAGGGCAAGAGAAGGGATTTCAAAACTGAGCCACGAGCGGTGGCCAAAGCAGTGGGAATTTGTCATCATTCTAGTTTTGATTTAATTGCTTGTGCTTGTGGTTGGAGGGGAGAAAAATACCCTAATGCAGCTTCAGTAACTACTCTGGATTTTGGTGGCAACTGGCTTAGAAATACTCTTTCCGTGGTATTTAAAGCTGGCTATCCAAAAGGGTTAGACTGGTGCAAAAAACCCCCAAAAATGTTGGCAGACTTCGCATTGCCTCTTATGTATTTTTTAAATGTATGTGAATATAGGTGTGCAGATGCAGATGGGTGGATAGATACGATAAAAAATGTATAGGTCTTTGTCTATACCATTGATCTATTAAAAAATAGCAATTGTCAATTGCTGTCGGTTGCATGACTGTTGTTATTACAAGACCAGATTCCTCCAAGTTGTTTCCACTAATATAATTGTAACTTAATGGTAGCACTTTTCATGGCAAAGACTATCTCCAGTTAGAAGGACTTCATCACCCTCTTCTTTTTCAACTCACGAAGAGTTGAGGTCATCACTGGGCAAAGCGGAGATGTTGTCTCTTAGGCAAATCTCCTACGTTGGTATATTTTTGTGAATTGTCAGGTACAAAGATAGAGAGGTTTTGCTGAAGTGGAATTTTACCTTTCTATGTATCTGCCCAGACTGAATTAAAACTACCCAGTCAGATCTTTTCACTATACAGTGATTGTGTAAAATGGGTGCACGTGAAAACACACACACAATGAACATTGGAGCCGACAATACTAGAATGAAGGAGCCACTTATATCTTACAAGAAAGGTTTAAGAGTTAATGGTGTCTGTGTGATAAAATGCTGGCAGTTTGTTAAGCCATTATATATGAGTACTGTGATTACCAGTCTGTTTCCTGAAATATTTTCTTCAGTGCATGTGCACTCAAGCACATGCACGCATATGCACACACACGCCATTGTCCTGCTTTCCACAATGTCAGCTTCCTAATTAGAGTCTGCAACCTCTGGGTCTCTTCTCCAGCATGTGAACTGCTAAAAATACTACCCTTAAGGATAGCTATTCAAGTTTTATTTTTGTATTATTATGTTTCCCTTTCCCCCCTTTTTTCTCTTAAATCTGAAATGCAGTTGAAGGAGATGAGGCAATGGAAGATAGGGGAACACTCTGATCATAAAGACAGAAGTCAGCTAAGTACCTTTCTTTTCTGTTTTTAATTGTTGACCTATTGTTTAGCAACTTTCTCTCATTAACCTGCCAACTAAGAACTGAAGTTGAAAACCAATAGTTTTTCCCAATTCCTTAAAGAGCAGAGAGATTCCATCTCTGTGGACCATTAAGTAACAAATAAACACATCCATGTATGTATTTTATTTTATTTTATTTTATTTATTTGCTTATTCCATTTGGGAGTTGCTCATCTCTGACTCCAGCTGTGGACCTCTTCCTTGGTTGCAGGAGAAAGGGAGGAAAAGAATATCCTAATTTAAGCAGTATGTAGCCTCTCTGTCTTCCCCAGACTTCTAGACAGGCACCAGGATGGAACTTTTCTCAGATTTGGGAGTGGGTAACAAACCCCCCGTAGCCGAACATGGCCAAGGAAGCAAGAACTGTGTAAGGAGTTTTAATGCAAGCATTAGAAGTAAGGTACACAATTTTGGAAGCTGTTCCAGTTCTCTTTCATTAGTGAAGGTGGAGTCTCATCCAGCCTTTTGAATCTCTCTTTCCTGGAGGGTTTGCAGACTGGACGGAGCGGCAGTTTCTTAGAAAGCCACTCCAGAACTCTGCTGTTTGTCTAGAGCACCTCCTGTTTCTTCGTCACACCTCACAGTCTCTTGTGGAGGGGCCTGCTAAGGAAGCGGCATAAAGATTGAGAGAGGGACAACTGAAAATAATCTATTACAGTTGGCAGCATTTCCTAATTTCCAATGTTTCCATTGAACCCCCCCAAAGCTGTAAGAAAATAATGGTTCTCAGAGGTTTCTTTGTCAATTCCAAAATGAGGGCAACCAGGAAAGCTCCTTGTTGGGGACAAATTCCCTTCCTTCCATCACATCTCAAGAGAAGACATCTCACTGGAGTTCTTCAGATAGGAAGTGGGGTAGCCAAATTGACTGCAGTAGTATGGATAGCTGGGTCATAAGCAGAAGAAACACCTACCATCTTGTCATGATAAGCTTTAAAAGAACATTCCAAAGAACTCAGGCGGGGCGGGGGGAGCATTTATGAAGACATATTTTACCACAGTATTAATGATTTGGGAATTCCAACTCTGGGGTGAGAGACATCCAAAGCATTATTAGATGTGTCTCCTGTTCCTCCTCGTATGCACCTAGAAAGCAGATGAGGGCTTTATTGTTTATCTTCTTTATTTCTGCACACTTCTTTCTTTTCTCACTGTGTCCTTTCTTGCTGGGTTTCTAGAACATTGCAAAGATGACCTTGAAGGTCACCACAGAGAAAATGGCAAACGTCAGGTGGAGAAGAATCCATGGAGATGAACTTGCTGAGAAACTATTTTGCAGGACACCTGCTAGGAGAAACAGCCAAGAGCAAGGGAAGGATATTGAATTTAAAAAAAGCAAAGGATGGGAAATAAATCTGCAGTCTCTCATGGGATAAATCTTCAGGGCAAACTCCCATGCACCTGAGTAGCAGGATTCCTATTAAGGTCATTTTGACTTTCCTTTTGGGTGCTGAGGAAGCTCAGTATGATGGATTACTTATGACAGTTGCCTAGAACGGAGCAGTCAAAAGAAGGAAGGTATTTCTTTCCAGAAATGTGATAGGTAACCTAGTGACCTCCAGGTAATTTGGATTACAACTCTCATAAGCCCTGCCAACATGGCCTGTGAGCAAGAGTCCAAGTGTACATGAAGGGCACTGGGCTTTCTACCCATGATTCAGAGGTTATGCTTTTTTAATTATTTTCTTAAATGAAAAAGCAAATTCTGGTTAGAGCACCCAGTGGTGATGTAGTGGTCTCTCTGCTATATGAAAGGGATGGATTACACACACCTTCCTGGGCATATGGGATAAGGAATGCATCATAGCTGAGAAATCAGTTGGTATAGCACAGGTAGTCAATCTCTGTTGGATCCATCCCTGAGTATATAATTTCCTGTTCATATGCCCATTAGTTTGCTGGGTGATTACCTGAACTGGGTGGCAGAGGAAGAGGAGTTTAAACAACTCCCTTTCACCGGATGTGTTTGAGTAGAGGCCATCTTTCAGGGATGCTTTCATTTGGATTCCTGCTCTGACCAGGAAGTTGGATTCTATGGCCCTGAGAAATCCCTTCACCCCTAGGATTCTTGCAAGTAGCTGTCACAAGAAGATCATGCACAGGGGAGAAAAGAATCTTAAATCGCTGCCAAGTTATGGAGTCAGGGGGAAAGATTCCTCCCTTTTTTAAGAGTTGGATTAGCAAAGGGCATCAAACAATACATTTTCCCCAACTGAGCCTTAATTTGTTATTTTGATAGGGTTTAGGTCTGTAAATATCACACGGTGCCAATCTTTGAGCACTGTTTTCCTTGCTTGAGAGAAAAGTGAATGAACGAAGGTCTACATTGAATGAATGAACAGATAATGTTCTCTTCACATTAATGGACTCCCCTCTTTTAAGGGGATTCTTCTAAGTCCTGATGGTCTACCTTAAGGAACTAAATAGAAGGGATGGCTCACAATGGGTGATGGGTACCTGAAAAGGAGAAAATTGTGCCAGGTTCCAACATTTTCCCTTTTGTTCTGAGCTGAGGAGTATCTCCCACAATACTTTGGGAATTATAACACAAAATCATGGACAACTCTAGCTTGGAAATACCAAAACTAGGTCCTACCTATTGTATGTGGTGTGCTTCTCTGCAAGAATGTCATACAAAATGGTATTAAATGTTAAGCAGAAGGTGAAAGTGGGAAAAGAAAGATAACTTCTTCTTCTTCTTCTTCTTCTTCTTCTTCTTCTTCTTCTTCTTCTTCTTCTTCTTCTCCTCCTCCTCCTCCTCCTCCTCCTCCTCCTCCTCCTCCTCCTCCTCCTCCTCCTCCTCCTCCTCCTCCTCTCTCCATTATGAAATCTACTTTATCTAGGATTGGCTTACTCCACATATACATTCTTTGCCTCCCACACAAATGTTTCTGAACTTGGAATTATATGGGGCAGAGGAAGTATGGGCTAGACTATTCCAAAACATTTTTTTCCCCTTCTCGTCTTTGCAACCATTCCTGTGCCCTGTCCTCTATGACAGCTTGCTATTAGGAAGATTTTTGCACATTAGCTGAAATTAAGTTAAGCTGTGCCTTGAAAACCTCTCAGTGACTGACAGCTTTCTCAAGGCATCTGAAGAAATGAGGGCTGGCTTTCTCTGACAGATTGTCTTCTGCTGTCATATTCCACACTGTCTCTTCCTCCATGGAAAAGCGACTTAACTGATGAGTGTGAAAATAGAAAAGAAGTCCACCAGTTCTGGGCTCTGACGTTTTCCCCCCTGCAGCAAAACGCATATATGATATACACACATACATGACACTGCCTTGTCCTGGAATATATTTCTCATTCCAACACTAAGCAAACCTGGAGTCTTGGAGCTGGGAAAGATTGCACCTTCTCTTGATTGACTGTCCAGAGCAATTGGCTTCTTTGCTAGGTTCAAGAATACCATCTTGGCACTGATGTGCTTTGGGAACTAGTAGCAAGAGAGCTACTGATTCCATTACAAAGTTCAATAAATATATTCTTCCCATCAAGACATTTTCAGCTGAGAAAGTGCAGGGACCCGGGAAGAGTGACTGAAAGTGGAAGAAGCAAAACAAAAAGTAACAACATGGCCATCAGGTGGTAACAGCATCACCACCACAAAGGTATTCCAAATAAATTCTAAGTCCCTTGAGAATTGGGGGGTGGGGGGGAGAGAATTCTCCAAAGTGGTGGGATTTCCCCCCTCCCTTTTCTTTAGGATTTTTTTTTTTAAGCAATTTCTTTTCCATCAAAGAATGGCTGAAAAATAACCATTAAGGGAGAAAACTGTGTACCAAGTTTTTGTTTTGTTGCTGTGTGTTGGAGAAGTTATGGTTTCAGAAGGTGGCGTACAAGTTCTAAAAACGAAAACCAGAAAATGATCTAAATTTCTTTTCTTCCAAGACTTGCCATAATGCTATCTGCTGCATACTGGCAAAATGACCTTCAAGAACTTTGGAAAAGGGGGGTGGGGAGTGGATATTAATGGATATCACTCACTCAGTCTTGGTTTTGTCCCGTAAGGATTCCTGCATGAATGCTCTCTCTCTCATTCTTCCATATTAGAGCACCAAAGATTAATTCTTGAGCCAGGTTGCTGGCTCCCTTTAGTTCCAAAGAAATCTGCCTGAAATTACCCCATCCTCTTTTGCAAAGTTCACCACTAAAGTCAAGCCAGAGTCTGTTTTCCCTTGGAAGAATCAGCAAGTCAAAGTTAATTAAGATAACAAGCAGCAAGGAGTGACAATAATTAAAATGGGACATCATCTTCTGAGATGTGAGAGGAGGAGGAGGAGGGGAGAAGGCTGGGGAGGAAAACATTCAGTGCTGAAGACTGTGGCTCCTCTGGAAAGGGCAACATGAACTTGTGTTACACAACTCTTGGTGGAATTCCCACTCAGTGGCTTTGTTGTATCAATTTTTTAAATACAAGGGTTGATCTATTTCTGGAGCATTTGCAATATGGTTTGTGTATCCAAGGAGTTTTATCTGGAAAGCCACTGGTTCTCATCAGTGGATTTTGTGCACCGTTCTCGGGAATCTGCAAACCAGAGTGTTCAGCAATGGCTAAGAACCATGTCAGGTCCTGTGAACCACCAAGCGAAGACAAACACATTTGCATTTTCTGGTGGTTTCCCTGCACTGTTCCATTTTATAATCCAGATGAATTCCACTTTAGATGGAAACCTTGTTCCAGGATGGAGGATTGGATGGTCTCTCAATGTCATGAGTTACACAAACCAAAGTGTGTAGTTCCAGCATCCCTTGCAGGCTGCAGAGGGCAGATGTGTGAACCCAGGAAAAGATGCAGCTGCTTTTAAACGCTGCTCAGTGCACACCCAGCTCTAATTCATATCTTTCCCTTGGAACCCCAAGCTTTGTATAGCCATACTGGGCATCGGCTTCAGATTAATTCTGCTCTTTCCTCCTCCCCTTTGTAGAAACTTTTAATCAGGATTCAATATTTTCCCATTATTGGTATTTGTTATTAAATGTTAATATCTTACTTGCTCACTCTGGGTCTCTAACATGCCAAAGCACCATCTTCCTTCCCTCCCCACCCATTCTGTCCTTTGTTTTAATTGTTATATTTTTTCATCAGTGATCAGCCAAGCTTCTCTAATGAACACAACCCATTTAAAGGGTTTATAACTCCAATACAGAACTTCAATAAAAGAAAGAAGCAACAGACTTGCTGGGAATCCCCTAAGGGGAGTCAGCATCTTGGAATACAATAAACTCATTTAGTTCTTGCTGGCTTTTCTTAGACCTCCTCCTTCCTTTTTCTCCTGCTTATTAAATTATATTCTGCAAATCCAAATCTTCCAGGGGCCAGGAGAGACACACAAAAAGTAATACTGTGACAAAATCTGTCCTTTTGTATTCCAAGGTTTGCTGTGAAAAACACTACTGTTTTCTATCCCATTCTCATGGGGCTTTTTTTTTTTTTTTTTTGGTAATGTTTTTGGTGGGATACAGGGCAAAAGAGTGGTTCTGAGGTCACATTATCATTGCAGAACAGCAGAGGGACCTTATTAATATTTTGCTTTAAGTTAATGATTACTCGGCTTCCATCTCAACCCACAAGAGAAAATCCAGATTTGTTTTTCTACACAACTTTTCTGAATCCATCTATTTTCCAATTATCTTAGACCTATATTCACCCCAGTTTTCATGTTTGTATGCAGCTTCCCCAAATATCTAGATTTTCAATTCAATTCTCAATTAATTGTTTTTGGATATAGTTTCCCACAGATGATAGATAGATAGATAGATAGATAGATAGATAGATAGATAGATAGATAGATAGAAGTTTATGTAGGTATAGTATTGAAATTTTGCAAAATGGGTTGAATGTTGTATGCAACGTTTTCCCAAATCATGCCTTTTGGTATGCAATTCTACCAAATTTACTGAGGTTTTTGTATGCAATGTGTGATTTCAAAGAAAAAGGAGGAGGGAATTGCTCATTCTTGCTAATTCTGCCAGCTCATGCCATTTTGCTTGAAAAGAATTTTCAGATGGATTTTTCTGACATCACTTTTCATGCCTGACCAAGATTGACTGACAGCCGAGAGATTAATGGGATTGGTCAAAACCTGGAGGCTGATTCCTTGATTCCTTTGGGCTCCATGCCATTCCTAGTAAATGTATTGGACCTATTCATTGAATATTCTGTTGATAGAGAAAGCAGGGCCCAAGGACTTATTGCTTTCCTTCAGCAGCACAGCTGTATTTCTTAAAAAGCATCCCTTGTCTCTGATAGAGAAAGCAAGGCCTAAATAATACGTGCCAGAAACCCCTGTGGTTTTTCAGGTTCTTTATTTTTCAGCAACATCCAGAATCTGTGAATTGTTGTCAAGCTCAGATGGTGTTCCAAGGCTTTCTCAGCCCCTTGTCAAGTGTTTTGTTATTAAATTGAATCCCTGGAATTCATATTAAGCTCCCCCTTTGTGAAAATGCATGCCTCTAATTGAGCAGACAATGACCAATTTTGGTGTGAGAAACTGCTTGGAGAAAATTAATTACCTGCCGGGCAAAATTTATTTCTGTTGGCAGAAGTGTGAGTTGTATGCTTTGGAGGTGACCTACTGGTGTATTGGAAGACATGGCTATAATTTACCTTGAGAGTCATTGGACAAAGACTTTCATGCTTTCTCTGCACAAATCTATGGTACTGGCAGAACAGGACTTGAGGAAGAAGACTAAAGCCATTCATGCCGAAAGACCAGGAGGACCTCCAGATGGCTTTGGAAATGAAGCATCTTCCAAGATGCCCTTAAGACCATTATGGCCACTTGACAAAACACGTGACCACAATCCTTCATCAACTGTATTGGTCTGCCATTTATTTTTGAATGATTATGTCTTTCTTGAAAACCCTGAATAGCTTGGGACCAAATAGTGCAATAGTTAGATCTTTTGGGTATATCACCATAGTCCAGGCACCCCTGTCTGGTGCAGAAGGGTCAGGGCAACAAAGGAAAGGATCTTATCAAATGTGGGGCCCTGGGTGAGGGTCAGTGGGAATAACCTTAAGGAACAAGAGGAAGAGCTGCTACTAAGACAACAGTCAGATAAAAGAAATCTGAGTTTGGGCCAGGACTGTAAGTGAGTACTGTAAGTGAGGGTCTTAGACAAGACCTTCCCCAGTTCCCATGAAGATAAAGGGAGGGAGGGAGGGAGGGAGGGAGGGTATTAAGACTTGCAAGATTGATGTCAGCGCCTCAACGCAGACCAGATTAGGAGACCAAAGTCATGCAGGCTAATGCTACGTCTATTATAAGGTTATAGTAAAAGAATCTTGCAAGTTTGCATTCAAAATTCAGAATCTTGCAAGATTATATTACCATATAATTATATTACCATATAATATAATAATAATATGATATTATTATTACTTATAATAATATAATATAATAGCATCCTCCCCTCGGCGGGCGTACCTAACACTCATCTTGAGTTAAGAAAAACCAACCTTCTCTTGTCATCTGAAACCATTGGTATGGGGCTCTGGATCCAGAGGAAGCTGGTTAGCTCTCTGATCAATTTGATAAGACCCTAAAATCGTTAAAGGTGGAATATACTCTTAAGGGTATCAGGAGAGAACAGTCAGGAGCTAGGTCCTCTTAAGCCTCCATGCAACAACTGACCTGGGTTTTCTGCCATTTATTTCCATGCATTGGACTGTCAGGAACAAACCCCTTGCATTTCAATGAGACCAGAAAAGCACCACTTGCAAATGAACCCGTTTCATTTGCCCATTTAGGCTTCCATCCTCTCCGCCACCCTTTCCACCCCCCTAGCAAGGGTGGTTATGCAAGCAAAAATGAATTGCCAAGTCAAATAGGAGAGACAGGCACTGTAGCAGGAAGAAACTCGGCATGAGAAGGCGATAGCAATTGTATGCCGAACAAAATGAAATAATATGCAATTTCCCTGGTCATAAAGGGTCTATCTGCTCTCATTACGAGTACATTAGACACATCAAGGGAAAAAAAATGCTCTGACATGTGAAGAATTTGTTAGTACTTTTATATACATGTACATTAATTTAGGAAAGTTCAACTTGCTTATTGACTTTTCGGTTAGGTTGATGGCAACACTCCTGATGGGCCAAAAGGTCTGAATAAATTGTGTCTCTTGCCTTCTTCAATATATTGGATGAGACCCAGGTTCAGACACCTTTACAAATCATGGAAATCAAGGGAACTTAGCGTGGTCTTCAATAACTTTCCCTATTGATTGCAGTGGGTGATCCCTAAGCATGTTGAGCTGCAGGACCCTTTGAATAAGCATGTACCTGCTCATATGACATTGGCTTTCACGCTCACATACCATCATGGCTGGTAGCTTAACTGGCAACTAGGGCAGATCCATTAGTTTCAGCAAAGAAAATTAGCAGTTCAAGGTTCTCTTGCAGAGTTCAAATAGAGCCCCCCTCCAAAGGCAGAATCCGAAGTCAGTCCAAAATTCTGTTCACACAACACACTTAAACAGGTCAGTAAATGACTACTGGCTGTATTCATGCAACAAGCTAGGTTAGGATTGCTTTTGTTTTCAGTAGCTGAGTATGTTGTCCAAAAGCAGCTCATTTGGTTATTTTCAGATGCAAACCCAAATCATGCTTGAATCCAGTCACCAGGTATAGCAGGTTGTGTGAAAGGATTTCTTGCTACCACTAGGAACTAGTAAATAATACTCAAAGACTGATCAGAAGTATTAAAGATAGCTCCAGTCAATCCTCCATGCGATTGTAATGAATGTCTATTGACCCAATGGGCCCATTCCATTTTTTCCTGACATCCTACCCAGACGAGAGCATTATTAGAACCAACCAACCAACCAACCAATCAATCAATCAATCAGTCAACCAACCAACCAACCAGGAACATGGCAAGGCATAAAAGCACAGATTCTGGCTCTTAGGACCAAAGGATCCTAATTTCTAGGTGGGTTTCTCCCCTAACCTGCCTCCCATTCCTCACCATTTCTACAAACCCAGTCTGAATCCAGCAGCAACTTCACAGCTGAGAAGCAAACAGCGGTGCTATTAGCTCTCCAGTGGGGAGAAGAGATGAGATGAAGAGAGATTCTATTCTCTTTTGCGTTGCCAATGTGGCTCGCAGGCCAAGGAGAGAATGGATCAAACAAGGGAGGGATGGGGGGTTGAGGGCAATGGGTAATGGGATGGAAAGAAAAGAGAAGAGAAAATGAGATGGAAAAATAGAGATGTACAACATGGGAGAATTTCAGCAAAATGAGGCTGTCATCAAATCTTCCATGGGGATAAAATGGGGGAAAAAAATCCCCTGCTAAATTGTAATTGGGATCTTCTATTGTTACTATATTTTTCCTTCCCCTCTCTCTGTCTCGTCTCCCCACTCAGGTTTTGAGACTAGATTATATGCTTTGTCCAAGATCTTTTCTTCAAGGCTTCTATTTCTTCCTTTAATGGAGCAAAAAAATATTTACACAGATAGCCTTCTGACCAAAATACAACAAAGTTATATTTTTTTTTAAGAGAAAGAAAGAAAGGAAGGAAGAAGAAAGGAAGAAAGGAAGAAATTGGCAACAATGCAGCCACACAGAAATAACACAACGTTTCCAAACACTGTAATTCCAGGAGGATAGCCATAGTCTGAATCCTCTTCTATAAAAATAATAGGTGCAATGCCACCTTTGAGATGAACCAGCATGAGAGTCTGCAAGGCAGAACTTCTCTCAGTGCCAAATGTATACAGAAGGTAGTGAGTGGAGGGGCTGAAGATATGGTGGAGGAAAAGCTATGCTGTAAAGGTGAGAATGAAAATTTGAAGGTAGGAAGTGTCATAGCATGTCATTGCAAAGGACAAACGCCAGCACTTGCCTGAATGTCTAAGAAAGACTGCTATGACACTTTTATATATATAAAGACTTTATATATATATATAAAGTCCTGGATGGATGGAGATGGACTGAAGTTGTTGTTATGCAATCATCATCAAGAAATGTTAGATTTGTTTCTGGTCACTAAGGAGGGTGTACAAAGTCTACTCCAATGCTCTGCATTATGTTCGCATGGCACCTTAAGCCAGAATGTTTAGTTTCATCATTTTATTTATTTGAATTTATTAACTGCCCAGCTCCAATGGACTCTCATAGTGTGCTGTGTGGTTTATATAGCATTAATTACCCTTTAGTGTAATACGTGAATCCAGACAGTTTATTTATTCTCTCCCTTTCTGCTTAAACCAGCCGAGTCTTCTTGAACAATGCACAGGGGCACAAACCAGGACTTAGCACAATAAATGAACCAGACAGCAGAAGTAGGTTGGCCATCTCCTTGACCCAAGCAAAGTTAGCTGATGTCCTTTGTGGACCTGAATGGCCGTTATAGTGGAAATGATTGTAATCATTTATAAAGACCTAAGGAGGACCAACATCTTTAGTTGAAGGAATAAGTCTTTTCTTCCAACACAATTCCAGGACGTAGGAGCTGACAGAAGGATCTGTCCTACATGGTTGAGAACTGCAAACAATGCAGTACGGTGCAACCTACAGGATGTCAGTCATGAGAAGGAGCCAAAGAAGAGGCATGCTAATTCAGACTAAGGACCTAGCTTTTTCAAATGTTTTGTTCTTACAGTGGGTCAGATAGTCTGGGAACATTATGACCCCATAAACTGGTATTGAGAAGTTTTCTGCTTCTGGTTCTGGAGGTATAATGGCTATTAGCCATTGATTATCCTATCTTCTACTAGTCCTTTCTCCCTGTTTAGTTGTAGATCATCCACCCTGCGTCCTTTATACCCCCTTTCCCGGTCTACTCACACATAACCATTGATGTATCCTGCCCCTTATTTCATCCTCCCCCACTTTTATCCTTTTTCTACACCTTTTCCTGTCCCTCTTCATGCAAGATGCTTGATAACCGTGATTTCTGCTAACTGCTCAGCCAGGGTCAAGGTGTTTTCTCCATTATCTTTATTTTTTTTTCCCTTGCAAAATTGTCTCTGCATACGAAAAGCTCCATTAGTAAATATTGATGCACAACAGGCTTTGGGTGTGCATAGATTGCTCAGAGGCATCAAACTGCAGAAATGACAAATACCCCACTGAGTCCTGAGTCCAATGTCAATGTAAGCAAAAAACAAAGTAGATGAGACAGAGGGGAAAATTAATGGCAAACCCACTGCCAGATCCTAAGACATGAAGCTGTATAAGGGAAGAAGGGGCTTTCCATCTGAATTGATGCTGAGATATAATTTATCAGAAGGCAATTGTATTTTTTTCCCCTCATACCCCATCCTGCCCCTCCGAATTTCTTCCTCTCCCCTTTAATCACCCCTGCTGGCCACTTCCATTATTACCTTTAAGAATGCTAGATATGTAACTTAGCTATCGACACCACGAAAATGAGCCTATCCTTTGAGGGATTTTATTTATTTATTGACACCCTACAGATATTCAAGGATATGCCTGATCACCTTCTCCAGCCACCCACAACATCATGAACATTGAGCATTTATTTGCACACTTTCCAGTTTCAGGTCACCTTGGAAAGATATGATCTGTTGGGTGTTTTCTGAACTGGGTTGTTTTCTTGCAAATGTTTCATTAGCAGGCTAAGTGACATCATCAGTATGTGGGAGAGTGGTGTTTGCTGCAACACTGATGATGATACCTAGCCTGGTAATGAAACATCTGCAGGAAAACAACCAGGCTCAGAGAATACCAAAAACCCAACAGTGCATCCCTGAGCTACCTATATTCTCTTCTATTGGAAGATACAGTCCAAAATGGCTTTTCATGCATTCTTATGTGCTTCATAACCTTACTGCCTAAGGCCAGCATTCTAACCACCATTACCCACACCGTGTTTATGTAAAAATGTAAAAAACAAGTACCACCACAACAAATCTATGTTCCTCCCTTAGTAAATGACCAGCAACGCCATGGTCAGCTTCCTCTTGCAAGGTAGGCACCATTGTTATGCCTCACGGCACGCTCAGCTTTTGTCACTCAAGAGATGCGAGGTACAGAGAGGGAGAACAAGAACAAGAGTGGCCACACTCCATCTCTCCTGCTTTCTCTAATTTCTCCATCCGTAACTGGATGGAGCTCCCTGCTTGTTGATTTTTATTGTTAGCTCTTTTTTTTTCCCCCTGTGAAGAGGCAAAACAATGTAAGGGGAATAAAACGTGAAAAAAGGGGGGGAAATGCCCTGACTGTTCTTCATAATTGAAAAATTGGGGAATTAAAGGGACATGGTGGACTTGCAGGAACTGCACAATCTCTTGCAGAAATGGGGTTTTTTGCGTCCCATCGATCATATCCATAAACCTAATGTTTTCAGGCCTTGCGTGATTTACAATAAAATCCTCCTCCCAGGAGAGATTCATGCCAAGTTGATGCAAAACTGAGTCCCAGCAATTCAGCCGTGGATCTTCTCACTCTCTGACATTCTAAGCTGATGAGAGAGAAGGCGTGTACAGTGTGATGATCATAGATTTAAACAAATAAATCAATGATCATAAGCCCAAATGGAAGAGCTACGTCATATTGACACCATTTCAGTTCCAGGATAACTCTTTACTTGTCTTGTGTTCACTGTTGAATATAGCAAATCTTCTTGGCAAATAAAGACATGTTACTTCATCTCAGCATGTAGATATGTCTGGAGCGCTAATCCTCTGGGAAGCATGTTCCAAAGGTTTAGTTTGCTTGATGGATGTACTGCTTGACTGACTGTTCTCATGAAGTCATCCAAGAGGGTGATATTCCATGAACTTGGAGTTGCTTTTCAAGTCTAGTCAATCTGAGGCCTGCAAAGACAACCAAAATCAGCCGTGCTTGGCCAATACCTCTGGTATGAATGGAAGATCTCTTAATAAGAGCTGATCTTACTTTAAGATGAAGGACAAACAACATTTCTCTCAGCTCATTTCAGAACAGGGGCAGTGGGTTGAAACCTCATGAGAAAAAGCTGGACTACACACCTGACTCCTAACAAAAGATAGAAGTCCACTCTGTTCTGTATGAATTATCCTAAATTTTCTTTCAAGAGCCTATTTATAAACTTGAACCCATGTGTGCACCAAATCTACACTTTAAGATTTTAGAGATGCAGTTCTCAGCTTTGTCAGGCCCAGCCCAAGGAACTCCAGGAGACCATGTAGATTCAGTTCAGCAATGTTTATTAGCTACAACCTCTAGTAAGAATCTTCCCAGACTGAAACCCCAGTTTCCAAAGTCAGCCAGTCACAACAGTGTGAATTCCTCAGGGAGGTGCCAGCCTCATCCTCTTATCTCTCCCCCGCTCCTCAGGAGATGAAAGAGCATGTTTTCCTCCCTGAGTTTGGCCTTCATAATTCCATTCCATCACAACTTTAAAATTGTACACAAAATATTAGGCATGGAAATCATATACTGGGAGTATGCATTAATTAAAAAAAAAATTAAGAAATTTGGTTGCAAGCAAGCACCTCTAAAACATGCACACAAAAATATGCATGCTGTTTTGGCCTGAGCGTGTGAATCAAGACTTAAACATGATCAAAAAGCATGACTGTAAAAATGAGACATCCAGTGGAAATGAAACTGCCAGAGGCACCCCACTAATTACTCAATGATAATTAGGTCCATACGTTTCTGCATCCATAAGCTGCCTTTCAATAAAACTTGTACTATTCAACATGTCCCTGGCAAGCTGCAGAGCACACAGGGGGGAAATTATAGTTCCCAGGATTAGTCATGGGGAAAGGCTGTATTTGAGATGACTTCTATCCGTATTCCCACCTTGTGAACAAAACAGAATCTTGGATCTAGAGGTAGAACCTCACAAACTTCTTGTCCTCAAAGAGACTCTTCTGGAAATGGGTGAACCACTTCCAGAGCTCTTGGCTTGGCCTGTTCCATTGGAAAATAGAAAGTTCATATGAAACTAGGGTGTTCCCATAATAAGCAACTTTATTTTATACATTGCAAGTTCTTGCAACTTGCTGTCTAGTTTAACAAGAGCAGAAACTGTTCAGTCCCAGTGGGACTTCTGGGTCTTCTGGCAATGTAATCAAGAGTAAAGAATTAATATATATATATTTTTTCACCAACAAGGCAGTTAGTTCTGACTTCTTACTTTGTGGAGTGCAAATTGAGCCTGCTCAGAATTTCCCACATCATGCATTCAAGCATTACTAAAGTCGACAACTGAGCTCCCCATGGGATTGATCAGCCAAGATACTTTGGAGCAAGACGTACCTCACAAGCAGCCTGAGCTGCCAGCCTTGTCTGCTTTAAGTAAAATTGGCACAGTTCCTCCGTCACACTCTCGTTGTGTAGCCATTGGCCTTGTAAATAAAATTACCATTTCAGTTTGGAGATAGAGCTGTGTTCCAGACCTCCCCCAGAATAAATTTTAGTGTTGTCACTCATGCCTGATAGAACTGAACTATTAGCAATGGACATTCAGTCCAGGCCTGCCAGACTAACATTGCTTTTCTATTTTCTTTTTAAAGTCTCCACAGATAATAGCCAGGTGTAATAAGGAACATGATTCCCAGCAGGAGTGTTTTCTCTTTCCTCCCAGCCCATTATTGTTCTCTGCCAAACCTGTCACCTCACACTTCTGCTGCTAATTAAATGAAACAATGTCCAAACAAGGTTAAATGCAGGGAATCAACCCATAATTTTCCTCGTGTTTATTCCATCACATAGGTTCACTGCTCTGTTATCATGTTCCTTTGCACAAACGGGCTCCCATTTCTGCATTCATTCATAAACAGCCAGAAGGAAGTAGGTGAATGAGCTATAGCAAGGATGCATAATTATGAGTCCTCCATTGGGGGGAGATGGGGGGGGGGAGACAAATTTAATAAATAAATAAATAATTATGTCAGCTTGAGAGCTGCACTGGTGTTCTTTGCCATGCTGAGGGTCATCCTCCAAAAATGTGCCTCCGCCCAATCTTGAGAAGCTGTAGTGGCTAATAAAGGGATCCAGGAAGGTAGGAAGGCAGGCAGGCAGGCAGGCAGGCAGGCAGGCAGGCAGGAGATCAGGGAAGGTCACCATTGTCTTTATACCATTGGAAAAAACTATTGTCCAAGAGTGTACATAACTCCAGTTGCTGCCAGTTTTGCATATCTAAAATTGGAGATCCAGTCTGGTGTAGTGGTTAAGGCACCAGACTAGAAACCAGGAGACAGTGAGTTCCAGTCCTGCCTTAGGCATGAAGCCAGCTAGATGACCTTGGACCAGTCCCTCTCTCTCAGCCCTGGAAAGAAGAAGACAAGGGGCAAACCCCCTGAAATGATGCCAAGAAAACTGCAGGGACTTGTCCAGGCAGTCTCCAGAAGTCAAATCTGACTTGAAGGCACCCCCCCCCCCACTTCAAAGTTAAAATTAGACATTACTCATCAAGATCGGATAGGGTAGCAGAGAAGGGATGCAGAAAGTAGAATAAATTTAATTATTCTTAATTTTCTTTTCAAAAAAGGATGTCAGATTCAGTTTGGATGCACCCACTTCCTGCTTTGCCTGCACCCATTTCCCCCTTATGGTGCCCAGCTGTAAATCCTGGTCCTTTGCCAAAGAAACTCCAGGTGGCCCTCCACTCGCCCCTCTGCCTCTGAAAAGGAGGTGCTCCTGACTTTTGTTTTTATCATCAAATGCCTTTTATTACAAGGCTAATTGTAATAAGCTGGATTGAAATAGCCTTCCAAATGTCTTTCTTTGTAGGCAGAGACACTGGGGGAAACAACAGTTGACATTTTCTCAGGAACTGAGTCATTATGAGTAGCAGCAGAATCAATGTCATGTTGCCATTATGAATCCTCTAAACCAGACACATTCTCGGTATTTTGAATGGGAAATACATGCCTATATATGCTGTGGGTGTAGACAGATGCCTTTGGAAACCATCACTTCCTGATAATATCCTCCTTTTCAATAAAGCCCCCATTTTGGGTTGAGTTTACGAGGAAACTTTCCTAAACTGAAATAATTCTTCCTCATGAAATGGGGGGAAAGGAGATAAATGAAAGGGAGAAATTGTTTTCATCCCTACCATGCAGATTATGAATTGGCTTCAAGGTAGGAACAGATCACTCTTACCATAAGTCTGAATTGATCTCTTGGGCAGAGCATCTGCAATGAAGCTGAGGGCCGAATGAAATTAAACTGAAGCTGCCGTGTGACCTCTGGGAGGGGCAGAGAATTCGTCACCAGAGGATCAAACTTCCCAATTACACAACCAAAATGAAGTGAAACAAAGAGTCCTTCAACAAACTACCAGAGCTTTCATTTGGTTAGCATCATAACCCAATGAACCCCCAAAGGGTGAAGCACAGCTAAAACCTTTCTCTCTGGATGGGCAAAGGCCTCACGATTGCTCTTCATTTTGCAAATCTGCTGCACTCAGCAACCTTCTCTTTGGAGCATTATAGTCGGGAAGAAACAGAGGCACAGAAAGCCTCTATGGCCTCTTGTTCAAATTGCTTTCATTTGGGGCAATTTATCTACATTTTCACACCATTCTTCAAACAGCACAGCTATTTGGTGTTGTTTAAATACTTCTTCAGCCAGAAAAAGCCACAGGCCAGTGAAACTGAAGAAAATGCACTAGGAAATAGGAATGAAGTAGCCAACCTAATCTATTCAATGGCTTGGTGTTTGTTTCAGTTTGCTTGTGTTTTTCTTCTTCTTTTTTTTAAAGTATCCCTTAATTTTGCTTTGTTGTGTGTCTCCCAGTCACACAATAAATAATAACAAAAACCTGCATTGGCCAAGGTTGATAGACCTGCAATTCAAAGCATGGGGAAGAACACGTCCAGTAGATGTTTAGATGCTGAAGATAAACAAGGAGGAGGATGAGCCTAATTTCAGTCGACAAGCATAACTAAACTCAACAGTTGCCTGAGTATCACTTTGGAAATCTGAATTGAATGAGATTCAGTTGCTTTGCCAATTCCATCTGAAATTCCCAGTCTAATCTCCCAAGCAATCCAAAACAAGAAATTGAATAGCCTCCAAATATCCCTCCAAATCGTTTCCTGAAGATTTGGATGTAATTTAGTGATTTAACAGACGTTCACACCCAGAGAAAAGCTCTATTCAAAGCCTCCCCCAAACTAACTGAGAAAATGCCTCAAACCCAAGGTGACATGGGAACTGCTCAATTCTAAAACTTGACTTGATTAAGCATGTTGTATGAATACAAAATTGTGTAAAACCATAGACAATGGTTTATAGACAGGTTGTGTAGATTCTCATATTTCATCAAGCCCATGTACGGATTCCACAGATCAGGACTTGAGAACTTGAAATGTTCACCATCTCTATATATTCTATGCTCCACCACCATGACCAATATGGAAGAACACTGGGAATTATATACTAATAACCTCTGGAGGATTACAGTCTTTATTAACAACATGAAAATAAAATCTGTGACTCTCCAGTTGCTAATATTTTTTTAGCAATACATTGTTGTCGTCGTTATCATAATTCTTCTTCTTCCCACCTTTAGTTGTCAATGAAATTTGCCTGTATTAGGAAACGGTGTTTGTATTTCTTAGTTTCCCTCACCCCCATTTTGAAACACGCTAAGAACACATTTCCAAAATGAATTTTGGATCAATGAAAACAGATGTTTTTTAGTAGCAAGGTGGGTAGATGCAAACACGTGCATTGTATTGATCAGATCTTTATTTATGATTCGTCAGAGCTTCATGAAATTGCTGTGTTTACCACACCAGGCTAAAAATCAAAGCTCATTCCAGGATCCCTTGAAGTTGTTTTTGGCTTGGACTCAAAAAGAGAATTTAAAAAAAGTAAACAACAACAAGAACAACTTCCAAAGTTAGTCGATCTTTGTTACTGTGAGAATCAGTAATAGGAACATGAGTTAACTTTTCAAATGCAGCCGGGTCAAAGTTCTTGAGGACCGTGACAGAGATTCTGATTCCAGATGGTTGATTGTAGATGAAGTCCAGCTTGTTTGTAGGACTGCAAAGGAGATGATCTGTTTGCTGATCTGATTAAATGGCTTACCTTTTGCATAACTGGCTAATTAGCTGGTTACATTTGCATGTCTTCCCATATTGCAACATGCAACAAGGTGCTTTTATGAAGTTGCCTCCTTCTCTCTTTGTATAAGATAATGGAATTAAACCAAGAAAATGAACAAGTCCATCGCTCTCTGGAATACAGTCACTCTAGTACTCTAGTACAGGAAATGCAAACAGAATTCTGAGGAGTTCCAAGTGTAGTACTTTATTGATTTCTTTGCTTAAAGTATGACAGTTCTTCCAATGCTGCCTGCTTCCCTCTGATTTAAAGGCAAAAAATGGGTTCAGAGCGTACAAGGACATGAATGTAGTACCTTTCTGCAAACTCTTAAGCCAAAGCTGTCTTTTCCATGGATTGCACGGCAGCTGCAGAGGGCATGATTCTTGGAAAAAAGAATAGCCTTTTCCAGAGTTGCTGAGAGGGGCTATGTTAATACCTTCACATTCTCAAGGGTCCATTTCCCCTTGAATCCCAGGTGAAGCAAGGCCTTACTAACTTCCTTAAACTTCCAGAATTAAAAGCCATTCAGGGGGGTGTTCAAAACTTAAAGCAATCCAATTCTCAGGCCTAACCACATGTCTCTTGGGAGGGAATTAGTGACCATTACCAAGAAGGCTGTGTTCATTGTTCTTGACAGTGTAAGTTAAAATACCTTTCAATAAGACTAAGGAAATGGTTTGAGAAGAATCATTTTAGTCTTGAAAAGACAGAGTTCGTCTTTTTTGTTGGAACTAAAATGTCCTCCAAATGGAAGTGAGTAATCTATTTTTTTTAATGTTCTAAAAGCTGAATTCACTTTCTTTATCCATGACAAGAGAAAGAGAACCTTTCAAAATGAACAGCTCTTGTCAGCCATTATTTTCATCTAGAATACTTTGTTGGAATGTCACAATATCTTGATACAACCTAGCATAGGTTTTTGTGACTTCCACTGGTCCTTGCTGGGAATCCCCATTCTTCCCAATCACCTCTTTGTCTTCCTACCTAATAACCATATTTTAACCATAGTTTGTTAAATAAGCCTCAATGGCTGAATGCACAAATGATGATAAACTATAAAGGATAGATGAAAAACACAATGGCTTGATGTGCACAACACACTAAGATAAACAAAACACATTAGCTTGATGAATGAATCCAGTTATAGTACAGATTACACACATTTATAGATACTAAGTATTCAAGACCAGCATTCAGAGTTAAAGGACAATGAAGATGATTGAAGGTCTGAAGGACATGCCCCATGAAGATAGGCAGAAGGAACTTGGGATGTTCAGTCTGAAGAAAAGGAAGACTTAGAGGATATGTGATAGCCATGGAAGAAAACTATTTTCTGAAGGCCAGAAACTAGAATCAGAAATAATGAGTATATGATGCAGTTACTTAATTTCATTTAAATATAAAGAATATATTTAAATATATCAGTTCCTGACTTTAAGATCCATACAACAATGGACTAGTCTACCTATGGAGAATGTGGGTTCTCCAGCCTGGAAATTTTAAGGAAGAGTTTGGACAGTCACTTCCCATGGATTGTTTAATTGCAGACAGTTGGACTAGGCAATCCTCATGATCCCCTTCCAACTCCTCAATTGTATGATTCTAAAAGTGCAAAGGAAATGAAGGAACTTCAAGGTGAGCACGTCCCCATTCTGAGATAAAGTAAGGAAATCTTCCAGTTAAACTGGAATTCAAGAAGAATCAGATGCAGACCCAGGTCAGGGATGGAATGGGAGAAAGGATGAGAAGATAGCAAAGAAAGCGGTGATGTTGGCTTTAAAGAGACATTCTGAAATTGATAGGAACTTCCATTAAGTATGACTAATTTACATGTGACTAACTCTGTATCCAATCTGTGTGTGTGTGTGGCCATGTTCATAATTATAATTGCTTCTTAATCATTAAGAAGATCCTGCATCAACTGATACCTTGATTGCTCTTCTCCCCAACCTCCAAGCCAGCTTTCCCAAGCCAAAATGTTGTTGGGCACTCAGTTTCTTGTTGATTTCTCTCAAATACTGTTAATTCACTATTAAGTCTCTCTCTAATAGCTTAATGAATGCATTAAACCATGCACAAATTAGTTTTTTTTTTTTTAATGGATTGCCTAGTTACTGATTGAAAGGGTATGATATATCATCACCAGCTCCATGAGATTTAATGAGGCATTAAGGCTGTCTTCTGTCATGGAGTCCAGACACATGAACGATTCCCAAAATTGCACATACAAAGCTTGTACTCACTCTCTTAGTTTCATTCTCATCACCTTCATTCATCTTGACTTTCTCCTGCTCTTTCTGCACTTGCCAGGTAGAATGTAACTGGAATGAAAATGCAGTTTCCTCATCAGTTTTATACTGAAAAGTGGCCCATTGTGGTGACAAATGTTATTCATGGATGCCAGGAAAGAGGTTAGAATATATTAACATAGCAAAGGTTGGCCCTCATATGGCTTAAATTACAATTGGGAAACTTCAGAAAACACTCCTCTTTTCCTATCAAGTCATTGCTCTCCAATTCATTCCAATATGAAACTGCCTGTGGTCAACGGCACATAAACAAGCCTAAAATGAAAGGTATTTTTTTTTCATAACCAAGCTTCACAAGAACTAAATAATGATTGCTTCAGCATGCTCCATGATGGCTTCTGGTGTTATATGATTCTGCTCCTCCAGCCTTTACATTTAATTCTCTTTCTATGACTCTGGATTTCTTAGGTGACCCCGTGTTTTGATCTGCTGAAGAAAAAAAGGAAGGAGAAGAAGGAGAAAAAGAAGAAGAAATTTATATGCTGCCTGATTCCCAGTGACTCTGGGCAGTTTACAAATTGTTAAAAACATTTAAAATAAGAAAACTGGAAGGAAGGAAGGAAGGAAGGAAGGAAGGAAGGAAGGAAGGAAGGACGGAAGGAAGGACGGAAGGAAGGAAGGAAGGAAAGCAAGAGGGAGGGAGGGAAGGAAGGAAGGAAGGAAGGAAGAAAGGAAAGCAAGAGGGAGGGAGGGAGGGAGGGAGGGAAGGAAGGAAGGAAGGAAGGAAGGAAGAATAAGTTCCATTTGACTTCAGCATCCAGCAAACTCCACACGCTGGGGATGTCTCATTGTCTTGGTAAAACCCACCACTGACATTTATTCACATAACGCTTAAGTTATTTATTTTATTATGACTCTCCAGTTTAGCAACACTCCAGGGCATTTGGGGAATTGAAAATGGAATCCTGTTCTGCAAGCAGAAGATTGCTTAGCTTATGACATGCCTTGGGCCAACCTTACCAATGAGAAGATCCCATGATCTTTTTGGCAAGGAGCGCACATTTGCAAATGGCTTTTCCAGTTCTTAGCCCCGTCATCTAGCTACAAGAATATCCCTCCCACCCATTCTGATGAACATTGCCCTTGGGACATCTGGCAAAAATCAGCCATGGCGTACTTTCCAAAGTGTAGCCTACAATATCTTTGAGTCTTTTCTTCTTTTTTTCCCCTTCCTTCTGTCTGCTGCAGAGATTCTGCTGTGTGAATTTTCTCAGAGCTCACTGCAGCCTGAGTCAGCTGCCTCTTGGGAGTTCATTTGCTGTAGCAGAAGAAATATTAATGTTAAGCAGATTTTGTGAGTTGTGGGAAAGGAAAGAGGCAGTGAGCAGATTACCCCAGCTTAAGGCTATTATATGCACTGCAACTTTCAAAGGCAGAAGCATCTTGACAGGGATTTGCGAACCCTCTTATCTTCTTACTGATATTTGAGATATATTTCTCCATTTGGGTGGGTTGATGGTTTAATAATAAACCGTCCTTTCTTTTTAAGGGGAAAATTGAACTAATTCTGAACATTGGAGGGGGAGGATGTGACATAAATGAAAAGTTCAATTAAAGACCATTCTAGCTACATGATTAGGAGTGTCCTGATCTCTGCCCTTTCCTCCACCCCCCAGCCCCCTTTTCTAACCAACATCTGAGCCTGTCATCAGAGGATTCATTCCAGGTTCAAGACTTGGCAGGCACTGATGATCTTTCTGCTGTTGTCTAAAGGGATTACAAGCTTTTCTCAAGCTGATGCTAATATGCCAGAAAAAGCAAGGTGAGGTGAAGTGGGAATGGGTTTCCAAAAAAATCTTTCTCCCACTCCTTGATGAAAAACCCCAGTAATCATAACAACTAGATAATCATTTTGTTTATCAAGCATTCATCCCACCCCTTGCATTATTCTGAGAGGCCTTTTACATGCACAGATTCAGGAAAATAGGATAACACCGCCCCTAACAAAAGCCTGGGCTTACATTCCCAATTCTGAAATCTCTTTGGAAAAAAGGCAAAGAAAGTGAAGGGAATACGTTATGGGTTATCAGCAACTGATTTTGATTGCCTTTGAAGAGAAAGGAGGCCAACGTCTTTTGATTTTGAAAAACGATTCAGAAAAGTTGCATTGCAACAATGTGGGTTAAAGCATGCAGAGATTCAGAGGAAGAAGGGGAAATTAGCATCTGGTATGTTGGAGAATTGAAAGTCCTTCCACCTTGAAGGATATTCTCTGTTGCCTAATTCCCCTTTAAGCGTAGACACACATTTAATTTCACACATTGTCACTGATGTAGTTTCCTAGACTCATAGAAAGTATCTGGGGTACCATCTAGTCCACTCCCTCTACCCCTTGCAAAAACCACTGCTGTAGCTTCTGTGATAGTCACCAGCATTTGTTTAAAGACCTCCATTGAAGGACAGCCCACTATTTCCTGACCCAGCTGAGCCATGCTTACTGCTTACTGCTCGGAATTTTTTTTCTTGATGTCTGACCAAAATCTGCCAGCTTGCCTGTTCCATTTCATTTCACAACGCAGAGACCACCCAGCTCCACAAAACACTGGCTGGTTCATACTTTTAAAAGCCAGAGCAATAATAAAGAAGTGAAAGTCACAGATGGCCAGACAAAACAATCCATAATCGGTGACAAATCCTACAAGGGCTTGACACCCACCCTATGCCAAGACCTGGGAGAATAGCCAAGTTTTCAACAACTTTCTGAACATCATCAGGGTGGGAGCCAAATGGATCTCAGTTGTTTTGTTTGAACATAGTCTGTCCCCAGAATAACACGCTACAGTGTTTGCTGAACTGGATTGTCTTCACTTGCAAGATATCTACAGTTAAAGTCAGGAGGAACTTGGCTAATCCTACCTGGAGTCGCTCATATCTGGCTACATATGCAAACTTTGCCTGTTTAATGCTAACAGTCAGGGATCCTGGTTAAGGAGACCGTAATCACATTGAGGCAAATGGGCTTAGCAGCCAGCTGTGCCAAGATTTTTGGGGTGGATCAGATACATATTTTCACATCCCCTCCTTACTTTAATTGCACTTGCATTGCGGGCAAACACCTGCATAGGCCTCTTGTTAGCGGAATGATTCTAGACATCACCAACTATTTTGGTGCAATTCTTTTTGAGTAAGCAAACACCTTTGTTTGTTTCAGCAAACATAGGAAAACTCACTAAACCAACAAGGAAGGGCCAGAATACATTCTGAATCTGATACAGTCCTCCTAAGAACTTATCCCATGCCAAATAATGGTGCATGTGAAGTTCTTATAGACATAAGCCTTTTCTCTTTAAACTTTCCTCTGTCTTCTCCCATCACCCATCCTGCATCCGTCATGGCCATTTCCAACCAAACCAGTCCATGAGACCAGTGTAATCTCAGGAAAATTGCTTGATAGAGGCTTAGAAGTTAAGCCTGCTGGGCACAGCTCAGTTGGGGCATGTGTTAGCAGAGAACATTAATTTAATTCCACTCAGTTTTGCTTTTGGATTTGATTTGGAAGGAGAAAGAAGTCATAGTATGCTACAGAATGTAGCGATGCATTCATAAACAGCCAGCGAAAGCTCTAGGGCCAAAGAAAGTGAATTTGGGGGCAACTGTAATAGCAACCTTTGTGCACATTAATCAAGAAGTCAGGTTTGTGTTTAGAGGAAGTTCTAGGATTAATACTAAAACACTGCAAATTTAATCTTCAGGGTAAAGCAGACGGATGCTTTGCTGTCTCGGCTACCTTTGGAAAACTCTCCATGGAATGTCCCCAATATCCTTGCTTTAGGAACTGCAATGGTAAATTTTTATGTTCTGCCAGCTGGTATTTCAACAAGGCACTGGGAAAGGGTGGGGTGTGGGGGTGTGGGGAAGCAGGGGATGAGACCCAGATCCTGTCTAGTATTCCCCCTATGGTAATACAGAAACCTGTATGAATTGCAGGAAGACAATACAAAGTAATCTTCTCTTGCAATTCTACTCCATCAATGAGTCGGCTGCATTCAGATGTACCTTATATCTAATCTACAGTTAGCATACAGCTGTGATTATCTATATCTTCCATGAGCTTGCTTAATCCTCTTTTAATGTCATCTAAGCATGTTTCAAAGCTCTACTATGTGTAGAGGGAATAAGTACCTCTTTGACTCATCCTGAATCTTCCACCATTCTTTGCCCATAGCTTGGACCTCACAAAGCTGATGGAGCCCCGGAACAGGGGAACTCTCAATGAAACAGAATTCAGTTCATATTCTATTAGCTATGTCACTTTTATGTCATTTGTTTTTCACAGAAGAAGCATGCACACACACACACATTTACCATACTTACCTCCAGTGTTGAGAATATCATATAGCCCTCCCCATGGGACCTAAACAAATTTGGGATCCTGCTTGCTAAACATGGATGCATGAAGAAGGGGTGGAAGGAGAGGAACAATAAAAGAATAGGAGAAAGCCATATTTTTTCTTTACCTACCTCTGCCTTGTCGTAAAGAAAAGCTAGATGCATTCAGATGGAGGACTGAGCATCTAAAATGGGCATTTGTTGGAGCTCTGAGTCAGTAGAAGGATCCCACAAATCTTCAATGTTTACTGTGCATGGAGTGCCAAAAATCTCTGTGTAGCCTACGAGAAACCTCATTTCTCTCAAAGAGAATTATTCACGTGTCCTACCTCTGCCAAGTTAGAAAGGTCCACTGAGAATGCAATTTCCACTCCACCCCACCCCACCCCACCCTGTTCATGTAATTATTTCTTGTTCTACTATATAAGACTATTTCCTCTCATTAATTATTGAGTTTGGGAGAAGAAAATTATCCATTTCTAAAACAAAAGGATGCAGGAAGTCAACACGGACCCTTCTTGGTGATGGCACCATGGATGTTCAGAAGAATCAGGCAATGAAAGGAGAAACAATGGATGTACTAGCGAAAGTTTCAGATGGACAGTTTTCTGGGGGGAAAAAGAGAGAGAGATAAATAAAGACTTATGGACCCCCAACATCAGACCAGTCCTTTCCAAGTTCTTCCCCACTTTGGACCTATCCTTCCTAAATTCCCAGCTCCAGTTACAGTATAAATCAGGACACAGAAAGATCATCATTTCAGCTTGACGTTGATTCCATGACACCAGTAGCTGAATTTTCTCTCTTAGGAGAAGGCACCATACCTGTAGACTCCACTCTTTTGTGGGATGTTTCCCACAATTTTTGTATTTTTCATCTGCCAGAGCCCAGAATGGCTACCTGGAATATCTCATCTCAGCCAATTGTGCCCAGTTTCTTCACAATGATGCATGGCTATGAATTAGGGGAAGAAGTAGATATCTGCTCCTTGCCATTTTTCATCTATAAAATGGGATTAGGAGCAACCAAATCCACAGTTTAATTGTCAGGACAATGAGGCCGGGATTAACTTGATGGTGGCAATGCTTAAGCCAACCCAGTCTGCAAATAACCTGCAAAGATGCTTGCTGATCCCTTTGATTTTCTTGCATTGCCTTTCTGGTGTTCCTCACACTGCACCCTGACCCTTCGTTTCTCTGCACGGGCGTTCAAGGTTGGCTTTGCTGTTTCTTTCTTAAGGACGGGCATGCAAATACTGAAGCCTTCTAATTCTTGTGCCAAAATTTAAAAAAAAAATAAAATTAAAAGACAGGTATCTTCCGCCACTATGGCCCTCAGCACCTCCAGGACTGCACAAGAATACTGAGCGAAGCCTACAGCTTCCCAGCTTTAGTGCACCACAGAATATTGAGCAATTCAGCCTCGTCCTCTGGAATACTGAGTGGCCAGTTGGTGGACACCACTGGAATATTGAGTAATTCACAGGCAAGAGCTTCTGCATTACCGAGCAGCTGCGTGCCTGTGGAATGGTAACTAAGGGGCAGTTACATACTTTTTTCCCCCTATGATGCAGTGAGGTATCCAGATGCTCAGGTTGGGAAGGTGTTTTGTGCAGGTGTGCAACTGCAGAAACAAAGTGGGAAGCTGTTGAGGGCTTCCAGAAGATCCTATGTGTAGGTGTGTGTGTAAGAGAGAGAGAAGGGGCTGGGTAGAATATTCCACCTGAATATTTTGAAAACCCAGGTTTTCCTCTCTGCCCTCCCTCAATCCACTCTTTTAAAAATCCTCTTAGCTGGCTGGCTAAAGGCACTCGGTTTGTGACTCTGGAAGCCCAATGCCAGACTTTTGGAGTCCAGTCAGAGCAGATCGGTTCAGCTCCCTGGTTAGCCATGAAATTCACGGGCAGCTTTTGGTCTGTTTGTTCCTTCCAGCCTGACCTAACTCAGAAGGTCATTGTGTTGATAAAAGAAAGCGATGGGGAGGCAGCATCCTTAAAAAAAGATTAGGATAAATGTACATTAAGCAGAGACAGAGAAATTAATCATCCTCCATTTTGCTTTCTCATTCTCCCTGTCTAAACCGTCTCCATTCATTTTTCTGCCTGTCTCACGAATGTTTTTTAAGTTGACAAGCACACACAGATGTTTTGCCTAATGCACACCTGTTTTGATACACTTCTATCTTGTATAACCCCAGACTTCACCCTGTCAAGCACGCTTTTGTATTTCAATGTTTCTCAAGAGGAACTGTCTTAATTTGTTCACTTTTCTTCTAAAAGCTATTTTTGGGGGCATGCATTTTTTAAAAAAATTGTTAACAGAGTAATCAAAATAATAATTTAAAAACTGTGGTTATAGCCCAACGTAAAGTGAAGACAATGAGCAATTTCACATTTTTCTCCCATCCCTTATGAACTTCTTAGGGGTTGGGATAACATAACACTTTTTTTAACTTAACCTTAAACCTGGGTCCCATTAGGAAGGAGGAAAGTTTCAGGTCTCTCTTTCTTTCAAACTGGTAAAAGAAGTGGGGTGCAGGAAGAGTCAAATATTTGCAATTTGCCATGTTGAACGAATTCTAACCTCACATTTCTGGGATAAGAACATAGCTCTCTTTTACACTGGGCACTCCTACATACAGCAATACACGGAAAGGATATCTATTATTATTTTGAGATGAAACCTAATATGGCAAGAAGGGATGTCTAGGCTACCAGCTGCATCGTACTCCCTGATATGGTCTCCCCGGTGCTTTGCCATGGAGGAAAGTTTCACCCTGGAATTCCTCACCCACCATTTCAGATTTCCCTTCTTGCAGGAACATATAGCATTATTTCTGAATTTGTGTATAACTGACTTACAGGGGTGGGGAAGGAGGAGGGAGGAAAGTCGTAGTGTGAAAGAACACTTTTGGGTCTTTTCTTCAAAGCCTATTTTGTATGCTAATGCTTCTCCCCCTTTCAGAGCCTGTGTGGAGGAGGGTACGCCTCTGGTGAGCCCATAAATCATCTCGGTAATTGGTGATCAAAGACTTGTAGTCGTCCAGGCAGATATTCCCAATTGGCAGGTGCCAGTTCTGGCAGCGTTGTCATCCAAACACCCTGCTGCTGCTGTAGCAATGCCCCCAGCTCCCGAAAGATGTAACGGAATCGATGCGAGCTCTAAGGGTGCCCTAAAAGCCACCGATTCCAAAGTGGTTGTGGTGTGCAGGTGCGTGAAATCTCCCAGTGATCATTGGGACAGCAGGGGTTGAAAGCTGTCTCGTGCATGTTGTCAAGATGGTTATCTGACATCGGAGGGATCCTGAGTCAAGCTGTCGCTGCCCCGTGTCTCCATCAGTGAGAGCAGATGCCTGAAATGCAAGCTGAGGCAGGCAGGCAAGCATGCAAGCAATTCCCAGGCCATGAATTCTTACGGGAGCATGCCGAGAGATATTGCCATCACACTCCGGGGAATCTCACTTCTTTTCTCCTCAACCCCAAACTGCATAAACCTGAGACCTCAAGCAGAACTCAGAACTCAATATGCTGATAATACACTTGAGGTACATTGCTTCCTCGCTTGCTGGTCCAAGGCGATGTTAAATCAAATTGCTGATTTTAATCTTCCAAGCCATTTTTGGCTCGGGGCACAAAGTGTGCCGGTTGCATTACGCCTTAGCTGATGTGACACAATTACAATTGGATACTCTTTGCATCGTTCACACTATCTGATAGGGGCGGACTGGATACTCCAGAAATGGTTAGGCCTCTTGGCTTTGCAAAGCTTTCACTGGGGTTCCAGCACCAATCAAATACTTTTGTTTTATTGTATTAGTGGCATTTCCTTTGACATGTCTCCTTTAAGTCTGGTTAAGGAGATTGCTATTTTAATCTGCCTCAATGATTTATCTTGTGTTTTATTCTCGAAGAACCAAAATCACTATCAATATAGGTGAGTGTCGGAATCCCTGACTTCACTTAAGTATGATATCACCAAAACTATACCACCCGTTTCAAAATCATCGCCGTCACCATCACCAAAACCATATCAGAGCACTGAACTATCCAGGATTCTTTTGTTTATCTCTAATTTGTCACCACCGTAGAATAATTAAATTAATCAAATTACTTCACTTAATAGGATCATTCCCCAGCAAGTGGCACTTCCTCCAATTCACACGATTTTTTATCTCAGTTAAGTCTAAATTATCCACTTCAAACTATTTCCTAGGCTGTCTTTGTTCATCTTTTTATTATTATTAATATATCTAAAAAAAATATCCTTGGAGGTATAATTAACTTTTCCATTCAGAATTCTAATTTGCTTCTCTCACACCCATTTTTCTGCAGTATTTAAACTATCTATTATGCAAACGCCAAGAAGTCAAACTATGAATTATGTACCAATCTCTGTGTAGCTTTCACTTAATCACTGCATTTCAGTGTTTCCTGGTTCAAGGTAACCAACTGCAGAGAGAAGTGCATTACTGCAGTTTAATGCTTAGCAACTGGATTTGCTGTTCATATATGAAATTAAATTCCAGGCAAGGCACTCACAGCAGAACCCTGCAGAATGTAGATTATTACAATCTTGAAATGGCAAAGGAAAGGGGAACTTTAATAATTTCAGAGGGATGGGTGGCTGAGCACGTGAGGCAGCCAAGTTCTCTTTAAATGTGCACAAAAAAGTTAGCAGCTGCTCGCAGAGGCCACTAGCTGTCTTTGACTCTTTCAACCATCGCACAGCAGTAGTCATTTCAAAAAGAAACACAAAGGGGGGAGAGAGAGCGAGAGAGAAGCAGGACTCAGTCATAATTTCTGCAGAGAATCCAGCCACATATAGCCCTTCCCTAGTTGGCCATCTTTCCATCATGATGCTACTGATGGTATTTTCACCTCGCTGGGTCATATTAAAAAATGTCACTTTCTGATTTCTGCCTCACCTTTTTATTTTTATTTTTAGCTTTTCTGTCTCAGGAGAAGAAACATCATCCTTCTGATCTTTGGAAGCTCCTCCTGGATCTTTGTAGCTACAAGAATGCCAGTTAAAAAGGCTCGAGATGCCTTTATCAACTTTTGGAGTGTAACAAGAGGAAGTCATGCCATGTTAAGCTGTAATTTTATTCCCCAGGACAATGGGACAGGGAGAAATGATGAGGATTGATTACCAAAACAGCAAGACCAATTATGGTAGAGTTTTTATCTTGGCTATATCACAACCAAAATGAGTTTGAGTATTTAATGCTTGGAGTTATTTGCCTTACTCCACCAGAATTGTCCATTTAACCTTCCGCTTCCTTTGGAGGAAAGCAGAACACAATAGGATACTCTTGGCTTGTACCTATTGTGGGTTGGGTGGGGGAGAGTTAACTAGTTTTGATTTCTCATAAGGACTAGCAACCCTCAGGAGAGGAAAAAGACAGGGAGAAGGAGAGGGAAGGAGAAAGCAAGCGGATTCATTACCATCCCTTGGAGCTCAATTAATCTTACTTGGTAAGTCAAAGATCTTCATGAGTCTATACTGGGATTTTAACCTGCGATTTAAGGAACAGAGGTCTTTGGCTATGGGACCCTTAAGTCATCCCCAAGGTCTTAAAAACGTTCAGCAAGCTACCAGCTAAACGAGAAGGAATATGAAGGAGTGAGTTCGTTTGCCTCAGAAATTTAAAGGAAAAGAAGAAAACAGGAGCAATGGGAATTTTGGACACTCAGATGCAGGCTTGGAAACAATCATATTCTTCTAGGCCTGGACAAGTTCTCAGGGAGACTATAGGAGAGGGACTTGAGTGGTAGAATACAAAATCACGTGCAAACTGACCCAACTGTGCCCCACGTTATCTTCTGTATGTGAAATAAGGCTATTGCTTCCATATTTGACGCAGTCTTTTGTTCTCTCCCTCTTTCAGGCTGGCATCACCTTTGTTGTCCAGATGGATTTCACAAGTTGGATATTTGGGGTGCTGTACTGCTATCAGGGCTTGAATAAAGAAGAAAGTGAAACAAGGATTAGGTTGGTGCAGGCACTGAACAACATGGCAACCTCCAGGTATGTTGAACTTCAGCACCCAACAAACCAAAGGAAGGTGACAGTTGAAACCTGCCCAGTCTTGTCTTACCACATCTTTCAGAGGTGTAACAGAAACCACACACTATCAGAAAACGGGGCTGTTTTGCTTAGGAGACAGACATCAAAATATGCATTGCTAACTGTCCCCAAAATGTATGGCACAGAACCACATCACATCGCAAAAAGAAGGAATCCTGCATTTCCCCCCACCAACTTTCAGTCAAGTTGATGAAAAAGGATTTGCTTTTGAATTATGTTTGAAATGAGAAGGCAAGTTTAGAGCCAAATGTGGCGTTCTCACACTTATCTACCCACACTTGAAGTAAATTCCAAGGGAAGACCTCAAGAAGGACCTCTCTCCATTCCCCCTCCCCCAGATCAGAAGGGGTGGGCAGTCAAGGAGGCTAAGGAGGGAGGGGAAGATGCCCCAGAAGACAGCAAACCGTGATCTGCACCCTCCCTAGATTCCCACCCTTGCATTCAATCAGAAAGGAAATCTTCCAGACAGAACTCCTGTTATCCTCTCTCACAGACTGGGAAATCTGGAACGGGATGGACAGTCATGTTACAGATACAATTACAAGCAAGACCACTTTCCAAGAAAGACAGCTGAAAACATTTCCAAGAGGAATTTGAGAACAAAATAGGAATCATTTGCAGAGAACTGGATAGGAAAAGAAGGACTTTCCTTCAAGGGAAAGAAACCAAAATCCGTGGTGGGTGTGGGGGACAACCAAAGGCTACCAGATGTGGGGTGCAGCGATTTATTTATTTATTTATTTATTCATTCATTCATTTATTTATTTTTATTTATATTACACATTTGTCACCGCCCATCTCACTGCAGATTGACTCCAAATTATCATTACCATCTAGTCTGGAGGTTGAGTCATGGCAACTGGACATGGCAACTGAAAAGAAGTCCAGTTGCCATGACTCAACCTCCAGACAATCCCACCTGGATGACTGAGAATCTTCATAAACATATTACCATCTAGTGAATATCTAGATTTTTGCAGCCCAGCCTTAAACAAAAAGGGGGTTTTTTTTAGTCACAGAATTAGTCTATGTGCACAGAAATAGGGACAGTGGCAGGAGAGAGAAATTGACCCAATACGTGAAAAACGTCTTCCCCTGTTGCTCAGGAATGGGGTAACCTGTTTGCCCTGGGAGTCACAGTAAATCCTTCCAAAAGAAGGTATTTTGGTAAAATGCTCTGTTTAAGTCTGGGGTATATCTTAAATTCAGGTGCTGATCTTTCATCTTCAGGGTGGAAGTCCCACAAAACTTCCCCGAGTAAACGAGGAAGGAATTCAGGTCAGCTGGTCCCCCCAGTTCCACCACCATCTTTGAGCGCAAAATGCTTCCAAACGGCAGGTGAGCATCTTCTGTTGAACTTTCTGCAGCTCAAGAGTGACACCCAGTGACTGAAGTCAGGGTTCCCATGTGGGCCTTTCCAACAAAGCAAGCCTAGCTGCCTTGCAATCTCCAGCGTCTCTCAGATAATCATGTCACATTGAGAACGGAAAACACATTAAAGCACAATTCCTGTTTGGATTTGCATAATCACTTAATTGCAGCTTCTGATTTCTTCCTCCTTGGCACTTCTGGCTTGGCAGCCCAGAATTTCCTGCACCTGGAATATCTTCTTTAAAGCCGCGCGAGGGAAGGTCCCCTTCCATCTGGCAGGATGTTTCAGGGTCAGTAGTTCCCTGTGTTTCCCTTGAAAGGAAAGGCCACTGAAATTATTTTTAATGCCAGTTGTAAAACTGCCATGTTGTTTGGTACAGTCGTATCTCCTCTTCTTCACCCCAGCAGAGGGCAAGTCTCACATCGTGAATTACTGACGGGGAAGAAGAAAGAGTCCAGGAGGCTGAAATAATTTATGAAATACAAAATAAAGAGAAATTTAAGGAAAATCAGAGATGGGCGTTTGCAAGACCAGAATGCATTTTCGTTTTTTTCAACAAGGAAGAAGTCAACCCTATTATTCAGCTATGCAGCCAAACAACAGCTGCAAAGAACAGCACTGTTATAATATTCATTTACTCCCACCAGAAGTGACCTGTCTGGTGTGAACTCTTTGGAATAGACCACCACAAAATTAACAGGTGTGTGTGTGTGTGTGTGTGTGTGTGTGTGTTGCAACCCCTATTTTATGGAATAGCCTTCCATAATAAGTTTGGTTTGGCCTGACCCTGTGGGTCTTCTGGATGTTGGTTGAAACAGAGCTCTTCCAGAGGGGGGTTTAATTAATTAATCAACATAGCATTATTGAAATCTTAAGAGCTATTTTAAATTAAATGAATGCTTTCTTAATTTATTTCACTGTTTTACTTTACATTGTTGTATTCTGTAAACAGCTGAGAGTCCCAGAGTTGTGACAGATGTTATAAATGAATTTTACTAGTAAAAATAATCAAGGGAAGATTTCTCAGGTCTATAGAATGGTAAATATTTAATCAAAGCTGATGTATCATTATTAGGGTTACTGATTATGGCTTTTAACAAGCTGTTTTATTGCCTTTTTAATAGAAAAGCAATATTTGTTTAAATCTTTTTTCTTAAGGCTTCTAGTACATTTAGATAGTTTGTCTATTGTTACCCAGCTAGTTGAATTTCCTAAATTTTATCAAGTTGACCTTCTACCTATTTTTTACCTAGTTGGATTTTTTACTTGCTTCTGTATTTTATCAAGTGCCTTTCTGGTGATGTTTTTAGAAGTTCGTTTACAGCGTGGCGTTACTTTATACAACACTTAAAGAATCTGCTTTCAGTGTACAGAGTAAATTAATTTAAATAAAGAAAAAATGATGGTTTAAAAATGTAATAAATATCTGTACAAGTTCTGCCCAGAGAGGTATTGATAAGGTGAGCCTCAGAATCCTAGAGTTGGAACAGGTCACGGAGGTCATTTTCACTCCAAAATGCAGGAATTTAAGCAAACCAGTAAAAGTCTTTATGACATCTGGAGAAGGAGATGTCACCATTTTCCTCCCACTAGGATTCCACTACTGAACCTGTTTTATCATGAGGGAGAATTTGCCTGAACCTGCATGAGCAAGGAAATATTAAATATTTCCCTTAATATTTAAAATTTAATATTTAAATTTAATATTGAAAAGGAAGTGTTAAATATTAAATGAAATATTAAACTGGGAGACTAGGTGGCAGGAAAGCTGGCTGGGTGACTTTGGGCCAGTCCCCCCATCTCAGCCCAACTCACCTCACAGGGCTGTTGTGGGGAAAACAGGAGGAGGAAGGAATATTAGGTATGTTGAGTTATTTATAAAAATAAAGGTAGGATTTTAAAAAATTAAAAAAAAAAATAACAACCCAGAAAGGATCAAGAGGAGAGACTGTGCAGAGCCTTTCATAAGTAACAAAAAACCCTTTCTCAAAATTGCAATGCATTACCATTTTCCTATGTGACAGAAAAAAAGAAATTTGGTACTAGAGCCATCCTACTTGAATTGATGAATTAATTAAAATTCATTCATTCATGAATTAAAAGATGAATCCTCTAATTCATCTCATGCAATCAGATTAAAAATACATTATTATTTTTTTTGTCCTAACCTGTATTCAAGGAAATCAGAGGAAGCAAAGGTAACTCTCTTCTTGCTTCTTATATGCCTTTTGGGGGAACTGAAGAAGAGTAAGGAATAAAGGTACAGAAGAAAGTTATCCGATAGTATTTTCTAAAAAATAAAGTCTCCTTCAAATTTAGTTCAACTTTTGATGACTTTGTAGTGATCTGTGCCCTTTCGACGGCAACAGTGTGGTGATTTCACATTTCCAGATCCCCTGGATGGGGTAATTTACAGGTTTTTGCCGTTCTGAACTCTGTGTGGCACTTTCATGTTCTTGAAAAATAGCACACAAAGACACCGCTTAAACTAAAGGCAAGAACCATCCAAGGAAACCCTCTCATGAATGCTTAGTAGGCATTTATGTGGATTGTTTTAAAGTGGGGGATGACTTGCAGATTGATGTGGAAATACCAAAACAGGAAATGCCTCTTGGGGGGGGGAAATGTCAAAGGACAACAAAAGTGAAGTATTGTCAGTCCATTTTTTGCCCTTCAGACACTTGTCAAAGGATCCAGGCACCCGTGCTTTACACAGTGTGAATTAACATGGTTTTGGAGTCACAAAGCAGGACCGTTTGATGAGTTCTGAAGTTTCCTTTGGCTATTTATTGTCGCACCAGAACCAACAGTAATTTGCCTCTAGCTTCCTCTCCTGTTTGCAATTATTTTGGCTGTGCTCAATACCCAAGCTCTGATTCCTCAAGGCCATTATTCTCTCTGAGGGTTGGTTAGTTGGATGGTTTTCTCATCCCTTGTTCCTTTGGTAGTTGCTTGTTTTGAGTTCATGTGTCAGGAAGGAGAAGAAGGTCTGCCTCAGCTACAAGAACTGAAGCAAGGTCATATTTCCTGAGCTCAAACAATCCAGGCAGTGTTTCCTCCTTCTGTTGCCTTCTTCATCAGATCTCAGACCAAGGATGGAATGTACAAACCCCCCCCCCCCACACACACACACCAAAAAGCAACTTACATCTCCTTCCCCCATTTAATCTATAATTTCTCACCAGCTCCTATCTTCTCTCTGACTGAAGTCAGTCAGATGCTTTTAGTATACTTGTAAGTCTCCGAATTATGTAAAAATATGCCAAACACACACCATTGGGCTCTTTGATGAAAACTTTAAATTGCTGTTTCAGGCACCAGTCAGCATCTGCCTCATTCTGTGATAAAAGGGCTTTAAAATGTTGTTTTAGAATAAAATGGGGGTGGGGTGGGAAGAGGTATTTTCTCTCTCTGTTAATAGTGTGTCTTTCATGCTCAAGGTATCCCTGAGAGCTCTGAAAAAGCCATGATTTAGATGTAGGATCCACTTTAAGTATAGATAAATGGAACACCAGCATGCTCTCAACCGCATGTTCATGCTGGTATCACGGGGCTGACTTATTCCTAGTTGTTATTTACAATGGACCTTTTGGGGAAACAATCCAAAATCTGCAGCTGGCTAATACTATTTTTGAGACCATTCAAATATGGCAGGTTTCATCTTCTTCAGAGTCAACGTTAGGGACTGGGAATTAGCAAGAAAGTCCAGAAATTAAGCCATGCTCTCAACTCGGAAGCCAGAGATTGAGACTGGGGAGTGAACAGAGTAGAGACCTCCACCAAATTTATGAGTAGAAAGACTGGATGAGTATTTCTTTTATTCCTCTCCAGGGAAAGGTCTCCCCCAGCAATTTCTCAACAACAGGACTCCCTTAATGGCGATAATTGCATCATTCATGCTTTACAAAGCCTTACCTAGGGACTGAACAGAAATGTAGAAAGCCAGGGAGGCTGTGGATCCATGGAGAAACTAAAATCATGCCGGCCTGCAAAATGATAAAATGAATTAACATTTACTCCATAATGATAAGGTTCACCCTGTCTTCTTCGCACTGCAAATAGAACCTTGTCTTATAAAATAAAGCATAAGATTCTCATCTTTTTTAATGAACAGGCCAGTTCAAGGTCCATTTCATGCACAACTCCTTCAGAAATAAATGTATAACCCGTAAGTGTGCATAATACTGAATCTCTACTTTACAAACTGAAAACAATAAATACTCCATCGATATTTACAATTTACTTATAATTGGTCTAATTTCAAGCCGTAACAATTTCATCAAAATTGAATGTCACTTTCATCCAGCTGAATGAGGACTGGTTGGGGGAGGGGGGGACATGCAAGAGAATTTCTTTATTTAGCATTAATAAAAAATGGAACCATCCCAAGCACTGTATTCTTTGGAGAAATCTAATCTTCAACAAATTAGGTTCTGCAATTTAGCCTGGAAACAAATGTGGTCCAAACAAAATCTTTGAGTGTCTGTATCTCAAGATACAATAGAATTAAACATTTTTTAAAAGTCATTACCGGTAGTTAACATTTGTGGCTACAACTGCTGATGTGTTCCTGCTCTATCTTAAGATCAGATCTCTGTACTACTTGCCTTTGAAAATTAAACTCCATTCAGAGACTCAATAGTAATTGGAAACAAGCAGAGGAGCGCGCATCTTCTAATTTCTTACTCCTGCTGAAATTGGGTGAGCAAAACAAACAAAGAAGCTGTGTAGATGTCCACATCTGAATAAATAAAATAGCCAAATTCTATATAGAATGAAGAAGTCAATTAAATGTGCAAACAACATGTTTTGCAGCAACTGGAGAACACAAAGGAAGAGGTCAGCTCTCCCTTTCAGAAAAAAGAGCCAGAGAGAAAGGGACAGCAAATAAATAAGTCATTATTGAAGATTACGATGAGAGATGAAAGGAGGCACATGTGGAAAGCAGCAAGGAGGTGAAATGTAATTTGTTCCAAAGTGGAAACAAGTGAACAAAGATTTGATGAAGCCAAAATGAAAAAAAAATACAACAGAGGAGAGAGCACTGGTGGCTTGACTGCAGAGTATGGCCTGGTGTTCCTTCTAGTTGTTTAAAAGTAAGAAGTAAAGTTTCATCGGTGTTGAATTCAACTTTTCAGAAGCATCTATGATGTCCATAGTTTTCAAGGCAACTTTATGGAAGTGGTTTTTCATGGAATTCCTCCAAGGGTTTTTTGTGACTTCTCAATCTGATATTTCCTGGAAGTCCCCAGACCCAAATACAAACCAAATTTCCTTGTTAGAATTGGGGTGGGGTGGGGGGAATACATTTAAATAAATAAATAAATAAATCCCCAAATGTGGCTTTTGGCCCAGGCTGTATGATGGTGCATTGTCAGGATCATCAGTAAGGAAATCCAATGAGATGATTGGAAAGGGAAAGGCAGTATCTGGAATCATAACTTTCCTTGTGGTTAGCTGGGCCTGCATTTCCACCTGTCTCTTCTGAATGTTTATTACTTAATTTAAAATTCGTTTTAACTCTTCTTTTTTTCTTTTTTGGTAAAACAAAATGACACAATGGACTTTTTTAGAATGCCACTGTCATTTCCTTCCAGCAACTCTTGAACAGAAGGAAGGAGCTAATGGCTCTTGAATGTCAGTTACTCAAAACAAGTCCTTCACTGCTTCTGGTGGTTACGAAATCTAGTGTATTTATTTATTAAAAAGAAAAAAAAAAAACTTTCTGGAGGGAAATTAAGAGGAAGGGTGATAAATTGCTCTATCCAACCTGGAAAAGCAATGAATAACGAAATACAAATAAAGCATTATCCAAGTTTGTGAACGCTCTGTTTTATGATGGTCAATATAAGCTAGATTTTCTTTGCAGGCAGAGATTCCTATGGAGTTTCACATTGAAATTTCCTTTTGTATCTTGCAGGGGAATTAGGTCAAGCAATTGGGGCTTTGGGGGAAATGTCAATGAAAGCCATTCTCCCACCATCACAAACTGACTATATCGTTAAGAGCTTGTTGATCTACAGAATGTTTCCTAGATAACAATCTCCTGTATTTGTTATATTAATTCCATGTCTTTCCTCCAGACACTTCGAATACTGAACGTAGCAGACGTGGGAGAATCGTCCTTGATCAGACATCCAACTCAGGTAGGAAAACTGCACTTATGTAGGCACAAAACATGTTGCATCTGGTTAGATATTTTTTTTTCCAATTGATTCAGAGTTGCCTGCTTCAATTAGCTGTTCTGAGGTGGGTTGGAGATACAACTGGACCTCAGTTGAACCAAATTGTAGCAGACCTCTTCAGAACCTGAAAAAGCAAAGCAGGATTGGGCCTGGGCAGTGGTTGGATGGGAAAACCCCGGACAGTTGTAGGGCTGTAGGATGGGCAAAATTAATGGAGCACTATTTTTGTGATGCTGCATGGGTGAGTCCATGAAGCTGAGCTGAACTGTAAGGCAATTTTGTTTTTTATTACATACTATCCAATCATATACTCACAAAGCTAAAATCTTCCTTCCTTCCTTCCTTCCTTCCTTCCTTCCTTCCTTCCTTCCTTCCTTCCTTCCTTCCTTCCTTCCTTCCTTCCTTCCTTCCTTCCTTCCTTCCTTCCTTCCTGGAGCATCAAGGATGAACCTTAGTTTTTAGAGCTCATTTCAGTATTTATCCCAATCCTTGCAGAGAACAATTTCATTAAACACCAGCCATAAAACCACTGACTGTATTGATGCTAACACCTTTACATCATTTTAATCAGTCCCCAAACCTTGCCCCTTTCTCCCAAGTGGGCTTTCAGCGACCAAACAAACATACTAGCAAAATGATGGAGGACAGCTTTCCAAAGACAGCCTTCTAGTTTTGCAGAATTCAAGGCCAATCATTTCAGATTGCACATCTGTGACTTGCTTCCCCTCCATGGATTATGAGAGGGGACAGGAGGTCTAGGGGGGAACGGAGGGAAGCAGTTGTGGGTGAATTTCCCAAACGTCCTCTGATACGGATCTTGAGGCAGTAGGCAGATCAGAGAAAGGGTTAAAAAGTACATTAAGCACCACTGCCAGCAACACTGCATGTCTCTGGAGAAATTGCCAGATTTGCAGAAATGAGAAACTGACCAATTTGCCATTCTAATCCAGGATGGATATTCATTGTAAAAGCCCACTTTTGTCCCATGATAATATATGGGGACCAAAATTTGCTTCTGGAATACTCTTCTGCTGATAAGACTGATACTATTGCTCCCTCTTACAGGCTAAAGGGGAAGCGATACGGAAGGTCCTTTCTTGAAAAAATAGTCCCCATAATTCTACTATCATGAGATGTATGGAACAAATACATTAATACTCAAGTCCTTAGAATGGATCTTAAAATAGTCATGGGTTTAGACATCAATCTGTTGTTGGCTTTCCTCCAAATTTCCCTCCCCCCTCTAGGAATGTATCCACAGGACACTTTGATTGTTATGTTGTGCAAAGAATGACCACTACAGGAGGAGGAGGAGGAGTTATGGGCATCTACGGTTTGAAGTGGCCAGGCTTTGATTTCCAACATGCCTTACATCTACAGCCCTGGATGCTGTTCCCCCAAATGATTCCCTCTGGCCATCCACTCAAAGAACATTTGGGTTCCTACCATAACTTTGTCCTTCAGACGCAGATGGCTTTGTCCTTCAGCTGCAACAGCAGTCACAGCCCAGCTCTTGCCAGCCGAGCTGACTATATTCAAAAACCTTGAGAACTGACATTCTCAGGAAAAAGAAGTTGAGGGGTGGGGAAAAGAAATCCTGGTTAGAACAAGATCCTGGATCTTTGCTTCTGAACCGTTGTTTTAGACTGAAGGTCTGGAAACTGGGTAATTCTGCTGCCTTGTTTGCTTGCTGATTATGGCAGAAACTTTCTAGCACTTCACATCTTTCCTCTAGTGATTATCTCTCCCCTCTTGAGATTTAAGCTCAGGCTGGCATGCATTTGGCATGAGCTATTAACAAGGATGAGACAGATTCAAAAGCACTTTGGCTCCCCTTTAGAGTGCTCATTCCCAAGGTTCTTCAAATGGTATCCGGTATTCTTTCCTTTTCTTTTTTAAAGAGTTTGTTCTTGCTGTCTAGACAATCAACTTTACCAATACTACCCCCTCCCAGTATTCCCTCCCCTTGCGTAGAGTGAACTTCGTTTTTTCCATGAAGTATCTTTTAAAACATCCCATCTATTTTCTAGCAGAGTCTGGAGCGACTTGGAGCTTGGTTATAACCCAGTGAGATTGGAGTTACAAACATTAAGTGCCCCAGATGAGTTGGTTAATAGGCCATCTTTTAACTAATAATTTGAAGTCATATATTGGCAAATCACAATGGAGCCATCAGGGGTGTCCTTTCCAGTGAGTACAACTTTTACTCATTCTGCAATTGTTCTTGCAAATATAAAAAAAGCCAATCCCTTTTCTCCATTCCAGGGAAGTCAACAATCAGCCCAAAGAGACAGATTTCATAAAGATCAAAAAGAGGTGACGTTTTCCAACAATGCCTGGCCTTTCACAAGATGCTGACAAAGGTGGTCCAATATGAGTCACCTCTGAGAAAGCGAGAAGTAATGGGCCCTGAAGATCTTGCTCCAGTTTGACTGATGGACTCTTTGATGGTTCAGATTGAAATTCTATTCAACTGATGACAAACTCCACAGGGTTTCTGAAGGGTGGAAAAATGGTCCTAGGTTTATTTCAGATAAATCTACAGTAGCTGAAGAGGATTTACTTTTCTTTTCTATCACCAATTTCATAGAATGTGACTGTTCTACTTAAGCCTCTGGTAGGGCTTTCATATAGAAAATAAAGTCCTCCATTACATGTTAAAGGAAGTAAAATTCTCTCAAATTGTTCTGTTTTGAAGGCAGGACATGGGGTAGGGAAAGAGGGAGAATGTCAGAACGTCAGAAAAAGATTGAGGTGCAGTGTGATCTGAAGCAAACCTCCTTATAACCTGATCAAAATGCAAACTGGGCCACTTTTCATCACCTGAAAGGGTTTTCTTTTCCAAGTTAGGCAAAAGGTAAACATCTCAAATCTCATTTTTTGAAAATTGAACTAAACTCAAAGACTGGTTTGCACAACCTTTACATTTGGTAGGATGAGACTCCTCAAATGCATTCAAACAACAAATTTAGGATGGACAGATTCCAAGCTGGTTAGTTTTCAGTATGGGAATGTGTGGCTTATGAAGTCATGCAAACCAAGCCCGTTGGGTTTGTTTCGATGTACAGTACAAACTCAGAAAATGAGTTTGTTTAAGCATGTCTGTGTGCAGGAAATTAAAACTGCAACACTTTTGAAAGCAAAACCATGCTGCTGCAGGAAAGAATGCAGTTACTTATATTCCCCCATATTTAGGCTCGATCACCCTTCGCAAATTCAGCGTAATGAGCACCCACAGACCAATCATTCAAATATAGAGCCTGAAGAGATGCACGTTATTCATAAGGAAGTCCAACTATGTTCTACATCCACGTTGGGTTCTTCCAGCCTTTCCATTTCCTAAACCTTCTAAATCCAGCTTAAAATGCACTCAAGATTGATTCAGGCTGTTTTGACTATCTTCAGATCTGTTTGAGCTTGTTCATATGTTTGCAAGCTTGTAAATTACAGGGAACAGCTAGCCAATCAGTGCTTGTTCTTTTGCCAGAAACTGAGCACCAAGAAATGTCAGCTCTCAAGTGCCTGCCTGCTAGCTCGTAAATGAAAGCTACTTTTACCCCATTTCAGGGGTTGGCTACACACACTTCTCCTCCCTTCTATCTCTTTGACAAAAATAAAAGTTAATACATTGCAAGCATTTCTCCATGCTTCTCTGATTACCATGGTGGAAAACTCTGTTCCCTTCAAATGCCTGATTAACTTCATCATTGTCAGCACATCGCTAGAAGCAGAGAGGTGGGCGAACCAAGGAACTTCTCCAGTAAGACCACCTATTGTTCCTCAAGCACTGAACCCCACTCACAAATACCTCGCCACTAACCCAGAGGTCTATCATAATTGCTCACAATTGCAGTGAATGTTATTTGATCAGGGAGGGGGGATTTTTGCATCTTCCTCTCAAAGACTGTATACTCTTGAATAAATCAGTTTTGGTTGAATATGCAAAAGGCAGAATGTCTCCCTCTGCTGAACAGATGAGGCTTTATTGTTGGAGACATCCATTGCTTCAGTGCAATCTCCCAATGTTTTCTTCTTGGATTAGAGATTGATTTTCACTAGCGATATTATTTTCTCTTCTTTTTAAGTAATTCGGGAGAATGTTGGGTTCTGTGCCTTATATCCACTGATGTCTACAATGTCTAGTCTGCATAATTTGGATGTTTCACAGCTCTGATACTGGAAAATAATGAGAGCTCATTTAGCCAGGTTTGAACATCATTATCTTGCAGAACTGTGATGTGGACATTGCCCGGCTTAGCATGGGACTTGGTTCTTTTAGATTGGTTAATACCATACGCATTCTGTGATAGCTGTGCCTGTCGTGTGCTCTTCTCTTCATTCTTTATTTTGCATAACTCTGAAATGAGTCTGTAAAGCCATAAGGAGAGCATTAGCATGACATGAAGCCAACCATTCTTATTGTACATAAATTGTGTTAAGAACCTAGGATGAGAAACTCTCTTGGTTTGAAGGAAAGGCCCCTTAGAACATGGCAACTTTTGCTATTTACTTAGTTTGTAGATAGGATTCAGGAGAGCTTTCTGCCGTATTAGTATTACTATTATTATTATGGTTGGTCGCACAGTCAGCCAGATGTTTAAACTGGATTTGGCATTTTTGTTGAGTCCTTCCCAAGGACCTGGGAGAAGCTGATGTTGTTGTTTGATGGTGTTAAAGGTATCGTCGCAGGATATAAGCTGTTCCAAGTAAAGCTGCCTTTTGCAATTGACTGGTGGTGATTTTGTCATTATTATTATTATTAAAGTTCACGGACCATGTCTTATACTAACCGATTTAGGTGAATACCAGCGCTGCATGGAAAATGCCAAGGACAGAACTGGGGCCTTTGGCATGCAAAACATGTGGCATAACACATTTGCAGGCAAAGCATGTGCTCAGCCATTGAATAGGTTTTTCCTGTTTCCTATTATGAAATGAACCATTACACCATATATCCCAAAGTTATATATTCTGACAGACAGCAATTTTTCAAGGACTAGGGCAACCCTCCTTTCTTCAGCCATGTTGATGTCAGAGTTTCTTTGGCACTGGGATGCTGAGAGCTCCTAATGCAATTCTGCGTAATCAGAAGCATTGAGGAAATGCTAAGGGCTGTCCAGGGGCATACTCCAATATCAGAATAATATTGGTATCATCAAGGGAGCAAGGAACAGAATGGAGTTCAGCTTCCCTGGAAGAGGGAATACATGAAGACTTCCCAATACCCTAAGTATGGTAACTGAGATCATAGCAATATACTTCAGGTGCTACACATATAAGTGTGTAAATTGGATGAAATAAAAAAGAACTAAGCTACTTGAGAAATGAGTCAAAGTTGGAGTTCCCTACAATTTTCCCTTGAAACCTTAGGGACACTTTCTTGAGCCTTTGGAAGACTATGGTGGTCAGATTATATGTGTGTGTGTGTGTGTGTGTGTGTGTTTATGTATATATATATGTGTGTGTGCGTGTAATTTAAGTAAAGATTGTGGGTGGTTCTCTCATTACAAATAATGCTCGTCTTGCATTTAATCCTCTGGGTATTGATCCTCCATTCTTTGTGCTTCGATTCTCCAGAAAATGTTAAGATTATTCATTGCCTCCAATATAAAAAACCAAAAGAAAGGGCAGGGTGGGGAGAGAAACTTTGTCTGAATGAAATGATACAAGCTAGTAGTTGGGGTTTGGAGTTAGGCATATATCTGCAGTTAGGGAGGGAGGTTTGAGAGAGTCTATTATGCACCGAAAGTCATCTGTTTTTATACCCGCTGGAACCACTTCTAATCTCCATGCCTCCAATCTCAGATTTTTATAAATCCAATGTATGATCCCAAATGTTGCACGTTAGAGGATTCAGGAGCCTCAGTGTGTATACTTATGGCACTTTGTGAAAAAGTGAAACCCGATGATCTCCCCTTAAGCACTTGATTCAAGACAGAAGTCTGTTCAAAAGAAACATCAGGACAGTTCCTTGAGTTCGCCCAAGCTGCTTTCCCAAATCAAGCATCAAAAGTTGACCTTCCTTTACATTTTCAGGATGTGCCTTTTTAAAAAGTTCCATTATGAACTCCTAGGTTAAGGATCTACATTATCGCTCTGGAGTGTCTTATCTGTCCCTCCATTGCCTGACAAACGGACGTGTATCTTTAAAACATTCAAGCAGCAGTATTCTTATTTTGTCCCAATAGACAGATGTGTTTTGAACCAGTCTTCAGCAATGGCTTAATTTCAGAAGAGCCTCTGTCAAATCCAGACTTTGTAACATTTCTTTTCCCCAAACTGGGCAAGATGATAATATCACTCTCAGTATGCTATTTCATGTCTAAAAATAGCTGTCCTGAATACCCACACATGTACCACATGGCTGAAATCCACAGCAGTATTTAAAAGGAGAGATGGAGAAGGAGGAGGAGGAGGAGGAGGAGGAGGAGGAGGAGAAGAAAAAGAGGGCTCAGCTAAAACTTCTGAGAAATCTTGAGCAACGTTGCAGGTTTGCACCTGCATGCAAAACATTAAATGAGATTATTCTGCCCCCCCCCCCCCCCCCGCAATCATATTGCCTGGAGCAAAGAGCAGTAGGAGAATGTTTGCATGCAACAAAGGATACTAACTCAAACAGAGAAGCGCAAATTAAATCAGCTATGGAAGAGGTCACACCTTGAGATCCACATTCAGCCTTCATCATCTTTAGGTGTACCCCCTTCAAAACCCACCAGAAGTTGTTAACAAATGATAGCATTTCATGTGGTGGACAACACGAAGGGAATATGGATAAAGATGTGACTGGAGAGTAATTGCCAAACTCTGTTGATCTGTAATTCGGTGTAAATGAAATGAAATCCATTTTAGTTTTCTCTTGGCCCCATCCACTATTTTCTGGAGAGTGCCTTCTCACTTCACTTGTCACCAAATGGCCAGAGGGAGCCTTGGACCCAGGAAAAATTGTGTTCATCTTCCTTGCAGGAATCAGCCAGAAGGCTTCCATCCGAGAAGTCCTGCAAGATTGCTGAAGAAGGAGACTTTTCACAAGAGTCCAAGAGGGCTTTTTTAGGGAAACAGCCATGCTCACCTACCCCATTTTGGCCAACCCGTAAGGAGTCCATTCCATGACCTCCTCCAGAGAATAAGCAATCCACTTATTTATTATTAATTTATTTGTCATTTATTTGCCATCAGCGAAGGATCTCTCCTCCCGGCCTTGGGAAAGCTCCTGTTGCAAATCAGCATGCCATGCGTGTGTGCCTCGGTGAATTCGTCTTTGTGCCTTGACTTTGTGAGTGAATCAGCAGGGAGTAAATTCATTCCCCTGCCAGAACGACTGTGGGAAATGGCAACAACCACTCGGCTCGGAAAGTTACGATCCAATGAGACGCAGCACTGGGCTGGCTTAACTCCCACTGAATGATGGGATAAACTTTCTCCCATGCTTCATCTTCAGCCGGGCACGGCCATTTCCCGGTCCTTAGCTCCCTGCTGGCCTTTATAAACATGGGAGCCAAAGCAAACCCCTGCTGCTAACTTGACAGGCCTTTCTGAAGAAAACAAATGCCCGCCGCCCTTCCTAATTGTTTACATACTTTAATTTGCAGGACTGAACTGGAAGAGATTGTGAGCCCACCTTGTTCTTGACCTCCAGAGTTCCTGGAACTAAAGAACACAGTTTCTATCAAGGCAATATTGTCACTAGGTCAGATTCACAACAAAGGCTGTGCTGAAGGCAGCCTTGAAATTTCTCAGAAGCTTTCTGCTCTGCCAGAAGGTCTTCAGCCTTTTGGCCTCATTCTGAGGGGACCTGAAAATAGCTTTCACAGTTGTCTTGAAGGTTCTGTTTTTAGTTCTGCAGGGTTGTCTTCATTGTGTCACCTCTTCTCATCCCTATCTACCAAGGCTTCCGCATCTGAAAATGATCCTGGAGAGATATTCCCTCTGGATTTTTTTTTTTTTTTGAGCTTAATGGAAGTGTGGGAAGCCAGGGAGATGCAAACAGATGATGTTCTGTTGTCCATCTCTCTGTCCCTCTGAAGGCTTGGGGCTCCCCACACTTTAAAAAAACCACCGAGGTGGAGTTCCCACCCAGTAGAATATCACTGAAATGCTACTGGCCTTTGAAAGAAACTCTAAAAGTGATTCTCTTTGAAACTAAAAAAGAAAACACCTTCTAGGGAAAACGCAGGAGTTTTTCCTGTTCTGCATAGCAGAATTTACAAAGGAGATGTTCAGATGGTAGCCTTAGGACTGTATGGAGTCCCCAATTCCTTGGATCCTGGCTCTCTATAAAACTTGCCTTCAGATCATAGCTTTTAACTCAACGGAAGGAGAAAATACTTAAACACACGGAGGTAAATGGGTAATTGTTGACTGAGAAAAGCCATTGGAACAGAGACCTGACAGGCATTTTCTTGCTCTACCCGTCATCCTCACGTTTGGCCTTGATGCCTCATCTCGCAATGCCCCTGGCAGCAAAGACAGGCTGCCTTGCAAGGCAAGGTTATTGATCCCTTGAGAGATTAATGGCAAAAACCTGATCACACTGCAGCAGCTAAATCTAATTCGCTAAGGAATTACATGCCTCCCTGATCAATAATCTATTTATCTCCTTCACTTTGCCTTCTTTAAACACTCCAGGCCTATCAAAGGAAACAGAGAGCGTTTTTTTCTAGACGACATGAGCTTTCTTCCGTGATCACAAATACTGATGAGAAGGCTCTGCCGAGCACTTAGTTGATCGAATGTCATCATGAGGACCTGCTCAAGTATCTGTGGCCAAATTCAAAAATGTAGCCGATGCTTTTGAGCAACCAGCTTCTCCCCAGATGTCAGCCAACAATCATTCCATATGCCTAGACCAAAGGGAGGTGGAAAGTGTGGAAAAAAACACAGATGAGAAACTGGGAGTTTGGACTCGCCCTCTCTTTCAACTGTTTTAGCTGGTGGTGATCAAATAGCTAAAATCTTATGCAGTAGAGTTCATTGTTCTACTACTTGAATAACACGAAGAGCTGGTACCATCGTTTTCCTTTTTCACTCCTTTGAATGTGTGTGTGTATGTAAGATCTTGGTTTAAAATATAAACAGACATAAAAAACATACAAAAGACCCAAAAAACCCAAAAGAAAAGATAAAAAACAAAAAAACTCCAATAAAATAAAATAAAAATAAAAAGTAATAAAAAAAAGGGTTTTGTAAACCTGTATGAGGTTTAGCCCAGTGACTGAGCCTGGTGAAAACATGGGTTGTCTTAACGATATCTGTGAGCTAACAAATAGTAATTAACTCCCCAGTGACATTAAGAGATCCTGTTTTCCTATGAAGCACCCACCCAGCGATGCATGTCCGTTTCCCCCAGCGTAAACTCAGGGTATCCGAAGTGCCTTCTAAAAAGGGAGACAAAGTACCCTTTTTTGTTGTTGTTTCTCTTCCACCTCCCCACCATGCTTGCTTGTGCTAAAAACTATCGATGCGGTAAAGATGGAGCATTAAAAATAGAATTATGCTGAGGAATAAAAAGAAAGGGAGCGGGGGGGAGAACCGAGGCATAAATTAGAAGTGTTAGCTTCTGCTGGGGTTTTAGAGAGTTAGAAACACTTTGCTTCTTTTCTCTGTGTTCTGCCAAGACAGTATCGCTTGCAGGAACTGGGTGTGTGAGGATATTTGGTGGCATAAATCAAGAGAGAACATTGCAAGTGACACAGAGACATCACGGGAAAAGGGCATGCGAAGAGCGATGTGTGTCCAGCATTGGGCAATGGCAGGGATGGCTATATATTTGAAAAGATGGGAAGAGAAGGTATGAGTGGAACATGAGTTTTGTATTATGTGATGATAACAGAACTAGAGTTATTACATGGATGGACGTTTCTGCTACACTGAAGAAACGGCCACCATTTGTCATTCATCCTAAGAAAAGAATGAACATCGAATATCAATAAATGGACAGCATTGCTCATGCACTGAAATTTTCTTTTTTCGCTTCTTTTTTCTTTCGTGGCTGATTTATTATTTTTTCTTCTCTGATTTATTTAAAAAAAAAAATCTAGAATTTTGTGACCGTGCAAATATTGTCAAAGTCAACCAATCAAGGACCACAGAAAGTGATGACCATCTCACTGGGGTATCCTGACGTTTCTCCAACATCCATTGTATTAGCCCAAAGCACACGATCTCAGAATATGATAGGAAAATGCAGACAGAATCCTAGGATTGTTAGGAATTCCATCAAATTCTGACTTCAAAGATACCACCATGACAACCATAGAGGGAACAAATGACATCATGAGAAGGAGGATGCAGTCCAAGATCCACAACTATAAGGCAATGGGAAAAATGACGTCAATGCTCTGAATTTCTCAGGAATCAAATCGACAAAAGAAAAGAAGGGTACAGAACCATCAATTCTGGGGAAAGCAGAAGGCGTGTAATGCCAAATTCCACCATTTCCCAAATTCTGTGAAATTTGCACTTAAAAATAGACCGAGGAACGAAAAGCAATGGTGCCCACGTTCAGATTAAGTAAATGCACAAAATGTGAACCAAAGCAAGTGGAACCTACACCCAAAATGCAATTTACTACAAGGGAAAACAGTTGCAAAAAGCGCATACACAAACATCAGAAGGATGAGAATAAAGTGCATCGGTTTGAAAAGGGTTGCCTACCTATGCGGACAGCTCTCCGCCAAGAAAGTAAATTAATTCAGAAATAAGCTCAGTCACAGTTCATAAAATGAAAAACTGAGAAAGATATTAAATTGACAGATTCACTTATCTCTAGTAGAAAGGCCTTGCCTATCTGAGAGAAGGGACTTAAACCTGGAACTATTCCTAATCTTTGTAAACTTTTAAAGAAAGGCCCAGTAGAAATAACCTGGATCTCACAGGAAGATTATGATCCTATGATCCCCAGACTCTAGGCACCAAGAGAATACAGTTTATTACTTTTGGTTGTCATTGTCAAAGATCAGTGCTACTGTCACAGAACATACGGTCTTAAGCTTCCACAAAATATTAAACCGTTCTCTTTATTGCAATCTTTTATTGCTCTGATCTTTTCAACATGCTGTTCAGTTCTAGCCATTGCTTGTGATTAGATGCTTCCATTGTATTCAAATGCAGTTTAATTTTCATATGAATGTTTATGTGAACCCATAGCACACTTAAGACACATATTATTGTCAGTTAAATAAAGTACAGAGATGAGCTGCAATATTTCATTAAAGCAGATGGGATAAATTACAGCTTGAAGTGTCATCTTTGACGAGGAGCTGTTCTAAAAACAATTACGTCCTGTATTTACTCCAAAATGGGCTGCGCTGTGTTCAGCACCTCTCCACAACAGTTGGGCCATTGAAGCCAAGATCTGTGAGAGCGCAAAGGGGTCCTGCAGAAAGGAAATTAGGAAATTAAATGTGCACATTGTGAGGAATCTGGACATAAGGCATGTGGTGTCCCACGTTTCCCTGGTTGATGCTTTACTACTGAAGGAAGCGAATGGTTTTGGCATTAACCTAGTTTATAGCAGGTTCTTTCCAGAAAGTTTTACTAATTTCATGAAACTTGTTAATCATGGATAGGCGTGTCCTTCATATACACTGAGAGGGTCTTTTGGATTGTGGCGCCCGTGATGACTGATAGTATGAGGTCAATGAACTGTACTATTTGGTCAAGATCCCGCCACCCCAGCAAACAAACAGGTCAAGTGGAATCTTGCAAGGACATTGTGACCATCTTATTCTCCTTATTTTCTTTGACTCTTTATTCCCAAGGAAGGAAGCACATATTTAAGACAGCCCTGACAATCTTCCAATCTGAATATTCTAAGAGGAGGGCAAATTTTGTCAAATGTTTTAGATGACAATTCTCCTAATCCTCAGCTGGCATGGGAATCTCCATGAGAACTTCCAGCTAACTCATCCTATATTCAGAGGCAGCATGTACAAGGACCAGGGGCTGCACAAAACTCCTTAGGGAGCACATGTCATCCACAAACCTTGGTTTATGCACTCACAAGCCTTGGGGTCTTCACTCAAGGTCACACATGTCCTCTGTAGCACAGGCCTCTGTGTTGCTGCCATGTGACTTGCACAAAAAGGTCAAAGCAATGGGTGCTGTCAAAGAGTTCTTCGACCTTCATTGCTTTACACAATGAACTGTTGATGGAGATTTGTTGAATGTGACACCTGGGTGCCTTGCATTACAGACTCCAGTGAGGGAGACAAAAGAGGGAGCTAATTGTTTCCAATGCATTCGAATTTAATTCTGTGTGCATTTAATTAGAGCCATAAATGAGGAAGTGAATCAATTACTTGCAGCAGAAACAGACTCTGCTAGCTGGGTGATACCATGATGTAAGGGAGAAACGCTGGAAAAAGTGGAGCTCTGCAGGGTTTTGGAGATGTTGGGGGACTCAGACCCCTACTTGGGTGGGCTGCTTTAATCATTCTGTTCATGTTCTGGGTGATTGAAAGGAATTGAATGAGATGAAATTCACAGTCACTTGGTTCAATAATACAAAACCGTCCAGATCAATATTCCCAACATTTTCCTCCTAAGATATGTAGATCGAAAGGCAAGTCATGGGCATATCCGAGTGGAGTGAGACTACATAGAGGACTGCAGTTGTAGCAGGAAGGATTAGACACCAACTTAAGGTGCCAATATTTGTATTTTTAATTTGTATCTGTTTACCTGAACTTCAAAACTCACTGAAAAGTTTGGAGAAATGCCCTGCCTGAAGGTCAGTGCAATTACTGTCCACATATAGGTCAAGGCTACCTGCTTATGTGAACTTTCTTTGCTTGAAAATATAGACTGAAGACATTCCTCCACCATTTCTCAAGACCTGTGTCATTTATGGTAAGGACAACAGAAGATGCTTCATGAAAGATTTATTTTCAATGAAGATTGCCAAGAACATAATTACTGTCTGGGCACTGAAAACTGTTTGGAATTCTACAAACCACTAAACCAACACAAATACTTCAATGCCTCTTACAGGGAGTATTAATGGAAAGGAAAGAAAAATATTAGAAAGAAGATATAAGTGGATCGTCTGATGGAGAGGGGAAAATGTGACTCAGCAAAGGTTACTGTTTGGCCTCACCTGTCTTTATGAAATACTCAGACCTGTAACCCCAGCATCTAAGCCATCATTAAAAGCAGAACTAGAGAAAACAACTGTTCACCAGAATCTTTGTGGTCCTGTGTTGTCTTTCAGAGAGCTTCCCCTAAAGGACATAATATCAGCTTCTATGTCATCTATCTGTTCGGGGTATTGATGCCATTGTGGTTTCAACATCATATCAACTATTTCATTAGGCATTTTTTTCAGCCACTATGTTAGGAATTATTTGACCCTTCCAAATATTAGTGGGATTGGTAGATTCCTTGCTACAACTTTGTCAGATATTTGAACCTTATTTCTCATGCCAGTGTTTAACATTATACTTACTAGGAGTGTTCAGATAAGCTCTAATCCTATCTGAGACTTCAATTCTATTTGAATCATCCTTCCAATGGAGCTGGGTTCAATTCAGTTGGAAAGCTGAATTTGGTTCATTTTTCTGAATCAATCTGAAAAGGAAGTCATTGGTGCAGGTGGAAGAGTGCACTGAATTGATTCCAAGGCCCCTGATTTGATTTATTTAGTGACTCATTCTGAATCATCATTTTATTTGGAAAGTTGATTCAGCCTGGCGATTGAGTCAATTCGCTCTCCATCAAATCTCTGAAACCAAGCTTCACACAATCTTGATATCCACTGTCCTACGCTGATTTGCAAACCTTTAGATATTTCAACCTCCTCCTCCTCCTTCTCTCTCTGCCTCAGCCCCTTTATTACCCTACCATATGACTAACAGAAATAAAAGGTATAATTCTCCGAATGAAAAATTGATAGCTCTCTGTACTCCCCCTTCTACTTCTGGTTCTCCTCTTAATTTACTTGGTTTATACCAACTGATGACAGAAGCCCATTGTTTTGCTGAAACATTAACTTCACAAAGTCATTCCACTCCCATCTGCGGTACTAAAATTAATGATTCCCTCTGCAACATCTGTTTAATTAACTATCGGTACCATGGAAGAGGCATCCGAATACCCCTGCGACTAAATCAGGCTCAAATTAGGGAAATACGATGTTAAATTGTATCAGAGAGAAACAGAGATTATCCTTTTGAACGCTGACATTCATTAGCTACCAGCCACCCCATGTATCTTCATAATGAAAAAGTGTCAGATGCTCTTTGCCGTAAAGTTTTCATTTAAGAGCTTGCTGGTCCTTTCACTGTGGCAATTGGGAAGAGGAGGAAACAGGAAGCAGAAAGGAGGGGAAATCAGGCCGTGGTCCACATTTCACCAACTCTGCTGATGAATTCGTTGCTGGTGAGAAGGATATAGGCAAAACGTTGCTCTGGATGAGCAATGCCAAGCTTGCCCTTCTGGGTTTAGGTGACTTTACCTCTGCCATCATTCCTCTGTCAAGACAAATAAATGCATCCATGGGATGAAAGCCTTAATGACTCTCCTTTGGGAACTGAGATGGTGGCAGACGCTACTCAGATGCAGTTGTTGGGGGACTTAGGGATAGCTCAGGGAGTGGGGGAAATGTAAGAGCCCATTATGGACTCCGCCATAATGTCTGATGTGCCCAGGTAAAAACACAACAAAGCTGATTCTGTAAATTTTCCAACGGGGGGGGGGGGGGGTTTGGTAGTCATGGCAACAAATGCAGTGTGAAATTGAAAGCTTGCAAGATGCCCAAAGTCTGTGCGCATCTTATAGATGAGGAGATGCAGGAAATAAAGACACCAAGGCAGCCGGTTGAGAGGGAAAGAGATCCATGGGCATACATGTGCATGGAAATGGAAGACTAGGAGCAGGAGCAGTAACTAAGAAGGTTCTGAATGAGATGGGATGAGTAAATTGTCTGGCTTGGCTCCAAGTCACTTAGGGATGCACGTTCACCCATATTTGTTTCCTTCAGCTGCCACATTAATACGCAGTCTTAGCAACAGTGAGTTACAAATGCTGTGAGCAAATTCACACATCACTCTTTATCTTCCCTTCAAATATGTTCTTCTGTCTAAATGGATTTCAATACTTTAAAAAAAAAACAACTCTATCAAGGATGGATGTTAAGGAGTTAAAAAAAAAAATCTAAGAGCTAAGTAAGTTCTGACCTGCACAGAAGTTCAGAATCTGCAGTTTGATTGGGGCTGTTGCCGAATGCACCATTCCCCACAAAACCAGGATGTAGAATTTCCAAGAAGAGGGTCTCCTTGGCCTAAAGTCTCAGGATTTCTTGCAGACATTAATCTATGATTTCAAAAACCTCATCCACAGAACACTATTTTGTCAGATTTCCTGGGGGTTATAAGGCTATTGGTAGAGCTTCTACTGTCAGATCATGTACCAAGCATGAATGAAAAGTGTGACAAAGAATTTAAAAGCCGCCAGGAGAATAACAACTGTTGATAGCAGGCTAAGATGCTTTGCGACTGTGAAAACACACAGCATTGGTAATGTGGCCTCAGAGTTAAAGGACTTATCTTTCTGATCATATACTGTAGATGCTAAGACACATAGAACCAAGATCATCTAGTCCCATTGACTAAAGATGCCCTAACATTGGTTTGCAACCAACAAAGAAAGCAAAAACAGTGAGAAGGGGGTACTGAAATTCCCCCCCTCTAAATGTTTGCATGAAATGAATACCTAACGTTCATAAGGTCATGTTGCATTTTCACTGACAGGCTGTTTAATCCAATTCAGTGATTGGCCTATTTGATCTTCCAGGGTTTCACAGCTCTCACTTTGACCCCAATTTGTTCTATTCAGTGTGACAGAGTTGTCCACTTCTCCAAGCTGTCCATTTTCCAGTTCTGAATGCACATTCTTCCTCAATCCAGTTGCTCCTTGTTCCATCACTGTTGCATAAACTGCCCCCATTCCATGCCTTGTCTCAATTAGCAAGGTAGGTCTCTGTTTCCAATAGGATGACAATTGCCCACTGACTAAATGAACCACAATGGGCTAAAAGCAATTCTTTCTTTTCTGTGCGATCCAAAGCTAAAGATGGAATTAATGATTCTATCTTGTGTTGTATTAGTATCGTATCATAGTATTGGCCTGAAGCTTCTAAAATATGTCATCTGTTTTTTCTAAAGGTGCTCTGATAGCTTTCTAATTTAAAGAAAGGGGCTGGAAGAAGGCAGTTCTTGGTGACCTTGGCTATTAAGATTATTGCGTGTCAGACATCTGACCTTGGACTCTCTAAAAGGTTATTTATAATGGGTCTGTGACTATTATTGGCAGTTTACTGTCCACAGCTTCCAGGACATTAAGTTATCTAACACTTTGATGTCATTTATCTGGTAGGATTCCATTATTCTCCTCTCCTCTCCTCTCCTCTCCTCTCCTCTCCTCTCCTCTCCTCTCCTCTCCTCTCCTCTCCTCTCCTCTCCTCTCCTCTCCTCTTCTCTTCCAAAGTGGACATTGATTGTAAGCCACAGAAACATATTTGTTAAAATTGTATCAAAGACTGATGTTTACCTCTCAAAGTATTCTGGGGAAGGAGGAGAACTCTAATAAAGCATAATTCTGCTTTATCTGAGCTGGGCTTATTTAAGCTCCATTGATTTTAATTAGAGATTTAAGCAGGTGCTTAACTTTGGCTGGATTTTGTGCCTGAATTTCAGCAATTAGGAGGCATTGGGATTATTTCTAATGATGAGCAAACGCCATGTGGCTCAGGATGTGATTAGGAACATCATTATTAAATACCTGGAGGGAAAACCTGCAGAAGTGATGAGGAAGAATCAAATGTGACTCTCACTCACATAGGTCAAGAGGCATAGCACACCAATGTTCTTCTGGAACATGAAGAATAAACAACCCACCAATGAACTATCCATGATAATAAATGTGCCATCCTAAGAAAGAATGCATTTTCCTTTTCTCAGCACCCAGAATTGGTCTGTCTAATGTAGATGTGGATAGACTTTTGGGGGCTGGAGGCCCCCTAAATTTTGCTTTCTTTTTGAAGGCAGTGGAACAGGAAGAGGGCAATAAAGTGGAGGGTGCAGGTCAAAAACAGTTTGAATTTTTTCTCCTCTCCTTCTCCTTAAAACAAACACCTGCGTCAAGCATCCCTTGTGGTTTACACAACAGATTGACTGTGTTTTCTGCCTCTAACTGTTTTCTAAACACCTTTGGCTGGCATTCTGCTGAAATTCAGCGTGGGTGGCGAAGGTGCTTGGGTGGGAGGTCAAGGACAGTAATTTTCTCTATGGCTGAGGGCTGCCCCACAGCGTTCCTCTGTGGTTCTCCCAGAGTGCCTCTTGGAATGAGAATGCACCAGCAGCATCCTGGGTAAAACCACATGACAATCCAGAAAAGAGATGGGATGTTGTACATGACTTTCCTTCTCAGGAAAGTACATCCTATCTTTAAGGAATGGCTCTTAATTTCACAGTTTGTGAAAGGCAGCGACAACTGCACATTAATCACTAGCCTGCAAGAAAATAGTCAGGTCTTGAACAATGGGGACTAGGACCCAGGGCCAGGGTGTTGTTCTTGTTGTTTTCCCCTCTTGGATTAAGTCTAACCTGCAATGTGATGGCTTGATAGATACTGTCTTGCTAATATCTTCCATTGCAAGGTTTTTTTTTTTTGCAAAAGAAATATAATTATGTGGCATTGAGATGTGACATACTATGCTGCCATCGTTGTAGGAAATGTATAGCTTCGTAGATCTTATATGCTTAAAAGGATGGGTGGGGGAGGGCTCCTGCACCATCACATAATAATTTTTCTCCAGGCGGCTGTGCACCTCACATCAGCACGTTGACCGAAACACAGCAGTTGCATTAAGAGATACCATCTACTCTTTAATGGAGCTAAGCTGCCAAGATTAGCTTACCTGAATATACTTTGAGCTGTCATGCAGCACGGCAAACAGGGAGCCCATTACAAGTTACAGGCATCCATTCTTCCAATGTGAAAGGCATTTCAAATTCAAAACACTTCAGATCTAATAACAGAAAATTATCTTGATGCATCCTCTTCGGGTGGGGAGGGGGTGGAAAGAAAGTGGGTGAGGACTGGAATGAATTAGGGAAAGGATGTGTGTGTGTGGGGGGGAGTTGCAGCTTCCCCACCTCCAAGCCCACCCTGAGGAAATTGAAATGGAAGAGGGAGATGTCAATGGGCAAAAGAAAATGAGAACTGAAAGGAAGTGGGAGAAGGTATTTGAAATCTGTTCTGGGATCTCACAAAAGCAACAAGGATGACAGCATTTTCCCACTGCTTGCCATCCTGATGTCGCAGCTCCAAAGCTGAAGATCGGACTTCCAATGTGGACCTCAGGAATGAAAGTTTCCCCCTAATTTCTCTTGAGAAGGTTTCTGCTCTTATTTCTCAATGGCAGAGAGGTCAACGGAATCCCCCAGGGCTGCCCAACATCCCAGTTCAAAAACAAGACCCCAGGGGAGGCAGTTTTGTCCTGTGGGATTTACTACAAATGGGGGGACCCAGGGAAGGTGCTGACTTCTGGAGAGAGAATATTTCCGTGAAAGAGAGGACCTTTCATCACCTTTGATCACAGTGTTGCTAAATAAGAGCAAGAAGTCCATACTGCATTTGGTGAGAATGTCATCTCTCGGTTATTTCCTCCTATGAAAGAAATGGAAAACAAATTCTCTTTGATCAAACAGAGGGAAGAATAGGAAGGAAAAAGTAATGCAGGAGAATTTCTCTGACCTGGACAAAGGAAAGGGAAGGGAAGAGGATCCTTGGACTTGGGAGGAGGGAGTTTGTCCATTGTTTAGTTACCATTTGAAAAATGTTAACCATTTTGAATATCGCTTCCCCAAAGAGATGCTCCATCTTCTAGCACATAGCCCCTTTTTTGACAAACTATCTTGGGGCAGATGAGGTAGATTTTCTAATAATCCATCACATTCTAAATCCTTTCTTGGATAAGTTTCTTCTGGTTCTTGGTTGTTTATTCAGTTATTTTAGCAAGTTGTCAACTCTAAGTATCTTGGATCCCATAAGATGGAGTCTCAGGGTAGATCTAATGCAAGCCTACAACCCCAAGAGGTATATTGCTAATTCCAAAGATGTCCCTTCAACACAAATCACAGTGACAGGCATTTTGAGCCAATGGAGCTGAAGAGCTGGGGAGGCTGAGAAGAAAAATAGCCATCCTTCTGTAGTAGAGGTGGACAATTCTGCCCTGTTGACTTGAAAGGGAGGTGAAAACCCCAGTCCAAGACCAGCTAGGCAATTATTTCTTCTTCATGCCACAGATCCTTTTGTCTAAAAACCTGACTGGTTCTGACGGCCTTTCTGACCCAGATCTTGAGCCCTTGGGGTATGATGACTCTTTCCCACCTGTCAGGAGGAATTTCAAGATGAAATTGGGTTTACTGGGGGCAGTGGAGGAAGAAGCAACTATATGAAACTGCCTCATTAGTCGGGAAGCATTTGCATGCCAACAGCTGAAGGCGAAGGATGACCTGTTGTTGCATTATCACATGGCACACATTGTTTTTCCTTGGGTGCAGAAGAAGGAGGCAGGAAATTAATGCCACAGATATTCAGAAGTGTCTGTGGAGCCTGATGGCATCTCGTATTTCTTATAGCAGAAATAAGAAAAGGCAATAAAATAATGAGCATGTGGGAGGGGCCTGGGCAACTGTTTCTCTCCTGGAGGCCATGTTGGGAAGATACACTGCACCCCTTGGCTGGAAGTAGCCAACATATGGAAATTGAAATTAAGATCGAGCAACACTTCCAATATTTCCTATACACCCAAGCCTATCCCTGGATTTTGGAGCTTATGTTAACATCAGTATTGACACAGAGAGACCTGGCCCTCATCTTCTCCTCTCTATTTCATTGGATTAATTCAGCATGTACCCCAAAATTATTCAAAGGAATGCCTTTCTTGGCAGTCCCTGGTTATCCCCCCCCCCCCCAAACTTTTATGTCTCTGCTGCTAAACATTCAGTCTTCCTCTTGGGTTACTGAAAGATAAATCCCTCTGAACAATCATTCTGTGTTTGGTAGATCTTCTAACTCAAGCTATGAAGAAAAGAAATGGAGGACAGAAGGAGGGAGAGTACATACTGTATCACAATCAGTGGGGACATCCAGGCAGGGCAGAAGACGAGCCACCAAGAATGAGCAGGTATGGACATCCCCAGACCCAGAAGGGTTAGCTTGTCACACAGCAAATTCATTGAAACAATATTGTTCCATTGGAACGGGTGGGTCAGGCCATCGACTTGATCTTTCTATGAACTACAGTGCTAGGAAGGATGGTTAAAGAACTACTGTTTAACTTTGAGCAAACATCTCTGAGGACGTCTATTTTCCTCCCCCCACGTTATCCTTTTTCCTTTTTTGATACAGGATGCCTTTTTACACTGGAAACCTGTGGCTGGGCCCTCCTCTTCCATTAATTGCAAATATACTAATCATTCTGGAGAAATTTATGACAAAATGACTTTAGATTAAATACATGAAAGGCATCTCTCCCCCTCCCCTAATGGTATCCAACCTGCTGGAATGATTCTTAACTTGCTCCATCTTCCATCTTAGCATTATGTTCAGGCATCAAATGAATCTTTCTCGCCCCAGCTGCTCTGCCACCATCTTCTCCAGATTTCTCCAAACTGATGTCAAGTCTTACCGAAGCTTTTCCAGACCTGGCAAGGCATCTTGTCCAGAGATGGATTTTCTTGGAGCATTTTTTGATGGATTATGGCCATTAAAAACCTCAAAGTTAGAGGTGAGTGATCAACAGAATGCCGCACTTCGCCGTTCTGTCCTAGCATGGCTAGGTGGTGCAAGGTTGAAATAGCAATTGCAGCTGGAAAAGTTTGCATCTGCTCTAATTAAATCCACCCACCATCAATGTTTTCTACATTGATTCTTGATATTTCCCCCCACCCTAGGGTAGAAGAGGGTGATTTTTTAAGAAAAACCAATCTTCCTTCAAGCTTTCAAAAGTGTTCTCGGGAAGTGTGTGGAAATATATATATACTGGAGTTGAAATGATGCTACAAATTACGCCTGCACATCACTTGACAGAAATATTTAGAAATTAAAAAGATGGAATAATGGAGAAATCCCACTGCCTCAGTTCCACCTTGATAAACTACGTTAAGCTAAGCCAAGCCAATTTAAATGCATGTTTCAGCAAGATCTCTGCTGAATTTTAGTATGTGGAGATCCAGAAGGTGGGAACAAATAATACATGGATCAGAATGTAGTCCCTGTCTTGAATAGTTCTTTCTGACATGGTTCTTTCACTCCAATGTGACTTTTATCTGTCATTCCTCTATTATAAATTAAATATTCCCCCACCTCAATTGGCAAGATCTGAGATTTATTATCTCCTGGAGATCCATCAATAGCTAAAGTCCTCCAAACCACAAGATGACTTAACCTTGTTCTAATTAGGGAGGGGTGTCATCTAAATAGGTTTGATCAGCCATACAAACTCCCCACAATTTGGGGAAAGCATGTCTCCCCATGATACAGGATCTGTCTGCAACCAAAGGTGGAAAGATTGTCAGCCTATCAAAAGGCACCTAATTTTAAGACATGCAAACATAATGAGCGACAGTCACAGAGTCAGTGAAGTTTGAAGATATAGAGGGATTCAGATCTGCTGTGGGTTTGAACAGCAGTGTGTAATGCCTTTCCAAACATCTGTAAGGCTCCAAGGGTTATTCTTTACTCCATTATACAACTCGGTCCCTGGGGTTGGGAGGAATGGAGAAATTACTCCCCATAGGGCACACCCTGTCCTCTGCAGGTCAATGGCCCTTCTGTCAGTCTTCCTTGCCAGCAAATGTTCTCTCTGTTTATCTCATAATGGCCATTCTGCCGTCATTGAAATAGGACTGATGGAGTCATTTTGAGTCATTTGGCTTCCAAACCTGCTTTGTCTCTTTATGCCATGGCATACCAAAGGGAGGGGGGAGATAACCCATGAATACGATTATCCTTCAGAGTTCTCCATAGACCTTTCCTGCACAGCTCGCTTATCCCCCAAGCCAACTGGAATTTTGAAGAAAAGGTTGCCTGCAGCAACCATCAAGGAAAACCAAGTGCTTTTAGGTAGAAACATCACCAGAAGGTCATATTCCCCTGATGTTCCTCACTGTGATCGGCGTCTCAGCGGATGATAACAGCAAGGAGAAATCTGCACAAGTTTTCTCTTATTGCTTGCTATATTTTAAAACAAGGCTTACATTTACTTTCAATATGTTTTCCAAAGAAATCCCACACCCAGCACTCTACTAAGGGGCGGGGGGGGAGATCCTCCTAAACTAGTTTGAATTTGCAATTCAATTTAGGCTTCTACAGCTTTGGGGGAAACTGATTCCATTTTAACTTTCAAACAGATTTGGAAAAAGTGCGATTCCGCATGCAGAAGGGTTTATTAACGTGTACACGGACTGTGCTCTCTTTTGTACACAACGGTCCAATAGATATACTTGTGAATACATTACCTCCACAAATTTATTTTTGGTGGAGTATGTAACTTCCTTAAATCAACCACTTGGTGGAGTACGTAAGTTTAGGTTTCCGAAACATACATTTCTTGTCCGTGCACCAATGGCCTCTGTTCAGTGCCAAAACAGGCAAATGGCAGTCATGATCAAAGCCTTGACTCTTTTGTGCATGCATTGATCACACACACACACGCGCGCGCGCACACACACACACACACACACACACACACACGGGCAGGTATCCAGTCACCATGACCACCATCTTCTCTGTTTTGACCCCATAAGCCTCTTTGTTCAATATGCGCTGTTTTGCCCAAAACGGTTGATTTCAACCCTGCATCTGCCATCCATGCAACAAAACTGTCCTTACTAGTGAATTATTTGCTGTTACAACCCTAGTCTAGGACCACTCAGTCCCCATTATTAAAGATCCCCAGTTTCAGATGGAATAATCAGACATCCCGGCTCATTTCATTTGCTTTCAACTCCCACCACCCTTCCATGTTTTCTTGCTACTTATTACACTCTCTGACTTTTGCCCTGTCACTTATTACACGTTCTGTTTTCCACTCTGTGATTAAACTAATGAGGTTGAGTGTCAGCAAGTGGCAGTGGCACCAACCTTTGCGGGGAGGGAGGCGATCAGAATTATTTCCTTCATGTTCACTTGTGCTCTATTAACTCAGGAGAAAGTTTGGAGACCTCCACTTCAATTACAATGTCTTCTGCATCTCACAGATAGTAATTGTCTTTTTACTGGGTTTCCCCCGCCTCCTTCCCCTTCTCTTCCTCCATCTCTTTCTGACCTAATGCCTGGCTAAAATCAATCTGGACAGGAGTGAGAGAAACAGGGGAGGAGGACGCTTTTCAAAATCCATGGCTGAGGCTGTCATCCAGACAATAGGCCAGTGTGCTATGGAGGACTGTGTAGATTTGGGATCTTTGGGAGAAACAGATTCCAAGTTCCCATCAGCGACAACATCTGCAAGTTGGTTAATTGCACAGCTATTGTCAAGATGAAACAGGTAGAGTGGGGAAAACTGAATATACCACCTCATTTGGTGAACAGAAGTTGCTGAAATTTGGACAATGATACAGAAGGTAGATTGAGAATTTTTCTCTTTATTAAGGAGCTTTTTTAATGACTGAAATCCTGTTTCAGGGTCTATATTGATTCTTTCTGGTGATTCTGGAAGGAAATTGTATTGGGATATACATTTTAATCAAAGGGGGGGGGGCAGTACCAGGGCCTACAAAAATAAATTTAGGGGCACAGGGAGACCCAGAACTTTGGGGTGTCCATCTCTAAGATACTTCAAGTAGTTTCCCTGCAACAAAGGAAGTGTGTTGTATTTCACAACCACAATTTTAAGTAAGTAGTCTAGGGTTGTTCAATTGGGTCTGATCTGATTTGATCTGATCATTTGCACCGGTTCAGAAAAATCACTTTAGTACATTTCAGATGTGTGGACTGAACCGTTGAAATGAACGTGGTTCACCAGAGCCTAATCTGCTCTCTTCAAATGTAGTTATGTCCATGTGCAGAAAATGTTCCAATTGATCTGAATTCAGTATATTCCCAAGTGGATCAGTTTTGTTTCTAAAATCCTCGGGGTTTTTTTGTTTTTTTTACAATCTCAGATTATTCCGAATTGAAGGAAGAGTTGGCTTGAGCCTTCGACAGAAGTGTCATATTTGATCTGACATTTCATTTGCTCCACTGTGATTAAGAGTTGTGCTATGCGATGACAACTAAGAATGCCTACGCCAATCTACTCCAAGCTTTGCCCTTTGTTTGCATTGTTTGTATACGCATACATGTGCACACACAGAGAGACATAAACACACTCTCTTATCAATCCCTTTCCTCCTGTCTCTGCACATACATTTAAATGGCTCCTTTGAACACATTTCCCCCCTTCCATGGGTATATTTCAAAGCAGGTTTTATCTTCCAGTGCCAAGCATAAATCCATTTGTATTCATAAAAACAGCAACATTCAATGGAGAATCAAGGTGCCCAGAGAAATCAAGTGGATAACAAATAATCCTGATGTTTCCAAGTAGATCCGATCAGTTCACACCGGAATGTGCAAATATCGACTTTCCCCGGCCTTCCTAATTATGACGAACAGAAGCTTGCAGGAAGGGAGAAACGCGTTGGACTTTGGGCTGACTAATGAATTGCATGCCCTCTTCTTCATGCAGTTCTACCCAGCTGCTCCCGTTCGCTCTCAAGGTGTTTTTGCCTAATGAAAACAAGGTCACACTTGTGCAGCAGCTGATGGACAAGAAACGAAAAGGTGGGGAGCCTTACAGCCAGTCAGACTCTTTCTAATTCTGTCAGCCTTAATGGAATACAGATTTCCCAGCCTTGTTGTAAAGAGCTCACATTCGGAGAGTCAGGAGAGAATTAGCCCACTGTCAGACATGCCTCAGGAATCAGGGGCTCAGCGCAAATATTTTGTCCTCAACAGAGAGTGATAAACGAGGAAATGGCAGCCCTTCCGTCCTCAGGATGAGGCTCAGATGTGCATTTAAGAGCTTGGCTGCAAGGCAGCTGCCAGACAGGGGTAGCCTAGGCAGGAGGACTGCTTCTCAGGGCTGTGTTTTGCTTCATTTCAACTCATGAAGGGTTAAAGGGAGGCTGATCCATCATGAACATCAGACTTACCTTGGAGGAAATGGCTTCTGCACATTATTACCTATACCCAGAAGCCACTTCCTATGAGCAAAGATGAGTGGTGTGGTTACTCTGCCACTTAAAGGAGGTGGGCAGGGTTTCCCAATTTTCTTCAGCCCTGTGAGGCGGACTGGGCTGAGGGAGAAGGACTGGCTCAAAGTCACTCAATGAGCTGGTGTGGCTGATGTTCTCCCTAGTCTCTCTCTTCACCTCTACATCACTGGTGATAAATGTGGTTAAGAGTGGGCTGTAGTCTTGTGGTGTCCTCATGCTCCTGGTGAAGTTCCTGAAATGTCTAGGAATGATGTCCACAATGTTGTCCTGGCATTTCTTGATCCTGCTCTGTGGGTGCAAGTGAAGCCATTGTCTTGCAAGGAGATGGTGGAAGCAGCATCATGAAAAGTAGCCATCCCTACTGGAAGAGACATCCCATAATAGTGGCATTAGAGCTGTGCACCATTCCAGAAGGGTTCTTTGGAGAATGAAATTGTGAAAAAAGCACCTCTTTGCAACTCTTTAAAGCAGCTGCCTTTTCCAGGATCGCATAGCAATTGCAGACAGCAGCAAAGCAACCCCAGAAAATGACACAGTTGCTTTAAAGGGTTATAGACCAGTGTTATGTCCATACACACATGCACTCCAAATTACCTTCTCCATATAATTTCCAAAGTACTGCAGGCTCCTAGTGGGCATATAAATAACTCTTGGAGAGGTATGGGAAGTAACAACCATCTTTTCAGAGGCTAATTGGCTGTTACATTTGTTTTCCATGTACTCTATATTCTGCTTTTCCAGTACCGCAATGTAACTCCCGCTATCCTCCTCACGTAATAATGAAGCTAAACAATGAGCAAGCCACCTTCGCTGCCTCTGTCTCACCAATACGCAAGAGATGGGTCCATACCTCTGTGTGAACCAGCCTTCTTCACCCTTTCAGAAGGAATCCGTGGATCCAATTTTGCAGTGGAGATCTGCACTTTTTAAAAGCCCAAAATAGCATAGATTTGGCTGGAGAGTGGGAACAAAGATGCATACAGAATGCTTGGGGAGGAAATGATATTCATCACCATTTTGTGCTGTTTGTATCTGAAAACTAACACAACTTTTCATCTGGATCTAAACAAAATGTCTCCTTCTCCTCTTTCCTAATCACAGCACTGTCGATACAAGTGAGCTTCAAAAACAAAGAAGATCTGAGTGCTAAAGAGCTTGCAGTCTAACTCCAGGAAAGTCTCATCCGTAGTGGCAGCTTCTCTCTGTAGCTCCAATGAATTATGTGCTACCTCATAATATGGGGAACAGCAAACATTAATAAGGCACATGACAAGCTTGGTGAGTCAAGCAAAGCGAGTGCATCTGTCACCAAGGGGCAAGTAGCCAAGTTTTTTCCCCCAAGGGAATGGCAATTGAATCATAAGTTAGCCAAGGTATACATGGAAAAAAAAGAACCTTCCTCTGAGCCTCCTTGCCAAATGCAATCTTCTCCAAAGAAAGATATTACAAATTAAAACTGCACAGAGCCAAACGTATCACTTGAATACAATGTCCCCCCCTTGTATGGAGCAAAGGGGGGGCATTTTGACAAGGCATCTGTAGGAATTTAAAATTTAAAAAAACACAGAGGCATTAGGAAAATGAGCACGCTTTGGGTAATGTTGGTTGCAGCGAAGAAGCACAGAGTAAAGCCACAAAAACAACTCTGGAAGTCCCTGGGATCTGAGTAATGGATCTAGCTAAACTTTTAGAAGGTGGGGGGAGGCATAGAGATACCAAAGATGACCTTGAGAAATGTGAATGAAATGTGTGGAAAAACATCCATGGGGAGTTCCACGAGTTTTCTTCTTGACTCCTTAAGAAAAAAAAATTGCGTGGAGCTTGGAAAGCCAGCTCAACTGGACTAGATCAAGTCAACGTTCAAGAGGTCAAGAGAACACCTCCTCAGTCCTCTGAGGAGGAGGAAGAGAAGATGCTCGGGCAGGACCAGGTCTTGAAAAGGCTGAGAACTCTCAGATACCTGCTGGGGAGGCCAATTTCTTCCCGAGCAGAGACAGTTGGAAAAGAAGAGCTGTTAGAATCTAAACCTCCCTCTGGCCTTAAAGGAAAATGACTATTGCATCTTTGGGAATTAAGGCACAGTGGGCAGTTGAGAGTAAGAATGAACAGGACTACCTTGCCTTCAAAACAAGTAGCACCTCGGGGGAGTCAGCCAGCCTGGCAGATACAAGCAACCTCACTGCTCACTCTCCCTTTTGCTTGCCTTCCTCAGCTCTGAACTTTGTATTTCCTGTTCTGCAGTTGCTGGACAATGTGCCCGGTCTTTGGAATTCGTTATCGCTTCTTTGTCCTGCCTGCCCCATGGACTTGTCGCTGCCAAGAGAATCCTGAAGACCCTGGCTGTGAAAGGCTATTTATCTGTAAGCTTCTTTCTTGCTTTAATTTGCTGGCTGCTGCTTGCTTATCTAGAGGCATCAGGCTTCCGGCTAAGGGATCCATGGCTTTTCTGGCTGCAGAATCAAACATAGCATTATCCTGAGATGTTTTGCCATGCAGATTTTGATCTTAGTGTGTCTGGATGTGTTCCTCATTCTGAGACGCTGTCCAGCAAGGCAGAGGGTGGGGGAGACCATGTTAAGGTAGACCTAAGAAAGGAAAATGACACCTATGCCCCCCTAGTATTTTTCACCTATGCCTAAAAAGCTGGGTATGCTATTTCTCCAATTCTTTTTTTTAAAGGAACATTTTTAAGATGCTGTTGGTCTTCGTTAGTTAACTTTACTCCACACAGATGTCTAAAGGCAAGTGTCTCATGATGAAAACCCTGAGTTTTCAGAATATAAGTTGCGGTGAGGGACCTCTGGGAGGCAAACTGTTCCCACTCCTGATCCTCCAGCCGTTTTGAGTCATCACTGAGTTTGGTCTTTTTTTGATGTGTGTTTTAAGGATGAGAGGGGGCAGTCTGTGGGAGTAAATTGCTTCTGTTCCCACAGTTAACCACCTCCAAAATGAAAAGCATCTCAGAATTGGTCCCAACCCATTTGGTGCAGCTTCCTGTGGTTTTCTAGAAGCTGGAGAGTGAAATCCTGGCCCCTCATTCCCTAGATTTCTCTGGTCCTTGAAGCTGAGAGACTGGTTCTTCCTGCAGCCAGATGTCCATTGTTCAAAAACAAAGTCATCCTTCTTCTCATCGCTTTGCTTCCCCTGTCATTTAAAGCCATCGGCCTTGTGCTTTCCCACAGAAAGATGGACTGGCCCTGTCATGTTCACCTGCTGTTTGTGTAAAAACAATAATTGTAAAAAAGGAGGTTATGAACAGTTTGTCAGTTCTGGTTGCTGAGAGCAACTAGGAAGATGGCACTTACAGATCACTGGAGTGCCACATTGCTGGATGGAAGTTTTCCCTGGGTATTAGGTATTCATTTGTCAGCAGGGGTCTGTATTTTCAGAGAAAGCCCTCCCCCCCGGCAAAAAAAAAAAAAAAAAAAAATCCACAACTGTTTCTTCAGTTCAGGAACATGGTTAAGAAAAAAAATTGCATGGAGCTTGGAAAGCCCACTGAACTGGATTAGATCAAGTCAAGGTTCAAGAGGCCAAGACAGCATCTGAAGAGTCCTCTGAGGAGGTTTCTCACCCACCCCCCAGCATTGCATTTCACAACGTGCACAGCATAAGGATGCAACCAAATCCAGGACCTGCAATCTAATTTGCTTGCATATTTCAGAAGACCAGATCAGTGCTGAACACAGTCCAAGAGACTTTGCAATATCCAAGCAAATATCTCAGACTGCAATAAGCCTTCTCTATCACTGATTTATTTCATAGACATTCCTCGATCTAGATTTGAGAATTTGAGACTCCTGTTCCTGTGAAGAGTCAACTGTTTTGGTGGGTGAATGCAATGAACTATGGCTTATTCAATCTTCCTTGATTTTAGGCAGTGTACTAAGCCAGGTTAACTGACTGATACAATCCATCATCTTGGATAGAAGGTTCTACATGTGATACCCAACAACTGTATCTCTAGTTATACTACTCCTAAACCATTGGGGTGCATCTGTGATGGTTATTTTGGGCTGGACGTCTTATTGGCCCAAGTTGGAAGCAAAGAAATATGCTCTCCATACAGATAAGTCACTGTGGCAGAACCCTACATATGTTGACAGGCCAGCATAGGGAGGATATAAATATCATCTTGTTCCTGTTCTAATGAAGTTTAGCGCTTTGCTCATGTTTTTGCTAAGTGCTGCAGAAGCGTTAATTAATCAAATGTCACACTTCGCCAGCTTAGCTCTGATTCCCTGTTATGCCACCACAGCGGCAGTGACCTGTTAATAAACCCTTTTCCTATAGCGAGGCTTCGCTTCTGTGTGCATTTTTTTTATTTTTATTTTAAAAAAAGATAATTCATCCTGGTGGTGAGCACTCACTTAGGACAACCTTGAGAAAATGAGCTGTTAATTCAGGTAATGATGTTAGCACCCTCCCGTCTTGTTCATTTTCTCTGTCCCTAGAGAATATCTAGGGAAGGCTTTCCGAGCAGATCGTGCACTTGTGGGCTGTGATTGCACAACATGTTTAACTAGGTCAGTGGAAGCAAAGTGGATTAATTAGGAAGCTGGTTATGTGCAGTATATTGTGTGGAGGTAGCCTTTGTGGTCATAACAGAATGGGCTCTACCTGTTTTGAAATGGATCTTCTTTGTAGCTCTCCTTTCTGTATTCCTAACAAATTGGGTTTTGCCGTGGTTAGACCTGAGAAGTCTGAACCCACACTAAAACAGGATGGTTCTACCAAAGATTTCTTTCTTCTTTCCCCCTGTTTGCATTTTGGTTTATTGCTTTTCGGGTTTGTTTTGTTTTCTTTCTGGAGAGAAGAAACATTTGGGGAAATTCTTCGAGGTGGAATGCAGGGTCCTCACCTTTCAGAATCAGCCAAGGAATATGTGTGAGAGCTCGGTTTTCACTGGGCAATCTTTGTGCCTTCTGCAGCTTCCTTGGCTTCCCATGCATCCCAAGGGGAGATATCAGGAGGAAATCCCTCCCAGAGGGCGTGGGAGCAGCCAGAGAGGTTGCAGAGGGACAGAGATACGTGTAACTGCGACACACAAAGCCAGGAGCATCATTGCAGTAATGAAAATAAGAGTAAATCTAAATAAATGGGAGAATGCTATCAAAATAAATCCCCAAGCAAGGAAGATTGTCTTGCAGTGGGGCAAAACTTTCAGGAACCTGGAGGAGTGCAGATTAATTTCAATCTGATCAAAATCTTTGCGCTAGGAACTCAGTGTGTTTAGGAAACTCAATGTGATGCGCTGATATTTTTTAAAAAAAAAAAAATACCGTCGAGGCAGTTTATTCAATTTGACAATTCCGATCCACTTTCGGATACACTCGGGAAAGACAGTTTGGTTTGAAGGATTGCTTTCAAATTAAATCACCACGCTGAAGCTTCGCACAGCCCTAAAGGACGGGTTGTAACCTAGTATCGGTTGTCCCTGCAGTTTCTTTCGCAATTCTCTCCCTTTGGGGTTCTTGGGTAAGAGAGGACTGTTGATTCCAGCATTCTCTGTGACTGCCCAGGCAAGGGGACTTTATTCTCAGTTTGTCCATTGCTTGCTTACTTAGATAAACAGGCAGATAAAGTTGTTCGATTGCCTTGGGATGACTGGTGGGTCAGGAGGAGGTTAGTGTGTGATGGCAATGCCAGTGGAGTTAATTAGATTAGATTTAGCTCCAAAGCAGAGTTTAAAGTTAGCTCCAGTTTTGCCTAGGGCTAAACTCACTTCGCCCCAGTCAGCTGGTTGGCGGAAACTCTACAACTTAGTTAATTGTCTGGCTTGACCTGCACAGTCCTCCAAGAAAAAGAGCTGGAGGGAAAGAGCAACTGGGAAGGCTTTGTCTGTAGTGCTTTTGAATCCCACTCCTGGAGTCCTGGAAGCCAGAATGTGCCTCTTTTCTACTGGGGCTAATCAAGCTTCTTCCACTCAGTCTGTCTGCAGAAGCTCCTCTAGAAGCACTTACAACCAACAAGAATCCAGATGAGAAAATCCCTCTGTGGAGCCTCTGGCGCCTAAGGTGTGAAGACGTTTGCACACACCGCTCTCTTCTGCCATTCGTAAGGCAGTAACATTTTGGGGGCTCACTTCAGGCCTGGGGTTGATGATGGGGGAGGTTTTGGCCTTGTGCAGCTCTATTTCCTGCTACCCGACAGTCTTGGACGTCAGAGATGTGCTCTTAATTATCGGAGGTGTTTCTCCTGTCCTTCCTTTCTCCCTCTTTTGGGTTAAAGCCTGGGGGGCTTAGGAGTGGGGCTGGTTGCTCCCTTTGCCTTTCCTGTTTCTCCCCCACAGGGAGGGTTTTGTCTTCCTTCCAAGGAGGTACCCAGACTAACTGGGGTGGGGGGGAGTAGGTTTTGTATTTGGGTTTTATTCTTGTAAGCCGCCCGGAGTCACTGTGAGTGAGTGGGGCAGCCATATAAATTGCTTAAATAAATAAAATAAAACTGATTCTTCTTTCCATGGGCCATTTCAAGGGGACCAGCCTGATGGACAGGAAGATGGTAAGAAAGATGGGAGGCTTTTTGGCCAGTGTTCTTAGTGCAAAGGCTCCTGGATATCAAGCATTTCTCCAGGCAAGTGGGCAGAGGCTCCGTGTTTTCTGAATGGTGTCTGTTCCCGAGATGCAACGACGGTGCTCTTCGAACCACCAGTGAGGAATTTTAATGGAGCTGGAGGCCGATGGAGTTAAACACACTGTCTATCCCTTCCCCTCTTTCTCTTTGAAAACACAAAATGTCTCCTTTTCAGCCAATGTGCTTAATTTATCACCGCTTTTACTCTTCTTATAAGCATGACAAGAACCCTGAAATGGTATCTTCATGGCAGTGATGGGGATTGAAAAGAAGCTTAGAAAACAAATTAGGTTTCTCTGTCTAGTATCTCAAGATGGCTTCCTACTGGGCCCAAATGGGATTTTAGCTAAACACGTTGCAATGCCCAAGACTTTCTTTCACAAACACCTGACACCATTTTAAATTCCACCTCTGCGGTGGTTTCTGTAAACATGAGTGCCTCATGTAGGACCCAGAAGGTCAATTAGACCAAGAAGAAAACTCATTGCATATTAAAATCAATATTAATCATACTGTACTTAGGAGCCTGGTGTTTGTTAACATTTTGGGGTTGGAAATGAATAGCACTTGTCAAATCGTGTAATGGTTTCAGCATGCCTATTTTTCACTGGTGTAGACTCCTGTGTGAATGTCCAATTTGCATCCCGTGCTGGTTTTATGTTTTCTCCCTCCTTGCGTTTGCAACTCAGTTCTCGAATTTGCCTCCAAGGAAAGGCTCTTGGGATCCCAGCCAATGTGGGCTTGGGCACAAGCTGCAGACTGATCATATTTATTATGGCAATTTTTACTTTCTCAACTCCTAAGTAATTGTAAGTTATTATGGGAGGCTTGGCACGGTTTTCTTCTCCTGGAAAGCAATCAGGCTAAGTTTTGAGAGAGTCAGCTCTTGATCCCTGTGGATCAAGCACCTCCCTTTTTATTTTAATTAATTTGTAGGCCGTTCTTCCTTCTGAGGGAGTTCGGCGTGGTGCAGAGAAAGAGAACTCGCAACAAATCAGTCGAAAACAGAACAATGTGCAATACAGCTACAGCATTTTGCAGGACAACTATGACGAATATAATAGGCACAGTGATGCTTCTGAAGGCAGCTTGATCTTCATAGAGTTGCTTAGTTCAACTGGATGTTTGAAATCAAGTCTTCAGTTGTCATTTCTGGAGGTTATACATCTCCCTGGGCTGCCACAGCTCAGAAGACCCAACTCTCAGCCACCATGCTGGGGGGCAGACCCAAATGACTTTAATGCATGGGCTGGGTGATGGTGTGAAAGCTTGGGTGTTCTAGAGCTTTGCTGGCTAATTTAACCCACACAGGTTAAATCACCCATCTTGATCTCAATCACCTCTGAGCTGGGTAGAACCAAAATCATTGATTGCTCCTAACTCAGCGATTTCATGGCGATGGGGATGGGGAGGAGAGGCGTTTTTTGTTTCAAGGACCAATATGAAGTTGAGGTTGGAGAAAATATGGGGTGGGGTGAAAACAAGGTGGCCTGATAGTTGACAGACTGAGTCATCCTTCATTTTTGCTCTGCATTTTCTGTACAGTTGGCAGGCAACAGAAAAATACCATGCCAACAGTTTCAGGAAAAACACCAGCACAGCAAGAAAGATAGATATGTAGGCAGATTGCTTGTTCAGACTTCTTTTACTAGCAAGATCTATAAGAGCAGAAGTCACGTGCACACACTGTTTTGTTTATTTCTTAAAAAGGACAGTGTTTTTCTCCCCGTGATAGGAATGAATAGATCCAGAATTTTTGCTTCTTCCTTGGCACCTGTTCTTTCCCTGTGCCATTCCAGTACAAGATGGGTCTTTTCTGTTCCACAACTGTGCTCCTTGAAAAGCACTGGTGTATGAAATTAGGATGATCTCTGCTACCTTAAAATCTGGATTTTTAAATACATGCATACATAAAATAGATGTGCTGCCTAATCCTTTAATGACTCTGGATAGCTTACAAAAATATATATAAAAAGATCTATTAAAAAAATTAAACCATGAGAGAAACACAACCTAAGGCAGGAACATGAACGCATTCACCTATTTTAAAGTAAGCTGTCCTTAGCCCATTTCTGACCAAAGCCAAGGCAATATTCTATGTGAAACTGAGTATGTTATATTTAATGTTAGGACCAATTGTCTTGTGGCTTCTCAAATTATCTTCTAATGCTCAAGCAGCTTCTATGTCAGTCTTAGGGTGCTTGAGAATTTCAGGTTGTGTTTGAAAGCTTCTTCAGTGTGGACCATTATCTGCACCATCTGTCCATATTTCCCAGGAAGGAGAAGGAGAAGGAGAAAAACATAAATGGAGTTGCTCCTGAAGCCTTCCCTTGGGATCAAATGGAAGTGGGGGGAAGCTAAGGAGGTTGGAGATTGTCAGAAGAAACATATAACACTCACATGCTTCACAGCCACCTTGTTTGCTCAGTAAGTACAAGACCAACAAAATCTGCCCATGAGGATTTCGTCAAAATCCTTGTATCTCCTGAAAGCAAGTTAAAAGGAAGTTTCTCTTCACCCCCTTGAACAATGGGTAGATATAAGTTACAAGCTGATCAAGCTTTTATTAACCTTGATTTTGAGTCCTCATGTTTTTATACAGTGGCCAAGTGAGCACATGTAGAAGTGCCAGGTGCTTTCAATCCTCTGCCATTTTCACCTCCCCATCTCCAGTGGCAAGATGTATGATTCAGCAAGCAAATGAGTTTCTGGCAGCTGGCAGAGAAATTGCCAGTTGCAATCTGCATAATTGCCTAAGTCCCGAGCAGAAAATTACTTTGTTCAGCTGTCCATGGGAACAGCCTGCTTACTCCACTCACAGTTTCACACCAGTGGTCCTTGGGCTCGGGCTCTCCGAGAATGTAGCCATTCACGAAATTCCAGGATTTCCAGAACCGGTTCAGAACCGTGGACAGTTCTCTGGATCCCCAGCTTTAACTCTTGGTTCCTCATCCTGGGCTGAGTTCTTTCCTGTCGCACTCAGAGTTCATTAAAGCGACTTAACTTGATTAAATGTGCAATATTGTGTGGCAAGATCAATTGGTCTGGGGTGTGATGTCTGAATCACCTTAAGTCCAAGGCACAACCCAGCATTGCCCAATCTGGATGGCATGTGAGCTTCATTGCGATTCTGCATGAAAAACATGAGGATGCAAACGTTTTGTAGAACCCAAAGAACATATCCAACTCCTGCGGAGACACATGTGTATGCACCATCTCATTCATTCTCTTAGGCAATTTGCAAATTAAATGTTGTGTGAATGAGTAGTGAATGGATGCCGTTGAAATGAAGAGATTTTCCATTGACCCTATTTTGGCATTCCCTCACCATCTTCTTGTAGGAGTTATTCCAGCTTGCTTTGTGATTAGGAATGTAGTCATGAACGGGTGTACCAACTTGTTTTCTCTTCCCTTCCCTCCCCATTTCATTCTCCTTGTGCATTTATTGTATATCTCAGGGAAGCAACTTTTCCATCCATCTTTGTTAAGCCTTTCTGGTGGCTTTTTGCAGTCCTGTACTTTTTTTTTTTTAGGAAAATGACTAATCCTGCATGGTTTAGAACACATGCAATGAATCCACACCATAAAAACAGCAACACTGTATGATGGATCCTGAGATTCCTCCCCAGTATTTGAGATCATTGTCTAGGAAGGCCAACCAGAACTGGTGCCTTTTTCCTAGCCAAGAAAAACTCCTTCATAGTTGGAATTTGGGCAGGGGAAATGTCTTGTCTCCCCGTTTCCCTCCTCCTTCACAATGAAATCCAACAACACACAGGAAAGCTCACTTCCCTCCCTCCATTGCACTATGCCTCTCACCCCCCAATTTTTTTTTTTAATACCCTCTAATCTTGGAACAAATGATAATTGTCAGATTTCTGACTCCTTGCCTGCTTATATAGCATTTATACCCACCACATCATTCCAAAGCCCAAATGAGTTTTCTGAAAGCCCATTTAGTTGCGTTCACATTCCCCCCACTGTGCTCTGAAACGAGCTTTCCATGTAATAAAGCTTTTTGAGGCCTTCTAATAGAAATTCTCCATTTGTTTCTCTCCCTGTTGCCACTCCCCAGAAGGGCTTGCTCATTCAATGTGCTTTATGCTGCTTTTCCTTTCCATCGTCTGCTGCATCCTCAGCGGAGATGTTCAGCCAAGCGGGCGGCGCACTTCGACTTTTGTATGTTAATTGAGACACTTTTTAATTTTACTTTTGCATATTATTTGAATTTGTATCATTGTAAATTAATTTCTAAAGAGGGCCTGCTAAACAATTAACGCTCGCCTGGCTGATCTTGCCAATGAGGAAAATAACCATCACAAGAAATGCTGACAGAATCCAGATTTCATCTTCGGGACTCTGCTGCAAAGAAGCAACCCCAGCTATAAAAATAGAAGGGGCAGGTGACCTAAGTAGGAATGCCTAATTCCAGCTGACATTAACTGGAGTTGGGAGAGCCATAACACCACCCAAAGGAATGCATTTGTAAAAGAGGAGATAAAACACAACCTCTGCAGATATTTCCCCATTCAAATGTATTTGCAAAAGGCTGTTTACCTCAATACCCATAATGAGCTCCAGAGGAGGGATGCAAAGTCTAAGTTCACTTGCAATTCCCTTTGTATCCTACTCCCCACAATAAGGTGGTTTTTGGAACCACCAACCAACTTCCTCAAAGAATTCAAGGGCCTTTGATCCCCTTCGGATGTCATTTTTAAGAAGCTAAGAAAAGCTTCCCAAGATCGCCATTCCCCCAATAATGGGAATTAGCCAAATAGTGCTTCCTGTCTGACAGCCAGTTTGATTCCCAGAGTGCTAGCTTCAAACACTATGTTTATCCAACCACGTTTCGAAAAAGGCAGAACAGTAAAAATGTGGTGTGTATTTAGCTGTAGAGTCCTTCCTTGATGGACTCCAAGGTCCTTCCTTGATGGACCAAGCTCAGAGAGCACCAAGGGCTCCACAGTTCAACCCTGAGCTACAGATATTCTCTTCTATTGGATATATTTAGCTATATATAAATGGAAGTGGGCCATTCTATCTATGTAAAAAGAGCACCACATGCTCTTGTAACCACATCTATGTAAAAAGAGCACCTTCATACATGCACCACAGATATGCTTGAACAACAGTATATACCTTAATCCTTTCTACTCCATGTCAGACTGCATCAGGGTTATCATCGCCTAAAAATCAGGGGCTTCAACATTGCTGTCCTTTGGTTTATTCTTGGTCACAATTCTTCCTCAAGTGTGCTTTATTGCAATGGTGATCCTAGCCAATCAGGGATCACATTTCTACCTTCAAGATGATGCAACAGTTGTGCAATTCTCTATTCCCTCTGGGAAGGTTTCTGACATCATCAGGGTTTTTTCAGGCAAGGCATTTATACACGTACCCACTTCAGTAGCTTTGTTTTGTCCAGTAAATCATACTTCCGCATTCTGTTTTGACTGACCTTACTCTGGACAGTTAGTCAAAACATTTAAATCAATCATTCCTTTTCTGCTTTGCTTTTCATAGACAATTTACTGGCTTGCTTTTAACTGATTCTGTCAGTCAAGCTGATGCTGCAGTCTGAGTTACTATTTTGAGGACAGTCATGCCTAAAGGTTTTCCTCCGTTCCAACATGACCAGGGATTTCCAAGATCACTGGGCTAATCCAGGAGTTGTTGGTCAACTGATCTTTCAAGGTTCACATCCTACATTCATGCGAGTTCCTTGATGAGGGGGAAAGTTAAACTATTTCAATGCTTTCAACGTTTGGGGAGGAAGAGGAATTATTTTGCATATGGGGGGGAAAGATCTTGGCAGCTTATCCTACTGTGCCCTGACTGCTCCAGGCTGGCTGCTCTGTTTTCTCCAGTTGTAACAATCCTGATTTCTTTTTGAATGACTTTCTTGAACAATGCTACAGCGGTATGTAGTAAGAATTTTGATTGCAACTCTGAGAAATATTTAAAAAATGGTGGCCAGCTCTAAGAATCCCAACTTTGTCCTTGAAAACTCACTTGCCCATCTGCTCCTTCCAGGTAAATGGTGAATGAGGTGTAGATGGAGGGGGGATACATCTCCTGACCCCTTCTGATGTTTTCTCCCTTAACTGCATAATGTATCCCTGTTCTTTGGGAGCAGGCTAACTTTTCATGCCCTAACTGCGCGTCTTTCTATTAATTTAAATGATGCATTTTCTGTGCCCAGCTATGAATAAACCAGATCAATGCCAGTAACATGCTTTATTGGACCTCCTGCAAAATGAATTTGTTGAAAGACAGGCCGTGAGATGGAGTCAACATGCAGATGAGGTTGGTAAGTGAGAGGCGTATCGATTATTTCCAGCCTGTACGAGGCAGTAATTCCAGCCAATGCCTGATCTGTCTTTCAGTTTGGTTCATTACTTATGCCATAAAGAAACACCACCTCAGTAACAGGTTTCATTTCCTATCACAAGCACAAGTCTTGAGATTCACAGCAACAGCTGAGGCATTCCTCCTCCTTCTCTAAAAGAAAGATTGAGAAGGATGCTGGGTGAACCGGGATCTTTATTAAGGGCTCCTGGACAGCTGTTTGTTAGCGATGTTTCCATCTGAATTTCTGAATTGAACAGGAGATTGGCTTTAACGGCCTCTCCCACTCTAGAGTTGTATGGAATTATACAGGAAGTAGATGCAATGAATGTAAAACGAGAAGAAGAGGAATGTTCAATGAGATTCATTTTCTCTTTCACTCTCCTCCATATATCTCCCCTCAAATCTTTACAAATCATACCAGAAGCTTGGATAGGGTGATTTCTTGCTCTTCTGGAAGGGGACAAGGGCCAATGATTTTGCAGTCCCATGATAAATGCTCATGAATCTTGGTAACAGAGCTTGGGTGCCACCATTTTATGAAAGAATGGAAGACATTGGTGACCCCGCGCGGCATTCTGCGTCCCATCTCTGATTCAGAGCCTGAAGCCAGAGGAATAAAACTTCTCCATCTAATAAGGTTTAAGACCACCTTTCTAATCGATTCACTGCTTTTCATTCTGAAAATTGGTTTGTAACCGTAATGTCTACTCAAGCTTCCTTGCTGAGAAATTGTCTGGAATGGAGTAGAGAGAAGAGGTTGAACAGAGGAATGTTACAGGTCATTAATTCTCATAGTCGCTCATTAGTAGCCAAGAAGGTGGAGCTGACCATTAGTGTTTAAAAAGAGACTCACTTGCTTAAAATTGTCATAAAAGCACCAAAGGGACCAGCATGGACAGTTCAAGCTGGCAAACTAACTTGAGTAGTATTCAGTTGTATTCCACATTGGCAGTGATTTTAATAGAAAAACTGACAGCCAAGAGAGAGACGGATGGGGAGATAGCAGATTAAAAGCAAGTCAATGGGGATCAAAGGCAGTGGCGTTCAACAGAGGTCAAAGTGGGCAGGATGGTTGTCACAGCATACAATCCAGGCCCCATCCTTTTGTGCATGCGTGTGATGTAGACGCATGTACAAAAGGGTGTCACAACACCCTATCTGCCATTAGCCTGTTAATCCTTCCCTTGCAGAGGCTGCTGATCATATGAGTCACAGGTGTCTCTATATTTGGTACTACAGATATTTTAGAACTAGTTTTCAAAGGTTAGGAAATACACATTTCTGGAGAAGCATAACATTTCATCATAGGCATGTCTTGTATTGTTTTCTCTAATATTCATTTTCTGGAAAAAAAATGTAGATGCATTTAATACATGCTTTTCAATCCCATCTCCATAGTGCCCATCTCCATAGTGTAGGTTTCTGCAAACAATTCTTCCTCCAATAAACTCTTTTCATAAGCCACTTTCCCACATGCTTAACACACATACACACACACACACGCTTATTTTCTGGAAACAACTTTGTTAAATATGCGTTTTGATGTGCAGATTTTGGCATGGAGATAGTTATGAGTCAAGTCTGAGACCACTTTGCCAACTGTGCCAACTCCAAGATGGATTTCATTTATGGTCCTAGAGTAAAGAAGATGGTGGACTGGGGTCTACTTTTTCCAATCCAGCTATTCTGCTAGGTTTAATTAAACCTTGTCCAAAACACCTTTCTTCTTGCTATCTGCTTTAGGCAAAGAAAGAAAGAGGACCACTTATACTTCCAGGGTGGTTGGTGAATTAATCTATAGGAAGAAGCCAGAAGCTGGCTTGACCTGTATAAAACTGTAATAGTTGCAGATGCTGCCACCTTCTGGGGGACAATAGCAGCACACTTACCTGGTGGGGGGGTCCATCTATTGTGCCAGCCTTCTTGTAGTTAGGTCTTAAAAAGTTATGGGTCGACTTTAGCCTAGAACAATGGGTTTTATGTTTTTATCTATTCTGAGTTGCTCATGTACTGCAATGCTTTGACTACTTTTATTATTTTAAATGATTTTATAATTTGTCTGGAGAACTTCACTCACTGGGCAGATGAGTGGTGTAGTAAAGAAGAATAATTCCAGAAGTCTAGGCTAAATATCATTTAGAGATCCTCTGAGTGGAACTGCTCATGAAGGGCGGGGATTTCTCTGGATGGCTCTGAGTTGCTGCTCACAGTCTCCGGATTTAAGGAGTTTTGTGTCTTCAGGATAGAGCTGGTCTGGGGAATGGTGGCACTCACGACTTTCAATTTGAAGTACAGCGAAAAATGCCATTTGTAAAGCAGCCCAGAGAGTGGCATGCCTAAAGAATTAATTCAGAATTGATGGCATTTTCAGGGATTTATTTTTCAACTGCCCATCTGCATTTAAGCTTCATGCAATATCACACCATGTGCCTTGCCTGAGTTACCGGAGCACAGGAAGCCATTAATCCATCTCTTGGCATTTTTCAGCATTAAACCTATGTGCATATTATGATTACAGCATGTCAATTGGAAAGCTTCCACCGATCCTCTCTCACCCCATGCCACGCACAGCCAACAGTATGAATGATTGGAAAATTGCATGAGAAAGGAAGCCCTCCCTGTCTTCTCAACAGGTTTATGCAAATCAAATGAATTAATCCCAAAGAGTTGACCTTAGTCATAAAATAAACCCACTTGACGTATAAGCAAGAGAAGCAGAGGGCAAGAGGAGGAAGCTGGAACAGGAATAGAGGATGCATGCAAAAGGGAGGCCTTCGGTGGCCTTCTGTGCTGTTCGTTCCCCAGTTCTCTGAGTCATTAACCAAGCCATCTTGCAACGTGTTTAAACCTCCCTGAACTCAGCTGCAATCAGCAGTGAGGGAGAAAAGGCAATTTAGCAGAAAGCTATGAAGTCAGCAGAAAGGAAAAAAAAAAGAATGGGGTAAGGAGAGAAGAAAGTCTATATATACTCACATTTATAAAGCTTTTCCCATCAATGACCATTTTTCCTGAGGAACAGATCAGGAGAAAGGATTTTCTTCTTCCTGACTTTCCTACTCATGCAGAACACAGGCCCGACTCTGCCCAGATTCATACATTCCTTAAACAAAACCAACCCCCCAAAAATATGCCCAGCTTGGACTTGGATACGATGGGAAAAGGGAAAGAACTATTTTACCCATCTGGTTTCTGTAGGAAGCCAACCTGTACCCAAGGAATGAAGTTATACCTTTCATTGCATTTTCATTATCGGAAGAAGGCATTCCAAGCCATTTTTGGTGCAAGAAAATCTTTCTTAGCACCCTAGTGATTACTGCCAGCTCTCTATACCACACTTTTGGAAGGATTCTGAAAGATGGGCATGCATTCAGAGAACAGCAATGGCAATAAGCAGAGGTTTTGAAAGTAAGTCCTAGAAAAAGAGAAAGGAGGAATTTGGAATGTTTCCTCTTGAGAAGACTTCGGATGACCAAAATTCTTCAAACACCTGAAAGGATGTTACGGAGAAGAAGGTCCAGATCTGTTTTCGATCATTCCAGAGTGCACAACGTGAAAGAATGGATTTAAAATTCAGATTTCAGTTGAATGTTAGGAATTATTTATAACAGTAAGAGGATTTTGACAGTGGAATCAACCTGTGGGGTTTCTTTCCATGATTCAATGATTCCATGGGAAACAATCAAACCAGGAATCAAAGTTTACAGAAGAGTGAGCAACAGCCACACCCAAATTAAAAGTAGTGGTGAAGACAGAGGCTTAGGGCTTTCAAAATGTGATTTAAAGAGGGCTTCCTCGGGAAGATTCACTAGCGAATGGTCACCATATCAGTTTCAGATTCTCTTGTGTAAACTTTCTGTGTAAACAGAAAGAAGATTTTCTGGATCTTCTTCAATTAGATATCAGAAATGGGCTTTGTCGCTCTGCCAGATGGTCTTCATGAAAGAAGGAGTACATAGTTACCTTAGTGACTTCACAGCATCAACCATGAATCCTTTTTGAAAAGGTCACCTGGGCTGGGATGTGGAAGGAATGCATTGATCATATTGGCTCCTTGGATTTCAGAAGATGATGCCAGAACATTTCATTCTCAGTCCAATGGCAGTAAAGTTTTGGAACTACCATGGTCTTCCTGCTCACATAGGTTGGTGCCCAACTTGCGTAAGTCCACGTAAGTGCTGCTGCTGACAAACGGATGTTGGTTATATTTGCAGGGTTTGACTGTTGCTTTAAATATTGATAACAAAAGTCGTCTATCACAGGCTTAAAAGAATGGCAGCTTCTGTAGCTTCTGTAGTGAGAGTCCTTCAACAATAATCCAATCTTCAATAATTCATGAAAATATATTCCCCTCCCAAATCAAATTGGAAGCTATTTTGTGTAATATATTATTTAAAATTCAATATTAGAGTGCTCATAACTTGATCTTCCTGCATGAGAGGACCATTTCAAGATGTGATTATGCGCAGGCACTATTTAAAAGTGACAACATTTATTTATTTATTTAGCTTTTCATTTGTTTAACGGCTAAAATGTAGGAGCTGGAGCAGAACTAAATTGCCTGACAATATATCCAAAAATGGAGTTGGCACAACCAACTTTTATAAGACCGTTTTATCACCCCCAAATATACAGCCCTATTATATAAACATTGTTCAAACTTCAATACATTCATATGTGTGTGTACATGTATGTGCCTGTGTCTATAGGCACGTATATATATGGACCTTATTTCTGAAATATGACTTTAGAAAGCAGACTCTTAAAGACTTTGGATAACCTGGGTCTAGGCAATATAGAAACCTGTAAGGAAGAACCGTTGCTATATTTGCTTGACTCACAGTATAACTCACTCATGTCAGGCCCTAATTGTATGAGTGCTAAACCTTCTACCTCCAGGAACAAGGAACATTTCCCTTGTCCACTCCTGCAGTAGATACCATTCAATGACATTAGCAAGCCACGTCCCACTGCTGAAAAATTCACATTGTGCAATCCATTCAGAGCCTCCGTTGCTGTCTGAGCAGTTAAAAAGGATTTCAGGAAGACAAGAATTTCTCCAGAGGGTTTTGTACAGTCTTCGTTTTAAACTCAGGTTGGTTTTTAAAACTCAGATTTGCAGCCTGGAAAACAGAAGGAATCCTTGTGGGGAAAACAGCAAGAGAGCGATGGTAAAAGTAAGCAACCAATTCGATTTTCTTTCCATCACGGAATTGGCTTCCATACATTGTGGATTCTTACTGCGTGCCTCTGCATAAACCTTGCAAAAATCAACCTGCACCAAACAAGCATGCCTGTATATAATATTTAATAGGCTATGAACTCACTTAATACCTGAAGGTCCTATTATCTGTTTCTGGTTGGCTGAAGGCATTCTAATTTGATGCTTTGGCTAAACTCAGAAAAAGGAATTGTACAGGGGAGATGCTTAAAAATGGAAGAAGGGAGATTCTCTTGTTAATAGGCCCAGTGCAAAACTCAGATGTGAAAACAATGCTGCAAAGCCTAGAAACAGATAAACTCTGGTGAAGAGTCAACATGTACATCAATTCTCATATGTACAGGCAGACATGGATTGGGGAAAGGCTATTTCACATACTCATTCCTTGAAAATGCTCTGAAAAATCCACAGATGCTGGTATACAGGTTGTTTAATGTCTATTTTGCTTTATTTATTAAATTTATATTGTATTTTCCCTGAAACCTTTCTCTTAAAAAGCCAAGTGGAGTAATTTGGGTAAAAAACCAAATGGAAATCCCAGGGCTGAAGGCTAGACTGTGGGAAGTTAAGGGAAGTAACCTGAAAGAGACTGTGGCAGTATTAATTCTCAGGGTGCTAAATCTTTTCCTGCACCAAATTCCTGTGAATTGAACAAGAAACCCTGGCTTAAATACTAAAATGTCATCTGACATATAAAGGGTGGCTGATTGCAAAGTGTAGGAATGGATGCTGAAAGGTTTTCAACTTTGAATTTGCTCTTGGAGTAGAAGGAATCTCCCCTCCTTCCCTTCCCTTCCTGTCTGACTTCAAGATACCTCAACAGCTGTCCTCTTTAGAAGTGCCTGCTCACAGAAAAGAAGAAGTGGAAAGTGGAAAGGGAAAACCAACTGTCACCCCAACCAGGTTTCTCCCAGTAAACATCCATCTGTCAGGCTAATGCTCAGCGATGCTGCAGAAGTGACAGTTTTGTGGTGTCAGCAGCCTGGACTTTGTAGTAAAACTTCGGAATTCTTGGCCTTCAGATAACAAGGATCTGAAAAGTTTTCAGAAGGAACTGGATGGATTCAGGGAAGATTGGGCTTATTGATGGCAACTAGTCTTGAGGCCTATAAAGTATCTCCTCCAGTTTTAGGCAAAATGCCATAAATACCATTTACTGGGTGAAGTGACCACCCTTTGGCTGTATTTGTGAGTTTCCTGGTTGCATCTGATGGGCCACTGAGTGATGCAGAGTGTTAGATTAATCAGGTCCTTGGCCTGATCCAATACTCATACATCACAGCAGTACAGGTCAATCAAATCAGATCTTTACTGTTGTAGTACAAGACCAGTCTACATCCAAAAATAAGACTAAACTAAGACTGTGTTATGGGAAGACTAGTGCAGAGTGCAGTAGAAGCAAAAGCACTACAGGTGAACAAGGTAAAACTCTACAAAATAGGAAGTGCAGTCAATGATCTTCAGGAAACTGTAAATATGCAGCAGCCACAAGCCTTCTGTACTTATGATAAACACAATGGTGAAATTCTTTCAAAAGCAGCATAATTCAAACCAATCAAACATAGGGGTAAGCATGATCAGTGCTGAGGCATTTGAGGCCCCCCCCCCCATTTCTTCCTCACGCGCTAAGAGCTTTAGAGCAAAAGGTGATTTTCTTAAAAACCACCGGTGAGCTGAAGAAGCGACACAATCAAGCTCAATTATATTATTGGGTACTCTGCAATTATATTGCACTGCAGTTGATCAGGGCACTTTGGAAAGCATTAACTAATTAAGGGAATTTACTGGAAATGATTGTGCTTTTGTTTCTGAAAAATAAATAAATAAATACGCTGAGTACGCTGAGAAGGGACCAGGGTGAGTCATGTGAAGCGAGAAGGGAGATCTTAGAAGCAGAGTTGACTGACAGATTCAATAAAGGACAGAGAGATGCCAGTTTGCAAAAATCAGATCTGAATGCTTGCATTTATCTTCAACTGTAATTCATTCAGATATATATGAAGCAGGGTATGAATATGAGAGCCAGGGTGGGTTAAGGTGCTGGATTAAGAGTGGGGAGACCCAGAATGGGGAGTAAACAATCAAAAATAAATCTATAGACCAGCACTGCACCAGCTGTATATGTATAAATTTGCTTTCATTGGATTCACCTGCATTTTCCCCACTGGAACTTAATTTACATTAAATTGTTAGCACTCGTGAAAGGAATGAGTGAAAAGATATACTTCAGTTATTTTTTTCCTTTTTTTTTTCCGGTTCATCTTTAGATCATTGGATTCTGTAAAGTGAGACATCACGAGGTATCTTCCAGGTGGTTCTCATCCAACCCCAGCTAGAGAGTTTTTCTTTTTCTGAAACAAAAGCTAAGTTTGGTAACTTCTTGCCTTAAAATGAGAATCTGTACAAGTGAGGTCAGGATGGAAGCCTTTGAAATTTATGCTGAAGTCAAAGTTTGATCTGTACCAGAATGGAATCATCTTCTAACCCATCCAAGCCTGACTATGGTAGAAGGAAGTAGGAAGCAAAAAGGTCAAGATATTTTCTGTTTTTTCTTTCTTTCTTTCTTTTTTCTTTCCTTCTCTCTCAACAGCCATGAGAAATGTAGTTTTCTCTGGCAGGTGTAACTATGGAAAATAAACTTTTCTTGTGATGCCTGACAGCCAATAGAGCTTGGTACCCTTCCCTAATCAGAAATGAGTCTAGGTCATCATTTTCTATTTATGAGTGAGAAAGTCATCCATCCTGGCTTAACAAGCTCAGGCCATTTAGTTTGTTGGTGGTTTAATGTATTAGTTACAGCCTCCAAAACAGGCTAATTCAATAAGCAGATTAAATACTCTCCATGAATGCAGCATTTTTTCCCCCCTGAGATATGCATTCCCTTTCCAATTGCATGCCTTGTTCTCCCTTTGAAGCCATCATTTTGTGCCATTTAATCATGGGAGAAGCAACTTCATTGGAATGACCCCACATGCTCTAGTAGAAGTGTCTGGAGGAATTCAGATTTGCATGAAACCTAGGAATGTTCAGATTTTATTGGCACGATCACTTACTATCAACCGTTCTTGCCTCTCTCCTGGTTTAATGATCCTGTCTTGGAATGTTTCAGTGAATGGTTACTTCTTAAAGTCTCCTTTAGGAATCTGGTTTCAAAAAAGATTGGGGTCACTAGTCGTATGACCCTCTCTAGACACAAATGCATCTGTGTGTAGGTGTCTCTGTGTGTGTGTGTTTGTGTATATATCAGAGCCAGTTTGGTGTAGTGGTTGAGGCATCAGGCTAGAAACTGGGAGACCATGAGTTCTAGTCCCACCTAGAAACAAAGCTAGTCCCCCTCTCTCAGCCCCAGGAAGCAGACAGTGGCAAACCACTTCTGAAAAACTCTGCCAAGAAAACTGCAGGGACTTGTCTAGACAGTCTCTGGAAATCGGGCATAATTGAACGGATTAAAAAAAATGTCTGTGTGTGTGTGTGTGCTCCTTTTGCTCCTTACAAACTGGAATGGGTTGTAGTGACTGCAGCAGCTATTTTGAGCTATGCTGACTCACCAAACGTGCAGTAGAAGGAAACATGACCTTGCGTGGTACATTGGTTATTTTTGCACCCTCCCAATGAAAAATCTTTGCCTTCCCAGCCTGAGGGCCCTGCCTGACACCAACTCCCCATCACCACCCCTACAGCAGTAGCTGAGTGAGTTCTGAATCATGGGTTGTTTGCCGAAAGCTGCTTTGCCTCCTTTGTGATTTCAGTTACACTTCCCCCGAGTAATTATACACACTGCTCAGCTACAGTTCTTGCACTGACAGACCAACTCACAAGGACTGGCAAATGTTTGTAGCCTCTCCAGATTCCATAACATTGTGGGGAGTATTCACAGATGGGATGCAGTGTCCTGGTCATCCTAGGCAGGTTTTCAGATGCTTTGCTCACCTTGAATCCCACTCTCTATCCTTTTGGCTGTGCACAAGTTTGGACTTCAGTTGCAATAACAACAACAATAATGATAATAATAATAGTAATTATTATTATTAATCTGCTGCTCACAGAAGGCAAAGACTCTGGCTGGTTTACACATTGTTAAAAACATTTAAAAACAATGTAAGTATTAACTTAAGTAAGTGTGATGGAATGGACTTATGAAGGTCAGGCTCAGGGAGATAAGCGTGTTATTAGCCCCCAACAGAAGCGTGGGAAGTTCAAGAAGATGAGGCTGGCATCTCCCTAAGGAATTCACGGTGTTGTGGCTGGCTGGCTGGCTTGGGAACTTGGGTTCAGTCTGGGGAGATTTCTGTCTTGAGGTGGAAGCTAATAAACACAACAGAACTGTATTTGCATTGCCTCTTGGAGTTCTTTGGGCTGAACCTGACAGTAAGCTATCAACTTAGCGTAAAACTTGTGGATGCTTAAAACCGGAGGAGTCCAAAATTTCATCCACACAACTGTAATGGGAAGAAGAAGTAACCTTGAGGAACAGGAGGAAGGTCTGCAATGGAGACAACAGTCAGTTAAAAGAAATCTGGGGAAGAAATGTAATTTGAGAAAGTGTCATGACCCACTCCAGTTCTCATGAAGATAAAGGGAGGGAAGGGGGAAGCACATTCAGACTTGGAAAATTCATAACAATATAACAATAACACAAAAAAAACTGGTTACTATTCTTTTCTGGATTTTAAAATAATTGACCAACACCTAACCCAACAGGGTGAGTTTGCACAACATCCTAGATTACAAAAAGAGAACAAGAGAAATCTTCAAGTTTAACCTTAATTAAACTTAGCACACTGGGTGATCGCAGGGACAACTTTGTACACAGACCTGATGGTTAAGTAGATTGTGTTGCTGTGTGAACAAAGACAGGTTAGAGTATGTATGAACAATTTCAGAAGTTATTATAGATTCTTTGGCATGGAACAATCGAGATTAGTAAACTAGTCTCTCTAGGCCCTGGTAATAGGGGATGAAAAAATGGTCCATTTGAATATTGAAATGATTGCTATCTATCACTTATGTGTATGCGCCATGAGTATGGCTCCAAGGATAAATCCACGTTTAGTCCACTTGTTGCTATGGTCACGATCCCTGCCAAAGATCTCAAAGTGAGAGCCAAAGTGATATATCATCTGGAACAATCTTTTTTTCTTTGCTTTGAGATCCTTTTGGTGTTGTGAACAGTATCACGTAGCAAGTAATTGAATTCCTCACTCCTGTAAACATCTTTGGCTCGCAGGGACCCCTTGGAAAGGTCAGAGATTTTCTAAAAACCATCTCCTATCCTGGCAACTCCTTTTCAAAATGAAATACCCGAAGCAGCAGTCCCAAGGTGGAGGAAGATATTCTCACTGTGTGTCCAGGAAAAGACATACAATCTACAACAATACAGATGGCTTTATTTACTGTACGGAATGAAGTTGAAGCAATGTTCTCAAGTTTTCCCCAAAGAAAACATTATTGACTATATGTGCGTCATAAGGGATTTAGTCTTTGCATGGAAGACACATTTGTTGCTATCTCTAAATGTGAGCCTGGAGCCTTTCTGAGGCCTCAGTTCAGATTGATTCTTTCTCTTCTTCCTCCTATGCCTCTTTACTTCTGTTTAAGCCCCACTCTTTGGAATATTCCCATAGCTACAAACATGTCCTTCTCAGACCCATCTTGCGTGTACCTGAGTGCTACTGAAGACCAGCCATACCTCTCTCCCACTTTTTCTCATCTTCCATTTTGATTTACTGGGGACGGTCAAGGGGCTGCAGAAATTAGCTCTATCAGTCTTCTTGGTGGATCTTCCCACCATCTCAACTTCATGGCCACGGTTTAGGAGACGCCCAGATTCTTTCATGGGTTTCCTGAAGCAATGACAGAGGAGCTACAAATTCAGTTGGTCTTGGTTTCTCAGATTCTGAACATGTATTCCAAAACACAGAAACACATTCTCCTGTATGGCTTTGCTTAAGAGATGGGTTTCTGTGATTGTGCTTGCTTAATATAAATACATATTTATTCAGTATTTTTTTTTAACTTAATAAAAATTCTACGAGTGTTTTGAACATCTGAACTGAATTCCAAAATTTGATATAGTTAGTGCAGACATTGGTACCCCTATGATAGCTGCTTCACCTGTAAGTTCAGGAAGTGTTAATATAGTATAAAAATACTCTGGAGTGATTGGGTTATCCATCTGTTACTAGCCTTAAAGTATGTTTATGCTCAGTTCTTCCTTCAGTGTGATGCTTTCAGTTCCACCATGCTCTCTGCCCTACCTCTATAACTCTTGAAAACATAACAGGAAGTGAGTGTGACTCATATCCTGTGTCTTGACCTCTCCTTACAGATATGCAAACTATTGTTGATAGGGTCTTTTCTCCTGGAGGTGTGCAAATCACAAATAACTCTCAAAGCTGCTGAATGGTACCCCCTCATTGTTTTGAAGGCTGTGTCCGTATCAAATCACTCACCATGTACCCAGAGATAATTAGGCCAACTTATTTAAAAGTTATGACCTAATTAGTGGCTTTAATGGTCATTAATTATAGAAAGAGCAACAAAGCTGTTACAGTTTCTAAGCGGCCACCTTCGAGGGCGAGGCACAGGTATTTATCTGGGCCTGTAAAGGAGAGAGGCTAGTAAGCTTAACATCTAATTAAGCCAAATTGTCCCTAGTAATTATAAGCAATGTGATTTTATTTATCTGGTTTAATTAGCAGGGACTTTACACAGTCTTTGACCTGGCATAATGGTGATGAGGACAGAGGGAAGAGATTAAAACACCATCCATCAGTGTGGAGGGGGGAGTTGTGGAATTATAGATTTGGGTACCAAAAGGTGACAGAATCCGGGAAGGTGAATGGAAAGGAGAAGAACATTTGAAGAATGGCAGGATGGATTTCCCCAAGAGGTAGAATTGTAGGGAAAGAGCAGAGCTGTCTAAAATAATGTAGGGAAGCAAAATAAACAGGCACAAAGAGATGGCACTTAGAAGCGATATCAGGAAAGCACCATTTTAGCCTTAATATTTTGGAAAGTTGCTTGGTTTGGGAAGCTGCTTCCCAGAGCTGGAAAATGCAGAGACATTCTTGCAGCAGAAAAAATGACTTCTTCTACAAAAGAAGACATTGGAGAATGATATTGCATGAACTTTAAAATGATAAGGGGGCCTGCAAGCTGCTAAAAGATCCTAGCATTGCATTGCTACAGGTGCAGAGTAGGCGTGAACATCTCAAATACATAGAAAATTTGGAATGAAGCTTTCCTAGGTGAACCTTTCTTACAATGATCTGTTTTTGAAGACTTTTTTCCCCTTTCTTATCCTCCTCAGGATGTTGGCCTTCTCCGTTGCTGTGCTTGTCCTTTGGCACAAGGTCTCCTTCAAAGTTGGGGTGGCTCCAACCCTACTAGGTTTTCATAGAGCCATGAAGACTTGGCTTTTCTCCCATGCATTGGACCAAAATAGTAGATGGGCTTGTTCTATTGTGAGAATCAGTGTTTGCTGTATTCAGCCTCAGCTACGTTTGAATTATGTTACGCATAAAATGGAAAGCAACCACTTGTAAGTTAGGCTCTGAGCCTAGGTTGATATCTGCAATGGAGTGCGATCAGACTTTTAAGGCTAGGGATGATGAAAATTGCCAGGTTAACCAACATCTGGGAAACCATTCCTGCCATACAAGATGTTAAGTCCCAGTTGTGTTGTCAGTTCTATTCCCAAAATGTATCATGAGAATTTGGCCATGCTGACTTGGACTTTGGGGAACAATAGGCCCAACACATCTAGAATTTGTTGCTCAGGAAAATTTTTATTTTGGAGAAAGAGCCATTTGTAGCCACCTTATATATACAGTGGATGCTTCTGAAGTTCCCTTCTTCCTGCTAGGATCATGGCATAGATTGGTGGCCCACCATCTGAAGGTCTATTATTCGGTTAATGTTGGCCTAGTGACCATTGTTTCTCTTTTTTCTCATCGTGGCAACTGGGCTGGCAGTAACTCTGAACTGCCTTTTGTTCTAAGAAAGGTTAGTTGACCCCAGTGTCTGGAGAATGATGGAGAGGCCTTCATTTTGTTATGACTAACGGCTACCCACCACCTCCACCCCCAATTCCCTGCAATGAGAAGATTGCTCAGAATAGAGTCAGGGCTGTTTTCATGGTTCAGTACCACAAAGCAATTAACCGTGAGTGAGTGAGTGAGTGAGTGAGCTCCCCCAACCTTTACTAAAAACCATGGCAGTTTATCAATGTGTCAGGCTCTTGGCAGATTCAAGAAATCTAAATTTAACAGGTGACTGGTTTTGCCATGCCTGACTGCAGCCAACAGATCTTCCGGATATTGAGTCCCAACCGGATGGTCAGACCCAATAGAACAAGTTGTTGTGGAGAAAAGGGATGAATGGGGTTAACTTGGGAAGTTCACTGAATACCTTCATACACACACCCCTACACAAATGCTTGATTACAGCATTTGTGGTATGTGTAGCTATATGTGTATGAAGATATTCAGGTTTTACAGCTGATTTCAGGAGCCACACTTCTTATTACTGATTCTAGTTCTGCCATTAGGGGAAAAAAGCCTGCACAAAATGCTAAAAAAATGAATAATGATCAGATCTGATTCCACTATGCTTAAGATTGGCCTCCTAAATGCCTAAGGTATTATTTCTCGAGCATTTTTAATTCAAATCCCTTTCCAAACTCACTCTCTTTTCTGACAACACCCTGCTTAAAAAGTGGGACAATACTGAGATGAAAAATTTCCCAAACTTAATTCCTCTCCTGCCAAAGAAACGTTTCTTTTTAGGCTTCATTCTCAAGGTACTTTAGAATTCAGATGCAGCTATTTTTGGACCTATTTTAAGGCTGAAAGCTGTTGAAAGCGACGATTATTGATAAATCTCCCTGGCTGTCCACACATTTTTTAAAGGGTGGGGGTTTTGAGTACATTATTGTTGTAAGTAGGCTAAGATGGTGTGTATACACACACACACACACACACACACACACAAACACTTTATATCTCCCCAACCTACAAAAAAAAATGAGTCTCGAAAGCAAAAATATCAAGGAAAATCCAACTTAGATCTTTCTTCTGCCTCCTAGTTTAGGTCCCATAGAGCTGAAGCCATGTACCTAAAATGTATCTATGTTCAGACTTACTTGTCCCTCCATGTCAACACCATCTTTCCTAAATCACTGCATGTTGAAACTAGCATGTTATAAAACTGTTAGGAGGAGTTGCCCGCCACCCCCCATTGTTGTGCCTTCATCCTCTGCATCAGTCTGAATATGGGCAGCTCTGCGTTGATTGAGCAAGATGATAATAAAGAATATCTATCTATGGTATGTTCAGATAATGAACCCGGTCTTGGGAAATGCCTTCGCTTTGAGAAATTTGCTATTTTCCCTGTTGTATGTACAACTTTCTGTGCTCAGAAAATAGGTGGATACATTTAAGAAGCCATTTCTTGGGTGAAGGGAGAATGCTAAGAAGTTGCCCATAAAGCCCCAAAGGAAATTGAGGGGAGAGAGGGAGGGAGGGAGAGAGAGAGAGAGAGAGAGAGAGAGAGAGACTGTGCCAATGTTTTGTCAACCATTGCACAGGTAGAGGGCAATTTCTTTTTTCTCCCCCTGCTTTCAAGCTCCTGTACATCTTTGCCTGTTGACCTGTTCCCTAATTTTGAGCCAGCTGCAGAACCAGCTGTCAATGAGTTTGCCAGAATCATCTTAAGGCTGACATCAAAATCCAGCAGTGGTGGAAGGCAATTCACTAAGGTATAACAGCCACACAGAAACTCAAAGTTGGAATGGGGTGGAGAAACAATTAACAGAGTCTTGAGATCTAGGAAAGGGAGGCAAAACCCCAGATTTAAGCCGAAGAAAATACATGTCTTCTGAAGGAGGAATACTTTTTATTGGCTAGAGTACACCATGGAAAAGACACATTCAGAAGACTCGGGGACTTCCATTTGCTTCTTCAAATATAGGTAGTTTCCGGGTTAAGAATGCCTGGTTTACGGATGACCCATAGTTAAGAACGGAGCCTATTGTAGCAAAATTTGACTTAAATACACAATGAAATGAGTCCAATGCACAATGATTTGAGTCAATTACACAATACTTACACAGTATTATACAGTCATACTGTTCCAGCTTACATACAAATTCAACTTAAGAACAGACCTTGGGAATAGAACTCGTTCTTCAACTGGGGGCTACCTGTATCTGATTATCCTATCTGAACTTCTAAAATGAGATTTGTCAAGAACCTTATTCCTGCTGCTACAATATGTTGTCTTCAGAAGGGCCCTGCCTGCTAGTTACAACAGCCACAATGCAGGTACAAGGGGGTATCTATCAACCTGGTCAGCTTTCTCCATATCCAAAAATGGGAACAATAAGAAGACAAACTACAACAGAGAGCTGCAAGCTGGTGTATTGCTAGCTATTCATTTCCTCGTACTTCCCCTCCTTTGCAAGTGTGCAAACAGTTGCAGAAAAATAAAAAATAAAGGTCAGCAAGACAATTTTGATAAATATTTCATTGCCACTGATTAAAAAAAAAGAACCTCTCTCTCGCTGTTACAGATTGGATGTCTAAAAGTGGTGACATCTGGCACTCAAGGAATGGAAAGCAATTAAAAGAATTTCTTTAATGAAAGGAAGAGACGTAAGTAACATGGTAAGGAGGAAAGTGGGGAGGAAGCACTCATGGGGACTAGAAAAAAGATGGAACCATTCTTTAGGAAACAGTCATTCCAAAATGTTGTAAAGGATAATAATAATAATAACAACAACAACAACAACAACTGAATATATAGGATGCATCTGAAACAGATATTCCAGTGCATTTAGTAGTGCAGCTAAGTAGCACTTTGGATTTGCAAAAGGATTACACAAATTTTGGTTCTACCATGTGCATATTTAGGAAAGCACTGGATGCAACAAGGTGTGTATCAAGGAAAGTGGCTTACCAGATATTCATGTTAAGAAACAAGAATGTCAAAACTAAGGGCAAATATTCTTTAGTTTACTTTAGTTTGCAGAACACTGCAGAGTTTTGACAGAGTGGTTTGGGGATTGAAACAGTCCAGGTATAGATTGATCAATACATCCTGGCTCTCCATTAAAAATGGATCAAATAAAACCTGGCTGTCAAGAACTATAGAAACGTATCCTTGTTTCCCCATGGTTAGTGAGCGTATAGGCCTACCAAACAGACCGATCCTGCGATAAGAGCACCCATCCTCTTTGTTGGAGGAAGAATCGCTGAGTTGGGTGAGAGAGACTTCTCGGACCAGGAGGACGACAGCGACGTTTGAATCTTCATCTGGGCCTCCCCAGAGCTTGCTTGCTCTTCACTTATTGAATTAGGATAAATTGGAACTTTCATAAATTGTGATATAAATCATTATCTCAAGTTAGCAGATGCCGTCTCACCAGGGTAGAGCACTGTTAATAACTCTGCCGGATTAGGAGTGATTGGTACAATTTAAACCTTGTTTCTCTCAGCTTGATCAGCCTCGTTGCAACGGTGGCAATTATCCCATTTCACTTTGAATAGCTCAGCATAGAGGACCTGCCACCTCCGATCCATCCATCTTAATGAAGCCGCCTCCGTATCTGTTCCCTCCCTTGGCCAAACACATCTCCCCTCCCCTTTCCCCCATTCCACGCAAAACCCACCACCTTCTGCAGAAGAAACAATGAAATAAATAAATATATATATATATATATATATATATATTTAAAAAACTGGATTTAATTTGTTGCTAGAGCTTTCAGATATCTTTGGCTACTTGGTCACAGCCCTGCCAGCGTCTTCCTACTTTTTTATTTAAGGGCATGGTTTATTTTTCCCCTCCCCTTTTGGCAGATTTCCTGTGGAGGAAATTATATGAGAAGCAAAGAATAAGTCCAACTACCAGAGTTCATTGAGCAAAATTTGATGAATGCATTATTCAGGTTGCATTGAGTAACAGACTCAATGATTTTTATTATCGTGTGTTTTTTTGCAGGAGCAAATCATGATGACACTGAGTAATTCAATGAAGGCCTTGTGCATACAGAATAGTAATCCTTGAACTAACCACTGTCTCATTCCATGCTAGATACTACAGGAACCTTGTTTACTGCCTGGCAATTAATGAAATCCCTCTAAATTGTTGGCTAGATTATACTTTCTTCAAGAATGGTATTTACTGGGAAAGCTCCTTGAAGTCATACCCTCACCTTCTGAAAATCCTATTTGGAGGAGGATTTAGTACTTTGGAAATAATTTGTTGTTGAAAAATGAGGATCTCGCTGGGGGTGGGGTGGAGATACTTGATTCCTTGAATGTAACATCTTTGGATGCATCTCCATAGAACTGAAACTTTCTGATTCTATTCTTCATCTACTTACTGTCAGAAGTTGAAAGTTTAGATTGCTGCCTGGGGTAAAACAGTTTGCTTAAGGAGCCAAAAAATAAATAAAATAAAAGCAGGATTCCTGATGAGCAAAGACCTCCTTGTGATTAAGGACCTCCTTAGGAATAGAAACCAGGACTGTGCAGCTCTTCAGATCCAAAGGTAAGAAGATACTTTGGAGTGCACGTAGCACCAGTCTTCTACTCCTTCACCCAAAGACATCTTTTTCTAAAAATCATGCTGCAGCTATGAGGGTAGGCAGATGATCATAGGAAAAGGCACAGAAGTTTAAGGTTTACAGAATTGTGACAGATGCTACGTGAACAGCCCTACATGCTCCTAAGCACTTGTTGGCCTCTGAATCCAAAACATTACAGAGATCTACTAGAACTTCTGTAATGGCCAGTCATCTGGCCCACAGCTGAGTTGGGGGTAGATCTTCAGAAGCTCAGGATTGAAAACTTTCAGCTCTATATTACAGACTAGCCACCTGCAAGTTACTCTAGTCCAGCCAGTGCTGTTATCCTGTTGCACTTATTGTAAGCCATGGACTTGTTTCTGTAGCGGCTTCACTGAGCATTTCCAACTGAAATGTTTGACAGCAAATAATGGGAAGGACTTTTGTTTGAATCTTGGAAAACTGCTTCCAGCTAGGAACAGACAACATGGGGCTACAAGAGGAAATAACCTGAGAGATTTGTGTGATCACAGTCACTGATTGTTTGTGATGACTAGATCTGGCAGTAGAAAGCAAAGATGTAAGTAAAATGTTAGTAAAAAATTTTGCTAGCTCAAGTTCTTCAGTGGCTGCTCCTGTGACTGTCTCTATTGTGCTTATTATGGCCTGTATGAGCATCCCGTCCTGACTTTGTCTTCTTCCTTAGTCCAAAAAGCTCATGAACAGGTTTAGAAAACACTTTGAGGGAAGCCAGCATAGTGTTGAGCAAACAGCGACACCAAAGGCATCTGTCAGAACCCGTCACCTGCTGTTTCCATGAGATGCTTGCCAAAGCCTTTTCAGCTCTTTCTGCTCATCCTTCCTAATTGCTTATGTCATGCACATTCCCATTAGAAAGGGAAAGGTCAACTCATTTTGGCAGAGAAAGGAAGGTTGTTGTTTCAAACACGGACATGGGTGTAGTGGTGAGAGAACAGCTGTCAAGGAACTCTCTCCGATTCCTTCTTAGAGAAGAAGTAGGAGATGGACAATTCACCAGCCAGCATGGGAGAGGGAAACAAATGTTCAGGTTCCTTTTTTTTTCATAGTGTTTGGGCTATTTTATCTCCATCTCTACCTGGAGCTGTACTGGTGCTGATTTATTTTATACTGTGCAAAGAAAAAACAGTGACGTCAGATAGCCACAGCTCTCTTTGGCTTCATAATGGCGCTTAATAAAGGAGACTGCTGTTCCCAAGAAAAGCTTCTATGATGCTGCTAGGAAGGAAGAAAGTGAATAATTGTGACAGCTCAAGTGTTCCCCAAGAATGTGGTAGATCGACATGAACTCCATGTTGATTGCAATGAGTCTGAGCCATTTCATAGAGTCTTCAGAGAGTCCAGCTTTCTCCTTGGCTTTTCTTTCATTGAGAGGATCCTCACACTCCTCAAGGAACAAGATTTGTGAGTCTTACTTGTGGTATGTGTGCAATCTTTGCACTGAAGAAGAAGGGGAGAACAATAACTCTTGACCATCCATGAAGAAACTCTGATCGCCTCTCTTCAAAGAAGAGAAACTCTATGAAATTAAAGGCTGAGCAACTGTTGGTCCTCCAGATGTTGCTGAACCCTCTACATTATGGCTGTGCAAGAAATCCAGCACAGATTTCTTTGACACTGAGATGTTGTCATCTGCTGAAGCAGTTTCTGTGAGACAAAATGACAGCAACCAAGGGAGCCCACAACTTTCCTTAGTTCTTAATTAGAAAATTAAATTCTGGAAATCAAGGTCAAAAGATGTGCTGATGGTTACCTGTTTAAATGTCTTGATGTGTAATTGGACAAACTTGTAAAGGATAACTCCAGAATGGGTTGGAGTTATATGTGATTATATATCACGTCCAAGACTACGGGGCATTTGTCTCTGAATATTGTCTCTGGAAAAAACAGAAGACAGCAATAAACCACATCATTTCCTTGTGGATTTCTGAGCAGTATCCTTCCTGAAATGAAAATCTAGCTGACTTAGGCAAATGGTTTCCCCAAGCTATGAATGGGGAGAAATGCATTTAGCTTACATCTAAAAGCAAACTCATCCAATTTCACATTTTCGAAGCAGCTCACCAATCCAAGCCTTTTGAAGCCCACTGCTTACTGAACTTTGTCATGCAATTTTATGAATGTGTGTGCCTTTGAAAGTCAGTGTGGTGTAGGGGTTAAGCTGCTGGGCTAGGAGTCTGGCACCCAGGTTCTAGTCCTCCCTTAAGCATGGAAGCCAGGAAGGCGAATATGGGCCAGTCTGTCTATCTCAGCCCTAGATGAGAGGTCAGAAAACATTCAACTATAATCTGTACTTGACCAGTGTGGTGAGTAGGTAGGTAGGTAGGTAGGTAGATGTGTAGTTAGGTAGATGTGTGTGTGTGTGTGTGTGTGTGTGTGTGCTAGTGGAAACTTCAATGCAATGCATATATCCATAAAAATTAATAGCATACCAGAAACCTTTTCACAAAAAAACCCTACCGTTTTGTAAATGTTTGGATAAGCATGCATCAACAGGGGTATAAACATAAACTTTAAAATGTTCAGGTTCAACAAGCTGAATTAACAGAGGCAGGAAAATAAGAAACAAGTCTTGATATATTTGCCCATCCTGTTCTTGTCACCCTTCTGCACACCAGAAGGGGGAAAAAAAGGAGAGATAAGAAGGGAGAAAAGGAGAAACAGATTTCCGTAGTTATCTGTAACTCCAAATGATGCAGCTTCAAATTAATCCAGTGGAAATGGCTCGAGAGTGTCTAAAGAGGTTTCAACTCTGTTTGTTTTACTCAATTAAAAACCTGCAGACAGAGCCTTGCTCCCCGCTGCTCAGCGGAGGAAAATTTTTCTGTAACATGGCAATGATTTACGATCTATGAGACAGTGTTTAACTGAACGTCATCCCAAACCTGGAAGGCAGCTTATCAAGGGATTGGTCACTCGTATTAATGAAAAATGGTTCCCTTGTGACAGTCTGTTGCGTAGCTATATTTGGATAACAAATGACATGGTAAGGCCAGAGGCTTGGCAATTAATACTGTAGTAAGAGAAAGTATGTAACAAGAGAGTGGAGCCTAGAATCCAAATCGATACAGCTTGTTCCTCTGTGTGTTGTTTCTATCCATGCATTCTCAGATGGAAACCAGGTGATGGAGGAGAGAAAACGCACAGAGAATATTTATCTTTCATTAACACAGACAAGGAACAACCCCCTAATGTCTTAGCCTAAACTATTTCAGCTGATTATTGTTAATAGGCTGTACATGGCTTGGAAATGATTTAGAAGTGGTGCTTTAGAATGCGTGGTGCATCACCTCTTGAAAGCAGACCCCACTTCCTCCCTGCCCCCAGTGTCAGTATGAGCCTGAAAAAAGACCCAGCTGCTTTAATGAGGGGCATTAAGGAGGAGGTGGCTTTAATGAGTTGGCTCATTTAAGCAGTCGCTTGTTTTTCTAGGTTTCCTTGCTCCAAATACTACTTCCAAAAACATTTTTTGAAGTACACAGTCTTAATGTCAATGCCACCCATGGGCAATGGATGGAGAAAAGCTTTTTGTGTCCCTGTGTGAGTGCTTCTAAAGGAGTTGTAAGCTAAAGTGGGATAAAATGGGGTACCTTGAAAGAAGGATAGGTGTCCTTTCCTTGGGATAATTATAATGCCATGGGATTTGGGATGATCCTTTTGCTTCCTTGTAGATACGATGCAACCATTCTCCCTTTGCCCTTCAGTTGCATCTACATAGAAGTAGCTGTAGAAAGAGAAATTATTTTCTGTTTGCTGCAAAGGTATTAAGCAAACTTAAAAGTGCTTTTTTTTCCCCTACTAAGATAAAATTGAATTTCTGTAATAGTAAAGGGACAAGAGGCTAATCAGCTTCCTGGTTAGCTGGGGGAGGGAGAGGGGGAAATCCATTTCCTAGATAGATTTCACTGACTATATTTTCTTTGGAAGAATAGGCAAGTTGTCTCTATTCACCATGTACTTTATGAGCCAACAGAAGATGAGATCCATTCCCTCCCATTGGAAGGAGGGAGCAAAAACAATCAATAAAACACAATTGTCCTAATTCTCTAACATAGTTCCTTCTATTAGGAAGAAGGAAAGTAGATGGTCCTCTGCCCATTTGAACACACTCACTAAGGATGCAACAGTACACCATACTTTCAGGAGATTAATTCCTATTGAACTTGACAGGTCTGAGATCCAGGTGATGACTTTTGTTGTTTGGGAGAAAAAAAGTAAGACGGTCAAATTTTAGTTTGGGAATAGCCATGGGATTCTGGCTTCTACCACACCTGAAGCTGTAGAAGAAAACCATAAAACCATAAAAACAACTACTAAAACCAAGAACTTAAAAGAAAAGCTGGTGCCTCAGTCACCTCCTAGGATGCCCCAACAACCATCCATGGGCTCCCATCACTCTACCTCAGCGCCTGGATAAAGAACCAGGTCTTGATGGCCTTCCAGAAGGCTAAAAGGGTGGGGGCCTGCCCTATTGTTGGGGGAGGGTGTTCCACCAGGTAGGGGCAGCACACTTCCAAGGTCCCACTAAGGATTCCAGGGAAGGGACCTGGAGCATGCCTACCCCATCTGATCTGGTGGGATAGGCAGATATTCTCAGGGAGAGGCAGTTGCACAAATAACCATCTCTTTGCCAGATCCCTTGAGGTCCCTAGAGCAATAACAACAATGTGAAATGTGTGTTCTTCAACCAGAAAATGATTGTCTCCCCTTATGACATCATACTGATTCTTATTGAGATACCCAGCACCTTGGCATGAGATTCACCCAGGTAAAGGTCCAGGTTTATATGCATATATAATCACACATATGTACATTTGTGTGCACACGCACACACACACACACTTGTATACCAATATACTCTGGCAGCAGATTCTTGTCTTCTGCCTTTTCCCTTCTTTCCTATTGAAGCATTTTCACGTTTCCAGTTCTGGTGTGAGAGACGTTGGCTCTTGCAGAAAACTGATCCTTCAGGACTTCAGTCTGCAAAGAGAGATTTTTTTGGATCAGCCATTGAAGTAGAGAGGCTTGTTAGAGGCCTGATGAAAGCCTCTCCAATACTTCCAAGGCTAGCCTATGAATTACAGATCATCTTCAGCACCAGGATGTGATATGGCTCACTTCAGAGCAAGGAAGTTAATCCCAAAAGTCAAATATCCTGTTCTTGATATAATTAAGGTTAAGAGAGAGAGAGAGAGAAGAGCAATTATTTCCTGGTTTCCTGGGGTGGCATGAAGGGGCTGAATGTAAAGTTCCAGCAGCAAATGTCAAACCTTGAATCAAAAAGAGGAGGAAGATCTCCAAAAGAATTTGCCCAAGTGGGAGGGAAAGACAGAAGAAATGCCATTAGGTAGCCTCACAAAGGCAACTATATTCTTTAACTTAAAAAAAAAGGAAAAGAGTGCAAAGAGTGACATGAACGGAAGAAGAAAGAAGAACCCACCCTAGTCTTCTTTTCCACTGCAACATAATCAATAGAATGACAACCAAACTCGAAAAGAAAACGATGTGGAATTGGCTTAATTCATGCAATCATCTCAGAATTTCTCTTGCCTAGCAATTGAGCTGGGTATCTGGAAATAAATGGAAATTACTCTCAGCAGGAGGCCACCTCTCTCCCCATTCATCTGATATCCTAATTCTCTGCAGTTAAGAAATCTGTATCCGGAACATGTGCACAGTTTTCTCTTTCTCAAAGTCACACTGGTTCTTTTCAAAAGGGTTGGAATCCAAAATGAAGGAACCGGGATGCTGTTGCGATTCTTTTTCCTGATGAGCCATGTTTTTCCTCCAAAAAACTGTCTCCTCAAGTGATTTCTCAGGAGCACGAACAGGACTGCATGTTGTCCAAATATTCATCCAAGTGGTACTTATGGAGGTCTGCTGCTGCTGCTTCCTCAATCCCCCATAACATCCACTGCAAGATGCAGGAACTGCATTCCAGACAACTGCTGTGGAAGTTGCAAATGTCAGAGAAAATGTTGGCTCAGAATCAGAGTCATACCCAGCCAGGTGTGGACAGAAACTGCTGGCACTGATTATTATGAAGTTGGAGCCACAAGCTGGGACAGGCTGTAGGGTGGGTTATAAATAGAGAAGCAGAGTCCTTTCGTATGAGAACGCAGGTGCACCTTGTCTCCTGTAAGCAGGACCATTTTCTGATGGTTCTTCCACTTTTTGTTGCTCTTACCTCTCCTTTGCCATCAGCATTTGGAGACACCTCCTTTGAAGCCCTGAGAAAAATCCGATTCTTGAGTAATTTCTCTTGTTCCTCTTCTTTTTAAACAGAATGGTCAGTTCCAACATTTTGCAGCAGAGGACGCTAAATATTTTTATTGCATTATAGGAAGGGGTCAAGGAAAAACTTTTATTTTCAAGATGGAAAATAGGAACAATGAAGTTCTTTCAGCTTTCAGGGGTCTATTGATAGCTGTGGACATTCTAAAATCTCTTTATTGTTCCCCAACCCCTTCTTTATGGTCTCAATTGCCTCTAAAACCTAACTACACATACAGAGTTGGCTGCAGAGCTCACAGCAACATGCAGGCCAAGATTCTACAAGTGGGAGATCAATTTTGTTCAGTCTGCTTTTTAAAGGAACAAGAGAAGGATTCTGCTTAACCTGACTTTTCAATGGAACTGATCTGATTGCCATGCCAGTCTGTCTCTCAGGACATCTAGTATTCTTTAGTGAAGTTTATCTGTTTATTTATTTATTTGCAGTACTGTAACTGTGAATGTTGAAAGCCAGTTTGGTGTAGTGATTAAAGCACCAGGCTAGAAACCCGGAGACTGGGAGTTCTAGTTCTGCCTTAGGCACAAAGCCAGCTGGGTGACCTTGGGCCAGTCCCTCCCTCTCAGCCCCAGGAAGGAGGCAATGGCAAACCACTTCTGAAAAACCTTGTCAGGAAAACCGCAGGGACTTGCCCAGGCAGTTGCCAGGAGTCAACACTGACTTGAAGGCATACACACACATCTGTGTATGTTAGACACTTTTTTTCTTTAATCAGTATGAATTTCAAACAGTCCTTGAAACACCTAGTGTATTGTCATGCCAGAAGACTGTAATAAATTTAAATGGAAGATTTTCAAAACTGTTACCTGCCATGGAGGATCAAGGCATGTGCCCAAACTGGAAGGCCCTGTTGGAGCAACAGGGTGAAAGCATCTGCCCTACCTTGCCAGCTGCTGGTGCCAGGCTTGGCTGCCACTGTGATGTGTGTTCCATCTGCAAGTCCTTTCCACTGAGCTATTTTGCTCTAGCTGCCCTTGTTCTGTTCTCGCTGTCCTTTCAATCCTCTCTTTGCTTCTTGGAATTGTGTATACTTGTGCACTGGGAAACAAAAGCCGAGGGAGCTGGAGTCTTAACGAACCATGAGACTACCAAAGCAATCCCCAGCACCCAGATGCAATCGTGTTTATTGTTGCCTTCTGGATGCTCTGCCCTTAGATTTTAACCTTGTAAAATAACTCTTTGCTTCTCACCTTTCACATTCGCAAAAGAATAATGCAATTCTTGATTGCTGTCGATAGTAGGCTGTTTCTGGAACTTGCCCTGATTCATGGCTTGCTTAATGCCTCTGCTTAGAACTTCGGGGTTGATCTGATCTTGATTGACAGGCATGAGCCATTCAGAGTCGGGCAGGGTTCTGATCCAGCAAAGTTCATTCCATTTATTAAACATTTAAATACCTTAAACAAATTAAAAACCCATGGGGGGGCGGGGGAAGCTTCTGGAGTCAACGGAGGCATCCCTTCTATCATTTTGCTTTTTAAAAACCCAGCACATTTTCAGCAGCACCGACCGCGCTGCAGATTAAAGTTTTCACTAAGACTTCTTGGAACAATGATATGATCAAGCAAAGCAAAATGCCCAGGTTAATAGTAGCATTTCAGCACCTTGGACAGCAGTATTTGCCCCCTGAATTTTCCTATTCGCGATAAGTAGAGTGGCCTTTTCTTCCCCTGCTGGTTTTCTTTATGCGCCTTCCGCCCACCCCACCCTGGTAGAATACTACACAATTGACAACAAAAACCTTGGCCCTATGCTGTCTCATCTGATCAATTCAATTGACCATGAGTGATCGAGGCTTCATACTTTGCCAGCAGTGATGGTTCCTGTGCCAGTTCAGTGCACTTGGCCAAGGGTTTATAGGAAATCTTCAGGCAGTTATCATCAGTCTGTCACATGAAGTCCCAGGCAAGTATCAAGCAATAGATTTTGGATTATTGTAGCTTTTGACAATTTCAGTAGCCACAGACATTAGCCATCTGGCTGAGGTTGATAGGAATTATAAACCAGTAGATGTGGAGAGCAACAAGGTGAGGGGAGGCTGTAACTTTCAATAATAATAGCAACAGAGATGGGTTTGATCACCAGAATTTCTATAGGGTCTTCAAGTGCCAAAACAGCAGGGACTGAGCTGAATTCCCCTCTCCTCATTTTCACCAGGACATTTAATATTGGGTCTATTTATTTTTATGAATGATAAACCATCAGGGCATTACCTGATCACATCAGTCAAGTCTCATGACTTGAGGTTCTACCCACAGCCCCACATGACATGCACCGAATGTGAGGCAATGCCCTCTCTATGTGCTCATCTTTGGATTTGAAGCACATGTTGCAGTGCCGTTTCCTTGGGAAGTTCCATGCCCATGTGGCAGCTCATCTCTGGCTGACAGGCAGAGAAAGGATTGGGTGAGCAGTTGGCCTTCGATTGACAGGAGAAGGTGATGGAGGACACCAAGAGAACTCTATCCAACAGGGCTGATGTTCTGCCTCCAGACAGCTGCCTATTAGGATGACACAACTGATGACAGAGGCAGGACTGAAAATTACTGCTGACACCTCCCTGCTGATTCTTTTCTCCTTGCTCCTACCCCCATTGGAAAGAGGTTAGAAGAAGAACAGGTTCTAAAACAGCCACTACAAATGCTTCTCCTGGCCTTGAAATGTTTCCACGGCTACCCCCAAAGACATAGAGGGAACAGCAGCAGGGAATAGCTTCACATGTCAATTAAATTTCAAAGAGTTGTACAAGAAGGAAGATTGTGTGTGTGTGTGTGTGTGTGTGTGTGTGTTTCACCCATCCATTCCTGTTTGTTTTTCTCAAAACCTCTTTAGTCAATGGCAGGAAACCTCCATACTGAGGACCAGATGAAGCCCACCAAACCTTCCAATTCAGCCCACTGGACCCTCTGCTTTCTCCTTAGCTGCTCCAGCAGCCTCTTTTCTACAGTGACAGGAAAAGGGCATAGGAAAAAAAAGAAAAAAGGAGACCAGGTTGACGGCTGTGGCCTATATGTGTGAGATAGAGAGGAGGAGGAAGAAAGAACATAGATTAATACCTATCATTATGGTTTATGAGATACCCACAGCTGCTCCAAAACCTGTAGTTATCCTCAGTCAATTTCAGCCCTCAGAAAAGGCTTCCACCCTTTTGGGATCTCCTACTTTATGATTGGCTGCAAAGCCATCCATGCTCCCTTCCTTGAACATCGACCATACTTAATTTTCAGCTCTGCCCTTGCTGAACATAATTCGCCTTCGTTATTCATATATATGAAAGAATGGCTCCCTTGTTTTCCTTCTGCCTTACCTTTGTTTTCCTTCTTTCTTCTAGCTTTTTGACTATTCTCCAGACTCAGATCCTTTTCTGCCAATTTCTTAGCTGCCTAACTAAACAGGCCTCTGAGTTTTAGACCTTATCTTGAACTTTTAATAATTGCTTTGCTCTTTTCAGTGAAACGCTTTATCTCATTTTACAAATGGTAATGTTGCCATCACATTCTCCATATTGGAATTAATTCTTAGGGTTTGGAAGTGCCGTGTTACCTGGGCATTTTTTTCTGAAAGACGGTGGACAGCCTAGTGTTTTACTTAGTCCAGTATTTATTTTTAGTTTTATGGTCTTCATACAAGATGTTGTGATTATACAATTCTTTGTCACCAGTTCATTCCTCTCTCTGCATTATTAAAATGTGCACGCCTACTGATAAAATACTACCAGCAATGAAACAAAGAAATTGAATTCCAGTCCCAGAATTAATTTTACCAACTATCTTATGTCAACTGGAGTTAGATGACATTTCTCAGATATTTTTCTAACTCTCTTTTCCCCAAAGAAGTGTGTTTTGCAGATTCTTTTTTTCCTGGTACATTCTCTGCAATCACTTTCCATGCATGTCCTCTATTATTTCCCTCTTCCCCAAATGCTCTGGAACAATGAAAAGTCAGGGACATTGCAAAGGATGAAAAATGTTGATCATGATGCCAACAGAATGAATCTTGTTATCATCTGAAACACCGGCTAAAGCAAGTAGGCAATCTTTTTCTTTCTTTCTTTTATGACAATACGGGGCAAAGCAAAGAGGCAGTTTTACTTCTACGACTAATGGCAGCCTCCCCTTCCAAGAAAGTGATGAACTATTTCTCCACATGAAGAAGAAATTAAGTGCAAGGGTGTAGCTGAAGACAGGTCTAACTGGAATCCATATTCACAAACAGCAACACAATGATGCCCAGCAAGGCCAAAACTCTGCCTAATGGAGACCAGAATTTTGAGAGCATATCATGGGCATTCTCATAACAACGGGACAATTTTCTTTTGCCTTTCTTCTCAGCAGGCTGCATTCCAATAGAGAGAAAGATAGAGATATAGATTTATAAATATTTAGTTAGTCTGTGTCTGTGATTATATTTTTATAACTATGTCTGTGAACCACCTATCTGTGTGGTGCGGGGGCACCTGGAAGCTGATGCATTGATTTGCACTATGCCAGCTTGTCATTGTGTCATTTTCAGTTAAAGTAACTGTTCAGAAGTGGAGCCAGTTTGGTGTAGTGGTTAAAGCACCAGCGTAGAAACTAGGAGACTGGGAGTTCCAGTCCTGCCTTAGGCGCCAAGCCAGCTGGGTGAGCTTGGGCCAGTCCCTCTCTCTCAGCCCTAGGAAGCAGGCAATGGCAAACCCCTTCTGAAATCTTGCCAAGAAAACTGCAGGGACTCATCCAGGCAGTCGCCAGGAGCCAACACTGACTAGAAGGACACACAAAAAAACTATTCAAAAATAGTCAAGAAACTGAGGTAGTATGTTTGAGCATGTTAATACTGCTGCTGCCCCATCAGTGAAGATGCATGTCCTTGACTTACTTTCTGGGTATAATATCACTTGTTTTGAATGCACAGACGCACCGCAGAATTTTGGAATGGGAGCCCTTGATCCTTAATCAAATAAAGGCAGTCAGGTGGAGTTGTCCTTGTTTTGTTTCCTTCCTAGACTAACCTTGGGTGTCTTCCTGCAAATGCTTGGCTCCAATTATAACCCTTCCTTCTTTGCTCCCTTGTTCAACATTCCTCACCTTTGAGATGTGATCTCACCACCAACACAGGTCAGAGAATATGACAGTGGAGCCCTGACTTCTGTCTAACACCTGGGATCCTTGAAAAAGCCAGCAATTAAAAAAGGGAAAGGAAAGTAGAATTTGTTCTCTCAGTCCCTGAGTTTCCTAATTAGTATTACATGATCTTGCTTGCCAATGCCTTGAGCTTCTTCTACAAATGAGATTGGTGTTTATACAAAAGTCCAGGTTCCATGCTGAAGACAAAGTATTGATTTCTATAAATGTCACTTTTTTTATATGGCCTTTCATCTCAAACTCTAAAGCTGGTGTTTTATTTTTATTTATTTATTTACAAGACTGCATGTTGAGGAAATATCTTGGGAGGGGGGAGGAATCCTGCTTTCCCAACTTTTTTTCCCCCTTGTTTGCCAAAAGGTTATTTCTAATTTAGGAATTGCCATTTGAGTTCCATGCAGAGGGCATTATGAAGCACTGTATTTGGTAGTTCACAGACATCTGCTAAATCACCAGCAATGTCCATCCCCAGTAAAAATGAGAAACTCTTTCTGTCCAAATTATTATGCATTCACTTTGCTCCAACTTACAGGAAAATTGCAACATGACAAATTTTCTATTCTCCAAATGTTGTAATGCAGATCCAAATACAAATGCTTACAAAACCTGATTGTCTCAATAATCCTACTTTAAAAATGGGTACAGAAGAAAAGGTTATATTAGAAGAACGGTGCCCTAATATGGATGTGTTTTTATTTTTCTTGGAAGACAGGGAGACCATAAAACCAGATTTGATAGATTTGCTCATTCCTACGGATCCCTCCTTACCTTAGTAAGGTAAGATAAAAAGTGACAAGCAAAATTTAACATCAAATGGTTGCCTTCCCATCAGCCAAACCAGCAGGAAAATTTTGTAAATACCTATATCTATACACCTGGCTATTGGAATCTTATCTTCTTCTCTTTTCTTTTCTTTCAGTTCTTTTTATCATCCCTGCCTTATTATGAGATTTTGATTTTATTTTAAGCTTGAAAGGACCTCCCCACCCCCACCCAGAAATGTAATGGTTATTCTGGGGCACTTTTATCCAATCCATAGTTAGCCAGCTGCAAAGCTTACTTTGAGAGGAATCCTGCTGGTTTGACCTGAGCATCTGAGAATATCGCAACTCAATGGTTTCAGCAATTTCCCTATTATCTTTCAAGCCATTGAAGTTAAACTTCGCCAGCCAATCTAATTCCTTGATCATTCACTACAGAATTTTATTTCAAGACAAAGTTGGCGATGACCACCCTAAAGGCTCCTGTAATATCAAAGTGGTTTTTAATATATCTCTTTTTCTTTTGTTATTTGGGTCTACTTTTGTCCTGTCATCATTGTTGAGTATTTCCATTATAGGGATTAATGGTCTTCTTCAGCAGACTTTCAATGTGGAAGCAGATTACATCTCCTCATTAGTGTTTAAAGGGAAATGTTAATGTAATAATGCTCCCATATTTGGTCACCTTTATTGGCTAAGTCCAGATTGATAATCTTTTCACCATATTCCATCTTTAAGGAACAGCTTCCTGAGATGCGCATACCCAAGATCAATAGTCTCTATTTATTTATTACATATAAATTCTCTTCTCAAGCTCAACATACCATTTAGCTTTATGGGAAATAAATTAAAGAAAGAAAGTATCTCTCTGTGCATATTACGTTTGGTCTTCTGTTTTCAAAACAGAGGGAGGAAATAGGGGAAGAACTGTTGATAATTTTGGTATATTATGAATGGATTTGAGTGACAGAATGAAGCAGTTCCATTGTTTTTAAAAGCACTGTTCCTCCCCCCCCCCCTCCCTGGACTTTGACCTGGAGATGGGTTAGGTAACTATTTTCACAACTGGATTGGAACCAGTGTAAGCAAACCAACCTTTAATCCAAGAATGCTTTTGGTCCCTAGGCTCTTGGTTCCAACATTGATTGGAATGGTTTCAATATCAACCTGCAACCAGCTGGTTAGCAACTGCATGGAACCATGAAATGACTCAATGTGAGGCTTCCTCAATCCTTCTGTAGTCCTCCTGAAATCAGTGGGAAATTTTAGTTATGGCGGACCTGAAATCCTACCTAATTCAGGAGGGCTGAAGCACAATTCAGTTGGATCCATCTTATTGCTTATATCCATATGCAAATCTGTTGAAATGTTAACCAATGGACTAGTTGATCTGTATTCATAGATTGTCTTTCTTCAGGAAACAGCAGTTAAAAAAAAAAAAGATCAGCACCAAATGACGTTCCATTGCATGGGGATTCATCCAGGCCCGTGGTTTCCTAGGCAACTACAGAAGTGAATTGGGAAGGAGCTAAGGACAAAAGTAGCTTTGCTCTGTTTGCCCACTCTTTTCAGGTAATAACGATTCTAGCCAGCCAATCCAAGTTAATCAAACAGTCCAACTCTTCCATGGACTGGTACATGCAGTAAGCATTTTCCAGTGCTTTTTACATAAATCTGGCACCATGGTTTTGAATAGAGTAGGATCGGTTCAACATCTTGTTGGAAAATCTTATCTGAAAGTAGCTGGGAGTGAACTGAAGTCATTGTGTCTGATCCTGTTGATTTACAGTTGGCTCAGAGATATTCCAAGCTGTGGTTGGAAAACTCAAAGATCCCCTATGTACTTTAATTACAGATAATCAATGAACCCATGAAGTTGCCTCATGCTAGGTCAAAGCATTAGTTAATCCACACAAGTCTGATTGTTTACGCTGATTGTCAGTAGCTGTTCTAGATTTCAAAAAAAGAGTTTCTCAACCCTACCTGGTGATGCTAGGAACAGATCTAGAAACTTCTAAAAGGGTTTAATCAATTATGGCTTGTCTTCAACATTGTACTGAAAATATTTGTGATGCAACTTTTAAGGTTGCATCAATGCCTCTTTGCCCCTTTAGACATGGGATTACATTGTAGCTGGAATGGTTCAACTCACATCATCCAATATATATAATGGAAATATGCGTCTTACCTGGATACTTAGTGGGATTTACTTAGTAGACATGCATAAGTTTGCAAAGTTAAAGGTTTGCTAAAGAAGTCTTAACTGTGGAGTACAGATATATCTGGACTATGTTCCCCTGGATATACTAATTTACCTTGCACAACCTATGGTTGGCTTATGTCATTTGTTATACATAGCTCTGAATGGTGTTTAATTGCTGAGTTAAGTACTTCTCAACAATGCTATAGAATAATTGCCCTCTAATACATGCTGTTCTTGACTAAGCAGAACAAATATGGCTTATTCAGAGACCATCTCCAAATGTCCGTCGGACATAAAGAATTCACTGTCTAGGTTCTATGTTGTAAAAGAGTTGTTCTTAAGTCAACCAGGAATCATCTGAGAAGCATTCCTGAATCTAGCTAAACAATGGATCAACTTTGACGATGTCAACTAGGATAATGTGATGGAAATTGGTCCAGTATAAAGTAGAACGTGGTATTTATCCGACCTGGTATTTGGTAACTTATTTTTGATATGAGATATCTCTGATACTTTTTTTTGAGGAAATGCACAGACTCAAAGAAACGTTGTAAGGCCATTGACAAGTTGTGGCGAAAAGGCTGATGTATTCTAGGTAGAAATCTATGTAGTCCTTACAAAGCTAACCGACCTGAAAGCTAAGATCTACTCTAAGTGCCATGCTCTCTACTGGATTGAAAAACAGAGGTCTAATGAATGAAGGGTTGGTGTCCTGCATCCGACTGGTTTTTTGACAGGGGAGATCATTATAATATTTGTTAGCGTTTTCTTATGTTCAGCCATCCATTCAAAACCACGAGGGCTGGAATTTGGTTTGGTTTGGTTTTTATTTATAATGGGAAGGTGTCATCGCTTTTGGTAGAGCATACACTTTGGCACACAAAGGACCCAGATTTAAGTCTTGGAAATTTAAAATGAGGGAGTAAAAAGGCTTATATGAAAACTGGACAGCTGCTCCTAGTCAGTGATCACAATATCAGTCCAGCATCTTCTGATGAAACAAAAGCCCCTGAATTCAGGTTGTTTGCTATTATATCCTTTGATGTGATTCTTTTCCTTTATCTTCCTTTATCATCCATTCTCTCGATGATCTCTCAAGGGGAAAGATTAGACTCCTGCTTTCCCAGGCTCTGACCTTTCACTTTTTTTATTAACTCTACTCTGTTCCCTTTGGCTGTGTGTGTGTGCCAAAACCTCTTTGCGTGAAGCGCTCTACATGATCTATCGCATGGCTCTTTCTGAAAACACATTCCTGGCCCATTTGACAGAGCTGGTGTAGCAACGCTACGGCTCCAGACCCCCAGAAGAAGCCAGATTCTAGTTAATTTATGTTTCTGCTTTTTCATTGCAAACATAAATTTAATTTTAATGCACAGCCTCAACCACATCAATATCCTTTCATCTCTGGCAGAATAAAAGCAAAACACAAGCAAACAGCCACCGCAAAAGAAAGGAACTTTTCATGTTGCTGTTTAAAAGCCAGGACTAGTGGAAGGAAATGCAAATGAGCCTGAATGTACCAAGAATGGTGGGACATTATTGGGCACATGGCTTTGAGAAGCACATTTCTGTCAAGTGCCATAGTGAGCAGAGGAAATGCTATCTAGAGGAAGAATGAGAGATTTAACGAATGGTGTGCCATAAGATCTCTTCCAAGTTTTCTTCCCCTGAAAAGGAGACATTTGTTTTTCTACCACACACCCACAGAGCTTCACCATTTATCTTGGTGATGATGTTAAGCTTAGTTTAATGTTCCAGAGTGGCTCCGGATGCTCCTGTCTATTGATTAGGGATCTCTCCATCCCCTTCCAGTCTTTCTCACTGCCTCCAGTCACAAGGTCTTTCCTTGGGGTGTAATTGAGGTATGGGAAGCCAGGGAATCTATACCTCCTGGAGAGACGATGATGAAGCACAACTCTTGGCCACTTCATCCCTCAGCCGAGGAGCCCCCTCTCCAGCCGATGAGAATTTCACCAAAGTTTTATTCTCCTCGAAAGCAAAAACAGAACAAATCTCTCTCCATCAGACTGAATGAGAATGGATGGAAAGTAATGCAGATCTTGGGGGGTGGAGGAGCACAGTACCAGATTTCACAGGATTTTAGGTCCTACAACAGGCAAAACTATACCAGTGGCAGAACACTGAAAAGGGATTAAGGTCAGCCAATTGAAGGGATTAAACCCAGTCAAGTTAGACCGGTTACACACAGAGTTCAAGCCACTCCACCCAGTCAACCATGTTGGGAGAATGCCTAAACCCAGTCAGTTCCTTTGTTTGCCTACCTGGATCCCCAAGAATAAGAAAGGGAAAGAAAGAAAAGCTGAGAAAGGGAAATTGTGTATTACAAAGTACTGCCAAGGCTTGGCCACCCAGAAGATACCCCTGAAAGATCAATAGCTGCAGAAGCCAGGCCACTTCTATTTCTGCCTTATTGGCCAATGTGACTGTGTGTTGTCCAGATCATCAGTAAGGAAATCTGCCTTGGTTGTGGCTAACTGGGTTAATGGTGTTCTTATGTTCCCCTCATGCTTCACTTGCTAACTTTCCTACCCTTTCCATGCTTTTGTGGCTATCGAGAAGAAATTCTCTTGCATAAGGTATTGATTGCTTCACAAAGCAGCTTATCTAACATGAAGGCTGTCAGGGGTTATTGACCAGGTTTGGGATGCTGATGAACCTTACTCTTAAGCAGGATGCGGCAGTAGAACCTAGGAGTGGGATCATTATGCAACCTGCCCTAGACCACTCCACAGAGTCCCAGTTACTTTTAAGTATGTCAATGTCCCATTGAAGGAACTTCAAACTGCCCACCCAGCCAACCTTTGTCCATGAGACATGCAAGGGAGAGGGGATAATATTCTTTTCTGCAGCAATATTTAATTGGTCATCCCCAGGAAAATCTTTTTTTAGCAATTTTCTATCATAGAGCTACAGCAATACTCTGAATTTACCCATGATTCCAGCAAAGCCATTCTGCTCTGATTGATGAAGGCAATTTATACTGGGGCTTGATTACTTTGAAGGACAAGAAAGTGTATCTATCTGTCCATCCATCCATCCATCCATCCATCCATCCATCCATCCCCTTCCAGGAGCTTGAAAAATTGGTTGTTCTGCCTCCCCCTCCTTTTTTAACTTTCACCTTCCTTTTGCTCCCCCATTGGCCTGTCCCAAATTTTTGGAGAATGCTGATTCATCAGTTCAACAAAAATCAATTGTGACACCTGAACAATAGTCACAGTTGGGAGACAAAAGCAGGTTCTGTGCGACTTTTCCCCCCCCTTGCAGGGAGGGGGGAATAAGTGGAGAGCCTAAGAGATGCTCTGCTGCCATCTAGTGGAGACAAAAAGAGAGACAGACAGCAAGTTCTCTCCTCTTAAAGCATCTAGATGGGGAAGATAGACCTTGTATGAAAAGCATCTCTTTTGGGGAAGGGAATTCCCTGGGGAATGAAATTTCAAAGACCCTTAAAGTCTCAGAAAACTCAGAGCATAAATGATCACACCCTACAATAAAGGGAGAGAGAGAGAGAGAGAGTTCAGTACAAACCATTAGTTCAAATAGGTCAAACATTCTTTTTTTCATTGCCTCCATGTCCTCAAAAAACTGAGGGAGAAATCATCCTGTGCACTGAGGAATCTACCATCATAGAAAGTAGTTGTTTTTTTTCCTTCCTCAGCTTTGATGACTCATAAAAGAAGAGATCAGCTGGGTCAGGCCAACTGTTCCTCTATTCCAGCACAAGTGGAGAATCTGTGCCCCTTCAGAAGTAGCTGGACCAAATTCCCCCAGCCTTAGTAGACTGACAAAGGTGATAGATATTAGGAGAAGGTACAATATTCAAAAGACCATGTGCTCCCCACTCCTATATTTCAGGATCCTGTATTTCAAGGTGACCCCAAAGAATCTGTGTCAGTTTCCCATATATTCATCCCCAAGCCAATTCCATCCATTTTCTTCCCATCTCCTTGCTTCAATAAAGAAAAGAAAGAAAGAAAATTCCCTCTTTTGTTTACAGTGCTCCAAACTGCACTGATATGCCTTTGTCTTTAATACATACACTCATAAAAGCTTTGTGCATGCAATCTTTGAGCATTGCTAAATTTGGTGTAGAAGACCACAGAGATGACCTTGGAGAAGGAATGCGGCAGTTGGAGGAGTTCAGCCCAAGAAAGGAAGAAAACATTAGGAAGAAACTTAAACTGACTTCACCTTTGTTTTGGGAAAAGAGGGGAGGAAAGGAAAATGCTCTTGGGCTTTCAAGATTCCATTGCTACCGCTCACAACCCATGGAGTACAATTCCAAAATGTCTTTTCTGTGTGCCATTTTGTGTCTCATCTGGTAAAATCAGCAGTGTGTTGAAAATATGAGCCCCTATATTATATTTCATCATAATACCATGCCCAGACTTTGAACAGGAAAAGAAAGCTGAGCAGGAAATGTGTGTTCACCTCCTATAATAAAATATATATGAAGGGCCAGAGTCAAACCAGGGAGACACATCACTCTCTGCCTTAGAATTGCATGCATGTAAAGTGGTTGTCTTTGCTGTCACCCAGGTTCTAAATAAAACTGGTTTATTTGGCATGATTGATTATAGGAGAGAGGCTCATACATTCCGAACACGGCATTTTAAAAATCACATCTTCTTTTTATTTGTATGGACTGAAAGGATTTTCATATCTTTACTTCTCTCATGATTTATCATTCCCAGATACGGAGTCAGTTCTCTACTCCAGTTCGCTCTAAAATGACCTAGCTGATATTGCATTGACCCAGTTTATTAAAAGTCAGGATTTGCAAAAACTAAAAGAATAGGAGTAATACAGATCCTAATGCAGCTGAGAGAGAAGAGGAGGAAGCAGCAGCAGCAGCAAAGAGGGGAGGAGGGGAAGGAAGAAGGAGGAGGAGGAGGAGGAGGAGGAGGAGGAGGAGAAGGAGAAGGAGAAGGAGAAGGAGAAGGAGAAGGAGAAGGAGAAGGAGAAGGAGAAGGAGAAGGAGAAGGAGAAGCAGCAGCTGGAACCTCATCCTATAGATGTAGGATTTAGCTAAATTTGCTAAAATACAGTATGATCCACCTTTCTAACATTAAAATTAATTATTTCCTAGTCTACAATTTTATTTTATTCTCCTTTATGTTTTCAAGAAGTGGCAGGGTTTGTATTCATGTATCCTTCCCAAAATTTGTACTTGCTCCAACTGATACTTTATCCCAATTGGTCCAACACCATTTTGTGCCACTTGCCCCTGTTCTAGACCATTTCAGCTTTGAAAACTGCATTGTGTAATTCCAAGAAGGATGGATCGCACTTAGGTTTGGAGAGTGCAAATATATGCACGTAATTTTATTTAAAATCATTTACCCTGATTTATCATTAAAAGAAATCCCATATTGAGGAAGTCGGCCTTCCAAGAGAAGCACAGCCTCCCAGCCTCCTTTGCAGTGCTTGAAAGAACTATCAAAATGACTGCTGCATCCATAGCCATCCTGTTTATATGCTTCTGGTACATGCTGATAGTAGTTGGACCATGTAAGCCAAAATAATTCAGTTGATCAATCAGTCAACGGAATCGCCTCGCAGGCCAGAATCTAACATTTTGGAGTAGCTCTGTTGTAGACCCTGATCCTGCCATGCCATCCTTAAATAGATCCTTTGGGGGATTTGAGCAGGCTGTTGAACCCTGTAGGTAAAGGCTGCAAGCAAGAACATGGTTCCTTGCTCAATCACGCCCCCCAGAAAGGCAGCCATTAACAAAACAACTCAGAAATGCTAATGCATTTCCAGCTGCATGGATGTCCCTTGTTGCGTTACTTCCTCCCTCCACAGTGTTTTGCCACAGGCTATAGGAGAGCGTAGCAGATTTCGACAGGGAGCAACGAACAAGAAATTACAATGCCACCTAAGATGTTAGGAGCCCTTTCTGTATACTAAAGAGTTTGGGGAAACAGCGTGGGGGTTTTATGTGCATGCATGCATGTTGTCAGCAGTTAAATTTTGCCTCCAGGGTAGACAGAAAGAGGCATGGCTAACACCCAGATTAGGGGTATGGCTGGTTAATAGAGATAACTTTTTTTTCAGTTCATCAGAATAATAAAAAAAAGATGCATGTAAAGGAAGGGATTCACCCGAAGGGTTTGTTTTGTTTAAATATGTTCATGTTTTTGCAGGGAGAAGCAATAGGTGGTTTTCTCTGACTAAGCTGTCCTGGGTAGCCGCACGTATCTCTTCACTGTTCCCCAGAAAATCTTTGAAATTTTGGGGAGAGAAGGAGTGGGGGGTGCAGTATTGGTAATTGCTTGTTTTACAATACAAGAACTCAGTTGGTTATGTTCCCTCACAGAGATGGATAACCTTTTTGGATTCGTTTTTGAACATTTCACAGGAAGTTATTGGAGTTCTCAAAAAAATAGCTGAAATGGAGGTGGGATTTGTCTGCTCGCCAGCTGGCTTCCATGGGACATAGGCAGTCCAAGATCTCAAAAGTACAAAATTGTAAGTTTGGACTTTGCTTTGAAGAATGAGCTTTATCCCCCTTTGTCGTTTTCCTGGGCAGGTCATGCGGTTTCAGACAAAGAGTTGAGTCAAATTAAGCACTAAAATTGGATGTGTGCATGGTGAAAAGCATCCAAATTGAATCAAATTGATTTGGACATGTCTAATTCAATTCAGTGTTTTGAACTGAGCCATTGCTTCAGTGCAGCCCTGAGATTTCATCAGGTAGCCTTCAAGCTGAATTTTGAACCGAATATTTGCATAGAACTAGTACATAAAATATCTTGCAGGTACGGTCTGTGAAAGAGAGGACCTAACACAGTCCAGTGAGAATTCAAGCATGTCAGTCTCTTAGGCACAGGATGTGAAATTTCACAAGCGAGGAAAGAGAATGGATTTCTACAGCAGTATTCAATCTGGCAATCCTTTATGGGTCCTATTCTCCATTATAGAACTTTCAACTCAAGCTATCCTCTTATCTGCTATTTATATGCATCTCATTATGGGAAAAATGTGCAAGATCTTTTTAATGGAAATACACCAAAAAGGGAAGTATGAGTCATGCGTGCTACCTGTCCTCGCCCAGTGCTGCGTATGTGCCAGTAGAAACTAAAACAAAAGCTTCAATCCAAGTGTGTGTGTGTTTAACTAATACACTTTAACTAATACATGTTGAGAGGTGTTTTCTATCCATCCCCAATCCCTACCAACTCCTTGATTTGATAGCCTGTCACTATCTGAGATTAGGGAGTGGGTAGATGAAAGAATTCTACACATGAAAGGTTAACCCTCCAAAGAGGACTATGCTTGAAGGAGAAAAGGGAATAAAAAAAGAGAAAACAATTGAAAGTCAGATCAAGAATAAAGCCTGGATCCCTGTAGTATTTTGTCTAATGTTTTTTTTCCAATTTTAATCCATTGATTTGGCAAATGGCCTATGCTCACCATGAATTAAAGAACTGAATGTCTTGTACCAAATGTTTCAAGATTCCAAAACATCAGGAGGGGGAAAAACCAGTTTAGAAAAGGGGGTATATCGCAGATGAAATTCCTCATGGGACTCAGAACCGTGGGGTGTAGCTGTTGGCCTGGATAACATAAACAGATCCAGCAAATTTAAGCAGATTTAGCAATCGCTATTAGCTGGGATGGAAGCCTAAAATCTCCCCATTAAAAGACAAGCTATCACTAAGATAAGATTAGACAAGATAACTGGTAAGGTATTTAACAGAGACTGACAGTTTCTCCTAGACTGTTTTGCATAAACCATTTGACCAAGTTTGGGTGAAGACCAAGCACTATGATTCTCAGACGTTGTGATAGAGCGACCTCCTAAAATAATAAGCACATTTATGCGACCACCCCAACAATGAAACTAATGAGTTGGACTACCATGCCAGTATGAATTAAACTAGGACCTTCTGAATAAGTAGCCAGGTTAACTATATTGTAAGAAGGCAGATACTGTCATGAAAAAGAACAGGAAGGGGAAATGTGGAGGCTGGCTCTATTTAAGGGGGTAGTTAATTCTTACAAAGAAGATAGTTTGCATAGCGGTAGTTGGACTTAGGGGGGGAAAAGCCCAGGATGGAATCTCCACTTAGCCATGAAATTCAGTGAATGACTATCAACGACTTCTCTCAACCTAATCTAACTGAAAAGATTTCCTAAAATTTTGGAGAAGAGAAAGAAACATGTAGGCCATCCTGAGTTTATTCTTAAACTGTTGAATTGTGTTATCCACTAAAGGCAGTGGAAATGGGATCCCTTTTCATGGAGAAACTTGAGTTCTATCAATGAATGCTCAAATGGATGAAGGCTGTATTTCAGGGGGATGTTAGGATTGCTATTTTGTGGAGGGGGTAGAAAGAGAGAGGCTGCCTTTTACTGAAGATTTGAATTTAGGTGTTAATCCCATGAATGCAGCTCCAAAATCCTTTGCTTGCAAACAGAAAATGCAAAAGAATAATTTCTACAACAAAATACCAAGGTTGGGTGAACAAGACCTAAGGAGAGGGGGTTGGGACATTAGCAAGAAAAGAGGACAAGGCTTGTTACAGTTAACCTGAAAGGGGAGATTTGGCAGGCTTAGGAGAATGTGAATTGGAAAGGCACTGATCCAGAAGGGTTCCTTCATGTGTGTGCAAGACAGAGAGAGAGAGAGAAAGAACACCCTATTAGCCATGCAGAGAAGGAAAAACTGCATCAATCATGGGGACGAGATATGCATGCAGAAGTTCCATCCTCATTTTTGCAGAGCTTCCAAAGCGCCTAATGTAATTTGGATTTTTTTCCCCCTTGGTTTGAAAAAAAAAATTCTGAAAAGCTTGCTTGATTGTTAAAAGATGGTGCCATCCCATTTCAGCATTTGATTCCGGACACGTGAAGCTGATTAACTGGTATCAACACACAAACAAAATGAAAATGGTTCCTGTCCCAGGAATTTAAAATAAGGAATTCACTTTCTTCTCCCAAAGTTCGGGTGGGGTAAATCTTTGTACCCTGCTGCCCAGGTCAGTCCCATGTTGCATCATTATCCTTCAGCACAGGGTCATTGCTCCACGATACTGTCCATTGAGTGCAGGTGTTCCCTGAGACATCAGCAGCAACCTTGCTGGAAAGACGGCAGATGATGAAGATGGAATCAAAGGCCTTCACAATGCAGTCATGCCTGGCACCCGAAAGAGTGGGGAAGGCGAAATCATGTCTGGTGAACAAATACAGGAAAAACCCTGCTGGATCAGACTCTAAGCACATCAAGTTCCATATTCTGTAGCCCACAGCAGCAACTTGATGCATTTGGAAAACTCACAGGTCTGGACTGGAGTTTGATATCCCTTAGAACTGAAAGAATGCTGTTGTTGGACCATAGGAGATGGTCAATGGCCAAAAATATTAGCAGCCACTGAAAGGTTGATCCTTCATGAACTTCAAGGGCAACATTTTGAGCTCATCTACTCAAAACTTGCCTGAACGCTGAAATAAATACACATTGGCCTCTCTTGCTTCTTTTGGCCATCAGATGGCTACCACGCCAACCAGAGGAGCGAATGGCTTCATTCACCTTCAACCATTTGCACTGTATGATTTCTACCACCCCCCTTTTCATTTTCCTTACAAAAGTTCTTGAATGGAAGCTCCAAGTAGAGCAACCCTCTTTTCTGAGCACTTGACTGCATCTTCCTTCCTGCCGTCCTTCCTTCCAGAAATGTAGAGGCTTCAAGGACATCTCTTGGAAAATCACCAAGTTTAGGTTGGTTTCCATGACAGTCAAGGCTTTTGGGCACCATGATCATTTGCTGCAAGAAAGAGAGAGAGAGAAAGAGAGAGAGAGGGAAGAAACTCTTTTGTCTCTGGTACAGTGTTTGCTTATGTTCAGGAAGTAATAAGAGATGTATCAGTGGCTCTTAGGCAGAAGAATGCATTTGGTTGCACAATGAGAAGCAGAAGGGGAGCCAAAACAGCAGAAGCCAGGAATACACAAATAAAAGAATATGGAAACTTAGCAGCATGAAGGAGAGAGAAAAAAAGAGGGAGGTTATTTTGTTCTCTTGGTAACTGGAGTGATACCTGAACTAGCCAAGTAGAAAATAAATATTTTTTTCTTCCTATCTTTTAGCCACATCTAAGAAAATAGTGTAAGTCTCAGATAACTCACAGATCCTTGGGATGGACAAGCTCTTAGATTTAATTTCTCTGACAGTCTTTTTTTTTTTAAATCGGGTTTTCCATCCTGTTGATGAAGAAAACTTTATATTTGGTTGCTAAGATCTCCTCCAAATCTAGCTCGACGTCTAGGGACTTTATGACCAGGAAGTTGTTTAGACAACAGTACAGAAGGGGGTTGTCATTGACTTCTCCAGGTTCCCCCCCCCCCCCCAGCTTTCCAGTCTAGTCTGCTGGTCTGGATTTCCTTGGAGATCTGCCATCCAAGTAGCAACCAGGCCTGATCCTGCTTAACTTCCAAGCATGGACATGACCCAGGCACTGCTGAGATAGAGATTGAGAGACCCACACCTGCATTGAACTGCACTGGATATATTCAACTGATAGAGCAAATCCCCAGAATGAATGTTTTAAAATCTCTCCATGAAAAACTTCATAAATTTTAGGAGAACTTGTAAACTCAAACAAGTCAAACAGTATGTGTAGCTATCCCTACCAGGACATAGAGAGTAAACCTGAAAAAACATGGATGCGGTGCAATATCTGATGGTGCATGACTCCCAATTTCTCATTTTTTCCAACAATGTTCCTTTTGTACTCTCTCTGCATCAGTTTGCACTTTTAAGAAAGCAAACAGCTTGTTTGCATCCTCCTCCTAAACTACACTGTTTCATTTCCTCTGGGGTGAAGCTGAGATCTCTCTGCAAAGCAGGTGCTCCCTCCCTGGTCGATGGAGAGAAAACTCCAAACAAAGAGAGAATGAAATCAGAATCTTGACTGGTGACTATAACCAAATGGGCATCTATGACCTCAGCCTCCACTTTTACATTCATTTTTGTGCACAGCATCCTTTAAAGTATGCAGTTTTGAGACACACGCATCTTGCAAACTGCATTTAAGTCCAAAAGATTGCCACCTGCCAATCTATGGATTAGCCCAGGAACGGCAAAGGACATGGCTTAAAAAGGAGTACCACCAAATCTGTTTCCTACCCAAGGAAGAAATAATCCAGCAATTGTTACCAACCCATGCTGCTTCTATATTAAATTTCCATAATGCACAATACTATGTTTCTCCAAAATGGAAAATGATCTGCCAGATATTAGAGGACATGCCTGAGGAACAGAAACTTTTTAAACATTCAAGCCATGGAAGGGAATATTCCAGATATAAGATGAGATTTGCAAATAGTAAACAAAGCATCTTCTGGGTTTTAATTTTTGTTCCTCAAAGCCTTCTCGGTGATGTTGGCTTTCCATACCAACAGCTGTAGAAGTTGCCCTGCTCTTTTCAAGTTTATCTGCTCCCAGTTTCCCATTTGATGTGTCATTGCCTCTTTGTTGCCTGTTAAAGGAGAGAGGGTAAAAATTCTATTTGCAGCCTTTGCTTGCATAAAACATGACACTACACCACAAACAATGCAGGAATACATTACATAAATTTCCCTTTGATATCTAAGCATGTTTCTTGCTTATAATGGAATCCAAACCAAATATTCCCCTCCTTTTCTGAAAAGGAAGATAATTCAGTCTATCTGTTGTCATCTAGAACATGTCTCATCAAGGCCTTTGAACAGAGTTAAGTGCCGAGGGAAGAAAAAAAAAAACGAAGAAAGAATAGTAAAAGGTCTTCTGATACAGTTTTTTCCAAGGAATTTGTCAAAACCTGTGGCAAGTACCATTTTGAACAACAGAGGGTGTGGGGGAAGTGCCTTGTCTTTGATAATAAAGATGGAAATGAATCTGATAACATTTGCAAGAAAACACCAGCAGATGTAAGAACGTAAGAAGAGCTCTGGTGGGTCAGACCAACATCCCATCCAATTTAATAGTCTCTGTTGCACAATGGCTAACCAGATACATTCAGGAAGCTTACAAATATTAACAGGCAAGTGGTTGTCCTATTCCATCATTTCATCCCTTTAATTCTTCAATAATTCCACCTTATGGTTTAGCCTCCAGCTTTTTGGAAATTATGGTGATGAACATCTCAACATGCTTCTATCAGTATATAGAGCCAAACATTTCTATTGCAGCAAGCTTTCTGGCTGGGCAGTGATTGCTTCATGCCATTCTGTCTTCAACAAATGTATTTCCAGATTGTTGTACTCAGCCCTTGATGTTGTGGCCTTTAAACACCCCAAAGAGTCAAATTTCTGTTCAGTTTTCCAAATCATTCTTATGCCTGGAAAAACACCTTTTCAGAACACTTACAAAGCTGACCCTTTCTTTGGCTTTGAATCCCACCTCAAAATTTCAGCCAGGCTAAAAGTTTTGTGTGGATTCTCAGTTGACATTTTGGGGTGAGTTTCTCTCTTTTTCTTCTCTCCATAGCAATGGGTACAACATGGATCCTTTCAAGTTCTCTGCATCCCAGTTATGAAACAAATATGCACATTTTGATAATAGTAACTCATCCAGGTTAATTCTACTGATGCATTGATATTCTAGCAAGAAGATCCTTTTTTAAAAAAAGAACAGCCCATCAGAAAGAAGTATCATCTGCTACTTCAGTAGCCTTAAATTTCTACCATGTGTAGCTTGGCAAAAGACGTAGCTGGATATGCTGATTTTTGGATCAGAGAAAAATCACAGCAGCTTTTTATGTATGTATGTATGTATGTATGTATTTATCATATTTATATGCTGCCCATCTCACAGAAACATGACTCTGGGTGGCCATAGAATAAAACCATAAAAAACAGTAATCTACAATTAAAACATTAATATTTACTATTGTAAAAAAAACAAAAGGGCTAGGGAGAGCATTAGATGTTACACGCAATGTAGCCACCTCATTAAATCCCCATTTCCATGAGACCCCCAGCCTGTTGACATAACCAGGTTTTGAGGGACTTGCGGAAGGACATCAAGGATGGGGCCAGTCTCACCTCAAGGAGATATATATGTATCGAGAGAGGCGAATATGTGTAGCTCAGGGTTGAACTGTGGACTCCATGGATATATATGTAATTTATTCCACCTTTTTCATACAAGATTTCCTTTCTGGACTTCCCTCCTTTGGATTCCTATTTCACTCCTGCACTGATCCACCTAACCAGTAAACACATCTATTATTTATTTATTCAGATACACAGCCAGTTCTTCATTGTTGGACTGATTTGAAGCCATCTATGAGAGAGACACCTTCTAAGTCGTTTTGCTATCACAAGCACTTATAAATCCTGCCTGTTCTTTCCTTCCGTCTTCTCTCTGTCTCTAGGCCAACTCACCAATCAGATCTTTATCTTCAGATGTTTCCAGATATTGGTGCATTGATCGGTCTGCATCACCCATTCATCAACCTTGGGGATCATTCCTTCATGCAGCATGATTGTTTCAATATGTCCCCTTCAACTAGGTGATGGGACACTGTTGGCTAATACGGTTGTGCAGTGTTTTCAAAAAGGCAAAAAGGCACTTCGTAGTGTACAGGGTGTATGAATGTAGCATTTGTCTGCAACTTACAACAAATGTATTTCTCCCCTTGCAGGATTGCATTGCAGCTGCAAGGGGCATCTGTGTTGCCCTGGGAAAAAACCATTTCTGCTTTAAAAGATTGAGGACAAGCAATGCATTTATGCACACCGATGCTCCATTTTTTTTGCCTTGAATCCAAAAGAAGGGTTGGATAGTCCTACTGACTGGGTGGATACCAGCTTCTCTATCTGAAGCCAACACAACCAGTTGGCCTGGCCTTAAGTAACTCTTTTGAACAAATATGTGTCTACAGAAGCTGGAGAGACCAATCTTTCAGCTCTTGAAATACCTAATCAATACTTTCCAATATGATTGGAGAGAGTTTTTGCTTCTGGTAAGTTTAATTTAATTTAAGTTTAATTTATTTCAACTCATGAACATGGGAAAAAGAAAAACAGAAGTAAATCAAAGCATATCCATTAGGGATAAGAACACGTGGAGAATATACTTACCAAGTGCATGTTCTGATTGAATTGTCTAGCATGGTATGTGTATGAGGTGTCATTTGTACTTGTGTGGGAAGTCTACGCATGTACAAAAGGATGGAGCATGTATTGCAATACTGTATGTGCCACCTTGCCTGAAGCATCTTTGAATGGCCACTTCACAGTCTGACAAAAGCCCAGGGAAGGAGTTTTCACAAGAAGAATTCCTTCAAGGTAATATTGACAGGGAGGCTGGAGATGGGTGGAGTGATCAAGGCACCTTGAGATACAAGACATTCACCCTAGGCCATGCAAATTGGTCAAAACCTGATTCGAATCATTAATGCAATTAGGAAAACTGATCCAATAGGATGCTTAATTTTATTCAGAGGCATCCGACTCAAAGTGATGATTCCAGCTGGCTTTCCCATTCAATTCACAGAGTCAATTTAATTCAGATGTTCAACTGCATTCCTTGAAATTGAATGTTTGAACTGACTGTTTACACATACTCCTAACTTAAGGACACCTCTTGACCAATTTGAATCTAAAGAAGTTTAAAACCTCACACCATTATCCGTAAGAATTTCACTGAAATTCTATTCTCCTTTGAAAGAACTTAACAAATTCACTTTCATCAAACTGAGTGTGAATTGATCAGGAAAACTACAGAGTCCCCCCCCCCCCCCCCGCAATACAAAATTTAGCATGTGGAAGTCAGCCTTGTGAGGCAGTCCAGTCAAGAATCACACCCAGAAGTATTAGCTCTAACTTTAATGTAAGTTTACAGACTGTTGCAAGTCTGAAAGTACAACTCTCCTCCCTCTCCTTTACAGTCCAAGAAACTTGGGAGGCTCCCTTCTGAAATGTTTATCACACCCACATCCCTGCTCTGGGCTAAGCTGCCCCTTATCTGATCATTGTCTAGTGTACAGCTCTTCCTCCTATCTCCCAAGGCCATTCCCTCATACCATTACAGTGGATGACCATGAAAACAATTTACCTACTAGCAAAATTATTCAGGACAAGGAAATTGCACTCCTTGACAATGAGGTGGTGTTTATTTATGAAGTTCCTTTCTTATATTGTTGAAGCAATTCAAAAGCAGGCAAATGATTCATTAAAAAACATTAAGTTAAAAATAACTAATTTTTAGTTATCCATAAAGCTATTAATTTTTTTTTTCTCCATCTAGTTTACCTTGCAAGGTTATTATGAGGATGAATATGATAAACAGAGAAATTGGAAGGGAAGAATTTCTGGAAGGACAACCAAATCAGGCAGAATTCCAGCTATGGGAGATTCCAGATTAGAAGATTTTTAGGGAAAAAAGTCTTCACCAACATTGTCCTTCCTTGTGGCTTAGATTTAATGTGATGTTGCTTGACATATCATTTTGCAGAAGAAACAATGTACTTCCTGATCAACTAGGGCAGATGGAACTCAAAACACACTGCAACATTTATTTAACTAAACTGCCTTGTAAGATTAACGAAGCATGCCTGTAACGAATCCACAAAGGGATCCCACCAACTGCTCTTTTTCCAAATCTTTTTCCTGCTATTACTACTTAAAGCAAATAACAAACCTTTTCCAGATGTGGTCTGGACCCAAGCAAGTGTAATAACCAAGAACAATGGACAGATTCCACTGTTGGTCTCAATGATACATCATTAGAAAGAATCAAGGAATGAACAGTTTAGAGCATTCAACACAGTCTTCTAGCTCATCTGCCAGAGAAGACATTACACTGTGTTTCCCCCCACCCCACCCCATCCATTTCACTGTTTTAAAGTTTAGCACACTCCCACTCATCCTGGTAAAGGCATAGCCAGTATGAATACTAAGTTGGAGAATATTGGTTTGAGTGGATGGTTCATGTCACTGAGTTTGGGCTCATATAACCTTCTTCAACATCATTAGGTGGGCTCAAACCAGTGATATTTCACTGCTGGGGGAGACATGATCCACTTACTCACTGCTAAATACCTGTTTTGGTGGTTTATAAGCTACAAGGCCAATGGCAGACAAGAAGCCCACACAGAAGAATGAGCTCTACTTTATTGTCAGGTTACATTAACAGAATCTTGCAGGTCTGAAAATATATTTCCCCCCTGTTGTCTTGGAACAGCCCAAGAAACTCGGGAGGTTCCCTTCTGAGCTGTTTGCCATACCCCCATTCCTTCTGTGGGCTAAGCTGCCTCTTATCCGACTGTTGCCCTGGCTGCAGCTCTTCCTCCTGTCTCCCAAGGTTGTTCCCACAAACCACTGCATCCAATCATTTGTAGCCTTCAAAACCTTGGCATTATTTAGTGTCTCCCAGGACTTGTTACATGAAGATGGTGCCTATGTCTAATAATAGGACCAATCGTGAGCAATGACTGTATCCAAATACCTTTCCTCTCTATTTTCTAATTTCCATCTGCATATTTTTCCTCTCTTAGTAAGTTTTTGGTCTTCAGTTTGTTCATGGGTATGAGAGAGAATGCTTTGCTTTCCAGTGCATCCTGGGTAATCTCTATTTCTCCACATTTCCCACTGAACATTCCTGTCACTTCTGGAAAGGCCGTGGGAGGAGAGGCAGTGTTTCAAATTAATTTGCAAAGTCGCAAATCTCATGTCTGTAGTACATGCAAATGGCTTGCTTAGACTGGTGCTAGGAACTGCTAAAACTCAGAAACAATGTGTTGATTTGTTTCTCTTATCACCATAATTCATCCTAATGCTTTTCTGCCCCCCCCCCCGCATCCTCCCTTTAACAGTGCCCAATATGGCAGCAGGGCTGGTCTCTCCTTTTCTCACTGTCTCTCTCTCTCTCTTTCTTTCTCCCAATGTCAAACATTGACTAGAAAAGCTTATGCAACTTGTCAAAAAGTTGGGGGAAGCATGTTTGCAAGCCTTCGGCATGCGTTCTGCCAAGGAGGAAGTTGCCCTTTCTAATGAGCACCAGCGAGTGGGGTACCACAAAACTGTTTTCTAAGATCTGTCAGAAATGATTTAGCTTTATTAGTTCTAATAGCCTTTAGCTACAGGCGAGCTATCTAAGTGAAAATTAAGATATTTTTCACGCAACGAAAATGCGGATTCGATGAGGGGGGAAGGAACGATGGCGAGCTTTCACTTCCTCTCACACTTTTTCTGCTGGATAACGGATCTTCCTTGTAGGAGAAAATTGTCCTGTGCTGCTATATGTAGACAGTCGGGAAGAAATGTCCCCCCTTTATCCAAAGCACAAGGCGAGCTGACCACAAGAGACCTTTTCATGGCTCCCTGTAATATTATTATGCTGACATCATAGCAGTATTCAGCTCTAAAGGGACCATATATGTTTTATGGCTATTTGGTCACGGAAACAGAAAACGTGAACATTCTCATATTCCTAATGGAACATTTGTCTCCTCTGGGGAGGAATGCACTCAAAATGAATGCTTATTAGTTCCTCTTCATCAGCTTCTCCCGCCCTCTCGATCTGGGTATATATGTGTGTCTGTGTGTGTGTGTGATTATTGCTTTCCTGCACTGGGCCTAGAATAGACTCTAAGCTTAACACCAGCATCATATGAGAAAATTCTACTGTATTATTTCTCTTGCTGGTTCTCATTCTACTACACGGGGGAGAATTTGCTTTCCATTCTTGTTTCAATTGTTATTGTTTTTCTATGGTATTTTTATCCTGTTTTTATTCTCTGTTAGCCACCTAGAGCCATATGGTTGAGATGGGAAGCCATATAAATTGGATGGATGGATGGATGGATGGATGGATGGATGGATGGATGAATGAACAAATGTATTTTCTTTCAAAGAGGAAAACTTTGAGAAAAATCTCATGGATGAATTGTGATGACCTTGCATTAGTTAAGGGATGAGATGGCCCAGCAGTGTGTGTGCGTGTCCTGTTTTTCAATGTACAATCCTCCTAGTTTCCTACATTACCCCTCAGTTCAAAGGAAGGGTTCCGGACAGGGATATTTTTTTTCAAATTTGGAAGTGGGGGCAGCCACAGAGGCAGATGGAAAGCGATACAATGGAAAACAGTAGCACCAGAAGTCCATATTTCCCCCCCCCCCAACAATAAAGTCAACTCGAGAACTCTGTTGTGAGAAATTGGAAAACAGAACAAATGCATCCAGAACCCTGAAGGTAGGAAAAGAGTAGCCATTTTTGCAGAGGAAGGAACCTTTTGAGGAAGAGTAAGGCAAGTTTCACTAGAGTATTTATTGGTGATTCCCTGCATAGGGAATCACATTTTGGGGTCAAATTGTGAGTAGTGCAAGGTAGACAAAGCAAAAAAAAAAACCCCTACCAAAATTCTTTTCCTTTGTGAGCTGGAATTGGTATGCTTTGAGAAGGAAGGGTCTATAGAAGGACGTTCATCCCAAACGTTTCCTAAGAAATTTCACTCTGGGTCAAGAGGCAAACTGTTTTCAGAGAGTGCTCAGTAATGAAGGAAACGTGACTTTTAGAAGAGTAGGAGGCAAACGACAAGGGAAGGAGGCAATCCTGCAGACCTATTTGGGGGGTTAAGAGCCACCTGGCCTGATTTTAGAACTGAATGCTGCATTAAACAGACTTTAATTGGATCTAGAATAGCAATCCCTGTGTTCAGGCTTCCAAAATGTCCAGTTCTGCCTCTTTTATTTCTCATCAGCAATATTGTCTTTCTGCCTGTCTGTCTGCCTGTCTGCCTGCCTGTCTGTCTGTCTGTCTGTCTGCCTACCTGCCTGCCTGCCTGCTTTTATCTAGAACGTTTTAATCGAATTGGGCTCTCTCTGCCTCTTATATATCATCCTTGGCAATAAAGATCCAGCAATTAGGAACTAATTGATGGCTTTATTGGTGATGCAGGGGGCAGTCTGCCTCCCCACCCGCGGCCTCAACTTTATGCATTCAGCTTGAGATGGGAAGCGATGGCTATTTATTTATTTATTTATTTACGTTTATTTAGCTGGCAGAAGCAACGAAAAAGGCAGTGGTGGAGGCATGTCAGTCAATGAATTAAAAAGAAACCACATCAGACCAACGGCTGTGGTGGATTTCCTGCCAACAAATATTAGAATAATCCTGTGAAGCCTACGTGGCTGAAAACAAGGAAGACTTGGAACAAAATACTGCAATGTAGAGAGGGTCGCTCATCACTGGATGGTGGAAAAGATGCCAGGGACTATTATTCCACATCTGTTGATATCAAGGAGATGTGTGCTGTGTGGAGTCCAAATGCAGCCTCTGTGAGATGTAACTTCTAGAAGTACATTTCCCCCATTTGGGTATCCTCCAGATGCATGGACTTCAACTCCCAGAATTCTGCAGTCAGCCAGAGCCATTGCGAGAGACCTGGGGGTTGAAATCCACACATCTGGAGGGAGTCCAGGGTAGACAAAAGCTGGTTTTGAGGACCAAAATAGTGCGGCTTCCCAAAAGCAATCAAAAGGGGTCAAAAAATGACGGGAGACTGGTGCAGAATAGAAGGACCAAATGATTTCTATTGGTGTAAAGTTCCTTCTCCCTCAAATGCCCCTTTTGCCTAAAATTTTGTCCAGCAAAATTGATCAGAAAACCGTTTTTCCCACTTAGACCTGAAGCCTTAATCAACCCATTTCATTGCCTTGCCCCACTGCATCACCAGTTTGGAGGGACAGGGGTCATAACTAGGCTTTGAGTCAAGCATACCTGGTTACATCAAAATGTTTTATAGGTACAGGCAAAGATTAGCCCTCGTTGAATTTTCAGATTTGCTGCTCGCCATGTCACAACCAAAAGAACAAAAAATTAATACTGCTTTACAGTGCAGGACTAACCCTCCATCTGTTGCCTGCACAGATACTGCAAAGCCCACCTTAATCCAAATAGAATGCTTCTAACACTGTGATAAATTTCCTACCTCTTGTTTTAAAGCAGAGCACACAAGCAATTTTCATAACAGCCAAGAAACACCTTCTTCCCCAGAAAACCTGTTGAGAGATCTCTCTAAATCCCATCTTGAAACTGCACAGCATTTGTGTGCTGATTTCCCTCCTGCCTACAACTTCCTTCCAAAGTACAAAAAGTAAAGTTAAACCGTCTTTTCTATCTCAGTTTTCTTTCAAAGAAGGAAATTTTGTTTGCCCCTCCAGAAAATGTAGAATACTGTCTATGGCCTTGGCACTGTGTGCTAGAAACCAGGCCATGATCATTAAAGTTAAAAACAGTGAATCATAGTAATTGAGCCATTGCTAAGCAAACAATGAATTATGAGGTGTCACAAGCCGCTAATGTTGGCTTTCAAATGAGGCGAAATAAAACCTCGCCCTTTGTTTGTGATGTATATTCATTATGTTTTCAATCCCAACATCAGCACCTAAGAGAACACTGGCATATGTATTCATGTTATTTTTTAAGTTTTTTTTTTTTAAGAGTTAGGAACATTTTTTTTTTCATTTGCTAATCTCCTGAAAGTTTTCTTCCATTGTGAAAGAAGATGTTCTTTGGCTTCCTATCCCAAGTTGTAGCATGAATAGATGTTGGATTTGAAGATTAAGAAAGATGCAGATTAAATGAGGGGGAGGGACAGTAAGATTGTAAGTATCTGTTGAAAAGAAGGTCAGAAGTCATTTATATATTTCTTAACTTTAGTTTTTCTTTTTCTTTTTCTTTTCTTTCTTTTGATTTGTCTTTTATTATACAGCATGGTTACCATTTAATTGTCACATAATCTAGCATGATAATTTTTGCAAGATGTCGGAGCGTTCTTCCTCTTATGAATCTCTCAAGAACTCTGCAACCCCTTGGCTGTCCCAGATCCATCACACTTGAATTGAAACATGAGAAACATCATTGCACAATGAAAGATTAGACTGCATTCCTTGGCCACTTGTAATTAAGGGAATTGCAAGCAAGCCACGATTTCACTTATGAGTATCTCAAAAACCTTCTCCTTTGTGGGGGGGGGGGGAGGCGGGAATCAAAAGCCAATTATTTTCTCTCAAATTGAATGAAAATCTCTGCATTGAAAAAAAAAAAATACAAACAACATTTTGGAACCAGCATTCTAATTTGCTCTACAGCAAATTCTGCTTTTGATGATAGCCAGAACTTTTCTTCTAGATGAAATATCAGCCATGGTTTAGGGTGATCTAGGTGGGGTTGCCTGTGGTTCCTATGCAACCCATTTATTTTCAAAGGTATGATGTCACTTTGGTCCTGAGGAGTCCTCTCAAAACAATGAACAATTAAAAGAAAACAGATCAATCATAAAAAATTGGAAAAAAAAACCCCAACTACTAAAACCATAAATCAATTAAAATCTATCTATAGCTCTGTTCAGCTGAAAGAGCAGCTTAAAGCTCATTCCAATAATCAACGTAAAAGTTCCAGAACTGTGTTCAATCCATAAGGAATCTGAAATAAGCACAAAAGAAGTCTTCTCGGTGCTCTTCCACCCCCTTTCAATTTTTGCTCACACATATAGTGTTGCCAATGAGCAGAGTTTCCAAATCACAGAAAATAAATATTTTATTCCGTTCTGGCAAGATCAAAGCTTGGCCAGTTCTGGGCCTCATACAGTAAGGGTTTGGAACAGACAAGAGAATGACAAGAAGATGATCATGCAGCTGGAAACTATGGAAGGAATGGTAGAGGAAACTATACAAGGAATGGTTGAGGAAACAGCCCATTTAGCCTAGAGAAGAGTGAAGTGAGATTTGGTAGCACTTTTCAGGTTCCTAAATGGGTGTCACACAGTAGATGGTAAAGAATTGTTCTCAATTGTCTCAGAGTGCAGAACATGAAATAATAGTCACGTTATAGGAAGGTAGATTATAGATTCTGGCTGAATGTAGGAAAATGCCCTAATAGGAAATGTAGTTTGTCACAGTGACCAAGTGTATGGGCGAGCAACCTTTTATTGGAAGAGTTCAAGGAGATGCTAGTCAATCATCTGCTCTGGATGCTTTGATTTCTGTGGTGACCAGAAGGTTGGACTTGATGGTGTCCAATGATCGCTTCCAATTCTGATTCTAGGAAGACCTCATTTTTCTACCCCTTGCTCTCATTATGCCAAGTAACCTACCCAATCTCTCACAAGGAGGTGGCAAAGTGGGAGAAAGTCATGGTTCAGCTCTTCAGTTTTTAAACCTAACTAGGTCTGTCTAGTTAAAGCCTTTGCATTCAAAAAAGTTCTCTATCTCTATTAATCCCCCAGGCTTTGAAAAGAACTGTGGGTAACCTTGTTCCAAACTCACCAGTAGAAAATGAAAACCCTCTCTGTTCCTTGGTACACAGCTACCTTTCTTGCCTTCATCTCATTTCTATTTATGATCATTTTGTCAAAGGTGTTGTTTTTAAACTCCCTGCACTTTTTCACCCTGCTCTTAATTTGTTTTCTCAGTTCCCTGCTTTTTATCTTGGTACGTCAGAAGCTCTGTTCCTCCTTTAATTTCTGCTGAGATCCTTTTGAACTTGGCCAGCTCAATCCTCTTCCTCATATGAGTATCTGCTGTTTATATTTCTCCCATCCCAACACATACATCTCTCCTCATCCCCCCCTCCCCATGCTTTTCATTCTCACTGTTTGTTTCCTGAGTTTTCATCAGCCAGCCTTTTTTATAGCTAAGAACCTATTTCCAAAGCCAGATTTTGTTATTCTTGTCTCATTCTCTTTATTGAGTTTTTCTTTTCTTCTTTTCATGGCAATCAGCCTCTAAATACAATCCAGGAAAGATATGGGAGTTTTGACAAGCTGACCTTTTTCGGCTTCCTTATACTTGTTTAATTAGGTCCTACGTGCAACGGTGACTCAAGAGTTTCTTAGTATCCACTCACAGATGCAAAATTACGAACATACACAGGGAAGAGAGATGGATATAAAGAATCAGAACAGGAAAATTGTGCCCAAAGGTGGTCACTTCTTAGCAGGTGAGCTTCAAGACTGGCAAGTGTGCTGGGTGAATGGCTGCTTAGATCATTATGATATAATATATCGTTTTGCTTTGAAAGGCCATGGAACACCTATTATAAAACAAGCTGTAGCCTCCTGGTCATTGAAGACTAATGGACAAGTTTCCTAAGGATGGCTTCTCAGTTTCAGCACATGATTTGGGACATGTTATGCAGAACCATTGGGCTCTCTGTATCTACATACCAACCCCATGGTGGGATTCTCAGTGTACAGTAGAGGATGGGAGGCATGGCAAATCAGCACCTGGGATAGCTCCAAATAAGTTCTGCTCACTCAGTTTCTCCCCTGTTGAAACTTAGGCCAGTTCTATGATATAATAAGTCAAAAGTGGAGTTGGCTCCACCTTTTCTGGAAGGGTTGTCTGAATGAGTGAAGGACCTTTCCCTGATTTTTGAGACTCAGGTTCCATGAGACTGGGGAGAGAGAGGTTCTGCTGGAGGATCTGAATCTAAGAATCATCTGAGTTTAAGGAGAGGATGATGGCAAGGCAGTATCCTCTCATTGAAAGGATCCTGAATAAAGAACTCAGAAAACTTTCTTAAACTGGTTTGAGAAACTGTAATTGCCATATTTGCATAAAGTACTATACCCAAACAAAAGCATGATATGATTAATTCATGTTATGCCAGACACTGGCTATCCCCTGAGGCCTCTATATTTAGCATTTCAGTCCAAGGCTTGGGAGGAGTGGACACAGATATTGAGATTAATCTGGGAAGTGGCTGGTAAAAATCCCACTGTGAGCTAGAGTTTCAGGGACCAGTGTAAATGAAGTTGACTTCAGCTATGAGAATGTACTACCATCCATTTATTTTGTCAGATATCTGCATCACTGATATATATGCATAGATATCAAGAGAACGAGGAAGGAAGGAAGGAAGGAAGGAAGGAAGGAAGGAAGGAAGGAAGGAAGGAAGGAAGGAGGAAGAGGGGAAGGGGAAGGGGAAGGGGAAGGGGAAGGGGAAGGGGAGGGGAGGGGAGGGGAGGGGAAGGGAAGGGAGGGAGGGAGGGAGGGAGGAAGGAAGGAGGAAGGAAGGAAGAAAGGAAGGAAGGAAGGAAGGAGGGAGGGAGGGAGGGAGGGAGGGAAGGAAGGAGGGAGGGAGGGAGGGAGGGAAGGAAGGAAGGAAGGAAGGAAGGAAGGAAGGAAGGAAGGAAGGAAGGAAGGAAGGAAGGAAAGAAGGAAGGAAGGAAGGCACATTTATTTTTATGCAAAACTTTTCCCCAAACCTGGCTTAGCATGCAACCTGTCCCTAAGCCTTTTCCTAAACAACTTGAAAATTGAGAACTCCATTCCTAAAGCTGTAGAAACATAATATCCCAAGGATAATTCTTTTCCAACCTGCATATCAAAAAAGGCAACAGAAATGAGTTTGGATAGAAGAGAATATATGTAGGTCAGGGTTGAACTGTGGAGTCCTTGGCACCCTCTGAGCTTGGTTGTTTGCTTGCAGACATTTCATTACCCGACTAGGGAACATCATCAGTGCTGGTGAGTGTGGGGTTTGCTCCCTGTTTATATACAGTCGCTTGCCCTGCCAGTTTTGGTGGGGGAGTTGTTTTCTCCTTGGTAGTTCCTTGATTAGGGTATTGTTTTCTGCTTGATTGTTTGCCTGATGTTCATCCCTGCTCAGAGAGCACTAAGGACTCCACAGATGGGTTTAGCCTGTTTAAAATGTGGATCAGTGCAAATTCTGGTAGTTGAGTAGGCACAGAATGCTTCAACTGGTACAATGTTTGACCTTGAGAGTTGGCCTGCCCACTCTGTTCTAATTCATTGATTATCCTTGTCACAAGCAGGATATGGAAGCTCGGGGTCTCCCCACAATTGCACCAAACATTTTGAGTTAAAAATACCTTCTCCCATATGAATTGGCTAATTTATATGTAAAGTGGGACATTGCTTCAGAGATATCTTGGTCTATGTTAACACTGTTGTTATTACTACTACTATTACTATTATAAGTGTTTCTTGGTCTATGTTATCACTGTTGTCATTACTACTACTATTACACACATATATTCTGCATAGCATTTTAGGTCATGATGGAAGACATTAGGCTGCTGCTTTCAAAAGAGAAGATAATGTTGATATAACTCCCATGTATCGGGTGAACCATTCTTGTATTTCCCTTAATTACCAGCTGGCCAAGTGGTATGTACAAGTAGCCTGTCTTTGTTGCACAATTCCCTATGTCCATGTGCCCCTTTTTTAAGTCCACCAAGAGTTTGAAGGCCTGCAAGTAACTGTATTACTTACCTTCAGTTATGGAAATTATTTAAGCAGAGAGACATGACAAAGTATCTGGCCAACTTGATTAATTCTTGCCCTGAGAGAAAAGGCATGAGGTAAAGTTAAATACCTTCAGTATGCATTAATCAGCACTATGGTGCCCGCCAAAATGGTCCCATTGTGGGTAAAAAATTGATTTCCTGGTTCAAAGTAACATTTTTAATGTTTCACATTAATTTTTTTTCATGTGTAGCATTATACCATCCAGGGTTTTTTCCCCCCTCTTTCCTCTGTCCAGGTGAAAATCAGCTTGTTCTTTCCTAAAACCCTTTCCTGATAACCTGAGGGAAATTGCTGAATTTTTGACATGACCAATTCTGCCAGAGGTGTGACATTTTTTCCAGTGCATATTTCAGCTCCTTCCCTGCTCTCTGTATGTTTCTCATTTGGTGGGGGTATGCATCCTCATTCTATAAGAATTCCTTTACCCAAAGTCCTTTCCATTAAACCATCTTTACAAAAAGCAGCAAAGAAACATCCTATACATTTTCTCAGAAAATAAAATACCTGATATGAAATTTTAGCTCTGCTTAGAGAGATGAACATCTTTTGTCTCAATAGCTTCCGAGCAAACACCCCCAGTGCCTAAAACTGGCTTAAATACCTACTCAATAGTCAAGGGATGGCTTTACCAAATTCAATATCTGCATAGTAATATTGTTTTTTACTAAAAAGTACCCCAAACAAACAAGTTTTGTTAGACAAATGGCTACCGAGTAGCAGACCATCCTTCTTCTCCTCCTAATTTTATTTTTATGAAGATTTATGGAGACTAAAAAGATCAAAGATTTAATAGATGGAAATAAAGCAAGCTCCCTTGTGGTTGTGTTCTGAGTAGATGCCCGATCCGACTATCGCACCGTTCATTCTCTCTGCAGAAAAGATCCATAGATCGATAACAAGCTTTGCATCCATTCATAACAGGCCCAGCCTCCAAAGACCAAGGAAGATAAATATAAGGAACAGCCATTTTTAAAAGGAAATGTCTTCTTTTGAAATGTATGCCTTGAAAGTGCCCGTGGACAACAAGGCAATGACATTTTGCCCACGTTAAGAAGGTGAAGCTAAATTATCAGTACAGGAATGGACAATTTTCAAAACTGGAGAAGCTGGATCCTTCATAAGAGGTTCACTTCAGCACACCTTGGAAATGGATTGCAGGGAATTTCAAATGCAAAAAAAAACAACAATCCACCTGGTGTAAAACGCTGACAAGAAAACCAACTAAGAGAGATAACAAATGACACTAAGCATAAAGTGGACAACTTAAGCCAACAGTGTCTTTGATGCATGGAGGTTCCATCAATGTCCTGTCCTCTTGAGGAATTATGAAATAACTGACATTACATTGTCTTGGTGTAACAAATTATGGATGAGTCAAGCAACATACGCTATTACAAAAGGCAGTGGTGGCTAAAATTAACCTGCCCAAATCAATAGTCTGATTTGAATTCAGGGATTTGTTTTACACTCTTCCAGAAATGGTAGAGAGTGCATTGAGAGGGATTTGGCGCACTGGTTTAAAACATACTAATGCTAGTGGGCTAAATTGGATTAAGATTGATTTCTAAAAAGCCTTGGTTGGTATTCTTTCTGAACAGAATCATTTTGTAACTATGTGAAAGACGGAAGGAGAAATCATCCTCCCGAATGCCTAGTAAAATAAAATAATAAAGGAAACTAAATCAAAACATTTCTCTTTTTGATCAGCCGCAGTGAATACTCTCAACTGAGCATCTAATTAATTGTGAATGGTGTGGGGGGTGACTGTTCTGCCTGACTGGGATGAAGATCAGTTGCCTTGTACTGATATTACATCACTGTTGAATATTCCTAGGCAGGTCTTCAAAGGTCTACTAGTTCTAGGGCAACATATCTGAAAATGATTAAGTTACTCCACTAATTATTAAATTGGATAGCACTCAGATCTGCTCTGCTCTTTATTACACACGATGATTCACGGTTTATGGGGTCATAAATCCATTTGGAAGAGGTGTAGCGACTCCCTGCAGGGGACAGGCTATGACCATTTGGAAAGGATGCTTTTAAACATCTCCAGCTTCTTCAAGAGAAGTGGAGGTGGGGGTGGGAGAAGAACAACTCTTGACCTGTCAGTGATGAATGGGGATTCTTAATGAAGATCTTCAACAGGGGAGAAGAGGCACTACAGCTGGCAAACATTTCTTGGTGGCAGAGAGCTGTAAAACACTGAGAAATAAAACAGTCAGGAGGTGCCAGTATTTGGACCTGATGTGAAAAAGCTTCAGAGGGGGAGTTGATGTCTTCTTCCACCTGTTGGCATCTCCTTAAGGAGCAGCAAGATCCGTCTGGGGACGGGGCACAAAGGGGATCCATGTTTGAATTAAGGAGAGTTGATTAGCCCTGCCCATAGGTTTCCTGCCATTGTTTTTCAATAATTAATAAGTAAGTGGGAACATAGAGTTTGGAAGAAAACAAGGCAGCATTTCATGTTTCCACATTACTTACTCTATCACACCGTATCACTTATAATTACTGGTTCCCTGATAGTGCAGTCGTTGATGTGATATTCAACACTCTAGTCAAGTTTTAGAAGGTCGTCTCCCATCCGTGGGTTTTTGCACAGGGGCACAGGGCATCTGGGGTTGGACATGGCATTGATTGAAAATTCACTATAAAATTTGCAACAGGAGATGGCCAAGCTTTGCAGCCTCAGAGGTGAATCACTTTGCTTCCTGCTGTCTAAGTTCTGCCTGCTAAAGGCAGCCCCTCGAAACACTACAAATAAATAAGGAAATAAATGAAATAATTTTCATTGCTGGTATATAAATTAGTAGCTGGTTAGTAGTGCATATTTTAAACTAGCTCCTCTCATTCAAAGTGTGGCTTGAGCACAACAACATCTTATGGTTAAAGTTCTCCTGAGTTTTTAACCCCACCCTTTTCTGCCACTTGCTTCTGTTCCCCCCCTCCCACAACTCATGAGCTCCATCCCCCTTTTAATTGAACAAAGTAGACTTAATTTGAATTAAAATGTCAAGAAATCTTCCACTTAAATTGATTTATCTGCATCTTTGGCTGAAATGGATTCATTTCTGAACACTGTCTAAGAAGCATGTCTTGATAGATTGCGACTCAAGGAATGGAAACATTTTTTAATGCAACTCCATTACATTTCTACTCAGGTATGAAAAGGAGGAGGGGGTGGAGGGAAGAGGAAGAAAAAGAGAAGATGGAATTGTAGGGAGCAGAACATTTGGAATCGGCAAGAAAATGATAGTGTTTGGAAGAACTTTGGGGGGTAGTTTTCAAGCTGCTAAAAATCAAATTTTTGAGATTAGCCAGCCCTGTCTAAGGATATTCTTAGGCAGTGTTTTTCCCTTTGTAGAATGACTGACAGCATTGCTCATGAAACAAGAGCACTCTCTGTAATCCACCTGAACACTGATCCTATAATCCCTCTCCATGGTACACAGTGGTTGTGTTCACACAATACACTTCAGCAAATCACTCAAAGGCTTGGCAGATGCATCCCCACCGCATGCTAAGCTTTAGGGTTTTTCACTCCAAGTTTTGCTCACTCAGCTTTTGGTTAAGTATTTGTGTGTGTATGGTTGTGTTCACAATTCTCCTACAGGAGCTTACCGTGTTGTGTGAACCTAGCATGCTTGGTTATGGTTGAATGTATGGTGCCAGTGCAGAACATGAGTTAATCTAGTAACTAAGCAAGCATGTGGTGTGACTGCAGCAAAAAGGTATGGAGGAAAGATTATGACCCAATGTGGTATAATATGTAGGGCAGATGAAGATCATTTAATGCCTATGGCTTACCAGATTCTCTATCTCAGCCAACATTTTTTTAAGGGAAGCTAATCTGTAAATTAATGTGGCAGTTTCCATCATTATTTTAATTTTCTAGATAATGATGTATGGTTGCAACCTATGGCTGTCTTTAAAAGAAGACTCCTGACCAGTTAAAAAGGGAAACTGAGACTGGAGGAACATCAGAGTTAAGGATAGAAGGGATGGCCGGAAGCTACTTAACCTGTTTTCATCCAGGTAACTGGATACTTTTGGACCATGGCAACGATCTTGTGAGAACACAACTTTAACAAAAACAAAGTCAACGGTGACAGGAAATTAATGGGGGCCAACGTTTCTGGGCATATCCTAATGCCCATAGGGACCAGGTCCTCATTCTCTTGAACATCTGTTTTTCATGCAGAAAAAGGTCTCAAACCTTGGATGGTTCCTGAAAGTTACTGACAGCTATATTGTGGTCTCAACAGAAGAGAATCTCTGTAGCTCAGGGTTGCGCTGTGAAGTCCTTGGTGTTCTCTGAGCTTGGTTGTTTTCTTGCAGACGTTTCATTACCCAACCAGGTAACATCTTCAGTGCTAGAAGGGAGTGGGGTTTTCTCCCTGTTTATATACAGTACCTTGCCCCACTCCCTTGTAACACTGAAAATGTTACCTAGTCAGGTAACGAAATGTCTGCAAGAAAACAGCCAAGCTCAGAGAACACCAAAGACTCCACATATTGAGGTTTGTCCCATAAATCAACCATGCAGTGCAAACAAAAGTAATTCAATGGGAGATTTTCTTTCTCTTCTGAGGCATTTTTCTCAACTCTGAGAGAAATAGCAATCCAAACTCCAGATGAGAACTTCAGACCCTAGTTGATTTCCCCACAATCGCTCTTGGATTAGCAGGATTTTGCCTTACAGATTCATTCCTCCTCCTCATCTCATCTGAATGCTCTTATTTGCAGAGCAAAAGTGTACTGCACTTGAACCCCCGTGATATATTTCCATTCAAATGGCTGATCGAGCGACAGAGGGCGATGCAAATTTAATTATTCCACACGTTGCAAACAGTAACGGTGTCTTGTTGTGAAATTTGTTCTTCTATGTCAGGAAGATTAAAAGAGAGAGAAAAAGGAAGAGGGGATTGAAATGGCATGTGTGATAGAAAGATATCACTTTCCAACAGGCCATTGAGAAATTCAGTCACTTTATCAGATTAATAGGCCTCTTATTTATTTATTGTATTTATCAGGGCTGGGCAAAGTTTTCATTTAATGATAGGATCCAAAGGCAATTTGATTGAATCACAGCTTTGAACTGAATTCACTTGTCAAAACAAGAACTTCTGGACTGATCTGAAGATATGGTGGACTTTTCCGCATGTATACTTCCAGTTTCGTAGAAATGTAGTGGATTCAGTAATTGCACAGTGCTTCCTGATTTTAGTCCGTTTTAGTGTTGGCTTGCTCCTCCCCATGCCTCTCTCCCTCCCTTCACTTAGGGAAGCAATGGACTTAAATGGAAGGCCACTTAGCAGGTGGAACTCGATCAAGTTGGGATCTCCCCAGTGGGATCTCAACAGAACCCAAAATGAGGTGAGCACCTTTCAAACCCTCCTTGTGTAAATTGTCCCCCATTGCTCATTGCCTTCCAAGAATTTCCAGGCAATGCATAGATCAACATCCACCCATAGCACGGTAACTTTCAAGGACTCAACATTTTCTACCACAGGCCAAACCACTAAAGCTTCTATATATGCAACTCAGAATGTTCCGACACATGTGCACGGATCACTATGACTTCCAAAAGGTTGGACTATCCACCAATGTAGGTACAAACCACAAACCCTTCCAAGTGTCATCTCAGGATGCTCCCACATCCAAGCCAGAGTTATTTTTGTGCTTTGACACCAGGAGCTAGCCTCCAGGTTCTCTCAACCACAGCAAATGCCTTCCTCTGCAGCACCTTTGCTAAATTATTAACCCACAGCTTCCCCAATTAAAAAGGCTCCTGCGGGTTCATAATTCATGGCTTTTCGACAACTCAGCTGGCAAGCAGCGAGACAGAGGGTTCTTTAGCAAGCGAAGGGAGAAATCAATATCCTTTCCATGATTCTCTGCTTCTCAGAGACGGCTGCAGCCGGTTCCCTCTTTCCCTGAGAGCTGCTGAAGTCTTCTATTTCTACGCCAGTGACACTTGTTCATCTTCAAAGTTATGATACGATGTTAAAGGTGACACAGAATAAACATTTCAGCAGCTGGTTCATAACAGAAGAAAAGTGGAGGCAATGAACTGC